>CM073000.1:60716915-63216915 GCA_037038555.1 Rhynchonycteris naso
TGGAGAGTTCAGGAAAAGACCTATAAAAACATGTGAATTTCTATAAATAAGTGGCTGTTTAAAAATGTGGAAATAATATTGGTTTATTTAATTATTTGGGTTAAAATTGTTGTTTTTTCTAAGAATAAACAGACACATTTAGATCCCTACCTCTAAAACTACACAAATAAATTCTAGTTAAATTAAATTGCCAAACAAAAATAAACCTAAGAGTACTTTAAAAGATAAAACTTAAAAATTATTTATACTGTTTGGGGTAAGAAAGAACAAAATCCTGTAAGTTATAAAGGAAAAGATTGACAGATTTAATAATACAAATATTTTAAGTGATTGTATCATGAAAGGTACTATAAACAAGTTAAAAGACCAATGACAGACTGAAATTTTTTCATCTCATTTAACCAGCAAGAGAATACTCGCTAATATCTAAAGGCTAAAAAAAAAAAAAAAAAAAGGAATAAAAAATGGGAAATGGCTCAAATCAGCAATGTATAAAAATATATACATAGCTATTAATTAGGTATAAAGTCACTTAATTTAACTATTAACCAAGAAATATTAAGTAAAGAGAATAAACATTGTCTCCATAAAATTGGCAGAGTGAAACATATTGCTTACATAGTTATAGAGAAACAAGCAACATTAGAAGTACAGTAGTAGACATGGGAGTAACCTTTTTAGCTAATGTATTTAAATTTTTTAATGTACATCTCTTTGAAGAATTCTAATCTATCATGAAAATGCTAGCATGAATGGCCATATTTGCACATAAAAATACTGTATCATTGTTTATAAGAGAAAAAAATTGAAATAGTATAAATGCTCACCAATAAACTGTAGCACAGGCTTGACCTGTGGTGGTGCAGTAGATAAAAGCATTGACCTGGAATGCTGAGGTCACTGGTTCAAAACCCCAGGATTGCTGGTCAAGGCACATATAGGAGTTGATGCTTCCTGCTACTCCCCCTTTCTCTCTCTCTTTCTTTTCTAAAAAAAATGAATAAATAAAAATGTTTTTAAAATCTTTTTTTTTAAAAAAACTATAATACGCCTGACCTGTGGTGGCGCAGTGGATAAAGCGTCGACCTGGGAACACTGAGGTCGCCAGTTCAAAACCCTGCATTGGCCTGGTCAAGGCACATATGGGAGTTGATGCTTCCAGTTCCTCCCCCCTTTCTCTCTCTCTCTCTCTCTCTCTCTCTCTCTCACTCTATGTCTCCCCTCTAAAAAAAAAATGAATGAAATAAAAAAAAAATTAAAAAAAAAACTATAATACACACAACAAAAATATGCATTTATTAAGAAGAAAAAGTCAATGTATCAACTATATTAAGTGATATATATATAACAATTTATAGAACATAAATAACTATTACTAATATATATGTATTTTCAAATATGTATTTTTGATTAATCAAAGAGAAATATCAGGAAGAAGGCATATCAAACTATTCCCAGTGACTGTGTCTAGGGATATGAGTCAGGAAAATGGGAAGATATTCTCTTTCTTATTTTATATACTCCTGTGTTGTCTGATTTTGCTACTATAAGCATATATAACTTGCACAAAAAGAAATACCAATCAAAATTTTGTAATTGGCCTGACCAGGTGGTGGCACATTGGATGGAGTGTAGGACTGGGATGCGAAGAACCCAGGTTCAAGACCCCGAGGTCACCAGCTTGAGTGTGGGCTCACCTGGCTTGAGCAGAAAGCTCACCAGCTTGGACCCAAGGTCGCTGGCTTGAGCAAGGGGTTACCCACTCTGCTGAAGGCCCACAGTCAAGGCACATGTGAGAAAGCAATCAATGAACAACTAAGGTGTCCCAACAAAAAACTGATGATTGAAGCTTCGCATCTCTCTCCATTCCTGTCTGTCTGTCCCTATCTGACTCTCTCTCTCTGTCCCTGTAAAAAAAATAATAAGATTTTGTAATTGTTTTTAATGTTAAAGTACTGCTTTAGTCATACAGAAAATGCACTCTCATAGTCACTCGTTTAATCCAACAATTGTACTGAAGCATTTGGGGTGCCACAGGGTGCAAAATGGACACAAATCCCTGCCCTCAAAAAGTTTATATTCTAGTGCAAAAGCAAACATAAAATACAATAAGACACAATGGAGAAAAGAAAGCCTCTTCATTAAATGGTACTGGAAGAATTGGAAAGCCACATGCTAAAGAATGCAACTTGACTACGGGTTAACCCCTGTACAGAAATTAAATCAAAATGGATCAAAGACCTAAATATAAGATCTGAAACAATAAACTACATAGAAGAAAACATAGGTACTAAACTTATGAACCTTGGCAGTAGAGAACATTTTATGAATTTGACCCCAACAGTGGGAGAAATAAAGGCCAAAATAAATTAATGGGACTATATTAAACTAAAAAGCTTCTGCACAGCTAAAGAAACCAACAACAACAACAAAAAGGAAGCCAAACAAGTGGGAGTTGATATTCACAAATAATAGCTCTGAAAAGGTATTAATCTCCGAACTATATAAAGAACTCAGAAACAACAAGAAACAAGCAAACAATCTAATTTAAAAAATGGGGAGAGGACCTAAACAGACACTTCTTTCATGAAGACAATATAAACAACAAATAAATATACGAAAAGATACTCATCTTCAATAGCTATTAGAGAAATGCAAAAGTACAATGAGATATCACCTTACACTTGTTAGATTAGCTGTTATCAACTAGACAAATAATAAATGTTGGAGAGGCTGTGGAGAAAAAAGAACCCTCATTCACTGCCCATGGGAATGTAAGGTGGTACGGCCACTATGAAAGACAGTATGGCAGTTCTTCAAAAAATTAAAAATAGAGATACAGTATGACCCAGCAATCCCTCTACTGGGCGTCTACTTGAAAAACTCAAAAAAATTTGTACACGAAGACATCTGCACTCCCATGTTCATCGTGGCATTATTCACGTTGGCCAAGTCATGGAAACAACCAAAGTGTCCCTCTATAGAGAATTAAATAAAGAAAGCATGATACATATATACAATGAAATACTACTCAGCAATAGAAATGATGATATATCTTTATTTAAAACAACATCAATGGACCTTGATGCTGAGTGAAATAAGTAAATCAGAAAAAGCTAAGAACCATATGATTTCATGCATAGGTGAGATATTAAACTGAGAGTCATGGACATAGACAAAGGTGAAATGGTTACCAGGGGGAAGGGGCATGGGCAAGGGTGTAAAAAGGGCCAAATATATGGTGATGGACAATGATTAGACTTTGAGTGATGGGCCCACAATGGAATGTACAGTTCAGATGCTATAGAGATGTTTACTTGAAAGCTATGTGTTCTTGTGGACCAATGTCGCCCCATTAAATTTAACTTCTAAATAAAAAAAGAACACAGTAAGAAACGTAAATCATAAATATATTAGAAAGTAATAAATGTTATTAAAATATTGATCAAGACAAGGAGATCCAGAATGCAGGACATGGTGGGTGAGGGTTAGCAGATGTAGATAATATTTTAAACAGGATGATCAGGTAGGCTCATGGAGGAGAGGTCTGAGCAAAGGCTTGAAGAATATAGGGAGTTACCCTTCTGAATATCTGGGAGAAGACAATGCCAGGTAGAAAAAACAGAGAGGACAAAGGCCACGGTTAAAAGTGCTCCTCGTGTCCTTCGGAGAAAACACAGGGAGGCAGATGAGAGAGCAAGGAGACAAGGAGAAGAAGGGGGTCACTAGATAAGGGGGCCAAGTCAGACAGAGATGTAGAGACCACAGTAAAAACTTTGTCAGGACATTTTCTATTCCTAGACTGTATTGCAATACGTGCAGACTTCCTACCTGATCTCTGATTTAGCACTTATAACAATGATTCACCACTAACCCTTCCCATCCTTCCCAAAAGTGTGGTATTGGGAGGGTCTATGTAATTTTAAACTTTCTTTTGCTGTAAAAGTTTCTTTGTTTTCTGAGAAATTTTATGAGCATTTATCTCTACTTTTAATACTCTCCTCTGAGATGTTAAAGTTTTAGAACTTGAATTATTTGTAAGAAAGCTCATAGCTATCTTATACCTGACCCATTCCAAAGAGAAAGCCTGCCACCAGCTGCAGTATCTTCTCAGAACAGAGAAAAGAGATCACCACACAGAGATCTACCAGTCACCCTGAAATGCTAGCTTGTGTGACTTTAATATAAGGAAGTTGAGATGAGCAAAGGACAAGTGCCATGCAGGGTCCTTGCTGTAAGAAGGGACCAGAGAAAGACAGATTTAGCCACTCCTTAGCAGTTACCAGGTTGTGAATGCTAGTTCAAAAGCTAAAGAGATTTAGGCTTCCTAAATAAATTGCTTATTCTGGTCAAGCTTGTAGAATGTTCCCCTTTCTGTAGAAAAAAAGAATTTCCAGTTTTATTGAGGTTTAACTGCCATAAGACATTGTTTTAGTTTAAGGTATACAACATAATGATTTGATTATACATATGTATGTATGTATGTATGTATGTATGTATGTATGTATGTATGTATGTATGTATGTATGTATTGCAACATGATTACTACAATTAGTCAACCATCGCCTCATATAACTTACAAATTTTATTCCCTCATTATGAGAATTTTTTAAGATCTACTCTCTTAGCTACTTTCACATTTGCAATACAGGATTTTTAAAAGCATGATTCTGATATTCTAAAATCTTCCTTGCCTTTTTTTCTTTATATATATATATTTTTTTATTAATTCTAATGGGGTGACACCAATAAATCAGGGTGCATATGTACAATGAAAACATCTCCAGGTTATCTTATCATTCAATTGTGTTGCATACCCATCACCCAAAGTCAAATTGTCCTCTGTCACCTTCTATCCGGTTTTCCCTGTGTCCCTCCCCTCCTCCCTATCTCACCCTTCCCTCCCTCCCCCATCCCATAACCACCACTCTCTTGTCCATGTCTCATAGTCTCACTTTTATGTCCCACCTATGTATGAAATCATGCTGTTCTCAGTTTTTCTTTTTTTCTGATTTACTTATTTCACTCCGTATAATGTTATCAAGGTACATCCATTTTGTTATAAATGATCCGATGTCATCGTTTCTTATGGCTGAGTAGTATTCCATAGTATATATGTACCATAGCTTTTTAATCCACTCATCTTCTGACGGACACTTGGGCTGTTTCCAGATCTTCGCTATTGTGAACAATGCTGCCACGAACATGGGGGCGCATTTCTTCTTTTCGAACAGTGCTATGGTGTTCTTAGGGTATATTCCTATAAGTGGGATAGCTGGGTCAAAAGGCAGTATGATTTTTAATTTTTTGAGGAATCTCCAAACTGTTTTCCATGGTGGCTGCACCAGTCTGCATTCCCACCAGCAGTGCAGAAGGGTTCCCTTTTTTTCACATCCTCTCCAGCACTTATTCTGTGTTGTTTTGCTGATGAGTGTCATTCTGACTGGTGTGAGGTGATATCTCATTGTGGTTTTAATTTGCATTTCTCTAATGATTAGTGATGTTGAGCATTTTTTCATATGCCTATTGGCCATCTGTATGTCCTCTTTGGAGAAATTTCTATTCATTTCTTTAGCCCATTTTTTGATTGGGTTGTTTGTCTTCCTGGTGTTGAGTTTTATAAGTTCTTTATAAATTTAGTTATTAACCCCTTATCAGATGTGCTGTCGAATATGTTCTCCCATTGTGTGGTTTGTCTTTTTATTCTGTTCTTATTGTCTTTAGCAGTGCAAAAACTTTTTAGTTTGATATAGTCCCATTTGTTTATCTTGTCTTTTATTTCATTTGCCCGTGGAGATAAATCGGCAAATATACTGCTGCTACAGATGTCTGAGAGCTTGCTGCCTATGTTTTCTTCTAAGATGCTTATGGTTTCACGGCTTACATTTAAGTCTTTTATCCATTTTGAGTTTGTTTTTGTGAATGGTGTAAGTTGATGGTCTAGTTTCATTTTTTTGCAGGTAGATGTCCAATTTTCCCAACACCATTTGTTAAAGAGGCTGTCTTTACTCCATTGTATGTTCTTTCCTCCTTTGTCAAATATCAGTTGTCCATAAAGCTGTGGGTTTATTTCTGGGTCCTCTGTTCTGTTCCATTGATCTATGTGCCTGTTCTTATGCCAGTACCAGCCTGTCTTGAGTATAATGGCCTTATAGTAAACCTTGATATCTGGAAGAGTGATACCTCCTGCTTTATTTTTTCTTTTTAGGATTGCTGAGGTTATTCGTGTTCTTTTTTGATTCCATATAAATTTTTGGAATATGTTTTCTATATCTTTGAAGTATGTCATTGGTATTTTAATTGGTATTGCATTGAATTTATAGATTGCTTTGAGTAGTATAGACATTTTAATGATGTTTATTTTTCCTAGCCATGAGCACGGTATATGCTTCCACTTGTTTGTATCTTCCTTGATTTCCTTTATCAATGTTTTATAATTTTCTGAGTACAAGTCCTTAACCTCCTTGGTTAAATTTACTCCTAGGTATTTTATTTTTTTGGCTGCAATAGTGAAGGGGATTGTTTCCTTAATTTCTTTTGCTGACAGTTCATTGTTTGTATATAGAAATGCCTCTGATTTCTGAGTATTAATTTTATATCCTGCCACCTTGCTGAATTCATTTATAAGGTCCAGTAGTTTTTTGACTGAGACTTTAGGGTTTTCTATATAAAATATCATATCATCTGCAAATAGTGACAGTTTTACTTCTTCTTTTCCAATTTGGATGCCTTTTATTTCTTCCTCTTGTCTGATTGCTATAGCTAGGACTTCCAGAACTATGTTGAATAAGAGTGGTGAAAGGAGGCAACCCTGCCTGGTTCCTGATCTTAAGGGGATTGCTTTTAATTTTTGTCCATTTAGTATGATGTTTGCTGTGGGTTTGTCGTAGATGGCCTTTATCATGTTAAGGAATGTTCCTTGTATTCCCACTTTACTGAGAGTTTTGAGCATGAATGGGTGCTGGATTTTATCAAATGCCTTTTCTGCATCTATTGAAATTATCATGTGATTTTTGTCCTTCCTTTTGTTTATGTGATGAATCACATTGATTGATTTGCGAATATTAAACCAGCCTTGCCTCTCCAGAATAAATCCCACGTGATCATGGTGTATGATTTTTTTCATATATTGCTGGATCTGGTTGGCTAATATTTTGTTGAAAATTTTAGCGTCTAAATTCATCAGGGATATAGGCCTATAATTTTCTTTCTTTGTGTTGTCTTTGCCCGGTTTTGGGATCAGAATTATGCTCGCCTCATAAAAGGAGTTTGGAAGTCTTCCTTCCTCTTGAATTTTTTGAAATAGCTTGAGGAGGATAGGAGTTAGTTCTTCTTTGAATTTTTGATAGAATTCACTTGTGAAGCCATCAGGCCCAGGCCTTTTCTTTTTTGGGAGTTTTGTGATAACTGTTTCGATCTCATTTGTTGTATTTGGTCTGTTTAGGTGTTCTGATTCTTCCAGATTGATTTTTGGAAGTTTATATGATTCAAGAAATTTGTCCATTTCATCTAGATTGTCTAATTTTTTGGCATAGAGTTCTTCATAATATTTTCTTACAATGATTTGTATTTCTGTTGTGTCAGCGGTTATTTCTCCACTGTCCTTTTTAATTTTATTTATTTGAAACCTCTCTCTTTTTTTCTTGGTGAGTCTAGTTAAAGGTTCATCAATCTTGTTTACCTTTTCAAAGAACCAGCTTCTGGTTTCATTGATCCTCTGTATTGTTTCCTTAGCCTCTATGTCATTTATTTCTGCTCTGATCTTTATTATTTCCTTCCTTCTACTTGTCCTGGGTTTTATTTGTTGTTGTTTTTCTAGATCTTTTAGCTGCAGGGTCAGGTTGCTTATTTGAGCTTTTTCTAGCTTCCTATGATATGCCTGTAGTGCAATGAACTTCCCTCTCAATACTGCTTTTGTTGTGTCCCATAAATTTTGAGTTGATGTATGCTCATTATCATTTGTTTCTAGAAACTTTTTTATTTCTTTTTTGATCTCATTGTTAATCCACTCACTATTTAATATCATGCTATTTAGTTTCCAAGTGTTTGAGTATTTTTCCGTTTTTCTTTTGTGGTTAATTTCTAGTTTCATGGCATTGTGATCTGAGAAAATGCTTGATATGATTTCAATCTTCTTAAATTTATTGAGATCATTTTTGTGCCCTAACATGTGGTCTATCCTAGAAAACGTACCGTGAGCGCTTGAGAAGAATGTATATTCTACTGCTTTAGGATGAAAAGTTCTGAAGATATCTATTAAATCAAGTTGATCTAGTGTATCCTTTAAGTCTGCTGTTTCTTTATTGATTTTCTTTCTTGAGGATCTATCCAGTGTTGTTAGTGGGGTATTGAAATCCCCTACTATGATAGTATTGCTGTTAATCTCGCCCTTAATGTCCATCAAAGTCTGCTTTATGTATGTCGGGGCTCCTATATTTGGTGCGTAGATATTTATAATAGTTATATCTCCCTGTTGAATTGTTCCCTTTATCATTATGTAGTGTCCTTCTTTATCTCGTACTACAGCCTTTGTTTTAAAGTCCATTTTGTCAGCTATAAGTACTGCTACCCCGGCTTTTTATTCATTTCCATTTGCATGAAATATTTTTTTCCATCCTTTTACCTTCAGTCTATGACCATCTTTTGTTTTAAGGTGTGTCTCTTGTAGACAGCATATGTATGGGTCCTGTTTCTTTATCCATGCAGCTACCCTATGTCTTTTGATTGGATCATTTAATCCATTTACATTTAAGGTTATTATTGATATGTAGTTGTTTATTGTCATTTTATTCTTTAAAGCTGTATTCTTCTTTGGCTATATTCTTTCCTCCCTTTGAACTGTTCACAACAGGCCCCGTAGTATCTCTTGCAGAATTGGTTTGGTTTTAATGAATTCCTTGAGGCTTTCTTTGTCTGGAAAGCTCTTTATTTCTCCTTCAATTTTAAACATTAGCCTTGCTGGATAGAGTAGTCTTGGTTGTAGGTTCTTGTTCTGCATTACTTTGATTATATCTTGCCATTTCCTTCTGGCCTCAAGTGTTTCTGTGGAGAAGTCCGATGTCATCCTTATGGGGGCTCCTTTGTAGGTGATAGCCTTTTTTTCTCTAGCAGCTTTTAAGATTTTTTTCTTTATCCATTAGCTTTGGTATTTTAACTATGATGTGTCTTGGTGTAGATCTTTTTGGGTTTCTCTTTAATGGAGTTCTGTGTGCTTCTTGAATGTGTGGAATTTTTCCCAGCCTTAATTTAGGGAAGTTTTCTGCTATGATTTGATTGAACACAGTTTCCATTTCATGTCCTCTTTCCTCTTCTTCAGGCACCCCTATGATGCGAATGTTGTTTCTCTTCATGTTGTCACAGAGCTCCCTTAGAGTTTCCTCACATTTTTTGAGTCTCTTTTCCTTTTTCTTCTCTGCTTCTGTCCCTTGTTTATTGTGTCCTCTAACTCGCTGATTCGATCCTCAGCGTGATTCATCCTGCTTTTAATTCCTTCCATTGTGGTCTTCAGTTCTGATACTGTATTTGTCATTTCTGTCTGATTCTTTTTTATTATTTCAATTTCGTTCTTTATACTTGTTATCTCTTTATTTAGGTGTTCATAGTGACTATCCATTGTTGCTCTAATTTCTTTGAACATCCTAACTATCATTATTCTAAAGTCTGCTTCTGGTAGTTTGGTTATATCTGGTTCATTCAGGTCCTTCTCTGGGGATTTCTCTTGATTCATTTGGTTTGCATTCCTCTGCCTGCCCATTTTATCTATGTATAGGCAAGTTGTGGGCACTGGAGTCCAGTAGGTGTTCCCTTTGTGTTCTCTAGGTGTGGTCTGTCTGCAGGCCTGCCACCCCCTCTGCTGCTGCCTAGGGTGGTTGGGTATGGGCGTTGCCAACGACAGCCTACTGTGGCTGTTGCTGTGATTTCCACCTCTCCTCTGCGGGAGGGGCTGTCACTCAAGCCACAAGCCTTAGTACCAAGGGCAGAGGTGAGCACCTTTGCTCAGCTGCGGGACCAGTCCGTTTCCAGAAGATTTACGCCCAGCCCCCGCAGTCAGAGCCTGCTCGCCACAGTTTTGCAGGTTGGGCAGGGCTTTTGACGTGCTCTCAGCTGTGAGCCTTTGCCCGTCCAGAATTTAGCCCTGCCCTCGAGGCCGGGGCCCTCCTGCATAGGGTCGCAAACTGCGGTTTATTGGGCTGGGCGTGTTTGCTGGCGTTAGCTCAGCTGCTAGCTTCCGATCCATCAGGACTCTACCACGCCCCCACGTTCGGTGCCAGCTCGCGCACGTAGGGTGGCCAGCTGCCGGGATTTCTCTGGCCAGGCGGGGCTAGTAGCATGAGCTCAGCCGCATAATCCAGCTCGCGCGCACAAAGGATTTCAACCCACTCCGGTTTCTCCCTCCAGGCGGGGTTGGCAGCGTGAGCTCAGCCACGAGCCCCTCGCCCATCCCTGGTCCTAGTCCCGTCCCCGTGGTCAGGGCCGGCTTGCACAGAGTCGCAGAACCGATCTCTGCCCGTATTTTTCCCCAGAAGTGGGGTCACAGGCGGCCCGCAGCTGTCGGACTGCTTTCGCGCGTCCCCTCCAGCCCTGCTGGGTTAGAGTGAGCTCTCATCGGTTGTGCCTCTGCCCACACCGACAGGACCGCTTTTCAGCATCCTGCCGCCAATCTCCTTTCAGCAACGTTCAGAGAGATAACAGTGTCTTAAGTCTCCACACTGTAGGTTTGGGAGCTCCCTCCCTCTAAGCAGCTCTGCTCTAATTGCCGCGGGAGAGCTTGTTTGGCTAGTGTCCTGTCTCCTTTTGCTGGTGTTGCTAGTTCCAGGGGAAATATTTGTTTTCGATTAGGGAAATGACTTAGCCCAGGGGTCAGGATGGCTGTCCCTCAGAGTGTTCTCGTGCCTTCAGTCCAATCTCTGTTCCCGCTGCTCTGTTCCTCTCCTCTGTCCCCATTCCCCGGAGCCCCGGGTGCGTGGTTGTGAGAGAGGGTTTCTGCGCTGTCCCTTTGAAAAGATTCTTGGGTCTGAGAAAACTCTCTCTTTTTCACAAACAGTATCCTCACTTGCTTCACCTCTCAATACTGTCCATACGCCTCTTCTAGGCTCTGGGACTGCAGGCTGGGGTTTGGTTCCTGGGACCCAGGTCCCTCCCTCTCCGCCAAACTCTCCTCCTGCCCCGCGGGTCTCTCCGGGCTGCCGTTTGCTCCGGGGAGCTGGGCAGCCCTCTTTGCGTTTTCGCTATTCCTACCAGTCTCAATGTGGCTTCTGCAGTGTTCCTTGGTTGAAGAGTCCACTTAGTTTAGTTCAAAGTTGGTTTATCCAGATGATGGTTCTTAAAATTGAGTTATAATCCACTTTGGTTCTGGGAGTTGGAAGTTGGTACGTCCGCCTACTCCATCGCCATCTTGATCCCCCTTCCTTGCCTTTTTGAGGCATGTGTGTGTGCGTGTGTGTGTGTGTGTGTGTGTGTGTGTGTGTGTGTGTGTGTGTTCATTTATTTGTTTGTTGGATTGTAATAAAAAGTACAAGACAGAAAATCAGGAAACTACATGCTGGCCCTGGCTCTTGTTTCTAATTTCTGATATCTGAAGTAACTCTGAATTTCAGTTTCTCAACAATAATAACAGAACAGTATCCTGACTATGCTATAGGCTTGACATAAAGGTAAATGAGGTAACATGGAAAAGCTCTGCCAAAACTACCATAAGATCTAGGCTACTCTACTCATCAGTTTAATTATTAACCATACATGACAAAAATGTCCCATGGATAAACGGGCTATTTAGAACCTGTACAGCCAACCAATAGCCAATCTACCTTACCTTTTTATTTCATCTTTTAAAAGTTCTTTGAATTTTTTAAATATAATCTTTTTTTTACTTTTCCTTTTAAGTTGGGTTCATTATAAGACCTTAAGTAAAAGTACATTGTACACATTTGTGTAGTGTAATTGCCTAAAGCTTTTACTGAATTTATTTTAAGTATATGCAACAGAATTTTGAAAAATGTGATGACTTAGAAACAGCTTTCATTTTAAAATAAAAGAATTTCATGCACATAAGGTGATTAACTCATCTTGGTTTGTCCAAGACTTTTCTTGGTTTTAAACCAAAAAGTCCTGAGTCCTGAGAAGCCCATCAGTCCCAGGGAAATTGGAATGGTTGGTTGCCCTGGACGCATAAGTTATTAAGAAAATCTCAAAGAAAGGTGTTACTGACTTCATGGCATTTTGGAGAGAAATAATAGTAATTTCTCTCAAAGATTTAGAGAAAAACTGCTGTGAATGACACAGATAATAGAGGAAAAGACTTGCTCATTTCTTGGAATATTGCTTAGAGTCAAAAAATGTCCAAAGACTGATGGGGCCATGTCAGAAATGTCCAGGAGCCAGTTCAAATGGACTAGCACTTCCACTGGCCAAATTTGGGACAACTTGAACACCACAAATAATTATGTTAATTAATTATAACACATTTTTAAATTCATGCTGTATATGACAATAACAATAAAAAAAGGTGTGGGGTAAGGAAAAAGCATGTGATGGGAAGTAGAAGAATGCCAGCTAGTAAATCAGAAGGAACACTAGAATTTCTGGAATCAATAATTCATAACCACCTGTGTAATACAGTAATTGATTCAGGAATGATTACTATTGGATGCTAAAAAATTGGGTGCAGTTTTGCTGGGAAAGTCACTCTGCATGGTCATCCTATCAACCCATATCTTACTTGCTAATTAGAGTCATGAACCTGGGCTGGCTTTTTGACCTGGTATGATCCATAAAAGGCAACACATTGTGCACCTAATTCCAGAGCCCTGACAGCTTTTGCTTTCTCTCTCATGGAACCCGGCTACCATGTTACAAAAGAGTCTTGGCTATCCTGCTGGAGCAAGAAGCCACATGTAGAGGACAGAGGACACAGAGGATGAGATATCACATAGAGAGAGGAGACACAGGGAAACAAACTGAGCTACCCAGCTGACACTCAGCACCCAAATGTCGAACATGTGAGAGGGGCTTCTCTGAGCCTCCAGCTCAGCCCAGCCCAACCCAGCCACCAGCTGGATGTAGTTCACCGTGACCCTGCTGATACCACATGGAGACAAGGCACCCTGTCAGCCCACAGAAATGTAAAGAGTAAATAGATAGTTACCGTTTTAAGCCACCAAGTTTTAGGCTGATTTGTTATACATTAATAGGTAACTAACACAAAAAGTGAATATAACATATAGCTATAAAAGATACATTTGGGACAATTAGGGAACTTTGAAAAGATTGGATATTATATAACAGTATTGTAACCAGGAATAAACAGGCTATATTACTGACTTACTGACATTAGTCTGACTAGCCATAAAATAGAGCTAAATAAGAATGTGCTAACAAAGTAAGCTCATAAAAGGATTCTGGTAAAATGTTAAATCCAGTTTGTTGCTCTTATAACCATGATCCAATATTATTAGTTTTGGTAATCACAGTAACATATTCTGTAACAAATCAAAAGTATATAATCAATCCTGTACTTTCACCTCTGGCCAGGTTCTCATTACAGATTAAAGACCCATTCCCCTCTGGCTGATGCACGTCAAGGGTTAACATCTGAGCAAGAAGAATAATGTTTCTCCTCACTCCCACTACCCTGGGGCTTGTAGTTCTCATTCTGGTACAACTCACAGCCAAAGAGGACAGCTTGACTATGGAAATCTGTGGACACTTGTTACATGAAGCAAAAATCCTAATTTATGTTACTTTCTAGCTTCAGTTCTTGCAACAACTTCAGATATGCCAGCTCCAAGAGATATAGGACTTGCATTCACAGATCTGAACAAATTGTGTTAAGTTCCCTTAAGAAAGGACTTTCAACCTCCTCCTTTTGATTCCTTTGTTTTAGTTTTACTTATCCCACCTCCTCCTTCTCCTTCCTTATAAAAACCCTGCCTGCACTGTAAGGGGAAGATGGGTATTTGAGGACGGGATTTCCCTATCTTCTCAGGTGGTTGGTACTTGAATAAACTTCTTTCCTTCTTACCAGCACCTGTGTCATGTAATTGGGTCTCATGGCAACAGACAGTAGGGCCTGCAGGTCATTTTTCAAGTTTCATTGTTACATCAATGTTAAATTCCTTAAATGTATTGTAACAATGGTATTGTGGTTATGTAAGACAAAATGCTTGATTTTAGGAATGGCATGTGAAATACTTGAAGGTGGAATGTCATGATGTCTACAACTTTCAATGGTTCAGAATAAAATAGTTACTGTCTCTATCTCTGCTTCTTTCTTCTGTCTCTCTGTCCATCTCTCTCTGTCTTTCTTCATACACACACACATGTGCTTTATATCTTATATAAGCAAGTTGTAAAAATGATTAATCTAAGCAATGGGTACTTACTATTCTTTCAAGTTTTCTGTAGCTTTAAGATATTTTAAAAATAAAAGCTTGGAATATATATATATAAATAAAAAATAAAAAAAAATAAAAGCTTGGAGAAATGGAAATAATGATAAAGACTTATAATAAATTTTGTACTTTTAAATAAATGTTTTTATTTTAAGGCAAGAATGAGCACTTAATAATCTCAGTGTCTTAAAGACAGAATTTTAAATGTCCTAGGTATGCAAGAATAATAATTTGGAACAAATGGAACATAGCTCAGTATCAGGCAATTAAGACAGAACTGCAAGACAGATGGTTAGGTGCACCACACCGTAAATACAGTAAGCTGAGGGACTTGGGGCAGGTTACACTTCTTCTCTGGCCCTCAGTGTCTGAGTCTATAAAATAAAGGCTAACTGATGTCTACTATTGTTTTTATATTTATGAATCCCCAAACTGGTATGGTGTAATTTACTTAAGTGTCATCACAAAATGGATAAAACTACAAAAAGAATTGCAAAATATTCAAGAGCAAGCTATAAAAAAATAAAGAAGTGGAAAAATCTTATAACCCAATTTTGTAAACAGAAATTTCCTTGGAAGAAGGAAATGTCATACAGAGGCAATTGATTAATATAGCAATTCATGCTGATGTTAAATATAATAAACATGGCAAAGCAGGTATGAGTCAGTGCAGGGAGTTGGGGTAATGAAATTTACCACACCTAGGACCCTCTTTGAAATTCACCTCTCATATCCACGGCTAACCAGATTCTTACAAGTGATCTTTACTCAAATGTCTGTAAATTAAACTTCATTCAAAGTAATTACATAACAATTGTAGTAATTAATAATGACCCTGTGTTTATCATCTACCTAGTTTTTATCAATGCAATGTTTCGTATGCCAGCTTTACTTTAAATGAAAATAAAGCACCCTGGCATTTATAGGGTGCCAGACTTTATGCCAGGCCCTCTCACATGTTTCTTTCTTCACAGCTTTGAGATGTGAGTATTATTTTAGTATATTGTGTGTGTATACATATTGTATCTATATATAGTGTGTGTATATATGTGTGTGTGTGTGTGTACATGTGTGTATGTGTATATATATACTGTAGGGATCACTAGATAGTAGAATATCCTAGGTTGCAGGATTCCTCCTTGAGGTCTTTACAGGAAGACGAGCAAAGTTCAAGGGGCAATAATGGAGGCAGTAGGAAGAAAGGTTTCCCTGGACCGAGTTTTCCTAGTGGCACTCTCATTTGTTAACTTCAGGACCCAGAGTATGTCAGGTGGCCTCACTGAGCCAGTTTCTGCATTCATGTGGGACTGAGTTAAGCCTTACGGTCTTAATCTCCCTTCCAGTTCTAATTGATTCCAGCACACTTGGGGCTTAGTCCACACCTGTCCATTTATGAGCCATTGGTGGTTCAGTTTGCTTTCATAATTTTAAATAAAATTTAGGTTTTGCAAGTACAAATAGGTAAAACATAATAAATATTAATGATTACTTTTTCTCTTAAAGGGAATTCAAAATTCCAATCCCAAAGAAAGAGGAAAGCCTATAAGTGTAATAGAGTAGGTTTGAGGAGCCACACTAAATTATTGACATCAGGACCTGAGCCCTCATTCATTCCACGTGCTAACCTCCTCTCTCTCTCCAATAATAGTAAAGGGACAAGAACAGCACAAACTCTAAGGACAAAGAGAACCAAAGAAGAGTCTTCTGTACATAGAGATTTCAAAGCATATTTGGGAGATGAAAAGCAGAGAAGAGGGGGTATCAATATGAAGTGAGCCAGTTCACCCAGGAACCCCCAGAGATTGGAGGTGAGAGTAAAGACGTCAATCAAAAGCTTGCATGCACACAGAGCAGTTGGACCCCAGGGACCTCCCTAGGCCCCACACAGCTTCTGCCAAATCAGGGAATCAACTGGGAAAGGGTGACATGGGATCCAAGTTCTAGGGGCTCAGACACAGAGGTACATACACTGGAGAAATGTTCCAATGAGAGAGCTATGCTGTACATTGGAGGGTAACCAAACAGATTAGAGCAAGGAAGGTAGCCCATGAGAAAGATTTCCAGTCAACAAGGGGGAAAATTAGTTATCTGATATATTTAAATTTTGGAGAAAAAAGAGTCACTAATAGTTGTGTATCAAATCTGAAGGAACATATAGAAAAATAGTATAAACAAAGAAAAAACTATAAGGGTAAAAATAAATGGAAAATACATGAATGGTCATAGCAGCATTATGTATAATAGCAAAAAATTGGAAATGACTCAAATCCAGCTGATGAATAGATATGTATGTATATCCACACTATGTAATATTATTTGGCAATAAAAAGGAATGGAGTGCTGGAATGCACTACAACCTGATTGAAACTTGAAAACATCATGCTGTAGTTGTGGTCAAGTGGTTAAGGCAATGGATTAGAAAATATTAAGTTAAATGAATGTAGCCAGACACAGAAGACCACATATTGTATAATTCCATGTATATAAAATGTCAGAAGAGGCAAATATATAGAGATAGTGTGTAGATTAGCATTGACCTAAACCTGGAAGACGTGGGAGGGGAGAGTAGAGAGTGACTGTTAATGAGTTTTATGTTTCTTTTTGGGGTGATAAAAATGTTCTAAAATTAGATTAGAGTGATGATTGTAAAACTCTAAATATACTGAAAATTATTACATTGTGCACTTTATCTCTGTAAATTTTGTTATATCTCAATAAATCTGTTAAAACAAACAAACAAACAAATAAATAAATAAGAAAAAAAAGCAAATCTTGACCCTAAGTAAAAAAAAATGTTACTCACCCCAGGGGCCAAATTCCGAACCAGGATTATTTGCTAAATCTGCTTTGAGTGGAATGTTGAAGAGATGTCTTCTCTTTTGGATTTTGAATTAAAATATCTCCTTGATACAAAATCATACAGGTACTACCAAAAAAGAGATTTAATGTGTGCAAAACAGCTTTGTCCCTTTCATTGGCCATCCTCAGGATAATGTTGCTGATGGATCAGACTTGGTCCTCCTTTTTTTTTCAGATGAGAATACTGAGACCTAAGAAGATTGACCAGTATCCAAGGTCACAAAATAAAACAGAGGCAGAACTCAAATTAACATGTCTATAGACTTAAAACATTGCCACCTGAGCACAACTAGTCTCTCCCAGCCCAAAGCTTGGGCACCATGAAATGTACACCATGTGCTCCCAGGCTGAAAAGTGGCTGCTGCCGTGCATATTTCACTTACTTCCTGTATTTCCTAAAATATGTAGTGGAATGTTTTCTAGATCCTCTCCATATAGAGCATAAAATATCTAAATACAGCTGAGCCATTCCTAAATCTTTTTATGTCTCTTCTCACTTCTTTATCTTTTCCCCTAATTATTTTTCAACCACCATGTCATGTAAAACCACATTTGTGTAAATTAGATACATGTGTGGAGAATTCGACACCCAAAAGGGTTATTTAAGTAATAATCTTCAAACAGTGGTTGGCTAGGAAAAACTCACATCTCATCAATTCCCTTAGTTCCAAGATCCTGCCTGATACTTTACTATATCAATTTCACAATGAAATGCTTTTTAATATTGCTATATAGATTATTATACATAGAATATTACTTATTCTGGGTCACATAAGGAATGTCAGCTACATAGATAGGACTGTGGACACGGATGTGGATTAATCAGCTAGATAGATAAGGATATGAACACAGATACACGTATAAATACCATATCTTTTCTCATATGACCCCCATGTAACAGAGGAAGAACCAGGCACAGGAAGGCAATGCACAAATCCACAATGACTCCCACTGAGGCACCTCAATTCGTTTCCTCAGTCCATGCCACACAGCCTGGATTTACATGTTTTCATTTCGAGCAGCCTTCAGAATAATGCGGAGAAATGCCGCACAGACCAAGTGTTTTGAAATGTCTTTTATTAGCAACATATGTACACTTACACTCTTAGCAACAACTCAATTTCAGATCATAACTCTGTGAGCATCTGCAGAAATAACTACCTTTTCTGTGCTGACAGGTGGCTGATTAAGAAGAAGGAATGTATCTTTAAGTTTACTATGATAAAAAATACACACACACACCACCCTCTCCAATGGTTCTGCACCTAGTGATTCCTCGTGGTCCTTTTCCTTCTGAGCAGTTCAATTAGAGGGAAATCTCTCTCTGATGGACTGAAGCAGCTTGAGTGAACGCCCGAGCGCTCAGCCAATTAGGCTCATTTGAAGTTGCAGAATTGCCTTCTTTGGTGTTAAAACCCCATGTCAAACACTGGGTCTAAGATCATTTGTGCTTCAAAATGAGATTGACAGAGCAGCTGCAACAGGGGGCATGCCTGCTGGACGACTTAATTGTGGAGCCTGAAGGGCCATCATGAACCGGCTTGCGGAGACAGCCTCACCACTGCTGCATTACAAATGCTCTTTATTAACAGCGATCTGTAATCAATGGACTCAGGCTTTTTGCCAGAGCCCCCAAATCAGACAGTCGGGCCTCTGCGTCAGGGTGGGCGGAGTCACGGGGCCCGCTATTGAACTCCAAAGAGAAGGCTGTGTTGTCCTTGCCTGACTCTTGGGTGCGACGCCAAATCAGAAAGGAACCCTCATAATCATTCCGGGGGCGCCCTTCTCTCACTCCCGCTTGAATATTCATTAGCCTGGGTAAGCTGGCTCACTATACATGCAATTACATGTTATCGATGTGAAAGAAAAGAAATGAATTGCTTTTGTTTCAACAAAGGCAAATGTTCTAAATTAGTTCAGCCCTATATACAAGGGTAACTTTTGATCAGAAATATAAAGGCTTAAATGTATATATTTATCCAGATGTAGATACATACATGGATGCCTAGAGGCATAAAATTCAGTAGATGTTAGCAGATAGTAGGAGATAGAAGGACTTTAGTTAAACAGACAATAGGTTAATTTCAGGAATTTAAAATCTATTTATTTGGAAACAATCTGTAAATTCCAATGTGGACTTCCTTTCCTTTAAAAGAAATCATTACATAGCATTCTTTCTGAAAGTGTGTAATGGAAAAAGCACGGACTGGGGAGTCGGATGCCTGTGAGCCAGACCAAGATCCACTGCCCGCCAGCTGTGGTAACTTTGGGCAAATTAGTTAACCTCTCTGGCCTTCCTAACCTTATCTGTAATATGTGAGGGACAGACGAGTTGTAACATCTATGAAGTTCATTTTCCATCCACCTTCTCTTAAATGTGCTTAGTGTTATTTCTTTCACACTGTAGTGTAAGGAAGACATTTATTCTGCTATTGAGAGCTGAAGAAAGGAGGGATACAGATGGGGCAGCCAGATGGGCTTGCCTCAGCTCCCTTGCCCTTTTCTTAAACAAATGTCACTTGTGGATATTCTTTCTGCTGTCTAAAGTCAAGTGCTATGAAAGGGAAGAATACCAATAAACAACTCGCCAGTGACTTGTGTAAGGTTTCTTTTCAGTTCAAATAATAGATCCAATTGCATCCTCTCTAAGGCTAATGCGCATGGCCACTCTATCTGTGTACTGCACAACTACAGTGGGCACCATCCACACAGACCACCAGTTGAGTGAATATTGTCTGCATTTGTACACCATAGCAGCCCTATTCCTATTATATCAAATCAACAAGCATTACACTCACTAAGTTTTGAAAGAGATCATATGAGCTCCCTGCTCTCTGGTCATTATATTCCAAAAAATAAGCTCATCAAAAGTATATAAATAAAAATGTAATATTTAATACCCAAATAAGATATAAACTATAAAAGAAATGACTGGAGACAGCAATAAAAAAATCACAAACAGTAAGTAATTAATATTAAGACTATACTATGGCCTGAATTAGATAAAATTATATATTATAAAGTGCTTAAAATTGTGCCTACTACATAGCAAGCTTTTAATAAATGTTAGTTTCTATCCCATTCATTTTTATAATATTTTGCATAATGATAATATTTGCTAGAAGAGAGAGATTATGTTAGTTTGAAACAACCAAGGAAGGTTTATAGAGCAAGCAAGGATTGGATGGAATCTTAAAGCACAGGTGAAATTTGAATAAACAAAATATTAAATCATGATTTTAATTCAGGTTCCCACAAAGTGTGCTTAGAATACTGGGTCATCAAGGTGGAACATCCTGGGCACTCAAATTTCTGGCCATTTCTCACCACAAAATTTTAAAGGGTCAGAGCACCAGGTGTGTCACCACTCATTTAGCTTCTAATAATCTATACTGAAATAGTCACAAGTCTCTTTCACCATCATCTCCCCCATTTTCTCTTCAGTCAGTTCTGTGGGGCATCATCAGTCCTTCAAATAGGAAAGGCTCCACCAACCTGATTTACATTTCCAAGGCAACCTAAAAGCTTCCTTCAAGCTGACCTGGCTGCTAGTTTCTATCCTCAAAATAGAAGAAAGAGTTTTGAGTTCAAGACTAGAACATTCGGAGTGACGTCAGAGAAATGGCACTGTGAGGAGGGCTCCCGATATCTCTGAAATTTCAAGAAATTCAACAACTAGACACAGAAAAACAATCCCAGGAGCATCAGAAATACACATACACCAAACAAAGGAACGATTGGGTGAAAAGGTGGCTGGAAAAACTCTCTGAAGGAAATAAGACAGAGAATGGAGTTTTCTGCCTCCCTCACTGACCGGAGGAAACTATTTTTCACTTGGAACTGAGAGGAAGGGAGGGCTAGGAGACATTGAGTCAAGGAGAGAGTGCGCCCACGGCTCAACCTACACAGAGCTAACACCAGCAGCAAACCCCGGCAGAGGTAGGCGAGTGGCTTGCCTGCAGAGTGGGCTTTATTTAACCCGTCTCTGGATCAGTGAGCGCAGGCAGTGTACCAGTGGTTCCTCCTAGCGCCTCCTTCCCCGACAGAGGGGCTGGGTCAGAGACTGTCAGCAGCGGCCTTCTGCGTGGGCTGCAGCTAGAGCCTCTGTATAAGCCCTGCACCCCAACAACAGCACGTGGGGAGTGCATGAAAGCCAGCTTCCTTATGACCAGACCTCTCTGGGTGGGGCACCTCCCCCAGCCATACAGGCTAACAAGAAAACTACAGAAGCGTTGGGCGAAGGGCACGCAGGTGTGCAGGCAGCTTGCAGACAACCTATGGAGAGCAGACCCACGGATCGCTGAAAGAAGCCTAACCCGGCAGTCTGCTCGCTACCCAGCTGGCTTATGCTGGCAGCAGCTCTGGCTGACAAGGTCTTCTTTCCCAGGTCTATCAATTAAGAGAACCTGGAGGAGGGACTTGATAGTTCTTAGGGCCTCTTGCTCAGCCGGCAGTGGCTGAGATAACTTCCTGCTAGCTGATATAGGGTATAAAACACATTCCTATGGAACAGACCTCAGAGAACACTGCAGAAGTTGGGCAGGCTGGGCTGTAGGCTTCCCATAAAGGGAGAAGCCTGTGAAGAGCAGACCCATGGACCACTAAGGCAAATTTAACTAGACATACCCAGGGAACCTTTGAAAGGTGCCTGACCAGAAGCCAGCTCGCCCCTCTGTCTGCTTAAGCTGGTGGCTCTGGTCAGCATAGCTTTTTATACCCAGGGCTGTGCTTTAAAAGGACCTGAAAGAGCGACTTGGCAGCTTTTAATACCTTTTGTTCTGCAGGCAGTGACTGGGACATCTTTCTGCCAGCCGATACAGGTTACAAAGCGCAAATAGCCTGGGAAGAGTAGTCCTTTGAAGTACTGAGGCATACTAGACATACCTGGAGACTCAAAGAAAGACACCTGAGGAGCATCGGCTCCCAGCCCTGCCTGATTACACTGGTGGGTTGAGCTGGCAAGGTCTTACCCAGAACTCTGTGTTGAGGGGGAATAGAGGGGTGGGTTGGCAGCTCTTAGAGCCTCTTACTCTCCAGGCAGTGGCAGTGGCAACTTCACAGCTGGGTCCCCAGACTGCTGGTTCAGGAAGGAGAGACTGGGGGAAGAGGCTCCAGGAAAACAAACTGTCCCATTGTAAAAACCTGCAAATGCTAACAAGCCCTGTCTACCAACATGACTGAGGTCTACTTTATGTCATTACCATAATGACAAATCAACAGCAAATCTCTACCTAAGAGTGCCACAGGGGAAGAACCTGAGGTACAGTGCCACCAGCCAAAAAGAGAAAGAAAGAAGAAAAAGGAAGAAGATAACCTCTCAAAACCAGAAAAAAAATTCATAGTCTTTATAATTTTACCCAGTATTTTCTTTTTCTTTTTGTATCTTTTCACCTAGGTCCTTTTATCCTCTTCCCATTTTATTCTTTTCTTTCATTTTGAACTTCATTACCCATAGGTGTTACATTTTTCTCTTTTATTCTCTCTAGGAGGGATACATTCCAAAAACCTTAACTCTCTCCTTTATTCTTTTTCTTTTTTTTATTTGTTGTCATTATATTTTTTTATTAATTTTAATGGGGTAAAATTAATAAATCAGGGTACATATATTCAAAGAAAACATCTCCAGGTTATCTTGTCATTCAATTATGTTACATACCCATCACCCAAAGTGAAATTGTAACCTTCTATCTGGTTTTCTTTGTGCCCCTGCCCTCCCTCCCTCCCACCCTTTCCTTCCTCCCCCAACCCCGTAACCACCACAATTTTGTCCATGTCTCATATTCTCACTTTTATGTCCTACCTATGTATGAAATCATGCTGTTCTCAGTTTTTTTCTGTTTTACTTATTTTATTCCATATAATGTGATCAAGGTCCATCCATTTTCTTCTAAATTTTCTGATGTCATCATTTCTTATGGCTAAGTAATATTCCATAGTATATATGTACTAAAGCTTTTTAATACACTCTCCCTCTGACGGACACTTGAGCTGTTTCCAGATCTTCGCTATTATGAACAATGCTGCCACAAACATGGGGGCGCATTTCTTCTTTTTAACCAGTGCTAGGGTGTTCTTAGGGTATATTCCTAAAAGTGGGATAGCCAGGTCAAAAGGCAGTTTGATTTTTAATTTTGGGGGAATCTTCATACTGTTTTCCACAGTGGCTGCACCAGTCTGCATTCCCACCAGCAGTGCAGAAGGGTTTCCTTTTCTCCACATCCTAGCCACCACTTGTTCTGTGTTGTTTTGCTGATGAGCGCCATTCTGACTGGTGTGAGGTGATATCTCACTGTGGTTATAATTTGCATTTCTCTAATGATTAGTGATGTTGAGCATTTTTTTATATGCCTATTGGCCATCTGTATGTCCTCTTTGGAGAAATTTCTATTCATTTCTTTTGCCTACTTTTTGATTGGATTGTTTGTCTTCCTGATGTTGAGTTTTGTAAGTTCTTTAAAAATTTTAGTTATTAACCCCTTATCAGACATGCTGTGGAATATGTTCTCCCACTGTGTGGTTTGTCTTTTTATTCTATTCTTATTGTCTTTAGCTGTGCAAAAACTTTTTAGTTTGATATAGTCCCATTTGTTTATCTTGCCTTTTATTTCATTTGCCCGTGGAGATAAATCAGCAAATGTATTGCTGCGAGAGATGTCGGTTAGCTTGCTGCCTATGTTTTCTTCTAAGATGCTTATGGTTTCATAGCTTACATTTAAGTCTTTTATCCATTTTGAGTTTCTTTCTGTGAATAGTGTAAGTTGATGGTCTAGTTTCATTTTTTTCAATATTCCCAACACCATTTGTTAAAGAGGCTGTCTTTACTCCACTGTATGCTCTTTCCTCCTTTGTCAAATATCAGTTGTCCATAAAGCTGTGGGTTTATTTCTGGGTTCTCTGTTCTGTTCTATTGATCTATGTGCCTGTTCTTATGACAATACCAGGCTATCTTGAGTACAATGGCCTTGTAGTAAAACATGATATCCGAAATAGTGATACCTCCTGCTTTATTTTTTCTTTTTAAGATTGCTGAGGCTATTCGTGTTCTTTTTTGGTTCCATATAAATTTTTAGAATATATGTTCTATATCTTTGAAGTATATCATTGGTATTTTAATTGGTATTGCATTGAATTTATAAATTGCTTTGTGTAATATAGACATTTTAATGATGTTTATTCTTCCTAGCCATGAGCATGGTATATGCTTCCACTTGTTTGTATCTTCCTTGATTTCTTTTATCAATGTTTTATAATTTTCCGAGTACAAGTCTTTAACCTCCTTGGTTAAATTTACTCCTAGGTACTTTATTTCTTTGGTTGCAATAGTGAAGGAAATTGTTTCCTTAATTTCTTTTGCTGACCATTCATTGTTGGTATATAAAAATGCCTCTGATTTCTGAGTATTAATTTTATATCCTGCCACCTTGCTGAATTCATTTATCAGGTCCAATAGTTTTTTGACTGAGACTTTAGGGTTTTCTATATACAATATTATATCATCTACAAATAATGACAGCTCTACTTCTTCTTTTCCAATTTGGATGCCTTTTATTTCTTCTTCTTGTCTGATTGCTTTAGCTAGGAATTTCAGAACTATGTTGAATAAGAGTGGTGAAAGGGGGCACCTCTGCCCGGTTCCTGATCTTAAGGGGATTGCTTTAAATTTTTGCCCATTTGGTATGATATTTGCTGTGGGCTTGTCATAGATGGCCTTTATCATGTTAAGGAATGTTCCTGTATTCCCAGTTTAGTGAGAATTTTGAGCATGAATGGGTGCTGGATTTTATCAAATGCCTTTTCTGCATCTATTGAAATTATCATGTGATTTTTGTCCTTCCTTTTGTTTATGTGATGAATCACATTGATTGATTTACGAATATTGAACCAGCCTTGCCTCTCCAGAATAAATCCCACTTGACCATGGTGTATGATTATTTTCATATATTGCTGGATTTGGTTGGCTAATATTTTGTTGAGAATTTTAGCATCTAAATTCATCAGGGATATAGCCCTGTAATTTTCTTTCTTTGTGTTGTCTTTGCTCGGTTTTGGGATCAGAATTATGCTTGCCTCATAACAGAAGTTTGGAAGTCTTCCTTCCTCTTGAATTTTTTGAAATAGCTTGAGGAGGATAGGAGTTAGTTCTTCTTTGAATTTTTGATAGAATTTACTTGTGGAGCCATCAGGCCCAGGACTTTTCTTTTTTGGGAGTTTTTTGATAACTGTTTTGATCTCATCTGTTGTAATTGGACTGTTTAGGTGTTCTGATTCTTCCAGATTGATATTTGGAAGGTTATATGATTCAAGAAATTTGTCCATTTCACCTAGATTGTCTAATTTTTTGGCATAGAGTTCTCCATAATATTTTCTTACAATGCTTTGTATCTCTGTTGTATCAGTTGTTATTTCTCCACTGTCCTTTCTAATTTTATTTATTTGAGACCTCTCTCTATTTTTTTTGGTGAGTCTAGTTAAAGGTTCATCAATCTTGTTTACCTTTTCAAAGAACCAGCTTCTGGTTTCATTGATCCAGAAGCTGTATTGTTTCCTTAGCCTCTATGTCATTTATTTCTGTTCTGATCTTTATTGTTTTCTTGCTTCTACAGGTCCTGGGCAATATTTGCTGTATTTTTTTTAGTTCTTTTAGATGCAGGGTCAGGTTGCTCCTTTGAGCTTTTTGTAGCTTCTGATGGTATGCCTGTAGTGGAATGAACTTCCTTCTCAGTACTGCTTTTGCTGTGTCCCATAAATTTTGAGTTGATGTATGCCCATTTTCATTCGTTTCTAGAAACTTTTTTATTTCTTCTTTGATCTCATTGTTAATCCATTCATTATTTAATAACATGCTATTTAGTTTCCAAGTGTTTGAGTATTTTTCAGTTTTTCTTTTGTGGTTAATTTCTAGTTTCATGGCATTGTGATCTGAGAAAATGCTTGATATTATTTCAATCTTCTTAAATTTGTTGAGACCATTTTTGTGTCCTAACATGTGGTCTATCTTAGAAAATGTACCATGAGCGCTTGAGAAGAATGTATATTCTACTGCTTTAGGGTGAAAAGTTCTGAAGATATCTATTAAATCGAGTTGATCTAGTGTATCCTTTAAGTCTGCTGTTTCTTTATTAATTTTCTTTCTTGAGGATCTATCCAGTGATGTTAGTGAGGTATTGAAATCCCCTACTATTATAGTATTGCTGTTAATCTCGCCCTTTATATCCATCAAAGTCTGCTTTATGTATGTCGGGACTCCTATATTTGGTGCATAGGTATTTATAATAGTTATATCTTCCTGTTGAATTGTTCCCTTTACCATTATGTAGTGTCCTTCTTTACCTCTTAATACAGCCTTTGTTTAAAATCCATTTTGTCAGATATAAGTATTGCTACCCTGGCTATTTTATATTTCCATTTGCATGAAATATTTTTTTCCATCCTTTTACCTTCAGTTTATGTGCATCCCTTGTTTTAAGGTGTGCCTCTTGTAGACAGCATATGTATGGGTCCTGTTTCTTTATCCACGCAGCTACCCTATGTCTTTTGATTGGATCATTTAATCCATTTACATTTAAGGTTATTATTGATATGTAGTTGTTTATTGCCATTTTATTCTTTAAAGCTGTATTCTTTTTTTGTTATATTTTTCCCCTTTGAACTATTTACAACAGGCCCCTTAGCATCTCTTGCAGTATTGGTTTGGTTTTAATGAATTCCTTGAGGCTTTCTTTGTCTGGGAAGCTCTTTATTTCTCCTTCAATTTTAAACATTAGCATTGCTGGATAGAGTAGTCTTGGTTGTAGGTTCTTGTTCTGCATTACTTTGAATATATCTTGCCATTCCCTTCTGGCCTCAAGTGTTTCTGTTAAGAAGTCAGATGTCATCCTTATGGGGTTCCTTTGTAGGTGATAGCCTTTTTTCTCTAGTAGCTTTTAAAATTTTCCATTTATCCCTTAGCTTTGGTATTTTAACTCTGATGTTTCTTGGTGTAAATTTCTTTGGGTTTCTCTTTATTGGAGTTCTGTGTGCTTCTTGAACATGTGAAATGTTTTCCAGCCTTAATTTAGGAAAGTTTTCTGCTATGATTTGATTGAACAAAGTTTCTATTTTTTGTTCTCTCTCCTCTTCTTCAGGAACCCCTATGATGCAGATGTTATTTCTCTTCATGTTGTCACAGAGCTCCCTTAGAGTTTCCTCACATTTTTTGAGTCTCTTCTTTTTTCTGCTCTGCTCCTGTGCCTTTGTTTATTGTGTCCTCTAACTCGCTGATTTGATTTTCAGCATCATCCATCCTGCTTTTAATTCCTTCCATTGTGGTCTTCAGTTCTGAATACTGTATTTGTCATTTCTGTCTCATTCTTTTTTATTATTTCAATTTTTTTTTATACTTGGTATCTATTAAGGTGTTCATAATGACTATCCATTGTTGCTCTAATCTCTTTGAACATCCTAACTATCATTATTTTAAACTCTGCATCTGGTAATTTGGTTATATCTGGTTCATTCAGGTCCTTCTCTGGGAATTTCTCTTGATTCATTTGGGTTGCATTACTCTGCCTTCCCACTTTGTCTGTGAATAAGAAGGGTATGGCCACTGGAGTCCAATGGGTGTTGCCTTTGTGTTCTCTAAGTGTGGTCTCTCTGCAGGACCACTACCCCCTCTGCTGCTTCCTAGGGGAATTATTGGGTATGGACGTTGCCAGCGCTGGCCCACTGTGACTGTTGCTGTGATTTTTGCCTCTCCTCTGGAGGAGGGGCTGTGTTCTGGTGCCCTGCTCTATAAGCCTCAGCCTGCCTGGGCCTTCGCCTTGCCTCTGCAGGTTGGGTTGCGCACTGCACTCAAGCCACAAGCCTCAGGACCAAGGGTAGAAGTGAGCACCTTTGCTCAGCTGCAGACCCAGCCTGTTCTCGGGCTTCTGCCCAGCTCCTGCAGTCAGAGCCTGCTCGCCAGTTTCTTGGGTTGGACAGGGCTGCTGACGTTCACTCAGTTGTGAGCCTCCGCCTGTCGGGAGCTTTAGCCCCACCCCTGAGGCCAGGGCCTGCCTGCACAAGATCGCAAACCTCGGTTTCTCGGGCCAGGTAGGGCTGCTGGCCTGCGCTCAGCTGTGAGCCTCTGCCTGTCCCAGGTCCTAGCCCCACCCCCCAGGTTAGGGTCAGCTTGAGCAAGGTTGCAAAGCAGATCTCTGCCTGTTCTTGGCCTTCTGTTTTACCCCCGCAGGTGTGGCTGCAGGTGGGCCTGCAGCTGCAGGACTGCTTTTGCACGTCCCCCCCACTGCTGCTGGGTAGACCATGCTCACACCGGCTGGGCCTCCGCCCCCGCCGACAGAATCATGTTTCAGCATTCCACCACCACCATCCCTCCAGCCAGCTCTCAGCAGTGTGGCTAGGGACACTGCAGCTCAGACCCTAACGCTCCATATTGTAGTCCTGGAAGCTCCCTCCATCCAATCAGCTCTGCTCTAAGTGCCATGGGAGAGCTTGTTTGGCTGGTATCCTGTCTCCCTTTGCTGGTATTGCTAGTTCCAAGGAAACTATTTGTTTTTGATTAGGGAAGTGACTCAGCTCAGGGGTTAGGGTGGTTGTCCCTCAGAGTGTTTGTCCCTGTACCTTCCAGTCCACACTCTCTTCCCACTGCTCTGGTCCTCTCCTCTGTCCCCGTTCCCTGAAGCCCCAGGTGAGTGGTTGTGAGAGAGGTTTTCTGCGCTGTCCCTTTAAGAATCTTGTGTCTGAGAAAACTGTCTCTTTCTCACAAACAGTATTCTCACTTGTTTCACTGTTCAATACTGTCCAAATGCCCCTTCTAGGCTCTGGGGCTGCAGGCTGGGGCTTTGTTCCTGAGACCCAGGTCCCTCCCTCTCTGCCAAACTTCCCTCCTACCATGCAAGTCTCTCTGGGCTGCCATTTGCTCTGGGGAGCTGGGCAGCCCTCTCTGCTTTTTTGCTTTTCTTACCAGTCTCAATGTGGCTTCTTCAGTGTACCTTGGTTGAAGAGTCCACTTAGTTTAGTTCAAAGTTGGTTTATCCAGATGATGGTTCTTATATTTAAGTTATAATCCACTTTGGTTCTGGGAGTTGGAAGTTACTACATCCACCTACTCCATTGCTATCTTGCCATGGATCCATCAGAGTGCGTGCATCCCGCTCGATGAGGTCTTCTGGTCCTGGGGTTCAGAGGCTGGAGGAGTCACCTCTTTTTATTTTCTCTTTTGTTTCTTTTCTCTTTCACTTTTCCCCTTTTCCTCTTATTCGATCCTCACTATCAAATTATTTTATTTTGGATTCAGAAATATTTTTGTGGCATTTTCTGTGCTTCTTACTTCGTTTTTATTTCATTAGCATTCCCCCCAACTGAGGCCCTCCATTCTATGGAGTTTTTGTTCCATTTTGCACAATATAATTTTCAGTTTCTCACTGTATTTTCTCAAAAATATTTTTTTTAATTTTTTTACTTTTTTATTTTTTTATCTTTATTTTTTTATTATTTATCAACTCTTATTAGTGTTATTAACAATACCACCCTGAAATGCCATTAAGAAAAAAGATATTGAATATTATGTATACAAAAGACAGAGATGTAGCTCAGATAGATGAGAAAAAAATTATATAGAAAAAAAATTCAATATCTTGGAGACCTTGGAATTAAATGACAGAGAATTTAAAATTGAAAACTAAAAATGCTCAGGGATATAGAAGAAAGCACAGAAAGACAATTAAGGGAGCTAAAAATAAGTCAAGGAACAGAAAGAATACGTCACCAAGGAAATTGAAACTATAGAAACAAAACAGAGATGAAAAACTCAATTTATGAACTGAAAAATAAGATAAGAAGCTTAGTTAATAGAACAGGCCAGAAAGAGGAGAGAATTAGTGATATAGAAGACAGGCTACTAAAGGTGCTACAGAGAGAAGAGGAGAAAGACTCACAAATTCAAAAAAATTAAAAATCCCTACAGGAATTGTCTCACTTCATCAAAAAGAGCAACATAAGAATAATGGGTATATCAGAAGGAGAAGACAGAGTAAATGGAATAAAAAACATATTCAAACAAATAATAAACAAGAACTTCCTAAGCTTGTGAAAGAATTAAAGTCTCTAATTTAAGAAGCAAGCAGAATACCAAGTTATCTTAACCCTAACAAACCTACTCCAAGGCATATCATAATAAAATTGGCACAAACCAATGACAAAGAAAAAGTTCTCAATGCAGCCAGGGAAAAGAAGAATACAATATACAAAGGAAGGTCCATAAGATTATCATCAGATTTCTCAGCAGAAACTCTACAAGCTAGAAGAGAGTGGACACCAATATTTAAAGTTCTGATAGAGAGGAACTTCCAGCCAAGAATATTATACCCATAAAAACTACCCTTTAAATACAAAGAAGAAATAAAAACATTCACAGATACAGAAAAGATGAGGGGATTTATCACCAGAAAAACCCCACTTCAGAAAATATTAAAGAGGTTTTCTGACCAGATACAAAGAACAAAACAAAACAAAACCACAAATAAAAGCTCCATTAAGAATAAAATAAAATCAATTTAATCTGTGACAACAAAAACAGAAAAAGGGAGAAGACAAAGATTAACAGTATCAAAGGAGATAAGAGTGCAGAAGCACTCATGAAATAATGTATTACAATGAACATGATAGATACTCTTTCCATTACTTAATGGTAACCACCCCTGAAATAACCACCACAGAAGCACATGGCTTAAAAAAAGAAGCAACAGAGAAAAGAAGTATGGGTTACAGCCAAACAAAAACAAATGATAGAAAAACAAAAGAGAAGAATCAAACAAGATATAAAACTAACAGAAAGCAATATATAAAATAGCAATAGGAAACACTCAAATGGCAATAATTACACTAAATGTAAATGGATTGAACTTACCAATACAAAGACACAGAGTAGCAGAATGAATTAAAAAAGAAAATCCAACTGTATGCTGCCTACAAGAAACAAATCTAAGCTACAAGGATAAAAACAAATTCAGAGTGAAAGACTGGAAAACAATACTCCAAGCAAATAATATCCAAAAAAAGTAGGTGTAGCAATACTCATATCTAACAATGCTGACTACAAGACAACAAAGGTAATCAGAGACAAAACTGGTCATTTCATAATGATAAAGGGGACATTGAATCAAGAAAACATAACACTTCTGAATATATATGCACCAAACCAAAGAAGCACCAAAATATATAAGACAGCTACTGAATGACCTAAAAACAACCGACAAAAATACAATCATACTTGGAGACCTCAATACCACTGATGGCTCTAGATTGTTCATCCAAACAGAAAATCAATAAAAAATATTAGCCTTAAATGAAACACTAGAGCAATTGGATATGATAGAAATCTATAGGACATTTCATCCCAAAGTGCCAGAATATACATTTTTCTCTAGTGTACATGAAACATTCTCAAGAATTAATCATATGTTGGGCCACAAAAATAACATCAACAAATTCAGAAAGATTGATATCATACCAAGCATATTTTCTGATCATAAAGCCTTGAAACTAGAATTCAACTGCAAAAAAATAGGTTAAAGAAAACACAAGAATGTGGAAACTAAACAACATACTTTTAAAACATGAGTGGGTCAAAGAAGAAATAAAAGCAGAGATCAAAAGTTACATACAGACAAACGAAAATAACAATAAGACATATCAGAATCTCTGAGATGCAACAAAAGCAGTAATAAGAGGGAAGTTCATATCACTACAGGCCTATACGAACAAAGAGAGAGCCCAAGTAAACCACTTAACTTTTCATCTTAAGGAACTAGAAAAAGAAGAACAAAGGCAATCCAAAACCAAGAAGAAAGGAAGGAAATAATAAAAATCAGCACAGAAATAAACAAAACAGAGGACAAAAAAACAATAGAAAAAAAATTAATAAAACAAAGAGCTGGTTCTTTTTAAAGATCAACAAAATTGACAAACCCTTAACAAGACTCACTAGGAAAAAAGAGAAAGGACTCAAATAAACAAAATTCAAAATGAAAGATGAGAAATCACCACAGATATTATAGATATACAAAGAATTATTGTAGAATACTATGGAAAACTATATGCCACCAAATTTAACAATCTAGAAGAAATGGATAAATTCCTAGAACAATACAATCTTCCTAGACTGAGTTATGATGAAGCAGAAAGGCAAAAACCTCCCCCAAAATGAAAGTCCAGGAACAGAGGGCTATACTAGTGAATTCTACCAAATGTTCAAAGAAGACTTGGTTCCTATTCTACTGAAAGTCTTCCAAAAAATTAAAGAAGAAGCAATACTGCCAAACACATTTTATGAGGCCAACATAACTCTTATATGGAAGCCTGGCAAGGACAACACAAAAAAAGAAAACTACAGACCAATATTACTAATGAATACAGATGCTAAAATGCTAAAAAAAAAAAAAAATACGAGAAAATCAAATACAACAACACATTAAAAAAATAATACATCATGATCAAGTGGGATTCATCCCAGAATCACCAGGATGGTTCAACATATGTAAAACGGTTAAAGTAATACACCATATCAACAAAACAAAGGACAAAATCCATATGATCCTATCAATAGATTCAGAAAAGGCATTTGATAAAATACAACACAAATTTCTGTTTAAAACACTCAACAAAATGGGTATAGAAGAAAAATATCTCAACATAATAAAGGCCATTTGTGTTAAGCCATCAGCTAACATCACATTACATGGCATAAAACTAAGGACTTTTTCTCTAAATTCAGGAACAAGATAAGGTTGTCCACTCTCTCCACTCTTATTCAATGTAGTGCTGGAAGTTCTAGCCAGAGCAATCAGACAAGAAAAAGAAATAAAAGGCATTCATATTGGAAAAGAAGAAGTAAAGGTTTCACTATTTGCAGATGCTATGATCCTATACATCAAATATCCCAAAGACACCACAAAAAGACTTCTAGAAACAATAAACCAATACAGTAAGGTGGCAGGATACAAAATTAATATACAAAATCCATTGCCTTCCCATATGCCAACAATGAAACATCAGAAAATGAACTCAAAAAAATAATTCCCTTTATGGTTGCAAAAAAATAAAAGTAAACTACCTAGCAATAAACATAACAAAGAATGCAAAGGACCTATATAATGAAAACTACAAAGCATAGTTAAGGGAAATCGAAAAAGATACAATAAAATGGAAAAATATTTCTTGTTCCTGATAGGAAGAATAAATATAGTCAAAATGACTATATTACCCAAAGCAATATACAAATTTAATGCAATTCCCATCAAAATTACAATGCATTTTTTAAAGAAATGGAACAAAAAATCATCAGATTTATATGAAACTATAAAAAACCCCAAATAGCCAAAGCAATCCTAAGGAAAAAGAACGAAGCTGGGGGCATTACAATACCTGACTTCAAATTATATTATAGAGTCACGACAATCAAAACAGCATGGTACTGGCAGAAAAATAGACACTCAGACCAATGGAACAGAATAGAAAGCCCAGAAATAAAATGACATATATATGGTCAAATAATTTTTGTAAAAGGGGCCAACAACATACAATTGAGAAAAGAAAGCCTCTTAAACAAATTTTGCTGGAAAAAATTGGAAAGCCACATGCAAAAGAATGAAACTGAAACAATAAATTGCATAGAAGAAAACATAGGTACTAAACTGATGGACCTTGGTTATAAAGAACACTTTATGAATTTGATTCCAAAGGCAAGGGAAGTGAAAGCGAAGATAAATGAATGGGACTACATCAGACTAAGAAGCTTTTGCACAGCAAGAGAAACTAACAGCAAAACAAACAGACAGCCAAATAAATGGGAGATGATATTTTCAAACAACAGCACAGATAAGGACTTAATATCCAAAATTTACAAAGAACTCATAAAACTCAACAACAAACAAACAATCCAATAAAATAATGGGAAGAGAACATGAACAGACACCTCTCCCAGGAAGAAATACAAATGACCAACAGATATATGAAAAGATGCTCATCGTCATTAGCTGATACCACCTCACACCTGTTAGATTAGCTATTATCAACAAGACAGGTAATGACAAATGTTGGCGAGGCTGTGGAGAAAAAGGAACCCTTATCCACTGTTGGTAGGAATGTAAAGTAGTATAACCATTATGGAAGAAAGTATGGTGTTTCTCAAAAAATTAAAAATAGAGCTACCATATGACCCAGCAATCCCGCTACTGGCTATATACCCCCAAAACTCAAAAACATTGCTACGTAGAGACACACGCAACCCCATGTTTATTGCAGCATTGTTCACAGTGGCCAAGACATGGAAACAACCAAAAGCCCTTCAATAGATGACTGGATAAAGAAGATGTGGTACATATATACTATGGAATACTACTCAGCCATAAGAAATGATGACATCGGATTATTTACAACATGGGTGGACCTTGATAACATTATACTGAGTGAAATAAGTAAATCAGAAAAAACTAAGAACTATATGATTCCATACATCGATGGGACATAAAAAAGAAACTCAGAGACAAAGACAAGAGTGTGGTGGTGATGGGAGGTGGGAGAGGAGGGGCACAAAGAAAACCAGATAGAAGGTGATGAAAGACAATTTAACTTTGGGTGATGGGTATGCAATATAATCAAATGTCAAAATAACCTGGGGATGTTTTCTCTGAAGATATGTACCCTGATTTATCAATGTCACCCCATTAAAATTAATTACAAAAAAAGAAAAACAAAAAAAAGACTAGAACATTCCACTTTCTAGTAGGACCTCCACCATCATGGCTGACCTTTTTTTATTATTATTAATTTTAATGGGGTGACAGCAATAAATCCGGGTACATATGTACGACGAAAATATCTCCAGGTTATCTTATTATTCAATTATGTTGCATACCCGTCACCCAAAGTCAAATTGTCCTCTGTCACCTTCTATCTGGTTTTCCCTGTGCCCCTCCCCTCCTCCCTATCCCACCCTCCCCTCCCTCCCCCCATCCCGTAACCACCACACTCTTGTCCAAGTCTCATATTCTCACTTTTATGTCCCACCTATGTATGAAATCATGCTGTTCGCGGTTTTTTTTTTCTGATTTACTTATTTCACTCCATATAATGTTATCAAGGTCCATTAAAATACCAATGACATGGCTGACCATTTTTTAAAATCAGATTCCTTAGGTCCAGTGGTGAGATTCAAATAATTTAACAACCAGTTCTCTGCCTTGACTGGTTTAAATATAAAAATATATATATCTAAAGGTAGTTTATTATTTCATGCATTTAATACTTACATGAGAACAATAAAAAGCACAAAATGAGATTATGTTATAAGAAAGAATTTTAAAATATAAATAAAAAATATTAAATTACAGCTGACAAAAACTATTCTATTTAAAGGAATTTTCACATTTTTTCTTGACTGGTGTCCTCACTTGCGATTACTTTCACCTATGGACATAATAAACATTACTACAAGCACTTAGAATACACTGTTGCAAAAATGAATGTTAAAAAATAGTAAGGAATGTAAATCTGTAATTTCACATTGGGCAAGCTACCAAGATGCCCACCCTAGAGAGAACCCTGATTACAAGTGCCATTTTAGCAACCAGTTCGCCAGACTCAACAAAAAATTAGGTATCAATTCTGCCGAACTGTTGCAAAACAGCTGAATCCCACTACTGCTTAGATCAGGGGTTGGAAACCTTTTTGGCTGAGAGAGCCATGAACGCCACATATTTTAAAATGTAATTCTGTGATAGCCATACAATATATTTAACACTAAATACAAGTAAATGTGTGCATTTTATGTAAGACCAACACTTTTAAAGTACAATAAGTCTCTGAATTCTTTTTAATAACATTGTTATGCTGTTGCTAACCAATAACAAATAAAGTACTACTTACCATTAATGTGACTTCTGGTGGTCGCATGGTTTTGCTGATGGCTTTGTAGTCTGGTTGATACGTGGTGAGGTTAAGCTTAATGCAGGCATTGAAAATTCCATTCGTTAAACATAATTGTAGGTCGGTCTTAACATTCTTTAGATGTGAGAAAGACTGCTCACATGCATACATAGAGCCAAACATTGTCAGTACAGCAATACTCACAGGCTGCAGTGTGTGGATGTGATGGGAAGCGCGTTCCAAGTTTTGACAATCAGCTGATCTGCGCATTGAAGCTTTTTCATTTCTCCCCACTTGTGTTTGCTTGCCAACTCTGCTTGCTGTCATGCAAGTCTTTCCAAATCTTCATTCACTGACTTGAACTTATTTACCCACATGTCTGATACCTTCAGGTCATCAGCTTATAGCTCAAAATCTCTGACAGAGACACCGGGGATGCAACTCACATCAGCGCTGTCCACTGCACACTCGTGTGGATGGGTGATGAACTTAAAAAGACGAGTGCACTCAAGAAATTCTCCAAAGTGAGCTTTGAATGATTGCAGGAGGTTAAATGTGAAGCCTACTAGCCGCTGGAGATCAAGATGTTGAGCAGGGTCACTTGCTGTGCATGCTTCTTTAAACTGTCCATTTTTTAAAGTGTATTAAACATGTTTCAATGTCGGAGATGAAGAGTTCCAGCTTAATTTCAAATGTAAACACTGCTTGTTGAAGGCATAAGACTGTATTTCCAAGCCTTGCATTTTCACACTGAGCTGGTTCAGATGTTCAGTCATGTCCACAAGATAGTAGAACTTCAGGAGCCAGTCAGTGTTAGCTAACTCAGCATGCTTGATGTTTTTCATTCCAAGAAAAGTCTGGATTTCGCTCAGACAAGGCACGAAACAGCTGAGCACCTTTTCTCTTGACAACCAGTGCACATTGCAGTCCAGAAGCAGACCAGGATAATTATTTCCAACTTCATCCAGCAGTGTTTTAAACTGGCGATCATTTAAAGCTCACGCAACAATAAAGTTGACCACCCAAGAATGACCAGCTACATTTACCTCACCAAGCTGTGCACCACACATCTGAGCACAAAGCGTCTCCTGATGTAGGATGCAGTGAAAACTTAGGATGGGTATCTTTTCATGTTCATGAAGAAGCGCTACAAATTCTCTGTTTTTCCCCACCATGCACTGAGCACCATCAGTACACACCGAAATAAGTTTATCCATTGGTACATTTTTTCTTTAGTGAACTCAGTGAAAAACTGGAATAAATCTTCCCCTCTTGTTGTCTCTTTCATAGGCAAAACAGCAAGACTTTTCTCACATAGTGTGTCACCAACAGCATACCTTGCAATCACGCTAAAGTACGATAAATGCCTTACGTCTGTTGACTCATCCAAAGTGAGAGAAAAGAACGGTGCTGCATTTATGTCCTTCTCTTGTGTTGCCTCAATTTGATTTGCCATAATGATGGTACGATCGTGAACAGTTCTTGCCAACAGAGGCATGTCTTTTATTCATTTGATTATCTTGTCTTTATCCAAAAAGTTGTCAAAAAGTTTATTGGCAACATCAAGCATGAATGTTTTGGTATACTCCCAATCTGTGAATGGCTTTCCATTTCTCACAATTGCTAGAGCATCAGCAACGCTAGCCGAATCCCAGTCACCTTGTTGGGTCCAAACATGGATTTGCTACTGACTAGCTTGCACTCTGCACAGCAGCTCTTGACTTGCTTTCTTCTTGCCGTCCCCCACTGGATATTTCGATACAAATGTAGTATGGTGTGTGTCGAAGTGCTGCTTTATATTTGACCGTTTCATCAATGCAATTTTATCATTGCATATTAGACACACTGCAGAACATGCTCTCTCCACAAAGGCGAATTCCTCTGTCCATCTCTGCTGAAAAGTACGATACTCCTCATCGTTTTTTCTTTTAGCCATCTTCTTCGTCAAAAGGTTTTCTGCAGTTAGCTAGCTGACTACTTGATTAAAAGGAGGAAAGTCTGGCCTCACAATGACCTGTGTACGTTATGCATTATCCAATAAAAATTTGGTGTTGTCCCGAAGGACAGCTGTGATTGGCTCCAGCAGCCCGCAACCATGAACATGAGCAGTAGAAAATGAATGGATTGTAATACATAAGAATGTTTCATATTTTTAACATTATTATTTTTTTTATTAAAGATTTGTCTGCAAGCCAGATGCAGCCATCAAAAGAGCCACATCTGGCTTGCGAGCCATAGGTCCCCAATCCCTGGCTTAAATCCAACCAGAACGAAACACTGAAACCCAATAGATCATGAAGCTACTCATGTATAGGGATTTGGGAGAATAATAATAAAGATAATTAATAATAATGGTAATAATAACAGTTATGTTCCACATACTTTATATATGAGTAAAATACAAAAGTATTAGAAACTCATTTAATCCTTACAATAACACTTTGAGGTCAATAGAGATAATTCCTCATTTATGATAGTTTGACTTACCATATTATGATTATATGATGGTGCGAAAGGGGTACACATTCAGTAGAAATCATACTTTGGATTTTGAATTCTCATTGTTTCCTGGGCTAGTGAGATGTGGTAAAATACTCTCTTGTGATAGGCAGTGGCAGTGAGACTCTGCTACCTGTCAGTCATGTAATCACAAGAGTAAACAACTGATACTCTACAGTACATTTATTGTCAGTTGATTTTGCCCAACTGTAGGCTAATGTAAGTGTTCTGAGAACATTTAAGGTAGACTAGGCTAAACTATGATGTTCAGTAGGTTAGGTGTATTAAATGCATTTCCTTTTTTCAAAATTATTTTTGTATTACATTTTTTATTTATCTTAACCTGGATTTAAGTGTCCCACTCAATATAACACCCTCACCCCCCAACAACGTGTCCCCGTTACATCCTCTTTGCTTCCCTTCCCCCTGACTCCCTCCCCATTGTTCCCTTTGGGATTTGCCATCTTGCTATCTGTATGTATCCTTGTGTTATGTATATATAATTGTACTAAGTACCTCACCTTCTCTTGTCCTGTCCCCTAACTCCCCTTCTCTCTGACAGCTGTCCCTCTGCTCCCTGCGACCCTGCCTTTGCCTCTATTCCATTCCTCAGTTCACTGTGTTCATTAGATTCCACATATAACTGAGTTTATATAATATTTGTCATTTTCTGCCTGGTTTATTTCACTTAGCATAATAATCTCCAGGTCCATCCATGCCATTACAAAAGGTAAGATTTCCTTCTTTATCATGAACACATAATATTTCATTGTGTATATGTAACCCAGCTTTTTTATCCATTTGTCCACTGATAGACACATGGACTGTTTCCAGATCTTGGCTATTGTAAACAAGCTGCAATAAACATGGGGGTGCATATATTCTTTTGAATCAGTGTTTTGGGATTCTTAGGATATATTGCTAAAAGTGGGATAGCTGGGTCAAAAGGCAGTTCCATTTTCAATTTTTTGAGAAAACTTCATACTATTTTCCACAGTGGCTGCACAAGTCTGCATTCCCACCAGCAGTGCAGGAGGGTTCCCTTTTCTCCACACCTTCACCAGCACTTGGTTTGTGTTGATTTGTTAATGAGAGCCATTCTGACAGGTGTGAGGTCATATCTCATTGTGGCTTTAATTTGCATTTCTCTGATAATTAGTGACATTAAACACTTTTTCATATGCCTATTGGCCATCTGTATGTTCCCTTTGGAGAAGTGTCTATTCAGGCCCTTTGCCCATTTTTTAATTGGTTCAATTGTTTACCTTTCCGGTTTTGTGTTTTAAGAGTTATTTATAAATTTTAGTTATTAACCCCTTATCAGACATATTGGCAAATATATTATTTCATTGTGGGGGTTGTTTTTTATTTTGAGAATGGTATCTTTTGCTGTGCAAAAGCTTCTTAGTTTGATATAGTCCCATTTGTTTATTTTTTTATTTCACTTGCCCATGAAGATATATCAGCAAAAATATTGCTAAGAGAGATATTGGAGAGTTTACTGCTTATGCATTCTCCCAAGATTATTATGATTTCACAACTTAAATTTAAGTTTTTATTCATTTTAAGTTTATTTTTGTAAATGGTGTAAATTGGTAATTTAGTTTCATTATTTTGCATGTACCTGTCCAATTTTCCCACCACCATTTGTTAAAGAGACTGTTTTTACTTCATTGTATACTCTTGCCTCCTTTGTAAAATATGAATTGACCATAAAGGTGTGGGTTTATTTCTAGGTTTTCTGTTCCATTGATCTGTATGCTGTTTTGATTACAATGGCTTTGTAATATAACTTGATATCAGAAAGTGTGATGCCTCCCAATTTGTTTTTCATTTTCAAGATTGTTGAGGCTATTTGAGTTCTTTTTTGGTTCCATATAAATTTTTGGTTCCATAATAATTTCTAGAAATATTTGTTCTAGATCTGTGAAGTATGCCATTGGTATTTTAATAGGAGTTGCACTGAATCTATAGATTGCTTTGGGTAAGATAGACATTTTAAAGATGTTTATTCTTCCTATTCATGAATATAGTATATGCTTCCATTTGTTTGTGTCTTCTTTGATTTCTCTTTTCAATGCCTTATAATTTCCAAGTACAAGTCTTTTACCTCCTTGGTTAAATTTATTCCTAGGTATTTTATTTTTTTTTATTGCAATAGTGAAGGGGATTGTTTCCTTAATTTCTCATTCAGAAAATTTATTGTTTGTGTATAAAAATGCCACTGATTTCTAAATAACAATTATATATCCTGCCACCTTGCTGAATTTATTTATCAGGTCTAGTAGTTTTTGACTGAGACTTTAGGGTTTTCCATGTACAGTATCACATCATCAGCAAATGATAGTTTATTTCTTCTTTTCCTATTGGATACCTTTTATTTCTTCTTCTTGTGTGAGTGCTGTGGCTGGGACTTCCAGAACTATTTTGAATAGGAGTAGTGAAAGGGGGCGCTCATGATTTGTTCCTGACATTGATGGAATTGCTTTTAATTTTTTCCCATTGAGTATGATACTGGCTGTCAGTTTGTCATAAATACCCTTTATTATGTTGATGTATGTTCCCTGAATTCCCACTTGCTGAGAGTTTTGATCATAAATGGGTGTTGAATTTTATCAAATGCTTTTTCTGCATCTATTGCAGTGGTTCTTAACCTGGGTTCTATCAAACTCTAGGGGTTCGATGAGTCAGTCTCAGGGGTTCGGAGAAGCCTCTGCTGTGGAGGCCAGAATAAAGTAATACCATAATTTTTGTGAGTTCATGCACTTTGTTTTGTTGGTTTTGTTCTTTGAGCAAGGTGATGTTCATGCATGGCTCATTTTGTGAAATGTAAAAAAACATATACCTATGTCTTGAATTTGGAAAAAAAAATTATATTTTATTTATCAGTAAAGAAGGGTTCGGTGAATGCGCATGTGAAACTGGTGGGTTCGCTACCTCAAAAAAGGTTAAGAACCACTGATTTATTGATATAGTCATGTGACTTTTATTCTTCATTTTGTTTATATAGTGGATTACATTTATTGATTTAGAAATATTTTACCAGCCTTGCCTCCTCAGAATAAATCAAGTGGGACTTGATCTTGATGTATGATATTTTTAATGTCTTGCTGGATTCAGTTTGCTAATATTTTGTTGAGAATTCTAGCATATAAGTTCATCAGGGATATTGGCCTATAGTTTTCTTTCTTTCTAGTTTTCTTTACCTGGTTTTGGAATGAGGACAACGATTACCTCATAAAATGAGCTTGGAAGTTTTCTCACCTCTTGAATTTTTTGGAATAGCTTGAGAATAGGTGCTGGTTTTTCTTTGAATGTCTGGTAAAATTCACCTCTGAAGCCATCCAGTCCAGGACCTTTGTTTGCTGGGAGTTTTTGATAATGGTCCTAATTTTATTTGTTGTAATCAGTCTGTTTAGAGTTTTTGACTTTTCCAGATTAAGTTTTGGAAGATTGTATGTTCCTAGGAATTTGTCCATTTCACTTAGGTTGTCCAATTTATTTGGTGTATAGATCTTCATAGTATTTTCTTACAATCCTTTGTATTTCTGTGGTGTCAGTTGCTATTTCTCCACTTTCATTTCTGACTTTATTTATTTGGGTCTTCTCTCTTTTTATCTTGATGAATTTGATTAAAAGTTAGTTAATCTTGTTCACCATTTCAAAGAACCAGCTCCTGGTTTCTTTTGTATTTTTTTTTTCAGCATCTATGTCATTTATTTACACTCTAATCTTTATTATTTCCTTCCTTCTATTTCCTTTGGGCTTTAGTTCTTTTTCTAGTTCTCTTATGTGCAGGATTAAGTTGTTCATTTGAGCTTTCTCTTGCTTCTTAAGGTATGCCTGTAATGTTATGAACTTCCCACTTAGAACTGCTTTTGCTGTGTCCCATAGATTTGGGGTTGTTTTATGTTCATTTTCACTTGTTTTGAGAAAGTTTTTTATTTCTTACTTGATCTTATTGTTAACCCATTTATTAGTTAATAACATGCTATTTAGCCTCCAAGTGTTTGAATGTTTTTCAGTTTTTCTATGTAGTTGATTTGTAATTTCATGCCATTGTGAACAGAGAAGATGCATGATATGATTTCAATCTTCTTAAATTTATTGAAACCTGTTTTGTGTCCTAACATGTGGTCTATCCTAGAAAATGTACCATGAGCACTTGAAAAGAATGTATATTCTGCTGCTTTGGGGTGAAAGGTTCTGAAGGTACCAATTAAATCCAGTTGATCTAGTGTGTCATTTAAGGCTGCTGTTTCTTTGTTGATTTTCTATCTGGAGGATTTATCCACTGATGTTAGTTGGGTATTAAAGTCCCCTACTATTATAGTATTACTGTTGATCTCATCTTTTATGTCCATCAAAATCTGCTATATATATTTAGGAGCTCCTGTATTAGGTGCATAAATATTTACAATGGTTATATTCTCCTTTGGATTGCTCCCTTTATTATTATGTAGTGACCTTCTTTCTCCCTTAATATAGCCTTTGTTTTAACGGCATTTTGTCAGATATAAGTATTGCTACCCCAGCTTTTTTTATTTCCATTTGTATAAAATACTTTTTTCTATCTCTTCACTTTCAGTCTATGTGTATTTTTTGTTCTGAGGTGGATCTCTTGTAGACAGCATATATATGAGTCCAGTTTTCTTATCCATTCTGCTACCCTCTGTCTCCTGATTGGAGTATTTAATCAACTTATATTTAAGGTTATAATTGATATGTACTTATTTATTGAAATTTTATTCTTTAAGCCTACAATGCTCTTTATCTTGATTTCCTTTTTCCTTTGCTCTTTTAATAGCAGGCCCCTTAACACTTTCTGCAGTACTGGTGTAGGGCCAGTGGCTGTGTCCATGCAGGTTCACATTGGATTTGGGCAAATGGTAGAGGAACTGTGGAGCTGGAAAATGGAGGGCCATTCCATTTATTAGAGTCTCACAACAGCAGAGGAGCAAGCAGGCAGGAAAAATGACTTCCCTCTCTCTCTGGGCTGATAAGCAAACAGCCAGGGGTGGAGAACCACTTCTCTGTAAACAATAGCAAAAATGGCTCCTCCCATTGTCAGCAGGCAATCCACAATCTACAGTCTGCAGCCATGAGGGCAACCACCTGCAGCCATACACAGACTATACACACATGATGCTGCCCAGTGCTCTTTCATCAATCAGGCAAAGTACAAGCAAGGAAGCCTAATATCCTTGTTTGCCCAGCAACTGGTTTGGTTGTAATGAATTCCTTGAGTCTTTTGTTCTTTGTTTGGGAACCTTTTTATTTCTCCTTAAATTTTAAATGATAGCCTTGCTGTGTAAAGTAGTCTTGGTTGGAGGTTCTTGTTTTGCATTACTTTTAATATTTCTTGCCCAATACTTCTGGCCTGAAGTGTTTCTGTTGAGAAGTCAGATGTCATCCTTATGAGGGCTCCTCTGTAGGTAATGAACTGCTTTTCTCTTATAGCTTTTAGTATTCTTTCTTTGTCTCTTAACTTTGGCATTTTAATTATGAGGTGTCTTGATCTAGGCCTCCTTGGGTTCCTCTTTAATGGGACTTTCTGTGCATCCTGAACTTGTGTGACTTTTTCCTTCAACAATATAGGAAAAATTTTAGCTATGATTTTTTCAAACAGGTTCTCTATTCCTTGGTTGTTCTCTTCTCCATCAGGAACCCTTATGATGTGAATGTTGTTTCTCTTCTTGTGGTTGCAGAGGCTGCTTAGAGTTTCCTCAGTCTTTCTGAGCCTCTTTTTATTTTTCTGCTCTGCTTCTGTGCTTATGTTTATCTTGTTCTTTAAACTGCTGATTCAATCCTCTGCTTCATTCAACCTGCTGTTGATTCCTTTTAGTGCAGTCTTCATTTCTGATATTTTATTTCTCATTCCTGACTAGTTCTTTTTTATGAGCGCGATGTTCTTTTTGGTGCTTGCTGTCTGTTTGTTTAAATTCTCATTGTTATCATCCGTTGTTTCTCTAAAATCCTTGAGCATCTTAAAAACCATTATTTTAAACTCTGCATCTGGTAATTTGGTTACTTCCATCTTATTTTGTTCTTTTTCTGAGGATTTCTCTTGTTGAATCATTTGGGTCATATTTCTTGGTCTGCCCATTTTGTCTGTGTATTAGGTACCACTGTCAGACTTTAAAATTTGTTGTGATGTCTTTTAGAGGAAGATGAGCTCAGTGGTGCTGACCTCCAGGTCACCTAATTTTCTTGCTCTAGCAATGCTTCTTCAGGGTAGTATTTTCCCTCCTGCTGTATGTGAGCATTGAATGCAGTTGGTCCTTTTGTGGATGTGGTTTTCCCTTCAGGCTGGCTGACTCCAAGGTTCAACCTTGACCATGTGTATTAGACACTGTGCAGTGTCTGCCCTGGTGGGTGTATTTATTCTTCACAGTATCTGGTGCCTGCTGGACTCCTCCTTTGTGTTTGCTGCTTGTGTAGCTGGCTGAGCATAGTGTTGGTGCTGTCTGTGACCCACTACTGGTTGTAATGGTTGTAGGTTTTTTTGGGTTAGTGTTATCCATTGTTTGTAACCTTCTGTGGGCTACCTGTCTGAAGCTACTGCTCTGTTCGCTGTTTGTGTCTACATTTCCTGTGCCTGGGTAGTGTGGGAGGGGTGAGCCTGTGTATAAAGATCAGCTATCATCTGCTCAAATGTGACAGCAGCTCCATAAAAGGTCCGAGCTCCGCAAGATTTGCCTCCACTTTTCAGCTGCTCCACATCCTCTTGCAGCTGCTTGGCTTTCCCACAGAGTCTTCTTTATAAAGACTGCAGTGTGGTCTCAGACTGGCATTGCCCCACCAACACCTCTACAGATTGCCTAATCCCTCAAACACTACTGCATACTCCAATTCTATTTTTCCCCAACAAGGTAAGCAGCAGGATCAGATCAAGTGGGGCTGACAGTCCCCTTTGCAGAAGTTCTTCCAGCTGCTGAGCCCCTGGTCTCAGGGATGAAGACTGAGGGAGTCCTTCCTTAGCACTAACTGTGCCCTTCCCAGAAAGTGGCTAAGCCCCTCAACCAGACCCAACAATAATAGGCTCACAGGGACCCACACTTTAAATGTCAATGCTGCAAGCCTCTCTCCCTACCACTGTGGAACTTAGCCCAGTGGGGCAGGATATTAAGCACCCCAGCAAGCAAACTGTGAAGCTCCACCTATCTAATGCATGCAACCCACTGTGGCAGTGTTGACCACAGAGAGCAGAACTCGCCTCAGATTGACCCGATGTCCAATGAGACCTCCCTCAAGACATGCCACCAGGAAGAGTCATTAGGTCTAGAACCAATTCCCTCCACAGCTGCCCACTGGATGTGCCAGCCCTGGGCCTCCCTGCAAGGAACCTGGCATAGGCCAGTGGAGGACACTGCCTGTGACTGGCCCTCAGCAATCTTCTTGGAGCTACAAGTAATTCAGAGTGTGTGTCTGCCTTTGCTGGGCTTAGGTGCACGTGGAAATACCAAGATGCACACTTAGGCTGGCTTTTAACTACTTTAGACCTGGGGGAACATTGACAGAAGACCAAGGTTCCCTGAGCTTTACCTCCTGCATCCTCTGTCTGCTGGCTGCTTGTTGGTCTAAGACACTGAAAAAAACCGCTGGTGGAATCTAGAGCCTTGGGAAATTCAGGGATGAGGAAAGCTGGTGTGGTCAGCCTGTCTAGATTGTTTTCACAGACCTCAGTAGGGTGTGGCCACAATGAGTCTGGTGGGTATGGCCTCTGAGACCCAGCAGTGTGGTTTGCCCACTGTCAGAACAGTTTCCACTGAGTCTCCCATAAAGCAGAAGTGCCAGTCATAGACTTGGGAGCATGCAGGGAAAGGGAAGGGAGCTCCAGCTTCAACACCAGAAAACTGAGTCACTGCTATGCTCCTTGCTTTCGAGCTTTTCAAATGGTCCAGTCTCACTACAGTAGGGCAGGAGAGATTCTTGTGAGTGGGTAGTTGCTTTGCTTCAGGCTGATGCCACTCAGAGGGTACTGCTTCACCCAAGGAAGATGGCAACTGCAGTATTGGAGAGTGATTCAGCACAGAGGTTCTGGTGGCCATCCCTCACAGGGTCTCTCCCCCACTGTGTCTCTCCCTGGGCCGCCAACTTCACACTTTTCTCAGGCAACTCTAGTTCTCTTAAATCTCCCCCTGCCAGAGCCCCTGGTAAGTGGTGTGAATGAGATTTTCTGTATTGACCCTTTAAGACAGAGCTTGCATCTCCAAGAGCTCTCATTTCTTTCTTGCAGACAGAAACCTCTGCTCTTTTCACTGCCAGATGCTATGTGGGTACCTCTTCTAGGCTCTGGGGCTACAGGTTGGGGTGCTATGTTTGGGGCTTAGGATCTTCCCCTCTCAGGGTAAACCTCCCTACAGGGAGAGTTCCTTCAGACTCTCAGCTGCTGCTAACTCCTGGGAGTAAGACAGCTCTTTCTGCTTCTCTGCCCTTCCTACCAGTCTCTATGTGACTTCTTCTGTGATCCTTGGTTATAGACTCCTCTTCATTTAGTCTAAAGTTGATTTTTCAAGATGATTATTCTTAGATTAAGTTGTAATCCAATTTGGTCCTGGAATGTGGCAGCTGGAACATCTGCCTACCCTGTCACCATATTGGAATCCCAGCTTTTTCTTAAAAGAAATTTTTTTATTGAGTTTATTGGAGTCACATTGGTTAATAATAATATATATGATTCAGGTGCACAATTCTACAATGCATTTTCTGTATATTACATTGTGTGTTCACCACCCCAAGTAGTTTCTCTCCATCACCATTTATCCACCCTCTACCCTTCTCCACCTCCCTTCATCTCCCTTTTCCTGCTGCAGTCCCCACACTTTTCTCTGTCTGTTTCTTTTTTCTTTTTTGCTTAATCTCTTCCTGTTTTTCACCCAGCCCCCCCCAAGCCCATTGCCTCTAACACCTGTCAGTCTGTTTTCCCTATCTATGAGTCTGCTTCTATTTTGTTTGTTGATTTACTTTGTTTAATAGATTCCACATGTAAGTGAAATTATATAGTACTTGTCTTTCTCTGACTGGTTATTTCACTTAGTATCATAATCTCCTGGTCTATCCATGCTGTTGCAGAAGGTAAATATTTCTTCTTTTTTACAGCTGAGTAGTATCTCATTGTTTAAATGTACCACAGCTTTTTTTTTTTATTTCAACATAAGCTATTTTTAACTCACAATGGACTTATCAGGATGTAACTCCATCATAAGTCAAGGAGCATCTGTGCTATTCTAATAGTCAATTCACAGTTGAAGAAACTGATGCACAAAAACTAATCTTCCCAAAGTCATAGAGCTGTTAAGTAGGAAAGCAGGAGAGCCTGGATCTAACCCAAGCAGTCTGACTCCAGAGTCCCAGCACACATGCTTTATTTACTGTCTCTCTCCCCTCATAGTTGGAGCCCCTGCTCACAATTACTGAGATGTCATGGTGGCCTGAAACTGTTTCACTTACTGTGCTTTTCATAACTAGTTCATATATATTCATTCACATTTCAGTCTAGCTTCATACTCAATCCTGACAATTACATATAATTTCCTACTGGAAACCTGGCTTTCCTTATTCCTACCATTCTCAGCACAAATCGGCTTGTCTCTTTTACTCTCCTGTCCCTACCTGTAATGCTGGTGGTTGAAGCCAGACTGATCCTCATTGAATTTAGGCAGATGGTAGAGGAACTGCATAGCTGAAAAACATAGGGCCATACCTGTTTATTGGAGGCTTGCAAAGATAGTTGAGTGAATAAACAAAAGAGGAAACAGGCCAGTAAACAAAGGAAAACCTGCTTTTCCCAGTGAAGGGCAAGGGAGCAGGAAAACCATACCTAGCAGTGGCGGGACAGCATTCTGGAAGAATAGCCCCTGATGGAAAGCATCCCCAGCCTTACATAGACCATACAGACATGGCACTGACATATGCTCACACACTAATCAGGCAAAGTGCTTGCAGCTGTAAGCCAGCGAGCAAGCCTAACACAGCTGTTTCCCTCACATTCCACTCCTTTAGGGTGGATCACCTTACAATCTACATGACAGGTTTCTTCCATGATGAACCCCATGCTAAGAGTGAGGTACATTACATAAACAGAAACAGTACAGACTACAGCAACAGTATTATAAAAACACAAGCTATGGATAAAATTAGAGTGGTCAACAGCTCCAAGAGAGGCAAATCTTTCCCTTCTGGCAGAATACAGGCCAGAGTTTTGTCCACAGACAGCAGAGTAGCTGTTACCAGAGGCTGCCCTGGGTAGCCATACCAGATCTTCTTGGCCTGTACACCAGGATCTGCTGGTTCTATGTGTAATAAAATGGGAGAACTCATTATTGGCCATAAGGAAATTACAAAGGTGCCCTTCATAGTACTGTTCCCCTGAGCACTCAACGTATAATACACTTCTATCTTAAGTGGCCAGGTGCTGGTTTCCCAGGGAGTTAACTGGAGGTCGACCTCTAACCCCTGACCCCACAGTGCCAACAAGGCCATCCATCTCAGGTGGGGGGCCTGTACAGTCCAGGATCATGTCCATTGATGCTGTTGTCCTTTAAGGAGGGCTGTTGGTGCAGGCAGGAGCAGTTGCCTTGTTGTTCAAAGCCCAGCTTGAGTAACTTATCCTTGGTGCATATCTGCACCTAGATGGGAGCAGCTGGTCAGTGTAGGAGGCCTCCACTGGAGCTGCCCCACCCCATCAAGGTCTCTCATTCAAAATCCAGACTACTGTCCACAAGCAGCATGTCCATCCAGTAAGGGAGCTGGTGTCCCCTCTTGTCACAGTCCCTGCTTTAAGAGTTTATTATACCACTCAATGATACCAGCACCTTCTGGATGGTAGGGAAAATAATACTTCCAGTCCACCCTCAGGTCTTGAGAGGTGAAGGTTCATAATGGGCAACTAGCCATATGGGTCTTAATTTCACCTACTGGCTGCTTTGGCCTGTACCTGGGTTCAACTAAATAGCCTCAGTGGCCAAATGGAAGGCTATGGTCATTCACTTGGTAGGCTGGCTCCTGCAAGGACCATCAGTATACCAGGCATCCTTGACGATGGGTATCTGCTCTTTTTGGTAGGGACTAAATTCAGGTTCTGCCTCCTGAGCCCCAGCTGCACCTGACTCTAAGGTCACATAAGTGACTGGACCCAAGACTTCCTGCAGTTCTTCTCTCAATGGGCTGGTGCTAAGAGAACCAGTAGGCACCCCACTTGGCCAGGGTAGAGCGGTTTGGGCCATACCTCTATGTGATTTGGTTGCCCAATCTCTCACCCATCCTGTAATAGGGTACGTGGTCTTGACTGTAACTTGAGTTGTGGTCGTAATACTCTCAGTGGCTAGGAGGGTGGCATACATAGCTGCCAGCTGCTTCTCCACCAATGAGTAACAGACTTCAGTGCCTTTTCACATTGGGACCGAAACCAATAGGTTGCCATAAGTACTTTGTCCAGTGCCACAAGCCCCATCCAAACCCCTCAGAGGTTACACAGACATCAAGCTCCCAGGGTATGGCAGGATCAAACACATCCAAGGCCTGTGCGACCTTGACAGCTCTCCTAGAGGCTATAAACCCACTTTGTGCCTGCTCAGTCCAATCCCAGCAAACCCCCTTTCACATAAGGTTATATAAGAGGCACAGTAACTGAGCCAAATGGGGTTTGAATTCTTGCCAATACCCCAACAGACCTAGGAATTTTTGTAACTACTTTACTGTAGTGGGCACAAGGTATGCTTGACTCTCATCCATAACTGCATCAGGGATAACTTCTGTCTTACCCGATCAGACGACCCCCAGGAACTTAACATATAACCCAGGTCCTTGTAATTTTCCCTTGTTGACCACAGAACCACATGCTTTCAAAAGGGGTAGCAGGGTAGGGACTGCTTGCTCCAATTCTGGAAAAAAGTCACTAGTTAGCATTATATCATGGATATAATGGTACATACAAACCGCCTCTGGCTGTTTCCATTTAGCCAGGTCAGCAGCCACCAGCCCACAACATAAGGTGGGCCTATGCAAATAGCCCTGTGGTAATAATTCAAAGGTCCATTGCCATTTTTCCCAAGTGAAGGAAAATTGGTCTTGACTCTGCAGATATATCAATAGAGAAAAGGGTATTAGCCAAACTGCCACAAAGTGGTATGTCCCCAACTCATGGCTTAGCCGATCCATCAGGTTGGCTATAAAGGGAAAAGCAGCCAACCTGATGGATGTAGAGGGGGAACAACTTTGTTAAGTTCTCTGTAATCAACTGTCTTTCACCAGGTTCTGTCTGGTTTGTGCACAGGCCATACTGGGGAGTTGTAAAGGCTTGTGCCAGCTGGATGATCCCCACCTTTTCTAGTTTGAGAATTGTCCCAGTGAGTTTTTCATAACCGCCTGGCAGGAGGTACTGCTTCATGCTCGTCACACACCAAGGAATGGGTAATTGCAAGGGGGGATGTGCTACATGTCCCCACAACACTGCCTTCACAACCTGGACTTGCAGGCGGAACTCTCAGGCTGTAGTTTCCAACAACAGTCCTTGTAGGACATCTACCCCCACAAATATATCTAGGAATAAGAGATACATATACCTTGCATGACTTAGGAGGCAGTCTTTCTATCCTCAGTGGAATAGTTATTGGTTTTACTTGAACAGTTTGGTCCCCATAACCATCAGTAGTCACTGAGGTCCCAGCAAACTGCTCTGGGTTCCCGCAGAAGAGGAAACATTCTGCACCTGTATCCACCAAGGCCAACACCCCTTGTACATTAGAAGGGAACAAGTGGATTGCCAGTTCCATGTGGAACCTCCAGTCCCTACCCATCCCTGTTAGACAAGTCCTTCAGCCTTTTCCCTATTCAAACTGGAACAGCCGTTCTTGGGGATCCTCCTTTTCCTCAGCTGTCTCCATCATATAATATTGTAACTGTGTCACCCATGCACCAACTCTTTTATTGGTAACTGCTGGGGCCATTCATCTCAGCAGCTAGAACCTCTGTCCTGGCTTAAGCTGCTGCCAAAGCTCCAAAAGAACTTTATTAGGCTTGTCATCTAATTTCTTCCTATCTTCCCCAGCCACAATCAAATATACCCACATCTGTGTTCAGGTCACCTTTATAGGCCCATTTCTCTTGTTAGTCAGAGGGGCAGCATGGGCACTGCTTTATGATTCTGTGCTGCCTTCAGCTCCCCTAAATTTGCTACCATCTGTGTAACTGCATTGATGGGCTGCCCCACTTAGGGGCTCAAGATAGCCACTAGTGACCCAAAAAGGGCTGACGGGGCATAGAGAGAATAAGGTTCCTCATCCCTGCCATAAGACTTCCTCATCTGGCCCACGGGACCTCAAGTTGAAAACAGCATTCTTTATACCTAGTTGCCAAAGTACCTGGAACAGTTCACTATAGGACTGCCACCAACTCACTGTCCCTGGCAAGTCCTGAGCATTCTGCCAGACTGTATAAATGGCAGTCATCACCTTTTCTAATAAGGCATGATTTCCTGGGTTGTCATGGCAGTTCTGAAGATGCTGCCTCAAGGAGTGCATGGTAATGGTGGTTAATTTCTCCATCTCTGTTCCAGAGAGCATGATGCCATCCACCCCTAAGTCCCACAACCTCAGTAACCAGGCTGACAGGGGCCCAGTGGGCTTCTGCCTGAAATGTGCCCCCAACTTTATCAGCTCTGCCTGGGTGTAGCGCCAGGCCACAGAGTGCTCTACTACCTGTGAAGGGGGCTGTGCCTGCCCCTGAGGGACTCCTGGCTGCTGGCTTTTTACCTTCTGGGTGACCACCAGCCAGACTCTGGGTCTGAGGATGGCAGTTTCAGCCCAAACATCCTCCTCAGAAGACGAGGAGTTGGAAATGCCTGCTTCCGCTGACTCAGAGCCACTCCACCGGCACAGATGCTTCTTGTTCTTTGGCAACCGTTTAGGTTCCTGTGGCTGTTGGCTCTTGGCCTGAAGCTGAGACTTGAGCTCTTGAATTCACAATTGTTTCTCCAACACCTGTCACTGCCAACATTCAGCTTCCAGAGCAAATTGCAGCTCACAAACCTGTAACTCCTTCTCCAGAGATCATTCCAGTTCCAGGTACTGTTGGTGCTCAGCCTGCATCTCACTCTGCAGCTCTTGAACCTTGTCAGCCTCCTTCTCCAGCACTTGCTCCAGTTCATGTGGTTGCTGGTTCTCAGCCTGTAGCCTGACCTTTAGTTCTCATATCTGAAACTCTTTCTCCAGTGACTGCTCCAGCTCATGATCCTGTCAGCAACTCGATCTGCAGCTCATCCTGAAGATTTTGACCTCAGGCTGTCCCTTGCTCAGAGCTCTCAGTTTCTTCTCATAGGGCTGTAAAAACACCCAGCCCATGGCCCCCAAAAGGACAGCCATGTGAACCTTAATCTGGAGAATAATGACCACTCCTCTACCCCACCAGGGAGCAAGCCTAATACAGCTGTTTTCCCCACACTACCCTTTTAATCAGCTACCCTCCTAAACTCCCAAACTCAGGGAAAGACAAAATAATTGACCCAGACTAGAACCTTAATTATTCAAGACATTTTCCTCCCATTTATGCTCTAAACAATGACAGAATAAAACATTCAAATGTGATCATGTTACTCCCCTACAAGATTAAAACTAATCTACCTGCAAAGCATACATGATTTTGCATTTTTATTTTATTATTTTTAATCTTAGCTTCAACCACAGTCTTCTCTCACATTAAATCTGTGCTTGAGCCATGATGACCTTTGTGTAGTCCCCAGTATGCCACCTTTTCACAGCTCTGCCCTTTGGCATATGTGTCTAGCTCCATCCCTTGCCAGGCTACTGACCAAAGCTTCCTCATTCTTCAGGCCTCTGCTCACTCTCAGCCTCCTCCTGGGAGCCTGCCTCCATGCACCAGATTCCCCAATCTCCCAAGAAAGTCAGTTTTATTGCTGCCTTTTGGCCATGGCCCCTGTATAGAGTTATGATTTTATATCATAATTGATCTCTCTCCATTAACATGATGCATTTCTCCCAACATGTAACCCAGCTAACACTTTTATTTGCTTTTAGTTCTTTTATTCCAAAGACACCTGCTAAATTGGCATGTCTAGAACTTTAAATTTTAATAAAGACCTTTACTCTGAATATATTTTAGGAATATAAATACTAGAGGTGACAGTAGTCTGTCAACTGTGAAAGTATAATAATGAAGTAAAATATTACTACTGCATTTCTCCATTGAATATATTATAGCTTTCCCACAAAGTACCTGGAGAAGAGACTGGCGGTTCTGTGGCAGTCGGTTAGACAGACATAAGCAGAGCAAGGATGACATGACAGAGGTCACCAGGATGATTCAGGCCCTCTCCTGACCTTTTCTTCCCTGAAATATGGCTAGTTATGTGGTTTTAGACCCCCCTTCTGAGAGGAGAAATAAGGGGCAAAGAATAGCTTCATACATAGCCCCCTCCCCAGCCTTTGGGCAACTATTCCCTTAACCTTTTGAGTAGTGAGATTTTCCATGCTCGCTGACCCTTGGGAGAGAGTTTTTTTCAAAAAATGAAATTAGTTCCAGTTAGTTTTATTAACTTAAAATCGTGTTTGTTTGATAGCCAATTTATGGAAACAAGAAGAACATACATTTCCTTTTTTTAAATGTTGCCATACACATTTTTAAAATAAAAATTTTTGTTACGATCATACTCTGGATGGTAGGAGGCATGAGGATGTTCATGAACATTCGTACTACTCAAAGAGTTAAGCATTAAGCCCTAAAGATAACATCTAGGACTCAATTGTATTTCAGCTCCAGGCCCAGAAAAGCAGTACAAGGAGGCAAAGGATGCCAGGCTGACCTCAAGACCAGAGGCAATGACTAATGGCCTCCCTGACACTGACCAATCAGTGGAGACCACTTGAGGACTAATAAATATTCTATTGACATCCTCCCCTGAAATTTCCCTTAAAATCCCTGCCCTTAAAAGCCCTTGGAACAGAGAATTTCCCCAGGGCGTTTTCCTTGCCTTCTTTTTCTCCTAAATTACATGGCCCTCTTCTGCATCTGTAAATTGTTTCCTGAGTCTATTTATTATATTACTCACTTCTATCTCTCTGCCTGGCTTTCTTTATTTTAATTTTTTTTTCATTTATTTATTTTAGAGAAGGGAGAGAGAAAGAAGGTAGGAGTAGGAAGCATCAACTCCTATATGTGCCTTGACCAGACAAGCCTGGGGTTGTGAACTAGCGCTGGGGTTTAAACCAGTGGCTCCCGAGTTCCAGGTCCACACCTTATCCACTGCGCCACCACCTGTCAGGCCTCTGTGACTTTCTAAATAAACTTTCTCTTATAGGTTGAGTGTTCGCTCTGAAATCTTGCTTAGTCAGAAGTCAAGTACCAAGGTTCTGAACCAAAGTTTCATCTGATTCTACCAGGATAACACCTGCTGCCATTTTGCCACCAACAGTTCTACACCCAACATCAGGATAAGAAATCTAAATTCAAGAGAACCAGTTATATGGTATAGTCTTCTATTCAAACCAAATTTTCTCTATGACATTTATATTTAACATAGCTTCTAAAAATAAGCACTGCAAATCAGAATATTTTTCTTTTAAATAATTTTTATTTTAACAGAATACTCCAACTCTAATTCCTTAAAAGTTAAAGAATTTCAAAATTATTATTTAAAAAAATTTTTTTTGTCATCTTGGAAAGCATCATCATTCTAAGGCACAAAGGTAATTATGCTTCTTTGGAAATAAATGTTGTTAGTTTGTGATCACAAAATGAGCACATGTGTTTTGTAGCACACATGCAACAATTTTTAAATGTTACATTCTGACTTTAGTCACTGGTATCAACAGCTGCATCCTCTGTAATTTGCATTAGCAGGAGAAATCTATAATCAAAGTATATTCATTGTCTTTTTAAAACTTTCTCCTCTCTAAGAATATGTCTTAGTTGATACTTTTCAATCTCTAATATCTATCACTTAATATAGTTGAATGATTGTTGTCCTTAAATGTCATAGTAGTAAAAGAATTAGCATTGACATTTGACACTGTCCATGCTAATATTTTACGCTCTTCATTTTTCCACAGTATGAAATCAAATTGCACATCTTGAGAGAAATACACATGCCATATTGTCATGCACAGTAGATTAAACTAATGTAAAAACCCTAAATGGAAAACTTCTAAGGAATTTTAAATTCACAAACTATATCTGCAAGATATTTAACTATTGTGCCTTCACTAAAAATTAATGAGATTCAAATTCAGCCTGAAAAGTAGAACAACCAAAGTTTAAAGTGCATGCTAAATTTTACATTTCAACTTCAGAATAATGGTGGGTGGGAGCCGAGATTCTAACATCACTGTCCTATTTGTCCACGATCTCAACACAATTCTGCATGGTTTTGTATTAAATATCTTGGCTTAATTGTAAGGCATACATAAAAGGGGAAATTAGAGAGCATGCTATAGTACACCAGTCTATTCTCAAATGGATGATTCATACTTGGAATTTGTCATAATAAGAAAGCACTGGCATGATAAGTATAATTGGCAAACTAGTGATCGCTTCAGTCCAACGCATGCCCATTCAGGTTGAGAAACTTTCCTGCTATGGTTTTAGTCCATATGGCCAACAATAACACTTTGTTATATGCTCCCAGATTATATTTATATCTATTTCAGAAATGAGAGTCAAATATTATTTATTCCCCTTACAAAATAGCATCTTCTCTATTCTTAGAAGCAGCAACTCAAGACTGGAGTCAACTCTTTTGAAGAATTTCTACATTTACAACTAAACACACAGGCTCACCAACAAATCCACAAAAATACTCAGCTGCTATTATTTCTTTGGCATCTTTTGTTCAATAATTTACTTAATTCCCTTAGCACAACACATAGCAACACCTATTTCTTTGAACCAGTAAACAGATTGTGACATGGAAGTCATAATGAAGAATATACATTTGCATGCTAAAGTGTCATTTTTATAAAATATCATTTTTTTCTAAGATCACACAATGAAAAATCAGTCTTTAGATCTAATTTTGAATAGTCATTAGCTATTAATTCATAATAATGCTATTCTTCTATCTAGGCCAGTGGTCGGCAAACCGCGGCTCACAAGCCACATGCAGCTCTTTGGCGCCTTGAGTGTAGCTCTTCCACAAAATACCACGTGCAGGCACTACCTCGATAAGGAATCTACCTACCTATTTAAGTTTAAAAAATTTGGCTCTCAAAATAAATTCAATCATTATACTGTTGATATTTGGCTCTGTTGACTAATAAGTTTGCTGACCACTGATCTAGGCAATTTATAATTTGTCAGAAATATAGATAAGTGTTTTACATTTTCTTAATGACTGTTAAGCAGGAGCAATAGAATTTAAAAGCTAGTGAAATACCAAATAAAGACCATTTTTAGGAAAAGTACTGTTTGGAATATACACATGTGCAAGTCTTTTTAGTTATTGATGCTTTCAAGGTAAGACAATGAAGCCACAGGTAGTAAAAATGAAATCTGTTTTTAGAAATTCTTTTGGCCCATTTCTATTCAATATAAAAATACCAATGCATGAAGTCCTAAAAACCAAGTTTTGTTTACTTACTAATTTATCACATCTGGATCTTACCTATTTTAATACACAGAGTTAGACATATAATAATGACAAGAGAACTTTTTTTTTCAAATACCTTTACATGTGACATAGCCAAACAAGCAAATCAAATGGTCTTTTAAAAAAATTCATCTGTAATCGCCTAAATCTGAATGAAACACCCCCCCCCCAATGATGACTTCAATTCTACAGACCAAAGACCCCTTTACTCGCTCTTTTCCCCATTTTCAACATTACCTGCCTTAGCCGATAGCTAGTCTCCTTTCTGGCCCCAATTCTCAATTTTGCCAATGCAACAGTGGCCAATATATCTCTATTAGAGAAGCCTCTGGGAAAAGGTTGTGGAGGGTAGGAGAGAAAAAAGATGTTTTCTCCCAGATGAGGTGCTGCTCACTGGCAGTACCTTTCAAAGCAATTAATGGCCACTCGTTTTTGTTTTGTTTTGTTTTAATGATTTACATATGCTTTTTATCCAAATATACAACCTCTGATCTGCTGGAATGATATAAGGAGTGCCCAGGTCTTTTTAAATGCTAAGCTTATATCTGGGAGAACGACCCATTTGTTGAGATGGTAATTGTTTTAACTTTGATGTCCCTCACTCTGCACATCTGTTTCAGCTCTTCTACCAGACACTCACAAATTCATCATTGCTGCATATGTTCCTGGGTTAGGACTGCCTTAGTGGCAGAGCACAAAGTAACTACATGTCTGTGACATGAAAGTCAGTAAATTCCACTGTTGCATTAGGTTTGTTATTCTTGGGTTTGTCCTTAAAGCACAGTGTTTATTACCTGACCAATTCACACTTAAAGAATGAAAATGTACTAATATAGCAACATTTTGTTACCTGATCTTCTAACCCACAGTAGAGCCAAGGCAGTACTTCCATTATCACACAATTTTTGGTGTTATCATCATGCAGATTTTTCATTATTTTTTACCTGGAAGGCTAGGTCCTTTCCGCTATAGCACATTGCTTCTCTAAAATATTAGGTTTAAACCCTGACTCTATTAATTACTGCTTTTGTAGTATGAGGTAGCATACAATTTTCTCATTAGAAAATAGACAAAATATAATACCAATCCCTCAAAGTTTTGTTGAAAAACTAAGGAACTCTGATGCAAGTGTTTAGTGTCTTTTATAATGCATTTCAAGTTAATATGCAGGACTCAGAGCTCACCTGGCCTTTATTGCACACAGTGAGATTTGAAGAGTAATAATTTAATCCTCAGTAGAGATGAATTTATGCCATAATGAACCATATTTTATAATACTTTAGCCATATCCTGTATAATCAAACTAGTTTTTAAATACCAGGCACAGGGCATTGACCACATCTTGGGCCAGATCCCTCTATATCACTCAGGTGGTGATGCTGCTGGCACTCAGATATTATGATGTTTTATATTAACTCCATTAAAGCAAATAGTTTCAGATGAGATGTCTATTAAACAAAGTATGCCCATATTGAGCTCTTCAATCTTTGACCCTTTAATTTAAAAAAAAACAAAAGCTGAAGTCATAATAGAAAAAGAGTTTACAGGCTAAGAGACAGTTTCATAAAATAGCATTTTCACTAGGAGCTTATGATAAAAAAGCATCACTATTTGTTGTTTAAAAATTATAAGAACTATGAAAAGTATAAGATTAAATATTTATTCTCCCCAATCTCCTTTTCCAAAGTTCACCATGATGCTTATTTCTCTAAATGTTTTTTGTGCTTTTAAAGCCTCTTAAATATATATGTATGTAGACATTTTATAATTTTATAGAAATTGAACATTTTTGTTCTGTACCCTGAAGTTCTTCATTCGCCATATTATAGACATATCTTAGTGTTGGTACATCGACATTTATATTATAACAGAATCATTGTGTACCTAAACAATCTGCTACTGATAGACATGCAGGTTGTCTTCGTGTTTTTCTGTTCCAAAGAATACTACATCTGTGTATGAGCATCTCTGAATAGCATCATTCACTATGACAAATTCCTAAATTTATAATTGAAGATCATTTTTTTGCAGGTCCTCACAAATTACCATGTAAAATATTTGTACCAATGTATATTCCTTTAAACAACATATGACCACCTGTTTGCCTAAATATTAGCCAACACTCAATATCATCAAGTTTTCAAACTTTCGTTAATTTGATCATTAACACAAAATTGATTTTTATCATTTTAAGTGCATGATCACTATAGTAATTAAACATCTTTTCAATTGTTTATAGCTTATTTATTCTTATTCAGTTGCCAATTTATCTCCTCTCCCATTATCTAAGTGGCTTAGTTACTTCTTATTGATTGCTAGCAGCAAATAGTTTTTTATTTCTGTTAACACTCTGAAATATAGATTAGATAGATAGATAGATGGATAGATAGATAGATAGACAGACACCAATAGATGCATAGATTGATATAAATATACACAGATACACATGCGGATGATATGGGTAATAGATACACGTAAAAAGACAGCTATATGGAGAGACATAATATTTTCTCATGATTGTTCTTGTCAGGTATATTTATTGGTGCCTTTCCCACACAGATGTTTTTAATTTTTAAGTAATCAAAACTAACAGTCTTTCCTTTTATGATTTCTATGTCTCATTTCTTGCTGAGAAAGATGTTCCCCACTATAAAATTTAAAAATATTCTACTCTCATATTTTTGTAATAGTATCAGAGGATATTTTTTAAACTTTTGATCTTTAATAGGCTTGCTGAGAACTTTACTAAGTGTCTGAATACACAATCTCATCAACTAACATAATATGATACTTATTGTTGTAAATAAAAAAATATTTTGTAAATAATCTCACTACTCCCTATTACACAATAGCTATAATAAATGAGATAATCCAAGTGAAAATTCATAAACAGTAAAACACAGACAGGGGCTCCCATATTATGCTGAACCCTATTCTTTAGCCATTTATATTAGCAAAGTGTTACCGTACTTTGGGTAACGGTAGTATAAAACCAGTTCTGATGTACTGAGTTAAATAAGAGTATTTTATTAAGAGGTCCTTTGGCACCAACTTAATGGAATAACTCTCACACAAAGATTGATATTTATACTCAATATCTTTTGTTTTTGATATAATACTGTAACTCAAAATGCTTAAAACAGGACCAGTGGATGACAATCCTGTGGTGTTTATTGCTCTTTTATTGAATAAACATGGGTATGTGTCCCACATATGTAAAGTTTTCGGGTAAGTGCTCGAGGGATACCGAGAGGAAGACAACTCTATTCTTTTCTTCGAAGACACTTGCTCTCTAGTGAGCCAAACATACATGCTCAAGTGCTTCAAGGAAGAAGTGATATTTTATGTGCATGGCTGTATGAAGAGTAGTCAGATCAAGTTTCAAATTACAACTACGTGATGATGTGATCTTTAAAACTCCCATCAATGTCAGAAGACCGAATGGGAACTTTCCCAACTGACTGTGAACTATAGATGTGGTTTGTTTGTCTTTAAAATTTTGATTTAGTTACCAACATTTTAAAATTCAGAGATTTTACACCAAAATATATTAAAATTTTTAGGCCTTCAGATAAAAATGGGATGATCTGGCAACAATGGGCTACCATTATACTTAGGAACAGATCCGATTGTGTTGAGTATCGGCTTCCCTATTAGACCAGGCACATACCATCCAGTTTACCACAGTCTGCACCACTCCCTATTGTTTTACCTGCTCCTCATATTTTTGTTACTTGCCAGCTCTCTGGGGTCATGTCTTGGGACTTCCAGCCGCTGTGATCTCTCCCTCCATGGTAGAGTAAAGAACTGCAGAGAAAATTCCCTTGCTCTGAAGGGAAGCCATATTCATGAAGGATACCCTACAGATCATCTCAATGACAGGCAGTTTGGATTCTGATCATCTAATAACCAGAAATGAAGAGGCTGATGAACTCACTACATACACTATTAGGAGTGATTGTAAGTGGCTTCATGATTCAAATACCTGAAGGAGTTCTTATTAATTTACTCTTCTAAAAAAAAAGAAAGAAAAGAAACATTAAAATGAAGGCATAGGGAACCAAAATAATGTTTTCTGTTACCATATTCTAATTCTACAGGGAGAAATATCTTCATGGAAATAAGATTGGATCTTTATATTTTATTTATTTATTTTTTTAAGTGAGAGGAGGGGAGATAGTGAGACCAACATTTACATGTGCCTCAATGGGAACCAGCCAGCAATCCCTGTCTGGGGCCAATGTTCAAATCAACTAAGCTATTTCTAGTGCCTGAGGTTTGGACCAACTGAACTATCCTCAGCACCTGGAGCCAATGCTTGAACCACCCAAGCCACTGGGTGAAGGGGGAGAGGGAGGGAAAGAGATGGTGGCTTCTCTTTTATGCCCTGACCGGGAATCCAATCCAGGACTTCCATATGCTGGGTGGATGCAATATCCACTAAGCAAACCAGCAAGGGCCAAGATTGGATCTTTGAATAATGCAAAAACCAAAAATCTGAGGAGTTGGAGAGCACTGGCTGGTGTCTTCATAGCCATATAGCTAAAATCTGTAAGTTGCATGTTATCTGCAAGAGGTAGTAACATTACATCTTGGACCAAATTCTTCATAGGGCCTAAACTTTGATTTTCAGATTTGTGACCGCCTGGGAGGAAGGAAATATATCCTCATGTTCTTATCCTTGGTGCATCAAACAAATTTTTAAATATTTTCTTTTCTTGTCTTTTCTCCTTTCTCTTCCTCTCCCATGATTAGTGCTGTTCAAATGTATCTCGATTAGCATGAAAGAATGGAAACCACCTGAGGAATTTTTTTTCTCCCTTCTCATATAAATAAACAACTTTTTTTAAAAAAATAATTTATTTATTTTAATTGGCTTAGAGCAAGGACAGGAGAGACAGGAACATCGATTTGTCCCTGTATGTGCCTTGACCCGGGATCAAACTGGCGACCTCTGCATTGTGGAATGATGCTCTAACCAACTGAATTATCTGGTCAAGGCAATAAACAACTTTTCTCAGTTGTTACATCTCATAATTTTTTTAAATTGTCAAAACATTCTTGAATTTACATCTGCATCTGAAGTCTATAGCTATCAGCATTCATAACAAAGCCTGCCCTTTAACTGAAATTTTTCTCCATTAAACAAAATTGATTTATCTTGAAAATTTTCACGCAAGGCTTAATATTATCTTTTTTAATCTTCCTAATCACTCTTAATATTCTTAGACATTTTACATTTTAATAAGGAATTAGTGAATACAGTGAATGTTAAATAGTTTTCAAGCCGTCTTACCTACTTTATAAATAAAACATTAAGTTTTGTGTTCTTATCATATTCTAATATTATTGTTGTATTTTGATTTAATTTGATGGTTTCTCTTTCTCTATTTTCTCTATTTCTCTCTCCCCCTTCCCCTCTCTCTCTCTCTCTCTCTCTCTCTCTCTCACACACACACACACACATACATACACACACACATCAGGCTGCTCCATTCTACTTCTATAACACTCTGTTATTTTAATTTTAAATTTTTGTTCTCTTGAACTAACTCTTTTTTTAAAGATTTTATTTACTGATTTTAGAGAAAGCAAGGAAGGCAGGGAGCTGGGGAGGAGTGAGAAGCATCAACTCATAGTAGTTGCTTATGCTCATGTATACCTTGTTTGGGCAAACCCGGGGTTTTGAACTGGTGACCTCTACATTCCAACTTGACTCTTTATCCACTGTGCCACCACGGATGAGGTTGAACTAACTCTTGAATCTTTAAAACATATTCTCATTAAGTAGCTTCCCATCTCTGCAGAGCCACTATTTCTTCTGAATGCCATAACCGAACAGTACATACTTTGCTCTAAACCAGGATATAATCTTGTTCTGGTGAGATCATAGCTACACTATTTTCAACCTAGAAAAATCAGCTAGTGTGGATGGCAAGTCATCAAAACTGTAGTGTAGGAAAACCAAGGAACCTTCATTACGTTTGTTTGGCATTTTATCATAAGACTATGGCAATGTGTGGTTTGAGGCACGGGAGTTACAGTTCTCTTCCACCGAAGTGTCCCTTGAGTGTTTTCCAGCTTCTCATCCTTGAAGTTCAAGTAGTCAGTACTCAAGTGTCCTTTTCCTTGACTTCCTGATTTCTTTCAATGCACCTCCAGTTCCTCTTCTTCTCTGGGAATAACTCTTTCATTAAGCTCCAGATTTAGAGATGTTCAATAGCAGTGGGGAGCAAAATTTTTGTTGCATCCACAAAAACACTTGTTCTTACCTAATTCGAGTGTGCTGATCTCAAATCTGACATTAGGTTTTCTCTGTAAACTACAGTTTTTTTACAATTCAAGATTTTAGGTTTTCATCATATTGTAAAATTTTCAACATTTAGTTTAACATAATGAAGTAATATCTTCTTGGGCATCATCTTTGTGAAAATATAATAATTTATATAATGCAGGAAATATACTAATACACTAAAAGATATGATTGCATCAGAATTTGTCTACAATTTTGAAACAGAACATATTAAAACACTTATTTTAATCATTACATTTAAGCAAAACTTATTTAAATTCTATTCAGGCAGAAATTTGCGTTTGTAACTCTTGCATTTGTGTACTTGTTGAGGATAATCTCATTTGATGCTCCAGCAGTAGTTTGCCATCATATTTCTGTCCCATCTTCCCTGATAATGCTCTTCCATCATCTTCAGATCTTGATGGAAGCATTCTCCCTGCTCATCACTAACAGCTTCAAGATTTTTGGAAAACTTATCAAGGTGACTGTTCATGAAGTGAGTCTTAATGCTCATGTTCCATCCAATGTCACAGAAAACCAACAGCATCCTTTGAACCAGAAGTTCACAGTTTTCTGCTTTTTTGTTGGCAGGGAAGTTTTTTGTAACTGCCACAAAAGACTGCCATGCTGCTTTCTCTGCCTTATCTTCCTGGCAAATTCTTTGTCACGTATGAGGGTTCGAATTTGAGGTTTATTGAATAAACTTGCTTTTGTCTTCTCAAAATACAAGGCAGGAAAAGCAGAAATAATATGTTGAAAGCATTCACATTCTCTATTGAAAGCCTGAACAAACTGCTTCATTAAGCCAAGTTTGATATGAAGTGGGGGGAAAATGATCCTGTCTCGATTAAATACAGGTTCATTCACAATATTTTGCATCCCTACTTCCAGAGCTTCATGTTTCAGCCACCCCGTCTGTGTCCAGTGTTTCTCCTGACCTCGGCTGTCCCACAAACACAGAAAGCAAGGATACTTTGTGAAACCTCTCTGTTGTCCTAGCAGGAAATTGACCATTTTAAGATCCACACAAATGACCCAGTTATGCCCTCATACTTCAGAAAGTCAAGGACAATTTTTATGTCATTATAATCTTCTCGCAGATGAATTGAATAACCAATTGGAACCACTGCGTATGTTGTGTAGGAGAACACATTTCAGAATATGTTTAGAGCTGTCAAGAAATAGCTACCATTCTGTTGGACTGTAAGTGGTAACACCTAACTGGCTGAGAGACTACTGATATCATGACAGTAAACAAAGTGTTTGTCTTCGGAAAAAAAGTCCGCAAAAATTTGTTCATGCTTCCTGAAATGGGATACTTTAGCTGACCGGTGAAGTACATTCTTTTCTTGAAGCTTGGAGGCTAATAACTCAGCTGCTTTCTTTGATAGGCCCAAATCTCTTACTAAGTCATTCAAATCGGGTTGGCTAACCTGCTGAGGGGTTAATGACTGCTTGGCATCAGAAGAAGACCCTTCAGATTCTACAACCATTTCCTCATCCATCTCATCAAAATACACTTGATCATCATGTTCACTTTCTTTGTCCTTAGAAGAAGTTAAACCATTGAAAACTGGAATCGGGAGTGTCTCAGAGTGTGGGATAGGTTGTATTGCTGAAGGAATATTAGGATATGCGATCATATGCTATTTTTTCTTCCCGATGCCCTTTTCATGGATCAGACAGAAATAACAGTCACTGCTGTGGTCCTTGGGTTCATGTCAAACTATGGGAATACCAAAAGGCATTTCTTTGCATTTTCCTTTTGTCCAGTCATGAAGCATTTCCTTACAATGATGACACAAAATATGAGGAGCCCAATTCTTGTTTTGATCGCCAAGGGGAACTTTTTTGAAAATAGGCAATATATGCACGTGTCAAAAATGATGAAATATTGTGCCTTTGACGTTGAAGTGTGTCACAGCCACATATATAACAGAAGGTGTCAGGACTATTCTTACATTTACACCTACTCGAAGAAGCCATGATTCAATCTTAAAACAAAATAAGAGGGTGTTTGTATCAGATAATAATTTTTTACATTTAATAACAACTAAAATTATATAAAAGTGATCTTCGTAAAACATTAATTGCCTTGTGGTTATGTTCAATCCAAGAGTCGTTGCCCTTTACCTCCAATTTAAAAACCAATGCATACCATTAACTGTAACCAAAAAAATTAAAATTGCATAAAAACTAAAGCATGCACCGAAAAACAAATTTCAGATTTGAAATCAGTAATGCAGAGATATATAGAAAAAGTTCTAAAACCTAATGCAACAGAAAATTTAAAAAAAATTGTTCCCCAGTGTAGTCTATGAACCATAAAAGCAGGAGCAGAGCAGGGAAGATTTCCTCCTCCTCATTTGGGTCCCTGACATAGAAAAAAATTAATAAAAATTAAATTATATATTTGTGTATATATATTTAAAACATTCACCTCCCTGGCTTTTTTATTATATTTATTTATTTAATTACTTATCTATCTATTGATTGATTGATTGATTGATTGAGACAGAAACATCCATCTGCTCCTGTATGTGCCTGACCGGGGAATCCAATCAGAAACCTCCATGCTACAGGATGACGATCCAACCAACTGAGCTCTCCAGCCAAAGCTTAATGTTTTATTGATTGATTGCTTTTTAGAGTAAGGGAGAGAGGGGAAGGGGAAGAAAAACTTTCATTTGCTGTTCCACTCAGTTGTTATTTCATTGGTTGCTTCCCATGTACTTCCCATGTGTGTCCAGCCAGGGATCAAATCCATAATCTCTTCATTCAGGATGATGCTCTTAACTGACTGAGCGAACTGGCCAAGGCCTCCCCTGCTTTTTAAATTATGGGCAGAGAAGCTAAATATTTATTCAATAGGTAAAACAGATATTTTGCAAAGATGTCCAGTTTGGGGCAAAGAAAGGAAGTGGTAGTGAAGAAAAAAGCTAGAGGATGAGAAAAGTGGAATGCAGATGAAGTAAGAAAGACAGAGGGTAACAAAAAACAAAATAGTACCCTGGAGAGAGAGAAAGCAGGTTTCAGTGGGTTGTGAAGTATAAATTACAAGCCGCAGTTCAGGCCCACAGAGTCCAGAATGTTATCATCTTGCATTCAATCATGATCCACTCACTCACCAACCTCCTACTATGTATGAGGCCCCCTTCTAGGCATATGGCATACTGCTTTGAACAAAATTAAGTATTTCTCCTTTGAAACTTACAGATAATAAATAAGAAAATATCTGTCAGCTCTTCTACTATAATAAAAACAAATTAAGATGTTTAGTGACTGAACCAGCTATCTTAGATTGTGTGGTCAGGAAAGTCTCTGAGGAGGTAAAATTTAAGATGAGATCTAAATGGCAAGATGGGGCCAACAAAGTATGACATGGCAATCATTTGGGCCAAGAAAAAAGCAGACATGTAAAGTCTGCAATGCCTAGTAGACATCCAAGGGGCAAAGCTTTGTAGCTAATTGGGTATAAAACTCTAGAATTCCCATTAATATTCTTAATTACTGAAATTGTCCTCTTTATGAATTTTCTACTACTCAAGTATTTTAATGTGAGAAAAATAAACAGGACAATTTGTGAAAAAGATCCTCTGCAATATCATGTCAGTAATCAAAACAATACTAGCCATGAAAACAAACTTAGAGTCAAATCAGTGACTGAATTTTAAGGTCCTTTGTCCCAGCAGAAAGAAAACACATTTTCTAATTGGAAAGTGGATACATTAGGACTCTGGCATACCCCTATAGTTTGTTTGTAAATATAAATCTAGCCAAGTAAAAAATAATAGAAAAAGGAGTTACTTTAATTTGAATAAGTTAACTTGGTGGGAAAATATACTTTTCTCAGGTATAAATATTTTCTGTATAGCCTCAGGATCTGGAACACTAATTTTAAGGTACAAAATGTGTAGATGACATGCAAATTTGTCATTTTGCTTATGTTGATATATAAACCTAATGTATGTTTCTGGTGAACTTTTCATTAACATAAAATATTAAAACTGTGGGAGAAAATTCAAAGCCATAATGTTTCACTCTAAAAAGTTACCTATATCCCTTAGAATATTTCACATCAGGAGAGTTTGACCTCTTCAAGGTCAATTATATGTGTGATTCATAGATAACAGCCTTTGCCCAATGTACAATGTCTGACTTAAGGTAGAATATTTCTTTATTACTTGTATTGTCTTAGAAGTCAAAATAAAATACAGCAAATAAATATTAACATGGTGCTAGCAGGTAAAAATAAAAAAAGGTCTTTTATTTCTATGGTGGAAATACTGCATCATGAGATTCTATACTTTAAAATAAATTTTAAAAATTTCTTTCTAACACTCTACTTCATTGAGAAGCTCCACAATTAGAAGTGGAACAACCTTAGTGCTCGCTTCAGCAGCACATATACTAGAAATGGAACAACCTTAATGTATTGTTTAATTCTGCATGAAAAAAAACCAGGCAATTTTTGGCATCCTACATGCATATAGTAGAATGTTATTAACTTAAGTGTAAGAGAAATTTGTTTCAAGATATTGAAAAAAGGTTAATTATTTTAAATTGAGTTTTAAAAAGCTATTCAATACATTTATTTTGTTCCATTTAAGTCTTTTCCATTGGATTGTTTTTGGGTTGCATCCTTCATATAAACCAGTAATTGTAAGTAGTGTTTGTCTGAGTCCTGTAGTTGTTCTAGGGGACTGAGAATGGGGTTGTGGGAACTCTCCAAATCTGTAGTCAGCTGGGCATTAGTGTGGGTAACTTGGGCACCCCATTTGCTTCTGGTGTCTGAATTAGGGACAGTCATATGCTACTGAGACTGTGGATTCTGTGCTAACTCCAGTTAATTAGCATCATAATTGAATTGAGTTGCTGGACTCTCAGTTATCAGAGAATCAGTTGTTGGCAGAAAAAAAACAGCATGCATTTTGTGTCAGAGAAAATATCACACACCATTCTCCTAGTTTTCTAATGTTGCTGCATATTCTTTAATTCAATTATACATTCATTCATTCATATTCTATTTTCATGTTTTTTATATTTACTATCATTTACATGGATTCAGTATAGACAGAGAGGATCATAGCATGTGTACTTGACACAAGTTAAATTTACAATTGATTTTTCCTCTGATACTTGGATATAATTTGATTTCCTTTTAATAAAAATATATTTGTAAACTACGTAATAAATAAATGATTGGACAAATCAATGTATTTCAACTTTTATTGCAGCATTGCTTTGTAAAAGTCAATTTGGAATTTAGCTATATAATATTATATACTATATATAAGTAAATATATATAGTATATATATATGCCACTCCTACCTAGCTAAAATCCATATTTGAAAAATAAAGATAAGGGCCGAAATCTGTCCTTGCCTTCACCCAATCTCCATCCTCCTCTCTTCAGATAACTACTATTATTACAATGATGTCTGTTATTCTAAACTTTTTCCTTATATGCCCACATGCTTTTGATTGACTGATTGATTAAATAAATAAATAAGCAGATAGAATCTAGAACCATAGAGCATTGTTCTGTCTAAACATGAATGAGTTCATATTGTATAGATTATTCCACAGCTATTTAACAATATGTATTGAAATTTTAGTTTTCTCCATCCCAGGATGCCACTAAGCTCATTCTTTATAACTGCCGAGTAGTATTCATAATATGGTTATGCTATATTTGTTAAGTCATTTCCCCATGAATGAAAATTTAGATTGTGACCAAATAGTTCAGTGTTATAAACACTTAACCTTTAAATATCTTTTAAAAGATATTTAAAATGCCTCTTTGGATACATGTCTAAGTAATTTTACAATCTAAAAATATTGAAATAAAACTTGTTAGGTTAAAATATACATTCATTTTTAATTCACATAGATAGATTATGAAAATGTTTTCAAAAAATGACTGTCCCAATTTACACATTCAACAAAGTTTATGAAAAATACTGAGATTTATCGGTGTTTTCATATTTTTGCTGAATTGATGAAGCTAAAATATATGTGTTTTAAATTGCAATTTCTTAATCACACATGACTGAATATTTTTAATTCATACATTAGTCATTTTTATTTTTTCTTCTATGGATTGCTTACTTTTGCCCATTTCTACTGAGTTATTTGTCTTTTATATTGATTCATTGAGATACTTTTTATATTTTGGATATTAAATCTTCATTTTATACATGACTATATTTTCTTTCAAATTTTTTTGCATTTTAACTTTGGCATCTTATTATATAAAAGTGTTTTTTTAATTTTGGTATTAAAACTTGTTTGTTTTAAGTATAAAAGATTTTCAAATGCCTTCACCAATATTCCAAGAATGTTTTCAGCATGTTTATCAACAATCAGTTAAACACCAAAATTACTTTGTTAATGTCTTAAGAGAACTAAATTACATATTTTCTGAAAGTTACAAGAACATTTTTAATTTCAACAATAACAATAGTTGAACTTACATGTTATTGCAAAAAATATTTAAAGATAAAGAGGTATCATAATTCAGTTGGAAAAACATGGATGGTTACATGCCATTTGAAAAAAATTTTCTAATTAAATCCTCACCACACACCATAGACCAGTGGTTCTCAAAGTGTGCACCAGACCACACTGGTGCACCCTAGATGATTTCCACGTGTGCCCTATGGTATTACAGAGAAATATGTGCCTGTTGGGGACCAAAAAACCAACAGCGTTTTTAGAGTTTAGATTTTTGGGGGACAGAGGTGTGGGGAATTGGCTGTAAACTAACAGTCTGCCCAACACCCCACATCACTTGCCTGATTAGGTTGCAAAAGGCTATTAAGCTGTGATGCCGGATTGTTTACACTATCCCCATGTTCGCCAGAAAAACTGGAGGCAAGTTTCTTCTATCCTTTGTTTGGTGTAAAGTTAAGATGATATGTATGGTGGGGATCTTGGATTGAAGGCTAAACATAAGGAATTGTCTCTTGAAGCCTTTTGAATTTCTAGAAAAGAAGAATATGTGGCTATATCTAAAAAAGTTTTGAACATTTTACTACAATTTTCAACATCCTATTTATGTGAATTAGAATTTTCTACCATCAACACGATTAAGAGTAAAAAGAGAGGAATTCTTCAATGTATTGACGAGGAATGAGTTTGCTTTTCAAACATATGCCAAAACATTGAAGAAATCACTAGGACACATCAGGCTCATGTTTCTCATAAATACAAAAATGAAAAAACTTAACACATTCGCTCCGGGACCTGCCAAGTTTACTAAGAATGTATCTATATATATAATTTTTTGTCGTTTTTTTGTGTGTGTGTGTGTTTTTTGTTTGTTTTTTTTTTGGGTTTTTTTTTAGTTTATTTTATTTTTTTTATTAACTTTAATGGGGTGACACCAATAAATCAGGGTACATATGTACAATGAAAAACATCTCCAGATTATCCCATCATTCAATTGTGCTGCATACCCATTACCCAAAGTCAAACTGTCCTCCGTCACCTTCTATCTGGCTTTCCCTGTGTCCCTCCCCTTCTCCCTACCCCACCCTCCCCTCCCTCCCCCCCCCCAAACCACCACACTCTTGTACGTGTCTCGTAGTCTCACTTTAATGTCCCACCTATGCATGAAATCATGCTGTTCTCAGTTTTTCTTTTTTTCTGATTTACTTATTTCACTCCGTATAATGTTATCAAGGTACATCCATTTTGTTATAAATGATCCGATGTCATCATTTCTTATGGCTGAATATTGTTCCATAGTATATATATACCAAAGCTTTTTAATCCACTCGTCTTCTGACGGACACTTGGGCTGTTTCCAGCTCTTCGCTATTGTGAACAATGCTGCCACGAACATGGGGGCGCATTTCTTCTTTTCGAACAGTGTTATGGTGTTCTTAGGGTATATTCCTAAAAGTGGGATAGCTGGGTCAAAAGGCAGTTCGACTTTTAATTTTTTGAGGAATCTCCAAACTGTTTTCCACAGTGACTGCACCAGTCTGCATTCCCACCAGCAGTGCAGAAGGGTTCTCTTTTCTCCACATCCTCGCCAGCACTTGTTCTGTGTTGTTTTGCTGATGAGCGCCATTCTGACTGGTGTGAGGTGATATCTCATTGTGGTTTTAATTTGCATTTCTCTTATAATTAGTGATGTTGAGCATTTTTTCATATGTCTTTTGGCCATCTGTATGTCTTCTTTGGTAAAATTTCTATTCATTTCTTTTGCCCATTTTTTGATTGGATTGTTTGTCTTCCTGGTGTTGAGTTTTATAAGTTCCCTATAAATTTTGGTTATTAACCCCTTATCAGACGTGCTGTCGAATATGTTCTCCCATTGTGTAGTTTGTCTTTTTATTCTGTTCTTATTGTCTTTAGCTGTGCAAAAGCTTTTTAGTTTGATGTAGTCCCATTTGTTTATCTTGCCTTTTATTTCATTTGCTCGTGGAGATAAATCGGCAAATAAATTGCTGCTACAGATGTCGGAGAGCTTGCTGCCTATGTTTTCTTCTACGATGCTTATAGTTTCACGGCTTATGTTTAAGTCCTTTATCCATTTTGAATTTGTTTTTGTGCATGGTGTAAGTTGATGGTCTAGTTTCATTTTTTTGCAGGTAGATGTCCAATTTTCCCAACACCATTTGTTAAAGAGGCTGTCTTTACTCCATTGTATGTTCTTTCCTCCTTTGTCAAATATCAGTTGTCCATAAAGCTGTGGGTTTATTTCTGGGTTTTCTGTTCTGTTCCATTGATCACTGTGCCTGTTCTTATGCCAGTACCAGGCAGTCTTGAGTATAATGGCCTTGTAGTAAACCTTGATATCCGGAAGAGTGATGCCTCCTGCTTTATTTTTTCTTTTTAAGATTGCTGAGGCTATTCGTGTTCTTTTTTGGTTCCATATAAATTTTTGGAGTATGTTTTCTATATCTTTGAAGTATGTCATTGGTATTTTAATTGGTATTGCATTGAATTTATAAATTGCTTTGGGTAATATAGACATTTTAATGATGTTTATTCTTCCTAGCCATGAGCACGGTATATGCTTCCACTTGTTTGTATCTTCCTTGATTTCTTTTATCAATGTTTTATAATTTTCCGAGTACAAGTCCTTAACCTCCTTGGTTAAATTTACTCCTAGGTATTTTATTTTTTTGGCTGCAATAGTGAAGGGGATTGATTCCTTAATTTCTTTTGCTGACAGTTCATTGTTTGTATATAGAAATGCCTCTGATTTCTGGGTATTAATTTTATATCCTGCCACCTTGCTGAATTCATTTATAAGGTCCAGTAGTTTTTTAACTGAGACTTTAGGGTTTTCTATGTACAATATCATATCATCTGCAAATAGTGACAGTTTTACTTCTTCTTTTCCAATTTGGATGCCTTTTATTTCTTCTTTTTGTCTGATTGCTGTAGCTAGGACATCCAGAACTATGTTGAATAAAAGTGGTGAAAGTGGGCAACCCTGCCTGGTTCCTGATCTTAAGGGATTTGCTTTTAATTTTTGTCCATTTAGTATGATGTTTGCTGTGGGTTTGTTGTAGATGGTCTTTATCATGTTAAGGAATGTTCCTTGTATTCCCACTTTACTGAGAGTTTTAAGCATGAATGGGTGCTGAATTTTATCAAATGCCTTTTCTGCATCTATTGAAATTATCATGTGATTTTTGTCCTTCCTTTTGTTTATGTGATGAATCACATTAATTGATTTGCGAATATTGAACCAGTCTTGTCTCTCCAGAATAAATCCCACTTGATCACGGTGTATGATTTTTTTCATATATTGCTGAATCCGGTTGGCTAATATTTTGTTGAGAATTTTAGCGTCTAAATTCATCAAGGATATAGGCCTATAATTTTCTTTCTTTGTGTTGTCTTTGCCTGGTTTTGGAATCAGAATTATGCTCGCCTCATAAAAGGAGTTTGGAAGTCTGCCTTCCCCTTGAATTTTTTGAAATAGCTTGAGGAGGATAGGAGTTAGTTCTTCTTTGAATTTTTGATAGAATTCACTTGTGAAGCCATCAGGCCCAGGACTTTTCTTTTTTGGGAGTTTTTTGATAACTGTTTCAATCTCCTCTGTTGTAATTGGTCTGTTTAGGTGCTCTGATTCTTCCAGATTGATTTTTGGAAGTTTATATGATTCAAGAAATTTGTCCATTTCATCTAGATTGTCAAATTTTTTGGCATAGAGTTCTTCATAGTATTTTCTTACAATGCTTTGTATCTCTGTTGTATTAGTTGTAATTTCTCAGTGTCCTTTCTAATTTTATCTATTTGAGACCTCTCTCTTTTTTTCTTGATGAGTCTAGTTAAGGGTTCATCAATCTTGTTTACCTTTTCGAAGAACCAGCTTCTGGTTTCATTGATCCTCTGTATTGTTTCCTTAGCCTCTATGTCATTTATTTCTGCTCTGATCTTTATTATTTCCTTCCTTCTACTTGTCCTGCATTTTATTTGTTGTTGTTTTTCAAGTTCTTTTAGCTGCAGGGTTAAGTTGCTTACATGTTCTTTTTCTAGCTTCTTATGATATGCCTGTAGTGCAATAAACTTCCCTCTCAGAACTGCTTTTGCTGTGTCCCATAGATTTTGAGTTGACGTATGCTCATTATCATTTGTTTTTAGAAACTTTTTTATTTCTTCTTTGATCTCAATGTTAATCCATTCATTATTTAATAACATGCTATTTAGTTTCCAAGTGTTTGAGTATTTTTCAGTTTTTCTTTTGTGGTTGATTTCTAGTTTCATGGCATTGTGATCAGAGAAAATGCTTGATATAATTTCAATCTTCTTAAATGTGTTGAGGCCTTTTTTGTGTCCTAACATGTGGTCTATCCTAGAAAACGTACCATGAGCACTTGAGAAGAATGTATATTCTACTGCTTTAGGGTGAAGAGTTCTGAATATATCTATTAAATCAAGTTGATCTAGTGTATCCTTTAAGTCTGCTGTTTCTTTATTGATTTTCTTTCTTGTGGATCTATCCAGTGTTGTTAGTGGGGTATTGAAATCCCCTACTATGTTAGTATTACTGTTAATCTCGCCCTTAATGTCCATCAAAGTCTGCTTTATGAATGTCGGGGCTCCTATATTTGGTGCGTAGATATTTATAATAGTTATATCTTCCTGTTGAATTGTTCCCTTTATCATTATGTAGTGTCCTTCTTTATCTCTTACTACAGCCTTTGTTTTAAAGTCCATTTTCTCAGATATAAGTACTGCTACCCCTGCTTTTTTTTCATTTCCATTTGCATGAAATATTTTTTTCCATCCTTTTACCTTCAGTCTATGAGCATCTTTTGTTTTAAGGTGTGTCTCTTGTAGACAGCATATGTATGGGTCCTGTTTCTTTATCCACACTGCTACCCTATGTCTTTTGATTGGATCATTTAGTCCATTTACATTTAAGGTTATTATTGATATGTAGTTGTTTATTGCCATTTTATTCTTTAAAGCTGTATTTTTTTTTTTTTGCTATATTCTTTTCTCCCTTTGAACTGTTCACACTAGGCCCCTTAAAATCTCTTGCAGGATTGGTTTGGTTTTAATGAATTCCTTGAGGTTTTCTTTGTCTGGAAAGCTCTTTATTTCTCCCTCAATTTTAAACGTTAGCCTTGCTGGATAAAGTAGTCTTGGTTGTAGGTTCTTGTTCTGCATTACTTTGATTATATCTTGCCATTCCCTTCTGGCCTCAAGTGTTTCTGTTGAGAAGTCCGATGTCATCCTAATGGGGGCTCCTTTGTAGGTGAGAGTCTTTTTTTCTCTAGCAGCTTTTAAGATTTTTTCTTTATCTATTAGCTTTGGTATTTTAACTATGATGTGCCTTGGTGTAGATCTTTTTGGGTTTCTCTTTAATGGGGTTCTGTGCGCCTCTTGGACATGTAGAATGTTTCCCAGCCTTAATTTAGGGAAGTTTTCGGCTATGATTTGATTGAACAAAGTTTCCATTTCCTGTCCTCTTTTCTCTTCTTCAGGTACCCCTATGATGCGAATGTTGTTTCTCTTCATGTTGTCACAGAGCTCCCTTAGAGTTTCCTCACATTTTTTGAATCTCTTTTCCTTTTTTTTCTCTGCTTCTGTAACTATGTTTATTGTGTCCTCTAACTCACTGATTCGATCCTCAGCGTCATCTATCCTGCTTTTAATTCCTTCCATTGTGGTCTTCAGTTCTGATACTGTATTTGTCATTTCTGTCTGGTTCTTTTTTATTATTTCAATTTCATTTTTTATACTTGTTATCTCTTTATTTAGGTGCTCATAGTGACTATCCATTGTTGCTCTAATTTCTTTGAACATCCTAACTATCATTATTCTAAAGTCTGCTTCTGGTAGTTTGGTTATATCTGGTTCATTCAGGACCTTCTCTGGGGATTTCTCTTGGTTGATTTGGTTTGCATTCCTCTGCCTGCCCATTTTATCTGAGTGTAAGCAAGTTGTGGCCACTGGAGTCCAGTATGTGTTGCCTTTGTGTTCTCTAGGTGTGGTCTGTCTGCAGGCTTGCCACCCCCTCTGTCGCTGCCTAGGGCGGTTTGGTGTGGGCGTTGCCAGCGCCGGCTCACTGCAGCTATTGCTGTGGTTTCTGCCTCTCCTTTGCGGGAGGGGCTGTCACTCAAGCCACTAGCGTTAGCACGCAGGGCAGAGGTGAGCACCTTTGCTCAGCTGCGGACCCGGACTTTTTCCCGGAAGGCTTACGCCCAGCCCCCTCAGTCCGAGCCTGCTCGCCACCGTTTTGTGGGTTGGGCGGGGCTTTTGACGTGCTCTCAGCTGTGAGCCTTTGCCCGTCCAGAATTTAGCCCCGCCCTCGAGGCCAGTACCCTCCTGCGCAGGGACTGAAACCGAAAACCGGGGATTATTGGGCCGGGCGTGTTTGCTGGCGTGCGTACAGCGGCTAGCTTCCGGTTGTTCCGGCTCCTACCCCGCCCCCACGCTCGGAGAAAGCTCGCGCACGTAGAGTGGTACTCGGCAGTTTCTCCGGCCAGGCAGGGAGAGCAGCGTGATCTCCGCAGGGAACTTCCCCTGGTCTCAGTGTCTCCCTCGCCCCCGCCTTAGGAGCCCGCTCGCGCCCACAGATGGCACACCGAGGTTTCTCCTTCTGGGCGGGGTTGGCAGCGTGAGCCTCGGGCCCCTCGCCCGTCCCTGGTCTTAGCCCGGTGCCCGCGGTCAGGGCCGGCTAGCGCAGGGTCGCAGGGCTGATCTCTGCCCGTATTTTTCCCCACAAGTGGGGTCACAGGCGGCCCGCAGCTGCCGGACAGCTTTCGCACATCACCTCTGCCCCTGCTAGGCTAGCCCGAGCTCTCACTGTTCTGCCCACACCGACAGGACTGCGTTTCGGCGTCCTGTCCCGACCATAGGCTTCAGCAACCTCAGGGGGCTAGAAGTGCCCTAAGTCTCCACACTGTAGGCTTGGGAGCTCCCTCCCTCTAGGCAGGTCCGCTCTAATTGCCGCGGGAGAGCTTGTTTGGCTAGTGTCCTGTCTCCCTTTGCTGGTATTGCTAGTTCCAGGGGAAATATTCGTTTTCGATTAGGGAAGTGACTTAGCCCATGGGTCGGGGTGGCTGTCCCTCAGAGTGTCCTCATGCCTTCAGTCCACTCTTTGTTCCCGCTGCTCTGTTCCTCTCCTCTGTCCCAGTTCCCCGGAGCCCCGGGTGCGTGGTTGTGAGAGAGGCTTTCTGAGCTGTCCCTTTAAAAAGATTTTTGGGTCTGAGAAGACTCTCTCTTTTTCCTAAATAGTATCCTCATTTACTTCACAGCTCAATACTGTCCAATCGCCTCTTCTAGGCTCTGGGACTGCAGTCTGGGGCTTGGTTCCTGGGACCCAGGTCCCTCCCTCTCCGCCAAACTCTCCTCCCACCACGCGGATCTCTCAGGGCTGCCGTTTGCTCCGGGGAGCTGGGCAGCCCTCTTCGCGTTTTCGCTATTCCTACCAGTCTCAATGTGGCTTCTGCAGTGTTCCTTGGTTGAAGAGTCCACTTAGTTTTGCTCAAAGTTGGTTTATCCAGATGATGGTTCTTAAAATTGAATTATAATCCACTTTGGTTCTGGGAGTTGGAAGTTGGTACGTCTGCCTACTCCATCGCCATCTTCCCCTCCCTCTTTTTTTTTGTTTTTTAACCCCCTTTTTATGAATTCTAAAAAGCATAACTCAAGAAATGTAACATAAAAATGTTTTTGAATTTCAGAATAAATTTAATTTTGTCATATTTATTTTGTTTAATTACCATAAAGGCATGCTTGGACTTTTTTTTTTCCTTTAATATTTGACTTAATTATTATAACATGTTTCTCATAAATTTGTATATAGTGCACCTACAATTATTTGTAGGATTTTAAATGTGCCCCAACTTCAGAAAGTTTGAGAACCACTGCCATAGACAAACATAAATTCAAACAAATTAAAAGTCTAAAAGAAGTATTCAACCATAAAATTTATAAGATAAGTGAATATTATCTGATCATGGAATAGATTATAATTTTCTAGGATTAAAAATTATAAAACAAATTACAAAAATGTAAAAAGACTGATAAATTTGGCTTCTGGATGACTCTTGAAATGTTAAGTAAAGCAAAAATTTAAATAAATATTATAAACAAAAGACTAACATTTTGTCTTACAAAAAACACATGTAAACTGGTAAGAAAATGTAAAGACACTGAAGGGATAACTAGGGAATGAACTTATGCTGTTCACAAAGGAAAAAACAAATATGAAAATATTAAGCTAAAATATTCAATTTAACTGCACAATCCCAATTTTTGCTGAACTTAGTTTAAAATGAGCTAACCCTGGTTGGAATGAGAATTGCAATTCAGGTTGAGGTTAGAAGAACACATTCCTTCACAGCGGATATAAATGGTACAACCTTTCACAAAAGCCAATTGGCAGATCAAGAATGTAAAAATGTTGAAGCCCTTTGCAGAGGGGTTTGTATTTTAATAATTGGCTCCAAGGGGATAATCCAAAAATGCAGATAATGTCTTGGCACAAAGATGTTTTTATACTTTTAATATTAAACTCCCTCTCCCCAAACAAAAGACAAAAAGAAATAATCTAAAGATTTGACATTATTAGTTTATTCAACAAATATTTATTATTGATGTCCCAGACCCATTAAAAGGGCTGAAGATTTAGTATTGAAGAATACAGACAAGGACACCCTTGTTCCTGGAGGACCAGGGCAAACAGGGAATGAATGACTCCCCCTAGCAGTCATTCACCCAGCACTTCCCTCTGCAGATCTGGGGGAATGGTTCTGAAAGCAGAGGTAATAGCAGTGCAAAAAACCCGAGTTCCCAGAAAATATTTAAATTTGGAGTATTTGAAAAAAATAAATAAGAAAGAGGGCAAGTAAGACAGAGAAGGAGAAAGAAAGGAAAGGAAAGAGAGAGGGAGAAAGAAAGGAAATAAAATAAAATAAAAGCTCATACGACTGAGCATAGTATTAAGGCTACTACTCCACTGTAGAAGAATGACTGAACAATACATGTATCTTGTAAAGCACTGTTTAGCATTGGAAATTATGTATGTTCGCAAAGGGTATTTAGTAATATAAGAAATGCTTCTAATATAATGTTAAACTGGGAAAAAGGCACAAAATTGTATATATTACATTGTCACAACTATGGGAAAAAATGCATAGAAGATCCACGGGAAAGAAAACAATTGTGTTAAGAATAATTGTCCCTAACAGAGGTTTATAGACTATTTTCCCGTTTTTCGATTGTATTTTATTCTTTTAAAAATTTTTTATGAGGAGAACATATTAATTTAATAAGCCAGGAAAGCTTAAGATTGGAGAATAAAGAAAATATATCTGGTGAATATTTCACTCAATAAACCAAAAAGAAAGAAAGAAAAATCAGTTTAGAGCTACTTATCTTAACATTCCTTCAAATAGACTACAAAGATGTCCATTACTTTGTGCTAGTAGAGCACTGTTTTACTATTTCTAATGTACATCTTTTTATTTTGCTGTGTTATTGATACATTTCACTAAAGTCAGATTCTCAGAGGTTCTGGAACCAGACATTTAAGCAGATTTCACACCACTGAGCCTCATCTCATTCCCATCCATCCTCTCCCACCAACTAGATTTAATATGCTGAAATATGAGAGAATTTGAGTGCCAGCTTTGCTCGGATGATGGAAGATCTTGACAGCAACTCCATCCCCTTGTAAAAACTCTCAGTCAGCATGAAGCCTACTTAGTTCAATAAACACCACAGCATGAACTATTTTTGCAGGTGAGTTGTCCTGTGGGCAGCCCACCCATAAATTAAGAAGACAGGCTAGAACAAGAGAAGTGCTCCAACAAGAAGAGGGGGAAATGGAGGTTAGCCTTGAATCCCCCACTGACTGAAGGTCACAGGCCTGTTGAGACTGACAATTCATTATAATTTATTAGTGAGAGCATTTTTCCTTAAACCAGCAGGAGCATTAGAACCTGACATATTACTTTTAAAAACTCAATCAAAACTAAAATGGTTTTCAGAGGACATGAAATATATGGAGGATCAGAAAGGGAAAGAAGGTTTATGGCTTGTCAACCAAACTTAGATTATCTCAAAAGCCAATGAACTTTCAAAGTGTTATTAGTGGATGCTAGCATAGTGAAATTATAAGTCACGAGGAGCCTTGCTCTAACTTATGGTTGACAGTCAGAGTTTCTAGTATTATGATAAAATATTCAGCAACAATTAATAGTTTATGCCATAATGTGAATGGCTTCTAATCCTAATTTCAACCCTAACTTTGAACTAACTTCATTACACTTTAATCTTACAACTATCCAATAAGTCTTCAAAAGATCATTTTAAAAAGTGCATCCCATGTAATACTAATATCACAAGGGCCTCTGTGGGGGAAGTAAAAGGACTCTCTAGACCAGTGGTTCTTAACCTGGGTTCTATCAAACTCTAGGGGTTCGATGAGTCGATCTCAGGGGTTCGGAGAAGCCTCTGCCCAGAGGCCAGAATAAAGTAATACCGTAATTTGTTGTGAGTTCATGAACTTTGTTGGTTTTGTTCTTTGAGCAAGGTGATGTTCATGCATGGCTCATTTTGTGTACCAGTAAAAAAACATATACCTATGTCTTGAATTTGGAAAAAAAATCATATTTTATTTATCACTAAAGAAGGGTTCGGTGAATGCACATATGAAACTGGTGGGTTCGGAACCTCAAAAAAGGTTAAGAACTACTGCTCTAGGCAAAAATGTTTAAGGAACTGCTGAGAGTACTCTACCTCCTCCCTCTTTCCCCTCCCAGATTCTCAACCCACATTGGCATATTAAAGAGTTTGAGAAATCCGGAAGTAAAGAAAATTGTTTCCTTGTTTAAACCAGGGCTAATTTCTGAATGTTTTTGTACAAGTTATCTTTTAATACTAATGCCCTATAGACATTTGAAACAAGTTTCCTTAGAACAATTTGACTACCTATCAGAATTACAGTAAGAAAAAAATTGTTCCAAGCTGTGAATGGTCCAAACATTAGGTGTTCATAAAAAAAAAAGAATACTTGCATTATTATTCAGTATATTATTTATTTACCTTGCAGAGATTCAGAAGTCTTATTTGTTCTAAAATGGGGATCTCAATATAAGAAGGAGGAAGAATTGAGGGGCTTATCCAGTAGCCCTTTTCTCCCCCCTCTTTCTCTCTCTTCTTTCTTTCTATAATGTCACATGATATAAAAGGGTGTACAGCAGATACCATGATACTCAACATGTGTCTCTTTGCCTAGGGTACAGCTGGAATATAATCAATGAGACCAACAACAATATCATTACTTTGTTTTTGAATTCAGAGTTCCTACAAAATGCAAAGTCCAATGAGAACATAGTAAAATATTAAATATTTTTGTTCCACTGGCTGATCTTGACCTGATTTGACCCACATGACATTTGAATTTTTACCAGGGTTGACTAATACTTCCTTGATCTTTCTGAATTGAATTGGAAGTGTGTTATGGAGATACAGAGCAGAAGCAGTGATTTAATCCAAGAACAAGCATCATCCATGATATGAGAATAGCCAACTTGTGACTCAAGTTAGATGTGCCTTTCTTAGTTCCACCTTCAGTGAATTTAGATGAAATGTTCATAATATGTGGACATAGCACACAGTCTAGGAATTTAAAGAATGATAGAAAAACACATGAAAGCATTGAAATGTACCATTATTATTCCATTTACTAAAGCTGTTTAGAATAATCATTAGTTTTCTAGAGTTTGCTGTTTATTGTCCTTCCTTGGTTTAACATGTCATCACAATTCCTAAGATGTTTCCCTCTTTAAAGCCCAAAATAGATCCCAGTGCTTCCTTACTGCTAAAGTGGGTATGCTAAGCCATGTGCAACAGATTAGGGGAAATTATATCTACAACTTGTTTTAAATGTAATATACTTTTCCTGATGACAACGGAAGAATAAAACTATACTTTGAAGAGCAAAGCATTTGATAAAGGCTCATTCAGTGAGAAAGACAAAGGATGGAGGGCTCAAGGGCTGCTAATGGCCAATGATTGGCTCTCTCCTGTTCCACACTATTCATCCACAATCTGACTGTGTCATCAATGTGGTCAACCAGGAGGAGCAGAACTTCAAGCCAAACAAATAATAATGACCTTGGATGACAGAAAAAAAGTGGAAAAAAGTGATGAAGATACCATTGTGGGGTAATCACTAACAGAAAAGGATATTTAGACCCGAGGGTGGGGAAATTTATAAAAAAAGAAGTAAAGTAAGAGAAGTGGTAACAGCATGAACTCTGGCATGGACCCACCTGAGTTAAAATGCTGACAGCATCGTGCTAGCTGTGTGAGCCTGAGCAGTTACCTAATCATTCTAAGGTTTAATTAAGGAATTAATAGAATTCTCTAACAAGATCACAGTGATTGGATGTGGCCATTCATGTAAGCAAAGACTAGGGTCTGGCATGTTGTTGAACTTCAATTAATATTTCTTATTAGTAAGACAACACAGCTCTGGTTGGAGAGTTGTGAGAAGTGCAGAAGCTGTTGGTTCAATCCCCGGTCAGGGCACATACAAGAATGAATTGATGTTCCTGTCTCTCTCTCACACACTCTTTCTCTAAATTAGTGGTTCTTAACATTTTTTGAGGTACCGAACCCACCAGTTTCATATGCACATTCACCGAACCCTTCTTTAGTGATAAATAAAATATAATTTTTTTTCCAAATTCAAGACATAGGTATATGTTTTTTTACTGGTACACAAAATGAGCCGTGCATGAACATCACCTTGCTCAAAGAACAAAACCAACAAAATGCATGAACTCTCAACAAATTACGGTATTACTTTATTCTGGCCTCCGCGGCAGAGGCTTCTCCAAACCCCTGTGACCGACTCATCAAACCCCTAGGGTTCAATAAAACCCAGGTTAAGAACCACTGCTCTAAATCAATAAATAAAAAATACATATTAAGAGAACACATTTTTTCTTCACATATTCTGTGAAAGGCAGGTATGGATTCTGCTATGTAACTAAAAAGGACAAAACCAATAAAGGGAGTTACAGAGAAAGGTAAATTCAAGAGAAGAAAAAATAATCAATAAAGTATGAAAGTTTTAAATGAAGAATAGGATGTGTCTCTTCTGTTTCCAACTTTAATTGATGTTGTTCACCCATAGAACATAGCGTCTTCCCAGAGTGTTTTTGGAGGTATCCCAGCAGAAGATGGTACATTAATACTTGTAAAGGAAATGTCTTCATTAATTAGTAGATCAATTCTGTGTCCTACTCCAAAATTTTATGACCAATCAACATCTTTGCATATCTATCCACAAAAAGCTTCTAAAAATTAATACATACAGATTCCTTATTAGGAAAAAAAAACACAAAACAATCTATTAACCTGAATGTTTATGACTTCCTTAACAAATGTCACATACACACACATACACCAGAACTTAAACAAGATAAAAATTTCTTTCACATATCAGTGTACATGTAAGCACTTAGAGTTGTTTGGCTTGCTCCTTCTCTCTTGTTACTCTGATATCCACAAAACATCAAATTGTTATTAGTGCTTCTGCACAACTTTGAACCAAAATTGTAAAAAGATAGAGTTAAACCTCTTTTAATAATGCTAAAATACTGTGCATTCTGCATGGACATCACCTTACAATAGCATCCTGTATCTTTTTTCCTGTATCAACATTTTTTTATCCATTTTTGAGAATTCAAAGATAGAAGCAAAATGACCAAGATGGATACTTAAAGGAAAAATAAAGTTCAGAAGAGGATGAATGATTAATCCACAGAACACAGTAGTTGGGTTAGGATTGGAACCTGAAGCTTCAGAATGCCTCTGCAGTCAAAGGGGTCCTTTCAAAGCCCAAAGCTGCTTGGGCTCTCTCATCAGTATTATCGTGGAGACACCTACCACCCATGATCTAAGTTTTGAGAAGCACCAGCCTTCACCAAAGAACTCTAATGGATACAACTGTCTCCAGGCAGCTGTAACCAGCTGCCTATTAGACATAAAATAAGACATGTGGCAGCTGGGAAGACTAAATAGCCAAAATAATGCATTTGACTTTCATTGCAAGAGGTACCTCTCCATCAAGAGGGATTATGCAATAGGGGCTCATATCATACCCAGAGCCAAGGCAAAGCCTAATATGGAAGTTCTGTTGGTCTATAAACTTTTGTGTAGGTTTCCCAGGTTCTTCTCAGAACACCCAGGGTGTCATATAAATGAGATTCTGCAGTAATCTGTATTGACTGTCCTTGAAATCCCAGCTCGAAGTGTTACACATATTCTGGCAAAGGATGCAAAGGGAAGCAGGTGTGTTCTTAGCTCAAAAGCAGGCCGTTGACTGGGATGGTTATTACCCAGGATTAAACTTAACTACATTACCTCTTTTTATTCCGACACACTTAAATATTTACTATTTTGTATTGATTCAACCAGACTATATTGCTATCTTCAACCCATATTTCTAAATGCCCGAGAAAATAACAAAGGCACTCTCTAAAACTGCTCCATTATCTAGGATAGCTTAACTCCACTTCTGGAAATTGAATCATTAATTCCATATGAGATTGTCCTAGATCTTCAGAGGAGCATATTCCAGATGTGATTCCATTATGTTACTTAATTTTACAAAGATATGGAATGAAAGACCAGCACCAACACATAATTACAATAATTTTGTTTTAATATAATTCACATAAAACCAACGTTTATTAGTCAATATGATTTGAATCTTCTTTTATTACATAAGGAAACAACAGGGAAAAAAATACCAGGTATTTTATTGTTGCTTTTAAAAATTGGGGGAAAATTTAAGTCATTTTTCAGTTTTCCACTGAGATGAGACATCACTAAGAAGTTGCCCTAATGTCTACTAGGGAAAAGGACTGAGAATTTCTTAATAACTAGGTATTTCAGGGAGAATACATAAAATTCCAGATAAATTTTATGAACACATTTTTTCTTTATGTAAGGAGAGATATTTAATGCATAGAATGAGACCCCTTGAAATTGGATTTGCAAAAATCCTTAAAGTCACTAATACCGGCCTAAAAGTAAAATCTCTTAAACAGTTGGAACAGAAGCTTCTGATCTTCAGCAACATTGGCAACTTTTACTGATGTCTACCATTTCAAATGGCGTTTCTCATGGTGTTGCCTGTAGTCAGTCTCTTCATCCCATATGGCCACAAACATTTCTTCTAGCTAAATGAAAAAGATCAGGTTAGCTACCTAGGGATGAAAATATCTACAATTTGGAGAATGTAGTTTGAAATAAAAAATTAGGATGCAACTTTAAAAATACTTGAAAACTGAGTTCATCCTTTCCAATAAGCCACACAGTTGCATTTGAGGATTGCCCTTTCTAGTCTATTCTAAATAAAATGTTTGCTCTGATTTTTACAGTTGCCATATTCAGGCAGGTCTCTTGTAATATATCCTAACTTACATGATGGCCCAGAAGGTTCTTTCTACATAAGCATAAAAACTCAGTGTGATGAAGGTAAGTGTACAAAACATTTTTTAGGATCATTAAAAGTTAAATGTGGAAGGCAAATTTTTCAAACTTTTAGAAAAAATAAAGAATACATTTACAACCTAGTGAAAGAAAGGTTTTCTTAAGACTTAAAATGTGCAAATCATAAGTGAAAAGGAAAATGGATTTGGCCAAGCAAAAATTAACAACTTTTTTGCATCAAAAGACACCACAAATAGAGTGAAAAAAAACAAACCAACATGGGAAATTGTTTTTGCAACACTGGCAACCAAGCAGAAGAGAGAAATATATATCCCAAAATTCAAAAAAGCACAACCTCATATAAGTCAATAAGAATTAGAAATAAATAACTCAATAGAAAATAACCACAAGTCATGAACAGGCATTTCACAGGTAAGAAAATATAAATGACTAAGAAATATGTTTAAAATTGTAAACATATTACAACTTCACTAGAATTAAAGTTGTAATAAAATACCACTTTACACCGATGAGTTCAGTAAAAATCTAAAAGGACTGAATATTTGTGGAGCAAGAGGGATGACAGTTATTTTGGCAGGAGATAAACAGTTGCAATCACTTTGGATGACAATTTGGCATTATCTCACAAAGCTGAATTTTAAATAAATACCCATAACCACATAGTCAATATTTACCCTAAGTGGTATGACATAGTGCCTGGGCCAGACTTTTAAAATATATCTAGATTGAGAAGATATTTTACATGTATTTTAATATATTAACCCCAACAACATTTGCTTGCATTTGTAGCTTCTCAATACATGTCTATGGATATAGTCAGCAGACAGTTCTGAGTGTGCATATGGGTTGCAACATCTTTAAATAGCTTCACAACTCAATGGTCTTCTGCCCACAGGTGAAGAACTCTCTTTGTCTTAACCTTTGTGAGACCCAATATTAAGTAATGTCATTGGTTACCTACTCTCTTTAATGGGAAGGGACGGAAGTAGCAAGAAATCATTCATTCAGTAGGAGAACTTAAGTTGACTAGATAAGTTAATACTCTATTTGCACTTAAGACAACTGAGAGAAGGGGTAAAAAAAAATGAGCTACAGGTGCAATAATAAAGCTATACTTAAATAGCAGTCATGCCCTTGGGTGAAGCAATCTCTGAGAATGAACCCTATAAACTGAGATCTAAAGGGTGGAGAGGAGCCAGCTAGTTCAGGCATGTGACCAGAGAAATGACAATTCTGCTTGATTTCTTGGTGTCCCTTAGATAAACACATCATGGCATCACTCATTGTATTCGCTTTTATGCTGCAACATATTGCCATCAATGTAGTGGCTGAAAACAACACACACTTAATACCTCATAGGTGCTGTGGGCAGAATTGCAAGAACAGCTTAACTGGGTCCTTTGTTCAGCATCTCAGAAGGCTATTGTCAGGGAATAGATTGGGTCATGTTCTCATCTGGAGGCTTAACTTGGGAAAAATTCACTTTCAAGTTCATTCAGATTGTTGAAAGAATACACTGCTTTGACTTTGACTAAAGTCCTCAGCTTCTTACACATTGGTTGCAGGATGTTTCTCTCATCCTGTAGAGGACACTCACAGTACCCTGCCATGTGGCACTGTTACAGACCATCATAAAACATGGCATCTTCAATGCCAGCAGGAAAATCTCACTCCAGTCTGCTGCAACAGAGTCTTAAGTAACTAAATTTATTTGTGGGAGTGACATCCCATCCCCTTTACCACTGGTTAGAGGCAAATAAAAGGTTTCCTCTACACTCAGTGGAAAGAGATCACACATGTGTATCACTCATTGGAGCTCATCTTAGAGTATGTCTGATACAATTACCTCATTTTAACTGTTGCTGAAATATTCAATCTGGATATACGATATACAAACCCCTCTGGTGAAGAAATGTTCTTATGGTCATTGATGATTAATCATAGCGACTTTAAATTCCAATCTTGAAGTTCACAAGTTATTATCAGAAATTTTGGCTAATTCTAGCATATCTTTATATCTTCAAAAATAAGAAAACATCTAGAACAGGGGAGAAATTATAAAGGCAATTTTATAAATTGACTAGGAACAGCAATCGTGGCCAATGGAAATAATCAATGACCATCTTTATCAAAGTAATGAGGATTGCAGCCTGTTGTAGTGTAGAAGTAGCTTAATATTAATAAAGTTTTTAATTTTCAGGTTATTCCTAACTTCTGTTTTAAAATTTCTTGGTATATGAATCCCATACATAAGGTTTCTTCTACAACTATTTCCTCTGAATTCAAACAACAGAGAAATCCAATTATCATCTTCTTTTTCCATGGAATTTATCCAAATAAAAATGTTTTTTGGCTCCCATTATACAAAGAAAGGTTAGGTAGTGGACTCGGAACCCAGGAAAAAAGCAGTTTAAAATCCCACTCCTAGACCACCACCACCAGCTTCTTTATTTTTTCTTTCTCTATTGCCAAAAAAAAGCTTTTACAAATGTCTCACTAGTTTTATCCCATTGTTTAGGTACTAGTTTGACATAGCCATGCTCCATTATGTTGTCCATTCTTCCCTTTGAAATTTGGTCAATGGAAAAAAAAAGGTGAGAAAAAGCATACTGGCTATAATTAAAAATAAGAAAGAGAGACTATATCATCAAGCATCTTGGACTTGCTTCAAGCTCTTTTAAATTTGTTGAAATCTATATGTATTATTTTTATATACTCTTCTCTTAATTTAGAATAAAGGTTTATTTTCTCAAAAATGAATTCCATATGTTTCTACTCAGTTTTTCTTAGCTTATTAAAAACACTAAAAATTATTTAAGGTCAAGTCTTGTTTGAGTCTTTTTATATTTGTTCAACTTTTAGGCCATGGGTTTAGAAAGAGGAACGAGAAACAACTCTTTCCTTTTGACCACTGCTATTTATCTACTATGTACAGAATTATTTTATTCTTCACAAAACTAGACAAATTAATTTGCTAGACAGAATAATCATCAAAACAAAAAGCCCTTCATCCTGACCAGGTTGTGGCACAGTGGACAGAGCATCAGCCTGGGATGCTGAGGACCCAGGTTCAAAACCTGGTCACCAGCTTGAGCACAGACTCATCCAGCTTGAGCACAGGCTCACCAGCTTAAGTGCAGTGTCATTGGCTTGAGTGTGGAATCATAGACATGACCCCATGGCTGCTGGTTTGAGCCCAAAGGTCACTGGCTTGATGCCCAAGGTTGCTGGTTTGAGCAAGGGGTCACTGGCTTCACTGAAGCCTCCCAATCAAGGCATATGTGAGAAAGCAATCAATGAACAACTAAGGTTGATGCTTCTCATCTCTCTTCCTTCCTGTCTGTCTGTCCCTGTCTGTCCATCTCTCTCCCTCTCTCTCTCACTTAAAAAAATAATAAAATATTTTAATAAAACTAATTGAGGTAATTTAACGTGATAATTTTTTTTAAAGTACAGATATAGAATTATTTATAGGTATACATACTTTTTGCATAAGGCTTCTCCATACAGCCAGACAAAGAAGCACATTGTTTCAATATGATGTTTCATGAAAGGGCTTTATGCTTAGCCAGAATCTTCAAAGAACATACTTCCCCTGCTCTCACTCCTCTTCTACCTCAAAGTTCTGAAGCAGATTGAGAGAAATCTGGTGATTTATCAGACTCATGCTTGATTCTTATAATGAATGCTTGGGACCTCAACTCCTGAAGAAATGTATTGGTATCAGATCCCCCTACTGTGGGGGAAACTTTGGTCATTATACCATAAGCTACTCCTTTGTCTCTATTTTAAATGAGTGCTCTGGAAATGTGTCTGAGAGGAGGGATTATAAGAGGCAAACTAGCTATTGTTGTTACCCATACTTTTTTGGAGAACTCATGTTAGGATCCTGAATGCTGCACCAATATACAAAACTTCAGTGTGGGGCAGATTTGTGCAAATCTCAGCAAGATAAATCTCTCAGTAGCAAACATTCTGAAAGAAAAGTGGAATTGATGTCTACAGAGGATAATTTACCATAAATAGGTTCACCTCTGTTCCTGGTAATTAGAACTATATAGCTTTACAATTTCTCAAGCCAAAATATGTCCCAGCGTAGAAAGAGGTCCTATAAAACAAAGTGCAGGATAAAGTATTAAATTCAGCAAATTTGACCTTTTACCTTCCTAAAAATTCAGTAAAAAAGAAAAACATGATTAGTTATAAGATGCATAGTATTTATCCTTAAGTAAAATAAAACTACAGTAATTCTCAATAGGAATATAGGGGGTCCTCAGGTTACAACACAGTTCCATTCCTACTACAGTGACATAACCAAATTTTGGTGTTAGTCAAAACACACCCAGCCTAACTCACTTACCTATCCTAGCACAGTTGTAAAATCATAATCTAGAACATAAAAACACAACTAAGCCACAGAAAAAGAAAAAATATATACTGTACTGTATAGTTAACCATAATAACAGGGAAAAAAAGACACTAAATGAGTGTAAAAAAAATTTCTTAACTTTATTCCTGTGATTGGCTTGCACACTGGAAGGGACATTGCAAGGTGGGAGAGAGTGACCTATTGGGAGGAAGAAGCTGGATATGCAGGAGAGCTTGCAAAAGGTGCTAGAGATACTGGGTCAGGAGAATCAGGGTTGCCCAAGGAAAATGCAAATGATGCTGGAGATGATTCTACCTGACTACAAGTGTTTCATCTCAAGAAGCAGCTGATACAGAGGGTACAGAATCTGTTAAAGGCCTCTCTACCTTCTTAAAGAATTGTTCCAGGCTAGCCAGGAAGGTTCTTGACATCTTCTCTTCCAGAAGCTTTCTATAGCATTACAAAGCATCCATAACAGCTCTGTAGACCTTACTGAATCTGTCATTGCTGCAGTCCTCAGTTTGAAATTTTGCCAACCCATCCTCTACCACAGAAAAACCCTCTGCCAAACCCTTGGTAGTAAATCTCTTGGGTTCTGGGGTTTCCTCTTCAATCAGCGTCTTCCCGAGCTGAATGAGGTCTTCAGTAGACAGCTCTTGTCCATGTGATGCCAGTAGCTTTGTGACGTCCATTGTGATGGCTTTACCCTTCTTCAAAGCACTACCGACTGAAGACTATGACTTTTGTTTAGGAATCATGATAAGGGCCAAAAAGTCGCCAAGCAAAGCAGAATGCTTTGCGCCAAACATAAGCATTCTGTTCAAAATGGCATAGGTAAGCGCACTGGGGCAAGCCAACTCCCTCACTCACAGTGTTACTGCATATTCTTCTGCTGTGCGCAAGCAAACTAGTGCGCCCATGTAGTCATAAATAAGATGCTAACAGTGTAAGCTGAAACACTCAAGTCTCAATTTTTTTAAGGTTTTAGGGGAGTGAATGTTGTAAACTCGAAATGTCGTATGTCAAGACTGTCGTAACCCGAAGACCCCCTGTACAGATCTTCAAGTCTTTGGTCACTCAACTTTTAGGTGTGGCTTTTCACAAACAAATTTAAAGGCAAAAGATTAGCAAATTTTATTCTAAATTTTAGCAAAAAACTTCAGAGGTTTAAGGCTTAATTTGGTTTATTCATTCAATAAATATTTTTGTACTGGTTTTTTCCAAACACTGTGCTAGGCATAGACCAATCAACAGTGAATGACATAGTTGTATTCTCTGTCCTCACAGAGCTTGTAAATGGTCAGGGCGACCAAAATATAAGTAAATATTTCCAGAAAATTAATTAACAAGACTTATGATAAGTGCATAAAAAGAATACTGAGAGCTACATCTAAAAGAGGCACTAACCTGTTTATCAGGTCAAATAAGGCTTTTCTTAAAAAGTGACGACATTCATTCTGAGTAATTGAAATAAGTAGACATCAACCAGCTTACAGGAGAAGGGGGAAGAGCATGCATGAATACCTCAAAGGTCTTTAAAACTATATTAAGGACACACACACAAAGTTGTCCTTATTATATTGTATTAGAACATAATTCTATACAGGACTATTCCAGAAGAAAAAAATACTATTGCTATAAACATCTTTTATTTTGTTTGTTTGTTTGTTTGTTTTACCCAACATCATCTTCTAGTAACAGGACCTACTTTTCCTTAAGGGTACTTCTACTTTAGTCCATGTATTTTGGGGTGGCACTAACTCCACCACAGTCTGTTTCCATGGGTCTATGTCTGGCCTATCAGTGTTTCATCCCTCTGGAAATGTTCAGAGACAGACTAATGACTCAAAAATGTAAATCCTAATCACCAAAGAAATTTCTTCCAGGACCACTGAGCTCTTTCACTGGGTTGGTCCGAAGGTTTTGGAAGCCATTTTACCACCGTAAAACCTTCTTTCTAAACACAGCCTGCCTTTAAAAGATTGTACAAAGACAAGCAGAGTAAGGGATGGAGGGAGACCAAATCATCTGAGCTCCTAAATCTAGATACACCAAACTTCAGTTCAGTGAATTAATAAACTATTCTTTCCCTCCCACTTTTTTTTCTTGCTTAGCCAGTTTGAATTATCACTTGCAACAAAAAATAATTCTTATACTAAAATGATAAAAAAACAAAGCAGTTATTTTTCTGGATTGCAGGATTTCACATGTAACTATAAAAGAACCATTGGCTTATCCAGCACTGCCCTTTTTCCTTCCTAGTTTAGTATTATTAGTTCTAAGAAGTCTATCTATATTCAGTATAACTTTTCCTATTTCCATTATGTCCCAGAAAAAGAAAATCTTTTTGGTTCTGTCAATTCACAATTAATCCTTGCTTTAAATTGGCATTCAGGGTTCACCTTCTCCAGGTGAGGAGGTAACTGCAGTGAGAAGAGCTCAAGTCTTGGCCACAAAGTGGGACACTGCCTTAAACCAAGCTAGACCTCTGGGGAGAAGAGTCTTGTTCGAAAAACAACACTACTGAAGTACTGAAGTGTTCTCCATACTTTTGAATCCAACTTGCCCCAGTCACTTCCTTCTCTCCTTAGCCCACCCTCCTCTGCCTCGTACATGAGTCCCGTCTTGAAAGATCAGGTTGGGAGCATGCCCTTCTTACCATAAAATACTTTATCTTCCCTTTGGAGCCCTTCCAAAGATGAGGAAATTTGGAACTTTCCTGGCTCTTTCAGTGCAAACCCTTGCTAAACACATTTTATTTGAAAGCTACATGACTTAGTCACTTAAACAATTCAAAAAATTGTTCCTCACAAAATTAGTCATGAATGTGTGATACCAAGCACTCATAACATTTCCAAGTTTTAAAATACAGTTAAAGATATGCCAAGAAAATAATAAGTAAGAGAGGAAGATACATTTAAAGAAGAATAGGAGAAAAAATTCGAGCACGCTTGTGGCTCCCTAATATTTTTAATGAAAACCATACCACTTTAACCAATGACTGTGTCACTGAGTTATTTACTGCAGAGATGTTTTTATGAGTATAGATTGTTGTAAGTGAAGTTTATAAATAAAAGGTTACTTACCAAATTAGATATCTTGACCTATATTATCATTTTACCTCAAAATACTACCTATAAGGATGCTAACTAAAAATATTAAGTACAATTTAAGGATTAAAATGGTGTCCTGAGAGAAAATCACAATAGTCTAAGTTAAAACCCAACTGTGAAGGTAGAGGCCTGGATATTCAAAGAAAATGGGCACGGTTCCCACTGTCAGAGGGTAAATAACACTATGGGGGAGAAAATAAGCAACATTTTAAAGAAAAATTTGGCATTTTTGTCCCTAAGTAATTTATCCCTTATATGTGAAGAAAAAAATACTAAGAACTTTAACTCAGATTTTGGAAATTCCATCCACAGGCATTACTCAGGGTTGTTTTCTATAAAGAAGGGTAAGACTCAGCTAACTGCCTAAAAAAGTGGGACGAAGATGTGCTGGTAGAAGCACAGTAAGAATGAACACAGGGCCCTGGCTCGTTGGCTCAGCAGTAGAGCATCAGCCAGGCATGTGGATGTCCCGGGTTCAATTCCCAACCAGGGCACACAGGAAAATCAACCATCTGCTTCTTCACCACTCTCCCTCTTGCTTCTCTCTCTCTCTTTTCTCCTCCCCTACTGCAGCCAGGACTCAATTGGAGTGAGTTGGCTCACACGCTGAGGATGGCTCCATGGCCTGCCTCAGGTACTGTAAAAACAGAGCAAGGGCCCCAGATGGGCAGAGCATCACCTCTTAGTGGGCTTGCTGTGTGGATCCTGGTTGGGACATATGCAGGAGTCTCTCTCTGCCTCCCATCCTCTCACTAAAAAAAAAAAAAAAAGAAGAAAGAAAAAAGAATGAACACAGCAGCAATCCTTCCTATCATGGTACCTAACTTTAGCTTTCTTTTTCAAAAAAAGAGAGATACCAAGAAACAAAGATAAATCCAGAAAGTTTAAGCAAAACAGTTTTCTACCAAACCACAAAACTTAAATTCTAGCCAAGCAGCCAAGTAAAAAATGAATCTCTTTACTTGGAAAATGAATGAATAGATCATATCCAGATCCTCCAACTGAGGCATATAATTGTTTTTTATTTTGTTTTATTGTCAAGCAAGAGGAAGACACAGATCAATTAATTTATAATTAAGTCAACTGCCATTTTAGAAGTATGAGAGATACAATTTGTGACACAACTGGCCTAGAATGAGAAAAGAAAGATTGAGAACAATGTAAAACTGGCAGGAGATCCATAGCTATAACTCTGGGAGGTACTATGGCATCTGCCTGTAATAAACAACCTCCTTCAGGATCGCAGGCCCCATCATTCTTGTGTTGCTTTATAATCATAATGACACACTTGAGCTATTCAGTTTGTCAAACTGCCTGGTAAGTTCAATTGCCAAATACCAAGGCACTGTATGGCATAGTGTATTTACCATTGATCCAGGCTGGGAAGTAACTTTATGTGTAGATTACCAAATGAGAATAAAGCATATTTGAACATCTTGACTTCATAAAGTTGTTCACTTTTCATCTTGAACTTGTCAAGTTTCTCTCTCCAATAGTAGCATCAGCGCTTCCGGGTGGGATGCTTTCACAAGCACAGAAATGTGTCATGGAGATCCCAACTGAGCAACTGATCCCCAAACATCAAATTATAGAGTAAAATGTGACATGAATTGTTATTTGCCATCCTTTCCTCCTTGCCATCTGCTCCAGCTCAGCACTAACCGCTTATCAGACAGAGCATATGCAATAACCATCGCATCTTTAACACCTTTGTCGTAATTCCAATCACTCCTTATTCCAAAGCCTTCTCTCTGCCAAAAAAAAGAAAAGAAAAAAGAGAAAAAAAGACTGCTCACAATTTCTCCCAGCAGAGATCACATGCTGCTATACTGAGCTTTCAGAGTCTGTATCCCATCTGCTACCTAGCGGGGAAAAAAAAACTTTGAAAATGTGTGACATCATTTGGGGTAAAGGCCCACTGTTATCTCAGACAAATTTAATGCAATTGTAGATATATATTTAAAGTCCAGTCTTCCAAATTCTGTTAATGTTCAGGTTAATCACTTCTTCTCCATTTATTTCTGTTATTTGTATGCCTCATCATATACCTTATAATTCACCACGTCTTAACTTCCTTATTCTTTCATATACTTGCTTTAACCACACTGAAATCTCCAGCTCCTTGAACCTTCATTTCCTTTCAGTCTACCTTTCTTTTTAAAGATTTTATTTAGAAAATTAAATTTAATGGAGTGACATTGATCAATAAGAATACATAATCTACCTTTCTATTCTAGTCTTCATTTCCTTTGATATTCAAATTTCTTGACCCTGTCCTTCTGTCACACTACCATGAAAATTCCAACCATGAATCACTCCACACATCTACTTTCTCCATTCCAAACTCTGGGTTTGATGAGTAAAAACCACACACAAACACATATACACACATACACGTGCATACACAAATATAATATTTTTCCATTATAAATTCATAATTTAATTTCTTGTCAAGCACTGTAACAATATTACATAATGTTGAAGACACACAAATCATAAACCTTGAAAAATTTACCAATACCCTTGAAGAATTCTTGAACATGTAGACAAGGACACATGTATAAGAAAGTTCAGGAGAGCTCTGTTTGTAGTGGTAAAAACCAAGAAATAACTTTATAATTGTCATTCAGGGGCATGGACCAATACTCTCTAATATGTACAAACAATGTGACACTATATAGCAGCTAAAATGAATAATATAGATGCATCAACATGGTATGATAGAGCTAAAAAATAAAAGATTGTGTTTAAAAGTTGTAAAATGATACATGAATTATAACATTTAAGAGAAATTCAAACACAATACGAATAGCATCTAGTGTTTAAAAATAGACACTTTATAATAAAAGTTTTAAATCTATAGGGCAATGATGTATGCCATTTTTAGGAAAATGAAGAAGGAAGAAGAGAAGAAGGATTGTGGGAGCAGAAGATGGTTAACATTTCAGTGAAATTTTATCTCTTAGAAAGAGATCTTAGACAAATATGGGGAAATGTTAACAACTCATACCTAAATGGTGCATATTTGGGTTTCCAGAGGGTGTATGTTATATTTATTTATATAGTTTCTATATATTTGTAATATATTATGAGTAAAAGTAAAAATTAGGTTAAACTATTTTATGGTTTCAATCTTTGATATCCCTTAAGCTGTTGGCAGTCCTAATGGCCATAGTTGGCCCCTTCTGATTCGAACACCCTCCATTATTCTCACTTCCTGCTTTTCAGAGAAAATTAAATAAGAACTCCCTCAACTTTCTGCTCCTATTCACACAACTACAAAGTATGTGCACCTTTATGCTATGTCATTTACATTTTTCCTGCCTCCACAGGTGGGTCTCCTCCTTCAGTTCTCTGCATTCTCCCTTGTCAAATTTCTTGGTCTCCCCCTTCTCAACTTCATCCTCCCCAGCTCCATTCAAGTACTGTACTTCATTCAACAGATAAACACCAACCCCCCAGCGTGTGGCAGCCTTGTTAAATGCTGAGGACTCAGCTGACCACGGTACAGATATGACCCCTGCCCTTGTAGTTTAGGTGCTACCTCTTGTTCTCTGATGGCACTTTCCTTTCAGCCTATAAAAATGTTCAAGTCTTTCCCTTTCTCTCTTCTCCTTGTAATCAAACTTTTCTAAACATGTCTGTATTCACTGTTTTCATTTGCCCCTCTCTTTAACCTACTCTGACTTCTAGACTCTCTCTTGCCAAAGTAATGCATGTATTTCCCATGTCAGGCATTGGACAATTTTATTTCTTATTTAGACTTTTCTTAAATGGTCGACACTTCAGACTTTCTTCAAACTCCTTCCTGTCATTGACATTATAATTTCTTGCATTTCCTCCAACATCTATGGCCATCTCTTGCCTTACCCCCAAAATGTGGAATTTGGCAAGATTATTATCTCTTCAGAATTTTTTTTGCACATTCCACATTTTCTTCGGGAGATTTATTCACTTTCATAATATCTAGGAACCACTATATTATGTTAACATTTAATTCATGGCTTCAATATAAATCTGTCTTAAATACCTTCCTTATACATCATACTTCCTACTGGACAACTCCACTTGGGCAGGTGCCTCAAATTAACTTATCCAGGATAGGACATTAACTGTCCAATAATAATTATCAACAACTGACAAAAATACCAAAAATAATGTTACTATGAAATACCTAAGAGCACCCAAGACAGCCAGGATTTAAGGTAACAGATCCTGAAGAGAAAAGAAGCACAAGGAGTGAGCCCTATGTTCTCAGCAGCTTCCTTCTCAGAGAATTTGTCAACCACAGAGAAAGATAAAAGAACAAGCAGGAACAGCAGTCAGCAGTGGAATTCAATGCTGAAAAAACAGCGAGCATTTGAAGCATCAAGATCGTAGAGGAAGGAAACTACAGAGAAGTATACTCAGCGATCTGTATAAGATGTAGAATGTGCATGAGATGGTGACTCTCTGAAAAACCAAGCAGAAAGCATCTAACAAAAGGCTTAAAAGCATGGCAGAGATTGGTTCATCAAAGAAGAGCAGGTCTGGTCTTTTTTGAAATCTCTAAAAAGATCTCTAAAAAGATCTCTAAAAGATCACTATAGAAGTAATGGCAAACTGGAAATAGTTGAGCCTTGACTAGATTAAAGGTTTTTTCTCATTGTGTCATCCTGCCAGAGGGAATCCAAATCTTCCATGAAGGAAGTTGGCATCATCCAAAGTCTTTACATTTTGTCATACACAATGCATGTTACACAATGACACATTCCAAGTATGAAATAAAACAGAACACAATGCCTGAAAACCAAGAAAAAAAGCAAGCAATAAAAATACATTGAAAGGTACTACAAATATTGGAGTTGCATAAAACAGACTTTAAATTATGATTAGCATTTTATTTAAAAATATCAGGAAATGAACTGTTTCATCAGAGTATTGGAATCTGTATGAAAAGAATCAACTGGAACTTGTAGAATTGAAAACTATCATTTAAAATATAAGAATTCAGTAGATGGTTTCTATAAACTAATGGGTACAACAAAAGAGAAAAATAATACATTGATCAGTGATATCAAGATTAATACTCAGAGAAGAAATAAACACAGAAAAAAAGAGACATATATGACATCAGTAACATACATGTAATTGGAGTCCCAAAAGAAGAAGAAAGACAGAAGGGGGCAAAAACAATGTTTATAGAATTAATTGAATAAGAATTTACCCACAGATTCAAGAATTCCATGAACCCAGGCAGGAAAAATTTAAATGAATACACATTTAGGCAATCAGAAGCAAAGGGAAAAATCTTAAAAGTGGTCAAAGAAAAAAAACACATTTAGAAAAGCCACTAATAAGACTCAAAGCTGGGCTTTTTAACAGAATCAATAAAAGCCAATACTGAAAAGAAAATGACTGTTAAAGTAGAATTCTATGACCAATGGAAATAATATGAAAGGAAGACAAAATAAAGATTTTATTTTTTTAGACAAAACCCAAGGTAATTCATAGTCAGCAATTCTGAACTAAAAGGAATACCAACGTAAGGTTTTCAAGAAGAATAAAAATAATGTCATTTGGAAATGTGGTTATACAAGAAAGGATGACAAGCACTGGAGAGGGGTAAATATGTGTCTAATTCTAAATGGATGTTGACTGTTTAAAGCAGTAATACTAATGCATTGCAAGGTTTATAACAAATACTATATAGAGGTGAAGTATATGACAACAACATCACATTGGGCAGGAATGTGATAAATAAAATTAAATATTGCATAGAAAATTAGAGCTTAATTAGAACTTAAATTAAGGTAGGCTCTAACAAGTTAAGGATGCATGAGGATAGCCTAGAGCAACCATTAAGTAATGTATTGCTAACAAACTAAAACAGAGAAAATGGAGCACGAATATTAATTAATAATCTAAATAAATGCAAAAACAGAAAAAGAAAAATGAACAGGGGAGACAAATAGAAAGTGTATATAAAAATGGAAGATTTAATTTGAGGAATACAAGGAACATTGAGAACTGAGGAAAGGGATTGAGACAGAGGAGGGATCAAAGGGACCAGAGGAAAAGAGGACAGAGGGAAAGGGGGGGGATAAGATGAGATAAACCTGAAGGGAAGCGGGGAGGGCACTGTAAGGATGGGGGCAAGGGAGATGTGGAGGGGAATATGAGGGAGTGGGGATGCAGTCAGGGTTACCCTAGAATCTATATAAACACAATTAATTTAAAAATAAAAATAAATAAGAGTGGAAGATTTATTTACATTTAAATGTAAATAAAATAAATAACTCAATTAAAAGTGGGTCAAGCCTGACCAGCTGGTGGCGCAGTGGATAGAGCGTCAGACTGGGATGCGGAAGACCTAGGTTCAAGACCCCGAGCTTGCCAGCTTGAGCGCGGGCCCATCTGGCTTGAGCAAAAAGCTTGTCAGCTTGGACCCAAGGTCGCTGGCTCCAGCAAGGGGTTGTTCGGTCTGCTGGAGGCCCGTGGTCAAGGCACATGTGAGAAAGCAATCAATGAACAACTAAGGTGTCACAACAGCAACGAAAAACTAATGATTGATGCTTCTCACCTCTCTCTGTTCCTGTCTGTCTGTCCCTATGTATCCCTCTCTCTGACTCTCTCTCTGTCCCTGAAAAAAAAAAAAAGTGGGTCAAAAACAAGTGACAGAGGATGATGTGACTTTGGGTGGTGGGCAAACAATGCAATATACAGATCATGTACCATAGGAATGCACTTTTGAAACCAGTGGTGGAATTTAGCCGATTTGCACTGGTTCAGCAGAACTGATAGCTATTTTTTGTTGAGTTTGACAAACCAGCTGTTAAATGGCACTTGTAACCAGGGTTCTCTCTAAGGTGGGCACCTGGGCTGCTACCCAATGTGAAACTCACAAATTTACATTTCTTACTCTTTTTTAACATTCATCTGTGCAACAGTGTATTCTAAGCGCCCGTAGTAATGTTCACTCCATCCACAGGTGAAAAAAAATTTGACAGAACTATGCTTGTAATATTTATCATTTATTTTATAAAACTCATTATACTTTTAATGAAATACTACATTTAATTACCCCGTGTTTGTTACTTCAGCAAACAAACATATAACGTAAAGAGAAAATGTGCCAAACAACCAGGGGGTGACAAGCTGTAATTGGAAATACCTTAAATAACAGTATTGTTTTTTGTCAGGTATTATTTAATATTTTTTCATTAATATTTTAAAATTCTTATAACATAATCTTGTTTTGTGTACTTCTTTAGTTGTTATTTAAGTATTAAATGCATGAAATAATAAACTACCTTTAGTATATCATTTTTTATAGTTATCACAATCATTAGGGCAGAGAAGCAACTGTTAAATTGTTTGAATCCCACCACTGCTTGAAACCTATAAATCTTATTAACCAATGTCACCCAAAAATATTTAATAAAATAGTCTACCAATAAAAATAAAAGTTATTGACTCTAAAAAAAGCAATGATTGTGTGTACATATAGCATATATACAAATATATGCAATATATAGTATTATATTTATAAGAGTTGTACTTGAAATATGACAGAGAGTTGCAAAGTATATGGATTAGAAAAAATATACCTTGAAATTATCAATAAAAATAAAGCTTCTGTAGCTATAATAATATCAGACAAAGTAAGCTTTAGGACAAGTATTATTAGGGATAAAGGATGATATTTCCTAAGAACAAAAGGGTCAATATAACAAGAAGATATAACATTAAAATTTATATGTGCCCAATAACAGAGCATCAAGACATGTAAAGCGAAAACTAACATTAAAAAGAAAAATAGGCCTGACCTGTGGTGGCGCAGTGGATAAAGCGTCGACCTGGGAACACTGAGGTCCCCAGTTCAAAACCCTGCACTGGTCTGGTCAAGGCACATATGGGAGTTGATGCTTCCAGCTCCTCCCCCTTTTCTCTCTCTCTCTCTCTCTCTCTCTCTCTCTCTCTCTCTCTCTATGTCTCCTCTCTAAAATGAATAAAATAAAATAAATATTTAAAAAGAAAAATAGCCCCTGGCCAATTAGGTCAGTCAGTTAGAGCATCATCCCAAATTAACATGTTTGATCCCTGGTCAGGGCACGCATAGGAAGCAATCAATAAATACACAACTAAGTGGGACAACAAATGGATATTTCCTTTTTCTCTTTCCTCTCTCTCTCTTCCTCTTTCTGTCTCTCTGAATTAAGCCCTGGCTGGTTAGCTCATTTGGTTGGAACATTGTCATGAACCACAGAGGTTGCCCATTCAATCCCTGGTCAAGGCAAATAAAGGAACAGATCAATGTTTCTGTCTCTCTGTGTCTCTTTCCCTGTTTATCTCAAAAAAGGGTGGGGGGAATAAATTCATATTGTTATAAGGTAGTTTATGTTTCTCAGTGATTTGTAGAAAAAAATAATTACTAAAGTTATAGAAGATTTGAACATGGTTAGCCAAGTAGACCTCATTGACTTGTAAAATGTACAAGAAATATTTACTGGAATAAACCATATATTAAGCCATAAAACAAGTCCAATGACTTTTAAAGTATTGAACTATACAGGTCATACTATCAAACTAAAGTATAATTAAGCAAGAAACCAATAACACATGTTTAGAATTTAAACAATATTCTTCTATATAACAATAGCCAAAGGAAAAATCACAATGAAATTAGAAAATACTTTAACCTGAGTATAATAAAAATGCAGCATATTTTTAAAAAACTTAAAATGAAGCAGTTAAAGCTGTGTCCACATCAGTGATTCTTAATTAGAGACTAGAATTCAAGACATCTATGAAACTGAAAGGGAAGAGGTGCAACTTCTACCAATTTCAAACTGAAAAAGAGCAGCTATTTCCGTTATGAATAGGCAACAAGCTATATTAGTGATAACAGCTTCAGGAAAACATACAAGATGATTACAAAATTAATAATGAAATGCATATCCAGAGAAAATTCCTAAAAGGAAGAAATTTTGGAGGACATACATAATTAGACATCATAAATCTACAATGATAAAATAATGCATTACTGGAACAAAGATACACAAATAGACTAGTGAAACAAAATGGTCAAAAAACAGATCTATTCATGTATGGTTATTTGATTATGAAAAAGGTGACGCAGCTGTGTGATAAGGAAAAGAAAGTACTGTATATTAAATAAATGCTGCTGAGTCTATTAGATATACATGTGTGAGAAAAACAATGAAACTTGACCCCCTACCTTACAATACAGAGAAAAATTTTCTAGAATATTTTAGATTAAGTTTATAGAAGAAAAGATAGGAAAATGTCTTCTAACTTGAGATAGGCAAATATTTTTTAAACAGACACAATATTAACTACAAAGGAAAAAATTAATAAAGTAGTTCTGTTATTCAAAAGACATTAAGAGAATGAAAGGCTGCCTGACCAGGCGGTGGCGCAGTGGATAGAGCATCGGACTGGGATGCAGAAGACCCAGGTTCCAGACCCCAAACTTGCCAGCTTGAGCGCGGGCCCATCTGACTTGAGCAAAAGCTCGTCAGCTTGGACCCAAGGTCGCTGGCTCCAGCAAGGGGTTGCTCGGACTGCTGAAGGCCCGCAGTCAAGGCACATGTGAGAAAGCAATCAATGAACAACTAAGGTGTTGCAATGGCAACGAAAAACTAATGATTGATGCTTCTCTCTCTGTTTCTGTCTGTCTGTCCCTATCTATCCCTCTCTCTGACTCTCTCTCTGTCCCTGTAAAAAAAAAAAAAAAAGAGAGAGAATGAAAGGCAAGACACATATCAGCAGGTATTGCCAACATAGTTCCAATAAAGTATTTTTCAGTAAGAGACTTGAATCTAGAACATAAAATCAATTCTAGAAATCAATGAGCAAAAGACAGACAACATGATTTTTTAAAAAATAAACAAGAGATTGAACAGGTACTTTACAAAAGAGGATATCCAAATGGCCAACAAACATATAAAAAGGTGGTTAGCATCATTAGTTTTCACTAAAATGCAAAATAAAACTACAAAATACCACAACACAACCATCAGACTGGCTAAAATTAAAGAATGATTATGTCAGCTATTGGTGAGAGTATGGAGAACCTGGATCTACTGATCAGTGTGGATAGGACTAAACTGTTGCAACCACTTTGGAAAACTATTTGATATATCTACTAATGCTGAACACACTTATAACCCATGGGCCAGCATTTCTCATGGAAATGCATATATATACACATAAAAAAGTGTCCAAGAATATTTATGCACCTTTAATTAAATTAACACAAAAATAAAGACAACCCAAAGATCAATCAATAATAGATAGACTAAATAGTGATACACAAGGGAATGCAATTATTGCAATGAATAAAGAACAGTTTACTGCTCTATGTAATTATATACATACTGAGTAAAAAAAGATGGAATGAAATAGTTATATGATTTAATATAAAATTTAAAACAAACTAAAATTAACCTATAGTAACAGAAATCAGAATAGGGTTGCCTTTGGGAGAGACCTAACAGTTCATTTAGTCATCTCCTAAGTAGCTTTAAACCTATCCTCTCTTCTCCATTTCCATTGCTATAATTCAAGTTCTAATTATATCTCACCAGGATTATCACAATCATTCAACAATCTTCTAACTCCAGTCTTGCCTTATTGCATTAAAACTTTCATAACGTGGCTGAAACAATCTTTCTAAAACACAAATCTAATTATGTTTTCCTCTTGCTTAAAATCTCTAAATGATTCTCCATAACCTTCGAGATAAAATCTGAGGTCTTTAGAATAGTACATACAAGGCAGTTTATTTACCAGGCTCTGATTATTTCTACAGCTCCATTTCCTATTCTTTTTCACTGCCCGACTCTAGCCGTGACGTTTCCAAATCACACTCTGCCATTCGTCTCTTGTATCTTTGAATGTAGTGTTCCTTTGCCCGCAAAGTCTTCCTCTTTACCCCCTGTCTACCTGGAAAACTTTTACACACCCTTCAAAATGTACACAGCTCAAGGTTCAGCTCCTTTAAGAAGACTTCCCATTCTCCCTCAACCTAAGGACAGTGGGTGATCCTTTTCTGTGAACTTAGATTGCCTCTGATCTAGTCCTCCTCATACTGCATTTAATTATCTATATTTACTCAACAGATTCCCCAACCAAACTGTAAGGAACTGAGAGCAGAAGCTGTGCCCTTTACTAGAAATCACAGACAAAGCCAGCAATAAATAAACAACAACAAAAAAACCCGACCTCTGTTTGCTCACTGTGCCCATTTAGTTACCTGCAGCTTCTTTCTTGAATATAAAGAAGCCACACAATTTATTTTTTTCTGAAAATTTAAAGTCTGTCTATAGATAGAGAAATATTTTAACTAAAATTGTTTCTTAGGATCTTATATTATTTTTGCTCACAAGTGTTTATAAGGAGTTACTGTATAAACCAAACATAAAATGGAACTTCAAATTCTTAAATAGATTTGAATCCCATGTCTACGGAAGTTGAGGCACGGGCTCTGGTGTGGACTGCCTGGGTTCCCAATTGCAACACCATTATTAGCTAGTTATGAAGCAAAGACCGAGTTTCTTCTCTGTACCTCAATTCCTTCATCTGTAAAATGGGGTAAGTATCTCTGTTCCATACAGTTGTTGTAAAGATGAAATAAGATAATGTAGGTAATGCATTAAGCATAGGGTTTAGAAAAATTTGTGTTTGATAGTGTCTACTGGTGATAATAATAGTAATAGTGGTAGTAATAACTTAGACAAATGTCTGTTTACAAACTGGAACTAAAAAATTTTATGAGAAAAATTTGAGGCTATAAGGCAAAATAAAATTTATTCTATTGCTGCATTACCTTGGAAAAATATTTGTGTAAAAAGTGTAGAATCACTGTCATAGTTTTATGCGAAACAAACTAGTGATATCTCAAAAATACTAATTTATGTTTAAAAAAAAAGATGAAGGAAGGCCCTGGCCAGTTGGCTCAGTAGTGGAGTATCAGCCTAGTGTGTGGAAGTCCTGGTTTTGATTCCCAGTCAGGGCACACAAGAGAGCTACTATCTGCTTCTCCATGCTTTCCCTCCTCTTTCTTTCTCTCTTTCTCTCTCTCTCTCTTTCTCTTTCTCTCTCTCTCTCTCTCTCTCTTTCTTCCCTTCCTTCAATCATGGCTTGAATGGTTCGAGCGAGTTGGCCGTGGGAGCTGAGGATGGCTCCATGATCTCGCCTCAGGTACTAATTTGGCTCTGTTGCCGAGCAATGGAGCAGCGACCCCAGATGGGCAGAGTATCATCCCCTAGCGGGCTTGCTGGGTGAATCCCCATCAGGGCATATGCAGGAGGCTGTCTCTCTGCCACCCTACTTCTCACTTAATATTAAAAGAAAAAGAAAACGGTAAGTTGATCCCATAATTTTTTACTATTACTATCATGTTTTAAAACAATAAGTAAGTCAATAAATAGCTTTCTCAGTATAATATCAAAGTGGAAAATATAAAACTTATTTGTAATTTAAAATGAAGGGAATACTGAAGATATTGCTTCAAGAGTTTGACTTTGTTTTTAGTAATAAAAATCATTATTATACTTTAATTAATTACCTAGTTTATTTATTTTGGGGTGGTAGGAGGGGAGATATTGAAGCAGACTCCCGCATGCACCCTGACTGAGATCCACCCAGCAACCCTTTCTTGGGTCAATGCTCCAGTGCCTGAGACTGATATGCACCAACTGAGCTATCCTCAGCACCCAGGGCCACACTCAAACCAACTGAGCCACTGGCTGTGGGAAAGGAACAGGGAGAGAAGGGGAGGAAAAGCATATGGTCACTTTTTGTGCTCTGACCAGAAATCTAACCTGGGACATCTATATGTCAGGCAGTCACTCTATCCACTGAGCAACCAGCCAGGGCCTAATTTATTTTTTAATTTTGTGTTGACATGACTTCAAGTGTCCCACTAAATATAACACCATCTACACACCTCATCATGACCTCCCATGCACTATACAAAGTCTCTTTCTACTCTTATTTCCCACTTTTGCCCTCCCTCCTTCGTGTGTGTGTGTGTGTGTGTGTGTGTGTGTGTGTGTGTGTGTTATGTATAAATGTTTTTTGGCTAACACTTTAAAAATTAATTCACATAACACTTGATTAAAAATTATCTGCAGCCTGACCAGGTGGTGGCGCAGTGGATAGAGCGTCGGACTGGGACATGGAGGACCCAGGTTTGAGACCCTGAGGTCGCTAGCTTGAGCGCGGGCCCATCTGGCTTGAGCAAAAGCTCGCCAGCTTGGACCCAAGGTCGCTGGCTCGAGCAAGAGGTTACTTGGTCTGCTAAAGGCCCGCGGTCAAGGCACATATGAGAAAGCAATCAATGAACAACTAAGATGTCGCAACAAAAAACTGATGATTGATGCTTCTCATCTCTCTCTCCGTTCCTGTCTGTCTGTCCCTATCTATCCCTCTCTCTGACTCTCTCTGTCCCTGTAAAAAAAAAAAAAAAAATGATCTGCAAATAAAATAACTTTCTAAACCCTAAATTATAAATACCTTCCCTCACCCCTGCATTTAATACTAATCTTTGTGTCTCTGGGTTGAATAAAATTTTCAAAGACCAATGATCTGATTATATTTTTTATCAATTGAAGAACTAGCCTTCATTGAGGATAATGAATGCATAATAGTAGTAAAACAATCTTGGCGATGTAGTGCCTTCTTAATGGTAAATGACCTTTATTTTTCCACTTTTGGAGATAAGATTTTTGAATCTGTTACAATACTATCTGTTAGATGTATAAAGAACACAGTGATATATTGTTCTGAAGGAAACAGAAAGACTTTATATAATTTTCAACAAGAATGCATAGCAAAATAAACCTGAACTTAAATATGATTTGTTTATTATTTCCCACAGAGCTTTTTATGACAATATAAAAAATTGAGTGTAAGATATATATTTAATCTCGGAAGTATGCATGATATTTATAAGTTTAAAAATAAAACTTCTACCTTAAAATTCAAGTAACAATTTTATGACATCCTCATTATCTATATTGTGTGGAATTCTTCCACCAATTATTTTCTACATTTTGATTGAAACAGAAATAAACTCAATAACAATTTTATTTTTGTTTTATTTATTTATTACATTTAATATTAAAACTTATCTTATTATTTATTTGTTTTATTATTGCTTCAATGTAATACCAGAAAAACTTCTTAAAAATTGCAATATTCAACTGGTCAATGCTTTGCTAAAAATTTTCTGACAGTTGTTTCAAATGATTCTGTTACTAAGTTTATTGCTTTGGCATCTTTTAGAGACAAGCTAGAACTACATAATTCTGTCGTCTTTTTCAGAAGCAGAATATATGTTGCATGTAACTAAATTATTACTATATATATAGTTGTATATAGAAGTTGATGTGGATTATTTTTGTAAATTGACATTGTTTTTAATTTTCAAGAATCCTATTTCAATGTTTGGCAAAATTAAACAATATTTCTTCCAGATATTAAAAGTGAAATTGTGAAATGGGGAAGACAGAAAATCATAGTAGACATTATTTAATTATACTATTCACAAAAATTAGGGGATATTTCAAAATGAATATGAAGTGATAAAACATTCCCTAATTTTTGTGAGCAGAATACATCCAAATGAATGTTTAGAACCAAAAGAAGGTTGATTATCTACTGCAGATCTATCATACTTCAGCAAAGTCAGATCAAAATGATATTCCAACCAAACATAAAATTCCAAAAGAAACAAAGTTAGTGGAGAAAATCTTATCTCTTTAAAGAGCACTGAATACAGACAATTCCTACAGACTCATACATGACAGTCCACTTTCATCCTAGCTGTGTGTTCCGAATCCCATGAGTGGCAGCGAGGCAACGTCACAGGAAGATTTCAGTATAAATTACATATTTTCTATAGAAAGTCAACGGAAGAGCAGCTATCTCTCAGTCAAGTAAAGCTCTGATAATAAACACATCTCTAGGAAACTAGAACGCAAAGTAGCACAAAAGCAAAACATAATAACTTAAATAACATTTTTGATCATGTCTAACTGCTCTTCAGCCTGTTTCTAAAGCCAAGGACTAAAGGTGCTGCTTACTTTCAAGCTTTTTAAAAAATGTATTTAAATTTTTTATTTTTAAAATATTGCTCACAAAATTTTAAAACAGAATGTGAAGAAAAAGGTAATAGCACATAATTCTCTCTAACGTACTTATTTTAATCATTATATTTAAAAATAAATAGAAGCAGAACACATGTAGTTAGAGAATTCTAACTGTTCAGAAGGGCATAAAGTGAAAAGCAAAAAATTTCCTCCTCCCTATACCATCAGCTACCCCAGTTTTTATCTAAAATTGTTTAAAACTTTTAAATACAACTATCCACAAATGCATGTTTATATTTGTACCCACATTTACATATATTCACCTACTATTGCACAACATTTTTATAATGTCCTTCCATTTCAAAACACAAAGGCAAAAACTATTCCACTCTAACCATTAGAATACTAGTGGAGAGTAATAAAAGTATTATATTTATGATTACTGAACTACATTTTTTAAGAAGTATATTTTTGAAAAAAATCATCAATTGTATATTATGGTTTGCTTCATGTTTTCGCAAGTCTCTGTAACTAATTCTAATGACTCATAATATGCAACACACCCAAAGCACCACTAAAAGAGATAGGGAGAATTATTCACACGATCCTACATAAGCTCAAAGGAAAATAGAACCAAAGAAAACTTCAAATACTCATATTTAAAAAAAAAAACTTTAAAAATGAAGCCAGAAAGAAACCTAATTTGATAGTAAAATTTAAAATTTTCTTTATAAATATTATGTAAAGTAATTCCAAAAAACCTGACTTCATCTACCACTATTTAAATAGAACAAAAAAAATACATAAATTAGATGAGAGATGCAAATATTTTTAAAATTTATATTCTAGCATTCACATCTATTTTATATTATAAATACATAAAAAGTAGTAACCTTTTTCAAAAAGTTTCATTTAGATTTTTAAAAAGCAACTGCAATTAGAAAAATGTCTCAATTTTATAACTTGTTTTGAAATTTCATCAAATTGAAACTTTAACATCTGCCTATTATAATGAAAATATTTTTAAATATTTTTATTCAATTCAATTTTATTCGATTCAATCTGTTATTCAGTTTTCAGTCCTTAGAAATCCCAATTCTGTTCATTTACGTGAATAAGAAAGCACTCCTTTCTTTCCACATATTCTGGCCTGAAATAACATTTTTATCTATCAAAAGTTTCATTTTAATTAGATATAAATCATAAAATACCAATTTTAATTTTTCTTTAACACAATTTATCTCATAGGAGAAAAAAAGCTTTCCAGGTAAATCTGTAATTTTTTAAAATTTAGATTTATTAATCAAAGTATCTCATAACCCTGTCACAAATTTTGTCAATATCAGTAACATGACTCATAATGCAGTGAAAAATCAAACCTCTCAATTGGCACTTATATTAAGAAACACTTGGGGAGGAAATTACAATTCAAATTGATCATCGAACAGATGAGGCAACTTCTGTCAGAGGGGGATGCAACTCTTCAGTTGGAAGAGATCCTCAGAAATTTATAATAAACAGAAAATTAAAAGTGAAAACACTGCATGGCTGAGTATTTTTTTTAAAGCAGATTATGTGCATTTGGTCTGCATAGTTCAGAAAGAGATTCTGAAATCTCTTTCATGGTTGGTAACGACTACATTCTGTCAAAATGCCCTTGCTGTCTAAATACACTGCATTTGAAAGTAGAACACTTGCTTTTTAACAGTGCTAACTTTTTCTCTCCTTGCTTTGTCTCTGGTAGCCAGATCCAACAGCCCCCTCTCATTCCTCCCACTGCTGCCAGGGAAGACCACGACGATGAAGGGAACTACAATAAGCAAATTATTCTACCAACTCGACTCCTCTACACACATTGACCATTATGATTCCTGACAACCTCTTATGATTAATATTGCCATTTGTAGTCAATGAAATCGATTCTTTCACCACTTTCAAAGCTCCACAAAAAAGAAGACCAAGGTATGTCAGGACAGCAGGAGGTGATTTGTCTTTTACGATTTATTAAATGATTTTAAAAATTTAGTGGAAGTAAGGAAATATTTAACAGTAAATCAGGGAGCTTCTGTCATAGGATAAATTGAATCGCTGGGCTTACAACAAGTCCACACTAATTCTGCCTAATTACATGACAAAAATGTTTCCCGTTTGGACCCAAGCTCATACAGAATCCCTGCTGCACCTTAGCTGGTCACATTCCTGAGCAACTTAGAGACTATTTGCTCAGAATTTGCCGTGAACCACATGTTGTAGGCAATTTGTCATCATAGTTTAAAACACCAATCTCCCCAGTAGAATTGTGAGTTGATAGAAAATCTCTAACACCATAAACCAACATTGTTTATTGATAACTTGAATGTCTTTGTTAATTAAAATAATAGTAATAAGCACAGTGACAAAAAAAAAAGAATACTTTCACATTTATTTCCCCTCTCACCTCTGTTTTTTTTCTTCAAACACAAAAATCTCTGATTTAGAGTTGTTTTCAAAAATCAGCCTTTAGCTCCATTCCTTTGCCTTTTCTTCTTTTTTATTTTTTTATTCTGAGTGAAAAGTTCCTCTGGAAAATGACATTTTCTGTCAGAATTGATAGGTCAATCTTTTAATTCTAACATTTCAATACAAGGACTAAGGGAGATTATATATGTGTCTTGTGTTTCATGGACTTAGGGTTGTGATAATTTAAGTCTAGCATGTTGATAATATTGGGACATTATACAATATATAGTTTGACAGTGGCCATAAAACGGACATTTGTTACTGCACTATGCTTCATGTTGCTTAATGGTGTCCACAAATATTTGCAAAACATAAAGAATACTGATATTTTAATGATGCAGTAGGATTACATCAAATAAAAAGTACTTTAGACATAGCTGTGTGACAATAAAATTTACTGCACAGAAATGGCAACAGAATTTAAATGAAAACTTCTATGGAAAAAAAATTGTCTACTTTTTCGAGGTTTATACGTGTGTGTGTGTTTTTTTATTGGTGTGCTAAATTGATTCTATACGGTAAATGGCATCATTGCCTTTACATAGCATTTTGATAATTTCCAGATGGTCCATGTTTTCATTTTACATTGGAAATTATGAACATAAAAATCATTTTCCAAAGTTTTAAAATGTGACATGCTTGCAAATCTCAAACCTAGGTAAATACTGTGACTGTGTAAAACCACTTTTTCCATATAAATGTAGCATTAACTGACATATTCTAGATTAACAGTGCAAAACCCTTTGTGCCTAAAACTAATATTTCTGTTGGTGATGACCATACTGAAGACCGTCATTACTAGGCAGACTATTTTACACCCTATCCATTGACTAATATTCCTTTAGTTAAAGCTAAAACTTCAAAATATTTTCCCTCTCATTTATTATTCTCTTCCCTTTCTCCACAGTGACACCAGGCCTGAAAGGAATTTCTCCATTGCATCTGATTTCCCAGAAGTCCACCTCCTCAGCCTATCATTTGATATTAAATCGCAGTGCTTCTTCTGCCCACCCTGCTTGTGGCGATCCCGTTTCAGCTTGGTGCACCGCCTGCATCGCCATCCATTCTCCACACACGTCCTCCCCAAAGAGCTTGTGTTGCAGACAGCTTGGTCACACACAGGGTAGACAGCCTGGCTGCGGTCCAGGAGCAGGTTGTGGGAGATCCTGCTTCGCGTTTCATGTTAAGGACGGCTGGCGGATGATGCTGTAGGAATGGCTCAGGAAGCCATGTGCGGCATCTAGTGAAGGTTGGACACCGCCTTCAGGCCGGAGAATTCCCATTTGGCACGGAGCTGGATGCCACGTTGGTTTCTTGCAGTCCTCTGTTTCCCAAACCGCTTGCAGCTAGTGTTCTTGATGTGATTATCTTTGCTGGAGAAACGGAATTAATCCAGGTAGTAAAATTCATACTGTTTCTAATATGCTAAGTAATATCATTTGTTCCATTTTAAATCACAAAAGGTATATGCTTCCAACAAACCAAAAGCATTCAACTAATATTTATGGAACACCTGCTTTGAGGGGTGGGGGAGGCGGAGGGACCTTTGCTAAGCATGAAAAGTAGGGTAGAGAGTGCGACAGCCTGCAGGGTTTACCACTTAACACTAGATTATGTTTGTATATATGTCCTTCTTCAATTAATTGTTTTTGACATTATAGAGCTGATTCCCAAACAGTCTTCATTTTTGTTCTCTGTGGAAATGTTACAGATTTGGGTATATACAAGTACCATATTATACCCTTGAGCTAGCTAAAGATGCATCTAATTAAAAAAATATTTTTTTCTTGTTTGGGGTAGTTGTCATTTACTTAAATATAATCTTGCAAAATATTCAAACAAAAAGAATCATATAGAACAAAACATGTTAATTTCTAGTTTACTGCCTCTCATGCCACTTGCAAGACACACATGCACATTCATACACACAAATACATGCCCACACATACTTGCTTACTCTCCTCCTAAAAGGAATCTCTATCGCAGTGGTTCTTAACCTGGGTTCTATCGAACCCTAGGGGTTCAATGAGTTGGTCTCAGGGGTTCGGAGAAGCCTCTGCCACGGAGACCAGAATAAAGTAATACCGTAATTTGTTGTGAGTTTATGCATTTTGTTGGTTTTGTTCTTTGAGCAAGGTGATGTTCATGCACAGCTCATTTTGTGCACCAGTAAAAAAACATATACCTATGTCTTGAATTTGGGGAAAAAATCATATTTTATTTATCACTAAAGAAGGGTTCGGTAAATGCGCATATGAAACTGGTGGACTCGGTACCTCAAAAAAGGTTAAGAACCACTGCTCTATCGATAGTTCAGTATTCATGTCATGCATTTACATACATATATGTTCATATCACAATTATACTTTGCCTTTTTTGTCCAAATGAGATTATACAAAATTATTGTTCCATGCATTTTTCACTCTAAAATACATTTTACAGATCTTGCCAAGTCAATATGTGTAAAACTACCTCTTTCTTTGCAACAGATGAAGGGTATTCTTTACTGAGGATGGCCCATATTGGATTTCACCCAGGTTCCTATTGATGCTTCATGGCGCCATTTCTCAGCTTGAAGGAATAGCACTTTATTGCCAATATTTTTTCTATTTTAAGGAATTTCTGAAGAAAAGCTACACCATACATATGATCTCCATTTTCAATATGCCATTCTTTTTCATTTGTAGTGTTTGAAATGTATCAAAGCTCCATAAGAGAATTCTGGGTCTAATTCTCTCTGGGGTCTTCTCTGAAGTACTCATTGCTTGGAGGCATAAGTTTCAAGTTATATATTTGGTGGCAACAATAACTTCCCAATTACTTCACACTTTCAATAGTTTTTAAGACTGTTATTTAGTTTATAGTATCACCAGCCCAACACAAAAATTTAAAAATGAAACTTTGAGCAAAAAAAAAAATTAAAGTGAACTTTAAGTCTTTGTTTAGATGACTTGAGAAAAGACATATCTCAAAAAACTGAGGATAATGGTACAATGCATTATTCATTTGATTGAATTTTGAAAATGTGGTCTCAATAGGAACAGAGGATAGATCAGAATTAAATCTGTGTGCTTTATTTATAACCACCACATAGACCAAGACACATAATTTGTTCCCTCAGATTCTTTTTCAATAAAGATATAACCAAATGTATATAAATGAAAAAAATATACTAGTGTATAGTCACAATGATGTAGTTCCAAATAATGATGAGCAGCAATTTTATCCACCATGGCTGTTACTGGTTGACCTTTGTCCCCCATCACAGATGACAAGTTGCTCAGATCAGTGTTCTGTTAGAATCTCTTTCAGGTTGTGAACTTTGTGATACTGCATTAGGACAAAAATCTCAGAACCTACATCAGCACTGGCGATTTTTCAGAGAAAGGAAGTATAACTGGCTTGTGACAATTTCTAAATTAAATACTGTCATTTTATCATTTCTTTTTGTTCATCTTTAAAAGATCACCTGATTAAAATTATGTTCACCACATGTCTCTACATATTTTACCAAGTTTTACATAAGCAATAAATTTAATTTCCATGGTAGGGGATTTGTTTCACAAAGGTTTCTGAATAGTTTATAAACCCCCGACCATCTCTGAAACACATTGGGGACTGAGACCTTTGGGCATGATTATTGCTGACTCAGGAATATTATCTTTATTTTTCCCCCTTAACTTTGGCTCAGGTTAACCAATAGACTGGAGTTGTCCTTTCTACTTCCACAGACCTAATCCAAATGTTATCCCAGTACACCAAAGCCTGAGTAAAAATTGAAAGGGAGATCATTGTCCAACAATGGTAAATATTCAATTCTCTCCCCTTTGTTCCTGGGTTTAGGAGGTGAAAGAGTGAATCAATCTGAGAAGTGGCATTTTATATTTATTAGCGCAACCTCTATCAGCACGATGAGAAAAGCAATCATTCAGCCACAGTGCACTTTCTCAGGAACGCCTGCCTGCTCTGCCTGTCTCAAGCTTTCTCAAGCAGCTCACAGTGCTGATGCTGCCATCTGATGATGTCTGGAGGGTGAGGGAGGTCTGTTTATTTCAAACAAATCAAAATATTTATATTTTGTGAAATCATCTTATGTAATAAAGTCTATTTTAATTTCTTTTCATTTTTTCTGCAAAATGTGGTTTCTTTTCAGCTTCTTTAATTCCCTTTATTTTCATTACAATAATAGAAAATTTTCTTCTATGTGATTATTCCATTTATCCTTATTTTTGATATAATAATAGAAATTATATTTTTAAGACTTGGTTTTTACGCCACAACTCTCTGTAATGATCAAATTAAAATTAAATGACCAACCACAATGAGATACCAACTCAATTCCACTAGAATCATTAAAATTAAAATGCTTAACCATACCAAGTGTTGACAAAGATATGGAGCAGTCGGGACTCCCATTCATGGCTAATGGGAATATAAATTGGTAAAATCACTTTGGAAAATAGTTTGCCAATTTTCTATAAAGTTCAACATGCGTCTTTCATTTGATTCAAAAATCCTACTTTTAGATATTTACTCGAGAGAAGTGAAAATCTATGATGTAGCCAAATGTTTTGATCAACTTTATTGTAATACCCCAAAATAGACAACTCACATGTTCGAAAACAAGCAAGTCAATTAATAAACACATTGTGACATATCCGTGCAATGGAATTCTATTCAGTAATAAAAACAACCAAACTATTGATACAACCACATGGGCACATCTGAACTCCTCTGGGCATATTAATATATGAGGAGCATGGAGTTCACAGAGTAACTTATGATGGTTTTAAGACATGTAAAAGGCACTCTGAATCATCTAGCAATAACTTCTACCTTGTTCTAAGAACAGCATAGTAACATTAACAGAAATAAGTAAATAGCCTCTAATGATATTACTGTCTCTACAAAGACAATGACAGTTGGCTCTCCATATTTGGGGGTCCTACATCCATGTGTGTACTATTGTAAGCCTACAATGGGTGCTTCTGTATTGAACAAGTATAAACATTTTTTTCTTGTTCTTATTCTCTAAACAACACAGTAGGACTATTTACATAGCATTTACATTGTATTATAAATAATCTAGAGGAGTTAAAGTACACAGGAGGATGTTCATTTTACATAAGGACTTGAACATATTTGGATTTTGGTATCCATGGAGGGTTCTGGAACCAATCCCCTATAGATACTGAAGAATGACTGTGTTTACTTTCCATGTTTCCCTTTGATTCATGTCCACATAAAAACAAAATATTTTTGATATGTATTGCATAGAAACAATTTTTTTGTATTTTTATATTATATTCATAAAACACATGTATTTACTCAGTAAAAAAATGATTCCTAGAGAGATTAAACCTAACCTAATTTAGAATCCTTCTTAGTACAAATCTTCAGGAATATACAGCAGTCAGTAGAAGGTGGTGTATGAGATTAAACCTATTTACCACCACTGGAATAAAGTAATGTTTTCAGAAAGTGCCATATAATATTTAAAACATGAAAACAAAGAACAAAACAAAAACAGAGTCATAGAATCCAAGAAAAAGTTGATGATTCCCAAAGGAGAGGTGGGTGAGGTTAGGTGTAAACAAAAAGGTGACCAGGAAATAGGAGGTACAGACTTCCAATTATAAATAAATAAGCCACAAAGATGTAATATACAGCATATGGAAAGAGTCATAGCAATAACTTAGTACAATAAAAGATAGTTACTAAACTTTCTGTGGCGATCACATCATAAGGTATATAAATGTCAAATCACTCAAATCACTATGTTGTACACCTGAAACTTATTTAATACTGTATGACAACTATAGTTTAATTTAAATTTTTAATTAATTAATTTGAAAGTCAAAAAACAAATTTGAGTTTTAGACGTGGTTAAGTCATTTTAAAGAGCTTAAACTCTAGTTCAGGGGAAATAAAAATATTTATAATCCATGTGGCTTTTGTTTTCATTTAAATTAACATTTATTGAGTCTCTTGAAGAAAAATACATATTCCCTACCACTTAGATCACAAACTTAATTTGACAGAAGAAAATATATAGCAAAAGTGACATTTTCTTGTTAGCTACTAAGAGCATAGTTTAGTAGAAATAGCAAAGGGAAGACAGTTTTCTTATTTCTCATCTTTCATTTCTTTTCTGCTTCAGAATTTCCAAAATGAGTTTATGACTATGCTCATTAAATTCTTAAAATAGCCTGACCTGTGGTGGCGCAGTGGATAAAGCGTCGACCTGGGAACACTGAGGTCGCCAGTTCAAAACCCTGCACTGGTCTGGTCAAGGCACATATGGGAGTTGAGCTTCCAGCTCTTTCCCCCTTTCTCTCTTTCTCTCTCTCTCTCTCACTCTGTGTCTCCTCTCTAAAATGAATAAAATAAAAAAAAATAAAAATAAAAATTCTTAAAATAATGCTGCAATATAGACATGTAATCTTCCCTTTAAGTCACATCTCTTTCTCAGGAGGAGAGTGTTATTAGCAAATATAAGTCAGTTTCTTCTAGTTAAAACCACATATACTGTCTACCAAGAAAGATATGAGACAAAGACTCAGACAAGAGTATTTATTTAAGAGACTTATTCTGACTGCAAGTAACAACCAACTCTAACGACCTTTAAATAATAAAGTACTTCACATAGAAGTCCAGGATGTTATGTCAGTTATGTTATCAAGAACTCATCTTTTTCCATCCATCTGTTCTGTCCACAGTAACAGGTTCCATCTAAAATGGGCTTTTCTTTGTGATGAAAAGATGTTTTCCAATAATAGGGCTGTGCCTTCTTGTTCACAAAAGAGAGTAAAGCTCTTCTTCACGTGTAGAATGGACCCTTTGATTCAGTCCTTCTGGGCTTCTAGGGTCATGTGTTTATCTTTGAACTAATGGTAGTCTTCAGGAAATATTATGTGCTAAATGGCTTTGTAATCAGTACTCAGTAAAATACAGTAGGTGCTCAATAAATGTTTTTTATTATGAGAACAATAGTTTTGAAGGTACAATCCAAATAATATACATGGTCCTAGAGACCATCTTCTGGTGTGTTAATTTAAGTATAATTTTAAATTAAAGTTTTCAGAAAATACATGTGGCAGGTAGGAGACGAAGAAGAGACAATGTTGTGCAATAAAACATCTTAAAAATCCTTTCTCACAATTTCTTCTATTCTCTATGGACTACACACATGAAACCACATGCTCCCCCATACCCCCTATGATTCTTTCTCAACCAGCACTCATGCTCCCACCTGAAATACGCCATTCTCCTTTTTCCTCCTCACCATCTTGCACACAACTCACTCTTTCCATTAGAAACAAGGTCAGTCCCTTTCTGCTGCTGCTTGACTGAAGTTAAATTTAAAGGAACCAATGCACTATCTACTCTGGGCTCTTGAGATAAACAACATGCTGATATATTGAATGCACTGAGATAGTGGAGCTGTTTATACTGTCTAGCTACCTGCAGAATACATGTTTTCCAAAACTTAAGTACAAATTTTCAAAAAGTGGGCACAAATTTTCCAGAGCCTAATTTTTTTCTCGTTAAGAAATTTCTTAGATCTGGCTTTGAACACATATCTAATAATTATTTAGATGTATATAAAACTAGTTCATACTTTCTAAACTATTATTATATAGAATAATGATTTGAGCCTTACAGCAGTTCTATAGGGCTGTATTATTACCACAATTCCATATGAGTTAGCCTTGGCTCTTACAGAGTTATAAACATAAAAAGCAGAGTGTCATAGACTCCCCTGTAAATTATAGCTGTGTGCATTGAAAGCTTATATGTGCCAGACACAACTGAGGGATTATATTCAAGAATGTATGCTATATATTTATATGAGATTCAATTTAATGAGATGCATATTGTATTTTATATAACAAATGGGTATATTTTACATAGCACATCTAAAGAGATTTATGCTTTAAGACACACCTTTACATCTACTCTTCCATGGAGAAGGCTGCCATGTTTGCTTTGTCACTTATGACCCTGACACCTGGCCAGCCCTGGTTGAATCCAGAGCCCTGAACCCCATCGAATGCTATGGTAAGAGGGACAATGCTCATAGTTGTATACCACGACACTGGATGGAACCTCACCAACTACGAGCCTAAGAGATAAATCAGGAGAGGAGTTATTGGTGAAGAAGAAAGAAAGCATATAGAAAAGTAAAAGAGAAAGGTCAAGTCACAGGAAAGTTGAATTGCTAGAGTTGCCATTTTATTCTAAAATATGTCCCAGTCCTGTCTGAGTTTCTACTCTTCAATCCAGCCTCCTGGCCTCTTTACTGTCTCATGGACCCTTGGGACAAATCCCACCTTCTGACGTTCCAGAATGTGTTATTGTTCCTTGCAAAATGAAAAATCCAACACACTGATTTTATAAAGAGTGAAATGGTATTAAACTGTCTCTGGATTAATCGGAAATAACCAATTTTTTATAGCTGAGAAAAAAACTATAAAAATAATAAACATCAAATGCTTTAATATTGGGAGAAAATGGTTTTATTTCCCTAAACAGAATTCTGTTTCCAACTATTGCAGAAGAGGAAAATCCTTCAAACTAGGAAAAGAAAGTGCTTTCAACTTCCCCTCCCTCCCCACCCTAATTCCTAATGTGTGTGCAGCAAAGAGAGCAACCCGGTGTTTGCCATTAATGAACCAAGCACACGAGTCTGTGCATTTTAATAAATTGTTCAGATCCACTTAGGTCACTTCAGATTTTTATTTAAAACATATTACCTCCTATTTATTATTTATAGTTATACTCAAGGCTGCAAAATTTACTGAGTCTACAGGTTGCCTATAGCATGTAAGGATCTGGGGTCAGACACTTGGTTCAAGTAGACTGGGAAGTGTGCCTTGATACCCAGTGGCTTACTACAGGGTGTTTCTTTTCCAACACGACCCACTGTCTGAAATTTTGTTAAGAAATACTGTCAGCTCCTGTTTCATGAAACTAGGTTTCATGGGAAATGTATATATGTAAAATATATAAATATTTTAAAACAAATAAGGAATAGACTCATTCTTGTAGCTAGAAAGTATATGACATGTGCATGCTTTTCTTCTGCTCCAACTGGTTGCCTGTGTATTTGGAGTGTGTGAATAACCAATCAGGAAGCAATGGTTCTTCCCTTAAAGGAAGCAAAACATCACTCCTTATAGGTGCCAGTTTCTAACAGGTTATGAATGTATAAATGTTGCTGCCACTTAATAGTCTGATCCAGCTGCTTCCTCTCCCCCACCTGCACTCCTATCAGCTCACACCTGCGTGTAGGAAGATGATAAGTACCATTAATAGCAAACACAGTCTCTGTTTAGAAGATGATAACTCAGTTATTACAAGATAGGAAGCTCTCCCTTTCCCTCACCACTTGCATGAAAGTGTCAGGGGTATTTAAAACAAGTGGTCTGGTATTTATTTCCAAATACCAACAGTATTACTGCTATAGTTAGCTAAATATCATGTGTCATGAGGAATAACAAACATGGTTCTGCCATGGCCTTCGATAGACCTGAGTTTACAGAGATTAAGGCAGGCAACACTGAAAACCTCAGGCAAGCAAGGAACCTAACAATAAGACTTCTTCCCAACAGTGTGAAAAGAAGTGGGAAATTTTTTAAAAAATACAAATCTCAATAGCTTTGTCAAAATGACTTGAAGAAAATACTAATATGGCTATCAGTGTTTAAATTAAATATCTTTTGAGGTGGATTTTGACTTAGATAATAAGAAGTGGATTTTGAAACTGAACCATTGAGACCAGTCTTTAAGAGGATATGAGTCTGTCAGCAGCAGGTACAGGGCTGGTGAGATTTCAGGGACATCACTGGTTCAAAGGGCCTCCCTTATTTGAGGATAAGTATATTGCTCACAAAAATTAGGGGATAATTTTAAAATGAGTACGAAGATATTAAAAAAAGAAGCATTTGATTTTATTTTATTAAATAAGAACATCAGAAAAGCAAACAAATCAAAGAAAGTTGTTTGATTATGCAAATGAGATGCAAAACCAACTTTTATTTCATTGGTGAAAAATGCGCTATTTAAAAGGCTGAAAGTACTAGAGTATTTGCATGTTCCCCGATCCCCTAATTTTTGTGAGCAGTGTAGAATCCTCCATCACAGCTTTATTTCTGTGGCTTATAGTTTGTCAATTATCAAAAGACCTGTATCCATGAGGAAAGCATTATTTACATTTTGTTGAAAATTATATTGTTGTTTTTTCAGGATAACTTCAGATTGGAATATGAGGAAAAAAATAAAAGAACTTGAGAGCTATTGTTTAAGGCAAGAGAAAAAAAATATGCCTATTTTTATGTTGGAATTCCTAAAATCACCATCTAAATATGACTATGGAAATCCATTTTCACCAAAATTTCCATTCTTACTGTATATATCCACAATTTCTGTTGACACCCAGAATATATTCCAATTAATGGAGAATCAGTACATAATACAAAAAGGAAAAGAGAAGAATACATTTGCTAGAGTTCTGAGATTGTCAGAGTATGGCACCATAAATTAAGAGAGAAAAATTCAAGGTTGGGAGTCAGGATCCCAAAGTTCCAGTTCCAGCTTTGCCTCAAAATGACTGTGAGACCACAAGCAAGTTTTTTGACAACTCTGAAGCAGAATTCTCTCTTCTGTTTAAAAGAGAGAGAGAGAATCGTATGTTATATCTGCTCTACCTCCTTCACAGTTTACTGTTAGAATAAAATTGAATACAGGGCCTCAAACTTTGAAAAGTTAAAAATACTATCCTCATGCAAAATGATTTTTGCTAAAGTCCAAAAAGTACGACTTGCATTCCCCCTTACACACACTATTCCAGTGTATAAGGTGCTTTTACTTTCACTTTCCTGTTGCCCAAACGCAAAGATGACATAGCTTCTGTGCCAATGAGTTGTCATCTATTTGCAGTAAAATAAAAAACAAACAAACAAAATAAACCACACAGCTGAGACAGACCAACATTTTTAGAACATTGAGAAGTGGTTCTGTTTTGAGTCTATATGATCAAGAACTCTAAAATATTAACTTGACTCCAAATCTTGTAATGTTTGAGTTTATATCTAAAAGCTACATGAAACATAGCTTTCACTCTTTCAACAAATGCTTTCTGAATGCCCATCATGTACCAGGCTCAATGCTGGGCCCTGGAAACCAAAGATGATAGAGGATGCATTCAGTAAGTATTTGTTACCAATTATTGGAACCAAATGGAAATGAAGTAGGTGTAGGAGATGTGAGTAAAAGCCTTCACTACAAACTACTTAGGAAAAAAAAAATTTTATTATTTTCAATTATGATAGTAACTCAGACTGAGCTAAAAAAAATTAACTATCAACAGAACTAAGCAGATACTGCACAGAATTAGGGACTCTACTTTTACATGTATGTAAATGCATATAAAATATTTTAAAAACATTTTTCTCAACTCCTTTACTCCTCCACCATTTTTTACACCCTTATTAACTTTTATTGTCTTATAACTGAGTAAATAAAATGTTCAACTGCTTCTATCTAAATAATCAAAATTTCTACATAGGTGGAGAACAAACTGATGTGTCTGGTTGGACTTCTGTGCCCTCCTGCACTCTGCTCTTCAGTCGTGCTCACGCCACATACAGAACCTTCTTCTAGGTGCCTCTTCGTGATTAACTCTAAAGCTCACTAGACACATTGGAAGTGGGCAGAGGTTTAGTGCTCCCACTAGAAGATATCTTCACTCTTCAAAATATAAACATCAACGTTCTCACTTTGAAACACAGAAGAGGAATGAATTAAAAATAATATAAAGCCTTCAGAACTTTTTTAATGTTTCATACTTTTAATCATTATGTGAACAGAGAAAATCCTGGCCCAAAATATCATCATCTTATTATTATTAATAAACTTTTTTTAATAGGATTGTTGGAACTGCTTTGTGTAAAAGTAATTGAGACACAGCAGGCCATTGGTGATTTTAACAGAAATCATTCTATGGTGGAAGATGATATCCACACAGAAACCACAAATGCATTTTTTGTTACTAAAGAAAGTAGAACAGAGTATTCGGATTTATCTTCTCATAGAGCCTAAATAAAGAGAAAAGATTACCATTGCCTTAGCAGTTTGAAAGCAAGCAAAACAAGCTTTTCACTTCCCAAAGCAGTCTTCTTGTTTAGAACACTATGCAATTCAAATGCACTTCCCAGAATATAAAACCAGATCATTTAAGAGGACAGGGGAAACAATGCAAGGAAAAAGAACTGAGGAAGCCATGTGTCATTAATTCAGTTATAAATTATTAGCTGAAAGCAGCCTCTCAGCATTTGTATTTGATGAACAAAAATTGATTGCTTCAAGGGCATTGCAGTCCTTTTGATGTTCCCATCTTTGAGCCTACCACAAATCTGAATCTTTAACAGAATGATTATAACATTACAGTAATCCTGAGAGCCAATACTAAAGGATTTGCAAGAGAAACGGAGATCAATAGTTTGAAAAAAGAATGTCTTTTTTGAATTGACAGTGCTGTCTCGCCTGATCGTGAACCTGAACAAAATAAGTGGAGCTTAAGTACACAAGCAATCGCCCAGGCCTGGCAGAAGGCTGCCAGGGGCTGAGGCTCGGGCGTTTGAATAGTCCTGCGCGCTGAATATTTCTAAAGGATTAAACCCCAACTAATGGCAACCCAAAGATATTTTGCAAACAATCAGCCTCTCCCCCAAATAGATAAGATAATACATTATGGGTCTTGTTTTGTTACTCAAAAGACTGGGTTCAGCTACAGGTTCAACGTTTGCTTTTGCATAGGGTTCGAGATTATGGGAAATTGGATTAGAAGTAACGTTGTTTTAATGGCTATCTCCTTTGGACAACTTTGAAATGGAGAATCCCCCTCAGTGTTTCAGGATGGACTGGAGAGAACCATGCCCTTAACACACAGCATAGCAGAAAACCAAATGAGCCAGAATCGTTTAAAAGACACAATTGCCCGCATCTACGGGATTTCCAAGTTGTAACATCATTTGATACTGCAAAAGACAGCAAAAGGCAGCTGACTGTTAGAGACTCTTTGAACAATTGGAGGATTAGCATAAAATTATACATAAAGAAGGATAAGTACAGCCTTGGCACTTGCTCACCACAGTAGAGGCATTGTTAGGAAACGCAAATGGACTTGGTGTAAGTGTGAAGGCATCTTAACGTCGTCTGAGGACCTGCATGTTTTAACATTGATGTATATATTTTCTAGTTCTTTGTTTCCTCAACAGGAGGCCAGCTTAGTCCACCGGAGAGAGGCGCCAGGAGACTTCAGATGGCACACATCTGGAGAACATCCCATGGAAATTGTGAATGGCTAAGTAATCTCTTTCAGTACCAAGACAAGGAGCGGTAATTTATGGTTTAACCCAAATGGCAGACTACAAAACCTGCCATTAACTCTAACTTCACCAACTTTAAACCAAATGACTTGGAAGAGTAAAATATGCAACAGCAATTAACAGAGGGGCATCCGCTACTCCAAAAGACACAAGTTTCAGACTGACTTTCAAAGACGAAAACAGCTTTTCTCTGACAGAGCGCATGTTTTCGGCCACTCCATGGAACAGCCTTGCTGGCATTGCACGGCTTCCATGGCATCGATTCTCACATTTCTGGCATGCTAAAGAGTGGCTCAAATTAAAAGCACATTAAAGTCACAATCCCTGAGAGTTGTGCTGGAGCAAATTAAACATTTTATTTGGAGGCTATGCATGATAATACTTGATCCTTAAAGTTAACCTTTTTCTCGAGCTGTTTAAAATGTTTTGTAGCTGTTCTTGTCGAAACGAATCAAAAGAAGGTTAAGCAGGAACTGGCATAAATAATAGCTGCCTTAAAAGGGGCAGCAAAATTGATAGCTCTACAAATGGCAGCCACCTGCACCAGGAAAACTCAAAGAAAGAAAGTAAGTATTTGAAGAGAAAGAATAATTGGAGATGTGACAGCAAAGAATAGAAATCACTCCCCAGAAGGTGTTTAAAAAGCTCTTCTATCTCCTACTTAATCACTGTTCCTTTAAGCCCATAAATTAAAATGAAATGCATATGTTATATGCATTATAAGTATGAGTACTCATGTAATCTAAAGCATTTTAACTCTGCCCAGCTTGTTTTCATACTGCCAGAGTCAGTGCCATTACTGATATAAGAACAACAAAATCTTAAAGTGAACTGTTCTTTATCACATCCTCTTACAATTTTATTAAATTATCAAATTAATAGTCTGTTACTTAAGGCCCTCTTTTAGCGTCTAAACAAAATCTTGATTTCTGTAACCAATAAAGATTTATTGTCCTTTCCTTTAGCAAATGTATAACAGATATTTCATCAAATTTGAAGGAAACTTGTAAAAGAGTAAAGCACTTGCTGACAATTTACCCCTGAGAATTAAAATGGTGCCATAATGTAGCCAGTTCAGTTATAGCTTTGTGACACAGAAAGCCATGTTTCAAAGGATTCTACTGTTGAGGGGTGGGGAGGAGGAGAAACAGTTTCTTACTTATTTAAAGAATAAAAGATATTTAATTCTAACTCTTCAGCAAGTTAATAATTCAATTCAACTAATATGATTGGCATCAATGGGTCCTGTCATAGAGATCTGGAGATGAGTGAGATACTTCAAAAATTCTGTGATGTAGTAGGAATAATCTCTGTGACCCCAAGTGTGTTATTATAAATACTAAGTTGGTTTATTTCATTATGGCCAATGTTTATTAAAAAGCTTGTATTGATTTTTTTTAAAAAGGGCCTATAATTCCAAAGAGATTTGGGCATGATTTATGAATGAAAGCCGTAGGTGAGCAACAGGAGAGCTGGGGACACTTGTACCTACCCATCTTCTCTTTAAAAAAAAAGGATTCCATGGTCAATTGGTTTAGAAATTACCATAGATACATACCATTTGAGGAATCACAATGTGCATCATTGTATAAAGTCTTCAAAAACCATTCAGTAAATAAAAGAATTTACTGTGTTTAAATTCAGTATTTCACAGCATATTTGAACATGAAACCCTTTATTCATTACATTCATTAACAGCCCAGGAAATAAGGAACACACTGTGAAAAACTGTTTTGGTTGCCTTCAGGGACTGGGTTCTGGGTGGAACCAAGGTGAGGTTCCTTCTGCTCTGAGATTAGACTTCTTTTGATACCAGAAACCCTACCGTGCTTTTTAACACGAGTTAACACTATTGCAAATGTTTAGGGTTGTTTTTTTTTTTTTACAGGATTTGAGACATCTTTCAAAAACTTGGTTAGAGCTAAATGAATTTAATTAATTGTCATTTCTTAAACTTTCCACACAATTATTAAATCAGACTATTCTAGATTTACATTAACTAAACCAAATATTCAGTGTTCTGATAGTTAAAAAAAAATTTAACTGTTTGAAAAACACATGCACAAGTGCCAAAAGCCAGCTAACAATAGAATGACAGAGGTCATAGGTAAATGGTGGGGGCCTGTGGATGAAAGGAAACGGACTTGTGAACATGGTTAGAAATCATACTGACCAGAACTGAGAATCTTTAAGGTATTTGGTTGCTACTCAGTTACCTTAAGTAAAACAGAGAATTAATTATTTAGACAGAGAATGCTTCATGAAGCTGAAGGGTAAAAGTGCAGCTGGTACTGCGGAGCCACCAGGAATCCTGTCCATCCTCTGTCTTCAAATCTTCCCGAACTCCATTCCTCTGTTTGCCTGCAGACAGCCATTCTCTACATCTCTGCAACAATGGCCCAGAATGACAGCCCTATGGTTTCCAGGTTTACATGTTAATAACAGCCACATGCAATACCTAGAAGTGGCAGTTCCAAAGCCAAATGACACTTCAAGATATCCATTAAGATAAAGAATTTGATGAGCCCATTTTAGGTCAGGTGTCCTGACACTCTTGACTAAAGAGACAGGGAACAGCACACAAATATGACTGCCAAGGGCCCACCCTGTGGAGTGTAGAGGTGACCCCAAAAGACATGGACAGCACAGGGGTTAAGGCAAGTCTCAAAGTGTAAACTGCTGGCATTGTGACTATGGTTTAGCAATTTTTTTTCTTGAGAAAGCAACAGGCTTTCTGGTCCCACAGATGTAGGAACACTGATAGATGTTCTAACATACTAACACTAAGGCCTCAGGAATAAATTAATAGCCAGATCAGAATTGCGGTTGTTTGTAAATTATAATCTCACTTCAGGGAAGGAGGTTCAATGAGACATTTTCCCTCTCATTTTACTGCATAAGCTTTTTTATTTATTTATTTATTTTTTTTACAGGGACAGAGAGAGAGTCAGAGAGAGGGCTAGATAGGGACAGACAGACAGGAACAGAGAGAAGTGAGAAGCATCAATCATTAGTTTTTCGTTGCCATTGCAACACCTTAGTTGTTCATTGATTGCTTTCTCACATGTGCCTTGACCGCAGGCCTTCAGCAGACCGAGCAACCTCTTGCTGGAGCCAGCGACCTTGGGTCCAAGCTGATGAGCTTTTGCTCAAGCCAGATGAGCCCGTGCTCAAGCTGGCAAGCTCGGGGGGTCTCGAACCTGGGTCTTCTGCATCCCAGTCCGACACTATCCACTGCGCCACCGCCTGGTCAGGCACTATTTTATTTTTAATAAGGAAAAGACTTTTAAGAATATCTGTTAAATATAGGCCCACTTAATTAATTGCTAACTTTTCTGTTGTTCTAGATATTTTTTAGGTACATTACTTCAATTAGTAATCTTAACAGTCCTTCAGTTAGGCACTAGTTTCATCCCCCCTTTATAAACTGTGAGACTGAGGCTCAGAAAAGCTAAGGAAATTGTCAAAGTTCACACAGCTAGTAAATAGCAGAGCCAGGTTTTCAACCAGAGAAGTCACAGTGGAACCCTCTGAGTGATCAGTCTGTCCAAGCTGCACAGTCATGGGACTGAATGCCTCCTCAACTTGGTCTAGATATCACCCACCTTCTTTGTGAGATAAAAATCAATATATTCAAACTTCAAAATGTAGTTTAGATCAGTAAACAAAGTCTGGGAAACATATAAAATTCACTAGCAACACAAGATAAAAAAAAAGAAAAGAAAACCTTGCCTCCGAAGGCAGTCAGACACACATCCTGCTCACCATATGTAGAGAGACACTCAATCCACAGGCCCTGGGAATTCAACTTTTTTCTGGGTTCATAAGAATTGAAGAATAATTAAAAGACTTTCTGTTGGAGTGAAATGCTTTCTAACCAGGTTTGTTCACTGAAGTTAAAGGACAGTTAATTTTAAAATATGTGCACTTAAGAAGAGCGTTTGATCTGCCAACAAGTAAACCAAAAACTTTCAATAAAAAAAAAAAGTTTTCAAGTCTGGAAGTGATATAAAATTGTCATGAAAAATAAAATGTTTCAGTTGTGTGATAACAGCTTGGTGCCAGGTCTAAGCGACACAGCAGGATCCGAGATTTTCCAAACCAGCGGCATATGGTAGAGGATTGTTATGTATGCCAGCCAGGCCTGGGACTGTACCTGACAGAGTATTCTGCAGTCAGTAGGTACTTGAGTATCAGTTTTTATCTAGCTTTACTTGGACGAGAGAGAAATTCAAGCTGTCGCATGTTGTTCATAGTCATTGTTGCAACCTCTGCTCCCATGGCCAGGTGACTCAGGGCTGCCCTCCCGTGGATGGCTTCATGTGGCTCTTTTCACGTGGCTCGCCAATAGCACATCGCTGTCAGTTCACACACTTTTGCAAAGAGGGTCGTCTGCTTATTAATATTCAGTTCTGTTTATGAAACTGCAAAAGCAACAAAAGCTTCGGCAGCTGAGATGGGAAAACAGAAGTTGAAAGATTAGGAGAAACTAGCACTGGAAAAAAAATCAAGGAGAGGTCTGTAGGATGGAGCAGAAGCATCCAGGGTGAGCAGAAACCTGAGCATGATTATCCCAGGCTTCCTGGGGAAAGTGCAGACTGTGAGGTGGAAGCGGAGGAAGCACCGTGGGATGCCCGAGAATACACTTGTCCTCCCTGGGCCTCAGCAAAGTAGCTTCAACATTGGCCCCAGAGACACAGCCAAGTATCCTGAAAAGCTGCACTTCAAGACGGGAAGGACCATGAGTTAGGGAAACTCGGTGTTCATTGAATATAAACTTCAAAGCTTTTTTGGAAATGAAATGTCCTGGTTAATAAAATTCTCCAGTTATCATACATGCTACATATGGATTATCAGATTTTGAAGGAATGAACCCAAAACATTAGGCTCACTGCATTCAATGGGGTGAGCTTTTCCCTTCACGCTGTAGGAGGCCCTTGAGGTGCTCCTTCTGCTTCAGGCGCACCATCATTTAACACCACTTATCAATCTGCTGAAGATGTGTAAAGTCACTAGTTAACACAATTCCCTCTGACGGTCTGTCAGATTAAAAACTAGATTTCACTGTTTGCAATATGTGTTCCATATATAAATTAATATATTATCACTGGAGTCAAAACCACAGCTAATATTGACATTGCCATGTTCTCAGGCGAAGGTCCGTTCCGTGTTCAGCAGCTCCATGCCTCAGCCTCACACAGCTAACATTCACGCTAACTAGCTCCATGTTTCCCTCCCCCTTCCAGCTCCTCTCTCCCCTCTCTCTCCCTTCCTCTTCTCCAGTAACCCTTCCAGGACTTTCTCATTTTGCCTCTCTTTAACAAGGCCTGCTTTCCTTATTCTGCCTTTCTTGTGTCCCTATGGATTGTCACATACACTCTCCAAATTTGAATGTAAAAATACTGTAGAGTCCAGAAAGGGTCATCTAATAAAATTTGATAAAACTACTACTGGAAAGACCTAGGGAGGTGGGGACGGGAATGATTTAATGCTTTGCAGAAAAATCATCCTTCTCTGCAAGCAGAAAGCATAACCCATTAGCATTCCAAACAGGCTGTTCAAAGCTTTCAAATGGTGAGGCTGAGCTGGCCTTGCCCTCTCCTCATGCACACACATCCCAGGGGTGCCTCCAACCTGGGGCCTCCGCACACGCGGCTGGCATAGCATCTGGGATTTTATCACCACTGTGGACAGGGAGTCCGCATGGACCCACTGCTGCTTACTCCAAATTTTTTTCGTGACTGAATGGCTTGATATGCGTTAGCTCGCATGGTATTCTTTATAGTTGATTTTTGCAGATATTTGCTCTTTCGACACATTTGTATTACAAAGAGGAACATATGGCCCCCAAAAAACTATTTCTATATGTATAGGTTCCAGAGTTTTCAGATCTTTTTGTTTCTAATTTAACTTTTAAAAAAGAAAAAAATTTTTTTTACACTTTAAAGGTGGTTTTCTACAAGGTCTACATACAATCATATTTAAAATTCTTAAGGTCAGTGGAGTTTGAATGTGTATATTTTACTTAGGAGATAAATAATGATCTTCAGGAGGCTTAACAAGCAAGAAATACAAAGAATGGATTCCCTTCCCACAGAACAAAAATGTAAAGGGCAATGTAGATCCTATCAGGCATCTCTCCTAGCCCCCACCCACTCAGACTCACACAGACCACTGCCACTACTAAGATCTTGGTCATTAGGATTCAAAGATTATACTTCTTTGGACTGGCCTGTGTTGGTGCAGTGGATAAAGCATTCACCTGGAATGCTGAGGTCGCCAGTTCGAACTTTGGGCTTAGCTGGTCAAGGCACATATGGAAGTTGATGCTTCTTGCTCCACCCTCCTTTTTCACTCTCTCTCTCTCTCTCTCTCTCTCTCTCTCTCTCCTCTCTAAAATGGGTAAATAAAATCTTAACAACAAAATATAAATAAGTAAAAAACACAAAGACCATACTCCTTTGACAGTTATAGCACCGAGAATAAGGTGGAAGATATAGAGCTAATGGGAATAAAAAATAATCCTGCCAAATCAAAAACAGCAAAGTGGGCAGACTTGTTGTATTATGTCTCAGCTGAGCTATCATGGCCCAGCTGAAAAATAAAACTATAAAGATGATGCATATCTATTTACATTGTTATAAGTGCTGACATAAGTACCCAATGACCCAAGAATTCAAATTTCCAGCTATGAAAATTATAGTTACTTATAGCTACTTTTTACAAGATTTTTTATCATGACTAAGGTAAAAAGTTGTTGAAGCTCACTTTATCCCATGATTTACATCTATAATGCAAAAATAATTTTAGTATATGCTGTATTTCATAGACAAATATCCAAACATAATAGTTAAGTATATAAGCTTCAAGGTCTTTCTGCCCAGCGTTCAGTTCTGGTCCTATCACCCATTAACTTGTGTCCTTGGTCTAGTAACTTACCTGCCCTAAGCTCCAGTCCTTGAATTTAATTAATATTCAATAGATATTCACTAATCTTATTGTATTATTTTGAGTCACTTCTATATTAGTAAAGAAACATTATTACTAACTGTTTTAGCCTGACCAGGTAGTGGCACAATAGATAGAGCACTAACCTTTGGGTGCTGAGGACCCAGGTTCAAAACCCTGAGGTCTCCAGCTTGAGCGTGGGCTCATCTGGCTTAAGCATGGGTTCACTAGATGAGCATGGGATCATAGATATGACCCCATGGTCACTGGCTTAAAGCCCAAGGTTACTGGATTGAAACCCAAGGTTGTTGGCCTGAGCCCAAGGTCCCTGGCTTGAGCAAGGGGTCACTGGTTCAGCTACAGCTCCCGAGTCAAGGCACATATGAGAAAACAATCAATGAACAACTAAAGTGCCACAACTATGAGTTGATGTTTCTCATTTGTCTGTCTGTCTGTCTGTCTGTCTCTCTGAAAACAAATAATAATAACTGTTTTCATCACAGTAAGCAATGTTAGCTGGTCTGATGGACAATTCCAAAATTTCAGTGAGCTTAACATAACAAAAGTATTTTTATTCATGTTACAGGACAAGGTGTAGAAGTAGTTCTGCTCACCAGTATGGAACCCAGACTCCTCCTATCTGTAGCTTTTCCATATTCTTTGGTCTTGGAGCCTGTCACTGGATCCTCTCCATCCAGCCTGCAAAAAGCTCAGAAGATTTCAGGAGATTTAAAGCCCAAGCCTAGAAGGAGCCTATGTCATTTCCATTACTTTTTATTGACCAGCTTTTGAACATATGGCTTCACCTATATGCAAAGAGGCAAGATACAGTCTAAGCAGCATGCTTGGAGGAGAGAAGAATATAGTTCTGTAGCAACAAAACATCCTCATTTTTACTGGCTGTCCTTGACAGAAAGGACATTGGTAGGAGTGCTACTTGAAAAGTAAAGATGAAAAGAGAAAGCAATGTCTTTAGAGTCTATCCAAGCAATGGTATATATATGATGTAACATTCTGTGAGCACTAGATGAAAGAGTATATATAAATGGCTTGGCCCATAGTAGGCACTCAATAATTCTTAGCTGTTTCATTAATTATTGTATATGAATTTATAGACTAAGCATTAAATGCCTTTTGTGAGGCTCTAAAACACATTTTTCAAATATCTGTGTGTATATTTCACACTCTTTTCTTTCTGAGAGAAAAACATATTATCTTTTGCAGTAAAAAGATAAAACTAAAGCCCCAAAGCAAAATCAAGTTCTATATTTTCTAATAATCTTACTACTTATTTCTTCTGGACCTTATCTCAGTTTTGTTATTATACTGAGAGTCCTGATAATGTAAACTGATAATGCTATTATATTATCAAGAACATGTTTTTCCTCACAATTTTTCAACTTCATAGCTTACATTTTTAAATAATCTAAATTTATACATATTTTATAGAAGCTCCTGAAAACCAATTAAATTTTAAAAAGTAATGAACTTTATATACCGACCAACCTTCTTAAAATAGACTTGTAAAATAGGGAGAAAATATTTTGTGATTTAAATCTAAAGGTGATGTGTATCCCTTAAGCCATTGAAATATACCAGCAAATTATTTTTTCCATGGTGGGATACCCTGTAAGAGTTAACTCAGAAATGTATCAAGATTTATGTTTATTTTATAAATGCTATAGTTATCAATGGAAAAAAATTCCTTCCAATAAGGATCACAAATTAGGTTTTATAGAAAATTTTACTTTTTGAGTTTAAGAGAATTTGTTTCAATCACTTTCCAGCAGAAAATAAGTTATCCATATAATATGTTGACAGAATGGAATCATAAAACAAAATTGAATTACACTTCCTAATATCTATGATTAAAAAAATACCAACTAACACATTCTGATGATTTTCTGCATACCAGATGATGTTCTAGATTCCTTAAGGTAGGTTCTATTATTCGCCCCATTTTATGGATGGGAAAATAGAGCACCAGAGCAGTTAATTAACCAGACTAAGATCATGTTGCTAGTTTGAAGCAAAGCTAGAATTTGAAAAGGGAACTGTTGGGCAGGTGAAATATATTATACTCACTTTGTTAAAGATGGCACTGCCCACGTGCAAGTTTTAAAAGTAAGCTTTTCCCCACACCCTTGACTGATTTGATGATGTAGGGTCGTGCACTCTCATGAGGAATCCTCCTAGTATGTCTCAGATAAGTGACTTTGTATCAGAGACTTCCTTGTTTGTAGATTGGATTAAAGGTTTGGATTCTACACTATAAAGTGAGGCAGACAGGGAGCTTGCTCTCTCTCGGTTCCTGAGGTTAGTATTAGAAAGGAGAGCAGATGAAGGTCACGTGGAGGAGAGGAGGCAGCCAAGATGGCGAAATGCTGAGGAAGAAGCCAGTTTGTGCAGAGTTTGTGTAGAGAAAAGAAGATGGGAAACAGAGGTGAATAAGTCGGGTGAACTAGAAACCTTTTTATTCTAGGAAACTCAGATAAGTCAGCAGCTTTGGAAGCACTGAATGAGTGGGTTTTGGAGCCCAGTGTGTATTTTGCTTGCCTGCTGGGTGCAAGCTAGAATTAAAGCTGATGGCTCACCAGTTCTTGACTCTGTTGTTTCATTACCGACTGTCCGAATCTAATGTGAACCTTCATGGGCCAGGCAGCTGTGATGGTGGCCTTGGCCACTGGCCATACAGGAACCCTGCTCCAGGGTCCAAGTTCTGGACCACTACCAGTCCCTAACAACTAAGGGGTGACTAACTCTCTGAAACTGATAGCCAATGCAATATGTCAAATTTTTCTCATACCATTTCTGTGTATAAAAATACCTACTTGGTATTCCAAACCAATAGTTAATTTCTAGTTCTGAACATAAAGAAAAAGAGGGTGATGAAACTGTTTACTACTTATCTCCTGCCTCCTCTCCTCACCAAACAGACCTCCTTCTGAAAGTGACTGTGTGCTTCTAGCATGAACGGTATGGAAAGCTGATAAGAGCAAAGAGAAACATGATGGTATAATAACCCAAGTGGGCCCTGGCAGGTTGGTTCAGTGGTAGAGCATCAGTCTGATGTATAGATATCCTGGGGTTGATTCCCAGTTAGGGCACACAGGAGAAGTGACCATCTCATTCTCTATCCTTCCCCCCTCTCCCTTCTCCCTTCTCCCTCTCTCTTCCTCTCCCACAGCCAAGGCTCCACTAGAGCAAATTGGCCCAGGCACTGAGGATGACTCCATAGCCTTGCCTGAGGGGCTAAAATGGCTCTGGTTACAATGGAGCAACGGCCTCAGATGGGCAGAGCATCACCCCCCAGGGGGCTTGCCAGGTGGGTCCCAGTCGAGGAACATGCAGGAGTCTGTCTCTCTGCCTCCCTGCTTCTCCCTTGAGAAAAATACAAATAATAATAATAATGATTATAACCCAAGTGGGATTTGTCAGGATAGGATGACAGTGCTGCAGGCTCTTCAGAAGTTCATATTCATGTACATCTTGAAAACCGCATCTCCTCTCCCAGATCCCTGATCTGAATTCTGAATTCCAGTTGGGGGGTGGGGGGTGGCTTTGATGTGAAATTGCATAGGAAACACCCAGAAGCAGGAGCCCCTACAGCCAGCCTCTTCTGGGGGGCCAGGGTGCTGCTCCAGGGATGATTCTGTCCCTTCTTCCCCTCTCCCAAGTGCAAACAAAGCTCAAGCTGACAGGCAAGCCGCAGAAAGGATGACCATACTTTCTCCAACTCTCACAATGTGGGATAAATGGCTAATGAACAGCTTGCAAAGGAGGATATTCAAATGTTTTTGGTCCTTTTTGCTTTTTCAGTTGGTGTTTGCCATGCAAAGGGTGAAAGCTTCTTTATTTCTTTTTTCTTTATTTTCTTTTCTTTTCTTTCTTTTTTTTTTTTTTTTTTTTTTTTTTGTATATTGAAGGGTATTAACATTTTATGGAGAGGAGATGGATTGGTCTTTTTGAAGTGCTTGCTCTACTATTACTGCTCAAAGAAAGAAATCAGTTCCACATTAAGCGGAGGCTCTCATACCAGCCTGGGAGGCCAGAGGGACATCATGTTTCCCTTTCTGAAATCACAACACACAGCTAAGAGAAAGTCATAAGATATCTCAGGTCTGCTTAGAGCTGCTTGCAAATTAGTAGCTATAATTGGATCAAAACTACCCAGCTGTTGTTTGTCACTAAATGGGCGCAGCCGGGGAGAAGCCCCTCTTGTCCCCAGTGGGAAAAAATGCCTCCGTCTGACTGCAGATTAGAGAAGGGTGAGGCCATCTCTTAGGCCTTAGAAAGTGTGCAGCTTTAGCTCAAACTTTCCGAATTGTTGTCTAATGAGAAAACTTGGAAAACCACTTCAGAAATGCACCAGCCACTCAGAGTAAATGAGGCAAGTGCCGCCCTGGACTAGGATTCTCCCCATCGCTTTCAGCGCTGCAGCTGCGCTAATGAACTTCCGCGATGAGACACGAGCTCTTCCTGGGCTCTCCCACCCGGTGCTCTCCCACCCAACCCACTCCCCCGGGATTGGTCTTCTCATCATGGCAGTGTCACAGCGTACATTCGCTCCTGGGCTCACAGCTGTTTGGCAGTCTAGGTTTTCCCAGGGCATTCAAGAGGCAGAAGCCCACCGCCCTGATAGCGTTCACAGTTTACCCTTAACCAAATTACAGTATTTCATCTTTATTACAAAATGAAGTCTGACTCGTGACCCAGGTGACCTAGGGTAAGTCATTTAAAACTCTTTGAGCCCCAGGTTCCTCATCCGTCAAATGAGAATAATGATAATAAGGTTTAGGGGAAGAGCAAACATGAGAATCTATGATAAGGTTTCAGGCTGGTTATAGACCCTCCTCCCTTTGTCTGTCACCATGGTGATTAACTTCATGCTTGGAGCACAGTGGTGTTCTTTGTATATGCTGAGAAATTTATCCACCCAAAAACGTTTAGAGCTATGAAGGACACCCTAACAGACTGCATATACTTATATACATTTAATTTTTTAATGTTACACTTAATAAAGCTTATAATTTCAGAAATAAAAGGACGAAAAGAAAACCATAAGGATGGAAAACGGCTTGAAGACATCATTACCCTCAAACTCTACCCCCTCAAAGAGTTTTGTTCATTGATGACATTTTGACCAAAGAACCATACTTTCTTCAGAACACTAAAGAGCAGAGGAAACAATGGCAAGCAAGTCCCACTTTTTTTTCATTTCCCTCACTTTTCCTTCAGGATGGATCCCTGTCCATCACTGGTGGGAGGCTACCTCGGGACTTCATGCCAAATCATATCAGTACAGTTAGAAAATAGTACATTTCTGTTTCCACTCTAGGCATCAAAACAGCCTATTTTATAGGGGGCTACAGATGCTAAATTATTTGAATCTTCTTTCAGATGTTCCTAATTTACATTGTCTGTGGCAAATAAAAAGATAAGTACAATCCATATTGCAAATGCATCTTACTATAATAAATCTATAGCCTTCTTTCCCTGGGTCTTCTCCATCTCATGGAATTTATATTACTATCATAATAATGTCAGAGCCACACTATGAATATCTTCCTGCTAATTATGCCTAGTTTTTAAAACAGTGCCCATTTATGAAGACAGTATTATGGTATTCTTGATTATACCCTAAATAATTCTGTAAACATAAAACATGCTGAATAATATTGGAATTCCACTAAAGAACTGCAATAAAAATAAAACTACCACATACATTCCAACATTTTTCTTTTTACAAAGAATGCCTTTGATGAGACGCAATGTCCTTTAAAATCCCCTGAACTAGAAAATCCATAAATATTAATTCTGATTTTCAGTTTAATACTAGAAACAGAAATTATAGAATTTAGCTCAAAGAATAATACCAAAATAATGATGATGATAATCATAGTACTAATCATAACTATATTTATTGAGTACTAATTATTGAGTACTAATTATGTCCTAGGTGCTATGCTTCTATGCTTTGAAGACTTGAAAAAATTGACATATCAGGGTGTTGGGCAGATAAAATATATTATGCTCACTTTGTTAAAGATGGCGCGCTGCACATGTGCAAGTTTTAAGAGTAAGCTTTTCCCCACACCCTTGAATGATTGGATAATGTAGGGTGCTGCACTCTCATGAGGAATCCTCCCAGTATGTCTCAGATAAGTGACTTTGTATCAGAGACTTCCTTGTTTGTAGATTGGATTAAGGGTTTTGAATCTACACTATAAAGTGGGGCAGACGCGGGAGCTTCCTCTCTTGGTTCCTGTAAAGCCATAGTCGAGGCCACCATCACAGCAGCCTGACCCGTGCAGGTTCACATTAGATTCGAATAGTCGGTAATGAAACACAGGAGCCAAGAACTGGTGAGCCATCAGCTTTAATTCTAGCTTGCACCCAGCGGGCAAACAAAAACACACACTGGTCTCCAAAACCCACTCATTCAGTGCTCACAAAGCTACTGACTTATCCGAGTTTCCTAGAATCAAAGCTTTCTAGCTCACCAGACTTATTCACCTCTGTTCCCCATCTCCTCCAGCACAAACTCTTAACAAACTGCCTTCTTTCCTCCATGAGGCCTTAATCTGCTCTGTTCTCTAATACCTCAGGAACCAAGAGAGAACTAGCTACTGGTCTGTCCACTTTATAGCATAGATTCAAAACCTTTAATCCAATTATACAAACAAGAAAGTCTCTGATACAAAGCCACTCATCTGAGGCACAATGGGATTCCTCAGGAGAGTGCAACACCCTACATCATCCAATCAGTCAAGGGTGAGGAGAAGAGCTTACTCTTAAAACTAAGCCTTAGGCTATAATGACCCGGCCTGCCCACAGCCTGTTCCAGAACACACATTAATATCAACGAACTTCCATGTGGGCAGCGCTATCTTTAACAAAGTGAGCATAATATATTTTATCTGCCCAACAGTTCCTGAGGTTAGTATTAGAAAGGAGAGCAGATTAAGGCCACATGGAAGCCAGGAGAAGCAGCCAAGATGGTGGAGTGCTGAGGGAGAAGCCAGTTTGAGCAGAGTTTGTGCAGAGTTTGTGCAGTGTTGGGCAGATAAAATATATTATCTGCCCAACACTGTTCGTTGATATTAATGTGTGTTCTGGAACAGGCTGTGGGCAGGCTAGGTCGTTATAGCCTAAGGCTTAGTTTAAGAGTAAGCTCTTCTCCACACCCTTGACTTATTGGATAATGTAGGGTGGTGCACTCTCTTGAGGAATCCCATTATGCCTCAGATGGGTGGCTTTGTATCAGAGACTTTCTTTATGTATAATTGGATTAAAGGTTTGGATTTTCTAGGCTATAAACGGGGGCAGTCCGGGAGCTTGCTCTCTCTCTCGGTTCCTGGGTTCCTGAGATTAGTATTAGAGAGGAGAGCAGAGTAAGGCCACGTGAAGGCCAGGAGAAGCAGCCAAGATGGCAGAGTGCTGAGGAAGAAGCCAGTTTGTTAAGAGTTTGTGCAGGAGGAGATGGGAAACAGAGGTGAATAAGTCTGGTGAGCTAGAAAGCTTTGATTCTAGGAAACTCGGATAAGTCAGTAGCTTTGTGAGCACTGAATGTGTGGGTTTTGGAGCCCAGTGTGTGTTTTTGCTTGCCCGCCGGGTGCAAGCTAGAATTAAAGCTGATGGCTCACCAGTTCGTGGCTCCGGTGTTTCGTTGCCATCTGTCCGAATCTAATGCGAACCTGCGTGGGTCGGGCTGCTGTGATAGTGGCCTCGGCCACAGGCTTTACATTTGGCGTAGTCTATGGCAGGATTTGATACAGATTGGCATGGAGCCACCACCACCTTTGAGTGGTGGAGTAGAGGACTGGTTGCTGTTTTGGTTTCCCATAGCTGTTTTTTGGGGGACTGTAGGCTGGCTGACTTTTACAGCCATGTGTGAGGAAACTGAGAGCTCTATTAAAGAGGCTGCCCAGGACCTGCAGGCTGAGCAGCGGGAGGAGTTGGAGGAAACGTGGGAGAAACAGATGCTGACCCTGGAGCTGAAGGAAGCGCTGGAGGAGGAGGCCAACCAGGATTGCGAGATTCACCTGGAAATGGAGCAGACGCTGGAGAAGGAATCACAGGTTCGTGAGTTGGAGATTGCCCTGGATGTTGTGGAGAGCCAGCAGCGGCATGAGGTTGGGCCTGAGGTCAGGGCTGGAGCTGAGGCCAGGGCCGGGGCTGAGGCCGGGGTTGGAGCTGTAAGACCTGCTGAGCAGAAAGCAGAGGCAGCAAGGGGCTCGAGCCCTGCGTTGGGAGCTGATGTTTTCAGTTCTTCCTTGGAGGATGAGGAGAATCGAGCTGGAGCTGCAATCCACAGTCTCCAGAAGATGAGAGCCCAGCTGAAATGGCAGGGAGTGCCTGCCAAGCTGCTGGTAGGTCTGCGATTTTGGGACATAGGGGTGGATGCCATCATGCTCCCCAGAGCAGAGATGGAAATGCTGACTGCCATTGCCACATGCTTTTCTTTAGGACAGTGTGAGACTTGCCATGATGGCAGGAATGAGGGGGGAGGCTAAAGCCCTATGTGTGTGGACTGATTTCCTGGACTATGACCGGATGGGCACAAGCTCCTTTGTTGAATGGACTTACGGATTTTGGACAATGTGAAATACCCTGATGGGGGTGGGGGTGGCTTTGCTGGAGGCCCACCTGCCCCGGGAAGCTTTTCCCATGGCTAGAAAGAAGGCTGAGGACATTTTGCACTTTTGGCAAAGTGCTCAGAGACTGGTGAAATGTATCTTTGTAATTGTTGAAACTGTATGATTTGGGCTATTGCTGTAATTTGTATAATGTACTTAATTTCCTTGTATAAGAATGCTGGTGGTGTAGATTGTGGGTAGTAAAGTGAGCATAAGGGTGGATTGTTGGGCAGATAAAATATATTATGCTCACTTTGTTAAAGATGGCGCTGCCCACATGGAAGTTCGTTGATATTAATGTGTGTTCTGGAACAGGCTGTGGGCAGGCTAGGTCGTTATAGCCTAAGGCTTAGTTTAAGAGTAAGCTCTTCTCCACACCCTTGACTTATTGGATAATGTAGGGTGGTGCACTCTCTTGAGGAATCCCATTATGCCTCAGATGGGTGGCTTTGTATCAGAGACTTTCTTTATGTATAATTGGATTAAAGGTTTGGATTTTCTAGGCTATAAACGGGGGCAGTCCGGGAGCTTGCTCTCTCTCTCGGTTCCTGGGTTCCTGAGATTAGTATTAGAGAGGAGAGCAGAGTAAGGCCACGTGAAGGCCAGGAGAAGCAGCCAAGATGGCAGAGTGCTGAGGAAGAAGCCAGTTTGTTAAGAGTTTGTGCAGGAGGAGATGGGAAACAGAGGTGAATAAGTCTGGTGAGCTAGAAAGCTTTGATTCTAGGAAACTCGGATAAGTCAGTAGCTTTGTGAGCACTGAATGTGTGGGTTTTGGAGCCCAGTGTGTGTTTTTGCTTGCCCGCCGGGTGCAAGCTAGAATTAAAGCTGATGGCTCACCAGTTCGTGGCTCCGGTGTTTCGTTGCCATCTGTCCGAATCTAATGCGAACCTGCGTGGGTCGGGCTGCTGTGATAGTGGCCTCGGCCACAGGCTTTACATTTGGCGTAGTCTATGGCAGGATTTGATACAGATTGGCATGGAGCCACCACCACCTTTGAGTGGTGGAGTAGAGGACTGGTTGCTGTTTTGGTTTCCCATAGCTGTTTTTTGGGGGACTGTAGGCTGGCTGACTTTTACAGCCATGTGTGAGGAAACTGAGAGCTCTATTAAAGAGGCTGCCCAGGACCTGCAGGCTGAGCAGCGGGAGGAGTTGGAGGAAACGTGGGAGAAACAGATGCTGACCCTGGAGCTGAAGGAAGCGCTGGAGGAGGAGGCCAACCAGGATTGCGAGATTCACCTGGAAATGGAGCAGACGCTGGAGAAGGAATCACAGGTTCGTGAGTTGGAGATTGCCCTGGATGTTGTGGAGAGCCAGCAGCGGCATGAGGTTGGGCCTGAGGTCAGGGCTGGAGCTGAGGCCAGGGCCGGGGCTGAGGCCGGGGTTGGAGCTGTAAGACCTGCTGAGCAGAAAGCAGAGGCAGCAAGGGGCTCGAGCCCTGCGTTGGGAGCTGATGTTTTCAGTTCTTCCTTGGAGGATGAGGAGAATCGAGCTGGAGCTGCAATCCACAGTCTCCAGAAGATGAGAGCCCAGCTGAAATGGCAGGGAGTGCCTGCCAAGCTGCTGGTAGGTCTGCGATTTTGGGACATAGGGGTGGATGCCATCATGCTCCCCAGAGCAGAGATGGAAATGCTGACTGCCATTGCCACATGCTTTTCTTTAGGACAGTGTGAGACTTGCCATGATGGCAGGAATGAGGGGGGAGGCTAAAGCCCTATGTGTGTGGACTGATTTCCTGGACTATGACCGGATGGGCACAAGCTCCTTTGTTGAATGGACTTACGGATTTTGGACAATGTGAAATACCCTGATGGGGGTGGGGGTGGCTTTGCTGGAGGCCCACCTGCCCCGGGAAGCTTTTCCCATGGCTAGAAAGAAGGCTGAGGACATTTTGCACTTTTGGCAAAGTGCTCAGAGACTGGTGAAATGTATCTTTGTAATTGTTGAAACTGTATGATTTGGGCTATTGCTGTAATTTGTATAATGTACTTAATTTCCTTGTATAAGAATGCTGGTGGTGTAGATTGTGGGTAGTAAAGTGAGCATAAGGGTGGATTGTTGGGCAGATAAAATATATTATGCTCACTTTGTTAAAGATGGCGCTGCCCACATGGAAGTTCGTTGATATTAATGTGTGTTCTGGAACAGGCTGTGGGCAGGCTAGGTCGTTATAGCCTAAGGCTTAGTTTAAGAGTAAGCTCTTCTCCACACCCTTGACTTATTGGATAATGTAGGGTGGTGCACTCTCTTGAGGAATCCCATTATGCCTCAGATGGGTGGCTTTGTATCAGAGACTTTCTTTATGTATAATTGGATTAAAGGTTTGGATTTTCTAGGCTATAAACGGGGGCAGTCCGGGAGCTTGCTCTCTCTCTCGGTTCCTGGGTTCCTGAGATTAGTATTAGAGAGGAGAGCAGAGTAAGGCCACGTGAAGGCCAGGAGAAGCAGCCAAGATGGCAGAGTGCTGAGGAAGAAGCCAGTTTGTTAAGAGTTTGTGCAGGAGGAGATGGGGAACAGAGGTGAATAAGTCTGGTGAGCTAGAAAGCTTTGATTCTAGGAAACTCGGATAAGTCAGTAGCTTTGTGAGCACTGAATGTGTGGGTTTTGGAGACCAGTGTGTGTTTTTGCTTGCCTGCCGGGTGCAAGCTAGAATTAAAGCTGATGGCTCACCAGTTCGTGGCTCCGGTGTTTCATTGCCGACTGTCCGAATCCAATGCGAACCTGCATGGGTCAGGCTGCTGTGATGGCGGCCTCGACTATTGGCTTTACATGCAGAGAGAAGGAGATGGGGAACAGAGGTGAATAAGTCTGGTGAGTTAGAAACCTTTGATTCTAGGACACTTGGATAAGTCAGTAGGTTTGTGAGCACTGAATGAGTGGGTTTTGGAGCTCAGTATGTTTTTACTTGCCTGCCGGGTGCAAGCTAGAATTAAAGCTGATGGCTCACCAGTTCTTGGCTCTGTTGTTTCATTACCGACTGTCCGAATCTAATGGGAACCTGCACTGGCCAGGTGGCTCTTATGGTGGCCTTGACTCCTGGCTTTACACAGGCTCACTACTTGTAGCACTCCAGCCTGCTAGGAATTACCATTGTCATGTGGAAAAAACCTACTCAACACACAAACTTATGTCAAGAGGAAGAGGGGGAGGCTTGACAAAGGAGGCAAAGAAGACCTCCTGACTTTCATTCTTCCTTAGCTTTTATTGATCAGAAGCAGAACAGAGGTAACAAGATTACAAGGGAGGGAGACCAGGTGATAAGGGGAAAGAATGACTAACAATCATTTTGAAGACATGGAGAAAGGGCTAATTTGGATCAGTGCATTCTTTTTCTTTTGCTAATTAACAAAAGAGGCAATCTAGGACCTGTAGGCTAATTTTCTAAAGCCCTTTCATATGCATTTCTTTGTGTCTGCACAAAGGTCACTCACTCACACAGCTTCTAGGTGTTTGCATCCAAGAGACTTTCACTCAGGTCTTTTAACTAAAGTTCCCCAATCCAAGTCATAGATGGTTCAAAGTTAGATGGGTGATTACTTACGAAAGACATGACATTTTTCATACTTATGCCAATTCTTTAAAACAGGAATCCTTCTTTTCCTTCATTTCATGGTTAGGACACTGAGACTTAGATCAAGTACAGTGTGTCCGTAAAGTCATGGTGCACTTTTGACCGGTCACAGGAAAGCAACAAAAGAAGATAGAAATATAAAATCTGCACCAAATAAAAAGAAAACTCTCCCAATTTCATACCTATTTAGTGCAGTTTGATGTGGGCTCCATTTGTTGCCCTACACAAATCCAAACGATACTGAAGTTCTTGCATACACGGGTAAGGACATCTGGTATAACAGTGAATAACGTCTGTGATTCTCTGTTTTAAGTGATTAATGTCGTTGGTACGTTCAATGTACACATGTTGCTTCACATAACCCCAAAAGTAAAAGTCTAAGGGCATCAGATCCGGGGATCGTGGTGGCCATGGCTTGACAGAACCCCTGTCTATCCACCGCCAGGGGAATGTTCTATCCAGAAACTCATGAACAATGGTGGCATAGTGTGGAGGAGCGTCGTCCTGTTGAAAGATGACATCCTCTGGAAATTGTGGCACTGCATACAATTCCAAGGTGTCAAGATAGGTGTTTGCCATCACAGACTGCTCCAAGAAGAAAAATGGGCCTATCACCTTATCATGCATCAGGCCACACCACACATTCACTTTAGGGGTGTTACGTTCGTACGCAACGTAGGCATGAGGATGCTCAGCAGCCCATATTTGGACGTTATGGCAATGAACGTGTCCACATATATGGAAGGTCACCTGTTGGGCAGATAAAATATAATATGCTCACTTTGTTAAAGATGGCGCTGCCCACATGGAAGCCCGTCACCCAGGTGATATTATTTGCCCTTATTATTTGCTTGGGATGGGTGTGGGGGAAAGACTGTAATGTAAGCAGGCCGGGTCATTATAGCCTAAGGCTTAGTTTTAAAGTAAGCTTTTCCCCACACCCTTGACTGATTGGATGACGTGGGGTGGTGCGCTCTCCTGAGGAATCCCATTATGCCTCAGATGGGTGACTTTGTATCAGAGACTTTCTTATTTGTATAATTGGATTAAAGGTTTTGAATCTGTAAATCCAGTAGTCGGGGTCAGGATCACAGACACCTGACCCGTGCAGGTTCGCATTAGATTCGAACAGTCGGTAATGAAACACAGGAGCCAAGAACTGGTGAGCCATCAGCTTTAATTCTAGCTTGCACCCGGCGGGCAAGCAAAAACACACACTGGTCTCCAAAACCCACTCATTTAGTGCTCACAAAGCTACTGACTTATCCGAGTTTCCTAGAATCAAAGGTTTCTAGCTCACCAGACTTATTCACCACTGTTTCCCATCTCCTCCTGCACAAACTCTTAACAAACTGGCTTCTTTCTCAGCACTCTGCCATCTTGGCTACTTCTCCTCCACATGGCCTTAATCTGCTCTCCTCTCTAATACCAACCTCAGGAACTCAGGAACCAAGAGAGAGATCAAGCTACTGGTCTCTCCCACTTTATAGCATAGACTCAAAACCTTTAATCCAATTATACAAACAAGGAAGTCTCTGATACAAAGCCACCCATCTGAGGCATAATGGGATTCCTCAGGAGAGTGCACCACCCTACATCATCCACTAAATCAAGGGTGTGGAGAAGAGCTTACTCTTAAACTAAGCCTTAGGCTATAACGACCCGGCCTGCCCACAGCCTGTTCCAGAACACACATTAATATCAACGAACTTCCATGTGGGCAGCGCCATCTTTAACAAAGTGAGCATAATATATTTTATCTGCCCAACAGAATCTATGCTATAAAGTGGGGCAGACCAGGAGCTTGCTCTTTTGGTTCCTGAGGTATTAGAAAGGAGAACAGATTAAGGCCACAGGGAGGAGAGGAGAGGCAGCCAAGATGGTGGAGTGCTGAGGGAGAAGCCAGTTTGTGCAGAGTTTGTGTAGAGAAAAGGAGATGGGGAACAGAGGTGAATAAGTCTGCTGAGCTAGGAACCTTTGATTCTAGGAAACTCAGATAAGTCAGTAGCTTTGTGAGCACTAAATGAGTGGGTTTTGGAGCCCAGTGTGTGTTTTTGCTTGCCTGCCAGGTGCAAGCTAGAATTAAAGCTGATGGCTCACTGGTTCTTGGCTCCTTTGTTTCATTACCGACTGTCCGAATTTAATGCGAACCTGCACGGGCCAGGTGGCTGTGATAGTGGCCGTGACTATTGGCTTTACATCACCTCATCGCTAAACATAATCTTCTGCAAAAAAACCTTGCATCATTGTCAATCTCATGAAGCATATCTGTAGCAAACACGCATCGTGTGCGTCTATCCACCAGTTTGATAGCTTGCAACAGACGCGATTTGTACCCCGTAAAACAGAGACATTTCTTTAACACCTCATGAACTGCAGTCTTGCTTATGTGTAATTGTTGAGCACACGCACGCACAGATTTTTTTAGGGCTCCTTAGGTAGCTATCCCGTCTAGCCTCTACAGACTTGTCACTGACTGATGGCCTACCAGAATGGGGTTTCTCCACCAAACTGCCAGTTTCCTTCCACTGCTTATCCCACCAACTAATGTTATTCTTATGTGGTGGTGCTTCATTATAAACGCGCCAATATTCACGTTGCACTTTGGTCACGGATTCGAATTTAGTGAGCCACAGAACACACTGAACTTTCCTCTGTACCGTCCACATTTCAACTGGCATGGCTGTGGGCTGCTCCGCTGTATACATGGTGTTATGTCATCATCTGTGCATGCACACGTGCTGTCACATCATCCTACAGAAACTGGGAGTGTTTTTCTTTTATTTGGTGCAGATTTCACATTTTTATCATCTTTTGTTGCTTTCCTGTGACCGGTCAAAAGTGCACCATGACTTTACGGACACACTGTACTTTGGTCAAGGTTCCATTGCTAGTGTGATAGAGTTTGGATTAGCAAGACTGACTTTGAGGTCACTTTTAAATTGTTTGGTTTTATTTCTTTTCAGATTTTAAAAAAGCAAAAACAGAAGCAGAAATAGCAGAAAATTTCTTAAGTTAGGCTTCCAGCCTATGTTATCAACTCTTCTTTTGTTGTTTTGGTTTGGTTTGATTCGATTTTTTTGCATGCATGAAAAGACAAAGAAGGCAAACTTAACGATGGTGTGGTTCTTGTAAGCAAAGTCTCTGTAGCTAAAATACATAATTACATGATGTAAAGGTCCAAGAAACAGGCTCTGATTCAAGGTCAGATGTGTCAGCACACAGGAGAAGCATAAGACTCTGCTGATTATTTTTCTCATAATGCTCCTAATAATTCAGCCACATCTTACTTCACACCCTGTCACTGTGCTCACAGCTTCCCCAGTGGAAGAGTTTCTCAGAAATTGGCAGCACCTTCCAAATATTTTTATTATTATTATTATTTATTGTTTTTACAGGGGAGAGAGGGATAGATAGGGACAGACAGACAGGAAGGGAGAGAGATGAGAAGCATCAATCATCAGTTTTTTGTTGGGGCTCCTTAGTTGTTCATTGACTGCTTTCTCATATGTGCCTCGACCGTGGGCCTTCAGCAGACCGAGTAACCCCTTGCTTGAGCCAGTGACCCTAGGTCCAAGCTGGTGAGCTTTTTGCTCAAGCCAGATGAACCCACACTCAAGCTGGAGACCTCAGAGTCTCGAACCTGGGTCCTCCACATCCCAGTCCGACACTCTATCCAGTGCACCACCGCCCGGTCAGGCCCAAATATAATTTAACAGACCAAAGCAACAGATTGGGTTGTGTGGCATTCCACACTGTTCTTCTGACATTTGAAAACTTTGATTCAGTTTCCAAAGCTTAATTAATATGCATTCAGTTTGGGCAAGTTTATGATAATGAAGGGTATATCCAGACCTGCAGCATGTCTGGGGTGGAGGTGGAGATTGTTACTTCTGTATCTGTGATGGTCAGCTGTACCTGTGACATATCTGTGGATCTGGGACAGTCCCAAGGTGACGGGAAAGTAGAGGGCTAGATTTAGGGTACTGACCCTAAAAGTATTCAATTTCATTTAAATGAACAATCTAAAACATAGTGAACAAAATTAGTGATTCAGATACACACATGCTAAGGACACCGAAATATGAATTTACTCACTTTGACATACAAAAAGACAAATCAAATTTCCCTGTAATTTAAATTTTAAAATCAAATGCTATAAAAAACTGAAAGCCTAATAGCTTTATTAAATACTACATTTTTCCCTACACAATTACCTCAAATGATGATTATACATATATAATATTATATGTATATAAATAAGTGATCTGGCAACTTCTGTATAAAGCAATCTGAAATTGCATGAATAGTCTCTGTGTTACCTCACCCCCCAGGACATCAATGCACATAAAATCTTACACTTGACAAAAAGAAAATGACTATATGTGCCTCAAATACAATGGGAGACATTAGCAGAGATCTATACAAAATAATTTTCTGATCAATTATAACTTATTAAATAAGACTTGGTCTGAAATGAATACACTTGGGGTACACTATTATTTTAACATTGAAAATGTATTTTCCCATTCTTCACAGATTCTTTTCTCTGGGGAATAAATAAAAAAGGAAATCCAGTTCAATTTATTTCCTCCAATATAGCACACCAGGACTTCCTCATTTAAACTGCAGATGATGTTGTCCCCTCTAGTCTCCTCCTCCCCTGAGCCTGCGTCAAAGAAGACTCTCATTGTATGCTCAGCCACCAGCTACCACAAGTCACTTAAGTAAACACAGAGGCACCTTGGTAAAAGCAATTGCATGGTCTGAATACCATCAACTGACACTTCTATTCAGTGACCCTCTCAGGTCTCAGAAACAGTCTTTTCAAATTCCAGGTCTTGGGGTATTGATTTCAATCAGCAGCTTTTCCTAAGAGCATCATTTCAAAAATAGCCCTGTCACAATTTCTACTATCTCATCTTAGTTTCATCTGGGCTTTGTATTCCTATTTGAAACCATCCAGTGAGATGACACCAGAGGGTTTTACTGAGACATCGATTCAACTTCATGCATAGGCAATAGAATATATTCTCCTGTATATATGAAAACATTAATATTTAAGTTTGATGGTGGAAGGTTTCAGGTTTAAACAGTCTGGTTACTTTTTTCCCCCTTCCTGCAGAAAGAAAAAGCCCAAATTAGACCACGCTTATCATAAAATTCTCAAGCTTATTGCTGAACTGAACTGGCAACTCAACTTATTAGCATCAAGTCTACCCTTTCAGGACACCTATGGAATAAGCTTAAAAGAAAAAAAAGTCCAAAAAGATGTGTGGCACTTGTGCCTCTAACAATCTAGATGATGCTAAGTTTTTCTCAAGTTGTCATAAGGTATCTAACAAATGTTTATTTAATGACAGTGATCAAAAGAAGGATGACATCCATCATTTAACTTTACAATAAGAATGTGGAAGTTCTGAGTCACCCATACTCTTACCTGTTAAAAATTTCTTGGATTGCTCTGATAACCGTCCCATAACAGATAAAGTGAGATTATTTTTCTATTTCAAAGGAAATAGCAAAGAAGCTAATTTTAATTACTTTCTACACTGTAATAAATATGTCCTTTCATTTAATCTTTACATAGGCTCTTGAGAAAGTAATATCACATTGCACAAACAAAAAAACAACTGATACGAGGGACCTATCCACATCATCAGGGATTTGAATCAAATTGGGATTTGAATCCAGGTCTTTGGAGCACAAATACAGGCATTCAGATACGGTTTTAGCATTTACTGTGTACCAGGTGCTATGTGAGGTAAGGGGTACTTACAACTAAACAGTATATATATGGGTCCTGCTCTCAAAGAATCCCTATTCAAATAGAAACCAACAAGACAAAAATATCACAACTGAAAATATGGAAGAAAAAGTCTAAAGTTAAATATTAGCATACTGAACACTGAGTATATTCAACAATATTTGATTGAACAGGTTTGGGCCAGGAGTGTAAGGATGCTTCAGCCTTAAGAAAGAATGTTTCAAATTAGGAAATCAGGAAAGAAATGTATTATTATCTTGAATGCCAAAAGGCATTTAATAAAAATGAATATCTGTTATTGATATTTAGAAACTTACTAATATAGAAATAAAAAAGGAATAATTACAAATACTGGAAAATAAATATTATCATTTACCCAGAAAACCCAAAGGAATCAACTAAAAACTATTAGAAATAGCAAAAGTTAAATCAAAGATAATTAGTATGATATAAGTGTACAAAAAGTAAGCACTTTTCTATACACTATAAATTCCAAGTTAGAAAAAAAGTTTTATTTTAAAGATCCACATGTTGGTAGTTTATAAAATCATTGAGTACCTAGAAATAAAGTCAAGAAATACACAAGACTCATATGAAACAAGATAAAAGAATACAATCTTATATACTTTTGGAGGATAATCCACTTTTACAATGTCTTTGGAGGGCAATTTGGTAGTATTTATCAAAATTGAAGATATCCTTTGACCCAGCAATTTTACTTCCAGGAAACTCTTCTGCTGAAATTCAGTCAGATTCAAAATTATCTACTTGCAAAGATGTTTACTTTATGTATATACATATATAAAACATATACATGTATTTAATGTAAAATAATAAAAATTGGGAAGAAATAGGTGGCTATCAAAAAAGGGAATAGATAATTAAGCAACAGCACATTTATACTATAAAACATCATATATCCTGTAAGTAGAGTAAAAGAAATATATAGAAACTAACTTAGAAGGATGTCTATCACACATTGTTGAATAAAAAAAAAGTTGAAAAATTATATATATTTTCTTTATTGATGTACATGTTTCTATTATGTCTCAATTTTTATCCAGCCTATTGTTTCTACAGTTTAATAAAGATCCTGCAACTCACAGTACACTCCATAAATTTTATAACAGAAATATACACCAAGTACTGTGAGAGCCCAGAAAGGAAATGTAAAACTTTCCCAAGTGAAATCAGGCTTAGGCATCACGGGAGAGCTCTGTGCCTCGATGGGTGAAGAGGAATTTTTTCAGTAAAATGGCTGTGAAGCATTTCAAAGAGAGAATAGCCCCTAGTGCCAAGACCCAGGAGAGCGAAAGTCATGGCACATTCCAGTGAGACTGAAAACCACATGCAGCAGAAACCTGGGAGGTAGTTTGGGGCTCAGTTGGGAAGCACCTGATGTGACAAACTAAGGGATTACAATTTCATTCAACCTCACTAGGGACACAAAAGGGCTTTTAAAGTAGATAAATAGTGCCTGACCAGGCGGTGGCACCGTGGATAGAGCATCGGACTGGGATACGGAAGACACAGGTTCGAGACCCCGAGCTCGCCAGCTTGAGCGCGGGCCCATCTGGCTTGAGCAAAAGCTTGTCAGCTTGGACCCAAGGTCGCTGGCTCCAGCAAGGGGTTGTTCTGTCTGCTGAAGGCCCGCGGTCAAGGCACATGTGAGAAAGCAATCAATGAACAACTAACATGTTGCAACGGCAACGAAAAACTAATGACTGATGCTTCTCACCTCTCTCCGTTCCTGTCTGTCCCTATCTCCATCTCTCTGACTCTCTCTCTGTCCCTGTTCAAAAAAAAAAAAAAAAGTAGATAAATGGCATAAATTCTTCAGGAAAATAAAATACCCAGTCAACAGTGTGGGAGATCTATAGCATAAAAATTTGAGGGGAAGAGAGGGATTTTGGAAAGAAAATAAGCAAGTTGAATTTGTGGTAGCATCTCACACAATGACAGGATAAGGTTTAGAGAAAACATTGTTTTTAATGGGTCTGTGTCATATAATACAACTTGGAAATATGGAAGATGTATCAAAAATGCAAAACGAGCACTGGGGCAAGTGAGAGGAAAAGGTGGATTTGAGAGGGGAGAAGAGACAGGACAGAGGGTCTCACACTCACCATCAGCCAGAACTGGCCCAGGGTGTCACATAGATATCACCTCTTTCAGGGTACAAGTAATAGGGGAAAATCGTTAAGATGAATGAGTCTGGTCTAGCCTCAAAATCAGAATGTGGAAAGCAAGTTGCAACACCCTCGCCAGAAAAAAATAAAAAATAAATAAACATGTTTATTGAATCTAGAATATTATTTTGGGTAACAAGCCCCAGGAAGTTTTTTGATACTGACTATAGATCTAAATAAAATAATCTGAAATAATCATTTGTGAGGAAGCACTTCTTCGCTCATCAGACACATATCTGCCATGTTTCCATCATCTTTCAGGCAGTGTTCTGAGGGCTAGAGCTGGAGAAAACAGAAGGAGAGGGAACAGTTCCAGCACTGAGGATCTTTGCTGCTGCTGAAAGAACCCAAACACATGAGAGAACCCGAGAGAGAATCTGCCAAGTTAGCTAAGAACATCAATCAGTATGGCGAGTCAAAGAAAAGGGAGTTCCCAGGCAGAGGGACAGCACCAAGGAAAGTGGCGAAGGCGTGGAAGGGCCTCTGGTTCTCCTTCTCCTTCCCCCAGCTGTGAGCCTCTTGTGTGTAGGGCGGCACTTCCCTTCAGTTTGCCAACGACTGGTTGCATGTGAGCACATGGAGGCAGTCAGTGAGTTTCAGTGAATTGAGCACTGACCGGATGATGAATGAGGGGGAAGTAGGAAACAGCCCGACGCTATTCTCTGAGGGTCTTTGACACCAACGCCAACATCTAGTGAGCATTTTGCTATCCGCTGAGGGCTGCACGGGCATGGCTCCGTTGCACGCTCACAACAGTTTTTTGAGATGGAAAACCTTGGCACCCTCATTGGAAAGAGGAAGTCACTGGTTCATAAGAGAAGCAGGCAGAAATAAAAGGGCAAAGAGACAGATATATATTGAGATGCTGGGAAGAGGTAGCAAGGTAAAGCAGCGCACTCTGGCTTCAACTCAGTGGGATTCAGGTTGCTCTCAGTGTTCACAACAGCAGCCATGCGGACTGAGTTGAGAGTATCTGAGCAGGGAGTGTTTATGTGCATGCGTGCATGTGTGCATGTGTGCGCACACGCGCCTAAGTGCGAGTCAAATGAACACCGGTGTAGGTAAAATTCAGAGGAGCAGAGTCAAGTCAAGAGAGAGAGAGAGAGAGAGAGAAGAGAGAGGAGGGTAAGCAGGTGAACAGAACTATGAATGGTTTTAAGGCAGGGAATGGCCAGAGGCATCAGGACTTGGACACATAAAGACAAAATTTGACACCTAATCTCAATCTCTCCCTTATAAAAAGTGCCATAGATTTGATGGCAAGAGTTGTTAATTTTTGTAACTGAGGGTGGCACAATGGTTATATTGTATATACTTCTTTGTTAAAGTCCTCATTTAGGGATGGTTACTGAAGTAATATGACATGATGTCTGCAGGATGGTGTGAGCTTGAAAAAACAAGTAAAAATTTGGAGCAAGGCATTATGTCACAAAACCTCTAAAGAAGGAGACCTGGAGACCTGGCCATAAACCAACCAAGGGGTTATGAAAGAGTGATAGGATTCTCTAGCCATCTTATTTCCTTCTGGGGACATTAAATGGCCCAATAGCAGTGTTCATGAAAGAAAAATGAATTTCAAATATAAAATACACTGTGTCTTAAATTAAAAGATACCTCCTATATATGTTAATTTTATTCAGAAAAAAATCAGAGTCAATTATATAGCAGATGTAGGTCTTTAAGCAAAGTACACAGGTGATTGCAAGATGTATTTAAGTTGTGCAAAAATTTGCTAGCCTTCCCACCTCTTCCCCTCCCCAACCTGAAAAAAATTTTCTTACCTATTGATGACCTTCAATTATGTAACAGAATTGCAAATTCTGATTAAAAATGTGTATCTAATCTTTTAAATTAAAAAAATATATGTTTAGCATGGCACCATAGACAAACTGTTTAGCCTGACTAATGGGGCATGTGACTAACACAAGGGCTAAAATTAGAAATCGGAAATGTAGAAAGCCCTGAATAATGAACCAAAATTATTGTCTGTATGATTCTTTTCACATTAGATTCCAATTACCTATTTCCAAGTGAACTCTGGAGATCTCACCCATAAAAAGACATGTTGGGTTGCATTCAGTTTATTTTAAATACACACACACACACACACACACACACCAAACAAAGCTATCAGAAAATCCTCCCCAGAAACTGAGAATGATTTCCTTATGTCTTGAGAGATACTGCCAAGATTCCCTTTAAGGTTTACTTAGATGGCACTCAAGTAAGATTCCCATATGGAATTACTCCCCACACAGGAGCCTGACCTGGGGGAAGCTGAACAAAGCAGAGATTATTTACAAACTCCCAAAGTAGGGGCTGTTTTACATTTCCCCCACCCTGGATCTGATTCTATCAGTAAATTCAGCACATATTAAGTTATAAAGCATAATTATGGAAAAGCCAAGAAGTGCTACAGAGGATCAACCCTGCTTACACCGTGAGGCAGAGGCCAAGGCAGCCGGATGCTAGACGGGCTGCCTGGATGGCTGGCACCCACGAGTTACCACCACGACTGAGGCAGCCAGAGACGATTGATCCCAGCAGGCTCATGCCAATTCCTAAAGACATCTTATAGGAATCAGCTGTGTTCTGAGGGCGGGCAGCCTTCCTGTCAGATAACATTCAGGCAGTTGCAATAACCCCAGAAGCTCAACCCACAAAGTACCCTCAAACCCAGGGCCTTAATTAATGTAAGCAATACCAACATACCAGTTATTAGGGGGGTGGGCTTTGGCTGGTTTTTATCCAAAGAGGAAAAGAAAAAAAGATTTTCATGACATAGAAGAGTATTTAAGGACTGTCATGAAAAAGGTAATACTTTGTTTTGGCTATCCTAAAAATGGTAGGTAAAAACATTGTATAGCTTTTAATTACCAATTAAGCCACTTGTATTTTGTTAATTGAGAAAGCCTCAAAATTTTTTTCAAATATGATGGGAATTCTTTTAGGTTAATTTGCCTATATCTTATCATGCCCTAGACTTTTCCTTGTTTCATGGGCATACAAAAGAGACATCAGACTGCTCATTCAGTAGGAGGGCAAAATACTGTGTAAGGGAACAACAGACTTGGCCTCAGCATCCTGAGGCTGGTCAACCATGTCTGTGTAATAGTGGAGAAGTAGCAACCCAGCCCTGAAACCACACATGGGGCTCCTGGATCCACCATCAATTGGATTGAGTGATCTCTTGCTACAGCCATCATTTAGACAATGTTAATTTTTAAGTTATTATTATAGAAGGAAGGCAGAACAAAGTAAAATAAAGCTTTGGAGTAAATCTGCCTGGGTTCAAATTTCATCTTCACCACTTACTAGCTGTGCTACTAAGTCCCTTAACCACTGATCTCACTTTCCTCATTACTGAGACGGAGCATATTGGTATGCCCTCCGTGATGCTCTCTACTGAGACTTCAGTGACAACCTGAGCTTGGTTTAGTGCCTGGCACATTATGACTCAATAAGTGCTTGTCATTTTTATGATTATCTAAATAATTTACACTTTCAAAGCATATAAAGAAAATCAAAGACCCTTTGATTGTGCTTTCCTATAACATCCTACAATGAGAGTCTTGGTATCTTTCCCATGTGGGGCATGCAGAAGGTATTCCATAAAGTTTGTGGATTAAACTGAAAGTACAGTTATTCTGGAATATAAAGTAGGTGAAAACTTTATTTTTAGAAGCAAAAGCACTAATACAAATATTTAAAGAATCATATTAGAAAAAATCTGAAAAATGCTGTGATATTAATGGCAATGATATTTTATGCCATTTTGTCAAAAACTTTATGAAACATAAACAATATTTCTGATGAATGAAAAATATATTGTGTTGGTTGAATTGGCCAAATTGACAATTTTGTGGAGTACATCGCGGTAAATCAGAAATCCCTGGAGAAAAAGAAGTTTGGTGCTATGAAAATGCTTGAGAGAAAACCATCTGGCAATCTATTTTTGTTTGACCCTAATTCATCATTTTAAATGTAAAAAATACTTTAAGTTCCAAAATAAAAATTATTCAAGATGTGTTTTTAATTTGCTTTGAATGACAGCAAAGTAAATAACCTCAATATTATGTTTTTGTTTCCCTTGGGGGACATTAAAATTTTTTGCTTTATTTTAGCAAAGTGCCAATCAAAGGAGTGCTGCTTAAGATGTTCCAATGAAAAACTGAGAAAACAATCTCCAGTGTCTAGTAAAAATTAGACTCATCACTTAATGTTACTGTGCATATATGTGACATTCGATTGTTAGGTCTCGTGTGTGTGTGTGTGTGTGTGTGTGTGTGTGTGTGTGTGTGTGTGTGTGTTAACCATTCCAACAGAATCTAGCGGAAAAATGGTCCTATTTCTTTGCTGTTCTAAATCTGCTGGTTGACAGTGTGTTTTGTCCTACAAAGATTTCTCTTAATGAATAATTCAGACTCAAAGTGCATATCGGTAACTATATTTAAAACCAAAAAATTCATCACATAATAAATACATTTTATGCACATGTTAACTTCAAATTTACTTCAGAAAGCTATTTACAATATAAATAATTATAAATGGAAACACTTTGCAAGATATCATTGACATAGCTAATATTTTCTACTTTACATTCCAAAGTAAAAGTTCAAATTACAGATTTATACTATGATGTCACTAAAAATTTTACATTGCAAGATGGTATTTGAAATATTGGCAATCAGTATCTTTTTTCACAAATATAATCCTTTTTATACCATGTCAGTCAAAAAACAAACATAAAATATTTTATCTTTTTTGAAGTGCCTACTCATATGTTTCATTTTTTTGAAATATCTCCCCTTTGGAAAATAAAGAAAAAAGTTACAGTACTTCTAAAATCTTCACGCCATTTCATTTCTTTTGAAATGTAAACACGCCAGGGTTGTTGGGTATAAATTCAATTGTGATTAAATGTGTTCCAGATCAGCAAATTAGGAAAAATTTTCTACTATATAGGTTTATGAAAGCAAAGCCCCATGCAGCAAAATTATAATAATTAAAACTATAAATGTTTGGTTTAAAATTATTAATTAGGATTTCTTGTATGAACCATCAGTTTTTAAGGAGCACAGAAGAATACAGTCTTGTTTCTTGTTTTACAATTGCATGTGTGTGTTCGTGTGTGCATACATATATGTAAATATATGTAATACGCACACATACAGCCTTTAAGCACACAACTTAGAAAAGGAACTCTGGACAGACCCCTATTTGGATGTGAGCACAATCTCACTTTTTGAGTTAAGGACTACCCGTACAATTCTTGTGCATAAGAAATGCGTACCACGTGGATATTTCCCCCAAGAACATTTTTTATGTAAGATATCCTTTCCATATGTTCATAGCTGTTCTGTCATTCATTTAAAGTTTAGAATGATAGTGAATGTTTTCTCCACAATGCATTTCCCAGTAAGAACTAACCAATAGATTTAACTGTATTAGAGTCAAATTCCTATTTGAAAATACTGACTGACATTCACATAAAATTTGAACCACTTACTTAGAAACCATAGGATTTACATTCTTCATTAAGTAATTTAGAAAACAGAATGTATGTCTATGTGATTTGCATGAACTGGGGAATCAGAACTGGGCATTCAAAATCCTTAAAGACAGTGTATTACAGTGTAAGCTATCCACTGGGCCAGGTAAGTGACCCCAAAATGGTGAAGTTCTCAGTTTTTCGAGTATCGCTCTGTCACTTCCAAATTCTACTAGTACCAAGAAAATTTTATTGAACACCTTAATAATGTTCTTCTCTTGAAAAAGAGAGAGAGAGCTATAAAATATTATACCTGTATACAAAATGTTTCTTTAGTTGTAGTGTCTTCTATCAAACTTAATTGGTCTAGGTCTTGGGTAGGTAGGTAGGTGGGTGGGGAAACCTTTCTTTTTATTTTAAAATATCTATGCATATTTTCCAAATGATTTTTTATTGAATCAATCTCCAGCCCCCACCCCCTTTGAAAAGAAAATAAAAAAATACGAGAATGTTATCCTTTTCAGGAAGATCCCATGAAAGCTTATTTTAAGTGGATTCTCTGCCCAGAGGCATCATGTGGCAGCAGAGTATAGAGAAAAATAAACAATACTACACAATAGAAATAGTCTAAATCTCATAAAATAAAATCAGAAAAGAATGAGTAGGTTTAGTGAGGGCAAATCATTTACTGCATCCTGTCTTTTTCTGAATGTTCCATCAGCACTGTTTCCTATTATCCTATATAAGGCAATTACAGTTGAGAAAAGCTGGTCTGTTATATTCAACATAGTATTTCGAAAGATGGAGCTGAAGCACACCTATGTGTCTGACCTGTGGTGACTGTGACAAGAATACTTTGCATCCAAAAAAATATGTCAAATCTGTATATTCTCAATAGCAGTGTTAACAACACTTTCCAAAGAAAGACAGGGGAAATATTCATTGATTTCTTTGGTCACTTTTTTAAATTAGGTAGGGCAGGCAAGTAAAATGGGCAGCAAAGGTACTCCTACTATTACTAGAAAGCATGAGCTTAGTTTCACCTAATGAATTGCTATATATTGTAAGAGCAATTGAATAGAGCACATCGCTACGACTCCCTAAGGTGATATAAAAATCATACCTCTCTCTCCATTTTAAGCAAGTATCATGATTCTCAGCATTTAACAAAGTTATGGAAATTAAGAATCAAAACCAAAGCCAATATAAGTTTAATTTTAACTGATTAAGTTATTGGAAACATAAATATTTTATATCCCATATTTTAAAAAGACACGGATGACATCTTCATTATGAGGCAATATGTTCCTGCACAGAACAAAAGAGTGTAGGTTGTAAATATATTTAAACATGTCTATGTGTACAGTATATTAAAAAGATACCTGGTCATAAACTGTCTCAACTTATGTTGGAACATTTTGTAATAAGCATGCCACATTGCAAAAAATATAAGCTATATAATACTGTGAGCCTGTAAGGCAGTGTACGTAATACAATAAATATGCTACTATAACATTATTGACTTATAAAATAAATAAATTGTATTTAAAACTGGGTCAATCCACCAAAAATTTTAATTAAAATGTAATTTAGTTAATTCTGTCCTCACTTAAAGATATTGGTCATACCATGTGAAAGATCATTACTCCTTCTAATTACCCCCTATTTATAAAGTTTATAATTTATTTCTTTCCTCAATTAACTATCTTCTATATTAATTTTCCACTGAAACTTCTTTATTGACATTCTTTTCTTTCAGATCAGTTCATTTTTCTTGATTCTTAAGATTCTATTTCCTTTATAGCCTCTGACCTTTTTGTAGAATGTATATCCATCAGTAAACCCCACTATATAGATTTCCTTTCCAAAACAGACCATATTCTTCAGATATTTGTGTCTGTAAACCATTTATCCATTTACAGAAGTCTGCAAAACCTTTAGCATTCCTAAAAACTTACTTCATGTTGCAAAATGATCAAAAATTCATTTTAAGTATTCCATGAGCTTCTCATAAATATTTTTTCCCAAAATTACTGAATACTTTTGCTTGTATAGTTCAAAATTTAGTTTTTATTGTTTGAACTTTTTTGAAAATATATATAACCACTAACTTTCTCACTTACTTGCACTTTTTCCATTTACAGCACAATGTTTCATACCCAGGACATATTTGTTTAATGTTATGTAACCATTTTTCTTCATGTGCAAACAACCCAGTATTTCCCTCTCAGATTATCATCATTCAGATTGTCATCTACCTATGGATTGCCAAATAACTGTGTCATATGATGAAAATATAGTAGTAATCCCTGAGTGTTCAATATCATGGTAGCTTTAAAATTATAAGTCAATTTCTTCCAATATATTCCCTTTGAATATGGCAAGAGTATCAGGTGTGGGACTCCTAGAAAATATTAGCTATGAAACTTCTTTAATCACTTATGTCACTTTGCTTTGATTACTAGGGAATAGTATCTTAAATAAATCGTATTTTTCTCCTCCCTTATCGGTTTTTACCATCTACATACTGGCTGAACTAGAAAGTTGTCTGTCTGTAAACTATACATGCCTAAAAGAGTCCATGCACCTGCTTAAATTATAAAGCGTCTAGACCTCTATATGAGTACAGAAAAGCCAGAATGATCAGTTTCAACAACTTAATCACTTCATGATTAAAAAGTTCAGTTCTGCTGCACCACCAAACTATGGAACCGTGGAACTTCAGAACTGCCATACAGATGAAGAAACTAGGGCCCAGGAGATGTGAGTGGTACATCTATGTTCACAAAATAAGTTACAGGCAGGGTCAGAACCAGATCCAAGAGATCTTGGCATCTAGTCTGCAGGTCTTTCTACTGTTTCACATGAACTTGAGACCAAGTTTTGTTTTTGCTGTTTACAAACAATAAAAAATATGAATACTTCGCCTGTTCTTTCAGTCAAAGTACTACTCTTGCCTTTTTAATCCCTTGTCCATCAAATTCAGCTTTTATCTTAAGACTCTCTCCTGAGGCTTTCCACATGTTGTCACATTTGCACATCTGTGCTTTGAAATGTTTTCAAACACATAACTGCTATCATGTAGAACTTCACTGGTTTCCCTTAGTTTTTGTTCTTATTACCCTTTTTTCTTGGTGAATTGGTTTGAAATTTTTATTTGGTTGGTTTTATAAGCCCCAAATATGTTGATTCCATATTTTAAACCTTAAATTGTTTGTTTTGAGATATTATTTCATTTCTCTCTGCCTCTGACCTATCTTCACTAACTATTTCCAATTGGGCACTCCAAGTTTTTGATGTATGTCTCAACATCTCTGTACTTTCACTTAGAAAAACCCTTACTTATATGTCAATATGATCCTGTTCCCTGTCTAACTCAAAAGTAAGGTAAAAAATCACCACTTCCTGATTGCTTATAATGGATACCAGGTGAAAACTCATTCTTATACCATATCCATAACCATTTCCCTAATTTATACCTGAACCAAATGAGCTAGCTGCTTAGAAACACAAAGAGGAAAACAGTTTACAAGATGCATCTCTCTCCTTGTTAGTTAACTTGGGAATGAAAATTTCTTTGAGAATCCTAAAATCCTAATGTTCTAAGGTTAAGGAAAGTTACCCATTTGGGGTATATTTATGGTACATAATCTATATGTCTGCACATAAAGTGTAGATAGCAGTCTGTGTGTGTGAGTTTCACTGGTTCATCACAGCACGATGTTGTCATCCATCAGTCCTTCCATGTGGTGTATATGCTCACTTAATCTACACAAGTATTTTTCTATTCAAAATTTATCTATTTGGTTTCCATATAATTAGAGGGGAAATTTATATATTCACTTCAGCTCCATTATCTGTGAATAACCTTGAATGCTAGTGCTGTTTTCTTTGATTTCAAAGGAACACATGTGAAATACCAAGTAACTTAAAAATTATCCTCTCTAACAATCTGTAGCATAGTAAATCCTGGTCATGGGGCACTAAACTATAAATATGTTTCAGAGATCCTTAAAGAACAAAATATTTTAGAAAAACATCAGCTTCCATTGGTTATTATGACAGATGTTCCCTTGTGTCCTTGTGCTGGGTCTGACTGCATCCTTAGATGGGAAGTTACATCAAAGTGTGAGCCATTACAGCCCAAGGAATAGTTTCTAATGGTTTCGCTGTCATATAAGTGCTCCAAGGCATATCCAGTTAATGTGTAAGCATGCTTATCAAAATACTGCCGGTGAGAGCCAAAGCAGTTTGGAGAGACAGCAGGATGGTCTCCTGCTGTCTGGTGAGGAGACATATCCGAATGGAGATAGTCTTTAGCTAGGATCAAACTGGATTTTGAAATGCGATCCGAACTGGGACTGCTTATCCTAGACAGTGCAGTGGGACTATTGTCATAGTCATTTTCGTGGGGGCTCAGCATCTTTCCCTCTCTCTGCTGGATGTGGTCACACGGTGAAGTGTTGGCAAGAGTGGAGCCAGGGCAGACTTCGTTTGTCGGTGGGGGCTGTTGGTAGTTTGCAAAACAGAGGGAGTGTTTTTTCCCTGCTCCATTAATGGAAGCCAGTTGGTCTGGGGGTGCTTTCCTTAGCTGCAATCTGTTCTCTTCTTCTTTAATCATTTGCTGGGTAGCTCTTATCAGAGTTTCAATTTTGCTAGGTTCATGCGGACTATTTTGATACTGCTCAGTGCGATAGCGGTCACCTGATTCGCTGGCAGAGCCGGGGTCTGGAGAACTGACCACGCTATCTTCATCCCAATGGCCTCGCCCTGGAAAAAATAAAAACTAAAAGGTAAGTCTTCTCAAAATTCACCCCCCGCCCAAATGTAAGTGTTCTTTTTAAAAACAAACATTATATTCTTCATCTTTAAAATATGCAGCAATATTTGAAACAGACAGGCTCACATGATAGATACGGGGTCAAAGTATTGTTCTGGAATTCATCGTTCTGTGGCTTTTAAGTGTAGATGAAGTTTGTAACATGTTTTTTATAAGGTAAACCTTGTTTGGAGGTTGTGAATGCCAATTAGCAAACAGGTGAAGTGTGTTTGTACTTCATGTATGCACATCATTGGACCTGTCTGGCTGTAAATTATAAAAGAAAAGTGCATAACTTTGGCTTATGTTATTTTCTAGAAAAGTGTCATGTTAAATTAATGCTTTGAAAATGCTTTCAATGGGGTTTTGGGAAGACGATGATAGAAGCTGGACTATTTCCTCAATTCCAAATAAATCACTTGAAATGCCAATATTGCTAAATGTATCTTAAGCAGAGTTTCAATAAAACTTTAATGTAATTTTTAAAGTGAGTGTTAATACATACACATTGATATAGATGTATATATGTAGATGTGTACATGGATATATGTATGTCTTGTCCCAATCAAAAGTATAAATATTGCCTTCTCAAATCTAATGGTAAAAATCTCAATTTTATACATAATCATATAATAACTTGTATCTGAAATTAGGTAAAGATAAATAAAAATTTTAAATGGTAATAAAACTCAATCTGAACCAAGGAGAGAGCTCTAATATGCAGGAATAGTGCATCCAAAATACATTTCATGAACTAAATAATTCTCAAAGCAGTCTGAAGTCAGTATGAAAGAAAAAAGAGAAAACAGGAAGGGACGCATGACCATTGTAAACTGCTTAACGCAGCAGAGAAGCCCTGGATCACACGATCCATTGCTTTCCTCTGCCCTTCTCTTCTTATTTTATTTCTAATATTTTCTTCCAAATCATGTACGGTAAGCCAGGATTTTCATTTCACTCAGTTCTTTGGCAAGCCCTTGCCCTTTGCCTTGGGCTTCTATTACCAGTCTACCAAACTAGAGAAACTCAAAGTAAAAGGAGAAAAATTAAAAGCAAAAACAGAAAATTAAAATCATAGAAGGCAGGCAGTGCCTGGGTGGCATCTGACAAAAGACGTTATGGGTGAGTACAATACCATCTAGCACATTGCTCACCTAAAGATGCAGCAAGAAGAGTAATATCAAGGCCATTGGATCAATTTTAATGTCATTGACTTTTAGCGAAATAGAAGGGTTTCAAAGATTTGTCTGGACCCAAGTTTGAAATGGACAGAATGGGTTCCTTGACCAGTTTTCTTTCAAATGAATGAAGAATAGCATTAGTAGCACTAAAAGCTTTCCCTTCAGTGCCCATTTCTGTGTGTTCAAACAGCCCTGTAATAACCTCGGGTGAAAATCTCTGGGTACTCCACATCTCTCTCTGTCATTTACTCACAGGGGACCTTGTGGGTTGCCACAATGAGGATGAAAGGTGGCAATTAATGGCATTTAATGTCTGGAGGGCCATAAAGGTTAAACTTCCTGTGATGTGAGTGATAGTCCATAAAACAAAGGCTGCCCTAGAATGCCAACAGTACCCCCGGAGAAAAACGCAGCTAGATGTGCCCCCAACCCAAGTAAGTCCTCATCTGAAGCATGAGAATACCAAGAAAACAATACACACAAAAAAAATTTTAATATGTACAAAACTACAAGTTTAATAGACTTAGCAATTCACTTTAACTTAATTTTTATACTTTTTGATGTTTAAAATGGGAATCATTTTTACTCACCTGTCCAAAATAAATGTATTTGGCAAACTATTAGCAAAATGGATACCGTTAAGAAAGTGGAATTGATTTTTTAAATCTTGTTGGTGTGAGTTTCTGTTTTGTAAATTCAAAGGAGAAAACCTCTGGGTCAGTCACTGCAGCATCCAAGCTAGAGGACTATCAGTCTGCCCAGGGACCCACTGCTGTGAGCTCCAGAGTCATTTCAACGCCCTTACCGTGGATCCTGTGGACTGAAGCGATGTGAGGCATACTGTTCTCATAGGTTTCTCGGCTCTCCGGGGAGGCCTTGGTCAGGGGCAGGGCTGCCCGGGAGCCCCACCAGGGCTCCCTCCCCGCCTGCTGCGTCCCCAGGAAGTACCTGCCGGCCTCGCAGCGGCCCCCCTCACAGGCCTGAGTATGGAAGTGCCTTTCCTCCACCAGCCTTGAGTGGTCCAGCGCGAAGCCATAGCAGAGCGCGCTGCGGTCCGAGAACTGTCTGTAGGCACAGGATGCGTCGTGCTGAGAACCTGGCCTGTCAGCCGGGTCCAGGAGCTGCGGGGAGGCTGTGTCTGTCAGGGGACTTCCGCCCCACTGACTGTCGTGATCAGATTCCGATCTTTCCGTGTGAAATCCCGAATACTGAAACCAAGAAGGTGAAAAACGTACACTTTTTTTAAAAAATAGCCCTTTACTCTGCAAGCACCCCTACAGACATACTGGGCTGAAGACACCAAAATAAGACTCACTCTAGCACCAGCTGGGCACCTCCGACTCACCCAGGAAGCAATCATACACAACAAAAATCCTTTTGGCTGCTGAAAAGAGGAGATAAAATAATAACAAACACGGGTGAAACTAAATGCCAGGCACTCTTGAAAGTGCTTAGTGTGAATTACATCCTTCAATCCACATAGTTCTTATCTAAACCCTGTAATGGAAATATTCATAACCCATTGTATGGATAGTGAGGCCCCAAGAGAAAACATGATTTGCCCAACACCACAGGGTTAGCAGGTGGCAATGCCAACAATCTAACTCAAATTCTCTATCACTACCCAAATGATATTGCCAAAGGGAGAGTACAAGAAAGCTTCAGATTTTATTTCTATTTGCATTCACGTTTTTTTTCTGAATTAGAAAACAAAACAAAAATAAAAATTAAGAAAGGCATCAATGTGCAGCACCTAACTCTTTACATTGGACTGTAAACTCTATGAGGGCTGGGTTGGCTTCACAGTAGGCTAGTTAATAAATGCTTACCTAATTCAATCGCAATATAACTTTTAAAAAGTCTTGCTTGTATAACCTGGCCCTACTCACTGGGGTACGTTTCTTGCTTTCTAAAGTAAACTTCAAATATGCATATGCGTAGGATCATCAGGAAAACACAGCTGCAGGCCATGCTGTGCCTTGTTGGAATTAAACTGCTTACTTGTTGCCAGGGTATTTGGTCTGGTGTTGAAAGAGAAGTAAAAGGCTCAGCAGACCTCCCTAGGAGATATGCTCCATTTGAAGGTCCACATGAGCCACTAATATTAGTAACATAATTTCTGTTCATTTTTGGTTATCTGATGCCAAATACAAAGCGAGGTACTAGAGATTTCCTGCTATGAAATTAATAAATGCCATTTATTGAGAATTTACTGTATGCCTTGTCAATGTGCTAATCACTGCATACATATTATATCATTAAATCCTCATAACCACCTGAACAGTAGTGTATCTCCATTCTATCCATAAGGAAACTGTACCACTGAGAGTGTTAATAAGAGGGTATGGCCACCCCATAGTCTATCTGGTCTCAAAGCCTACATTCCAAACAATAATTTTACACCTGAGAGAAAACACTGTTAAGGAAGAGAAGAGAGAAAAAAATCCAATGTTAGATTTTCAGAAAAGTAGCATGAACTGCTTTATAGGCTCAGGAACCAAAATATAAGTCCATTTTACATTTTATTCTTCGCCAAGAAAGAAAGAGGAATGGATGTCTATGGAGGGAGGGGAAAGATAAATTCTTTGGCTCCATTGTTTTTTTCTTGTCATGTGCTACTTGAGCAGAATTTACCCATGATTAGACCTACACAGGACAGGAAAACTCTGCTCCCTTCACACTAGGCCCACCCTCAACAGAAGGAAGAAGACTGACTTCCCCACTCAGTGCTAATAGGCAGCTCAACCTGGGGGCTCCTGGAGCCAGTGCAATGAGGTACAGAAGTTCCTGTGGGGTAGCTCCAAGATATGCTAGTAAATACATTGTGCTCAGGACAGAGTTCTGTGCAAGGTCCAGGTTCAAGGTTTTTCCATTACCATTTCTCATTATTACTTTAACTATTTTCCAAATGTACATATGGACTATCAGCATTTTCCATCAAGAAAGAATAATAGTCAATTCAACTTCTTTCCCTGCAGGACTATGAGTTGGACACATCAAGGCATCCTAAGCGCCGTGTTCCTACATCACACATACATGGCATCAGTGTTTTCTCCCCATGAGCACCAGCCTTTATTGTCATAAGAAACCACCTTCCCTTTCACCAAGCAAGTGGTGGCACCCCCTCTCCTTACTGAGTGAGAGTCAGAGTACTATACATTTGCCCTTTGGTAACACCATCCATGTACTTGCCTAAGGAAAATTCAGATCATTGTGCTATTCCATGCCAGGAACTGCCCAGACTCTGCTTGCTTCAATAAAAGTATAAACCAGGCCTATTTCTGAAGTACCACAGTCAAGACTTTTGAGCCCTGATGAGAAGGGGAAAAGCTTCCCCTGAGTATAGATGGGAAAGTGGTATTGGCACAGCAGAGAAGAACATTCAGTCCTTCGCTCACAAAAAAAATAACAGAAGGTAACCTGGGCATACATGAGGTACACATTTCAAGAGCACCCAAAGCACCCAAGAAAGTTGAGAGATAAGCCTCTTGTCAATAGTCAGGAAACTACAACAGCAGGTACATTGCCCTTCAAACAGGCAAAAATTGGGTGTCTGAGTTAGACTAAGACCTCACCTTGCTTTAGAGGCACAGAGAAACAGCCCAGTCATAAACCTTTGTTTCTCATGCCCTGTAAATTTGTACCTGTGTGCATCATCAAAACTCTGAGCCACATTCATTCCTTGAAAAGGAACTGCACTAGAAGTGAACTCTGTTGAGAACAGTACAACGCCATATTTTGACCTGAACTCTTTCAGGTGTTCAGTAAGTGTTAGAGGAAAGAGAGCAAGTGAGCAGAGAGGAAGGAGGGCAGCCAGCCAAAATATGCAGCATAAGTGGCACCATGAATGAATGCTGTTTAACAAGGCTCTCAGTCTTCCCCATGCCTACTTTTGTTCCTTACGACATGCGCCATCTTGGACAAGTGATTTAATTTCTTTTGTCCCAACAGAAAAAGGATCATGCTGATAGCTAACTTTCAATGACTGATCCAGAAAAGGGGGCATTTAATGGAACAGGTTATAGGGACAAGAAGCCAAGAGAACTTGGTTTCAGGTCAATCCCTGCTTGTAACTTTCAGGGTAACCTTGGACAAACTACTTTCTCTTTCTTAGCCTCATATTAGACTTTCTTTAAATTTTCCTTTAGCTCTAATATCCTATATGATACCATCAGTATTTGGTATACTATCCAGTGTTGAGACATATGATTCCTATGCCTTTCCCTATGTTTCATTTTTAAAAGGAGATAATTATTTAGAACTATAATCCATGTCCAAGAATTCTTATTATCATGGTTATAAGAAGAAAGTTATATAAGTTATTATTTTACTATAATGTTGATTTTCCCCCATGTATCCAATTACAGCACAAGTTTTAGAAGGATCTACATGATACTTTTTGGTCAATACATTATTATATTTTAGAAGCTTCTGAGTATGAAGGATAATGTTCACCATTTGAATCTATATGTCTCTGCACATCCTACTCCAGAACCTATAAGGTCATCAAGGAGCACGAATTAAATCACATGTGGCCCATGCTATCAGCAGTACTAACAGGCAGAAAATATGCCAAAGTTCAAATTATTTATAAGTTTTTAATAAGTCAAACGGCAGCTTCTATGAGCCTGTAGGTGCAGAGAGAAGGATAAAAAGAAGGTTTAAGAGACTCAGAGAGAGAGAGAGAGAAAGAGTTAGGACATCGCCATAGTAGAGCACACAGTGATCCACTGCACTAGACACACAGTAAAAGGGCTCAAAATAAAACAAAATCCAAAGTGACAATTTCAGACAAGTGTCATTTCCATAAAAGAAAAAAGTAAGTTGAGAATGGATCAAGTCCCTAATACACAGCAGTGAAAGGAAAGAAGGAACCGGGGAAATGAAGAATCCAGCAAACAGGAAAGAAAAACAAGACAGATAAATCCTCTTTCCTCCTCCATCATTAGACACTTACAAACTATATTTCATAAAACTGACAGGGAAGAGCGCTCTTGAAATAGTAAGCCAGCCCATGAAATGCTGAAGAATAGGGGAAAAAATTAAACTCCCTATTAAATTTCTATATAAAAAAGAATAAAACATGAAAATGGAAATACAAACATCCCAGCTGGATAAAAGTTTTCATCAAGTAACCAACCATGAAACAAAGGAAAATTATAAGACAACAAACTCTCTGAAATGTAATGAGTACCCTCAACAAGGATTTGAAGAAACAGACACACACACACACACACACACACACACACACACACACACACGACATGCACACATGAGCATACAACACCTGGAATTAGAAATTTAACTGTGAGAAATCGACAAAGAAAAAAACAACCAACAACCACAAAACAAGAAAAAAAATGCAATAAAAACTGACCAAAGTTAAAGAACTTAAATAAATCTTCAATTAAATTACTAATTGTAAAATTATAAATTACAAATTGTGAAGAGAATAGATTTAAAAAGAGAAAACAAAGAAAAGCTGGAAAACATGTAAGAAAAAAAAACCAAATATTGGATAAAAAAAATAAACGGATCAGAGAAAATAGTTAAAAGAAGATGGAAAGTTTTCAATATATACACAATATTTATACAGAAGGCAAAGGAACTAAAACTGTTAAAATAATTTGAAAAAGAATAATCAAGTGAGAGACCCTGTCCACCCAACTTCAAAACTTATCATATGGCTACAGTAATCATAATTGTGTGGTAATGGTGGAGACATAGATACACAGAGATCAATAGAACAAAATAGGGAACCCAGAAACAGATCCATACAAATATGCCAAAATGATTTTTAACACAGGTACAAAAGCAATTCAATAGAGGAAAAACAGACCTAACAAAGGATGCTGGAGTGATTGGACATAGGCAAAAATAAAATGAACCACAACCTAAGTATCATACCTTAAATACAAATTAAATGTAAATGGTAAAAGTGTAAAGCTTTTATAAAATAACATGAAACAAAACCTTCAAGACCTGGAGCTAGATAGAAAGTTCTTAGACTTGATACCAAAAGTACAATGCATAAAAGAAAACTGACAAATTAGACTTGGTTGGAATTAAAAACTTTTGCTCTGCAAATGACCATATTAAAGGGCTAAAAAGATAAGCTACAGACAGGGAGAAAATATTTACAAGCCACATTTCAAACACATTGTTGGTGGGAATGTAAAATGGTCCAGCTTCTCTAGAAACCAGTTTGGTAGTTTCTAAAAAAAAACTACATGTGCAACCACCATACACAATCTTGGACATTTTTTCCAGATAAGTGAAAATTATACAAAACTCTATACATGTGTCTACAGCAGCATTGTTACCCACTTCCTGATTCTCTTTAATTCTTCCTTTTCTTTTTGAAAATTATTTTAATTGTGGTAATGTATATGTAGCATAAAAGTTTCAAACTTACCCATTTTGAAGTGTGAATTTTAGTGGCAGTAGCATTCACATTTCTGTGTAACCATTACCACTATCCATCTCCAGAGCCTTTTATCTTGCAAAACGAAAATTCTATACCCCTTAAATAATAACTCCCATAACTCTCCAACCCCTGGAAACCACCATTCTACTTTCTGTTTTTCTGACAGAGTAAAACTAAAATAAGCTCCTGGAAACCCCCAACCTGGCCTGGGTTGGGGTTCCCAGAACCCAGCTACCTCAAAGATCTTTCTGAAAGTCTTATGTAATCATGTCACTCTCTTGCTTACAAATATTCTTTTCTCTCTTTCTACTTATCAAATAACAAAGCAATACCATGTTTATAAAGCAGAAACAATGGGAGTTACAAGGAGAAATAGACAGACATTCAAATAATAGGAAACAGAGACACCACTGTCAGTATACAAAAATAGATTTTAAAAAAAAACTACAGAAGACTTAAAAAACAAAACCAATCAGTTAAAAGTTATGGCTATGTATCAAACTCTACCCACTGATAACACAGATTGATTTTTTTTTTTTTTTTAACAGGGACAGAGAGAGAGTCAGAGAGAGGGATAGACAGGAACGGAGAGAGATGAGAAGCATCAATCATTAGTTTCTCGTTGCCATTGCGACACCATAGTTGTTCATTGATTGCTTTCTCACATGTGCCTTGACCGTGGGCCTTCAGCAGACCGAGCCACCCCCTGCTGGAGCCAGCGACCTTCAGTCCAAGCTGACAAGCTTTTGCTCAAGCCAGATGGGCTCCACGCTCAAAGTGGTAAGCTCGGGGTCTTGAACCTGGGTATTCCGCATCCCAGGTCGACGCTCTATCCACTGCGCCACCGCCTGGTCAGACTGAATCTTTCTTAGTGTACATAACTAATCATCAAAATTGATCAAAATGTATTAGGCTACGAAGAAAACTTCAGTAAATTTTATGAAGTACAAATATTATAAAGAATACTCTCTGATCACAATGAAAAATGAAAATTAAAATTTTAAAAACCCTTCCACTTGGGAAAAAATGCTGTTAAATAACATTGGAAGAAATAGGCAAATACAAACATAAACTACAAAATTTCTGGGGAAAAGTTAATGAAAGTTCCACATATCTGGATCTATGAGATACACAACTTGGACACCTAAATTTAAAAAATAAATAAATAAATAAATTCAGTTCTCAATTCAAAAGCTAACAAAAGAAGCCAAAAGAAAGCACAATAAAAAATGGTCAAAAGACAAATGGATTATTCACAAAAAAAATATTAAAGTGGCCCTTAAATATATGAAAAGATGATTAACTTTTTAATAAGATAAATGCAAATTAAAGTAATACTGAGATACCACTTCTCAGTGATCAGATTAGCAAATATTCCGAAGTCTGACAATATACTGTCTGGCAGGTGTGGGGACGCAGTGCTTCTGCCTATTGCTGTTGGAAATGCAAACTTATTCAACTTCTAAGGAGAGAAATTTGGCAACACCTCACAAAAACTGCAAGTTTGCCTTTCTAAGGAGTTAGAATTACACCAAGCAAACACTGAAGTAGTAAGCTTTAGGTAAAGAATCATCATATATGGAATCCACTCTAAAATGGTTGAGAAAAAATAAATAATGAAGGAAGATGGAGAGGGTAAAGAGAGAGAAAATAGCAATGCAAATATGACAAAATGTTAAGCTCCAGTGAACCTAGGTTTAATATACAGGAATACTTTACTATTTCAATTTTTCTCTATGTATGAGATCATTTCAAAATAAATGTTTTAAATTTTTTAAAAATCCTGTATAGTAAACTTATGTTTCATTTTAATAAACTGATTAGTGACAAAGACATTTCTAAAAAAACATTTGTTTTTCTAAAGAAATGGAAAATTGCTTTATAAGTGAATTATTTAAGTATCTTTGTTTTTATTACTGATTCTTAATATTTTGTCCATAAAAATGTAACTTAAAGTACCAACGAGGGATTCTAGTAAAAACAGCATTGGAATCAAATATGGAAGGACCCGACCTACTATGACCCAATATGACTTGTACAACAAAAGATCACTTTCCTTGGACCTTGATTTTCCGTCCGCAGAACGGAACAGACTACCCCCATTATAGGATTGCAGAAGATTAAATAATGTGCATCAAAGCACTCTTAAAAATGCAAACATGAGCCTTGGCCAGTTGGCTCAGAAGCAGATCATCTGCTCGGTGTTGGGAAGTCCAGGGTTTGATTCCCGGTCAGGGCACACAGGAAAAGGGACCATCTTCCCCATCCCTCCCTCTTCTCTCTTTTTCTCCTCTTTCTCTTTCTTCTCCTCCTGCAGTCATGGCTCCAACCATCCTAGGTGCTGAGGATGGCTCCATGGCCTCAGCTCAGGCGCTGAAATAGCTTAATTGTTGAGCAATGGAGCAACGACCCCAGATGGGCAGAGCATTGTCCAGTAGGGTGCTTGCCAGGTGGATCCCGGTCAGAGCACATATGAAAGCCTGTCTCTGCATCCCCATTTCTCACTTAATAAAAAAAAAATGCAAACTGTTACAGATATGTATGTCACATATACGGGTCCTTGATTAGTGACTTTCATGAGCATAAACAAGAATAGTTATCATATCGCCATCTTCTGAAAATGATTTTCTCCCTAGTCAGTATTTTCTGGAGACCATATTTTCAGTCCCTCATCCTCCAAGCATGTTACAGATAAAACATATGTTCAAGGATAAGATATCAACATCCCAACTGCAAAAAGAAATCAGTCCACTGTCCAATTACCTAAACACTAGGCCTTTCCTTGAAAAATACTCTGATTTTCAGAGCTGAAATTCACTTTGGTAGCAATGATTCTTATTACTTAAACTTTGATTAAAAGCCCAAAGATCTCTTTAAAGAGTAGAGAGATAGTGAGAATCATGACTAATTGGAATATATGCAAAACCTGCAGATGGTGCTCCTAGTGATTGTCAGTATGTATTCTATCTTCAAGTAAAACAAAATTACATTTTAGGAGCTATAGAATATTTGCTCTTCTTCCTTTGAAAAGGTACCAATACTTCTTTTTATATGTAAGGCTAGGAAACTTAAATGATTTAATTTCCTCTTTCGATTGTATCAATCAAGCACGAAAAAGTTCACTGAAAATTAATTTTTGGTTAATTTTGTTAAAACCTCTGGTTTTCTTTTTTTAAAAAAAATTGTTAACTTTGAATACTCTGCACCTTAATTTACCCATATTTCTTATTTAAAACTTAATTTTCAAAGCAGACATTAATTTTAGCTAATTAAAAAATGAATCAAATGAAGGCTGCCTTGGTTCTCATAAACATAACACCAATGTCACTCTCCAAAGATGGGCTAATACTGACAGGCAAAGGTCTTGGATGACTGCCAGAAATAGATGTCAGATGACATCCAGATCCCCCGGCTCTTCTTTAGGATTTAGCTCATGAAAGAATCGTTCCTTCTGGAACGATTCATCCAGTTAAAGGTCTGGGCCATCATTTGAGGATTTATATGTATCCAGTGCAAATTATTTACAATAATTCCTCCTGCAATTTATTCTAATATTTGTGTGCCTACTATTTGCAAGGCATTGTACCAGGTGATATGAAAACTACAGCCCCACCTTCCAGGTGTTCACATTATCAGAAGTGTAAATAACTTTATAAATAAAAGTTATGTTCACAAAACATAACTTTAATACAGGTAAGAAAGTGGCAAAGACCCAAATAGAAAAACAATATAGTTTAGGAGTTCACAGAAGAAGCCGATACTCTTCCTTCCAACACTAGTTGCTCAGGAAGAGAAAATGAACAATGACTGACTAGAAGGCAATGTGCTGTATGATCTGCATGTGCTAACTACTACCCATAACGACAATAACAATAACTACCATTATCAAACATTTGCTATGTGTCCATCACTATGCTGAGATCCCATAGACATTACCTTGTAAAATGCTAACTACATCGTAAAAGGACCATTAATTCCTTTACAGACGCAACAAATGAAGCTCAAAAGAATGTTTTGCCCATGGTCACTTGATTACAAAGTTTAAGAGGAGAGGTGCAATTCCAGAGCCCTGGTTCCTTCCAGCACCTTATGCTCATCTAGATTTAGGTACTTAGATCACAACAATGGCAGTGTCCTACCCTCTAAGCAGTAATGAATCCTACATCCCCAAGCCTGTTTTTACAAAGGTGACTTTCCCCCACCTCTATACTCCAGTAAACCATCCTCACACACTTTTGGGGACATCCCCTCCCCACTGACATGCTCTTTAACACAGTCACACCCACAGTTATTCCTCTTTTAATACAAGTCATGAGATTCATTCCTGCCTCAGCAGCATGGTCCAGACAGGTGCTCAGCATTCATGTGGAGGTGGCGGCAAGAACCCGACTCGGGGAAAATGCCAGATGTTACAACAATAGATGTTACGGTTATCTATTTTTATTCTGGCAGCTCATGGAGGTTTTTATCATTTTTAGCTGTAAAATAAAGAGAGAGACCCTCTTATGGTAAAGTCCTGTTTTCCATGAAAAACTTTCACTCTCTCAAGCGTGAGCAGGTTTGCTCTTGATTTGTGTCTGAACCATGAGAAAAAAACATCCCAGATGCAGACTGCATTGTACTAAGAACATATGCATGCTTTTAAATCACTTTTATCTTACTTTTTACTAATGTAACCCTGAAACATAAAATAGGTTTCCTTTTTTTCATTCACTGTTATGGGAAGAACAGATGGTAAAAAGGGTTAGATTAAAGTAATACAGCATGTCCATGAAAATAACCCCCACTTCTGGGCTGTTCCCTCAAACAGGAGTTGTGTTTACTATAAAGAATGGCTTTGGCTTCCACACATTGGGAATTACTTGGGGTTTTCCCAAGGATAAACATCAGTGTAAGAGAGAAATTAATGTCAGAATCAAATGCTTTTTTAAATGACAATTATGCAAGATATTTTGCTAATCTGAAAGGTTGACTGAAAACACGTGCCTGTGATAATGTAACTGAACAGCAGTCAAATAATACAGTCCATTTTTAACCTGAACAAACTGTAACATCTAGAAATCTTAACTAACCGAAACTACAAAGAGGAGCTCAAATAGACATTATTTTCAACATTCCTGCACTCCTACTAGTGGTAGGTAGAAGATTTTTGCTGCCACCTTATTTCTAATTTATTGGCTTATTAATCAACAGCAAGAATAATTCTTATAGACTACACATTAAGAATGGTTAAGTATAACATGATTTCTACCTGTCTCAAAAATATTTCGCTTTGAACAAGAACCCTCATGAATTTTTTTAATGAAAATCAGTTTAATGACATATAGCTCCAAAAAATAGAAGCCTTAAAACAACTTCAAGAAAAATTGGACAATGCATTTGAAAGAAAAAATCAATCTTGTGTCATACTCCAGAGTTGAGGCTGGTTTCACTAGAAGAACTAAGCAATAAATATTTCCACTTATATTATAAATAATTAGAAAACAAATACTCAAAATTTAACTTTTAGGAACTTTAAATGTTTTGATCATATCTTGCTTCATTTTTTAAAATGGGATAAATTGTTGGCTTCTAAAAATCAATTTTTAAGAATGTGTTTACAAGACTTTTCACTCATTTCCCATTTGCTCCACTTATAGTTCAACCTACTTATTGAGACATTGTTTTTAACTTGAATCCGCACTTTAGTTATTTTTAGCTCAAAGAATATTCTGGTGAGAAATCTTATATACCTGTAAATCCCTGACATATTTCACAAAGTAGAAACATGGGAAGTTTTTTAATATGCTTTAAATGTGGTTTGAAATGTCATAAGCCTTCTCTTAATCCACCCCCCACAGCTACAAAAATGTTCCTGGGATTTGGTTCACTCATTTTTCTCACAGAAAAGTAACCATAGTCGACATCTCATTAGCTGTCAGGGTGATGTACAGCTGGAAGAGAATCAGCACTCGGACCAAAGACTGGGTTTCCTCCAGTGAAATTCTATAAGGAATCTCCTATAGAGGTCCATATGGAGAGAGCTGTTCCCAAACCATGAAATCCACAATTCACATCCTTTTGTAAATCTAAAGGTAAAGTCCTAACAGCTTGCTGGAATTTTCATTGCACTGAAGATTTTACACAGGTAAGAAACACAGGATGAATATTTAAAGAAGCTTTCTTAATGTCCTGGCATATACAGCTGGAAATGATCAAGAACATCCCAACTTGCATAGGTAATACAGAAATAGCTCTAGCCCTTCATTGGGTAAATCCTGGGTTTCCAGGACCAGTAACTAGTTTGTATGGTAATCTTCTTCTATTATGAGCTTCCGGCATAAGCCAGATCCACTTCCATCCTCTTACTGATATTCTCACTCCCTGATTTTTCACATAGAAGTGGAAGATTAGATGGGCTTGAATTAGATGGGTACAGGTGGTGCCACCTGCTCCAATGCCTTAACTGCAGCTTTGTGTGGTCATCCACTGGTTTATTCTGGGTCTGGACAAAGGACAGGTTTCCCAAGCTGCTCTTGGCAGTGTTCTTGGGAGGAACCAACAGATTGGCAGGAGTATTACTGGCCTTCTGCACACTGAAAGCGATCTATTGGATTTGTAATTTTGTGAAAAGAAATTGAAGCTCAAAGGCCCTCTACTGAGCTAATCAATTTCCAACTGTTGTCTGTAAATGGAAGGATGAATCTACCATTCCTTCTTCTAAGCCAAACTCAGTAAAATGATGAGGAAGACTATTAAAACTATCATAACTAACTATTAAACAATACACATCAGAACCTTAACTTTCGAATGCAGCAAACTGCTGCATACTAATACGCTAAAGGAGATTCCTAAAAATCTGTGAAAGGCAGAAGAGTTAAATTTAGGTTTCTTAAACATATTCAAATCCATTGTTCTTAATTCTAGAAGGTTCCCATTATGAGTGGGTCAAGTCCTACCCAGAACTATCAATATGACACTGCTCTCTTTAATTCTACTGTTTAGTTTTAACTAAATTTGCTGTTATAGATTTTGTTAAAATAAATTTCCCTGGATACATTTTGATGGTGGGTTCAGCCCATCCCCTCTTTGTTCAGCTGGACAGCAGGATTGCACATTCCAGCCCTCACTTCCACTGAGCCGAAGCACAGGCTTTCCATTTGTCTTAGCCCAGCTGCTTCCCCCGCTGCCCAGTTTCTTTTTTGACACTACATCTCCCCAAGCTTCACACCATCTTATGTTATGAAATAGCATTGTGTTTAACATGAATTCTGCCATATAGCCAGGGGTCTGTAGAAACAAGGGGTGACGCTATAGCTGAGCTTTGGGGGGTGCGTAGAATTTAAGCTCAACATGAAATGTGTCCTCAGGGACATGACACAGCAGACCCTAGCTAGAGTGGAGAGCTGATGTAGGGGTCCCTGAGTGGGTAGGCAGAGGTGAAGAAGTTGCCTGGGTCAGACTATAGAGATTGGGCCTCCTTCTATAACCAATAAGGAGCTTCAGCGGGTTTTTAAATAGGGGTAGGAGTGAGGCATGATGAGGGGGTACGTGACAAAAATGATATTTTAGAAAAGTTACCCTGGCAGGAAGGATCAGAGACTGAAAGAACAATAAGGAGAATGCTAAAGATGTCTAAAAGTGATGGAATTGCCTGTTGAATCTGGGACCCAACACAGACAGTGGGAGTGGGGCAGAAGAGGAGCCAAGGCCAAGAGTCATCATGAAGGAGCATGACCCTCATAGGACTTTTATGCCAATAAGATCAAAAAACAAAACAAAAAAAAATTTTAAGAGACTTCTGCCTTTCATATAGAAATCTATCCCTCATAGAGCATAATACTACTAAAGGTATAGTACCCCAAGAATCTATATAGCTTATTAAAAGAAGATAAGACAGTGACTAGAAAGCATCTACTAATTATGGGAACTGAGCCCTAGAAGTAGGGATGTGCCCATAACAAAGATGTGTTCTTGAGATGGCAGACAGAGCCTAAAAGCATTTCTTGCACAGACACTCAGGTCAATGAAATCACTTTGTAATTAAAACACACAGAGCAAATATCAGCTGTCATATCTTTGCATTGTTGCACTAGAAATGACAGAGGAAACACGAAGGCTAGAAAGCCCACTTCAGGACCCGATGTGGATGGCTCTCTGCCCCTAGAGTATGATCCAGAGTGTGCTTGTTCATAGTTTTACTCTTGAAAGAGCCTGTAGCTCCCACTACATCTAATTCCTCCTCATTACCTAGGTGTTTGATCTATACTGAAGGAGTTGGCATTTGTGAAACCATTTCTAGGTTGTTTGCATGCAGACCTTTTTGCCTCTTTATATAGGCTATGGATTCCTTAAAAGCAGAATATTTTCCCTCCTATGGTTTTTACACTTCTTCAGACAACTAACAAAGTATTCCCACTATTTTTTGTGGGGAGGGACAGAGACAGAGAGAGGGACAGATAGGAACAGGACAGGAAGGGAGAGGGATGAGAAGCATCAATTCTTTGTTGCAGCACCTTAGTTGTTCATTGATTGCTTTCTCATATGTGCCTTGACCAGGGGGCTACAGCAGAGTGAGTGACCCCTTGCTCAAGCCAGCAACCTTGGGCTCAAGCTGGTGAGCCTTGCTCAAAGCAGATGAGCCCACATTCAAGCTGGCAACCTTGGGGCTTCAAACCTGGGCCCTCTGCATCCCAGTCCAACTCTCTGTCCATTGTGCCACTGCCTGGTCAGGCTATTCCCACTCTTTTTAATGTATTTATTTACTCAAACATTCCTTTACCATTTAGTGAGTAAATATGTGGAAGATATTACACTAGAAGCTGGGGCAGATGAAGAATGGACATCAAATAGACATGATTACTACTTCCAAAGAGATTACAGGCCAACAGAGGACAAATTTCCAGAAGGTGATAGAATATACATTATTCTAAATAAAGGTCAAAAGAAGAAATATAACTCAGTTATAGATCGTGAAAAAAATAGCACTCAGTCTGGACCTTTAAAAATAGGCAATTTTGAAAAATTCATGAGTTCAACAAGGAAGTAGGAAAGCACAAGGCATTCACCGAATAGTGAGCAGAGGAGTCAGTTTGGATCACAGGATTCAGGTCATTTAGGACCCAGTTATAGGTGACCTTGAATGACAGCAACAGCTGTGGAAGATCTGGAAGCACTGACACAATCAGTGGTCTTTTAAGGTCAATCTAAAAAGCAGGGCAGACTGAAAAGGGAAATTTCCCAAACTGGGGAGAAAAATTAAGATTTGTTGCAGTCCTCCACTGAGGACTCTTAGGACACAGGCAATAGGGAAAGAAGAGTAAATGAGTGAAGAGAGAGAAAACCACAACTGGGATATTGAGCATGAATGAGTCTGGTCCTTATGGGGCGGACCCTAGGGGTGCAGGGCTTTATTAGCTGTCATCCCATAGCCCCCTTGGTAACTCCCCATGACATGCAGGTCTCTATACTTAGAGTACATTCACTGTCAGCCTCCAACTCCCACCTCCAGAACACTGCTGAAAGGGCCAGCCAACCCCCAACACACACCACCACTGCCACCACCACAGGCCTTTATTACAGACAAACCACACTGTTTATATTCTTCATTTACATTTTTATCTCCTACCTGAATCTGTAAGCCCTCTGAGGCAAGAAATATATCCCCAGAACTATGTCCTCTGTTTCTTTCTCTACCTACCCTATCACCTTGATGGGCTCATCCATTGATTCACTCATGCACTCATTCAGTATCCACTAAAAAGTCTTGAGTGCCCAGGGCAATCTGGTTATCAAGAGCAACATCTCCTATTCTGATGGACCTTAGAATCCCCATTAACTGTCCCCTCAAATTTTATTTCTTTCATCTTCTCATTTTTGCTAAATTTCATTTCACCTTTCTCATTTAAAGCTCTGTTTCTCTTTTTTCTTCTCAGAGGTCTTCTCTTAATAATGTCCTGCTGCCTTACTTATAAATCTAATGTGATGAAATCTAGCCATTTTTTTATTTAAATTTTTGTGAGATGTGTTGTCATTGCATTCTCACTCTTGGGAATACATTTTATGGGACATAATGTCACTATATATTATAACAACATAGTAAAAATCAATGAAACAATATAGTTAAGATACCTGCCCACTTTAGCAAACTAACAAAAAAATCATATGGTCCTATTTCTAACCCACATACATAGTTTGTCTACCATAAATATGGACCTTACCTTTACCAATATCTTATACTATCACGTTCCAAAGCAAGGTGAAAGACAAAGAAACTTCTTATAGTGGTTTAGGGAGACCACCAGAAACCACCACTTTTGTCTCTCCCCAATAATATTGCCTTCCTTCTCATCACCCATTTTATCCATTATACTTTCTTAAATGTCACCTTTCTCTGCAGACTCTCTTAATCAGACTGCTCCTTGAACCTTCACATTTCTTCAGCAAGTCTATGTGTCCTTTATAGCAGACTTCACTAGCCTAATTCAAATAAGGCATCAGTTCCTCCTGAAACCCATGTTCTGAGCAGGATAGAGAAGCAGGGCTAGCAACAGGTAAAGTTGGGAGTCTCAGAAAGCTGAGTAAAGGGGAAGTGTGTGACCAAGGAGTGATCATGGAGAAAACTTCTTTGTAATTCGAGGAGGATGGGCAGCAGCCAACAGCCCTTGGATGCCTCTGTCTGCCCATCTATATACTATTTAACACAGAGGTCTCACCTTACTGAGCAAAACATTTTAACTTATAAAGATGATCTAGAAAGACCATAAAGGACCACTCTAAAAATCTCATTTCTAGAGGAAAAGGAAACTAATTTCAAATTCATGCATGTTCAGAAAATATAAACAAGCCTACATTTTTAGAATAGTATATATTTTGTACAGTGTAAGAATTTTTAAAAAACATAATGTCGCCTGACCAGGCGGTGGCGCAGCGGATAGAGCATCGGACTGGGATGTGGAAGACCCAGGTTTGAGACCCCGAGCTTGCCAGCTTGAGCGCGGGCCCATCTGGCTTGAGAAAAAGCTCGTCAGCTTGGACCCAAGGTCGCTGGCTCCAGCAAGGGGTAGCTTGGTCTGCTGAAGGCCCGTGGTCAAGGCACATGTGAGAAAGCAATCAATGAACAACTAAGGTGTTGCCACGGCAATGAAAAACTAATGATTGATGCTTCTCACCTCTCTCCGCTCCTGTCTGTCTGTCCCTATCTATCCCTCTCTCTGACTCTCTCTCTGTCTCTGTAAAAAAAAAAAAAAAAAAAAAAAAAAACCATAATGTCACTTTTTTGCAGTATGCATTTTTTTTGTTAATGGTTAAGGATTATACTGTTTTTATGTTACATACAAAATATGAAATGAAGGGATATTTATCCTGGTAGTGGTGAAAGTAGTTTGTATAAGGAAAAACTCTACTTGAGAAATTCTTGGTCCTTCTTTTCTCTGTAATTTAAAAAGTCAGCACTGCAGCCAATGTATTTTTGAGGTCAGATGAACCTTTGCAGAAAGACAGTTTCTACCTTCACCAAAAGGAAGCCAGATAGCTGGCAATGAAAATTAAGAGGATTCTGTGCGATTATTTAAAGTAACAGATGTAGAATAAAACCTGCAAATGTTACAGTGTATCTCTAGCAAGTGATTAAATCCTTTCAGATTTCAGAAGCAGACACTGTCTCATGCATGCACTATTGTCACAAAATTATGTAGTGAATTGGTTATTAGTAACTAAGGAAAAAACAAAAAGAAGACAGGATGAGGCAGTAAGGCAGGAGGCTACATACTGTCTGTAAAAAACTAACAACTATAACCATGTCGGCTTGAGAAGTTGAAAAGGAAACTGGAATCAGGAGGCAATTTGTTCATGATTAACATGGCTAAATTATGGCAAGATAACTTCAACTGTATTAGAGTAGCTATAACAAGTTCCATAAAAATAGGTGAAAAATATTTTAGCAATTACTAGTAGCAATTGCTATAGATAAGGTCTGAGAAATAAGTTCTATACTCAATATTTAAAATTCAACAGAACTATATATAAAAAAAGAAGTTGCTACTTTCCTGAAATTAAGCCCAATAACAATGAAATACAACTGACATAATGGTAAGAGGGTCACTATGCAGCAGCATCGCAGTTATCTTCAGAGTCTTTGAAAATTAACTATATATTTCTTACAACCATTTCTCCAAAATCATTTAAAACAATTCTATTTTGACCTCTCTTGTCTGAAGTAATACATAAAGGTGCAAAGGTGATTGAGTCATTCATTAAGTGACTCGAATATAATCAAGTCTAAAATTATTCCCAAGGGCATCTCATACCAGACGGGGACCTGAAAGTTCACCTCCGACTGCAGATAAACTGGGTGGTGACAGTGAATTACAATTTGTGCATGTCTTGCATGTTCAAATAAGGGCGCCTAAATAATTCCAAAAAGCAGTGCTGCTGTTTGCCATTTATCAGACATCTGTTAGAAATTTATAGATATGCCTAATATATAATAAAGCAAGAACCTAATAAATAATATAGATAGAATCATTGAAACACCATTTTCAAAACTAATAAAAGGTATAAGCCTGTTACTCTATGAACTCAATTTTGCTCTGGAAACTGCCTTTAAAAATCTGATGCAGATTTGCATGCTAAAAATATGTAAACATGGAAATAACTAAAAAAAAATTCTCTTTATTTTTGAGAAAAGAGAGAGAAGTATTTAAAATTAAATACCATTAAAAGTTTAATTATTGCCTGACCAGGCGGTGGCGCAGTGGATAGGGCATTGGACTGGGATGCAGAGGACCCAGATTTGAGATCCTGAGGTCGCCAGCTTGAGCGCAGGCCCATCTGGTTTGAGCAAAAGCTCGCCAGTTTGGACCCAAGGTCGCTGGCTCGAGCAAGGGGTTGCTCGGTCTGCTGAAGGCCCGCGGTCAAGGCACATGTGAGAAAGCAATCAATGGAAACTAAGGTGTCGCAACGAAAAACTGATGATTGATGCTTCTCATCTCTCTCCATTCCTGTCTGTCTGTCCCTATCTATCCCTCTCTCTGTCCCTGTAAAAAAATAATAATAATAAAAATAATTTTTAAAAAAGCTTAATTATTCAGTCCTGGCCAGTTGGCTCTGTGTTAGAGCGTCGGCCCAGTGTATGGAAGTCCCAGGTTTGATTCCTGGTCAGGGCACACAGGAGAAACAACCATCTGCTTTTCCACCCCTCCCCCACTTCCTCTCCTGCAGCCAAGGCTTGATGGTTTGAGCAAGTTGATCCCAGGTGCTGAGGATGGCTCTGTGGCCTCCACCTCAGTGCTAAAATAGCTAGGTTGCTAAGCAATGGAGCAACACCCAGATGGGCAGAGCATCACTCTTAGGGGGCTTGCTGGGTGGATCCTGTTTGGAGGGGCATGTAGGAGTCTATTCCTCTGCCTCTCCTCCTCTCACTTAAAAAAAATTAAAATTTAAAAAATCTTAATTACTCAGTAATAAAAATGCATTAATTATGTGACTTTTAATAATATGTAAATGGAATGCAGTACAAGTGTGTCATTAGCTACTAAATGTAAGCTTTATTTTTTATTAACGTATGGTTGACATGCAATATAATATTAATATATTATATTAGCTTTAGATATACACCACAGTGATTTAATATTTTTATTCCTTACAGTGTGAATCAAACAGTATTAGTCTAGTAAGCATTGCTTACCATACAAAGTTTTTACAATAATATTGACTGTTTTCCTCATGCTGTATTACATCTCTGTGATTTTTTCAAATATAACTGGAGGCTTGAACCTCTTAGTTCCCTTTACTTTTTGCCCATTCTCTCACCACCCTTCCCTCTGGCAACCATCAGTTTGTTCTCTGTATTTGAGTCTGTTTCTGTTTTATTTTGTTTTGTTTTAGATTCTGCAAGTACATGAATTCATACAGTACTTGTCTTCCTCAGTCTGACTTATTTCACTTAGCATAATATCCTCTAGGTTCATCCATATTGCTTTTTATTTTTTTTTTAGGTTCATCCATATTGTTGCAAATAACAAGATTTTCTTCTTTTTAGGGATGAGTAATATTCCACTGTATATAGACACCATATTTTCTTTATCCATTTATCTATCAATTGACACCTAAGTTACTTCTGTATCTGCTTTTGTTAATAAAGTTGCATATATCTTTCAAAAAGGCAACCTACTAAATGGGAGAAGATATTTTCAAATGATACATCCAGTAAGGAGTTAATATCCAAATATACATAAAGAATTCATATAACCCAACACCAAAATAACAAACAATCCTATTAAAAATTAGAAAAGCCTAACCAGGCAGTGGCGCAGTGGATAAAGCATTGGATTAGGATGCAGAGGACCCAGGTTTGAGATCCCGAGGTCACCAGCTTGAGCACAGGGTCACTGGCTTGAGTCCAGAGGTCACTGGCTTGAAGCCCAAGGTCTTTGGCTTAAGCCCAGGATCACTGGCTTGAGCAAGGGGTCCCTCACTATCCTGCAGCCCCCTGGTCAAGGCACGTGAGAAAGCAATCAATGAACAACTAAGGAGAGTAAGGAGCCGCAATGAAGAATTGATGCTTCTCATCTCTCTTTCTTCCTGTCTGTCTGTCCCTATCTGTCCTTCTCTCTGTCTCTCTCTGTGTCTCTGTCACACAGAAAATATAAAATAGAGGATATGATCAGGTATCTTCTTCAAGAAGGACATACAGATGACCAACAGACATAAAAAGATGTTCAACATCACTAATCATCAGGGAAATGCAAATCAAAACCACAATTAGCTATCACTTCATACCTATCAGAATGACTCTTATCAATAAATCATCAAACAGCAAATATTGGTGAGGATGTGGAGAAAAGGGAACCTTCCTGCACTGCTGGTGGGAGTGCAGATTGGAATAGCCACTGTGGAGAGCAGTATGGAGTTAGCTCAAAAAATTAAAAATGGAATGGCCTTATGCCCCAGTGATTCTATGTCTTGGTATTTATCTGAAGAAAAAGTAAGTTTTAAAATATAATTTCAAAATAAATCTATAATGATCAAAATACTACTATAAAAAGAAGAGAGGCATGCAAGCCAAAGATAGAAATTTACACATTTTTTCCCATACAATGCCTTTTACTTCAGTAAAAGCTTTTGTTCAGCCCTCACAGACTCACACCAGGATTATCAAAATGAGTCTCCTAAGTAGTTTGCTTTGCTTCAACTACATTAATGCTCTCATTTTTTATTCAAAACCTTTACTGGTTCTCCACAAAACAAACTCTAAACTCCTTGGCTAGCAAATAGTTAGCACTATTCAATGCTGCCAAACATATCACCCCTTGTCCATATCCTCAGGGACTTACCCTCCCCCACTCCACCTCCAAATCCAATCTCACAAACAATGCATTCTTGCATTTATTTATAATCTCGGTCATTCTGAAATGTCCCCTCCTTTCCCTTATGCCCTTCTACCTACCTGAACTGTACCCTCGAAACCAAATCACCTACAATACCTCCAACAGGCTAGAGTTCCTATATCTGATACACCACTCATTAAGCCCTTTGTATACACCATCTATACACTATGTATTCAAATATATAACTTATTTCAACTGTACTACAAAACTTATGGATATTTCTTATACCGCTTCTTCATACTCTAGCACTTTTTACCCAAACCCTGACCTCATTCTCCACAATGGGCAGCACAGCAACTTTCCAATGCAGGTGCTCAGCTGAGTTAAAGCATCCACTGAGTCAAAGACATAAGGCATGAAAATTAAAAATTAAATATTCCTTAATAGTTAGGAGAATAGTTTGAACCAAATACAACTTTTGAGAAGCTAAATTATCTTTTCATTAAAATTTTCAAGAATTTGGAATTCAAGATGATGGTATTAAATTGTTTTCTTTCAGCAGAAACAGTAATGAGTTTGCCCTGGATGTCACACTCCTCCCACGTGTCCTCAGAGGATCTCTGCTCACCCCGTGACAATTCACTACAAACGCCCTGCTCCCTGGTCTATTAGCAGCCCCTGTAGTAGGAACTCAGTCAATGATTGACCCAGCACCATGATTATCTAAAGTAAACACAATTAAAGAATAACCTTTACTAGACACATAAATGTCAAATAAATTCAATTCATGACTGTGCAATTTCAAATGAGACATACGGCCAAAATTCTAAAGACCAGATTGATATACGTATTAACCACAAAAATGGACACACAAACGTAAAGAAAAATACTATGTGGACATATGTATGTGTGTGCATGATTTTCATACTTCATAGAACATATCTAGAATAAAGCACAATTTTGGAGAAGGAAAATGAGAATATAAAAGGGCCTTTATTTCTTTTTCTTTATTTTTACTTCTCACTATTTTGTACTGTTTTTTAAAAAAACTTTGAAACATGTCTAACTTTCAATGAACTCATCCCCCCCCCCTGACAAGAAGCAGCCTAATGGCAGTTAAAACATTTGTTTAAGTGAGTAATTACAGCTAGAGTAAAATAATAAAAATTTTAGACATTAAGAGCTGAGCATGAAAGAAAACAGACTTAGTGAGGTTCTGGAAATTGAATGGGGAGATTTTGCTTTTGTGGTTTAATTTCTGTATAATGGACAAACTCCTTTTTAACCTAATACTCCTAATTTCAATTCTTTCATCATTGTGTCCAACACTCTTGTATAGTTAAGGATAGAATTACCAAAAGATATAATCCAGACTTTCAAGTAGTAAAAGAGACAGTAAAACTTTTCCCAAAGTATGAGACGCTAACAAAAAATAATTTCTCAGATGTTCAATAAAAATTCCTCCTTCACCTGACCTAAGGTGGCACAGTGGATAAAGCATCAACCTGGAACGCTGAGGTTGCCAGTTTGAAACGGTGGCTTCCTGGTCAAGGCTCATATTGGAGTTGATGCTTCCTGCTCCTCCCCCTTCTCTCTCTCCCCTCTCTAAAATAAATAGTCTTAAAAAAATACTGAAATTAAAAAGAAAATTCCTCCTTCATCATGACTTCAACTCAAATGTACTTGAAAAGTAAATTGCTCAGTCCTCATAACAGAAGCTGTCCACTGAAAAATGTCTAGGCATTAATTACACTCTATTTCTCTCTTTTTTGTCAAAGCAAAGAGAGAGTTTAAACCCTGTGACATAAGTCTCTTAGAGGTCACAATCTTCCCATCTTCATATACTAAGCCACTAAAATAATAAAGAGTAGCTTCTTAGTAACAATTAAGTAAATGAATGATATTTCTTCAAACAGTATACACTTGTAGAAATCAACAAAATAATATGCTCTGGCTGACAAGTTAGAAAATAACCATTTTTCTTCACCCTAGATTGTCATTATTACATTCAAAATATATATTAAAAACATAAATGATAAAGACCACCTTGATGAAATTACTCTAAATCCAATTTAGTTTTATACTAGCCCAGAAATCATCACCTAAGTTACTCTAATAAATTGCAGTAAATTTGCCTGACCAGGAGGTGGCACAGTGGATAGAGCGTCGGACTGGAATGCGGAAGACCCAGGTTTGAGACCCCGAGCTTGCCAGCTTGAGCGCGGGCCCATCTGGCTTGAGCAAAACCTCGCCAGCTTGGATCCAAGGTCGCTGGCTCCAGCAAGGGGTTTCTCATCTGCTGAAGGCCCACAGTCAAGGCACATGTGAGAAAGCAATCAATGAACAACTAAGGTATTATAATGGCAATAAAAAACTAATGATTGATGCTTCTCACCTCTCTCCGTTCCTGTCTGTATGTCCCTATCTATCCCTCTCTCTGACTCTCCCTGTAAAAAAAAAAAAAAAAGTTGCAGTAAATTTGATGTGATGCCCTTAAAGATCAGGATGGAAGTGAGGTGGTCACAGGATACGGGGAGTGAGGAATCCCCCGTTCTGTCCTGCTCCCTTCAGGCTAGGAGAGAGGTGTGTACACACCTTGACACAGTCTAGTTTCTATATCTGAGTAACGGATCAGAAAAATAATGTTTTTCTTCCAAGCATCAGGACTTGTCTTTGTACCTTGCAGTGTTTCTGGAATGCCTCCTCTGGGTCTCATCAGCTCACCACCTTGCAAAGATGAGAGGAGTTGCTTTTCCTACCACTGCTGCCATCTGGAAGACCCTCTCTGTTTTACTCCTCCCCATAAACAGTCCATCTGTGCTCCACTCTCATAATGAAATGCATCCTTGATCCTTTGCCTCCACTTCTTAATTTCCTCCAACTTCAGTTCCAGTACGAAGATTCAATCCTTCTACATCAAGCTCTTGTTTTCCATATTTTGCTATGCTGGCTACATCTTTCTGGTTAATCATTGTGAAGGGGAAAAAATGGATCAACTTTTTGAAATAACAAAGTTATGATTCTGACTGCAAACAGAGACTCTCACAACCTTTATATAAAAGCAGTAAACCACAATCATTTCAAATCTTTACTAGTATGGTTATTGTGAAGAAAGAACAGGAGAGAGAAAATAGTTTTCAAAAGTGTTCCAGATTTATAGAAGCTTTAACTTTAGTAAAACCAGGTAAATCATTCCAAACAGTTTTCATACTTCTTCAACCATGAGACCAAACCAGGACACACACATACACACACAGAAATTTTCAGAATGACAATGCACATACCTGAGGGTATGGTGAAGTCCTGGATTTTGACTTTGAACTGGAGAGTCTCGCCTTGGCCCCCTTTCTGTTGTCAGGCATGGTAGGAGTGGAGCTGCTCGTATAGGAGAAGGTTGGTTTGGAGGCCGAGATCTGATCCAGTGAGAGTTGCAGCCCTTTGTACTCTGTGTCTCTGCAAGGCAGGAGGACATAGCCCTTAATTAGCCACCACAGGCAATGAAGTTCATACATTGTTTCACCAGGAATGGCAGTAATCTATAATCGGGTTACTTATACCACAGCCAAATTAGTTTATGAGAATGTCTTGATTAATTTTTTTCTTTCTCTTTATAAATAGAAAAAAAATCCTATTCAACTTCTCAGACATTATGTGTCCTCATTGGTGAGGTATGGGTTATAAAACCTACTCTAAAGATTTCCTGTGTGGGGTGAACTTAACAGACAACTGGCCATCTGATCCTGTCTGATTATTGGCCAGCAGACATCTTCTATCAGCTGTTCCAGATCAATAATTCTGATAAACACTCCAAATATCCTATAGCCAGCAAATTAATGTAACCTGGTTTATAAGTAAGTTAAAAATCCCTAACTAATTCAGTTACCTTTGGGTACATTTTATCACCAGTTCTTCGCATTCTTCCCTTCGTTCAATAAATATCCATTAAGCTTCTAATATATACCGGATTTTGTGCTGTATGGTGATGAAAGGATAGTAAGACATGTAAAGCCTCTACCCTTGTGCAGATTACAATCTTTTTGGGAGAAGAAACAGTAAACAAATAAACAAGCATAACTGCAGATTGATATGAAGTGGATAAAGAGTGTATCTTAGAGAATTCATTGCAAATCTATGGCTTGAGGTGCCAAGGGGCTGAAGATAACAGCCTTGGCTCTGCCCGTTGCTCCCATTTCAGTCCAGTTCTAGGGAACAGGGCATCTCCTCTGACTCCTCAGTTTTCTAAGAGGTTGTCAACCATTCCCACTGGCAGCAAAAGTAAAATGCTTCAGAGTCTTCTTTGTGAGGACTCATGGGAAAATTTCCTCTCAGGTTCCAGAACTAGTGGGGCTGCTCCTGGGTATTTGATTTCCTTTTATGTCATGAACACTGTATATCATATAACTCATCATGTTTTGCTCTCTGCACTAGGAGTCAAAAAGCTTCAAGCCACGAATCTAATTTGTAACCACCTCTGGCAAGTGTACAAGTCCTCATGGCAGGGATTTTGTGCGACAGACACCACTGGCTGCCATTATTTTTATCTTATTTTTCCTTTCCTCTAATGGGTTCACCTTTTAAAAAAATGTTATATTCATTTTAATTCTCTTTGGATTAAGGTGGGTATATGTAGTATAATAAATTAATAATATTATAGTATATGAAAAAGTGACTGGCAGATTTCCATGGGTCAGCAAACATTCATTTACCTTTTTTTATTTGCCTTTTTTTGTTCTTCTACAGAGAGATCACACAAAAGCAAAAGTATAATTCAGGCAAAGGGTCCTTCAAGTGCCTAGGAATAGACACTAGCTAAAACAGGTTCAATAATATCACTGCCACAAACTAGTCTAGTGATCTATGTCAACATATTACAAGGGATTCATATCAAATCATCCATCTACTCAGTGAAAGAAGAAACAAACCTCCTACATGAGCAACAGAAATTTAGAAGGTGGGCATGCATTTTTTCCTTCCAGCTTGGGAAGTGTGATTACATCTCTGGCCTGCCTTACCGCTCTAATCAACTGCTTCTGAGGACTACGCACAACACAGACGCTAAGCACTCCTCCAAGAGAAATGCAATGCCCTCCAAAATGTGGAAATGTGGCTCCCACCTATTTTTCTGACAATATTTCAAAATTTTCCTCACATTATCCAAAATAATTCTTCTCAAACTGATATTATATTTTCCTGACTCTCTCTTCCCCAATACATACTTATAAAACTCCTTTTATAAAGAAAGACCTCAAGTTCCATTTGCCTCTATGAAGCCCTTTCTGATTGCTAACCCTATTAATTCCCTCAATATGTGTGTACTGAGTATCTGTGTAGGGGTTCTGTCCTAGGGGCTACAGACCTATCAATGAGAAGAAGGACTAAGTCACTACCCATGTGAAGAAGACACCAGGGCCAGTTTCTGAGGGAAGTAGAGAGGGGACCAGAAATTACCTTTTTTTCCCTTAAACTTTATTTTTCAAGTGGCTATGTGCTATCTTTCCCAGTAGATTCTAAATTCTTACAGGACAAGAACCAAGAGATATTTTGTTGTATTCCAATGCCATTTGCACATTTCACATAGATGAAAGAGGAAAAAGATACAGTTGCAATGAAGAAAATATTGTTTCCCCCAATGACTACTAATAACTTACAACCCAATAGCCTTTTTCTGTGGGAAAAGCCCCTAGTAGCTGTAAGTGCTCCTCACCCACCTGCCTTGAGATCATATATGTGTGACAGTGAGCCAGGCAAGCTGGGCTCTAAGAGAAAGTCTCTTCTGCATCAAATGGAATCTGCTCCACTGAACAGCAGAGTATCCAGCCTGTCCCTGCCAGAGAGGACTTACACTGACAGCAAAAATCATGCACCCCGGAAAATATGGCTAAATAATTTAGTATACTCCTTCTTAATGTAACACTTTAGCACAGGGACTTCATGGTTACAAACAGAGAGTAAACATTTTTCTCTTGCACACTTTCAGACTCCACAAGTATGCAACTCAACTAATTGAAAAAGTTCTTTCTAAATTCTTGCATTGCTTCCAATGACAGAAATACTCCAAATCAAATAGGCTTAAATAACATTTAAAACCAATAAATGATTTAAAATTCTAAATATTTACATGATAATGCTAATATATATATATATGTATATATATATAAGATTCATGCAAATACTCTTGATGAATTAATAAAAATGTTTAATGTTTTGATGCACATCCAAAAATACAAAAGAGAATCCACCAAATTGAGAGAAGACTATGAAGTAGGTAGACCAGGGTTTGGTCACACTTTCTATGTGACAACCCAGCTAGACCTCAATTCACAGGGATGTGGTGAGGCCTAGATAAAATAATATATGAAAAACTCATAACCCAGTAAATGTTCAATAAATAGAACATGTTATTTCTTGACGCCCTCATTCTGTGGCACTTTTTCACACCCAGTTTCCCCAGAACAACAGTTTCATTATTGCAATTATAATCCATTTCATTGCAAACACCTCCTTACACTGTATTTCTTTCTATCCCAAAATCATTTTAATTTGCTCTATTAGTTTTAAGCTTATAAGGTAAATTCTTTATTGCTAAGTCAGCAAACAGGGACCTTATAGCAGCACAGGCCAAAACTCTGAGAATAGTTTAGCCTCTTCAAAACTTTAACAGCTCAAAAGATGTGTTTGGATGAAAAGCACAATAAAAAAAAATATCCACTTAAAGACATTTCAAGTATGGTTGATGTGCTGCCAAGAGGAGCTCTGAATGGCAGATTCACTAAGAACAAAGCATTTGTTTTATTTTTAGAATTCTATTAAATTGAGTATTTCATTTGTATAGATTAAAGGGCTGGCTGCTGATGGGAATCACATTATGAGTTCCATTTCCCTCCTCCAAACTCAGACACAAAGAGGAATCTGGCCCTACCTCTCTCTCCCTTCCCACAGTGAGGCACGTTCTCATATCACACACATCCTCAAAGTTACGCACATGCGTAGCAATGTTAGGTGTGTGCATAGCAATGCTTCCCTATGGAGAAGGACAAAATAACATACTTGGGCACAAAGGATTTAGGCTCTAAAACGAGTATGGTGAGGAACTTGACTTAGCTGACTTTAATAAAGGAAGGACACAGCCTGCTCTATCTCTCCTGCTTTCCTGAAAGCGCCACATTGACCCTGTTTGGGACTGAATAGGTAACCATCCCAAGAACAGCTCATCCAGTTCCCCCAAACATGATTGGCATATCAAAAGAAGAACGGTAGCATTCACCTTTTGCCATTTTTTTAAAATAGCTATTAAAACAATTTACATTTGTTTTCTTTTCCTCCCTTTAATGCCTTCTACCAGAGTGGCAGATATCTTCAGATGCCTCGGCTCAGAAAGCAGTGTGCAATGGGTAATTTGTAATCACTAGTACATGCAGCTTGTCAATCTCACCCATATTTGCACAGACCAAAGTAATCCTCTTATTCCATTATGGACAGTCAGAAGTCATTCAATTTGCAGAATTAACCATCGGAGTCTACTCTAAATTTTGTAATAGCCATGTATATATTTGGAATTACTCAAATTTCAATAAAATAATAAGAGCCATTTTTGCATCCTTGGCCTTCCAGCCTTCTCTTAAGCAATATGCATACCCACTCACAGGGTAAATGCTGCCTCTCTGCATGGGAAGCTCAGTGTGACACCTTTGCAAAGCAAATAGAAGGTGTCTTCACCACTAAAAGGTACTATCAGCTTTGGAGAAATGGATTAATATTTCTATCATTTTAACTGGGAGACACGCCCCCATGAAGCTAACAGCAGTGCTAACATATTTATAACCTTCAAGTGAGTTGGTTGAATGCATGCACAGAGCAAAGGTAACAACAATATTTTATCAGTTCATGTTGAGTAATGAGTCTTTGCAAGTATTTCCCTCTTCATCTCGCCACACCGTACTCCCGTTCCATTTGGGACAACTGGATTTTGCTTCTTGTCAGGTCAGCTGTGTAGCTGGCCATTCTGGAGCTTTTTTGTTGACTTTATGTTATGTGGCAATTCTTAAAAGATGTTGTCAGATTTCCCAATTGAGCTTTTTTTTTTTTTTTAACAGCTGAAGGTGATCAAATTACTGAAGAAAACGTGAAAACAAAGACATACAATTGATTTGGCTCCAAAGGCGCTGACTGAAATAAGCAGAGGATTGCATTAAACCGTGATCGGATTAAGTGGGAATGACTGTGCCTTATACTAAACTTTTTAACTGGATTCTAGAGTCACTGTTACACGAAGTGCATGACCTTCTCTACATTCTGGCAGAGTTCCTGCCTGGCCACTGGGCAAACCTCCACAGCGGTGAGACCTACTTTATGCTTCGTAGTTGGGCTCCCAGGGAGCCCAGCATAGAGAGCTGATAAGGAGGATTCCATACTGTGAGAGGCTCGCAGACTAGGACAGTCTGCTGGGAAATTACGCTAAAGCACCCTTGGAAATGTAATAGTGTCATACTAATAAGTGGATTTGTGTTTGCTCCTTGTGGTTTTCCCCGTTTGATTTGGCGGTTTTAGTTGTTCTCAAAAAGTTTTGGGTGTCACATAAATATTGGTTCTGCCTAGAAAGATCTTTCTGCTCCATTTTGTAAGTTTCCCCAACATGCTCTGGAGTGGATGGTGCCACAAAGGTAAGGAATGGCTTAGGCATGAAGTCTACTAATCACGTTGTGATTTCAAGAAGGAAAGACCTGGGTTCCAAACAATAACAACCAGAAAGTCCATCAAAAATTGTGATGTGTCAGTAAGATGTGGCAAAGTCACCATCCTCACAACAGGGATTGTGTAAACCTTTGCATCACCCCAGGATACAAGTTGAAATATAGCTAAAGCCAGACCTGCTAACCACAATGCATCTGAATTTGTTTCCTCACCACCACAGGTCACAGTGAGTTCTCCTGCTTTCTCTCTGAGCTCCTCTACCATTTACTGCCTCTCTCACTCATGTGGCACTTCTAGTTCTGTCTCACAGTGTGATGAATGGTATATCTTGAAAACAAACTCCAAACTTCCATCTGTTAGAACAATCTCTGCTTGCTGTCTAGCACAATATCTTACAGAGAGCAGATACTTACAAGTGATTAACAAAATAATTCTCATTGCAATAAACTTATTCATCTCAAATCCACATGACTTGAAAAACAAAAGAACTGGCAAATCTTTCTACATAAATGAGATATCTGCTAAACAAGCAAACTTATGTGAGGAGTTTTCTTTTAAAAGCAGTATATGGGAATGATCATTCTGAAATTCTGTGAGGTCCTAAATCAAAGAAATGGATTATATGTTATTGTTTTCTTATTATGTTTATTAATACAATGCAGTTAATTTTTATGAAGGTATATTTCAGGCACATTATATGTGATATTAATCTCGTCCTCAACCATTTATTTGAAACTATTACAACTGTATTAAAGGAATGAGGAAGAATAGTATTTTAAACGCCCAGAGAAATCACTCTACAAATTGATAATCAATACAATATCTCCTCAATAGAAAAATAAGAAAACGGTGAAAACAATGCACAGATTGCTAAAACACAATATTTTTAAAAGGCTTAGTTAGCCCTACTAGTAATAACCTATATGAATTAAGGCAGCCATCAGATGTCATTTTTGCCTTTCAAATTAGCAAAGGTTTTTTTAATGACAATAAATCCCAATGAAAATAAGCTGAAATATATATATAGAGAGAGAGAGACAGACAGACAGAAAGGAAGAGAGATGAGAAGCAGGAACTTGTACTTGCATCACTTTTTAGTGTTCATCAACTGCTTCTCATATGTGCCTTGACCAGGGGGCTCAAACTAAGCCAGTGACCCCTTGCTGAAGCCAGCCACCTTGGGCTCAAGCCAGTGACCTCAGGCTTCAAGCCAGCAACCACTGGGCTCATGCCAGTGACCACACGATCATGTCTATGATCCTACATTCAAGACAGTAACCCCATGCTCAAGCTGGTGAGCCTGCCCTCAAGCCAGTCATTTCGAGGTTTCCAACCTGGGACCACAGCATGCCAGGTCAATGCTCTATCCACTGCACCACCACTGCTCAGGTAAATGGGCATTATTATATGCAACTGGTAAGAGAGTATACTGAAGGTGTTTACTAAGAGTCTTAAGAATATTTACATTTTAAATCTAGTAATTGCATTTCTAAAAATATATCTTATAAAAATAGTGAAAGATAAGCATTAAAAGTCTATATACAAGGGTGTTTATCAGCACAACTTCTTATATTTCATTGTAAATAATCAAATATAAATAAAACTAAATAACCAATATAAAGATTATTTAATTATGGTATACACAAATGATAAAATATTATAGTTATTAAATTCTGTTATTCTAATGACATAAAAATACTGTTAATAACATGAAAAATTGTCATATAAAATTAACATGTATAGTATATGCACATATGTGTAACATAACACATATGCATGTACATGTAGTTAAAGGCAAAAACTAAATGTCAACAGTGGATATCTAGAAAATAAATTTAAAATATTCTGTGTCTTTTCTTTATACCTCTCTTCATTATCTTAATTTGTTCTATAGTAAACATGTATTACCTTTATAATCAGAAAAATATTTCTTTAAAAAAACACTGAGGCAGATCATATTAAAATAGTTTCTGAATTTCTTTTTAAAATATTTTCAGGGTTTATTCTTTGTGAATAATATGAAATGGCAAAAAATAAAGCACTATTAAACTTCCTTCCCATAGATCCAACTTCTCAGGCACACCACTGATCATCTTTAAATGCCCATATGCTCTATCAGCACCTACCTGACTTTCTAATCTATTTTCCACCCCCACCCCCCTCCTTACAGAATTACCAGTCTCTGGAGGCTTTCATGGGTACTATATGGCTTCGTAGTTCCTTCTTTGGAGAATTTAATTTAAATTATTAATTATAATTGAAAGAAAAGAAACTCTTTTTAGAAAAAGACTTGTGTAGCTTTTTAAAATAATTGGTTTCATGTGAGCAAGAGATGGCAAATTCGTCACTATTTAAATGGAGTGAACCCTATTTGGGCCCAAGCTCCTTGTTCTAAGGAACCTCATTTCTTTACACCTGGGAATTCGTTCTATATTTAGCTACTAACATTGTAGGCACATTTATGAATCCTTCTGGTCTACATTCCAAATTCTGTTGTTGTTATCACTTTCCCGTTTCTTATTTCCTTGAATAGGGGAAGTCTCCTCTCCCACAATTAGAACTCTTAATTTTAGCTCCTTTCTGGGTGGGGAAAAGCTAAATAAAAGAAAAGTGATACTAATATCAACCAAGTTTTTCTTTATTTTTAGATTTTTCAACAAATAACAAACACAGTGCACACCTTATTCCGGTCCCTCTTTCCCATCTCCTTCTATTCTTTCCTACCTCCCACCCTCGGAGTCCATCCCCCTCTCTTTCCTCGCCACTTATTAAGCTGATATTTTCCAAATGTCTGTCCCCTTTTAATTTTTTTCAATGCCTAAGATAAATAAGTTATGGGGAGCCTGCCACCTACTATTTTGTATGAGATTGAAGTTTAATTCTCACAGGGACAGTTTTCTTACCTAGTTCTTCTCATGCTTAAAAGCTGATTTTTAAACCCTAAAAATGTCCCCCAGCATAAATGGTGATAGAACCACAGCTCCAATTTTTAAGTCCACTCAAACTCCAAGAACAGAAAAGGTACCTGTGCTCATTAGGAAATAACCTTCCTATAACAATGGAAAAACTGGATCCCAAACTCAAAGCCACAGGGTCACCAAATTCCCCACAAGGCCTTACAAGGGCAAGCCTCAAGGCACTGTTGGAAGCTCTGCTCTTTTCTGCACAATACAAAGGTACTGGCATTTTTGCAGATAATAGAGAAGTAGACCCTCAGACTTTGAACTCCCTAGGAAAAGATGCAGGAAAAATGATGTCATGGTGCTTTGTTTTCACATGTATGAATCTTCATTTGTTTAACTTAAATATTTTAAAATATGTCCTATATCATTTATTCTTGATTAAACCTCTTTTAGATAGTCAATCATTAATGGTTTCTTTACAGTTGCTGTGCAAACACTTCATTCATACCTATAACATATCAAATCTCACAGATGTTCTTTAATTGGATTCATTTATTTCTAATCTCCTTAAGCCCTTACTACTATAATGCTTGACTAAATATATATTAAACTCCATTATTTAAACAGCTAAAATAAATTTGAGTTGTATTTTATGAACAAAAATTAACAACTCAACAAATGTTCTACCATTATTATTATGTGCCTCAGTATTTGGACACTATTTAAAATTGCCTGGTAGATATGCTGTGTTTAACCAAAATAATTTCTAAATTGTTGCTAGAGATTTTGGACTGCCCACTAAAATGCCAAAATTTTCATTGTCTCTATTTGAAGTCAGAGAGCTGTATAATTCTTTAAAAGTTATATATTTACCAACAGAACCCATTACCAAAGGTAGAAGAGGCAGCTGCCCGCTTTCGTGATTTGTAGGATTTAAGAAGATTTCTTGTCCCCTAGTCGCCACGAAGATATCTCCATAATGGTCTACTAGCTGATACTTAAAATACACTATTATATATATATATATATATATATATTTGGCTTTTGACAGATGGCTCAAAAGGGAAAGCCTCATCTGTTATCTTTCATTGATTCACTTTAACAGCTCTTTCTCCTACAGCAGTGGTTCTCAAACTTCAGGGTGCATCAGAAGCACCTGAAAAGATTATTAAGACGCAGCTTGCTGGGCCCACCTCCTAGAGTTTCTCATTTGTAAGTCTAAGGTGGAACCCACAATTTTCATTTCTAACAATCCTTCCACCACAGGTGGTACTGACACTACCAATCGGGAGACATTGTTAACTAGAGCAGTGGTTATCTGGGGTGAGAAAACTAAAGGGATCTGGTGAAAAGGCACCACAGAGAAGATGGAAAGCCACTAAGAATGCAGGAAACATCCCAAAGATAAAATTTACACTTACCCCGTCACCTGAGCTCACTGCATATCATTCACCAAACTTCTCCCATTCCCACCCACCACTGCACTGCCTGTTTCTCCCAGCTTCCTTCTGGGCACCTCCTGTTCTTCAGACCCCGTAACACTAGACGGCTTGGTCTCTGGGCTGCTTCTCAGTTAACACCCACACTCTAGTGATCACATGCAATCTACCAGCTTTAAATTTCATAAACTGATGACCCCCAATCTCCACGGACGCCCACATCCCACCATTTACCTGAAATATCCACTCTGATCAAAGACAGCCATCACAAACTAAGCATTGCTAATTGCTGCCCCTACCTACAAATCTGTCCTTTCCTGCCATTCACCTAAATTGCTCAGGCTAAAAACCTAAGTGTTATTCTTGACTCTCCATTTTTTCACAAATCCTATCTAATCCATCTGCAAACCCCAACTGTCTACCTTCAAAATATATCCTCAGTCTGATCTTTCATCACCTCTCTCTTTCAAGCCATCTATCACTTAGGCAATTACAATCATTTCCCAACTGGTATTTTCTGCGTCTACCTTCCATCCTACCCAAAGCCCATTCTTCACACCAACCAGAATGATCTTTTTATAGCTTAAGTTAGCTCATACCATGCCTTTGGTAATAACTTTCTAATAGCTTCCCAAAGCCTTCAAGACCCAACATGGCCTGACTCCCCTATCCAAACATCATCACTTTCCATTCTCTCCCTGTCTTTCTTATCTCCAGCCAGAATGATCTTCTGATGTGATCAACTTGCCAAGCTAGATTCTACCTCAGGGCCTTTGCATTTGCTTCCCACTGCCAGGAATGCCCTCCCTGCATGTTTCAATATAGCTGTCTATATTCAGGGGTCTTCAGAGAGAGGCCTTCTCTAACCCTCATCTCTTTATCCTGCTCATTTTTCCTTTCATTCCCTAACATTATATGATATGTTTATAAGTACTACCTATACTGCTCACAAAAATTAGGGGATATTTTAAAATAAATATGAAGCATTGAAATATTCCCTAATTTTTGTGAACAGTATATTTCTTCCCACTAAAATGTATGCTCCACGAGGGAAGGGGTCCTGTCTGTCTTGGTCATACCATAGCCCTGGCACAGAGAAAGCACTGGGGAAATAGTTGCTGAGCAAACACAAGAACCATCCCCTTTGCCATGGAGAGAAATATACCCTGCAACATTTCTTACCATCCCCTGAATTATAGTAACAGAAATTAAGCTGATTCTAATGATAGAAAATTATTTATAATGAAGGTTCTATTGAGTTGACAGAGAAGACACACAAATAGAAAAGAAATTATAATGTAAAATGCCATGTAGTGTCTCTAAATATTTTCCTCTTGTTTTCAATTAGCCTTCACAAGAAAATGCTACCCTGCACTTTGCTATTTCTTTAATTGCTCTAATTGAAGGAATATAAATTGACACCCACCCTGTCCTCCTTCTCATAGGCTTCAGCCTTCCAGCATTCCTGAGCGATAACCCTGCAGGGGTCCATTACCCAAATCCAGTACAACAAATACTTCACTTTGCCAGAACTGTAGTAACATTTCAACAGCTAACAGAAATGCTGTGACTTCCAACACTATTAGTCTCTTAACAGCTTACAAAAATTAAAATGAAAAGCCTTGTGTTGCATTTGGTTAGTTTTGAAAAGAAAAAGCTGCTCTTTTCCTGTCGTGTGTTTGGACAACGGTATCAATTAATGAGAGTGTTAAAAGAAGTAAATCTCGCGGGTTCTTACCTTCAGCAACCAGTACACATTACAGTCATCACAAGCACAAAGAGTAAAATGAATGACTGAACAGCAACAGCAAGCCACAAACCCCTGAAAATGTTCAGAACCAAGGATTCTGTTTCGTAATGGTTTTAGTAAGAGGAAGGAGAGACAGCACACACTCAGATTGCATTGCCAGAGAATGTCGCTGTTCTCTGAGAGATGTAAAAAGTGGCAAAGGACTTGGATTTAAAAGAACAAACACAGAGAGAATCCCACCTTAATGGATACCATTATGACATCCAGTTCAATATAATGAGGCCATTTTCACAATCTGGCCAGCAGCCTATATTAGCACGGCTTTACTGATGTGGATACAACAAATTCTGTTTGAACAAGAAATCCCCAGGGGAAAAATGATCCTTTCACAGGCTCTATCCATTTAGCAATCAATCAAAGGGAAAAGATTCTTCTAGTCAAGATAGCAGCTCCTATTTGAATCCTAGTAAAATATTAGATGTTCTAAATAAAATAATGTTCTATATGTGGTGCTTAGTAATTGCTGTTTTGTGGAAATGTCATAACTGTTGAGGACTAAGGTAATGAAGGGGAGATAGGGTTGGGTCTGGGGTGAGCATATTACATGCTGCTGACTAGGTTCTGAGTACACCCAAACTGTGAAGCAACTGAGTCACCTTGTGGAGACCCCCGTATTGGACAAGAGAGTAAACTATCTATAGACCTTTGCAAAATCTCTGTAAAATGTCACATTACATCCTAAATATTTGATGAAATTGTTGATAGTGGGCTATTTAATATACAGAAATGATGATTTCATATGGTTCACATTAGTGCAATATTACCAGTTTAAAAAGAGGGTCCCAAGGAGGAAATCAGATGGATACTGCAGTCCTGGCGCTGGGCTGTGTTCCCACTCATTAGCTGTGCTGTATGGGCTCAGTCCCTGGGACTCGCTGAGCCTCTAGCACAAAGTGGCAGCCCTCACTGTGAGTCCTTCTTACTCCCCAACCTAAATACAGGGCAAACAGGGCATCTTTCCGCCCCTTCTTCAGCTTGGAGCTGACTATCATCTTTGCAGTCTCTCCAGTAGAGCCGCAATGCCTTGGAAATACCCCTTACAAAGGAAAAGTTTTTTTAAAAAAAATTAAGAAACTTAAAATAATTAGCAACATTTTTAAATGTAATTAATCTACAAAGATTTTTGAATCTAGAGTGATTCTTCAATTTAAAATTTTACTGAGATTCATAATCCCATTAGAAGTCAACCCCCAAAATATTTAAAAATCTCATTCAAAGCATTAAAAAAAGAAAGAAAAAAAAATCACCTCCCCATCACTCTAAGCCCAGTTCTTTCTGGCCAAGGTAATGAGATACACAGAACCTGCCCTGGACAAAGTTGTCCTTGTTAGAGTTAAAGATGGACTCTTTAGCCTGCAGCCAGATACTTTGCTGCCCATCATGATCTCTGTCAACACATGCACGCACGCACGCATGCACATGCACACGCACGCACATGCACACAAATACACACACACTGAGCTCCTCACACTGCCTCCACACCCGCCCCCACCATTCTAACCAGAGGGTAGTCTAACCAGATCTGCAAACTGATTCCCCAGGGATTACCCAGACAGTGCCAGCCACTCCACGCCCTCTTCTTTCTAATTGTAGATGGAAACTCTTCCTCCAAAAAGGACTCTCAGTCCTGAGGAAGCCTACTTAGGTTTCTTTCGTTTTCCTATGGAAACTTTCTTATTCATTTTGATATCCCAAGAACTTGGCACATGGGCTGACACATAATAGGTGTTCAATAAACCATTTATGAGTGCTGAAGGACCTACTAGTCCTACCAACTGAAGGAGGATCTCACAATCCTTTCTAGATGTAGTAGAATCATTGCTGATTTCTCTTTCATGGGAAACCCTCTGCCTTCCTAAGGCTCACACATTCCCTCCTTCAGTCCAAGGACTCACAGACACTGATTTTTTTTTTATGTTTACTGGCAAGCTTAAAATTATTTGATTTAGTTTCACTGAAATGACCACCCTAATTCACATTTACTTCATATTACTTTGTTTCAGGCACAGTGCCAAGGACCTCACACATTATCCTATTTAATGTTCCCAATGACTTGATGAGGTAGATGTTATCATTACCTACATTTCAGGGGTTAAAAAGAAAAACAAGAACAGCGAGAGAGACAATGAAATTAAGCAGTTTGCCCAGTCACAGAGTCAGTGAGTGACGGCAATGGGATTTGAACAAACAATAGACACAGAGCTCAAGCTCTTAACTAATATGCTATGTTGCCTAATAAAATGTAGTAAGATCTCATTTCATAACACATTTTTTTTAAATACTTTGTAATACTGCCTTATGTTTATCAGGGTTTCAAACATCTCACTAAGAGCCTAGGCTGCATCATATTCTAAAAGCAGCGGGCTTATAATGTCAAGCACAGCACTGGGGAGACCTTCTGGTCCTGCAGATCTGGAACCAGCTGCATGGGTGCTTTGCCCCTCCCTCCCATCCAATTCCCTGGTGTCTGCGGTCCTCATGTATACCTCACATTTGCTTCCATAAATAATTTTTAAAGTACAACTCTTATACATGTGGTGTCACTGGATATTCATTTCAATAGATTTTTACATTCAACTCAGAATAACGACATCCCTTAAAACTTTAAAAACTGTGTTCTATGCCTCGATGCTAAAAAATACTAATTTATTCCTACAGCAGGGTGAACATGTTGAAGATATACCAGTACTAATTTAGGAAACGTACTAACCCTAAGAAAAATAGTTACCAATCCTGATGGAACATGTCTAGTTCCAACAACAACAACAAAAAATTCAAGGTAAAGAAGGAAGAAAATCCTAGCTTAGACAAGAGCAGTGAGACAAGCACTGTTAAATCTAATTTGAAGAGTGATCACTGTGTTTCAAGGAAAACTTATGGGAAAAGAACAAGGGGACAAATAGTTAATCAGTATTCCATCTTAAAAAGACCTCACCTCTGCTTCCCTAAAATTTGGCTCCTTCCCTGACAGCTCCGCCCTCACTTCAAGCTCCTTGGCATTTTGTGCCCTCAGCACATAGTGAAAGTGTACTAAATCATTTCAAACCGTGTTCATCTGAGTTCTTAAATATATAAATGGCACACATCTATTGTACCAACTAAATTAGAAACTATTCGAGAGATTCCAAGACTTCTGCTTCATGCATTCGGGCTATAACCCACTGTGATCCGCCACACTCTCCGCACTGGTGTGGTGGGACAGCCGCGCCCAGCCCGCACTGCATTACAGGGCATGCTCACAAGGCTCCCCGGGACATTGTCCTAAATACCAGTGTTGCATATTTTATTCACTTTATACTATAATTACTGACACTGGTAAAGTTGACAAAACACTGATTACAACTAAATTAACCTTATAAGTTTGACAGAAGCTTTGTTTCTTATAACTTTCTTTATTTCCTGTGAAGCAGCATTCCACCAGGTAAAGAGCTTCCATTTTGTCTGGCATAAGTGAGGCATTTGGTGAAGGCTGTTTCCCTCCCTGCCAGCAGAAAGCTCAGCTTGCTTTAGAGTATAAAGTGACAGCAGTGAAAAGCAGGCTGAGCTTAACGCAGCTGTAGAAACCACCACACACACAAAATATATGCTTGCAGGTATATGTGTTGAGGGTCTGAGGAGGAGGGAGATAAGAAACATTTAAATTTGTGGATTTGAGGATTTAGAAATTCAACCAAAAGAGGGAATTATTCATCCCCTTCCAAAGAATTTCAGTTGATATCACATAATTGGCAATTACTAACAGTTAATATATTCTGATACTGCACTATTTATGCATTATCTCATTTAATCCCCTCAATCCTTAAAAATTGGACACAAATGTCCCCATTTTACAGATGGGAAAACAGAGGGTTAAAGGAGTAGAGCTACGCTCATAGTCTCACAGCTATTATACAGCAAATCATATTCAAACCCAGATCCAAAGCCCATGCCTTTTCTTTGAAAGTTTTTTTTTGCATGATAATGTAGAACTTTATAAAAACAAAATCTTAATCCAACTGCACTGTAACTTCTCAGAATAAAAGTCACAGATGGTAACCAGATGGCCCAGACTCAGCCAGACCCCACAAAGGTAAGTTTCCTCCTCATCCCCCTCGGCCTTGCCATCACCACAGACCACCTCCCCTCCACCTCCCTGGGCCTTGGGACGCCTGAAGCAGGGAAAGGAAGTAGTGAGAAGTTACTCCGTCAGACTAGGCAGAATGTTAAATTCCTCCATTGGCATGCGCTCAGGTGTTTCCAGATTTCATCTAAACTCCAGCCTATCCTTTCTGCCACCAGTCCTTTTGGCTTAAGCACAGACACCAGCACTTCAACCCAAATGAATTTTCTTTTACCACCTGCTCATCTGGAAAGATGTCACAAGACCAAAAGAACAGAACAGGGAAGAGAGAGGAAAGCACTGGATAAGGAGAAAGAAGTAGCAGCCTTTTAGTAAATTAACAAAATAGGCATAATCCAATACACACACACCTATCTTTTACCAAACATAAGAGAATATTTGCCCATGAACAGACTAAGTCAAAAGACAAAAACATGCTTTCCTGGGGTTCAAGTAAAGCCATCCAGGCACAATAACATATAGGAATCCCTGCCTTCGAATAAGGTAATCATCCTTATGATTTCCATGATGTGACTCATGATCAGAAGCCTTTCACATCCAATAGCTGGGCCAAGAGAAAGCCAGAGATGAGTGATCAGGCTGGTCATTTAGCACACACCAAGTGGTCTCTACCCAGGAACTATAGGAGACGTCCTGTGTCAGTGACCTCCATGTCAGGACAACAGCAAAGAAAGAAAAGAAGGCCAGAGATGCCTGGGGAGGGGAAGCTGCTGAGCAGCAACCTTGCCAAAGGATAAAAGAATGACACCCTTGACCAGAGCACCTCGAAGTTTTCTATCCCCAGGCCCTGAACAGAGTCACCAGGGTACATTTCCTGCCATTCTCCAACAAAAGCAAAAAGGGGACAATTATGCATCTCCACCACCACCACCCTCCACACACACACACACACACACACACACACACACACACACACACACACGGCCATGCACATCATCTAAAAAATAATCCACTACAACAGGAGGTAACTTGTGCCTCATCCATCAAAAAGGATGACATGATTTCCCAATCCACTAACATTCATTTTAACACTTTTGTTTAAAAGGAACATAAAGTATTATATCTGGTTGCAAAATTGAAACAATTAGCAATAATGTATCTGTGTAGTCTAAAGCAAGCAATTCAGTAAAAAATTAAAATGTCTGCAGGCCACATTTTTTTCTTAAAAAATGAAAGATTTAGTCTTAATTGAGTATCACTGAAAAGATACCTCAGCTAAATTTAATCCACTAAATTGTCAATATCTGTATACACTTGTGAAGCAGCAACACAGAGGCAGCTTTTTAATCTTCCATTATGAGACCAGATGAAGGCCTATCCAGATGTTGGGTGGGCTGAACCCTATAGGCCTTAATCATTTAAATCCTTCCCTCTCTCCCAGATATTATCTCCCCTACATCCACCCCTGACTCTTGCCCCCAGAGAGAGAATCTCATGGTACAATAGCAGTTGACACCCTACTCTTTAATCCTGGCTTCATGAATTACTTGGCATTTCTGACCTCAGTTTCCTCACCTATAAAATGGAGAGTGTGATCCCTTCCCAAACCACCCTTGAGAGTTGTCAAAGGTGCAAATTAGGTAACAAATATGACAGTACTTTGAAAGAAAAATGTATTTGGCATTGGAAAAGAAAAAGTACAAAGTTTGAGCATAAATAATGAATTTAAAACTAAATACAGATCATTTTGATTAAAAATTATAAGTGAAAGTTTATGAGAATAAGGATAAGATTATTTAAATGAGTACTAGTATTAAGTACTATAAAACAGACTAAATCTACCAGTTCTTTCTTTTAATAGAGTATTTGGTAGTTTAAAATTAATATTAATTATTACTTAAGAGTTTGGGTTGTTAAAAATTACTTTTAATATGAATGTGTCTTCAATTTGTTTCTATAATGATTCAGTTATGTAAAAGATCATTTGAAAAGGACAACTGCAGCTTTGATGTTCAATATGACCATAATAAAGATCAGACACAATTAAGAATCAAATCTAATTTATGGCTATACATTAGTGCATGATTATTATAATCAAAAATTAAATTTATGTAACATGTATTCCATAGATTTGAAGGATAAGTAAATTATTTTATATTTTGCTATAGCTTGCTAAGTCAAAGGGTACTTTCATTGACATTATTTATCATAAAAAACAGTAATTTTGCTAACCAAAAAATAATATATTTCTGTAACTATACATATTATTGGTCAAGGTATTAAAAAAGATTTTCTAAAACATCCTAGTTGTAATAACAATATCATTGGGTCTTTGAATAAATTAAAAATTTTTAATGCCCAAATCAACTCAGCACTATTATATTTGAAAGAGCAAACTAATATGAGCATATTTTAATGTTTCCTGGTTTATGGTAAGGATACATAAGATTTTATATTTACAGAATATGTTAATATTAAAATACCCTTTTGATTGTCAGAACTACAATGCTTTTGTGCAAAATAGAAAATAAAAATTATGGGACCTGCAATGATTACAATGTAAAGACCTTTGTTTTTTCTTTTACATGAAGGAACTAGGGTGTTTGACCTAACTTTTCAAATTCAAAAGGGTTATTTAGTAAATAGCAAATAACACTAATGTAAATTGTCTCTATTCTGTTCTTTGCAACATTAAAATAGTATTTTTAACACAAACAATTACTTCCTTCTCTGTGATTAGTGAATTACTCTAAAACAGTATGGGAGACTTTTCACTATCATTGTGTTACATCCTAAACTTCAGAAGTAAATAAGCAGAGAAGTCTTCTTTACCAACAAAAATGGTTGAAGATATTAAATCTGTCTGATTCCAAAATTATCAAATCACCCTTGAAATCTTCTCTCTCTCTCTCTCTCTCTTTTACATTTCAGGGAAAATATCTGAATTGTATTAGTTTATAATTCTCATTAGAAGTCCAGTTTAAAATACACTAACATTTACCACATTCTACCACTACAGAAGACCCCTCACAAAATATCATCTATCAATCAGCCTAATTGAGGTCATATACATCAGTGAGTACTTGATGAATTTCAGTGGCAGATTGTTTTTAATGGCATCAATAAACTAGCTCTCGTGTATATTTTTTCATCTTTTTACACACAGTAATTTTGAACATTTTAAATGTGACATCATAAACAGTACAGTGATTATGTAGGAGAATATTATTTAAGAATGAAGTATCATGATGTTTGTAGCTTACATCGGAATGAGTCTATGGAGGAAATAAATGCACATACAAATAGATACATATAAGAATAACTTGATACATAAATAAAACATGGATTATATTATAGATAACATGTGTACAAACATTTATTATACTATTTTAACTTGCATGTTTGAATAAATTGTTTTAAAATATTTTAAAATGGGGTTTTTACACCTCATTGGTTTCTATCCTTATAAGTAGATTTTTAACTTTTATTTTTAAAAATATATAAAGTTTAAAAACACTAAGAGAAGACTTTATTTCTCAACAAATTCTTTTTCATAGTTTTATATTTTCAATTCTTTTCACCCTAAGTACTAATGTTTTCTATCTGAACTGGCAATTAGTAATTAATACTCTAAATATTACTACTAGTTAAATTAATACTACTAATTAAATAACATCAAAAAATAGGAATTAAGAAAATTCCTTAGGTTTTACAGTATGCTTTCCTCTCCATATTTTTCTGGACTTTTCCCAAGATTCACTGTTACTAGACACTAGCTCCATTAACTTATTTCTTGGAAATAATTAGAGAACATGGCCTATCATACTTAATAACACTTATTTCAAAGCCCATAAGCACCAAAATTTGTAAGGGAATCTTTTTTTTTTTTTTAATATGGCACATCAAACTAACAGGACATGTTTGTCTTATAGAAAATCATGTGGCTAGTTTTTTTGTTTGGGGTTTTTAATGGGTTGGGGTGGGAGTAGTTGGTTTGGCAGGGAGAGGGTAAGTTTTAATGAAGAGCTATGGAAACCTCAGGGAAACCTATAACTAATAGAATTTAAAATTTTAATCACAGTGCCCTATCGCTCTCTTCTCCAGAATTTCAGAACATAAACATTCTGTATGGTGCTCATACAAAAGCCAATAATGCATTAGGGCATACACCACCTACCTCTGGAATTCCTATAATTCGCTCTTGTAGCTGATTAAAGCAAGGTTACTAAATATTTCTATTCATTATTGCTTCTGTTAGATAATGATGACTGCTTTTTCTAGGCATATTTTAACTTCAATAATAAATTTACCATCAGAAATTTTAGAAATGTGCATCTAATAAATGTGGCCTCCACCAAAATGTCACACCTTCATTTGATGAATGCTTATTTAAAATTCTCTCTACTTTTATAACATGAAAAATTCCATCAAACTGTTTCTATTAAAATGTCTAAATTTGGAAAACATGTGGCCTGTCAAATTATTTGGGGGGGGGGGGCTGTGGTTCTTTAAGTACATTGTTTGAGGGAGTGTATTTGAAAAGAACTCACTTTTCAGGAATTCTCAGGCTACATAAAGAATTAGTCCTGAAAACAAATGTATGTGGTAGTTCACTGCTACCATAGAGAATCAATAGCCATCTATTTAATTTGCTAAGACCATGTAAATTAGTAACTTCCAGCCAGATGTGTGATATACACATCAAACAAACTGCAACCTGTTCATTATGAAAATCCTGTCAACACACACAGAATCACTTGATGGCATTTCATCTAAGGCAGTTTCCACATTTGTAGCTATAAAAATTGTCCTAAGAATTTTTATACAAAGATTTGGAACTGAAACTCATAAAAGGGTAATCAATTTCAGCTTTTCATCTTGTATGCTTCTGTGTTTATTTCTATTTTTATTTAGAGTCATAAAGCATTCTGAAAAACTTGTGCCATGCTATTTTTTTTCTGTAAATCATTTATCCTCATTACATCTTTTTAATCTGATGTAAAGTTGGTAGCCTAATTCAGCAGCTCTGAAGAAGTGTGTAAAGTGAAGAATGGCAGAGTCAACAGAAGAAAGAAAATACACTTATGCACTGGAAAACAAAATAGAATATTTCAAAATGACTCCAAACATAAATTAAGTTTACCCATTGGGAGGTCTAACTTGCATTCTGATCATTTATATGGGTCTGTGTGACTCTATACCCTGCTGTTTGATAAAAAATGATTACTAACCACAGGAACTCACCAGAGAACAGAGTGTATGTATAATGCTTGTGATGTCTCAGACATACAAAGCACCTTCTTAAAGAATGTCCATTTCCTTTCCATAGTAAGCAGACATAATTTTTCACTCTTTAATACTTATGCTTCACAGAGTGTCTTGTTTTATGAATTATAATTTGCCATTTTCTCTTATGTTTATTTTAATAATATGAAAAACTGCATTCATAAAATAGATGATTTTGTTTCATGATACCCAAAATATTGCTGTTTTCTGCTCTGTTACATAGCCATTGTGCTATTTAAAAAATCTGATAGTTTTTATTTTAGCACTGTTTTTAAAATGAAAAAAATAAAAATAAAACATTTGTTCTTAGTAACCAGCCATTATTCTTGAGTACTGAATTCTCATCGAAACTAAATTGATTTTCCAAGTCTATTGAATTAAATTTTGTTATTAAGCAGGACACAAAGTAAATAGTCTAATTGCCTAGCAAAATATTTCCAACTACTACATTTTTTAATTTGGCAATTTAAAAGAACATGGAATGAATCCAAACCTCATCTCCCATAGTATAGTGTAACACAAAAAGCACCCCTTAACCTACTTCCTAATGTAAAGCTAGCATTTCTACTAAGTGCTTGGTGGGTCAACTCTTCCAAAGTAAACAATAACTCCTGAGGTCCCCTAAAATCACAAGAATTTCAGCCTACACACACACACACACCGCAGCTACGCACACAAAAGAGTTCTTCATGAAGTCTTCAACCTTTCGACTTTCACAAACATTATACAGAACTGTGCTTTCTTCGTCAGCAACACATAAGGCCACGTGACCAGCCTGCAGGGCCATAGGATTATTGTTTCTAGAAAGAATAAAGCTCACACGCGACTGCCATACCAGCCCAGCCAGCCACACCCGCAGGTGGCACCACGAGGTGGGCTCCCCACCCAGTGACGCTGTCACACACCGGGTGTGAGGCCTGGGTGCCGGCCAAGACTTGCAGCATCAGCGCGATTCCCTTTGCTTTATGGAGGTTAAAGTCAGACCCTCTTGGTCACTTAAACCCCCTTGTGATTCAGGGGGAAAATCACTCTCTCAGAACTCTTAACTTTGATTGGAGACTCTGGTTAAAATTAAGAACTTCAAACCCAGATTTGAAAAAGTGAAACAGATGTCCTGTTTGTTATCCATAAATGGCTCCGTACGTCAGACTCTTTCCTCTCTCTCTCTCCGTTTTTTCCTTTGTACCGCATTAAGTTTTATTTAATGCAGAGTTCGCTTAAAAGGTTAAAAGAGAGAAAGAGTAGAGAGCCAATATGGACTGTGAATGGAAAAACTCCTAAATCTTTCTTTACAATATAACGAAGGAAGTCTCTTCATAAAGATGAAAGTGTTCAAGCTGCCGCCTCCCAATGCAAACAGCGCTCAAGTGAAAGCCAGCGTCTCCAGGGGACCACAGTCTCACATATAATACGGTGGTCACCACCACCTGCACCCTCGTGGAGACCACAGTCGCCTGAAGTGGGAGAAAGGGTCCCAGATTTGCACTCACGTAAGAACATAGTTGACGCTGACGATACAGTGCGGCCTGGAGGAGCGGCTGTTGTGCACAATGGTCGCGTAGCTCTGCACCCACACCCAGCCTCCGTGCTTCGCCAGGAACCGGTAGTACTTGGTGGTCACCTGTCCCTTCACCAGCACTGATGAAGAGATAGAGGCAGCTGGTGGTGAATAAGCCCGTTTCTCAACGACCCCAAAACGCAACCCCTGGCAGTGAGAGTATGGATCCCCTGCGAGCCCTAATTAAAGTGCGCCGAGGCAGGAGGAAGAGGCAACACGCACCTTCCCAAACGCATGGATTGTCCTATTAATTTACTTAGAGTCCTTGGTCCTTCGTGATCAGCAAAGAGGGGTAACATTTAAAATTGGGAGATTCCACTCCCCCATTCGATTTTCTAACTACGTAAGGCCAGATCAGATCTGGGCAGCTCACCCCCTCGCTCACATTCCCTGTGCGGGGAGATTAAGGTGAGAAAGCAAAGCAGTATCAAAAGCCAAGCGAGTGATAGGATCAACGCGAGTGAGCCAAGTGGGCTAGCCTGGGTTTTTCTTCCCATCTTTAGTGAGGTTTGTGGGGGAGGGGAATAAAACCCCTGGGGAAATTTTCGCCTAAATACTCGGAAATTTTCCCTCCCTGTGTTAAGAAACAATGTGGAGCCCATAGAGCCCAGCATTGGAGCTCCCGCTGGCAGGACCCCACCTATCGCCATCACTGGCTCCCGGGGCTCCCAGCTGTCCTCGGGCTGGAGACTTAAGGCATGCCTTCTCCCCTCCCCCACCCCTACTCCAGGGACTCGCCGGGTCGTGTGAGTGCCGCAGGGTGGCGCCTTACGCAGGTGATGGGCGCAGCGCAGGTGGAAGGTGTCGCAGCCGTGCACGTGATGGTAAAGGGTCTTCTCAATCAGGTCCTGTGGTTCATACCCCGTCAGTTCTGCCACTCTGAGGAAAGCAATCCCGCGGGATGAGCATGGGGTGCGAGAGTGTGCCCCATTCCAGAGAGCCATGTAAGGCCCGGGTGCCCACCCTCACTTTGCAGGGCCCGATCAGTTACCTCATCTGCAAAATGAGCTCCTAAAGTCGGGAAGGCGCTGTCACCCACTGAGCAGGGCCGCTCTTCTAACAGGGGTGTTTGTTCCCCTGCCACCCACCTGGAATCCAGAAAGATTAGCTTCATGTCCAGGCTGGCGCGGAACATGAACATGTTGCTGTGCAGCTTGATCTCTGTGACAGCGCTGGGCGGCAGCGAGTGGCCCACAGCTACCAGGCCCACGTTCTGGTAGCAGCCATCGAAGGGGGACATGTCCAGGCTGTACTGGCGGATCTTCAAGTAGCCGCTGCAATGAATGACCTGCAGCAGAAAGTGACAAGGAGAGACTCAGCCACTCAGTCAGGAAACCACCCAAAAAGATGGGGAAGTGATTAAAACCTTGAGCCTCAACTAGACCACAAACGCCATGTGGGCCACGCCCCCACGCTCAAGTGTCCATTGTTACTGGTGCTCTAAGGTGTCTCAAGGAAATGACGGTACTGCCACACTGAACTAACCTGGGGACTTAAAAAATGCAGAGGTCCGGGATCTGCCAATCCTAATGCACCTGTATCGCGGAAGCGGTGCCCTGGAACCTACATGTTTAATCTCTTAAACAGGACAATCATGAATTTGACCTGAACTTCTGTTCTTAACCTCTCTGGGGGTCAGAATCTGATGCCATAAATAAACTCTACGAATCCACCCAAGCGATCGACCATTTCAGACGCTTAACGCATCCCTAAGGCCCATCCATTATGGTCCCCAGGTTTAAGAGCGCCAAAGGCGGAACAGTAACCGGACCCAGTGAGACTGTCTTAAAACAAAGTTCCGGGTGTTCACAAAGTTCAACGAACCTCGTGATGCTTCCCCTCCGAGGGCTCCTTGACTCGGTGGGGAACGCCCTCCTTGGCGGTCCTGGCCACAGGAAAGTCCCTCCCATGCAGCACGTGTCTCTTGTCCTGCCCCCTTAGCCTACACCTGGCTAAGTGGCCGGTGCGGCCAGGAGGCAAGGATCTTTCCTCTCAGCCACGCACCTTGTAGCCGCCGCAGGTGAGGCCCGCATTCCTCTTGGCCAAGACGCACTTCATCCTCAGGAAGAAGGAGCGCTCGATCTCGTACTCTAGGAGAGAGAAGCGGAGGCCGACGCAAGATGTGAGACAAGCGAAACGGCGCCACAGTCCCTGCCATGAGTAATTGGGGAAAAGCCACAAGCGAACTGCGATGGGGCCCAGGATCGCAGGCGCACTTCTGCCTTACCCTGGACAAAGTGAGAGTGGTAGGGCTGATGGGCCGTGAGCACCGCTGTCATCTCGTCATGGTCTGCGGGGTGGATGTATTCGTAAATGCTATTCCCAGTGAGTTCTACCTGTAAAGAGGAGGGTATCACCATCTCCGCCGAGTGGTGGGTGCCACATGGAAGGACTGGAAGGCTGGGCCAGGGGGTCCACAGGATTGTGAGGACAGGAGCCACAGCACTAAAGTCGGCCCTGGCTTCTAATTCCAGTTCTGCTGTTGCAACCTATCTAAGCCTCAGTTTCCTTACCTGTGAAAGGAAATAGTAGTAGTAGCTCCCTGGCAATATTCTGGTGAAGACATCATGACATAAGTATGTAACCCATCTCCCATGTTGTTTGGCCTCTGGTAGGGACTCAAAAATGTAGCCATTGTTTGGGCTTGGGATGGAAGCTAAAGAATAAGGAAGTGGAGAAAGGGAGAGATCCAGCCCTCTTACTAGTTGAGATGTTTCAAGTACCAGAAATGCACATATAAAGCCTTTAGGAAAGCCCTCCCTCCCCTCCCCTCCTGCTCCAGCTCCAGTTATAAACACTGAAGGCTGGAGGTGTAGACCACTCACCTACCTGAGAAAGACCCAGGTGGACTGAGGCTGTTTCTGAGATGTACATGATCTTCCCGTCTGGGGCCACCACAAAGATGAAACCATCCAGGGTCTGGGGAGATAGGAACGGAGTTGAATGAAGAGCCCTCTGGGACACTGGGACAAACTGGGTTGAGGAGGAGAGGGAGTTAGAGATGCCCAGCCAAAAGTGCAGCAAGACAAAGTAGAGAAGGGCCAGCAGGAAACAGGGCATAGAAAACCAGCCACAAGAGTCCTCCTTTTGTTTTTTTCTAAATTTGTAAGTGTCTTGGAAATGCAGCACCCAGGAAGAGACCTAAAGGAAGTAATGGATGAGGCTACTGCCCTCCACTGAAATTCACAAATTCTGTGGATTCACTATCCACTGAAATAGACAAAGCAGACATATCTGTAACACACACACACACACACACACACACACACACACAATGTTCTAGGGTGGGGGGAAACACAGCCTGCTGTAAGAGGTGAGTTGGGCTTTTGAGATGATGACCAGAGGTTCCCTCTGTCAGTCTTGAAGGACTCCATAGTGACAGCATGTTTTAATAGAAAAAGTGGTAGCAAGGTTTGGGAAACAGCAGGCACTGGGTGATGTGTAAGGGCTGGCAGTCTGAAAAGCTGTAGACAAAAGGCAGCTGGCCAGTGGCTCTGAAAAGAGTCTGGGAGAGGGGGATTTAGATGAGAGGCTTGCCAGGCAGCAAGTTCACAAAGTAGTGCTGTACTGTGATATGTGTGTGTTTACACTGATGTATCAAACTGACAGGCTCTCCATGATGCAAGTCTTAGACTTTCACTGTCCCTTTATTTCTGTGAATGAATCTTCAGTTCAGGCAGTGGAAACATAAAAATGAGTCAGATGCTACTTTTAAGGAGCTGGAAGTCCAATAGAGGCCTAGAGTTGGGTCTAAAGCAGATAAAATGACCACACAGATGAATAGATAATGCTGTGGGAGCTCAGAGGCTGAGTGGCCAGAGGCCTGGGGAAGAATCAGAGGCATTAGAAGTGCTGTTTGAGCACATCCCTGGAAAAGAGGCTTAAACTGGAGTAGACAGGGAGGTCATCCTAGGAAGAAGGATTGATGTGGCAAAGGCAGGAATTGGCAGGAGGGTAGATCTGATTACTTCCATGCACCAGAGACAGGGATGACAGAGTACACCAGTGCTGGATTTTTGGAGAGTTTGAGAAGTCAATCTGAGGAATTTGGAGATGCTCTTATAGGCATTAGGGTTCCAACAGAGGTTTCTAAACAGAGGAATAACATGTTTAGACATTTTTTTTTCCTGGCAAAATGTGGGTAGTCACCTATAGGAGGAAAGAGGGGGGATGAAGCAATCAGAAAGCAGAGTCCATGTCAAAGATGGTTTTAGCTGTGGAATTTATGGTGGCAGAAAGGGAAGCTGAGACTGACTTCTGTGTCATTGAATAGAGGGTAACACCATTGACGAAGATTAGAAATTTATAGTGAGTTTTTATAGGTTGGAAATCTGGAAGAGGACACTAATGAATTCTTGACTTGGAGATACTAAACTTCAGGTGTATGCAGATTTCCATTTGGATGTGCCCAGCTGGCAGTAGAAAATAAAGGTCTGGAGCTTACGAAGGGTGTCTAGACGGGAGGAACCAGCTGGAGTCATGTCAATGTGGGGAAAGGAATTGAGGTGATAATGTTGGCTGAGATCACCCAGGAGACCTGGAGGCTGTGAGATGAGAAACAGAGCTGGAACCTTGGGGAAATGCCAGCATTTATAGCCAGACAGTGATAAGAAAACCAGAGGCACAAGCAGAGAGGGAGAAGAATCCAGGAGAGTGTGCTACTTTGAAAATTGAAAAAGGGAGGATGTCAAGTATCAATGTCACCTCCAGTGAACCCAAGTGTCACTTTGTCAATGATGCCCTCTTATACTCAAACACAGTTCTACTCCTCCCCCTTCCTACTTTTCTTCATAGCACCAACACCACCTGTTATTCTATACAATGCACGTAGGTTTGTAAGGCTGCTCTCCTTAGAATGCAAACTCCATGAAGGCAGAGCTTTCTCTCTGGAACATACTTGGCCCTGTATTTGTGGAATTAATGGGTCGGGCAGGATAAGAAGTCAGCATCTTACGCTGCATTTCAAAATGTGGTAGAGCCTGGGCAGAGCACAATGGCTGGAAGGGGTGCCAGACTGCAGGGGCTTGGGAGTGAGTAATGCAGGGTGAATGATGGAAATAGGAAGTGTAATTAAGTCCTGTGAGAAGTATGGGGTGAAGAGAGGGAAAGACTGAGCAAGAGCCAGAAGGGGTAAGAGATTTTGGGGGTTTGTTCTCTTGTTTATATTGATGAGGAAAATTGTCTGGTAATATGTCAAATTTGGGTAAGTGGTCAGTTGTTGAGAGGCAACTGATGGAAGTTATATCCTGAGGAAGGGGGGGGGGGACAGTGCCTTTGTGGTTGAATTCTGAGGTGTAGCGGCCAGGCCCATGAGGGAATGCTTGAACGATGCCTTTCCATACTCTCTAAAACTGAAATCTCTGACCTCTGGTACTGAGGGAGGGAGGGGGGGAGTTTCGGGCCAGGAAAGGGCGTGGCACTCCTGCTGGGAGTTGCCGTTCAGGCCCCGCCCACCAAGGAGAATGAGCTCACATTCCCTTCTGATGCCTGCTTAGGTTTGAGGAGCGTACAGTGAAGTTCGTGGTAGACTTGAATAATAATAAAGGGGTAAAGGGTGGGAGACATATGTCAAGCCTAAAAATGCCATCGTGAGTTATACTATTTTAAATATTTGCTAGGCGACTTAAGCAGGCTACCAGCAGTTTAAAGCGGAGTAACACTGCAAACAACGCGGCAATGGGCGCGTTCACATTGGATAAAGTCGCTGCCTGGGGAGGTGTACGGGTTCTGTGCCAGGGTTTGTCTATACAGGGTTCCAGGCCTAGGGTGAGGGCCCTGGAGAGAAAGAGGAGAGAGCCCGGGAACTACAGGGAGGAGATGAAACGAGTTGCAGGCAGCTGGATCCGGAATGTGTGGGCTTAAAAGCATTGACTGGCATTTCTACCAGATTCCCCTTATTTCCTGTGTAAATCCTTTATTTCTGAGGGTTTTGCAGCCCAGCCCCGGCAGCTCAGCCTGGAGGCACTCGGGTTCTTTCAGCCCAAAGGTGTCAAATGGCGTCCCCTCCCTGGCTTCAGCCGTCCTGATTGGGGCCTTGCAAGTCTTCCTTTCAAACCCAGAACGTGCCCATTGTCACCTTGTCTCCTTCTCAGCCTCTGGAGGCACCACCCGCTCTCAGCGAGCTTGAGAGCTAAACATTTTTAACTTTGGAGAAATTGTAGGGGCTGCAGTAGGGCCAAGTCTGGGCGGGATCCCATTTTTCTGGGAAGCAAGAAGCCAAGAGCCAAGCATATGTGCCGCTGCCGAAAGGCCGAAAGGCCCGCGCCAGTACCTGGAGCAGATGCGAGCCCAGTTCACGGCCAACGTTGTCCAGGGGGCTGGTCCTACTTGAATGCCCCCATGCTTCACCAAGCCCTGTGGAGACACAGAGACATTCTTCAGCAACGGGACTCCAATGCCGGTGGCAGTTTGAAACTAGTCTCGCGATTCTGTCATATACTCAAGTTTGCACACAGGCCGGGATACCATCAGGGCTCCTCCCTACTCACTAACCTGGACAGCAAGGGATGGGGGCAGGTAAATCTCGACCCTGCACTCTCAGCTTCTAGAAGGTTGAATAGAGGTCAGACTCATTCTCCCAGACGGGCCTCGGCTTCTCAGGGCAGGTGGGGTCTGACTGAGCATCCCCCTTCAGCCTCGCCCATAGAAGTCCCCTACACTGCACCCCAGCGATAGATAACTATGCAATAGATAGAGGGATGAGGGACACTGACACAATTTCTCACCCAAAGTTTCATCATCATTCTTATCACGAGGCTGAGGATGTCCACACATCCAGCAAATGTCAAATGTCACTGCTGGCCCAGAGTGACCTGAGGCAGCTGGCCAGGCCCAGCTTGTCCCTGGTGGGCTTTCTGATTGGCTGCAGGGCTCTGCAGCAATTTTCTCCCCTGGGCCTTTGACTTTAATTCCCTTTGGAAAAATCTATTTGCTTGCAGACGACTTCCAGCAGCAACATTCCCTTGCAATCCTTTTCCCTCTGCCTTTTTCTTCCTCACCTCTGCCTTTCACATCCTAATCTCACCTGCCATCCCATGCCCTCCAAAACCGCAGTTTCTCTTAAGTCAGCTACTTACAGGTTCTAACACCATTTTTAGCAGATAGACAATTATTCTCGTTCTCTACTTTCCAGGTAACATTTTAACAAAGACTGCCCCTTTATCTCCTTGATGCCACCACATTAAGATCTCTCCAGTCATTGTCACAAATAATTTTTCCAGTGATGCCTAAAAAATAAAATTCTCAGGATGCCTGTGACTAATTTTTTAAAAATTAACATAGAGCCATTCTAGCACTTGTTTGCCAAAAGAAAATTAAAAATAAGATAGAAGAAACTTGCCCAGACCAAGGTTAAACTTCTTATGGGTATTATATTTTAACAGTGTTGCTGCTAAAGTTAATTTAACTAGGTAAACTTTTTATGGTCACACCATTAAACAAGATTTGCCATGACCGAAAAAGAGGGACAATTTACTGATTTATGGGGGTACAGGGCAAATCACTATGAAATACACAATGATAAACACACTCGCATTGTAATATGGGGTTGTGGGTGGATCTTTCAGAATAAAAAACATGGAGTTGGACTTTTAAGTGTGTTGGCCAGGAACTGCTTCTTAAGCAAACGATCAAAATCCTAGTAACGAGTAATGGTGAGTGCCCCTTAAGCTTAAATCGGGTCTTTCTGGGCGTTTGCACATCTAAATAAATCTAACGATTTCCCCACCGCTCTGCAAACACTGATGCTCCAGGTCCGCACCGGAACTCCTCTCCTTCTCTGCTCAAGCCTTCCTGCCACTTTAGCCCGCCCCAGTTTCGCTCCCCAGAGTAACTCCACTACCTTAATCCCTGTGGTCCTCCCGGGACATTCTGGTGGGCCACCAGCACAACAGCCTGTACGCACTTCTTGCCCTGTCACCTTCTCTTCACTCCTCCCGTCGCAGCCAAAATATCCTCCTTGGTTTCTGGTACAATGTGTTCATTTTTTTATCCCCGCCTGTAGCCAGCCTATAGAGACCCACCCAGAAGAAGTGGCGGGCAGGATGGCTAGGGAGGCTACACAGGGTAAAGAAGAAAGGACACTTCTGGGAGAGCCCGGGACGCGGGTGGTGCTGGCCCTTGGACGCCGTAGGCCCAGTCAAAGCTGGAAAGCCCATTTTCACCGAGGCTAGGGGCCGGGGCACTGGGACGCGCAGAGCTGGCTGAGGCTGAGTTGAGTCTGGAACTGGGTCTTCCGCAGCCCTCCGTAGGCTAAAGCATGCGCTTTGGACCCGCAAAAGTCTTTATTCTAAAATTATAAAAGGCCCCCAAAGCGGCTGGAACACGTCCGGGATCGGCCTCCCAACCCGAATCATCTGAAAATCCCCCAAGCTGGGCTGAGGTTAAGTATTGGTTCCGAACTCCCGGTGCCCGCCTCGGCTGTTTGTGGTCTCGGGTTGCGGCCTCATTAGTGTGAGCCTGGGGGGTGGGGGTGGGAAATAAGACTAGCCAGCAGGTTAATAAACAGCTGGCCGGCGCAGGTTAACAGGGGCCTCCCTCGCCCTCTCCTGCCCCACCCCCCACCTTTTAAGGAACCTTTTGCTTTCACGGAGCATTGCCTTTTCTTTATGTTCCCGGTCGAAATCTCCGTCACAGGGTTATGGTCTGAGTTAATGTTTTATAAGGAACTGGCTGCCCACGTCTACCTGCCTGGCTTTCTTGACCTAACACTAGAGCTGAACTCGCCCTTCAGCTTACCCAGGACACCTACTGAACCCGGTCATGGGTTCTGCCTCGGAGAATTCGGGAGTGGGCCAGAGACCTCTCTCCCCGGACCCTTTCACTTCCCGCCTGCGGTGACGCGCTCCCGCACCCAATTTCACTTGGCAAGGGGGGTAAGCTGAGATTTCGTTTCTGCACTTGACCTACCGCAGAAAATTCGCAAATCCTTTGATTGTCTGTTTAAAACGAGGAGGAAACCAGCTCCCTTTGCGGCAGGATTACAGTGGGAACAAGATCTAAAGATTCTCTTGTAATTCGGTGAGGCCGAGGGAACGGGGTTTTGCAAAGGAGAAAGGGAGCTCTGTGAGGGAGGCGATAACTAAATCGGGTTTTAGACAAAAGGATTTTCTCCAGCTAAAGTGGCCAAAGACAAAAGAAAACATAATCTATTTTGGAAGATTTCCAAGATATGCTACATTAACCTTAGCAGATAAATTTTGTTTCTCCCCGCCCCCCTCTTTTCTTCAGGTCTGGTTTATCATATTTACATAAGTAGTATTACAAGGAATGTATCTATTATGGATCTAAAGGGCTAGCTCACATTTCCTGTGAAAACCCAGGCGAAGTTTCACTGTTGCTTTACCCTCAGTGCGCGGTGAAGCCATTTCCATTTAAATACCCCCTGACCCAAGGATTACCTCAATGGACTGACTGCACGGGTTTTGTAATTTCCTGAAAATGAGATTTCGATTTATAAAACAAGAAACCAATTAGTAACCAAATGAGGCGAAGTAGATCCACTAAAATTGACCTAATCCCACAGGCACAATTTAGGCCCGTTCTTGGCGAATGAATGATGAGCCGCAGTCTAGCGTGAGCTCAAAACATCATCCAGCTGTGTTATTGCAAGCAGCAAAAATAAATTGATCGAGCTTTTCCTTCGGAATGAATTTCATACCCTTGACAAAATATAGATAACAGACCTGGCATTATTGCCTCCTTCACTCAGACACAAATGAGAGGAAGAGAAGAGCTTCTTCTTCTTCTTTTTTTTAATAAACAAACACTATATCTCGGTAAAGACCTGTCTTTCTTGTGGTCGTTCCTGGAAACCTTCATCTAAGGAATAATGGGGTCTAACGGAGTTGTCCCATGACCTGATCACAGCTTGGTGACTGAGACCAGAAAAGTCTTCCGAGACCGCGCTCCTAACTTAGGGTCCCCCATGGACTTGTCTCAGAGGGCTGGGTTTTCCCCAGGGCCTGCGCGTCCTCATCGAGTGCGCACTGTCCAAGCCTTTCCCTAGGCCCAGCAACCAAGCAGCCTTAGGGCTTCGGAAGTCTCAGTGGCTGGATTTTCTGGGGAAGAGAAGGATGGAGATTTGTACCCTTAGCAGAGACCCAAATTCAGGAGTCGACACCGGGTAGGAGGCTGCTTCAAGCACCAAGGCGCACCACCCCCACCTCCAGCGTGGGGGCCCACACCCCTCGTGGGCCTCGCCCGCTACCTGGCGGGTGTGGCTGATCTTCCAAGGGTGTCCGTGGCCGCTGCGCTGGGCCAGGTTTTGTCTTGAGAAGCAACCTGGACTCCACCATGTTTGTCTGCACTCGCCGGTGGAATTGCGTGCCCTGCCTTCCCCTGCCCGCCTCAAGCATTTCTACCCGCGCCTGTGGAATCCACTAGAATTAGCGGAAATCTGGGCTGGAGACTTTCTGCGCCCTCGTCGTGCTTTGGCCCTTGAGGTGGGGCTTCGCGGTCGGGGTCGAGCCGAGGGCCACGCTGGTTATGGGCGCCCGAGCCCGTCTCCAGAGAACCCGAACTGCAGGCGCCAGGGGCAGGCGGGCTTCAGCCAGGTCCTAACTAAACCACGGAACGAAAACGCACGCGGGTTCGACTGTAGTGTCCTTTCTGCCTGGCAGCTGAACAGGGTCAAGCGGTGTCTCCAGGACTCTGGGTCTTTTGAGTGTGGCCGAGCGGGCGATGCCAAGGTCCCAAAGGCGGTCTCTGGCGAGGCCGACGGAACCGCCAGCGGCGCTGCGGAATCCCAGGTCGGGACTCCGACGGCTGCACAACGGCCGGCTCAAGCGGGATCTAGGCTTAAGGTTTAGATGACGGCAGGTCCCTGGGGCAGTAGCCCGGGCAGCACGAGGTTGGCGGGCGCACCGGGCAGCCGGTAGAGACACGGTCCGTTGCGGAGGCCTCAAGCCCGCGCAACCTTGGCTGCAGCCACCTGAGCGAAAGCGGACAGGGCAGCGGGGAGAGAACTGGCCGCGTCGCCAGGCCATAGCTGGTCGGCCGCAGCAGCATGCTTCTTCTCGCTGCTGCGGCCCGTGCAGGAGGCGAGGTAGCGGCTTAGACAAGGTCGCTGTCCATGATTTTGTCCTAGAAACCCAAGTCGAGCGACTCCGTGAAGGAGCCGTCTGCCCAATGGCGCTACTACGCTTTGCTCCACACTTCTCAGACACTGTTTTAGTACTTTATGATTAGCAGGCCCATTGCTAAACAATTGAAGGATCTCCCCGTCTCCACAAAAAAATTAATTCCGTGGGTCAGAGATACAATGAATGGACAGAGAAGATCATAACATATTAGCTGGTTCTAAGCATTCTCATGAGAAATAGCTGGGCCGATATACAGAGACAAGAGGCAAGAATCCGTGGGTTTGATCATGTTTACATTTGTGTCTGCAAAAGCTCTAAGCGTCTAAGATTACCCAGAATTGAAAAGTGACTCCTTAAAAATTACGTTTGTCCTCTGGAAAGTTAACTTGATTTTCGCTTTAGGTGGGTGACTGTACCTGCTTAAAAGCATCCTACCCTGGCTAATGATACTCTATGGTTTTTGTTGTTGTTGTTATTGTTTTTATTAAGGACACCTCGTTTAAAGGAAAAAGTATTTTTCATTGATCTAACCTACAATTTTTAGCACATAAATATCCCTTGCAAATGCTCTGTATGGAGTTTAGTTCTGCATGCTACATTTTAAATTAACATCAAAACTGGAATTAAACAGAGAAGACCAGCGTGGAGCATAAACTGCGCTTAAAGGCTTTTAAATGAGAAAAACTTATGTAAGAAAATAAACATGGAAACCTAATGCTCAATCATTTCCCCAAGCAGCAAGAAAAACAGCCTTAAATCACCCATCCACGTGGGAAATGGGGCCTCTTTTTCTCTTTCAGTTCTCTGCCTCAAAAAAATCCAAGGTGATTAAAGATTTCAGTCTTGAGGTGAATATTACAGAATGGGTCTGTGAAGGTTTGTTTAATCATCCCTATACTTCAAGCCTTTCTGAAGACTCTCTTTCCTGTACAGTCACTAATTTAAAATCTTAATTGTTTTTACTTTCCCAAGACACCTTGAGAATGAAATAGTATGATGCTACTAAGATTCTGAATGGCTATAGATGTGAAAATAAGTCTGATCCTTTTGAAGTTTATTTTGGAAGCCACTTCACCCATATCCAAAACTATATTCTATCTGGATAACAAATATATATTTGTTTTTAGTGAAATTTGTCCTATTTTACACACGAATAAAGTCACATCATCTGTTTTTCATCTTGCTTTTCTGTCTTGATAACACTAAAGATACATTTCTAGATGCCTCAATTTTTCCTTTACAAGCCTATTTTAAAATAGGATACATTGCCAATTGGGAGATACGCAGTTTTAATGATTTCACACTAATCTTCCCTGAGTTTTTTTATTTTTACTGTGAAATTTCCAATCTAATGATTTATTCTTAATTATTCCAGGCATCTATATTCTGTTTCTCTATTCTCTCTCTCATTTTTCCCTCAATAGCTCAAATTTATCTGTTCATATAAGAGCTGAAATTTGCCCCTAGACAAGGAATCTAATAGACACTGGAGATGGTGGAGAAATGTATTCAGTAATTGAGAGTGGGATTAACAATATGTTAGGATTTAAAACATTTTTCAAGTGTAAGTATGAAAGAATTTTTGTTTATTGATTTAAGCCTTTTAGCATTACAGGGTATTATACTACAGATGAAATGTATATGAACTAAAACAATGGAGTCTTACAGTCATTGTTATGCCCATGTCATCAGATTTATAATTATTTTAGATTATATGTCATGAAAAATCTATGTTACATCTGATAGAATGCTTACCATTTTGAAATAAATATCTCCCATCCTTAAAATAAAATTTTATTGAAGACCTACTATGTGCCAGGATGGTGTCAAGACATGTAAAAACAAACTTTATTTTTAATTTTTTCATCACTAAAAAAAAGAGTATCCCCATATAAAGTGCCTAGTTTCCCCCACTGTAATGGACACAATCTTGTCCACCCCCTGCCTTTAGTCAGCAGCTGAACACAAATTTGGCACCCTCTGCAGGTTGTGCCTGGTTCTTCCGCTTGTGATTATTTCACTCTCTTAACACTATTTGGGTTATTTCGTTTGTTGCTCTTGTTTAATATTTTTAAGGGCTATGGTTGGGTTTTTAATTTTTGAAGTTAATGTATTCTTAAAATTAAAACCTCATCCCTAGCAGCCAGCTGTTCAGACTGTCTAACTCACCGTGTGGAGGCTGCAGGGTGAATTATGAGCTCAACAGTAGCTGGAGAAATAAATGATGTGCCCAGAGTTCACACATCCTCCATCCCCTCCTCCCCATAAACTCACACTCACCCGCTGAGGGAGAGAAGGGAGGAGGAGCCCGGGGCCCAGGGCTCAGGGAGGAAGGTGAGGGGCAAGGCAGAAAGCACAGTCTCTTGTTAAGGTAGCCACAGGAGAATGGCCTGGCCAACAACCAGACTCTGGTCAGCGGTCTCTTTAAAAATAACAAGAAGTTGGCTAAAACAGTTTACTTTTTGTTCTTCCTTTTTATTTATCACGTCATTTATAATTTGTGGCGTTAGCACTTAAGAAAGCTTGCTCTCTTAAAAACAAAAACAAAATGACAAAAACCAGCCCGATCTCCCGGCTGCGCCTGCCCAGGGTCTGCACGACACAGATGAGCGCCCTGGCCCCGGGACTCCCCAAGCTCTCGGGTCCCACTCTGTGCCCACCCAGGAACACCGACCTGCTATTATCTCCCTCCCGCGATTACTAGCAGCCCTACAAGCAGCACCATATGCTTCTTCTGATCAAACAGCGAGCGACATTGGCACTGATAATTGACGAGACCCGCTAGAAATCACGCAGAAAGGTAGCCCACTGAGACCACAGGGGCTGACAAATCACTGTTAATAATCCTGTTAGGAACAGCGCGACCAGCGGAGTTCGCAATAGCTTTATTTTTATAAAGTTAGCGCTGACAGTATAAAAGACAACGAGGTCTCTTTTTTAAACCTAAGGCAGTGTAGCATAATAGTAATTTTCCTACCAGCAATTCTCAGCAGAAGTTTTAATGGTAAATAGAATTTTAAGTATCTGTCCACATCGTTTCCCCACCACACACACTTTTCAGGTACTTTTGGGTTTGATTCCTTTTCTCCTGTGGTTTCCAGGGTCAGATGAGACTGTGCAAGGAACTGCTTTAAGACAAAACAACTATAACGCTACTTAAAGTTTTAGGATAAATTGAAACAATAATCTGAAACTTTTCCTTTAGTGCCCCTGACTAATTTGGGCATGTTTTGCAAGACTTTGATTCAGATAATAACTTCTAGTCAAGACCAAGCAAAGTGAAACACCAAGCCAAATAATGACTCTTTCCTTCCCCCTAATTCCTTAAAAGAAAACAAAACCCAAACATCCCAAATCTACAATAACATAAACCTCTCTGGGTCACATAAGTTCTGGTTTGTAAACAAACAGAGTTCTTTCTCTTGGATTTTTGTTTATTTGGTATTTTCTCCTTTACCTTTCTAAATCTCCTTCCCCAGGAAAGGCATATATAAAAAAATATATCTTAAACTCCATTCATGTTACTTGAATGTGGGTCAAGAAAAAATGGATGTAGAAGAGAGAAGTGTTCTTTTCCCAGTGAATAGAAATGGTTTTCTACAGGAGAAAGTTTGTGAAGGCTGCTGTTCTCAAACAGTGAATCCAAATATCCTACATACACATTTTAAAGCGTGTCAACAACTCAGCTATTCTAACATCTAGGTCTTACAACACAATTTTCCCATTATCCATTTGCCAACCTATTACCTAATTCTCTATGTGGGCTAGCCATCTTAATTCAATCTTATGTATTTGGGGACTAGCCTATTATCTCAGCGATAATATCAACCCCAAACTTGCAAATCCCATGCCCCATAGTTAATTTCAGAATCTGTGAGTATTTCAAAATTTTGAAATAAATTTGCTATTAGCAGTCAAGAGATTCGTTAAATTCAGGATATACTTGTTCATGAATATGCTGCTCCTCGTTTTCAGAATTATAAACATATAGAAAAATTATTATCTAGTTTAGTTAGCTTTGTGTTCAGGTCTATCTATACGTAGGAAAAAGACAAGAATTTGGCAGCGTTCCTGCTTTCTACCAGATACAATTCTAAAGAGAGGAACAACAACAACAAAAAAGTCATGTTTGGATTAGTAGTACTTTCAATTGAGCCCAGTATCTGAAGTGTTGACAAAAGCAGCTCTGGGCTGCTTCCCAGCCAAACATATTTGATGGACTGAAGAGAAAGTATTCATGGGGATGTAGAAAGAGCCACAAAAAGGCAACAGGATTTCTAAAGTTCAGAGAGATCCTTAGTCAAGAAGCCATGCTAACCTTCCCTTTGCAGAGTGTGTATGCAAGTATGAATGTACTTCTCTGCCCAGTGGTATAGGTTCACACACTGGCTGGCAAATCTTCTACTCCCTTCTGGCTTTGAAATTCCATCTGGGCAAAGTCACTTACCTTCTGGGAACACTACTCTCATTTTGAGATAGCTGGTCGTGAGTCTGATTATGGATGCTTTGTCCAGCTGCGAGGTGATAGCCGAGGGCAAAGGCAGTAATTTAGCCAGTTCATAAAATTCACTGTTTTCCTTCTCCCTCCTAGTCCGGGCAGCATTTTTGGACTTTTCTTTCATTGTGTCTCGTTCCCCCTTTCTTCTTACAACATAAGCTCCACAGATTCATCCAAAACCAAAATAAACTTTATATTAGAGATCATATTTGGCAAATATATAAAGCATATTTTGAATGAAGAGACTGAAGTCTTTGCTTCGTTGTCTTGGTAGTAGTAAAAAAACCAACGCGGCTAACAGAAAACACTTTCTTTAAAACTACGGGATACAACATAGAAAAGTTGCTGATCCAGGGCAATCTAGGCAATCCTAGGAGTTTCTGGATATCAGATGCCGACGGGACCCGTAAGGAGCCAACCTTTTCTTCTGTTCCGGGCTGCAAACCCCGGCCCTCGGAAAACCGACATAATAATTCCCGACGTTTGGTCGTCAGTCCCGCGGCATTTGAGGCGGCTCCAAGTCCCCTTGGGAAGAACAGGAAAGCTGGGCGACTCTTTCAGGCCACTGTGAAGACAACAGCATCAGAGCGTAAGAGATCTGCGGCTCCACAATCACTCATGCCCTCTCCCGAACTCCGGAAAGGGCCTCAGCGCGCCTCAGCTTTCCGCGGTGTTTTTGTTTGTTTTTTTTAAAATATGGAGAAATGAACAGGGATTGAGCCCCTTGCAAATACTGCTCGCTCGCATTCCCTCACCCATGCCAGCCACATTCTCCAGCCCCCTGGGAAGCTGCCCAAACAACAACACGCCTATTTTGAAGAGCCTGGGTGGACCCCCAGCCGCCGGTGCCCGCGCCCGGTGCAGGCGCATGTCCTGGGAAGGCAGGTTTCCGCAAATCCGAATTCCTCCACAGCGTCGTGGCTGCCTTTCAGTCCCCCCACTTCGGCAGATCTGGAACTTGACTACCTACTAACTTGGATCTTAAATCTCAAGGATTCCTCAAAGAGTGGCGCTTACACACCAAGTCCCTCGGGACTTCCGAGGCGACCCAGCGCTCCCCCTGCCCAGCAGGGGCGGCAACACTCCGGGCACGGCTGCGCCAGGTTAACAGGTGGCACATTCACGACTGCCCCGCGCAGGCACCGTGGGGTGGGAGGCGGTCCGGCCTCTCCCGCAGCGGTAGAGCTGCGTGTGCCTCTAAGCGGGCGCAGGGTGTCTTCGGCTTCACCTACCTTCAGTCCCCGCTGGCCGCAAAAGGTGCGGAGGAGCCCGCCTCCTAATTGCACTCATGTCTACGGTCCAACTAGGCAACTCTGCGGGCCCCTCCGCTTCCCACCGGCAGAGAGGAGCAGAGAGCGCCCTGGCTCCCTTTTCTCTCTCGGTCATGAATTGGGGGAGGGGTGCGTGAAAGAAGGAGGGGGATGCAGGCTTTGGGACGGGTGAGGCGGTTTTAGGATCCTCCTCCTCGGTAGTGGCTACGAAGCCAGTATTATTCCTAATTGGAAACCGAAAACGCCCCCCTGTAACTTCTTTATACCTTACGGGGTTTAGCTTCAACTTCACTACGGGCTCGCTCTCTCCCGCCCTCTCTTAATGCCACTCACAAACTTCCTCGCTTGCGATTGGTCCGGCGCACACCAGGGCATGGCGTTCATTGGCTAACCGAGGTGAATGACGCGAGCGCGCCTCTCGCGGCTCACTGTGCGCCCCAGCTTTCGGCTTGCAGCCTGGGATCCGCGTGGCCACCGCGCTCCTAACAAGCCGGTAGCACCGGTGTTCTGCTCTGTACGCAGCCACGGCTGCTACGGGTCCCCGGGGCTTTGTGGGGATGTGCAGGACCGCACTTTGCGTGTTCCCTGGGGTCGAGTGGCTGAAGCATTCAGCCCCGAGCGCCAGCTCCACAGTGCTGGGGGCGACCGCAAGCCGCCAGCTGCGGCCCATAGCCGCAGAGGTCAGGCGAGGTTGGGGTGAGGTTGGGGTGAGGTTGGGGCTCCCGGCCCGCGAAGTAGGGAGTCGCCCCGACTGCGGGCGAGGTTCTTCCAAGAACTGACTCGGCGGCCACGACCTTCCCGCGGTCAAGTCGCGGGGCCCACGGCGTGCTCGGGCCAGTGTTGAGTTTTATTTTCTCTTTCACGTTTCTCTGAATCCACGGCGACACCGAATTCATCGCCAGAGGAGATAAATATATCTATTTCTCAATTAATTCCAAAGAGGGGCGTCTTTTTCGAAATGGGTAGTTAGTTCACCATGGAAAGCTCATTGCTGGAGTTTTCCTCTTTGGAGCAGGTAGGGGTCACAACAGAAAAAGTGGTTATATTTCAGGCCAAAACTGAGATATCTCACATATCTGTTATCTTTAATGTGAACGAAGACTTTTTGTTGGATTTTGTTTCAGAAACCAAAAGTCCAACACGAGTGTTCCTTACAGAAAGGATACAGGCTTCGTGAATCAATTTAAAGCATTCACGTTCCCCGACAGGAGCCGTTTAAACAAACGCTTGTAAGTATTATTACCGACAATTTTTTTCTTAGAGATCTAACTTGAATCGCCTTCTCTCTATCATCTGAGGAAAGACAACAGATAGCAATGGGGGAAAGTTGACTGGTCCCGCAAGACAATTTTTGCTGCTTGCGAATCACTCCCTACAGATGCGATCCCCCGCTTGGTTTTGATGCTGCTGGTGACCGAGATTCATTCAGCTGTTGGAGGTGCACTGGAGGCAGTTGTTTCAACAGCCATAAAAGAGACTGACTGAGAACGCCTGTTATGTTGCATTCATCCTCTCCTTTGCGGCGCTAATTGCCGCTGAGAAAACATATACTCTGAAGAGGGCTGTGTGCCATTCTGCTGAGGTTCGGAACAACTTTAAGAGTGTTTGTTCAGAAATACAGACATCTGCCACATCCTTGCCTCCCGATGGCAGTAAGCTGTCAGAACGACAACTGGTGCTTTCTAAGGGTATTTTCACATCTGGGAAACACCTGGCAAGGGGGAGTAAACGTTCAGGATAGAAAGAAAGGATAAGAAAAAAAAACTAAACATGGAGATTTTGTAGGTGTTTCAAAACTGGAATATAATCTAGAACAGAGGCTGTAGCCACTTAGAGAACTGGTTCTGGGCGGTTCCGTCCACCAAGAGATACACTTTTAATGAGAGGTAGAAATACAGATTAGTACTGTGGCTCCCGTGTAGACAAGATTCCAGAAAGACCAGATAAGATCAAGAAACTACTGCATGTAAAGAAAGGTTGTGTGTAAAGAGAGGGGATGTGTGTTTGCAGAAAGTGAAAAGACCTTCCGTGACCCTTTCTTTCTCCACTTCCAACCTGGACAGATCTTAGGGGACAAAATGGAGGTGCCACACGATGCAATGACACTTAGGGGGTAAGAAGTGGTTTTCTATTCCGACTGTGCTCTAGAAAGGATTTCAGTTAAGTCTGCGGTTGCTTTAAACCTATCTCTACTTCAAACAACATGCAGGTGTGTTCGTGCTTTTTCTGGAGTCTGAAACCCTTGTCCACGGCAGGAATTCTCTGAGGGATTAGGCGATGCTGGGCTCCCCATAAGGGGTGCGTTTCACCTGGAAGAAATGCATTATTTTGCCTTGACAAGCAAGATGAGCAAAATGAGTATGGACGTCTTCACACGGAAAGCGATATCCGGGGGGAGCCAGGCGGTCTGCTTCATTGTCCCATAAAGCTTAGTTGTTGATGAACCGAGTCGATGTCATTTAATAAACAAAGTGAATGCACGGCCATGTGGTGACGGCCCCCCTCGCTAAGTCCTCCGCACACAAATGTCTGAGCCGCGTTTACCCAGAGAGTGAATTAGCATGGCGACGTAACACCTGTTTTTCTAATCTTTGAACCTAGACTGTAGCCTGTACCAACCTCCTTCGCTCCCCACCGCCCGGACGCGGGAATCCAGTTTGCACCCTCCGGGCGACTCCGCCCTTCGTCCCCTCCCATGCCCCTGGCCAGTCCAGCGCTTGAGCCGGAACCTTAGGTGCCTTCCAAGCGTTCTGAGGATTTGTGTTGGCCTCTAGCGTAAGAAATTTTAAATAAGTTTCCTGAGGCTAAAAAGCGAATCCTACCCCCCTCTTTGTCAATATAAAGGGGGAAACCCCAGAAAAGAAAGAGACGGACACACGCAACCCACCAACACCAGAGAGGAATCCTCAGGGCATCTAGGCCGCCCCTTCCTTGCATGGGTTTCTCAGCATGTAGCCTCTGACCCTCAAAAGCACTGTCCACGTAGTCCCAGAAAGCCATCCTAATGTGAGATGAACCGATCTATAAACAAACCCCTTCCTCCTCGATCTCCGCCCCCTCCTCCCCTTGCACACAAGGAGGGCAAACAGCATTGGGTGACCGTGACTTCTTTCCTCTAGGAGTCTCTTCCACCTTCAAGGCAACTTCGAATGTCTGCATAGAGCCCGCCTGCAGCCCTCCGGGACGCCAACACTTGCAGGCGCTTAGGTTTTAGTCTCAGGAGTAAGGCGTATCCACCTGGGATCATAGACCCAAATTACCTGTGCGCACCCTGAACCAAGAGGAGGAGGCCTCTTAGGACCGCCTGACCTCTCCCAACATCAGGCAAAGTCCAGACTAGAAAAGCTGAACCCTTGGGTTATAAAAGACCAAGTGAACTCCCAGTGAACGCCCAGTGGAATTCCGGTGCAAACCGCTGAATCTCAGCTCTGCGCCCCGACCCGGGCACGTTGTGGTGTCGAACCCTACTTGGGCACATTCCTTTATTCTGCCTTCTGGTAACTCCTCTCTGCGCCCTGACGATTGAGCCTCTTATCAAGCCTAGAATGATTTCTGTTTTCTCTCAACCCCCACTTCATTAACATAGTTTGTTTGTTTTTAACAGACAGCGTAGGGATGCACACATGCAATTCCATACGCTGGCACATCACAAGTATATATGCAATTGTAGAAAGCACACAGGAACGGGTTTTACTCAGTGGCCAAGGTCAGGATGAAGGATATATTTATAATCAAGATGCAAAATCTAAAGATGGTCATTTAAATATCTCAGTATGTTCTATCCAGATGTTCATCCACTACCACTGAGAAGGAAAATTTATCTAAAGAAATATTAACATGTAAGAAAATATTAACGTTTAGCTTCTCCCATGTTTGTAAGTGAAATCTGCTCTAGCCCCATTTTATTTCTACACTTAGACACAATCCAGTGATATCCAGGCAGAAACAAAAGCCCCTTAAAACTTAGACTCGGTGAGGAGGGTCTACTAGAAAACGAGGAAAGAATGAACCTCAAAAATTCGGGCCATATTTAATATTTTTAGGATTACAGTATTTGTTTGATTGGGATGTTTTGAAAATTATAAGATATTTTATGCAAAAACAAAACAGTCTGACCTGTGGTGGCGCAGTGAATAAAGTGTCCATCCGGAACTCTCAGGTAGCCAGTTTGAAACTCTAGGCTTACCTGGTCAAGGCAAATATGGGAGTTGATGCTTCCTGATCTTCCCACCTTCTCTCTCTCTTCCCTCTCTCTAAAAATGAATTCATTTTTAAAGAGAGGGAAGAGAGAGAGAAGGTGGGAGGAAGGATCAGGAAGCATCAAAACAGCCCTCTTCTGAAGATTATATATATACATACATACACACACACACACACACACACACACACACACCAAAACAGCTCACAATGGGGAAAGAAGGAATAGAATACACCAACTTGAAAAAATAAGAGTGACGACTGCAAGTAAGGATGTTATATAGTTTCCTTAAATTCTCTGGATAGTATTTTTCCACCCAGGTTTTGCTACTGTAGTCTAGTAGACCTTTTTTTTTTTATTTATTTTTTTATTTTATTCATTTTAGAGAGGAGACACAGAGTGAGAGAGAGAAGAAGAGAGAGAGAGAAAGGGGGGAGGAGCTGGAAGCATCAACTCCCATATGTGCCTTGACCGAACCAGTGCAGGGTTTTGAACTGGCGACCTCAGTGTTCCCAGGTCGATGCTTTATCCACTGCGCCACCACAGGTCAGGCAGTCTAGTAGACCTTGAATTCGTCGCTGAGAACCCAGAGTACTTCTTAAGTTGTGCACACTTTAAAAAGACTGGCAAAGCCCGATGCTGCACATTCTGAGCTGATGGGTGCGTGCAGCTCCGCTGGCACTTTTCACACTTTCCTTTCCAGAAATCTAGCTAGGAATGAGGTGTGTGTGTGTGTGTGTGTGTGTGTGTGTGTGTGTGTGTGTGTGATTCAGCAAAGCTGGGGACAGGAGCACAGCCAAGCTGCTCGAAAGCTGAAGATCAACAGTGGTTTGAGACTTTGGGTTGAAAAACAGTTGGATTCTGAAGGTCAAACCCTGCTCGGTGTGCCTTTGAAGAGCCCGGGTGGCCCGGGGCTCAAGAGTGGCGGGGTGGCCAGAAGGGGGCGGAGCGCGATCAGTGACTTCGAAAAGGATGAAGAGTATCTCAGAATTAGGTGGATCCAGAGGGCATTTGCTTTGGATTCGGTTTCTTTAGAGTTTCCCCTTTCTGTGGGATCAATGTACCCAAGGACTCTGCCGTGAGCGCCTGAAGAGGACTTCTTAGTTCTCCACCCTCTAGGCTAAGTGGGTGAGGCATTCTCAGGAGGCGGATCGCCCTCAACCATAAACAGATGACCTGCTTCCAGAGCCTCTGGGGCACCTAGGGGCAGTGAAATGCGGCTTTTAAATATGGACCCTCGAGGCCCACTAAGATTAGGAATCGGAAACGCCTGTTGGACTCGGGAGTTGGCATTCGGCAAGGTGTGGGAGGGAAGGAGTGGTATGAGCACCAGGCAGCTCCGGCAGAAATAGAGTGAGATCGATCTCAGAGCGAGGGCGCGTCTGCCGCCCCCCACCACGCGGTGCGGCGCGGGGACCTGCCCTGAGACACAGCGGCTTTACTCTGCCAGGAACCTCGTGTGACTGCTGCCCGCGCCTGTCCTCTTGGCGTCACCCGTGGGTCCCCGGGGAAGTATTTTTGAGCTGGGTTGAGCCTTGGACCAAGTGCCTCAAGAGTCTGAGACACATTTCTGAGTCCCAACCCTTGTTCTGCTAATCACTTCTGGGCCAGGGACAAGTGAACCTGCCATTGCTCCTGGTGGTTTTGTAACTTGAGCTGGCACTGGAATTGCTTGGAGGGCCTGTTAAAACGCGGATTACTGCCCCCACTCTCAGAGTTCACCAGCTAATCTGAGGTGGGACTCAATAGTTTGTCTTCTAACAAGTTTCCAGGTGATGCTGATGCTTCCAGTCAAGGAATCATACTTGGAGAAAATGTTTTAGTCTGCTTTCTCAAGGCTTGTCCCCAGGGAACACTGTCAAGAGGGAAAAGATTTAAAGTGATGTTCCTGCTAGTGTAGGATCTTGGACATATAGCATAAAATCATATGGCTGTCTAGCTGAGGGTAGGCTGGAGGCTCACGTCTATGATAGGCTGGGGGCCTGGGAAGATGGGTCATTCCTGCCTCCTTAGAAAAGATGACGATGGCCTTAGAATGGAGTGGAGACCCCCCTTCCCTGGGGGGGGGACTTAGGCAGGCCACCCTTCATTTGGGGTGCTGGGCTTCAGAAGGGCAGAGAAGCACTTGGGGCACACCCAGAAGTGTTCAGAGACCCAAGGTTCCAGCTTGGTTTCGGGGAAGAAGTCCAGAGAGTTGGATGAACTGATAAGGAGAAAGAAGAGCAGAGAAGCACTGGTTTTCTTTCTGGTCCCCAAACTGTTCCCTAGTTTTGTCTGAGTACTTAAGCATAAAGAGCCTGAGGTATGTGTGATGTAGGTGCAGGGGAGGGTTCCCTGAAGGAAGAGGGCTGTGCCTTTTGAGCCTGTGATGTTTAGGCCTCTTGTGAAGGACATAGTGGACATTATGACTACCAGTCCTTGGGCACTTCTGTCATGTTTTTATGTGCCCCTTCTACCATGAAAAATATTAAAGGTTATATTTTACAATTGTGTTGGTTTAAAGATGAGCATAATTTAGGCTGAATTCATGATCATATATTCATTGTTCTTGTATTTATTTTTTCTTCTAATTGTAAAAAAATAAAAACATATGAAGTTTTATGGACATTGTACCAATTGTGACACATACTTGGGAAGATGGAGAAGCTAGACCTGCCTTTTCCCAACTGTGGCTCCTACGTCTCTTAGGAAACCTAGAGAGAGGCTTGGCACAAGGACATGGATCTGAGAGTCACAGCTCTTCTCTGGTATGACACTGGTCAGTGCATCAGTGCACCTGCTGCAGAGACCTCCACCCTGCTTTAGTTATGTCCGACAGGAGACTGGGTGGAAAAGCCAAACAGATTAGGTTAGCAACACCATTTCTTATCTTAACACCTGGACAGCTTCACTTTTTTTTTTTATTACCTGGATAGCAAATTATTAAGTGAAATTCAATTTTACAGTACTATGCGAACCAGGCAAGTGCATCTTTGGGCTGCCAGCTGGTGTTTGTTGCTCTACAATTATTTAACTTTTTAATTATCTGTTTAGAGTTGCTTTAGGCATATTCAAGAGAACATCAAGATTGATATTTTACACACAATTCTGCACCTTGTTTATCTCACTTGCCATGACATCTTTCTTATCCATTCTTTCCTAAACATCTGTATAGCATTCCATTTAAAGGAAATATCAGTCTAATTTAACCTATCACCCACTGAGGGCATTTAGGTTGTGTCCTATAATTGCTATCACGAACAACACAACAACAAATAACACTGTCCACATGTCATTTATCTGTGTACAAGTGTAACCACTGGACAGATTCCAGAAAGTGGAGTTGTAAGGGCAAAGGTGTGGGGGTTTATACTCCTAATAGACACTGCCAAATTGCTCACCAAAGAGTCATTCTAATTGACATTCCCACCAGCAATGTGGAAGGGTGAATGCCTCTCCACAGCCTTGCAATAAAGTACATTACAACAATTTTTATTTGCGAGGCTGATAGATAAAAAAAAAAAAAAGAGTCTACTTTTCCCTGGCCTGTGGTGGCACAGTGGATAGTCAGCCTGGAATGCTGAGGTTGCTGGTTCGGCACCCTGGGCATGCTCAGTCAAAGCACATACAACAAGCAACAAGCCAGCAATGAACAACTAAAATGAAGCAACTATGAGTTGATACTTCTTGCTCCCCTTCCTCTCTCCTCTCTCTATAAAGTCAATAAATAAAATCATTTAAAAAATCATTCTACTTTTAGATTGTTTCTCTTTCATTGTGGAGGTTGAACAACTTTTCATACACCAAAAGGCCTTTTGAATGTCCTATAATTTTTTTCCCATAAACATTTGAGGGTGGACCCTCTTGGCGTTGAAGTGCGGTAAAATGCCAGGCAGGAGGAACGGTTAGGGTCTGCCTTTTAATGGAAATTCAATTACTTGAACCCCTGGAGGAGAGCTCAGGGAACAGTGGGAAGTGGAGACAATCAGAAATACAGGGTCAACGTTCTGGAGTTGTCTACCAAAACTGTTTCCTCACATGAAACATTTAATGCAAAAGATAGAAAGTAAACATGCAAATGTAATTTTAATGTGTCTTCATCCAACAGATCTCTTGACTAATTATGATAAATTATATTGTACATATGTTAAAATAGTGGTTAATTTATGAATTTTGTATGTTTTGAAATTCAGTTGGCCCTTAGTTGATATCTGATCAAACTGTGTTTGTATTTTACCTACAAACACATGGAGACTTTACCACAAAAACAACTCAAGTATTAACATTTGCCAGCCAATCATGTCTCATGATTTAAACAAATAATTTAGAGGAAACAAGGGGATAGATTTATCCTGGCAGTAGTTTCACAGAAGGAAAAGCTGTAATAGTCTGGTTAAGAACCTAAATAAAAATGATACATTGGAGAAAACAGAGGAAAACAAGTGTACTGCAAATGTGCAGCCAATCATGGTTCAGATCTGCTTTAATATTTATTTTTATTCCTGGAGATATAATAACTTGTTTGTGAAGATATGTGTCAGATGATAAGCCATCATGCATTTTCCCAGAATAATCAGAAGTCACAGAAAAGAAACCATGATAGCAATGGGGTTGTTTTTACTCTAAACCAGATAGCAAAATAAATACATGTTAAAGATAATACTAACACTCTTTAAAATTTTTAATTTCTTGTTCATTGTAGGGCTTGAGTACATTATAATTAACATAGTTTCTTTTCAGATCTCTTACTCTCTTTCTCTCTCCACCTCTCCCTCCCTCTCCCACCTCCATACAAAAGACATGATAATGAGAAACTATTCCAGCAGGAGGAGCTGGTTTAGGAACAAATGGATTCCATGGCAACTCCTGACTCCACATGACTTCTAATAACCAGCATTTCAGCTGGAAATTGTCTATGTGATATTCTGTCCAACACTGTGCTTTATGTGGGGTTTTCCCTAGTTTACATCTCAGAAACGAAGTCTTAACCTCCAGTTTCATGAATAAGCAGCAGCAGTATGTCACCACCTGTAACCATGATGTGGCCAGTGATTTGTCAAGTGTTTCTGCTTCCAATTTCCAGGCTAGGTGACAGAGATGAACACTGAATGAGAAATGTCCAGAGCTGGTGTCACATAGTATAAAAATCTGGGAGGTGTGTTCCACTGCAAATTGACAAGAGTCAAACGTTCTCATTCAACTCAAGAGTGCGTGCATTGGGTCCCAGATAGCAGGTCATGAAGGTTGGGCTGTAAGTCACAGACTGCACTGGGAGAAGAAGACTAAATAAGGGCCCAAACTGCCAGAGTTCCCTTTTTCTCACTAGAGAAAATCCAAACAGTCTGAGCTTGTCCTCGAGCTGCATGATCTGCAGATCTCCTAATGAGTATTGGCATCACCGGTGCAGTGACAAAAAAGAAAACGTGACAGGATGGGTTTGTAAAATATGACATCTTAAGTATTATATAGCTTGACTTTGGGTGATGGGTATGCAACATAACTGAATGACAAGATAACCTGGAGATGTTTTCTTTGAACATATGTACCCTGACTTATTAATGTCACCCCATTAAAATTAATAAAGTAAAAATTTAAAAAAGTATTATATAGCTTCTACTGTGACCCATGAAAAAATTGTGTCATGAGAGGGTTCAGTGATTGCTCTTGGAAAGAAGTCAATGATGGAGCCAGTGCAAAGGTGAGGAGGAGATGAGCTTATGTTCCTGGACTTGTTCTAGAACTTCTGGGTTCATTTGAAGAGGTTGTGGCCATCTGGGCAGGTCAAGACTTTAATTCAGCTATAAATCAGTTCAGTGTCCTACCCAGAAAAGATTTCCCCCCTAATTTGCTCAAAGGCATTAGGTGGTGTAGCACCTGCCAGCTGGTAGTACCCTCTTTGTTGATTCTAGGCTTGTGTAACACATGTCAAAGAATATTTATTAAGATGCATTGGAAACAATCATGCCAGGGTTTCAGTGGTTAATGAGTGACCAGCAAATAATGTTCTGTTGCAGAAGAGTGTAAGAATGGAAGTGACACAGCAAATTTGTTTAGTGAGGGCATGCTCCAGAGAAAGTGGGAGAGTGAGAAAGGAATGTTACTGTAATGAGGAAAAAGAGAGAAAACAGAGATGGGAAGCACTGAGTGGAGTTTTGCAAAAAAAGTTGACATTGACATGCACAAAACAGTTTGAAAATTGGTTAGTCAAATTCAGAGAAAAATAGTTTGAAAATACCTGAATATGTTATTTATTTATTTGTTTGTTTGTTTGTATATTTTAGTGAGTGAGAGACAGACAGACAGACAGGAAGGGAGAGAGATGAAAAACATCAATTTTTAGTTGCTTCACTTGAGTTATTCATTGATTGCTTCTCATACGTGCCTTGACAGGATGGCTCCAGCTGACCCAGTAACCCTTGCTCAAATCAGTGACCTTGGACTCAAACTGGCGACCATGGGATAACGGTGATGATCCCATGCTCAAGCTGGGACCCTGTGCTCAATTGAAAACCCTGTTTTAAGTTTGTGAGCCTGTGCTTAAGCTTGTTTTGAACCTGAGACTTCAGCATTCCAGGTCAACAGTCTATCCACTGCACCACCACCGGTTAGGCAGAATATGATTATTTTTAAAACTCTATTTACAAAACTAGGCTCTGACTGCTTGGCTCAGTGGTAGAGTGTCGGCCTGGTGTGTGGATGTCCCAGTCTCAATTTCCAGTCAGGGTACACAGAAGAAGAGACCACCTGCTTCTCCAACCTTCCCCTTCACCCTTCTCTCTAGCTCTCTCTTCCCCTCCTGCAGCCATGGCTCCACTGAGCAAGTTGGCCCAAGCACTAAAGATGGCACCATGGCCTGCACCTCAGGTGCTAGAATGGCTCTAGTTGCAATGGAGCAATGCCCAGATGGGCAGAGAATCGCCCCCTAGTGGGCTTGCTGGGTGGATCCTGGTCCGGCACATGCGGGAGTTCGTCTCTCTGCCTCCCTGCTTCTCACTTCAGAAAAGTACAAAACAAACAAACAAACAAAAAACCCTCACACTTCTATTTACTAAATAATTAATGTATGCATTTAAAAAGTAACTTGAAAAATCACACTTGTTTTGACTAATTGGGAATTTGAAAAAGGGCATAAACCCAGTGTAGAATTATAATAGTAAGTAGTATTATTATAACTATTTTACTATTCACCAGCTATCCAATGGTCAGCAATGCTGTAGCTTATAGAGATAGGATCTTCACTACTTTTGAGAATGAGCTGAAACCTAACCAATTTTCAGAGGTTGCAGTGTTGGAAGTGCTTGTGTAGGGAGCTGAATTCGGAGTACACTCAGTGGAGGGAAGTGCTTACTGATTCTCAGTTGGTCTAAGAACTCAGCATGGAAGGAGTTTATTGAAATTTCTATGGATTATTTTTCCGCAGTATTCCTGTGAGAAAGAGGACAGATGACATTTCTCCATGTTCCAAAAAAAAAAAAAAGCCTGAAGAACAGCATGCTGAATAACTTCCCAGAACCACACAGGAATAAGGTGTCCCCAGATTTTCCCTTGACAAGTGATGGGATCTTTTAGAAAAAGACCAGGTAAAGAGGGGTTATGTATATTGAAAATGAAGAGAGTAACTCAAGGGGAAAATATCCTCATGAAATCAATGAAGCAGAAGCACCTCTGGGTTGAAAGAAGAGGAGCCTACTCACTGGCCTGGATTTCTTCTTGAAACTTTTCATAACCTCATTTTGAAATAATTACAGATTTACAGAAATGTACAGGGAAGTCTGGTGCATTTTTACCCAGCCTGCCCCATTGTTAATATCTTAGATAACTATAGTACATATTAATGCCAAGAAATTAACTTTAGTACAATCTGCAGAACTTACTCAGGTTTCTCCATTCATACCTGTGCTCTTCTCTTTCTCTCTCTCTCATTATACGTGGTTTAGTCATATGTGTGACTTAGTGTAACCGCCACCATAATTAAGATACAGAGTTTAATATCATTTCAGGGTTCCCTCAGACTATATTTTTATAGCCATACCTGTTTCTTTCCCCTGCCCCATCTCTAAACCTTCAAATATCTTTATAATTTTGTTATTTTAAGAATGTTATGTAAGTGGAATCATCTAAGATGTGACCTTTGAAATAGGCACTTTTGCTCAGCATATCTCCTTTGCAGTTCATTCAAGTAGTTATATGTATCAATAGTTCATTCCTTTTTATTGTTAAATAATATTTTATAGTATGGCAGTGCCTAGGTTTATTTAACCATTCTCCCATTGAAGAGCATTTAGGTGGTTTCCAGTTTCTGAATATTATTTAAAAAGCCACTGTGAGCATTTGTATACAAAGCTTTGTGTAAAAATACGTTTTCATTTCTCTGGGTTAAACATCTTCTCCCATACAATTTCTGGGTTGTAGGGCGTCTATTTTTAAGATTTAAAAGAAACTGCCAAACTATTTTCTAGAGTGAGTGCACCATTCTACATTTCCATCCTTGCCAGCATTTGGTGTTATAATTTTTATTTTATTTTATGACAGGTCTGATATCAGTATGCTGTGAATTTCCATCTACTTAAAGGTTAATGATGTTGAACATCTTGCCAACTCTCTATCTCCTTTGATGAAATGTCTGTCTGTTCATGTTCTTTATGAATTTTTAAATTGGATTCTTTTGTTTCTTTATTGTTGCATTTTGTGAGATTTTTTTCTTTTTTCTTTTCTTTCTTTTTAAGAGAGAGGGAGAAAGAGAAAGAGAAAGAGAGACAGGAAGGGAGGGAGAGGGATGAGAAACATCAACTCATAGCTATGACACCTTAGTTTTTCATTGATTGCTTTTTCAAATGTGCCTTGAGGGGGGCCTCCAGTTGAGCTGGTGGTCCCTTGCTCAAGCCAGCGACCTTGGGCTCAAACCAACAAACATGGGCTCATGTCTGTGATCTCACACTCAAGCCTGAGACCCTGTGCTTAAGCCGGTGACTTTGGGGTTTTGAACCTGGGTCCTCAGCATCCCAGGCTGACACTCCATCTACAGCACCACCACCTAGTCAGGTGTTTTTGAGAGTTCTTTATGTATTCTATTTATACAAGTCTTTTGATGGATGTGTGATTTGCAAATATTTTCTCCCAAAATTGTTTTTTCATTCCCTTTTTAAGGTCTTTCTCTTAGTAACTATTCTAAATTTTGATAATGTCCAATTTTTCCATTTTCCCTTTTGAAACAAAAGAGAAAATGTCATGCACCATGGAATGCTTCGGTGTCAAAGACACACCTTTGAGAAGCTGTTTTATCATTGAGACGGGGAGGAACAGCAATTCCAACTCAACAGGTATATTTATTAGGCACTCATTGTGTATTATGTACTGCTTTACTCTGGATTTTTTCAGTAAACAAAACAGAGAAGATTTTTCACCATGTGGCACTTGCATTCAGATGGAGATCCACATGCAATTTAAAAAGTTTATTGCATAGTTGGTAAGAGAGTTGCAAGTGCTGAGAGAAAGAAAAAAGGAGCAAAGGATGCAGGGTGTGGGTGAGAGGTGTTTGCAGTATTAAATAAGGGTGTCATGGTGGCTTTGCTGAAAAGGTGTAACCTCAGCAGACCTGAAGGAGGTGAAAGAGTTAGTTGAGCAGATGTCTGGATGGAGGGAACTGCTGGAGCAGAGACTCTAAAGTAGGGATGCACCTAGAGTCCTCATAGAACAGCTAGGTCAGTTTCTAGAGCAGAGAAGAGTGGAGAAAAAAAATAGAGGAGAAAAGGCAAGAGGCGGATCACATCGGGCCTTGGAGGTCATTGTGAGGACTTCATTTGAGTGAAATGAGGATCTGTTGCAGGGCATCGAGCAGAGAGTGCTACCATTTGACAGGGTTTTGACAGGACCACTCTGGCTGCTTTGTTGTTGAGAATAGTGCGAAGGAGGCAAAAGCAGAAGCAGAGAGGCCGCTGGAGAAATCCAGGTTAGAAGTGATAGTGGCCTTGACCAGGGGACAGCAGTAGAGATAGTGAGGAGTGTTTGGATTTTGCACATGTTGGAAGGTTCATCTCACAGGGCTTTCTGAGAAATTGGGTGTGGGGGAAAGAGAGAGGAAGTGTTCAAGGGTGAGGTAAGAACGTGGCATAAATGTAACCCAGCGTACAGGATGAGACTAGAAAGTTAATGGAAAGAGCCAACAAAAAAGTCAGTTCATCCTTTGTGTGTGTGTGTGTGTGTGTGTGTGTGTAGGGGTTAACAGTATTTATAAAAATTTTAAATGTATATATACTTTTTTCCAACAATGTTTTCCTTTATAGGAATTTACCCTTCAGAGACATTTACACATGTGCACAGGTACATGGAAGGGGACCGCTGTTTGTAATTGTAAAAGACAGAAACAGCCTAACTACCCACCAGAAGGGGAATGGTTTCTATACTATGGCACATCCAAATTATAAATCACCATGCCACAATAAACTGGGAGACATACATATATATATATATATATATATATATATATATATATATATATATATATATATATATATATATATATATATAACCTCTCCAAGGTATACCGTTAAGTGAGAAATACCAGTGGCAGAAGGATATAGGAAGTGGGGGAAGAAAGCTCTCTATGTGCACTTACATATCTACACATATGGGAGTCCATAGGGATAGATCTGGAATAGGAAACTCTCTCTCTCTTTTTTTTTTATTTACAGGGACAGAGAGAGAGTCAGAGAGAGGGATAGATAGGGACAGACAGACAGGAACGGAGAGAGATGAGAAGCATCAATCATTAGTTTTTCGTTGCCATTGTGACACCATAGTTGTTCATTGATTGCTTTCTCACATATGCCTTGACCGCGGGCCTTCAGCAGACCGAGCCACCCCTTGCTGGAGCCAGCGATCTTGGGTCTAAGCTGGCGAGCTTTTGCTCAAGCCAGATGGGCCCGCGCTCAAGCTGGCGACCTCGGGGTCTTGAACCCGAGTCTTCCGCATCCCACTCCAACACTCTATCCACTGCGCCACCACCTGGTCAGGCTGGAATAGGAAACTTTTGAAAGGAACAAGAAGTGAGTTTACTTGCCTTATATTTCAAGCTGACATTTGATACTATTCTAATTAAATATATACATTTACAAATATTGAGTTATATAGAAAGATTTTTTTTAAAGTAAGGTAGAAGAATTTCCTCTTGTTAATAAACTAGCTTCCCTAGAGGTTGCAGGAGGCCCAGAGCTGCACTTAGGAAACACCCCTACCCATGGTTAGAAAGTCATCTGGGTTAGCTGGGGCAGCTGAGGCCACTCTGTTCAGACAGACTCTGGAAAAACTGGCTGGGGCTCCCTGTGAGTGAGAAATCCCACTATCTGCAAATCCTGGATCACTTTGTCGCTTTCTGCCCTATGCTGGGGGCAGCACAGAGTGACAGACAGAAACAGGACTTCGAATCCACGGGTGGAGCTCCAGCCTCCCGCCATTCCCCTGTGAGTCTGAGCTTCAGCTTCTCCATCTGTGAAATCAGGGACCGGAGCTCTGATCCAATGAGAGCTGTTGCTGGACGTGCTGTGCATGTGGACAGCCACTGGGCCGGCGGGCTTCTCAGGGTCAGGATGTGTGCCTTCTCCACTCCAAAGTGGGGGGTGGGGCTGTGTTGTAGGGACTTTGGAAATATATTTTAAGTAAATGCATTCAGTGAAATTCCATGAGGCGTTTTTGCAGATGAATCGGACTAAGTAAGTATTTTGTAAAATTCTGTGGGGTCTTTTTTCATTATAAGTTTGTGTGAGCTTACTATTTCTGGATCCATTTAGGTTTCTTCTTTTCTTTATTTAAATTTCTCTTTCATCTCCATTCCCAGTGACATTTGTTTGCAAGGGTACTCAAGGACATAATGGAAACAGTATAAGTTTGCCATCTATAGGTGGACCTTTTCATTATAAAAGTTCTCCTGTGACCTAGATAGTGGCTGAAAAAAACCAAAACCAAAACCAAGAACTGTCATGCACAAAATGGCCCCATGATTTCTACTTCAAACATATCTCCATCCATACATTTGCTTCTGTTATTCTCATAACCATTGACATGAATTGCAATCAGTAGCAATGATTTTTTGTGATTATAAACCAGTGTAGCTTCTGCTTTATAAAAATTTGTTATAAATGTTATATTGGTATTTTTCATATTTGAACCATTTAACAGCATTTATAAAAGTATAAAAATGGAATTTTATAATATAAATATTATGTTTCTTCAGAAGAATTTAAAAATATCTCGATTACTCTGCCATGCTGCTTGTAATATAAGTGAAAGCATGGCCTGTACAGACACGGACCACCGTGCGCACAGCTGGAGAGTTCTGGGCAGTGGAGGATGGACATGACCTTGTTCTACGGTATCTGAGCACCACCTCGTCATGACCCAATATCTGAGAATCCATTTCCACATCTATGAATGAAATGATTGGACTAGACTTTCTGTGAAGTTCCTTCCAACTCTAGTAAGCTAGATTCTACCACTAAAAGTAATTCTACCCTGCCCAATTGGCTCAGTAGTAGAGCATCGGCCCAGTATGTGGAAGTCCTGGGTTTAATTCCTGGCCAGGGCACATAGGAGAAGCGCCCATCTGCTTTTCCACCCTTCCCTACTCTCTCTCTCTCTCTCTTTCTCTCCCACAGCCAAGGCTTCACTGGAGCAAAGTTGACCCGGGCACTGAGGGTGGCTCCATGACCTCCACCTCAGGGGCTAGAATGGCTCCAGTTGCAACGGAGCAACTGCCCAGATGGGCAGAGCCTCGCCCCCTGGTGGGCATGCCTGGTGGATCCTGGTAGGGCACATCCGGGGTCTGTCTCTCTGCCTCCTTGCATCTCACTTCGGAAACAAACAAAAACATAATTCTAACAATGCTATCTAACATTTATTAAGGCCTTATTACCTGCCACGTGCTGGGTTAAACACTATCTGCATTGATATGCTTGATAAACCTACGCAATAGGTACCACTATTACAAGTGAAGAATTGAGAAAGATTAAGTAGCTTGCCCCTAACTGCAAGGTGTGAGGGCCAGAGTTTGAACACGGACAGTGTGATTCCTGAGCCTACTGTGCCTTTGACCACTGCACAATATGTATAAGTACAAGTCCTCCCTTATATTTCAATAATGCTCCACTGCTGGTTTTGGGGTGCTCTTCTAGAAACAAACTAGTCCAAACTGTAAGGCTAATCTGAATCAAGAAAGTTGGCCTCACTCTTCCTGTGAAATGGAGACAAAAGACATAGGCCCTATAAGACAACATGCGCTGTTTGGTAGAGACGCAGGAACTACCAAGGGTCAAAAACTGGAGGCACCAGCCAGGCTGAAGTGTTTGCAGAGCAGGAGTGAGGTGTGAGCAAGATGAGACATGGAGTGCAGGAAACAAGGAGGGGTTTGGAAAGTGCAGACGAGGGGTTTGTCTCTAGAATCAGTGAGAAGGAACACTGAAGTGTGTGGGGTCCAGTGGAGGAGGGCCTGTGTGCCTCACTAGGCAACGCCAGATCCCTTTTAAGTAATGAGGAACTGTCCAGTGCAGCGGTCTTGGAAGGCCCTACCTGTATCTTCATCTCATCTTTGCTCAGCAAGTTCCCTAGGTGATGCCTTTTATTTACCTACAGTGCATCGGCCATCACCCTATTCCCACATTGATCAACAGCTCTTTCTGTGTCGAGACCTCCAGACCCTCCCAATCTGCATTTGTGTTGCACGCTGACACAGCTACCTACAAGTGTCCTTTCAGAACCTCAGACTCAGCATGTGCCCAAGAAATTTATCTGCTCTGGGCTTCCCATTTCAGCTCATGGCCTCAGAATGCTTGAAGCGGACAGGATTAACCCCTAAAAGACATGATCGGGTTTCCCCTCTTCTCCCTTTCCCACATTTCACCAACCACAGGTTGGTGCGTCATTCCTGCGGACCACACACAGACGAACTTCAGTTCAAATCCTGACTCTGTCATTTTAGCTGTGAGGCCTTGCCAAGCGGTAGTCAACCTTTTTATAAAAACCTCCCACTTTTGCAGTGCTGATCAACCGGGTCCCTACTGCCCACTAGTGGGCGTTCCAGCTTTCATGGTGGGCCGAGCTAATGTACATAACAGAACCTTACGCTAGGTCTGGTATGAATCAGAAGTATTATTATGGCAACATGCATCTTTAATTGTAGGTGGCTGTCCATTGGGTTGATCGTTTCTGAACAATCTCATAGTAACATTGTGCTAGTCATTTTCTATTTGCACCTTGCTCCCTGCTCACCCTCCCCCAGCAGATCCATTCTCTCCCCTTTCGACCCTGATCTATGCTCCAGACACAGAATCTCTACAGAGCATCCCAGAGGGAAGCTGGGCTCCCACCAGCTGCTGTTGGAGTTCATACAGTGGGGCAGCCATTGGAGAATGGGGGAGGGAGAGGTTGGACTGTTTATTGGCTTGTCCTCTTCACGCCTTGGCTTCAGTGGTGGCAGCGTTCTCCAGCCCCAGCTCTGTGAGCAGCCCTTCTTCTACAGCCGTACCTCTCACCACTTTAGAGAATACCGCCCTTTCCCTTGTCCTTTCACACCTGGAGGGGATAAGAGCTTCTTACTCTTGCTGTCCCCAGGTGCTGCATCATTTTTTATGGTGCCCTAACCCTGTTCCACTCTGTACTATCCCTTTATTAAACTCTTCACAGTTAAACCCTGTGAGTGTGCTCATCTGTTTTAATTAGTCTGCCCAGGATAAGGTGCAAATAGCCTTTCCTTCAGAATGATGTGGCAGTGGCTGCCTGGGGGATAGCAGGGATGGGATCCATGAGGAGAGAAAGGGCAGATGAGAGACTGCCTAGCAGAGGCAGTGGAGTGAGGTGGGAAGGAATGGCGGTGGAGACGCGCTCTCTGTTGCTGTGCCGAATGCCTACCTCTGCTACTAGCTACCTTGTCGAGATGCTATTTGTGTCCACTGTCTGCTCTGAAAGCCAAATGTAGCTTTTAACTGACTGAGGAATTGAAAGATAAATCCAAGGAACCAAGAATCTACTGCGCAACCATAGCATCTGTGAAGCCCTAATCCTGCTTTGCCTGCTCTAGCCCAACCTCAGGACTAGTTGTAGCCGATCCGGTATTTCACTGGTACTGTGGAAGTCTGTGTTTCTCTCCCAGGCAATTCCATTACGTACTCTCTACACAGTATTCCCTTAGCACTTTGCAGACACCCTAACTTAGGACTGACCATGATGGCTTTGAGGGCACAGACAAATCAGCTGGGTAGGGCTTTTGATGGCCAGTTCTCAGCCCAGACCTTGCTTACCCCACCCCTGCTCTGAGAAAGCCTCTTTAGATGTCTGTATTGGGGGTCCGTGTGGATGAGAGCAAGGTATCATGAATCGCAAGCTGTGCAGAGCCCATGCACAGGGCAGGTGGGGGCAGAAACGGCTTTGAAGTGGGACCTGTAGGAGGGGGCAGGGAGCTATAGGAGGAAGCTGGTGGAGCTGGGCGCTCACCCTTGTCAAAGTGTCACAGTGCAGAGGGAAGGGGGGTAACACCAGCTTCTCACCCGAGCCTTCTCTATGCCTCTTAGTTCTTCACATCCTTCTAGCTCTGCAGACGTGCACAACAAATGTCAGCTGGTAAACGAAGTACACCAGTCACTGCTCATGCTTTTGAATTGGCTACAGTATTAGTTCCAACGAGAGACATTGGAATATGTTTGTTTGTTTGTTTTTTTCTGTAAAAACAGCCAAACAGCTTTGAATCTTATCTTCTTGTTTCTTTTAGGGATTGTTAAGAATAACTGACAACATACACTTTTATTTGGACAGGATCCATGATGGGTTCATCATTGAGTTTCTTTAGGACCTAGGATAAGAGACAGTCACCAAATACTTGTGAAATGGCTTGATTCGGGCAGGCTGGAGGATAAGGTATGCCTGTCAGTGTTTAGAACTGTCTGCAGCCCAGCAAAGATGCTACCCTAGGGTGGACAACTCTATGATCCCAAATTTGAGATTTTATTTAAATGAGGCTTTTTGCCCACTGTTCTCTCTCTCACTTTGTCTTCATCCACTTCTCCTGCTCTGGGGCAGAAGCAGACCTTGCCCTGGATGATATGTGCCCATAGCAGGAGCCCAGGAACATATCCCGCCGTCCCGCCCTCCACGTTCAGTGTGGGTTTTTCTCCCTTGCCTTTTCCCTGGCTCTGCCCACTGCATTTCAGGACTTGGAAATGCATTGTAAAGACTGCCCTCACCGATTCCTGGATTAAAGAGGATGGCCTGAGAAAGCCATGATAATCACAAGAGGAGAGTGGACCCTGCCTCAATTAAACTCTTCCTTCTTTGTTTTTCATGTTTTGATCTTATGAGCCTTGACTAGGCTCCACTGAAAACAATGGCAACCTCTTCAAAGGTTTCTTCAAGCCCTTTCAATAGGCTAGTTATGCTTCAGGTTCCCGCCATCTCTCCGCCCTTGGAAAGCTCCAGTAGAAGTCAACAGGTGGTTGTCCAAATATAAATGAAAAGGCTTAACTCTAAAACATCGCTGTCTGAGGGGATTTTTAGAAGACTTTACTCTGTGGTTTTGGCAGCGACCATGTGTTTCTTTGCCAGTGTACAGAGACATTTGACCCGTGTCACTCAGGAGCTGGTGACTTTTATTACTATTGTCCCCACATATGACCTACCCATCCCTTCTCTTACCTCCAAAACTCTAATATGAAAAGTGGAGAGAAAGAGAAAAAGAGAGAGAAGATGGAGGGAAGAAGCAATGGGACTGATCCAGGAACATTTGGTGAGTCTGCATTTTATTCCCTTGTTAAAGTCACATTTATATGTGTCAAAACAGAGGGTATTTTGATGTGTGGGCAGACTGGGAGGAGAGGGATTTTGCAGGCAGATTTCTCTCAATAAGATTTGTTCTGTGAAGACCGTACTATGACAAATTATGAGTATTATCTATACAAATTACATATATTTAAATTATTGCCAGATTCTCAAGTGAGGATTGAGAAATAAAGCAACAGGGGGACAGAGGAGGGAAGAACCATAGAATATTATCACTGATTTTCTTTGGTACTTTCTCCCTCTTTACCTTGTAGGCAGCCAACCACCAGAGAGAGGCCACGTGATCCTACAGGAAAATATTGACTCCGGGCAAAAGCCGTTTTCCAAAGCAGATTCTGTATGTTTCAAAGTGGTAGCAAATTTGTCAGTAGAATGTGCCACATAGAAACATTGTGAATTTAGGGATTTAATTCAAAATCTAACTTTAGATTCTTCATCTTCCTTAGGAAGTAGTTCACCTGAAACTAGTTCAGAGAAACAACCTGTCTTCATTTTCCATTTTAGTAAGCCATCCTGGGTGTTCAGTAATGCCATAAAATTACTTAAAAGAGATAAATAGGACACCTTTTTTTTAAAAAAAAAATCTAGGGGCACAAAGCTTTGATTATGTAAATAAAATATACCAGAGATCAGCTGACAAATATGACATTAATAAGTTATATAAATCAAATAGAAATCCCCAGGTAAACCTTAGTGACAAAGGTAAACACTCACATGAATCTCTAAATAATATACTCAGCCTACATACATACATGACATTAGTAACTAAGTTATGGGAATCAAATAGAACCCCCCAGGTAAACATCAGTGACAAAGGTCAACACTCACATTAACAGTAGGCAGTTTAGAGTTCTTCATCCTCCTTCTTGTCCAGGGGAGGGAAAAACTGAACGCCTAGTCCCAAAATATCAGGGTGGGTCAGTAGGCAGAACATCTGCCCTCTGGAGCTTCCATTTGAAGGGTTCCTTGCAGGCCAGTCCCTTTGCCTCAAACTTGCAGTTTTCTAAGATGCCCAAGGCTCCTCCTCTGAGCACAATCCCCCAATATGGCCCAAGGGAACACACACCCTGTTTAAGCCTGATGCCAATTTTGGACAGGCTGCAGACAGCTGACCTTTGTAGAACAGGCACCCCTGGTAGCCTGGGCGACTACTGTGTTCCCAAACACTAGGATCCCATCTCAGCCTGCTGCGGACGAGCCGCAGCATTCGGTGGAGCGGGGAAGATACCCATGTGCTTTCTTTTCAATTGGAGGAAGGGCAGGGGGCTGGATCACATGCAAGTGCCCAGATGCTGCACAGAAGTCCAGAGACAGTGTCATTTGGAAACGACTTGGTCCGTTTCCTCCCATAACCTCCAACCTTGCTTTTTACCCAGAAATGAAGAAGTTGCCACAAGAATGGAGCAAAAGGCATTGACAAACATTGTGAAAGTAGAAAGATTTTTATTCCTCTGCCCTTGGTATGGGTGGCAGATGTCTGTACTTGCTTTTCTGAAGTGAATGTCCCCTACGGAGCCTCTAAACGAGACAGGAGAGGAGAGGAGGCCTGGCTTACCTCCACATCCTACTGGCATCAGAATACGGCAAAGTTACAATTTACTGTTAATCCTAACAGTTTATGGATGTCGAAGAATGTTGTAAACTAAAGAATCAGTCTATCTTGCAAACCCACAGTGGCCCCTTTATTGGCTAATTAGTCCAGTGAGTTCTAAGAGAACTAATTTTCTACATCAGAAAGAAAAAAAAAGAAATTAAAAAGACTTATGCCAGGTGAAAGGGGAAACAGTATCCAGTTGTGCCTAATTAAAATTTTGTGAAAAGCAGCTATCAAAAACTGAATACTATGATTTAGGCTCAAAAAGAGAAGAGAATGACTTCTCGTGTAGCTGAGCGAACATCCATCTTGGGAAGGCACACTCTTATTCCCACAGGCTGCCACTGTGTAACACACTCTTTCACACTCCTCTTAGGGAAACTGGTTTCAAAGCCAATTATTCCAGAATAACAGTTTCGTCTTGTGTTTTGACCAAAGCTGTTTTTACCTAGACTGATCCTGTTAAGTTTTGGCCAGTTCAAGAAACCAGAATTTCTCTCAGAGAACAAATGTTTGCCACCATGGAGAAGAAATGCACCTCAAGTTCTGAAGGGAATTCTGAAGGGACGTTTCAAAAGCCCATGGGCAGTATTTGCGTTGTGGAAAGAAGCACAGTCTACTGAGAGAACGCCGACTTAAACGACACTCATTCAGGCGCTATTTTGGGGGATTTGTTAAAAGTCAGATTGCTTTATAATCATTCCTTGTAAATTTCATAATGAGATTCATGAAAGTCATCTTTAAGCAAAGGAAGATTGTTGAAATTTGTACAATTCTTTTTAAGATATAAGAGGATAAGACAAATCTTTTCTCTTCCCCTTCAAAACACACTGGCATGTGGAGGACTCCTCTTAAGGGTCTTAGTGCTTATGAAAAGATCTACATCCCCTGTCATGTCTGTAAGCACTAACAGAGATCATTTTTCTATTTTTATTTTTCATTCTTTCTGCCTCTCTGTCTTCCACAACTTATTACAATTTTTTTTATCTCTAAATGTTAGAGATTTTAACTGATTTAGTTTTCCTTGAAATTCTTTTCGTGATAATAGTTCTCAGGCAACCAGAAAGGTGGGGTCCATTTAGGGCAAAGGGGGATAACAAACCCTAAAAGTAATGCAGAAAAATCTGAAGCCTGTGAGAGTCTATTAATTCTACTTTCAAGATTCTTTTTTCTGATAAAATATCCCAGGTAGCCATTAATTGTAGTAATATAACAGCATAATTGGTCTGAACTCAAAATCTTTCTTTCCTCATCCCCCTGCCCTACCCTCCCATCATCGCCCGGTCTCTGAAAGTCACATTGACATCTCTGGAAACATTGGAAAATTTTCAGAGCCCCAAAGTTTTCCAGAGTGCTGACTTAGGAAGCTGGATTGCTTGGTGAGCATTTATAGAACTTTTCCACAGGTTTTCTATTCATGTGGTGAAGCAATTGATATAAATAAAGTGATTGTGTAGAGCTCTGATTCTCTCCTCATTATCCAGCCATGCAGATCAAGCACAAATGGGACCTCACCGGGCATGCAGGATAGGAGGTGAGACTGTGGGAAGGCACATGTTGGTGGTGTCTTAAAAATAAAAAGCATTCATCTCTCAAGGCTTCCACACATCCTTTTAGAAACCACTGGGGTGTCAGGGCCAGCAAGATGATCTTCTATGACAGTACGGTGAGGGGGACAGCATTCACGGCAGGGAGATCTGTGTCCAGGGCCTCCTTGGCTGCCCCATCCTCCACCCCCAGATTTACTGTTCTAAGTCACAAAGGGTGGCTGACATGGACAGCCACTGTGCTTAGGGTCTGCATTTTTTTGGGGGGGGCGGGAGGGGGGTCCACATTCCGCATCTGAGTTTGAAGAGCCAACCTTCAAGGTCAGTGTGCTTGGGTGGACAGTGTGACTGGGTTCGACACTTTGGGGTCAGAGGTGCAAATCTTGTCCTCCCACTTATTAGTTACTTGTGCTTGAGACTTCCCTAGTTTCTCTGGGCATCAGCAGCAGGATGAGGAGGGTGCCTGTTTGCCAGAGCTGCTGAGAAGACGCAATGTGGATGGGAAGCCACATGTGTGAACACTTGCTTTGTATCAATGCACCCCCATCCCGGCATTGAACCCCTATGATAGTTTTGAAATCAGCATCTAATTGGGAGTAAAAGTAAGTAGTAAATATGTGATTTGCTACTAGGCGTGTCTGACTTCAAGTCCTGTGTGTTTTCTGCCATTCCATAATACTCAGTCAATGTTATTTTCTCTTCCAGAAGATTCCTTATGGCTAGACTGGCAGGGCCTCAAGGGAGCAGGAGGCTCGGGGATGGAGACAGATTCAGCAATGGTCTGTGGAAGGCGCTGGTGCTTTGTGGGGACGTGCTGGCAAAAGAAGATGTGTTTTCAAACCCATGTCCTTAATAGCAGCCAAGGTCAACCTGAGAACAATTTGCAGTGGAAAATTACACCCGGCAAATTCTACAGCCTGATACTAATTAGGAGCTAACCTCTCTTATTAGGTGAACTTTTTCTTTATTCCTTCACTGTGGAGAATGGACTGTCATTTGTTAATAAAATAGGATGCTAATATATGTTATTTTATAATTTGTGGGCGATCAAGAGAAAATGTTCTTTCATTAGAAAAATAGGGCTTTTATTTCCCACTTTTCTTTTTTAATCCCTTCAAAGTAATTAGTCCTTTAAACACGTTCTTTTGGCCTCATAATAAAGGAGAGGGGAATGTGACCACCTACTTCTTCCAGAGCCTTCTTTCTCACATGTACCCATTTGTTCCGTCTGGTGGTTTTGAGGTTTTCATTCAGCCATCGTTTATTCAGATTCACATCCCAGAGGACAGTGAACGAACGACAGATACTCTTTGCAGTGGAGATGACAGCTCCAAAGAAACTCACAACAAATGCAATCAAGGCAGATACACATGTAGACAGGTGAGAGATAACGGGGGTAAAAGTACCCCAGACAGTGCAGGTTTTTAACCCATGCCTAATGCCACTCTGGGCCCTCTTTGTTGCTCAGGCTCTTTTATCTCACAGCGCCTCTGAGCAGGGGTAGGTAACAGCAAAAGTTATAGTGCTGGAAACAGATCGGATGCCCTGGTGTTTTCTTGTCACGATGTCTCCCCTTTCTAGTCCCACAGGGATGCTCAGATTCTGGGTGCTGGCTCTTACTGTGAACGCCTCTCCTTACAGTGTTCTACCAACAGTAGCCAGAAGGCAGCCAGCTCAGGAAGAACTCACTGAGTTGTGCCAGGCATGTAGCAGGCTGGGGAGTAAAAGTGGAAAATACGTGGTCCCTGCCCGGGTGGGAGTTATTCTTCGCTGGGCTGGATAGACCTACAGAGACAATTCTAACATTGTGCGCAGGTGCAGCCACCGAGAGAGGGCGGGGACAGGGAGAGCAGGGAGCGGGCACGTGCACAGATCAAGGAGGTGCCTCCAGGCTGAGATCTGAGGATAAACGAATGAGAGCTCTACAACCATAAAGGCCACAAAGGTCGGGAAGGCTACAAAGGCTCCAAAGGCTCCGAAGGCCTTCCAAGAACGTAGACTAGTTGAGCCCGGGTGTGGAGGTGGGGGTTGTACAAGGAAATAAAGAACAACGAGGCAACATTCGAGGCATCGGATTTGAGGCAAAGGCCACAGTGTCTGTATGTTCCGAGATACAGGGAGGATTTGTATTAGTGTTCTAGGGTCGCCAAAACAAAGTTCCAAAACCTAGGTAGCTTAGAACAAAAGAAATCCATTGTGTCACAATTCTGTTGGATGGAAGTCTGAAATTCAGGTGTGGGCAGGGCCATGCTCCTTCTGCAACCTGGCCTCTTCCCGCTCCGCTCCGGCAGGCTCATGTGCACCCTGACTCCCTCCGGGTCTCTTCACATCCTTTATCCGCTGTTTGTCTCTGTTCAGATGTGCCATTTAATAAGGACACTAGCCATATTGGAGTCAGGCCCAACTTAAGGCCTTAATTTTAACTTGATTACCTTGGTAAAAAGACCCTATTTCCAAACATGGTGACACTCATAGGTATTGGGGGTTAGAAATTCAACATAATCTTTTTTGGGGGGGTGAAATAATGTAAGCCATAGGGATGAAAAGAGAGAAATTACTTTGAGATTTTTTTGAAGTACAGAAAGCACAAAAATAAAATCCCTTCCCCAGAAAGTCTTAAGTTTCCTTCCTAAAAACAATTAAACAACAACAATGCCCTTATTTTAATCATTCATTAATAAATAGCTGTCCCCAGTGAACATCCACTCAAATTCACGGTGCTTCGTAAGAGACCTGAGGGCCTTGGGACTGGCCATGCCATCTCAACATGCTTCAAACACTTGGGAGAACTCGGCCAACTCTGAGGACAGCCTACTCACAGGCGATAATGGGAAATCACCCTCCTTCTCCCAAAGCTGCTCTCTACAAGGAAAGAAAGTGTTTTTTTCTTCATCTTCCTTTGAGCTTCTATCCCCTCAAACATAAACTAGTGAATCAGTTTGTAAAAAAATTTCAAGTGTAGGCCCTTGCTGGTTAGCTCGGTTGGAGTATCACTCCATATGCCAAGGTTGCAGGTTTGATTCCTGGTCAGGGCACTAAAAGAATCAACCAATGCTTGCATAATAAGTGGAACAACAAATCAGTGTTTTTCTCTTTTTCCCTCTTCCTTTCTCTCTAAAATTAAAAAAAAAACAACAACAAACAAGTACAATCTCATGATTCTGTTTTGTTTGCATGAAATGAATTACAATTTTGAGAGTATTTTTGTTTTGTTTTGTTTTGTGACAGAGACAGAGAGAGGCAGAGCGAAGGACAGATAGGGACAGACAGACAGGAAGGGAGAGAGAGGAGAAGCATTAATTATTCATTGTGGTACCTTAGTTGCTCATTGCTTGCTTTCTCATGTGCCTTGACTGCGGGCCTTCAGCAGACAGAGTGACCCCTTGCTCAAGCCAGTGACATTGGGCTCAAGCTGGTGAGCTTTGCTCAAACCAGATGAGCCCACACTCAAGTTGGTGACCTCAGGGATTCAAACCGGGGTCCCCTGTGTCCCAGTCCAATGCTATATCCACTGTGCCACTGCCTGGTCAGGCGAGAGTTTTTTTTCCATCAAACATTTTTAACTAACTATTTTTAATGGAAAAATACTCTGTAGCACAAGGTAAAAAAAGAAAAAATCAAATGGTACCAAACGTTAAACAGAGTCTTCTTCCAGTCTCCTCTGTAGAAGCTGCTGCTCACAAATTCCTCGTATAGCTTTCCAGAATTATTCTACAGAGAATTTTGAGTTCTTTGACCAATTCACACTTAGCAGGAAACAGGTTGTAACTGAACAGCAGCCCGGGATGGAGACTGTAAAATATTCTCCAGCAGGGTCTGCTAGACGGCAGGGACTCTTCTCATGGAACCCACGGCCTGAGAAGTGCCTTGAAAGGTGCCTTGAAATGAATTTCCTAGATTTTGTTCTTACTTTGTTTGCTCTTTCAGGTCATCCTTTTCAGCATAGGAAGAAGGTATTTGTCCGCTGGGACAATGAGCACAGTGGCTGCTCAAGAAACGTTTCTTACATCTACCTGTTAGTTTCATTGTCTATATTAAACAATCCTTTAATCTATTATTTTAAATATGTATTTGTTCCACAGGTTTTTCTCAAGTGGTTCTTATGTATGCCGCTGGGGGCCATACAAGTGAGGGTACAGGCTGATGCCCTGGGGTTAGAAAATGGGGGGCGGGGGAGGCAGCATATGAGGCTGGATAGAGATGTTGGACCTGAAGGTTGAGGAAACCATCAGTGGCCAGTTTTTGTGGCCACATGTGTTCTGCAGCATCTGCACAGCTGCAGTCTGTTTGAAAGTTATGCTTAGTATGTATTTCTTCAGTTAATGCACATGAGCTAAAATACATATTATATATATTCTGAAAGAGATGCAGATTGCTCCTGAAGATGACTCAAATGATGAAGGGATTTTGTATGTGATTATTTTAGTTTTTCTTGAATAAATTTTAGGTTGTGGTGAAATGGTGACTCAGGTTCTTTGCAAAGTCCGACATCCCTTTAACTAGATCACCTGTTCCGTGTGAGTGGGAACAACAGCCATTCAGGGCAGCTTATCCTGGGTGTCACACTCTTTGCATCTCTAATGAAGGCCGGCCTTTCTTGATTTAAAATGTGTCTCTATGGGGGTGGTGTGGTATTGGGGGTAGTTTGCTCCTATGGCTATAGCCAAAACTGGGAGGTTAAGAGTCTGAAGGATCCTTTCTTCCTCCACTATGTGATGAGGCATATAAAGAAATATGTTTAATGTGAATAACCAAGACTTCCCCCCAAAGAGATACAATTTGACAAAATATGTTGTGTGGGAAAAATAATTTTTAATGTCAGCTTTTAAGTCAGTAAATCAAAAGTAGAAGAGAACCTTTTAAGACTTTTGTCACACCATAAAGCATGCAGGCATGCTTGTTAATTCGTGATGACCTTTCAACCAGACCTATTTTGCCAGGAGAGATAGTGACAGGGCACATTCACATTTCTTAGGAGGTTTACAACTTCAATTTAACTCGTGAGGTGAAAAGGTGTAACTAACTGCCAGCCCAGCAGCTTCTTCTCGGGCAGGGCAGCCGCCCTCCCTCGGCTCTGGCTGGCTGTGTCCTGACTCAACAGGGCAGTAAAAACAGGCTCTTGCTCGCTCTGCTTCTTGACACTGCTTCAGGTGGCTCCCAGAGAATCCACCAGTAAGAAACATCCATTGTGCCCTATTCTGCAGTTAAATCTAAGCTTTAAAGAACAGCAGAAAAAGAAAATGCATGCTAATGAACTTTCTTCCTACACTGCTGCTTGTGCTCCCTCAGCCCTGAAATTTGGTCCCATGGCTGCCTTTAGAGCCCACAATTTCCACATCACCTACTTTGATATGTTTCCGTGGAGAAGTCATGGTTTCACCTTGGTAGGTTAAATTTTGCCCTAAAAATATAAACATGTCATATTAGTTTAGGCAAAGCATCAATTTTTTTGTGCTTTATTTCTTTTGATTCTTGATCTAAAATCTTTACTTGAATATTATTTAGCTATATGCGTTTTTTATGAAGTTAAAGATAATTCAATGAGAAGTGTGAAAATAGTTGTTGCAGCAATTTTCTGCAGTAGCACTCTTTGGGAACAAATATGGAAGCCCATTAACTTAAAAGTGAATACATAAACTGATACATTTATATATTATAATAAACTATGTCAACATGGATAAATCTCAAAAATAATAGAGTATTTTTTGTAAGTTAATCTTGGAAGTGATATCACATCACTTCTGCCATATTCTGTTTATTAAAAGTTGATCTTTAAGACTCATAAATATTCAAGAGAAGGGAATCACCCAGCGCATGGCCAGCAGGAGGCAGGGATCATTGAGGGACATCTTGGATGCTGCCTACCACAACTGCTATATTATTGTTTTGGGGTTAATGTGCAAACAGTGTAAACCATGAAACAGATTTATATAGTTATAGCAGTGATAGTATAAAAACATATGCATGAAAGATAATAATTCAAGGTAGGAATTTTCTATGGAATACAAAAAGAGAACAGGATAGGGGAAGGGTTTACCAGGACATCAACTAGACCTTTAATGCTTTACTTCTGTTTGAAAAAGTAGACATAGAAAATGTTATAATTCAATACATTTTGGGGGCAGTGTAAGGGTATCTATTATTTTAGTTTCTGTATTTTCTGTATGTTTGAAATATTTATAATAAAAGAATGAGCAGAATACAGCAATAAAAGCTTTTCCATATCATTTCCTGTCATCTCAAAGAGTGAGGTTCAAGACTTCACAAGCATAGGTCTGGAAAATAGGGCAGAGAGGACTGGCTTTATTTGGAGATGTGGGTGTCACAGAGGGACAATTATTCAACTGACGAGTAATTTTAGTGTGCTATAGGTACAAAATCTTGGGCCGAGTGCTGGGGATGCTGACTCACCTTGTAACTTGAGGAGACCTTACTCTGATCTAGTTCAGGGGGATGGATTCTGACAGAAAAGGAATAGAAAAGGATGTGTGAATGGAAATTAGTTGCTCCACTCCATTTTTTAGAAATATCTAGAAATAACAATTTTTCAAATATAGCATCTAATAGGTTTTTCAAATATATTTTCAACAGAATAAACTGGTAAAGTGGCCAGGTAAGTTTTCTATTTAGAAATTTCACTTCTGCCTATACATATGGTATTCTGATTGCATAGTGCATAGTTCTGAACCTTTAATAAACATTTTGAGTATCTTTTTTATTTTGTAATTATCTTTTATTGAAGGCATATGACTTTTTAAAAAAATATATGTATTTTTAATTTATTTTTATTTTATTCATTTTAGAGAGGAGACACAGAGTGAGAGAGAGAGAGAGAGAGAGAGAGAGAGAGAAGAGAAAAAGGGGGGAGGAGCTGGAAGCATCAACTCCCACATGTGCCTTGACCAGACCAGTGCAGGGTTTTGAACTGGCGACCTCAGTGTTCCCAGGTCAACACTTTATCCACTGCGCCACCACAGGTCAGGCGAAGGCATATGACTTTTTAAAAATAACACCTTTTAATTGTGGCAAAACACACATAATACACATATTGTGGTATTAAGTTCATATTGTTATGCAACCATCACTACCATCCATCAGTTAAACTTGTTTTACTTTGCAGAACTAAAACTATACCTATCTCATTACCCTGTCCCCAGGTCCTAGCAACCACCATTTTACTTTGTCTGTATGAATTTGACTGCTTTAAGTACCTCACATAAGTAGAACCATAGAGTATTTGTTTTTCTGTGACTCTTATTTAACTTTGCATTGTCTTCAAAGGTCATCTTAGTTGTAGCATATTTCTGAATTTTCTTTCTTTCAAAGCTGAATAATATTCCATCATATTATATATATACCACATTTTATTTATCCATTCATATATTCATCTGTTAATGTATACTTGGCTTGCTTCCATGTTTTAGCAATTGCAAATAATGTTGCAATTAACATGGTTATAGAAATATTTCTTTGAGACCCTGCTTTCAATTCTTTTTGGTATATACCCAGAAGTGAAGTTGCTCAATTGTATGGTAATTCTAGTTTTAATTTTTGAGGGATTGTTATACTATTTTTCCACAGTGGCTGTACCATTTTAAATTCCTATCAATAATGCTTGAAAGGTCTAATTTCTCCGCATCCCTACCAACATTTGTTATTGTTTTTTCCCCCATCTAATTGGTGTGAGGTTTAGATTTGCATTTTTTTAGTGATTAGTGATGTTGAACATCTTTTCATGAGCTTGTATATATTCTTTGAGAAATATCTATTTAAGTCATTTGCCCATTTTTGAATTAGGTTGGGTGTTTTATTGTTGTTTTGTTCAGTTTTAGGAGATCCCTATATGTTGTGGACAGTAGTCTTTTATCAGATATATATGCTTTGCAAACATTTTCTCCTAATCTGTGGATTGCCTTCTTACTCTGTTATTAGTGTCTTTTGAAGCACAAAGTTTAATTTTCATGAAGTCCAATTTGTCTATTTTTCCTTTTGTTGCCTATGCCTTTGGTGTTACATCCAACAAATCATTGCCAAAATAATTCAAGACATTTGACTTTTAATTACATTTGCCTTTCTTTCCCAGTTTTTCACCCGGGTGGAACAACTCTCATTTTTCTGCTTACTGAACCTGTAACACACGTATGTAATTAGTTTGGGTGTATTTTACATTTCCCTTTTTCATTTTAACATCATTGTCTTATTATCTTTATCTGGTTTAATTAAAACATTTCTGTTCTGGGGAATGATTCCAGGCATTTGATCACTGTAATTGGTATCATCCTTTTGATTCTCTTTTTAAGCGGTTTCCAGCATCTTAAAAGCCTGTCTTTCCATATCGACGATCATTGATCGTGGATTTGCTGGGATTCTCAGGCAGATTGCATCTCAGAAAACAGTTATTTTAAATATGCCAGAATTGTCCCTAGAAGATTTCCTAAATAAAAGCTGATTCCAATCAATTTACTTAAATTCATTCTGAATCACCCCAGACTCTGTCTTTAACACATTCAATATTTATGCAATGCATCCTCATGAGTACTTAAAATATCTTGTTGGGGATAGGATGAAGCATCCAAAAATAATTAACGCAGCGGGCAAATATAACGAAATGACAAAACTGAAATAGAAGGTGCAGATGTACTATCATTTTCAGCATGGAAAGTAACAATAAATTGAGAGCATATCTTTCTGGGCTGGAGAGCTGCAAACAGCAGAGGACCAGGGTTTATGAGTTGCAGCATTTCATAAGATGGACAGAAGCCAGTATCATCAGTGTGGTCTATTATATGATCTGGGTACAGTAATGTTTCTGTAATTGATTAGAATTGTCCATGGAGAATGTTATTTGTTCCAATCCAAGGATTTCTTCAATGTTTCAGTTTCTCCAAAGGCCACTTGAAGGGTAAAGTGTTTTAAGAGGCATGCATTTTTCTAAAGCATCAGAAAATAAGATTGAGGTTTTACCAAGTTGCCTGTATTATTATTCTCTTTGCTTCTGCTGAAAACAGTGCTACATTAGAAGACAGCGGCGTATATTTTTGTCTTATTTTTGGCTAGAATTGGGTTTCAAAAGTTGGATAAAATGGTGTAAAAATAGTTACTTTTGAGAGAAAAATTCTTGCTTTTAATTTTATTTTTTAAAGTTTTTCTTTAATTTTTTAAATTTTATTTTTTATTTATTCATTTTTATTTTTTATAAACTTTTTTTTTTTTTTTTTTTTTTACAGGGACAGAGAGAGTCAAAGAGGGACAGATAGGAACAGACAGAAATGAAGAGAGATGTGAAGCATCAATCATCAGTTTTTCGTTGTGACACCTTAGTTGTTCATTGATTGCTTTGTCATATGTGCCTTGACCGCAAGCCTTCAGCAGACAGAATAACCCCTTGCTCGAGCCAGTGACCTTGGGTCCAAGCTGCTGAGTATTTTTTTTGCTCAAGCCAGATGAGCCCACGCTGAAGCTGGCAACCTCGGGGTCTTGAACCTGGGTCCTTCCCATCCCAGTCCGATGCTCTATTCACTGCACCACCTCCTGGTCAGGCCATAGTTGCTTTTTAAATGAAAGAGCTTAGGCTTTTACTGAATATACTTACATTGATTTTTGTGCTTGTACAAGCATGGGAGCAAAGTGGGAGATGGGCAAAGTGAGGATTGCTTGCAATATTAAAGAAAGTACACAAATGCTTTTAAGGAACTTTTAGAACTTTCACCCTGGAGTAACATACCTTGTGATTCAAGCACTGCGTGACAGGGTGAGGGGCCAGTGGTGGGATTCAGCTGGTTCACATCAGTTTGGCAGAACCAATATGTAATATTTTGTTGAGTTCGGCGAATCGATTGTTAAAATGGCACTTGTAATCAGGGTTCTCTCTAAAGTGGATGCCTGGGCAGTCATTCAATGTGGAAATCACAAATTTACATGCCTTACTCTTTTTTAAAGTTCATCTGAGCAGCAGTGTATTCTAAGTGCCCGTAGTAATGTTCATTGTGTCCATACGTAAAAAAAATTGCAAGCCAAAATGACAATCAAGAAGCAATATGAAAATATCTTAAATAACGGTTTTATTAATTTTTGTCAGGTATTATTTAATATTTTTTCATTAATATTTTAAAACTTTCATAGAACATACTCTAATTTTGTGTACCTCTTTTATTGTTCCTTTTTAAGTATTAAACACATGAAATAATAAACTACCTTTTGGTATATCATTCTTTTTTATACTTAAAATGGTCTTTAGGGCAGAGAAGCGGTTAAATTATTTGAATCCCTCCACTACAAGGTGCCCCTAAGTTCTTGCTCTTATATGCTGTTCTGCATCCAGATGGTCCCAGAAATGACCCTTGGCAATGTTGGGAAATGGTGAAGTTTGTCCTCAGAACCCCCAAGGTCCAGACACGAGGCAGGCAGACCTCTCCTTCACTCTCCAGGCTTCTATCTGCCCTTGACTATTTGTCAAAACACATTTCCAGGAAGCATCTTGTAATTCTCATTCCCATATGTGCACTGAGCTATAAGGGAAAGTGTGCATATATCTGCATCTGGAGAGGTGGCAATACCATAGCAGAATAGAACACAAGTGCATGTCTCTCTGGGCACAAAGCATTTACTGGTTTGGTGAAGTGGGCTCTTAGCCTACTACCACCCATTGACATATAAAATCAATCCTGAAGATTAGTTTATTTACAATTTAGCACCTTAAACTTTTATTGTTTTATAGCCTTTGTATAGTTCTTATAATTTTCAAGGCATTTTCCCCATAGATGACATTTAAAATTGATAAAACACTCTCTGTGCCAGGCATGGTGTGTACAGTGATAAAGTTCATTGCCCTTCTTAGCATGATGGATCCAACTACTTTGGGAGGAAGCCTAGATAGGTTATTAACCTGGTTTACAGGTGAGGAAATGAAACAAAAGAGAGTTGATCAGTTATATTGTCCTAAAATCTTCCAATATGTGGTTGAATCACCAAATACACAGAGGGGTAAGGTAGTATTACAGAAACTAATTTAAAATGAAAAAATAAAATAACCTTCAAAAATCAAATATTTCTCTAGATATAGGTAGCCCAACTTTTCTTTCTAATGCATAACTATTCCCTCGAGATCTCTGGTGACACAGTGGCAGAGCATTGACCCAGAATGCTGAAGTTTCCGGTTCAATACCCCAAGATCACCAGCATGAGCGTGGGATCATCAACATAATACTAGTCACTGGCTTGAGACCAAAGGTTGCTGGCCTGAAGTTCAAGGTCACTGGCTTGAGCCCAAATGTTGCTGGCTTGAAGTTCAAGGTCACTGGCTTGAGTAAGGGATCACTAGCTAGGCTTGAACCGTATATCCCTGGATCAAGGCAAATATGAGAAGCAATCAATGAACAGCTAAAGTGACACAACTACAAGGAGATGCTTCTCATCTTCCCAGTCCCCGCTCCCTCCTTCTAAAAATAAAATCCTGGTGAAACTGTTGTAACAGTAAATATAGCATATTTTCTGATAATAACCAGTGAAAATAACAGGTAAAAATGAACAGTCCTGATACACTTCCCATAATTAGGAAATTTTGTAATGAGAAGAGCTTATTTGAAAACTCAAATGAAGTTATTGTGATTCTTTGTTAGAATGACTATTAGATACTTTCATGGAATATCAATTTCAGATACTTAAAGAAGTATGCAATTCTTTGTTTCCAGTGTAATCTGAAATTCAGAGGAGAAAGAGCTATAATATTAAGGCAGATAATGTTTGATTAATGAAGATCCATCAGTAGCTTGCTTATTCATTATTTTATAAACATGTTGTAAAATTTATTTTCCCAAGTAAAATTTCTTCCCCAATGCAACCTTTCACCCATATTTATTATTATTATTATTATTTAGTGAGATGGAGGGGGACAGGCAGGGACAGACAGGCTGGGAGAGAGACGAGAAACATCAATTCTTTATTGAGGCATCGTAGTTGTTCATTGATTGCTTTCTTTTATGTGCCTTGACCAGGATGGGGGTCGGTTCCAGCAGAGCAAATGACCCTTTGCTCAAGCCAGCAACCATGGGGTCATGTCTATGATCTTGCACTCAAGCTGGCAACCCTGCGCTTAAGCTGGTGAACCTGTGCTCAAGCCGGTGACCTTGGGGTTTCGAAACTGGGTCCTCAGCGTCTTAGTCTGAAGCAATATCCATTGCATCACTGCCTGGTCAGGCTATTTGAGAGTTTTTATAAAAGTTTGAGTCAAACTGACGACATACACTGTGGAGCAAGATCTCAAATGCTCCCTATACCCATTTTATTTTTTACTAGTACACTTTGTTATTTTACTTACTAGTTTTTAACAATAACCATCGCGTTGATTTGGCTAAAAAGCCGTTGCAAAACTAGAACTTACCCAAATATTGTCCCTTTAGGCTATTACTTTTAGGAAATATGTACCAATTCTGATGCATGACCATGAAGAACATTTAGAAATCTCTCTTTTCCAATTGTTTTACATTGATTTACAAGTCACGAGAACAGCAGTTTCATCTTGATGGCAGTCAGCATTACTCACTGGTAGGCTTCTCACAGAAATGAATCGGTTATTCCAGAAGCTGTCTTTTCCCCTCAAAGGCAGGCACCTTTGTGGCCACTTGGAAAAATTGGCCCTTGGTTGTAGTGAGTTTCAAAACCAGCTAGTACAATCCTGCACATGCTGCAAAGTACAATCCTCTGATGTTAAGAGTCAAAAAGATCGAAAGTCAGGAATAAAATTAACCTTAGATCAGCCTTGAGATCTTCAAACCATTAAAAATTGCTTCCAATATAACTCAGAATCAAAGACTGCAATAATTTAAAGTGATTATACTTGTATTCAATGGACAGGGATGACATATATGTGGTTTTTAACAAGTTCAAATTAAATCAAGCACACAGATAATAAAAAGTCAAGAGTAAAGAGACATGGGTTTGAGGATCCAAAGACCCTTTAATTAGAAGGAGGTTTTGTGATCCTGTTCAGCCAAACATAGATTGATTTATGGTCCATGTTCTCCAGGAAGTCTCCATAATAAACTGCTTAGTATTAATCTACAGACACAGTAATAAACTTGTCAGATTAAACTTGAAACTTTAATCAAGTGCATTAAAAAAATCATTCTCCAAATGCAGGCCGATTGAAGAATAAACAAAAAACAATTTAAGTATCCATTCAGATGAGGATGTCCAGACCCAAAGCTTACCTTGGGTGAGACTGGACCCAACATGTGAATAGCACCTCAATATCTTTCTCAAATGACATCAAAGGACTTGGGATGAAGGTTCAAAGTAGAACCCTTGAAATTTCATTTAAGATCTCAAATTTGAATAACTTTATCTTCCAGAATAGTACAGAATGCTCCTTGATAAAAAGTAAGAGAACTAAGGCTGAAATTGTTGAATAACTCTAGAAATCACTTGTAGCCATTCTCCATTACTTGAAAACCAGGCTTCCAGAACAACGTGGAATCATTAAACTCAGAATTTTTTATCTCCTTCGTGTTGCTTAGATTTAGAATTCCAATTTCCGAAAACAGAGAAAGCTAACTTAAGGACTCAATACACATCTTTGAAGACAATGAAAAGATTTAAAAGTTAATTCAGTTGTATAAGTTCTTTATAAATTTTGGTATTAACCCCTTATCTGATGTATTATTGGTGAATATGATCTCCTATTCAGGGCGCTGTCTTTTCATTTGTTGATGGTTTCTTTAGCTGTGAAAAGCCTTTGAGTTTGATGTGGTTCCATTTAATTTTTCTTTTGTTCCCCTTGACTGAGAAGAAATACGAGAAAAAATACTTCTATGAAAAATTTCTGAGATGTGTGGTCCCATATACATTTTTGGAATATTTGTTCTAGTTCTGTAAAATGCACCATTGGTATCTTGGTAAGAATTGCATTGACTCTATAGATTGTTTTCGGTAATATGGACATTTTAATGATGTTAATTCTTCCTATTCATGAACACAGTAAATGCTTCCACTTGTTTGTAACTTCCTTCAATTTCTTTCTTCAGTGTCTTATAATTTTCTGAGTATAGGTTTTTTACATCCTTGGTTAAATTTATTCCTAGGTATTTTATTTTGTTTGAAGAAATTGTGAATGGAATTGTTTTCTTGGTTTCCCTTTCTAATAGATCATTACTGGTGTATAAAAATGCAACTGATTTTTGGATATTTATTTCATATCCTGCTACTTTATTGACCCTGAATTGCCATAGCATTCTTGAGAAAGAAGAACAAAGTTAGAGGAATCATGCTACCTATATCAAACTATACAAGGCCATAGTAACTAAAACAGCATGGTACTGGCATAAAAACGGACATATAGGCCAATGGAACAGAACAGAGAACCCAGAAATCAACCCACACCAACACGGTGAATTAATATTTCACAAAGGAAGCAAGAACATAAAATGGGATAAAGACAGTATATTCAATAAATGGTGTTGGGAAAATTGGATACATGCAAAAAAAATGAAACTAGACTACCTTCCTATATCACTCATAAGAATAAACTCAAAATAGATTAAAGACTTAAATATTAGACACAAAACTATAAAAATCCTAGAAGAAAACATAAGCAGTAAAATCTTGGACATTTCTCTTAGCAATAGTTTTTTTCAGCTATATCTTCTCGGGCAAATGAAATGAGAGAAAAGATAACCAAATGGAACCACATCAAACTAAAAAGTTTTTGCACAACAAAGGAAACCACCAACAAAATGACAAGACAACCCACTGAATGAAAAGAACATATTCACTAATATATCTGATAAGGGATTAATATATAAAATTTAGGAAGAACTTATAAAACTCAACATCAAAAACAAACAAAAAACAACCCCAAACAATACAATTAAAAAGTGGGCAAAAGACCTAAATAAACACTTTTTTAAAGAGGACCTACAGAGGGCCAACAGACATATGAAATACTCAACATCACTAATCACCAGAGAAATGCAAATTAAAACCACAATGAGATATCACTTCACACCTGTTAGAATGGCTATCATCAATAAATCAACAAACAAGTACTGGTAAGGCTGTGGAGAAGAGAAAACCCTTGTGCACTGTTGGTGGAAATGAAGATCAAAACAGCCACTGTGGAAAGCAGTATGGAGTTATCTCAAAAAAATTAAGAATGAAACTGCCTTTTGACCCAGCAATCCCACTTCTGAGAATTTATCCTAAGAATTCTGAAACATTAATTCAAAAAAATATATGCAACCCTATGTTCACTGCACCATTATTTACAATATGAGTGGATAAAAAAGTTGTGGTAGCCTGACCACAGTTCTGTGGTGCAGTGGACACAGCATTAGACTAGGACGCAGAGGACCCAGGTTTGAAACCCCGAGGCTGCTGGCTCTGCTGTAGCCCCCCTCACCCGGCCAAAGTACATATGAGAAAGCAATCAATGAATTAAGTGCCACAATGAAGACTTGCTGCTTCTCATCTCTCTCCCTTCCTGTCTGTCTGTCTGTCCCTCTCACAAAAAAAAAAAAAAAAAAAAGGCAAAAAAGAAGCTGTGGTACATTTACAAAATGGAATACTACTTGGCTGTAAAGGAAATCTTAACTTTTAAGACAGCATGGATATACTCAGAGAGTATTACATTAAGTGAAATAACTAGTCAGAGATTTCATTTATATGTGGAATCTAATGAATGAAATAAACAAACAAAATAAAAAGAGACTCATAAATAGAGAGAACAGACTGACAGCTGTTAGAAGGGAGGGAGGGTATTGGGGGGCTAGGTGAAAAAGGTGAAGAGATTAAGCAAAAAAAACCCCAACAAAAACACACAAAACACCAAACACAGACAACTGTATGGTGATTGCTGGGGGAGGTGTAATGGGCAAAGGGGGATGCCTGGCAGAAGGACTTGACTCGGGGTGGTCAGTGCCCAATGCAGTGTGCATATGATGTGTTATGTTATTTAGCTGTACACTTGAAACCTGTAGGGTTTTATTAACTAATGTCATCACAATAAATTCAATAAAAAAGTTAATTCAGGTTTTTCTTTTTAAAAAGCTGGCCAATAAATTCAATAGAAATATAGAGAAGCTGGCTCATGAAATAATTTTGGATTATTTCAGAAAGAGAGAAGGCCCAAAGTTATTATCAGTGTACACTATTCAAACATATGCAGCTCCTGTTGGGGGAGCCTCTCGCTGTGAATAGCGGGCAGTGGAGAGGAAGGGAAGAAGGAATCTGGTGAGAGAAGACAGAGAGCTGAAACCTCAGGCTAAAAAGTTTTCATGATAATTTGAAGTTTTAAAATATTTGTAATACCCAAGATACATTGCTATACAAAAATATTTCATTCTTTTTCATAAATAATAAGGCATTCTCATAATAAAACTACCAATTTACTCAAATATCCCCTTCTTACATTGACCGAAGAGGCCAGGTAAGTAGCCTGATCTTAGTGAGTTTCTGAGAGCACTTGCAATCTCTAGAAGAGTAGGTGTCAACTGAAGTGGGTGTATATTTTAGGATTCACATGCATCATTGTCTTTACTTAGTCATTCAGCAAGTATTTACTGAGCAACTACTGTGTGCTGGGCACTGCTGTAGGTCCTGGTAATGTATCTGTGACCAAAAGCAACAAAAATCCCTGCCTTCCTGTAGCTGAGTCAGGAATAACAAGGGCAGTCAGGACAATAAGCAACTATTTTATAGTGGTGAGATGAACAATGGAGAAAAATAAAACAAGAAATGAGTGTGAGGAGGACTGGTGGGGGTTGTCATTTAAAATAAGATGGGTAGACCTGTGGGTGCCCTGGGAAAGAGGCAACCAGACGGAGGGAGCAGCAAGAGCAGCGGCTTTGTAAGATGTTGAGCAGGCAGCAAGGTGACCACTGTGGTTGGCATGAACTGACCAAGAGGGAGAGGGAGAAAATGGGGTTTGTTCATTAGGGGAGGAGGCACAGACCACATGGAGCCTTGGAGGCACTGGAAGGATTGTATTTTGAGATGGAAAGGAATTGGAAGATTTTGAGCAGGGCAGGTTTATGATCAGACTTGTTTCAAATGGCCAATTGCTGTGAAGAAAAAACACTGTGAAGGGGCCAGAGTAGCTGCGGGGAGGAAAGGCAGCGGGTGGTGAGGGTGAGGGTGGTAGCAGTGAAGGTGGTTGGATTCTGCATGGATTTTAAAGGTGAAGCTGAAAAGGTTTGCTTACGGATTAGGTGTGGGTTGGGAGAAAAGGGGACTCAAGAATGACTGCAAGGATTTTGGCCTGAGCGACTGCAGGTATGTGTGGATTGTGTGCTTGGGAAGTGACGCGTAGTTTTCTAAGGCTGCTGGGTTATTTCACTAAAAGAAGGTGGTAATGGTGGTGAGGGAGGGCAAACATATACATTCGTATGTGTAAAGCATTGGGGATTGCAAGAGAACATAGAAGAAAACAGAGGGTTTCTGATTCTTTCCGAGTGTCCTCCCTATCATCACATACTTCACAGCATTAGATCTTCGCTGAGTGAAGTTGCATCATTCACTGCCTCTCCCTTCTCATTGCCCACACAGGTCCTTGCCTCCTTCAATTTAAGCGTTCTTTCATATTTTTCTGAAATTACTCTCTTAGCAATCATCAATGATCCAGTACTCACAAAGCCAGGACTCTTAAATTGCTTCTCACTTAGTGACCTCCTGTCAGTATTTAGGACCCAGTGTACACCGCAGGCATGGCCGCATGCCCTCCCAAGGCTCCTGCTGTCTCATGTTTCCTGATTCTCCATTCTCCTCTCAGAATTACTTGGTCATAATCTTTTCTGGTGCTTTGCGAAGGCATTTCACTGCATACACATGAGATTTTTAGTTCTTACCTTCTAATTCAGGTCATGTTACAAACTTTTCCATCCTTCTTACCTATCAATTCCTTTCATGTTTCTGAAAATGAAGACTAACTGGACACAGGGTCTACTCAGAGCCTGTTACTGCTGTTTACCTGGAATTTTTGTCTTTTATCTCCGCATTTGCAATTCTAACTATCTTCAGAACTCAGTCTAAATGTCCCTAAATGATTTTTCTAAATAATTTACCGCTGCAATTATTATAATTATCTACAACTTTTCATCACCAATGACCTTGTTTGAGGGCAGGACATGTCTCTGATTCATGTAGGTATCAAAGTACTCAACATAGTACCTGGAACAGATATCTGACTGGCACTTCACCACAGCTGATAAAGTCCAGAAGACTATGAAATGGAATGTGGGATTACTCTGACTATGGTGGCACATGTCCTATTATAATGCACACCTAACATTAAAACTTTGGTGGAATGACATAGCACTGGTCACTCATTGGAATAAGACAAACATTTCCATCCAAGTAGGCCTTGCCATACTAGTGTCCTCTGCAGCTTACTATAAACTAATCATTTTTGACTTAAATTTAATTTTAACTAATCATTGTTTTTCTTCTCAATGATGGATATAACAGATTCTTTCTTATTGTTCCTATGTCCTGTGCCACATGTCCGGCGAAATAGATTGCCTGCTCTCCAAAGAAATGACGCCAACAAACATGAAGACAATGAAATTGTTTCTCCTCAGGTCCTTCTATTTATGGGTGAATTAAGTGGTTAACGTATGAAGTCCAATGAAGAAATAAACCGCCAATGAAAAAGCAGAAAGAGCTCTTTACCTGAATCCAACTTTAGATGCCTCATGCCCTTGGTGTGTTCACATGAGTTGTTTAGATTTAATTTTGGGAAGAGAATGCCTGATCTCTCTCCCCTGCCCCAATTTTATTTCTTCTCCATTTTTTTATTTTTATTTTTTTAGCAGCTCAAAAAAGGAGGTGCACACAAGCAATTTGTTTCAGTTTCAGAAAAGCCTTTTAAATTCTAGTATTGTGATGATTACATTAGAAAGTATTTTAAAATGATTCATCACAGGGTCAGGAAGAACTGAAATTACTTTGCAAAGATAGAATTTCACTCCACTAGCATATATATTACATGGACATGAATTCTAACAATTCTTTAGTTTGCAAAAAGCATTTTTCAAGATGGAAATTTTGGGGACATAAAGAAATATCCTTTAGCAAATTTCATCCACAGATGAAAACCATCTGTAGCGGTTGAAAATGTTCTGTTTGCCTCAGACCCATCCCGGAGAATGTGAAGACAAAGAACTGTACTGTATGGCCTATACATGCTGTGACTGTCCTTCTCAGAAAAAATGTAAAAGCACAGTTTTGAAGTAGATGGGAAAGAAAAGAAGAACAGAAGAGTGTGTAAAAGAATGGGGAAAAGCAGGAGAAATACTTGAGTCAGCTTATCTTGAGGTGGCAATGTAAATATTTTATCTCCAGTAGTGACAGCATCTACATTTTCTAAGATCACTATTTTCTGCTTTCATCATTGAGCCCCGAAATGTATTAATTCTACCACATATATTATTAACATTTATGAGTATAACAAATTCTTGAAATTATTTTGCCTGACCTCTGGTGGTGCAACAAATAAAGCATTGACCTGGAATGCTGAGATTGCTGGTTCGAAACCCCAGGCTTGCCTGGTCAAGGCACATACGAGTGTTGATGCTTCCTGCTCCTCCCCCTTTTTCTCTCTCTCTCTTTTCTCAAATAAGTAAGTAAATTTTTTTCTTTTTTTTAAAAAAAGAACAAAGAAATTATTTCTACATGTGGCAAAGTATAAATTTTGCTAAAGGGACACATTGTGTACCACTGTCCAGATAACTATATGTTTAGAAATCTGTTACAACAGATTCTAACACTGCCATGCCTCACTGCAGTTTTCCTTAGAATAAAAGGAGCTACTATTCTTGTAAACAGTACACTGTGCAATGTAAAATTTGATCAATAATTCCTATATACTAATTTCAATATACACAAATTGAAAAATTTTCCTATGTGAGTACTGATATCACATATCAGAAAAATCCATGAAGACGTTATAAGAGGCAACATCTTTTAAAAGGCCACTGCAGCTACTTTGTGTTGCAATTGATTGTAGCTATTGTCAATTTCCTGGGTTTCTTGAGGTTAGAAGTTGATTCCACCAAGGAAAACAGTAAGTAATTTGACTTTGTTCAGGTGACTAAACAGCCAGATGTCTTAACCACTTCTTTCAAATAATTGTTCGGGTCAGGTTACTTCACTTTCAGATCAGCCAAGGCATCGGACACGTCCTCGCTGACCTGTGCGGAAACGCTTGCTGGTATGATGTGGAGATGAATGTCGTACTGCTGGTCTAGGCCAAGGTAGCAGTCGCTCATGAAATACAGTGTGTAGATGTACCTAGTGTAGAGACAGAACCAAAATGTAAAATCACCTTTCCAATCACAGCCACATTTCATTCTTTCAGAATTTCAGTGGTGAGATTCTGCCTACCTTCCAGGTACTTCAGGGGTGTAAAAAGAGATGGAAACGACTTGGTGATTTCGAACATACCCTACTCTTTTCAAAGCAATAAGTTCTTTCTTATCCACTTCTCCTAATATCAAAAACCATCCTTCATCTTTTAATTTGGGAAACCGAGGGGTAACTGCATGGCTGTCTTGCTTTCCCTGTAAACCAGAAAAACAAAGGTGAAGCATTAATAATTTCTAGACTCTCTATACCACTTAACTGTGATTAAAAGGCTGTGTTGTCTTACCTGAAGGACGTAAATCTACATAGTTTGGTATATCTAACCGAGATCTTTTTAATTTTCTGGCTTGGTGTCTTGGATATGCGATCAGTTATCTTTTTTCAAGATCCTCAAAACACTACTTTGTAGCTAATGCCACCAGAATATTTGGCTCAGTTAGAAGAGAAAGCCCTGAATCTTGACATCAATTTAGCAATTCTCATACCATTCTTACTATATTAATACCCCATTTGCAGATGAACAAATTGAGATACAACCAGGTTTACCAAATCTTCCAAAGTCTTATTCACAAGAAACTGGTATTATTTATAGGAATGGTGGTGGTGGTGGGGTGTAGAAAGCAATCTAGTATAGACTCTGGATATCAAGAAAATAAACACGATATCATATAAACACCTTCTCACCACCCAAGAATAATACTTACATAAAAAAGCACTCATTCTAATATAGTAATAGTAAAAAATTCTTTCTCTGAGGAATGAGAAAGTATAAGCCAAGCAATTTGTAAAATATATCAATCATCACAATAAAAGATTAAATACCACCAAAATGACAGCTCTTGAAGTCTTTATTTCAGAGGGAGATCTTTAAGACAACGATTTTATGGCTTAAAATGTACTGATGATAACATTTACTAAAAATGATGTGATCTCAGTTAGGATTCCGCTCAGTATTCTAGAGGCACGTGTTTCACTTCAGGCTTAAGGCAGGACAGAGTAATATATTTTTATGACATTTATAAATAAAATTTACAGGTTTTTTTTTGAGTGGGGTGATTGAATCTAATTTTGAAGTAGCAATATTAAAATAAAAAAATCCTTAGTTTTTTTACCTGTAATTTTATCCTTTGATTGTTTTTTATTTGGTAAGTTGGAATATATTAATTCATCTAAAAACACTCATATTAAAGCCTATGACATGCCAGAGGTCAATAATTCATACTAACATGGACTGATTTTTAGAATTAGAAATCAAACGAAGTGGGACTTAAAGGCACGGTACAGCAAAGACACTGTAACAGTAGAAAGTTATTGACCGTCTTGTGTGTAAGAACAGGGCAGACAGTACTAACAAACCACAGGCTTACTCCTGTGGGCTTATTCTAGATACAGGAAAGCCCCTGACTCTACTTGGCTGAAGAGAAGGCAAATTCTTTCTTATTTCAATTACTACGGTACTAAATCCCAATCTGCCCACATGCTATGTCCTAAGTCTCAGAGGGCCAAATAATTAATTTTGATGTCACAGGCAACAGAAAAAAAGCATAGTACATTAAAATGAAACACTACATTTGTGACCTGTGTGAACTCTGACAGAGCTCTCTCACATGCACTGTATGGAAGGAAGAGGCAGATGTGACCACCGAGGTGCAGGAAAGCTCAGTGGCACAGCTTTGCTCTCGTCTACATCCAGCCCAACTTGGTTCCTATATATCAAAGTGCATCCAGGGCAATGCTTTTCAAACTTTATAATGTCTTTAAAAAGTCATTTGGAGTACGGGGTAAGAGTCCAGATTCTGCTATCCCTTCTCCTGAGTTTCTGGTGTGGTCAGTCTGGAGGAGGGCCAAGGAATCTGCACTCTGAAAGGCACTCCAGGAAATTCTGCTGGACTGCGTCTATATGCCATATTTTAAAAACAGTACCCCAGGCAACATATTATTATGTAAGGTCGATATTCTGGGGTTGAAAATTGGCACATGAGAACTGACTAATTTCAGAAGACTGCCCTGTCGCTTAAAGCCAGTTGAGAAAGAGGGATTCATGAATGACACGGACGCATTAGTAATGTAAAAGATATGTGGGGTGGCGCATGCTGGTATCTGGTGTGAAGCATTTGAGAACAGAAACCAAACACTATACCTTGTGGAACCCGATGTGGGCTCTCTGCAGGCTGACTTGAAGCACATACTCTTGATCAGCATGCAATTTGATCCATTTGTTGTCATTTCGTTTGTCTGAAGTCAGAGTTGTGATAGAAAGTTCACTATGTCCTTCCACTGAGTCATCCCACCAGCCTTTGACACTTAAGCCAACATCTATCACTGGTAAGCGAGATAAGAAATTCCATGCCTGAAAAATAAGAAAAAATATGATAACAAAAGTATGGTTAATTTGAAATGCAGCAATCAACTACAAAATCATGTACCTAAAAAATAATTAATGTCTGTTTTTAGATTAAGTGTGGAGTCAATGTATTTGTAAGAAATAATATAGACATCCTATGTATCATTTCCCTAGTTACCCCAATGGTAGCATTTTTAAAAACTAAGATATAATATTATCACCAGGATACTGACATTGATACAATCCATAGCTCTTGTTCAGATTTTGCAGTTTTTCCTGTAGTCATGTGTGTGAAAACAGTGTGCTTTAACCCCTGTAGTTTAGAGTCCTTTTAAAAGCAACTAAAAAAAGAATTAATCATTATCATGACCACTTTATTATAATCCTTCCTAGATATTAAGTGACTATTGACTATACTAAAAAAAAATTTAACAATGTTATTGAGCTGGCTTGTTTTTCAGAGAAGCATCTACTCTAATATTTAGGTGACTTTTACAATAGAGAGCATTACTTGGGGATATAAAAGTAACTTTAAAAGTGTGATGCCATTGTTGATGTCAGTCAGCATCATCCATTGACCACTTACTGTACAAAACGTTTTTTCTCCATATTCTAAATTTATTTTGAAAGAAAAACATTTCTGTGTCTGTATATCATAAGGGGTCTTATAGGTCCCGGGTTCTTTTTTGAAACAAATAATATATATTTGGCATTATGATATTGAAAATATCAATTAAAATGATACATACTAAAGGAGTAGAAAGTATTTTATCATTTTTATTCTTACTCTTTAAATCAAAAGAGATTCCTCAGAAATCGGTATGCCTATAAGTAACTGCTCCTCATTACTGAATGAATAAATGAATTTCTAAGTCTATGGGAAGAATGTAACAAAATAAACTTAATATCCTCAGATAATTAACTGTCCCCTTTTTCTGTCATTTATAATTATGTGGTACTATCACCATCAGTGAAGAAAACTTCTCAACGTATTGGTTGTTCTATTAGTTGTTTCCTTCAAACTTTTTAAAAGTACATGAATATATTAAATTTGGTTTTCCTTCTATTTCTTTAATATATTCCATAGATTTGTTTACAGGCTTTGATATCCTGTTTGCAAAGACTTTAGTGCTGCTGAGTATACCTAGTTGAAATAAAGTAGGTCTGATAAATCAAACTAGCCCTTAGGAATTTAAAAACTGTAAATCCAATGCAAATTTTCAATTCAATCCAATCCTACATCTTGTCTTGTGATTCTGGAATTATGTCTGGAATAGATCTTGAAATAGTCAAGCCACAGAACTGTCTGCACTGCGCTTCAAGGTAACAAACGATGGCCTCTCCCCTGCTGGGACCAACCGTTTCCAGGTAGAAGCTGTGTGTATTGTGTGCCACTTGGTGTTCACTTACCCTGGCCAGAGTGGAAAAGTGACTAAGGGGACACTTAAATACACAATTTCTTAAAGGTATATAAATTTGTGAGATATCACAAGTAACATTTACCTCATAAAGCAAGACTTCATGTTTCTTTACTTGTACCATTAAATTAGTTACCAATATATGTTTTCAGTTATTAATAACACATTGGGATTTTGCTTTATAAAAGTCAGACCTGGCTTTTATATATAGGCATTTTTTTTTGTTTTTGTAGCACTTAATAAATTATTATTTTTAATCCTCAGTATATACATATATGTTGGGCATGTGTGTGTGTATACACACATACACATAAGTATATAAAACATGAGCTATTTTTACAGAAACTGCTAAGATATTTCAATACCAGCCAAACATATTTATCTGAGGATTAATCTTCATCTATTGAATCAGGCAGGAGCACTGCCATGCATACAATTATTTAATTAGCAGCCAAATCCTCTGCCAGTCAGCAGCCGTTCCAGGCATACTGATGGGGTAGAAGATGCAAATCTCACAGTCGTACTGCTTTTTCTCATTACTACTGCAATTAGCACTTAAATTGATGCTTTAAACATACTAATTTCTGGAATAATTCAGGATTTGTATGTTACCTGGGATCGCCTCACTGCAGAGCCAACACCAGATTGCTCTGCATATTGAAGCACTTTTGAGCCAAATAACCATCATCATATCAGACTGAGCCAATTTGCATTTGGTTTTAAAGATAACAGAATGGCAATTTATGCAAATAAATTAAGTAAGTTTACTTCTGAGTTCTCCCTGAACTAATTATAACAATGTTCTAATTTTTCATCACATCTGAAACTTGGCTTGAAATCAATGTATGCTATGCTAGAAATCTGTTGCTGCTAATGGGAGCCTTGTTTTGATTTAAATACATTGTTTTTATTCATAATTTTGATGGTAATTTAGTTAGAAAGGTAGGCACTTATTATGAATATTTAAATAGTTTTCAGTGCCAATTTTGGGTTCAACAGAAATTGAACAATCAGACTTTAATGCCTGTTATACTTTTTCCAAGTCTTGCTCAAAATTAAGTTTCACTGGGAAAAAAATGGCATGGTTTAGAAGTTTCTTTATTTTAATACCTGTATTTACAAGTCAATATGTTAATTATGTTACAAATCCTGAATGTTTACTTTGACATGTTTAGGGTAAAATTGCTTAAGACTTAAAAGTCTAGATATGCCAAATATTTCTGGCATCTTTCCTTCACATTTTTGGCCTTTCCAAAGATCGTCTAGAGAAAGGACTTATGTTGTCTTTCACAACATAGATTGAGCTAAGTGCTGTGTTATGCAAATGAGGAGTTCATATGAAGGAATATTTTAGAATCTAGTTACAATAAAGTGATTAAAATAAGGGTGGGAAATCATCTAAAAGTAACTGAGGAAATTGCATAAAAATATACCAGAACATAAATTAAGAAAAACTATCCTGAAGGGATGAGAAGTGCTCCTGGGTGATGGACAAGCTATATTAGACTTTTCTCAGCCAGATACTGAAACAAATTCTAATAATGCCAGTGCTACATCTACTTATTGTGAATGTCATTAGACTTACTGTCATTTATTTAGCTCTTATTCTATATCAGGAACTACATAAAGCAGTTTACATAATACTATCTGGCTTAGTTTTCACAAGAACTTCATGGGACAGAAATGTTGTTTTCGTATTCACAATCATGGTTAGTAAATGGTGGACAGAACTTAAATCCAGGTGAGACTGACTCTAATAACCAATGCTCTAAGTTAGAAAACTCCTGGTATAAATTCCCAGCAGAGTAAGGGAGCTTCCAAACATGGAAGAGATGGCCTTACCTGCTTCATTTTTGCAGCTGGTAGTTCATTTTCTACCATGGAGTTGAACACATGCTCTTTCCCTCCGCAGGCATGCATCAGTTCAGGAAGGCACTCGATGAAGCCATGGCTCCCAGCACGTGAGCCCTTTACACTTGGACTCCATTTCCTAAGAAATTATATCAACATCAACCAATAATTCTTTCATAGCATAGTGAGGTTTTCTGACAATGATGGCTTATACAATTTGAACAGTTTATCAAATTTAATATTACTGTAATTTTTTTTTCTTTGAGCAAGAGACAGAGAGGAACAGATAGGGACAGACAGACAGGAAGGTAGAGAGATGAGAAGCATCAATTCTTGGTTGTAGCATGTTAGTTTTTCATTGATTGCTTTTTCACAAGCACCTTGACTACAGATGAGCCAGTGACCCCTTGCTCAAGCCAGTGACCATGGTCTTCAAGTCTGCGACCTTTGGGCTTAAGCCAGTGACCATGGGGTCATGTCTACCATCTCATGCTCTGCGACCTTTGGGCTTAATTAAGCCAGTGACCATGGAGTCATGTCTATAATTTCCTGCCCTCAATCCAGATGCACCCGTGATCAAACTGGCAACCTCAGGGTTTTGAACCTGGGTCCTTTGCATCCCAGGCCGATGTTCTATCCATTACACTACCACCTAGTCAGGCAGATTACTGTAAACTTTTTAAAGCCTGTTATTAGTAAGCTTCAAAATCAGCCTGCATTCTTTAAGATATCAATCAACCCAAGATAGGATCACTATCACTACATAAAATGTAGCAATAAACATACGTGAGCTCAGTAAATAGTTAGGGTTTGTCTTTCTATAAAAACTAATGTTCTACATGGATAAAAAGTATGGAACTGGAGCCCTGACATGTTTTTAATGGATACAGGCAAATGATTTTAATGTAATTACTTGAATAAAGTCACTGTGAATAGTTGAAAGTATACAATTAAAAGTACATTTTGGGAATCTTTGAGATTTATAGTAGAAATATATTTGTACAGCATAAACAGTGCTGATTCCCAGGGACATAGTCCACCTAAATCTTATTCTGTATTTGCTGTTTACAGAGCAAAAAGAAACATAAAGTTAAAATTCTACAAATATAGCACTTTCCAGGTTGACAATACAGAAATGGATCCAATCCCACAGGCCCCAGCAGCTTCCATGCGCTTGTGTGCTGTGTCAGGGTAAGTCCGCCTAACCGCCGGCTTTACTACTGAAACCCAACTCCGCACTGGAAGGGTTCCTGAAACTGAGCTGCAGACATATGAGATAGCAGCTTTCCCCTCATGCCACCTGCTGCTGGTGTGGCTCACTCTCTGAATGTGCCTTTTGGTTTCCAAGGGACATCTCATGGTAGGATCTCAGGATCATGAAAACTGCTGCCCTGGGACTCACCTGAGAGAAACTGAGGAACTTTCGTGAAGAGACCCCATGGGTATCCAAGGTTCTGGTTGACATCGGAATCTAGATGCCTTGAATGACTGCCATACCTAGTCCAACAGGTAGAGTGTCCATGACAGCTGCCTGCAGTCAGACTATTTTGCTTGTCTACATGACAATGACCCAAAATTTTGGCTGTAAAGTATTTCTCTACTGGTGTGAAACAAATGTTTTCACTTAAATATTGCCAACCTTGCTTGTATTATGTACTGTTCTTTTTCTTGCTAAAATATTTGCAGTCATAGGACCTATGGGTTAAATAGCTTGATGATAATATAAACTCATCTTTTAACAATTTTTAAAAATACTTTTATTTATTGATTTCAGAGAGAGAGAAAGGAAGGGAGAGAGTGACAGAAACATGGAGCTATTCCTGTATGTGCCCTGACTGGGGATTGAACCGATAACCTTTGTTCATTGGGACGATGCTCTAACCAACTGAGCTATCCAGCCAGGGCATAAACTCATCTTTTAAGCACAGGTTATATCTTGAGATGTTAGTATATATATCTACCCCGTTTTGGACATTTTGTAGATGCACAATTTACTTTTGATAATGGATTTCAGATCCCTTAAATCTATTCTGCAATAACAGAAATTGTTGATTTATTTAGTTTTGGCTGCACATCAGTTTATCTTTTAAAATAAAGGTTGATTTTGTAAAGGAATAAACAGTTAAAATAGAAATGTATCCAATATTGTCAAGTGAAAAACAATTTAATTGAAGGCTAAAATAAAGTGTGGTTCAGCTTGGGACAGGATCAAATTCCAAGTGAGAACATTACATCACATCTCGCTCTAGTAAGCAGGGATATTTTCACTGTAAAGAATCAGGAGTCTAAGAACAACCTGAAAATCAAGTGACCGCACATATAAAGAACATAATGCTTTGAAATTTTAAAACCATTTCTACTGAAAACAAAATCAATTACCTGAAAATGTGAAGATGGTGGAGTTCTATGTTTGGTATTGTAAGAAGAGAGGAGTCTTTTAACCACCGACCCTGGATCACCATCTGAACCAGGCTGGTGATGTTCAAGGCAGTCACCAGCCAGCCCTGATTGGCAGCCACATCGAGCATTGCCTGAACAGGAAAAATGCACAGGTTACAAGAATACCGTAACACCTGCCCTCTTCACTGAAATTTGACATCAGCTTTACTGGAAAAAAAAAAACAAAAACAAACCCTAAACAACAAGCCTTTTACCTCTAAATGTATAATTAAAACCGAAACCAGAAAATAAATTATAGTTAGGTTGAAGGGAAAACATGCTCTGACTGCATTTACTGCACAGCACTTCCTACAAAGTGCCAAATATTTAGCTTTTGGGGGGCAGCAGATAGACAGATAATACAGGCTCACAAGAATAAAACCAAGAGAGAAATTTGGTGTACTTTGAGAGCAAATACCTATCTAATTCACTGTACCAAGAGCATTAGCAGCTACGTTTAAAGAGTAAATTGCAGGTAGTTTTTTCCAAATTTAAAATCAATAATGGTAAAGTGACAGGAAGTTAACTCACCAAAAATATATTATCCCCCAAAAGAAGGCTAAAGCCAGAGCCCTGGTTTTCAATGGAAATAATACACCACACACTAGCAAAGGCAGCAACTTGCCAGTAAAACGTGTGAAATGATGAGAAGTTATTCATATTAGTCTATACATTTAATCTAATGTTTTATGGACAAACAAATGCTGTATTTGCTTAAAGCAAAAACTAAACAGTGAAATCTTAGTTAAACAGAGGAGAAGTTTACACAGGCAAAGCTATTTCAATTAAATTGGCTTCTGGAGAATGCTGACTTAAAGACACACAAGTTAATATCATGATTCACAGCCGCTCCTTTATACAGTTTGAGGGGTGTCCTCTTTTGTTTTGGGAAATAAATAGATGAAAGAGAAAGGAGGTGTACCTATTATGTGCTTAAAATGATATTGATAAGTATATATCTCACCAGTAGTAAAATACATATGTATCAAATGTTATACAAAATCTCTAAGCATATTTTTTGAAATAATTTTAAAGTATATTATTTTAGTAAAATTATAATTGTTTAAATCTATAAGTAAAATGGGGTGACACTGGTCTATAAGAACATGCAGGTTTCTGATAAATATCTCTATAGCAAAGTTAGTCATACTACTTAGTTCTACTGAGGAAGACACATTTTTCTTCGAAGTTCTAAATTTCCTATTCTTTCTTATTAATTTACAAAATGTAAAATAAGTTTTAAAAGCATCTGTCTACCAATCTGTGGTCTTTTTCTATGCATCACGGGGAAACAGATTGAGGTTTTTGGATTCAGGTTAATGCGGTAGAATGGTCAGACTGATCTTGAGCACCCATGAGTCTACTAATTGTACATCATAAAACCTGAGTGTTGGTACAATATACAGATTTATATTTATGTATATGTGTGTGCAGCAATGTGTGCACATGAACAAATGTACATGTTTATAAGTCAAGGAAAAAGCTACTTCTACTTTTCCTATTTCTCTGCAGAGCTGATTAAAATACTGTGCCTTTCTTTGAAGTGCATGAGACAAGCAGGTCATGATGGACATCACTCAGATTTAAAAAAAAGCACTAGTTCACAAGTCACAACTCTTGAGTTTTCTAAGGGAAGAGAAAAGGAAAAGAGGAATGAATAATTATATCTAATCCAGTATGATGATGATGTTAGAAGTTGTAATGTGGAGTAACTATGGTGATTTTACTTGTGATTTTACATTACAACTTGACTGGGAATAAATTCCAGACTAAAAGCTCACATACTGGAAGAGCTGGATGGATGAACCATATGTCTTTATCTTTGAAGTTTTCATGACGAAGTTGAAAGATTACATAAAATTTATGAGAGTTCCCCACAATTTTTCATTGTATGATCCAGATGTGAAAATGTAAAAAGTCATGCAAAGTGATTGCATACATGAAATAAATGAAAAGCCATATAATGAACTGAAAACTATTATTTATCTTGTTTTAATTTAGAGAGAAGTCAGGTGGGGAGATCAAGAATCTGGTACGATAAAAGGTTCTGTGATGACTCAAACGTGGTGAACCACATGTTTGGTCACTTAGTTTTCTGCTCCGTCTCTCTCCAGGGGCCCTACTTTCTTTGTTCCCTCACCCCAGCACTGTCGTCGTGTAGACCCTCACCAACTCAGCTGAAATATTATCAGTACCCCTTTATTCTCATTCTCATCTAATTTTCCTTCAATTCATATTTTTTATTGTTACCAAAGTAAATTTTCACAGAAGCAATACTGATCCTGTTATTTCTCTGCTTAAATTTCTTCAATGGCTTCACACTGTGTAGAGGACAAAAGCTGACAAGCTTCTCTGTATGACAGTTAACACCCTGTGATCTAGCTGTTCTTGGCACAGCACTGTGGTCTCTTCCTACAGCACTACTAAATCACTGCTATTCCCTTACATTTGCTGCTGCTCTGAATGTCCTCTTTTCGCAAGCACTGCTCCCTCACCTCATCTACCTGGAAATTCCTGTTCATCCTGTGAGTCTGGTTCAAAGGGCACTTTCTACTGTGAAGTCTCCCTGATTCTTCCAGATGGACTGCAGGGACTTCTTTTTCCATGTGTCTGCTGCTCCTGATATATGCCACCATTATCCTATTGTGATTCTTTGTTTACACATCTGCCTTTAAATGACAAGACTCCTTGACAGCAAGAATCTGGAAATTTTCTTTGCCACTCTACTCTTAGAACAGTGCACTAAAAAAATACTGCTCATATTAGTAAAAATTCAATTACAGTGATAACAACAGCTGCCTAAGTTACTGGACATCTCCTAAAGGAAGCAGAGTGTAAGGGGGGAGGTTTCACAAACTTTGATGTCAAATAGGCATAGGTTTGAATCCTAATTTTGTCCTACTTACTATGTGTAAATTTTGGGAACTCACCTACTCCACCATGACAGAGTTTTCATTTTTAATAGGGGTATTATCCCTCCTTGCAGGGGTGCTACGAGGGTACAATAAAATAATGTACATGGAAGGTATCTAATATACTGCCTGGAACACAGTAGATCTCAATAAACAGGTACCTATTTTTAAAGTTCTTCTATGACAAAGAACTAAAACAGTCCATTCTTTCTAACAAATGTCTTTTGGGCCTGTTGGTGTTGACTGGTACCCTGAGAAGTACAGGGCTTCAAGAGCAGGGCATGCCAGGCGGGGAGCAGAGACGTGGAACAGGCGGATCACTCACTGGGAGATGTGCAATTACAAGGGAGCCAGGGAATAGGCCAAAGATAGGCCCTGCAGCTCAGGCCAGAGCGGGGATGTGCGGGCTTGGGTCTCAAACAAGCCATATTACTGTTCAGAGGTGCATACCTGAAGGGGCCGAGGCCAAGGAATGGGCCCTGTAAATGGGCTTGAGGGTCCTGGTGACCTGAGCCTGGGATGGACTCCCTCTGTCTCACTACCCTTTATGGTAGCAGTCTCCTTGGTAGATAAGGATTAACAGGTATGTGCTCCTCTCTAAAGTGGGGCTGGCTTTGCTAACAGCGATGGCTCATTCCCCCAGTTTACCTCCAAGTGCTCTGCAGATATATAATACTGAACGGCCAAAGGTTGTTTCAGTACACCGAGGAGTCAGAACTGCGGTCATTCTTTACCAGCTTAGCATGAACAGTAGGCAACTGTTCAGTTCCTGTTTACCGCTAACCCACTTTCTACTTGGCCTGCTACCTACCAGGCAAAGCTAACAGGGTTCTAAGTACTGCATAGGTAACAAATGGGTGGGGGCTGATTCTGTGCAAGAAACTTTCTCCTACAAAGTCAGTTAGTTAAACTCACAGTTCCTTGTCCTGTCCAGCTGTGACAGAATGCAAATATGATTTACAGTACAGTATTCATATATAAAATCACACAATTAAAACCTTATCATAAATAACACAAACTGTAGGGCTGCCACTTATTTATAAGAGAGCAGGTGATGAATTTGGTTTGAACACATTTTAACTAAGGTGCCAGTATAAAACCTGAGAAGTCCAGGTAAAAATTAGGTCTGGAGAGAGGGTATGTATGGGCTGGGAGTATGGACTTAGAGATCTGGAGCACAGAGTAGGCAGCCGAAAGAGTTAAATTGAGCAGCTTTGGGCAGAGGTGAGGCTAGCAGAGTGGGGATTACCTGGAGAGGAGAACAGGAAAGACAGGGAGGAAAAAAGGGGTGAGGGCATCTAAGGTACTGTCAGGACACTACCAAAATAATTGTGATTACAGCGGTCATTTGTTAAACGTGTACTATTTGTCATACATTCTGCTAACCATTTAATGTAAGTTATTGAATCTAACCCCATTATACAGATGAAGACATTGAGGCTCACACACCTGCCTAAGGATACATAGTTCTGGTAAATTGGTAGAGATGGGATTCAAATGCTGGGGAGCTTGACTGCGAAGTGCTTACTTTTGACCAGTATAGAACACTGCCTATAATGTCCAGGACGCAAGGAATGTTGTATCAGAGTCTCATGGGGTCCTGTATCAGACCATAAGACTCTATGATAATGTGCTATTAGGTAAAATGGAACTTTGAGAAGCTTTTCTGATAAGACAATGCTTAAAACAAACAATATGTTTGAAAGACGTATAAACAGACATATAAACACATGACACTGGTATAAAGATGGTATGGTATATCAGAAAGAGACTTGGCCTGACAGCTTAGATATGTGCCTTTAAATGAACTGAAAGACTTTAGGCAAACCACTTAACCACTGGTATTCATTTTTCTCACCTGAAAAATCAAGGTTTGATTAGGCTTGTATCTATCTTCTATAAAACTTTACTCTTTCATCAAGAAAATACCAACACTCTCATACTATATTGTTACTTATTTTTAATTTCTTTTTATTTTATTCATTTTTAGATGAGGAGACACAGAGTAAGAGAGAGAGAGAGAGAGAGAGAGAGAGAGAGAGAGAGAGAGAGAAAGGGGGGAGGAGCTAGAAGCATCAACTCCCATATGTGCCTTGACCAGACCAGTGCAAGGTTTTGAACTGGCGACCTCAGTGTTCCCAGGTCGACGCTTTATCCACTGTGCCACCACAGGTCAGGCATTGTTACTTATTTTTATAAAGTTTACTTTCTATCTTTCCAGGTGGAAAATAATATCCTTGAAGTCAGAGGCAGGAAAATCTAAGTCAAAAAAGAAGGCAGCACATACTGAGCACAGAATGAGCTGCAGAGAGAAAAGACTCTCTTGGGATCAGTGGAGGAAGAGGAGGTTGCCACTGCCAAGGTGTGCAGGCAAGGCCACACAAAAAAGAGGCTTCAGCTAGTCCTTGAAGACCTTACACTCATTGGACGCAAGCCTTGAGGTGAAGAAAAAGAACACTGATGGTACTCATATTACAGGGTCTCAGTCACCTCTGTCAGCTGGAGGTGAAGTTTCTTGCTGGGAGAAGGTGAGCTGTGAAGGAGCTGGGAAAGATCTGGAGGAAGTACTGGGGGAATTGATGATGTAAACACAAACTAGCACAGCACTGAGTTTCAGCACCATGACTTTGAAACAGTAATTATAGAAATTATTAAAAACAATTAGGCACTGGAGAACAACTAGCAATGTTTTATGATTTATTTTCCAGCAATAATGATTATGATTATTTTGGGTGTTGAAGCAGGCAATTCAATTTTAGTATATATGCTGCTGACGTGAGCATGAAGCAGAGAATTCATATATTGACGGTTACGTAGAGAGGTGACAGATTTTTGGGTTACTGGTGACATCACCGCTGAAATGGTCAACTCTAGGGCCAAACTATTAGGGTGGCAAGTGAAGCCATAAGGGACTGAATTAATTGATGGGGAAAGGATATGTGAGATTCCAGGTCCAATGCTCAGTTAAGCTGATGTAAAGATGCTGTGATCAGAGAGGAGAGCCAGAAGGTGATATGATGAAAGTGGCAGCTAATGTGGTTTGAACACAGTGACTATTAGGAGTGGAAGAGTCTAGGACATGCATGCAATTATGACATAGAAAAGGGGATACACTGAAGCCACTATGATGACTGCAAGGCTGGGATGACTGGGATGGAGCTGGTGTTTGAGGAAGGTGAGGAAAAAGACCTAGAATTTGGAACAAAGCTGACAAATCTTACAGACGTTGACAGTAAAACAACATGAAATTTGAAAGGAAAGATGTGGTTGGAGAGAGCTGAGGAGGCAGACTTTTATTATTAGAGAAATGAAAACAATTAGCCAGCTTCGGAGTTTCTGAGGGAATGAAGAACTGGTGTGGTGTGTGTGTGTCTGCCTACGTCTGACTGAGAGACAAGAGAGGGAAGAGTAAGGAAGAAAAAAGAGATGGATGAGGGGGGTGGGAGAGGCTAAAAACAATGAGAGTTACGCTTACTACATTCCCACATCCCAGACCTCATCCTCAAATGGAACTCATGGAACACTTAAGAATTTCTGAAGTACCTGGCTTTATGCAAAGGTAAAAACCAACAAGCACAATAACCACCACCACCATCATCACAAAAACCAATTCTACGTCTCACCCTCACAAACAAAAAGAAGCAGAGTTTAGAAAATAGACACTCTCTGGAAGGAAATTTTTTTACACAGTAAGGCTACTAAAGCAAAAGCCATGCTTTATGACTTGAATAGACTTCATGCCCCCAATATTTATTTTGAATCAATTTCTAGAATTCCCTAATTCAACCACATTTTCATAGTGGTATTACTCTTTCTGCAAAGGACAGATTAATCCAAATCTACAGATAGTTTTCTTATTTTCTGCTGTTTTAGATTATACTTAAAAAAACCTGTATTTTATATCAAGTAAAATAAACTTTATTGAATTATTGTGAAAAGTCCCAAACTGAACTGTATAAAATCAAACTGTACATCTCTAAAATGAATACAGCCCGACAAGGCGGTGGTACAGTGGACAGAGCGTTGGACTGGGATGCAGAAGGACTCAGGTTCGAGACCCAGAGGTTGCTAGCTTGAGCGCGGGCTCATCTGGTTTGAGCAAAAGCTCACCAGCTTGGATCCAAGGTCGCTGGCTCCAGCAAGGGGTTGCTTGGTCTGCTGAAGGCCTGCGGTCAAGGCACATGTGAGAAAGCAATCAATGAACAACTATGGTGTCACAACGGCAACGAAAAACTAATGATTGATGCTTCTCACCTCTCTCCATTCCTGTCTGTCTGTCCCTATCTATCCCTCTCTCTGACTCTCTCTCTGTCCCGGTAAAAAAAAAAAAAAAAGACTTAATTAATCTTGGTTTTCCAATTTCATATCTGTGCTCATTATACATTACTTCTGAATGATTTATATATACTGTCTTCTTTCTCTCTCTTTATTTTCTTCCTTTGGAAGTGAGAGGAGGATTGATAGACAGGCATGTGCCCTGACCGGGACCCACCAGGCAACCCCTGTCTGGGGCCAATGCTCTGCCTATCTGGGGCCATGCTTGCAACTGAGCTATTTTTTTGCACCTGAGGTGGACGATCCACAGAGCTTTCCTTAGCGCCCTGGCGACATGCTTGAACCAACTGAGCCATGGCTGCAGGAGGGGAAGAAAGAGAAAGAGAAAGAGAGAAAGAGGAGGGGAGGATAAGCAGATGGTCACTTTTCTTGTGTGCTCTGACCAAGAATTGTAACTTGGGACATCTACATACTGGGCTGAAGCTCTATCACTGAGCCAACCAGTCAGGGCCTGTCTTATTTCAAGAAGGACTTAAAGTGTTTTATATCTTTCCTCTTCCCTAACATAACAGAAAAATGCCAACTCCAGATAAAATTATCTCATTGTCTCTGAACAAATTTTGTCAACGCAATTCTTAAAAACCTAAAAAATTTAAATTTACTTAAATCTAACATTTGGTTATAACTACATCTTATATTTAATATACACAGATGAATTCTGGATTTAAATAATCCAATGGTAAAACAGGAATTTGGAGCACTGTGACCACAAATTAAGACAACTTCATTGGAAGGAATTACATTCACTGGCTTAGGCCACAAAAACAAAAACTATGTCATTAAATGTACATCAAGAGGTATGTTATCAGGTAGATAACAAGTTAGATCTAAGGTCCAGTATTAAAAAATTTCTAAACTTCAGTTAAAGAAGTCTGTGAATGATGACATATTATACACATAGGGAATACAGTCAATAATATTGTAATAATTTTGTTTGGTGCCAGAAGGTTATTAGAATTGTCATAATCACTTTATAAGGTATAAAGATGTCGAGTAACTAACTGTGTTGTATACCCAAAACTAATATATGTCAACAATTATTATACTTTAATTAAAAATAAATCCCAAAACAAAAAACACCACCAAAATAGTCTGTGAATTTAGTTTTCAGTGCCTTCAAGATGCGCCTGTAGGGTGTATACATGGAGTGGCTACAGTCTCTGCCCCTCAGCACTCAGGTGACTTGCACCCTCTCTTCTTCCTCCTTCCCAAGGAACCTTTTCTCCTTCCCCTTACATCTCCTGATAGCCATCCTAATGTATGAAGTGACAGTGTAGGGATTAAAATAATCACATGAAAATAAGATAATGACAAAGGTCGAATGGCTAGACATGTTGCTACTTCTGTTCAAATTAAGTGACATAAGGATAATATACTATTAGAGTTTAACAGACAGATTTATTTAGTCCAGAATAAGAAAGATTTTCATGAATTTATAAAAATCAAGTTGTTATTTATGGAATATCATGAGAGTGCAAAATAATATGGGAAGATCATCAAAATGGAAGTCTGAGAAATTCACAGCCAGGAGGAGCCTCAGGAGTAACAACTGTAATGTGGTATCTTATATGGGATCCTAGAATAGAAGTAGGACATTTGGTTACTTGGAGTATTCTGAATAAGTATGGACTTCAGTTAATAATAATGTGTCAATATCAATTCAGTAATTGTGACAAAAGTACCATAATAACATAACAGATTAATAGAGAAAAATCGTAAGGAATATATAGGAACTCTGTTCTATTTTTGCAACTTTTCTGTATATTCTAAAATATAAAGTTTATTTAAAAAAGAACTATGGAAATTCATCTTAGACAGCTTGTTAAAACATTAGTTGTTTGGAAATGCACTCTTTGGTTCAAGAGCTCCCAGAAGTTTTATAATGATGGAAAAACCTGAAAAAAGCTTTCTTGACAGAAAGACACACTCCTTTAAAGGCTCAGGGCATTTGTAAATAATGATACAATATTTTGTCAATAATTAAAAGCCATTAAGTACATTTATAAGAATCTTTTTCAATAGCAACAGTTGTTCACAGTAACTTTCTCCTGAACTTTTACCCCCAGAAGGTTAGCATTCAGAAAGCTCAGCTGCTGTCTAACAAACTTAATTAATCAAAAAGTCATTTCCGAGTTGTAACTATGAGTAAAAGTGCTTCGAGTGCTCTAGCAAGCCTACAAGTTAATCAAAATGCTAATGCAGTACAAATTAAAGTTGTGATTAACATTTCACAGTAGCTGCTTAAGTGAATTGATCACACAAATGGGTTAAGCATTACTCATTTCCTACAGCCCCAATCGGGAAAAGGGTTGTTATGTGGGTATGAGGAGAGGAGCTGGGGGTAGAAGGATACTTCATAATGGCATCTATCACCACTAAACCATCACCGAATTGTTACACAAAAGCTTACAGGTAGAGTCATCCAGGGGGAAACAGCCTTCCAAATTATATTATAGTCCTTGAAGGGAGATTGCCAGTAAATCATTAAGAGTAAGTAAAGGTGTTTAACACCTCAAAATCCACACATTCGTGTTAGTTTTGGAAATGTTAATGAATCAGCTCTGTGTTGCTTCTGGAATGGTGAATGGTGCTTTGTTTTAGGTTGTGTTTTGTGTGTTTTACCGTGGAATTAAAACATACCTTTATTTTGGATGAGAATTCTGCACCATAGTACGGGCCTTTGCACTTGGAAGAATAATTACTCAGGATTGAATTCATTTAGAATCACTTGTCTTTAAATAGCCATCCATTAATAAAACTTCATCAGGCTCCTATGGCAGGATATGAGCTCCTAGCAGTCTGGCCAGGAAAGCAGCCTGAATTAGACTTCCCTGCCTCTATGAATTTGATAAGGTCACACTAATGTTTACAACAGACTACATTTGTTGGTAGACAATTCAGATTTGGCAGCTAATCTTAAAAACATTATGAGAATCGTCACACAATAAATCGCCCTTTCAATCCCCTCCTAAGAAAAAACTAGCCAGGAAAAAGTGAGATATTTATTTAACCCATTCACCCACGACACATTGAGATCTACTACTATGTGCCAAGAATTATGACCAAGTCACCTTAACTGTCAGTGACATTATAAATAGTTATTGATAAACTTCCAGCATACCTTCGATGGTACAAAATTCCCCAAATGTAGGCACATAGTATTAATAGTCCTTGAAACATGCCTATAAAAGATGTTTAAAAACTGAATACTATAATTTCCATTTTAGGATCCTTTAAAGACTTGAGTTGTAGCAGTTAACTCTTCAAACTGTGGACTGCTAAATATGTATAATTTTGGAAGTTTATAAATTATTTACTTACAATCCACCTATCTTTTCCTCAAAATAATCTGAAGAAGCTTTCTAAAGCCTATGGTGCTATACTCTTCACCTAAAGATAATCTTTTCATTTGGTCCAATTATAGGCATTAAAAAGTATAAAAGGATTCTACTAAGAATATGTAGGAGATTTTATTTACCATTTGCTATACCAAAACATTTCTTACAAGTACTAGACAAAGGATTTGACCAAGTATTTCTTTTGCTAAGGTTGGCAATACCTACACTATTTTCACTGCTAACTATTTGACTCTATGATTCTAAAACTTGTTCATTTAATTGACACTGACATTCCTCAATACACTGACAACCCACTGAGCCCGTGCTTAGTGTGCCCATAGGTAAAGCGTGCTCAAAGGTTGGTTACACCAGCCTTGCTCCATGGAGGTTCTATCTTCTGGTATTATCAAATGTTTTTTGATTGTTTTTCGGGCCTTATCAAATATGCTATAAGTGGGGATCATTATAGAACCAGCTACAGTCACAGTATTTCTCAATTAGAAGAATTAGATCAATAAAAAAATTTATTAATTTTATCTTTTTTTCCTTCCTTTGTTGTATCTTTCCTACACTCAGAACCTAACATGGCCATGCATATGCACCTTATTATTTAAAGTTCTTTTAAAAATAGGTTGAAGATGTATTTTTTTTTCTAGAACAGCTATGGGTTATAGAAAAAAATATAATTCTAGTTATTTGACATGTAATAAACTTTACGTTTATTAGATAGTGTTATAAAGATGTCAAAGTATAGAAAAACAGCTTCTATACTACAGTTAGATGCAAGAATTTATAAAACAACGAAAACCATGAGAACATAGCTCCTTAAAGAGCTTCCTTTCAGGCACTGAATCACATATATTATTACCAAGGTAGGTTCCCTGGTTTGCCTTTGTCTACTTCCATCAGGGCAATGGAACATGAATTTAATCTAGAATGTGTCCGTAAAGTCATGGTGCACTTTTGACCGGTCAAAAGTGTACCATGACTCTACGAACACACTGTATATAAACATGCTTTTTGGTATGCAGAATATATAAGTTTACACTCTTCTTCAATAGTTAAGAGGATATGTTTGCTATAATTTGGGAAGTTGCTAGCTCCATATTTTGGAGCAAAGAATCTCTGAGATTGCTTATTACTATGAAAACTTTGAAGATTTTCAAAAAAGGATCATTAACAAAGGCTAATTCCAGGGGCGCCCTATTAGTGGCAGTGGTGAATAATCAGAGAAAGAAGCCAAGAACTTAACATAATCAGAGAAGGTAAACCTTCAAGAAAGAAAGAGGAACATCAAGCATGTACATATGTATTTCAATAATAAACCTATGCACAGGTTGTTCTAGTGTGCAAATACTATTTATTAGAGGGTCATCTTATAATTATGTAGGCGCTCTTCTTTCTCCTATGGTAGTATCAGCAGTCTTATCTTTCTTCCATTATTTCCAATTACTGTACGTACTTTTAGGAAAGAATGTGGAGAAGTAAATGACTAATTCATGGTCTATCTAGCATAATATAAAACCCTTAAGGAGAATCATAAGCAGTTGATACAAAACAAACAAACAAAAAAACAGCCAGCCTATCAGCTGGACACTGTAGTGATATAATAAAGTGATTACAAACATTAACCATATTAACAAGGCCCTCTAAGAAATTGGTTAAAGTTAATTATAGACAGACTATTGAGAAGGGAACTAGAGTAATTAAAGGGACATGATTTGAGAACATGTTAAAAATGAGGAATTATTTTAAAATTCTTAGTTTTAAAAAAGTGGAAATTCCTGTTAAGTTCTCACATTTTAAAACAAATTCTGACTACACCATAATTACAAATTTAAACTCTATCTTTGCAGAACAAGGGAACACTTACACTATTTGACTTAGAATTGTATTTAGGTAGTTTTTCATGTAAATAAAAATGCTTTTAATGTAAAAACTTATGGCACTTCTTAGAGAAGATCAGAGATATTATGGCAAGATTTAAAGTCCAGGTCTCCATTTGGTTCCAGGTTTCTAAACAGCCTCAACAAATCACCTTTAAGTTATTTAACTTCTCTGAACAACAATTTCTTTGTACTTTGAGAAAAAACAGTATGAGGCAGAAAGCTAATCAAAACATCAGACAAAAGTTCAAGCTTTTGCCATCCAATTTGGTACATTTATACAAGTCACTTTAATTTTTGATACTTCTTATTTGTAATTTCCCCCCATAAAAGTTACCATATATATTTAGAGTTAACATAATCAAGAAGAGGGTCTTAAAGGTGAATGGTAAGAATAATCAATTCCATAGTTGTTCAATTTATGAATTAGAATATTCTAAGAAGATTAAAAATTGAGATAAGTACAAAAATTTTTTACTCTTATATTGTTGGGTGGAATGGGAATGGAAATGCTAGTAACAGAAAAATATTTTAAAAAACCATGACAAAAACACTTTAAATAAAAAAATTGACACAAATGAACTTTAAACCTAACCTCAAATGGGTACAGAAAGAGAAGGCAGGATATAGTGCATATTCTGATTTTAAGCCAGAGTAAATACCACTATAACAACTATGTTTTCCTTTGTAAAAGATTATAAAGGACATGGGTAATCAAAATTGGAGTTTTCATAATCTGAATAATGGCTCATGTAAAAGGCATATTTCTAGAAAATAAAGAGAGTAACAAAAACTTTATAATTAAACGAGTATGAAAAAACAAAGAACTAAAAGAACTAAGAATGAGGATACTAAGACAGATGTAGTTCTCTGAGTACTCAAATTGTTGTTTACTTTATAAACATTAACACTAATGCCCAGGTCTTGTAAGGTGTTATTTTTACTCAGACACCAGGGGTTAAGGGACTTGCTTAAGGCCCTACATGAAAATAAGAGCAGAGTTGAATTTATAATAAAAGCTGGTATCACTGAGTCCCACATACACAACATAAGGTCATGCTGGCATCCTATGGGGGCAGTAATATAATTTTCAATCAGCTAGCATAGCTGCAGCTTAAAAAACTGCTTGAACTAATGCTTTCTAAGGCCAACAGTATCCACTCATTAAATGAGAATAGGGTATAATCACTGAAATGGTCAATCGGTCATGGAAAAGTTAATCCACTCTTAATTTCCTTCCCAAATTTGCCAAGGTTAACCCTTGCTTACTTTTATCACAATCTTACAAAAAAATTGAATAAAAGATTCAGGATATGAAGCAGGTTGCCATCTCTGTACAACTAAGTTTCTTTCTAGATAATTTCTGAAAAGCCAAGCAAACATTTAAGAAGGTCCTAACTAATGCTCACAATACATAATAGAGGAAAATTGGACTCACAATATCTAACAACAGGGAGCTCATTAATACACTATGACCGTAATGTAAAGGTATACATTATGCTTAAGAATATTTAATGTTATAAATTGTTAAGTTAAGGAAGGTTATAAAATAATATGACAAAAATTTGTAAAAGAAACAAGTGAAAGGGCAAGAGTGTATGTTTGTAAATGTACAAAAATAAAATAGCTTTTATGCCTCTAAAGACAAAAAGGAACCATAACAATTATTGTACTCTAGTTAATAAATTTATGTTTTGCATGAATAATGGTTATTCTAAAACTACATCAGAAGTATGCAAGAATTGAGAAAATAAGTAAATATGTTTTGATTAAGAAAAGCCAGAAAAAAAATAAAAAAGGAGAAGCCAGGTTTCTCAAGGATAGAGGAAGAAGTCATAAATTAAAAAATGAAGAAGTCTAAAAAGAAGCCTTTGGTGTTGGATTAAAATTGGAGGTATTAGAATGAAGTCACTATTTTATGAATTACAAACATTTTTCACATCCCTCCCACATACATATAATCATACACACACTTCTGAATATATACACAAGTACATATAGATGTTTATGTATACATATCTCTATTTTCTAATCTTTTTCACTGAGTGGGTCTAGAGGCAAAGACAGTGAGGGAGTCAGTCAGTGCTCAACTTTTAGTCTTTTAGACTGGGATGCGGAAGGACCCAGGTTTGAGACCCCGAGGTCACCAGCTTGAATGCAGGCTCATCTGGTTTGAGCAAAAAGCTCACCAGCTCGGACCCAAGGTCGCTGGCTTGAGCAAGGGGTTACTTGGCCTGCTGAAGGCCCGCGGTCAAGGCACATATGAGAAAGCAATCAATGAACAACTAAGATGTCGCAACGGCAACAAAATACGGATGATTGATGCTTCTCTCTCCGTTCCTGTCTGTCTGTTCCTATCTATTCCTCTCTCTGACTTTCTCTCTGTCTCTGTAAAAAAAAAACCCAAAACAAAAAAAACACCTATTCTCTAATAAAAAGTACCAAAGTTCTTTGGAAAAATGGCAGATTCCAGGGCTGGGGCATGGGCAAAGTACAAGATTCTGAAATGCAAGGTGGTGTTTGCAAAATGATGGGGGATGTCAAAGGAATACAGGACCAGTGTGAACAGCACCAGTGGTTGACTCTGAGACAATATGGACAGCAAAATAAATAATGATAGTAATGGATTTTTACCCAGTAGAAGAAAACAAACACTCATAAATCTATATATACATAAATAAATAACTAAAGTAAATAAATAAAGGAGAAGGGGAAGTTCTTTCTTACAGTAAATTCTTGGAATGGTGGACATAGAAAATCAGGATGGTAATAATTTTTTCAGACAAAACTCACCAATGGATACTGAAAATAATACAGAAAAGTAAGATGAGAAATAGGATATTTGTATAATCCCAAATCTCTAAGTATCTCCCAAAATATATCTATTAATTACAAAGAGAAAATAAGTAACTTTACAATGGAGAAGCCTAGCAGACACCACCTCAAGTGTGCAAAGTAATGAGACATCCTGGTCACAAGCTTCCTGATGGTACATAGAGAGCAAAACATCACACCTGTGGGATTCCTGCCCATAACATGTAATGTCAATGTAACTATGAAGAAACATTAGACATTAGGCAAACTCAAACAGGGATAATTCCATAAAACAATTGGCCAGTCTCTTGAAAAGTGCCAAGGTCATTAAAGTCAAGGAGGCACGATAACTAAATGCAATGGACTGGATCCTGATCCAGAGGAAGGGCACTGGTGAAATAAAATGCAAATTGATTATACTTGAATGAGCTCTGTAGATTAGTTAATATGACTAAATTAGTACAGTACTGTGGCTAGATGTTAACATGAGGAGAAGCTGGGTAAAGATTACACTGAAATTTTGTACTATCTTTAGATATTTTTTAATTAATTAATTTAGAAAATTAAATTTAACAGGGTGCATTGGTCAGAGTACACAGATTTAGAGAAAACACTTCCACATCATTTAGACAGTCAATTATGCTGTATACCCATCACCCAAAGTCAAATCATCTTCTGTCACCCTCTATTTTGTTTCTCTTTAAGCCCCTCCCCTTTACCTCACTGCCGCCCTCTCCTCACTTCCCCTCCTCCTGGTAACCACTGCACTTTTATCTATGTTCATGAGTCTCAATTTTGTACCCTCCCTATGTATGGAATTATACAGTTCTTGGCTTTTTCTGACTTACTTATTTCACTCAGTATAATGTTATCAAGGTCCATACATGTTGTCGTAAATGATCCGATGTCATCATTTCTTATGGCTGAGTAGTATTCCATAGTATATATGTACCACATCTTTTTATCCAATCGTCTATTGAAGGGCTTTTTGGTTATTTCCATGTCTTGGCCACAGTGAACAATGCTGCAATGAACATGGGGGTGCATGTGTCTTTATATACCCAAGTTTTCAAGTTTTGTGGGTATATACCCAGTAGACCCATATGCTGGGTCATATGGTAGTTCTATTCTTAATGTTTTGAGGAACCACCATACTTTCTTCCATAATGGTTGTACTACTTTACATTCCCACCAACAGTGGATGAGTGTTCCTTTTTCTCCACAGCCTCTCCAGCACTTATTATTACCTGTCTTGTTGATAAAAGCTAATCTGACAGGTGTGAAGGGGTATCTCCTTGTAGTTTTGATTTGCATTTCTCTAATAGCTAGTGAAGATGAGCATTTTTTAATATATCTGTTGGCCATTTATATTTCTTCCTGGGAGAAGTATCTGTTCATGTCCTCTTGCCATTTTCTTATTGGATTGTTTGCTTGTTTGTTGTTGAGTTTTGTGAGTTCTTTACATATTTTGGGTATTAGCCCCTTATCTGACCTGTTGTTTGAAAATATCATTTCCCAATTAGTTGGCTGTCTGTTTGGGTTGTTGACAGTTTCTTTCGTCGTACAGAAGCTTCTTAGTCTGATGTGGTCCCATTCATTTATCTTTGCCTTTACTTCCCTTGCCTTTGGTGTCAGATTCATAAAATGTTCTTTACTGCCAAGGTCCATGAGTTTAGTACCTATGTTTTCTTCTATGTAATTTATTGTTTCAGATCTTATATTTAGGTCTTTGATCCATTCTGAATTAAATTTTTTGCAAGGAATCAAACTGTAGTCAAGTTTCATTCTTTTGCATGTGGTTTTCCAGTTTTCCCAGCACCATTTATTGAAGAGGCTTTCTTTTCTCCATTGTGTGTTTTTGGCTCTTTTATCAAAGATGATCTGACTGTATATACGTGGCTTTATTTCTAGGTTCTCTATTCTGTTCTATTGGTCTGTGTGTCTATTTTTTCTGCCAGTACCATGCTGTTTTGATTATCATGGCTTTGTAGTATAGTTTGAAGTCAGGTATTGCAATGCCTCCAGTTTCATTATTTTTCCTTTGGATTACTTTGGTTATTTGAGGTTTATTATGGTTCCATATAAACCTGATGATATTTTGTTCCATTTACAAACCTTTTTAAAACATTATTTCATTGGTTTAAGAGACAGGAAGAAAGAGAGCATGCGAGAGACAGGAACATTGATCTGCTCCTTTATGTGCCCTGACCAGAGATTGAACTGGCAACCTCTGTGCTTTGGGACCATCAGAGGCAAATTTTACAGCGGTCGCACTGGGCGTGTACCCTAGGTCTTGACTTCTGAAAGTCCCCGCAAAACTCCAACTTTACACTTTTTTCTAATGACAAGAGGCCCAATATTTTCTTCTGCACTCGGGGCCTCAACCAACCTTAATCTGCCTCTGGGGACGATATTCTAACCAACTGAGCTATTCGACCAGGGTTCTTTACAAACTTTTAATATAGCTAAGGTTATTGCAAAATAAATTCATTAACAAAATGAAATGCTCATATTCATGAGGGTGAATATGTAATTACTAGGAATGACTAATTTTAATATGTTGTTTTTCCAAATTTTCTATAATGAAAGATACAACTTCTTCTTTTTTTACCGAGACAGAGAGAGAGTCAGAGAGAGGGACAGACAGCCAGGAAGGGAGAGAGATGAGAAACATCAATTCTTAGTTGTGGCACCTGAGTTGTTCATTGTTTTCTTATATGTGCCTTGACTGGGGGGCTACAGAAGAGCGAGTGACCCCCTGATAAAGCCAGCAAACTTGGGTTCCATCAAGTGACCTTGGTCTTCAAGCCAGTAACCTTTGGGCTCAAGCCAGCGACCATGGCATCATGTCAATCCCGTGCTCAAGTCAGTGACTAATCCTGTGCTCAAGCTGGTGAGCTTGCACTTAAGCTGGTGACCTCGGGGTTTTGAACCTGGGTCCTCCATGTCCCAGTTCGAAGCCCTATCCACTGTGCCACTCCTAGTCAGGCTGAAAAATATAACTTTTATAGTTAAAGAGTAAATTACTCCTCTTCAGATGTTATTTAAAAGGATCAAAAAATATTCAAAAAATGTAAATATCATCCCAAGAAACTGTATATAAAATATCTAATAGAGGCTAAACGTACCTGACTAAATCCTTTTTCCTTGTAGAAAATTTAGAAATAAACTCCTTTAGAAATTGCTAATTTCTATTACCATATAGCTTTTGAATTATTACTGACTGGTGAGAAAAGAAAGTACTAGTGAGTTAAGTATCTCTTAGATAAATGCATGTACATCTATAAGTATAGGTACATAAAAATTTAATTCCTCCTGCAACTTTTCTCCAACCCTTTCTGACCTGTGGGTTCACTAACAAGTCAAGTGTTTCAGGGGAAATAAAAGTTATAGGAAACACAAATGAGTATCTAGGGCCACAGAAAAAATGTTAGGAACTTTAACCTCTGTTTATAAAGTGTGAGTAATAGAGTGGCAAAATTGCCTGACTAGGCAGTGGCACAGTGGATAGAGTGTTAGACTGGGATGCAGTGGACCCAGGTCGAAACCCCAAGGTCACTGGCTTGAGTGTGGGCTCATCTGGCTTGAGCGCAGGCTTACCAGCTTGAGCACGAGGTCGCTGGCTTGAGTGTGGAATCATAGATGTGACCCCATGGTTGCTAGCTTAAGCCCAAAGGTCACACTGGTTTGAGCCCAAAGAGACTGGCTTAAGCAAGGGGTCACTCGCTTGGCTGTAGGCCCTCCCAAACCCCATCAGGGCACATATGAGAAAGCAATTAGTGAACAACTAAGGTGCCACAATGAATAATTGATGCTTCTCATCTCTCTCTTTTCCTGTCTGTTCCTCTGTCTCTGTCCAAAAAAAAAGTGGCAAATCATCTTCCTAGAGAGGCAAACCATGTGTTGGTTACAAAAAGGGTGTACGTGCACCCTCATGTTCATCACAGCATTATTCACAGTGGCCAAGACATGGAAACAACCAAACTGCTCCTTAACAGAGGATTGGAGAAAGAAGATTTGATACATATATACAATGGAATACTATTCAGCCATAAGAAATGATGGTATATTTCCATTTATGACAACATGGATGGACCTTGAGAACATTATACTAAGTGAAACAAATAAATCAGAAAGAGCTAATAACAATATGATTTTACACATTAATTGACATAGATAAAACTGAAGTGGTTACCAGGGGAAAGAGAACGTGGGAAAGAAATGGGGAGAAGGGTATAAAGAGGGACACATATAAGGTGATGGAAAATGATTTCACTTTGGGTGATGGGTATACAACATAATCAACAGTTAAAATGTCCTGGAATGCTGAGTTCGAAACCTGGTCGCTGGTTCGAAACCCTACACTTGTCTGGTCAAGGAACACATGGGAGTTGATGCTTCCTGCTCCTCCCCCTTTTCTCTCTCTCCTCTCTAAAATGAATAAAAAATATTAAGTTAAAATGCTATAGAAATGTTGACCTATGTACTCTTATTGATCAATATCACCGTGTTAAAATTAATTTTCTAAATAGAATTACAAAAAAGAAAAAAGGGTGTCAAAAAATTTGTATGTTTATTATAGCCTTCTAATTCCTGATGAATTTGTGCTTACCCTATTTTAGAAACCATCCTTATTCATTTAAACAAATTAAGTTTTATTTGAATATTAAGATTGTTAGAAACTCATTTTAAAACATCCAAATGATTTAGAGAAGCACAAAGAAGAAATTAAAAATCACCCCAAACCTTGCTCAACAGATATGGTTACTGTTAATCTTTGGTGAACCCTATTTAGGATCTTCTCTCTAGACACATATTCACATACAGATGCAGATATTCTATACAGATGTGGAATTCACAGATGGAGCTATAATATTTTGCAGTGTTCTATAATCTGAAAAATAGGTTATTTTAAAGTCTTTAATTTTGCAAATGATTCCATAATGCAAAACTTGACACAAATCTTCATAGACTCATTACTCTATAAAGCACCATAGATCCTTTGAAATAAAAAAAATTGTTTTTATTACAGAAATATCCAAAATTGTATAATGTAGAAAATCAAAATCTCTTATAGTCTCACTTAGCTCTGTGTCTCCTCACCTCCTCCTCCCATAGTCTCCCAGGAAATGGCAGCTCCAGCCTCCCAGTGGCTCTGGAGAAAAGCTTTGGCATCATCTTTGATTGCTCACTTTCCCTAAAAATTCTATCCAATCCATTAGCAGAATCTGTTAGATCTCTTTAAAAAAATTATCTCTCTCTCTCCAAACAACCCTTACCAATCTCACTCATACCAATGTGGTCCAGCCACCATTATTTCCTGCCTAACTTTAAAACATTCAAGTTAGAAAGATCACTGACATGGTTTCAGATTCCACACTGCAACTAACCTTTAAAAAATATCACACATCAAAGTTTCATAAGGAACGTATCAAAGAAGAATTTTCACAATTATCTTAAAATTATACCATCCCCCTCCTTTTTAAAAGATTTTATTTATTGATTTTAAAGAGAAGGAGAGAGAGAGGGAGAAAGGTGGTGGGGGTGGAGCAGGAAACATCAACTCATAGTTGTTGCTTCTTGTATGTACCTTGACCAGGCAAGCCTGGGGTTTTGAACTGGCAACCTCAGTATTCCTGGTCAACATTTTATCCACTGTGCCACTGCAGGCCAGGCAATACTATTCCTTTTCTAAACTACATTTCTCTGTGAGGCTGCATTTTCTTCATATACTTCAACTAAAACATATTACAACAGACATTGCAAAAAATGAAATATGAAATCTACCTGACTTCTGTTAAGCTAGATATTGAAGATACCTAGAAAAAATATAAAACAATGCTATACTTCTCATTAACTTTTATTGTTTTGGAAAATAGTTATTTCTAATGAAAAGTATGTTATTTATATTAACATGTAATGGGATTATTATTATATTTTTAGATGAAGTAATAAGTATTTGAGAACTTCTAATTTAATTAGTATGGTAACTATTCATAGATATATCCAACATAATCACTAGTGAACCACTGCTCAAGCAGCTTCCACCTCATCCAGAATAAAATCTCAAATACTTACTGTGGTTTACAAACTCCCTACACGACCTGACCACATTTTCTCTATAATCTCTACTCCTCCCCATTTCTAACCTCCCCTTTCCACCTTTTTTACAATGGCATCCTTGATATTCCTTGAATATACCAAGTAAGTTCCTACAGGAGAGTCTTGGCACTAGCTTTTCTTTGTGTTTGGAATACACTCCTCCAGATAACCCTGGGGCTCAGTCCCTTCCTTTAATTTTTTTTAAGTGAGAGGAGGGGAGGTACAGACTCATGCATGTGCCCTGATGGGGATCCACACAGCAATCCCCATCTGGAGCTGATGCTCGAATCAACTGAGCTATCTTTAATGCCTGGGGCCAACACTCAAACTGAGCCACTAGCTTTGAGAGGGGAAGAGAGAGAGAAGTGGAAAGGGAGAAAAGAGAAGCAGATGGTTGCTTCTCACATGTGCCCTGACTAAGAATTGAACCCAGGACATCTGCATGCTGGGCTGATGCTTTATCACTGAGCCAATCGGCCAGAGCCCTTTGTTTTTTAAATGTCACTTTATAAGTAAGATAGTCCCTGAACATCATATTAAAAAACAGTACAAATTAGCACCTTCTATCTTTCTCTGTATTGCCTTTACTATACTTTCTACATTATTATCACTTTTAAAAAGCAGTTACCACCCCTTGACTTATAATTTATAATTGTCTGTCTGTTTCTTCTGGAGTAAAAAACCCATTACAGCAGATACTCTTTTGTTTTATTCACTGCTATCTATATACTCAGTGCTTAGAAAAGTACCAGTACTTAGTTTGCCTCTAATAAACTGTTTTTTTTTTTCTTTTGTTTTTTGTTTTAGTGAGAGGAGGAAAGGCAGAAAGACAAGAAAGACAGAATCCTGCATGTGCCCCAACTGGGATCCCCTGGGCAAGCCCCCTACCAGGTGATGCTCTGCCCATCTAGGGCCACTGCTTTATTGCTCAGCAATGGAGCCACTATTTTAGCGCCTGAGGCAGAGGCCACAGAGCCATCCTCATTGCCCGAGGCCAACTCGTTCAAACCAATCAAGCTATGGCTACAGGAGGGGAAGAGAGAGAGATAGAAAGGGAGAGTGGAGAAGCAGATGTTTGCTTCTCATGTGTGCCCAGACTGGGAATTGAACCTGGCATATCCACACGCCAGGCCTACGCTCTACCACTGAGCCAACCGGCCAGGGCCAACAAACTTTGATTAAATGAATGACTGAAATTATCTTATTGCTTTATATTTGCTTTTCCTTTGAAAATTCTTGATTTGATTCACCAGGTTTTTATTTAAAATGTTATAATAAAAAGGTTTAAATGCAATTATGTTTTATTCTAAAAGAACAACAAAAAAGTGATGGGAGAAAAAGTAGGTATTAGAAATGACTTTCATACCTGACAGACTCTGAGAGCTTGGTCCAAGACTGTTTTCGTGTCAGTGTCATAATCTGGGCAGGGCAGCATGGCTCGACTGAGATGTGCTTGGAGTAGGAGATGTGCTTTGGTGTGAGGGCTGTCAAATGAATGAGGGTTTGATTCAAAGGGAAGACATTTTGCCAGTTCACTGTTCATATGGTCTTCATTGTGCCTTACTGGTAAATCTGTGTATTCTTCTGCATCCTGAAAAAACCAACCAACCAACCATACATAAATATATTAATATGCTAGATCAACAGTATAATAATTATTGTACCTCTTAGCTTTACTGACATTTAAAACATGGTTTCGAAAAAGCATAAATACCTTTGCCCCTCAGAGTTTTGCTTTGTTCAATACTATTACTAATATGTAAGGAAAAATGAGTATTGCATAATATATCTAAAATTTATGAACATTCTTATTTATATAGTCAACAAAAATAATAGGGATCCTATTAAGCATCATATACCATGCTTGATACTGGGCCCATGGTAGTGAACCAGAAACTGAACACATCATAGACAAAAAGTTGTACAAAGTGTAATGAATGTTATGATATGGTAAGTACAGAGTGCTGAAGGACATTCAGTTTTTGGATTTAGTTATTTTAAAGGGTCAGGGAAAACTACCTGGAAAGGTAAGTTAAGATCTATAGATGAGTGGAAGAAATAAGGCAGGGCTGGGGGCAAGAGGATGGAGGATAGGACTGGTGAGGGTAAAAAGCGAGAAGATCAGGGTCATTAACAACACTGGCTGTAATATGTTAGCTTAAAAGAAAATAGTTTAAAATTGAGAGTTTCTAGTTCTAAATGTGAGGAGCTTGGAAACTCCACTCTGACCTAACAAGTGAAAAGCTAAACAGATAGATAACTTAATAACCCTTTTTGGATCCATGTGAGGGGAAGACACAGGACAAACAGTTGTGTCCAAGACCGGGAACACAGACAAATCCAGGGACTCACAGCTAAAAAGAGCAGAGATTCACAAGAACCTGTGCCAGGGTGAGAAAACCTGAACTGTCATTGATGAATTGTGAGAGGCTCTGTGTGGGCAACTCTGAGAACTAAAAACTCCAGTGGGACCAGTCACAGGGGACTCCCACAATATTGTGAAATTTACCTTCAGGAGCTTTACCAGATTCCCACAGTAAATATCAAAGAAAAATTCCATTGGGCATTTCTAGCAAGGGGAGAGGAAATAGACCACTTTGAACCATTTTGAAAAATGCCAGAGCACCCTGTTCTCAACACCCCCAAAACCAAAACCAAAATCCGTCCCACCAAATACTGTTTTGATCCACAGTAGATGAATTCGCAGATGTAAAACCCAGGGTAAGAGATAGCTGACTGTATATTTCTTGTAAAGAATCTATATGTAAATGACCCATGCAGTTCAAAACAGTATTGTTCAAGGGTCAATTATTTATCAATAATCACTTTGAATGTCCATGGTCTATTTGAACCGATTAAAAGACAGTGTCAGAGTGAATCAAAAACTGTGACCCAACTATATGTTGTCTACAAGAAATCTACTTTAAATATAAAGACACATATAGATTAAAATAAATGGACGGAGAAAAATATACCATACTAACACTTATGAAAAGAAAACAAGAGTAGTTATATGAATTTCAGGCAAAGCAGACTTCAAAGCAAGGAAAATGATCATGGATAAACAAGGGAATTACATAATGATAAAGGGGTCAATTCCCTAAGAAGACATAATCATTTTAAATGTGTATGTTCCTGACAATGGAAAGTCAAACTACATGAGTATAGTGAGTAAATTCAGGATTGGTTTAATATTTGAAAATCAATTAATATAATTTACTTTATTAATAAACTTAAAAAAGAAAAACCATACAATCATTTCAACTGATGCAGAAAAAGACTGACAAAATCTAACATTCATGACCCAAAACACTCCCAGTAAACTAGAAAAAGAATGGCATTTTTTCAATCAAGTATACGACTTCTTTGAGAAACCACAACTAACATCATATTTCAGTAACAGACTTTGAAGACTTTCCCCTTAAGATCAGGAACAAGACAGAAATTTCTGTTGTTTATACTGCTATTCAACATTGTACCAGAGGTTCCAGCCAGTGTAATCAGGCAAGAAAAGAAAGTAACATCCAGATTGAAAGGGAAGAAGTAAAACTATCTTTATGTATAAATGATATGATCATCGATATAGAAAACCCAATGAACTCTATTAAATAATCAACTTGAATAAGTGAGCTTAGCAAGGTTTCAAGTTATAAGATTAATATACAAAAGTCAACTGTAGTTCTGTATATTAGCAACAAAAATCAGAACTAAAGAACAAATTTATAATGACATATAAGATATTAAGTACTTAGAAATAAATCTGACAAAAATGTATAAGACCTATACACTACAAATTACAAAACACTATGTAGAAAAATGAAAGAAGACCTAAATGGAGACATATACCTTAATTCTTCTAAAATTGATCTACATATTTAATGCATCTCAATTATAACAGACTTTTCTTTTTCTTTTCTTAATCCTTGGTTGACTGACAAATTGATTTTTAAAGGGTTCCAATCACTAATTCTATTATATGTGTGTGTAGTCCCCATACCAACATTCAAGTCTCAGACATAGCTAGGTGTCTTACAATTCAGCTCAATTCTGACACTATCAACCTGGAGATAGCATCAAATCCCACAGATCAAAGGTTCAGTTTTACAAGACTGATTGCCCCCTACCCCCCACCCAACTGTAGATGCCAACTGTAAGCCCATGTTATCTATCACCTGTTTCTGACTGACTGGCTACAGATTGGAGGTTCCAACAACCTGTGACTTGGGCTCCATTACTTTGAGTGGCTCACAGAACTCAGAGAAACATTTTACTTACTAGATTACTGGTTTGTTATGAAAGGATGTAACACCGACACAGGCATATGGAAAAGATGCACAGGGCAAGGCATCGGAAATGGGCTCAGAGCCTTCCTGTTCTCTCTGTGCTGGGCACTTTCTCCAAATCTCCATGTGTTCAACAACTGGAAAACGCTCCAAACCCCAGCCTTTTGGGTTTTAAGGAAGGTTTAATTACATAGGCATGATTAATTATATCATCAGTCACTGGCGATTAACTTAATCTCCAGCCTTTCTCTCTTTCCCCAGAGATTGGAGAGTGAGAGTGCAATGGGGAAGTGGGGTTTAAAGTTCCAACTTTCTAACCACTGTTGGTGAGTCTCCATTCTTAGGTGCTACCTATTAACATAACAAAATGCACCTTTACTGCTCTCATCAATTAGAAAATGACAAGGATTTTAGGAGCTTTATGCCAGAAACAGGGATGAAGACTAAATATACATTTCAAGAGCAAATATATATTTCTTATTATAAGTCAAAATGTCACAATTATAAAATTCATATGTGTTGGGCAGATAAAATATATTATGCTCACTTTGTTAAAGATGGCGCTGCCCATGTGCAAGTTTTAAAAGTAAGCTTTTCCCCACACCCTTGACTGATTGGATGATGTAGGGTGGTGCACTCTCATGAGGAATCCCATTATGCCTCAGATAAGTGACTTTGTATCAGAGACTTCCTTGTTTGTAGATTGGATTAAAGGTTTTGAATCTATGCTGTAAAGTGGGGCGGGCTAGGAGCTTGCTTGCTCTTTCGGTTCCTGGGATTAGTATTAGAGAGGAGAGCAGAGTAAGACCACATGGAGGCCAGGAGAAGCAGCCAAGATGGCGGAGTGCTGAGGAAGACGCCAGTTTGTGCAGGAGGAGATGGGGAACAGAGGTGAATAAGTCTGGTGAGCTAGAAACCTTTTGATTCTAGGAAACTCGGATAAGTCAGTAGCTTTGTGAGCACTGAAAGAGTGGGTTTTGGAGCCCAGTGTGTGTTTTTGCTTGCCCGCTGGGTGCAAGCTAGAATTAAAGCTGATGGCTCACCAGTTCTTGGCTCCATTGTTTCATTACCGACTGTCCGAATCTAATGTGAACCTGCACTGGCCAGGCGGCTGTGATAATGGCCCTGACTACTGGCTTTACAATATGGAAATGCAAAGGACCTAGAATAGCTTAAAAAACTCTGAAAAAGAAGAACAAAGTTAAAGAGCCAGCACTACCTGATTTTAGGACTTAATATAAATCTACAGTAATAAAAACAATGTCATATTAAAGAATAAGAAATCCAGAAATAAACCCATACATATATGGACAATTTTAGACAAAGATTCAAAAGCAAAGCAGTAGAGAAAGAACAGTCTCTTCCTGAAATGATAGTGGAATAATTGGGTATGCACATACACACTCAAAACCTATCCCTAAAACTTCAATCCTTGCTTGCAGTGTATTCACTCAACAGAAAATTTAAAAGTTTAAAACTAAAAAACACAGGAGAATATCTCTGATACGTAGGGCTAAAAAAGATTCCATTAATTTAATAACTTAAAGCACGAGTCATAAAAATTGATAAATTTATATCCACCAAAATAAAAACTTTTATTCTTAAAAATATGGGTGAGGGGGGATGCATTCGGTGCAACACTAGAATCTATGTAAGCACAATAAATTAAAATCAATTAAAATATATATGTAAAAAAAGGCATTAAGAGAATGAAAATATAACCCAAAGACTGAAAATATTTGCAGATCATGTAATACAGTATTCGTATCCAGAACATATAAACTCTCAAAACTCAGGGTGAGAAAACAAACAGCTCATTAAAAAAAAGAAAAAGGGCAAAGATTTAACAGATAGTTTATGTAAAGGTGTGCACTATCATTAGTTATGAGGAAAGAAAACCAAGAATGGCCAAAATTTAAATGATTATCATATTAAGTATTGGCAAGGATGTGAAAAAACAAAACTTTCATACACAGCTTGTGGGAATGTAAAAGTTACAATCTCTTTGAAGAACAGTTTCACATTTTCTTAAAAATAAAATATATAACTACCATGTGATTCAGCCATTCCATTCCTAGGAATTTACCCAAGAAAGCATGTGCATACAAAAAAGATCTCTCTCTACACAGTACTTGACAGTAGCTTTACTTATAAAGTAAAAAACTGGAAAAAACCTATAGGTCATCAACACACTGAAGGAATAAAAAAGCTCGTTTTTGTTTTTTTTTTAATCCATAGAGTGGAATTCTATTCAGCAATAAAAAGAATAAACTATTGATACTCACCATAACATGGATGAATCTCAAATAATTATGCTGAATGAAAGAAGCCAGAACATAAAAAAGAGTCCATCCTCTAGGATTTCATTTATCTAATATTCTAGAAAATGCAAACTAATCTCTAGTGAGGGGAAGCAGACCGATGGTGGTATAGGGAAGAAGTCAGAGTAGGAGGTGTGGGAACTAACTGAAGATCACAGAGGGCTATAACATAACTTTGGATTTGAATTTGACAGGTATCAGATTCTTGCCTATAAAGTAAGGCTGTATGATGGAACCCTTAAAGACTTTATTTGGAATTCAGTAATATGAAGTATTTAAAATATTCTATGTATATATATCTTTATCTTTTCTTGCTTGAATTACAATTTCAGAAACCTGTGTCTTTATTGTATGCTAATATACAAGAGCACTAATAAAAAGGGTGATAATGATAGGGTTATATCCTTATGATAAAAATTCAGACTATATTAAGAAGCAAATATCTATTTCAAAAATTGAAAGGAATAATTCATTTAAATAAGTATTTGTTCTCTACCTTATGAAGGAGACAGTCACATAAGTAATCACATAAATAAATGTAAATTTAACATGGTGACAAGTGCTGTGAAGAAGTATTACATGGAAGCATGAGAGACTTTAGCTAAGAAATGGGAATAAGTTACAAAGGTTTCCTGAAGGAAAAGGCAGGTGAACTAAGAAACAGAGGATGAGCAGGTATAACCAGCTGAAGAGAGAAGTGAAAAGTGTTCTAGGAACAGTTGACACAAAGGCCCTGTAGTGGGAGGAAAAATGGTGAGTCCCAGAGACTGAAAAATGTTGTGTAAAAGTAATTTCAATTGATTTAAATAGTATGCTAAAGAAATACTTTAATAAATATTTGCAGCACTCTTTTTGTAATAACTTAAAAATCACAGCCACACTACACTATTTTGAACACTGTCTTCACCTTCTGGACTGCTCTCTGTAAGAAGTGTATGCTGACACATGAGCAGTCACCAGTGTTTTGCCTAATGTCATCTCGGTTTTCTTAATTTTTTTTTTTTTTTTACAGAGACAGAGAGAGTCAGAGAGAGGGATAGACAGGAAAGACAGACAGGAACGAAGAGAGATGAGAAGCATCTATCATTAGTTTTTCGTTGCCGCTGCAACACCTTAGTTGTTCATTGATTGCTTTCTCACATGTGCCTTGACCGTGGGCCTTCAGCAGATCGAGCAATCCCTTGCTGGAGCCAGCATTCTTGGGTCCAAGCTGGTGAGCTTTTGCTCAAGCCATCATCTTGGTTTTCTTTTCATGTCATTTCAGCTCTTCCCTGTTTTCTCTGAGGCCATCTTCCAAAAAAGGACCAGTCACAATGACAGTGAAATTATTTTTTATTTCAGGTGAACTGTCATCTCATGACTCACCCATCTCAGTCCAATATCTGGGCTCGATCCAAATCACCATCAGCAACTGTCCATCTATCCCTGCCTTACGAAAGGGCTTAAGAAAAATGGAACAGCAGATAAGGAAGAGGTTCTAATCTAAAACATGACCTTTTCCTTCAAAGAAATTAAAATGATACTGAGGCAAATAATTTATATAAGTGATTATTTTTCAGAACAGAACAACACTGCTCAGAGAAGAGCACTGAAATGAATTGGATATGTTGGAAAGGTTCCCCAAAAAAGTGGTGTTGGTCTAGGCCAGGGGTTGGGAAACAATGGCTCGTGAGCCAGATGTGGCTCCTTTGATGGCTGCATCTGGCTTGCACACAAATCTTTAATTAAAAAAAAAAACGTTAAAAATATAAAACATTCTCATGTATTACAATCCATTAATTTCCTACCGCTCATGATGATGTCTGCAGGTGGCTGGAGCCAATCACAGTTGTCCTCTGGGACAACACCAAGTTTTTATTGGATAATGCATAATGTAGACAGGTCGTTGTGAGGTCAGGAAGTAAACTTCCCTCCTTTTAATCAAGTTGTCAGCTAGCTAGTTGCAGAAACCCTTTTGATGAAGAAGATGGCTAAAAAAAAAAGGATGAGGAGTATCGTACTTTTCAGCAGGAATGGACAGAGAAATTCACCTTTGTGGGGAGAGCAGGTTCTGCAATGTGTCTAATATGCAATGATAAAATTGCATCAATGAAATGGTCAAATATAAAGCGGCACTTCGAAACACTCCATATTACATTTGCATCGAAATATCTAGCGGGGACAGCAGGGAGAAAGCATGTCAAGAGCTACTGTGCAGAGTGCAAGCTAGTCAGCAGAAACTCTGTGTTTGGACCCAACAAGGTGACTGGAATTTGGCTAGCTTTGCTAGTGCTTTAGCAATTGTGAGAAATGGAAAGCCACTCACAGATGGGGAGTATGCCATTCATGCTTGATGTTGCCAATAAATTTATGATGACTTTTCAGATAAAAAATATAATAATCAAACAAATAAAAGACATGCCTCTGTCAGCAAGAACTGTTCACGATTGTACAATCATGATGGCAAATCAAATTGAGGCAACACAAGTGAAAGACATAAGTGCAGCACCATTCCTTCTCTCGCTTTGGATGAGTCAATAGAAATAGTCATTTATCTCAGTTCAGCGTGATTGCAAGGTATGCTGTCGGTGACACACTACGTAAGGAAAGTCTTGCTGTTTTGCCTATGAAAGAGACAACAAGAGGGGAGGATTTATTCAAGTCTTTCACAGAGTTCGCTAAAGAAAAAAATCTACCGATGAATAAACTTATTTTGGTTTGTACGGATGGTGCTCCGTGCATGGTGGAGAAAAACAGAGGATTTGTAGCGCTTCTTTGTGAACATGAAAAGAGACCCATCCTAAGTTTTCACTGCATCCTACATCAGGAGGCAATTTGTGCTCGGATGTGTGGCAAGCAGCTTGGTGAGGTGATGTCGCTGGTCATTCGGGTGGTCAACTTATTGTTGCTCGAGCTTTAAATGGTCGTCAGTTTAAAACACTACTGGATGAAGTTGGGAATAATTATCCTGGTCTGCTTCTGCACAGCAGTGTGCATTGGTTGTCAAGAAGGAAGGTGAGCAGTTTTGCGGATGTCTGAGTGAAATCCGGACTTTTCTTGAAATGAAAAGCATCGAGCATCCTGAGTTAGCTAACACTGAATGGCTCCTGAAGTTCTACTATCTCGTGGACATGACTGAACATCCGAATCAGCTCAATGTGAAAATGCAAGGCATTGGAAATAGTCTTATCCCTACCTTCAACAAGCAGTGTTTGTATTTGAAAACAAGCTGGAACTCTTCATTGCCAACATTGAAACAGGTCCTTTACTACACTTTGAAAAACTGGAAGAGTTTAAAGATGCATGCACAGCAAGTGACCCTGCTCAACATCTTGATCTCCAGCAGCTTGCGGGCTTCAAATCTAATCTCCTACAGTCATTCAAAGCACGTTTTGGACAATTTCGTGAGCACACTCGTCTTTTTAAGTTCATCACCCATGCACATGAGTGTGCAGTGGAAACCGCCAACCTGAGTTACATCCCTGGTGTCTCCATCAGAGATTTTGAGCTACAAGCTGCTGATCTGAAGGCCTCAGACATGTGGGTGAATAAGTTCAAGTCACTGAATGAAGATTCGGAAAGACTTGCACAATAGAGTTGGCGAGCAAACACAAGTGGGGAGAAATGAAAAAACTTCAACCTGTGGACCAGCTGATTATCAAAACTTTGAATGTGCTTCCCGTCACATACCACACACTGCAGCATGTGAGTATTGCTGTACTGACAATGTTTGGCTCTACGTATGCATGTGAGCAGTCTTTCTCACATCTAAAGAATGTTAAGACCAACCTACGATCATGTTTAATGGATGGAAGTCTCAACACCTGCATGAAGCTTAACCTCACCACGTATCTACCAGACTACAAAGCTACCAGCAAAACCATGTAGCACCAGAAGTCGCATTAATGGTAAGAAGTACTTTATTCATCACTGGTTAGCAAAAGCATAAAAACGTTATTAAAAAGAATTCAGAGACTTATTGTACTTTAAAAATGTTGTTCTTACATAATATGCACACATTTACTTATATTTAGTGTTAAACATATTGTATGGCTCTCATGGAGTTACATTTTAAAATATGTGGCGTCCATGGCTCTCTCAGCCAAAAAGGTTCCCGACCCTTGTTCTAGGCTGAGAACAGTCTGTAGGAGAGGAGAGGGAAGAGAGATACCCTCGCATTCCTGGCAGAGAAAATAGTACAAGCAGGTCCATAAAAACAGATAAGAAGGGGTCTAAGCCTCAGGGAGGAGGGGATGCTGCTGCTATTAATAACAGTGAAGTTTGGAACACAGTGAGCAAGAACTTTCTGTGTAGCATGCAAAATACACTTAAAGAGATGGTAAAAAGCCAGATAGGTAGAGATGGAGGAAGAAGAACTCAGCTTTAAATGTCTCGTAGTCTAGAAATTATTCATATTTAAATTTCTTTGCACTGTTCATAAATACAACTTCTGATCTTTTACCAGAAGAAAATCGAATAGCTACTTTAATACTGCAAACTGAACTTTATATCTGCAGGTTTTAGATATGTAGGAAATAGGTTTAGATATTCAAATTACATGAAAAGTTCAATTAAAGTAAAATTCTGTGGAAAGTAAGAATTTGGCTGAAAGAACTAATTAATAGTATTATCTCCATTTCCCTTAGTATAATCTTGTTCAAATTTGATTATATACAAATATATATTATACATCTCTCTTCCACACACTGAGGGAGGGGGCAGTGGCGGGAAGGAGAGGTAGGGAGGGAAAATGGGAGGATAAGAGTGAGGGAAAGGACTATGGGAGGAAAGAGAGAAGGAGAAAGAAATTAATTTTGACTGATTGATAACAATATAAACAGAGCATTTTGTTTGAGTTCCCAAATACCTGTGAAAGTGCGAACATCTTTCTGTGATATGTGTGTGATTCTAGTACTCAGACGTGCAAATTTTTCACAAAGAATGACTTCTAAATGCAAACCAACTACTTGATTTAGTGCTAAACTTATAAAACAATGACTAAAAAAAATTAGTGGTGTTGAATTTACTGAGAAGCAGCATATCTGAATAGGGATAACTATTCAAAACCATGCTTACTATGCTTTCAGGTTATTTTCAGATAAATTTGATCATTAGTGCTTTTTGTTGTATATACTTATGTTAGAATCTAAACTACATGTGAGATATGACTCCACTGTTGTTCAAACTGTGCCAGTTCTGCTTGAATTACCTGACTTATTGCTTTAATCCTATTTCACTAGGACTGTGATTTTGTTCCATGCCAGCAGTATCAGTATCAGATGAGTCTGCTAACAGCTGAGTACTTTTAAGTTGGAAACAATGGTATGCAGCAGAGAAATCCTTCCAAGGCTAATAAGCGGCCACCAGACCTTTAATGTAGATTGTGCAAAAACAGTGACCTTACTAAAGAATTTAATTCAGTGATGCCTTTTCTCAGTGCATAAGGTAATCTTTCCAAATTAAGACTTTCACAATTTCTTTGCTAAAACTATACACTTTAATAAGACTAAAAATATTTTAATAACCACAATGGATAAAGTCTTAGTGTGCTGAGTCATTTCTTTACCAAATATTTACTCAGCATATTGTTGGGCATACAATGGTAGACAAAAGCAGAAATGATCCCCTACTCTTACAAAGCTTTATAGTCAGGCTAGGGAGCCAGACATTAATCAAAATGGACTGTGAATAAATGTAAAATGACAAGTACAAGGAGGGAGAGGTACAAATAAGAAGAGTGGGTCACATAAGGTATCTCTGAGGAGGTTATGACTGAGCTAAAAGAGAGTAAAAAATTATTATTTTTAAATAAATAAGGGAGGAGTGATAGGTTAAGATTCAAATTTGAACTGAAAAAATAAAGGGATACTGATAGGAGAAGCCTCTTCAGAGTACACCTTATAGATTTTATTACTTGAGATTTGTTTGGAGGTTCTAGCAGGGAAGCGCAGTACTCGTATACCCTTGACCGAAGAATGGTCCTCTACCCTATTGGGGAAGGGCATCCTCTTCGACCGATCACGCAGCTTCGGGAGGGACACACATGAAGCATTGAGGGAGGAAGTGGACACCTGCCTAGCCAGCCAGATCAGCCAAATCAACCCTGGCCATTGATGGGGTGACAGATGTTGCAGTGAGATCGCCCTCATATCCTAGATTTTATTACTTAACAGATGCATTTAATAAGTAGTGTCATTTTCATTATTAAATTTGACACAAGCAATATTTTGAGATCTTCAAAGGAACTAATAACACTGGGGAACAAGTTTTTTTCATTTTCTGTTGCATGAGATTTTAGAACTTTTTCTATATACTTCTGCTTCACTGATTCTAAAGCTGAAATCCATTTTTTTTAGTGCATAATCTAGTCTTTATGCAATTTTAATTTCTTTTTTTACACTTAATAGCATGCATTGATTTTTAAATTGGAGTTAAAGGGCAATGACTCTTGGATTGAACATAACCACAAGGCAATTAATGTTTTTCAAACATCACTTTTACATAATTGTAGTTGTTCTTAAATGTAAAAAATTATTATCTGATAAAAACACCCTCTTATTTTGTTTTAAGATTGAATCATAGCTTCTTCTAGTAGGCGTAAATGTAAGAATAGTCCTGACACATTCTGTATATATGTGGCTGTTAAACACTTCAACGTCAAAGGCGCAATATTTCATCATTTGTCACATGTGCATATATTGCCTATTTTCAAGTTCCCCTTGGCGATCAAGACAAGAATTGGGCTCCTCATATTGTGTGTCATAATTGTGAGGAAATGCTTCATGACTGGACAAAAGGAAAACACAAAGGAATGCCTTTTGCTATTCCTATGGTTTGGCGTGAACCTAAGGACCACAGCAGTGACTGCTATTTCTGTCTGATCGATAGAAAGGGCATCGGCAAGAAAAAACAGCATATGATCGCAGATCCTAATATTCCTTCAGCAATACAACCTATCCCACACTCTGAGACACTCCCGGTTCCAGTTTTCAATGGTTTTATTTCTTCTAAGAACGAAGAAAGTGAACATGGTGATAAAGTGTATTTTGATAAGATGCATGAGGAAATGGTTGTAGAATCTGAAGGGTTTTCTTCTGATGCCAAGCAGTAAGTAATGTTTGGTAATGTTTATGCAGTGGTTCCGACTGGTTATTGAATTCATCTGCAAAAAGATTATAATGACATAAAAATTGTCCTCGACTTTCTGAAGTATGAGGAGCATAACTGGATCATTTGTGTGGATCTTAGAATGGTAAATTTCCTGGTAGGACAACAGAGAGGTTTCACAAAGTATCTTTGCTTTCTGTGTTTGTGGGACAGCCGAGCTCGGGAGAAACACTGGACACAGAAGGAGTGGCTGAAATGTGAAGCTCTGGAAGTAGGGATGTAAAATATTGTGAATGAACCTGTAGTTAATTGAGACAGGATCATTTTTCCCCCACTTCACATCAAACTTGGCTTAATAAAGCAGTTTGTTAAGGTTTTGAATAGAGAAAGCAAATGCTTTCAACATATTATTTCTGCATTTCCTGCTTTGTCTTTCGAGAGGATAAAAGCAGGTGTATTCGATGGACCTCAAATTCGAATGCTCATACGTGACAAAGAATTTGCCAGGAAGATGAATAAGGAGGAGAAAACAGCTTGGCAGTCTTTTGTGGCACTTACAAAGAACTTCCTTGGCAACAAAAAAGCAGAAAACTATGAACTTCTGGTTCAAAGGATGCTGCTGGCTTTCCACCACATTGGATGTAACATGAGCATTAAGATTCAATTCCTGAACATTCAGTCACCTTGATAAGTTTCCCGAAAATCTTTGAGCTGTTAGTGTTGAGCAGACTACTGCTGGAGTATCAAACGAGATTGTCCTCAACAAGTACACAAATGCAAGAACTACAAACACAAATTTTTGTCTGAATAGAATTTAAATGTTTTGTGCAAATTTTATGATTGTTTTAATATGTACTATTTCAAAATTGTAGACAAATACTGATGCAATATCTTTTAGTGTATTTGTGTATTTACTGCATTATATAAATTATTATATTTTCACAAGATGATGCCCAAGAAGACATCCTACTTCATTATGTTAAACTAAATGTTAAAAATTTTACAGTAAGATGAAAACCTAAAATCTTGAATTGCAAAAAAACTGTACCTTACAGAGAAAAACTAATGTCAGATTTGAGATCAGCACACTCGAATTAGGTAAGAACAAGTGTTTTTGTGGATGCAACAAAAATTTTGTTGCTCAGCGTAATTGATTTATTAATATTTATAAAATATCAATACTAGTTTCTCTGGTTAAAAAGTATCTGTAATTAACTGAGGTCCCATCAGAAGCTATTACTTCCTTAGAGGATCCTTCTTCCCTGTGTCCAGTGTTTGAATTAAAGGGGAATCCAATGACTATAGCAGTAACTCATCCCCTTAAGAAAAGTGAGCGACCACAAGGGTGGAATGGCATGGTGTGAGGTGGTAGAGAGAACAGTGAATATGGGAATTGATACAACAGGTGAATTTCCAGCTCTGCCATTTACAGGCTATGTGACCTTCTGAAAGTAAGTGAATCTCCCTAAGTCTCAAATTCCTTATTTTAAATTGGAATTTGTTATGAGCACTCAATATGATAGTGTTTATGAAACACTTAAAAATTGTAATACGTACTTGGTATACATGCTAAGCATTATTATTTAAATAATAATCCTTACATTTGATACCCATAGGATGTTGAGATTTAATAATCATACAAATTTTATGTAATTGTGTTGCAAAAATATTGGCTTTTTGAAAGGCAATTTTCTCATAATATGCAACAAAGATAAAATATTCAGGAATTGTATCCTCTTAAACTACATGTCTGATATTGCAGACTTTAGTGTCCAATCTCCAATTAGGTTTCTTTTAAATCCATATTAATTAAATGTTCACAAAAGTACATCAGTGTGTGATAACAAAATATGATCTTTTCAGTATACCTCAATGAACTAACTCAAAATATAGTGGAACAACAGAGAGAAAGAAAGAAAGAATGAATCATGTATATTATACATCTGAGGAAATTTTTCTGAAAGTATTATAGTTATGTTACTTTAAAGCCCTACAGTATTTCCTAATTAAAACTCAAGTGTTAGGAACCACAAAACAGAAAATACTAAATTTAGATTAGAATAAATTAAATAAATCAGCATTTTTTAACTTTTGTGTGTGGTGGTTATGGACTTGAGAAGCAATGTGAAATGAAGACTAACTTAAAACAACTGCTATTTAATCCTCATTCGCTCTGCCAGAACCTTCGGTAAAAGCTATGGTCATTTATTGCTGGAATTCCAATCTACAATTTTTCTAAGCCCTTTAGAATGTGGCATATTTGCTTCACCTCTTCACTTAGCTCTTACCTCTTTCAAATATTTTACTCTGGATGTTTCAGAATACAAAGATTTTTACTTAGTTCAAATTGATTAAAAAAGCAGCAATCCCAGGATCAGCAGGAAGAGTAAGTACAATAAAATCCCTGTTTAAAAACAAGCAAACAAAAACCCTTTCTGGCCACTTCTTCCTCAGTAGGACACTCTATTTACCTCCAAATTACTCCTCTAATTTTAAACAACTTGTCTAGTTAATTTCCTGTCTGTGATCAGGGACTGTAAGTGAGGTTCATTTTCTTATCTACATCATGTAGGTAATTAAAGGAAATTGAAAGTGGGCAGTGAAGCTTTTATGCAACTGGGATTGAAGCTGAATGGAGGGCAGCAAGGTCAGTCGAGTCCATTATATTTTTATGTGAGAGGCTGGTCTGTCTACCCTGTCCTTGTTTATTTAGTGTAGGCTGGACAGGCTACTAACTGCAAATCTATGTCTCTGATTTGCCCAGCTGTCCATGAATAAAGACATCTTTCCCCGCAAATGTTAAGTGACAGTGATTGACAACCTGTGATGAACTCTGCTTGTAACCCCCTGCTACTGTTTTCTGGATTGCAAAATAAAAACCAGAATAAAGAAACATCTTTCATAATCATATCAAAAGGGCCCTGCTGTTCAATAGTTTTCATTTTGTTTCCCTTTTCATTACAAACCTCAATCTGTTCGACAAATGCCATAAACTCAGCCACTCCATGTTAAGGGGAAAAAAACCATATGTATGTATGCCGCTACATGCTGCTTGCATATTTACACTGATTTGAGTTTACTGGGGATACACACTCGTACATAATGGTTTATTCACAACATTGTATCACTAACTTATTTGCTTGTTCTCCCAAGAACAATCTGGCAGAGATTCCTTTCTGCAATTAGTTTAGTTAGGGCTCTGGGAGCTTTATTCAATACATGTCCTTGTGCTCCTTAAATACACTAACTGTACAGCTTACCTTTTAGATTTGTTAAAATCAGAAGCTTATTAAACACTTACAATCTATGTTGGCTTTTACTATAGTGAAAGTGTGTGAACAGTGAATTTTGTTTGAGTGTGCATGTGTACGTGTGTTTATGCATATTGTTTTTCAGGTGCACTAACTTCAGAGTCTGCTTTACTTCAGCAAATTGCTGGGGTTAGAAACAGCCAGAATGGGTTCATGCTTGGTCTCATGTGAGTGTTACGTAACACCACACTGGTGCTTTCATGGGCTGCACACATCACTGCCTATATTGATCTCACTAAACAGCAGATAAGAGGGCACTTGTATAGTGGGGATAGCAACCTGATCAATGTGAGAGACTAAAGAAGCTTTATGCTATAACTTAATCTCTGTCATGGGAAAAGTAAAACTTATAAAGTTAATGAGTTCTAGACTTTAAGTAGCACTTGATTAATTTGTAACATTCTGAGGCGTTAAAACAAACCAAAATTAGTTTCTCACATTCCAGTGCTGTCTTTTGGCCACTGAAGCTGTAGAAAAAGCATTTCAGTAAATTTCCCTGATAGGAACACTGTTTAATTTCTGTGCCTTTCCAAAGTATTGAATTAAATACATATTATGTATTTTATAATAATATTTGAAAAATAATTGGCTTTTACCAAGCCAGGTCTGGATATATTAAGGGATAAGAAAATATATCTCATATTTTTATCTTTATTATTTTAGTTTAACCTTTTCTTAATCATAATCTACTAAAACACTAAGTGTGATATAGCATATTTTTAAATCATATATATAATTAGTATTGTTTATGACACTTATGATTTGTACTTTTATTAAAATTATCTATACAAACAAATTATGTTACTATATTGAATAAAGTAATTATGTCTAAAATAAAGGCACTAAAAAGTAGACTTGCTTGGAACATATAATAACTTCAAAATTCAATGAAAAATACACCAGGAATAAACTTAACATTTTATGTTAAAGGAATAAAAAAAACTCCTTCCTTATATAAAACACTTAAATGAAAAATAAAACTAAGATCTGATTAATTCTGCAATAATTATATATATATTTTTCTAATATACACACAATTTGCTTCACTAAAAGTATCAACATAATTTTATTATATGCAGATGGTGAAAATGTAAATAGTGATGGATATCATTGAAATTACTCATAGATCTATGTGTGTTTCTTTAAAAGCCTATGTGAATATATGTGTCTGATTTGTATCAATGTTTTAAACTTATGGACATATATTTGGCCTTCAACCAATTAGGTCAAGCATAGAATCACTTGCCAAAAATAAATATGAACAAGAATAATACCTTATTCTTTCCATTGTAGGAATAACCACCTGGTTGACAGCTGGATTTTAAGGGATCTTATAATAGTGGGTACCAGCAGGTCTGTTGTACTTAAAATAATTTCATTGGTAAGAATTCCATCAGAAACTTCTATTTCCCAGGATTTATAGCTAAGTCCTTAAAAAATTGGTCTTTGATGAAACTTGAAAAAAATTCCTCAGTTTTCAAAGATATAATAAAAATGCCTTAGAGCTTAACAATGTTTAGATATTTTCCTTTTAAGAAATAAAAATCTTGAGGCTGGCTATCAGCTTTGAGTACTAAAAGGAATAACTGAGATTAGCAGCAACATATAATACTTCTAAATGGTTAAATGTCACACTTTGCAATCCATCTTTAAAAGCTAAATAAACTTTTTCTTATCACCTTGTTTCTGCTTTGAACTTTACATATTAGGGTAACTTTATAATTTGCATTTCTATAGGCTATGAGAGTATATTAAATGTAAAAAAAACAAACAAAAAACTAAAACAAAAATAAAACCCTAGGTTGAAACATTAAGACACTTCTAAACTATTTAATATTTAAATATTTAAACTGTTTAAATATTTAAAATACATATACAAACTACACATACAAAAAGCATATATACAAACTACATATACAAGAAGCATATATACAAACTACATATACAAAAAGCATATATACAAACTACATATACAACTACATATACAAATTACATATACATATACACATACAAGAATACATATACATATACAAACTACATATATAAAACTACATATACAAACACTACATATATAAAAAGTATATTTTTCTTCTAGGAGTTAAGAACTACATATACAAAAAGTAAAATAAGTTTAAGAGTGAAATGTCCAAACAGCCCAACATATAAAAAATATTATAAGATAATAAATAGAAGAGTGATTGACAAATAAATGAAAAACACACCAGCGTCATGCATTTAGAAAAAGTAGTAAATCACTGAATCTGAGTAAGAAGGGAGCTGAGCCAAGATGGATGGATGAATGGATGTCATGCACATTATGAGCGTGGGAATCATAAGCCAAGGTGCGAAGTTGAGTAAATATGCAGCATGTTTAAGGATGAGAGCAAGAAGGGTGATCAGGAGAATGGGGGTGGATTTGTGAGTCTAATGGAAGGGATAGTTAAAAAAGGAAAACTGATGAGGGCTTTGACAGTCAGGTAAAGGAAATGATCCTTTATTATGTACATAATGTTAGATTTTTGAGGGGAGAAATGAAGCAAATAATGTTTTAAAACAGATAAACTGGCAGGGATGAGTTGGGTGGATTAAAGGGGAAAGAGAATCTAAAGTAGAAGATGACTTAGGAGACTTTAGCACAGTTGTTTAGCAACAGGGAGATAAGAATCCAGACGGGAGCTAAAGAATGGGCATTTTATTTTAAATGGGAGAAACCTGAGAAAACAATTATAAAGGAAGTACTGAATGGTCTTGGTAACTAGATTATTATGTGGAATTGGGGAGGAGAAGAGAAGGAGCCATGGATTATTCTAAGGAAATCATCTTGCCGGTATGAAAGAATCCAAATACCACTGACAAGCAAAGTAACGACAGTAATCCTGTCTTCTAGAAATAATGAAGAGCAAGCTTGAGACATCCTGAGTTTGGGTCACATAGGGACAGTCAAGCAAGAATGTCCACTGAGCAAGCAGAAGTGTGGAACTGTCGTTCAGAAGAGGTCAAGACTGGTGATTGAACTATAAGATTCATCTATTTAAAAGTAATATTTTAAACTAAAATTGTGTGACTTGAGAAAGTGAGTACATAGAAAAGTAGATAAACAAGAAAAAAAGTCTGGAGAATAACTAGAGGTTGGAAAAGGAGACAATGTCAAACCATAAGAAAAAGAACCAGATACGATGTACAAATGCATTTTAGGGATGAAGAGTATCAAGAAGTAATAAATATCAAGTGCTATAAAACGATCAAAGAGAATGAGCAGTAAGACAAGAATGTAGAACTGGATAATGAGGTGGACACTATGGACCTCTGAAATGTTGAACAGTAATCCAGATTTAGGAAAGGAAGAATGAGCAAAGGGAAAAAAAAACGGCAACAACAGGCTGAGATCTCATTCTTTACTTTGACAGTAAATGAGAGAAAGGAAATAAAGAAGGCAATTTGAGGATGATGATAAAACCAAATAAAGAGATTTCTTCCTCTCCCTGGATTAAGGGTGACCTACACATGTTCAGAAGGGCTTTCTTTTTTGTTTTTTAGTTAAAAAACTTATTTTAAAGTTTGTAAGAAACAATACCAAGAGTACTACTGAGAAAATTTTACAATGAAAGAGTTAAGGGAAGAGAACCATGGGAGCAACAGGGGGAAGAGAATCCAGACAGGAGCTAAAGAATGGGCATTTTTTTTTTTTTTTTAAATAGGAGAAACCTGAGAAAACAATTATAAAGAAAATACTGAATGGTCTTGGTAATTAGAGCCAGCTTGTGAGAATCAACTGTTGCCCATTTTATAGAATATATTACATTTTATCTATTCATGATGGACACTTGGGTTGTTTCCACTTTTTAGCTATTATGAACATGTTTCAATCCCTTTGCAGATCTTACGGATACATAGCAGTGAAATTGGTGTGCCAACCGGTAACTTCACTTAACACTTTGAGGAACAGGTAAACTGTTTCCCAATGTGGCCACATCATTTTTCATTCCCACTGTATCCACAGCAATATTTGTTATTGTCTGTCTTTTTTATTATAACCATCCCAGTGGGTATAAAGCGATATCTCATTGTGGTTTTGATTTGCATTTCCATAATAACTAATGATGTCGAGTACCTTTTTATGTACTTACCAGCCTATTGTATATCTTCTTTGTAAAAGTGTCAATCTAGATCCTTTGCCCATTTTTAAATTGAGCCATCTATCTTTTTAATGTTTACATAAAAATATTCTTTATATATTCTGGGTGAAAGTTCTTTATCAGATGTATGATATGCAAATACTTTCTTGCATTAAGTGAGCTATCTTTCCTTTTCTTGATGGTATATCATTTGCAGCAGAAGAGCTTATTTGATGAAGCCCAATTTATCCATTTTTTTTGCTTTTGTTGCTTGAACTTTTGGCATTTATCTAAAAAGCCATACCTTAACCCAAGGTAAGGAAATTTTACACTTATGTTTTCTTCTAAGAGTATTATAATTTTGGTCCCTACATTTTGTTTTATGGTCAATTTAGAGTTAATTATAATTTATAGTTTAAGGAAAGGGTTCACCTTTATTCTTTAGTATGTAAATATACATTATCTCAGCAGTTTAAAAAATTTTTATTTAGAAAATTAACTTTAACATGGTGACATTGATTAATAAGAATACAAAGGTTTCAGATAAACATTTCTATAGCATCTGAACTGTTGGTTATGTTGTATACCCATCACCCAAAGTCAAATCATCTTCTGTCACTTTATTAGTCCCTCTTTACACCCTCCCACCGACCACTCCCCAACATCCTCCTCCCTCTGGTAAACACTTTTACCTATGTCCATGAGTCTGTTTTATATCTCACCTAGGTGTGAAATTATACAGCTCATAGCTTTCTCTGATTTACTAATTTCAGTTAGTATAATGTTCTCAAGGCCCACCCATGTTGTTGTAAATGTCACTATGTCATAATTTCTTATGGCCGAGTAGTATTCCATTGTATATATGTACCAATCTTCTTTATTTAATCCTCTGTGGAGGGACACTTTGGTTGTTTCCATGTCTTGGCCACCATCAATAATGCTGCAATGAACATGGAGATGAAAGTGTCTTTACATACCAATGTTTTCGAGTTTTGAGAGAAGATACTCAGTAGAGAGGTTGCTGGGTCATGTGGTAGTTCTATTCTTAATTTTTTGAGGAACCACCATGCTTTCTTCCAGAATGGTTGTACTAATTTGCATTTCCACTATCAGTGAATGAGGGTTCCTTTTTCTCCACAGCCTCTCCAACACTTGTTATTACTTGTCTTATTGATAACAGCTAATCTAACAGGTGTGAGGCAGTATCTCATTGTACTTTTGATTTGCATTTCTCAAATAGCTAGTGAGGATGTGTATTTTTTCATGAATCTGTTGGCCATTTGTATGTCCTCTTGGGAGAAGTGTCCGTTCAGTCCTCTCTCCATTTTTTTAAATTGGATTGTTTGCTTGTTTGTTGCTGAGCTTGGTGAGTTATTTTGAATATTAATCCCCTTTGGAGCTGTTGTTTGCAAATATAATCTCTCATTTAGTTGGTTGCTTATTTGTTTTGTCAGTTTCTTTTACTGTGCAGAAGCGTTTTAGTTTGATATAGTCCCATCCACTTACTTTTGCCTTTACTTCTCTTGACTTTGGGGTCAAATTCATAAATTGTTCTCTACGGCCAAGGTCCATGAACTTAGTACCTATGTTTTCTTCTATGTAATTTATTGTTTCGGATCTTGTATTTAGGTCTTTGATCCATTTTGAATTGATTTTTGTGCAGGGGGACAGACAGTAGTTAAATTTCATTCTTTTGCACATCACTTTCCAATTTTCCCAGCACCATTTATTGAAGAGGCTTTCTCTTCTCCATTGTTTGGGCTCCTCTGTTGAAGATGACTTGTCCATATACATGTGGTTTTATTTCTGGGATCTCAATTCTGTTCCATTGGTATGTATGTTTGCTTTCCTGGCAATACCATGCTGTTTTGATTATCGTGGCTCTATAGTATAATTTATAGTCAGGTAGTGTGATACCTCTGGCTTCATTCTTTTACCTCAGGATTGCTTTGGGTATTCAGGTTTTTTTATAGTTCCATACAAACCTGGTAAATTTTTGTTCTATTTCTTTAAAAAAACGACATTGGGATTCTGATGGAGATTGCATCAAATTTGTATATTGCTTAGGGTAATATGGCCATTTTAACTATGTTGATTCTTCCACTCCATGAACATAGAATATTTTCCCATTTCGTTGTGTATTTCAATTTCCATCAATAATGTCTTGTAGTTTTCAGTATATAGGTTCTTCACATCATTTATTTATTCCTAGGTATTTAATTTTCTTTTGTTGGCAATTGCAAAAGGAACTTTTTTTTAGTTCATTTTACAATGTTTCATCGTTGGTGTATAGGAAAGCAGTGGATATTTGTATATTGATTTTTTATCCTATGACTTGACTGTATTGGTTTATTGTTTCTAACAGTTTTTCGGTGGAGTCTTTGGGGTTTTCTGTATACAGGATCATGTCATCTGCAAAAAAGTGATACTTTACTTCTTCTTTCCCGATATTGAAGCTATTTCTTTATTTCTCTTGCTTGATTGCTCTAAAACTTCCAGAATTATGTTAAGAGTGGAAAGAGTGCACAGCCTTGTCTTGTTCCTGACTTTAGAGAAAAAACCTTCAATTTTTCACCATTTAATATTATATTAGTTGATGGTTTGCCATTTATGGCTTTTGTTATGTTGAGGTACTTTCCATCTACTCTGATTTTATTGAATGCTTCTAACATAAAGGGGTGTTGTATCTTATTGAATGCCTTTTCTGCATCTTTGATAAGATCATACGATTTTTGTTCTTTGTTTTATTGATGTGGTCTATTACATTGATCCATTTCCATATGTTGAACCATCCTTGTGCTCCTGGAATGAATCCCACTTGTTTGTGATGTATAATATTTTTAAATATGTTATTGTATTTAATTTGGTACTATTTTGTTCAGGATTTTTGCATCTGTATTCATTAGAGATACTGGTCTGTAGTTTTCTTTTTTGTGTGTGTTGTTCTTGTGAGGTTTTGGTATGAGGGTTATATTGGCCTTATAAAATGTGTTGGGGAATGCTGCTTCTTCTTTTATTTTTTGGAAGACTTTGAGAAAAATAGGTACCAAATCTTCTTTGAATGTTTGGTAGAATTCATTAGGGTAGCCATCTGATCCTGGACTTTTGTTTTTGGGAAGATTTTTGATAGTTGTTTCTATGTCTTTCCTGCTTATAGATCTATTTAGGTTTTCCACTTTTTCGTGAATCAGTCTAAGAAAACTGTATAGTTATAGGAATTTATACATTTCCTCTAGGTTGTTGAATTTGGTGGCATATAATCTTTCATAATATTCTACTATGATCCTTTGTATATCTATGATGTCTGTGGTGATTTCTACTCTTTCATTTTGGATTATGAGTCCTTCCTCTTTTTTCCTTAGTAAATCTAGCCAGTGGTTTGTCGATTTTATTGATCTACTCAAAGAACCATCTCTTTGTTGTATTCATTCTTTCTATATTTTTTTTGCTATTTGATTTAGTTCTGCTGTAATTTTTACTATTTCCTTTCTTCTGCTGACTTTGGGTTGCCTTTGTTCTTTTTTTCTAGTTCCTTAAGGTGTTATGTTAGGTTGTTTACTTGGGATCTCTCTTGTTTCCTGATATAAGCCTGTGTTGATATAAACTTCCCTCTTATTACTGTTTTTGCTGAATCCCCGAAATTTTGATGTGTCGTGTTGTCATATTTGTCTGTATATATCTTTTGATCTCTGCTTTTATTTCTTTGACCAAGTCATTTTCTAGAAGTATGCTGTTTAATTCCCATATTTTTGTGGGTTTCTTTACTTTCATTTTATAGCTGAATTCAAATATGGATGCCTCATGATCAGAAAACATGCTTGGTATAATTTCAGTCTTCCTGAATTTGTTTTCTTTATTTTTTCCTTTTTCACAGAGCCAGAGAGAGGGATAGATAGGTACAGACAGATAGGAACGGAGAGAGATGAGAAGCATCAATCATCAGTTCTTTGTTGCTGTTGCGACATCTTAGTTGTTCATTGACTGCTTTCTCATATATGCCTTGACCGTGGACCTTCAGCAGACTGAGTAACCCCTTGCTGGAGCCAGCAACCTTGGGTCCAAGTTGGTGAGCTTTTGCTCAAACCATATGAGCTCACACTCAAGCTGGCGACCTCGGGGTCTCGAACCTGGGTCCTTCTGCATCCCACTCCAACGCTTTATCCACTGCGCCACCGTCTTGTCAGGCCTGAATTTGTTGATGTTAGTTTTGTGGCCCAACTTGTGGTCTATCCTTGCGAATGTTCCATGTACACTGGAGAAGAATGTATAATCTGACATTTTGGGATAAAATGTCCTATTAATGTCTATAATTCCCATTTGGTCCAGAATATTATTAAAAGCCAATATTTCCTTCCTTCCTTCCTTTCATTATTTCTATCTCCTTCCCTCCTTTTGTTCTCTCTCTTCCCTCCTTTCCTCTCTTTCTCCCCCTCCCTATCCTCCCTCTTTCAGAGACAGACTCCCGCATATGCCCTGAATGAAATCCATCCGGAAACTCCCTTCTGAGGCTGATGCTCTACCCATTTGGGGTTGCTGCTCCATTATTAGGCAATGGAGCTATTCCAGCACCTAAGGTGAGACCATGTAGCCATCCTCAGCACCTGGGGCCAACTTGTTCACTTGAACCATGGCTGCAGGAGGAAGATGTGGGGGGGAGAGAGAAGAAAGGTGGGGGTGTTGAAGCAGATGGTCGCTTCTCCTGTGTGCCCTGGCTGGGAATTGAACCCAGGACTTCCACATGCCAGGTAGACTCTCTACTGCTGAGCCAACTGGCCAGAGCCCAAGGCTGATATTTCTTTATTGATTTTCTGTTTGGATGATCTATCTAAAGTCGTCAATGGTGTGTTGAAGTCTTCAAGTATGATTGTGTTTTTATCTGCTTCTATTTTTAGGTCAGTTAGTAGATGTCTTATATATTTTGGTGCTCCCTGGTTTGGTGAGTATATATTAAGAACTGTTATGTCTTCTTGATACAATGTCCCCTTTACCATTATGAATTATCCAGCTTTGTCTCTGGTTATCTTTGTTGTCTTGAAGTAGGCATTGTCAGATAAAAGTATTGTTACACCTGCTTTTCTTTGGATATTATTTGCTTGGAGAATAGTTTTCCAACCTTTCACTTTATATCTATTTTGTCCTTGGAGATTATATGTGTCTCTTGAAGGCACATATGGTTGGGTTTTGCTTTCTTAATGAATCTTCTACTCTGTGCCTCTTTATTGGTGAGTTTAGTCTATTTACATTTAGGGTAATTATTGACACTTGAGCATTTCTGATAACCATTTTTATGTTTTGTTTCTGGTAGCTCCATGTCTTGTTTGGTTCTTCTCTTTTTTGTTTGTCAGTTTTTGTTAGAGGGTATTCCATACTTTTTTCCCCTGTTTCTTTTTTTAATAAGCTGTGAGTTTCAGTAGTGGTTTTTCGTGGGTGGTCACCATTAGGTTATTAAGAGAAAAATGTTCATATCTACAAGAGTCCTTTGTCTTATGAGAGCCCCTGCACTCCAACCTCCTTTGCTAATGCAGATCTTTATCCTGTCCCCTTTTATGTTATTGTTGTCACATATTATTCTTGTTTTTATTGTGACCTTGTTGGAGCTTTCACTTGTAGTTTTAATTTAGTTTGTTCTTTGTGTCTAGTGGAATAACCCCCTTGAGTATTTCCTGAAGTAGGGGTATTCTGGTGATAAATTCCATCAACTTCTGTATGTCAGTAAAAGTTTTAACTTTGATGGATATGGTATTTTTGGCTGGTAATTCTTCTCTGTCAGTACATTGAATGTTTGGTTCCTTCCTTCTGGCTTGTAGAGTTTCTGCTGAGAAGTCTGATAATAACCTAATGGGCTTTCCTTTATATGTTATGTTCTTTTCCCTAGCTGCCTTGAGGATTCTTTCTTTGTCATGAATTTTTGACAATTTTATTATGATGTGCCTTGGAGTAGGTCTGTTTGGGTTGTGGTAACTTGCGTTCTGTTTGATTCTTGGATTTGACGTGTTCTTTCTATAGGCTTGAGAAATTCTCATCCATTATTTGTTTGAATAGGCTCTGCATTCCCTTCTTCCTCTTCTTCTGATACACTCATTATTCTTATATTGCTCTTTCTGATGGAGTTACACAATTCTTATAGAGCTCTCTCTGTTTTTTGTTTTTTTTTAATTCGCAAGTGTTTCTCCTTTTCTCTACATAGCAGCTCTAGTTGCCTGTCTTAGATGTCACTAACTGTTCCCTTTATCTGGCTTGGTCTAATAGCTAAACCTGTTATCTCAGTCTTCAATTCATGTATTGAGTTCTTTACCTCTGTTTTTAAAATTTTAATCTCTTTGTGAGGTATTTGTTTTGTTCATTAATTTGTTTTCTGAGCTCAGTAAGTTGCCTACTGATATTTTCTTGATCTCACTGAGTATTTTCAGAACTTTAATTTTGAATTCTCTGTCATTTAACTCCAAGGTTTCCATGTGATGAGATTTTTTTCTGGAGATTTTTATTTTCTTTCTGAACTACCTATTTGTCTTGTGTAACCATGGTATTTGATCTCTTCCTTCTTGATGGCATTTGAGAGTGATATTGTTAAGAACCCTAACACACAGACACGCACACAAAGACATAGACACACAAAACCTAAGAAAATTAAAAAATTAAAATAAAGAATAAAGATATAAAAATTTAAAAAATATGACAAGAAAAACCACAGAATAAAAGATTGAAAGCAAATAAGAATAAAATAAAAAACAAAATACCCACAGGAAATAAGAAAATATAAAAATTAAAAAAAATAAAATTCAAAAGAGAAAAAGAAAAATAGAATAAGAAAAAAATGAAAAAAAATTAAAGAAGAAAAAATAAATTTCAGTTTTGATAGGTTTCTTCCAGTATGTGTTGCTGTATTACAACTTTTAGCTCTGTGAAGATCTCGGGCTGTTCTTTGCTGAGATGTTGCTATGGGAATGATGTATGCGGGGCTACAGTCACATTGGTGATAGAGCATGTTGTAAACAATTTATGGTTTTGGTTTAAGGCTTCAGCTTTCTGGCTTTATGCCTCTAACAATGGCAATCTCGGGTTTCCAGATACACCTTCCCATGTGTGAACAAACATGAAGACCAGACGTAGAGCAACTCTAGTCCGCAGGGTAGAGAGTGGCTCTCTAAAGCTACCTGTGGAGTTTGTCTCTGCCACTCTCAGTACTGTGAGGTGAGGGATACAGGATCTGGGAGGCTGGAGGCTGCACTTTAGCTTTCTTTGTCTCTGCCAAGTGTGGGCTGCAGGTAGACCACAGGAACATTGGCCATAACCCTGAGCTCTGGCTGCTTTGGTTTATCTCCTCATCTGTCCCTGTCTCACTGCTTCTCCTGGCAGAAGACAACTCAGTTACCTCTAGTTTCCGTCTCCATAGCACTCAGACAAAATCCAGAGAGCCCAAGCTTCTATCTTCCCCATAGCCCAGCAGAGAAAAAAAAATATACAGTCACTCCAGGTTTGTCTCCTCTCCTCTTCAAAGCCCACCACAAATGTGTTTTATCTTCCACCCCTTTTTTACCCTGTCCCACCTTCAGTCCATTTGTTGTGTGGACCTTTCAGCTATGCCTATAAGCCCAGTTGGGGTTCCTTCACTGTGTTATAGTTGTTCAATTTGTCGAAATTTCAAGAGTAGAGATCAGAAGTATTTCTCATGCTGTCATTACTCTGATGTAATTTTTGTTTCAGTAGGATTTTTTGAAAAGACTATTCTTTCTCCATTTTATGTCATGACTACAGGTATAAAATCAATTGATCATAATTGTAAAGGTTACTTTCTGGACACTCAACTTTTGATTTCATTAATCTAAATGTCTAGCCTTCCACTTATTTATGCATACACTGGCTAATTCTTGTATGTGCCCTATTTGGGAACAGAACCCACAACTTCGATATATTGGGACAATGCTCTAATCAACTGAGCTATTCATTCAGTTTAGTTCATGCCAATGCTTAGTCCAGCTTAGTCTGTCCCTGTCTGGCTAATTTAGTCTATGTTGATGGCTGCACTCTGGCCAGCACTGCTGTATGCTAGCCTGCCCTTGGAGCTGGGCTTACACACCCCTTCCCACATAGCTGGCCCTATGCATCTCTTTCATCTGGCTGTTTCTGAATTATATCCTTGTATAACAAACCAGTAATCTACTAAGAAAAAAAAAGTAAATATCTATTATTTTGCTAGCACCAAACTGTTCTTATTAATGCTAACTTTATAGTAAGTTTTGAAATAAAAGAAGTGTTCCTCCAATTTTGCATTTTTTAAAGGACTTTTGGCTATTCTGGTCCCTTGTATTTCCATATGAATTAAAGTATCAGCTTCTCAATTTCTTAAAAAAAGAAAGTCACCTGGGAATTAGATAGGGATTGTGTAAAATCTCTAGATGAATATGCAGAGTATTGCCATTATAACAATATTAAGTCTTCTGATTCAAGAACATGGAATGCTCTGCATTTATTTAGATCTTTTAATTTATTTCAACAATATTTTGTAGTTTTCCATGTATATGTCTTGTATTTCTTTGGTTCAATTTATTCCTAAGTATTTTATTATTTCTGATGCTCTTATAGAGTTATGTTATTTCTTAATGCTCATTTCTAGTGTACATTAATACATCTGATTTTAACATATCAATCTTCTGTCCTGAAACCTTGCTAAATTTTTAAAATTAATGCTAAAAGTGAATTCCTTAAGCATTTTATATACAAAATCATGTCACTGTAATTAGAAATAGTTTTACTTCTTTTCCAATTTGGATGCCTTTCATATCTTTTTCTTCCCTAGTTGTCTTAGCTAGAGTTTCTAGTACAAGTTTAATAGAATAGGCAATAATGAACATCCTTGTCTTGTTCTTGATCTTAGGGAGTAAGCATTCAATCAGTGTTTCATCATTTAGCATGTTAGCTGTGGTTTTCTTATAGATGTCAATTGTCAGGTTGAGGAAATTCCATTCTATTCCTATTTTGCTGAATGTTTTCTCCACGAAAGGGTATTGGATTTTGATAAATATACTGCTCACAAAAATTAGAAGATAATTCAAAATGAATATGAAGCAATAAATTATCCCCTTATATTTTGTGAGCAGCGTATGCTTTTTGTGTCTATGGAAAAGGTCATACAGTTTTTGTCTTTTATTCTATTACCCTGTGAATTATATTAATTGCCTTCGCAATGTTAAATCAATCTTGCATTCCTGGGATAGATCCCACTTAGTTATGCTGTATCACCCTTTAAATCCACTGTTGGGTCAGGTTTGTTGAGGATTTTTGCATCTATATTCAGAAAGGACATTAGACTATAGTTTTCTTGTGATGCTCTTGTCTGGTTTGGTGTCAGGGAAATACTGGCCTCATAGAAGAAACCAGGTAGTATTCTTTCCCTTATAATTTTGAAAGAATTTGTACAGGATTGGTATTAACTCAGAATGTTTCATAGAATTCACCAATAAAGCCATTTGAGCCTGGGCTTTTCTTAGTGGGAAATTTTAAAATTACTAATTCCATCTCTTTACTTGTTATAGGTCAAATTTATATGTTCTACTTCTTAAGTCAATTTTAGTAGTTTGAATATTCTTAGAAATTTGCTTATTTCATCTCCATTATATACATTTTTTTTGGCATGTAGTTGTTTATAGTTATTCCCTTAAAATCCTTTTTACTTCTGTAATGTCTTCAATTTCATTAGTAATTTTAGTGATTTGAATGTGATTCTTTTTCTGGATTAGTTTAGTTAGAAATTTTTCAATTCTGTTGATCTTTTAAAAGAACAAACTTTTGGTATCATTAACTTTTCCTACTGTTTTTATATTCTGTATTTAATTTACTTCAATGCTAATCTTCATTCTATTTTTCCCTCTGCATGATATTCTTTTTCTAGTTTCTTAGGTTGGAAGATTATTTAGGAATGTGTTGTATAGTTTTTACACTTGTAAATTTCCCAAATTTCCTTTTGTCATTGATTTATAATATAATTCCATTGTGGTTGGAGAACACATGTTTTATGATTTCAATTGTTTTAAATTCATTGAAGCTTGTTTTATGGCCCAGCTTATATAGTCTATTCTGGAGAAAGGTCAAGTGCAGCAAAATAATGTGTATTCTGTTATTGAGGGAAATGTTGTACAGAGGTCTGTTTGGGCTAATTGGTTAATAGTGTTGTTCAAGTCTTACATATCTTTGTTAATCTTCTGTCTAGTTTTTCTATCCATATTGAAAGTGCAGTATTAAAGTATTATTTTTGAACTATTTCTCCTTTTCATTCTGTCAGTTTTTGGTGTATGTATATGGGACTTTAATTTTAGGTGCAAATATATTTGTAATGGTTATACCTTTCTAATGACGATTCTATTATTATAAAATGTTCCCTTTATCTTGAATAAATATTTTTCTTTTAAAGTATTTTTTTATTTGATATTAGTATAGCCAGTGACTTTAGTATAGTGTCGTCCAAGTCTTTTATGTTTATAATTTGCATGGTATATTTTTTCCCATCCTTATAAACTATTTGTATCTTTGAATATAAAATATGTCTCCTATAGTTAGTCTGTAGTTGGGTCTAGCTATTTTCTCTAGTTTGATAATCTCTGCATTTGATTGTATTGTTTAATCAATTCACATTTAATATTGTTACTGACATGTTTGATTTGCATCTGCCAACTTTTTAATTTATGTCTCATATCTTTTTTGTTCCTCTCTTCCTTTACTTCCTCCTTTTATATTAAATGAGTATCTTCTACTGTAATATTTTAAGTCTATGTTTTAATTATTTTCTTAGTGATTGCTCTAGGGCTTAAAATATGCATATTCTTAGAATCTATTCCAGATGTGTACTAACTCAATTTCAGTGAGACAAAGAAACATTATTCTTATATAGCTCTATTTCCTTCTTTCCTCTTTTCTTTTTGGTTAAACTTTTATACATATTACATCTATATGTGTTACAAACAAAACTATATTGCATTAATTTTTATAATTTCATGTTTCTTATAGGAGTTGAGAAAATAAAAAGGAACAAGAATAATTTATAAAAGTTTGTTATATTAACATTTTTAGGCATAAACTTCCCTACATCTTGTTCTAAATAAAGTCAGTTCCCTTAGCCAGAGCTGTAGAATTTCACCTTATGGTATGTTTCTTCTAGGAAAAGCTTTTGTGCTACTTCACAGGAAAGAGCTGTGAGCAGGCTTGGTGACCCAGTTTTTCCAGAGTGACACCCATGATCTTTATGAGTGGGGTTCTGAGCAAGGACAGTAGTACATGGTCTTCTTGGTCTGGCTCTTTCAGAATGGAACTTCCATTTTATAAGTGGGCTGGGACAGAAGCGATCAGCCTCTAATTCTTAGTCTGCCATGTCTGGAGTACAGCTTCTACCCTATCAATGAGGGCTGGGTTGGAGAAAGGATATTGGTCCTCTTGGCCAACATTGTTTGGAGCAGAGTTACTGCAATATAGAGTTCGGGGTGAGAGGGTGGCCATCTTGGGGTAAAAACACAGCCTTAGACTGGAGAAGTAGTCCCATCTTCTTGACTGTAAATGCCTGGAATAGAGCTTCTGTCACCTTGAAATGTGACTTGAGTGGTTCTGACTTGGCTCTTTTTACTGAGAATTAGTAAATTTGCTTGAATAGGTATTTCTCCAATTGTTGTATGGCCTTAGGACAACTTTTGGAAACATTAATTTAAAAAAAAATAATTTTGTAGTTAAACGAGTTTTCCTGTGGAGAGAGTCTGCTGGCCTCCTCAGACAGCCACTAAAACTCTTCTGTACTGTATCACACTACTGCAATAAACCAAACTATAGACCACACTTTGCAAAGATTCCATCCCCCACCACCTTTTTTTAAGGGAGAGAGGGATTATTTAGTATTATTCCTGTTTTGCTTATAGAGACAATAGGTATACTTGAAAATACCCCAATTTTGGAATCACACAGAACTGCGTTGAATCCTGACTCTGCCATTGCTTTGACAGACTTTCTTTCAGAGCCCCAGTTTTCTCTGTGAAACAGAAAAAGTAATATCTACTCCAAAGGGTCCTATTATATCCTGAGTAACACGGAGATAAGCTCAATGTTATATACCTGGAAGATAGTTAGCATTTTTGGTTGTTGTTGTTTTGAGTGGAAATGGGTGCTGCCTACCATCTGGAAATCAGGCTATTTCTGGGAAGTTAGGGCAGATCACTTGATAATGAAAAGAACTACTTTTTTCATGCCCTAGCTTGGATATGTACTTCTGTACATTGAGAAGATGATTCATAAAAATTTGTTGAATAAATATTTATACAAAGTTTATTTTTCTTTTCTTATCCTAGCTAAAAATAAATACTAAAGGGAGCAGTGTTAAGTAAAAAAATGCCATTTCATTTCTTCTATGTATTTAAACTAACCACTTTTTTCTTAATTATTCTGAAGGTAGATTAGTTTCTTTCAGTGTGGTATAACAAGTATATTAAAATAGTGTTTAATTGTCTGCAAAATCCTTTCATCAATGTACAATGTTTTAAAAACAACTACTCTGTGAAGCATAAGTATCATCATTTATTATTTTGTTGGTGAAGAGATAGGCTCAGAGATTAGAAGATAGTTATTCTAACGGTGGTAGTGTAGTTATAATAAACCAAAGTCATGTTCTTTCTATTACGTGGGGGGGGGGCGGTCTTTGTCACCTGAGTTTTCATGACCTAAGTCCTTACAGTGGCAAAGTTGTGCAAGAAAGCAAAAATCTTAATATTCTTAATTATTTTAACCAATTTAAAATTAGTCATTAATTCCTGTGATGTACCATTGTCATCTATCTCTTGCCATCAGTCAACTCTGTTACTCTAAGTATATAAAATCAATTCAATAAAATGTAAACAATTTAAAAAATGATAGCACAGTGAAACTAAACATCTTGAAAAAGATGTATTATTTCATTAAATCAATGAAAGTGACGTTAAAGAAACTGTTTGAATAGCATGCAAATCCACTGGCAATTGAGAATGAGACAGAAAGAAAAATACCTAAGAACGGAGATAATGTTAAGTGCTCAAAAGCAAATAATTTCAACGTCTAAATTCAGTGCCTTAATAAAAATATGGCTATTTACAAAGCTTCCAATTTCTAAGCAAGTATAGACAGTCATCAGCTTATGATGGTTCAAGTAAAGATTTTTTATGATGGTGTAGAAAGACACACATTCAGTAGAAACTGTACTTTGATTTTTTACCTTTTCTTGGGCTAGAGATACGAGTTATGATATTTTCTCATGATGCTGGGCAGTGGTAGCGAGCTCCAGGTCAGCCACATGGGTAAACAACCATTACTTTAGTGTTGCCAGCATGTCTTGGATATTGTGTTTGCGTTTTTGGATGCCATTATGCACAAAACACCCATCTGCGTTTTCTGCTTTTGGTGAGAACAGGAAGGGACTTACTCTTCATATGAAACTCAAGATGACTGCTCAACTGTAGGTTAATGTAAATGTTCCCAGCATATTTAAAGTAGATTAGTCTAAGCTATGTTTGGTAGCTTAAATGTATTAAATGCATTTTTGATTTAATGATATTTTCAACTTACAATGATTTTATTGGGACATAACATTTTAAATCAAGGAGCATCTATAATTCATCTGCATTAAAATACTATGCTAAATCTGTTCCAATGACCTGAACATCTTAACATAGTTTTGCATAAGAGAATAGGCAACACCAGTAAAAAGTGTGAATTTCAAATTATAATTGATATATAAATTTGCATATTGGAATATATTCAAATGTGTCTCAGAATTTTGTCTGGGTGATATGATCACTATTAATACAAATAGAAACTTTAATTTTTTATAAATGGATAGTTTTACAATATCAGTATCAGGATAGTTTGCAAATATTAATAAATTAAAACTATAAAGAACATGTAACAGAATATAGTGAAACTTGTGAAATGGCTAGAGCTCACAGAACACCTCAAAAGTTTTAAAAATATTAGATGTGTAATCAACAAACACATCTCTAAGGCTCAGGGTTTGGAAGATGGTAGACCTATGCCTAGTACCTGGAGCAGCACAAAGTCAGCTATGGACTGGATGGTTCCTTCTGGTACTGGAGAAACAGCTCATGGTATTTTCCTAAATGTATCTGACTTTATTGCTCTGATTCACTAAGTAAATTTTCTTTTCTAAAATATACTTTAATGTTCTAAGGGAACTTCTGACTTATTTGACATGCTAAAAGCTAGATGCTCAGAGAAAACTAAAAGAAATGGTAGCCTGCATATATGAATGTATATATGAACTATTTCATTATGAAGCAAAGTCTGCACTGATTAGGAAAAAAGATGTAGATATCTGTAAAATTTCTGAAAAATTCTGAAAGTATTCTAATTTTCTATTTTGTTACTATTGCTTAAAATTGAAGATTATTTCAGCAAACGATTTGCAAGGCCTATCTGAAAAGACAAGTTTGAAGAAGTTATGGTAGACATGTGTAAAATAACACAACTACAGGATTGTGGGTTCTAGGGTTTCTTATTTAAGTTAGGTACAGGACTTAAAAATAACATACTGGTCACAAAAATTAGGGGATATCTCAAAATGAATATGAAGTGATGAAAAAGGAGGCATATTTTTATTAAACAAGATTATCAGAAAAGCAAATGACAAGTCAAAGAAAGTTGTTTGATTATGCAAATAAGATGCAAAACCAACTTTGATTTCATCGGTGAAAATGCACTACACAAAAGGCTAAAAGTACTGCAGTATCTTCTGCACATTCCCTGATCCCCTAATTTTTGTGAGCAGTGTATTTTCTTCTGAGTGGAAAAGGTAACTGACAACAAGAAGTAGTTTACTTGGTACAGGTTGGGGGAACAATTACTAATATTTATTAACAATCATTATTACTTCAAAAATTACATTAAAAAATGGCGCTAAACTTCATTCTAACTTCTCAGTTCCTTCACCCTGAGTCTAGCTGACTCTCATTCCATATTACGTCCTCTGACTACTTACTTTTAGCTAGAAAGCCTTCCTGACCCTTAAGAATCCTGCATTTTATAGGAACCTGTTCTATGAACTGTTAGTTTTAAGTTTTATTTAGAGCTTTTTAAAATATATATCTCCCCTTGGACTGTGAAATGCTCTTGGTAAAGCCACATGATTCGGACTCATTATTAACAAAAATCCAAAATTTAACCAAAAGAAAGGTGTTTAAGGTGTGACGACAGTCACAGGAAGGGCTGATTTTAATTTTTTATTTCATTCTTTTAATTGATTTTAGATAGAGAGAGGAGGGAGAAGGGAGGGGAGAAAAGTGGGGGGAAAGGAAGAGAAAGGGAGAGACAGAGAGATAGAGGGGGGTATTTATTTGTTGTTTCACTTAGTTATGCACTCATTGATCACCTCCTGTATGTGCCCTGACCCGGGATTGAACCTGCAACCTTGGTGTTTTGGAATGACACTCTGAGCTAACTGGCCAAGGCCGTAAGGGCTGATTTAAAATAAATACCCCAGAACATGTCTGTCACACTATTAACAATAAACACTGTGAGAAGTAATAAATACATTGCAAGAGGGCTTTCATCACAAAACATTTTGAAATTTCTCATTTGGCACTGAAGTCAGAATGACTTTAGAAACACACATGATCTTACAACTAAAACTTACATTGTCTGACAAGTGATAAATTCAGTCTTTTGACTTGACTTTGAATAACTTCCTGTCATTTTCTCAAACAAAAGCAAATGCTTAAACAAAAATGTACCATTAATGGATGACATTTAGTACTGAAAATAATCGAAAGAAAGTACCATGGGCCAGGAAGAAGTTATTTTTTTTGTAATAAAAACAGTTTTAAAGAAAAATAACCATAAGTAGACAATAATTACTGGATATACAAGCTATTTTATATTTGTTAAAAATATCACCTAACTTCAATTTTGAAGCCTATATTAATTGCTCAAAAATATGACTATTTTGATAGATTACACAGGAACAGGTCTCATATAGAAATCATAAACTGGAAGAATAAAAACAAAACCATGAAAAATAGACTAGATATACATTAAAAAAAACAGGCAATCAGATAGCTAATGCCATATTTTCTGGTTAATATACTTAAGTGGATACTTTAGGCATCTAACTTTGAGTTTATTTAGGCAGAAATCTTTGCTTTTGTTCATGTTTGTAAAAATTAAATGTTTTGTTATTAATTCATAAAATTAATTACTTCCTAATATTTAGAGTTACCAATGTTTTGGCTCCAGGGCAAACTTTAAAAAAGTTATATTTAAAGACAACAAAGAAAAATAGAGATTTTTAGTACCAGATGTCTGGGAAGATCCCATTTGGATTTGAGCTACTTAAATTTGCAATCATGTATTTATACATCTAACAGAGCTTCTGTTTTCCCCAGAATAAGAAAATTAACTAGCTTTGTAGCATCTTCCTTGATCTGCCACCCGTGCCCTGAGGATTAGAGACTCCACCTGAGCTTGTTTTACAAGCATAACAGAAAAAATTAATCTCTGCTGGCAGCGCTCCCACTGGGATACTGATGAATAATGATATCCCTCTTTTGCTGCCCTCTCAGTCCACTAGAAAAGCCACTCTAACCCGGCAACGTGGAAACTGCTGAAACCATTCCAGCTGTGGATTAGCAGGCAGTCAGGCATCCATCTGCTCTGTGTGAATCAAGAGAAAGCAAACATGCATTCTTATGGCTTAAGTCATATTCAAACCCTATACCATCTTACAGGAACATATATATGTTCATCGTTATCTACCTACCTCCCTCCCTCCTTATCTACCTACCTATCTACCTATCTAGTCAATAATAGGCAATCATGCACTATAAGCTATCGTAACCCAATTACTCAGTTTAGTTTGCATTTTCTTGGGACTTTAAATGTTGGAGAACAAAGTACATGTTTCAGAGGTTATATAGTATTGCTCTTGAGTCTGGTACTCATATGGGGCCGATTAACCATAAATTAAATTTCTAGATGCAGTATGAGAATACATTAGGCATATGTACATTCCCAGAATCTCAAATTTAGCAACCAACTACTTGTTTTGAAAAGTAAAGTTGTTAGTTTCTAACCAAGTGTTAAACAGAAAAAGTGTGGGCTTTAATTTCACTTGGCTTTATTTTACTGAAATATTGACATAGTAGATATCTGTGGACTTTTGCATTCTCCAAAAAGGAAAGAACCATTGCTTTTGGTCTACAAACAGCAAAACTGAGTTTATCAGGACTCTATAAGTTCTTTGTTAATGAACATTCCAGGTCAACACTTTATCCGCTACACCACCACAGGTCAGGCACTCATACCATACTTCAAGTCAACAGTAGTAGCAGTAATAATAAAAATAATATTAATAAAAGTACTCCATGCTTTTAAGTTCTAGTCTGGTATTACCCATGTCACTTTGGTGTGAGCCCCAAGTGGCAATTTGTTCATCCTTCCTTTTCTCTAATTTTAGTTGCACTCACTGCTTAGTTGAATGTTTTAATGATTCTTACCTCTCTCAATTCTCTTCTTCTTTCACTGATTAAAAAACAACAGTAGTTCAAGATTACAACCCTTTCTATGCTTTCAGTCCAGTGGTGCAATACACTGCCAACTTGGCCTCATCTGTGGTTGCGCAGTGGATAAAGCATCAACCTGGAACACTGAGGTTGCCGGTTCAAAACCCTGGACTTGAATGGTCAAGGCACATATGGGAGTTGATGCTTCCTGCTCCTCCCCATTCCCTCTGCCTCTCTCTCTCTCTAAAAATGAATAAATTTAAAAAAATCTAAAAATACACTGCCAGTTTGTCACTGTTCTGCAAGACAATTTATTTGTTCACCTGTCAGAAGATGACATCAGTTTGGCATTTGTCTTACAAATCTGCTGACACTATTTAATAAATAACAGAAAATACCTACATAGATGGCATGAAAGACCTAAATCTAATGAGGTGAAGCAAGTATATAAAGAAGAATTCTCCATTACCAATGAAAATAGTTTAAAACTGAAATTATAGTGCTTCTGCCAAACTTCATTTTCTTCTGAATTATTTACAAAATAATGAACAGATCATAAGAATGTGTAGAATTTTATGTATCTAAGGATAATGACATTTGAAAATCACTCTTAACTCCCAGAATTTTTTTTAAGCAAAGTAAGTTTTAACTTTCTGACATAATCAAATTTCTAAGACATGCTTATATTCTATTGGACTGTCAGCTGGAAAACATTGTTTGTAAAATAAGTGAAGTCTTTTCTTAGGAGAATGTAAGTTAAAATAAAATGCAGATGGTATGAATAATACTACTCTAATGAAGACCATATCTAGTATTTTATTTAGTAGGAACAACAAAATTTTTCAGAATACATGTAGTATGGAAATAGGGCACATCCACTTCTTTGGGTTGAGAAATCAAAATATATTCAGCTTGTAACACATTACTAGAGAAAAAATTCCTCTAGGTTTCTGCCATATGTGCAATGGTTCAGCATAATAATATTCACTTCAGTCCTTCTTATAATAAAAAGACTGTAGTTTGCTAAGAATTATTAATGACTAGTTAGATCTTTTTCTTGAAAGAGCTTTAAAAAACTATAGCTAACTAGTAAGTGATCCTCTATTGTTTGACAAGACAAGCATAAGAACCTCAATACTAGAATGTACATACAGGGCTATGTGAAAATAAAAACATTTTTTCTACTGATTCTCTTTCAAAAACTTAAGTTTATGCTTAATTACAAATAATTTATTGTAAAGAGATACTGGTTTTTCCTATAAAAATTTTCCAGTGTTTTTTTTTCTATTATAAATAACGCTGTGATGAACACCTATGTATATACACTATCTTGACAATGCACTTGTTTCCTTAGGATAGATTCCTAAAAATGGAATTACAGTACTAGAAAGCAGACATTTTTTAAAGCTTTAAAAAAACACCTTGGTGATATTATCAAATTTCTTTCTAGAAACATAAGGTCAATGAAAACTGTTCAGTAGTGTCTGGGAATATCACAACTCACAGTATCCTCACCATCAAAAACTCTTACTTTTTTTGAATATCTAACAATTTAATATGCTAAACAGATTACTACTTTTAGTTTGAATTTGTATTTCCTTGATCACTGATAAGGCGAAGTTATTTTTTATATGTTAAAAAACAATTTATTCTTTAATTTGTTTTTTAATGTCATGTTTCATTTTATCATTGGAGTCAGTGTTTGCTTTTTAAAAAATTTTTTTAAAAAAAATTAAATATAATTACCCTTTGACTATCAAAATTACAACAAATATTAATACTTTTGAAATTTTATGAGACATGCATACATTTGATATTCTTATGTAGGTAAATCTATTTTCTTTTGTAATTTCTACAATTCCTTTATGTTTTTTGTGTTTCTTCCCTCTCCCTTTTTAAAATTTTAGCATTATTCTTGGCTTTAATTTTTCACATGACTAAAATTTATTCTGGTATATTAGAATCTAATTTGAATATTTTCCCCAAATATTATACAGTTTACTCAACATCTGTTGCAGAAACCACCTTTTAACCAACAATTTTATGATGTTTTCTTTTTATGTGGTCAATGCTTCACACAAATAAGTGAAATGGCCTTACCACAGTGACAACTGTCCTGGCTGAGATGGGGAAGGAGGCCTTCCTAGTAAATAGAATGATACTACCTCTATGCAGGAGCAAAAGGGGGAGAGCCATTACAAAGGGAGGCTATTCTCCCTTCAACCTGTATTAAAGCCAAACTCAGAAAATCTCACGTGGCATGCTACAGAGCCCAAATTTATCTTGTGACCTTTTTTTGAATATAAGCAGATAATGATATTTTGTCCTATGTTGATATGACTAACCCAAGGTCATACAGTCAGAAAATGGTGGAGTCATGTTTGTATGACTCCAACACCCATGTTTCTAATAACCAGACTTTCAGTGTACTTGAAGCATGCTGGTACAACCTACATTTTTAAAATAGTTAATATCAAACTATAACTACTTTTTAGACATGGTCTTTCTCTTTCTTGTAGGCAGGGAACATACCTTGATTATTAATTCTCTTACACCTAACACAGGTGCTGAATAAATACTTGTCGGGCTGTTTAAGATGTATATTTAAAAATATCTGTAGAATAGTAAATGCACAAAGAAGTAAGCTTCTAAATAAGAAAAAATGATGGACAACCGAAAGAAAGTGTAAACAGTAAGGGAGGCAAAGAAGAAACTGTAGTAGAAGAAAGATGAGAAAAGTACAGAATAGAAAGAATGGACATTTGTTTCTACATTAAAAATTAAAAAAATAAGTCATACTTTATTTGTTTGAAAAATTTTGAATTTTGAGAACCTATATTTTACAAATACCTAGACTTTAAATATAACCCCTACACGACCAGGTATTATATTAAATAATGTGATATTTGCTGAATTATCCAGAAAGAGAAACTGCTAAGTATTACAGCCCAATTCAGAGTTGGCATTACTAATGAACTAGATTAAATTGGCCAGAACTTTAACGGCAATTGAATGAAGAGAAATTTTCCAGATGAATATATGTCTAATAAAATGGCCAATTTGATTTGCCTGATTTTTCTCTCAGCCAGGTTCCCAATGGCTTCCTGGCTGTTTTACAGCTTTCTGCATAGTCCCAAAAGAACATTTTTTCTTACTAATATAGCTTCCTCACATTTTTCAAGCCCAAGTTCCTAATTCAAAGAAGTGCTAATCCATTTGCAAAGCATCTTAGTGAAGGAGCAATCACCCAGACATAATCACTATTCCAAATCATAATTACTTTATGATTTCTTCTAATTACTAAGTGGTTTTAACAACTATAAATAGACGAGCACTCTTAGGAGCACAGACATTGGTCTGAAAGCCAGGGTAATGTCTCATTAAAGAATCATGGGGCTTTTTTATTTGGAGGTACAATGATGTGGCAGTGGGAAATCATTACTTTTATAGACTTTGTCACTTGCCCATTGTACGCTAAAATTCCAAGCCATAACCTCTAGGAAAATATTAACCTGGGAGAAAAAAAAGGGAGCAAGAAAGTAGGGGCAAGATAAGCTAAGAAGGAAACTCAGAAAATGACACTGTAATCAAGGACAATAAGATCTCTGAAATAAAGTTAGCATAAGTTCTTCTTTTTTAAAGTAAAATTCACTAAAGGACACATGCTCGGGTAAGGACAAAGCTGTACTTGATATCAAAAGGGAAGCAAGGCTGGACTTTTCTTTATTCCTCCAAATATTAATGTCAAGTTTCTTTAAAATTTCTTTTTGTGTATTGATTAAAGAGAGAGAAACATCAATATGTCGTTCCACTTATTTATGCATTCATTGGCTGATTCCTGTATGTGCCCTGACAGGGGATCGAGCCTGCAACTTTGGCGAACTGGGACGACACGCTGTTTCTTAATGAGTCCAATAAGGCTAGCTAGCATTTCTGATAGAGAGTAAGTGTTCTGGACTTCTATAAAATGTAAAGTGTCTAGAGCAGTGATTTTCAACTGGTATGCCGCAAGAATCTTTAAATCATGCAATACGTATTTAGTCAGGGACACTGACCTCTTTTTCCTTAAGACTGTCAAATAAAAAAATGTATCAATAGCCAACAGAATAGCCCTTTGGTGTGAATGCCTTGTCTTGAACCATAAATTCATTGGTCATATAATAGATTTGTGTCTTATTGGTCATATCACATGATAAAGTTGTGTCTGATGGTTAATTCTCGGTACCAGAAATACTTATAGACAAGTATAGACACTTGATTTTTAAAAAAGTTACCTTGGTGCAAAAAGGGTAGGTAGTTACTATTGTTATTTTTTTTTTTTGTAAAAATTATACCTTTTATTGTCACACTGGCAAAAAACGCATTTTTTGGTGTGCTGAAGAATTTCAGTAATTAGTTTATGTGTGCCATGAGACAAAAACAGTTGAAAATCGCTGTTCTAGAGTACGGCAGTCTTGAATGCAAAACAGAAGCAAAAAACAAATAACAAACATAAACTAAAATAATATGAGACAAAAATCTATCTAGATGGTCAGATATGAAAGTTTGAACACATATCCTCCATGTTATTAGATCTTCAAACTAATCTTGTGATAAGTAGGCCAGATATAATTGCCCCCTCTTTTTTTTTAATGAATGAAAAAACTGAAGCTTAGGGAGATTAAATGATTTGCCACTCACATAAAGAGGATAAAAGATTAATAGAGATTTGAACCCATATTTTCTAGACAGAAATAACCATGTTCATTCTGCCATATTATATCCACCTCAATCTACTGGTGGGGGTCTATGCCCACATTTACAGTAGGTTCCCCACCTCCTCAGTTTTAGCTGATGACCTTGCTTCTTAGTTAATAAAAAAATTAAAACAAACAGAAAAGAATTTTTTCAGTATTCTAACCCCCCCTCCTGATACCAACTTCCTTTCATCTATATCTCAGTACTGTCATTTTTCCTGTTACTGTGGATAGATTGTCTCTACTTCTGCCAAAGGCCAATTCTTCCACTCTTTGCTCTATACTGTCATTTCCCCCTCTCTGTAGGATCATTTCAATCAGCATATAAACATGCCATTATCTTCTTTTTCTTTTTTTTTACAGGGACAGAGAGAGAGTCAGAGAGAGGGATAGATAGGGACAGACAGACAGGAATGGAGAGAGGTGAGAAGCATCAATCATTAGTTTTTCATTGCCGCCACAACACCTTAGTTGTTCATTGATTGCTTTCTCACACGTGCCTTGACCACAGGACTTCAGCAGACCGAGCAACCCCTTGCTGGGGGCCAGCGACCTTGGGTCCAAGCTGGTGAGCTTTTGCTCAAGTCAGATGGACCTGCGCTCAAGCTGGCGAGCTCAGGGTCTTGAACCTGGGTTTTCTGCATCCCAGTCCGACGCTCTATCCACTGCGCCACCACCTGGTCAGGCAACCATTATCTTCTTAAAACAAAAGAAATAGATTTTTATCACTCCTTCCTCCCAGCTTCATGTAAGCATTAGCTATATTTGCTTTCTCTGCTTTCTTAAAACTCATTCCCTCTTGGGTCCTCTCAAATAAGGTGTTTGTCTCCTATCACTCTAAAGAAATTACTCACTGAAGACATCTAAGATCTCCATCTTATCATGTGAGATGATTAATTTCAGCTCTCATACTGCCCATACCAACAGTCTTTAACTAAGTTAATCACTACCTTCTTCTTGAGATGCCTTCTCTCTGCTGGTTTCTAGGATGGTGCACCCTCCTGAACGTTCCCGTCTCACTCCTGGTCCCCACTCTCATTTTTCTCTGCTGATGCACCTTCTACTCCTTCTTTCCCCAATATCAACATGCTAGCGTCCCCAGATCTCAGTCTTCAGACCTCCTGTCAATACTCACTGCCCAGATGACCTTAACCAACCTCATGACTTAGAAATTTTAAGGATCATCCATATGCCTGTCACCAGTCCTCATCAAAACAAACACAGACCCTGCTCTTTACCTAGTCTTCTACATCTCCCTCACTGAGTTGTTCAGGCCAAAAACCTAGGCATCTGTACTTATACTTCCTTTGTTCCTATTGGCTCTATCTTTAACACATCCAGAGTCCAATCACTATTCATCATTTTAACTTCTGGCCAGTCTATCAAAGCCCTTTTCTCTCATCTGTAGTTTCCGCAACAATCACTTCTCTAAGAAAGAGCTAGAGTGGTCTTTTTAGAATAAATGATACTGTATTGCTCCTCTGACTGAAATCCCTTCTATGGCTTCTCTGAATATCCAACTCCTTAGTAAACCTAGCCCCTACCTTTGATGCCAACCCACCCGCAGTGCTCATTCCCCTCTCGGCATCCTGGCTTTCCTGCTATTCCTAGAGCCTGACAAGTAGCTTCTACTTCATGGCCTTTGCATTTGTCATTCCCTCTGCCTAGCATTTCTTTGCCAAGGCTTGCTCTTTGATGTCACTCAGTCCTCTTTTGACATATACAGGCTTCTCTAGTTACCTCCAGACTCTTGCCTTATTTATTTCTTCAGTTTTCTTTTTTTAAATTATTTCAGAGTTGACATTCAATATTATATTAGTTTCAGTTATACTGCATAGTGGTTAAATATTTATATAAATTGCCTTATTGTAAAATATAACCTCACTTATATCCACTAGAAATTATATAACATGTTTATTTGTTTACTTGTTTAACAAACCCCACTATAAATATAAGGTCCAGGAGGACAGGAATTTTAGCAGCCTAGTCTGCTGCTATATTCCATGACTGGAACATAGAATGTGCTCTCTAATTATTATTATTATCTAATTATAGCTAACGTTTACGGAGTACTATACTGTAAATGAGCAAAGGACTATTCTGTCCAATAGAATAGTGATTCTAGCCTGTGTGTGTTTCTGTACATTATTATATAAAGAAAAACCCTGGAATACTAGTTAACCTAAAAGGTTGCCTGGCCCTCAGAACCAAGGGGTATTCCTATGATTAATTTTTTCCTTTTGAAATTCAGTGTTTCAAAAATAATGTAATATTGTAGGACTCTGCTTTTACTATTTGGGAGTTGGGAAGAATATAAGGATTTTTAATTTTTCTTTTGCTCTGTTCTATGGAAATGATACTGAAATATATTCAGTTGGTTTTAAATATTGAGAATAATTGCAGTTATTTTCCTACTTGGCTGCTTGGTGAGAATAAAATGCAAGACGGTGTATGTGTTAGTTAAACAATATTTTGATATTATTTATATTGGGAAGATATTGAGAACAGGAACCATGAATCATTTGGAAAACTTCTGATCAGCATTATTAATTGAGAAAGGAAATAGCATTGATTTCTGAACTGCTCCACCTGCTGGACTAATGAGATCCTAACAATTGTAAAGTACTTAAACTTCACTGGGATGAAATTAGAAACATTTTGAGCAGAAACCAATTTCTAACAAATGAAAATTATATTGTAAAATATAGGTTTTACCTAATGTTAAAGTTTCCATTCATTCTGCACTTATTTTTTAAAGTCTAATTAATGTTTTGTTTACTCAAAGCATGATTAAGTGAAAATGGCAAGAATTTAGGGAAGAGATTTTATGTCCAGCAACATAATAATCTTCAATGTTATTTTCATTGTATTTTAATTTCCCCAATGTGATTGCATGTGTACTGACAATTCTAAATAGTTATGATATTAACTATTTTCAAAACCAAATTAGTAATGTGTGTATATGTGTATGTGTGTGTTTTCCAAATGATTCATAATAGGGTTCCCTGTAAAACGAACTACCCTGGAGATTAATAATTCAAGATTATATTTGCAATTTTAAAATGTCTAAATGAAATCCCCCTTTGTACATGCTCTTATATGACACCCCCCCCCCCAGGAGTTGGTGATCCAATTCTCCTTATAGGCTAGGCTGGAAACTCTGACTTTTAAGGAGAAGAATGTCAGCAACTCTTTAGACTTGAAGGCCATTAAGAGCACACACTTCCCATGTGTCGGTAAAGCTACATTAAGTAGTAAAAGCAGAAGAGACAGATTTAGCACAAGCTTATTCCTTTGGTTTTTCTTTTTTAAGGCTATTTGGGCTGTGGCCCAAATATCTTTAAAAAGATATGTTTCTGTCTTCTATTTTTTTGGTATTCACCCAAGTACACTGAGCATTGAATAGAACACTTACAAAATGTTGATAAATGTTGACAAGCCAAAGTATTTTACAGATAGCTTAGGCTGAGAAGGTTAATGGTGTGCCTTTTTTACATATCTTGCTTTGTGAGTTTAAATAAAAAGGCAAAATAATATGAAAAAAAGAGGAAAAATAAAAGTACAAAATAGTGAAGGAAGAAAAAAAGAAAAAAGAAAAGGGAATTTAAAAGGTGTTTGGTATGACATGAATTCTTATTTCAATTCTGTCCTTTACCTGTGAGGAGCTGAGTTTTTATATTATTTTTCCATACTGATTGTGTCATCAGGGTACAACTGGGTCTATGTTACTTGAAAAAATGAGAACATTAATCTAGGTGCTAGTGAAAAAAATATTAAGACTATTCATATCCTAGTATCTAAACTTATCTCTTAATTAACATTCCTATTTAATCACCAACCTTTAGGATCCTTGTAATTAACAGTTGTTATTTTGTGAGACAGTTTATGAAACCAAAGGTCATTTTAGAAAATTAAAAATTTTAAACAGGACAAATTTCAGATGATATAACAGATTTTATACTCATCAGAATATAATCTGATGAGTATAAAATCTCACAAATCTTTAGAGTAATCTACTCAATCACAAAAGACATATCGGAGACCGAGGTATTTTATCAGGAAAATATTTCACCTTTCTCTGTGCTGCAGAAAGCTTGTAAAAGTGCAGAAAGCTGAAAAGAAGCTAAGAAATAACAAAGAATAGAAACAGTCTTAAGGGAAAAAGACCAAGAAAAATAGATAGTTTTTTCAAGACATCTTGCCATCTGTGCCTCTCCAAAGATGCCAGGCAGCTCCCCAGCCTGAGGGTTAGGGAAGCTCCTCTCGTGAACCCTGGAAGGTAGCCCATCAGGTTTCCCCACTAGGAAGATAAAGAGCAGCAGATGGGATCCTGCAATTGTCAGGAGGTTATTTGGAAATGCAAGGCCATGAGGTTGGTGGTGTTCACTGTTATTCAGTTAACCTTTCCTTCCTTTCATTTTTCCTTTAATGAACTCTTTAATTTTACATGCTGGGACCCCTACCAATACTATTCCTATCTGCTTGTCCTTTTTATTTATTTCCTTTTAAATTTCTTTCTTTTAAAACAGTTCTTGCTTCCTTTTTCAACCTCATGTTTAAGAAAGATATATTTGTAATTTTCTATCAAAAGAGTTGTAGCTGTGTCCTAAACAGGACAAAATTCAAGCAGTAAAAGTGTTGTATTACTGAAAAATATTCTATAGGCAGGCAGAAGAAAGAATCAGTGTGCTTTTACAGGAAGCACTACAGTGAACTGCCACACTTAGAAATGTTTTGATATCTAAAATTTTAATTGCCTTGGTCCTTTTCTAAATTTGGAATGGTTCTACTTTATATTAACATACAAAATCCGTATTTTTAGTTACTCTCCAAGACTTTGTGAAAAATAACATTGTTATAATTTTTCAAATTGAGTATTTTATATATAATCTGTTTATGTGTACACACAAGACTGTAACAGCTGAGTATATTTTTAAAAATTTTTTTTGGAAAATTCTAGAGACAATACATTTGGGACATATTTTGCTTTTTTTCTAAGCTACAGCAAGCATCTTCTGAAAAATCTGTTCAAATAAATTTTCTCTACTTTGAAATATTACTGTCCACTGAGCTTATCAAACCATGGCCCCTGTTTGCCATGATGACAGGCACTTTCTACTCAAGGTTGGGCCTTCAGTGCCGATATCATTAAGAGATTCTTCAAATTACTTTTTAAATGTTCTTTTTCCCTCAGGATTTTCACTTAGATCTAATTAGACTACTTACTCCATGCCATGTTATCCCTGTTGCCAAAACTGCTAAATGCTTCCATAAGTAGGAGGAGGGCATCAATGGAGCAAGACAGATGTAATGTCACTGGTTAAAAATAGAAGTGTGAAGCAGCTGCCTTAATTATAAAGCTTATTAATTCGTGGTGTTAAAACTTGGCAAAAGTTCTTATAAAATACCTAACCTTTCCAAATAGCATCATATTGTTTAAAATTTTAAATAAATGTTTTCAATGCTGAAATAACCATTTTGCCAGTAATTAAAATCTGCATTTAATACCTATAATTATTAGTTATAAGGTCACACATAATTTTAAAGTAACTCTGACTTTATAAAAGTGTATGCCCTTACATTTCAATGCTTTACATTTTTTTTTTTAGAGTTGAAATTAAAACAGAGAAAAAGAATAAAACATGTCCAGGAGAGGAAGAAAGACACACAGTGAGAAGTTAGTTCTAAAGAGCTACTTTCTATAGAACCTGGAAAACTTAATTAATCTTATTAACCTTAAGTTTTGTCTTCTAAATATTAGTATTTACCACAAAGAATTGTTTGATGATTATAAATAATGTATATTGAAGTGCCTTTGTAGTCAGTGCTCAATAAAAGGTAGTGGTTATTATTATTTAAAGGATAAACTAAAAAGACAAAATTTAAATAAATGAGTTACTATCATAGAATAACATTAGTGAAGAGAGATAGTCTCGGTATAATCTCCGACTTTATACTCAGAATGCAGTATTTGACTATCATTTGATGGCACTGGCATCTAAAAACATAAGACCGAAACATCTCAACTTTTTAGGAAGAAGAGGACAAAGTAAAAGTCTCAAAAGAGGTGTTACTAAAAGACATTAGTGGAAGTGTATTTTCTTTTTCAGTGTTGACTGAAATAAAGATTTACATACAAGATGGAACAAAAGTAGGTTTACATTTGTGAGTATGAAAGACAGAGTTTATTCTTGTATTATTTTCAATATAAACAACTGTAAACCTACTTTTGCCTCTCCCTGTATAATAGAGTAACAATCAACAGGAATTAGTACCTCTAAGTATAACAGACAGTCACATTAAAGAAACAAACACCACCACCCTAATAGTCTGAAGGATAAAAATATTCCAAGTATCTAGTGGGTTAAGAGATAAAAAACATGCCACAAAGGTCTAATCCTAATCCCTGCCATCCCTGATCTGTAAAGGAATGGTCATCATCCATCACACCAAATATGACAGGCACAATTCCATCTTCTCTTTCAGTTCTTTAGTAGTTTTATCATTAATAAATTCATTCCAGCCCTTTTTCAATCTATGTATTTTTGGCCTATATTATATCCATCAATTGAAGTAATAAATTCTCTGAGTTTATTACTTGCAGGATGAGATGGAACTTCCTACTAATTGAAAAAGTTACTCTGTTCAAGATCTAAAGAGGGCCTCTATTTGTACAGTTCATGATTTGAATTTCGGTTATAGTAATTCAAAGCCTTTGTCTTTCCAGACTGAAATGCTCTAGTCACTTATCTTCTATCATTTGAGTGGCTCAACTGAACCCACTCAAACATTCTCTATGATGTGCTTTTGATGTGGGGCCAGAAGAAATGTATATAACAAATCTCCTGCACAGAGAAAATTAATATGAAGGACAGAATACTGTAACCTGTTTAATTTTGGAGACTGTTTTTGATGATGGGCAACATTTTGCTGCCATTCTTACAGCATCATACTGAACTGGTGACCTCAGTTAGTAAAAGACCCAAGTGTTTTACAGTTTATTACCATGGCCCATAGTTTATCTATGTACTAACACACACACATGGAATTTGTCAATAATGTTCCCTATTCTATCTTTTACCTCTGGTCCCTAGAAAGAGCATCACACATTGTAAACACAAAATAAATATTTTTTGGATGAATCAATATATATAGTCTGTGGGTAGAAATGTAGCTGATGAAATTTACTATGAACAAATACAGAGTAACATATCAAAAATAAAATATCTGATTTATGCATGCTTCACTATCTGCTTACAATATTCAGACAATTTAATTTAGCATAGCTCCTAACTATTTGGAAAAGTTTGGTTTTCATTCTTAAACTCAGAAATTTCCTGTTACCTCCATTCTTTGGTTAAAAGAGTGATATTGTCAATATAATTCTGCAAAACACAAGGCTAACCCCCAATTATCCAAATGATAGAGAAAAAAAACAAAAAGAACTGAATTCACAAGATGGGGTATAAATGTACCTAATATATGAAATGTTTTTATCAACCTGACAACCTTATTCTATGAAACACTGTGTTAAGAGAGAAGTCTGTAATGTCTAAAACACTGTGAAAGAAAGCATACCATGAAATGATCGGATTAAATACGTTCTCTTTTATTTTTTAAAGAACATGTTTTTCTGGTAAATATTAATATGGCAATAAAATTATATCCCTAAAGAAATTCTAATTCTTATTTTAGAAAAGTTGACAGTAATATACAAAATGACTAGATAAAAAGTAAGGACTCTAATTCATTTAAATACAAGAAAAACAACTCTTTGGCCAAGTATGAAATTCTAAATATATATCTTCTCTAAAGTAAGAAAAGTTCTAAAGAAAAAGTACTAATTATTGGTTATAAATATATAAAACTCGGAGATCATTTAAAACTATGTTTTTATATCAACTGAAAAGAAATAATATGTCTATGTATTTTAAAATGCTTGTTGAAAATAACTGAATGTTTTAATATTCTTATTTCATGCTATGGTTACTGTCTAGATTAATTTTCTCTGTGACAGCAATAATCACTCTGCAACATATTCAAGGGATCTAAAAAGAATCTTTAAAAACATAATTTCAACACTATCATTAATACACACACACACACACGTGTGCGTGCTCTAAAAACAAAAGTTAAATACAATATGTAGTCTAAGGAATAATGAGAAACTTAAATTTTTAAAATTGTTACAGTAAGAGTGAAATAAGTAAATCAGAAAAAGCTAAACACTGTATGATTCCACACATAAGTAGGATACAAAATTGAGACTCATGGACATAGATAAGAGAGCAGTGGTTACCAGGGGGCGGGAGATATGGGGATGGTGGAGGGTTTCAGAGAAAGGGTATAAAGAGGGACAAATATAAGGTGACAAGTGGATGAGTTGACTTTGGGTGATGGACATACAACATAATCGACTGTTCAAACGATGTGGAGTTGTTTACTTGAAATCTATGTACTCTTGTTAATCAACATCACGCTGTTAAATTTAATTTCATAAATAAATAAATAAATAAATAATAAAAATAAATAAATCAAAGAAATACTCAAGAGAATAGATGCTTTTCAGTTGTGATCTTCTCAGGAATACTAAAAATTCCTCCTAAAAATTAATACTTTTATAAAAGTTTTAAAATGATGTTAGAAGCGTCAGTGGTTGTATCTTGGTAAAAGAAGATACTGAAGTAAGTTATACTATTGAATTGTTCAGAAACATAATGTGACATTATTAAGCATCACAAAAACAAAATCAGACAATGGAAACAGGCCTCTGAAGCACCCATGCTACCTCTACTATTTGTCTTGCTCTGTGTTGTGCTTACTGTCATCCTGTTCTCTACAGCCGCTGCCATCTTTAGCTTTCTTCTTGTTTCAAAACCAGAGGGGGATTCATATGCATTTTTGGAGATCATAGTAGAGAAGATAATGAGGCTACTTCGAATTGAGAAATTTTGGATTATTTAGGAAATCTTGTGTGTGGGTCAAAATATAAATATATATATATTTATAAAACTCAATGAAAAAATAATTTCTAGAAATTGCACTGTAATTACTTCAAATTCAATCTTGCTTTATTATGTAATGTTTCTCCATTAGCATTCATATGTTCTCTTGTAAATAGAGAGTAATTCCTAGACTAGAAACTAACAAAACAGTGGCAGCTGCAGATCTCCTTGTCAATGTGAGTCCCAGAGTTCCAATATCCTAGATTCTTTTTTTTTTTTTTTTAAATGGACAGAGAGGCTTCTTTTTAAAAAAAAAAAAATTTTTTTTAATTCATTTTTAGAGAGGAGACACAGAGTGAGAGAGAGAGAGAGAGAGAGAGAGAGAGAGAGAGAGAAGGGGGAGGAGCTGGAAGCATCAACTCCCATATGTGCCTTGACCAGACCAGTGCAGGGTTTTGAACTGGCGACCTCAGTGTTCCCAGGTCGACGCTTTATCCACTGCGCCACCACAGGTCAGGCTCTTTTTTTTTTTTTTTATTCATTTTAGAGAGGAGAGGAGAGGAGAGGAGAGGAGAGAGAGAGAGAGAGAGAGAGAGAGAGAGAGAGAGAAAGGGGGGAGGAGCAGTAAGCATCAACTCCCATATGTGCCTTGACCAGACAAGTGCAGGGTTTTGAACCGGCAACCTCAGCATTCCAGGTCGACCCTCTATCCACTGCGCCACCACAGGTCAGGCTGTCCTAGATTCTTGATTTAAAAAGAATTCTAAGCTATTACAGGCCTAGACATTAACTATAAAAAGCTGAGAGTGTCTTGGACTCAACACCACAGGATAAAGTAATTATGTCACTGTTGCTGTCCAAATTATAAAGGGAGTACAGTGAACAATACTTATGTAAATTCACTATTGAATCTATTATCTTACATATATTTGCAGATGATTTGTTTCGTTTAGTTATTATAAAGAAGTTTACTTTATTTTAGTAAAAGTATACCATGAGATCAGCGTAACTGGTTTTAGGCAGTGCAATGTTGGAAAGAAGCAGGCTATTGAAAAGATGTGGGCAAAACTCTTGTTTGTTTTTTTTTTGAGAGAGACAGAAAGAGGGACAGCCAGACAAGAAGGGAGATGAAAAGCATCAACTTGTAGTTGTGACAATTTTAGTTGTTCATTGATTGCTTCTAATATGTGCCTTGACCAGAGGACCTCAGCCAAGTCAGTGACTCTTTGCTCAAGCCAGCAACCTTGCACTTAAGCTGGTGAGCCTGCATTCAAGCCAGCAACCTTGGGGTTTCTAACCTGGGACTCAGTGTCCCAGGTCAATGCTCTATCCACTGTGCCACCACTGGTCAGGTCAGATCAGAAGTCTTGTTCTCATCAATGTTTTTCATAGGGAAGACTAAAGAAAATAATGACTTAAATGCCTTTGTACTCTATACATTTTTGGGCTACTATAGTGAGGCTGAGGGAATACAGAATGTAATAGGCATATGGTTTTCATGAACCTCTTTTACAAATAAAGCATGACTAATCTTAACATGCTATACTTTGTATCTCCGTCCTCTACCTCAGTATCCTCTAACTCATTGTGTCTGTGTGTGTGTTCATGACACAAGAGGCAGCATAGTATAGTAGTTAAGAATCCACACAGTGTAAAGTTCCTGGAATGGTAACCTGGCACATTGAAAGTATTCAAAGGTGGTAGCTATTAATAGTTTATGACTTTCCAAGGTACACAATTACTTTTACATATTAGATTAGGTAAATATATCAAAGTAGATAAATATGAAAAAATTGTATCTTAAGTCTAATAGGTATTAGCTTAAGATGCGGTCCTAAATTATTTAACCATTTTTGTACTCTTTCTCCCAGATAAATCCTGTTTTAGGGCTCTTTGGGAAAAGATAAAAACCTCATTCTTAGAGATCTAACAAATTCTTTATATTTTTAAAAACTCTTAGTTCAGAAATGAATTTTCAATTTTACAAAAAAAAAATCTCTTCAATAACTGCCTCTACTTTAATCCTCTACTCTTTTCTATAGAGCAAACAATAAGAAACTAATTAATATAGGAGCTGTCCATTCATCAATTCATTAACAAATATTTTTAGACTTAGCACAACTGTACTTGGTCCTATGCTGCATACAAAATCTATATACTCATTTTTCAAAAGGAAAACAATGAAGAAGTGAAAAACTGTTAATCAAATATTAAAGCCTATTAAGAATGATAAGGCAATAGGAGAGGTAGAAAAAAGCTAGTAAATAAGTGAACCACCTCCGAATCAGTGAACTAATAAGAGAAGGATCATACAGACTCATCTGCTGGTGCTCAACTTTTATGAAACAGCACCAACACACCTGAGGCGTAAGATAATATACAGTATTTACCTGTAACATATATCCTAACTAATATGCCAATAAAGTTATATGGTAAACTATTATACTTAAACTCAATAAAGACATAAATAAGGCACATATATATATATATACATATATATATATATATATATATATATATATGTATATATATATATATAGTATGCAGAAAGAAAGATAGAAAAGATACTCCTAATGAATACTTTAACTTCAATATTAAATTTAGTTCTTAGCTTCTTGGCAAAAAAGCAAAAATGAACACAATATAATGTTTTGTTGTAGTTGTTGGTGTGTGTGTGTGTTTACCATGGTATAAATCTGGTTGTATTGTTTTAGAGGAGGAGAGGTGGGGGGAGCTGTAAACAACTTTTCTGGTATTAAGATAAATTAATCATGTGAATCTTATGTAAAGAAACTTCAGTAACACCATGGATTCAAGAAGAATTACCCTAAAGAAGCAATAGGAAAGGCTTTCAATTATAATACAGAGAGATTAATAAACTGAAGGATAGGGCGATTACCTACCCGCTGAGGAGAGCCCAGTTTATCCTATTATCCTGGCTTAAATATTAATAGTGCCCATTTTAATCTCAGAAAGATCCAAGTTTGGACAATAAATTATTTGGTCACCTTATCTATGGGGAACTTGGTCCAGATATGTTGCTTTAGTGATATTTGATAGATGAAAGGACTTCATAAATAGTTTCTGCCAAATTTCAAGAGGAACTGGATGGCAAAAATTTAAGGTGCAAATTAAGAGAAAGTATGAAATATACAAAATACAATCTCCTTACATTAAAAAACAACACAATAATAACATGTAACTCACACTTAGAACTGAAAGCAATTCTTCGGTACTGCATTCAGGTTTCAAACGTTCCTTGAACATTTTAACTGTTTGGTGCTTCAAATAGTAATAAGAGGCAATTCGGCCATATGTTAGAGGTTCAATGCTCCGATTATCCTATTTCAAATGCAAGATAAAGTGACATAAACAAAAAGTATAATAAAAGTGCATACGTTTATAAAATTAATAATTCATAATGCAGTTGTTATTGCAACAATTTTTTGGTTATCATTAGAAGCAAAAGCCCTAGTGTTAAAAAGCTAGGCAGACTTCTCAATTGAAATGTATGTAATTTAGTCATACCTCTCCAATTTCGATACAATAGGAATGTACCAATTCAACCAAGGACTTCTCAATCAGATAGGACAGAAACTTGTTCACAGAATCATGGCTCACATCACTCAAGTTGTAGTAGCTAGAAAATAAGCAAGATTTCAAGATATTTTCTGTTACAACTTCAATTTCACATTGATCTTGTTCATTTCTTTTCAGATTTCAAATACAAATAATCACATTTACAGCAATTCAAAGAAATAAAGCAGCTGTGAACAGCACTTCCATTTTACACATCAATACTCCCAATACGAAGGTTTGTTGACTCTGATGAACAATGACAAAACATAAAAAATATGTAAGATAAGCAGATTAAGTTCAGCATCACATAAAAAATATACTAACTTTCCATGCTCCCACCAAATGACATATGGTGGCTGAATGGATAACAAAACAAGATCCTTACACATGCTGTCTACAAGAGACTCACTTCAGATAGAAAAGACACACAAATTATGAGAATAAAGAAATGGAAAAAGATCCTTCATGAAAATGTAAACAACAAAGCAAACAAAAAAGCTAGGGCAGTAATACTTAGATAAAATAGACTTTAAAACAAAGCTTTAACAAGAGTCAAAGGATCCAGCAAATCTACTTCTGGGTATTTATCTGAAGAAATCCAAAACACTAAATTGAAAAGACATAAAGCATGTTCACTGCAGCATTATTTACAATAGACAAGATATGGAAGCAACCTAAGGTCCATCAGTAGATGAGTGGGTAAAAAAGAAATGATGCATATACACAGGAATATTACTCAGCCATAAAAAGAATAAAATCTTGTCTGCAAAAACATGGATGGACCCAGAGGGTATGCTGCTGACTGAAATAAGTCAGACAGAAAATGACAAATGTGGAAGCTAATAAACCAAAATAAATGAACAAGAACAGAAACAGACTCATAGTTATAGAGAAGACTTTGACAGTTGCCAGATGGGAGGGGTTTGGAGATAGGAAAGAAAAAGTGAAGGGATTAAACAGTGGTGCATATACAAATTGGTAGTTAGAGAACACTCATTGGGATGTAAAGTACAGCATAGGGAATATAGTCAATAATACTGTAATAACTATGATGATGTTGGATAGGTACTTGAAATATTGGGGTGAACACTTCGTAAGTTATATTGTCAACTACTATATAACTGAAAATTAAAAAAAAAATTTTAAATCCTCCTTAAAAAAGTCAGAAAAAGAGAAACTTTCTATTGTTAAAACTGGCCTTCCTTTGGTTTATACATTTACAGCAAACTAAATATATGGATATTTAGAAAGGATGAGAAGCATATTACATATAAATATAAACAGTTCCATTTTATCTATTAAGAAACCCATCTTCAGTAACTTTACAAAACTCAAAGAACTACTGATTTGGGAGGTAGATGAGTATTTTTAGTAAATTTAATCAATTACTGTTCTCTTAATGCTTAAGAAATAAAGGTCATCCTAAATACTGGAAAGGACATCATCAGGCTAACAATAAAGCAGTCTAACTGAGCTTCTGAACAAAGTGTCCTTCCATAGAGGACTGGATAAAGAAGATGTGGTACATACATATACAGTGGACTACTACTCAGCCATAGAAATGATGACATACTTCCATTTACGACAACATGGATGGACCTTGAGAACATTATACTGAGTGAAATAAGTAAACTGGAAAAAGCTAAGAATTATGATTTCACACACAGGTGGGATATAAAAATGAGACTCATGGACGTAGGTAAAAGTGAAGTGGTTACCAGACAGAAGAGGTTATGGGGAAGGGGGTGGGGAGTAAAAAGAAACAAATATATGGTGACAGAAAGTGATTTGATTTTGGGTGATGGGTACACAACACAATCAACAAGTCAAATGTTACAGAAACATTTACCTGGAACCTATGTACTCTTTTTGATCAATGTCACCCCAATAAATTTAATTATATATATATATATATATAAAGAAACATAGGTTTAGCTCTGTATACTTTCCAAGTAAAAAGCCTAAAGACATGCAATTCACCTGAATGCTCCTGTCTGTGACTCCCAGAGGTTTTTGGCAACTCCCTATAATCACTAGACATCTGTGTCTGGGAATAGACGGCCTCCACAGTGATGACAGATCTCTAATTCTTGCTGGGTAAGCCCTGCACCCTAGTCAGCATAAAGAATTTGTATGCTCCACCTCCGTGCAAATCAAGGAGTAGGCGTGGAAAGTGGCCTCAGAGAAGAGACTCATTACTGAAACCTCAGGACAAAGGTTTAGCATCTGTACAGGAGTAGGAAGGGATATTCAAAGCTTGGGATGAAAGTGGTAACAAAAATGGGAGAGGCCTAAAGAAATCCACGATCTGTTAAGTATGGTATTTTTTTTCTTATTTCAAAGGCAAAGATTTGGGGTAAGTATGCTATAAAAATTTATTTTAAAATACACAAAGTAGGTCTTAAATCATGGCAGACTATACTTTCATTAGAAACAAAAGTTAGCACAAATGGTACAACCAGATATGAGAATCTTCACTGAGTAAGAATTATAACAGGCTATTTATTTGGGACAATAACTGTAAATCATAATTATATGTTGAGGATTTTAATTTTCATGAAAAAGAAGTGGTTATTTTTAATTTTAGTCTGTAGAGAAATTATTGACTTTCCTGGAAAAGTTCCTGTCATAGATCAGAATTAAAGCAATATTTATCAATGAACGAATGAATAAGTATTGAAATCAGTGCTCTTATTAATTTAAATAAATGTACAAACTTCTATCTAAGCATGCATATATGAAAGTGAAAAACCAGCATTAGAAACCTTTAAAAATTATTTTCCCTATACTGAAAAATGATGAAGTATTTAGTTAGAATAATGCATTCTGCTTTAGGGGTGAAAATTAAAATTCTGGACATTCAAAGCCCCATCAAAAAGATAGATCCCCAGACCCTGGCTGGTTGGCTCAGAGGTAGAGTGTCAGCCCAGCATATGGATGTCCCGGGATCAATTCCTGGTTAGGGCACACAGAAAATGATCATCTGCTTATATATATATATATCTTCCACTCCTGCAGCCTCCACTGGAGAGAGTCGTCCTGGGCGCTGAGGGTGGCACCATGGCCTCACTTCAGGCACTAAAATGGCTTCAAACTGCCCCAGATGGGCAGAGCATCGTCCCCTGTGGTCTTGACAGGTGGATCCTGATCGAGTGCATACTAGTGGGTGTCTCTTTGCCTTTCCACTTCTCACTTAAGAAAAAATAAAAAGATCCCCAAAGCCATTCCAATTTTAACTGACCCTTGAATAACAGGTTTGAAATGCATGGGATAACAAATTTGGTACCCTTGAAATTGTGAAGAAGGAAAAAAATATTTGTGCTAATTTTGCTGTTGCACTACAAACTACAAACGTTTTGCCCACAGTACTTTTAAGTACTTAGTTAAGATACTAACGGTGTTAAATTAGTGAGTGGCAGAAATAAAAAGAAAATGAGTTCTAACTGATAGCAATGTGTTGTGTCAGAAAGCACTGAGCATATGCAAAGACTTCAGCAAGGGTTTGCCTGGAACTAGTGATCACTCTCACATAACTTTTATTACAGTATATTGTTATAATTTTTCCATTTTATTATTAGTTACTGTTGTTAATCTCTTACTGTGCCTAATTTATAAGTTAAACTTTATGCCCAGTTTCTGGGATCTGCTTGGGGAAGGGTGTATTGAAACATATCTCTTATGAATAAGGGATATACTACTGTACATTCATTTGGTTTGATAAGCCTATAAATTTTCTAACACTTTTTTTTAGGTATTTGGACAAATATAATTGGTAAATTATTTATAAATTGAAAAAACTAGTGAAAATGTGTCTAGGACACTGAATAAATAGTACTATTTACAGAGAAAGAATCAAGATATTCTTTATATAATTAAAATTATAAAAGGAAGACATTATGAAAATATTACAATGAAAAACAAAGTTAAATATTTCATTTTTATCTATAAATTTATTTTGTCATTTGAAAATAAAATATCTCATGAGTTGATAGCACTGATTACCACAAGCCATTCCCCTATAAACATAACTGGAATGCCAACTTGATCATTTTATTACTTAATAAATAATTTTGGTGTAAAATATTTAAAAGCATTAATAATAAAAACTTTCCTTTAAAGATGATAGGCTCTTTTTTATATTTATTTTACTCACCGTTTTATGTATTTACAAGACTTTTAAATTGAATTTATTGGGAAGACACTGGTCAACAAAATTATACAAGTTTTAGATGCACAGTTCCACAATTCATACCACAATTCAATATCTATATACTATATATAGTGTGTGCTCACAATCGTAAGTCTCTGTCCATCATCATTTATCCCCCCATACCTTTCTCCACCTCCCCCCGCACCCTTGCAATCACCACACTGTTGTCTGTGTCCATGAGTTTTTCTCTTTTTTTCCTCTTTGCTCAATCCTTCCACCCCCCTCACCCAGATCCCTCACCCCTGACAGCTGTCAGCATGCTTTCTATCGATGAGTCTGTCTCTATTTTGCATGTTAGTTTATTTTGTTCATTAGATTTTACATATAAGTGAAATCATATGATACTTCTTTTTATATTTTGATGGCTTAACAGCCCTTTTCTTGTTAGTTTATTTAAGGCTATTGGAAAAATCTTTAGACTAATTTCTAGCTTTTATACACATAAAGTACAGTTAGAATAAACATTTAAATAAATTACCCCTCCCCCAAATCAACGAAAATCATGCCTCTGAAGCTACAACAAACTATCTGATAACTACACTAAAATATTATCCATAATCTAACTTGCTAAATATAAAAAATATTTATGCAGAATAACTTTAAAATTTTCCATTGGCATTTCTTATTAATATAGTTCTTTTTGAATGTACTCACTAATATTCTTATTGACTTGAGTATGAAAAATACAAATTTAATGTAAATAATTGAATTGACATAACATTTATTTAATATTTATACTCTGATCCTTACAATATTTGGTGGAATCTAGAATGAGAAGCCCCTAAAACTGTTTTCTTTGGGTATTCTGGCATAAGTGATAACATTTATTTATTTATTTATTTATTTATACAAAGTGATAGCTATTAGAGAATGCTAGTTAAAATATTATACTCAAGAACACTAAAATCTCAATAATTAAAATACTTGTCTCTTACGCAGCCAACATAAATACTAAAATGCATTTAGTTCTGTTAATGATATAAGTTCTCTGTTTTTTACCAAGTATTCTTTGTTAATATTTCAACTGAGATTCTAAGGATTCTTTAAGCATTTTCAAATATTTATAAAATTATGATAGTACTACATTTCAATTAGACAATTTATAAGACACTGTTAAATAATACAACTAAATGTATATAAAGTTATTTTTTATGTAACAAAAACTTGAAAGATAACATATTTTGATACTTTTTTTGTGTGTATAAAGGATGGAGTCTATATTTACATGATCTTATTAGTAGCATTAAATGGTCTTCACTTCTATTACCTGAACTTTTCAGTCATCATGCAATTTCTAGCCTAAATAATTACAAACATTTAGCTTAAAACATTACATATAATTTCAATAATCACTCTACTAACTTGAAAAAGCAGCAAAAGCTAAGTAAAAAGGTCTGTTTTCATGTTGCACTCTCCACAGTACAAAATTTATAATTTAGTCATTACTTAAACAGAAATATTATACAACTGTTTAATTAAGGATAAATAATACAATGTTATTATCATGCTCACTGCACTGGATCATCAAGTCATTATCTTCTCTTGGCCATAAACAGACAGCCTACCTTTATTGTCAGCAAGCTATTTCATTTATTTCACAGAGAAACCCAGTTTCACAATAATTGACTTGTCAGAAGCTCTAATTTATGAGGCTGAGCTCTGTAAGATTTCTCTATATTGGACTCAACCGGCACACAAGCAGGGTTGAATATTTACAATGCTGTTAACAGGTGCTGAGTTGTTTAATGATTCTAATAGCCAGAAGCGTACTGAGAAAGCCAGCGGGATCACAATTACAGGCTGTTTGAACACAACAATTACTAGTCCCCTGAGAGGTGTGAAAGTCAAAGCCAGTTTGATACTGACAGCATCCAGCACATGGGCTAGAGAAGCTAACTTGTATTAGCAGTCCATTGGGAAAAAGTCATAGCAAACCTCTCCCAATCATAAAAATTTACAAAGTTCATTAAATTTAAACAATATAAATGTAGAACTCTGAGAAATTATAAGATCTTCTCAAAGGACAAACAGGAATATCACACATGAAACTCAAGTTATCTTTTTCCAATCTTTTAAAGGATCACATTTCACCAGTTGGGAATAAAAGATATTTTACTGTAATGTAAACCATAGATAAAGTTACACCACACAGTTTGGATTTAATGTGAACAGTGGCAGCCATTTCCTGTTTGGTTTATGTAAACCTGGCCAGAGATTTCGTTGGGAAATTTTTCATCAGTATTGAAATGCTGCTGCTATAACTGTCAGTACTGGGAAGTCATTTGTTACAGCACCATGTTTTTTTATGTTCAGATTATGCAGCAGCAATAATGACAGAAATAATGAAAGTGGTTGCAGGGACAGCTGAAACTACCACAACATTTTTTGTCCCAGAAATATTTAAAAGCTTTCCCAAGGGAAAACAAAGTAAAACTGAACACACAAATTAATTCCAGAACTCACTTTAAAATATATTTCATGATGCACCATACATATGTTTATATGTATATTTGAACAAGTGTATATATATGTAAATGTGTAGATTTATATGCATATATGTATATATTTGCATATACAGTCACACACAAGAATATAAACTGACAGTCTTTCAACATGACTGCAAATTAGTTAATGTCTTGGATTTCAATCAGTTTTTTGGTTTTATATATTTTGAAGTTATGTTTTTAGCTACCTAAACATTTTAAGCTACTCTAATTTTATAGTGATTATGCTTATTATCAATATAAACCTTTCTGCTATGTTCTTTTTATTTTTATTTTTTTGCCTTGGATTTTGTTTTGTTTGATTTTAATTATTCAGCTATTGCATTCTCTTTGTTACTCTTCTTCATATCATCTTTCGAATCTTAATTTTTCAACTTCTCTATATTATTTTGATTTGATATATTGCTTATGAATTGTTTAGCTAATTTAAAAAATGAATCTAGAGCATTTCTATCTTCAACAGGAAGGTTTTAATCATTTGTAACATTTATGATTATAATGGACATGTCTTATGGTATAAAAATATCCTGCCAATCTTCTGCTCAAAACCCTTACAGTGGACCCCATTTCTCCCAGAATGAAAGTCAAAGTCCATACCGTGGTCTCTAAGGTCCCACATGACCTGTACACTACTACTGACCCCACATCCCTGATCTTATCTCCTCCTGCTCTGCACCCCTCACTCATCCTACTGCGCCACACCTTCTCCTTGCTGTGTCCTGAATAGACCAACATGCCTGTCTTAGAGCATCTCCTGTTCCAGATAGTCATGTGGTCAACTTCTTCACTTCTTTCAAGTTATTGTTCAACTATGGCACCGTGTTTTTTTTAAATACAGTATTATTAACTATAGGCACCATGCTATATAATATATCCACGGAAATTATCTTATAACTGAAAGTTTGTATCCTTTAACTGAAATCTCCCCATTTCCTCCTTCCGTATCTTTAATTAGGCCCACTGTGATTCCCCCCACTCAAACCAACATCTGGCTCCCCAATCTTCTTTACCTTGTTCTTTTTTTCAAAAACACTTTTTACATTCTAATGTACTTTTAAATTTACTTTCTCTGCTAAAAGAATATGAATGACATGAAAGTAGAATATTTGTGTTTAGTTTACTAATACATTTTCAAAATGCCTAGAATAGTACCTGACACTGAGTAGGTACCCAATAAATATGAACAGAAGTAAAAAAATATAGATTTAAATTTTAAATGCCATAAATTACCATATTAAGATTTTATGATTTTTGAGACCAGAAATTGTTACTTATGTTGCTACTACCTTCCAACAGAACCTAATACAGTTGCTAATCATAGCATTTTTAAAGTATAATTGACATATATAATATTGTATTAGTTTTAGGTGTACACCATAATGATTGACATATGTATATACTGCAAAATGATAAAAGATAGTCTAGTTAACAAACGTCATCTCAGTTACAAATAAATTTTTCTTGTGATGAGACCTTTTAAGATCTACTCTAACAATTTTCAAACATACAATATAATATTAACTATAGTTACCACATGGTACTTTACATCCCAAGACTTATCTTGCAACTGGAAGTTTGTACTTTTTGACTACCTTTACCCATTTTGCCTACCCTTACCCCTCTCCTCTGGCAACCACCAATCTATTCTCTGTCTTTCTAAGTTCATTTTATTTTATTTCTTTGTTGGATTCAACATATAAGTGAGATCAGAGCGAATATCTTTGTCTGTCTGACTTATTTCAATTAGCATAATATCTCCAAGATTCATCTCCATATTTTTCCAATGGTAGGATTACCTTTTTCTTTTTATAAGTCTTTATTTATTAATCTTAGAGAGGAAAGAGAGAGATTGAGAGAGAGAGAGAAGGAGGGAGGCGCAGGAAGCATCAACTCCTATATGTGCCTTGACCAGGCAAGCCCACAGTTTTGAACAGGCGACCTCAGCATTCCAGGTGCTTTATCCACTGCGCCACCACAGGCCAGGCAGGATTACCTTTTTTATGGTGAAATAATATCCCACTGTGTGTGTGTGTATACATATATATGTATATATACACATAGGCACATACCATATCTTCTTTATATATTTATCTACTGATAAACACTTAGATGTTTTCCATGTCTTCGCTATTATATAAATAACACTGCAATAAACATGGGGTGCAATTATCTTTTTTTTTTTTCTCCGTTTTTTTTTTTAATTTAATTTAATTTAATTTTATTTTATTCATTTTTAGAGAGGAGACACAGAGTGAGAGAGAGAGAGAGAGAGAGAGAGAGAGAGAAAGGGGGGAGGAGCTGGAAGCTCAACTCCCATATGTGCCTTGACCAGACCAGTGCAGGGTTTTGAACTGGCGACCTCAGTGTTCCCAGGTCGACACTTTATCCGCTGCGCCACCACAGGTCAGGCGCAATTATCTTTTTAAGATAGTGATTTCATTTGCTTTAAATAAATACCCAGAAGTGGAATTGATAAATCATATTTTTAAATCATATATTTCTATTTGTAATTTTCTGAGGAACGTCCATACTGTTTTCCAATTCCACAAGCTAATTTAAGGGTTCCCTTTTCTCTGTATCCTTTACACACATTTTATATTTTATCTTGTTGATAACAGCTATTCGAACAGGTGTGAGGTGGTATTTCACTGTGGTTTTGATTTGCATTTCCATTATGATTAGTGATATTAAGCACCTTTTCATGTACCTGTTAGCTATATGTCTTCCTTTGAAAAATACCTATTCAGATCCTCAAAGTATTTTCAATTTTTTTTCTTGTTTTTATATTTTTATTTTTCTATTGAATCGTATGAGTTCTTTTTATCTTTTAGGCATTAAGCTCTTATAACGTATCTAATTTGCAAATAATTTCTCCCATTTGATAGGCTGCCTTTCCATTTTGTTGATGGTTCCTTGGCTATGTAGTAGTTTTTTAAGTTGATATAGTCCCAATTGTTTATTTTTGCTTTTGTTGCCTTTAGTGTGAAATCAAAGAACTCATCATCTTACTTTCATTATTTTCTTCTAGGAGTTTTATGATTTCAGTTTTTACATATAAGGCTTTAATCCATTTTGAGTTGATTTTTCTGTATGGTGTAAGATAGTGGTCCAGTTTCATTCTTTTGCATGTGCCTGTTCAATTTTTGCATTACCATTTACTGAAGACACTATCCTTTCCGACTGTATATTTTTGGCTCCTCTGTCATAAATTAATTGACCATATATGTGTGGGTTTATTTCTAGGCTATTATGTTCCATTGACCTGTGTGTTTGTTTTTATGCCAATAGCACACTGTTTTAATTACTGTAGCTTTGTCATATAGTTTGAAACCAGAAAGTGTGATACCTCAAGCTTTGTTCTTTCTCAAGATTGTTTTAGCTATTTGGACTTTTTGTGGTTCCACACAAATTTTAGGATTACTTATTCAATTATTTTAAGAAAATGCCATCATAGCTCTTTTAAAAATTTTTATTAAAAAATGTATTACTGTACCTATTATGGACTGGTTAACTCACAAGATGACAGCTCAAGCATCAGTTTCTCCTTCAGAATAATAATGAAAGTCTCAGTCTTAACCTAGCCAAGTATTTTAAAATATGTATAGGTGGCTACTAAAGGAACTGGCACACTTGATATGGATAATCAAGAGTAGATAAACCACCACCTCCTGAAATTAACTCAAGTGCATTTATTAATACATGACTAGAGTTTTCAGACTGTTAAAGCTTTGTTGGATATAAGGGTTTGGGAAGGCACTTGATGTAGGAAGAGGAGTAATAGCAAAAGTGTAAAAGTGAGAGGAACGTCCTTTGGTGTGGGCTGATTTCTCCTCTGCTCTGTACTAACGCCTTTGCCTTGGTGTTGGGGGAAAAACACTTAACTCTCCTTTGGAGCAAAAGAAAAGGAAAAGCAGCTGCCACACTGATGCCCTAAGCCAATGAATCACGATATTTCCTTCTGCCTCCCAGTCCTAGAATTTCCTCTCAGCAAAGATGGCCATTAATAAAGGTGAGGCAATGTGAACTAAGGAAAACTCACTTATTTACATGAGCTATACATATAAGATCAGGAGACCCCACCAAGTTGTCAATACCCAAGAAGTTCTTGGTATCAGAGGTTTGGTATAATTTTTTAAGTAACAACACTCAATATTTCAAATTTGTCAACTGTGCTAACCTCCCCAAACTCCTTGTTCTGCCCTTAATTAGTACTGTTTATTATAATTGCATGTAGATTTTCTTACCATTATATTATTAAAGAGAAGGCAGCTAGGACCACAAATGGCAGCAGAGTATGTGGAAGGTATACTCACCTTCTCCCAAAACCAAACTGGAATTATAATTAAATTACAGAATAACCAACTGAAGACTAGCTGGAGAGAAGTCTTGTAACCAAGTATGTATAGAAGAAGCCACACTGAGACTGGTAGGAAGGGCAAAGATGCAGAAAGGGCTGGCTTCACTCCCATGGCCCCAGGAGGGATACTCAGCTATGGTGGGTAACTCCTGAGAAGCATGCAATCTAAACCCCTACTGGGGATCCCCAGCCCAGAGCACCAGAGTCAGTAAGATGTGCCCACATAACATCTGGCTGTGAAAAGCAGCAGGGTTTCTGCCTGTTAGAGTGACAGGAGTCTGCTAGAGACACAGGAGCCCTCTTAAAAGGCCAAAACACAAAATTTCATTCATAGCCTCTCACCCTGGGCTCTGGTGGTGGGATGGCAGAACAGACTAGAATTGAGTGAAGTGAGTATGGGGTACGGGGTCTGTGGCTTTAGGGAGAGAGCTGGAGAGAAAGCGGCCAGGATACCTGTGCTGAGTCATTCAATTTCCCATACCACAGACACCATCTTTCTTGGTGAAGCAATTGTCTTTTTGTGGTATCATCCTGGGGGAAGGCAATAACCTAACACTCTGGCCTCCCTTTCATTCAACCCTGTGGAGTTTAGGTCCTGCTGAGGAGTCAGCTGTCTTTGCCATGGTGTAGAGGTCTGGGCAGACTTAGGGGGGTGTCAGTGACTGAACTGTGTGGCTTTGAGGTGGAAGCCATTCTCTCCAGTTTCCCATGAACTTGAAAGGAGCTTCCATTCATGGGAGATCTGCTAGAACCACTCTCTGGGCTTCTGGCACAACCACCTTCTGGGATATGGAGGCCTAACCTGCCTAGCTCCTGGTGGCTCTGCCCTACTGAGGTCTTGGCCAAATCTGAAATGGATTGAGTTGTGTGGTTCTAGATGGAGGTCATAACCCCTACCACCTCCCCTTCACAAGATATTAATTAGTCCTATCATCTGTATTCCCAGCAGTCCCCTCTGCTAAACTCAGGCTCCTCCAAGAAGAATCTGGGACAGACTGAGTTGTGGGGCTTTAGAACACATTTTTCCTCTCCCATGCCTAACTGGACAGAACCCTCCAACCCCACTTCATGCAGCCAAATCTTGGTCTTCTTAGGCACCCATTTATGTCAAAACTCTCAGCAAAGTGGGAATAGAGGGAATATAAATCAATGCAATGAAGGCCATACACGATAAATCCACAGCCAACATCACACTCAACTGGCAGAAAACTACATTTTCTCTTAAAATCAGGAAGAATATAGGGATGTCTGCTTTTATCACTCTTCTTCAACACAGTACTTGAAGGAGTAGCCATAACAATTAAATAATAAGAAGAAATAAAAGGCTTCCAAATTGGAAAGGAAGAAGCAAAATCGTTATTATCTGCAGATGACATGATACTTACTGTTTATAAAGAACCCTAAAAATTATAGCAAAAAAAGTAATAGAACTGATATATAAATGCAATAAAGTAGAATGATATAAAATAAATACCCATAAATCAGTTGCATTTTTATACACCAATAATGGACTACTAAAAAGGGAAACAAAAAATAAAATAAAATAAAAAGGGAAACTAAAAGAGTAGCATTCATAATTGCTTCAAAAAATTAAAATAGCTAGTAATAGATTTAACCAAGGTGATAAAAAGCCTGTACTCAGGAAATTATACGATACAAAAGAAAAAAACTGAAGATACAAATAAGTCAAGGCATATACTGTGTTCATGGACAGGGAATATTAACACCATTAAATTGTCCATACATTCCAAACAATCTATAGATTCAATGTAATTCCTACCAAGATACCAATAATAACATTAACAAAAGAAAGTTGGATTAGAGGAAAATTTTGATATATGATTAATTTGTTTTCAGACATGTTGATTTTGAAATAATGGAAAAACTATGTGACAACATTCAGAAAGCAGGTGGAAAATTAGCCTAACTTTACAGAGACGAGACTGGAGTAATGCACTTTGGGGTCTCTACATCCTGATGATTTTAAAAATAGAAAGGATCTCCAGAGAAAAAAATTCTGAATATCATACATTGAGAAGAGCAGAAGAGATAACATCACTTCTAAAAAAGGGAAAAGCTTGAATTTAGGGATGAGGATGCTTAAGCAGAACCCAAATTAAGGAACATTCTACATAATAACTGGCCAGTATTTATTGTTCTAAAGTGTCAGGTTAGAACCAACAAAGAAAAACTGAGGAAATGACAGATTGGAGTGAATTTAGAAGACAGAATGACTAAATGCAATGTAGGATACTAAACTGGAGCCTAGACTGAAAAGGGACATTAGTGGGACAACTGATAAATCTTGGTAAAGCCTACAGATTAGTTAATAATATTGGAGAAACATTAATTTTCTGGTTTTGCTAATTTTACCATGGTCCTGTAAGATGTTAACATTTGGGAAGCTGGGTGAAGGTGTACAATGCTCCTTTGTAGTATATTTGCAATTTTTTAAAGTCTCAAATTGTTTCAAAATGAAAAGATAATATTTTAAAAATTTAAGAAATAGAAGTTAGTAGTTATGAGAGGGGGAAGGTTGGTGGGGGTGGGGAGTAAAAAGGGACAAATATACAGTGACAGAAAATGACCTGAGATTGGGTGATGGGTACACAACACAATCAACAGTTCAAATGCTATAGAAATGTTTACTTGAAACCTATGCACTCTTACTGGTCAATGTCACACCATTAAATTTTTCTAAATAAAATATTAAAAAAAGAAACAAAAAGGAGATGAACATATAAAGTTCACTCTATCTGTAGATGCAGTAAGGAACTATAATTTTCTGAAGAACTCAATTTGTAGTAGAGGATTATTCCCTGCTTGCTAATCAAACAAGCTGACAAGAAAAGACTGGGTTCTCAGTGTCTAAACTAGATGCTAGATTGTAGACTCAATCTTTTTCTACTCCCGACACACATAAGCTAATTACTAAAATTCTGTGGCATACCAAAAAATATATTTAATGATCTGGTCAAAAAATAGGTAACATTTTGATTCATTCACATTGACAGCTTCCGTTGTGTTAACTGTTATCATTTTAAAATTTGACAGTTTAAAGGAAAAGGGGTCAATGTCCCTGACTAAAAAGTCAGGTAGTACATGCTTTAAAAATTCTTGCTGCACACCAATGTGTCGTTTGTGATTCACCAGTAGAAAATCACTGGTAGAGGTCAAGGAAGCAATTGGAAGTGAGTATAGGAAATACAGCTCACTAATCAACATTAATTATACTCTTCATAATTAATACTGAACAACTTAGAATGGCATTAATTTGTGCATTTGATTCTCAACATGAAGCTGTGAGGCAGGCTATTATTCACTTTCCAGACTAAGAAAGTGAAGCTGAAAGAGGTGAAGTGACTCAAGGTTACAATTACTAAAGGGTAGTGAAGAAACAAGAATCAGTGTTCTGACAACCAGTTCAAAGCTCTTTCTACTATATTAATTGCTTCTATTCTTATAAAATATGAATATATTTATGATTACACACCAGGCTCTTCCTGGCTCTACAGAAATAAGAGTTGTAAGTCAGAAAACTTTGGTTTTAGGTCCTGGCTTTTTCACAAAGTAGTTATGGAAACCAGGGAAAGCCACTTTAAGTTTCCACTCTTCCTTTCTTCAATATCAAACAAGGTTAACTGGAATACATGTCAAGTCTATTCCATTATACAATTCCACAATTCTAATCCTGTGATTCACTTTCTATAAAAATTTGCAGAGCTAAATGGCGACCTCAAAATTCTGTGGTCGTGTTCCCAAGTGATATTTTGTACTTAATCCAGAGGTCCCAATAGTTGAGGAAACTCTAAGCAAATTGTCACCATATCCTCAAACTTCTATCTATGTAAGTGGAAATGTTGGCGGAAAACAAATTTCTTAAGGTACCAACAGATAAGATTCAGTAATAATATTTTTCATCATGATTTCTGTTTTTAAGAACTTACAGTGGTTTACTATCTCCTCTTACTCACACCAGGAATGTCCCTCATCTTTGGCCCTCCTTCCATTTCCTCTCCACCTGTTAAGGTCCAATTCACCTATTCATCTTCCTCCTATTATTAAACAGCTTCCTAACTGGTCTCCCTGCTGTAAATGTCTCCACATTCCAGCTCATTCTCTACTATAGTGTTGTTAAGTATTGAGACAACATAAAACTTAATTTGGTGATGTTAAAAATATGTTTAAAAACTCCCAGTGTATCAGAGCCCATAGGATCGGAAGTATACAGGCCCTTTACTCTCTGGTTTGTCACACTCTCTGGTCAAGACAATCTTCTTGTCTCTATGCTCTTTAAGCTCTAGCTACATCAAACTTCTTGGTGTTCTGTGAACACATTGTCAAACCCTTTGCCCTTAGCGGTCTTCTAGCCTTTCTACTCTTCCAGATTCAAGATCTGACTGAAGTGTCAGCACTTTGTGAAGCTTTCACTCTCACAGGCTTAAATACAGTACTATTAGAGTACTTATGATTTATTTCATAATTATTTATGTATTCACCCCTCTCCATTAAAAGATTATTCCTTGAAGATTTAGGATGATGTACATTTGTCTTTATGCTCAGCATCTAGTATAAATAACAACCAATAAATAAGTGAAATAGGTGCTCAATGAAGATCTAACCTATACATCCTGGGACAAAAGACACTACTACAACTTCCCGAATTTTATTTACTCCTGAAGGGTCCTTATCGACTCTTACAAATACCTCACAATTTTTTTCCCTTACATCTTTACAGCCCAAGCTTCAATCTTCTCTAAATTCCAACTGGCCCAAGTCAATTACTGCCATGAAGCTTAACATATTTTTCAATGATTTTTGTTGTCTCCCTAAGGACAGAGCAAAGACCTTGAGCACATCCTAAATTAATTAAAATAAGCTAAGAAATAAATGCATATAATTATTCATTTTCTAATATATTACATTTATTTTCTAATATACAGTGTGTCCATAAAGTCATGGTGCACTTTTGACTGGTCACCGGTCACCATGACTTTACGGACACACTGTATATCACAATATATTGTGATTGTATCAGAGACATAATTTGATTCTCTGGACAAAGTCACACATCTAAAATTTCTTTTTTAAATTAAAAAAAATTATTAAATTTATTAATTGATTTTAGAGAGAGAAAAAGAGACAGAGAGTGAGAAAAACATCAATTTGTTCCATTTAGTTGTGCATTCACTAGCTGTTTTTTTTTTTAATGCAGTGAGATGAGGGAGGCAGAGACAGACTCCTGCATGTGCCCTGACTGGGATCCAACTGGGAAGCCCACTAGGGGGTAATACTCTGCTCATCTGAGGTGTTGCTCCATTGCTCAGCAATTGAGCTCTTCTTAGCACCTGAGGCCATGGAGCCATCCTCAGTGTCCGGGGCTAATTCGCTCCAGTTGAGCTATGACTGTAGGAGGGGTAGAGAGAGAGAGACAGCAAGAGAGAGAGAGAGACAGAGAGAGGAGAGAATCAAGAGGGGGAAGGATAGAGAAGCAGATGGGCACTTCTCTTATGTGTCTTGACTGGGAATTGAACCTGGGCCGTCCACATGTCTGGCCGACGCTCTACCACTGAGCCAACCAGTCAGGGCCTGGTAGTTTCTTGTAGGTGCCCTGCCTAGTGATAGAACTTGCAACCTTGGCATATTGGGATGATACTCTATCCAACTGAGCTACCTGGTCAGGGCAAATTCATACAACTAGAATGTCCAAAGTTCTGACTTTTTGTTATGTATCTGAATTTAGAGATGATTACTTTCAAGCATATTTTCTTTCAGTGCAAAACAGAAATAAACAGTGGTCCTGTGCTTACCTGGGGTTCATGACAAGACGTCGGAAAAAGTAAGTCCAGGTGATATAATCCATTGCATCTTGCTTAGATGTTATTGTTCCACCAGCAATCTCTGCATTTAAATGATCAGATAGCACTCCTAATAAACTGTATAGTAAACAAGATATGGGAAACATACATGAACATTAAACAGAGCAAACTCTATCTTGAATAGTCAAAACTCAGATGTTATGTTCCAAAATAGAGAAATAGTGTATTTTGTATAATTTGTATGTTTTGTAAATGACTTCAGGAAAATGAATTGCACGATGGAAGTAAGCACAGACTGAAAGCAACAGAGCTAGTAACTTTCAGAAGATGAGAACCAAGGTAAGAGCAGACAACAGAAGATATACTTTGGAGAGCATGAAGAGTATACTCATGGTGTACAGGTGTAAATAAGGGATAATACTGGAGCAGTTAAAAGGTTTGGCAAGAAAGAAAAAAAAAAGGTTTGGCAAGAAAGAGATAATAGTTATGACAGAGCCAAGATGTTACCTTCATTCATTCAGTGAATACTAAGTCCTCAGTTATGGATGAGATATTATACTAGGTATTATTACATATACAAAGATAATCAGATGTGCTGAAAGACTGGCATAACAAAATGTTCATTTTAGTTTCTTATGTAAAATACAAAAATGCAAAGTATTGTCCAACAAAAAAAAGGCTAAGTAAATCATGGATACATAAAACAATATGCAGGTATTAAAAATAGTTTTAGCAAAAGATATTTTAAGACATGAAAAACTGGACATAATAAATGGAATGAAAAAAAGTTGTCATAATATAGTCTCAATTTATCAGCGGCAGAGTACAAATCCATATAAGCAATCTGGAGGGCAAGTTGGCAATACCCATTTGAACAGTCATCATGAGTTAGGAATTTCACTTTTCCATTATTGTCTGCTAGAAAAACATTTATATGTTAAAATAGGAAAGCAAAATACTTTACAACTTATATGTGAGAGGAAGAAGTTGAAAACTCTTTAAATGTCCATTAATATAGAAATTAATATATAAACTATGGAATTCTCTGTAATAGAAAAAACAATAATCATCAAGGTGCAAAATTAAACACTTAAAATTTTACTGATGTAAAATTTCTTTTGTAGATACTCATATCAGATTAAGCACATTCCTTTATATTTCTATTTGCTAACAAGTTTTCTTTTAAACATTTTTTTTTTATTCAGTGAGAGGAGAGGAGGCAGAGACAGACTCCTAAATGTACCCTCACCAGGATTCACCCAGCAAGCCCTCTAGGGGGCGATGCTCTGCTCATCTGGGGCGTTGCTCTATTGCTCATCAACTGAGCTCTTAGCACCTGAGGCAGGGTCCATGGAGCCATCCTCAGTGCCTGGGTCCAACTCACTACACTTGAGCCATGGCTGCAGGCAGGGAAGAGGTGAGAGAGAGCGAGAGGGAGAGAGAAGCGAGAGGGGGAAGGAAAGAGAAGTAGATGGGAGCTTCTCTTCTGTACCCTGACTGGGAATCCAAGCTGGAACTTCCACACGCTGGGCTGAAGCTCTACCACTTAGCCAACTGGCCATGGCTGCCACTAACGGTTTTTATTAGGAATTGGTGTGAGACTTTATCAAAAAATTTAATATCTATGAGGTAATCATAATTTTTCTCATTCTTTTCCTATTGCTATGGTAAATTATATTCATTATTTTCAAGTAATAATATCATTTTGCATTTGTAGAATAAATTATACCTAGTTATATTATATATCTTTACATTGCTGATTTGATTTGCTCATGTTTTGCTTAGGATGTATACTTCAAAATATTTTACATTTCAGATTCAACTGCTTTGATTGATAAGACTTTAGATATTATATTTCTTTGTGTCAGTTTCAGTACAATTTTAAAAATAAATTTTTAGCACTTGAGTCAAATTTTAAAAATTATTCACATATAGTTTTCATATCTTATTTTCTTTTAATGCCTCTGGTATTTTTGATTCCTGATACCAATTTGTTCCTTTTTTCTTGATTAGACTTAAAGGTTTATAAATTTTATTCTTTTCAAAGAACCAACTTTTGACTTTGGTTATTTTTTTCTAATGTATCATGTTTGGTTTCATTATTCTTGCTCTTATTTTCCTTATCTTCTTTTTTCTTTGAGTTCAATTTGCTAATTTTTTTCTAAATTCTTATAATAGATACTAAAAATAATTAATTTTTAATTGAATTTTATTGGGGTGGCACTGATTAACATATTTATATAGGTTTCAGGTGCCCAATTCTACAACACATCTCTGTATACCATATTGTGTGTCCATCCCTCAAAGTCAAGTCTTTGTCCATCATCATATATTCCCCCAATGCGCTTCTTTTTTTTTTTTTTACACAGGGACAGAGAGAGAGTCAGACAGAGGGATAGATAGGGACAGACAGACAGGAACAAAGAGAAGTGAGAAGCATCAATCATTAGTTTTTCATTGCCATTACGACACCTTAGTTGTTCATTGATTGCTTTCTCACATGTGCCTTGATCGCGGACCCTCAGCAGACAGAGCAGCCCCTTGCTGGAGCCAGTGACCTTGGGTCCAAGCTGACGAGCTTTTGCTCAAGCCAGATGGGCCCAGGCTCAAACTGGCCAAGCTCGGGGTCTCGAACCTGGGTGTTCCGTATCCCAGTCCAACGCTCTATCAACTGTGCCACTGCCTGGTCAGGCCCTATGCACTTCTTTTTAAAATGCATATTTATGGTCATAAATTTTCCCTAAGCACTGTGTAAGCTATATCCCACAATATTTAATGTTTCACATTTTTCAAGTTTAAAGGAATGAACATTAGTAGTATTAATAACAATTAAAAACCCAATAACTATTTATAGTATATATTAAAAGCATGTTTTGTTCTGCCCAGTTGAAATATCGTAAAGGAGATATATTAAGAAAGACTGATAAAAGGTACCAAATGATAAATTTTAGAAATAAAAAATGTATACATCTGAGGAAGAAAAGATTTTCAGCTAAGAGGCAAGAGTGTGTCAAAGGGGTAGTAGTCACTGGGTTGACAGAGAAGTATGTAATGATTCTGAAATAGGCCACCAGCCTACATTATTCACTCCGAGTCCTTTTATTTAAAATATTTAGCTATTAAGTATACCACAAAGACACACACTAAACTAATACCTTATTAAATACTTACTATGTGGTGACAAGTACTCTGTGATAGCTAGTACAGTTATCATCTCCATTTTATAGACAAGTGACCCAAGTCATGGAGGAATAAAATATTTTGTTTAATATCGAGCAAAGGGTGGAACTCAGATATGAACACAGGGTGTCTGACTCCAGTCTCAATGTGACTGATCACTGTACTACATACACTACTTCTTTTAAAAACTATTATTAAATAAAAATTATAATTCAATGTTGCCTTATAGCAATAATTATATTCAGTTTCACTTCAAATAATTTTCTGAACTAGTTTTACTAATTTTTGTCCAATAAAATATATTCACAAAAATATCAACTTGCTATAACATGAATTTAAAATAATTTATAGAAAAATTTACCTTGATTCTACTGGGAAAGGTTCATAAAGAAATTTTTTGTAAAAGTCTTTCTTTATGTCATGAACCAGAATTACAGCTTTGCCTTGGTCATCAAACTGAGGCCTCCCAGCACGTCCCATCATTTGGAGAACATCTATAAAAAAGAAATCAAGAGGTATTTATACAAGGTATACCTTTTGATTATGGCATTTGTCTACAATATTACAAAATAACAAAGGACACTGGGTATCTTAAGAGCATGTATGCCATCTGTGATGCCTACTATTGACTTTCTTTTATATATTTTAGTTATTATTTTGAGAGAGAGGCAGGGAGAGAGAGATATATAGGAACATTGAGCTGCTCCTGTTATGTGCCCTGATCAGGGAATCAAACTGGCAATCTCCGTGCTCTGGGACGATGCTTCAGCCAAATGAACCATCTGGCCAGGGCTTAATTTTTGTTTTTTTAAGAGAAAGAGGGAGGAAGGGAGAGAGAGGGGAGGGGGACGTGAAACATTCATTTATTGTTCTACTCAGTCTCCCATTCATTGGTTGCTTCCCGTGTGTGCCCTGAGCAGAGAACAAACTTGCAACCTTGTTTTCTGGGTGACACTCTTAATGGACTGATATTGACTTTTTTACTAATTAAATAATCAATTCACTATGACAGAAAATTGAGTCTCAAAAAGGTTCTTTATTACTGTTTGTAAAAGTAACAAAGAAGAAAGTTTCCTTTAGTTAAATGCTTAAAAATGCTGTTTAAATTTAAAAGAAAAAGTAACATGTTTAGAAGACTGTCTTTAGCAGAGTCACTGGATTATTTCTCCTGACAAATAATGGGTCAGTGTACATCTTGTCCTTCATCCATCCATTGTAAAACATATCTTTCAGGAACGTCTGAAGTAAGTAATGATGTAGAAATAATATAGCTTTTATAAGTAGTCACTGAGTATAAATACTAATTGAATATATTTCTCTCTTTAGAACTCACTGAAAGTGGTTTTACAAGCTTTATTATTATTTTTTTTACAGGGACAGAGAGAGGGATAGATAGGGGCAGACAGACAGGAATGGAGAGAGATGAGAAGCATCAATCATCAGTTTTTCATTTTGACACCTTAGTTGTTCATTGATTGCTTTCTCATATGTTTCTTGACTGCAAGCCTTCAGCTGACCGAGTAAACCCTTGCTCGAGCCAGCAACCCTGGACTCAAGCTAGTGAGTTTTTTGCTCAAACCGGATGAGCCCATGCTCATGCTAGAGACCCCGGGGTCTCGAACCTGGGCCCTTCCGCATCCCAGTCTGACACTCTATCCACTGTGCTACCACCTGGTCAGGCGGTTTTATCTAGTTTTAAAAGATGTTAATAGATTGTTCATGCAACAAGTGTCTTGGTTCCAAAAGTCCCAGGAAAGTATCATTTTTAGTGAAACAGATTTTAAAATTACACATTAGTATTTAATTATAATTTATTAAGTCATTAATAGCTACTAGTTAGTACTTTCTTTATGAATTTGACACCTTTTGATGTTTCTTAACAAATTGGGTAAATGAATGACTGGATAAGTAACAGTAAATAAAACAGCTCAATAATATTTGCACTGGAAAACAAAGTTACAATTTGCTCATTACATCTTTAAATGTGATCAATTCTCTAAAATTTAACTCATGCAAATTCAAATTATTAAGGCAACAGAAGTTTAATGTATCTATAATATTTTTAAAATTACCTGTAATAGGAAAATCCACGTAACGTCTTGTTTTTCCATCATAATACTCTGTTCCTTTAATAATTACTAAATGAGCTGGAAAGTTTACACCCCATGCTAATGTACTTGTAGCAATAAGAACCTAAAAAATAAAAGGAATAACATATCTAACTAAAAAATAACTTTTAAATTACATTTAAATATCTGATCATGGGAAAATAAAATACCTGAACTTTACAATTTACAAAGAGTTCTTCTACTGTTTTCCGGTCCCTTTCATGTAGTCCAGCGTGATGCATCCCTATTCCGAAAGCAAGTGTAAGCTTCAGGTTGGAATCTCTTAGCGTTCCTATTATGTCTTCCATCTGCAAATGCAAACAATTTTAAGAAGTAGGCTCATTAGCTTTAAAATGTTTATATTAAAGCTGAATTTGATTTATTTTGGTTTCGCCTATGAAACTATATGAATATAAAAATATACGCCTTATATGTGGTTATGATTAAATTGATTGAAAAGAATATCTTAGTGAAAAATGTATATTCAAAATAAAGTTTAAATGTTATCCATCTTTTTTTATGCATCAAAGGAAAAATAAAACCTGTGGGTAAGTGGAATATCCCCTTAACTATTAAAGGGATGCAGTGTTGCCTAAAATGTTTTAATGACTCGAATTATCTTTGTCATAGAAAAGACTATCTTTTTGGATCAGAGCTAAAACTTTTGAAAATATGGACAAAAAGTAATAATACAAATAATCAGTCATAACCCCACTACACTGACAGGAATTGTTCAAGTTTAAGTTTCTCACTGCCCTGACCCAGGGCAAGCCAGATAATCTTGTTGAGCCTCAGTTTAATAATTTAAATATCAAACTGGTGTTATTTTTGTTTATTTCTCAGATCAATAGTGCAATTAAGTTCTTTTCATATCTACCAGCTGTTTTTCTTTGTAAATTATTTTTTCATTTTTTTAGGTGGATGTGATAGCCCTTTTTTCTCATTGGCTTGTGACAGGTTTTTATGGACAAAGGGTATGAACTCCTTGTCCATCATATGCTATAATGCTTTTATCCAGTTTTGGTCCTTCATTTAACTTTTTTTTTTTTTTTTTACTTTATGGACTTAAAATTTTAAATCAATTCCATATGTTTTGTTGCCTTATCTTGTGATCAAATACATATTCACCTACTAGTTCAACTTCTTTTATACTTTTACTTATTGCAGTTAAATAATTAATGTGTAATATATTTTGTAACAGCAAATATGGTAGAAATCTAAGTTTATTTTTCCTAAATAATTAATCAGACATTCTAGCAATTCTGGTTAAATAATCCCATAACTCATTTACTGTAAATGCTAACATTATTATACTCAGAACTCTTATATAGTCCAATTTTTAAATTTTAAAATATTTAATATCTAGTTTCAATTTAAATCACTAAAATTTCATGTCTAAATGGTTTCTGAAACTTGTATTTTATAAATACTCTCTGAATATTCTATCATTTCCTACTCTACATGGAAAATACTTAATGCAACCCAGATTTTATGGAAACATGCCACAAATCTTATTTTCTTACAAAATTAATTCCCTCTAAAGAACTAAGTAGAAAGCCCATTCTCTTTCTATTTAATGATAGACCTGTTCTGGTCTTTGAAGCAGAGGATGACACAAGGTGTATCATGGGCCAGTTCTTTCTGAACAACTCGGCCAGGGAAGTAAGGTAGAGATCAAGTAGTTTGAAAATACACGAGCATTTTTAAACAAAAACACATTTTAGTTATGTCTGTAGCTTTACTACCAAAGTACAAGAGTAAACACTAGTGGAACAGGAACTTGGAAATAGGTACATGTATAATTATTATATGTCTAAGGACTGAGATAGAAATATTAAACACTGACATTGTCTTCAGACCTCATTTCCTTTTCCCACTACTATTAATCACCTCCAATTTATACAAGTATACTTAATAATAAAACTCTTGGCTGTGCATAGACCAATAAGTACCATAGATCACAAAATCTCCATCTAGGAAAACTTCAACAGGCTGCTGAAGTTTAGTAAAAATGCATAAGACAAGCATATAATATTGTGAAGCATTCCAACTGTTTTCACTCTTACTCATTTATTTCCAATGGTCAAAATTTTTTTCCTAGTGTTATTTTAGAATGTGGAAACATGTTGCTTTATACCAATGATCCATAAAATAGAAAAATAAAGCTTGCCTTTATATTATTATTAATGTATAAAAAAGTACTGCACAGACAAGGTGATATTTTAATGACATACATAGAAATATTATTTATCAACTTTCCCTGAATGAAATGCAATGCACAGAATGAAACAGTTCATTCTGTGTTAGAGTCATAGTAAGGTCACCTGATATTCCTGCATTATTTACTTTGTAAACTGTTAAGCAAGAATACGGAAATGTGTTAACATAAATCCATTTTACCTTTAAAATTAGCACAGGATAAATAAGATGACTACAAATGCATGCTATAAAGAAAGGTGCTTGTCTGGTCTCATAAATTATATGTCAGCCATTCACAAGTGACAGCCTATTCTCCACATTTTGTTCAATAGTCCACCATATAAAATACCTTCAATTTATACTATCAAGAATTAACTCACTGATATTCTTGGTCTGAGAATTAGTTTCAGAGATTTTTTTTTCAGTTTCATAACTTAAACAACAGTGTATTGTATTTTTAAAATTTGTATAATTTATTGTTGCATGGTAATGCCAATCATACCCAAAAAGCAATGTACCATTTACCATAGAAAGGCTAAAGAATCCTATGGCAGGAGGTTTGGTGAGGCATTAATATCGTCTTTCACATTAGGGAAGGCTAGCTGTTTCTCATTCCCCTGCCCTTCCGCACTTTCACATAAATCAATGCATTAAAAAGAACTATTTGCTTATCTGAATTGGCAAAGACCTAAAATCCTCATGAGGATAATCACTAAAAACAACTACATTTATTACATGGTTACTGTGTATGAATTCTGAGTTATTTGAATATCATAAAAAAGCAAAATTTATAGTAATGTTACTCAATCATTAAGCATAAAATACTACTTAGGACAACCTGTTTAAATTTGAAAATGAAAAATTTTGAATTAATTAAGTTTCATCTTGATCAAAACACAATACAAAGAAAAATTTTCAGGAACTAAGAATAATGAAAGCTTAAAACATGATACTAGATATTGTTTGTTGAGTACTTATGGATCAGGCATTATGTTTACTACTTTATAAAATTATTACACTTAATTCTTTATATCAAGTTATACAGCTTTAATGTAATACCTAATTTACTTATGTACATACCCAGTATATTACAAATAAAAATAGTCAGTGATTTTGAATACTATAGAGTAGCTTTCTCAACCCTGGTTCCATGAGAAAATAAAATCTGAATTACCATCTTCTCAATTTCCCCAAGCTATGTTGTAGATGGTTAGGAGACAAGCTTGTTTACTACAGAAAATGGATACCTTAGAAAGTTAAGGTTCAATTCTTTTTAAGAAAGATTCTTAAAATTCTGCTACAGAATTTTAAAAAGAATATTCATGATAATTAAAACACTTTGATATAGGAAATTTTAATTCCACAGTTTATTTCTATTCAACTAATATTTGCTGTAATGTTTAGGTAACTTTTCAATAAGTGACTTAAAATATGCTTGAGTACATGTTAGTTGAACCAAAAAAATTATTCAATATTATAAATAAAAGAAAAACAGATCTATGTTCTTCTAAAGTAGTGGTCTTTCCTTAGGTTGGTGGGGGAGGAGGCACATATGTAAACTGTTGAACCAATTACTTTAACTTAATAGAATTTTTTTATATTTTAAATTTATTATACTCAAAAAGCTTTTGTAGAAAGATAGGATTCCATTTAAGTAGATACATTACTTTGTGTCTGAAATACATTCCAGTCAGAATATAATTCAGTGAGCTGATGACAATGTTGGCTCCAAAAGAAAGGAGGAGACCAGATTGGACAAGAATGAGCTAACAGATTGTGCAGCCCAATTCTGTCCCTTTGAGTGTGATATATTGTTTCAAGATGCTAAAAACCCATACTTTCTCAAAGCACATTGTTGTGCTGCTTTTCCCATTTTCACAGAATCCTCATTATCAGAACTTTGTACTCTTTTCAAAGCACGTCAGAGCCAGACCATATGCCACTGAATAATGCTTATCAATTGTCTACAATGCCCAATAAAAGATGCACCGTACAGAAGAATATTAAAGTTATGAATACTTTCATTTTTAAAATAAATAATTAAATATATCACATCTGGTACAGATGTTAAATGAAGATAAAACATTTCCTCATAATTACTAAGTGTTAACTTCTTAAAATACACTTCTGTATGATGAACTCCATAGACCGAAGGGGAAAAGCTCAAAAAATAAAAAAATGCCAACCAACCAAGCAACCAACCCAAACAAACAAAACAGATAACCTTTAAAACATTCTAATAATCTACTAACAGGAAAGAAATTAAAAACTAAATTAATTAAAGATAGTATGTTTCCAAACTTTACCAGTACTCTTCAGAACATATTTTCTTGCTGCCCCTTTTGAAGCCTAAAACAACCACACCTCAAAACAATTCACCATATTGTTAATATGTATGTTCATATGTGATTAAATGTACAATTATATGTAAATTAAATATATAAATAAAATCTAACAATCTTTGCTATGTCTGCTAAATACAGTACTACTTTCAATGTTTGCTTTTTAGTGTGGCTCAATTTTTAATAACAGTAATACCAAAACTGGCCTATAGATATTCAAGATTTTGCCTAATTATTCTAATTTAATTCACTAAGTATTAGTAGGAAATCCCAGTGTATGCGCTTCATATTTATTTTTGTGCATACATTTTATGCTTACATCCATTATTTTTAGAGAGTTCACATTCCAGAACATACTTGGGAGCATTTTAATACATTGAAAAGTTTTTTAAATGCAGAGAAAGTTGAAGAAAGGGACTTTATAGAATTAATTTTCTAAAATAGAATCACTTTCAATGCAAACAATACTATATTATATGCATTAAATTTATAAAGGATCACAAGCCAAATATTATAAAAATATGACCAATTTTTACCAGAGTTTTCAGCAAAAAGTACCTATTCATAAGGTATTACTCAATGTAATTACAATTAACATTTACTGAACATTTAATTCTGTCCCTCCTGTACTAACTACATTAACTGTATTAACGCACTTAATCCTCACAAGAATCCCATGAGGATAGGATTGTTATTATTATTATTCTTTTATAGCTTAAAGGATGAGATTCAGAGCTTAAACACACCACCAAGGTCATGTAGCACTCACTATGGAACTTAGGAAGCCTGACTGCAGTCCAAGTTCTCAATGCCATACTCTAATCAGCACACAAATGAGATATTAACATAACTACTTAAAGTAATGACACCATTCATTTGGCTTAAGGCTGGGCCTCATTGTTCAAAACACAGGTAAGATTAGGTGGGATATAAAACTGAGACTCATGGACATATATAAAAGTGAATTGGTTACCAGAGGGAGGGGAGGGAAGTAAAGAGGGACAAATACACGGGGATGGAAAATGATTTGACTTTTGTGTGATGGGCACATAACACAATCAACAGTTCAAATGGTATCGAGATGTTCACCCAAAAATATTCACCTCAAACCTATGTACTCTTACTGATCAATGTGACCCCATTAAATTTAATTTCTAAATTAAAAAAATTAAAAAATAAAAATAGGTAAGATTTATATACTAGAGTCACAAGCTGGGCAACTCTATGCAGATGACTTGCAAATTTTTTTTATTCTTTATTATTTGAGCATATCCACTCCTATGCCTCAAAATGATGAATATCTAGTATTATATTTCTTTATAAACTAAAGTATCACCTCTCAGGATTGAGAATGGTACAGCTCTTGTTGGTTGCTTGTGTTTGATATTTTAGCTACTTACTTTTCTCTATTTTTACTGTATTTCCATCCCTGTCAAATTGCACACAACTCCACTTTGACTTTTTCATCTTCTCTAGTCAGTATGCTGTCTATAATTCCATTTACCATGTGTCAGAGTGAAAGAAAACAGGCCCTGAGTCAGACACCCCAGTTCTGAGTTCTCAAGCTACACTTACTTACTTATACTAATAGGCAAATCATTTAGTTCTTCTAAGTTTTATTTTTCTGCAGCTGTAAAACTGGGATAATAAAAACAACCCTCCCAGAATTCATGATTATATGAGAATATATAAGCCATTAGTAAACTATAAAACATTCTTAATACATCAATTATTGCTAAGCAGAATAAGAGCTTTGCCTTGTTCTTTAGAAAGAGATGCATGATACCAACGAAGGCAAAATAAAAATGAATGACTTCCTATTTTGTAGCTACCTTTAACTGCACAAATATTTCATAAGGCCCAAATGAATTTAATTCAGCAATTCTATAAATAATGTCTATTTTAACACTTATATTCTTAGCCTAATAGTTTCTTTACTGGCCAGTCGTTACGAGGTCAGAGACCTGATTAAAATAGGAAGCACATGGGGTGAGACTTTTGTATCACGAGCCAAATCTATTTTAGTTTGATTTAAAAAAAAATACACGCACTCAGATCCTCCTGGTTAAAAATGGGGCTACCCTGCATTAAACTCTAATTAATTTCTGATTTTCAATAATCTCAAAGTCCATCTTCAAGGCCTGGTCATAATTTCTTACCTATAGAAAAAGGTAAATAGATATATGATGAATAAAAAAGAAGATAAATCAGAGAAAACAATAGTAAAATGTGATTAACAGAAACTCCACTGAATGGAACTTGTGATGATTTCAAGTAAAGTAGACTATTGTTCATTTGTAAGTCTATGAAGACTTTACTTGTAATGAGATTGGATGAGGCCCAGGCCAGTGGCTCAGTGGATAGAGCGTCAGCCCGGCATATGGATGTTCCAGGTTTGATTACTGATCAGGGCACACAGGAGAAGTGACCATCTGCTTATTCCCCCCCTCTCTCCTTCTTCCCTTCCTGCAGCCAGTGGCTCGATGGTTTGAGAATGACCCTGAATGCTGAGGATAACTCTGTTGGAGCAGATCAGCCTCAGGTGCTAAAAATAGCTCAGTACTCAAGCATTGGCCCAAGATGGAGTTGCCAGGTGGATCCTAGCCGGGGTGTATGCGGGAGTCTGCCTCACTATCTCCCTTCCCCTCACCTAAAAAAAAAAAAGAGATTGGATGAGTTATGTTTAGCTTAAAATGACAAACTCTTCAGGTATCTAAAAATCCCTTCATTATTAAGCATGTGAAAATAACAGTCTTACTTATCATTAAAGTGTTCTGTTATGCACTTTGTGCTCCTGTGCACCTATGCTACAATTTCCCATAAATTCACTCTGAAGCTTTGTGTAAAAATTAATTAGCACATTTTTAAAATAATGTTCAGTGTACAGTAGTCCCCCTTATCTGCAGGGGATATGTACCAAAGACCCCCAGTCGTTGTCTGAAACTGTGAGCAAAACCAAACCCTATACATACTATGTTTTTAACAGTATGGAGGAAGAGGTAACCCTGCTGCTAACCAGTGAGACATAGAGGAGTTGAGGGGGACATGTTTCTCACCCCAGGTATGGCATCCAGTGGTGGGATTCAGCCAGTTTGCTCTAGTTTGGCAGAACTGATACCTAATTTTTTATTGAGTTCAGTAAATCAGTTGTTAAAATGGCACTTGTAATCAGGGTTCACTCTAAGGTGGATGCTTGGGAAACTGCCCAATGTGGAAATCAAAAATTTATATTTCTTACCCTTTTTTTTACTCAGTAAGAGGAGGGGAGGTAGAGAGACAGACTCCCACATGTGCTCTGACCGGGATCCACCCAGCAAACCCACTAGGGGGCAATGCTCTGCCCATCTGGGGCTGCTCCTCCAATGCTCAGCAACTGAGCTATTTTAGCACCTGTGGTGGATGCCACAGAGCCATCCTTAGCACCCGGGCCAACTCACTCCAATCAAGCCATGGCTGCAGGAGAGGGGTGTGGTAGAAAGAGGCTAGAGAAGGAAGGGTGGAGAAGCAGATAAGTGCTTCTCCTGTGTGCCCTGACCAGGACTCAAACCCAGGACATCCACATGCTGGGCTGATACTCTACCATGGAGCCACCAGGCCAGGGCCTTCTTACTCTTTTTCAACATTCATATGTACAACAGCGTATTTTAAGCACCCGCAGTAATGTTCATTCTGTCCATAGGTGAAAAAAAATGGACAGAACTATGCTTGTAATACATATTTATTTATTCATTTCATAAAACTCATATCACTGATGAAATACTACATTTTAATTCCCTCGTGTTTTTTACTTCAGTCATCTGTTTCTAACATATCAAACACAGTGACTATTATCGGTCTACCTCTAAAGGAATAAGATCCTATTCCTACCATGAAAAGATGGTTAAGGATAAATCACACAGCTGATGATGCTCAGAAAAATGCAAAGAAAATTGCAAGTGAGGATGCCACTCAGGAAACAATATGGAAATAATCTTAAATAAAAGTTTTATTGTCAGGTATTATTTAATACTTTTTCATTATTATTTTAAAACTCTTATCTAGTTTTCTGTACCTCTTGTATTGTTCTTTTAAATACATAAAATAAAAAACCTCCTTTTGGTATATGATATTTTTATATTTAAAACGGTCATTAGGGCAGAGAACTGGTTGTTAAATTATTTGAATCCCACTACTGATGGCATCTCATCCAAGGTGTCAGTGATGAAGTGAGGGTAGTATTCTGAGTTTTTAGTCAGTAAAGCCATTCAAACAAAAAGATGCTTCCCTCTGCTCTTTTATCTACTAGTGCAGGTTGGAAACTATCTAGATCCTAGCACTGTGCACCCTTCCATGTGGGGCCAGACTACAGAATATCTGGTGGAAACCAACAGACCGTACTTGTTAGGAGCTACATTTTAACATTAATTAAAATACGTAGCAGAGATTTTAAGAGTTGTATGTCTTATTTGCTTTCATTTCCTTCCCCTCCCACTCATTTCCTCCTCAAGTCATTCCAAACTGGCTTCTGTTCACAACATGTCACTGACTCTGCTTGCCAAGTTCTTCCCAAACATCCAAGCGCTTAACCCCGTGGGTGTTTCACTGCTCGCACATCACTCAACTCGGTTCACATCTGATGTAGTCACGCACTCCTCCCTTCACGAAACCCTCTCATCCACAGTGTGTCAGAACACTCTTTCATCACTGGCACCACCGTCTCGGTGCCCTTTGCCAGCTCATTTCCTACCTAAGCTCACAATGATAGAGTCCCTCCAGGCCTGCCCTCTGGCTGTCCACTCTGTCTCAGGTCTCTTGTGCTCACCAGAATTTAAAGGCTGCTTCTGTCCCCACACTGTGGTCTGTGTATATGTTACATATAGTCACATATACAGTGTGGTGACAGCCAGAGGGAAAGGGGATGGGAGTGGGTGGAGGTGAGCAAAGAGGGGGATAACTGGGTTGAAAAGAGGCTTTGTTTTGGTGACGGGCACACGATACAGTGTGCAGATGATGTTTTGGGGAGTTGTACACTTGAAACTTGCCCATGGTTTTTTGAAGCAATGTCACCCCAATAAATTCAATTAAAAAACGAAAAAATAAAGGTTGCTTCTATCATCACATTCTCAAGTTCATGTTCATTTCACATCCTCTGCATACTTTACAGATTTCCTACATCTAACTGCCTTGAAATCTCCACTTGACAATCTTTGACATACAAATTAACACATCTAAAATATAACTTAAAAAAAAAGACCTCTCAAATTTGTCTCCTCCTTCCTTTCTATCTTTTCAGTGTTTCTCATTTTAATAAATGACACCATTATTTACTCAGATGGTTAGAGTTAACAACTAGGTAGCCATTCTTGACTGTTTTCTTTTTCTCAATCTTCATTCCCTCTTTATCAGATAGTACTACTGAATCTAGCCCAAAATAATTCTTTTCATTCCTACTGTCACCACCCCAGTGGGTCCTTAGGTTACCACCATTAATTCCACACTTCCATCCATTTCCATCCATTTTTAACTAAATAGCAAAAGTGATCTTAAAATATAAATAAAAGAATGTAACTTTTCTAGCATACAACCTTTTAATGCTCTGGAACACCCCTACCTTAGATAATCGGCTCCCTTCCTTGCTTCCTTTCATTCTCCGTTCAAAGGTGCCCTCATCAGACAGGACTTCTCTACTTATATTAACATACAACATTCTACTACCACTCTCAGCACTTCCTAGTCTCTTGACCCAGCTTATTATTTTCTCTATGAACTGTCACAACATAACATATTTCCCTATTATCTACCATATAACTAGAATGTTAGTTTCATAAGGGCAAGAACTTAACCCAACACAGAGAAGGAACTCAATAAATGCCCGTGTAATAAATGAATCAATGAATCCATTCCTACAGCACTTAGAGCTAAAACCCAAGCTCTTTAACTGTGGGTCAAGAGATGCATGAGCTGGCTCTGCCTCTCTCAAACTGAACTTGTGCCCCTCTCCTCCAAGCTTACTCTGCTCCAGCAAGACCGATCTTCTCAGTTCCTCTAGCATGCTTTCCCTTCACCTGAAAGCCATTACCTACCGGTGTAGTTGCTTTGATTCTCAGCTTAAAATGTCATCTCCTTACAGAAGTCTTCTCTCATCATTCTATTTAAAGAAGCTTCCCATCCCATAATTCTATTGCATTTTTTTATTGTTTTCGTTCAGTTTTCATAATTTAATCACACATATATTTTTAAATTTGTATCTTCTTCATTTAAGCTTCTTGAGAATTGGGAGCAGCTGGCTAACACAATGCTTAGTAAGTTGTAGACAGTCAATAAATGTTAAGTGAACACTTTACAAATTCTGGTAAGAGTTACATATTAGGTTAAGTTCGAAAATTATTATTTTATGGATATTTTGAGGAAGAGAAAGAAAGAATACCTGACTACATGATACCAGATAACCTTGTAACTGAAGCTGCTGATCATGAACTGGATGGATGTTATCTAGTTACATATTTAGGTGTTTCTAGCAGCAGGCCATCATTAGTAAAAATGAAAGGACTAGATGGAAGAGTATTATGAGAGATAATTTATGAAAACTCTGTGTGTGTGTCTGTTTCTGCTACATTATCCTTACATAAACCTTCCTAGGTCCCATGGGGTATTTCTGATGTCAAGTTGACTGAGGGGTAAAAAGTTACAAATGACAAATGGCTTTGAATAAGATGGTGGCATTATATGTGTTATAGCCCTTTTCAAGGATGACTCTAAGGAAAAGAGTACAAACTACATGTCAAGTACTGCCCTGTCAGAAGCTTGGCAAAAGCTTATGGCTCTTTGAGAACAAGTTATGAGAAAAGCCGAAGTTTTATGTAGACTGGTCTCAGAATAAAGGACTATTTTTAGCTCATGACGATGTTTACCAAAAAAGTAAAAGCCGTGAGGAAAATGCTGTCAACAGTCAAGTGAGTAAAATGACCACCTGAGGACAGCAGGCATTCTCCCTGCCAGGACCCAGTATTTTGTGCGGTGGGTCTGCACTAAGTGGTGCCATGGTAGAAGAGGTGAAGTCTACACACAGTAAACAGACTCACTTCCTCAGGCAGACCCAGCCGCTGCCAACGCTCAGTGCCTGAGATGCCACCAATGCGAACAACCCTGGCCCACTGTAAACTACTTTACAGGGACCAGATTCCTATCTGGATGTAAGAACATAATATTTGACCCTTTTGGTCACAGAGGGGACATTTACTTGAAATGATATCTGAAATAAACACTCTGGATTTTGATTCTTTTTTCCCGACCAGCAAGTTCTGCCAGTAGCTACAGGCAGGATTACTGAATGTCTTATATGTTATCATGATATCCTGTATAATAATGTTTTGACCACAGAACTCACTATATCAAGAAAGATTAAGATAATGGATGATATGGGATCCGATGGTCTTATTATGCCCCTCACTGCTCAAAAAGTGCTGGCCGTTATAGCTTAGTGGCTTAGACTGCCAGCTGAGAGATATCACTTGGGCAAGACTGGGATGCTTTCTTGTAGGATGAGGTATATGCTCTGGACTAGTTAGTTATCATTAAATGATACTATTTTTTCTCACTGACAGAATACATAGTCCCAGGAACCAAGGAGTAAATGCGTATGGATGACTTTTGCAATCATAGCTAATAAACCCCTTCAAAATTTTTCATTTCCCTTCTCTATAATTCTAGTTCTGTGAGGTTAAAGGCTTCATAAAGAAGAGATTCTACAATTTACTTGGAAGCTGAAACAGCTGCATGGGCTCATGCTATGACGTGAACAAGCGAAATATGGTCGTGGTGTAATTGAAGTGACTGATCTTGATGTAAAAACCGGGCTGTTGCTATAGAATAGGGGCAGGAAAAAATATGCATAGACCTCAGAGACATCTTCTCACATGACCATATCCATTTGAAAAATTAATCAAAGTGAAGACCTATATATAAAGCATATATAAAAATACAATTTCCAATTTTTCAGGAATGTGGGTTTTGTTACTTCACTGAATAAAGAGCGTTAATTAGTTTCGGGGGCTGCTTAAAGAAGTGCACAAGTGATGGATGAAAGAGAAAATAAATTATAAATATTGGTTTGGTCTGACCCCCGATCAGTTGCAGAAAGAAACATTACGGCCTTTACTCATTTCCTTGCTATCTCATATATGCACTAACATATTATACATATCGTACCCTATTTTGTTTCTTTCCTCTCCCTCCCTCCACTGTTGAACATAGCATGGGTTGACTGTGGGTAACTTTATAATGTAGTCCACTGCCCAGAGAAAGAATATTGAGATGAGATTGCAAAAGAACCAGAGGGTGACTGGATATGACCAAGAGATCCAGGGTTAATAAAGTCAAAGATGAATTTTTCAGGTGACTGCCCTGGGGAGAGATGAATGGATTTGGGATATATATATATATGAGCAAAAACTGCATTGTCAGCAAAAATTTCTTTTTAAAATATGTTTTTAAGTGTATGTATGGAGAGAATGGTACATGAATGAGTTTGGGTCACAAAGAAAATGTAGCTGACCTTTGCTGTTCATAAATAGCTGCTATCTGAACATTTCCTCCTAAAACAGAGGTCACAGAAGGGAAGGTATTCCCAATTTCTGCTGCATGCTCGAGACTGAAGCTCAAGCATTTCGATGTTTCTGTCTTCCACTTGAAACTTGAGAGAATGATGCAAAAACCCAACAACAGTTTTAGGCTAAGTGGTGGCTGTCAAACTGAAAATATAAGTAACATGATAGCATATGCCCATGAACTTTAAAATTACAACAAAAAATAACTGCAAATCTGATGCAATTACTTCATAATGGCAAATAAGAAAGGGATAACTTTCAGGGTTTCCTCAGGTTGCAATATGATTTCACATCAATGATACATTTGAAGGGGTCTTTCTTAATGCTTTATGCTGAAACTTTACTGGGTTAAAAAGATAGATGGATAACTTATTGCTTTTGTTAAGAAATGAATTAGAACACATATATTCTTCCTTAGTTATATTGTTTCTTTCCATCTTCAAATTTGCTCTAGCCTTCCTTTCTGTCTTCCATTCTCCCCTTCCTTTCCAACCCTACATCTAGGTCCACTTCCTGACTTAAGGCCATTCAACTGCAGAAGGATTCTGATGCAGCCCTATTTCCCAGGCACCCTGCTCCACAGCTGCTAGGATAATTTCTCTTTGCTTACCCTGCCTCCTTCGAATGCTCAAGATGTCAACACCAGAATCTCACCCAGAGCACCTCTGTCCTGCCACCAATCTGACACTGTACAAGGAGCAGCACAGGAACAGCACTCAGCTTACACACCAGGATATTATGGAAAATAGCTCTTACAAATATCAAAGTGTTAAAAAGTCCTCAAATATTTAAGTTGTTTTCGGAGATTAAACAATGGAAATACCTGTTTATAGTAGGTTTTGGTATAATAAGATATTTGCATAGAAATTAGTTGCAACCTCTCTAAATTTTTATTTGAAAGGTGATTGAGCCTGACCAGGCGGTGGTGCAGTGGATAGAGCATCGGACTGGGATGTGGAAGACCCAGGTTCGAGACCCCAAGGTCGCCAGCTTGAGCGCGGGCCCATCTGGTTTGAGCAAAAGCTCACCAGCTTGAGTCCAAGGACGCTGGCTCCAGCAAGGGGTTGTTCGGTCTGCTGAAGGCCCGCGGTCAAGGCACATGTGAGAAAGCAATCAATGAACAACTAAGGTGTTGCAACGAAAAACTAATGATTGATACTTCTCATCTCTCTCTGTTCCTGTCTGTCCCTATCTGTCCCTGTAAAAAAAAAAGAAAAAAGAAAGGTGATTGAGTTTAGAGGCAGAGATAAAACAAAGCCTAGGTTGTGTTAGTCTTGAGGTAGTCTTGATAAAATAAAATGACAATTTCTAGCTGTATTCTTTTAGCAGAAATCATGCCAGTAATTTTACAGTTTCTAATTATTCTTTAAGAGAAATTTTTGTATTGACAAAAATACCAAGCAGGGAAGAAATTTTATACAATGGCTGAGCTGTTCTTAGTTCCTTAGGTCTCATATATTAAAATAAAAAAAAATAGTACAGTTGTACTGTACCTGGGAAGAGCACATGAGGTTTGCATTTGAGGTTAATGTGAGTCACATATGTGCTAAATGTATAGCTTCTCTATATATATATATATACTTTGAGCCAGTATCCTAAAACGTGTTCAATAGGTGTGTACTCTATACCTTGACATCAAAGAAAAGTCTCCATTTGGAACACTTTTAGGAATGAAACAAAAGAGAAAAAATATTAAGCCTAGATTGATGCTGCACATAAACTAAACTGTCTATATTCTATACATCTATTTTTTCAGCCTTTGCCTCCTATCTCAAGATAATATTTAGATACAAAAGGGTAATTATTTGGGCATGCTAATTAAATAACACAGGGCATGAAATCTTTTGACAAAGTTATTTTGATCTTAGATTATTATCATGTATAAATATTTGGTACACACATATAAGTAACATTAAGTAATGATGAAACTTGAAAGATAAAATGATAGTTTTCACTCTATTTCAAGGAGTCATGTAATATCTTTTATATGCAACTAATTTTGAGGTCTGTTACTTATTATTAGGTAAGTTCATCTGTGGTGCTGTGTAAGAACATTTTGAAATATTAGTTAACCATTTTTAATTAACATATTATGGTAATAATACTGTACCATCCAACAGGTCTACTAACCCTAAATAAGTCATGAGAAGCAGAAGGAGATAAAATAAAAACTGTTAAGACTGGATACTGGTGGGTTAGAAACACCATTTTACTGGTTTTCAGGTTTCACAAAATGAGCAAGGGGAGATACATAGGGAGGGCGGAGATAAGGCAACCATTTTATTAGTGATTTCATCTATTTTTTCATCATTGTTCCATCTAGGAACATATTTTTTAAAACTGGGAAAGTATATGAAAGGAGACTATATATAAATCTATGGAGGGAAGAGGAATGTCTATTTTGAGGAGTAGAAGAAATCATAAAGAACCATATTAACAGATTATACCATATAGGATGAAAAAAACTTTCTATTTGTAAAAAGCTAGTAAGATAATAAGATATCTATAAATAATTAAAAGTAGCAAAATTAACTAACATGGCAGAAGAATGATTAATATGTATATATAATAATAAATATATAAAGGAAACAGTGGTATCATATAAGTTTTAGTTTTGTTTTTTTTTTTTAATTTGTAAAGGCTCTCACACAAATTTATAAGAAAAAAATCTTGTCGTGTAACAGATAAAGCTCATAGAAATGAAGAGATATAAGAGAAAAAGTAGACAATTAGTAAAACATGTATGAAAATAAGGTTCAACTACACAAAAATCAAGGCACACATTAAACCATTAAAATAAGAAACACTTGACTTTGGCCAGTTAGCTGAGTGTTAGAACATTGGCCTGGTGTGTGGATTTCCTGGGTTCAATTCCCAGTCAGGGCACATAGGAGAAGCACCCATCTGCTTCTCCACCCCATCCCCCCCTTTCTCTCTCTCTTCTCCTCCCACAGCCCTGGCTTGATTGGTTTGAGCACATTGGCCCTGGATCCTGAGGATGACTCTGGGGAGCCTCTGCCTCAGGTGCTAAAAAACAGCTTGGTTGTGAGCATGGCCCCAGATGGGCAGATAATTGGCCCCAGACAGGGGTTGCCAGGTGGATCCTGGTCAGGGCACATGCAGGAGTCTGTCTCTATCTCTCCTCCTCTCATTTGGAAAAGAAGAAAAAAACAAATAAATAAAAATAAAATAAGAAACATTTTGTATATAATTCAATAAATTTCAACAAATGAGGATGTGGTAAAACTGTCACTCTCAGACATCAATGGTGATAGCATCAAATGGTATAGCCCTTTTGGAAAGTAATTAGTGTATATGAAAAATTATAAAAATGTTCATATCACTTGACCCATTACTTTTAAATTTAGAACCCTATGTGAAAGAAATAATTCTAAATAAAAAACCCTAGAATAATAAAGATGAGTAATTATTTAATTATAGCAGAAAACAACAGAATAGTGACATAATGAATATAATTATTTAGATATAAAAATTATAATTGCTCAACATTTTAATGATGGATATTACTTGTTTAAAGTATAACAAGAGCTTTTTAATTTTTATATACTTAGTGTTTCTAAATTTTGGAAAATGGTCGTTATAAACTTTATAACAAGTTATTTTTACAAAACTAGTAATTCCTTAAAAGCAGTTAACACTCAAATATTATAAAAACTTAGTTGAATATTATAATATACACAGGTGATGATGTTAAAGAGAAAAACTATGGGGACATACAGACAGTGTTGGGATTCAGCTGGTTTGCACTGGCTTGGCAGAACCGATACCTAATTTTTGGTTGAGTTTAGCAAACCGGTTATTAAAATGGCACTTGTAATCAGGGTTTTCTCTAATGTGGGCACCTGGGCAACCACTCAATGTGGAAATCACAAATTTACATTCCTTACTCTTTTTTAACATTCATCTGTGCAACAACATATTCTAAGCACACCAGTAATGTTCAGTCTGTCCACAGGTGAAAATAATTGCAAGTGAGGATGCCAAGCAATGTGGAAATATCTTAAATATTAACAGTTTTTTGTCAGGTGTTATTTAATATTTTTTCATTAATATTTTAAAACTCTTTCTTATAACAATCTAGTTTGTATACCTCTTTTGTTGTTCCTATTTAAGTATTAACTGCATGAAGTAATAAACTACTTTTTGGTTATATTTTTTTATACTTAAAATGGCCATTAGAGCAGAGAACCAGTTATTAAATTATTTGAATCCCATGACTACATATAGAGATATAAAAATAAATAGTGGAAAAATACTGAAAGAAAATATATTAAAATATTAAGTGTTAAGGTGGTAGTATGCATTTCTTCTTTCCTCTATTTTTTCTCCCAAATTTCTGTAATGTGACACTACACTTTTAGTATAGATTTAAACTAAACACAATATGTAATTTCCATTATGCTACAATACAAACTAATTAGACATGTGTATGAAGTAGAACTAAAATATTTTGCTTACCTCTCTTTCATCCATATTCAACCACTGCTTTGGATCGTCTTCAGTCGCCAGAAAGGCTATCAATTCCAAAGCAGTGAGACGAGTTTGGCGTCTTGATGAGACAAATATCAAAACAGGTTTGGCTGGAGAATGGCTTCTAATTGCTGTTGAGAAGTTATGGAAAATAAAATGGTAAAGCAACTTAATACCAAAATCTGAATGTATCAGAACATCAAAGGGTTACATGAATGTTAATGTCATAAGTACTTCAAGTGAATTCTTAATTTGGTTATGAAACATGGCATCATTTGAGGTTCTAGAGGAACTGATACTACATTTGAGAAATGACAGTAAAGGAAAGGTAGCTGGCCCTAAGGGAGCACACGGCCTGGGACAGGGAAGACTGAACTGTGTTGGCTCCCGGTTCTGTTGTGAGCTGCTGAGGAAGGAGACACTTAAAAGCTGAGACTCCCCATTAATGGCTATATATGGATACTAAATCTTAGATTGCCTTTCTATTTCCGAGTTAGGTTTCTGCTTGCCTAAGAAATGACATTGCAGAGTTATTTGGTTCTGGGATGTGGAGCGAGAGAGAAAGTCCAGTCTTGAAGGGTGATGAAAACTCTCTGAGAAAAGCCACAAAACAAATTCTTTTTAGTTTTCTCCTGTTCCCAGTAGATGGAAAATTAAGAGTTTGTGTCAATAAACTAATAAGAGATAAGCCAGAATAATGTTTTCCTGTTTTTCTAAAAAGGTGTAAGGTTTCCAGTGGGAAGACAAGAGAATGTATAAGAGAGTTGAATAGCACCATGCCTGAATCTCTCTGTGCGTGGTGGCATATGGGGAGCTGACACACCCAAGATGAAGGCATTAGTTTGAAAACTGGGTGTTAAGATTAAAAAAACAAACCAACAAAATAAACCAGACCAAACAAAAAAAATTGATGATCCACACAGATCATTTGACCTAACTGAAAATGAGGTTTCTTTGCTATAGACAGGCTCCCAAATACGGGTAAAATGGCACAAGTATAATTAATACTTTTGTCTACCGAGCTCTCTTAAAATAGTCAAAGATATTTAAAATTCTTACATAAGAAAGCTCAACCTGCTTGTAATTTCTTGTTTCAAATGTGAGCTGTAGAATTTCTTTTAATGGGCTAAGAAACAAGGTTTATAATGAAAATGTTGATATGACCTTGACTATATTTATACTTTAATAGTGAGAAATAAAACTATCATAACATCATATTTCTAAACAAAGAAATGCAATGATTCCCTATGGCAGGGGTTAGGAAACTTTTTGGCTGAGAGAGCCATGAATGCCATGTATTTTAAAATGTAATTCTGTGAGAGCCATACAATATATTTAACACTAAATATAAGTAAATGTGCGCATTTTATGTAAGACCAACACTTTTAAAGTACAAGAAGTCTCTGAATTCTTTTTAATAATGTTGTTATGCTGTTGCTAAGCAATGAATAAAGTCCTTTTTACCATTAATGCGACTTCTGGTGCTGCACGGTTTTGCTGATGGCTTTGTAGTCTGGCTGATACGTGGTGAGGTTAAGCTTCATGTAGGCATTGAGACTTTCATCCGTTAAACGTGATCATAGGTTGGTCTTAACATTCTCTAGATGTGAGAAGACTGCTCACATGCATACGTAGAGCCAAACATTGTCAGTACAGTAATACTCACATGCTGCAGTGTGTGGTACGTGACGGGAAGTACATTCCAAGTTTTGACAATCAGCTGGTCCGCGGGTTGAAGTTTTTTCATTTCTCCCCACTTGTGTTTGCTCACCAACTCTATCGTGCAAATCTTTCCAAATCTTCATTCAGTGACTTGAACTTATTCACCCACATGTCTGAGGTCTTCAGGTCAGCAGCTTGTAGCTCAAAATCTCTGACGGAGACACCGGGGATGTAACTCAGGTCATGGCTATCCACTGCACACTCATGTGGATGGGTGATGAACTTAAAAAGATGAGTACGCTCACGAAATTCTCTAAAGCACGCTTTGAATGACTGTAGATTAGATGTGAAGCCCACTAGCTGCTGGAGATCAAGATGTTGAGCAGGGTCATTTGCTGTAAATGCATCTTTAAAGTCTCCCAGTTTTTCAAAATGTAGTAAACGACCTGTTTCAATGTCGGTGATGAAGAGTCCCAGCTTGTTTTCAAATGCAAACACTGTCTGTTGAAAGGATAAGACTATATTTCCAACGCCTTGTATTTTCACATTGAGCTGGTTCAGATGTTCAGTCATGTCCACGACATAGTAGAACATCAGCAACCACTCAGTGTTAGCTAACTTAGGATGCTCAATGTTTTTCATTTTCAGAAAAGTCCGAATTTCACTCAGACAAGCCACAAAACGGCTGAGCACCTTCCCTCTTGACAACCAAAGCACACTGCTGTGCAGAAGCAGACCTGGATAATTATTTCCAACTTCATCCAGCACTGTTTTAAACTGGCGAACATTTAAAGCTCAGGCAACAATAACGTTGACCACCCGAATGACCAGCAACATCACCTCATCAAGCTGCTTGCCACACATCTGAGCACAAAGCGTCTTCTGATGTAGGATGCAGTAAAAACTTAGGATGGGTCTCTTTTCATGTTCATGAAGAAGCACTACGAATCCTCTTTTTCCCCACCATGCACGGAATACCATCAGTACACACCAAAATAAGTTTATCCTTTGGTAGATTTTTTTTTTTTAGCGAACTCAGTGAAAGATTGAAATAAATCCTCCCCTCTAGTGTCTTTCAAAGGCAAAGCAGCAAGACTTTCCTCATGTAGTGTGTTATCGACAGCATACCTTGTAATCATGCTGAACTGGGATAAATGGCTTACGTCTGTTGACTCATCCAAAGCGAGAGAAAAGAATGGTGCTGCATTTATGTCTTGCACTTCTGTTGCCTCAAATTGATTTGACATCATGACGGTACAATCGTGAACAGTTCTTGCCGACAGAGGCATGTCTTATATTTGTTTGATTATCTCGTCTTTATCCGAAAAGTCATCAAAAAGTTCATTGGGAACATCAAGCATGAATGTTTTGGCATGCTCCCCATCTGTGAATGGCTTTCCGTTTCTCACAATTGCTAAAGCACCAGCAAAGCTAGCTGAATTCCAGTCACCTTGTTGGGTCCAAACACAGAGTTGCTGCTGACTAGCTTGCACTCTGCATAGTAGCTCTTGACATGCTTTCTTCCTGTTATCCCCTGCTGGATATTTCGATGCAAATGTAGTACGGCATGTGTCGAAGTGCTGCTTTATATTTGACCGTTTCTTTGATACAATTTTATGATTGCATATCAGACACATTGTAGAACCTGCTCTCTCCATAATGGCAAATTCTTCTGTTCATTCCTGCTGAAAAGTATGATACTCCTCATCCTTTTTTATTTTAGCCATCTTCTTCGTCTAAAGGGTTTCTGCAATTAGCTAGCTGAGTACTTGATTGAAAGGAGGGAAGTTTACATCCTGACCTCACAACAATCCATGTATGTTACGCATTATCCAATAAAAATTTGGTGTTGTCCCAGAGGACAGCTGTAATTGGCTCTAGCCACCCACAACCATGAACATGAGCAGTAGGAAATGAATGGATTGTAATACATGAGAATGTTTTATATTTTTAACCTTATTATGTTTTTATTAAAGATTTGTCTGCGAGTCAGATGCAGCCATCAAAAGAGCCACATTTGGCTTGTGATCCATAGGTTCCTGACCACTGCCCTATGGGTATAATTAAATAATTTATAAAGAGCTGCTGTACCGACACCATATCTAGAGAAGTTCAAGTATTTCAGTTGTGTACTACTGATTTACAAAATGCAAAATTCTTCATTTCAAGCACTGGTATGCAATCAACAATTCTTTAAATAAATATAAGCAATCTCAACAATACATACTATAAATAACAAACTCATTCATCTTAGCTCTCAATAAGAATACTATAGAATGTAAATGGCAATGCTTTAGTAAATCATATGAGAGCTACAATGTTCAAAATACACATATTAGTACAATATTGGTATCATTTGTACACATAATCGTGAATGAATGTCTCTTTTTTAAACCTCAACATTTAATGGATGTTTCCTGCTGCAAGAACAGGTGTGCCTGAACAGCTCACAGCAGATTTATTGTTCATTAGTGATTTTGTACAATGCTTCTGTGGGGGTGTAAATAATCCAAGCTGCCAAGAGTAGTCTCTAGTTCACAATCAATACTTTGCTTCTGTCATAAGGCTAATTACAGCAGCTAAAAAGTCACCTCGCAACTGTCACCTCACAATCAACAGCAGTTCACATTAGAAAATTTATTTTGGAGGTTAGTTTTAATTGATATAATAAATATTCCTTATTCAGCCTAAATAAAACATGTTTCTATAAAAAATAGTATTCTTACATCTTTTCTGCTTGCCTAACTTGTTAGAAAAGAAAAAAAAAAACAAAACACTGACACAGAAGTAAAAAAAGTACTAAGATTTATAAATTTTATGGTTTCTGGAAAAATTAAGATTACTTGATTCTGTTTTTACTGTAGTTTCTGTTTATCATTTTTTGAAGCTACTCCATAAGAAAACATCATAACAGATTTTTAGATTGATTTGATTACCATTAAAATTACATAAATTTATTCTACTACAAAGACTTCATTATTTCTAAATCTAATTTTCAATAGTTAATTCATAGGTAAATAGTTGTAGGTATCTGTAGAAGTTGAAGCAGTATTACCTTTTCAAAGAAACCCAAATTATTTGGAATGCATTTAAAGGCTATCATACAAAATGGTTGCTATTCATTTCAAGAAACTGAAACTTACCCTGAAATGTAGGCTTATTCATACTAGCCATACGAGGACAGTAATGTTGACCTGGGAAGCCTTGAATGTGAACTTCTAGTGGAACTGGGCGTACAGATGGTCGGAAGTTGAATAAGCCCATCTAGAGTGAAAATGAGAATGAAACCACTTTCAGTTTTTATATTCAAGTTTATGTCACAGTGCCTCCTTAGTGCAGACACCCAAATACATTGTTAAATGCCTGATTCACCTGACGAATATTGAGCCAGTCAGCAAGGTCTCTGGCATTAGCTAATGCGGTAGATAGTCCAACTATTCTTACGGGCTTTTCTGTGTGTGATGAGATGAAATTCGTACGAGAGACAATAACTTCTAGTACAGGGCCTCTTTCTTCCCCTAGAAGATAAGAACAATGTACGTTAATCATTTTAATAAATTCTGATGCCGGGTCATGCAGGTTTGAGAGCCAAAGTTTGTAAAATGGCTTCAGATGCCGTGGTACCCACCAAGCAGATGGATCTCATCTATGATGAGAATTGTGACTTGCTTTACGTAGTTCCTGTTTTGCCAGCTTCTGCTGACTCCATCCCATTTCTCTGGTGTGGTGACAATAAGGTCAGCTTTGGCAATGGATTTCATATCAGGAGTCACATCCCCTGTTAGTTCAATAACTCTGGAGGGAATACAAATAAAATAATCTCTTTAACTTTTTAGGTAACATATGACCTTGGAAAGGCAAAAATATATCTTTTATAATAAAATTTTATAATGCCTGAAACAACTTTATTTCCCTTTGATTGATGAAATGTTCTAAGCTGAGTCTAAAATATGTTTCTTAATAATTTTAAGAAGATTTCCTCTATAAAATGAAAGACGTATAAATTCAAAATACTGATGATCTAACTTTTACGCAGATACAAAATGTATCAAACTTTGCTATGATTTGTTTAAAAAATTCTGTCCTACATGATTTTAGAGAGATGAACTCACACTTTCTTCTCCATATGCTGGAATAAACACATATCCAATGAGGAAAAGTATTACCTTATTAAGAGAAAAGGAGGCATTAATTAAGAATACATATGTGTCAGCCTCATTTCTTAGATTGAAATTTTCTATAAATTATAGGCAAACTCAAACATACTAGGACATAAAGAAGAAATCTGGGGCAAATATGTGCTCCCTATTCTGAACAGACCCAGTTTTATAGTGAGAAAGAGGAAACTCTCTAAGCAAACTCAAAACTTTAGAAAACCACTAAATAATTTTTACGTGTTTTAACACTCAAAAACAAAAGGGAGGGGCAAGATTAGTTAGTCCTTGTGAAAAGTTACTTATTTTTATTCATTTTTACTTTTATTTATTATTTTGAATATGAAAAAATTCGTGATTCAAAGAATATGTAGTAAACAGTCTCTGCAACTTTTCTAGTCACCCACTTTCATTCTGAAGCAACCATACTTTATCTAATCAATTTTTAACAGTATCTCTACAGATCATTCTTTCAATATATAAAGGGCTCTTTTATTATAAAGTGATCCAATATTTTGAGCCATGTGAATATACCATAATTTATTTAGTGGATACTAGGGCTACCTTCAATCTTCGTATTAAAAACTACTACAAAAAAGAAAAAGAAAGAAAGAAAGAACAAACAATACTACAATGAATAACTTGTGCAATATTTAAATATTATATAAAAAATCATGTCCTTCAATAAATTTCTGTTGGCAAATTATTTACACGTTAAAATGCATTCTAAGCAGTTTTAAAATGTTATTCTAAATGACATGAAAAAATTATTATTCTTTGGCTTTAGATTTAAAATTTTTGAGAAAATTATCTTGCCAATAAAAGTATTCATATTAAATAACTGAAAGAATTTTACCTTTCAATCCTCAAACAATGGGAATACTCATAGCATTTTAGTAGTAGTTATAATACCTTCAAATAAAAGACTGTTGAACTCACTGAAAAAGCATTAATTTTATGCAAATCTTTTGTCAGTCTCTTTAGATTTAAAGCATAAATTTTGAAAAAAATAAGAACTTACTTTTTACCAAGTTTTTCTTCTATTCTAATTTTCCAATCATCCATTCTTTCACGTACTAGGGCTTTTAGGGGTGCAATATATACTGCCTAAAGGTGGGGGGCAAAAACACTTATGAAAATAGTGACAGTAGTATCAATTAACGACAAACTCCATAAAGTTTATTAAAATATGACAGTGTGGTTTTAAAATGTATCTCTTGCCTGACCAGGCGGTGGTGCAGTGGATAGAGCATCGGACTGGGATGCGGAAGACCCAAGTTCGAGACTCCAAGGTCACCAGCTTGAGCGCGAGCCCATCTGGCTTGAGCAAAAGCTCACCAGCTTGGACCCAAGGTCGCTGGCTCCAGCAAGGGGTGGCTCGGTCTGCTGAAGGCCCGTGGTCAAGGCACATGTGAGAAAGCAATCAATGAACAACTATGGTGTTGCAATGGCAATGAAAAACTAATAACTGGTGCTTCTCATTTCTCTCTGTTCCTGTCTGTCAGTCCCTATCTATCCCTCTCTATGACTCTCCGTCCCTGTAAAAATATAAATAAATAAATACAAATGTATCTCTATTAAGAGACTGAAAGACTTAAAATTTTAAATGGAAAAAGTCATTAACTTAATCTACTCTTATCCAAAGTAAGAATGAAATATAATACACGATAAAAGTACTGACAGAAAATTTAAAATATTTTCTAAAAAGCATCGGAGGTAATTTTTTTAAAAGTATTTTACAATAAAATTATTTTCTAAGACAATGTAAAATAAAATTTAAAAATTATGAGATAATGTATTATAGAGATAAAATTAGGGTTTAAATGAAAGTAAGCTTTTCCTGGAATTATAATCAATATACCTGAGTTGTAACTTTTACACAAAAAGAGTTACACTAATTTTGAAATTCTAAAGAAAAATAATCTGCTTGATTAAATTTTAATGTAGAGATTTTTATGATAGATGGCACTTATATGTAAACACTAGGTGCTATATCTTTTATTTTACTATTATTTTTAAATTATCCTAATAATACAAATTAACATACAGATTATTTACTGAAAAATAATTCTTTCCTTACTAAAATATTTCAAATTTAGAGTAGAGCTCTACTGATGTATTAGCATGTCACCTAATAGGTTAATAATACATGAGACTGAAAAGTAGGAAAACTTTAAACAGAGAAGAAAAGCCACTAGTTGGAAATCACTACAAAAGGTAAAACATTTCTGAAATCACAAAATCAGGAAAACACATAATTCCAACCACAAAGTATAAATTAGCTTTCTTAACAAAACAATATTCTTAAACTGTGAGTACTTCATATTTCAAGAATACCTAAAATCAATATTTATTTGACTTGCCATGTATTTTACATTACAAAATGATATGGTCACTTGGAGAAAAATGGAATAAAAGCTACCTCTATATTTTCTGTGTATAATCAAACTGTTTGTTAAAGTATCTGTAATTCCTTCATATCCCAAGACTTTGGATTATGAATCATTATATATCTCATAAATATGGCTATGAATTTGGTATCTTATAATGAATATGCCAGTGAAGTATAGATATCTTATGATGAGGAAATGAATATATACATTACAAATCAAACTAGAGAATTACAAAATTTAAGGTAAATATTCTTGGGTCAGTTATTCTAATACTGATGCCTCTACCCCTAGGTCCTCCTCCACCAACCAGAAAAATTTCCTAATACAGTTACAAAGCTACTCAATGAGTCCAGCCAGTATATTTAGAACTGGTTAGTATACATCAGGAGTCCCAAACTTTTTACACAGGGGGCCAGTTCACTGTCCCTCAGACTGTTGGAGGGCTGCCACATACAGTACTCCATACACTGACCATCAATGAAAGAGGTGCCCCTTCCAGAAGTGCGGCGGGGGGCCGGATAAATGGCCTCAGGTGGCCACAATTTGGCCCACGGGCCATAGTTTGGGGACCTCTGGTATACAGATTACGAAATGCCTTTTTCTAATTGAATGTAAGCATGTGATTCTTTCAAACAGACCTTTGAAGTAGGGTACTTGTTGAAGACCCTGAAAATGGCTAATTCAGCTGCAACAGTCTTTCCTGATCCAGTAGGTGCTCCAAGTAGGACATTGCAGTCTGTGTGATACAGTGTATGAAATATTTGTGTCTGCACAGGGTTAAAGTGGCTAAAGTTGTACAATGCCTCATATGCTTCACACCCCAAAGCCGTGGTTGGTAAAGGCTGAAGGTCCAGTAATTCTGAAAAGAAGCAGCAGGTACTATTACACAGTAACTAGAAAATATGCACAATACTAAATAATCACTGTATCTTAGGAATAAACTAGAATAAACCTTAATACTTTAGAGGGAAAAAAGGCTTAACATAAATTCTCATATACTAGTTACAGTTTCTTTTCCCCTCTTACCACATTAATAACATTGACACATTGGACACTTTTCTGGGGGAGTTCCCCATAAGCCTACTACAATGCCATATCCTTCTTTTCCAGTCAGGAGAGTAATTTGAGTGAGGGGAGTATAAAAATATGTATATTAAAGAACAAAACTAAATCTAGTCAAATTTATGGAAAAATAGAAACCATTCACAAACTTCAGTACTAGAATATTTACTATTAAACATTACTTTTGATCTTTTTGACAACTGACCAAACTAGAGTGGTCAAGTGAACTGTTGGTCTAGCCCTTGAAACTAAAATGAACTTGAATTATTATAAGTAAAATCTGATTCAAATTCAAATAACTTTAAAGCATAGACTCTTTTGAACATTAACTAAAACAACAATTTTGGAAAATCAATGATTCAAGTACTATTCAATGTTACCTGTATGGGGAGGATGCCTTTCTGGTAGAATCAGATGCTGAAAGTTGATAATACATACAGCCTCAGCTCCTAACCATCTATCAGACACTGCTCTGATGTAGTATTGGGAAGGCAAAGGCTCAAAAATCGGGATTGTAAATACCAGTAGTTGAGCTTCTTTATTAATGACCTAATGTGAAATAAAGTCTAAAGTGAATATGGATATTCAAATAGCATACAGGTCTTATTAGTCTATTATTAAGACAATGGTATCTACAGCAAGATATACTAGTGATAAAGAAAGTATCTTAGATTTCTACATAGCTGAGATATTTAGGTACTACAGAAACTTCTAGCTAGTCCCCTTTCGAGGATACCTAATAAACAGATGGTAAAATGTGTTTACTCAATCTACATGATCTACATAGCATATCATCACGTAGTAACAGGCTACTAATTTGACATTTTATGAGAATTTCCCAAGCTTTATTCATTCAAGTAATTGCATGATTTTTACTTAATTTTTATAAAACATTTTGATCACTTTCTTAAGTAGAAAAATGGAACCACTTGGCAAAATAGAAGGTGATTATGGACAAATGCAATGAAAATAAAACACTGCCATGAAACTTCACTACTGCTCACCATGCCTGAAACTTGCTTTCTCTTTGGTTAAAGGAGAAAGTATTAATGAAGCATCAAAGTTAGACATGCTAGCATCAACCTAAGTCTTTTTCTTGGGATTAATGGAGAAATTAAGAAAGATTCCACACGAGTTGATGATTATTGTTTTGTTAATTATATCTGAAAAGTGAGAGTTGTGAGTCGTTAATTTGAAACTCAAGCTTTTTGTATAGCAAGGATTAGATGAACCAATTTTATAATCTCTAGTTTTAGAGTCTCTGCCTTTTTGGACCTTTTCTCCCCCTCTTTTCTCCTATCTCTTTTGTCTGTTTATTAATTTAAATAAAGCTGTGTTTTGTGTTCAAAATTTAAAATAAATCACAATGGGATTCAATACTATTTAATGCAGTGTTTATGTAACACCTAAAAGTTATTATTTTTGATTTATTTAACTTATTTTTTATATTATTTATTCCACTCATTTGACATATTCATCTCTTCAATGAAGCCACGGTTTCCAGGGGTAGTCAACCATTTTATAGAAACTGCCCAAACCATAATAAAGGTTACAATTCAATTTCTCAAACTAAGATCATATTGAATATATCAATACTGTAACATTTAATTATTGTTTTCTTTTAAATCACACAGAAACATAAAAACATATAGCTTTGATGACATTAGAAATTATAGGGGAATAGGGCCTGACCAGTGATGGAGCAGTGGATAAAGTATTAACCCGGAACACTGAGGTCCCTGGTTCTAAACCCCAGGCTTGCCTGGTCAAGGCACATATGTGAGTTGATGCTTCCTGCTCCTCCCCCCTCTTCTCTTTCTCTCTCTCTGTTTCTTCTCTATCTAAAAATGAATAAATAAAATCTAAAAAAAAAAAAAAAGAAATTATAGGGGAATAGGTAAAAAATTATTAGTTTATATTTTCTATTTATTTTTATATATTCTATACATATTTACCTGTTTTTTAAGAACTAGAAAATACTCTGAATGGTAAATATGATCATTTGTAGGATCTTCTACCCATATCCACCAGGGTTCTCCTACTGTCCCATGGACCTAGAAGAAAAATAGTATCCTAAGACTTGCATATTGTAAATCAATTACAAAATATATTGCTGTTTACATACCTAACACCCATTGTTTAACAGCTTTATTGATATATAATTTACATAACAAAGTTTACATTTAAAGTATAAAGTTCAATGGTTTTAATACATTTACAAAGTTGTGCTACCATTCCTATAATCTAATTTTAGAATATTTTCATCACCCTAAAAAGAAATCTGTATCAACTAGCAGTCACTACTCATCTTTCTCTTTCTCCCTGCCTCCAATCCTTGTCAACCACAATTTACTTTCCTTTTCTATTGATCTGCATATTCTGGACACTTCATAAAAATAAAATCATTTAATACGTATGTGGTCTTTTGTGATAGGCTTCTTTCACTTACTATAATATTTTCAAGGTATTCATATCATAATGTACATCATTACATCATTTCTTTTATTAGACAAATAACATTCTATTGGGTATATACCATCCTTTGTGTATTCATTTCTCTTTATCGTTTTTCCCTAACAAAGCCCAGTCTTACTCAGTATTCATTTCTTTTTTCAAATGACTCTAAAGAAGGTGACCACATTTCCTGGGATAATTTCAATTAGCATAAGCCAATGAGCTATGGCCTCTCCTGAAAACAGGCTGAGGTAAAGGATAGACACATGCCAAATGCTGGCCCAATCAGACTGAAGAAAAATCCACAGGCTGGCCCAGTGTGTTGCTCCCCTCTCTCTTCAAATGTGAACAAAGCATAAAAACATTTGGGAAGTGAGTAACAGTGTCACTAGAACAAAAGAATGTAAATATCCTGAGCTCTGCATGATATGATTACACAGAAGGCTGAACCATCTTCAGGGCCTATTCTTAACTTGTAGACTTTTTATTGCAAAAGATAATATATTTTCTTGCTTAAGTCAGTTTGAGATAAGTTATGTTTTTTATTCTTGAGCCAACAGCATTCTAAGAGAGTTAACTATAACAACAGTTAGGTACTCTTTCTTACTGATAAATTAAACCAAATTTTAGGAGGCTTACTATGGATACTCACAGTAGAAACTTTATTAAAAAAATATGAAACCTTTAAGCATTTCAAAAACACCCTATTAAATACAAAACGTGAAATATAAGTTTATGGCTACTTATAATTTTATATTTAACATAAAATTTTTGATAGAAATATTAAATATAATTTTATATCATCTAGTCCTCACAGAATTTCTGTAAGATAATTATTATTATAAATGTTGATAGATGAGAAAACTAGAGGGATTAAAAGTTATAGCACAAGACCAAGGGTAGATTTGGGTAAGAACTATGGTTGTATAATTTTAGAGCATGTTGCTAAATAAAATTTATTTATGTTAAAGATATACTAATGTCAGGTAATGCAGAAGGTATTTACATACACTTAACTGGACCTTATTATCATGTAAAGTATTATTGCTATATCACTATTTCTCTTCCCCCACCAGCATCTTGAAAGAAAGATCTGAGTCTTATTTGTGTATCTATAATTACTCTTCTGTTATCTCTGCATAGTAAGTAGTACAAAACAGACCTTAAGAAATACTGATTGGAGACGAAGAGAATCCAAAGTGGATGTTCACATATATAATAACCTCTAAGGTACTGAAGGAAGAATGGAAGGGGTAAAACAGAACTAGGAATGTGATGGGAGAAGCCAAGGAAGAACATTTTCAAGATAAACAAAGTATAGTGCTGAACGTTCAAAAAAGTAAAGAAAGCAACTAAGAAAAATCCATTTATTCTGGCAACCAGTCAGTCTTTAGTCATCACTGATTGAGGTTGTAGCCTCAGCAGGAAAACAGATGACCAGGAGGCAATGTAGAATACTCTTTCTACAAGTCTAATGGTAAAGAAGAGAATGATAGTTTGAGAAACATCAGGATTTATAGAGAGCTCTTTCTGCATAGAAAGTCTTGAACTTTTAATAGGCTAAAAAGATAAAATAGAGATGGCCAAAACAGATAACACAGAAAATAAAAGAAGACAGAATTAAGTAAAATCCCTATGGAGCTGACACCACAAACTATTGTTCAATGTAGAAATTTTAGGCTTCCTAGGTGTTCTAAAGAGGTCTACTCGGTTAACATATTAATATATCATGCCACATGTTTTTCTTGAGGATGAGAGTATTACTACAATGTTTTTAATGAATCTTTAATATGTATTTTTGAGAAAAATTTCTATATGCCGCAACTGTAAGGAGGTGTAGTTGAACTTGTGGCGGAGACATTCTTGCTTAATATAGGTATTTTCCACTTCTACCTGATCATTCCAAGAGAAATCAGCACAGACACTGAGCGTCACCCGGAGGACAGTCCGTGTGATGGGTTGAATGGATGCTTCCATTGTAACAGAAGGAATCTGATGAACACATTGCTTGACCTTGAGTCCAATATTCACATGATGCAGCATGTGACCTGCAAGGAAAACATCACATAGAAGAAATGTGTCTGGACAGAATAAAAGCAATATAATCTGACTTGCAAAGGGGATTTCAGAGAAGGTGATTTTATTGCTTGTTTTATGATTTGCTATGTAGAATAGTTGACATTCTTGACCTGGAATGTTTGAACATTTTGTAATAGTTAACTTGAATTAGCAATTCATAGCTCTGAAAACCAGTATCAAGATTTCTTTAGCTATTAATAGGGTTCTTGAAATTACTGAGACTTAATAGTGTTTAAACTACTATAAACAGTTCCTCTTTTCCCCTACTTAATTTATGACACATTATAAAATATTTAGTATTTTTTGAAAACAGCCATTAATTTCTTTAAGGTCTATTTCAGAACTCTATACCTATGATGGGGAATGTTTTAATAATAAAACATAACTCATCCATCCATACCCATTTCCAAAAAACATAAAGATAAAATATTAAACATGGTCAATCTAGACAAAGTTAACTATGTTAACCACTTATACATATTTTCATAAATGATCAGATTCTAAAATACAGATATGTATGGGAGTCCCAGGGTAGGGGAGTTGGGGTGTCATAAACAAATGTGACTTACTATAAACGTTTTCCTACACTACTCCAAGCAACTAAGTGAATATATTAAATATATATACTGAAATTTTATTTTGCAATTACACTTCAAAATTATTTTGTATTAGTTTATAGTATCAATATTTCTTGTATTTCTTGGCTTTCTTAATATAATGATTTAAAGCACATTTATGATTAAATCTAAATGCTTTATGTTCATCCAAGTTTGAAACTAAAGTAAACTGTATTTTGATAAAATATTTACATGTTATCTCAATGTGAGTAGTTAATATCATTAATTTCTCTCTATTTATATTAGAAGTAGTCTTCTCACTACATACGAAATAACTATCTCAGCCTCTCTTCACACCTTTGGACCTTTTTCAGAGCAATCTGCTCTCTGATTTTTGTTCAGTCTTACTCCTTTCATGAATACCATCTACCCTATTTAGAATAGAAAATATTATCTAATCATGCATTATAACTTTGTCCAATAAAATGTTAAGGTACATGGAAATGTATGAATGAATAGTATTTCAACATTACGTGAGAAAAACAGAAGGCCAAATGATATCTGGCCCAATAATTCTGATCTGGTTTTAAAGATACACATACACACACACACGATGGGGGAAAAGAAAGTTTATAGTTGTGAGTGTGCAAAAAGTTAACAAAGCTATTGTAATAATAATAACCTGCATGTCTTTTTCTTTTTATTTTTTGTGACAGAGTCAGAGAGAGAGACAAAGAGAGGGACAGAGACAGACAGACAGGAAGAGAGAGAGATGAGAAGCATCAATTCTTCATTGCAGCACCTTAGTTGTTAATTGTCTGCTTTCTCATATGTGTCTTCACAGGGGGTAGGGGGGAGTGGCTACAGCAGAGCGAGTGACCCCTTGCTCAAGCCAGCGACCTTGGGCTCAAGCCAGCGACCATGGGGTCATATCTATAATACCACGCTCAAGCTGGTGAGTCCATGTTCAAACTTGTGAGCTCACACTCAAGCCGGCGACCTCGGGGTTTCGAACCTGGGTCCTCATGTCTCATTCCCATGCTCTATCCACTGTGCCAACACCTGGTCAAGCCTGCATGTCTTTTCCCATATGAACAACTGTAAACTTACTTTTGCCCCTCCCCCATATGTGTGTGCATCAGTTTATTTATAAACTCTGAAGAAACGTAATTTAATGTAAACATAATTTTTCCTGTATACAGCTGATATATATAACAAAAGACTTTGAAATGCATTAAATATTAAGAAATAAACTGAGGATAAATCTCATTGACTAATTCTCATCATTTATAACTGAGATTCTATTTGTAAAATACTCAACTTAAGGCTGTAACAATTGTATCTCCATTTTAACTGCTCTCTCAAGTGACATCAACAGAGTTGAAGGAATTATCAGAATTTAGAGAAATAAAAACTAAATTTAATAAGAATGATAAAAATTTATCTTTGACATCAATAGAGCTGAGGGGATAAATTGTCAGAATTCAGATAAATAAAAAATAAATTTAATAAGAATGATAAGAATTTATCTTCAGTAATAAAAATTCATACTTTTCTTTTACATCTAGTAAAATATTTTACAGGTATAGAATACATTAAAACATTTTTGCTTCCTTCTTACCTATTTCATCTTTCCTCATGTCTTTCAGCTTATCCACAGTAAGATTTTTTTCTTCCAATCTAGTTAGAATGTGTGGTGGTAAGACTGAAAACTGTCTCAAAGGGCTAGCCCAACCCCAGAGCCTCTTGTCGATGACTTTACTAAGATTCAGGAGCCTGTAAGTCATGGCGGGCCAACGTTTCCTCAGAGCAATTTCAAAAAGAGCACGGACAATTCTAGCTGCATTCTGAGGAATAAAAGGGGGTAAGTTGGTGGTTAGGTAACATGTACTTTTAAATCAGTCAGTAATTTCAAAATAAGCATATCAAGCTGCAACCTTTAATTGTGGGCAACATCTATTTTCACATACATGTAATTATCTTCATTATTTCTACACAAGAATAATCACCTTCTTTATATGTACGTGGATATTATTCTGTTTAACATTCAGAGGGTAGATGTATTTATAAATTCTTAGGAAGCTTTATTCTACACCCCTATAGAGTAATGAAGTAGAAAAAGACAAAAGGTATGCAACATATTTAGGAGACTGCTAACATCCTAAATTGAAATGAGTAAATTTATAAGGCTATTTAGAGAAATAAGGAAGACTTTGGGATCTAGTCAGGGAGAAATAAAGTAGTGAGAGAAGGGTAACAAAGGAAATATTAATACCTATATTAATGTCTCCCTATAAAATGAGCAATATGTTAACTGCTTTATGTATATTTTCTCATTTAATCTTCACAACAAGTACAATTGATTGGCCTTGATATGATGTTTTTACAGAGGAAACTTGGTGCAGTTAATAATTTGAGGAATGTCACACATATAGTTGGTGTCAGTGTATCTATTTAAAGCCAAGACTAAATAAACAATTCCAAACTTAACTCCAAGATTCTAAATTCAGTGGTCTGAGAATAGCTTCATTAATAAACATAGAAAGTTACAATGATTGAAGACTTTTTCACACCTCTACAGTTAGTTTCCATTTGTTTTGCCTTCTTTCCTCTATCATTAACTTTGCTGATTGCTTTTATGAAAACTTTTTAAAATCATCAACTTGGAGACACCTTATAATATCTAATGATATCTGTATTTGAAAATAAAGAATGTTAAATCTGGTCAAAATGACAAAAAGAGATGAGAAAGAGTAAAGACTTTAAATAGCAAACAGATGATCCAGCTTGAAATGATCATCATAAGAGTTATGAACTTTAGTTTTACATTTTATATAAAATGTATATTTGTGTTTTGACAAATAGACAATTTTGTTTCAGTATTAGAAATTTATAAACAAAAATGGTGTTTAGAAGTATGACGACAGTTCTGATCCTCATGAAAGGTTGGCTCTTTTTAGGTCCAGAGAATGATAAATAAAATGAACATCTTGACTATTATGTCTATCAAATAGGTTTTCCTAAATCTTCCCAGTTATTCTTGTGAAAAACTGCCAGACTAATTTTATATTTGAGAACCCACAGTTGTTTCCTCAAAGCCAAAAGAAATGGAAGGAGAAATCCCATGTGCCAAGACACAAACCAGATATTTTATCTGGAAGGATATAAATTGTATAGAAATAATGATCAAAGTTTCTGACATGTACTTGCAGTTTAGAGAAGCTAAATCGTGGCTTCTTTATAAAACCATAGGATATTTGAGCCAAATATTTTTTTTAGGTGCTGCTAGAATAAAGTTTCAGAAATACAGAAGCATTTTACAGAGCTGAGAGTGTGCTTGTGGAACTACTGATAGCTTAAACTTAAAATATAAATAAACTCAACAAAATTATCTAATGCATTCAAGGATGATAAACCATAACAGCTATTTAAGAAAAACCAGGGATGCTCTGAGATATATCCTTAATGTTCTGATACTGAGTTTCTGGGCATGAATAATGAACAAACACTAAATATTGTATTTTAAAGCAATTTAAATCTGATAATATTTTCATAATCTTGAATCTAGCAGAAATATGGCCAGATTATTCATCTTGGACCTAGTAAAGCTTTACATTTTCGTAAGTCATTAACTATTTCGATATAAAATCATTAGAAAATAAAAAATTCAAATATATTATTTTTCAGGTAAACAAAAGAAGTTAGAAACAATGGTTCCTACAGAAACTATAGGGTCTAGAGAATAAATATAAATTTGGCAGAAACATGTTATCTAAGATACAAAAAAAGAAAATAAGTTTCCACAGCATTCACATTTACTTTATGTAATAAATGAAATCATTACCTTGTATCTTGGTTATATTATTTCAGTTACTGCATTTCATCAAATTATTTACCAATATATCTCGGTTCATGGATATCAAAGCACTACTGAGTATTCATAGCTACTATAATTTAACACAAAATACTTTTTTCTATATCAAGTCTTAGGAAAAAAATCACAAACATACGATATGTAGAATAGTTTCTATATCTGAAATAAGATTAAGATTTTATTTCTCCTTAACTTAGAAGAGGCATTACTCAATAAAAAATAATAAAAATGGTATTCTTTTTAAGTAAACAGTATTTTTTAAAAAACATATATCTGTAAAAAAATCTCTTATTTAAAATGTAAATAATGTAGAAAATAACTTACTTTACTTCCCATGAAGACTTGAATATAGAAACATAAATAACATTTCATACTACAGTATTTTTTAAAACTCACATATTTAATAAGCTGTTACTTAAAAAATAACTTTCAGACATCAATGTGTAAGTATCAACAGAAAGGAAGAAAGGTTTTTTAATATCATAGACTTCTACTGAATTTATGTCCTGAGGTATATTTATAAATCCTCATTTGATGATAAAAAATTCTGTTTATATTTCTAGCATTGGGGGATAACTATAATGATTGGACAATCTTCTTTTTGCCTGAAATATTCTTCTATTATTGCTCTTAGTAAGTAAAAGAGATGAACTTTATTATCAAAGCAAAGAAAAATCAGATATTGATATATTTAAACTCTAAAATAAAAACAACAGCAATATTAAAGAGCAAAACTAACCACCAAATTTCGTCCCCATTCCTGATCTAATAGTAGGATGGCATAAAAACTGTACAAATTAAACAAAACCAGTTCTAAGATAAAAAAGTAATTTGGTAGCATAATTTGGTCATAATGCAATCTATTCACAGTATAGTATGAATTAATTCCTGAGTCTCTAAACAAGGGGGAAAAGTGGAAAGGGAGTAATATTCTCACCTGTGCAACATATGCAGAATCTGATATAAGGGAGAAACTGTCCATCTCGCCTCGGCTGATATAAGTTTGAAGTAGAATATTTATTTTCCCGTAACTGTTCTCTACACCTCCAGGTGCTGAGAGTTCACAGAAATTGCTTAATAAGGCATCTAACTCTTCTATTTCCTCTTCTCTGACCTGGAAGAATCAACGTTTTTATAGGATTATTTGGGTTGACTTATTGAAATTTTTCATATTGAAATCAAACCATATTCATGCATGTTTTTAAAAAGTTTCCATTTCCTTTCACTCAACACAGGTAGCTAATAACATACAATAAGAAATTATCCTGAGGCTGACACAATTACATTTTATTATTCATCACCAATATTAAAGTTGCCATTGACATATAAAAATTTGATATGCCACAAAAATTAAATCTTCTGACCTCACCATCCGTCAATTGATGAGATTTCATTTTTTATTTGACCAGAGTAAAACCTCTGCCCAAATGGATTAAGGCAAACTTGAATTATCTTCAAATGCATTCATTAAAGTCATATATTTTTATATGGTATAACACATTCATAGCTTAAAGCTGTGAAGTACTATGATTCAAAGTATTAAAGTTTTCACTGTTAATAAGATTAAATTATAATACAGGCACAGAAATACTCATGTCTAAATTTGAATCATGCATGTCCTTCAGATTTTCTTTAGTGAACCTTACATTGCAAATAAACCAAAATCTACATACCGTACTATATTCTCTGATAGTTTCATTATTGCAAAACCTACTTAAATTATATTTAATTTGCAATAGAGAACAAAGATTGATGTCAGGTATGATACAGTATCACAATTTAGGATAGTGGACACTGTTGATAAATGGAAGAACATTGCTGGTATTCCAAAAGTGAAGTGCCATATGGCTTATATTGTATCAGCAATAACAATTACTTAGAAGCATTTAGAAATGAATGAATACATATATGCTATATGCTTTTGATTCAAGCTTAAAGTAATCTTACCTTGATTTGATCAAATTCTTCAGCTTTGGAGACTATAGCAAGGATATCACTTTCTGTTTTGTGAGCATCAAAGAGTTCATTGAAGGTCTACCAAAGTAAGTGTTATATTTGATTAAAATAGAAGGTCCAGTAAAATATTTTAAATTAAAAACGTGACTATAAATCACACATTCTTAAATAACATTTGAGTCCTAGACAACGCAGAGTTATGTTATCTGTGATATACTATTCCAAATCATTGCTTTATAAGAGACTAAAAATTATTTCTAGAATATAATTAAATAGAGAGGACCTTTCTTTAGAAGCAAAAAGAGCAATAAAATCAGTTAACAAAACCTACATTAGATATCTAAAAAAATGTTCAACATAACACTATCGTCTTGGCTTATTTTTGGCATGGGCATATGGAAACCTACCATTCACCAAATTTAAGCTGACAATATAGCTTATAAATTCAGAGAGGAATAATTAAAAATATGTAACCTGAAGATTATGGTGATAATACCACAATATTACTATTGTGAAGGTATAAAAAAATTCAGGAAACTGGGAAGAAATGGATCAGTAAATGACCACATAGAATAAAAACAAAGGTGAAGAATGGCTATAGCTCCTGAAAGAGTTGTAAAGAGGCTTCAGATATACCATAGTTTGGTGCCAACACACTACCAGGTGGACTAATGAGAAAGGTTACTCAGTTGACAAGAGAGGTAGACGTGTGTAGGTGATGGAAGCAGTAGAGGGCTAAGGAAAATGTTTTAAGTTGAGAAACCACCATATCACAGTTGTGAGGTACTGTATCTTAAAAGACCCTGAAGAAACCTAAAGTGCTATACAAATGGTTTACTTGGGGAAAGGTGAGGAAAAGCTAGTTAAGCACATGAAGGTGTTTCTGAAACCTGTTACATGCATAAGCACATGCTTTAAAATAGGTTCAAAACTTAGATTTCATATAGGCCTGGGTTCTCGTATTTCTGAAGAAATTTCACTTCAGTGATTTCTATTAACACTGGGATTTAAAAACAATTTTATATACAAAAATAAAAATATAAGAAAAAAAATCTAAGCTTTCTCTCTGTAAGAATAAAAGGTAACAATTCATCTTAATCCATCCCCCTCTCTTCAAACTTAAGTCCTTTTCTCATGGTAATCACTGTTAAGTTTTCCCATATGTATGTGCATGCAAATACACATGAATACACATAAAGACATGCATGTTCTCTTTCTGATGTAAATATCATAGTGGCACCTGGGCTTACATAACATTGTGTTAAAAGGCAACAAGCAAAGCTACAAGTATGAGGTCAAAATTCTCTTTGAAAATCTCTTAAACTGCCCACGTGGTACAGCTAGGTTGACTGATAATTTTATTAGTTTTTCTAACTCTTCTTTAGTCAGTGTTTATCCATAACCTATAATTAATTTTTAACTTTTTACTCAAGGATATCGTTAAGGCCTCACTTCCCACTTAATATCACGCAAGCACTCCTTCCACAGGTCTCACCAACACGCTCAACTGTTTAGGCTTTGGTGTGTCTACTGCTTGGGATACACTCACAGAACAGGAAGGTAAGGGGATCCTTAATATTTAAAGTCTTGCTTTTTTTCTTGTTTTTCCTGAGTGCATTATTGAATTTATGTTACAAGCATTTTGTTCTATTAACAGCTTTTGTTCTTTTGTATTAATCCTATATTTTGACATCTAGAAAGTATTTGCATTTAACAGTAAACATATTATTGTATTTGTTCCACTCAGTTGAATACCTCAATAGTGCTGTACTTAATATAGTAGTGGCTGGCTGTTCTACCCAAATCGGTAGAAGAAAAATATCCAGTTCGCTCCTCAAAACGAATCATCCTAGCTTTGTCTAGTTTTCGTCCAACTTCAATGACCAACTGTTCCCGATGCTTTGCTAACAATGGGTCAATCTACAGGAAAAAAAATAAACAAACACTTTAATATATTTCTTTAAATATTCATCATTTTTTGTTACACTGTTATATATACCTACTAATGAAAGTTAAAAGTTTTGTTGATATTTTAGTTAGAATTTTTATTATAATTTTTAAAGAGGTACATATTTATAAATTTAGGAAATAACTATATAACACTTTATTCCATTAAATTAATCAAATAAACCAAAACTTATTTGGTTTGAATAAAATGAAGCTATAAAATTCATTAAAATTATCATTCTGCATATTATCTTCAGATAGTAATATTATATAATCTAAAATTCTTACATGGTCTCATAACCTTTAAGATTATAAAGATTAGAAATCAGCTATACAAAAAATATCATTGTCTTCTCCCTCCCACTCTAAAATAAACAGGGATTTTAAAATATGATACCACATTCTTACTTTATCAGTATTTGGAAAAATGATAGCGAGAATGCTTTCCTGTCATAATGAAAGTATACAAAAATAAATGCACAAGTTATCTTTTCAAAAGTATGGTTTTAGTGTTCTAGCACTTTTCACAACAGTTGATAGAAAAATCATTTTTCCTTATAATAATAATAGAAACAAAGAGCAAAATAAAGTAATAATAAATTTTGAATAGGTTTGAAACTATTATGTCAGATATTTTCTAAGAAGAGAGAACATTTAGTAACAAATATTCTTGCCATGTGATGTGCGTATGAATGAATGTATGTACACACACACGTGCATGCGTGTGGCTGGTCCTAAAGATCACTCTCTGGTCATGAACAATAAAGCAGAATATAACATTTAAATTTCTAAAAAATCATAAAAATGAGGCAAATTAAAATGAACTAGATAGGAAAGGAAGACAGAGTCAAGAATCTTACTAGCAAATACTAATATTTGCTACAAGTCATACAAAGTATGTATCCGGTTCATCTTATGAAACATTTTATTAATCACATATTACTAAGCCATTATAAATACTTTAAACTGCATTATCTGTATTAGTTCACAGAAGTATAGTGGTTACAAATTCATATTGAGTAAGAAAATGAAAACATAAGTTTAAAAAAATAGAAAGGTAAGATTCTCTGAACTGTGAAGGTAGTAAAATAATGTATCTCAGAAGAAAAAGATTCATTTCCTTGTACTAGAAAATTACACAAAAATGATTTCTGATATTAACCACGTACTTAAAAATCAACTGATGTTTTATCTTGTGCACAGACTTTGGATGGCATAACCCATGAAAATACATGTTTTGTTTTCTTTTACCCCTTCAGTATATTTTCATAGTGCCATTGACTAAGGTATTTTCACAAAACCCATATTTTAAAAAAAAATAGCTAGTCATATTCTTTAAAAATTTTAAGATTTAAAGGTTACAATGCACCTACATTTTATAACTGAAAAAATCTGTCTGTAAAAGAAGATATGCGTTTGAAAAATAGCATATGTTTTAACTGAGAAGGTAGTTAAATCCCAATTACAGTACACTTAAAGTATAAAAACTTAAATGACTTCAGATTAGCAGCTTCAGAATTAGTGGTTACTGCTATTTTTCTTATTTTTTTTTCTTCCTAAGTCTTAGGTTTCAATTTCTCTATGATCACACCTGCTGTAGAGTAAAAGGAAAACAATATAAGCAAAAATAAGATTGGGAACTGCTTTGATAACACAACAGAATATATAAATAAAATAAAGTATTAGCTAATGCATAAAAACTATAATTCTAAGTTAAATTCAGCTTCTTTGCTAATTTTGAATTAACAATAGTAAATACCCATATGACAATGGTGAAATAATGTTTGCATTAGACAACAACTGGATTCAATCTGCAATTAGGAAGCATTTACAGTGTATAAAGCAGAATTCTGAAGAAAGACAAGGTCTAACAGAATCTGTAAGCCATGTGGACCACACAACTCATAGAATAGCTGCTACCACATGCATCTCATTCTCAGACTATGTGTACAGATCTGATCCCAGCCTCCAAACTATTAAGATATTCATCAATGCGTTCTTTAAATTTAGGAATAAGGGCTTCAAAGGATTTGATAAAAGAATAAATTTCATATAACAGAAGCCTATTTTTAAAAGTGGTCTATAAGTTGCCTCATGTCTGGAGTATTCCAAAAACTAAATTGATCTTACTATTTTAAAAAAATCACAGAAAAAATATACAAGCCAATCAGGGAAAGACAAGTACCATGTGATTTGACTCATATGTGGAATCTAATAAACAAAATGAATTAAAGCAAAATAGGGACAGACTCATAGATAGAAAGCATGCTGACTGCTGTTGGGGGATTAGGATGCTGGGTGGGGGAGAGTGATGGGTTTGAGCAAAGAAGAAAAAACTCATAAACACTGGCAACAGTATGGTGACTGCAGGAGGGATGCGAAGATGTGGAAGAGGGTACAGTGGGGATAAATGGTGATGGACAGGGACTTGACTTGGAGTGGGGAATATACATATACATTACAATGTACAGAGATGTGTTGTGGAATTTTCACCTGGAACCTGTATAATTTTGTTAATCAGTGTCACTCCAATAAGTGCAATAAAAAGGAAAAAATATCACAGCAAAATATTAGTATCAAGTGGAAATACATCTGAATAATAAATGATGATAATGTAAAGATTAGCTTATTGGTGTCAGTGGGAAAAAAGACACTATAAATCAAGTAAAATAATTGCAAGGGACAGATATAATTTTCCTTAGTATTTTCTAAAAACGATTAAAGCTCTTTGTTTTCCTTCCAGCTATGTAACTCTTTTCAGATGAGGCAGAAGTAGCAAATATTTATCCTCATACCATGAAAGGATTACAGAACTAAAAAGAAGGTTTGAATTCATTTTTTTTTCAAATCAGTTTCCTACCTGATAAGCTTTGTGACTGATGCCATATACTAATGGATTTGCTCTCATCCGTACATAAAGATAAGTGTAACTTATCCACTTCACTGCTTCTTCCACATTAGTAACTGTTCCCAGAGCAATCTGCAAATCAGAAATATAACAAAAATTAAACTAATTCATCAAAATTGAATATAAACATTACATCAAAGACGATTTAGTTAAAAGTTAAGTTTTGAAAACACATCACTATGCTGTAATTAAAAGGTATATATAGCATGATTACCTGGCATAACACTTTTCCAATTAATTAAAAATCAGTCCTGCCTCATTTAATTGGGAACAGTACATTAGAAATGCTATTTTCTAAAACTAAATTTACTCAACAGTATGGCATTTGATTATTTTTCCATAAATGGAGTTTAATTATTTATATCATTAAAAATATTTTTGTTACTCATTTTTCTTCTTGCATTCTCTTTCTTTTGGTTTCATTTAATATAATCACACCACCGAAATTTTAAATGCAAATGTACCACAATCAAAACAATATAATATTGTTAATTCTATCCTCACTATTGTGATTTTGTGCTGTCATTACCAAAACAAGAGGACACATTAGCCTGCTGCTTCTTCTTCTTTTTTTTTTTTTTACAGGGACAGAGAGAGAGTCAGAGAGAGGGATAGATAGGGACAGACAGGAACGAAGAGAGATGAGAACCATCAATCATTAGTTTTTTGTTTTGACACCTTAGTTGTTCATTGATTGCTTTCTCATATGTGCCTTGACCGCGGGCCTTCAGCAGACCGAGCAACCCCTTGCTGGAGTCAGCGACCTTGGGTCCAAGCTGGTGAGCTCTTTGCTCAAGTTGTATATTTGAAAGTTGCTATGAAAGCAGAGCTTTAATGTTCTCATAACAACAAAATGGTTGTTATGTGAGGTGAAGGATGTGTTTGTTTACTAACTGTTGTGGTAAAACTTTCAAAATATATGCATGTATCAATTTATCAAACTGAACACTTTAAACTTACACAATGTCATGTCAATTACATCTTCATAAAGCTAGAAAATATAAATTTTCAGTAGTACATTCAACCATTCACAATAGAAGCAAATACATACATTTTTCTAAAACATGAACTGTACGATTTCCCATGAAATAAAGAGTAACAAAAACTAAAATTTAGCCATTGAAGGAGCTGTACACTTCCTAAATACATACTTTCAAGTATGACAGTTAAATATTTTCTAGTCTGTTTAGGTAAAGGAAACTAGTTTAGTAGTGCCCTCATTTGTGATTCTATTCTTTGACAGCCATAATTTTGTTAATTCCCTCATAACCTATCACTATTTTAAAATAATACCATGCAACTCCTAAGAGTAGAAAATTTTGTAAAAATTCTCTTATTTTCAAAATCAGACTGAATAAATTAACATTAACAATTATCTGTTGCCCTAATAAGATTAAAAAGAAAGGAGGAAGAAGGTATATATGTTTGGTTCAAGTACCACAAGTCTTACACATATTCATCAAAAAGAAAAAGACTGTTCAGAAAAAGGAATGGAAATTTATGATAGTGCATCATATTTTGAGATTAATCCTAGAGTGCCACCTAGTGACAAAAATTAAAATTTACCTGTAAAATATTTGCTGTCACCTAGTGGCTACTTAGTATAGGAGCCTTTTATTAAATAAATAAGTACTTTTCAGAGTATTTCTTTGAAATTTAACCATTCACCTCAATAATTATATAGTAAGCCAGTACAAGACTATCACATAAAGCACAATGGATATGGTGATAAACAGAGCATGGTCCAAGGTCTCAAGAAGTTCCCTAATCTTGTAGATAAGACACATGTAACTAATTAAGATGACATATATGAAACCATCACTATCGTGTCTAGCACATAATATGTATTTAAAAATTCTTTAAAAGAGGTAAAAAAAATCTACCCCAAATTTGGGAATTTAGAAGACTCAAAGTATCACTTTATGTCTGACTTACCTATTTAAACTTAAGTCTTTAAAGCTATTTTAATTGCTTATTTATATATTTAATTGATTGAATTCATATAAAAACTAAATAAGCAAATATAATCATCATGAGTATATGTATATATAAAACCTCTTACTGGATAAAAACCATTTATGCTACCATTTATTTATATTATTTATTCAACTAAAATGTGAGTGCTGGCAGTAAGTATTAGCAGAGCTGAATATCAAGGGACTAACAGCTAATGGTGCTACAATCTTTTACTGAATACCAACTTGGCACAGGCATTTGTTACATTTTCACAATGCTCCATTATCCCTATTTTAGAAACAGTAAAATTAGGACTTTGTAGCTGAAGTGAGTAGAGTAAGGGCCTCTCTAGGGAAGATCTGTGTTGGAGAGTAACCAGAGCCAGATTGGGACAGTTGGTCAACTGTGGAGGTGGTCTTAAATCCAAGGACAAGGTGTTTGTAGCATGTCCTGCAGAGACAGATGGGACTCAATATAAAGAATGTATAAATAGATATATAGAAAGAGTAACATATTTTAAAAGTACAGTGGGTTGGCATAGATAAAGTACACAGTAATATCTGCTGAATAAATTTTAAGCCCTAAACTGACTAGTTTTTCTCTTAGCACAAAATTAAGTAGCTTTAGAGAGGACTGTGATTAATAACCTTTGGTATTAGCATTAGAGAGTCAGCCCTATTAGGCATCAATCAACAAAGATGCCTCATAATATATTTGCATTAAAATTAATACTTTCTCTAGTTCTTCTAAACTAGTGGTTATAATTGATATTCATGTTATCAAAGATATTAGTAGAAACAACCTGACTAATCCAACATGACCTTTATGCTGATCACTGCCACTGTATAGTCTTGCAAAGATTGTAGGACTCTAAAGACTTAAAAATCCATTACCTTCAGGACACAGCACACATTCCTTTTATAAACTAATTTCACACTTGATTTCCACAGATTACCAAATTTAATTTCACACTCAAAATACAATTTATGGGAGTTTGTTTCCTTAAGGAGAAATTTTACTTTAATTGGGAGCTAGTCTAGTAGACCAAGATATGAGAAAGAAATTTTATACATAGAAAAAAATTGCTATACTTCACTATATTAGCCAAAAATTTAAAGGTATATGTTTTATTATTTGAATGCCATTTATGGCATTACATGGAATTAATGGTTACAGCTGACATTTCTGAAAATGAGATACTTAATAAGTACTTTATGAGTATGAGGTGATTCTATGGACTACAATTTTTAATTTCTCAGGACTTGACTAAATAGTTTCACTAATGGCATTTAATAGTTCCTAAGAAAAAGAGTTCCTTGAGGACATGAGCAGTATTTTACTCACCTTGTGTCTTCTGCATAACATCTCCACTTGTGCTTACTTTACCACTTACAAAAAGCTATTGAGAACAGTAGTTTAACTTTATGAAAATATAGTCTTCCTTGATATGCTTTTCTAGAAAATTTTCAAAAAATAACCTTGATTTTTATTGTAAGTCAGAGAAATTATGACCATCAATTTGGGAAATGTTTATTCCTAGTCTCAGAAGATGGCAAATGGTAGGTATTAATACAGAGAAATGTATTCACCTTTAGCTTACTATATTTAATATAGCAGACATCTAGGCTATAATGAAAAGACTATGTTTGGAGTTACACAGTCCTGAGTTTAAATACCAATTCTAAAAATTAGTAACTGAATGACCTCTGGGTCAGTTATATATCTCTCTGAGGACAACCCTATCTACTTGGCAGGAATATTGAAGCGTGATAGAATATACAAAAAACACAGAATGTTTTTAACTCTGGCACTTAGCAGGTCCCCAGTCAACTTCCTCGATTATTATCTTTGTCCATTAGACTTCTCCACCAGAGATACTGTTGACCCAAGACCAAAGACCTAATTATTAAACCCATGCAATCATAGTAGGTAATGAGGATTATAATTGAGCCATATTATTTTCTTTGGAGGCAAAACTTATTTCCTAATCTTTTCCATTTTCTTCTAATTATACTACTAGAAAGTAGCATCTTTCATGACTTTTTCTAACTTGCAACCAGATCTTCCAACCAAGATGTTCCAAACCTTATCTATCTTTCTGGTCCCAGATCAAGTTTTACCATCCTCATGAGCAAAGCCTTTCCTGATGCCTGTGGCCCAAAATACTTTGTCCTCCTACTGAATCCTTCTACAGAACTTATTACTTCCCAGCATACTACACTGTGGGTATGGAGGGGGGGGCTGCATCTTTTTCTCCCCTTTGCACTATATGCTCCTTAACAGAGGGGACTGCAGAGTGAGTATGTTTTTCATCCTCTAAGAAAACTAACAAATAACATCAATAGAATGTAAGTGAAATTTCTATATGGTGTTTAAGAAGTAACTGTATAGAACCTGTACACTACAAGTAGTATTTAATAGTAAATATTTCATTTATTCATCTCTTTAATATTTATATCTCTCCTACTTTCAAAAATTATTTGATTCACCTTTAAAAGTAAAAAAGAAAAGATAGAGAAGTAGGAAAGGGTTGAATGCTAGAGCAATAATTTAAAATGTCATGAAAACAGTAAACTGCATTTGAATGACTGACACCTAAACTCTGAAATTAAGAATGTTTATCCACTATACCAGATAAGATATTTACTAGGCTCCCAGGGTCTGCTATTTAAACCTTAACGCAGAACACACGTACACACATGAAATAAATTCTAATAGCTGAGCAATCATATTTTGCATAACCAAGTTAATCAAATGATCTGAGATAAAAGAGCTTAATAAAACTTATAACACCTTTAAAAAAACTTCATAAAAGCCCTGGTTGGATGGCTTAATTGGTTAAAGCATTGTCCAGAAGCACAGAGCAAAGGTTGCCATCTTGGTACCCAGTCAGGGCACATATGGGAACATATAAATGTTCCTGTCTGTTTCTCTCTCTCCTTTCTTCTCTCTCCAAATCAATAAATAAAAATAAATAATTCATAAAAACCTTGTAAAAGTATAATACAAATAGAGCATTTGTATTATTTTTTTCCTTGATTTGCACAGCTTTAGTTAGATTTCTGCCATATAAAAAACTCTTGTAATGTAAAAGTAGATAGTCTTTTAGCAATGAGTTCTTATCATTTATCATTTGCATTCTGTACCACTCAACTAATCTATAATATTGCCATTCACTTTGTTGTGTTTTAAGACTGTATAATGGTATAAGCTATTGTCCTAAATATTTCAAAATAGCAACCAACTCAACCTTTATTTTACTTAGTCATTATTGTAGCTAACGATTCTTTGCCAACCTTTTACTCATTAGCTCTTACCTCTGCATTTAGGTTATCTGCAAGGCTTTCCAGAAACTGACTCTCAATTGGGTTTTGTTGAGTGAGCAAAGTGAGGTAATGGCTGAGTTTATCGTGTGTTGTTATGATGATTCCTTCCCCAAATTTGTCAAATTGTGGTCTTCCAGCCCGACCAAATATCTGCATGACATCTAATATTCCAAGGTCAACAAAGGAGCCTCTTTTTGCAGCATATATTTGTGTTCCCTAGATGAGGAAAAGTTAATAAAAATTTACATAAACACACACAAATATAATCCTGATGAGCTGAATACTGAAATAGGCAAATACGGCAAGATCTCAAAAGTGTACTTTAACTAATCCCTTCATCATCTGTGATAGAGTTAAATTTCCACAATATAGACTAGATTCTTCTGAAGAAAATAATTCTGACGTTATATAAATAACTTTCAAAGTCAGTGAACCAGCTAAATCACAGTATTTTTCTAAATAAATTAGTCCACAGGTTTGTTTTAAGATACCACAAATCCATGTGCAAAGGAAGGTAAGCTCTTACCTTAATAATAACAGCATGGGCAGGAAGATTGACACCCCAGGCTAATGTGGCTGTACAAACTAGGACTTTGATATGCCCATTGGAAAACAAGTTTTCAACCAAATTTCTGTCTTGCCGAAGCATTCCTGCATGATGAATACTGAAACCATCTGGAAATAATTCTCGTACTTGCTTATTTCTTGACTTTTGCACCTAGCGTACATATAAACAAAACATAGAAGTTTTTAGCATATGAAAGGTATTGTTTTTTAGCTTTCCTGTTGAATGAGTTTATCAAAAAGTATAAAATTATTTTTAAGCATCTTAAGGTCTTAAGTATTAGTATATAATGCTTTATACAAAATCATTACAATTATATTTCATCTATTTTAAAAAGTATATAATCCTGAACATGACACAAAACCTAAAAGGAAGTTAAAAGCAAGTATCTTTTTCATGTGGGTGTCCTGTTCTTGCAGTCAATATACCTATTCCCTAACCTTCTAAAACTGTTAAAGTAAGCATAAATCTCAGTGGCTTCCGTCTCATTCAGAGTAGAGGCTTGAGCCCTTATAATGCAAAGTCCTACAGAAATCATTCTCATCCACTAACCGCACCTGGCCAGGCACAAGGACCAACTTTTTCCCTATGTCCCCTTTCTGACCAATTGAAACTTCCTCAGGGTGATACTATTCCAGACCCAGTGGTTGGAAGCCTTTCCCCCTCTTACTGAGATGCCCCATGGTTTCAAACAGGATAAATTCTTCCTCACAGCACTGACAGTAAACCTACTGTGTTCACCCACAGTTGTGTTCCTGGAGATCTTCATGGGAGGGCACGGACACCTGTCATAACTAAACTTTATATCTACCTTGAATATACTAACTTCACTTCTGGTGTCTGTTCTTTAACCTATTCTGAGCTCAGATGTGGGATCTGGTCCACTTATCCGCAGTCAGTATAAGTGGTAAAGCAGATATTATAAAATCCACTGAAGACTCACTATATAATGGAAGAATATTTTTCTGCAAAATTAAAAGACTTTAGATTAACATAAGTGTTGATACAGTCAAAGCTTCTGTTTGGGTAACACATCCTGTGTTTATTTGCTATTGCTCTGAAATTTTCATTACAAACATTTCAATAGCTTCTTTTGAAACAATTTTCCATACTTTTATGTAAGCAAGGAGTGAGATTTCAGAGGTCTGGGGTTCCAGTGCAGACTGTCACACTGATTATCTGTAAGGTCACTTAAAAATGTAAATTTATACTTTAATAAAAGTTAAATAAGAAACAATCCAAGAAAAATAGAACTCCATGAAACCTGCTTCCAATATAAAATGTATGGTAATACATGAACAGATCCCACCACCTAGTGGCCAGCCAAGTAAATAACAACGCACACATTTTGAGACTAAGTTTAGGATTCTATGTTACACAACAGTCTCAAAAAAAAAAAAATACACAAATACACAAAAAAGACTATCTTCTTAAAGTTTTAAGAGGATTATTATCCTTATTTCATTTTTGTGCAGAGTGGTATTCATCTTAGAGATCGTATTATACATACCCTTTATGATTTAATTATATTTGGAACATATTACCACAACATTTGTCTTTTCAGACATGAGTTATTGTCAACCTCATGAATATGTGATGACTTGGGATAAAGTCCGTTGTGGAGTATCTGCTAGGATATAACAGAGCTCCTTCGTGGCCAAGGGGAGGGAGAGAGGAAACATTTCACCTATTCCACTTATTCTCTACTAGTCATGAATGAACACCCAGAGCTAAGAGGAAACAAAAAATAAACATTGTTGGAGGAGATGTTTTATACAAATCACACTGCTGTTTGTTTCAGGTGAATTGTGGTCTGTGGACTCCTACACTGGGGTATCCTGATATGCTTGTTATAAATGCAGATTCCTCTGTCAAACTCCAGCTGAGGTAGGTCTTAGCTGGTGACACCAATGACACAGTAACAAGTTAAATGCAGGAAACATGTGAAGAGCATTCTTATAAGGTAGTAGATCATGGAGTGTTGACATAGTGCCTAATTAGGTGGGTTCAATCAGTTTGGTCTCTGTGAAAAACAGGAGGCAGCAAGAGTGACTTCTCTTTTGACAGTATTCTTGCTAATATTCTGTGCACTGCTCTTTTACTGGTTCATTAGAGACCTGAAGTGACAAAAATATTAAAATAGACTCAGAGTATTATTCTTAACTTTCTTTGAATTTGAATCTGCCATTTGTGATCTGCCTCAAAGCAGTGGTCTTCAACAGTCTACAGTTATTGGGTCTATAATTTTCATACAACAGCAGAGTTGTTAACTCTTTCATGAACCGGCACAAAATTTCTGGCAGTTGAAAACCACTGCCTTGCCCTGGCCAGTTGGTTCAGTGGTAGAGAGTTATCCTGAAGTGTGGATATCCCAGGTTAGATCCCTAGTCAGGGCACACAGGAGAAGCAACCATCTGCTTCCCCACTCTTCCCCCTCTTCCTTCTCTCTCTTCCCCTACTGCAGCCATGGCTCAATTGGAGCAAGTTGGCCCCAGGTGCTGAGCATGACTTCATGGCCTCACCTCAGGCACTAAAATATCTCAGTCACTGAGCAACAGAGCAAGCCCCAGATAGGCAGAACATTGCCCCCTAGTGGGCATGCCGCGTGGATACTGGTCGGGTGCATGCAGGAGTCTGTCTCTCTGCCTCCCTGCTTCTCACTTAAGAGAGAGAGAGAGAGAAAAAAAAAAGAAAACCATTGTTCTAGATCACAATACAAATGAAATAGAAATCCTGAGAATGAGGACCTACGATGTATACTGTTGGAAATCTTACTTTAAAAAGATTATTATACAGTAAATTTACTTTTCTACTTTTGGTGTACAGTTATATGAATTTCAACATAGTTCAATTTTGTGTAAACACTACCACAATCAGGATACAAAACAGTTCCTTCTGAATAAGTTAGTTCTTTATATAAATCCTACTACCTATGATCCCTGGCAACCACTGATCTCTCTAGACCTACAGTTTTCTCACTTCAAAAATGCTACATAATAAGGTGGCCAACTTTTTATACAATGAAAAGGAGGACAAAAATAAATTGAAAAAAACAATATTGTAAATAAAAGAAACATATTATTCATTGCAACAATAATACACTATAATATGATAAATGCATAATAAAAACATTTGTAATATTTTATATTGTAATTATGTTTACATGCCTATTAACTTTTAATAATAATTGTAAGAAAAAGTACTCATTTAGATACTAATACTTGATGAACTGTTATGTCAAATACAAATATGTCACATCACACACCATGGATCAACTCTGCATTGATCGAATATGGACATTTACAGATCAGTCTTCCAATATCAAAAAGGATGACATGTAGGAGGACACTTTTTGAGGGAGGACGGAACTTACTGAAGAAGGACTGTCCTCCATTAGGAGGACAATTATATGTAAGGCCCTGGCCTGGTAGCTCAGTTGGTTAGAGTATTGTCCCGATACATCAAGGCTGCAATTTGATCCCGGGCCAGGGTATGTAAAAGAATGAACCAATGAATGCATAAATAAGTGGAACAACAAATCAATGCTTTTTTTTCTCTCTCTCCCTTTAAAAATTAATTTTAAAAAAGAATGCTATATAAGTTGAATCAAACAGTATATAAACTTTTGAGATTGGGTTCTTTCACTCAGTTTGATGTCTCTGAGATTCACCCAAGTTTTATCAACAGTTTATTTCTTTTTATTAGTGACCAGTACTCCACAGTATGGATGAATACATCACAGTTTGTTTAATCCAGTCATTCACTGATGGGATGTTTGAGTTGTTTCCAGTTTTGGCATTTATAAATACAGCCTCTGTGAATATTCATTTGGATGTATGTGCATACAATTTAATTTCTCTAGAGATCAGAAATGGGATTGCTGGGTCATATGGTAAATATATGTTTAACTTAAAAACAATGTACTATAAAGAACCAAAGAGGATGTCACTTAAATAAGAAACAACTGTTTAAAATTTCTTGATACAAAGAAATTTAAGACAAAATCTAAGCTTAGAATCATCTTCAGAAAGGAGAAGAATGCAGACCTATACTCAAATAATGTCTACAAAATATGGTATGTTTCTAACAGGCATGTGGACACAGCTAAAACTTAATGAGAAAGGGCATTATGATTTACTTGTGTTTGTACTGCTAGCACTTTGTCGAGTGTCTTCTGGATTGCTAGTACTTACTATACATTTCTTGAATGAATGAACCAGTGATCTGCTAGTCTTATCAAAGAAGTCGGTACTGAAGAACAGGTGATATATGTGGGGAAGGTACACAGTGGGATAAACAGGCTTAGAGGCTGGAACTAAGGAATAAGTACAGTGTGTTGGAGGGCATTATGTTCAGCTTGTATAGGTGAATGCAAGAAAATAAAGCTGAGAAGAACTGGGCTCAGGTTTTACACAGTCCTGAGCATTGGTGAAAAAAGAGCCAATTAAAAATTCTAAACTGTATTAGATTTGATGTTTACAGAGGTAACTTCATAGTTGTTAAGAACAGAGGCTGGATAAGCAGCTATGGGGCTACAATGGCAATCCAGGTGAGAATGTGGAGGCAGGGAAAACAAATAGCACATAAAATAGGTTATAAAGTAGCCAAGAATTAAAGGGTAGTGAATAGAACATGAAGGAAAGTGTTAGAACTGTTAAGTTTATTGTTGCCTTGGTGCACTGAATATATGACAGGAAAAAGAGATAAGGAGAGGTAATGCTTGAACCTTAGGGCAGGCATTAGAAAAGTTGGAAGAAGATTCAGTTTGGGACATGAGTTTGAAGATAACCATTAAAAAAACTTTGGCTTTTGTTCTGAATTAAATGGGAAGCAAGTCAAGGTTTCTGAGCTGGTGAAAGGATAAACCAGTTAGGTAACTCTAATGTAACATTTCAGATGAGATGTGATGGTGGAATGCACCAGGTGTAAAGCTTAAAAATAAAATAATCTAGCCTGACCTGTGGTGGTGCAGTGGATAAAGCGTCGACCTGGGAATACTGAGGTTGCCAGTTCAAAACCCTGCTCTGGTCTGGTCAAGGCACATATGGGAGTTGATGCTTCCAGCTCCTCCCCCCTTTCTCTCTTTCTCTATCTCTCTCTCTCACTCTGTGTCTCCTCTCTAAAAAAAAATGAATAAATAAATTTAAAAAAATCTAAACTAACACACACATGCAACTCTCTATCTATCATCTATCTATCTATCTATCTCTTAGCTTTCTTAACAAAAAAGAAATAAAAACTAAAATTGCAGAAGTCTAAACATTAATGAAAATACCACACAACAAATTTACAGAAAGTTGTACTCTCCAGAAATATACCTAAAATACTTAAGTACCTAAATATAAAAATAATAAATAAGTAAATATTAAGCATCTAATTCAAGAAGTTAGAAAAATAAATATGTAAAAGAACCAAGGAAAGAAGAAAAATGCCCAACTAAAATAGAATCTCATTTTAAAAATGCAATCAGTAAGTAATCACAAGAATTCTTATTTTAAATAAAAAATATTAAACAAAGATAGACAATGGCTATTACTGGCCAGGAGGAGCTGGCAAACTATGTGCCAACTGCCTGTTTTTAAAATAAAATTTTATTGGAACACAGCCATATCAATTTTTAAAAATAATTGTCTAAGGCTGCTATTGTATTACAACAGGAAAAGAGAGTAGTTATGAGAGATGACATATGTCTAACATTATACTGTATAGCCTTAGGAAAAAATAGATACATAGCTGTGTATAATCAAAACCAATAATGTGGAAAAGTAAATTTTCAGAACTATACCACAATTTAAAAGATTCAGAAAACAGTACTCTGTAAAATTCAATAAAATTCATTTTACTTTTTTCCATCCATCCATTTATTTATTTTATTTATTCATTCTTTTACAGTATAGTTGACACATATTATTATATTAATTTCTGATGTACGACATAGTAAATTGACATTTATATATCTTATGATGTGATCACAGAATAAGTCCAGTAACCTCCTGTTATTTAACAAAGTTATCAACATATTATTTACTATATATTCCCTGTGCTGTATATTATATCTCTGTGATTTATTTATTTTATAAGTAGAAATCTGTACCTTTTATTTTCCTTCACCATTTTTACTCATTCCCCAACCCTCTCCCCTCTGGCAACCATCAGTTTGTTCTCTGTGTCTGTCAGTTTATTTTGTTTTGTTTGTGCATTTGTTTTTTGAGATTTTACATATAAATGAAATCATATTATATTAATCTTTCTCTGTCTGACTTAGTTCACTTAGCACAATACCCTCCCTGTAGGTCCATTCACATCGTTGTATATGGTAAGATTTTATTCTTTTATTATGGCTGATATTCCACTGTGTGTGTGTGTGTGTGTGTGTGTGTGTGTGTGTGTACACATATAGACCACACCCCACATTCATCCATCAATGGACAGTTAAGTTGCTTCCAATGAATGAAGGTTCCTTTAAAAATTAAAAATAGAATTACTATATATGACTCAGCAATTCCACTTCTAGGTATTTATTAAAAGTACTAAAAACCTAACTTGAAAAAATATTTATACCCCCATGTTCAATGCAGCATTATTAACAATATCCATTTAAAAGACTGTTTGAAATGGATGACATCCTAGGAAAATGTTACTAATACTAACCTCAAAGAATATTATAAAATAAAAGCAATGAAAGAAAATCTATAGGCTACTTAATATCTTGGCTTTCCAGCTCTTTAAAGATAAATAAATTCTAATGTGATTAAGAGGCCCTACAGCACAAAAATAGAAGTGAAGCCTCAAAATTAATCTTACTCAGGCAGTGTAATAGAACTAACATTAAAACCTAATAAAGAACCAGAAAACAGAATAGAGAAATCTGCCTAAAGAACATTAGTAAAAATAGTAAAGAATTTTAGAAAACAAAATTCATCAATGCATTAAAACAATACACCATAACTAAGTACAATTTAGCCCTAGAATACAAGGGCATTATACTTATAAATATGCTTAAATTAACATATTTATTGATAAGTCAAAGAAGAAAAAACATATGACTATGAACAGGCACTGAAATCTGACAAAAGACTATATTCAATCTTGAGGAGTAAAGGTGAAGATATCTGTCTCAAGTCATGCTTACTAGTAAACATTAGAAGTATATCAATTAAAATTAGGAACAAGGCAAAGTTGTTTACTATCAGCCTATCAATTTACTGGACAATGGAATTAGATGAGAAATAGTATAAGTACTGGAATTAGATGAGAAATAGTATAAATACTGGAGAGAAAAGACCAAAGTAACTATTAATTGCAGATGAAATGAATATTTATTTAGAAAATTGAGGATCAACTAAAAATACTAACTAAAATAAGAGAATTAGGAAAGGTATCAGTCTTGAAAATCAATATTTTTATAAAGTCTTTCTAAATATAATTACTTGTCAGATAGTAAAAGTGAAGAAAATGTAATGTTTATAACAACCATCAAGAACAGAAAGAAGAAATATGTAGCACTTAGTGAAGAAAGCATTAAAATACTGGTGAGAACATTCAAGAAATGAAATATTTTGAGCAGGGATGTCATTGTAATGCTGACATGAGAGATAGCCTTAATTTCTCCCCTTGAAATTTTAACAAACTGAACATCTATACCTCAATGAAGGAACCCCAGCTGGGCTCGCATGCTTACCTGAAAGATATTTTGCTTTTGCTTTGGGAAAACTTGATTTGGTAAAAATACCAATTCTTACTAATTCACTCAACTAAAAGATGAATATGACTTCTTGGAGGTGATACTAAACTTCATCTTGAAAAGCAAACCTGTATATTAATTCCACAAAAATTAAAAATTGAATAATCAGGGTACTTATCCCAACCACGTACTAAAAATATTATAAGAAACAATAAGTAAAATAGTTTGATACCAGAAAAGAAACAGTAAGACCAATGAACTAGAAGAGAAAGTCCAGAAATTAATTCAGACAAATACAAGAATTTTTTATATTAAAATTTAAAATAAACAGAATAAATGGAGTATTCAGAAAAGATGATGGGTTTATTACCATATGAAATAAATTTTAGACAGATTAATAAAAAAATAAAAATTTTAGACAGATTTAATAATAAAAATTAAATTAAATTTAAAAAGTGCTGGAGGAAATCATGGGTGGAGTAGAGCAGCCTTTAAGAAGGCTTGGAGTAAGCACGACAGCCCAGATACCATAAATAAGTTGATAAAAACTTCAGTATGGTAAAAAAAAAAAGAAATATACAAACAAATGAAAATAATAAACAGAGGTTAAAGAGAAAAAAATGTCTGTAACACATATGACAGCATATGCAATTTAACACACAATGGGCCAAGGATACGAAGATGTAATTTATAGAAAAAGAATTTCAAATGGCCAATATGTGAAGCGTTCAGTTTCACTCATAAGAAAATGCCAGTTAAAATAATAACAAAGCACCGTATTTTTGCCTATTAATCTGTCATAAACTTAAAAACTTGGACACTTGCCAGTACTGGCAAAGTTATATGGGCAAAGTAACTTCCTCGAAGTTATGACTTGAGGAAGTGTAAATTGGAACAATCTCCCTAGTGAGCAATTAGGGATCATTCACCAAAAATTTAAATGCATGGATAAATTCCACTGCTAGAAATTTTCCCAATGGACAACTCTGCAACTGCCAAAAGTATGAGCAAGAATTTTCCTGCAGCACTTTTAACAATAAAAAAAATTGGAAATAACAAAAAGTATGTATCAAGATGGAACTGGGTAAAGGAATTGTGATTATGTCTACATTGTAACGTACTATAAAGCTATTAAAAGAATTTTTTTTCAGGATCAGATCTTTCTGTGTGGATTTGGAAAAATGTACTTGACATGTTATTAAGTAAAAAGAGGAAGAGACATAAAAATGTGTCTGACAATATCCAATTTGTTCACACTAAAAGCCACATGCAAGCACATACAGTAACAGTTGTACAAAATTTTCCCTTGATAGAAATATAAAGAGACCCAAGCTGGTTGGCTCAGTGGTAGAACATCAGCCCAGTGTGTGGAAGTCCTGAGTTCAATTCCCGGCCAGGGCACACAGGAGAAGTGCCCATCTGCTTCTCCACCCTTCTCCCTCTACTTTTTCTCTATATCTCTCTTCCCCTCCTGCAGTCAAGGCTCCATTGGAGTGAAGTTGGCCCAGGGAACTGAGTATGGCTCCATGGCCTCCCCCTCAGGTGCTAGAATGGCTCCGATTGCATAGAGCAATGCCCCAGATGGGCAGAGCATTGCTCCCTAGTGGGCTTGCTGGGTGGATCCTGGTTGGGTGCATGCGGAAGTCTGTCTGCCTTCCTGCTTCTCACTTCAGAAAAATTTTAAAAAAGAAAAGAAATATAAACACAAGAAACTTTTTAACAGGAGTTTTATCTGGAGAAATGAATGGAGAAGAGATGGTTAAGACCATGACTTATGGAGCTAAACTTAGCCTGCGGCTTTCCTAAGTATCCGAATAATCAGTTTCTTATCTGGCTTCCCAGGGTGAGCTTTACCTGGAATCCAGGCTTTGCTACCCTCTGAAGAGCTACAGAGATATAAAATTCATCTTGTTCACATTCTCTGAACAGAGTATTGGATTCTCTAAAGATGTCATTGGAGATCCAATACTATACTCACTGAATAAGTGTTTCTATACATGGAAATCCAGCACAAAGGACACCAGCTGTGAAAAGTGAAGGAACTCAAGTATGTGTAGTTTAAGCATTGTCTAAGCTATATTTCCACATTTCAGAGGTGAACTGCCCATATAAGGCTTTGTAGTCAGTCAAATTAGAACGGAATGGACAACTGCTAAGATAGTCCATTAGCACACAGAGGGTACTACATTCATTTTTCCCAATGAAAGTATGCAGGGCTTCCTTCCATGATTTTACATATCTTTTTCCTACCCATAAAATGGAAAATAATGTGAGTACTTTTAAAAAAGAATAAGATTAAAATATAACCATTCCCAAAGTTGATTTCTAAACCAACACAAATGCATAATTTAAAAACTTGACTTAAATTTAAAAATACTACCAAGCAATTAAGAATATTAAAAAAGAACAAATTAGTTCTTTTTTCCATGTAAGACTGAAACATAAACAGAAGCTACACAAGACCTTCAGCTCAGATACAGACCCTGAATGAAACAGCATGATAAAATTGCATAAATAACTTATAGTGATTTTTGTAAGCCCTCTGAGGCAATCCTTCTTGATAAGGTATGCTCCAATGGTGATAATTTCAAATCCATTAGGAAAAAACAACTTCCATTATAAAAACTAGACTTTAACTAGAAGGAGGCAAACATTTTCTCCAATACCACTCTTTCCCACAATTATTAGTCAGCATACTTTATCATTATTATAACAAGTATTATAAAGTCCTCTTCTTTAGCAAGTTATATTTTGATCATTCAATGTTTACAAAGTTAATCAGCATAAGACTGTGGACCTGCTTACATGTTAGGAGTATAAACCTATATACCTGGCTTCATTTTTAACTCAGGAGTTTAAAGATGTAAGGAATATATTATGTCATCTTTTCCCAGTCCTTCTCTTCTCCCTGGTCATCTGTTAACTATTTGCTATATTAACTAAACCTGGCTATGGTCAGAATTTCTGAGGAGCATGTTAAAATTTTTAAGGCCCTAGTTTCAGAGACTGATTTTAATATCAGGCACGAAAACAGGCAATGGGAACCAATGATCTATTATCCTACTGTCTTCCTCCCTCCCTCCCTCCTTCCCTTCTTCTCTTTTCCCTGCCTTGCATTAACTAAACTTGACTCTCTTCCATGGACTGTGCTTTCATGTGCCCCTCTCAAGTGATGGGAGATGATGTCTCTTAATCATCACCATTTCCAAAGCACCATGAACCAACCTTTTGCAAAAACCTCTGCTCCTTGAATGTTTAGCATATCCGGTTCTGTCACATAACCTTATCCAATAAGGACTAGATACCCATGGGTCCCTGTCTCTGTCCATACCAATTCCTGTTACCATTGTAGGTGACAGTATTTTCCATGTTGACATCCAAAACCCTTACCCTTCAATTCACATGGCCTCTGTCCCACCTCAGCCAGACCAGTGTCATCAACCCGCCACTGTGTGACTTTCTATTCTAGCCTCGATTTCAATCCACAAGTATACTACTTTTAAAATCACTAGTACAAACATCCTGATTTCTGACCAAATCATCCTATAATTCAAGACTGCCTAACTAATTTTTCTAACCTCATTCTTTATCGTTAATGACACTTGCAATCACAATTTCTTTACTTTCATTTTATTTATTAGCATCCTCCCCACTAATCCACACTGCAGTCCTTATTCTGGTTCTTTCCCCAGTTTAGATTTCAGAGCCTAGCATTTTGGTCACACTCCAGACAATTTCTTAAACTCATCTGGCTTTTTTGTTATACCAGACTAGCAAATATGAAACTCAGATAACCCAAGGTAGCTAGTGCCTAAGGAAAAAAATATACAAGGACAAACTGAGGACATTTTATATTCATGATCATGATCTTCACAAGCCCTTAACATTGGACAGTAATTCTGTGATGTCTCTTATAGTCTGTTTTTTCTCACAAGTCTCACAATGTCTACATTAACCATTTATTTTCTCTCCACAAACTTCTGACCAACCTATTACTCTAAACTCTTAGGGAATAACCTTAACACCTATTTCATAAAGATAATTCAATATATCAGAGGAAACTCCTCTTCTTGCCATAAACCTAAAACATGTGTGTACCAGAAATCACCTTTTTAACCTTTCCTTCTTCTGTGATAGTAAAAATACTCTAATTCCTAACTAAAAAAATCTCTCTACTTGTTCTTTGGATCCCACACCTCTTGAATTCTCAGGACTATTATACTGGTGGTTCCTTTTACTTCTTACAAGAATAATCAATCAACTTCAATCCTTTTTCACTCTCAAAGTTCCCAGAAAATATAAACATACCACTTCCACTTTGAAAAGAAAATAGTATGTCTGCCTTTCTGGATACTATTTTGCATTTTCTAGATCTCATCCATTTTCTTTTGGTATATACCAGGGGTCCCTAACTACGGCCCGCGGGCCAAATTGCGGCCACTTGAGGCCATTTATCCAGCCCCCACCGCACTTCTGGAAGGGGTATCTCTTTTATTGGTGGTCAGTGTATGGAGGACTGTATGTGGCGGCCCTCCAACAGTCTGAGGGACAGTGAACTGGCCCCCTGTGTAAAAAGTTTGGGGACCCCTGGTATACACAGTAACTTCTCAATATTGAAATCTGCACTTGAATGCTCTATATACACTCATCAGCCAATTTCATCTATTTTTTGTTTTCCACTATGTGAATGGAAAAGGCTCTACATAAAGTCAACAATATCCATGTTGCTAAGTACAGTGAATAGTTAGCAACTCTTAAATTACTTGACCACTCACAGTAGCACTCAATATAAAAGGTTACTTTCTCCTCTTTGAATCACTCTTTTCCTGGGTCTTCGTAACATGATACTCCCTTGGGTTTACTCCAATGTCTTGAAGGCTCCTTTGTTGGCTCATTCTCCACTATGGAATCATTAAATACTAGAAGTCTTCAAGAGTTGGTCCTAGGCTCTTTTCCTGGGTCTTCGTAACATGATACTCCCTTGGGTTTACTCCAATGTCTTGAAGGCTCCTTTGTTGGCTCATTCTCCACTATGGAATCATTAAATACTAGAAGTCCTCAAGAGTTGGTCCTAGGCTCTTTTACCATTCATAGCCACTCCAAAATGTACTGTTTCTGATATTCATGCAGATGCTTATTCTACATTTCTAAATATCCCAGGTATCTCAAACTCAGTACACCTTTTTATATCCAAATGATATAATCTGCGCCCTTCAATCTAAACTAATCTTTCTCTACTATTCTTTCATTCATAAATGACCCAACTACCCATTCAAACATACAAGCCAGACATCTTTTAGAAGATAGAAATCTAGAGCTTTCTTCCTCAATCATTCATATCCCATTAAACACTGAGTGTTTGCAATTATATTTCCCAATGATCCCTAAAGAATGAATCAACATCTCTAACTGGTGTTTCCATTTTCTTTTGCCCTTACTGTACAGTATGTAGCGATATTTTATTTTAATTTTTAAAAATTTATTGATTGATTTTAGAGAGAGAAGACGGGAGAGACAGAAACATTGATCTATTCTTGTATGTGCCCTGACCAAAGATCTAACCCCCCAACCTTTGTATATCAGCACAATGTTTTAATCAACTGAGCTATCAGGCCAGGCTCTGATCTTTTTTTATAAACACGAATCTGATCATGCCATTTTCTTCCTCAAATTCCTCTAGTTTTAGTAATTCTGATTTTTAGCCACTTCCCTCAATGTACTGTTTTTCTTTTGTCTGAAACTTTTCCAATAACACTCTGCTGCTACATTTGCTTTGTGAACTCCTAACCTTCAAATCTCAGCTAAAATGTCACTTTGTGAGCTTAAACTCCTCTAGCACCATCAGGCAAGATCAGATTCCCCAATTTTACATTTTCTTAGGACTTTGTCCCTTTTTCATTATTTATTAAAATTCAATTAAAATAAATTATTTAATTAATACTTTAATCTTCCTGTCCTGCCAGAACATAAACTCCTAAGAGTAAAGGTGCAGCAACTTTTTCTTCCTTAGTATATTTCCATTCCCAATTAAAACAAACAATATTAATCAGCACACAACTCCCACTTCCTTCTATGAGGGCTTCCTGTATTTCATGAGCCAGAAGTTAAAACTTACGCTTTTCAGATCTCTTGTAGTCAGGGTACTGGATGCAAAAAATCCATTTTTTTAATTAGATGCACTCAGACAGGAACTAGAAAATGAAGTAAAGAGGAAACCAATTTTCCTGCTGTTGTCTTCTGTTAACAAACAAGATCTTGGAGAAATGAGGGCTGGAAGTTATAATGGATGTACTGTAAACACAAGATTTAATTTTCCAATGTGCTCATGAATGTTGAAAGGCATCTGCAGGAGCAGCTGTAGCTTCTCCATGCTGGATCACCATCATGCTGGCTGATTCCCAATTCAACAGTTCCAGTGACTGACTTCTGCTCCTCCCATCTTACCAACATTCTAGTACCGTGATGGCAAACCTATGACACGTGTGTTAGCACTGACACGCCAAGCCATTTTCGATGACACGTATGGGGCCGCATGCCGAAAAGGACATTTCATCCTCGGCTCCGGCACGGCCAGATGCAGTAGCTGAGGATAAAACATTTGCTGTAGTGTAGACACTCTGTGCCGGAGGTCTGTAGGCCAAAACAACAGAACTCCGGCACAGAGTGTCTAGTTCTGGGATCTCTAGTTAGGCCATTTTTCTCGAAGTGACACACCACCTGCGTTATGCTCGGTGTTTTGGCGAATTTTGACACATGAAGCACGAAAGATTGCCCATCTCTGTTCTAGTAAGTACCTAATTTCTTTACAGAATTCTTTCTATTTAAACTGTATCTAGGGTAGATTTTTCCTTTACTAAATCCTGAATGATACAAAATGTGTTCCTCAACCGACTTCAACCAGGTTGACAGCACAATTTATTTATCGATACCTCATGATCTATCACAGTGACTGGCATGTAGCTTATTATTCACCAGGTGACCACCACTAAAAAACAGTTTTAGGCACCTGTGTATACAGTCAAATTCACAATGAGTAGACTAATTTCCTGTCATTTTGACTGCCAATTATTCACTTTATTTATTTATTTTTTAAATTTTATTTAGACAATTAACTTTAAGAGGGTGACATTGATCAGCAAGAGTACATAGGCTTCAGGTAAACATTTCTGTAGCATTTGAACTGTTATGTTGTGTGCCCATCACCCTAAGTCAAATCATTTTCTGTCACCTTATATTTGTCCCTCTTTACACCTTTCTCTGCTACTACCTCTCCTCATCCACCTCCCTTACACCCTCTTCCTCCTCCCCTGGTAACCACTTCACTTTTATCCATACCCATAAGCAATTATTCACTTTAACTTGGGAGAAAGGAAGTACCATATCCATTGTTCCGCATTATGTCATCCCTTCAAAGACGGTGCTGGTTCTCACATGGGCTACCCTGATATTGCTACAAGTCAATTTAGAAAAAAGTTAACATTCCAGAGTACTCTAACTAGCAGAAGAGAGATTTCTTCCAAAACTGCATTTTTTATATTAATTTGGCCATCTTTAAATAAATGCTGAAACACGATAAAAATAATTACCTTGTGTAATATGACCTAGTGCTTTAATCAGTATAAAACTCTATATCACTAGTATTTAATGACCTTACTTATTTAATTTATATATCTTTAGGGTGCTTCCCCTACTAACGTATTTTCAAATGCAGGAGCAACAATATTTCAGTTAATATACTTTTCTAAACTAGTATGATTCCTTAACAAAATGTATACATTTGTTGTAAAATATTCACCATCTCTAATATACATCTTAAAGCACAAGAACAAAAATAGCTGCAAGCTAAATATACTTAAATGCAACAGCAAAAGAAGTAAGAATAAAATTCTAATGCTACTTTCTATGTTTGTGAAAAGGTCTTACTGAAAAAAGTTCCTTGACACTGGTATTGGTAATGATTTTAGAGAGTGATATCAAAAGCACAAGCAAGAAAATAAAAATTAAAAAGTGAAACTATATCAAAAAAAAGCTTCTGCGCCCTGACTGGATAGCTCGCTAGGTTAGAGCATTGTCCCAAAGCATTGCCATTTCTACTCCTGGTCAGGGCACACACAGGAACAGATTAATGTTCCTCTCTCTCCCTTCCTATCTTGCTGAAGTCAATAAATTTTAAAAATAAAAATAAAAAGTTTCCACAAAGCAAAAGAAATCATCAACAATGTGAAACAACAAGTTATAGATGGAAAACAATTATCTGTAAAACAACTAATAAGAGGTTAATAGACAAAGTGTATAAAGTACTCATAGAACTCAATAGCAATTATAATAATAATAATAATAATAATAATAATCCAATTATAAGAAACGGAAAGGACCTGAAAAGAAAGACACTTTTCCAAAGAAGCTATATGAATGGCCAACAGGTACAGAAAGAGACACTGAAAACCACTAGTCATTAGGAGAAGACAGATTTAAAGCACAGTGAGATAGTGCCTCATGCCTGTCATTAAAAAGACAACAAATGCTGGTTTGGATGTTGAGAAAAGGGAATCAATGTGCACTACTGGTTGGACTGTGAATTGCTGCAGCCATTATGAAAAATAAGTATGGAAGTTCATAAAAAAAGTTAAAAATAGAACAACTATATGACCTAAAATTTTTCCTTCTGGTAATATATCAACAGGAAATGAAATAACACTAACTCTGCCAGACATCTGCACCCTCATGTTCATAGTAGCATTACTTACAGTAGCCCAGACATGAAAACAACCTAAGTGCCTATCAATGGATGAATGGATAAAGATGTGCAACATTAACCATAAAAAATAAGAAACTTTTACTATTTGAAACAACATAGATGGACCTTGAAGGCATTTTGTTAAGTAAAATAAGTCAGACAGAAAAAAAACAAATAACTATATGATCTCATATGTGGAATCATTTCACAATACACTCGACAATTGAACCATTCATGAGTCTGAATTGCACAGGTCCACTTATATGTAGATTTTGCCCAGTAAATACACAGTTGGCAATATCCCCAGGTTTTGCATCCATGGATTCTACCTATCACAAATTGAAAACAGTACTTTTGATCTGTGGTGGGGAATCCACAGATGCAGAGGGCTCACTGCAGACATTGTTCTATGCTATTTTATATACGGGACTTGAGTATCCTTGGATTTTGGTATCTGCAGAGGATCTGGAAGCAAGCCCCCAGGGATACCAATGGACAAATATGATTAAGTTTTGGGGGAGTCAAAAGTGTCACACGTAAATTTTTGACTGCATAGGGAGTCACTTCCCCTAACACTGCATTGTTCAAGGGTCAACTATATGTGTAAATCAAACCATCATGCTGTACACCTTAAACTTATACAGTGATGTATGTCAATTATTTCTTCATTAAATTGGGGTAGGTGTCATTAAGTGTACTGCATGTTAGACTCCTCTGAAATGATGGCCTTGGCCATGGTAATTTTCCCCGCTTGGAGGAAAATCAATCCTACTATTCAGTACTTAAATTCTGGTCATGATATTTGGCTCTTTCAACAAACTTCAAAAGTTCCCCACTGCATAGAGTCCAAACACTTAAGCATGTAATTTAAGATTCTTTACATTCTGACCAAAATCCACATGCCTAGCCCTTCATGCACCTGACATGCCAGTGAAAACAGAACACTCCCATTCTCCACTTACATCCAGTGGTTTTCTTTGCCCACGTTCTTTTTCAACTTACCTTGGAATACTCTTAACCCCTATTGCTATATGGTATTGAAATATAACAGCACTGGCCTGAATTAATCTACTTTATTTTCTGTTCCCATTGAACTGTTTGTTCTCTCATGCCATTTATCACATTTTGCTTTACTTATATATGTAGTTCTAAATTCTCTGTGAGATTGTGTCTTATAAGCTGAGATTCTGCCTTGTTCGTCTACTTATTTTCAGTAGCACAAGACATTTGATTAACTGCATTAACATTGACATGTTAATATAGAATTGAATGCTTTATATACTCTAAAAGCACTGTTTCTTTTCTTTTTTTCTTAAGTGAGAGGAGGGAAGATAGTGAGACAGACTCCCGCATGTGCCCTGATCAGGATCTACATGGCAATTCTTATCTGAGGTTGATGCTTGAATCAACGGATTTATTTTTAGTGACTGAGACTGATGCTCGACCAACTGAGTTATCCTCAGCACCCTGGCTGATGCTTGAACCAATCGAGCCACTGGCTGTGGATGAAGAAAGAGGGAGAGAATGGGGGAAGGAGAAGGAAATGAAAAGATGGCCACATCTCCTGTGTACTTTGACCATTAATCAAATGCAGGGGTTATCCACATGCCAGGCTGACACTCTATCAACTGGGCCAAATGGCCAGGGCCAAAAGTACTGTCCTTAATAGTTATACAGTCTTTAATTAGATGCCTTTACAGAGTTTACCTGAAAATTGTCCTACTGTTTATTTATGTCCTACTGAATATTTATGCTGTCTATATATATTTTTGGACATCCATAAACCTGGTTAATGGTCTAACACTGAACCAACTAGCCAGTGCCTTTGCATATATTTAGACTAAACAATAAGAGAAAAGGGGATACACCTGCTTTAGTCTTTAATTAAGACTATACAGGTACTATCTATTTCAGGAAGAAATGCTAATTTTTAAAAGCCATACTAACACTGTAAAGCTGCTAAGGCAGAAAAAAAGAAAGCTATCAATATTATCAGATAGCTTGTATCAAAGCCAGATTCCATTATTAGGCAAAGGTGAAAGCTTATCTATAAATAAGGAGATGGTTCATAGATCTAGATAATAAAGTCATATAGTACAATGATAATTTAAGGTAGCTGTGAGGATATGTATTACTATTAGATTTCCACTAATGTTCTAATTTAATAGATACTTCAATTAACTACATTCAAAAAGCATTTTGCATGATTGAGCATTGCTACCTAAAAATTTTTTTAATATAACTAATTTTATAATATATGTATATTACAAGGGTCAGGAAGCTATTTGGCTGAGAAAGCCATGAACGCCACATATTTTAAAATGTAATTCCGTGAGAGCCATACAATATGTTTAACACTAAATACAAGTAAATGTGTGCATTTTATGTAAGACCAACACTTTTAAAGTACAATAAGTCTCTGATTTCTTTTTAATAACGTTGTTATGCTATTGCTAACCAATGATGAATAAAGTACTTCTTACCATTAATGTGACTTCTGGTGCTGCATGGTTTTGCTGATGGCTTTGTAGTCTGGTTGATACATGGTAAGGTTAAGCTTCATGCAGGCATTGAGACTTCCATCTGTTAAACGTAATCGTAGGTTGGTCTTAACATTCTTTAGATGTGAGAAAGACTGCTCACATGCATGCGTAGAGCCAAACATTGTCAGTACAGCAATATTCACACACTGCAGTGTGTGGTATGTGACGGAAAGCGCATTCCAAGTTTGACAATCAGCTGGTCTGCGAGTTGAAGTTTTTCCATTTCTCCACACTTGTGTTTGCTCACCAACTCTGCTTGCTGTCGTGAAAGTATTTCCAAATCTTCATTCAGTGACTTGAACTTACTCACCTACATGTCTGAGGCCTTCAGGTCAGTAGCTTGTAGCTCAAAATCTCTGATGGAGACACTGGGGATGTAACTCAGGTCGGCGCTGTCCACTGCACACTTGTATGGATGGGTGATGAACTTAAAAAGACGAGTGCGCTCACGAAATTCTCCGAAGTGCGCTTTGAATGACTACAGGAGATTAGATGTGAAGCCTGCTAGCTGCTGGAGATCAAGATGTTGAGCAGGGTCACTTTCTGTAAATGCATCTTTAAACTTTCCCAGTTATTCAAAGTATAGTAAACGACCTGTTTCAATGTCGGCAATGAAGAGTTCCAGCTTGTTTTCAAATGCTAACACTGCTTGTTGAAGGGATAAAACTGTATTTCCAATGCCCTGCATTTTCACACTGAGCTGATTTAGATGTTTAGTCATGTCCACGAGATAGTAGAACTTCAGGAGCCACTCCTTGTTAGCTAACTCAGGATGCTCGACATTTTTCATTTCAAGAAAAGTCCGGATTTCTCTCAGACAATCCATGAAACGGTTGAGCACTCTCCCTCTTGACAACCAATGCACATTGCTGTGCAGAAGCAGACCAGGATAATTATTCCCAACTTCATCCAGCAGTGTTTTAAACTGGCGATCATTTAAAGCTCAGGCAAAAATAAAGTTGAGCACCTGAATGACCAGCGACATCACCTCACCAACCTGCCTACCTCAAATCTGAGCACAAATCGTCTCCTGATGTAGGAAGCAGTGAAAACTTAGGATGGGTCTCTTTTCATGTACACAAAGAAGCACTACAAATCCTCTGTTTATCCCCACCATGCATGGAGCATCATTAGTACACACTGAAATAAGTTAATCCATCAGTAGATTTTTTTTCTTTAGCAAACTCAGTGAAAGATTGGAATAAATCCTCCCTCGTCTCTTTCATAGGCAAAACAGCAAGACTTTCTTCACGTAGTGTGTCACCGACAGCATACCTTGCAATCACACTGAACTGGGATAAATGGCTTGCGTCTGTTGACTCATCCAAAGCGAGAAAAAGGAATGGTGCTGCATTTTTGTCCTTCAGTTGTGTTGCCTCAAATTGATTTGCCATCCTGATGGTACGATTGTGAACAGTTCTTGCTGACAGAGGTATGTCTTTTATTCGTTTGATAATCTTTTTTTTTTTAAAGAATCTTTATTTTTCTTTTATTCATTGTAGAGAGGAGACACAGAGTGAGAGAGAGAGAGAGAGAGAAAGAGAGAAAGGGGGGAGGAGCTAGAAGCATCAACTCCCATATGTGCCTTGACCAGACCAGCGCAGGGTTTTGAACTGGCAACCTCAGTATTCCCAGGTCGACATTTTATCCACTGCGCCACCACAGGTCAGGCTTGATAATCTTGTCTTTATCCAAAAAGTTGTCAAAAAGTTCCTTGGCAACATCAAGCATGAATGTTTTGGCATACTCCCTATCTGTGAATGGCTTTCCGTTTCTCACAATTGCTAAAGCACCAGCAAAGGTAGCTGAATTCCAGTCACCTTGTGGGTCGAACACAGAGTTGCTGCTGACTAGCTTGCACTCTGCACAGTACCTCTTGACATGCTTTCTTCCTGCTGTCCCCTACTGGATATTTCGATGCAAATGTAGTATGACTTGTGTCGAAGTCCCGCTTTATATTTGACCGTTTCATCGATGCAATTTTATCATTGCATATTAGACACACTGCAGAAGCTGCTCTCTCCACAAAGGTGAATTTCTCTGTCCATTCCTCCTGAAAAGTACGATACTTCTCATCTTCTTTTCTTTTAGCCATCTGCTTTGTCAAAAGGGTTTCTGCAATTAGCTAGCTGACTACTTGATTAAAATGAAGAAAGTTTACCTCCTGACCTCACAACAACCCATGTATGTTACATTATCCAATAAAAATTGGTGTTGTCCTGGAGGACAGCTGTGATCAGCTCCAGCCACCCGCAACCATGAACATGAGCGGTAGGAAACGAATTGATTGTAATACAAAAATGTTTTATATTTTTAACGTTATTATTTTTATTAAAGATTTGTCTGTGAGCCCGATGCAGCCATCAAAAGAGCCACATCTGGCTCGCGAGTCATAGATTCCCTACCTCTGGTATATTGTATATATTATATATTATTATATTAAATATATAAAATATAAAACATATCAGCACTTATATGTCAGAGAAATACAATATAGCAGTGAGTAGGAAGATAGAAATAATCATATCTGTACTAGAATATTTAAAATCTGTTAAAAATTTTGTACCTAAGGGTAAAAATGTATCTTACTAACGTCTTGAGTGAAATAGAATCTCAAGAGTGTAATTGAAATAGTCGTTCAACTTGATATAGTTACTTTTGTAAATGTAAGTTACTACTTTTCCCTGAGGTATTTTATAGAAAATTATAGTTTCTTAAGAGAATATCCTTGTGGGGCAGAGTAGAAAGAAATAATATGCAAGGAAAATTAGGAATATTTATCCATATTGTTTGTTATACTTTCACTATTTTTAAAATTATATACATAAAATATCAATGAAAAAAATATATATTCTAAAAATAGATTTCTATAATATAATATGTAAAGTTTTATCATTGTTCAGCCAGTTTCCAAAATAATTTCAAATAACTCCAGTTATTACTCACAGTAAACTACAATAGGTTTTATTTATCCCATTATTATTCCATTTGATAGAAGAGAAAGGAAGTTTCAAAATGTTTCTAGAGGTAAAGTCACAACTAGAGATTTCTGTAAATGTGCCCTCTTTGCTTAGAGCCTCTTTGGAATTCCTGAAACACTCCATCTTTATTGGTGAAAACAACTTTTAGGTACTTTGTTTTCCTTCCTCTATTGTTTCAGTGGGCAATTTTAAAGTATAATAGGTTTTTCAGCGGGGGAGGGGGTGATGGATATTTATAATGGGAATGATAGGAGGAGTCCTAAAGTATAATGTTTACTTACTAAGAAAAAAAGACTCATTTGAGCTGTGGTTATAGAACAGAACTTATCCTTGTTACACACACACACACACACACAAAGAGAGAGAGAGAGAGAGAGAGAGAGAGAGAGAGAGAGAGAAGGAGCATTTCCATTTCATTAATGAGGATTTTATTTACTATATATACAAAGATATAATGTGCTGAATAAAACTGTGAAGAAAAGCTTTGAAAAACTACTTGGTAAGTCAGGAATCGAAATAGTTCCATTAAACACACAGAGGTAAAGAACCTTTGTGATGAGGTAGGGATTTAGTTATATGTCTACTAACAGGACCCATGAAGCTAACTTCCTATGTATGAGCCTAGCAAATTTACTTTCTAATTTTATTTTAATGTTTTGAGTACTTAGTTTCCCATTTTTCCAAAATATGGAAAGAAATATCTCCTACCATCATGGTAATAGCTTCCTTAGAATTGCTAGAATATTAATACAATTCAAGTTCAAAAGGAACTTCAAGAAATAGGAAGAAATATACAACCAGCACTAGAAAATTATTCTAAAATTCTAAAGCTTTAGAAAAACATTCAGAAAGATTACTTTACCTTTTTTATTTATTCATTTTTTTTTTTAGAAAGGAGAGAGAGAGAGAAAGAGAAAGGGGGAAGAGCAGGAAGGATTAACTCCCATATATGCCTTGACCAGACAAGTGTAGGGTTTTGAAATGGAGACCTCAGTGTTCCAGGTCGACACTTTATCTACTACACAACCACAAGTCAGGCCTACTTTATCTTTTATAATAAAATAATATGCAGTGTGGAGTGGCCAATGTTTTTGAATTTCTCTTTAAGAGAAATGGAGAATATGGATGGGGTGAAGAAATGTTCTTTCATTAAGGAAAAATAAAAATAAAAATGACTCCAAGCTCTTAAGGCAGTGGTTCTTAACCTTTTTTGAGGTACTGAACCCACCAGTTTCATATGCGCATTCACCAAACTCTTCTTTAGTGATAAATAAAATATGATTTTTTCCCCCAAAATTCAAGACATAGGTATATGTTTTTTTACTGGTGCACAAAATGAGCCGTGCATGAACATCACCTTGCTCAAAGAACAAAACCAACGAAGTGCATGAACTCACAACAAATTACGGTATTACTTTATCCTGGCCTCCGCAGCAGAGGCTTCTCTGAACCCCTGAGACCGACTCATCGAACCCCTAGGGTTCGATAGAACCCAGGTTAAGAACCACTGTCTCAAGGCTTTAGAAAAACCTGTATTGGATTTTACCCACTTGCTTTTGAACAATTAGAATGCTGCAATGAAAAGGGTAGACTCTTGAACCAGACTCGGTCAAATCATGGCTGTACTACTTGCTACATAGGAGTCCAGAAAAATAATTCTCTCTCCCACTTTTAGTTTCCTATTCTTATGGGGTAAGAATCTTAAAAGGCACAATAGTGGAGCTGATCATGAGAAAATTAAAATGAAAACATCTCTTATACTATTTGTCTCAGATATACAAAGCAAAAAGAAAAAGTAATTTTGTGGTACCTACTATCAGCCAAATACTGTGCAAAAGTCAGGGAATATGATGGTGAACAGAACAATATTCCTAAGGGATAATAATAGAAACCTACATCATAGCTTCTTGTGAGAATTTAATGGGTTACATAAAGCAATATCTAAAACAATCCTTGGCACTAGTGAACACTTGATAAATATTAAACATTACTATTATAATAATTAAATAATAAACCCAATCTATTTAGAATAGCAATAGCTCTCAGATTTGAGAGCTATGAAATAACCCGACATCCACAAGGTGGCTCTCAAGGCTTCGTTTTCAAATACAACAGACTTGCTTTGTATTTCCAAAGAAATGAAATATGACTTTTCAAAGGCTCTCATAAATTCATATTAATAAATAACTGGAAGAATACAAAGCTGTATAGTGTTAGATAACTGAAAATTTCATAATGTGAATAAAAAGAAGAAACTGAATACATTTTGTAAGTTTTAAACTGAACGAGAATTTGACATTCGCAACAACTGGTATCTGATTATCATATTCAGGATTTAAAATATCAATAAAGTGATAAAATTTATAGTATAATCCTAACAATTAAATATATTTTCCTGATTGATGAATGAGAAAGTGCAGAGAACAATGTGGCCATTAGCAACTGTTCAGTAAACATTAATTAAACCTTGTTCATATAAAATATTTTCAAGTTACTATCATTTTACTATGGCTCAGTTTTTAATTTGAAAATTTATTTTCATAGCTATATATCAAGAGTCAGGGAGGACTTTAAGCTTTGTAGGCCATAGTCCTCACAGCAACTATTCATTTCTCTTGTAGTGCAAAAAAGCAGCCGTAATGAAAGAAAGGGGTCTGGCAGTTTTCTTTTTCTCTCCTTTTTATTGAATTTATCAGGGTGCCATTGGTTAACAAAATTATACAGGTTTCAGGTACACAATTCCACAACACGACATCTGTACACTGTACTGTCTGTTCACTGCCCCAAGTCACATCTCCTTTCACTGGCCATTTCCGAATACAATTTAATTACAGAAACAGGTAACTGCCTTTGGCCCTTGAACTGTAGTTTTCCTACTGTTGATATAATTTGATATAATTAAACAAAACCTTCTATAAACCTTAAAATACCCAAATTACCCAGAGAAGTACTTCTCAAACTGTAATGTGCATGATGTCACCTGGGGATCAAGTTCAAATGCAGATTAGAATTTGGTAAAACAGGAGTGGGGCCTGAGGGTCTGCGTTTCTAGTGAGGATCGTTGCCTTTTAGGTTCTCTGAACATATACTGAGTAGCAACACAGTTGTTCTTAAACATTTTGGTCTCAAACTTTTATATTCTTAGAAAAGCTTCTTTGTTAAGTATGTCTGTCCATACTCACCCAAAAAATTAAAAGTGAAAAAATTTAAAAAATGGTAAATTAGTTCTTTAAAAGAACAATGATAAATAGATTAGTTAACATATTTTATAAAATTTAACTGTACCTTATATTTTAAACACTACAATTATAAACATTTAGAAAGAAGTGGAAATTGAATACATCATGCATTGGGATCCTTTGAAAGATCATTATGTCAAGAAAAAAGTCAAGATTATAACATGATAAATCTGTAAAATTAACTTGGGAACTGGAGGCCGTGGGTCTTTCATGCATAAATTATCTGGTATACCTGGCACATTATGTCTTTAGTTTGTCTACCTTGCTGTCACTTGTCCCCTACCTGTTTTTCTGCATGTCCATATTCAGGTCCTTGTGTAGGGAAGAAGCAGGAAATCTGGCCACTGTTTTTTGCTCTTTCTATTAGAGACATAGCTGTTCTTACTGTGGCATTTCGAGCATGTACAAACACCATCACCTAAAATAAAGAAAAGCAGTTTATTTACCATGCAAATTCATTAAAAGATGGCTTAATATTTAGTAGTCTCAAATCACCATATATAAACATATATTAATTTTTCAAAGTAGAACTCCAATTTATAAACTTTCCATCTCTTTATTTTAGAAAATAATATTGCTAGAATAAAGGCAAGTTAAGTAAAATTCAGCAACATGCTTTTACATATTACCCTATAAACTGGCAGATATTAGAAGTGAAATTATATATAAATTTGAACTACCATATTTAAAATGAGGAGTTTAATTTGTATATTTTATCTTTTGAAGACATGACTCATTAGTACAATCCTCTATTATGGGGACAGAGGATGAAAATATAGGAGAGCCTAACTTAACTACAGTCAGTGAAATTTCCAGTATCATAAATATATTTAAAGAAACTGAAACCAGTGAGGAACACTCTACTCTTCGTTGAACAAAATCAGGTCTAACAACAAACATTTAAAATACAGTTTTGGGGACTACTTAAAAATGCTTTTAGAGAGGTATCTGGAATTTTTATTGTCGTAGAACTTCCTGTGGAATTATTCACAAAGTGACTGTGGAAATCTGAATTAGGGGAAACACATGTGACTGGATGCTTTGTCGAAGAGAAGTGGATAATCGTACTTTTGGGACAGTCATGAGGCAGAACGGAAATGCAATTGGAAAGAAGAAATGATGGTGTAATTAGCATCCTATATATGCTGCCTATCAGGACCTGCCTTGTCTCTCTTTTTTGGCCTTCACTTTCCTCCATATGCAACTCAACCCCAGCCTTCCCAAAGAACCATTACTATGAAAATAATTTTATTATTTCATATGGGCAACTGATCTTTTCCAATTTTATATGGTGTAAATAAAGGTATCTTTAGATGACTGACATTTTTATCAAGCTGAGACTACAATCCAAAGCAGGGTGCTTTGGCCAATTTAAAGTCCAGTTCTAGGCACAGCTTCCAATCAGGCTGACAACTTTGAATTTCTCTGGAGTCACCATGACATTCCCTTACTGTCTCAGCAATGTGAAGTTCCTAATTTTTGCCTGTTCTCTCCAATATCTCTCTATATTCAGTTAATTACCTTTTCCCCAAAACTAGAATTTTCTGATTATTTGCACACTGCATACATAGGAGAATATGCAACCAACTGTTTCAGTAAAAAAGAAGATCATTTTAAGGACTAACAGAAAAGTTAAAGAGTGAAGGTCTGTGACTTGACCAGAATGAGATAATGACACAAATGTATATAGCACATTATATAATAAATCTATTGCAATCTTATGTTTATAAACTTGTGAAAGAACATGGTCCACATATGGGATGCTAATTGAAATTCACAGGGTAAAATCTCAAATACTATCATTCAAGAAACTGGCATGTTAATAATATCCTTTCAGGGTGTATTCAAAGTAAAGGAGACCAGATAATCTGGAGGAGACCAAAAACACTTCAATAAAAAGCTCCCCAAGTGTTCAAAGAACATAAAACAAGCATTGCAAGTTACCTAGAGAAATTTTACATAAGTTAATCACTGTCTTCAAGGATATAAAGCTTGAGATTTCACGCTTTGTCAGAGTGCTAACTTATTTGCTGATGCTAATGTGTTTTGAAAATATGATCAAAAGAATAGTTCTAAAGAGTACACTAATAAAATTTATTTCAGAAAGTTTTACAGATACAGGACAATTCTGCTTGCCTTATTTTCAACTAAAAAACCAAAGCTATTTTTTACGGGCTCTAGCTTTCTGGGGAAACACCTTTGCCTCACAGGATGTCAAGAGACTGTCACTTAATATAACTGTGATATTTTCATAATTACTGTCAAAAGCTATTTAATACAAAGTTAGATAGAAAATTCTGTTAACCATAATACCCTGCTAAAGTTTTCCCAGTTCAGAATCTGTCAAATTCTATTATTCTATCTACAGCAAAAGGTAGGAATATTTCAACTGTGAAGTCCTTTTTTAAAGGGTAAGGCTATTTTTTTTCTTTATGTAAAAAATAAAGTTTATCACACACAAAACTTCATTAGCCCTCAACACTAACTTTAATTCTTTTTCCAGTAGGCCCTGGCTGGTTGGCTGGTGGAAGTTTCGGGTTTGATTCCCAGCCAGGGTACACAGGAAAAGTGCCCATCTGCTTTTCCACCCTTCCCCCTCTTCTTCCTCTCGGTATCTCTCTTCCCCTCCCGCAGCCAAGGTTCCAATGGAGCAAAGTAGGCCCAGGCACTGAGGACAGCTCCATGGCCTCTGCCTCAGGTGCTAAATGGCTCCAGCTGCAAAGGAGCAATGTTCTAGATGGGCAGAGCACTGTCCCCTGGTTGGCATGCCGGATGGATCCCGGTCAGGGGCATGGGGGAGTCTTTCTGACTGACTCCCCACTTCTAATTTCAAATATATATATATTAAAAAAACTTTTTTCCATTGATTTGAGAGAGAAAAAGAGAAAAAAAGCATAAACTCATTCCACTTAGTTGTACGCTCAGTGGTTGCTTCTCATAAGTGCCCTGATCTCAGAGGGATTGAACTTCTTGGGGTGCAGGTACAACAATCAATCCATTTAGCAACCTGGACAGGGTTCAACATTAACTTTTTAAAAATCTCAACTAAAATAAAGTTTATTATTTTATTAATTAATTTATTTATTCAAACATTTCTGAGCATGTAGGTCGCTACCAAGCACTGAGAAAACTGCTTGAGGTCGCTGCCTTCATGGAGATGAAAAGCTAGCATGATGGATTAAATAAGAAAAAATAGTATTTTTTACTTAATAGATACAGTCTTTACTACCACATATGTGTAAAATACTCTCAAAAGGAGATATATGAAAATGGACAAGACATAGTTCTATGAAAGACATGTATAATTTAAGGAAGATAAACTGTATGCTAGTGGGTCTCCTTCATTCCTCCATTCCTAGATATTAACACAGTATGTATTGTGTAACAAGCATGTACTAAGCACCAGCTATACAATGATACATATGTTCCAAGGGTCCACACTGAAACACTACTATTATGGTGAGAAAGAATCACTAGTGGACAGCCCAATCTGGTTATAGAAGCAGAATAGCAGCTGGAGGGAGAAGTAGTAGCTATAGTAGTATCTAGAGTATTTATCTTTGGTAATTTTAGTGCATTTGCCTGAAGAAGTAGGTTCTCTTTCAAAGTTTCTTATATTGAGGCCTAGAACCACTTTATCAGAATCACTGCTGGAGCCTCAAAATAGATTTCTGGGTCTTCCCTAAACCAATTATGATTATGTAGGGAAGAGGTCTAGATATTAACCAATGAGATGACTATTGTGTCAGGATAGTTAATAATCACCACCAACTTAATTTTCTTCTCCTAAGGTAAGAGTTTAGAAGAAAACATAAATAAAACCACAACTACAAAGATTTTTTAAAAATCCCTAATATATCTTATTTTACCTATGCATATAATATCAAGGAACATTAAGGTGTTTTATATAAGCAGTGTAGCCTCAAGATCATTTCCCAGATGGGGCCAGGGTTTTATAATGCAACCAGATTTCTATTCTCCATTATTCAAAGGCCACAGTATGTAAATCTTGTTGAAATAACAGATATGAAGAACATATGGGAAAATAAAATATGACCCTAAATCTTCATTAATTATTTCAGTCTGACTTGTCAACTTATCATTTCGCAAATTATTTTGTACTGCAGCTAAGAGAAATATTAGTTACAACTTAAAGTAGCAATTTTCTTTTATTGAAGAATCCATCATGTCTTGTTCAGTAAAATAAACTTTTTTCTTATTAGGAATTTTCTCTCTAGAGGCTCAACTGAAGCCATTACAAGATTTTGGGTCTCTATAAACATTCAGGATTTTGTGGTTTGCTAATTTGGTTGATCAATTTAAATAGATTCATGAGAAAACTATAACTAAAAGAAAGGACAGTGTTGTTTCACTTGGCAGAAATAACTTCAAATTAATCTTAAAAACACTGTTGGTAAACAAATATCAGTTAAACGGGCATGTGTCATTAAAATATTAGAAGAGTAAATTCAAGTCAATAATTTGGTCAATTTTAACTATTTTATAAAACTTTATATTTTTACTTGAAGTTTGTTAGGTGAATGCATTTTTAAAATGTCTTATATACTTATTTTTAGTTTAAAAGCCATTCAGGTTAAATATATATAATAAACTCCGCCCTGCACTAGGAAAAGAAAATGTGAATTGGTCCTATTATTTGACTTGCCAAAAAAAAAAGTATTCTTCAAGTGAGATGCTTGTCAAAATTAATGCATAATAATTACTTAAAATAACTAGAATGCTTAAGTACTGATAGTGTTTCAATATATTCTAAGAAAAGAACATACTATTTGAAAAAGACAAAAATTTAAAAAATATTATGAAATAGCAGTATTACTTAGAACAAATTAATCTCTTTGATTTTATTTCCCCCAGTCCACAGATAACTACTAGTGTCAAAGGATTACTATAGGGATAAAAGAATACAATATAAGTGAACACACTATATTTAGAGAAGCAATAGCTCTCAACTTTTAGAGTGCTTCAAAATCACTGAGTGGGTTTGTAATAAACACAAAATGCTGACCTTTCTTTCTATGTCCTTTTCTGATTAAGTAGGTACCAGACAAGCTAAGAATTTGCATTTCTACCTAGTTCTAAGGAGACCCTACTACTCTTTGTACAGGAACTTAGAGAATCTCTGTCAGAGATGGTAAATTAGCCAGTATAAGGATAATAAACATTAATAAAATGAATTTGGTTTAAAGGACTAAATGGTTAGATCAGTAATTGTTATAAAATGACACCTATATAATGATTTACCCCTCATTTGTGGAAATGTGTGTGTGTTTAGAAATAAAAAAAATTAATAGGAATATTTAATACTAAGAATATTGGAAAATGAAAGGGAGGAGGCTAAAGATTAAATATAAAATCTTGAATCAAAGACTTTACTAGAAATTTCCTCTTAGAAAGAAGACAAAGAATGGAAATATAAGAACACGACAGACAGGAGTAATCATGTTCTACAAAGCTCTTGCAAGTGTTAAAGAAAGAGGCTTGATGTGAAGAATCTGAGTGGGGTGCCCAGCAATCTGGCTTAACAAGTCCCTTACGTGATTCTGCTGCTTGTTAAAATTTGAGAAGCTTGTGTTAAGGTATTCATTCTATGTGGGAAAAAAACAAAAATGAAAAAAACTTCTCTCTGCTTTTATTTTTTATTGAATTTATTGGGGTAACATTGGTTAATAAAATTATATCGGTTCCAGGTGTACAATTTCATAATACCTCATCTGTATATTGTACTGTGTGTTCTCCACCCCAAGTCAAGTCTCCTTCTATCACCGTTTATCCACCATTAACTCTCTCGTACCTCTGCCCACACTACTTTCCCTTGGTGATCGACACAATGCTGTCTTTGTTTTATTTCTTTGCTTTGGAATTTCGTTTGTTTGTTTTCTGCTTAATCCCCTCCCTTTTTCACCTATTTTCTGTGCTTTTAGAATGATTTTCATAAGTATTATCTTCGAGAGAATTAAGAAACTGGCAAAATTATTTTTTGTATTTTATAATTTGTATAAGGAGTGGTACTAGAGATTTATGTACCACAAGAGCATACAGGCACAAAATAGCTTCTATTGCTGTGGCCATATTACCACATCTGTGCTATCCAGGTAAATACAATTTTAAATGATTTCATTCTGCATGTTGTGAATCCAAGAGTCATCTGTGGTGGGATGCTGCACATTACTACACAGTTCTCCTCTAGGTTAGCTGATGCTGGCCAGAGGAAACACTCAGATCATCTGAAGACCTTTTCCTGTCAGTACACAGTGTCCCCATTTATTTTTACACTTGTATAGTATTCCATTACTTAGAAATGACAATAATTTATTTAACCAGTCCTTGTTTGATTGACATTTATATTGTTTCCAGTCTTTTCTACTTGAAAGCAATCCTGTAATAAATAACTCTGTATATAAGTTATTTCATATTATTTGAATATGTTTGATATTTTCTTAGAAGTGGACTTGTTGGATCAAATATCTATGACTATTCATTAAACTTATTCTGCATATTGTCTCTATACTAATGGGTATTTTTTGTTGTCAATTCATAGGTGCTCTTTGTACATAGAAGATAATATGCTTTGTTTTTTCCTATTTTATGCTTTACCTTTTTACTTTGTTTACGGTATCTTATTAAGTATGAAAACAATAATTCTTCTTTAAACCTGTTAGCATTTTCTTCTGGCTTATGAAAAAATTTATAGAAAGGGAAGTAAAAATAGTCATAAACATTAAGAAGATACTGTACTTCTAGAATGCTGCATGGCTCTGAAAATTCATAAAGATCAGAGAAGATATCCATGATATAGTGCTATATGAAACATACCAAATTGAAGAACAATTTCTATAACATTATCCTAATGTATAGGTAAAGAGAGTGTGTGTGTCTGTGTGTGGGTGTTTAGAAATAGAAATATGGATTGACACCAACCACAGTAATTACCTAGCAAAACAGAAATGGGATGAAAGGGAGATAAAGATAACATTGCCTTTGTATATCTTGTATTGTTTGTCTTACCTATTGAAACACACTTTAATAGTTTTAGAATTAAATATATAAATTATGCTGAACAGGAAAAATGAAAACACTGAGGTTCTTATAGTGTATTTATAATTTATACTGTACTGATATATTTGGTATTATTATTTTATTGCTAACAGATTTATGGCGTCAAGGTAAACATTTAAAGAATACATATTTAATAATGCACTTTTGGTCTCAGAGACAAATTTATCTTTTAGTGCACCTGGAAATGCTTTAAGAAGAGGAGAGACATGGTCTAGCAGAAGAAAATAATAATATTTCAAGAGAAAGTACCCAGAAGTCAAAGGCTCAGAAAAGAGAGAAAATGTATATGGTGGTGAATATAGACTAGCAGAAACTGGCATGCGGACAGCAGAGCAGTAATATATGGAAAAGGCAAAGCACAACCTCACTATAAAACATATACTAAGATAAAGAAAAAAATTCATTCCAGACTCAGAAAATAATACCACTTAAAGTGATACTTGAAAAATAAATTTTGTTAGAGAAAGATATTCAAATGAACAGTGAGAAGGTCATCATCGTAAAAAAAAAATACAATTTTTTTGTAAAGTAATAAACATATAAAAAAAACTATTGCTCATGGAAGTATAAAATAAAAAGGTAGACAAAACAGGAAAAACCTAAACACAATTTTAGAATTGTAAACTGACAGGGATAGAAAGGGCAATATTTATTTATTTATTTATTTATTTAATTTAATTTAATATATTGTGTTTGCAAATGTATTCCCCTCAACATCTCCCTTGCCCCACAGGGCAATTTTTAAAAGGTAGTGTTTAGTAAAAGAAAAAAAAAGGGGGCTCTGACTTTTACAAAGAGTGTAGATGAGCAAGAAAGTGCTTAAAGAGGCATCTGTGAGAGTTAATATGAGTTTTTGAGAAACAGCTTATAAAAGAAACTTTCATTTACACTTTACAAAATTAGCTTTGTAGCCACTGAACTAACAGAAAAATACATACAAGTTTGTAAAACTTCATTAAAAAAATACAGAAACCCTTATACCTACATGGGGGGAGATGAATGTTACAGTTGTGGTTAAGTTAAAATAATAAAACATTCCCTAATGATTCCAGATACATGTGATAGTTTATTCTTTTGAGCTTTCAAAGAATTCATATGCCCCTCTCTTAATCATTCATCACTGATTACCTTTTATTTTTAGCTATTTTTGTGCTTTACTTAGCTCCTTTGTGCGTCTATGAGTAATTACATGACAGGTACTGGAGACATAACAGTGGGTAAGCCCAGCACTGGTTGCTGTGGTTCTGGAACTAATATCTAGTTACTGTGGTGCAGGATTAAAGTCTGGGAAGATGGTGAACAAAGAAGCTGTCATTCACTACATGAACAACTACAGAAAGGAAGAAAATGAACAAACAAAGACAAAAAAAGAAAGAAGAATAAAGAAAAAAGGAGAGCATAATCTAGATATGAAGCAGGGTCCTCTTTCAGAGTTAGCAAATTACTTGATTTAAGGTCATGACATTCCACGTTTTTTCATTATTGGCCTTAAGGTATCATCTCTCTAAATCCTTATTTCCATTGTTCAAAACCTCCATGCATTTGTATATTTCTAGGTCTTCAGCTCTGTTTTACTTTATTGGTTCTGCTGCTAACTTCATCTGTGGAAATTTTAAGGCCAGTTCTAATGATTTGTCTCCAATATCTCCAGGGAAAATAAATCATTCCCACAACACGTTTTCATACTTGTATGTTGTGTTATATGCAGACGTACATGAGTCTTTCAACTATTGTTAATAACTACTAAGACGAAGACTAAATTATCAGAAAAAAAGTAAATTATCAGGATATATTAAGTGCTTACTTAATAAAGACTCTGTACTAGGTGCCATGAATAGTTAGTTATCTATGTTCCTAGTAACAACACAATTAGGTAGGTAATTCTATTAGTATTTTATAGATGAAAAAACAGCAGCTCAGAGTTTCAATAACTTGTTACTCATTCAAGAGCAGAATAGGGAATCAGCCTCAGACCTGACATTCCAAAACCGTCTTTCTTTTCATCAGTTATATTCCCTCCTTAGGTGCTGCCTGAGAGTTAAATTTGCATCCTACTATAATTCAGGTCCCTTGCTAGCCCCCATGTCACTTTCCCAGCTATTACCTTATCAGTGGGCATTCAATAAGTGATTGCTAAATATCCAATGCTAAAAAAGACCAGCTTTTACAAAAGTGATTTATTATTGTGAACGCAGATCTGCATTTTAGTTTATACATCATAATAGGATATGAGTTAATACTTTTACTAATACCTTAGAATAGAATATGAGTTATCAAACTAAGTTCCAATTATTTAATTAGATAATTAATTTTCCTGATAGTTAATAAAACTAAAATTGCTAATGATTAGTCTTTTGATCTTGTAAAGCTATGTGTATGTTTATTTTAATGCCATTGCAAATTTAAAATTTATAAAATGACCCATTCTGAGAGCATCTTAAAAATAAAACATAACAGAGCAAAATTCTAAACGCTGAAGATAGGTCCTAAATCAAAGCTACTATGTCTATAATGAATCAAATTAATTCAATTCATTAACCAAAATAATATCCTACTGATAGGCATGAATAAAGAAAACATTTTTATGCTCTATAATAGAAAATTTGATACTACTATATTTTGGATTATATAAATAAAATTTCTACTAAAATTAGGGCTAAAAGTGATAAATTTTTAAATTCTCTATTTTATTAATCATGGGTGTAATAACAACTAGCATTTATTAGATATTTCTGGCAACCAACTAAATTACCAAAGCATATATTTTAGCTTAAAACTACCTGGTTAAATATTTAGCAGATATACAATAAAAATAAAAACTACCTTAAATAAGGTAAATTTATCTTGCCCTAACTACATATATCAGAAAACTGTATAATTCACTGATGAGTTTTCATGAATTAAATTATGCAAATAATCCAAGGAACAGAATCAGGTGTACAGAGAAGTAGTCCCACAGTTTCACACTGTGTAATTAGATCTACACTTGGCAGCTCAGAGCCACCTCCGGACTCTCAGACTGAGAATCTGAAGTTCTCCTCAAGAAACCTAAGCTTTTAACTGATAAATATACCCAAGTTATCATTACTGAATTATATTTAGGGCATCACTCAATGTGATATATATTCTTCAGCAATTTCTTTAAAGGCACTGTTTTAATAACTATCAGTTTCTGTGTTTGAGTTGAATAGAACTTTAATATTTGGTTAAAAGAAATCCACAATACTTTATATGTTCTAACTAAAAGATACTTGTTATCAAAATGTATAATAAATAAAACAAAAGTTGGAGGACTTATTCTATTATATATGTACTATGATAGCAAAAACACATAGTATCACATTTCTAGGTAAGTCCTGTAAAATATTATCTTATAATCAGTTCACTGTATCAGGGCATCATACAATTTAATTAGAAGCATAAGACATTTATATTTCAATACAGTCTCCAAAATGTTAAGACCACAAAAAATAAATAGAAAAAAGTAGAATTTTTAAATGGTAAATATTTTGAGTGCATTCTTTATTTCCTATAAACTGTTTCTTCAACTTGTTAAAAACAATATTTTCTGAAGCATTAATTTTCTTAAGACATTAAGCATATACATATTTTTATAAGTTATGTAATCCAACTGATGCTTAAAAAATTATTTATAAATTTTAACTCAGGTTTTGTTTTATATGGCTACTATATATATTTATACATTCAATTTGAGATCTGTATTCTTCTTTGAAGCTTATTCAATATATTTATAAACTTAAATAAGTTCAACAGTATTGTATATCCTCCTATAGATAAAACTTTATTTTATAACTTAAAATTGTCTTAATTTTATACCTTAAAATTAAGCATAGCTTTAATTTTCATTTGATTTTTACAACATATAAAACTTAATATTAATTGCTCATACTTAAGGTATACTGAAACTAATTTTTTGTTTAAAAAATTTCTTAGCAATCTATAACTCTTATGTGATGCCAAACTAACTGAGACAAGAAACAGATTTATTTTGAATACCAGTGGTGTTTTAGAATCAAATAGACTATGTTTCAATCATAACTCGGCATTTATATACTAAATAAACTTGGGCAAATTCACCTGTGCCTCAGTTTTCACCTGTACAATGCTGATCCTGGCAAGGCTGCTGTAGGGACAACAAACAATACTTCACAAGTACTGGAAAGGGACCTGGCACATAAAAGCCCACACAGGAGGGAAAAGAAAGGCTTTGTTTTACAAAGTAATGTTTCCCTTAGATTTACCCCAAATCCGATCCTTACACATCCCACTCACTGGGACCAAGATCAGTATTGCTCTCAGCAACGGGAAACAGATGCACTTGTTTTTACACATAACAATTCTTCAAATATTTGAACACCTCTATCATGTCTCCAGTATGGTAGCTCTTTTCTCAGCTAAATATCACCAGTTCTCAAGGCTGTTTTCCGTAAATCAGTTTTTATGATTAGACACTAGATAAGTTGTATGTTCTCTATTTTTTTAATACTAAAAAAGTATATACTTTGATTATTACAGTTTAATATGACTTTATTATCAGAGGTATCAATTTGAACAACTCTACTGAGAAACTTGAAAGAATTTAAAAGTAATATATTGGTATTCATTTATTAAAAATGTGAAAATATAATTTAAAAATCAGAAAATCATACACTTTTTTTTTTGTAAGGACTAAATCTTTAAAAATATCACTGAAAATTACTGGTTTGCTAAATATTTTTTGCATATCCTGTTGATGATTTCCTCAGGTCAGGTTTCTCGGATGGAATTTAAAAGCATTTTCTGCATTCTCTTCTCTCTACAGGGCAATAACTAGTTAAATAAAAATGCCAGTTTTGTGGGGTAAAAACATTGAAAGGGAAGTGAAAGGGCCAAGATTCTAGTTTCAACTGCATATTTTATTAGATGTCTGAGTTTGGGCATATTATTAGGCTCTGTTTTGTCATCTGTAAAATGAAGGTAGACTAATGAAACTTATGATGCTTTCATAAATTCAATGACAAGATAACATAATGATCTATTAAGTGTTGTTTTAAAATACTTTTCATCTGGCCTGACCTGTAGTGGCGCAGTGGATAAAGCGTCGACCTGGGAACACTGAGGTCGCCAGTTCAAAACCCTGCACTGGTTCGGTCAAGGCACATATGGGAGTTGATGCTCCCAGCTCCTCCCCCCTTTTTCTCTCTCTCTCCTTCTCTCTCACTCTGTGTCTCCTCTCTAAAATGAATAAAATAAAAATAAAATAAATTTAAAATACTTTTCATCTGAAATAAAATATTAGGGACCTTGGTCAGAAGTTGATAAAAACTGATTTAATACAAATAATCTATAATTTAAGAGGGAAAAAATAGTGTTTTTCATCTTAATTTTCAAGCAAATAATATATTTCAACAGGACTTTTGGTAATGATTCAAATTGTAATAATAGAATATTTTAAGATATCTATTTATTAAGTCTATTCTTCTTTATATCACACATGATAGTAATATACCTGTGACATACCCATAACTGCTTTTTGTGAACAAATGCATGTATAACAAAAAGCTTATTCTTTTTATGTAAAAATCATTTACTGAAATGATTTTTATGTAGGTTTTTATGTAAAATCATTTACTCAAATCAACAAACTGAGGAGTATTAAGTTTTGGTCGGTTAAGACAGTAGTAACTATGCAAGAGTCTGTGTGCAGAATTCACAATTAGTGACTGTTACCCACAGCATTGGTGGCAGGGATGCTGTAGAAAGGCTCAGCCCCACGTTGTAGAGTTGGTATAGCGTTTTTAGCTACAGGTCTATCTTATATATGCAAATTCATGACTTTGCATTTGATGTGAACAACGGAAGAATCATAGTTGCCTCGTGAAAACGTTTAGGGTACCGCATTCAGCCAATATATCCAATTAGTATTCAAGCTGTGACTGGACGCCCACAAAGGAAATCTACTGGTTTGCTTGGTCCATGGTTGAAAACATGACAAAGTGGAAGACCAAATCCCATCTCTACATGAAAAGCTAAACTGATACTCCATATGTGAAAGATCAGTCTACTTGGAATCTCCACAAGAACAGAAACTACTGAACTTTTTATAAACAATAAAAAACTAATGTAGGACAGTAGTTTAAAAACTTATTCTGGCTGTGTAGTTTTTTCTTCCAACAAACTCTTTTACAAAAGCTTGATACACACACACACACACACACGGTTATACATGTTATATATCTATACATAAAAGATTAAAGCTACTTAGGACCTGAGAGATTCAAATCCCAGTTATCTCTCCCAACAGTCCACCTCTCCAACTCCCAACCTTGGCATCTGTCTACCCTCACAGCCCCCTGGAGCAGTCTGAAAATAACAGCTTTAAGAGGAACTCTCCAAGTCAAAAGAAACTGCTAAACATTGTATTTTTTTTGTTAAAAGGTTGAAAATTATGGAAACCCACCAACTCTTTCATTCTTCTGAATAGTATTTTTAACAAAAAAATAGTAAAATATGCATTTAAAAAATAAGACATTTTCACTGTTCTTTAAATACCATTCTCTACTAAAAAGGAAACAGGTTTGCTTGAAGAAATGATTAATCAGAAATGAATAATGTGAACAAGACAAAGAAGTCAGCTTGAAGTGGTTCCTTTTGCCAAATCTGGGCCACTATGATTATCAAAGTAATAGAATAATGAACTATAACTTATTGAGTAAATAAGATCCTGAATCCATAGAGAAATAAATTAATAAATAGGAGAGGAAGAAAGAACTTCCTTCCATTCCACTGAATGGAAGGAATGATGGAGCTAGAAAATCTCAACAGATTTAAAATGAGTGGGTGATGTTTATCAAATCTTTAATTTGTATTTTAAGAATAGTTATTTGGATTAACCTTTGTTTCTCTCATTAGATAGATTATAAGCAACATTAACACAGTGTCTGCTTTCTGTCATCAGCATTGTCGTTGGCATAAACTGGGTATTCAATAAATATTTACTGAGTATTGCCAGTATTGCCTTAGGTTAGCATTAAAAACCATCTCCATTCTGTTCAATATCTAAGATTAAGACTGATGACCCAGATATAGTTCATGTGCTAAGAGAAAGTGTAGTAGTGTCTATATTTGGTACTCTACCCACCATGACTCTGACCTTAACAAGGCAAACAGACTACAGAAGATTCCCAAATCATGAACCATTCTCAGTAACTTAGAAGTTTATAAATCTATAATTCTATCTTCATTTTATATTTCAGCCTATATTGCAAGTATTAAAAGATTATAAGTATATTCATTTTAAGAAGTTCATACACAGGCACACGCACATAAATGAAAAATTTAAGGAACATATACTGAAGCCAACTACTTTTAATGAATAATATAGTGTGAAAGAATTTAATGATGAAGTTTCAAAAATCCAAACATTATGAATTCAGGCTGTGTCAATGATGTTCTTAAATATGACTAAAATCTTAATATGATCGAAACTAAATTGCTCCTAGTCAGTCCCCACAAGACAAATGTGGATCAACTTAATTCACTGCTAAATGTAGGTCAATCCTAAAAAGGTTGATAACACATAATAAAGATTCTTTCTTTAATACACTGCAATATCACACACCAAAAAATATTTTACCGACTTCCATGACAGTCCAAACTGTATTGACATTTGTTATTTGATAGCTCCCAAATAGCAGTATCTATTCTGTAGAGCAAACTAAGATAGAACAACTAGTCTATTACTAAGCAAATAAAATTCATTAGTATGCTAACAATTTAATATTTACAGATTCCACTGGACTTGAAAGCTTATTGTTAATCAACATCATAAGATATTCTGGACTGACTCTAATTCCATAAAATCATAACATAAAAATATATTCTTAAGGCGTATTTCTGTATTTTTTATTTGTTTTCTTAAACAGTAATCAGTAGTTATAGTTCCTTAAAATCCAACTGTGTATTTAATATTCCCAAGTAACACACTTGATAAGAGTCTTTCTAAAAGAATATACTTATAAAAAGAAAAAGACTCACTTGAGCAGAAGACACCTTAGTAAGGCAATATACTCTCAATGTAATTTACTAGACTAATTAAAATAGTACTGCTATTAAGGGGGAAAAAATCACAAAATTTTAATTCCTCTTAGATTGGCTCTTAGTTATCTCCATTTCTTTAGACCATTTTCACAAACACAAATGAAAAACACCTCATTTCTCCAAAAAGCTGTACTGTACTCTTCAATCGACATTCTTTACTAAGAAAAAAGAAAAACAAGGGAAAATCTGCATAACCACAGATACCACACTTTTTTTAAAAAGGCACATTGCAATTTGACCATCCAGTAATTCATTTAAATTCATTGGCTTTCCCCAATATGATACAAAAATACAACCAGAAGACAAAGTAATGGCATAGAAAAAAAGAAAAGAGAGAGAGGTGTAGGTACAGGAAGGACAGTACAAAAAGATTACTGGAGAAGGTATGCAATGTAGGTAAGGTTAGAAAGCTATTTTTTCTTCCTTTTCCTAGCGTTTTTCTTTTTATAAGCAGAGAGTAGTAGTAAATAGCAGATTGTTGTCTTACTGGGATAGTTTACTAGAGAACACCCCGTTTCCAGATTACATTAGGCCTTTTTGGAAAATAATCCTCACTGAAGTTCTTAGTGTTGCTTCATGGCCGGGACTCTTGAGCAGTGAAAACTGAAGTTCTTTTATGGCAGAGAATGTCTCTGCTCCCCCAGAGCCATTTTCTCCTGTTCTAAGGGTAATAATAAAACCTAGAGTCCTTCCTTATCTCCTCAGCAGACAGCTTAAAATCCAGGGTACAGGCTTCCCTTCCTCTTTTGCAAGAGAGAATCTGTTTATATTTCAGAGTGAAAGATTCCCAGGGTAGGTCAGTTGGTTTAGTTCTGTCTTCTCTCTCTTTCCACTTTCTCCCTCCACCCCTTCTTTCTCTATCTCCCCTTCCTTCCCCACCAAATAGCAAGATGAGCAGGTGTGCCAGTAGCAATTATATAAGCTTCAAGTTTCATAATTTTAGAGGTAGTCTCCTTTGGTGCAACCCATGTGCAAGAGGTAATCTTACCATGTTGCCCTGTGGGAAGCTAGGGAGGGGTAATCAACAAGATGCACTGTGAATCAATATAATAAGGTCTCTCTCCTAATCCAGTGTCTTCTATTTCTATTTGTGAGTGTGTATATGTGTGTATGTAAAGTATATAAAGAACTTAGCCTGTGGCAGGTTTGCATGCATTCAAGGTAATATTTTAGACCTTTCACAAGACTTATCAGGTCTCTGACCATATTTTAGGAGCAGCCACTAACTTGATGAATGCTGGACAATTAGAAAATGTTCACTGTTATGATATAGTTAGAGCTATGTTTCCCATCTACTAATTTATAAGACCAAAAATAAAGAGAGGGAGAGAGAAGAGATGAGATCTGAAACTATGTTATTCTCTTAAAACAGAATCCTACTTCACAACATTAACTATAGGAACATTTCTTTCTTCTCACTCCTTCACACTTAAATATGCCACTATGACAACAAAAAACTGTTTAAAACCCCAGCTACACACAAGATAGTAAAAATCTGTAATAATATAGACTAAATGTTCAGCTCCCTTATTCACATTCTGAGAAAACACTTGAATAGCATCAGATTTCCTTGGGACACAAATTTTTATACTCAGCTTTAATAAAAATTCTGTTTGTTCAGTCTTTTCAAAATATGGCAAAAAATATATAGTCAATAAATTCTTATGGTAACTAAACTTATTAAATTAAATATATCTCCCAACTGTTTCAAAGTCCAAATATCATTTGGAAACCAGTTAATACAGAGATTCGATATATCATTTTCTACAATGAAATAAATAGCTGTCAAATTAACTTTTGACAATTTAATGTAAAATATTCTGAATAGCTTCCTAGAGAATTTTTATGGTGTTATAAAAGAAAGAAAAATGATTATAAGCAAAAAATTTTTTAGTACTTCCCTGCTCTATATTACTGTTATTTAAAATATAAATAATTCTAATGGTATAAAATAAACATGTATGTAAATTAGGTTTTATTTTCAACAGAAATAAAAATATACTGAACATACAAAGTATTTGACAAAATTGAATATGATAGAAGAGTCAATACTTTTTTATATTATTTAACCTGATAATTATATATTTGCTGCAAGCTAATGCTGTAATTATAAAAAATCATATAAATAAATTATCAAATAATATAATGAAATCAATTCATCAGTCTGGAACACTTGATTTTACTCAGCTATGTTACTACTATATGGAATCTTCCAAACAAAATTAATGACAAATTATTGTATTTAACTTAACTAACTTTACTTTTTATGTACAATGAGTATTTATGTATTGGCTACACAGACATATAAAGCATTTATACAAAACCCCATAGTTATAGCTATTTTCATGCAAAGCATTCTGGAGGTATAAAACAGAACTAATAGGAGTATTACATGATAATATTTTTAAAAACATAGTACCTAGTGAGAGAACAAAGCAACTTTTACTATCTTCACATTTTGCAACGTAGATCATGAAGAGGTACACCAAAGAAGACAGCAGCAATGAGAAAATGAATGGGAAAGCTGGTAACTTCTATAAGGGATTTATACTGATCAGACACACAAAAGCGGAGATACTGTATGACTACAGTAACAGAGGAAGTGGATGGAGCATGCACTTCACATTCCAGGTCTGAATGATTATGTATGTTCCTTGGGGTTCCATAATGAACCTAATATAAAGAAAACCAGTTTCTGGAAAATAAAATTAGTTTTGCTGCCTCCTTTACCCCTCCAATTACACACAGCATTTTTTCCTTTTGGCTAAAGATCTGTAGACCGTACAAGGATAGATCTAAACTTACATAGTTTATAACCTCAAAATTTCTAAACATCACATGTGACCAACTGTTCCACTGTATTTTGTCCATTTTGCTATAAGCCCAGACACCACTGATAACCAAATTTAAAAAACTCAAGTGCCTAAAGATATGTACATACTTGCACATGTCTATATGTGCCGTGAGAAAACTAAATACACCTCAGAGGTAGCAGTACTAGGGGTGAGGGAGGAGAGCGAGAAGTCATTCATTAGCTTTTTCTTTTCTTTTTATACTTTTGCATTGATTCATCTGTCACAAGAAGATTATTTCAGTAACTGAAAAATTCTTGAAGAATTAGGATAAAGAGTAATGTCAATAACAATGAAGAAAAAATACAATACAAATATTCCATATTAAAAAGTATTTCATTTGTGCCTGACAGGTAGTAGCACACAGACCAGGGGAGGTGAGGTCCCAGGTTCAAAATCCCAAGACTGCCGGCTTGAGAATGGGATCAACATGATCCCATAGTCACTGGCTTGAGCAAGGGGTCACTCAAGCTGGACGCCTCCCCCACCAGTTAAGGCACATATGAGAAAGTAATCAATGAACAACTAACGTGTCACAACTACAAGATGATACTGCTCATCTTGCTCCCTTCCTGTCTCTCTCACTTAAAAAAAAAATTCCCTTTGCAAATGAAGAGAATATTGTAAGGTTAATAAAAATCTGTTATGTAAAGAATTTCAAGAACATAATTGAGTACTCTCATAGTAAACTATATTTCAGGAGAATGTAATTTTTCTATTCTCTTAAAGATAAAAGATTTTAAAGGATTCAAATGTTTCTCCTCTAGGGCTTAATGAATAGCAATAAAAGAAAAAATAATATATATATTTAACATAACTAGTGCACAAATGATGCCTGTATCATGCAAAAGAGCTAAGTCTGATGGATATCTTAAATTAGGAGAAATGAGGTAACAGAAATGACTTTAACTAGATTAAATAATGTTAAGAGTAAATTTATGAAATGAAACAGTTTTTATAAGGATATCAGCATTGGTCCATTGATCTTTACAGCCTACAGGCAGAAAGAAGTCCCTCAATAAGGTAATCAAAGCAATCTTCCAAACCATTCCACATCTCCAAGTTGTTCTCCCCTCAACGTAAACATTCAACTTAACACAAAACTCAAGATTACTTTCTTGAGTTGGTCGCTGCCCAATCCTTTAAGAATAGATTCAGACTTATGAAGACCCCTATATATCGCTCATTTACTTATTCAGCAAACACTGTCTGAGCACCAACTGTGTGCCAGGTACTGGTGAGGCCAGGAAAACACAGTGATGGGCAAAACTAGAGATAGCCCTTTCCTCAAGGGACTTATAATCTTATAATGAAAAGTGGCATTATAATCAAAAACAGCCAGAAAAAATAAAAGAGATAAAGCTGTAGCTAGAAATGTGAAGACATATACCATGTTATTAGAGTTAATAATAGGGAGGTGACAGAGCCAGGGAAGTTAAAAATAAAGATGGCTTCTCAAAGAAACGTGAAACCTGAAGGGTTTAGTAGAGGACAACTAAACAGAGAATAAATATGGAGGCAGAAGAAACAAGTTACACAAAAGCTCAGAGGAAAATTAGAGGAGAATCTGCATAATGAGGGTCTTTAAAGAAGGTGAGGACAGTAGGAGGTCAATGAGGGAGAAAGGGGTATATGGTAAACACGGAAGGAGGTAATGCCCACACAATATAGTAGCCCAGGGCCCTTTTACAGGAGCTCATTTTGTGCTCCTAATTTGTTAAAATATCACTTTCCTAGGAACCATGCTTTTATACTCCTCTGGGAACATGTTCAGTTGGAGAAGGGAGGAATAAAGAAGGCGGACAAGAAAGCAGCACTCAATTCACAAATAAAAGTCAAGTTAGACAAATTTAATATGACAAACACTTGCATCAAGAATTTGCAATGCTCATACCTGGAGGAAAAAAAGATTTTTGGGCAAAATGGGCAAATGGAAAGTTCAATTACTGAAGTACTGAAGTTAGCATGATAAAATTTGTTTCAACTGTACATAATTAATTTTATATGAATTAAAAAGCAATGCTTAAAAAACAAAAATAATTCCTTTCAGATAGCAATAAGTTAGATTAATCTATAATTATTAGTCAATTTTAAAAGGTGCTTTCTTACTAGAAATAAACATCTACTAAAAACTTATAAACCATTAAGAAAGGGAAAGCAACACACATATCTAAGTAAGAAAAAGGCTGATATTTAACGTTAAGGTTGAAGATGACTTTTTCTCTTTAATACTATAAAACCTAAAACTGGAGGTAGATTTTTCAGTAAGAAGCTACTAAATAAGGATCTTAACTTTTTGATAATGTGAAAAATGAACAAAAACATGCCATAATCTCTGAGGAAGTTTCTAATTTCTTTTCCTGTCACTGTAACAAAGTCTGTATAACAAGAAAAATCTCAGTAGGGTTAAGGCATCAATTATTTTCCCATTCCGCAAGTTACACAGGAGGAGGGGAATTATTAACAGGAATGATAAAGCTGTACTTGCATTTGGTAACACAAAGAGAAGCTTACAAATGAGACGTCTCATTAGTTTGAGCAGATGGATCAAAATTAAAGGCTGAATCGCCAACTTTTAATTTCCCAATAGCCAAGAAGAGCTTGAAGTCTTGCAGAGTATGACTGTTGAAAAGTCAACATGAAAAGATTTCCTCCATCTGTCATCACAAATGCTTGAGTGGAACACAACCGCCACCTACTGCTTTTAATACTTTTAAGACAAAGCTGCACATAAAATCTATTAAGTACACGAGCTCACAAGTTTAGATGATCAGTTTACTGAAACTCATGCAACAGTAAGATCAGAGACTATCAGCATGGCATTTGAAGATGAAATTTGCTTCATCCTAATTTAATCTAAATGAAGAAAAACAAAATGAATTCACTTGTATATTTTTAAAAATTATTAATTTATTTATCATGAAAATTATTTATTTGCCTGAAAGTTTTCTTTTTTTAATAGACACATTATCAGTCTACTTAGTAATAATATGAAAAGTAGCTGCTTTGATAAAATTATTTAGGGAAACCACAACTAAGAAGAAAATCAAAAATACTAACAGTCTGATGGTTAAGAAAACAAAATCAAGGAATATTCACTTGAAGGATTCTTTTATTTGTATGTGACAGAAACAGAGAGAGAAAGAGAAGGACAGATAGACAGGAAAGGAGAAAGATGAGAAGTACAAATTCTTCATTGAGGCTCCTTTGTTCATTGATTGCTTTCTCATATGTGCCTTGACCGCGGGGGGGGGGGGGGCAGGGCGGGGGCTACAGTAGACCAAGTAACCCCTTGCTCAAGCTCAGTGACCTTAGGCTCAAGCAGGTGAGCCTTGCTCCAACTAGATGAGCCCGCACTCAAGCTGGCGACCTAGGGATTTCGAACCAGGGTCCTCCATGTCCCAGTCCGATGCTCTATCCGCTGCGCCAACACCTGGTCAAGCTTGAAGTATTTTCTAACTGGACTGGCAGGAAGAGGTGGTAGCAGGGAAAATTCTATTAGTTTTTCTGGATTAGAATAGACTAACAATTTCTTACTGCTAAACCCTAATTGCTAAAATTATTTAAAAGACAACAAAATAAAATTTGTTAAGTATACAGCCCCACCAAAAATATCACTTAGTAACAAGGAAAAGCACCTTTATTCAATATGTAAGTTGGCTGCTTAATAACACTGCACTAGTGTGAGATAGTTATGACTATAACTGAATTCTAGAAGTAAAAATCTCTGCCTATTTTTCTATATCTGTCTCTTTATACACACACAAACATATAATTTACTGTATTAATAAGTACAATAAAACATTTAAACAGAAGAATCTCTTTGAATAAACCACAAATAGGCAGACCTTTCAATCACCAGAGTTAAACAGAATAAGAGTTAATTTTGCTGTCAGTTATTTAGATGTAAAATAAAAAGATGGTTAAATTATATATTTTTTATTTTCTGACAGATGAATACATACATATTCATTTGTTGAAATTTATCAGTTGGAATCTTATACAAGGACAACTAGTGAGTGGAATAACATTATATTCAACCTATAGTACGAGGAAAACACAACTCAAAAACTTTATTCTATCAGGAAGGTATTTATGAATTTTTTTAAATTTAACTAATTGTGTTTACATAGATTCTAGGGTCACCCCGGATGCATCCCCCCTCCCCCATATTCCCCTCAACATCTCCTTTGCCCCTCTTCTGACAGTGTCCTCCCTCCTTCCCTTCAGTTTTATCCCATCCTATCATCCCCTTTTCCTCTGGTCCCTTTGATCCCTCCTCTGTCTCAATTCCGTTCCTCAGTTCTCATTGTTTCCTGGATTCCTCAAATGAGTGAGGTCATATGATATTCTTCTTTCTCTGCCTGGCTTATTTCACTCAACATAATAGTTTCCAGGTCCCTCCATATTGTTGCAAAAGGTAGTATTTCATTCTTTTTCATGGCCCCATAGTATTCCACTGTATATATGTACCACAGTTTTTAATTCACTCATCCACTGACGGATACTTGGGCTGTTTCCAGATCTTCACCTATTGTGAACAATGCTGCCATAAACATGGGGGTGCATTTCGTTTTTTCAGTCGGTGCTATGGTGTCCTTGGGATATATTCCTATAAGTGGGATTGCTGGGTCAAAGGGCATAGATCAATGGAACAGAACAGAGAACCCAGAAATAAACCCACATCTTTATGGACAAGTGATATTTGACAAAGGAGGTAAGAGCATACAGTGGAGTAAAGACAGTCTCTTTAACAAATGGTGTTAGAAAAACTGGACAGCTACCTGCAAAAAATTGAAACCAGACCACCAACTTACACCATGCACAAAAATAAACTCAAAATGGATAAAGGACTTAAATGTAAGTCGTGAAACCATAAGCATCCTAGAAGAAAACATAGGCAGTAAGCTCACCGACATTTATCATAGCAATATATTTGCTGATTTATCTCCACAGGCGAATGAAATAAAAGACAGGATAAACAAATGGGATTATATCAAACTAAAAAACTTTTGCACAGCTAAAGACAATATGAACAGAATAAAAAGACAAACCACACATGGGAGAACATATTCAACAATACATCTGATAAGGGGTTAATAACCAAAATTTATAAAGAACTTGTAAAACTCAACACCAGGAAGACAAACAATCCAATCAAAAAATGGGCACAAGAAATGAATAGACACTTCTCCAAAGAGGACATCCAGATAGCCAATAGACAGATGAAAAAATGTCCAACATTACTAATCATTAGAGAAATGCAAATTAAAAACACAATGAGATACCACCTCACACCAGTTAGAATGGCACTCATTAACAAAACAACACACGATAGGTATTTGTCAATTTTTAATAAAAGCAGAGGACCACAGGTTAGTGAAACTATTATTTCAAGGAGCTAGAAAATGGTATAAGAAACCCAGTGAGGGATTCTAAGCCCCTGAAAACAAAATTTCCACACTGGCCTCAGTAATCAAAGACAACTATGAAGTAGCAATTCTTGTGTGATGAATTAAATCAAGGATGGCTAACCTTGTTGAAAGAGGTATCCACCTCAGCTTCCATAATCAAAATGTAAAACAGTCCTCCTTTCCAAGTCCCCACACTATTTCAGTCCTGTGCATACAACAAAGGCAATCAGCAGAAGCTGCACCTTACCAAGCTAAATGCACTTACGGGCCAAAAAGTACTTGGCCAAGCAACTTGCAACTAGAAGAATTAAACAAAACAATCTCTGAAAATGAAAAGATTTCAGTTTGGGGCAACCCCTTCAAAGTTACACAAATAATATAGATAATTTGAAAAAATGAAAAAGAGCTTTGTTCTCAAATTGTATTGCAAAAGAGCTTTTAACTTGAGATGATTACATTAATGTAAAAGACTAAGGTAGCTTGACCAGGCGGTGGCACAGTGGATAGAGCGTCGGACTGGGATACGGAAGACCCAAGTTCGAGACCCCGAGGTCGCCAGCTTGAGCACGGGCCCATCTGGCTTGAGCAAAAAGCTCGCCAGCTTGGACCCCTGGCTCCAGCAAGGGGTTGCTCTGTCTGCTGAAGGCCCGCGGTCAAGGCACATGTGAGGAAGCAATCAGTGAACCACTAAGGTGTCGCAACGGCAATGAAAAACTAATGATTGATGCTTCTCATCTCTCTCCATTCCTGTCTGTCTGTCCCTATCTATCCCTCTCTCTCTGTCCCTGTAAAAAAAAAAAAAAAAAAGACTAAGGTAGTTGGTGCCTTAACAACTCAGTACTTTTAATTTGAAGACAGTGACTTGGGCATTTGTAATACCAGCAATATTAGAGGTAACTGTCAACTTGTGGGCCATACTGCTGACATATTTTATATTTCCCAATATCCCATCTCACTAAGAATGTTAATCTTTAAAGATGAGGCAATCTGTCACAAACAAATTATATTTACCAAGCAGTGCCTATGCACATGGCACTATACTAGAAACTTAACCAAAACTATTTCCTTATAATCCAATCTTAACAGGACCTGTCATACTGAAATACAAAAACTAAAATAACAATACTGCATAAAATACACTGATTACTTTTAATTTGACATCTTTAATCTAAGTGTTTCCATTTTAATGTCACTGTTCTATTTATGGTTGTTATATTTTTGTATAGAAAACCCATAACAGATTATAGAAACTGTAGAAATAATTGAGGAAAAAAGGGAATAAAATACATTTTAACAAATGGAAGGAAATGCACCAACAGAAATTATCTTTGGATTTTCCCCCTCAGTTTTGCTTTTCGGTATGCCAAAGGATTAAATTTCTTTAAACTTTTTTTTTTTTTTTTAAATTTTTATTTTATTCATTTTAGAGAGAAGACACAGAGTGAGAGAGAGAGAGAGAGAGAGAAAGAGAGAAAGGGGGGAGGAGCTGGAAGCATCAACTCCCATATGTGCCTTGACCAGACCAGTGCAGGGTTTTGAACTGGTGACCTCAGTGTTCCCAGGTCGACGCTTTATCCACTGCGCCACCACAGGTCAGGCCTAAACTTTTTTTGCTCAGTCTCTTTTATATCATTCATATTTACACAACATTTTAAAATTACAAAGGCCAAAAACCAGAGGGTTATTGTATGAAGCAAAAACATAGGGAAGTACAGGTTTTTCTAACTAAAAGAATGTACTCACTTGAAGCAAAGCATTAAAAATACAGTATACAAAACATATGTTTCATACCATGATTTAGAGGTACTAGTTGCTACTTAAGAACAAAATCTCACTGGTATGACACCACTCTGTCTTACATGACTAAAAGTGTAAAAAAAATTTAAAGTGGCAAGCACACAGAGCCTACATTTATGAAATCCTACATAGGTCTGCTGAGACAAGAGAATGATATAACCAATTCAGATGCATTAGAGAATCATATGGCAGGGAGGCGATGGGGGGAAGGGTGTAAAGAGGGGCAAATATAAGGTGACGGAAAGTGATTTTACTTTGGGTGATGGCACACACATAATGAGTTCAAATGCCACAGAAACATTCACCTGAAATCTATTTACTTAATGATCAATGTCACCCTGTTAAATTTATTTTCTAAATAAAATTTAAAACAAACAAAAAAGAGAATCAGGTGACAAGACTACACAATGTGGTCATTTGTGTCATAATTCTATTTTAGGGAATTTAACCTAACTAAATGTTCCAGCAACAAAAATACCATCGAGAGATGATTGGTACAGTGATACTCTCTTCAATAACATAAAGTAGCAAGAATTAGCAACAATAACAGCAGACTACCCAAGAACAGAACAGAGGAATAGCCAATGTCGGCTTCATGGCAAAGGGGCAGTGTAAAGTTCTGAAAATGTGGCCCTTATCAACACAAAGACTTACATATTTCAATGACTCTTAACTTGCTGCATGACCGTGGAAGCTGTTTAACATGCTTTAGGTTCCTTTCTCTTTTAACAAAAGGAGATAAATAATGCCTATGTCAGAGGACTGGAAAGATTAAAAGTCCAAAGAATTTATGTGTTATGGGTAACTTAGAACTTGAATTAAAAACTCCCTGTTCTCTCTTAGAGACATTAAAATAATAATAAAGACTATGTAGAAACAATAAAAAGTTTTAGTATTTATTAAGGAAAGCAGTGAATATAAAACTTTATATACAGTATAATTATAATTTAGTGAACATGAAACTATAGACAGTAGAATTATAATTTAGCAATAGACTAATTAAAATTAAGTTTGAATAAGCAAAATCAAAAGCTACTTGTGCAAATGAATGAAAGACAGCTAGTGAGATATATATAAAAATTATAATAATAAATGTTGAAATGATAAAATAACAGTGGAGCTATAAAAATTTTCCTTAGTATTGTTAATTTTAAAAAGGTAAAGGAGATATGTAGGTATTTCTATAGAACCTAAAGTCCTACTATTCAATAGTATCATAATGACTGTGTGTGGGGCCAGGTGGGTGTTGGTAACACTGGCAACATTGTAAAGTACACAATTTTCTGGCCCTATGCTGTACTTGGGGAGCTGGTGCGAAAAAGTGCTGAATGTAGACTGTTAATTGGAAAAAAAAATTAATTAATTAAAAAAGTTCTAGTATTATGAAAAACAAATATCACTAATCATTCAAAAACAGAAGCTGTAGACCTGTACCCTAAACCTCAGTTCTGAGGACACAGAGCCTGTAATGGCCATAGTTACTCTGCTCTAATTCTTCATTGCAGAGAGGGGCTTAAGATCTGTACAGAATCTCTAGTCCCAGAGTATTTCAGTGGGTTCTCAAACTGTAATCACACTTGACACAATCACCCAGAGTACTTTAGCTAGACAAGAGTGCAGGAGAATGAGACAGCTTAGTAGTCACACATCCTTAAAAGGGTGGCAATCATGGACACCTGATGTCCACACAAAAGAGGGGGAGGTGATGCTTGGATGTAACTCTCAATCAGCTTTATGCACTCTCCATTCCCAGTTCTTCATGCCCTAGGCAGCCAGCCCTGAAGCCACCCTTGGGAATGACATCCAAGTCTGCCCTTTTAAATGAAAACCAGTATTATGAGCTGACCCTCAATCCCAACATTGCCCTGTCAGAATTTACTACCAAAGCCTGACCCCCAACAATTTTCAGTTTGGAAAGTAGTTCACTGAATAAATTCACACCAAGAATGAAAAGACCAGTAGAAGATCTTTTTTCTACTGACCAAACAACCCCACACAGCATCTGAACTACAAATCATGATTTTTAGAGAGGTATGGTAGCGCTTATAATAGTGAGAGAACTATGCAAAAGAGGAATTGAATATAACCTTATTAGAGTCCCATCAATTATATTTACTCATATTTTTACCTACCTACCTCTACCTTCCCCAACATTTAGAGATAGGCTGCATTCTATGTTTTAAATAAATATTTTATAATGTAAGATTATATGGAAAAAAGGATGTACTATAATAAATATATATACTTAAAGAACAATTATAAATGATTGCATGATATATAAATTGCATGATAAAGACTATAATGCTACAAAGATGAGTGACCCATAGTTCCTAAGGCCTCAAAATAGCTGTAGTACTGGCACAAATGGCATTAGTAAGCTATTTACGTATGTTAGTATTTACAAGAATGCATGTTTATACGTGGATATACGCATTTATCACTCTAAGAGAAAGTTCACAAAAACTGCTTTCTTTTTATTCTAAAGCAGTGACTTGGCCCTGGCCAGTTTGCTCAGTGGATAGTGTCGTTCTGGCGTGCAGATGTACCAGGTTTGATCCCTGGTCAGGGAACACATGAGAAGCAATTATCTGCTTCTCTTTCCCTTGCCCCTACTCTCCCTCTTCCCCTTACACAGCCAGTGGTTCAACAGGTTCAAGAGTCAACCTGGGTGCTGAGGGTAGCTCAGATGATTCGAGCATCAGTCTCAGACGGGGGTTGCCAAGTGGATCCCAGTTGGGGCGTACCCGGGAGTCTGTCTGTCTCCCTTCCTCTCACTTAAAAAAACAAAAACAAACCACAGATATCTACTTCTATGAGAAGTACTCTTATATTCCACAGTGATGTCACTCCCATGTATAAGACGCACCTTAATTTGGGTACCCGAAATTTGAAAACAAAATAAAACAGTATTACATAAAATTATTGAACTCGAGTTTTATTCATCATGAAATTCATCCAATTCCTCATCACTGTCAAAACTCCCATCCATTAGCTTATCCTTACCTGTGTCTGATGACGAATCACTGTCTTCATATATTGCCTCGTCCTCAGTTCCATCTATGGCATTTGAAATGCCATATTTGTATAAAACGCACCCAGTTTTTAGACCCTAAATTTTTTGAAAAAGGGTGCATCTTATACATGGGGAAATACAGTACTTATCAGGTCATTAAATGCTAACGTGGTGGAAGAAAAATTATTATTTTAACTTCTTTAATTCTAGGGGCAACACAGTAACATTTGTACTAAGGGCTTCTTAAACATTTTCATGATACTTCCAAGGTTATTCAATACAAAAGGAGCGATAAATATTTCCCTGATTAGAATGAAAATATAGAATATCTATTTATATGTTCTGTATATAGTAAAATATTTATGTTTTTATTTTAAAAAAGAAAAATATCTTTAAGGGTTTGCATTTATAATGAAATCTATCATCGACTAACCTACCTGACTGCAAGACTGACAAAGCTACAGAAATCAAACCACTGTCAATAAGATGTGTTTAGTTAGTACGGACTAAAAGCACAGTCAATAAAATGAGTGCAAGAGTAGTGGGCCCAGAAATAGGCTCACATAAATATAGCCAACTGACCTTTGACAAATGAGCAAAGGTAATAAAATGAAGCAAAGATAGTCCTCTCAACACATAATGCTGGAACTGGACATTCACATGCAAAAAAGAAAAGGAATATACACAAACCCAAAAATTTAATTTAAAATGGATCACAGACCTAAATGTAAATGGAAAAAACAAAACAATAAAACTAGAACATCAAAAGGTAAAAATCTTGCCTTTCTAGATACAATACCAAAGAGACCTCCATGAAATAAGTAATTAATAAGTTAGACTTCATTAAAAATTTTATTTCTGCTCTGCAAAAGACACTGTCAAGAGAATGAGAAAAAAATGAACCACAGACTGAAAGATAATAGTTGCAAAAGCCATAAATGATAAAAAAACTTTTATTCAAAATATATAAAGGACACTTAAAACTTAACAATAAGAAAATCAACAACCTGAGATGAAAATGAGTAAATGACCTAAAAAGTCACCTCATCAAAGAAGCATATGAAAATTGCTCAACATCCTATGTCATTAGGAAATGCAAAGTGATACAATGAGATTCACTATACACCTATTAGAATGGCTAAAATCCAAAATCCTGACAGCACCAAATGTTAATGAGGCTCTGTAGTACAGGGACTCTCATTTACTGCTGGTAAGAATGGAAAATGCTATAGCCAATTTGAAACACAGTTTGGAAGTTTCTTACAAAACTAAACATACTTTTACCTATGACATAACAATCACATTCCTTTGGTATTTACCCAAAGCAGTTGAAAACTTTTATATACACATAACCTGTACACAGATGTTTATGTTTATAACAGCTTCAATCATAACTGCCAAAACTTGGAAGTTGTCCTTCAGTAGGTAAATGGATAAAGTATGGTATAACTGATAGAACATTATTCAGTGCTAAAAAGAATAAACTATCAAGCCATAAAAAGACTTGGAGCGTGAGCTGCTGGTAGCACAGTGGGTGGAGCATCAGCCTGGGATGCTGAGGACCCAGATTCGATACCCCAAGGTCACCGGATTGAGTGCAGGCTCACCCCGCTTGAGCACTGGCTCACCAACTTGAGCATGGATGGGGTCCCTGGCTTGAGCGTGGGATCACAGACATGACCCCATGGTCGCTGGCTTGAGCCCAAAGGTTGCTGGTTTGAGCCCAAGGTCACTGGCTCAGCTGAAGCCTCCCAGTCAAGACACACATGAGAAAGCAATCAATGAACAACTAAGGTGCCTCAATAAAGAATTGATGTTTCTCATCTCTCTCCCTTTCTGTCTGTCTGTCCCTGACTGTTCCTCTCTCTATCTCCCGCTATAAAAAAAAAGAAAAAAAAAAAGACTTGGAGAAACTTCAAATCCACATTGTGAAAAAAGCCATTTCAAAAGGCTATATATTGAAAAAAAAAAGGCTATATATTGTATGATTACAACCACAGTAATTCCTCTGGTCCCCATCTGTGGGCAATACTTCCAAGACTACCAATGGATGCCTAAAATCATGGACGTACTGTATCCTACACACACAGTTTTTTCCTATACATATATACCTATCTTAAACTTTAATTTATTAGGTACAGTAAAAGTAAGAAACAATAACTTATAATAAAACAGAACAATTATAACATTATATTGTCATAAAAGTTATGTGAATATGGCACTGTTAAGTAAAATTAGGATCACTCAAACACAAGCACTGCGATACCTTGATGGTTTATTTATTTATTTTAATTTCTTTTTATCTATTCATTTTTAGAGAGGAGACTCAGAGTGAGAGAGAGAGAGAAGGAGAGAGAGAGAGAGAGAGAAAGGGGGGAGGAGCTGGAAGCATCAACTCCCATACGTGCCTTGACCAGACCAGTGCAGGGTTATGAACTGGCAACCTCAGTGTTCCCAGGTCGACGCTTTATCCACTGCGCCACCACAGGTCAGGCTGATGGTTGATTTAATAACAGAGACAGCTACTAAGTACTAATGGACGAGTGCCATGTACAATAAGTCCTTACTCTAGGTTATCGACAGATTCTTAGAACTTCAGCCAAATGACATATAACAAAACCAATTTTACAATAAACTAATTGATATAAACAACAGTTAAGTCCCTAAGACATCTCATCGACAAAACAAAATGACGTTGAATGAAATTCTACTATTCAAGAACCTGCTTGCTGTACAGCATGGATACACACTGGACAAAGGGTAATTCACATCCAGGGAAGGAAAAAGCGGGACAGCAAGATTTCATCATGCTACTCAGAACGGTCCACAATTAACAACTTATGAATTGTTTATTTCTGGGATTTCTCACTTACTATTTTCAGACTGCAGTTGGCTGCAGGTAATTGGAACTGAATAAAAGTGAAACCACGGATGGGGTAGAGGTGGCTACTGTATACGACATTTTGAAAAGGCAAAACTAGGAAGAAAGTAAAAATAGCAGAGGTTAAGGGTAAGAAAGGATGAATAGACTGAGAACACAGGGTTTTCAGGGGAGTGAAATGAATTCTTTACAGCACTATAACAGTGGATATATGTCATTATACAGTTATCTAAACACAGAATGTCTAAAATCAAGAGTAAACCCTAATATTAACTATGGACTTTAGGTATATTGACATGTCAATGTAGGCTTATTGACTGAAACAAAGGTATGACCTTGGTTCAGCACATTGATGTTGAAGAGAGTTGTGTGTGTGGAGGGGGTAGGGGTGAATGAGAACTCTCGTTATTTTCCATTCAGTAACGCTGTGAACCCAAAACTGCTCTAAAAAATAATGTTTAGTTTTAAAAAATTTAATGAGGAAACATTTAAATATTTACTAAATATTTTTTAAACAGCATATAAGTAAATTTTATAGACTCCACAGCTATATTCCTTAGCTAATAATAATATAGTTTGTTATCTTCTGGAATATAAAAATTGGAAACTAATGTTCATGGTGTTATATGTACCTAATTATACTGAATTTATCCTGCTTTTCTACAAACATTGGTGGCTATATAGGACATTTCTTTCTTTTAGAATTTTCTGTGAAATGTTATCAAAAGTTTCTCTAGATAACATTTTAGGATCATCAGACATTCACTAAAAATAAATCTCACAAGGCAATCTAGAACAGAGGTTGGCAACTGTAGCCTGCAAGGCAACTGCAGTTTGTTGTCTATCTTTGTAAATAAAGCTTTATTGAAACACAGCCATGTCTAATTGTTCATATACTGCCCGAGGCTGCTACAACAGCAGCACTGAGTATAATGCTACAACAGCAGCATTGAGTAGTAGCTGTGACAGAAAATATAAGGTCCGCAGAGCCTAAACTTTTTACTACCTGGCTCTTTTAAAAGAAAAAGTCTGCACGCTTCTGAACCAGAATAAATAGTTGGTATTTGAAACTATTTTTTTAATTAAAAAAAAATATGGTCTTTTACACTTCTTTATTTGTACATGATAAGCAATGCAAACCACAATGCCTTCTTCTAATGAGGATTAAAGAATAACACTGATATAAAATAAATGAAAATAAGTGATAAGACAGACAATGGTTAGTGGAGACTCTAAACTCACAAAAAATTAAGAAATAAAACCTGAGTCATTAACTCAGAATTCAAGAAAAATTTTCCTAAGAGAATTAAAATTAATAATTTTAAGTATTGTCTAAAAACATAGTAAAATAAAGTATACCTGGTGTCCAGCCTTTACTTGCTTCAAAACACTTTCATAGCATACTTCATCCATGTTATTCAACTGCTGCACCTGTAAGTGTATAAACATAAAATATAACAATAAAGCAATTATTAACTTTCTAACTATAAACTGTTTATTACAGTGCATCTTTGTTTATTTTCATACTAGTTAGAATGCAGAAATAGTAAATGCAATGCAAATATCTAACATGAAACAACTCAAAAGAAACAAACAGAATATAATTTAAAAAATACAAATAAAACAAACACAATGTACAATTATTTTCAGAGTATTAACTTTCTAAAAGTGCCAAATATTTTTTTAAGACAATGATTATAAGGATAATATCTTATTTATAAATATTTTAGGATAACTTTATAGTCCTTTTCTCTACTTTTCTCAGACAAGCTCATCCTTCAGGATGTTTTTCTTTTATTTCATTTTATAAACTATAGAGTTTTCTTGTGTAATTCTCAAAATCACCAGAACATTACCAATAGAATGTCATGGTATATAAAACTGAAATCTAAAGAAACATACTGTGTCTGTAATGTATATGTCAAAAGATAGATAGTTTGCTATAGAAACATATTTCTGATTAATTGGAAGTTTAATATCAAATTCATGAATTAAAAAAGAATTTTATTTTCCCTATTAATGATGAAAAAGTTTCCAATAAAGAATGTGGTTAACTCAAAGCAGTAGGCATATGATACAGCCTGTATCTCTTAACATAACATTTACTAAGAGTTTGGAGGGGATGAAAATGGTATATATATCTGAAATGACTATGATTTAGATTTTTGGTTTAATAATGTAAACACTTTAGCATTCTGAAACTCATATTTTATACTAAGGTGGTTGAGATAATCACAAAATAATTTATTCCCTGATTTAAAAAAACTCCAAATAAAACTGTTAATAATTTTTCAGCATATTTTAGGTTGAGATCTGGCCAAAGTCATTACGTATTTCAAATGAGACCTGTCACACCCACTATTTTTCCATGTTATTCCATAAAAATTGAATCACATCATGAGTTTCTAAATGAAAACCCTATACAAATGTTTTTTTAAAGGAAATGACAGGTTAACAACTGGATAGAAAATATATTAAACAACAGACACTCTGGGGAAATACTTAATGATTATCAACTGTATATTATAGCTGAGTATAAAAATAATACATTTTAATAAGACAATAATCTATATTTATAATTATTTTACTGTTTATACTATATAAGTAAGACACCTGTAATATTTTTTAAAAATTTGCCATATTTCTAAACCTTCAAAATAATTATGATGGTTCATCATCTAACAGCATCCCTTTTATGATTATAATACTAACATACCATGGTAAAAATAATTTGAATTAAAGTAGCTTTAAGTGATTTTCCAATTTATATAATGAAATTAAAGAAAATAAGGTTTAAGTTGGTTGACAAACACCTGAAATTCTTTTCTCCTCTTCTGTTTCTTTCATTGATAACCATCTGCTGTAATTAAATGATAAGCCTGAAAGAACACTAGCTATCAAGAAACAGCTCTACATCTGCCCTAATGATACATTAAAATTAAATAAATATATATTAAGGTATGATTGGGAAAAAATCAGTGAGTAATACTAAAAAAACACTTGAGTAATTAATGAAGGTAAAATATGCATATGAGGACTATCACCATTTCATAAACTATGTTTATGTGCATAAGTCAGAAATGTCTCCCTACAATTCTAAAGGTATAATCTTACTTTATGCAATGCTGATGGAATGGAGTAACTGTTGTCATAGTTGATTCTAATCTTTTTTAGCTTAGTGTTTTATTTATATTAATGTACATTAAAAACGTCCCTAGTTTACGAATACAATTGTTTTTAAATAATACATTAACGATCAAGATTGACACAGTAACACATGATTCTATCTTTTTTTATAAAGAGGTTATATGGCCTGAGGACATTCTCTTGAAGATATTTCTTCTATAGAACAATAATTTGTTAAAAAGAATAAACATTTTAATGTATTAAAAATAAATTTCAGAAATGCTCCTTGCACATTTGTATACGAAAGTACACAAAAATTAGGGGATATTTCAAAATGAATATGAAACAATAAAAGAAAGAAGCAGTTGATTTTTTTTATTAAACAAGAACATCAGAAAAGCAAAGGACAAGTCAAAGAAAGTTGTTTGATTATGCAAATGAGATGCAAACTCAATTATCATGATTGAGAAGCAAGTGACATATTGGTGGGGGTAAACAGAAGCATGTCAAACTGGATGAGAGGGCCACACATTGACTGTTCAGTAGGGTGCGTGGTCACCCAAGACTGCAAAACCACACTGACAGCAATGGGGCACAGACAGGATCAGATTGTCCAGCAGTTCTTGTGGGATCCTCTACCACTCTTGCTCCAGGGCAACTTCCAGCTCAAGAAGTGTGTGGGAGGCATTGGACAGTTTGCCGGACGTCTTCTCAGTGCATCCCAAGCATGTACAATGGGATTCAGGTCTGGAGAATGTGAAGGCCAGTCCATGCATTCGATTCCTGCCTCCTGAAACATGTTGTTGAAGAGATGTGCACAGTGGGGCCTTGCATTATCATCCATGAAAAGAAAGTTGTTTCCAACTGCTCCAGCACAGGGTACTACTATAGGGTGCAGGACCTCATCTATATATCTGACAGCAGTCAGTGATCTGTTTCTGATGATGTGGAGGTCAGTATGACCACCAATGCTGATGCAGCCCACACCATGATTCCACGACCATCAAAGAATTCCCTTTCTCGCATGAAACGTGGATTCTCCCATGTTCCTCATTCACACCAGATTAGGACACAATGATTGTCAGGCTACAGACTGAACCATGACCCATCAGAGAAAAGGACAATTGACCACTCATCATAGGTCCAATGATTATGCTCATCAGACCACCTTCTATGAGTTCTACGGTGTACAGTAGATAACGAAATGCATACCATTTGTCATCGAGCATGCAGTTCAACACGAGGGAGCCAATTTTGTAAGGTCTGGGTGCATATCCATCGTCTAGTGGAAGCAAGAAATTGTCCCTGCAGTGCTGTTGCACTGCTGTGCCTGTTCCTTCTTGCCAACTAGGTCAAGTAGTAGTCATTTCTTGCTGTTGTGGCAGATGGGCAACCCTGCCCTCATCTTCTTCATACTGTGCCAGTCTTTTCACAGTGATTCCACAACCTGCTAATCATGCTTTGAAATGTTTCAAGTGCTGTTGCTACTGTCGTCTGTGTCTGAACAGCTTCAAGATGTCCTATGGCTTTCTAGGCTTCGCATTCAGGCAAATCGTGTTGCAGGGGCATTGCAAGGGCTGGAAAATCGCAAAATGCGCACTTTCAAGATCAGAGAACGTGCAGATACTCCAGTACTTTCAGCCTTTTGTATAGTGCATTTTCACCAATGAAATAAAAGTTGGTTTTGCATCTCATTTGCTAATTGAGTAACTTTCTTTGACTTGTCATTTGCTTTTCTGATGTTGTTTAATTAAAAAAATCAAATGCTTCTTTTTTTTATCACTTCATATTCATTTAAAAATATTCCCTAATTTTTGTGGGCAGTGTATAATTAATACAGTAATTATAAAACATTGTAAGTTAAATAAAGCACCTCCTTTAATAGTTGCTACCATAAAATTATTTTTCAATTGCATTTATTTTAGATTAATAATATACCAAAATATGTATTACTGGTTTAATGAGAGTCATGTTATTTCACATTGGCCTTCAATCGTATTAAAATAACTTTTTGAAATGTATATTCTTATACATAACTTGTATTTTTGGCTGAGAATACAAAATATACATTGATAACAGCAATGAAAAACTACTATTGAAGCAACATTTTGGAGGAGGAATTACTCTACTTACTACATATAGTTGACAAATTGCTTGACTTTGTCTCAGATGATATATCTGTAATGCTACTGAAATGGTCTTTTGAAGTCTCTAATCCCAAATAAATATTATACATCAACAGAAATATTTTTAGAAAATAAGTATAATTATTAAAATCAGTATTTACCTTATTTGTACTTTTAACCCCCAGGAATGTCTGTCCAAGAGGAACTGGTCGAAAACGGCCATCAAAGTAGAAAAGGCCAATGTAGGGATTAACATGTAAAAACGTAGCAACATCGAGGTAGTTGGGTAAAGTTGCAGAGAGTCCAAGAATCCTTATCATACTCTGTGTGGATTCAACCTATATAGATTACTTTAATTAATGTATGAGGTACATTCAATATATCTGGATTTTTACCATGTTTAAAATTAGCTTTAGTAAAGTAAGACACATTCACAATAAAACAAGATCCCACAAGAAATATAGAATAATAACATATAACCTAAAAGACAGATAATATGAAAGAAAACTGGCCTAAACCTGGCATTTGGAATAATATAAAATAATTGAAAATGTAAGTTTGGTAGATTTCCTGAACTGGAAAAATCCTCTTAATTAAATGTTTTCTTCTTTTTTCCTAAAAATGCATCAAGGTCACAAAAACCAGTAAATTCCACAAACTAAAACTAATCTAGGCCACATTCTCTGATGACAATGTTATATATCTAGACAAATAAATCAAGAGATGGCCAAAAAATTTTATTCACTTGATAATTAAAATATATTATTATGATTGCATGATGCCACTATCAACACTTCATAGCAGTTTTCTGAAGAAGCTTCTATTAAGTTTGCTCAATCAAGAAGACTTATTGGGTATAAGCAAGTAGCCCAATGTGAGTAATATGAATACTTTCAGAATCATCTATCCATCAACATGGGCTTAGGAGCTAAGCTTTAATCAACTGGGATACAGTACTGAATTAAGACTCAGATTCACACATATAGATATATATGAATGAAAATTGAAGCACAAATAAATATACATTTTATCATGAACTTGTTTTTACTAAAGTAATCTTGTAGATATCACCAAAACCAAAACCAAAACTAAAGAACTCTAAATAAGATAATCACATTCATTATTTAAGAAATCTCTTTTACATGTTGTGATAAGAATCCTTTATAAGGATTAGAATGATGATTTTTAATTACACAATGGTTCTAAGTAGTATTGGTGGTGATTTCTAGGGAAATAAAGCTGATTTTTGGTTTTAAAATCACTATATACAAAAGTTATTAAATATATTTTAAGTTCTTTTAAAAATACATGATTCTCTACAAACACCAGAGATACTTTTCTGCTAAAAATCCATTTTTAAAAATACTATTTTTTAATCTTAAAAATATAATCTTATCATTTGAAATACAGATAAGATTGATACTTTGTTTTAAACAGGGATAATTTGGAATTTTATATCCTAAGCCAAATTCAAAGCTCTATACCGTGATGGCGAACTTATGACACGCGTGTCAGCACTGACATGCATAGCCATTTTCGATGACACACAGAAGTATGGGGCCGCATGCCGAGAAGGACATTTCATCCTCGGCTCTTGCATGGCCAGGTGCAGTAGCCGAGGATAAAACATTTGCTGTAGTGTAGACACTCTGTGCCGGAGGTCTGTAGGCCAAAATATTTTTGTTATTTAAACTATAAATATCGTGAAATTATGGTTTTTTTCTCGAAGTGACACACCACCCGAGTTACGCTCGGTTTTTAGGCGGATTTTGACACACCAAGCTCAAAAGATTGCCCATCACTGCTCTATACACTATATAGATTCACCTAAAACTAATAATTGTTAAAAACTATTTTGCAGCTGCCTCTTTATCATTAGCTCCAAAACTGGGCAGTAAATTTTTACGTTTTCCCTTACATAAAATCTAAGTTTGAATAAACTCCCTACTAACAACTGAAAGCAGTCAAAAAGACAATATTAATTCAATATTGTTAAATACAATAAATTTGGCCTCCTCTTTTCCAAATTTCTTTCAATCATGGCAAGTGTTTTGTGAATTTAGTTCCTAATACCTCCATGCAACTCAAACCAGAACAGAATCTACCCTGCATTAGAATAGCTCTCTGTGGTGTTTGTTAGTTACCAATGTTGAAGTGCTAAGTAAAACACTGCCATCTACTGGGATAATCTGGTAATCACAAGAACAAATAAAACAGGTACTTTGCTATTTAATAATAGTTTTGAGCACTGTGTTAGTATTTTGGAAATATGTGAAGAATCACACAGACCCTTCTATCAAAAAGGAGATTAAATTCTATCTATTATGGATACAAATGAAAGTAGTGTTAATTATAGTGAGCTGTGAAATTATAAGGAAGACTGATAAGTGCTTAAACTGTACAAAGAAAGGGACTATAAAGGAAATCAGAAAAGGTGAAATTCATTGAGTGGTGAACTACATAGAAGTAATGTTTGGCAGATTCAAAAGAATAGTAAGTTTTCAACAGATGGATGTGTAGAATAACGGAGTTATATAATTTTGCATTTATAGCCCTAATCTCATAACCAAAAATATATTCTTATTTAAGTACGACTAGTTTTATCTTTGAAAAAGGATCAGTAGTACTGGAAAGAAAGTGGACAAGAAACAGTTTTGTGTGGCTGGAAGCTATTGTAGCTAAACAATATGTAGAAGATAAAATTAGACAGATCAGGGCTTCAATAGTCTTAAATATCCAACTAAGGAATTTGAATCTCTTTTTTAAGGTAATAAACAGCAAATCATAAAAACTCATGAACATATAGTAGTGATAAACTATATAACTGAAATATGATTATATTATGAAGATGCCAATATGTAGGATAGCTTTATATCTATATTACAAACTAAATGTTGTATATTTTATATCATATTAATACATATTTATGTAATTATATTACATATAGTAAGCCAATAATATAATTTTTATATATTTATTTTTATATTTACCTGTATAAATTATATTTATAAATTACATATACAAAATTATACCATTATGCACTTATAAATAATTTACAAAATATTTATAAATTTATGATTGTTTCAAAATAGATATGATACATAATGTTGCATGTGGGTCTGTGTACATACATACAGATCTGTTTTCTTGCTCAACTGCGAATGCTCAAAAAATAAAGATGTCCCAGTCAAATTCCCTTGTAAACACGCTAACAAGAGATCTCCGTAAAGGTACTATTGATATTTATTGACCTCTAATGTTCATAGCTGCAGAAAAGTCCTTATTTTTGTAATGCTTTTAGTTGATGGATGCGGTCTCTCTAGGTGGATCAATCTAAATAAATCTAAAATATAGATTCATGTGGCATATGGTTCCCTGAAAAACATCACTAGACTATGTAAGTACCAGGGTATAAAATCAAAACATCTCGTGATCAAAAATAATTATTTTCTGTGTAAAGGATACCGTGCATACTTTTTTGAGATCTCATATGTGGTAAATAGTAAACATGCCCTAAAACCTCTAATCCCAACCCTACTAAAATATCGGTAAGAGAGGACTCATTGTGGCCAGAAAGGACCTGGAGAGCAATAACAACAGTTTGACTTCCCAAGGTTTTCTTATCAGTGTCTAACAAATACCTGTATTTTATTTTTATTTTTTTTTATTAATCCGAAGTGAGAAGCCAGTGGTGGGGGTGGGGAGTGTGTGCGTGGGGGGGACAGACAGATTCCCACATGCAACCAATCGGGATCCACCCAGCATGCCCATCAGGGGGCGAAGCTCGGCCCCTCTGGGGTGTTGCTCTGTTGCAATCGTAGCAAACTGGTGGGCTACAGCAGAGTGAGTGACCCCTTTCTCAAGCCAGCAATCGGAGCCATTCTAGCGTCTGAGGTGGAGGCCATGGACCGGGCCATGGCCTCCACCTTTGCTCCAATGGAGCCTTAGCTGTGGGAGGAGAAGAGAGAGACAGAGAGGAAGGTGAGAGGGAAGGGTTGAGAAGCAGGATGGGTGCTTCTCTTGTGTGCCCTGGAAAGAAATGGAACCGGGGACTTCCACACGCCCAGCCAATGCTCTACTGCTGAGCCAAGCAGCCAGGGCCACAATACCTGTATTTTTTTAAATTATTCTAAATTGGACATCAGCAAAAATCTGAGTTTTATGTGTCTTACTTTGAATAGTTCAACCTTTCGTATTATATGTATGTATATCTGTAATGGTGTCTATATACATATTTTTAATTTATGTTGTAAGTAGTAAACATGCCCTAAAAGCTCTAATCCCAACCCTACTACAAAACTAGTTTTACAGCTTGTGCTCACTAAATGAATAAAAGATAATAGAAATATAGTGTGCTTTTCTTCACACAATTGTGCCATATATAGGACAGCTTGCATTTTCACTAACTAGAACATGGATTTTTTTTTTTTTTTTGACAGAAACAGAGTGTCAGAGAGAGAGAGAGAGAGACAGAAAGGGATAGACAGGAAGAGAAAGATGAGAAGAATCAATTCTTCGTTATGGCTCCTTAGTTGTTCACTGATTGCTTTCTCATATGTACCTTGACGGGTGGGCTACAGCAGAGAGAGTGACCCCTTTCTCAAGCCAGCAACCTTGGGCTTCAAGCCAGCGGTCTTTGGGCTCAAGCCAGTGACCCTGGAATCATGTGTATGATCCCACGCTAAAGCCAGCGACCCCGCGCTCAAGCTGGTAAGCCTTAGCTGAAACCGGATGAGCCTGCACTCAAGCTGGTGACCTCAGGATTTCAAACCTGGGTCCTCCACGTCCCGCCAGGTCAGGCTAGAACATGGTATTTTTTAAGCCTAGTTCATATAGCTCTACCTTATTTCTTTTAAAGGTCACAAGTAGCATTTTATTATATGAATGTAATATAATTTATCAAACTATTTCTTGTGTTGGATTTTGGATTGTTTCCAACATATTTTACATTAACAAGTAGGTTTCAGTGAATACTAGTGCTAATATTCTGTTTGTGCTATTATTTCCATATGTTAGATTTCTAGAAGTAAAAACACAGACTTGATTTTAATGGGTACTTTCAAACTACATTCTTTTTCTTTCGCTAGCCTGATAGAAATGTCTCATGGTAATTTGGATTCTTTTTAAGTATATTTTCTATGATTCTCAGTACTTTTATTTCTATTATAAAATATTTTTTTCTAAACTGTTTTTAAAACTTATATTTCTTATTAATTTATAAACATCTTTTAAATACAATGAACATTTAAGCTTTATTTTATGAATTACAAATAATTTGTTATTGTATCTTACATTTTAACTTTTCTGAAGAAAGGAGTCTTTACTGGTCAAAGTTTTTAATATTTACATAGTCAAAGGTGCCTCATTTATAACCTTTGAAGTTTGCATTTTGCTTAGAAATTCTCCACCCAAGGTTATTAAAAATGCTCTTATATTTTTATAAAGCACTAGTAATTTTGTTTAATATAGTTGAATCATTAATACATTTAAAATTTTATTGTGATTTGCCAGTGAAAAGATTATTTTAATACATTTTAAAATGCAATATAATTTCACAAAGTTTTATACTCCCTTTTTAATATTAAATCCCCATATCTTGATCTGGATCAGAGATATTAAGAATATAAAATATTAAAAAATTGATATCTAATTACTGGGGAAGAAAGACTGTTAAGGAAGGGAGAAAAGTTGAGTTTGACTTCAGAATTTGGACCTAAGAACCAAGTGGATTGTGATGTATGTATCAACACTCAGGAGAGATGACATAGCTTCTGACTTATTAAGCAAGAGATGTCTATGGAATATCAAAGTAGAAACATACAACTGCCTTTGGATACGCTAGAAGTTAGAAGGGATATTTGGATTATATAAAAAGATTTATATGACATAGGCACAGAAGTGTGATTTCCCTGGGTATATATTTAGAATTAAAAAGATGGCATGTAACAGAGTCTTAGGGGATACAAAATTTCAAGGGTGAGAAGGAACAGCAAAGGAGCCTGGGAAAGAAAAGTTAAGCACGTTAAAAAATAAAAAAGCAAGTAAAAAAAATCAGGGCAAGGTGGCATCAGGAGCCAGAGGGAAAAATGTTTCAAGACTGAGGAAATGGTGAATAAATCAAATATAAAAATGGGTAGCATTAAAATATTTTTTAAGTAATAAATTGGTTTGAGCCTGACCGGGCGGTGGCGCAGTGGATAGAGCGTCGAACTGGAATGCAGAAGGCCCAGGTTCGAGACCCCGAGGTAGCCAGCTTGAGCGCGGGCCCATCTGGCTTGAGCAAAAGCTCGTCAGCTTGCACCCAAGGTCGCTGGCTCCAGCAAAGGGTTGCTCGGTCTGCTGAAGTCCCGCAGTCAAGGCACATGTGAGGAAGCAATCAATGAACCACTAAGGTGTCACAACGGCAACGAAAAACTAATAATTGATGCTTCTCACCTCTCTCCGTTCCTGTCTGTCCCTATCTATCCCTCTCTCTGACTCTCTCTCTCTCTCTGTCTCTGTAAAAATAATAATAATAATAATACATTGGTTTGAGAACTATTCTTTAAATTTGCTAACTGGCAATCCTGGTAATAACATTTTTTTTTTAATTTTCTTTGTTGGAACAATACACTGAATGCAGTGGTTCTGAAGTCAGAAGGGAAACAGTGAATATGGATTACTATTTCTAGAAACTAGGTAGTAAAAGGAGCTTTATTAAGCAGAAGCTGTTGGAGAGGGATAGGTTTGAGAGGTGTTTTGCTAAAGAGAGAAGGACTTCACAATTCTTTTAAGCTGATACTATCTATGCTCACTGAGAGAGAGGAGTTCAAGACACAGGAGAAAAGGGTAAATAATGGGAGTTAAAGGAATGAATGAGGCCCAAGGCAAGGGGCGAAGGGGCCTCTGATTATAGGACAAGGAATGGAACAGTGTATATAGCTACAGGGAGGGACTTGAGTGTTTTTCTGGATGGGGAGAAAAATAAGTGCTAACTGAGGATGTTTAAGAATAAAAGCCTCTACTTTCATTCAGGAAAAAGCATTGTTATATAAGGATGAGGCATGATAGGATGGGGAAGAGTGAGGAAGAAGTCTAGTGAAGCCTGGAAACAATCACTGTAGAAAAAAAAAGAAGAAAAGCTGCTGAGGATTTACAGGGTAATCCCAACAATCCAGTTGAATTCAGTCCACGAAGTATGCAGCCCCAGTCTCCATCACTGTAGAATCTCTGCTTATGTTTAGTAGTCTGGTTGGAAGCACAGACACCATTTGACTTATGGCTGAAACTGTGCCAGATAGTTGGGGGATAAGTTAAGATTATTAACAAAAGAAAAATTGGTCCAAGAGTCTACACTGTTGAGAGAAAATATGTAGCCAGAAGACTATGAATCAAAGACAACAACAGTTTTTCTTGAGAGTCAAGAAATTAGAATTCTTGATTAGGTTGAAAAAACTACTGTTCACTATTATCCATACATGCACAAGTTAATAACAAACATAATTTTAATAATCATTGGTATTCTAAGATATATTTCCACTTAATTAAAAGAGGAGCTAACAGAAAATAATCACAAGACATTGGTGAATCTACCAATTTTGGTTTGGACTACCATATTTATGAGTAACCACAAAAGTCTAAAACTAGAAACGATATGGATATGTCCCTTTTAAAAAGTAATTATTGAGATTATGCATTTTAGGTGATTATATCTCATCTTATCTAGTATATCAGAAAAATAGAAATTGTCCAGATATATTTTTCATCGGAAAGAGTTTGACATGGGGAGGAGAGAATCAGAAGAAATCTCTAATATTCTCCCATGGCCTACAACAGTAATGGGCAATCTTTTGAGTTTGGTGTGTCAAAATTCGACAAAAAACCGAGCATAACTCAGGTGATGTGTCACTTTGAGAAAAACGGCCTAACCGGAAGTCCCAGAACTAGATGCTCTGTGCCGGAGTCCTACTGTTTTGGCCTACAGACCTCCGGCACAGAGTGTCTACACTATAGAATATGTTTTATCCTCAGCTACTGCACCCGGCCGTGCAGGAGCCGAGGATGAAACATCCTTCTGGGCATGCGGCCCCATACTTCTCTGGTATGCAGCCACATGTCAACAAAAATGGCTACACGTGTCAGTGCTGACACGCGTGTCATAGGTTCTCCATCACGGGCCTACAATATTTTAATACTTCTTAGTCAATATTTGATTTAGCTCTGCAATTTAGGTATAGAAGTTTTCTAGTATTTATTTTGAAGTGACTTCAATAAAGTAGGACTTGGAAAATAGGGTACTTTTAAAATGAAAATATAATAGCTGAAGTTTTCTCTATAGTAAAATTAACTTTATCCCCATAAACAATAAATATTAATATTTCTTTGAATGCTACATTTAAGTCTAAAAAGTTACTCATCACTTCAAAATAAGCTTTTAAGCAACTTCTTACCTGTCGTAAAGTACGTGCCACTATGCTTTCTAATACTGGTCCCCTATCTTCATGCAACAAATGAACTTCATCAAGAATAAGTAGCTTTACAATTTGGGAAAGAGCCACATCCCCAACACTCTTTCTTGTCACTACATCCCATTTCTCTGGTGTGGTCACAAGCATCTGTAAGACAAGAAAAGATCATCAAATTTAAAAGGTAAAAAAGTCACTAGATTATTTCAACTTTGTGTCATTTTATAAAGAAATATAATTGGCCACCTATAAATAGATCAAATAAAAAGTGTTAAAAATATACCAGAATCATGTCCAATTTACTATAGGCAATGGTTCACTTCGCAAGGACCTTTCTCTGAGTTTTCATATTAAACAGTTATTTAAAACCCAATAGGTTGACCTGTGGTGGTTGTGCTGTGGATAAAGCATCAATCTGGAATGCTGAAGTTGAGGGTTTGAGACCCTGGGCTTGCCTGGTCAAGGCATATACAAGAAGCAAGTTGATGCTTCCTGTTCCCCACCCCATCCTTTCTTTCTCTCTCTCGCTCTCTCTAAAATCATTAAATAAGAAATATTAAAAAAATAAAAATAAAAAACTCAATAAGGTAGTCAGTCATTAAAATATAGGGTGAAGTGTTACAAAACAGACAAGGTTTTTTAAAAAGCATCTTACAATATAGAAAACAAATGACATTATCTTTTATATCTGCATAGGCTGATAATGGCTTTTATTTTAAAATGGACAAAGAAGTAAACAAAATATTAAGTGGAAATAAAAAAGAAACCAAGAATCCACTCCAGGAATGGTCACCTTTTTGTACCTATCCAAATTTAGAGAAATCCTGATTGTTGATACCTAACTTTTTTAAAATGTCCTTTAATATCAATTATATATGCAGTACTTTTTATATTAAAAACCAATATTCACACTAGAGCATAACTGGCAGATAATAGGGACCCAAACAGTGTGCCAGTACTGGTCCAGAGCATACAGAGCAGGAGCAGGCCCAGGGATTAAGAACTTCACAGAAGCAGACCATCTGACATGAAGCTTTGATTACCTACATATCTATTTGTTTTATACATGTTGAATTATTTGTGCCTCCTAAAAGCATACTGTAGCAGAAAAAAAAATTGACAAGTATAATAACATCTACTAGAATCACATTACAATAGGAAGTAATCCTGTAAGTGTATAATTCAAAGAACACAGGAGGTAACAAATCAAAACCAAAGCTATTCTTAGCCACTATATCAGATTACAGAGACCGTTGATAATCACAACACAACTGAGCCATGAAGAGGTTAACTGATATGGTGGTCGATCGTTCCATCAACATTTTTGTCACATTACGCCACATCTGTTTTGAAGTCACCCATGAGGATGATAATAATCTTTACTTTTTTTAGATTTCAAATACTAAATAAATGTTAACAAATGTACAATCCAAATTTGTTGATAAAAAATATTACATTATTAATGACATCACTGTTATCATTTTGAATATTTTCTCCCATTCTGTAGTTTGCCTTTTCATTTTGCTGATTGTTTCTTTTGCTAGATAGAAGCTTTTGCACTTATTTTTCAATGCACTTGTTTATTACTGGTTTTGTTTCAAGTGCTTTTGGTGTCATATCCAAACAATAATCCCCAAGACCAATATAAAAATCATTTTCCCTATATTACCATTAAGTAGTTTTACAGTTTCAGGTTTTACAACAAGTCTTTATCCATTCTGAGTTGCATTTTATGAAAGATAGGTATTCATTTTCAGTCTCCTGCCTAGGTATGGTAATTACATTAATGTTTTCACTTCAGAAAAATTTATCAAGCTGCTCGATACAATTGTTGCACTATAGTGTATATATATTTTATTTCAGCAACAGTAAGCTATGTATATACATGCTTTCATAATATATAACTTATAATGAAAAACAAAAATATATATACAGACATGTACAAGTAAAAGGTGAATAAGAATTTGCCACAAAAAGGAAAAATAAAAATTCCAGGCTATGAGAAAAAAAATAAACAAATAAGCAAACATGTTTTTGTGCTTCTAGCATGCATTGTTCTTGTATATCTCTTGTGTGGTCATGTGTAAACATGTCTATGTGTACTGCAAGCATTTTGACAGAGACCAAATATAAAATTTTCTATGTCCAAATCCTTCAACCTATTAACTGAAAATACTTTCTTTTTAAAGTACAGATGACAACTTCTAATTTAGGCCAATTTCCTTCTACTTATATGTCTTCTCATCAACCAGAAGCCTAGATAAGCACCAAAAGAAAAAGATAAAGAAGTTCAATATACTTGTGGGAAATCTTTGACCAAAGAAGACAAATTAGACACAATATACTGTACAATCCACATACTTCCTTAATGTGTTGTTCTCATTGCTCCCTATGTAAAACAAAATACATCCTTGTCTTTTCATATTTTTCATAACTAGCTCAGTCCATAACGCCTTCTAATTCCAATAAATTAATTCATTATATAGAAAAACAAAGTCCTGAAATTATTATTACTCTCAGCAATGCATTTACAACCTCAGAAACAGATAAATTATCTGATCTTTAAAGATCATCTGTTTTTATACTTAACAAATCCTGTTATATCTCTCATAAAGTTTTGCAAGTCATATTGATATTATACTGAATTTTAACATTTTTAAAATCATTTTTACTCTTGGTGTAATCTTTTTCTATGAGGAAGAAAGGAGGTCAGAAGATTAAGGAAAATGTCTCCATATAACACACAGACACAGAAACTGTGGTGATAACTGGAGAGAAGGAGGGGTGGTAAGTGAAGTGAGGGCAAAGGGGGATAAACGGGGAGGGAGGGGACTTTGCTTTGGGTGCTGGGTGCACGATGCAGTGTGCAGATGATGTTTACTTAGTTGTACACTTGACACCTGTATGGTTTTGTGAACCAATGTCACCTCAATAAATTCAATTAAAAATTAAAACTAGATTTAAAATATTGGATAAAATGTTATCTATAAAAAATAAAAAATTTAAAAATAAAAGTATACTTTCTTGACATTATAGTATTTAAAAATTATTTTGAAACTTTCATATTTAGACTGCAGAAAATTAGAAAAATGTTTAAGCTAATTACATAAATGACTTTTTTATAAATCAGAATGGTAAAAAATATATACTCATTGAAATCTAAGAGTATATTACCATATTGCATGAAATCTCAGCAGCCATTGATTATGAATCACAACATTATTTTGAGTGTCACTAGTAAGTTAAAAAGAAAGGCACTATGAAGTAAATTTTTAAAACATGTCTTACACTTGATGAAATATGAATCATTTAGTAGAAAATGTTAGAATCTATTAACTAAGCTAAAGAGCAATATTCATGAGTGCTTGCTTAATATATCTTCTGTGCTGAAAACAGCGTGGGGTTGTTACAAATCACATTCTAATGCTATATATGTAGACGAGGCAACAGTTGGTTTAGAATATATAATCACATACCTACTCAGGCAACAAGCTTATAAAATTATATGAATATTTTGACTTAAGATTGAATCTAAATGTCATATGGTTTAGATTCCATAAACACACATATAATTAAAGTTATATTAACCTCTGCTCTACATATGTCAGCTCTGATGGATGGCAACAGTCCCTGTAATGGAATCTGACAGCTTGCACATTATACCTGCCCCTTAGGACACTACAACAAATCAGTTAGTTCCAAGTACTTCTTTTCTACATTTTTTATGTTTCTTCCTCTCCCATCAAGTCACATGCATGAGTGTGCACTTACACACATAAAGCACAAAGTCCTCTGAAGTACCCAGTTACATTTATTTCAAGATGACAACTTTTAATTATAAAATGAAAATATAAAAATTAATTAGGAAATCTTCAAATATAGAGGTATTCTTCCTACATATTCTTTGTTGAAAAGTTATGATATGGTCAAGGTAAAGCAGAAATAATGTAATCTTGGTATTTCCATGTTTTAAAAAATTCTGTACTATTTTTAGTTAAAAATTTCATAAGTAACATTATGTAAAGAAACAAAGTATAATTCAATAAAACATTCTAAAACTTCTGAAGGAAGAGAGCATGGACTTCTGGGAGTAGGAGATAAAATGTTCCCATAATATGCAATTCAAAATTGAACATTTAAGAAAATACTTTCTAGACAACATGTGTTTACAGCTAGAGTAGAATTTTCCTTACAGTTCTTTTTGTTGATTTAAAACAGTTTCCAATAATCCCAGAATATACACACTGAAGTCTAGGGTCACTGACATAAGCTTGTCAAGAATACAGTCCTTTAGTTTTACCTTAAAATTTAACTAATACAATAGAGAAAAATACAAAAATGTTTTATACTGCAATGTGTATAAGTCATAAAGACCTTGCTCTCATTCTAACTGCTTGTCCATAATAACCCAGGAATTTATTGCAGTAAAGACTGGTAGAGCAAGGATCTGAGACTACTCAAAAGTATTCCCCTCCTGCTCACTCATAAAGACAAGTTCTTGCCACGTGATTAATCTGTGGCAGAAATTTGACCTATGGAAAGGTAATATAAAAACACATTCTGCAGAAAGTTCCCATGTATCAGACATTTTATTTCTCTTTACTTCCTTGATCATGATTGCAAAAATTACAAATATTAAGAAATACTCAATAGAACTATAAATTAATTCTTTGAGAAAATTTTTCTAACTTTATTTGATAATATAATGGAAGAAAATAAAAATTGGGTTAGCCTCATCATCTTTTCCAGGTTTTTGGCTGCCAACAGTTATATTTATGTGACAAAATCCTTTATACAGGTTCAACCCCAATATCTGTAGGATAACGGTTAAGATGTACAAAATACATAAATAAAAAAACAAGATATAAATACCAGAAAGAATACTAAAAGCTGAGACCTATTATTTATTGACAATAATTAAAACAATAAGAAATTTAAATATTTTACGTATGTCATTAGATAGCCTTTGAAAGCCAAAGAAAATACTCATTTTAAGAAATCTGGAATTACAAAAGACCATAGAGTTAGTTTAGCTTTTATTATCCAATACATGTCATAATCCTGACAAAAATAAATAGTTTTTCAAAATGATACTAACATTTATGGTTAGTGATTTCCTACCTTAAAACTTGGTGGCAGTTTTTTTTTTCCCTAAAATTTAATAAGTAACTAGCATACTCAGGATGATCATAGATGTCCCTGATGGTTTATCTTTACTTCCTTATTTAAAAGCAGTAGTTTATATATAGGAGTGTACTTTTTACTCAAAGCACTTCAATGTACTTTATGAGTAGTTTTTAAACCTTGCAAAAGTAAAAATAATCAACACTAAGAATTCCATGCTTATTTATAGCTTATCAATAAAAGTAATGAGACATTCTTCAAATCAGAACTCTTATAACTTCTTTTAAAATATATATATTTTTTAATTTAATGATTTTACAGAGTTAAGGGAGAGAGGAAGAGAGCAAAAGAGAGACAAACATCAATTTGTTGTTACACATATCTATGCATTCATAGGTGCCCCGACCATGGATTGAGCCCACAACCTTGGCATATAGGGATGATGCTCTAAACAACTGAACTAACTTGCACGGGCCTCATTACTTCTTAACGGTATGTCTTCAATGAAGAAAAGTAATCTTGGCAGATAATTTTTACATTTCATCAAAGGATTTTAAAGTTGGTAGCCTTCTACCTTCATATGTATAAACACATGGTTAAGTGTATTAAAACAAATCATTGTTCTTAAGAGATCAACAACTTTCACATTTTAGGTTCTATTCCCATTGTTTAGCTATCTCTCCTAATAAAAGTTTAAAAATTTATTTTGGTTATTAGCTGCTTAATTATAGGAAATAAAAATGCAAGCAGAAAAAATAAGAAAAAGCAAACTGTTTAGAATTACGAAGGACTGAAAAATCATTGCCATCAAACTCATACTAATTATGCTTGTGCAGTCAATAGAAAATTTAAGCTTAAACAGTCAAAAATCACCTTCATATTATAAAAGAATGTTTTTTATTCTGTCTTGGAAATAAGCACTATTAAAAACAAATCCCAAAACCAAACAAAGAAGACAACTAGGGAATTAAGAAGCAACATTATAACAAATGAAATACCACACTAATTTCTAAACTAAATCAATATATCAGAATATTTATATTTTATCACTAAGAGTAGGGCTTCCAACCAGTTCAAAAACTTATCTATTTAAGTAGCTTAGTGAATAGTGATTTCAAATGATTAGCATCCTTCACTTATTTATGCAAAAGATATATAGTATTTTAATGAGCTAGATCAGGGGTCCCCAAACTATGGCCCCCAGCCACACTTCTGGAAGGGGCACCTCTTTCATCGGTGGTCACTGAGAGGAGCATAGGATGCATCCGCACCCATAGTTCCCATTGAAATACTGATCAGTTTGTTGATTTAAATTTACTTGTTCTTTATTTTAAATATTGTATTTGTTCCTGTTTTGTTTTTTTTATTTTAAAATAAGATATGTGCAGTGTGCATAGGGATTTGTTCATAGTATTTTTTATAGTCCGGCCCTCCAACGGTCTGAAGGACAGTGAACTGGCCCCCTGTGTAAAATGTTTGGGGACCCCTGAGCTAGATAAATGATTTCATATGGAATGTTCCAAATGTCCTAATACATGGCAGAAGTTCAGACCTTTACAAAACCCTAAACTGAAACAAATCCTTTTGTGCTGATAAGTCAACACTGTGTATCATTTTCACTTCCTCTTAGTTTTTTGTATTCCATGTTTTATTAGGTGACTTAAGTTTATGTTCTCTTTTTTAGCTCTTAATACCAAACCGAACACTGAGTGAGAGGGAAGTCAGCAGGAGGGAGTGGTGATTATTGTAAGGAAGCTGTAAAACTACATTGTTATTTTCTAAGCAAAATATAATCAACATAGTGATATGGCAATTTCAATCCCTAGATACATAATATAAAGATATATGGACTAAAGTTAAACTAGTTTTAATATGACTACAAATAAGTTAAAGAAATAACATCAAAATTAAGTTTATAATGACAGCTAATAAAATGACAATTTGATGAAAATGCTATTCCCAGTTACTAATTTAAATGTGTTAAAATATTTGTGTCCAACAGGGTTGTTTTGCAGTCTTCAATGTTAAGCATTTATGTCATTTTTTTCAAAACCTGTTGGGGTTTTTATTTCCTATTATATATGTTTTGTTTTTAGTAGACATTCCAGTCAATCATGAACATTTTTTGTTTTTTCTATTAAGAAAAGTTTGAAAACAATATAAATAAAGATCTAAGCAAGAGTTAAATAAAACATAAAATACTGTGAACTACTATGGAGAGTGGGTTCTCTGGACTCTTGGGAGCTAAAAATGGAAATTCTCAAGTATAGAGTTGAGAGCTGTATCAAAATAGGTTCGGCACTGGTGAAGTCTAATGTTCGTAAAAATTTCCTTAAAATGAAGACCAAAGACTGTAAACCTAAATCCAATAAAAGAAGAGTGGCTTAGCGACACTTAGCTGCTTCTTTCTCCACCATGTAGAACCTTGTACACGGAAACTATATGCCCCATGTTCACTGGTTCAGCTTCTGTCCTCTATATTGCCATAATACTTCCTTTAAGCACTCTGTCACTGTCAAACAGAAGTCTCTGTGAAAATAGAAATGTTCTGTATCTATATTATCTAACTCAGTAACCACTGGTGATTAATAAACAGCTGAAATGAGGTTAGTGCAAATGAGAAAAAAAAATTTTAACTTAATTTTATTTAACTTTAAATAGTCACATGTGGCTAGTGGCTATATTTAACATCCCTACACTATAATCCCAATTTAATGAAGAATGCATGGGAGGTTTGTGTGTGGTCCTTTCCAACCATCAGCAATCTACTTTGTATGGTTACTTAATATAATTAAAAGTGTTGTAGGCATACTTCTATTGACATGAATAGCGAGCTATTCATGGTATATTGTTAAATAATGAAAAGGGCAAGATATAAACAGTTCATTTGAATAACTTTATTAAAAGATAGCTAATGCTTATTAAGAAATCATGAGCCAAACACTGTCCTAAACACTTCACATGTATATAATCAAGTAATTTTAATGTACAACTATGACATAGTACCCTGAATTAAATATATGAATATATCTTAGCACAAAAATGAGAAGTATGTACTTGTAATAACTTGTGATTAGGCATGTTATGTAATTTTGGTTACTCTATTATTAAATTTGTCTATAATAAAGAAATATGCATTAAAATGAGAAGGAAAATCTATAAAACTAAAAGTTTAAAAAGTAATTAAATATCTAAAAGGAATCTATAATCCTACAGTTTTGTGGGTATTTTTTTCTCTACATTTAAAACTCTTATAATCTCTTTTCAGTCAGTTAGGCTTGTATGCCATTAAAGCAATGTACTCAGGGGGTCCAAGTTTTGCAAAATAATTCCAAATAAACAGCTACAAATATCCAAGTCATACTTTTATAACTTGTTCTCTCTACACTCTATAGTTTCTAGATAAAAATGCAGTTATAGATGGGAATTGTTATCAAAATAAATCAAAACATATAGAAGTTATATGAAAATGAGAAGACCTGGAATATATAAAAATAACATTGAAATAAAACAAAGTTGGAAGACTTAAATTATCTGATTCCAAGATATATTATGTAGTTACAGTAATCAAGACAGTATGATATTACATAAAGATAAACCTGCAAGTCAATGGAACAGAACAGAATCCAGAAATAAAGCCATATATATATAAGGTGAATTAGCTTCTCCAAGGTAATTCAGTGGAGAAAAGATAACTATGTCAACACATGGTCCCAGAACAGCAGGTATTCATAGGCAAAAAAAAAAAAAAAACAACAACAAAAAAACCCTCGTCCCCACTGTTTTTGTATTTTTTTTAGTTTTTGTTTATTGATTTTAGAGAGCGAGCTGATGGAAGAAAGAAAGAGAAACATCTACTTGATGTTCCATTTTTTATGGATTCATTGGTTGATTCTTATGTTTGCCCTGACCAGGATCAAACTGCAACCTTGGAGTAGTGGGACAACACTCTAACCAACGAAACTACCCAGCCTGCACCCCTTACCTCTATCTTACACAAAGATCTTAAAATGAGCTTAAAATGGATCACAGCCTAAAACTATAAATATTGTAGATTAAAACACAGGAGAAAATCTTATCATGGGGTTGGCAACATTTTTTTTTTAAAATAAGATGCACAAAGCAGAAATTCTAAGAAAAGCCAGTAAGTTAGGAGTATATAAAAATTCAAAGTGTTTACTTTTCAAAAGATACTGTTATGGACATGTAAAGAAAGCCTACCAAAGAAAGAAAATATTTGCAAAGCACATATTCAACAAAGACTTCTATATATCCCAGCCTAGAGCTGATGGAACTCAAAACTTGGGAAGCTAAAGAGTGCAGGACACACTCCAAAACAAAACAAAACATAACGAAGATCTGAGAACTTTTCCTAGGAAAATAACAGAAAGGGACAGCCTCATAAACAGAACCTTTTGAACAACACTAGCCAAACACCATGAAGGAAAAAAGTACTCCTCCCAACCTCACTATGCACGGAGACTGCCACCAGAGACATGTATGGAAAAAGTCCTTACTCATATTCCAGCCAGGAAGTAACAGGTAAGAGTTAGATTTAAATAGGAACCAGAGTCTCCTAACATAACATCCCCAAAGTCCAGGGTACAACTGAAAATAACATGCAAAATCAAAACCCACAAAAATCTCAAGTTAAATAAGAAAAGATATGCAACAGATGACAACACAGAGATAAACAAGACGCTAGAAATATCTGACAAGACTTTTAAAACAACTATTATAAAAATCCATTAAGAAGCAATTCAAAACACATTTGAAACAAAAAAATAAAGTTTCAGCCAAGAAACAGAAGACATAAAGAAAAACCAAATAAAAAGTTCAGAACTAAAATATACATGGCAAATTAAAAACTCACTGGTATAGTGCTCAGTATAAAAGATGCAGAAAATAGATGAAAGAATCAGTAGAATCAGCAGGTCAGGGCACATACAAGAATCAACCAATGAATGCATAAATAAATGAAACAATAAATTGATGTTTCTCTCCCCTTTTCCCCGTTCTGTCTCTCTAAAATCAATAAAAACTAAAAATATAAAAAGCAGGGGTGGTGGTGAGGTGTTTTTTTGTTTTGTTTTGTTTATTGCCTATGAATACCTGCCATTCTGGCACCCAGAGACAGACTAATATAAATTATCCATCTGTGCCTGACCTGTGGTGGTACAGTGGATAAAACATCAACCTGGAACACTGAGGTTGCCAGTTCGAAACCCCGGGCTTGCCCAGTCAAGGCACATATAGCAGTTGATGTCTCCTGTTCCTCCCTCTTTCTCTCTCTCTCTCTTCTCTAAAATGAATAAAGTCTTAAAAAAAGAATTAACAATCTGTAACAAAAGATCTAACAATCCTGTCAATATTGTCCAAGAAAGAGAGGAGAAAACGTGAGGGGCTGAAAATATACAGGCTCAAAATTCCCCAAATATAACAAAAGATATAAATGTACAGAATCTAGAAATGTAAAATAAATACTAAATAAGACAAACTCAAAAACATCTATAATTAGACACACCATCAACTTCTACAAATTAAAGATGAAGACAGAATCTTGAAAAGCTGGGAGAAACAAACAACATACTGACTATTGGGGAACACAGTTTGAATGGCAGTGGCTATTTCTTCAGAAACTTTAAAGGTTAGGAAAAAGTGGCATTTTTAGGAGCTGTAAGAACTGACAACCTACAAGTCTATATCCTGCCAAAATATCCTTCATGAATGGAGAGAAAATAAAGGCATCTCAGATTTTACACAGAAAGGTAGCAATATTAATTATATGCACAGATATTCAGATAGAGCTGCAACCTGAGTTTATGTAATTTCAAACTAATTTCCCATCTCCTCTTTTTTCCCACTGGCCACCTTTATGCACATATATTTTCTGAGTAAAATAATAAATAAAATTTTATATCATAGGAAAAACTTCCATTGAGAAAACAGTTCATCAGAGTAGTGTGACATTAATACTGAGTGTGACATGAGCACTCCCACATATATACCATGTACACCCTCCCAACTAAGGATGCTGGAGCTCTGATCATGCAGAGTAAAACAACAGAAATTCAGGGTGCCCTTTGATGTTGCCTATGCCTGAGAGACATGAACAGAACTTCCTTCCACCCTCAACCAAAATAGAAACAAAAATAAAACATGACATAACCCGTCTCAACTCCCAAAGCAGCACAGATGAACTCAGCATAGGATAAGAATGAACAAACAAACGTAAGAGGAGGAAAACAATTTTAGAATTCAGAGCTTATACATTGTCTGACAGAGTTACTGTCAGGACAGGAGAATGCTTTACTAAAATTTCTGACCAGTATTTTCACTGAGGTGAAAAGGAACACTACATCTACAATATTAGGAAGAAATGCAGAAGGGATCATCTGAGTTGAGGAACAAGAAGATATAAGAAAAAGCATGTCTTCTTAATGGAACAATTGAAAAACAAAATGAATATTACAAAATAGGAACTCTTCATAAAGAGTAAATTTAGGGGAAGAAGTTTGAAATTGATGGTAGATGTAGAATAATGAAGGAAAAGTAGGTGGGTGTTTTCACTGAAGAGAAACTTATTAAGTTGTTCAAAGTTGCTTTTCAGTTCAACCTCAGTTATTCTCCTGACAATAAATCTTAGAATTATGTAATTCTGTCTTGTAAAAGAAAATTTTACATTCAAACCTCAATAAAATCATAACACCTACTAGATCTGACAGTCCCTAGTGAACCACAAAACAGATAACATCTCATATTATGCTCCATTTATACAAGATTCTTAACAAGTTCGGTAGTAAGGAATAATTCAATAAGGAATAAAGAACAAATGAAAGCTCATGAGCAAGGAAATAATATGATCAGAACAGCATGATGGAGAATCTGCCTTCCCATATTATTCTTTAAAAAGAGATAAACTAACATCACTGAAAACATTTTTTAAGTGACAGAAATAATTTAAGATTATACTGTATTTAATTGCATTAATTATTGGAATACTTATTTACTAAAATATATACAGCAAAAATCATGAAAGCTATTAAAAATTACAAAAGTGGAAAACATAGGGGAAGCAGGATATTAAAACTTCAAAAATAAGAGTGAACTGCCTGACCTGTGGTGGCGCAGTGGATAAAGCGTCGACCTGGGAACACTGAGGTCGCCAGTTCAAAACCCTGCACTGGTCTGGTCAAGGCACATATGGGAGTTGATGCTTCCAGCTCCTCCCCCCTTTCTCTCTTTCTCTCTCTCTCTCTCTCACTCTGTGTCTCCTCTCTAAAATAAATTAAAAAAAATAAAGAAAGAAAGAAAAAAAAAGAACTATGTAAAAATAAGAGTGAACTATGTGTGTCCTCTTGCATGTTCGACAATATTGCTTCTATGCTCTCTCTATAGCCCAATCTCAAAGGCAATGATACAGCAGCCTATTCTGTGACAATATGTAGGACAGGGTGAAGATGTTAGTAGGTATATAGTTTCAAGCCTACAAAAATTAGCATTACTGACAGGAGGGCTACCTTGGAGGAGAATAAACAGCAAGCACAATCTAGGAGATCAATTTATAAACTTTTATTGAGGTTAAGCTCATGGCCCCTGTCCTTGCAGAGTTAACAAATATTCACAAAGGATACAGAGCAGGTCTAGAAATGTACAGAGATGAGCCAATGGAAAAAAAAAGAATGCTCAGAAATCTTTTAAAAATATAATTTATAGATCAAGGCAGATTTTAAATGAGTCTGACTTCTGGATCTGTAAACTGGAGGCACTGCTCATTAATGTTCTAGTACTGACTGAGAATGCACATATATACTCAGCATAGTGATTGGATCATAATTTCATTCAAATGCTACCTGCCTGCCTTTCCATAAATATTCTTTCACTACCATCAATACATAATTGGATACAGTATAGGAACAATCAAGATTTTATGTGAGAGCGGTCCAGATTTCTGAGACCACACTAGGATCCAAAAGCATACACTTTGTGAACAAGGTATTATTTGAAGAAGAAAAAGAAGAGGAGGAGGAGGAGGAGGAGGAAGGAGAAAGGAAGAAGAAGAAGGAAGAAGGAAGGAGGAGGAAGAGGCAGAGGAGGAAAAAGAGGAGGAGGAAAAGGAGGAGGAAGAGGAAGAGGAGGAGAAAGGGGAAGTGAGAGGAAGGAGGAAGGAGGAGGAGGAGAAGCAGAGGAAGAGGAAGAAGAAGGAGAAGGAAGAGGAGGAGAAGAAAGGAAGAAGAAGAAGGAAGGAAGAGGAGAAGGAGGAGGAGGAGGAGGAGGAGGAGGAGGAAGATGACGATGAAGAAGAACAACAGCAACAACAACAACTTCTCAAAGGGTTCAAACTGAGTTTTGAAGAATGTGTAATATTTAAACAAATGTCATTAAAGAAAGGAAGGCATTAAGAAACGAAAAAAATGTCTAGGAAACTTACTAAATATCAAAATTCATTAGAGAAAATGTTATTTGAGAAAAATAAAAAATGGTCTGGTTATAATTTATAATGGAAAGCAGTTGGGACATAAGGTTGAAAAGCAGGCTGGATGAAGATTGTGGAGAATCCAATGGCATGTATAAAGAGCTTTCCCATAAAGTAGTGGTTCCCAAAACAAAGATTTTGGGACTTTTTTTCACTCTTCAAAAGTATTAAACCCCCAAAAACGTTTTGTTTTTGTGGGTTATATCCATCAACATTTCTTATATTAGAATTAAAACTGAGGAATTTTCACAACACAAGAATATAAAGTACTGATCCCATTAGCTGCCAGTGATGGCAATAACACATTCTGTAGCATCTGGACTGCTAACGACTAAATATTTGTCAGATGATGCAAGTGAAAGAAATAACATATTACTATGCATACTGGTTTTAATCTTGTCAACCCCCTGAAGAGTCTTAGCAAACCCTGGGTAAACTTAAGGCACATTTTGGGAACTACTGCTTTACATCAATGAAAATAACTAAATCAATGCAGTTTTCTTTTTCCCTAATGATTAATGAGTCTGTTAATGGTGTGCAGAAAGACTAAAGGAGATACAGAGGGAGAGATTTGGGTTTGGAATAACAGTGAGACAAGATTGCCAAAGCCAAACTTACCACTTACAGTAAATTTTTTTTAAGTGAGAGAAGGGGAAATAGAGAGACAGACTTCAGCATGCATCGTGACCGGAATCCGCCTGGCAAGCCCCATCTGGGGCCAATGCTCAAGTCAACCGAGGTATATTTAGCACCTGAAGCTGACATACTCGGACCAAACAAGCTATCCTCAGCACACAGGGCCAAGTTTGAACCAATCAAGCCACTGGCTGTGGGAGGGAGGGGAAGAGAGAGAAAAGGGGGAGAGAAGCAGATGGTTGCTTCTCTTTTCTACCCTGATTAGGAATCGACCTGTGACATCCACATGCTGGGCCGCTGCTCTATCCACTGAGAAAACCAGCCAGGGCCTACAGTAAATTTCTTAATGCTAATTTTTAACTGTCCAAGCAATAAATGAAAACAATATAACTTAATTTCTTCCCTAAACCTCATTGTACCCACCACACAAAATTCATTTCTTCAAGTACAATACATCAGAAGCATGCTCCAGAATGGCTCCAATTTCAGAAAATTTAACTTTTAATGAATTTATTAAGTATCAAATTTTGATTTAATGCATATGCCTTTACAAGACATTATAAAAGTAAAATCACATGCTAAAAAATTGATCAGTCTGTACCCTGATGTGTAGTTTTTGAGATATGATCTCTGTAAAAATATGTTCACAGCTCCCAGGAGATAGACTTAGAACCTATTATATATAACAGCATTTTATGAAAACATGAACAAACTTTCAGAATCTAATGTGTCCATAAATGTGAAAACTGCAATAATATTGTGCTATACAAATCTATAAAACTACCTTCTCTTTTTTGATAAACTTAAAATTATAAACATGATTCAGGTCATTGTGCAATGTGTACAAATTAAATAAAAAGAACCAAAATTTGTTAAACTAAGTTACTATACGTAAAATACACTTCAACAAAACTAAATTTAGAATGCTTTAAGGAAAAGGCTGATAATCTAATCACTCAAATTTCATAGTGAATATTACAAATTTGATTATATATCAAACACTAGAAAATATCCTTTTAATTAAAAGGCATGTTAAGAAATTATTAAAATACCTTCAGGCAGGTGATTCTAAAATAGTGATGATAAAAGGTATTATGCACTTAATATATCGAATATAATTACTGATTTTAAAAAAATTAACTTGCAATAATAAGATTCTATAAAAATATTAGGAGAAAAAAATACATGGGTTTGGATGAGCTTTTAAAATAATATCTATGAAAGGCAAACTTAGGATAACTGGTAACAACAAACATAAATGTGAATTATAACACATTCTCTCCATATCAACCCCAAAAACAATTAACTGGAACCTGGTTTTCGATCTTTGTCAAGTGGTTCAGTGTATCTGGCATACAAAGTAGGCTGAATGGTGACACCCAAAAAGACATACCCACCCAGAAACTAAATGTAACCTTATTTAGAAAAAGGCTCTTTGAAAAGGTAATTAAAAAAAAAATCTTGCAATGATGTCATATTGGATAGGAAAAGGCCTAAATCCAATGAAAAATGCTGTTAGAAGAGTAGGAGAAAGGAAACCTAGGGAAGAAAGGCCATGTGAAGACAGAGGAAGAGATTGGAATGATGTGTCTACAGGCCAAGGAATGCCAAGAACTGCCAGCAGCCACCAGAAACTAGGAGAGAGACATGGAAAGGATATTCTGTCAGAGCCTCCTGGAGAAACTAACCTTGCTGAAACCTTGATTTCAAACTTCTCATGTCCAGAACTGTGAGAGAAGTTAAGTTTTTGTTACTGTAAGCCACCAAGCTTACAGTAATTTGTTAGGAAGCCAGTACACCCTTCAATTACATTTTAAATCAATGTCCATTCATTGTTCCAAAAGCTGTATCATCTATTTTCTATCAAAATCCCCAGAATTATCCCATTAATATTTGGTCATTTGGTATTTCAATTTTTAAAGCACTATCAACATTACCTTACATGTTGCATCCATTAATGACAACCTACGTAGTTGCAGCTCTAATATAGTATTTGCCTAATCAGTCATACTCCTTGAAGGAAGGAACTGTGCCTTCAAATGAAGACTAAAATGTTTCTCTCCACTGTCATGCATTCCACCTAATAGAGTGCGATAAACAGTGCATGATTAAATAACTTCCTATTTGATGAAATAAAGGATGACTAAGAACTTTTAAGTTAAATCATCCTTCTGGAATAGTTTAGTATATTAAGGGAATCATTTAAAGATCTACATAATTTTCTGCTTTTAAAATTGAAATCTGTCTTATTTACATCCTTATTCCCTTCTGTTTTAAAAGAACAACATTATGATCAATGAATTTAAAATCTATACAAGAAACCTAACTCAGATATAGCAAAATGCACAGAAGTTTAAAGGGATACCATAAAACAAAGCCCTCCCAAAAATCTCTTTTGTAAAAGATATGGATTATTAAATTATATCTGAATTATGTTTTATAGTTACTTCAGATATAGCTGTTTAAGAATTTTCACAATTACCTGGAAAAATAAAAAGAATTGTATTAAAAAATTGAAGTATGCAACATACCTGAGTTCGCAAAATTTCATTTTTTGACAACTGCATATCTCCAGTCAATTCTTTCACAACGATGCCCAGTGGCTCTAGACGTTTGCTAAAGTAATTTGTCATTTCAGCTGCCAAGGCTTTCATTGGAGCCACGTATACAATCTGTACCAAAGAAACACTAGCTTGATGAATGACATAAACCACAATGTCATTTGTTTCCCAGTAGTCATAACAAGTCATAATTTACTGTGAAATATGATTCTAGCCACTTTCAGTGAAAAATCTTAGTGATATATGCAAGGTACTTATCTTTGTCAGATAAGTATACAGCTGTTTAAAGGGCAATGAAATTTGTTTATATAGTGTTATCACTTGGAAAATTGGTTCTGCTTCAAAGAAAATAGTTTTTCAAAGGAGTGATGGGATTTTCAAAACACAGAGATTGCTTTAATAGTAATGAAGTAAGTCAAGCAGCATTGTTACTTCATGTAAAATAATCTTTTAAAACTTCCAGATTTTTTTAATTTTTAATTTTACTTTTATTATGTTTTCATGGTTTCAAGTGACCCTCTCAATATAACAACCTCTACATCCGTGATGGCAAACCTATGACACGCGTGTCAGCACTGACACGTGTAGCCATTTTCGATGACACGCGGCATGGGGCTGCATGCCAAGAAGGACGTTTCATCCTTGGCTCCTGCACGGCCAGGTACAGTAGCTGAGGATAAAACATTTGCTATAGTGTAGACACTCTGGGCCGGAGGTCTGTAGGCCAAAACAACAGAACTCCGGCACAGAGCGTCTAGTTCTGGGACTTTTGGTTAGGCCCTTTTTCTCGAAGTGACATGCCACCAGAGTTATGCTCAGTTTTTTGGCGAATTTTGTCATACCAAGCTCAAAAGATTGCCCATCACTGGCCTACATAATATATAATGCCTCCCCATGCCCCATGTAGTCTCTCTCCTCTCCCTTTTACTCCTTTCTCCACCTCTCCCCACACCTCTCCCCAACCTTTCCCTCTGGCTATTGCTGCCCTGTTGTCTGTATATACCTGTTACGTATACATAATTTGGCTAATCCCTTCACCTTCCTTGATCCAGTCTCCTCTTCCCCCTTACCTCTGACAGCTGTCCATCCATTTCTGTGACCCTGCCTCTGTTTCTATTCTGAAGAGCTTCCAGATTTTATGTAACATACAACTTTAATTTTATTTTTACAATTTAAAAAGCTATTGTCTGGCTTGTTAATTTCCTACCTTAAATTCATTCTTTTTGATAACACCTTGTTGAAAATGTTGGCGAATTTCATGCAAAACCGTAAGCATTGCAATGTTGGTCTTTCCAGCTCCAGTGGGGGCACAAATTAGCATGTTCTCATTGGTGTTGTAGGCAGTCTCAAACACAATGGATTGAATTCTATTGAGTCTCCTCATCCCTTTAAAAGCCAGCTGACCAATCTAAAAAGAAGTCATGAACCATTATAAATGTTAATAATGTTTAGGACATTAAATACAATAAATGGAAACATTTACTTCTCTTCATTAAAAAACAAACAAATAAATGTTTTCAGTCTTTCAATGTGTCCTAATTTAAACTGAAGTGTGTATAGTTGAGAGCAATTCATAACTATTATACAATTCTACTGCCTTTTTAAGTTGCAACTCACTAAATTTAAAAAATATATAATTAGATTATACCCGTACCTTTGTACAAAACCTATGTATGAAACAATGATAAATTAATAAGGTAGGAAAACAAAATTAAACACAGATATCTTTTGAGTTCATATGATGATATTCTATTTAGACTGAAGATGACCAATGAATGTGTAAACAAGAAATTTCATGGTAATATAAATTAATAGAAATTTCTTTCAATATCTTTTGAATTGTTTAAAAATACTTTTTGAGAAGGCAGCCATAACTATAGGAAAACAATTCTATGGTATATGAAAAAAACAGGAGAACAATTCTATGGTGTAGGTACTACTCTTATGTTCTTTTAAAAGAGAAAAAATTGAGAATGACTACATAATTTTTCCTAGAGTCATCCTATATAAAAACTCATTGCAGTTGAAAAGCACAGTTTCTAAGAGTAAACAAAACAGTGGATGAGAGGAATAAGAGGAAACATTACCAGGAATAAAGACAGTCATTTCATAATGAAACAGAGGTCACACACAACAGTCTTAAATTATTTTATACCTAGTAACAGATCTTCAAAATATAAGAAGCGAAAACTGAGAGACATGCGAAGGAAAATAGACATCCACAATTATAATCATATTTCAATATCCCTATCCAATAGTTTATAGAACTGGTAGCCATGAAAATCAGCAAGACTATTGACCTGAAAAGCTCTCTCAACCAATTTGACCTGATTGACATTTATTCATCTAACAACAGAATACACATTTTCTTCAATTGCTGATGCATTTACCAAGATATACTTTATTATGGGCCATAAAACAAGTCTTAATAAAATGAAAATGAAGCAATTCATACAAAATATGTTCTCTGATAGCAATGAAATTAAAATAAAAAACTTTAAAGATCCTTAGAAAATATCCAAATATTTAAAACTAAATAACATATTTACTAAATAACCTGCGGGTGAAAAAAAATTCATAAGGGAAATGAAGTTTTCTTAACTAAAAAAACCCTCAGAAACTCAGAATTTGTGGACATTGCTAAAGCAATACTTATGGGAAAATATGTAGCACTAATCACCTACATGAGAAAGAAGAAAAGTTTCAAATGAATGACTTCATCGTTCAAAATAAAATATTAGAACAATGGAAAATTAAAGCCAAAGCAAACAGAATAAAGGAAATAATAAAGATCAAAGTGGCAGTGGTGCAGCTGATAAGAGTGTTGGCCGAGGGCACTGAGGACCCAGGTTTGAAACCCTGAGGTCTCCAGCTTGAGGGCAGGCTCATCAGGCTTGAGCACAACTCACTAGTTTGTGTGCAGGATCACTGGCTCACCCCACCTCCACCTCACCATCAAGGCACATACAAGAAAGCAATCAATAGACAACTAAGGTGCCACAACAAAGAATTGATGCTTCTTATCTCTCCCTTCCTGCTTATCTGTCCCTCTCTTTCCCTCTCTCTCTCTCATGCAAGCACGCTTTGCTCACTCTCTCTACAAAAAAAAAAAAAAAAAAAAAAATCAAAGTAGATATCAATGAAATGAAGAAGAGAAAAACCTTTTTCTTTGGGAAGATCAATAAAATTGATTTCTAGCCATATTAATCAGGAAAAATGGCAAAGACACAAATTACCAATGTTAAGAGTGAGAAAGGTGGCATAAATATTAAATACAATAAGAGGATATTATGAAAATAAACTTGACCTCTTAAGTGAAATGGACATCTTTCTTAAAAGAGACAAATTACCAAAGCTCACTCAAGAAGATATACACAGCTTAAATAATCTTATGTCTATTCAAGAAATGAAAGCTGATGCTAAAAATTTTTTCCACAAAGAAAATGTTAGGCCCAGATAGCTTCAATGGTAAATTCTACTTAACATTTAAAAAGGAAGTACGTAATACCAATTCTACATGGAGTCAGACTATTCAGAAACCTTGGAGTCATGAAAATATACTGCTCACAAAAATTAGGGGATATTTCAAAATAAATATTAGGCTATAAAATATCCCCTAATTTTTGTGACCAGTATACTTCCCTATGCTGCTATGATGTGAGCATTTCCCTGATACCAAAATCAGAAATAAATAGCAAAGACCAATGTCATTCATAAACATAGAAAAAAATTATAAACTAAAATTTAGTATATCAAATTCTACAATATAATGTCATTACTGAATGGGATTACCACAAGAATGTACGGTGGGCTTAACATTCCAAAAATCAATGTAATTCTCCAATAATAATAAACTACAATAGAAAATCCATGAGCATTTCAATAGATACAGAAAAAGAATTCAACAAAATCCCAGATCCATTATTGATTTAAAAAAAAAAAAACCTCTCAGCAAACTAGAAATAGAAAGGAATTCCTCAATCTAATAATGGGGATCTACTAAAATACTACAGCTCATACCATTCTTAATGGTGAAAGGTTGAATGCTTTCCCCCAAAATCATGAAGAAAACAGGGATGTTACACTTACCCCTTAACAATGTGCTAAATATGCAAGTCAGTGAAATCCAGAAATTCTTGTTTTTTATTAAAAAATAAGGAAAATCAGCCTGACCAGGCAGTGGCACAGTGCATAGACCATTGGACTGGGATGCAGAGTATTCAAGTTCAAAACCACGAGGTCACTGACTTGAGCACAGGCTCATCCGGCTTGAGTCCAGTCTCACCAGCTTAAGCACAGGGCTGTTGACTTGAGTATAAGATCATACACATGACCCCATGGTCGCTGGCTTAAGCAAGGGGTCACTTGCTCTGCTGTAGGCCCCTGGTCAAGGCACATATAAGAAAGCAATCAATAAACTAAGGTGCTGCAACGAAGAACTGATGCTTCTCATCTTTCCCCCTTCCTGTCTGTCTGTCCCTCTTTCTGACACACACACTCTCTCTCTCTGTTACACACACACACACACACACACACACACACACACACACACACACACAAATAAAATAGGAACATTCATTGAGGAAAGTAAGAAGAAAAACTGTCTTTATAGATGACATGATTTTCTCTGCAATAAATCTGATGGAATCTACAAAAAAAAATCTCAAAAACTAGTAAAATAATTTTAGGAAGGTTGTAGCATACAAAATCAACATAAAAATTATATCTTTATGTGCTAGCAATAAAACATGAAAGTAAAAAATTTTTAAATATCAGTTACGATAGCATCTACATTATGAAATACTCGGATAAATCTGTAAAGAAGTGAAAAACACTTATATACTAAAAACTATATAATTTTGCTGAGAGAAATAAAAGAAAACTCAATGTATTTAAGATATCAATTATTTCTAAATTGAGAGGTTCAATACAATTCTAATAAAAATCTCAGTAGGCTTTTCTGTGGAAATTGACAGCTAATTCTAAAATTCAATGAAAACACATATGACCTAGAAGAGACAAATCAACTTTGCAAAAGAATAATGAAAGAGAGCTAAAACTATCACTACTAAGGATTATTAAAAAACTGGAAAGGTTTCAAGTAACTGACTTCGTCATCCAAAATAGAATATTGAACAAGGGAAAATTAAAGCCAAAGTACACAGAATAAAGAAAATGTATTGTCATAATAAGCAATGTATTGTCAAAAGAAAAACAAATAGATCAAGGGTCAAAATAGAAAATCTAGAAATAAACCCCACACTTATGAACATCTGATTTTTCACAAAGGCTCAAAGGTAATGCAGAAGACAAAAGGTAGCATTTTCATAAAGTAATGCTGAAACAAATGGATATCAAAAAAAAAAAAAAAAAAAAAAAAGAATTCAGAGCCATACCTCCCACCATCACAATAATTAACTCAAAATTGATCAACCTAAATGTAAAATATAAAATTATAAAACTTGTAGAAGAAAACATAGAAGAAATTCTTTGCAGACTTGAGTTCAGCAAAGATTTCTTAAATATAGCCTAATCCAAAAACGAATTGATAAATTAAACAAACAAAATGAAAAACCTATAATCCTCAAGATGTTGTAAAGAAAATAAAAGGAGAAACCACAGCATGGAATAAAATCTTTGTGAAGCATGTATCTGATAAAGGAATCACATCTAGAATATATAAGGTCCCAAATACAACACTAAGAAAACAAACCAATTTTTTAAATGGGCAAAAGATCTACACAGTCACTTCACCAAAGAAAGAATCTTGATTGCAATAAGCAAACTAAAAATGCTATATAATATTAACCATTAGGAAAATTATAGTTAAAATGACAATAAGGTAACACTACATACCTATTAAAATGCCTAGATTTTTAAATTTGACTGTTACAAGTGTTGGTGAGAATGTAGAGGAATCTAAACTCACACATACTGTTGGTAGGTGTGTAAAATTGTACAATCAGTTTGGAAAACAATTAAAAAAAAGTTAAACATGTACCAGTTGTATCATTTCTAGGTTTTAGCCAAGAGAAAAAGAAGTATATGTATATATAAGCACTTGTACATGAATGTTCATGGCAGCTTTATTTCTAACAGCCTAAAACCATAAACAACTCAAATGCCCACCAAACAAATGAATGAATAAACAAAATGCAGCATAATAAAATAGTGGACCACTACTCAGCAATAAAATGGAATGAATTATTGAAATATGTAACAAAAAGGATGAATCTCAAAATGATTATGTTGAATAAAAAAATCCAGACAAAAAAAGAATACATACTACATAGTTACATTTATATAAAAATCTAGAAAACACAGACTAATCTAGAGCAGTGGTTCTTAACCTGGTTCTATCGAACCCTAGGGGTTCGATGAGTTGATCTTAGGGGTTCAGAGAAGCCTCTGCCGCGGAGACCAGAATAAAGTAATACCGTAATTTGTTGTGAATTCATGCACTTTGTTGGTTTTGTTCTTTGAGCAAGGTGATGTTCATGCGCGGCTCATTTTGAGCACCAGTAAAAAAACACATACCTATGTCTTGAATTTGGAAAAAAAAATCATATTTTATTTATCACTAAAGAAGGGTACGGTGAATGCGCATATGAAACTGGTGGGTTCGGTACCTCAAAAAAGGTTAAGAACCACTGATCTAGAGTGACAGAAAGGAGATTAGTTTATGCTTGGGGTTAGGTAGGTAAGCAGAGGGAAATACCTAAGGGATTGCAGGGCATCACAAAGTACTTTTAAAAAGTGACAGTTATGTACAGTATTGTGATGGTGGCCATGGTTCCATGTGTGTTTATATATGCTAAACTCACAAAATTTTCACCTTAAGTATATTTGGGTTTACTGTATGCTAATTTTCCTTAATAAAACTATTTTTAAAAATAATATAAAATACAATATAGACATATATCTGCTTATGCTTTTGACTAGACAAAACACACTTTGAAGAGGTCAAAGTAATTTCTCTAGGGCCTGGAAACTTAAGAGGACCACCTAAATATCTGAGAATTATCAGTTATACATTCTTTATTGTTTCTAATGACAACTCAGCCTTGGACTGGCAGTAAGTACCGCACATTTTTCAGAACATGGAATTTGGGGTCATAAACCAACAATTATGGAGTGCTTACTATGACAATCATGGAATAAATCCTTCCTATGAATTATTCTTATTAATTGTAATAACCATACCAGACTACTTTATAGATGAGGAAACTGAGACTTTAAAAAACTTGTTTATCTGACCAGGCAGTGGCACAGTGGATAGTGTGTTAGACTGGGATGCAGAAGGACCCAGGTTCGAGACCCCGAGGTTGCCAGCTTGAGCGCGGGCCCATCTGGTTTGAGCAAAAGCTTGCCGGCTTGGAACCAAGGTCGCTGGCTCCAGTAAGGGGTTACTTGGTCTGCTGACGGCCTACGGTCAAGGCACATATGAGAAAGCAATCAATGAACAACTACGGTGTCGCAACGGCAACAAAAAACTAATGATTGATACTTCTCATTTCTCTCTGTTCCTGTCTGTCTGTCCCTATCTATCCCTCTCTCTTAGTCTCTCTGTCTCTATAAAAACAAACAACAACAATAAGAAAACTTGTTTAACAGCTATAAATGATAGAGCTAGAAAAATATGCTTATTTCTTTGTTTTTGCTTCAGGAGAATTATAGGAAATTCTTGGGAGACTATTAGTCCACAAAGGGATCCCTCTTTACAACACATAATAATAGTTGGTCAACTAAACTCCAGGTCAAGCCTGACCGGTGTTGGCGCAGTGAATAAAGCATCATCCAGGAACGCCGAGGTCACCAGTTAGAAACCCCAGTGTTGCGGGCTCTGAGCGTGGGCTCACCAGCACAGGGTCGCTGGCTTGAGCAAGAAGACACTGGCATGGCCCAGGTCAAGGCACATATTAGAAGCTCAATGAATAATAAAACTAAAGTGAAAGCAACTACAAATCGATCCTTCTCACTTTTTTCACCTTCTTTTTCCCTTCCTGTCTCTCTCATTCATTAACTTAAAAATAAACTCCAGTTCAGTGTTACTTCACACAGAGGTTATGTTCTAATAGTGGGTTATGAAATCAATAGTGGATTGTGCCCAGCATTTTTAAAGAACAAAATATGAAAGAAAATGAAAACAGTACAGTGTATCACATTTGATAAAGGTAAATACCGTTTTATGAAAACTTTATTTGTGTTTGTATATACTGAATCACAATATAATTTTTTTCACAATAATTTTTTAATGTGAGCTATAATATTAAGATCAGCACTTTCCAGTGAATACAAATGTATTCCCTCAAAATATGGCCTATTTCATTTTAAGAATAAAAACATATTTTTCTCAAATGCTTATAACCTTGAGCTTAGTAATTTCACTTTAGAATGTACCCAAAACATAGTTGCACATCTGCAAAACTGTGTAAGATTATTCATCAGAAAATTATTCATGGTAGCGAAAACTGGAAACAATCCAAATGTCATCAATAGGGTACTACTTGAATAAATTAGGGTATGCCCATACAATGAACTCTATATAGGCATAAAACAGAATAAGAATACTTTCTATTTACTGAGATGAAAAGATCTTGTTATGTGAAAAAAGCAAGGTGCAAAAACATATAATCTCAAATTTTTTTAAGTTGGTGAGGTGGCAAACTGGGAATAGGAATCTGGATTTATCCCTGCTTTTAGACATTCACAAAATACATAAAATCTAAATACAATAATTATTAATGGAAAGAGACTTTGCATGGAGTTTGGGGCTATGATGCGTTGTGTAGATGACGTTAGATTGAGTGGGCCACTTGAAACCACGACAATGCAATAAATTAAAAATCATTACAAGAAGGTATATATCAAACTGCTCCATTGGAACTAGAATTATAAAGAAACTGTCATGTTCAATTTTATAAATTTAGATATTATGTTTTAGTAGTGAACAGATTTTATAATCGGCTCCATAAAACACTTTTCCATTTACATAAAAATTTCTTAAAAATAAACAAAAGGGGAAGATATCCATTGTTTTAATAATAAAAATAATTTATTGCTTTATAGATAGAAATACCTAATATTTTGATGCAAATACAAAGTACCTGATTCACCCTGTATTTCATTATGTCACAGAAAGATTCCTACATCTTACCAAGCACCAAATTTCCAATTTGTACTCCCACCTGAAAAGGCACCAAAAAATTACTGCATTCTGTTAACTGAGACAAGAAATGCATGACCACTGTTAATTTCTCTTTACTGAATGAATTATTATCATAAAATGACAATCTGGGTAGAGAAAATTATGTTTTAGCAACAAAGACCTCAGGAGAATAATCTATTAAATATCTGAAGTGAGATTATAAGATTTTGTGAAAATCAGATAAATTAGGTATTTTCTAAAATAAAACTGAGTCAAATATTATTACATACCAAAAAAAAAGCAGTAAGAAATTGTAATGCATAACCCACAATATTTTCATATTGTTTAACGGAGTATATTTATACCAGTGAAAAGAGTAACCGAAATATTTAATATGCCCAAAGTGTCAATTTCTAAAAATTCTCTCATACTGAAAACAATCCACTTATGAAGCATAGTGACAACCAAAATAAAAAACCCAACTAAGTAGCCTGACCTGTGGTGGCGCAGTGGATAAAGCATCGACCTGGGAACACTGAGGTCGCCAGTTCAAAACCCTGCACTGGCCTGGTCAAGGCACATATGGGAGTTGATGCTTCCAGCTCCTCCCCCCTTTCTCTCTCTCTCTCTCTCTCTCTCTCTCTCTCTCTCTCTCTCTCTCTTACTCACTCTGTCTCCTCTCTAAAGTGAATAAAAAAAAAGAAATTAAAAAAAAACAAAACCCAACTAAGTAAACAGATGGCCCTTCTATACTCCACTCCCTCCCTGATGACAAAATGATAAATAAAAAGCTAATACTAAGTGTCCTTGAAGAGAAAAACACAAGGAGAGAATAACAAAAAATAGCAACATCATGTTTCATGAGAACCAAATGTGTAATGGGAATCAAGACACTAACTTCTTGAAAGCAGAAGGCACCCTCCTCATTCCCAGGTATGAGTTAAGGCTTTGATGCTAAAGAAAAGTTGAGCTCTCAAGAGATGTTTCTAAAAGCCAAAACTTTGGCTGCACAATCATAACAAAGTCCATTGATAAGCCAGTAAAATTGCATATTTGTTTCTCTCAGCATGCTCTTAATAACAATTCATATGTCACTCTGAAACACCTTCACTAAGGTGCTATGCCAACAGGCACACTCACAGTGCACAGAGGACAGTAAAAGACATGGTTGGAGCAAAGTTATGGGTTTGATTAGGCTAGTTTGGTTTGCTTTCAATAGAACCCCCATAGTAAGTGAGGTCTGGCTTCACAAGTCCTAAATTATAATTAAGTATACAAACTTCAGAGACTTAAAGCAGAAATGAAGGCTAACAATCTAGTACTTTCAATGAAGTTAATATATTCATAAGGAAGATAAACTCATACTGATACATATCATAAGTACTTATAATGACGTAAGTGCTGTAGCTGAAAAATGTAGGACACTATTGTTATAAGTGCTGTAGCTGAAAAATGTAAGACACCATTATTTCATTGGCACTATAGACTACATGGTCCAAACTGTTGGACCTGCCTTCTAATAAACAGATGCACTTCTAATTATCGCAATCATGGCAATATAACAGAAGCAAAAGCGTCTCTCTCAAATTCTGTTGAATCCCACACAGAAAATGACATTTTTAGTTTCTTGGTTGACACTTACAGTAATAACTGGTTTTGGCTCTGATTTTAACATTTAAATTATTTCCACTACTTTGCTTGAAATTTTTTAAAGGGGGTAACATATTTGGACTTATGTGCTCATACTCAACAAGTGTCACAGATATTAAATAACTTAATCTTTACTTAATCTTTAACGGTACATATTTCTTTAACTTAATCTTTAACGGTACATATAACTTTAAACTTTCCAAAACTAATTAAAGAATGCAAGAATGTCATTTATATCTCTTTTTCCTTCACTGGGTCATGACTTCTCTTGGAATGCCACTGGCCTTCCTTCAGAGAGAGGCGGGAAAACAAACCTTTTAACTTGCTGTGATTCCTAATTCCAGAGTTATCTGCTGCTTTGGGTTTAAAAAAAAAATTAAAATCCACAGAAAAATGCTGAAAAATGCTGAAGGCTTTGTTAAAACAAAAGATTTTGTGGAATCTGGTGGAGTAATAATTCTCATCTCCATCAGCTTCATGTCTTACTCCACTCCCTTAGAGCTGAGTTTCTCCATTTGGAGGAGATATTTTAATTGTAAAAATTGATCAGAGAGGAGAGAGAGACAGAGGAGTGGAAAGAGGGAAATAGGAAGAGAGATGGTAGCTCCAAATATCTTCAGAGTCTCCCTCTAGTGTTTAGGTGAGTACTGAACAGCACAAGCAAATGAGAAAACTACCCAAGGTAAAGGAAAGAACCATCTGAATAGATTAGAGAAAGCAAACTCAAGTCTCACCACACATGGTCTGAAATAGTTCCTGTTCTCACCAGCCACAGTAGAAAACCTCTAAACTAACTGTAAATTAGAGTACAGAGAAGAGCTTTGCCTAAGTAGTTGGGCAACAATAGTCCCATACTAAATGTCACCCTGGTCTACAAAGGAAATTTTACAAGACCTGAAAACTTTAAAATGATTCAAAGTAATATAAGCATGTCCTAGAAAAAATTCAAGAATAATTACAAAAATATCCAATACTCAACAGGTCCAGTCAAAAAGTTAAGTATACTAAAAAGCAGAAAAAAACTATAATAAAAAAAGAAATATTCATCAATTAAAATCAATACAGAAATATCACAAATGACAGACTATTTAAAAACCTAGAGTAAGGACCAGCAAATATGGTCCAAGGGCCAAATCTAGCTGGAGGTCTATTTTATTTTATTTATTTGTTTGTTTGGCCTATGAGGGAAGAATGGTTATTACCTTTGAAAGGGTATTTTGATAAAAAGACAAACAATATTGACTATAAAACAGACATTATATGTGGTCTATAAAGCCTAAAATAATTACTATCGTTTCCTCACAGTAAAAGTTTACTGACCCATAAGCTATAGAAATGGTTGTATAATTAGAAGCATAAAAGATATTAAAAACAAAAAAACAAATCAAACTTCTAGAGATAAAGCTACAATCACTGAGATTTAAAAAGTATAGTGCATAGGATCAACAATATTTTACACATTACAGAGGAAAAGATCTGTAAAGTTGAAACATGGCTATTCAAAATGAAACACGAAGACAACAGATACTAAAAAGAAGCTGTTAAAATAACATCAATAAATTACGTGACAACTTCAGAAACCCTAAAATACTTCATTTTTCCAGTAATTTGAAACTGTGAGAACAGGGCATTTACAGGGACAGAGAGAGAGAGTCAGAGAGAGGGATAGATAGGGACAGACAGATGGGAACGGAGAGAGATGAGAAGCATCAATATTAGTTTTTTATTGCCATTTGGGACACCATAGTTGTTCATTGATTGCTTTCTCACATATGCCTTGACCACGGGCCTTCAGCAGACTGAGCCACCCCTTGCTGGGGCCAGCGACCTTGGGTCCAAGCTGGTGAGCTTTTGCTCAAGCCAGATGGGTCCGCGCTCAAGCTGGCGACCCTGGGGTCTCGAACCTGGGTGTTCCGCATCCCAGTCCGACGCTCTATCCACTGCGCCACCGCCTGGTCAGGCAGGAATTAAATTCTTAATCTCCTTCAGAGAGCTCCTGAAATGGGGGAAGAGAACATAATATTCTTTATTTTATAAAAAATAATAGTTGGCAATCATACATATCTGATGAAAACTATACAACCATAGATTCAAGATGCTTAACCAATGCCAAGCACAACCCCCTGCCCCCCCAAAAAACCTGAAGAAAATCACACCACAGCAGTGGTAGGCATAATTCTAAATTGTTTTTCAAGATTTCCTTCCCAATCCCTACTCCATTGTAAACAGGCTGCATAAACTTCAGAACTGTGAAATAAAATAAATTTATTCATTGGATTAGGTTATACTACTATATGAAAAAGTTGACCTTCATGTAGAAAGGCTGCCTGGATGAGTCTGACCTAATCACACAAATCTTTTGAAATAAGGGAGTTTTTTCAGCTTCAAGTAGAAGTCAGAGATTTAAAGCACACAAGGGATTAAATATGGGCAATTTTTAGAAGCTAAAAATGACCAACAGCAAGGAACTGGACCTCAGTTCTATAACCATAAAGAAATGGATTTGACCAACAACCTGAATGAGCTTGGAAAGAAATCATTCCCCAGGGTTTCCAGATAAGAATTCAGCATGGCCAACACCATGACTTTGCCGTTGAGAAACACTGAATAGAGAACCTAGTCAAACCCACCTAAATTGAACCTCCAGAACTACAAGATAATAACAGACACTTTAAGGCATATTACATAGAGAGGAAAATAAAAAGCATGGGAACATACTTAATGTCATAAACAATGTAAGCAAGAATATAATGCAGCTACATCTGTAACTGTTGGAAAAGTAACTGTCAACCTAGAGAAGTCAAAATAACGGCAGCTTGAGAAATACTCCTGATCTCTCCCCTTGAAATTTCAACAAATTGAACTATAACACAGCAAAGGAACCCAAGCTGGACTTGCGAGCATACCTGAAAGATCCACACACTGAATGAACTAAAGGCAGAACAAGGTGAATGGGGGGGATAAAAGATAAAATGTATTCGCAATAGGCTATGGAGAGGAGACTGGGTTGTTGCTTTTTTTCTCTGGTGGACTACAAAGAGGAGGGAAGCTCAGGCTCTCTGAATTTTGTCTGAGGGGGTACGGAGAGGGAAAGTCAAAGTGACTGTAACTCCTTCCACTAGAAGGAATGGTGAAATAGAGGGGCAGAGAAGGAGATGAACCAAAGTGAGCAGAGCATGGGATCAAAGCCAGTATTCCCGCAGTCTGCCTGTAGCCTGCACTCAACAAAGAAAACTAAAGTGCAGCCCACCACCTCCCAGATCACATCTCCTTCATCTCACAGTACCAAGAGTGGCAGAAACAAACCCCACAACTAGCTCTCCACAGCCACTCTCTCCTCTGAAGAACAGAGGCATTCCATGTCCAGTCCCCAGGTCTTGCTGATACATGGGAAGGAGCGGCCGGAAGCCAAAGATCACCACCGTCAGAGCTGTAAAGCCGTAAAGCTGAAGCCATAACAACAAAGCCCTAAACCCTCACTACACATTCCATCCACCAACATGACTGCAGCCCCGCTTACATCATTGCAACAGCAACATCTCAGCGGAGGATAGACCAAGAACTTCACAGAGCTAAAAGTTGAAATATAAAGACACCTACTGGAAGAAACCTCTCAAAAGCAATATTTATTTTTCTTGTTTTTCCTTTTCCTTTTTTTCCCCATCTTATCTTTTTTTTTTGAATTTCATTCCTCTAATTTTTACATTTTATTTTTATTTATTGTGTTTTGTTTATTTTTTGCTTTCAATCTTTTTTCTCTAGTTCTTCTTTACATGTCATAATTTTATAAACTTTTATATTTTTACAGCATTTTTTAATTTTAATTTTTCACTTTTGTTAGTTTTTTTTTTTGTTGTTAGGGTTCTTAAAAACACCACTCTCAAATGCTTTCAAAGAAGAAGAAATCGAATACCATAACTACACAAGACAGAGATATAGTTCAGAAAGAAAATGAAAAATCTCCATAAAAATAATCTCAAATATACGGAAAACTTGGAGGTAAATGACAGACAATTCAAAACTGAAGTTCTAAAAATACTTAATGAGCTGCAAGAAGACACCAATAGGCAACTTTATGAGCTCAAAAAACTAATTAATGAACAAAATGAATACCTCACCAAGGAGACTGAAACTTTAAAAACAGAGATGAAGAGTTCAATACATGAATTGAAGACTGAGGTAGCATGCTTAACTAACAGAACAAGCCAGATAAAGGAAAGATCCAGTGACATCAAAGACAGGCAACGAGAGATGCTATACAGAGAGGAGAGAGACACACACATTAAAAATACTGAGAGCGCTCTACAAGAATTGTCTAACTCCATCAGAAAGAGCAATATAAGAACAATGGGTATATAAGAAAAAGAAGAGAGGGAGAAGGGAATGGAGAGCCTATTCAAACAAATAATTGATGAGAATGTCCCAAGCCTATGGAAAGAGCTACAGTCTCGAATCCAAGAAGCAAACAGAATGCCAAGTTACCGAAACCCAAACTAACCTACTCAAAGGTACATTGTAATAAAATTGTCAAAAACAAATGACAAAGAAAGAATCCTCAAGGCAGCTAGGGAGAAGAAAATCACATATCAAGGAAAGCCCATTAGGTTACATCATACTTCTCAGCAGAAACTCTACAAGCCAGAAGACAGTGGACCCAAACATTCAAAGTACTGAAAGAGAGCAATTACCGAACAAGAATACTATATCCATTAAAGTTATCCTTCAAATATGAAGGAGAAATAAAAACTTTTACAGACATTCAGAAGCTGAGAAAATTTATCATCAGAAAACCCCCAGTGCAGGAAATATTCTAGGGGATTATTCAACCAGATACAAAGAAATAAAAAATCAAAATTACAAGGAAGAGCTTCAACAAGGTCACAATAAAAACATGATAATCTGCAACAATAACATAAAAAGTGAGAGGATAGAGATCTACAGTAGCAAAGGAAGATGGAGTGCAGGGGCTCTCATAAGACAAAGGTCTCTTGTAAATATGAATATTCTTCTCTTAATAACCTAATGGGAACCACCCATGAAAAAGCCATCACTTCATGAAACACACAGCTTAAAAAAGAAAGAAAAAAACAGAAAGAAGTATGGAATACCACCAAAACAAAAATAACTGACAGAAACACAAAAGAACCAAACAAGACAGACAGCTTCCAGAAAACAAAACATAAAATAGCTATAGGAAGTCCTTAAGTGTCAATAATTACCCTAAATGTAAATGAACTGAACTCATCAATAAATAGGCACAGAGTAGCAGGTTGGATCAAAAAGCAAAACCCAATTATGTGCTGCCTTCAAGAGACACATCTAAGCTGCAAGGACAAAAGTAAATTCAAAGTGAAAGCTTAAAAAAACAATTCTCCCAGCAAATACAATCTGATGGAAAGCAGGTATAGCCATGCTCATATCTGACAATGCTGACTTCAATACAACAAAGGTAACGAGAAACAAAGATGGACATTTCATAATGATAAAGAGGACACTGCATTAATAAAATATAACTTCTTAATATATATGCACCAAACCTCGGAACACCAAAATATATAAGACATCTACTAGCAGATCTAAAATTAGAAACAAACAAAAACACAATCATACTTGGAGATTTCAACACACTATTGATGGCTTTAGATAGATCATCCAAACAGAAATCAATAAAGAAATATCAGCCTTAAACAGCAGTCTTGACCAAATGAACATAATAGAGAACATTTCATTGCAAAATGTCAGATTATATATTTTTCTCCAGTGTGCATGAAACATTCTCAACAATAGACTATATGTTGGGTCACAGAACTAACATCAACAAATTCAGGAAGACTGAAATTATACCAAGCATATTTCTGATCATCAGGCTTTGAAATTAGAATTCAACTATAAAAAGTAGAGAAACCCACAAGAACGTGGAAATTAAACTACATATTTCTAAAAAGTGACTGGGCCAAAGATGAAATAAAAGCAGAGATCAAAAGATATATACAGACAAATGAAAATGGTAAAACGACATATTATCATTCCTGGGATGCAGCAAAAGCAGTGATGAGAAGGAAGTTTATATCATTAAGGTTTATATCAAGAAACAAGAAAAATCCCAAGTAAACAACATAATATCACACCTTAAGGAAACAGGAAAGAACAAAGGTAACCAAACTCAGCAGAAGAAAGGAAATCGTAAAAATCAGAGCAGAACTAAATGAAATACAGAGCAAACAAAAGTACAGAAAAAGTTAATACAACAAATTTTCAAAGCTGGGTCTTTGAAAAGATCAATAAAATTGACAAACCACTTGCTATACTCACTAAGCAAAAAGGAGGAAGGACTCATAAACAAATCTGAAATGAAAGAGGAGAAATTACCACAGAAATCATAAATATACAAAGGATCATATGGAATATTATGAAAGATTATATGCCACCAAATTCAACAACCTAGAGGAAACACATAAATTCGTAGATCTATACAATCTTCCTAGACTGAACAACAGAGAAGTGGAAAGCCTGAATAGACTGATAAGCAGGGAAGAAACAGAAACAACTATCAAAAATCACCCCAAAAACAAAAGCCCAGGACCAGATGGCTACACGAGTGAATTCTACCAAACATTCAAAGATTTGGTACCTATCCTTCTCAAACTCTTCCAAAAAACAGAAGAAACAATACTTTCCACCACATTTCATGAGGCCAACATAACCCTCGTACCAAAACCTCGCAAGGACAACACACAAAAAAGAAAACTATAAACCAATATCTAATGAATACAGATGCACAAGTCCTAAACAAAATACTAGTAAATAAAATACAACATATTAAGAAAAATTATATATCATGATCAAGTGGGATTCATTCCAGGAGCACAAGGATGGTTCAACATATGCAAATCAATCAATGTAATACACCACATCAACAAAACAAAGAACAAAAATCATATGATCCTATCAATAGATGCAAAAAAGGCATTCAATAAGATAACATCCCTTTATGTTTAAAACACTCAATAAAATCAGAATAGAAGGAAAGGACCTCAACATAATAAAGGCCATATATAACAAACCATCAGCTAATATACTAAATGGTGATAAAATGAAGGTAAAATCAGGAACAAGATAAGGCTTACCACTCTCTCCACTCTTATTCAACATAGTTCTGGAAGTATTAGCCAGAGTGATCAGGCAAGAGAAAGAAATAAAAGCTATCCATATCGGGACAGAAGTAAAGGTATCACTCTTTGCAGATGGCATTATCCTGTATACTGAAAACCCGTAAGACTCCACCAAAAACCTATTATAAATAATAAATCAATACAGTAAAGTTACAGGATATAAAATTAATATACAAAGTCCACTGCTTTCCTATACGCCAACGATAAAACATAGGAAAATGGACTCAAAAAAAAAATTCCTTTTACAACTGCAGCAACAACAACAAAAATACAATACCTAGGAATAAACTTAACAAAGGATATGAAAGACCTATATAATGAAAACTACAAAACATTATTGAAAGAAACTCAAAAAGGCACAATGAAATGGAAAATATTCCACGTACATGGATTGGAAGAATCAACATAGTTAAAATGGCCATATTACACTAAGCAATATACAAATTTGATGCAATCCCCATCAAAATCCCAATGTTGTTTTTTAAAGAAATAGAACAAAAATTACCAGGTTTGTATAAAAATTATAATAAACCCCGAATAGCCAAACCAATTCAGAGGAAAAAGAATAAAGCTAGAGGTATTACACTACCTGACTTCAAATTATACTACAAAGCCACAATAATAAAAACAGCATGGTATTGGCAGAAAAAGATATACTGACCAACAGAACAGAATCAAGAGCCCAGAAATAAAACCTCATATATATCAACAAATCATCTTTAACAAAGGAGCCAAAAAAATACAATGGAGAAAAGAAAGCCTCTTCAAAAATAGTGCTTAGAAAATTGAAAAGCCACATGCAAAATATAAAATCTGAAACTATAAATTACATGGAAGAAAACATAGGTACTAAGCTCATGAACCTTGGACATAGAGAAAAATTTATAAATTTGACCTCTAAGGCAAGGGAAATAAAAACAAAAGTAAATGAATGGGACTATATCAAACTAAAAAGCTTTTGCACAGCAAAAGAAACTGAAAACAAAACAAATAGGCAGCCAACTAAGTGGGAGATTATATTTGCAAACAACAGCTCCAAAAAAGAGTTAATATCCAAAACATATAAAGAACTCACAAAGCTCAGTGACAAACAAGCAAACAACTCAACTAAAAAATGGGGAGAGGACCTGAAGAGACACTTCTTCCAAGAGGACATACAAATGGCCAACAGCTATATGAAAAGAGTCTCATCCTCACTAGCTATTTGAGAAATGCAAACAAAACTACAATGAGATACCACCTCACACCTGTTAGACTACCTGTTATCAACAAGATAAGTAATAATAAGCGTTGGAGAAGCTGTGGGGAAAAAAGGAGCCCTCACTCAAAGCTGGTGGGAAGGCAAGTTAGTACAACCATTATGGAAGAAAGTATGGTGGTACCACAAAAAACTAAAAATAGAACTACCATATGACCCAGCAATCCCTCTACTGGGTATATACCCCCCAAACTCAAAAACACTGGTACATAAAGACACAGGCAGCCCCATGTTCATCACAGCATTATCTGCAGTGGCCAAGACATGGAAACAACCAAAGTGTCCCTCCATAGAGGATTGAATAAAGAAGATGTGGGGCATATACAAATGGAATACTATTCAGCCATAAGAAATAATGACATAGTGCCATTTATGAAAACATGGATGGATCTCTAGAACACTCACTGAGTGAAATAAACAGATCAGAAAAAGCTAAGAACTGTATGATTTCACACATAGGTGGGATATAAAACTGAGACTCATGGACATGAATAAAAGTGAAGTGGTTACCAGGGGGAAGAGGATGTGTGGGAGAAGTGGGGGTGGGCATAGGGGGAAGTGTATAAAGAGGGACAAATATAAGGTGACGGAAAATAATTTGACTTTGGGTGGTGAGTATACAATACGATCAATAGTTCAAATGCTATAGAAATGTTTACCTGAAAGCTATGTCCTCTTATTGATCAGTGTCACCCTGTTGAGTTAATTTTCTAAATAAATTTAAAAAATAAAAAAACATAAATTGTCAACCTAACATTCTAGAGCAAATAAAATATCTATCTTTCAAGAACAAAAAACAAAGTGATGACTTATTTAGACATACAAAGCTGAAAGAATTCATCACAAACAGATCTGCATACAAAAAGTAACAGATGGTATTTCCTCATAAAATTTATGAGATCTATTAAGATATTTATCAGTGTGAAAAATTATATTATAGATTATAAAAAATTATAATATATAACATATAAATATAAAAAATATATTAAATATATATAAAAATTATATTATACTATATAATATACTATAATATAAGTATATTAGTAGTCAAATTAAGCTCTACTGTCTCATTTTCATACGGGCTGCCGCTAAACTGAGGTTCCTAGCACTTGTCCCTCGAGCCACTGCAGCAGCTCTACCCTCAACCTTCAACTCTGCACTGCAACCAGAGTAATCCCTTTAAGTGAAAAAATCCAATAATTTACTCTTTTTTAACAAGTAATTATTGTCCACAATATTGAGTCTAAAACTCTTAGCATAATTTTCAAAGCCCTCCATGTATAAACTAAAACTAAGTCTCTTTCTAGACCCATCTGCTGCCACGGTCCACATATATCTTACACACTACTAATACTGAAACACTTGTTTCCAGAAGGTCACATACTGTTTTATGCTGCATCTTCTGTCTAGGATTCACCTCCCTCCCCTGGTTCTATCTGGCAAAATCCTCTGCCCTCAATATTCACGACCGTGAAGGCTTCCGTGAACTCATAGTCTACCTTCTGCCATAAAATCTTGAGCAATATTCCCACACTGTATCAGTTATTTCCATGGAAATGGTGTGGGGCAGATACATCACACTGAGTAACTTAAGATCAGGAATATCCTTTGTATTATTTCCCCCAAAGCCTAGCCTGTAAACATGAGATTCAGAAGCTGGGGTTGGAGAAAACCTCTAATTTTTATATCCAGATTGTACAGGACTCAACTTTCTTAACTTTTCAAATGAAACATTATATGCACATTTTTTACCTTTCTAAACCAAATACCACATTTGGGTCCATATTTCATTTTTGCCAAATGACACTCTATTAGCTATTTTAAAAACACACCTTCCAAATATGAAAATAGATGAAAATCAACTTAACACAAAAAAGCAAACCTCACTCTTTCACTCAAAATATCAAAGACATAGTTCTGTCTGCTTAGCATCTTTCATTTATTCTCCATTTTAAGGTGGCAACAGCACACACCTTTCTTTTGGGAAATGCTCCTTGATTCCCACTGGTTCATGAGGGGCTAACAATGAAGTTACACAAGTGAGCAGGCATGGTCAGTTAGAACCTCACACTTCCACTGCCACAAAACTAGCTGGTTCATAAATGGTGACCAAAATCAGAAAAAGAATGTTCCTCCCTAGAGTTATTTTTCTGGCAGAACTTGTGAGGAAAACCCTCTTAACTTTTTGGATTAGAGTATGGGGAAGCAGGTATATTTGGAGTTACTGTCATACATTTTTCCCTGGCTATATGGAGAATCTCCATTTGAGAGTCAGGGAATGAAAAGAACCAGAGATATAGAAAGGGGCAAAGGAAAGGGAGGAAGAGATAATGGAAAGGGGAAAGAGAAAAGAGAAGAAAAATAAAGAAAGAAATGGAGAAAGAAAGAAAGAATGAGATAAAGACAGAGGACAAGCTCTAATGACATCATATGAACCCCTATATCCAGCTGGGCACACAGAGAGCTTTGCTCCTGCACATGCCACTTAGGAAAGCCAATAAATTGCCTTCTTTACAAAAGCTTGCTTTGATTTTGATTTCTCTAACTTCCAACTGAATGAGTCCTATCAGAGAAACCCATCTAATTTATTTTACATTATTACCTTTCCAGGAAAGTACCCATTTAACAGCATTAATAGCATTTCTGAACATCATTGTATAATTTTAAATTTCTCCTTCTCTTTTTAATCAAATTATAGAAGTAATTTAAGGAGGCAGAACAAATTTATCCAATGAAACATTTGGACAGGGGGAAGATATAAAAGCATTTTATCTAGTTCTATAGGACTGTTAGGAATGATGTAATTTTGATCTCAGTGAAAAGACAAAGACACCATCTTCAAGAGCACTTTTCCTGATACTTTTCTATCTTGTATAAAAAAAGATCGCAGTCACCAGAAGCATCTAGTAAAACTAATATTCTATTAACACCTATGTTTTCTCCTGACGTTGATATTACTACTCACACTTGTAATACCTGGTGGAATCATTATCTAAAGTCATACGGCATCAAATAGCTTACTTATGCATTTATAATAACACACTGCATTTGAATGTATTATTCCCCAATTATTACCACTCTTCTGGAAGTGCAAATAAAACCCCACTGAGAAATCTCTACACCAACAGAATGGTTAAAATATAAATATAAATTAAAAATATAAATTAAAATGGTTAAATAAAAATTAACAATAGTGACAACACCAAATGCCAGTGAGCATGTGAAGAAACTAATTCACACTAGATTGTTGGTGGGAATATAATATATTACTCTATATTTTTTTCTTATTAATTTTAATGGGGTGACATTAATCAGTCAGGGTACATAGGTTCAGAGAAAACATCTCCAGATTATTTTGACATTTGATTATGTTGCATACCCATCACCCAAAGTCAAATAGCCTTCGTCACCTTCGATCTGGTTTTCTTTGTGCCACTCCACTCCCCCACCCTTTCCCTTCCCCTCCCCACCCCCGGTAACTACCACACTCTTGTCCATGTCCCTGAGTCTCATTTTTATGTCCCACCTATGTATGGAATCATATAGTTCTTAGTTTTTTCTGATTTACTTATTTCACTCAATATAATGTTATCAAGGTCCATTACTCTAGAAAAAAGTCTGGTAGTTTTTTTAGAAAATAAGACCATCAATTATAATATGACCCAGCAATTCTGTTACTGAGCATTTATCCCAGAGAAATAATGTCCCCCAAAATTCGAAAGTTAAAGCCCTAACCCCCAATGTGACCATATTTAGGGATAGTGCCTTTAGGGAAGTAACTACAGTTAAATGAGGTCATTTGGGTGAAGCGTTGATCCAACAGGGCTCATGTCCTTATAAGAAGAGGAAGTGACACCAAAGATCTCTATCCATGCTTATACCAAAAAGAGGCCGTGTTGAGGCCATAGGGACATAATGAGAAAGCAGCTGTCTGCAAGCGAGGAAAAATGTTCTCACCAGAAACCAAATCTGCCAGAACTTTGATCTGGGACTTTTAGCCTCCATGGTGAAAAAAAATAAATGATTATTGTTTGAGCCACCCAGTCTGTGGTATTTTATTATAGCAACCTGTGTGGATTTACATAATTTATAACAGGCTAAAACTGTAAACAGTACAGATAGTCCTTAAACAGGTAAAGTTAAACTCTGGTCATCCATATCATGTGTGGTAGGCAGAATACTGATCCTCAATGCCGTCCACATCCTAATCCATGCAACCTGTAAATATTATTAGGTTACATGGCAAAGAGATATTAAGGTTGCAGGTGGACTAGCCCATTCTAACACTCTTTTACTACTGTAATCTAAATAAAAATAAATAAGCATTTATTAGAAATAATTATGAAATAAAAATAAGAAGCCTGATTCATTCATTATGTAGACAATGTCAATGCTTTTAACATGAAAAATTTTAGTATTTAATATAAAAATACAAAATAAATTTCAATGATAATGTTTATAGAGATGGTAAAGTTTTTTAAAAATTATATATATAATTATTTAATTCTATAGGCTCTCAGCCCTGGCTGCATTTCTAAATTACCTACAGAGCCTCAAATATCATCTCCAAAATATAGATATCTTGGACCCTCACAAGAAATTATAACTAAACTGGGGGCGAAACATTTGAATTTTTAAAAAGTTCTACAAGTAATTCTATGCACAGAATGAAAACCATTAATACAAGATTTGATTACAATTTTGGCTTAATATAAAAACTTATTATAGAAAACAACTTAAAATTGTAACAATAAAGAATTATAATAAAGGCATAAAATGAAACAATATAGTGAAAAAATAATGCTAAATATATCGTGTTTATTGACATATAAAGACATGTAAGTATATATACAAACACACAAAACAATTATAATTCAATTTTTGTAAAACAAAAACACAGTCACACATTGATAGAAGAAAGTTAATTTGGGTTGGATGTGGTTATATTTTATGCTGCTTTATGCTGGTCTTTTTGCTTGACTATATTATTTGATATTTTTAAATGACTATACATATATGACTCCTATGTAAAAATAAAGCAATTTCACTTTGGTGACAGAAAAAAGCAACTTTAAAAAATATGTATACTTTAAACTAAATTAAGAAATATTTTGAGATAAAATATGGTAATATTTTAACAAGTGACAAATTGAAACAAAGGATATATGAAGAATATTGTTCACACAACTATTCCATAGGTCTGAAATTATTTAAAGGTTGAGAAACAATAAATAAAGAAAAATAGTTTATAATTTAGTCCCTCCTTTCTCAAATAATATTTTATTTTATTATAGGTTGACCATTTGATTTGTCAATTCAATACATAAAACATTTAAAGCATTTTACTTGTCAGTTTATATAAGTTAAACCAAATATTAGTTGAAATAACCAAAATAAACATGAAGTTATAAAAATTTATACATAGAAATATATATAAATATGTTTAATACATTAAGGAATGTATGCATACATAATTTTTTTAGAATTTAAACTCCCATATTAAACATCTTTAGTAACCAAGTGCGTATGTCTTTATTATGTTAGCTAACTGTCCTTTTAAAATATTTTTTCCAATACAAATCCATATATAAACATAGCAAGCAACAAAAATTGATCATCTCACCTCATCTAAGTCTTGGATATAAACTGGTTTTTCTTCAAAGCCAACTGGCATTGGTTCACTGTAGGGGATCTTTACTTCTTCATACATCTTGTTATTCTCTCTTTGGATTCCTTCTGGTAAAATCATCTATAAACATCAAAAGTTAAAATCCAATAATTATAATAAAAGAAAAAGAAAACAAATGCACTATGATAAATATTCTTCAGTTAGAGAGAGAAAGAGAGAGAACACTACTGGTTTTACCACACAGCACTAAAATGTAAATTTAGCTTAAAGGAAAAGAAGCCTAAACAAATAAACAAAAACCATACATACACAAAGCATTCACGTATCAGGTATTTCATATAACACATATGCTCATGAATCTTAAAGTATACATTTATTAGATGGCATTGTTGAAGACAAACGTACTCATAGAGCTAGAAAAAATATGTAATATAGTACAAAGTTTAGTCAAAAAGCAATACATCTGCTAACTCAAAAATGCAAGTTACATATATAATAAAAGAGAGAAGAATCAGTATGTTTTGAATTCGTAATGTGTCATTATTTCATTTTTCCCAGTATTTTTAAATACAACTTACCATAGCATAGTCAACTAGTACTAAAGTAATAAAGGAAACAGGAGAAAAATCTGTGTTATTTCTTCACAATAAACATACTATCCCAAAGTGGTCATACATCAATGACATACCTTTGCACCAGCAATAAATGCTGATGTTCTCATGGCTTCAGCATGGGAATCATAAACATGGGGATAATGTATTTTTTCAAAGTTCATGTCCCTCTGCCTGCTCAGAATTGGAACGTTTCTAGCATTCAGAAGTGCCTGCTCTCTGTAAATACAAAAACAATGAGCTAAATCTGAAATTTTTATCTTGCAACAAAAAACATATACTAAAACAAGGTCACTACAATAACTATTTCAGGTAGCCTTTCATTATAGAAGAGAATAAAACTAAACAAAGGAAGACGTTAGTAATCCTGAAATTGTCCGTAAAATCACACAGGAGTCAACACATTTTTAAGTAACATAATATTTATAATTTTGTTTGTCACAATCCAAAAATATTTATAAATTCCTTTTTAAATACGGGTTTCAATATTTAAAGACCAAGTGTACCTTCATTTAATTTTCCTCCTTTCTACTTCTAAATAATAACATGGGAAAAGGTATTTATTAAGCTGGGAAGAAAAGAACAATAAATGTATGTATCTTTCATAAATATTAACTTAGTAGTGCGTGCACAGCACAAAAAAATAGCTTACCTCTATAATCTAAACTGCTCACCAACATGGTTGTAAGCAAGAATATTCTAATTAAGCAGATGACTGCTTTCTTATCCCAGAAAATTAGGTTTTCATACCACAAAATTCTATTCTTATAAGAAAACATGACTAGAAGAATAATATAAATTATTAAAACTAAGCTAAAAATGATAATGATACTTAAAAGTAGCAATTACAACACAAGCATTTTTTCAGCTGCTGGCTTTAATTACCTTTGTAGCCGCAGTTCCTTAGGATCAAAGCTAAGTCCTTCTGAAATTTCACCATCTTCTCCACCCTTTTTCTCTCGTCTAGCAAATCTTTTTCCTTCTCGACGACACAGTTTCATTAATTGCTTTTCTTGTTCAGACTGAATAGTGACTTGACAACCATAACTGGGTTTAGTATTTTCTCCTAAAATTTTTTTGAAATTTTCTACAAAATAAATTTAAAGCATCATGTTTTTAAAGTTAAACCTTTATTAAAACCATTTTCCTCCTCACCAAAACATAAGATAGCACAATGCTCTAACAATTCAGTTTTTAAAAACTGTCACACCAATTTGTATATTTCAAGGAGAGTCTTTCAAAATCACAATATCTAAATGATATTTCGTACTGGCTTAAGGAAACCCAGCAATTTTCTTCCTATAGACTAAATAGTTTAATCTTAAAAATTCCTACTTATAACATCAAAAACTAAAAGTTTGATTTTATAATTAAAATAATCTATATAATTTCAATAAATATAATTCGCAATACTAACTAGCACTTACTATTAACATAATGATAAAATAAAGATATTCTTTACATATTAGACATAAATAGGCCTTCATAAGGTCATAATAGGCCTTTAAGGTGTTGCTATCCATATATTATTACTTATTTACACATGAAAGAAAACTTGTTAACATTAGCTCAGAATACAGTTAGAAGATGACCAAGACAAATAAAAAAAAAGTATGGTCTACTTTTTCATAAAGATACAATGTTTTTTGTTTGTTTGTTTAAAAAAGGCCAAAATCTCTATAAGGAACTGGGTCAATCAAAGCTCAATATTTACAAGTTACAATTTGAACCTGTAGTTTGGTCAACTCGGGACAATTTTTCTTCTAACAGTATTAAGTTCTGTGTTTAATTAAATCTTTCCAAATAGTAGTATCTTGGCTCACTGTTGCCCTAAAGGAATTGATAGGAATGTTGTTGAAAGCAATCCATGTCAATACACATTATTGTATTGGGGACCTACTAGGTTCCAGGGCACTGCTACTAAGGAGACAATGAAGAATGAGACTTGGTTCAAATATCTCAAGGAGCACAATGAAAGTTACATTATCAAATTCTAAGATCTATTACGGAACAAGGAAGGAATTAAGCATAGCATCAAAATGGGAAAATTAGCTTTCTAAATTCATTTAAAGTCAAATTTTTAATCTTCAGACATTTGTCACAATCTCATACATGGGTTTGAATAAGTCATTTTAAGTCTCAATCACATGAAATAACTCCTCTGTATAATAGCTTTTTATAACTTTCAAAAAGTAAAGTGAGAAATAAGAATTTATTACATCTTAAAATTATAAAATACAATATAATCTCATCTGTAGGGCTATCATATTTTACAACACTGAAAAAAAGTATCTACATCTGATATTACTTTCTAAGTAAGCCTTATAAACCTATTATAATGCTTGAATTTATAATCTACTAACTTTCAGTGTTAAAAAGAAGAAAGCATGCTAATTGTTTCTGCATCTGCTCTGAACTAAAAGAAAATTAAACTGCAAAGTCAGATAATTAGGTATTATGAAGAATTTTTAAAAACATGACTAATGCAAAGTACTTATTGAATATTAAAGATTTTGTGTGTGAAAGTAAATACTTTTGAAGACATACTAAATGCTACATTTATGTTTTTAAATTTTAAACAAATGTAATAGTAACAAAGTCTTATTATACACACTTGTGATCATCTAGAAAAGGAAATTAAAAGAAATATGTTTATCTCAAGAATAGCACTATAAAGCCACAATCAGAATATACATATTTTATGTCCTGTGGGACTGAACATAACATGCAATAAAAAAAACATCAAGTTGTAGAGCAGGAAATGCTTAAATGTATGGTTCTCCTGATGGGTTCAGAAACTAGGTACCAACAAGTAGAAATGAAATGAGTAAGTTTAACAGCAATTTTAACATAAAATTTTACTAAAGAATAATGTAAAAGGCTGTATCCTTTTTAGAATGTAATTACCCAAAAAAGAAAGCATGAGATAACTTAATTTTTATTTTATAACACACCCTCTACTAAACTTTCTCTAGATCAGTTCTGAAAACAGAATTACAGCTATTGTCAACTCAGCAGTCAGTGCACTATACCCATGTACTTCTCCCCTACCTAACATTTCCTGGCTATTATAAGAACAGAGATAAAGCAGGGTAGTATATATCTGGATAAAAAGATTAATAGAAAATCTGTATGAAAGCTAGGAAATCTACATGGCAATAAGCTACTGCTCACTAAAGACCATAATTCTGAGGACTAAAGAAAAGAATGTAATTTGATTGTGTTACTAACGTAATTTAATATAGAATACAAATGTAATTTGGTGCTTTTAAGAAAATTTTGAAGGCTTGTTAACATAAAACTATATCAAAAGATATGAAAAAATGGGAGCAGTGCTAAAGTGCCAAGTGTCCAAAGAATCTTTTCTTTAAGAGTATTTCACAACCCCCCAAAAAAATTTTTTAAGAAGAATCATGCTTAATGCATATGCAGAAAAAACTCTACTTAAAAAAACAACCTTAAAATATGTGAGTTGTCAGATTCTTTACCATCCCTTAGAAAAAGTTAAAGTCTATGTATTTAAATGCCTACAATTTTCTACAGCATAATTATTATCCTCAGATATTAGCAACATTAATAATGATTCAGCATAGAACGAAAGAATAAAAGCAGTTTGAGAAGAATAGAAAATATTTCAGGGCAGACTAATGGGTTAAAAAGTACATTGCTTCTGTGCTTGCTTCAGCAGCATGTATACTAAAATTGGAACAATACAGAGATTAGCATGTTCCCAAAAACAAGGATGACACGCAAATTCGTGAAGTGTTCCATATTTTTAGTTTTCACTGTATTATTTTTCTTTTTTCTCTTTTTCATTTTTTCTTTTCTCTTTCACTATTTCTCTCATTTGACCATCATTTACAAATAAATTATTTTATTCTTGATTCACAATTTTTCCTTGTGGCATTTGTGGGTTCTTACCTCGTTTTTGGTCTCTTTGCCACTTCCCCCCAACTCAGGCCCTCCGTTCTATGGAGTTTTTGCTCTACTTAGAACAATAGAATTTTATTCTTTTGTTGTATTTTCTCAAAAAAATTTTATTGTTATTATTTTTATTATTTTTTATCAACTCTTATTAATGTTATTAACAATACCACTCTCAAATGCCATTAAGGAAAAAGAAATCAAATATCATGGATACAAAAGACAGAAATGTAGCTCAGATAGATAAGAAAAAAACTATAAAAAAATTTTCAATAGCTTGAAAACCTTGGAGTTAAATGACAGAGAATTTAAAACTGAAGTCCTAAAAATACTCAGGGATATACAAGAAACCACAGAAAGGCAATTTAGAGAGCTCATAAAACAATTCAATGAACAGAAAGAATACATTACCAAAAAGACTGAAACTATGAAAACGAATCAAACAGAGATGAAAAACTCAATTCATGAAGTGAAAAACGAGGTAACAACCGTAGCTAATAAAACAGGCCAGATAGAGGAGAGAATTAGTGACACAGAAGACAGGCCACTAGAGACACTACAGAGAGAAGAGGAAATAAACTCACAAATTAAAAAATATGAGAAAGCCCTACAGAAATTGTCTGACTCCATCAGAAAGAGCAACGTAAGAATAATGGATATATCAGAAGGAGAAGAGAGAGAAAATGGAATGGAGAACATATTCAAACAAATAATAGAGGAGAACTTCCCAAGCCACTAGAAAGAATTACAGCCTCAAATTCAGGAAGCAGACAAAACACCAGCTATCTTAACCCTAACAAACCTACTCTAAGGCACATCAAAGTGAAATTGACACAAACCAACAACAAAGAAAAAATTCTCAAGGCAGCCAGAGAAAAAAGAATATAACATAAAAAGGAAGGCCCATTAGATTTTCATCAGATTTCTCAGCAGAAACTCTACAAGCTAGAAGAGAGTGGACACCAATATTTAAAGTTCTGAAAGAGAGGAACTTCAAGCCAAGAGTACTATACCCATTAAAGCTATCCTTCAAATACAAAGGAGAAATAAAAACATTCACATATATAAAAAAAATCAGGACATTTATCACCAGAAAACCCCCAGTTCAGGAAATACTAAAGGAGGTTTTCAGACCAGATACAAAGAACAAAACTACTAGTAAAAGCTCCATCCAGATCACAATAAAAAGAAGCTTAATCTGTGAAAACAAAAACAAAAAAGGGGAGAGGACAAAGATTAACAGTAGCAGAGCAGGATGGAGTGCAGAAGCACTCAGGAGATAATGTACTACAATGAACATGATATGTATCCTTTCCATTACTTAATGGTAACCACCCTGAAAAAAACACCACTAATGACATGGCTTGAAAAAAGAGGTAACAGAGGAAAGAAGTATGGATTACAACCAAACAAAACCAAATGACAGAAAAACAAAAGAGAAGAACCAAAGAAGATACAAAACTATCAGAAAGTAATAAATAAAATGGCAATAGGAAACCCTCAAGTGTTATTATAAATGGACTGAACTCACAAATAAAAAGACACAGAGCTGCCTGACCAGGCGGTGGAACAGTGGATAGAGCATCCGACTGGGATGCGGAGGGCCCAGGATCCAGACCCCAAGCTCACCAGCTTGAGTGCGGGCCCATCTGGCTTGAGCAAAAGCTCACCAGATTGGACCCAAGGTCATTGGCCCTAGCAAGGGGTGGCTCGGTCTGCTGAAGGCCCACAGTCAAGGCACACGTGAGAAAGCAATCAATGAACAACTAAGGGGTCAGCAACGGCAACGAAAAACTAATGATTGATGCTTCTCATCTCTCTCTGTTCCTGTCTGTCTGTCCCTGTCTATGCCTCTGTCTGACTCTCTCAATGTCCCTGTAAAAAAAATAATAATAAAATAATAAATAAAAATAAATTAAAAAACCGGTAAGTATGCCTAAAACTAATATAATGTTTAATGTCAACTGTAATTGAAAAATAAAAAAATAAAGGTAGATGAACTTTAAAAAGGTGAAATCAATAAATATCTCCATATTAAGACCAAGAAGGCTGACATAATAAACACCAAATTCTTAGAATTTGTATCATAAGACTAGATATTTAATTCCTTTTCATCTGGCAGATACCCATTTAAATACTCCTAAACTCCGCTGGCTTACTACAATGTTGTATAAAGCAATATTAACAGATGGAAGTCCTCCTTTTTTTTGGTGACAAAGAGAGGAACAGCTAGGAACAGACAGACAGGAGAGTAATGAGAAGCACCAATAGTTAGTTGCAGCACCTTAGTTGTTTACTGATTGCTTTCTCTTATGTGCCTTGCCCAGGGGGGCTACAGTAGACTGAGTGACCCCTTGCTTGAGCCAGCGACCTTGGGCTAAAGCCGGTGACCTTGGGGTTTCGAACCTGGGTCCTTTGCATCACAGTCCGACACTCTATCCACTGTGCCACTGCCTGGTCAGGCTGGAAGTCCTCTTACAGCAAGGCAGTATTCAACACACTTAAATAACCAAAAACCTGCAGACGGCAGTATTCAGTAACTTAAATAACCAAAGACCAGTAGAAGCAGAAAGTGGCTAATTTCTATTCTTCAAAGTTTCTACAAATCTCAAAGTAACTCAAAGTAACTATCAGTAATATAAGTATGAGATAAAGGAAATCAGCGAGAAAGTTTGGATGTAAATCCAGGTTGTTTTATAATTTTCTTTTAGTGCTTTATTCACAAACATAAGAAAAAGGTGGTAAAATGAAGAACGATAAATAATAATTTTGGAGAAGGGTGTTTAATTTCTTATGTTCATACACTTCAAAAAATTACAAAATGTTTATAAGGTTGTCAAGGAATAGTCAGATAAAGGGAAGAAATTTCGTTTTCCTACTTATCATTTAAAACCTGATTTCAGTATCAGCTGTGATATAGTAGGTCGGGCATTTTTTTTTTTTTTAATACTTCTGGCTTCCTAAATAACTCTTACTAATCCTTCTGGGGATTTAAAAAACATGTTAATACACGACATAATAAATGTTCAATTTGCTAAGTGTGGTAATTGTATTGTAGTTAAGAAAGCAACTGTTATTGTTCTGGCATATATGCTGATGATTTTATGTTGAATTATTAGGATGTGTGCACTTCCAGTTATTGTACAGCAAAAATTTTAAATGAGGGTATGTGTGTGTGTGTACACATGTGTAAAGAATTATAATGAGGAGAAAGAGAAAGCAGAGGAGGGGAAGAAAAAATTTTAATGATTGGTAACTCTACATGAAGGGCATGTTCATGGAACAGTCCTTGTACCTTTAAACAGATTTGACAGTTTCCAAAATATATAGATAGTTGGAAAGAAACTTAACACCATTTGGCCCACAGTAACTACTATAATTTTAAAACTTTTTTGTCTATTTAAATCTTCTGCTTAAAAATGCAATATACCTAAACACAAATAGAAACTTTCCCATACCGCCCTTTTTTTAGGGCGCTGATATCTGTTTCGTATTCTGCCATATATAAAACCTACTTAAAAGGGAGATAATGGTAAATTATATAATACACTAAAGGATAATAAAAGTATAGCTTCATTAAAAAGATAAGATAAACAATGAATATTTTCTCTAAATCATAAACACCGTCAATACTTTCTTACCTTGAAGAGCCTGCACCTTATGATCATTTGAAGAATTATGAAACCGATCCACTATTGCAATTCTGTTCTGGAGGAGATTTGCAATAAGTTCCAGTCCATCAGGTCCCAGCAGTTCAAATAGCTTATAAGAGGAAGAAAATCAAAACAGGGTGCCTCAAAATCAACTCTTTCATGTTACTAACAGCATATTTAACAGTGGTGGGAGGGCAAACTAATATAGAGCACCCAGAAATCACTGAGAAAAAATATCGTTTTACAAACTAACTTAGAAAAGAGAAATAACTTCATATTGCAAAGGAGCTTTCAACTTTATAAAGGCTATTAGCAATTATATAATTAAAGAGCATGACTCATTTAAAAAAATAATTATGATTTATATACAAAACTCTAAATCACTGAATATCAAATTCATACATTTTGGTTTTCTTGACATAACCAAATCAAATTCTAAAGTTAATTTGCTTGATATAAAATGTTATAATTTTCCCAAATAGAATACAATTTTTCTTACAACTTACTACATAGCAATGATCATTTGAGAGTTAAAGAACCATTAGAAATGTCTTAATGAATCATGACATGCCAAATTTTTTAAGCTTAATAAGTATTTTTATTAAATGTTATTAAGTTATTTTCTTAATAACAAGTTTTTAATGCTCATTAAATCTGAAATCTAAACCACAATACTGCAAGTGCTTTATGTAACTTTATAAAAAGTTTCCATGCTCCAACCCTACTATGCCAAGTGGTTACCAAAGATTAAGTTGATTCCGGAGTGAGAAAATGAGTTTTAGGATTTAGAGACACTCAATCACAAAACTATATAAAATACCTATTCCAGAAAGCCTTTAGATTTCCTCAAGTATAGTTTGGACATACATATTATTTCTTTTTTCAGAAATGTTATACTCTAATTTTGCATGTATAGATTTTATATTAACCAATTTTTGACTGTTCTACAAGATTCCATACAAAAGCATAATTAAGAGTAGAAATTCACGTGAGTATATATGATACATTATTTAATAAATATTTTATTCTTGCTGCTCATTTTACTGACATTATCTACACACAAAGCCACCCTTCTTCCACCAAGCCTCCAACCATGGAACAGCTCCTCCTCTGGGCAAAGCATCATGGAAAATACTGGGGCCCCAATCACTCTCACGCTGGTGGCTCCTAAAGCAATGAGCCCACACAAGGAGAGGCAACCAAGAACTAGGTTACTGCCTCTCCCTTCCTTCAAGTATTCAACTCCTAAAGCAAGGCTGCCACCCAGGGAGAAGCTTCTCATTGTCCCACCCCTAGCTTCAGAGTTCTGCCTCAGAGATCTTGGGTGGAGGGGGAAACAAGGCCACAGAAAGAATAGGGAAGCATCTAAAACACAAAATAAATCAGTGGTTGTCCAGGGCTGGGAGAAGTGGGAGAAAGTATAGGACAGAACTTAAAGGGTTAGGATTTCTTTTTGAGTTGATAAAAAATTTCTAACTTTGACTTTGGTGATGTTTGTACCAATCTGTGAATTACTAAAAACACGGATTTATACACTTTAAATGAGTGAATTGTATGGTATGTGAATTATACACCAATAAAGCTGTTTTTTAAATTATGAACCATAAGGACTTAAAATTCTAAAAGTAAAAAAAAATCGCTTAGTGTCAAAATATTAAATATAATTTTCCCAATAAGCATTTTAACTGTTTTGAATTGTTGTTAGACACAAGCCCTGTGCTTAATGTTAAGTGTAATAATAATGAACCAACAAATTCAAAAAAGGTCATTGCAATATGACTACATAGTTACTTCCCCTCCACACACTGAAAACAAATTGTAGTAGGAAATGCTCTCTACATATAACATGAAACATCCTTTATATCCTATCAACTCTCAAAAAACGTGTCAATTCTTAAACTGAGATGGTACTTCCATAAGAAGATGATTTCTCAAGGCAGAATTATGCTTACAAATAGTCTTTGCTACTAAAGTTTACTTAATCTGAAATTCATTGTTCACACATGATAAATTAAAGATTCTAGTTAAAAATGTTTAGTCCACACATAATTTTATGAAACCACCAGTATATTTGGAAGATAACTTCTAATGTAACATCACAAACACAGGATCACAGCACAAAAAGCAAATTATTTCTTAAAAGTAAACATCTAGGACCTAGCAAAACAGACAAGGATGCTGTTTTGCTTTGAATATCAGGACTTCTATAACTCCAAGATGAAGAATCACCGGCAGAATTCTGAGATTAGCTGCCATCAGATTTAAAGCAATCCTAAAATGGTGCTTTCCCCAACATTTGCCACTTTTATCCACACTGAGAACAGGCGCAGTTTACATCAAGATTTGCACTACAAACTAATTTGGCAGTGAGAGTGATTGTTTGCAAAGGTACAGCTGTGGATCACTATTATGTGCAATGATACAAATTCCAGATGCTTTCAAAAATGAACAAAAGGGGGACATAACAAGTTATCAGTGGGTACAGAAACAAACAACTACAGAGTTTTAGAGGGCAAAAAAGAATGCACGTTTCAACAAAAGGCAAGTTTCACTAACCTGGCTATAAATTAAGGAAGAGATTTAAAGGAGTAATAGGAATAGAAGACAAGTAACATCCTTTTCCTGGTAGATGTTGTTAAAGCCATTATCATCTAATAAGGTAGTCTAAATAGACAAAGGTTCTTAAAGTTATTATAAATCCTTTTTCATAAATTAAATAATTAAAATAATTGTTCACCAAATAAAAATGATGAATGGTAATAGTAAAAACATTAACCAACAGACTACATTTTCGATGCCAAAACTTTATTTCAGAAGACATGCAGACTAACTTGAACAGCATGACTTCCCTGTTTCTTACAACACTTTTAACAGATGAGTGTAATTTGTGAATCTCTCAGCAGAAGTAATAATCCCCAACTTTCCATTGTATTCTGCATTGTCATTTTTATTACAATAGAAAAAACTGCTATAGTAGATGCTATATTCCCAGTACAATACCAAATGAATCACAGACATTATATGAAAAACACAAAATATAAAATGATAAACTTTTAAATAATATGTCAGAGAAAATTATACTATAAATCCTATGAAAAAAATGATTTAATAAGAGATATAATGACGTAAATAAGAACTGTAAAGCTAGTCTCAAAGTGGGGTATGTGGAGATATGCTGAGGTTTTCTGAAACCATCAAATAAACAAATAACGTACTTGGATTTTGGTTTACTCAAATATTTAGAGGCAAAACATTTCAAAGTAAAACACAATCCTGGTCATGTTAATGTCCTATTTGAATCCCACTTATCTAGTAAAAAAAAAAATGTTAATCACAGGAACAGGCTATAAAGCAAACAAAATTTCAATATTTATAAAAGGTTTGTCAGTTCTATTTTTGTTTCCTTATAGTCAATGTTAAAGAATTCATTGAAAGTCAAAACTAAACATATCTAGAGTTCCAAAAAGACCTTTCAAAAAAAAATACCAAACATTCTTCAAATCAAATAGTCACTGGGCATTCTGAACAATAACCAGTGATACACAGTAGGCACCATATATTGATGTAAGCAAAAAACCCTTTTGGACAACCACATGGCTACACAGATTATGGAATTAATTTCAATATTAAAATCAGCTCTTAAAATTGTTATTCAAGAACTGGTCATGGTATTGTCCTATTCAAAATTTATCAATGATACATAAGCCAGAAAACACAATCAAATTTGTTAAAAGTGTTAATATGGTGCCTGATACACACAAGATTTAAAAATTTTCTATATAGTCTGATATAATCTGGCCAGATCTAAGGAGAAGTAATAGAGATATATATAAAAACCCCACAATTAGATATAAAAGACTCATATGGACTTGCACAAGATGGGGAAATCTGGTCCTGCAAATATATTCCTAAGGAAAATCCTGAAAGAGTAGAAGGTTGGTTATTTGCAGAGTCAACATGAATAAAAAATGCACTGAAGGCTAGAAAAAAAACTTAATGTATTATTAGTTATATAATATCTAAAACACCCATTTAGCATCTCAAAGGATACTACACTAGTTGGAATAAAAATGACATAATGCAGAATACAGTGGAATGTTGGGGATTATTCTGCTGAGAGATTCACAAATTACAGTCATCTGTCAAAAGTACTGTAAGAAACAAGGAAGTCATGCTGTTCAAGTTAGTCTGCACGTGTTCTGAAATAAGGTTTTTGGAATCACAGGTCAGGCTACGAGCAACTTTCTCAAGCAATCTGAGCCTCAGCCTTCTCCTCTGTTAAAAGAAATTAGAATGTCTGACAACAAGCAGTCAATAAATACTAATGTTATTGACAACTTTTTCCTGGTTAATGAACATCCAACATAGTTCTGTCAGCAGGAAATCTTATAAGGCAGGGGTCAGGAACCTTTTTGGCTGAGAGAGCCATGAACACCACAGATTTTAAAATGTAATTCCGTGAGAGCCATACAATATGTTTAACACTAAATACAAGTAAATGTGTGCATTTTATGTAAGACCAACACTTTTAAAGTACAATAAGTCTCTGAATACTTTTAATAACATTGTTATGCTGTTGCTAACCAATGATCAATAAAGTACTTCTTACCATTAATGTGACTTCTGGTGCTGCATGGTTTTGCTGATGGCTTTGCAGTCTGGTTGATAGGTGGTGAGGTTAAGCTTCATGCAGGCATTGAGACTTCCACCCATTAAACATAGGTTGGTCTTAACGTTCTTTACGTGTGAGAAAGACTGCTCACATACATACGTAGAGCCAAACATTGTCAGTACAGCAATACTCACATGCTACAGTGTGTGGTATGTGACAGGAAGCGCGTTCCAAGTTTTGACAATCAGCTGGTCCATGGGTTGAAGTTTCATTTCTCCACACTTGTGTGTGCTCGCCAACTCAGCTTGCTGTCGTACAAGTCTTCCCAAATCTTCATTCAGTGACTTGAACTTATTCACCCATATGTCTGAGGCCTTCAGGTCAGCAGCTTGTAGCTCAAAATCTCTGACGGAGACACCGGGGATGTAACTCAGGTTGGCACTGTCCACTGCACACTCGTGTGGATGGGTGATGAACTTAAAAAGATGAGTGCGCTCACGAAATTCTCCAAAGCGTGCTTTGAATGACTGCAGGAGATGAGATGTGAAGTCCACTATCTGCTGGAGATCAAGATATTGAGCAGAGTCACTTGCTGTGCATTCATCTTTAAACTCTACCAGTTTTTCAAAGTGTAGTAAATGACCTGTTTTCATGTCGGCAATGAAGAGTTCCAGCTTGTTTTCAAATGCAAACACTGCTTGTGAAGGGATAAGACTGTATTTCCAACACCTTGCATTTTCACATTGAGCTGGTTCAGATGTTTAGTCGTTTCCATGAGATAGTAGAACTTCAGGAGCCATTAAGTGTTAGCTAACTCAGGATGCTCGACGTTTTTCATTTCAAGAAAAGTCTGGATTTCACTCAAACAAGCCGTGAAACGGCTAAGCACCTTTCTTCTTGACAACTAACACACATTGCTATGCAGAAGCAGATCAGGATAATTATTCCCAACTTCATCCAGCAGTGTTTTAAACTGGCGATCATTTAAAGCTCATGAAACAATACAGTGGACCATCTGAATGACCAGCGACATCACCTCACCAAGCTGCTCACCACACATCTGAGCACAAAGCACCTCCTAATGTAGGATGCATTGAAAACTTAGGATCGGTCTTTTTTCGTGTTCACGAAGAAGCACTACGAATCCTCTGTTTTTCCCCACCATGCACGGAGCACCATCAGTACACACCAAAATAAGTTTATCCATCGGTAGACTTTTTTTCTTTAGCAAACTCAGTGATGAAAGATTGGAATAAATCCTGCCCTCTTGTTATCTCTTTCATAGACAGAACAGCAAGACTTTCCTCACTTAGTGTGTCACCGACAGCATAACTTGCAATCACGCTGAACTGGGATAGATGGCTTATGTCTGTTGACCCATCCAAGGCTAGAGAAAAGAAGGGTGCTGCATCTATGTCCTGCACTTGTGTTGCCTCAATTTGATTTGCCATCATGATGGTACGATCATGAACAGTTCTTAGCAACAGAGGCATGTCCTTTATTCAGTTGATTATCTTGTCTTTATCCGAAAAGTCATGAAAATGTTCATTGGCAACATCAAGCATGAATGTTTTGGCATACTCCCCATCTGTGAATGGCTTTCCGTTTCTCACAATTGCTAAAGCACCAGGAAAGCTAGCGGAGTTCCAGTCACCTCGTTGGGTCCAAACATGGAGTTGCTGCTGACTGGCTTGCACTCTGCACAATAGCTCTTGACATGCTTTCTTCCTGCTGTCCCCCGCTGGATATTTCGATGCAAATATAGTATGCGTGTGTCGAAGTGCCACTTAATATTTGACCGTTTCATCTATGCAATTTTATCATTGCATATTAGACACACTGTAGAACCTGCTCTCTCCACAAAGGTGAATTCCTTTGTACATTCCTGCTGAAAAGTACAATACTCATCTTTTTTCTTTTAGCCATCTTCTTCGTCAAAAGAGTTTCTGCAATTAGCTAGCTAACTATTTGATTAAAAGAAGGGAAGTTTACTTCCTGACCTTACAACGACCCGTGTACGTTATACACTATCCAATAAAAATTTGGTGTTGTCCAGGAGGACAGTTGTGATTGGCTCCAGCCACCCACAACCATGAACATGAGTGGTAGAAATGAATGGATTGTAATACATGAGAATGTTTTATATTTTTAACTTTTTTTTTTTTTATTAAAGATTTGTCTGCAAGCCAGATGCAGCCATCAAAATAGCCACTTCTGGCTCACGAGCCATAGGTTTCTGACCCTTTATAAGGTAACTCATATCACTGCTAGAGAATGGTAATTGTCAAGATAAAATTAAAAATCCTTCCTTATACTAGGCCCTGTCAGTCTCACTATAGCTTTTACCTCTACCTCTCACTCTGCTATGCCCTCTGGTGTTACAGAGAATGACCTTAGTAACATTTCTAGAAAACAACCTTTCAAATACCTGAAGACAAGGCCAACCAGTAGCCATGTTTTTCTCACAAGTTCCTTTTTCCTAGGTAACCAAATTCCTTACTATTTCTCATATAACTAGATTTCTAAATGATTCTCTATCCGGGTTCCATTAAAAACTTTTTACTGAGCCTCTTAAAAAAAAAAGGCATACAAAACTCAACATAGTATTTTAAATATAATTTGATCAGATCACAGAGACTAAAACAAGTAGATGGTGGGTGAACTTTTCTGAACACAGCATAAATGGTAACAACATCACACTATTGGTTCAAACTGAATGTGTAGTCAAGTAAACATTTGGTTTTAGGTTTTTTCTACAGAAATTCCAACTTGGTCAAGATTCCCATATCCTGTACTTTGTATAAATTTTAAGCCCAGAATTTCAAATGAATCCCGTACTTAATTCACTTTCTTCCTGCTTCTTCTTTTAGTTTTCAAAGAGCTTCCTAAATCTAGATTCTGGCATCCATCACATCAGTAAACACTATCAATGCTGAATAACCATGTCTTCATGCAAATTAATTGATTAAAGTACTGAGGATGGGACAAAAGTAAAACATTATAGGATAAAAAATGAAGTCTTGACCCCACAAAAGGCAATAAACCAAAATTTAGACTAAGATTTTTTAATCAACTATTAACTCCATCTAACTGTATTAATCAGCAACACAATTCCACTATCTTGCCTGTCCAATTCTGATACTTCTTGGTCTAATACTGTAGTAGCTACAAGTTACACAAAGCTATTTATGTTCTCAGTAATTTCAACTACACAAAATTTAAAATACAATTTCTCAATTATATTAGCCACATTTCAAGAAACCAACAGCTACGTGGCTAGTGGATACCACGTTGGAGAGTAATCAATATTTCAATCATTGCAAAAGGTCAGCACTGCTCTAGAAGATATTTTGTTTCTATTCTAAAATGCTCTGCTGAGATCTAGATACAACATGTTTATTATATAGCACAATTTATCTGTCTAGTTGCATCAGTCTATCAAATTAGATATTTTAGAGCCCATAATTTTATATTAGAGTCACTCTTTGTGTCACACATTCTACAGATTTTGGCAAACGAAGGACTATCATATGTATTCATCATTACAGTCACATACAAAATAGATTCACTGCCCTAAAAATTCCCTTGCTCTACCAATTCATCCCTTGCTTTTTTCTCTACAATCCCTGGCAACCTCTGATCTTTTTTACTGTTTCCACTATTTTGTCTTTTCTAGAATGCTGTATTGTTGGAATTATACAGTAATGAAGCTTTTTTCAGACTGGTTTCTTTCACTTAGCAATATTTACTTATTTGCTCCAAGTGGCTTGATGGCTCTTTTCCTTTTATTACTGAATAATATTCCATTACTACATGAAAATACCACAATTTGTCTATCCATTCTCCTACTGAGGCTATCCTCTTTCCAATTTTGAGCAATCACGCCTTCATTTTTTTATTTCATTATATTCTGCTGTTTACATAAATTATCATATCGATAAAAAAAATAGAAACAAATACTATAAAGAGACATGCTGAAAGAATACTAAGTTGTGCCCTTTTCATATTGCCGTTTTTTATTTTCCAATCTTTCTATAACACATATTACTTAATCAGAAAAGGTTTTATTTTATTTTTACATAATAGAAACCAGATTTCGATTTACCAATATTTTTCTTATTTTGCCTCTAAGTATATAAAGCATCAGTAACTTAATAAATAAAATAGGTTTTCATACATTTAGCATATTTGGAATACCTGAAATTATATAAACAAAAAAATGCCTTATCATGCAGAGAAATCAGCCAATAACTTAAGTACAAAGACCAATGATCAGACAGTTTAAACCTTATTTTCACTATGAAATATTATTTTTCAAAGGAAAAGCCTTGTTTTATTAAATACAATAACTAATTATTAATCATTCTGACATACAGTTTCTAAAATATCTAACCAATGAAAAATTTTAGTAATTTTAATAATTTTTATTTCATAATAGCAATTAAATAAATGTTTTAACTATTTAGTCACTTGAGTTAATAAGCAAATCCCATTGCTTAATATATAACTCAAACTAGCTAAGAAAGATAGAGAAGCAGTAAGTTCAGAGTGTCCATCTTCTAAGTAGAAGAGGAGCTATTTTGAACTAACCTAGTTAGGAAAAGGAATAGCAGCTTATGCACAGAAATTAAAATTTTGATTGAGTATCGACATGGCAAGACTTATAAGACGGAGCAAGTGAGTGAGGTATTATATTTAAAGTAAGTTCATTTATTTGTATGTAGTTTTCAGAGAAATAAAATGCATTGCTCATTATACACTTAATATTTGTACAGAATTTATTTATTACATTTCATGGTAGACTGATAAGATACACTAAATGTTTAGCCTCCTTCCTTATTAGCATAGACAATAAAAATCACAGTATTTATCAGGAGACCTTTCTATTTGGGGGATTTGAAATGCCACTCAACTCTACCTATCCAGAAATTCCTACACAGAAATTCCTTCACAGAATATTATATCACACATCACATTATCTGAGTATCAGTTATGTATAAAATGCATAAGGAACTAAGATAGTGAACCAGACTCATATAAAATTGGAGACAATTAAAAGTACCAAAAGAAAAAAATACATAAATATGGCTTAATAATAATATAAGTAGCAGTAAGTTTCTAGTTTGGGTTTGTTTTTAGTTGTTTTTTTTTTTTTTCAGAATCATCAAAATACTTGTAAAGGCTACAGTTAAGTTATTCTTATTGAATGACTAATTTTCCATTACCTTGAACAAACTTAAGATTTCAATTTTAACCCTAACTAGAAAGAACAATTGTTTCTTAGTCACTATTGTGACAAATAATTACATGTACGTTCTGTAAACTAAATATAGTTATACTATTTTCAAGTTTTACAATGCTTATATATAGCTAAACTGTTAGTTACAATAAAAATATGATGATACTGTAAGGATTATAAGTCATTTTTTTTAAAGAAACACTAAAATTTATGTTACTTTTAAATACATTGAAATTTTCTTGAAAAACCCCTTCTCTTTTATGCTTAAGATAGGAAGGGAGCTTGCCTTCTTAAAAAAAAAAAAAATAGCGATTAAAATGAAAAATAAAATTCATGTGTTAATCCACCTCTTTTTTTCTAAAATAGAAAACAAGAAAAGCTAACAGACACTTTTAAAAACAAGAAAAAGATGTCCCGGACCAGAAAATGAAGCCAAACAGGCAAAGAACTGAATAGGACTAAGCTGACAAGCTCAGTTCCAGGTCTGGACTGTAAGGCAAGGAGTTCGGCTGGCGTGAGGTAACCTAGATAAACCTGCTCCATACAATTTGGGAGCTACAGCTAGGCTTAGCGGGAAATCAGGATATGGGAATGAGAGGGGGTTGAAGAGAACAACTACCAAAATGATACTTGAGGCCATGGCTACATAGAAATCTAACAGGGAGAAGAAAATAGAATGGAAGAAGCCAGAAATCAACAGCAGCATAAAAATTAAAATTCTAAAACTTATGAAGAAATCTTACATTAAACATGAAACTCAACAAAATCCAAAAGGGGAAGAACGTAAGTTCACTCCAGAAAACAGTAATATGGAATAATGTGACAAAAATTTTATGTAATACTATGAAGCTCAAACAAAGGAATTGCTTATATTAAAACAAAAGAGGGTATACAGGAATGCTCTAAACTTTCTATTTCTGTAAACATAAATCTGCTCTAAAGAGTCTATTAATTTTTAAAAAGATGGTATAAAATTCAAGAAAAAAAAGAATTATAAACATGCTATCAAACAAGATTATTCTCTTGTTAACAGCCTTTTATAAAGTTGAAGAATTATCCACTTGTGTTTTAAACAAATATCACCTAGCTAAATGCCTTATATATAAAAGATACTTAACAAATATTTTTGAAGAAAACAAATAAGTAACAAAGTGATAATTAATGATCAATATGGAGCTGTTGCCTACCAGCATTAATTACTGGGTCAAAAAATACATCTCTTGGAATTTCTCATTGCAATCAATTTTATTTTTCAGACACAATAAACGTCCTTGAGATCACAGTACAGGGTGGGGCAAAAGTGTGTTTACATTTGTTTGTATAGAAAATAATACATAATTAATAAATAATACAAGAATGAACTGTTTCATGCACTCACAACTGCAAATCTACTTTTCCCCTACTCTGTATATTTTTAGAATATTTCAAATGTTATCATGATTATTATTGATAGCATAAATAAAAACAAGTAGTTTTAAACAGATTAAAGTTTTTTGAGAAGAAATCCTTTTCCATTGTGAAAGAAATACATATCTTCTAACTATTTGTAACTAGAAGATCAAGCTTGTTCCAACCTCTTAAGTAGCTAAAGACTATCAAACTGCCAAATATCTTATTTTAAAACTAATAAATGCTACATGAGTAAAAGCTAAAATGTGGGGAAAAAGTAAAGACAAAAGCAATAAAACCAAAAGCTGGTTGTCTGAGTATAAAACAATCATTCCTCTAGCAAAAACAAAGTCTTAAAGAAGAGGCAGATTGAAAGAAAGGAGCAACATAACTAAGAGTAGTGTAATGTTTTTAATAAGAGGACATTATATTATACATATGTACCCTGATTTATTGGTGTCACCCCATTAAAATTAATAATAATAAAATATAATAAATAAATAAATAAATAAAATCTTTGCAAAAAAAAGAGGACATTATAAATAACTTTAGAGCAAAAAGTTTGAGTACTCAGCAAAATGGTTAACTTCACAGAAAAATATAATTGACAAACTTGAGGAAGAAGAGAAAATCTGACTAAACCATCAACTACTGCAAAATCTGAACTGGTGATCCAACTCTACCCTCCAAAACGACACCAATAATACAGTCTCCAAAACACAATAGTAGCAAACTTTCACAAAAGAGATAGTCACTTTCTTATGGAAACTTTTTAAATATAGAAAAAGAATGTTCCAGAAGTTTATTATATATGAGTTGGAATAACCTTAGTTAGGTATTAAAACAGGATTATTTACAAAATTTTTTTTTTCAGTCTGGGATTCTAAGCATAGTAGGATAGAAAAACCATATAATGTACCAGTACCTACCCAAGAAAGCCCCAAGAAAAAGTGCAGACATTCTGATTCTAGTAAATTAAAATTTTCCTTTTTTAATTACAGGACGTATTCAGATAGCACCTCTACTGTATGTAATAAAAAACATACATTATACATTATAGTAAGCTGATGGTTGCTATATTCAACTTAGGGAAGGTCTTTCTTTGAGATAATAAGCAACTTTAGATTTCCTTGTGAAATTAAAGTGTTGTACGTATTGAAAACTGAGAATAATGAAGTATGATCATAGGAAAAGTTTAAAACCGAGTAATTCTGAAAATGTTTTGAATTAACAGTCCATGCTGAACTAAATATTCAAATAATTAGATAAAGGACAGTATGTTATTTATAACACTGCAAATTATTCTTAGTTTGGCTTGTGGCATAAATAGTTATTAAATATTCGCACATTCCAAAACAAAGTGTGAAAAAACATTAAAAAATGACCATGAAAATTAGGACACCACTTATTTAGCAATTATTTTTCTCTCAAGAAAAATGTGCTAAGAAAATCTGCTTTTGAATTGCCAAGAATTTAGATAAATTATATTTTCACAATAATTAATGCTCCTTATTTACAGGTACTTAATCTAACACAATAATTTAACAAAGCTAAAATCAAGGTCACTTACAACTTAATTAAAACTACTTGGAATGTGAACATTATTTATTCTCCATACGCCATAATAAATCAGGTGGGTAATAAGTAAGATTAGAACTAAGTACTATTATATATTTAAAAGCTTACTTTACATTTTCATATAAATGACAAATTGATAGCTTCCTTGATTCTAGGAAAAAATATATATTGATTTTAATTGTTTACACAAAACAAATTTACAACTATTGTGTGTGCACACATATATGCATATATGAAGCTCAACAAAATGTATCAAACTTTAAATATTTAAATGAGTGTTTATAGAAATTTCTAAATCTAATAATAAGACTAATTTATGTGTACAGTTATTAATATCTTAGCCAAAATGTATTTTATCTTAAATACTATTAAAACACAAAAAGGTATCCTTTATTTAACTTATTAATAAAATGATAAAATGTTTCATTTCTTTCCCTTATCAAAAAATTACAGGTATCTGTCAATATATGTAACCCATGTGTTCCTCCAAATTAGTCATAACACATATCAAACACAATTCTCTTACCCATTCCTCTTTACCATGTAAGTATGAAAGTTCCAAAAGGAGGACGCTTAAGAAAGCAAGATAATGAGCATGGGTTGGTTAAACTTTGTTAGATTATCTTTCCGTCTCCCTAAACCTAAGAGTACCTGACACAAAACAGAATGCCTGAATGAATGAGTGCCACACAGAGAAGAAGTCAGATAGTGTAAAATTTAGCAAAACGTCTTACTTCTTGAGTGACCATTCCATTTAAGAGCAAAACATTTTGGAATCTGTTATTGCCACAAATTGTAAACAGCAAGTAATTTTAAATCCTCATTTTGAGTTTAACATATCTTTTCTCCCAGGTCTTAAATAAGTCATCAAAACACAACTCTACAAATTCCAACAAAGTAACCTTTCAGCAAATGCAACTAATCTTCAATAAAAGATCTAATTACTCACCCAAAGTACTCATATTTAAAGAACTCACATTTGTACCTTTAGTGTGTAAGAGAGTCCTTATACTTACATCTTTTCCCATCTTATAATACTTTGAAAAACAACGCTTACCTGTTTTTCCTGAAAAGTTAAAAAGTTTGCTAAGCTGAGAGCTGTCATATATATACCTTTTAACCTAGAGGTCCTAGTGATAATCCTTGGGCTATCCATCTTCCTCATACTGCCCTTCAAATACCACGTTTACTCTTCAATCTCACCATAGCTTTCTCTAGGAAAGGATAACCAACTGCAGTTCTTTTCAAGTGTTCATCATAAGATACTATTTTCATTTTCTTCACCAACCTGATCATACTCCTCTATAGACCTCCAGTAAAAGTCTGTCTCCCTTAAAGTGTGGTGATTAGGTGCAGCCTGAAGAGCTGAACTGAATTATCACCACCCAAGTTTAAAACTACATATTTAATAATAAAAGTTAAAAATAAAATTGTTTGCTAGCTACATAATACTACATACAATAGACATTAAATATAAGCTACTTATTCAATAATCAAATTTAAAAATAAGATAGTTTGCTAGCTACATAACACTACTTAGAATAAATAGCCAGTATGTATGGAATACTTAACCATCGGTTAGGCACCATTCTAGGTGTTTTAAAAGCTTTATATCATATCATATCACATATTCACAGCCAACCTATATGGTAAGTCATAAAATATAATTAAAACAGTTGCTATTTTCTCTAAACTAAACAGGCAAGCACTGTTTTTCAAAGTATGATAAGATGGGGAAAGATGTAAGTACAAAGGACACTCTTATACAATGCAGGAACAAATATACACTGGCAGATTCTCTCAAGGAAGTATTTTGTTGGTTATTTTGGTGCAAACTTTTCAATGAAAGAAATATATTCAAGGGAAAATATATATAAACAAATATTGAGCATAAAAGTCTTTATTGCAATGTTTTTTATAACTGGGAAAGGCTAGATAACCTTAAACAGCAGAGTATTAATTCAATAAACTAGGACATGGTGATAAATGTAAACTCTGTAGTCATTACAATTCTAATTATGAAAGAAAAGCGAAAAGATGTCTGTACCAATACGAATGGATTCTGATTAAAAAATAACATGGAGCCTGACCAGGCAGTGGCACAGTGGATAGAGTGTCAGACTGGAACGTGGAGGACCCAGGTTCGAGACCCAAGGTCGCCAGCTTGAGCGCGGGCCCATCTGACTTGAGCAAAAGCTCACCAGCTTGGACCCAAGGTCGCTGGCTTGAGCAAGGGGTTGCTGGGTCTGCTGAAGGCCCGCAGTCAAGGCACATGTGAGAAAGCAATCAATGAACTACTAAGGTGTGGCAAAGGCTAACAAAAAACTGATGACTGATGCTTCTCATCTCTCTCCATTCCTGTCTGTCTGTCCCTATCTATCCCTCTCTGACTCTCTCTCTGTTCCTGTAAATAAATAAATAAATAAATAAATAACATGAAGGGTTCAAGTTTTATTTGCTCTGGTGATTAAAATGTACTAACTTTAACAAATATTTTTAAATTTTCAAAAGTAAATATATCTCAAGAGTATTAAAAAAAAAACTTAAAAATGCTCTAGCCCAATCAAATTTTAAGCTTAATCACAATGACTACAGCCTTAACAGAGAAATTACTAGGAGTCAAAGGTGAAAAGAAGAAAAGCCCCGAGGAGAGAACAACTTCCAGGTGCAAGGAGGAAGGGAAGAAAAGAAGTCGCTGGGAAACCTAGGTGCGCTGTTTCCTTAGTCCAACACCCAGAAGCACTTTAAATGTAACTCTGACAGAAATGTTAAAACTCATCTTCAACAAGGGTCTTAAGGTTTCATCCTTTGTCTTATTTTGGTCAATTCCATGTTTGGAATTCTTAAAAGGGAAAGGCATTGTTTCTAAAGAAATTGTCGATTAAGAGTCAATGCTGAAGATTCCTAAACATATTTAAAATGCTTGATGTTTCCAAGCACCAGCTACAGGAAAATGTATATATCTACTCTTGACAAAGTACACATTGGACTCAGAATGTCTTCATTTAAATCCTGGATCCACTACTTAGTAACCTTGAGCAAATTTCTCAACACCCCTATAAAATACCTCCAGTGAGCAATAATCTATGAGGCCAACAAAACATTATCTTAAAGTACCACGAAGCAGAGGTACCAATAAATGAGAAAAACTTAAAGAATTTGATGTTTGAAAAAGTCATCAACTTAGTCACAATGGTAAAAATAAAATTGTATTAACTGATGTTTACTTCAGTATGCTTAAAAATAAAATCACACATGGGAGGTCAAACGTGCCTCCCAGTGCAACCTTTACAGTGCTTAGGGTTTCTAACAGTTTTTAATCCACCATGTCTATCTCTAAGCATTGCTATAAAGATGAAATGAAGTGATACATAAACATAATGCCCTTAATTAACATAACGCCTTATGTCATAGAGAAGGCACTCAAATGTAGCCATCACTTTTATTACTATTGTCATTAGAATTACTTCTCTCTACATGTTTCTGACTAGAACCTCTCTTGCACTGGTAAATGTCATCATATGCATATGTTGTTTTTATTCTCATGCTTCCAATACTAGTTCAATAACATAAAGGCCTTTGGAAAAAAGACTTTAAATAGTAAACTTTTACAAACAGCTTTATCATCAGTCATTAGGTCACTAGACTAAATTCACAACTGAGTCATATGTTGAACAAAATTCCTACAGTACAGACATTGATTTTTGTATACATCTTTAAATTTACATGTAAAAATATGTTCCTATGGCTTCGCTAAATTTCTGGAGCAACACATAGCATTGTGATTTAAATACTCCTATTCCACAGAATCAACTAAAACCTTAAAAAGAAATTAGTTATGCTATCACATAAACTGATTACTCTTTTAATTAAACTTTTCCCAGGCTTAAATAAGGGATATAAAACTAAACAGGTAACACATAAAGTATAGCAGACTAAAGGACTAAAGTGAGAATAACAGTGGTCAAGAGTGACAGTATCGCCTGACCAGGCAGTGGTGCAGTGGATAGAGCATCGGACTGGGATGCAGAAGACCCGGTTTGAGACCCCAAGGTCGCCAGCTTGAGCACGGACAGGCCCATCTGGCTTGAGGAAAAGCTCATCAGCTTGGACCCATGGTCCCTGGCTCCAGCAAGGGGTTGCTCGGTCTGCTGAAGGCCCGCGGTCAAGGCACATGTGAGAAAGCAATTAATGAACAACTAAGGTGTTGCGACGGCAACAAAAAACTAATGACTGATGCTTCTCACCTCTCTCTGTTCCTGTCTGTCTGTCCCTATCTATCCCTCTCTCTAACTCTCTCTCTGTCCCTGTAAAAAAAAAAAAAAAAGTGACAGTATCAAAACAACATTTTTCTACTGAAGCATTACAGAAATTTACTATAACAATATAATTGTACAGAAAGAAATCTAATATAAAAGTATGAATAACCAATGCTGTAAACCAAAACCCTGAGGGATGAACCATTTAAAACTCTACTAAAGTCACTGGCAGAATGTGAAATACTCATATGTTAACCTGTCCATTAAAACCTACTTAAAATTAGACCTCACAGACTATACCCACAAGTTTTAGAAAGAGTTATATCTAATACATCTTAACAAGTGTACAAGATCCTTAGCTATCTGCCCACCCTGTCTCTCACTACACTCTGTTTGCATCCTACCCCCTTATTGTATAGACTATAACTCTATAAACACACCATATTCTTTCTCACACCTGAAATAAGCCTCCTACCTTTCTGCTCCACTTAAAGAAATTAAATCTAGTTGTATTTTAAGACTTGGCTCTAACTTAACCTTCTCCAGGAATACATTTCCTACCATCCTAGCTCTTCAATAGAATCTATGACTGGTTCTTTAATGTCTCCATTTTTTGTATATAGTATCATAACACCTATGGTATTCGAGTGGACTTACTGAAATGTCTCCTTCTACTAAACAATTAACTCCCTGACAGCACAGGAGCTACCTTACTCATCCTTCCATGTCCAGTAACTAGAACTGTACCTAAACAAGTACATAGTAAGCATTCAACAAACATATGATGACTGGACGGATGCATGAATTCAGTTTGACATTGCAGTGATGTAGATTATGAAAAGATCTTGAGAATTAAAAATCATTCTCCATCCAACAATCAGAAGTTTCAGTTTACTATCATCAAAATAAGGAAACTGATATGTATATAATTATGATAAGCAAATATCAGTAAAATTTTCTTAATAAATCATAAATCTACTATAAATTTTAAAATTTTATTATTATTGGAATGTTAGAGAAAATCCATTTAGTGTATATATGTGAACCAAAGCTAATACAAATTAAACCAAATGCTAACAGTGAAGGCAAATGAAACTGATCCCAGAAATTAACATTATTAAACCTTATTCCCAAATGACAATCACCATAATACCTATCACTACCATGGGTTTAGTCTCAAATACCTATTTAGCTAATTCACTAAATTAATTTTTCTCTGAAAAAAAGAGAAAACTTAGTATTTTTTTCTGTATTCCTGACAGATACTCCATGTTATTTAAATATTTTTGTTTCTTTTTTTTAATTCAGTGAGAGGGGAGGCAGATAGACTCCTGCATGCACTCCAACCAGGACCCACCCAGCAAGCCCACTAGGGGGCAATGCTCTGCCAATCTGGGGCATTGCTCCATTGCTCAGCAACCAAATTCTTCTTAGCACCTGAGGCGGAGGCCATGGAGCCATTCTCAGCATCCTGGGCAAACTTACTCCAACTGAGCCATGGCAGAGAGAGGAGGGAGAGAGGGAAGGAAGGAGGGAAGAAGGGAGGAGAGGGGGAGGAAAGAGGAGAGGGGGAGGAAAAAGGAGAGAGGAGAGGAGAAGAGAGAAAGGAGAAGAGGGAGAGGAAAAGAGAAGGGAGGGGAGGGGAGGGGAGAGGCGAGGCGAGGAGAGGCGAGGCGAGGCGAGGCGAGGAGAGGAGAGGAGAGGAGAGGAGAGGAGAGGAGAGGAGAGGAGAGGAGAGGAGAGGAGAGGAGAGGAGAGGAGAAGCAGATGAATACTTCTCCTGTGTGCCCTGACTGAGAATAGAACCCAGGACATCAACACACCGGGCCGACACTCTACTACAGAGCTCACCAGCCAGGGCCTAAAAATTCTTAATGCTTCTCATACTTCTCTCTTCCTGTCTCTCTCTCTCACCTCCTCCCTCTCTAAAAGAAAAAAAATTCTTAATTCCAACAATAATAAAAATAATCATAGCTACCATACAGTATTTAGAAAATGTTTTCATTTCACATGATATTTCATTTATAGCTTATATTAATTACTTAACCTTTATATTCATATCCCTTTGAGAGAGATCAAGAAAATAGCCTCTGGGAGATTTAATTACCTAAAGTCTCACTAGCAATAAGTGAAAAAAGGAAGAACTATCTGATTTTAGAGCCTCTGCCCTTTCTATGACAGTATGCCATCTCTCTTAATCTTTCATCAAAGTTGTTACCCATCCATTTTATCCAGTATTAGAATTGGGCTGACATTATTTTAAATTTATACGTACGAAGAAATATAATGCCAGTATTGAGAGCAAAACTAAACCTTCAAGAGTTTAGTTTTTACTGTCACGTGACATTACTTTTTATTTATTTATTATTTTGCTTACCACCTATGTTCAAAAAGGCCATTTCATTAAGATAGTTCACATTGGTGTAAAACTTCAATAACTTCAACTATACCTCATTCTGAAGTTCATCACCACTTTTAGCAGAAGCAAGCATATCATATAAAGTACAGCAAAGATCTTCTATCCTTGTTGCTTCGGCCATTTCATTTAAAGTTGCATTTAAGTACTTCTCAACTTCAGACCACAAAAAGGAGTCATTTGTTTTCTCCACAGGTTTGACCTCGGGGATGGAATGCTCCCGAAAATGTTCATTCAGAAACTTATTGTAATCTAGGCTTATAGTTTTCTGGGGTTCACCATTTATTGGAAGTTCATCAAAGTGGTCCAAATCATGCATGTCAAAAGAAAATGTTAAATTACTACCAAATAAAACTCTACCACCAGTTTCCTCTTTTGTCATCTGGACGAGAGCGGTAAGACTGTCTTGACAAAAACGAGAAGTGATTCGATTGGTTGCGTCACAAGCCGCAGTGGCAGATGATGACGGAAAGGGACCAAACATCTGTTTGATAGCCTTTGTCTCCTTGTGACCAACAGAGTCCTTCAAATGAAATGTCCTGAAGAGAAATGCAGCTGCACTTTCAATTGCTTCTTTTCCATTATCCATTCCAACTATTCAAAGACAAAAGAAACAGTATTAGCTCAAGTGAATCATGGTTTAAGTTACATTTTCAAAAGAACTACTAACAATATTCTTCTGAGTAAATCCAACAATAAACAATATATACTGATAAAAATCAACAATTTAAGAGCAGAAACACTCCTTTAAAAGCACATTCCCAGCCCTGGCCAGTGGCTCAGTGGATAAAGTATCAGCCCAGCATATGAACATCCCGGGTTCAATTCCCAGACAGGGCATGTAAGAGAGGTAATCATCTCTTTCTTCCCTCCCATTCCCACTTCTCTTCCTCTTCTCCACTGCAAGTGGCCCAACTAATTTGAGCATGATGCCGGGCACTGAAGATAGCTCTGTTGGTCCCAGCATCTGCTTCAGATGCTAAAAACAGTTTGGTACTCAAGCATCAGCCCCAGATGGCGTTGCCAGGTGGATCCCAGTAAAAGCACATGTGTGAGTCTACCTCACTATCTCCCCTCCTCTCACCTAAAAATTAAATAAACAGAAATAAAAAAAGTATTCCCAAATTCTGAAACAACTATATAAGGTAAATAAATCATTACACTGGGGAAGAATTTATTTTTCATTTTCTGTTGCATGAAGTTTTAGAACTGTTTCTATATATTTCGGCATCGCTGATTCCAAATCTGAAATCAGTTTTTTTGGTGCATGCTCTAGTTTTTATGCCATTTTAATTTCTTTCTGTTACAGTTAATGGCATGCATTGGTTTTTAAATTGGAGTTAAAGGGCAACGATTCATGGATTGAACATAATCACAAGGTAATTAATGTTTTACAAACATCACTTTTACATAATTGTAGTTGTTTTTAAATGTAAAAAATTATCTGATAAAAACACCCTCTTATTTTGTTTTTAAGATGGAATCATGGCTTCTTCGAGTAGGCATAAATGTAAGAATAGTCCTGACACCTTCTGTTATATATGTGGCTGTTACAAATTTCAATGTCAAAGGTGCAATATTTCATCATTTGTGACATGTGCATATAGTGCCTATTTTCAAGTTCCCCTTGACAATCAAGACAAGAATTGGGCTCATCAGATTGTGTGGCATAATTGTGAGGAAATGCTTGGTGACCGGACAAAAGGAAAATGCAAAGGAATGCCTTTTGGTATTCCCATGGTTTGGCGTGAACCTAAGGACCACAGTAGTGACTGTTATTTCTGTCTGATCCATACAAAGGACATCGGCAAGAAAAAACGGCATATGATTGCATATCCTAACATTCCTTCAGCAATATGACCTATCCCACACTCTGAGACACTCCCAGTTCCAGTTTTCAATGATTATATTTCTTCTAAGGACAAATAAAGTAAACACGGTCATCAAGTCTATTTTGATAAGATGCATGAGGAAATGGTGGTAAAATCTGAAAAGTCTTCTTCTGATGCTAAGCAGTCATTAACCCCTCAGCAGTTTAGCCAACCTGAATTGAATGACTTAAGAGATTTGGGCCTATCGAAGAAAGCAGCTGAGTTGTTAGCCTCCAGACTTCAAGAAAAGAATGTACTTCACCGGTCAGCTAAAGTATCCCATTTCAGGAAGTGTGAATAAATTTTGTGGACTTCTTTTCTGAAGACAAATACTTTGTTTACTGACATGATATCAGTAGTCTTCTCAGCCAGCTAGGTGTTACCACTTACAGTCCAACAGAATGGTGGCTGTTTCTTGACAGCTCTAAATGGAGTCTGAAATGTGTTCTCCTACACAATGGTAATGTTTATGCAGTGATTCCAAATGGGTATCAATTCATCTGTGAGAAGATTATACTGACAGAAAAATTGTCCTTGACTTTCTGAAGTATGAGGATCATAACAGGATCATTTGTGTGGATCTTAAAATGGTAAATTTCCTGCTAAGACAACAGAGAAGATTCACGAAGTATCCTTGCTTTCTGTGTTTGTGGGAAAGCCAAGCTCGGGAGAAACACTGGATACAGAAGGAGTGGCTGAAACGTGAAACTCTGGAAGCAGGGATACAAAATATTTGTGAATGGACCTGCAGTTAATCGAGACAGGATCTTTTTTCCCCCACTTCACATCAAACTTGGCTTAATGAAGCAGTTTGTTCAGGCTCTGAATAGAGAAAGTAAATGCTTTCAACATATTATTTCTGCTTTTCCTGCCTTGTCTTTCGAGAAGATAAAAACAGGTGTATTCATTGGACCTCAAATTCGAACCCTCAGACATGATGAAGAATTTACCAGGAAGATGAATAAGGAGGAGAAAGCAGCATGGCAGTCTTTTGTGGCAGTTACAAAGAACTTCCTTGGCAACAAAAAAGCAGAAAACTTGGAACTTCTGGTTCAAAGGATGCTGTTGGTTTTCTGCGATATTGGAAGGAACATGAGCGTTAAGATTCACTTCCTGAACAATCACCTTGAAAAGTTTCCTGAAAATCTTGGAGCTGTTAGTGATGAGCAGACAAACAAGATTGTCCTCAACAAGTACACAAATACAAGAGGTACAAACGCAAATTTTTGCCCGAACAGAATTTAAATAAGTTTTGCACAAATTTTATGATTAAAATAAGTGTTTTAATATGTTCTATTTTGAAATTGTAGACAAATTCTAATGCAATCATATCTTTTAGTGCATTATATAAATTATTTTCACAAAGATGATGCCCAAGAAGACATTCTACTTCATTATGTTAAACTAAATGTTGGAAATTTTACAATAAGATAAAAACCTAAAATCTTGAATTGCAAAAATACTGTAGCTTACAGAGAAAAACTGTCAGATTTGAGTTCAGCACACTCAAATTAGGTAAGAACATGTGTTTTTGTGGATGCAACAAAAATTTTGTTCCCCAGTGTTATCAGTAATTATTCTACATCTCAGTTGAGAAGGTACTTAATAACACATCTTTGTATCTTATTTAAAAATTGAAGCATTAGCTAAAACAATTAAAAGTGCATTTTAAAAACTGATTTGATGAGTTAGTTAAATAAACAAAAATAAGATGCGAAAAAAGAATTGACTTTTGGAGCTGAAAGTAAACCAAAGATCTATAACTTTCTTTACAATGTGTATTTTAAATCTGGGATGGCAAGAAATAAATTTATATAGTTTTCATTTATAAGCATTTAATACTAGAAAGGATGGACATAAATAGAATCTTTTAAAATAAACAGCTATATTATAAAAAATTATCTTCTGTTTAAAAGAGACCACAAATAAATTTCAAAGTAAGAGGAAGTAAATAAGCAAACCTTAATTTCTTTAATGCATTAATTTCTCATATCTGACTTTGGGGTGGGGAGTATTTTTCTGAAGTTAGAATCGGGGAAACAGAAAGAATCCTGAATGTGCCAGATGGGGATACACCTGGCATGACCACTAGGGGGCGATGCTCTGCCCATCTGGGGATTTGTTCTGTGGCAACCGGGAGCCATTCTAGCACCTGAGGCCATGGAGCCATCCTCAGCACCTGGGCCAAGTTGCTCCAGTGGAGCCTTGGCTGCGGGAGGGTAAGAGAGAGATAGAAAGGAGATGGGGGAAGGGTGGAGAAGCAGATGGGCGCTTCTCCTGTGTGCCCTAACCAGAAATAGAACCTAGAACATCCACAGGCCAGGCTGACGCTCTACCGCTGAGCAAATCGACCAGGGCCTCCTATTTGATTTTCTTAAGTAAAGGGGAAAAGACCTGCATTTGTTTCATACAATTCAAAGAATATTCAAAGAGCAGAAAAAAACTTTTCAATCTTCAGAAGGGTCCAAAAGTTAATGTTACTTACCTAAAGCAATACTGATAAAGTAAATAATATCATTAATATACCAGTATCTTCCTAAAACCATGACTCTAATCATTCCATTTGTGATTTCTTGAGCAGCTTACTTACTATTGCTCAGTAATCCAACCCAAATTCCTACACTTTGATTTCAAGTTATGATAGGAGTGACTCCCATCTCCTTTGTTCCCAGACTTATTGGCTATTTATTATATTTCCATATTTCCTGCTCTGCCCAGCAAGAATTTATATCCAGAAACCAGGTCCAGTCCCATTCTATGCCTATTTCCATGCTGATTGTTCAAATCCTACCCGTGTTTCAGAATCAAGCTCAAGTGCCTCTTTTAAGGTGAGTACAATATTGCTCACAATGCTTGATTCGTTTACTGTACCTAACTCCAAATAGGTGCTGCAACAAAGATTTGTTGAATTAAACTGAATCCAGCCCTCAGTAACAACATACTAGTTTTTTTTACACTACACCACACTGCCTTGCTAACTTATTGTGTATGATATTTATGCACATATTTAGAAAACAATATGAGTAGATAAAAACAACTTTACAATGTATGTCTATTATTTCCATTTTCTTCTAGCATAAAGTCTATTTTTAGAATTTTAAAGAACTTACAAAACACTGACATATAATTCCCTTAGCTTTTAGAAAAATGCATGACAAAAACCATGTATAAGGAATGCTTATACATTAATAGAACATCATTTATGTACATTTTACTTAGTCTATATATGGTGCTTGGAGAACTTAGCTTGTGGATATTCTAGGGACTCTGATAATTCTACAGATAATTTAACAGGGTTGGGACTACTGATGTCTTGGCAAAAACTGGAAGTTACATTTACAAACTCATTCTATATCTAAAATTATATATTTTTTGTGAAGCTATTATTGTTTTGCGTCTTGAAATTTTTCTTTATTAAGAACTTTCACATTAAATTATCTCGTCTACCTAATAAAATTATCTTCATCTTACAGATGCTAAAATGAAGACTCAAAGTAAAACAATTTGAGAGAAATCAAAAGCCATTTAGTTATTAAACATGATTCAAAGAAGACTTCTAATTCCTAAACAAAGTTCTCTGCACTATATACCACATTGACTCACTATACATTCCTGTAGACTTATCTCTACTTCTCATTTATTAAATAAACTAATAAATTAAAAACCACCTTTGAGAATAAAGTGATAAATAGAAGAAGAGTCTTAATTTACTATAAGTGAAATTAACTTAAACATCCATCATTAAGTCACTGGTCTAACTTGTTATAGCCATATACTATACTGTATTCACTAAATGCAATGCAGTAGGTCTATATATCTTGCCATAAAATAACCTCCACAATCTAGTTAGTGGGAGAAAAAATAATAATTGGAAGAACAAATAGTAACTGTAGACTCACAGAAAAATCCACAAAGGTCAAAAATGAGTTCAGAGGTCCCTTCCTACTCTGCTGAGGGCTGCTTAAGGTTTTGGGGCGGCAGGACGCTGAAAGGCGGTTCTGTCGGCGTGGGCGGAGGCCAAGCCGGTGGGAGATTGGTCTAGCCCAGAGGGTCGGAGGGTAAACGCGAGAGCGGTCCGGAAGCTGCGGGCCCGCCTTTAATCCCACTTACGGGGACAAAGCGGGAGGCCAGGAATAGGCAGGCCCTGCGCAAGCCGGCCCTGACCGCGGGGACCGGGCTGGGACCAGGGACGGGCAGGGGCTCGTGGCTGAGCTGACGATACTAGTCCGCACCCCCCCCCTGCCGTCCGCCGGAGAAACCGCGGTTGGCCAGTATACGTGCGCGAGCGGGCTCCGAGCGCGGGAACGGGGTGGACCCCGAGACAGGCGGAGGCTCGCAGCTGAGCCCACGGCTGCTATCCCCATCCGGCCGGAGAAACCCCGGATAGCGTTAATACGTGCACGAGCGGGCTCCGAACGCGGGGGCGGGGTAGAGTCCGGGACGAGCGGAAGTACGCAGCTCGGCGGAAGCCAGCAAACACGCCCGCCCCAATAAATCTTGGTTTCCGACCCTGCGCAAAGGGCCCTGGCCTCGAGGGCGGGGCTAAAGCTCCTGACGGGCAAAAGCTTACAGCTGAGAGCACGTCAAAAGCCCCGCCTAACCCGCGGAACTGTAGCGAGCAGGCTCCGACTGCTGGTTCTGGGCGGAAGTCCGGAAATAGGCTGGGTCCGCAGCTGAGGAAAGGTGCTCGCCTCTACCCTTGGTGCTAATCTTGTGGCTTCAGTGACAGCCCCACCCACGGAGGAGAGGCAGAAATCACAGCAAAAGCCACAGTGGACCGGCGCTGGCAACGCTCATACCCAACCACCCTAGGCACCGGCAGAGGGGGTGGGGGGCCTGCAGATAGACCACACCTAGAGAACACAAAGGCAACACATACTGGACTCCAGTGGCCACAACTTGCTTATACACAGAAAAAATGGGTAGGCAGAGGAATGCAAACCAAATGAATCAAGAGAAATCCCCAGAGAAGGACCTGAATGAACCAGATATAACCAAATTACCAGAAGCAGAATTTAGAATAATGATAGTTAGGATGTTCAAAGAAATTAGAGCAACAATGGATAGTCATTATGAACACCTAAATAAAGAGATAACAAGTATAAAAAATGAAATTGAAATAATAAAAAAGAATCAGACAGAAATGACAAATACAGTATCAGAACTGAAGACCACAATGGAAGGAATTAAAAGCAGGATGGATGACGCTGAGGATCGAATAAGCGAGTTAGAGGACACAATAAACAAAGGCACAGAAGCAGAGAAGAAAAAGGAAAAGAGACTTAAAAAATGTGAGGAAACTCTAAGGGAGCTTTGTGACAACATGAAGAGAAACAACATTCGCATCATAGGGGTGCCTGAAGAAGAGGAGAGAGGACAGGAAATGGAAACTTTGTTCAATCAAATTATAGCAGAAAACTTTCCTAAATTAAGGCTGGGAAACACTCCACACATTCAAGAAGCACACAGAACTCCATTAAGGAGAAACCCAAAAAAATCTACACCAAGACACATCATAGTTAAAATACCAAAGCTAATGGATAAAGAAAAAATTTTAAAAGCTGCTAGAGAAAAAAAGACTATCACCTACAAAGGAGCCCCCATAAGGATGACATCGGACTTCTCAACAGAAACACTTGAGGCCAGAAGGGAATGGCAAGAAATAATCAAAGTAATGCAGAACAAGAACCTACAACCAAGACTACTTTATCCAGCAAGGCTAACGTTTAAAATTGAAGGAGAAATAAAGAGCTTCCCAGAAAAAGAAAGCCTCAAGGAATTCATAAAAACCAAACCAATTCTGCAAGAGATACTAAGGGGCCTCTTGTGAACAGTTTAAAGGGAGGAAAGAATATAGCAAAAGAAGAATACAGCTTTAAAGAATAAAATGGCAATAAACAACTACATATCAATAATAACCTTAAATGTAAATGGATTAAATGATCCAATCAAAAGACATAGGGTAGCTGCATGGATAAAGAAACAGGACCCATACATATGCTGTCTACAAGAGACACACCTTAAAATAAAAGATATTCATAGACTGAAGGTAAAAGGATGGAAAAAAATATTTCATGCAAATGGAAATGAAAAAAAAGCAGGGGTAGCAATACTTATATCAGACAAAATGGACTTTAAAACAAAGGCTGTAGTAAGAGATAAAAGAGGACACTACATAATGATAAAGGGAACAATTCAACAGGAAGATATAACTATTGTAAATATCTATGCACCAAATATAGGAGCCCCGACATACATAAAGCAGACTTTGATGGATATAAAGGGCGAGATTAACAGCAATACTATCATAGTAGGGGATTTCAATACCCCTCTAACAACACTGGATAGATCCTCAAGAAAGAAAATTAATAAAGAAACAGCAGACTTAAAGGAGACACTAGATCAACTTGATTTAATAGATATCTTCAGAACTTTTCACCCTAAAGCAGTAGAATATACATTCTTCTCAAGCGCTCATGGTACGTTTTCTAGGATAGACCACATGTTAGGACACAAAAATGGTCTCAATAAATTTAAGAAGATTGAAATCATATCAAGCATTTTCTCTGATCACAATGCCATGAAACTAGAAATTAACCACAAAAGAAAAACTGAAAAATACTCAAACACCTGGAAACTAAATAGCTTGTTATTAAATAATGAATGGATTAACAATGAGATCAAAGAAGAAATAAAAAAGTTTCTAGAAACAAATGATAATGAGCATACATCAACTCAAAATTTATGGGACACAGCAAAAGCAGTTCTGAGAGGGAAGTTTATTGCACTACAGGCATATCATAAGAAGCTAGAAAAAGCTCAAATAAGCAACTTGACCCTGCATCTAAAAGAACTAGAAAAACAACAACAAATAAAACCCAAGACAAGTAGAAGAAAGGAAATAATAAAGGTCAGAGCAGAAATAAATGACATAGAGGCTAAGGAAACAATACAGAGGATCAATGAAACAAGAAGCTGGTTCTTTGAAAAGGTAAACAAGATTGATGAACCTTTAACTAGACTCACCAAGAAAAAAAGAGAGAGGACTCAAATAAATAAAATTAGAAAGGACAGTGGAGAAATAACAACTGACACAACAGAAATACAAAGCATTGTAAGAAAATACTATGAAGAACTATATGCCAAAAAATTAGACAATCTTGGTGAAATGGACAAATTTCTTGAATCATATAACCTTCCAAAAATCAATCTGGAAGAATCAGAACACCTAAACAGACCAATTACAGCAAATGAGATCGAAACAGTTATCAAAAAACTCCCAAAAAAGAAAAGTCCTGGGCCTGATGGCTTCACAAGTGAATTCTATCAAAAATTCAAAGAAGAACTAACTCCTATTCTCCTGAAGCTATTTCAAAAAATTCAAGAGGAAGGAAGAATTCCAAACTCCTTTTATGAGGCGAGCATAATTCTGATCCCAAAACCGGGCAAAGACAACACAAAGAAAGAAAATTATAGGCCTATATCCTTGATGAATTTAGACGCAAAAATTCTCAACAAAATATTAGCCAACCGGATCCAGCAATATATGAAAAAAATCATACACCACGATCAAGTGGGATTTATCCTGGAGAGGCAAGGCTGGTTCAATATTCGCAAATCAATCAATGTGATTCACCACATAAACAAAAGGAAGGACAAAAATCACATGATAATTTCAATAGATGCAGAAAAGGCATTTGATAAAATCCAGCACCCATTCATGCTCAAAACTCTCAGTAAAGTGGGAATACAGGGATCATTCCTTAACATGATAAAGGCCATCTATGATAAACCGACAGCAAACATCATACTAAATGGACAAAGATTAAAAGCAATCCCCTTAAGATCAGGAACCAGGCAGGGTTGCCCACTTTCACCACTCTTATTCAACATAGTTCTGGAAGTCCTAGCTACAGCAATCAGACAAGAAGAAGAAATAAAAGGCATACAAATTGGAAAAGAAGAAGTAAAACTGTCATTATTTGCAGATGATATGATATTGTATATTGAAAACCCTAAAGTCTCAGTCAAAAAACTACTGGACCTGATAAATGAATTCAGCAAGGTGGCAGGATATAAAATTAATACTCAGAAATCAGAGGCATTTCTATACACCAACAATGAAATATCAGCAAAAGAAATTAAGGAAACAATCCCCTTCACTATTGCAGCCAAAAAAATTAAGTACCTAGGAATAAATTTAACCAAGGAGGTTAAGGACTTGTACTCAGAAAATTATAGAACATTGATAAAAGAAATCAAGGAAGATACAAACAAGTGGAAGCACATACCGTGCTCATGGCTAGGAAGAATAAACATCATTAAAATGTCTATATTACCCAAAGCAATTTATAAATTCAATGCAATACCAATTAAAATACCAATGACATACTTCAAAGATATAGAACACATATTCCAAAAATTTATATGGAACCAAAAAAGAACACGAATAGCCTCAGCAATCTTAAAAAGAAAAAATAAAGCAGGAGGTATCACTCTTCCTGATATCAAGGTTTACTACAAGGCCATTATACTCAAGACAGCCTGGTACTGGCATAAGAACAGGCACATAGATCAATGGAACAGAATAGAGAACCCAGAAATAAACCCACAGCTTTATGGACAACTGATATTTGACAAAGGAGGAAAGAACATACAATGGAGTAAAGACAGCCTCTTTAACAAATGGTGTTGGGAAAATTGGACATCTACCTGCAAAAAAATGAAACTAGACCATCAACTTACACCATTCACAAAAACAAACTCAAAATGGATAAAAGACTTAAATGTAAGCCGTGAAACCATAAACATCTTAGAAGAAAACATAGGCAGCAAGCTCTCCGACATCTGTAGCAGCGGTATATTTGCCGATTTATCTTCATGGGCAACTGAAATAAAAGGCAAGATAAACAAATGGGACTATATCAAACTAAAAAGTTTTTGCACAGCTAAAGACAATAGGAACAGAATAAAAAGACAAACCACACAATGGGAGAACATATTTGACAGCACATCTGATAAGGGGTTAATAACTAAAATTTATAAAGAACTTATAAAAAGCAACACCAGGAAGACAAACAACCCAATCAAAAAATGGGCAAAAGAAATGAATAGAAATTTCTCCAAAGAGGACATACAGATGGCCAATAGGCATATGAAAAAATGCTCAACATCACTAATCATTAGAGAAATGCAAATTAAAACCACAATGAGATATCACCTCACACCAGTCAGAATGGCACTTATCAGCAAAACAACACAGAATAAGTGCTGGCGAGGATGTGGAGAAAAGGGAACCCTTCTGCACTGCTGGTGGGAATGCAGACTGGTGCAGCCACTGTGGAAAACAGTTTGGAGATTCCTCAGAAAATTAAAAATCGAACTGCCTTTTGACCCAGCTATCCCACTTTTAGGAATATACCCTAAGAACACCATAGCACTGTTCGAAAAGAAGAAATGCGCCCCCATGTTCGTGGCAGCATTGTTCACAATAGCGAAGATCTGGAACCAGCCCAAGTGTCCGTCAGAAGACGAGTGGATTAAAAAGCTATGGTACATATATACTATGGAATACTACTCAGCCATAAGAAACGATGACATCGGATCATTTATAACAAAATGGATGTACCTTGATAACATTATACGGAGTGAAATAAGTAAATCAGAAAAAAAGAAAAACTGAGAACAGCACGATTACATACATAGGTGGGACATGAAAGTGAGGGTATGAGACATGGACAAGAGAGTGGTGGTTATGGGATGGGGGGAGGGAGGGAAGAATGGGATAGGGAGGAGGGGAGGGACGCAGGGAAAACCAGATTGAAGGTGACAGAGGACAATTTGACTTTTGGTGATGGGTATGCAACACAATTGAATGATAAGATAACCTGGAGATGTTTTCATTGTACATATGTACCCTGATTTATTGATGTCACCCCATTAGAATTAATAATAATAAAATATATATTTAAAAAAAAAAAAAAAAAAAAAAAAAAAAAAAATGAGTTCAGAGTTTCAAATTTTTAATAAGCATTGACTTTCCTCTATATAACTTCAAAATAACATACAAATACTTTAAATTTTTTTCTTATTTCACAAATTTTATTTATTGATTCAACAATAACAAAAAATTACATCTTCCATTTTGACAATGAGACAATGTTAGAATTGGGGAGAAAAAAAACAAAACCTTAAACTGTTAAGTTCTTTAAGAAACAGTTCATGTGAATCAAAATCATTCAATCAAAACCATTCACAATTGGCTTAACCTTACCATTTAAAAATATCTCTAATGTAGAATATAATTCTATATTATATTCAAGAAGACAGATTTTAACAAAACCTTGCTTTAGTACAGAAATATCACAAGAAAGTATTTTCCTTAGATCACAAGCTACTATTACTCAAACACTTAACTGGAGAAGGTTAAATTTTAAAATGAAATTAATGAGGTCCTTCACTGAAAGTTTAGAAAATGTTATTTAAAGAAGGCTGAGAATACCCTCAACTCAGAAATGTCTGACTATAAACTATTTTTAGTAAATACATTGATTGTATGAATTCTACTAACAATAATATGCAGAATATCAGTTTTACATGGCCTTTTAGAGCCATATCTAAGCACTTTATATCCAAAAACACTTTCAGGACAGTAATTCTGAGAATGGCATAACTTTTAGAAAGTATTTTAAAATGTTTGAAAAAAAAATTTTATTTACTGTATCTTGTACTAATTTTGCTTGTATAATTAGGACGTAACTTAATATTTCCTTAGACTATTGGTTCTCAAACAGAATGTGTCAGAATCACCAGGGGTCTTGTTTAAATAAAACCCAGACTGTGGGGCTTCTGCCCTAGAATTTCAGTCACTCTGCCTGGATGCTGTCTGAGAATCTGCATTTCTAACAAACTCCCAGGAGACGCCGATGCAGCTAATAGGACCCTCACATGGCGAAAATTGATTGCTTAGAATAATTTTAAAAACGATAATTATTAATCAAAATTAAGAAAAAGGAAATACATCTACATAGTATCTCTTTCTATACCCCTTTAAAATTTTAATCTTATTTGGATAATGGTTCTTCATAAATGTTACTGCCTTTTCCTACTTACTAATTTACCTTTACAACTTACTCTATATCTTTGAGTTGGGCTGCTAAGAACAGACCCGTGTTTGCACCATAAATTCATTTCTCAAAAGTGAACCTGTGTACTGCGCTACCTAGAAGTCTGGAAATCCCAATTTTTGAGAAGCACTAGCAAACAATATTTGTTGCCCGTGTTGACTAACAAAGAAACAAACTACTTCATTCTGAACACAAAGCTTTTCTCTGGAGTGCTAAAAAACACGATCTCTGCCCATTCCGTGCCCCCTTCCGGCAACCACACACGCCTGTCGCCCCGCCCAGCCCAGCTGGACACGCGTTCCAGCGCTCGGTTCCGGCGCCATATGGAAACCGTCTACATATGATGACGTAGTAGCTACAGGGACCTGCTGTGGTCAGCGGCCGAATGAGAAGGCAGCTAGGACTGGAGCAGGGACTGGTGGCCCCCAGCAGAGCAGCAACAAAAGAATCACCCTATTTTGCTAGTACAGCTCCCCCAAAAGCCAGCCCTTATATATTTTGGTGACTGAAAAATATAAAAGGTGCTTGTAAAACGGAAAAAACATGCTAAGAGAATAAATGCAATTATATGTCTGATTTGTCAAAGCTCTGGCAGGTTTTACGTCCCCTCAACAAATTGGAATTAGAAGGGAAACCAACGGGAAATCAATGCTTTGCTTCTCCATCAGCTCACCGACTGAACCAGCACACATTAGCCAAAGAGAAAGGAGTGCTGAAGCTTTGGAAAACGAGAGGGGTACACTCATAGAGTGGACATCTGTAATAAGTAGTCATGTTCTTGTTTTCTTATACACTGCTCACAAAAATTAAGGGATATTTCAAAATGAATATGAACCTATAAAAAAGGCATTTGATTTATTTTATTAAACAAGAACATCAGAAAAGCAAAGGACAAGTCAAAGAATGTTGTTTGAATATGCAATTGAGATGCAAAACCAACTTATTTCATTGGTGAAAATGCACTACTCAAAAGACTCAAAGTACTGGAGTATCTGCACGTTCCCTGATCTAACTTTTGTGAGCAGTGCTATATCCAAAATTAAACATGTTGAATTAACTGAGGATCTAGTTTAGAAACAACCTTTTTGTTCATTTCTCTTTATATTTCACGTACAATTTTAGCATATAGTCATCTTTTAAACGATTATTAGGTTGAAACTCTGGTCAGTTAACAATTGCTGCCAAATCTAAAAGAGTTTCTGTTTCCCACAACTGACTGCTCATCTTTCTGCAAACAATAGGAACATTCTCAAGATAAGGCCTCCATGAAGAAAATACTCTAATAGGCCCTGGCCAGATAGCTGTCCAGGGTTAGAGCACCCTCCTGATAGTTATAGTTGGATTAATGGTCAGGGTACACACAAGAAATCAACCAATGAATGAATAAATAAGTAGAACAACAAATTAATGTCTTTCTCTCCCTCCCTCACTCCCACCATTTTCCCTTTTCTCTCCCCCTCTCTCAAAAAAACACTGAAAACAAAATCTATACTAATCAATTGGCAAAAGTCGGAATCAAATTTAGGAGCTCCAAACCTTTAAGGGAGCTACTCTGGGCAAAGCTACTCTGGATATCTAACCACTTGAATATCTAATTTTCTATCCATAAAACATTGAACAGAATAAACTGTAAACCAGAAAATTGGTTTATACACCTAGCACTTCAACTGCAACACATTTCAAGAGATAAACTTAGATTACTACAATACTTTTTATTAATAACAAATACTTGCCCTACCCATTTAATAGTTATACTGAGAGAAATGACAGTAAACTCTAAATATACAATTGGTAACTGACTGCTATAACATTATTATACAACAAAATTTTTTGAACCAGAATTATGAGTAAATCATCCTCAACACACAATTTACTTCTATATTTACCTTCGATTACAAAATATTAAAAAGCTGTTAATTTTAACTTTTTAAACAGCCTACTTTAATAGTTGAGAAATTCTTAAAAAGGGATATGTAGTAAATTTTAATTGAAAATATTCATTAACTGTTTGCATCCTTAATTGCCAAATGTCCAATTTAGAAGTCCACAAGTGAGTTCCTTGACCAGTTAAATCTTCAATGTAAGTAGAAAATATGTCAGAAATATCTTTTATGCTAATATGTTAATATTGAAATGTTCAAGGCAATCAAATTTATTTTTTCATGTATGTCCAAACTTTAAATGCCCATTTTACCCCTGACACTTGATCTTTAACTGTAAATATCATATTATAACCCTGCATCAGTGTCATCTTATGCTCTTTCTGTCTCTTAACAATACCATCAAGGCAGGCAAGCTATTATAAACATGTTATATTTGAAAAGAGATTAGCTCATTTTTAATTGATAATTATAATTATTTCCTTTTTTAAAAGAGACTTTTTAAATATATATATTTTAGAGAGAGAAGAAGGGAGACAGAAAGTAAGACAGGAAAATAGGTCTGATCCTGTATTTGCCCTGACCAGGGATTGAACCAGCAACCTCTGAGCTTCGGAACAATGCCCTAACCAGCCAGATATCTCGTCTGGGCTGATGATTATTTCTTTTACAAATATGTAAACTATCTGCAGCAGCAACAGCATAACATATAAAAACATGCAAAAAACAATGATTCACTTAAATTACACTATCCCACACCCCCATCAGTTTTTCCCTCTACCTATTCACCTCCAGTGCAGTTAGGGCATTTTTAAACAAGTACAGTATCAAAAGTTACCATATGAATCTGACAATATTTTCCTCATTTGACAGCGTAACACAGATACAGAAACATTAAATAATATTCTAGTAAGACTTCAAGAGCAAGGATTTTTTGTTCTTTCTGCATTATACTACTTGAAAATAAACAACAGAGGTAAGCAGTTACAATATAGCTTTTGAGGAATAAACTGAACAATTTATGTGATATAAACTGAAAATTGGCTAAGTAATGTAACTTAGAATAATAATCTTTATTTTTGAGTATATTAGAACTCTTGCACATCAAACACCCTCTTGTCTGGACCGCGGTGGCACAGTAGCTAGAACGTCAGCCTGGAACACTGAGGTGGCCGGTTTGAAACCCTGGGCTTGCCTTGTCAAGGCACACACAAGTAAGCAATAAATAACTAAGGTGAAGTAACTATGAGTTGATATTTCTCACTCCCCACCCCTCCTCTCTCTAAAATCAGTAAAATCTTTAAAAAAAAATTATCCAGCCTGACCAGGCGGTGGCGCAGTGGATAGAGCGTCGGACTGGGATGCGGAAGACCCAGATTCGAGACCCCAAGCTCGCCAGCTTGGACCCAAGGTCGCTGGCTCCAGCAAGGGGCTGGTCGATCCCCTGAAGGCCCGCCGTAAAGGCACATGGGAGAGGGCAATCAATGAACAACTAAAGTGTCGCAACAGGCAACGAAAAACTGGTGATTGATGCTTCTCATCTCTCTCCATTCCTGTCTGTCTGTCCCTATCTATCCCTCTCTCTGACTCTCTGTCTGTTAAAAAAAAAAAAAAATCCAGCAAAACCTTGCAATTAGTAGACAAAATATTCAAGACATGTTCAATACAGTAGATATTAGGATTACCCCTACACTTTAATAGAAACTACTGCCTTCTGGGTGAGCAAATAATGAAAGGAAAGAATATAGAGAAACATATTTGGTAAAGAAAGAGCAGTAAATTGTAGAAGAGATTAAAGAGGCCAGGCAATTCATCATGTTTTAAAGTCAACCATTTAATTCTATGTATATTCTTTACAAAATGTAAATAGTCATCTTACTGGAGTGTATGTACACTTTAAGTGAGCACTGGGCCACTATATTACCATTTCTTGTACTACAAAATCCTGCATCAAATTACAAGTTTATTTTCCAAGTATCCAGTTAACATAAAAGTTTTCATTTTACATATAATCTTCCTATAATAAAACTATTATTTTGAGCATCATTACACAGAAATAAACTGCATCTTTGTACAAATCATGCAACTCACTGAGATTTAACTGGCATTGTTTTAATTTTTACTACCCAAGATTTAAAAAAAAACATTTGAAATAGATGATTTAAAGTATACATATCAGTGCAGCACCCATTTACAGATGCTTAGTTATAGACCTGATAGTGCTATGAAGAAAATTATCTGCTTAGGGATATGTTTATATGTATATGTAGATATATATTTATCTCCAGCTGAACCATACCATGTACTGAAAAAAGAGTCAAGTTTCACTATTTCATGGCCTTCAAGATAAATCAAGTGTTCTAATACCCATGGGTCAATTTCTGGCCTTTATTTTATCTCATTGTTCTATTTGTCTACCATTGAACCAACACATATCTAAATTACTAATATTTATAATAAGTTTTAATATCTGATAGAGTAACCTCTTTATTTTTCAAGGTTCACTTGGTTGCTATTTGCTTTGAATTTCTGTATCATTTTCATATTAGCTTGTCCATTTCCACTCATAAACACACACCCTCCAACACAAGCCCGCTGAGTTTTTGACATTACACTGAATCTGCAGATCAACTGGTTAAAAATATCTTTATAACAGTGAATTTCCCTAACCTTTGGATAGCCCTGCATTTATTTAAGTCTTTAATTTTTCTAGTAATATCTTAGTGTTCCATGAGGAAAAGTTGCGTATCCTTTGTTAAATTTACTCCTGGGTGTTTGATTTTTTTAAAAATGCTTTTGTAAATGGAATTTTTAAAATTTTGCTTCTAGTAAGTAGAAATAAAAGTGATATTTATATTGATTGATCTTGCAAAATTCATTTTCTAAAAATACAGTCATATATATAATGGCAATTTTCAAGAAATCTTTATGACCTTTCTTTTTCTTGCTTTATATTAGCAAAAACCTGTTGTACAGTGAGAAACAGAAGTAGTGATAGGCATTCTAATCTAATCCCTATCTCAGAGAAGTTTTTTCAACACTGCATCATTAAATAACTTGATCTACATTTTTTTTCATAAATACCATATCAAATTAATTTCCCTTTAATTCCCAGTTTGCAAGAGTTCTTTTTATCATAACTGAATTTTAGTAACATATGGTTTTTCTTCATACTGAATAATAATGCAATATTTAAACTTTTATTACTTTACATGAATAACACTATTTCCCCCTATTTTTGAGTTTAATAGTTACTGTGTAATGCACTCACGTGTACTTACATTCCCTCTCTCATGCATACCTCAGGTATTTTTACTGACCCCCATCTGAAGTATATTGCAGTCTTCATGACACTTCACTATAAACACTGCAGCAGCCTACTGAGATTGAGAATATTCTCTTATGCGGCCACAACAACAGATCTCACCTAAAATCTAATAGTACCTAATAATATTTAGCACATACTCAAATTTCTATGATGGCCCCCAAAAATATCTTTATAATTTTTTGTTCTGATTATTCAATCAAGGATAGGACATTATATTAGATTATTATATGCCTGTAACCTCCTTTAATCTGCAATACCCTCCTACCTTTCTAAATGCAATTATACAAAATTCCCCTGTGAAGTAAATAAGGCACATGTATTTCTTAGTGTTAAGATTTTTAACTATAGATTCAATTTCTTTTATAGTCAATATTCAGATTTTCTATTTCCGCTTTTGTCTATTTTAGCCATTTTTGTCATCTTTGTCCTTTGTATCTGGCAAAAACTCTGCTCATTTTCTCATCTCCTCTTTTTCATCTGGCCTACTCTTCTGGAATAGACAGTCAGTGGCCTTCAGGAAAAAGTGGCCCAAATGCCAGGGTCACATTTTCTGCGTCCAGATCATGGCCCCATAATTCTTCATTGCTTTGGAGGTAATATGATACAGTCAAATAGTTTTCTGTTCTACAGTTCTTCTAACTAGTCTCAGCAGAGAGTTGTTCTAAATTGCTCTACCAGCTCCTGGAAAGGGAAACTTTGAACTTTTTCAGAATCCACAATTTTCAAAATAGCTGCGTTTTTTACAAATAAACCTGAAAAACCTTCTGCCTCATCCAATACAGGCCTTTATTATTTTAAATACTTACCCTTACTTCCATAGATAGAATTGCCAGATCCTATTATCTTTATATACCTCCTTATCCAGTCATTGAAATCTTATTTCCTTGCCAACTCAAAAAACATAAGAGATTCCCAAATTCCCTAAACCACACTTGGTAAGTCATTCCTGTCCAAGCTACCTTTTGATTCATACTTTTCTTAGAAAAGAAAAAGTTACTAAAGGTAAAATGCATAAAAATACCAAAATCCAAATAAAGCAGGGGTTATAAAATTAGAGAAGGCAGAAAAAATAGGCCTGTATATGGCAAAATAATGTGAATACTGGAAAAAAAAAAACCTAGTTCAATTATGCCTGAGTCCTGATCTATAGATCTATATCCAGACCGGAGTAATATCATTAGATTATCCCATTGTGGCCTTGACAGATGCAGTTATAGAGCTGACTAGAGAACTGTTAGGCCTTCCTACTGAACTTCCCACCATTCCGGACCCCCATTCTAGTTTCTATCTATGCTGTGAAATTCTTAAAGTTTCTGTAATTATACACGAAAATCATCCTCCTGTAATAATTAAAACTCTAAGTAACAAAGCTACATGCCTAATACATGATGCATTTTACTGACGGCCACTCTCAATCTTGACCTTTTTAAAAAAAGGTTTTTATTTGAAGCACATAAAAAGCATTGACAAAGTTTCACGGCAAACAGAATATAGGTTAATATAAGTATGTTTCTCCTTCAAAACCCATATAGAGGAGATAGCTATGTCTACAATGAGTGTTTGGATAAACTCAGATTGAGAGCTAAGAATACTATTTTTAAATAATTTATAATATTCCTAAAGCTAAATTTTATTTTTACAATAATCTAGAGGGAAAAATAAAATTGTTAATAGGTATGGGAATAGAGTAAATGTAAATCTGAGAGGAAAAAAGTACTTTCAAATAACAAGAAGCTGACACTCTAAAACTCTGTTGGCATCAGAGGTAGGATCATATAGGTATTTTAGTTGGATTTTTAATGCTTCATTTATTTATTGAACATCTACTGTATCCCCTGCACTACATGGCTCTGGAATACAAAGATGCTGGGTCTGTGGAATTCCTGTATCCTCAAGGCATTCACAGCCCATCAGTGAAGGGAGAGGTGTAACAATTATCCAACAATGAGAAAGTACTCTAAAAAGTATAAAATAGATGAGAATCTAATGGAACACTATCTACTATGATTACAAAGGAGTAACAGGACATAAATGAAGCCTGAGCCATTTCTTCAGAGATGAGACACATTTCCCCAAATGAACACAATGGAGAAAGTTACTGTAACACACAAATGTCAAAAAAGGAAAAAAATAGTAAAGGTTTCAGGAAATTAAGATAGCAAATATTGCATATGTTGGAGTAAAACTTGCATGGAACAGAATGGCAAAGATACAAAAATGTACATTGTTTCAACTCATAAAGGAGCATTCCTTACATTCAACCTAAGGCATTTGGTCTAAAGGGTAAACTAGGAATAAAAGTGATCTTTACTTTTTGCTTTTTACAATGATCAGTCTAGTCACAGTGAAGAAACTGTATAAGGAAAGAAGGCTAAGGCAATAGGCTAATGTAGTAGTAATTCAAATATTAGATGGTGAAAGCTTAAACTTGGTTAATGGTAAATATGCAGAGAAAGTGAATACAGCCTAGACAGAACTTGACCTCTGACAAGAAAATTTAAAAATCTACGATTTCCATCATGTTTATATTTCAAAATTTGGGTCTAGGCCTACCTTCATTGCAGCCATGGATTCACTTAACCTTTATGAGCTGTTTTTTAACATACAAAATAAAAAGAGACTAGACATGTCCCCTGATGACCCCACCTGTTTAAAATACCTATTACTCTAACTAGTCAATGTTTATGGTCTTAATCAAGTACCTCATATTATTACATCATACTCAGTTGAAATATCAGTGATTGTTCCTTTTCTTTATTCCCTTACTCTACTTTTTCATACAATTACACTAAAAATACCTGTGCTAGAAGAGAGACTTAAGAGGAATCAAAGACATATTTACCATGAGATTAACCTTTTCAAAGCTGCTTGTCTTAATTACATTTCCAATATCAGCAATATTTTCATATTCTGGCCTCTGACTATAAAGAATGGAAAGAAACTAGGATTCCAGAAAGAGAAGCTGACTACTAGTCAGCTATTAGTTCATTAAAGATTCAACTTAAACACAGAATTATAAGTATATATATACAGAGCATCTACCTAAATCCAACCCTAAGATTTTATGTCATAAAAATATTCTTCAGTGACATTACATCACAAAATAGTCAATCTCTTAAACATATCAGTCAATACATTAGTCTCTGAGTATGAATCAGATGTGCTTCACCAACAGGAAAAATTCTTGGGATTATGTTTAAGGACTGGTATTTAAAACAATAATTTTTTGACTTGTCAGAGATACTCGTGAAATAGTCGAAAAGATAATTTTTTTAATCTTAATTACTACATCATTATACTCCTGTTTTTGCTAAGTATTCTGAGGCATTTTTATAATGGAACTAGAAAAGAGGGAAAACACTCTACAGTTTTTGAGAAGTTACTTTATTAGACCGCCCCTCAGGGGCCCAAACATCTTAGAAATAAAGACAGTGAAGCCCAAAGGGTTCAGATCCTAATCAAGATAATCCAAATAAATTGGAGGCTGCATTTTCCCTACCATTTTCCAATGAACCTAACTGCCTCTGTATTGTTAAAATATAAAATGTGATTCTATGCCAAATGCTATCATAAATTTCATCAAAGTGCACTCTATTTCCCCTAGGCTTCAGCAAACTCAATTTTCACTATAGCACCGGAACTTCAGAAGATCATCTAAATGCAAAAACATGAATGATATTCATTTGGTACTTTCACAACTTAAAACAATGAGGACATTAAGTTCAATATTACACTATATTATAAACCAATAATTAAATGATATATCGAAGTCAAAATATTTGAAGAATAACTTTAAAGATTTTATTAGCATAAATAAGAAGGCTTCCTGTGTATGAGACATCAGAAATACCCTCTAAAGTTGGTGCAGGAGGGGTTTATATGCCAATCAGTATATGATAAGTAATGATTTCATTTTCCTTCTACCGAGAATTCAGCTGAGAAAACTTTCCATTTATTTATTAAGTGAAACTTCATTAAATCCCTAAAATATGCAAGCACTATTCTAAACACTACAGATGAAGTGTTCAACAAGAAAAATAAGATCCTATTTTCATGAAACTTATATCCTACTCACAAAATACAGGTAATAAAGAAACAAGCAAAATATCAGATAATGATAAATGGTATGGAGAAAATGTTACCAAGGATTATAAGATAAAGAGTGACTGGGTAACAACCTAAGATTGATGGTCATTGAGGGCCTCATCAAGGAAATGATTTTTTTAGGTGAGTTTAGAATAATAAGAAAGGATCTACCCACTCTAAGATTAGGACAGAAGAACATTCTCAGTAAGGGAAACTGCAGTAAAAAGACTTCAAAACAAGCATCAACTTGGTGGGTCTGCAGAAATAAGAAAAGGCCATATGTCTGAAGCAGTTAGTGAAGGAAAGATGTGCAGAAGAGAGAGAGAAAGATGGAAGCCAGCTTACACAGGGCAAGAGAGTCAATTTGAACCTTTTGTAGAAAAATGGAATTTGAAAACTTTAGGACTATGGTACCGCTAATTATGCTATTTAGTAATCAGTCTGAAATGTGATAATAAATGTCAGTGAACAAAGTTGTACGTTTTACCAGAGTCCTTGTTTTGTTTTGTTTTCAATCTTGGGAAAGTAACAAGTATTAAACATATACAATTACAATCAATCTCTAACTAGAATTTCCTCCCAATATAATCAATTGATGACAATGTCAGTGTGTGACAAGAAATGCACGCAAGTTTAGCTTCAGCACTGCCCCTCACCATGTGCTAGGTGAGCATCTGTAAGAGACTGAGTTACATGGCTTTGAAGCATTCTTCAAGTTATGTCAGAATTTTAATTTACCCTATCCTTAGTTCAAGCAAGACAGTGGTTTTCAAACTCTAAATTCCTATGAATCCCTCATGGTTGATTGTATTTTAATTACTTGTTACTTCTGGCTCACTGACTCTATCCTAAGCTCCTTAATAAGTAAGACAGTCTTCCATAATTATGAATACTTGCTTGGAAATTTTAGCCTTTAACTCTATCATATATAATTTTAAAGAAATCTACTTTTGAAACTTAGTAGTTCTTTAAAAAAATAAATAAAACAAAACAATACCTATTTGTTTTGCAGCCTGCAATATATCTTTTAAGTCTTCATTTACATTTTGCATTTCACTCTTCTCCAGCTTTTCATTCAAAAATTTTACTATCTTCTTCCACGTCAGGTCCAAACCCACAATTTGTTCATGAAGTTTAGACCGCTTCACCTGAAACACACAGCATAATACAGAGACATAGTGGTTAAAAGTTTTCTCAAATCCATCACTTATTGTATGTGTTTTGTATCACATTACCCAACTTGGTACAAGCCACAAGAGTTCAAGATTGTATCTATTCACCTCCAAATTTACAGCTCCCAGGAGTCTTATAATTGAATAAGACTGAAAAGAATCTCATGTTAAAAAGATATATTTAAGAAGAGTTGTTTTTAGTTTTAGTCAACGAATAATAACAAAATTATTTTCATACAGCTAAGCAAAAAGTCCTACATTCAGATGACAAAAGGTAGCATCCCATGTATCTCTTTTCTATGCTTCTGCTTTGTTGTTTTATCTGCTTTGTTTTTAACAAAGCTTATGACCATACTGCATAAAAAAACCTTATGTCATGCTTTGATGAAAGGCATTCTTAAAACATTAGATTCCTATGAATAGTTCATAGGAATCAGCACTGCTTTCCTAACTATGATCCTAGCACAGGTTAGGCATCCAGGAAATTCTTACCTATATAAACTCTTTTCATAAGATTATATATCCTTCAAGTCTGACATAGAAAGCAATATCCAAAAACTGACATAGAAAGCAATAAAATGTTTACTTCATATCACTGGCCTTGATCTATGGATTAAACTTCATGAGGCCCTGACCAGATGAGTAGTGGGTCAGACAGAAAATTATAATGTTTCTTTTGGTTGGACTGATAATATTAAATAATTCACTATTATTTCCCTGCCTCAGTTTTCTAATTTAAAAGAGTGCTAATTAATCTAGGTTTAGGGAAAGGAAAACGGGTAAATGTAGAAATGAAATAAAATTAACCATAAATTGAATTAAGTTGTTACAATGGGTCACAGTACATAAAGGTTCATCTTTTCTATCTTTGTATAAGTTGGATATTTCTCACGATGAAAAGTTAAAATGAAGCTCATTATATCTGCCACTTTCTTTCCTCAGGGGGGTGGGGGGAATGTTTAAAAGCCTGTAAGAATAAATGAAATGACATGGGATAAGCATGTAGTTTTCAAACACTTTCAAATTTTAAAATCTTCTGTTGTTTATCTAAGATAAAAGCACCAGTAAAAGGATTTGATTAGGTGAGAGGAAATATCAAGTTGCTATCAAGTTGAAGACAGCAACATTAATTAATTGTATAAAATATTTCCCTATTTAATGGCTGTGAAAATGCAGTAATACTCCCATCCTAAAAAATAGTTAAATGTTTTTGTTTGTAGCAAAATTCTGTATCTCCTTTAGAGGAAAAGTCTAACTTAAGGCTGTTACAAACCTTTTCTTTCTAGCTTCAATCTTTTTTTTTTTCCTTTTCCAAGTGACAGGAAGGTAGATAGGACAGGCAGGCTCTTACATGCGCTAAGACCAGCATCTACCCAGCAACCCCCATTTGGGGCCAATACTTTTTGCCCATTTGAGGCCATGCTTGCAACCAAGCTATTTTAGCGCCTAAGGAGAAGGCTCCACAGAGCCATCTTCAGTGCCCGGGTTGATGCGCTCAAACCAATTGAGCCATGACTTTGGGTGAGAAACAGAGAGAGAGAGAGAGAAAGAGAGAGAAAGAGAGAGGAAGGGGGAGGGGGAAGGGTGGAGAAGCAGATGGCTGCTTCTCCTGTGTGCCCTGACCAGGAATCAAACCTGGGACCATCCACATGCCAGGCCAATGCTCTACCACTGAGCAAACTGGCCAGGGTCCCTAGCATCTATCTTTTGGTAAAGATATTAATTGTAAACTGCATAAGGACTTTACACAGTAAAATTCTAACCTACTAGGAAATACTGTTAATATTCCACAGCAGAGTCAAATAAGAAGTCAGCAAAGTAACTGTTCTTTTTTTAAAAAAAGCACAGGGTCAATTCCTTCATATATATTAGGGCTCATTCCTTCATAAATACAGTTCATATACCTTTAGAACTATAAATTCCACAACCAATTTAAAAGAACAAACAGAAGTCAATTATGAGACCGGATACTGAGTTTAAAAGAATAAAATTCGTTATTTCCCACATTATGGTACAGACATTAATTCTCTCCATCAAGTAAGAATTTTACCAGAGACCTAAAAACTTGACTCAGATGATCCAGGGGTAAATTATTGAATTAAATTACAAAATTAACTGTCGCAGGAATCTTAGCAACAGGAAAATTAACAAAGCATTCAATACTATAGTTATGGTTATTCTCTCTGACAGTATAGTCATATGTGCGAAAGATAAATATTCCCATTAGGAAATATCAATATACACATTCCCTTTCTTAGTAGATAAAACACACCATTTTAATCATGCAGAACTGAGAAAAAGAATGTCAAATATTTGCCCGTATTCTGTTTATAATGGTTTTCATCTAAAAAAAAATGTACCTTTAAGTCAGCCACTTCTTCATTATAATTGTCTTGCTTGGTGACATTTGAAAAGGAGCGCAAGGCTCCTGTGAGACGAGGTAAAGCCATCTGTTATTCAATCAGTGACCCATACAATGAGAAATCTGAAACTGAAACAAAATAAGAAGATATCATCTATTGGGAGAATGTAAGAGAGGTAATCAGAGCAACAAATTGATCTACACAAGAGAGAAAAAAAGTAACCGATTAGCACAAGAGAGGAAAAAAATTAGTTAAAAAGCAATGGCTACCAATGCTGAATAATATCCTGACACATACTGTACACATTGTGTCTTTTTTATTGTTGTTTTGTTTTTTTCTTTAACACACCTGCTATGTTTGCAAAAGAAAAAAAGAAACAAAACCCCTCATGAGTTCTACAGATTCCCAACACAGGTCTCAAATGCTGGGTTATTACTGACCATAATACCAAGAGAGAGAAAAGAAAGCACTTGCCCATTACTTCTCTAATTTTTTTACGCTCACTGATTTTATCTCATATTATTCCTTGTTTTCAGAATCTCACTACCTTGTTTTTTCCACCTAAATGCATTTGCATTAGTGGTCCCCTGCTCAGAACGCTCTTCCAATGTTCAAATATCTGACTCCGCTGACAAACAGGTCTTGAGACATCTCCTTAGAGGGGCCATTCTTGACACTAAAACTTTTAAGACAGGGCAGCTATCGGTTACTGTCTATCAACTCTCAAACTTTCAATTCTTTTACAGCACAAATATCTGACATTTACTTGTTTATTTACTTATTTATGTGTTATGTCACCCCACAAAGAGTAATGTTTGTCACTCAATCATTATTTGGTAAACAGAAAAGGAAAATAAAAAGGGAAAAGATAATGGTAACAGGGAGACTAAAGAACAAGAATAGAAAGAATTAAAGTAGCTGGGAAAGGGAAGGACACCAGGGGAAGAAAGAAGTCAGATTCCTTGTTTACATGCTGACAACTAAACTAACCTTTGGCAATTAGACTAAGGTGACCAGATGTCCCACTTTTAACAGGATAGTCCCAATTTTTAACAATTTGTCCCATGTCCCGCGACATTTTTTAAATGTCCCAATTTTAAAAATATATTACAATACTATTTTTGCATTCTATGAAAAATTTATTTTTGCTCCATATAGACCATATTTTTAATCAAGAACCACCCCCCCCCACACCCGACAATGGTGTCCTGCTTTACCAATTTTAAAATGTGGTCACCTTAATAGACTAATATATACTATTTACTATGAGGGGCATCCATATCTGTGGAATACTTTTAGAGCTTATCCTGGTTTAAGACTGCTAATTATAACAAGACTACATCTACAGGTTTTTAAGGCATGTCTCCTTGGAGAATGTCACATAAGCTACAGAAGTCTTTAGAGCAGTTCTCAAATAGGAATATTTTGCCCTCTATGGATCATTTGGCAATATCTGGTGACAATTTAAATTATCTCAACTGTGAGTGAGGAAGAATTCTACTGGCTTCTAATGGGTAGATGCCGCCAGAGATGCTGCTGAACATACTGTAATACACAGGACAACCTCCCAACAACAAAAATTATCTAGCACAGCCATTTTTCAAACGGTGTTCCAGAAACATTTTTAAAACATGAAATACCTGACTATTTAGTCAGGGGTTCTGACCTCTTTTCCCTTAGGTTGTCAAATAAAAAAAAAAAATTAATTACAACAGCCAACACAAAAATAGCTGTCTGGTGTGAATAAATCAAAATTATGCCTATTTTGTCAGCTTGGCAAAAAAATATATCTTGGTGTGCCACAGAATTTTAGTAATTAGTTTATTTGTGCCATCAGATGAAAAAGGTTGAAAATCACTGATCTAGCCCAAAAATATAAAAGTGCAAATTTCATGACACCCCACTTTGCAGTCTAAAATAGAGATATTTTATAATACAGGTACTTCCCACAGTGTGAAAAGCCATGAAACTCAATTAAGAGACCTCGCTAATTATTTTGGGCCAAAGAGCATGTGTCCAATGTGGGAAGGCAGCCACACAGGATGCCTCAGAGAACTCCCTGCTTCTGTTGTCCTTGATTGCTTAGATCCTTGAAGTTATCACAAAGTCAAATACTTGGAAAATCTGACTTTTTAATAATAGAATTTTTAGATATAAAATAACTGTGCAAAATGTTTAACAAAATAAAAATTTTAAAATAATGAAGAATAAAATAAATGACTAGGCAATTTTGAAAATGCAATGTTTAGAATTAAAAATATATACTTGTTAATTTTAAAAATAATCAGTGGATGAATTAAACAACAGATTAGATACAGCTAAAGAGAAAAGTGATGACCTAGAAGAGAAAAAGAGATATAAAGAAATAACCCAATATACTATCACAAAAAGATGAAGTATGGTTTAGGGAGGACAAAGAAATGAGTAAAAATATATCAATACTCACATATAAATACAAATAAACTAAACTTAACACTCTAAATATTGACAATTGAATTACCAAACAGCAATCAAGCCACACCTGAAGCATAAGATAAAGAAAGGTTGAAAGTTAAGAAATAAAATCTTCCTGTAAAAAATAATGAAGTAGCAAAAATATCAATACAGACAAAATAGATTTTAAAACAAAAGGTATTATCAGGAATTTTAAAACACTGTCTTCATAATAATAAAAGATACAACACTAAGAAGACATAAAAATTTTGCATTTATACGCCGATAAAAAAGTGTCATAAAATAAAATAAGCAGACCTCCAAAAGTAAGTGACAATTCAAACATCAAAGTGCAAGTTCAATAATTGATCAATTATTGATAGGTCAAATCAACAACAACAAAAAAATCAGTAAAGGTATAAAATACTTAGAACAGTGAAATTAGTGGTTTAATTTAATGGTCATATATAGAAACCTGTACCTTATGATTAGAAAATATAAATTCTTCTTAAATACACAGTAACAGTTTAAAATAGATGATGTCTACTAGGCCATAAACCAAATCTCAACAAATTTCAACATATATGTGTCATATATATGAAGGAGTCAGCAAACTTTCCATGTATAAATAGAGGGAGAAATATTTTAGGTCTGGCAGGCCACCATTCAGTCTCTCCCCCATAGTCTTTGCTTTTTTATGTTTTATTTTTCCACTGATTTGACGGGGAGGTGGAGGAAGAAAGAGAGAAAGAAAGGGTGGGGAGAGACAGGGGATGAGAGAGAGAGAGAGAGAGAAATGCATCAACTCATTGTTCCACTTGGTTTTTCCATTTAGGTGTGTACTCATTAATTGCTTCTGGTACGTGCCCTGACAGGGGATCAAACCCACAACTTCAACGTGCCAGAATGACATTTTATCCACTGAGCCACCCAGACAGGGTTTTATTATATTTTTAACAACACTTTAGAAGTGTAAAAAAATTATTCTTGGGCTCAGGGTAACCAAATTAGTTTGCTGACCACCTATATAGGTCACGTTTGCTGAGCAAAATAAAATTAGATTAGAAATCAGAAACAAAAAAGATAAAGCAAAAAACATGATTACATTGCATATCAGTAAGAAAATCCTATCAGTAAGCCTGAGGAAAAACAGCTGGATTCTCTGTATCACACTAAAAATAATCATGAAAATAAAATGATCCATTTTAAGTATCAACTACCCATTGGGAATGAATTTTGGAGAGCAGTTCTGGAAACAAGATGATTCAGGGAATTACATCTGTATTTTTCTAAATAACATTTTCCAGAACATCTGGAAGAAGAAATCAAAGCAGGAGTCAGTGGAGAATACAGAGAAGACATTCTCAAACATGTATCAAAGTCAAGTGGAGGGTTCTCAAACTGCTGAGCTCCACCATTCAATGATCTGATTCATCCCCAACTTTCTGTTTCAGCAGATCAGATGGCACTGAGATGGGGCACTTTCAAGATTATTTCAGCCTTGTATATCTAACCCTCTATTATGCCACCTCAAAAGGAGGTCATATTCTATGGTAAATCCTAAAAAGAAATTTTACCTTTTATTTGTTACTTCTATAATACCTTATTGCCACAAATTGGTTAATGTAGTGGAATCATATTTAATTATTTATATCAAACACAATATGCCAAATAAAAAGTATAAACAGACCAAAACAACAATATTGGAGGTTCTTCCCACTACTTCACATACTGAACACACAATCTAGACTGAAAAATAAGCAACAAAAATATGGTGCTCCCTTAGACTGTTTCAATCACATATGCATTTCAAACTGTGAACATCTTGCTGCACTGCATGACTCCAATGTTTAAAACTATGTTCCCTTTCTAAAAAAAATACACATGGTCATTAAACATATGCCAACCTTTCACCTGGCTCATATTAAGAAATTGTAATATGTTCCAAGTAAAGAATAACATGGCTGTGTAGGACATACTGAGAGACAGTATGTTGTGACAACCTGGGAATTTTAAGGGAATTTTTTTGAGAGAAGAAAAGAGAGAGCCAGTAACCCCTTGCTCAAGCCAGCAACCTCGGGTTTCAAACCTGGTTCCTCAGCATCCCAGGTCCACACTCTATCCACTGCACCACCCACTGGTCAGGTGGGAAATTTTAATTCATCATTATTTCCACCTAACAAGTTTACTTTAGATCCTACTTCATTCTTAAGGAAGAAGCAAGTGCTCTTACACAGTTTCCAATAAAATTAAAACACACTTGGAACTTAGAACAGAGAAAGCAAAGGAAAAATAAATACATACATACAGGATGAGGCAAAAGTAGATTTACAGTTATTCATATGGAAAATACTACAATAAATAAATAATAATAGACAAATAAACTCTTGTGTTTCACAACTGTATATATATTTTATAAATCAAACTATATGAATTTTTAAAATATAAACTTTACACAAGGTTCTTATACCCCAACTACTAAAAACAAGGAAGTAAATTACTAATTCATTAGATAAATATATACATAGTAAGAATTCCATTGTGCCACAGTATTGCATTTAATATATTCTTAGTATTATACCTTTTTTAAAATTATCTGTAACTGCCTAATATAGTGTCATTTTTTTTTTTTGAGAGAGGCAGAGAGAATCAGAGGGGGGGAGGGGGGGTGAGCATCGAGTTGCTCCTGTGTGCCCTGACTGGGGCATCGAACCCAGCAACCTCTATGCTCTGGGACTGTACTCCAACCAACCGAGCTCCTGGGCAAGGTTTAATTTTTATTGATTTCTAGAAGGACAGAGAGGAAGGGAGAAAGGGGGAAAGGGAAGTCTTTGTTGTTCCACTCAGTCATACATTTCCTGGTTGCTTCTCATGCGTGTTCCAACACATCCCAACGAGGGATGGAACCCGCATCCTTGTTTTCGAACGATGCTCTTAACCAATTGAGCAAACCGACCAGGGCCCAGTATCAAATTTAAGCATTCTTTTTTCACATGCTTCTAATTAGAACACTCCGTGTTCAATTAGAACACTACTTCTAATAATAGTTGAAGATACCTGGCATCCCACTTTAAGCCTCATTACAAGCTCATTCGTCCCATTTAAGCCTTGTTTTACATCCTGTTATACAGAAATACCTATGAAGAAACATGAATGAAGACTATAAGCAACAGCTTCATGGCAGTGGATTGAGGGGAAGGGGAAAAAGTGACAAAAAAATAGCAGTAGTTTTTAAAAGAAAGAACTGAAACAAAGACAGCAAATATAATACTTATTATACCTACATGGCAAATACAACAGTGTTTGTTACGCTACTTTCTGAAATTTTCTACATTCTTGAAATATTCCATTAAGTTTCGTTGTTTTTTTTGTGTGTGTTTGTGACAGAGACAGAGACAGAGAGGGACAGATAGGGACAGACAGACAGGAAGGGAGAAAGATGAGAAGCATCAATTCTTCATTGCGGCTCTTTAGTTGTTCACTTATTGCTTTCTTATATGTGTCTTGACCAGGGGCTACAGCAGACCAAGTGACCCTTGCTCAAGCTAAAGACCTTGGGTTCAAGCTAGCAATTATGGGTCATGTCTATGATCCCACACTCAAGCCAGAGACCCTGTGCTCAAGCTGGATGATCCCTCATTTAAGCAAGTGATGTCAGGGTTTCGAACATGGGTCCTTTGCATCCCAGTCTGATGCTCTATCCACTGCACCACCTCCTGGTCAGGCACAATTAAAAGTTTTAAATAAGTACAGAAGACTAATAGGAGAGATAACAGTTGTGAAAGCATTAAACTTAGTGCCTGGCAAATAGGTTCTAAAAACACTACCTGGCACAGATTAAGTAGTTAAATAAACCTGTTTTCTCCTTTTTAACATCCTAATATTTACTCCAAGAAACAGAGTGATTAATACATTTGAAAAATGTTTCTGTTTAACCTTAATGTTCCTTCCAGGATATGCATCCCAAGTCTTAAAATTTTCTTTCATTTGTCCTTGGATGGTGTGCTCTCTCTCCATGTTCAATTCATATTCTTGAAAAATATCCAGGCACAGCACATCAGATTCTAAAGATACCTTCCTCTACCATCAAGTTATGTATGACTTCATTGTCAGCGTTACATTTTCAGAAGACCTAAACTCTAATGATAACCTTGTGATTATACCCTCAGAATAAGAATCATACAAACTTTTCTCTTAATAACAGTTGCCATATTTAGCAGATAAAAATATAGAATGTAAAGTTAAATTTGAATTTCAGGTAAACAACAAATAATTTAGTATAATCGCCCATACAACATTTGGAACACACACATTAAAAAAATACATTTTTTATTAAAAAATTACATGTACATGTACATTTTGTTGTCAGCTTCATGCAAGAGATCGAGTCCCAAGAGGGTGGGAACTTGCTTTGCTCACTGCAGTATCCGCAGCCATCTAAAACAGCGCCTGAGGCATAATACATTCTCAATAAATATCTGTATAATGGCTGGCTAGATGGAGTGACAGGGAGGATGAAAGGAGGCCAAAAGTAGCACACAAAAAAAATAGTTTTAAAAATTTGGGTTCCCATATACTTGCTTTTTAATACTTACATAGTCTTTCTATTTCAAGACCTCAAAAAATATTTTCACAGAAATTAGTTAACTATTGATTAATTTATTTCAGTCCTTAAGAAGAAATAAGATGTTTTACAAATTAACATTTACTCAAACGTAAAAGAAATCAAAATCTAACATGATTTACTCAACTCACAATGCCATTTTTCTCAAAGAACTCAAAACACTTACACATGCATAAATTTAATTCTAAAATTAGTATTTGGGTAAACATTTTCAAAATCCCAAGCTAATAAAGTAGAAAAACAAAAGCAAGGGTAAAAGGAAAGCTGGTATTGGTTAGAAACTCTAGAGTAAAAATGGGCTCAGAAGGAAAATCATAGTAGAAGAATGTAGGAACAGCTTTCACTCATTTAACTGATATTTCTTAACTAGCATTTCTACAGCATGCTGGACCAGTTGGTGGCCATGGTGAGCAAAATATGTGGTACCTGTCCTTGTGAAGTTTATAGTCCGGTGGGGCAGACAAGCCCATTAAACAAACTATGTCAATACAAAATATATAAAACCACTATTAAAAGGGGACGTAAAGAGTATGATAGGAACAGAGAGGAGGTTTTGAAGGGGGACCAGCTTCCTATAATTGAGACTTCAAGGATGAAGTTAGCCAGATGAAGAGGGCAACATATTCCAGCTGATATTTTTGTTACTTTTTTTTAATTATTGATTTTAGAGAGAAAACAGAGAGAGAAATGGATGTGTTGGGGCAAGAGCGGGAAGCATCAACTCATTGTAATTGCTTCTCTTATGTGCCTTGACCAGGCAAGCCTTAGGTTTTGAAGCAGCCCTCAGCATTATAGGTCAACACTTTATCCACTGCGCCACCACAGGTCAGGCAAGATTTCACATTCAAGGAACTGAAAATATGACTGGAGTATAGTAGTCAATGAGTAATGTGACAAGAGATGGAGCTGAAGAGATAGGTAAGAACTAGGTCATGAGGGCCTTATAAATCAGGTTGTTTACAAATTATCCTGACAGTAAAAAAATTTCCAAAAGGATTTTTGGCTTGAGCTGTGTTTAATGACTACTATGACTGCAGTCATGGGCATGGACCACAGGAAGGCAAGAATGGGAAGCAGGAAAAATACTAGGAGATTGTTGCAGAAATCCAGATGAAAGACAGAGGATGGGTTCTTGAACTAAAGTAATGACAGTGATTTACAGAACAGTGGAAGAATCCAGGTGATTAAAACAAATCTATTTGGCTTGCTCTGACTATCTAGATTAGTGGTGGGCTAGGGAGCAAAGATCAAGGCTGACTTCCACATTTATAGATCAGATTGATAGCACAATTCACTGAGCTAGGATATAGACATGGATTTTTTAGAAGGAGGGGAGGGACAGGAATATCATGAGTTCAACCTGAAGTTGAATATGAGATGTCTATACGATAGTCAAACAGAGATATTCAGTAAAGATCAAATATTCAGGTAAGGAAGAGAGAAGACTGGTTTATACTTACAGAATCATGAGAAATACCATAAGAAGTGAGAAAAATTACCCAAGGATTTGCGGATTGGCTAGATGAAAGGCAGCAAAAGCTGGAGGAACATAAGCCTTTATAGAATAAACAGGTAGAAGAGGTCTAAAAAGAGAGAAAGATTCTGAACAGTAGAAGACCAAAAATAGCTAGGGAATAAACAGAAGTTCAGTATCTCTAAACCAAGGGAAGAAGGGTTTTGAGAAACAGGTATGTATGGTCAACCACATCAAACAATGTCAAGGAATGTAGTAAAATGTCCACTGGACTCAGAACTTCAGCGGTGTTCTTCTATTGTTCTGCTGTTTCTAATAGAAACAGAAGAGCTCTGAAAAACTGAAGTTAAATGAGTCACTCTTCTAACTCCCTAATAACTCGCTCATTTTTTCCCCAAGCTGATGGCCACAATTGGTAACTTGGAATACCAAATTTTTCACTTTTAAATTAGTGCCAAAGCCTCTATTTTGCTAAGTTTGGTTTGGCCAAGGGAGCAATCACGAGCCATACATTAGTATTTTTCCTTGCCGTAGTCAATTCACTGAACAGTATCACCAAGCCAGCATCTTGATTATAATCTTGAAGAGTGCAGAAGTACAGTACTGTGTCTTGCTTTTCTCTGATATCTTGCATATGGTTCTTGGCCTGTGCCAGGTAACTTAATAAATATGTGGTCAATGATATGTACTCAGAGTATTAATGTGTGAAGCTTTACAGAAATGTTTAGGTTACTCCTTACCAATCCAATCCCTGGAGTACTGAGAGTGAAAATATTTTTGTAAAGCTTACTTCACTCCTTAAAGAAAATGCATCCACACTGGAAAAAGAGGTACTGAAGTTATTTTTCCAAACTGAGTATCACCCTCATATTAATTTCATCTTATAAATCACTTATGTAGAATTTTATAACTAAGTTTCTTAAATCAAGATGGAGGCTTATTTATTACTATTATAAACAAGAGCAATTTTTTTTTATATATTGTTCCATGTGATTACCCAGTTGGACATTTCAATCACTTTCAAGAGAGTAAACAAATTTTTTCAAAAAAGATTAACGTCTGATCAGTGAGCAATGATTTTCTCTCTTGGACTGGAATATAAGGTTTCCTTTACCATATTTGCACACCATGTTTCTTAACTATACAAAGTAACTTGCTTGTCGATGACAACTTCAAAAAGACCTAAGAAGTCTTAAAATGCTAGAAAACACTAGCAACAAAAGTGTTTAATAAGGATAAAGAAAGCTAGAACCATAAAAAATAAATGTACTCAAATAAAATTATTAAGCCTATACTTAATTGGCATCGCAAGGTAGACTTTTTTAATGCAAGACTATTATCATAACTATCATTAAAAATAAAAGCTGAACAGAAGCAGATCGAGAGTAGAGTGAAAAGCTGAATTCTCAGTGCTTGACAACACTTTGAAAATCAGAAAAATTATTTCAATCTATGAAACATGAAATCTGTTGATGGAAATGTCTGCTACTTTAACTTTACTTGAAAGAAGAAAGACCAACTATGTAGTTAGAACTTCACATGTGATTCCATTCATATCAAATTTAGCTACCACTAAAATTACACTTGCAAACCAAAGAAAAGCAAAATATGGGAATACACTGCATTCGATAAATAAGCTAATTTGTGATGAGAAGACTATTTAAAATACCTGTCCACTTACCCACAACGCCTCCCTAGCGCCGGCGTGCGCGCGCGCGCGCACACACACACACACACACACACACACACAGTTACTTATTTCAAAATAACATTCTAGACTATACGACTGCTAAATTCGCTAACAAGTCACCATAGTCCTCCCTGACCAGTCTTTTTAAAATTTTCAGTGTAGGGGTATAACACACACACACACACACACACACACACACACACACACACACACAAAATAATAATAAAAAAAAATAAAAAACAAGGAAACAGATTTCTCGACCAGAATTGACGCGAAGAAACCGAAAAAGTTAGCACGACTTTGGAACGTACAAAAACCAAACCAACAAAACTAATGAAAATTTACCCACGCAAAGGAAAGGAAAATCTCCCCACGCGGTCATCACTTTACAGCCTAACACCTGAGCAATAGGTAGCTCGGTTAGTTGTTTTTTTTTTCTGATCCCCACCCCCACGTACAAATGCCAAGCACGGGGCGAGACTATCACAGGGCCGGGGGAGGGATGACAGCTCGGGGATTGCCTCCCAGGGTGACTGAGAACCACCTCCCGGTCCAGAGCGGTCGCGTGGCCCACCCCGCCATCCTCGGCCCCCGCCAGCCTCTCCTGGTCACGGCGCCCCTCTCCTCCTACCGCCTCCACTTCCTCACCTCTCCGCCCGGCTCACGCGCTTCCCATCCCTCCGTCTGCTCCCGTTCGGTGCCTCCCTGTTTCGGTTTTATTTTCACTTCCCACGCCAGGTGGGGCGTCTTGGGAAGAGCCGAGGATGCCGGCGGGGTGCCGCACCGCCGCGCCCTCACCCAAACCCCACACCACGTCTGTCCGCGTCACTCCCGGCCAAAGGACACCGCACGCACGCGAGGACAGCCACACCGACCACAGAGGGACAGACACACGGACTCCGCAAGTAGCGATGGGGAGGAGCAGGCCCGAACAAACACGTCACCCGCCCGCGGCGGCGCCAACGTCGGCACGTCGCTCCCTCCTGCCCCGCCCCGCCCCACCCCCCCGCGCGCGCCACCGCCACGCCTCCCGCCGGTAGAGCTAACTAGGGCCTGGCCTTCGGCTAGGGCACGCCCCCGCGACCACGTGGTGGGCATCGTTCCCACACCGTACCTGGTTTTCACCTCTGGCTTACTGTTTGAGGGTCTAACATAGCAATTATTTGAGTCATCTGAATCTTCCTCCCGCCCCAGTCTGTAAGGTGGAGAAAATAATTCCTCTTAAAGGTAAGGGAGAGAAGAGCATTAAGTATGTCTGAAGTCCAGGGTGATTGCCAACTTCATTGCCAACCAGATCTCCCGACTGCTGGATACTTTATACAGGGTTCCCTGATTGCAAGTATCACTTTCCTTAAACTTACTGGATCCTCAATTTCTCTTCAAGTTATAGCTGTGGGTTGGCCCTTTGGTTGGACCACCCCCACTGTTCGGCAGATAAAATATAATATGCTCACTTTGTTAAAGATGGCGCTGCCCACATGGAAGCCCGTCATCCAGTGATATTATTTGCCCTTATGCTTGAGATGGCTGTGGGGGAAAAGCTGTAATGTAGGCAGGCCAGGTCATTATAGCCTAAGGCTTAGTTTAAGAGTAAGCTCTTCTCCACAACCTTGACTGATTGGATGATGTAGGGTTTTGCACTCTCCTGAGGAATCCCATTATGCCTCAGATGGGTGGCATTGTATCAGAGACTTTCTTGAATGTATAATTGGATTAAAGGTTTGGATTATCTATGCTATAAAGTGGGGCAGTCCGGGAGCTTGCTCGCTCTTGGTTCCTGGGTTCCTGAGATTAGTATTAGAGAGGAGAGCAGAGTAAGGCCACGTGAAGGCCAGGAGAAGCAGCCAAGATGGCAGAGTGCTGAGGAAGAAGCCAGTTTGTTAAGAGTTTGTGCAGGAGGAGATGGGAAACAGAGGTGAATAAGTCTGGTGAGCTGGAAAGCTTTGATGCTAGGAAACTCGGATAAGTCAGTAGCTTTGTGAGCACTGAATGTGTGGGTTTTGGAGCTCAGTGTGTGTTTTTGCTTGCCCGCCGGGTGCAAGCTAGAATTAAAGCTGATGGCTCACCAGTTTGTGGCTCCGTTGTTTCATTGCCATCTGTTCGAATCCAATGCGAACCTGCATGGGTCAGGCTGCTGTGATGGTGGCCTTGACTACTGGCTTTACACCCACCAAAAACAAAGCGCAGGACAATTCTCAGATTCAACTGAAAACACAGGAAGACAACATTTGGGAAAATTTATCGTGAAGAACTGTGTGATGTGTGTGTGTGTGTGTATATTTCTGGACTGAACATTGGGTGTGCAAAGATGATTTGAGCTAATCTGCTGTAGCGCCCTTTTACTCTTCCATCCACCCTTCATATAAGGAACGTGTCTTGTGACATAGTCAAACTCTTCACTGGCGAAACCACATCTGGAGTTCTGTGTTCAGTTCTAGATTGAGCACTTTAAGAATACCTTGAAGATTGAAATTATTTCAGAGAAGAGCAAAATGACAAAAACTCAAAAACATGACAAATGAAGACATAATGATTGAACTTGGGAGGGTTTTTATAGAAGAGAACAAGTTATGGGACTATCTCCTAATAGGTAATGTCTCATTGTGTGACATAAGTTTGTTTCATGTGGTCTCAAGAGATACTGACGTAAAAGAAACTATTTCAGATCCTGCAAAGAAGATTCCCTTCTAGCCCTAGCCAGAGAAGTTGTCTGCCTTAAAATGGGTGGAAGCTCTGACCACTGGATTTGACTTTAGCTAGTTTCTGGGACTAGGTGCAGGGGAGCCATGCTTTAAAAGAAGAATTAGTTGATGGTTTTGTTATAGTGTAGTAACGTACCAAAAGGTGAAAAATTAATATTGATATTCTAGGAGGAAAGTCAGGCTTTCCTGTCCCGTCTTTCCTTTGGGGAGGGGAGGGAGAAGAATGTAGAAGTTTTTGGCTTGCAAGAACAATGAGTCATTTAGTTTTAAATCTAAAATAAAGGTAAACCAAGAAACTTCTTCTCTTTCATTGGGAGACAATTTGCATACCACTCTACATTGATTATAGTTTCTCCTCTTAATGTTTCTGTGTATCTCCTAAACCAGTGGTTCTTAACCTGGGTTCTATCAAACCCTAGGGGTTTGATGAGTCCATCTCAGGGGTTCGGAAAAGCCTTGCCATGGAGGCCAGAATAAAGTAATACCGTAACTTGTTGTGAGTTCATGCACTTTGTTGATTTTGTTCCTTGAGCAAGGCTCATTTTGTGCACCAGTAAAAAAACATATACCTATGTCTTGAATTTGGAAAAAAACATATTTTATTTATCACTAAAGAAGGGTTCTGTGAATGCACATATGAAACTGGTGGGTTCGGTACCTCAAAAAAGGTTAAGAACCACTGTCCTAAACAAATGTTGTAAGCTTGTGCCATAATGTCATGCTCTCCTCCGCCTGTGTGTGATCAAGGGTATATAACCAGCCCCTGAAATATTTTTAGCGCACATGACTTGGGTTTGCAACTGCCCTGTGTCAGCCATATGTAGCCGGCATATTTAATAAATCTCCTCCTTTAATAAAACTCTTCAATATTTATCTGGACTTGGTGTCTCTACATAAACCCACAGAATTGAGGTATGGGTAATTGACAACAATAGCTACTTCCAACCTTGAGATTCAGTCAGTCCACAGTCCCAGTCTTAAAAGAATTTACAGGTTAGCTTATGAGATAAGACAAATGCATATCAAAAGGTAACTAATGTATAGAGATGGTATGATGATTGGTACTAACAATAAATGCTAGAATTCACATGACAGATTATTCACTTTACACTTCCAGAGATTTAAGGAAGGAGAAAATGACAATAGACTGTGTCTAGAACTAGTGTAGGGCAGCCACTTGCCACTTGAAATGTGTCTAGTTTGAATTGAGACATGCAGTAAATGTGAAATATACTACAGATTTTGAAGACTTAGTACCAAAAAATAAAAATGTAAAATATCTTAATTCTATATTGAATACATGTTGAAACTATATTTGGTATATATTGTATCACTATATTAAAATTAATTTCATCTGTTTATTTTTAGTTTTTTAATGTGGCCACTAGAAAAATTAAAAATAGATGGCTTGCAATTATTTCTATTAGGCAGTCCTGGTCAAAGAAATATACTTCATTGGATCCTCAGAACTATCTTTGTTCTCTTGTACTCCCTGGGGGGGTTCCACAGTGTTAATGGAAAGACAGTCTGATGACAAGATTCCTAATAAAGACTGTCTAGAAAATATGTCATGAGCAAAGAAAAGGAAACAAGACTGAAGATGTATGTTATGATAGTGACTAACTTGTTTGTCTATATTGAAAGGTTCTTATTAGAAGGTGATGACAATGTTAAAATTAAATAGAAATTATTCTGTAAGGAGATTCCATTTTAAATTTAAGGAAATTTAAGGACTGTAGCCAGTCAGGATTTGGCAGTTACAAAATTGGGTTATAAAATTATTTTGACAATATTGAGTAGGGTGGGTTGAAATTAATGGGTGGTTAGGTGATTAATAATTAAAACTCATTGTACTTAAAAATATATAAAAAATGTAAAATAGGGCATTGATTTAAATAAATTATAGCACATCTCTAAAGTGGAATATTCTAGTCATTCAAAAAGTGTGACACAAATCTGTATTGCTTGATATGAGAATATAGCAACACAATATATACACAATATAAATCCTTATATGTAAAATTAAATATGTGTATATTAAGTAGGTAATTTAATTAAGAGTGTCTTAATTATCTCAAAATTATATCAAAAACAACAGACATCAAGGTAAAAGTGTTTCCTAAATATTTTCAGTGGCTAAGCAAAGTCATCAAGTATGTTTTTGGGTCTTTTCATCTCTATGTTTCATCATTTATAACATATTAGCCATTTATTCTCAGGCTTTTCACCTAATGGGTTGCCAAAATGGATTGACAAAATCTAGACTCATTTACAGTCTATCAGTCTCTTAGTATAAGGTGACCAGACGTCTCGCTTTTGGCGGGACAGTCCTGATTTTTAACAATTTGTCCTGTGTCCCGTAGCATTTTTAAAAAGTCCCAATTTTTGGAAAGAATGCACGAAAAGCTAGGGAATGGCGGGAGGATGGGAAGGGAATATACGGATTTTGGCGGGGAGACCCCGCCTCGATCTGGAAGCGCCTGCACTACCGCAAGAACTGGCTGCTGCCCCTTGCAGGGCCCCAAAACAAAGAACTTCTGGCGGGATGTACCCACTGGGGCGGCGGCTGTCAATTACCTTAACTACCCACAGGCCTGTGTCCTGGATGCCGGCCTGCGGCTCCAGGCTCTGCAAGGCGCAAGCTGCTCGGTCTCCAGTGGGCTGGACGCGGGGAGCACAGCCACTGAGCGTGGCGTTGCCCTGCCTGCTCCCACCCACTCGTGCAGCTCTGGCATCAGTTTCAGAACCATGTAACCCGATCCCTCTGACTCACTCAAAATTTCCCATATAGTAATATTTCCGAAAATGATCTTTTTAATGGGGTATCATTATTTAAAAAAATAGATTGATAAGGAAAAGATTAAATCTTGGGCATCAGCAAAAATCACAATAGAGAACAAATGGTTAGAAATATTTCATCATTTTGAAACAAACCATGTTCCATACAATAATGCACTAAAAATTGTGGAATATATGCTGTCTTTACCAGGAACTAATGCTGCGACTGAACGCGTTCTTTCCTACGGTAAATAAAGTGTGGACATCAGAAAAATTACAATTAAGTGTTGAGACTTTGAAAGCCATTTTATGTGTGAAATATAATTTAACAAATTCTTGTGAAAACTTTCATGACCATTTAAACAACGATTAGTTGTTTAGTAGATTTAAGCAATCTACTAAAAAAAATTTACTCAAATGAGAAATATGCCAAAGAATAAAATAATACTATACATATTTTAATGTATTATATTTGTAAATTGTACTTATCTTTAAATTTAAAAAAATATATTACAATACTATTTTTGCATTCTATGAAATTTTTTTTTGCTCCATATAGACCAAATTTTTAATCAAGAACCTCACCCCTCCCTCCCATCAGTGGTGTCCGGCTTTACCAATTTTGAAATCTGGTCACCTTATCTTAGTATCTCCTTCAGTATGTATGTACACTTGGTGGACTCAGTTAACCAGTGTCCATCAGCTTCACTTCTAGGCCTTTTTGTTTTTTCTTATTCTTAGTCCATTGTCTCCACTTCTTCTTCTCTACCCCATCTTGCCACATTGGGCCTTAAAATTCCAACTTTGCCAGTCCTCAGTGCTGTTCTTTAGCTCTGACACCTAACCTCTCAGGAATGCTGATTACTAAAAGATTCAATTCTAAAATAAGCTTCCCTAACGTTTTTTAATAAATGATGTTGGGGAGAAAAAATATCAGATGTCATTGGTTGTCTACACAACCATCATTTTTTTCCTCTTCCTTAGTTAATAAAATGAATTTGTTAGGATACCAAACAACTAAAAAAATGTAAGCTCCTCCCATCATGCTAAAAGTCATTCTAGTTCTCTTAGGATAAAAATGTAAAAGTGGTTATGTTACCAAGGGACAGTCATCTAGGTAGGATTCTGCAAAATGTTTTCCCAAATGGCAAAATATATGCTTGTCAAATATAGAGTTATTCTTGGGTTACTGTTCAAGATGATGAGGTTGGAATATAGTTTGCCTGCTATTCTGTCCTAGACAGTACTGAAATAAATATGTAGAAGTAGAAAACCAAGGAATAAATAAAAGTCAAGCTATATATTTGTATAAACACACTTATGTGAAAGTGAGAGTAGCAGGTGAAATAGGGAAGAAAAATGAAATTTCAACAATTTCCTGGAAAACAGAGCTAATTGTAGTAGTTTAACTAGTAATAACACCCCAAACCATTGCACCCCCAAAACACAGTGAAGCTACAAAAGAGTTGATTGTAGGCCTGGCAGAGGGCAGAAGTGAGAATAAGGAATGAAAGTGGGGATTCTAAATTTCATACAAATGAATCGATCACCATAGACATTTATTTCTCTCATTCATACACACTGAGAACAGGCAGAGCCATCTGCCACCATCAAAAACAGAAACCAATTAAGACCCACAGTCTTCTCTAAATTTATTACATAAGTAGTTAAAGGTGAAAGCTTTTATATTGACAACATTAGAGTGAAACATTCTTATTCTGGCAGTTAGGGTCAGCATCTAGAGAGCCAGCTATTTGTCTACTCATTCTAAAGTAAAACCTGATATTTGACATTCCAGTCTCTGCTGTATCCAAACCAACCACTTATTCACAAGACATCCTACCTATTAAACGCAAAGAAAGCCACATTAATGACCAGGCTTTTTTTTTTCCCAAACATATATGAAAATAAAATGAAAAATCAATAGACAAATCAGAAAAAATTACCACTATGAAAAAAGACAAAGATGCCTGAGCTGTGGTGGTGCAGTGGCTAAAGCGTCGACCTCAAATGCTGAGGTTGCCGGTTCAAAACCCTGGGCTTGCCTGGTCAAGGCACATATGGGAGTTGATGCTTCCTCTCTTGCCCCCCTCTCCTCTCTAAAATGAATAAATAAAATCTTTGGAAAAAACAAAACAAGAAAAAAACAAAAAAAGCAGATATAAAAACAAACTCTAAAGGAAGCAAATATAGTTGATCAGATGAAAGAACATTTGTATAAGGCACTCCCAATTTATATACTCTAGTATTCAGATATACTATATCAAAGCTATACAAATAAGGTACTCTGAAAGAAGAGCAACCATAGAATGAAATAGAATTCTGAAACACTTATAAAACATTATTACTTTTGGCCCCGGCTGGTGGTTCAGTGGATAGAGCATCGGCCCAGCATATGGATGTCCCAGGTTTGATTCCTGGTCAGGGCACACATTAGAAGTGACCATCTGCTCCTTTCCCTGTCCCTTTTCTTCCCCTCTCCCCCTCCCACAGCCAGTGGCTTGATTGGTTCAAGCCTGGGCACTGAGGATAGATCCAAAGAGAGAGAGGAAGAAAAGAAACAAACATTTAAAAATTAAATGAAGGTAAAATCAAAGAACATGCACGCATAAAAATAAAAGAAAATATGATGAGATTCATGAGGATCCAGTTCAGACTAACATTCAACAAATAGAAGAAAGAGATTTTAAAAATAAAAGAGCCCTGAATGAATAACTCAGCTAGTTAGAGCATCGTCCAGATATGCAAAGATTGTGGCTTCAGTCCCCAGTCACAGCACATTCAGGAACAGATCGATGTTTCCCTCTGTTTTCTCCCTCCTTTCTCTCTCTAAAATCAATAAAATAATATTTTTTTGACAGAGACAGAGAGAGAGAGAGTCAGAGAGAGGGATAGATAGGGACAGACAGGAACTGAGAGAGATGAAAAGCATCAATCATCAGTTTTTCGTTGTGACACCTTAGTTGTCCATTGATTGCTTTCTCATATGTGCCTTGACCGTGGGCCTTCAGCAGACTGAGTAACCCCTTGCTTGAGCCAGCAACCTTGGGTCCAAGCTGGTGAGCTTTGCTCAAACCAGTTGAACCCACGCTCAAGCTGGTGAGCTCAGGATCTTGAACCTGGGTCTTCCACATCCTTGTCTGACGCTCTATCCACTGAGCCACTGCCTGGTCAGGCAATAAAATAAATTTTAAAAGAAAAATAAATAAAAGAAAAACATTTTACATAAAGTTATTTTTATAATGTAGAAGAAAAGTTTTCAAATTGAGTAGACCATATGGTACCAGAAAATAGATTTTAAAAGATTCATACTTGGGCCTGACCAGCGGGGGTGCAATGGATAGAGTGTGGGACTGGGACTCAGAGGACCCAGGTTTGAAACCCTGAGGTTGCCAACTTGAGCACGGCGTCCCTGGCTTGAGCGTCAGATTATGGACATGACCCCGTGGTGGCTGACTTGAGCCCAAAGGTTGCTGGCTTGAGGCCTAAGGTCACTGGTTTGATCAATGAGTCACTTGCTCTGCTGTAGACCTGCCTCCCCCCATCAGGGTAACATATGAGAAAGCAATCAATAAACAACTACGGTGCCGCAACAAAGATTTCATGCTTCTCATCTCTCTCCTTCCTGTCTGTCTGTCCCTATCTGTCCCCTCTCTCTGACTCTTTCTCTTTCCATCACAAAAAATAAATAATAAAAGATTTATACTTGGAAAACTTATCATGTTACCAAGAATAAAAACTAGAATTATAATAGTCAATAATAATAATAATCCCCAAAGTTTGTAAACATAAAAAATGTATTATCAACGAAGGAATAAATATCAGGCTTATTAGCAGCATGGGATAATAGAAGACAGTGACAGAATACTTTCTATGTTTTAATGTTAGATGAATTGTAAATCTAGAATTCTATACTCATTCAAATGATCAATTAACTATAAGAGCAAATAAAGATATTTTCAGATGAGCAAAGATATAGAACTGCAGAACAATTTTCTCCCATGCTATCTTTGAAGAAGTTACTTGACCGTATATTCTGGAAAAATAAGGGCAAAAGCTAAGAGGAAAACATGAAATTCAGGAAAAGATGCACCAATCCTAGAAAAAGGCAATACCAAAATCCTGGAAGAGGGCTGTACAGCAAGTCTAGAGAGGCAGCAGGGTTGATGGGAACAAGAGAAAGGGTTCAAGGAGCAAGGTCTTATGAGAAAAATGAAGAGAATTCAGTAGAATAAATGGTAAGATAGAGAATTTTGGGGAAAAAAATGAAGCTGTAGTAAATCAAATAGTACAAGGATAAATGTGGAAAGAATTAGTTCTTTCATGGAAATTCATAAAAATATATTATCAAGAGAAGAGTCAAAACAATGCATATTGACTATACCTAGGATAGGTATAGGTATACCGAGGATTGAGGAGAGGAAAGGGAGCCAGCCAATAACAGGGAGTGACCAAATAGGTAACAGATTAGCTAAGATACGTAAAATTATTATTTTTTAAGTCATGAACGAGGTTAATTCTTGCTTAACGTCAGGGAGAGAGAAGACTGAGTAAATGTTTTTGGAGATTAACCTGATTGATGTAACCTACAAGAAATGGAATCAGAATGGCATATGTAAAAGTAAATGAGAAGTGAGAAAATTAAAACATTGATGATAATCATTTTTGTGTAATAAATATATGACAAAAACATAACATTTTTGTGTAATATATGACAAAAGTCGAGAAGAACTTTTGTCTGTATGAATGTTGTTAAGATAGAAAAAAATATTGAAGATCGATAGAAAAAAAGAACCTGTAAGAAAAAGATGAGTTTCAATAAGGAAATAATGAGGTAAAGGTTGACAAGGATTCGCTCAAGACCATGGGTGAAGTTAACGTTGGTTGAGAAACGTTTTCCTGTGAGATAGAATGGAAGGTAGAGGATGCTTGAAAACACAAATAAGTTTAAGGTGTTATGGAGTGTAGAGCTATAGAAATTTCTAAGTCAAGTATCCAATATGAAAGATACGTTTCTTTTGACAGTCTTGAAATTATCGACTGTTCAATAAGTGAATATTTTAAACTATTGCCTACAAGATAATAAGATACATTCAATTTTCATAAAATACTACAAAATGCAGACAAAAGCCAATTTCAAGGACACAGTCATAGGTTAGGTTATAAAAAGTCATAGATTAGGTTATATTGACTCAAAGTCAATATAAACATATGAAATGAAAACTACAAATCATAGTTCTCACTGGATAATTTAACTTGATATTCAATTGGTTGCCCAAATGCCATGTGAGACCCTATGATAATTAAGTGTGAGTATGCATATGAATGTATGTTTGTGTATTTGAATAGAAATTAAGGGGAAGAAGAGGGTAGTTAGCTGCAAAATTAATCATTTTAAACTAGCCTTTTGATATCAGAAACTAGGTTTGACTTCTTATAAAAACAAATCACCCACCCAAAGTTTGGAGCTGAAACATGTTAATTTCTTAAAGCATGTATGAACAGGGAAGAAGCATTCCTTGCCAACTGTTGCCATGCTATGACTCCCCAGTGGTTGTTAAGAAATTGGTTAAGCTGTGTAGAATGAGAGCCAGAATAAAAATAGCTTGAACAATAGTCTTCCTCTCATATAACAGCCTAATCCTGTGCAGTGATTCTCAAACTTTTTGAAGTTGGGGTGCATTTAAAATCCTACAAATAATTGTAGGTGCACTATATGAAAATTTCTGAGAAATATGTTATAATAATTAAGTCAAATATTAAAGAAAAAAATATAAAGTACAAGTGTGCTTTTATGGTGATTAAATGAAATAAATACTACAAAATTAAATTTATTCTGACATTAAAAAACATTTTTATATTACATTTTTTGAGTTATGCTTTTTTGAATTCATAAAAAAGATGGGTTAAACAATTAAGAAATGACAAAAACGTTATCTTTTTACATATATAGATACATTCTTAGTAAGATTTAGTAAATTCGGCAGGTTCCATTACGAATGTGTTAAGTTTTTTCATTCTTGTGTTTATGAGAAACATGAGCCTGGTGTGTCCTAGCAATTTCTTCAATTTTTGAGCGTATATTTGAAAGGCAAACTCTCATTTCCTCATCAATACATTGAAGAATTCCTTTCTCTTTACGCTTGTGTTGAATGCAGAAAATCTCCACCATATATATCATCTTAACTTTACACCAAACAAAGGATAGAAGAAACTTGCCTCCAGTCTTTCTGGGGCACATGAGGGGTAGTGTAAACAATTGAGCACCACAGCTTAACAGCCTTTTGCAACCTAATCAGGCAAGTGAGGTGGGGGGGTTGGGCAGACTGTCAGCTTACAGCCAATTCCCCACACATCTGTCCCCCCAAAAACTAAACTCTAATAACCCTGTTGGTTTTCTGGTCCCCAACAGGCACATATTTCTCTAGAGTACCATAGGGCACACCTGGAAATCTTCTAGGGCGCATCAGAGCACTCTGTTGCACACTTTGAGAACCACTGCTTTAACGATTGCTTTCTTGATTTAGTCATGCAGGAACACAGGCATCTTCTCTTTACTCTGCCATTTCAAAGGTGTCCTCATCTAATAGTTCAAGATGACTTATAATTGTCATTCTAATCCACAGAGCAGTCAAAGGTGGAGAAGAAAGGAAAACACATTCCTATGGGAACAGGAACTAAGAGTATACCTATTAGTATACCTATCACTTTGTCACATGGCCACACTGAGTTGCAAGGGAAGCTGGGAAATATAGATTTTATTTTAGGCAACTATATACTCAGTTAAAGAATCAAGAGTTCTATTACCATGGAAAATGAAGAGATATTTAGAGACAATTTTTTACCCAGAATGCTTTTCTTTCTCAATTAAAGCAAATACACTGGTATTGAACAGCTCAAGAGAGCCTCCTCTCTTTATTTCTTATCAGAATGAGCCTTAGGACACAGAGTAGAATATCAAGAATAATTTTCTCACTTCCAAGCACATTAAGTGAGCTATTAAAAAACAGTAATATAAATGCTGGATATTAATTATTTTAGGGATTAATTTTTCCTAAAGTATAAATTATTCTTAAGTGTGTTTAATATGGTCAAATTGAAGTTGTCTTTTACTTTTACACAAAAGAATTAAGCATATATTACATAACCTACACTTTGCTAAGCATTGTAAAAATTTTCAAAGATAAGTATGATCTCCACTCTCAAGAAACTTAAAAGAACTTACAGTTTGGATAGGAGACAACTTTAATACAAGACTATTTGAAAACAAGTCCTGAGTGGTGAGATACCTTATGAGTCCCTAAGGAGTCCATAGTAGAGACAGGCCCCTGCCAGATTCAGATTAAAATTTTTGTGCAAAAAAGGGAACATTGAATCAGGCATAAAAGAATGGGTAGAATTTATTTATAAAACTTTTTATATGTGCAATCATGAAAGGTTCATTTATAGGTTTGGGTCTGTGTTGTATCTACAAGTACTAGCAGAATGACTAGCAGGATGCCTGATACAGATTAGACACCATGTATTTATTACATCAATAAAAATTTTTTACACTTGATATTTCCTTTATTTTGTGACTAAGAACTTATATTTTTCAAATTGCGATATAGCTTTAAAACATTGAGGTGTACTAAAATGAGACTACTATCCAAATCAAGATATAGACCATTTCAAACACTCCATAATACTGCCTATGACTTTCCCAGTCAGTGCTCACATCTACTCATTCCACTCCAGCCACCCAAGATAGCCACTATTCTGACTTCTATAAACCTAGATCAGTATTTCTGGTTTTGAAATTCATATAATGAAGTCATGTAGTCATTCAACATATTTTCATGTTGTTGACACCTGGCCTTAATTTGTGATGCTTGTTGATACTTGAAAAAGATATTTTCCACCCCCTATTTCAAAAGTCTTTTCTTATGGGAAACCACCATAAAAGTATTTAATATAGAGTAATATATATTTGAGGTGTCACTGATCTTTAAATTTCAAAGACAGGTTGTGCTTACTTTATGGGTAGGCAAGGTCAGCACAAACTCCGTCCTGTACCATTATGTAATAGTTCAAGTTGGTACTTCAAAAATGACAGTCAAATTAACTTGCTGGGACTCTCTTGCTCAAGCAAACCTGAAAATGCCCTATGAAAAGTTGAGGCCAACTACAAAGTTAGAGGCACAGTTCCCACTCTCACTTCTGACTAAAAGTTTGTGGAGGGATTCCCCAAACTACCTCTATTTCAATAACCTGTTATAAAGACTCATTGAACTCACTGAAAGCTATTACACTCATGGGAGAGGATTCATATTAAGGATTCAGCCAAAGGGAGGCACACCTAGAGCTGTATCTAGGAGGGTTTCGAATGCAGAGCTTCATTTGTCTTCTAGCCATGGGATCAGGAAACATTACAATTCCAGCACCGAAATATGACAATATGCATGGAATACTGCCTATTAGGAAGGCTTATGGAAGCTTCATATCCAGAGTTTTGGGGAGACTTCATCATATAGGCATGATTGGTTGCCCAATTGATTAAATTCAGTTTCCAGGACCACTGATACTGTGTGACTCAAAACCCAAAATCACATTGTTGGTCTCCTGGGCTGGCTAGCCCAAAGTCTAAGACTATATGGGTATGCCAGCCCCACCTCAAATCATATTTTTAGACTACCCAGTGTGACTCAAGGCCTTCAGATAAACAGCAGATCCTATAAGGCCGAGGACAAAGGCCAGTCCTTCTCTTTGGGAAAGTTCAAATTCTTTCCTACATAACTCCTAAATCTTCATTTCTCTAACTGGAGAATTTGGTGTTACTAAACCCTGAAATTAAATTATTTCTTTTAGGTCCTGGATAGTGTGTCAGCCTGGCGTATGGACATCTGGGTTTGATTCCAGGTAAGACACATAGGAGAAGTGACCATCTGCTTCTCCCCTCCTCCCTCTCCCCAACCTTTTCCTCTTCCCCTCCCACAGCCAGGGTCTCAATTGGTTCAAGCATGGCCCTGGGTACTAAGGATAGCTCCCTTGAAGAACATCAGACTCAGGCACTAATAATAACTTGTTACTCAAGCATCAGCCCCAGACAGGGTTTCCAGGTAGATAGATCCTGGTTGGGGTGTATGTGGGAGTCTGTCTCACTATTGCCCCTCCTCTCACCTAAAACAAACAAAACAAATTATTTCTTTTAAAAATTGTTTCTCAATGATCACTTTCATAAGTTTTTATTTTTAAATATTACAAATAATTATGAAGCTTCTCAATGTATTTGACAAAAGAATTAAGATTGGAATATGAATACTAACATTTTCTTTCCCTCCTAGTATGTATCTCTATATGTTCCCATTTATATTATATCTATATGTATGTGTATGAGTGTGTGTATGTGTGTGTGTGTATTACTAAGATTACTGACTTTTAATGTATTTTTTTAACTTGACAACAGCTACAAAATAAAATTGAGAGTAGCTTAGTAGACTATAAAGCTAGAACTGATTCTGAATGAAAGACAAGGCTAAGTAACAACATTTCAGCCATTTTGAAGCTTGAAAATTGGGTAAGTGTACAAGACTCCCTTACGAAGAATATAAACTCCCAAACACCTCCATAAGAATCAGTGAAATTGTCAAAAGTTGTCCCTATATTTCGAATATTCTTTCTTTACATAAATGTGTTGAGGAGTTATCACTGAGGAATTACTACTATTATAGCTTAAAATAAAATTAAAAGATTTAAAGGTTAAGGTTCCACTTACTATTATTACTATAATTTTTTGATTAAAATAACTTTTAACTATTATTTTGATAGACTTGTTTTTTTTTTCTAGTTTTGATATGAGTTACAATTTTCTGTTCTTGTTAAGATAGAGTAGAGATACAGGACTGCAATTGATGAAATAGACTGGAGACTAAAATGCCACCTTAGTAGCTCAAGCAAAGCAATGGCAGTTGGAATCAATCAAATCACAGGTTCTCCAGGCAGCTATTACAGAACCATTCGTCAGGAAGGGCAAGGTTTGTCAGGCATAGGATTCTGATTTCATAGGCTTGACAGGCTCAGACTGAAAGCTGTATTGTACTAATCCTATAAGTTGTTCTGACAGCTCATTCATCCATTCATTTAATTTTGATATATATTGAGCACCTACTGTGAGTCAGCAGACACACTAGCAGACAAGTAAACACTATGTTGGTTTTTACAGATGATAGCGAACATTCACTGTGCATCTATCTACCTGCTGTTTACTAGTCACTGTCTAAGCACTCTTTCTGGAACACTAAGAGGGTATATTCTCACTTTTAATAATAAGTGATTTTATCTAAATTTCACAGGCAAGGAAATTGAGTTTATGATCTGGTTGAAAGAGATTGTCTAAAGACGACTTGTCACACACTTGAAATTAAAATTTCTTGCTATCAAAGGCTCTTGCCAGTTGTAATGGATATAGTTTCCCAGTGTGTGGAAAAGTATCCTATCTTTTCAATCCCTTTCTGTTTCTGTACTGGATACAAGAGCCCCATCTTTTGGTAAGATGTGGTATTTCATAAAGAAAGGTGATCTGGGAACTGATGACAGACTTGTCAAGGATTACCATAGCTCTTCTTTGTTAAAAATGGATTATTGTCTCGGATTCTAGTATTTTCTAGAGCAGAAGAAATGGCACATTTTGGTTATATCTCTGCCAATTGGAGTTTTTTTGCCATTGTACAGAAGATAAAAAAATAAGAACAGATCATTCACTTTAGTATATGTATAAGTGCTTAAAACATACATTCAAGGTTGTTTAAAAACATTTTTCTTTAAAATGTGATGTTAATTTTACAGTTTAAATTTTTTTTATTTAAAATTTGGGTGCAATTAATGAAAGAAGAGAAAAATTTCCCTAGCCTGAACATAGAGTCTCAGATCAACACACCTGCTTATTTAACAACCTGCTTATTTAACAACGACCAAAGTGAAGTTTTACAGAGTAAATGCTGAATATGTGCTCTATAGGAGAATTTAAGGCTTTTAAAGTTTACCCTCCTAAGTTTTCACATAGACAAAGCAAGAAGTTATAAATACATACAGAGTGGGGAGTGGAGCAAAAGTAGGTTTATAGTTGTGAGTACATGAAACAGTTTATTCTTGGATTATTAATTATTGTATTATTTTCCACACAAACAACTATATACACCTACTTTTGCCTCTTGTATATGAGCAAAACAAGATTCACCAACAATTTTTTATTATGTGTATAGAACTCATTATTATGCTTTAAAATTTTTTTATTTAGAGAATTACATTTAAGAGGTGACATTGATCAATAAGAGTACATAGGTTTCAAGTAAATATTTCTATAGCATTTGAACTCTTGATTGCATTGTGTACCAATCACCCAAAATTAAATCCTTTTCCATCACTTTATATTTGTCCCTCTTGACTCTGCTCCCCCACAACTTCCTCCCCTTGGTAACCACCTCACTTTTATCTATTCCCCTAAGTCTCAGTTTTATATCCCACCTATGGACTTTCTTTTATAAAAGTAGACATGGTATAACATCCTCTTATAACTTGAGACTCTGAAAGTAGACAACTATAGCCTACCAAGAGCAAACTTCTGTGTTGAGACCCACTCACACAGAGTGAATATGGGTTTGTACTGCCTAAAACTGACATCAGTCGCAGAACTCCAGCTCTCTTCTCTCGGGCTTACATCTTTGGCCCTGATAAGTTTTAGGAAGGAAGGACAGTCCTAAAGCAATATCAATCTTCTGGCTCCACCACCAAACAGTCATCCTCTTAGCTTCTAAATTTCCTGGAGTGAAGGCAGAGTCAGACCTCAGTTGACAGTCCGCTTAAGCTTTTTTTGTTTTTGCATCAATACAACACTAGTTCTTTGTATTTTTCAATGGCAGAAAACACATTTCAAAGTTCTTCCACAGTTCCCTTGCTGAACCCCTTAACAGACTTCAGGTTAAAAGGTCATACTCATCTATAACTATTCCGCACAGAGGTTGGGAACTCACAACACAGTGGAAGCCCTCCATAGGAGCTTCTCCTATAATTCTCTGATAGAATTTTATATCCTTGTTCTGGTTGAAGGTTCAAAGAATCATGTACCAGTTTCTTGAATACATTTCTTTTGTCAGCCTGCACATGGAGGGAAGAATCTCTCTCATACTCCCTTGAGCATTCTGTCATCTGTCAGTGCTTCAACAGAAACTCTGACAAGGAGAACCTCATTTTAAGATCCTTTTAGAAATAGAAACACAAGGAACTGTGAAATGGTACAGAATCTAGGTGTAAGTGGCATTCATAAGTATCAGACCAGGGTACAAATATTTCTTAAAATTGTGTTATTATTTTTCCATCTCTTTTACCAACATCTTCATTCAAAACTTCATAATCTCTTACCAGTACTGTTGCAGTTGCTTGTCTCTGCCTTGATTTTTATCCCATTAAATTTGTTCTTTATAATACCACCAGATTAGTTGAGCTAAACTGCAAATATTAACATGTCACTTATCTGCTTCAAATAATGTACAGTCTCCCAATAGCCTTGCCCTAGAGGTATGTTTCTTCAATGTTAGAGTGCATACAAATGACTCAGGAATCTCATTAGAAGGAAAATTTGGTCTGAGTAGGTTTGGAACATAGCCCCCAATTCTGCATTTCTAAGAACCAGTGAGGTAGTGCTGCTACCTGAGCTGCTTGCTCTCCAAGAACTGCACTTTGATTACCGAGGGTCTGGAGACATTTTGGATCTTTAGTTGTGTCACTCAGAGACCTAATTGGAACTTACCTATAGCTCTGATTTCATCTCTTACCTCCTTCTGAAATTTCAGGTTAAGTCTCAGAAGAACTTAGGCTGTTTAATGACTGGTGTCTTTTCTAAAAAAAGTATTTTATATAGAGTGGTAACTGGGATCACTCCCTCCCCTTTAAAATTTTCATGTTAGTTTTCAGTGGCTGCTATAACAAACCTCAAACTGGATGGTTGAAAAAAAAGAAAAAGAAAAAAAAGATATTTATTCTTTGGAGACTAGAAGTCTGAAATCCAGGTGTGAGCAGGCCATGCTCCCTCCAAAGGCTTTAAAAGAGAATCCATTCCTTGCCTCTTTCACTCTCTCATGGCTCCAGGAGTTCCTTGACTCATGGCCTCAGTACCTGTGGTCACATTGCCTCATTTCTTAGGTCGCAAAACTCTCTGCCTCACATTTATGAGAAGGTATGTGATTGCATTTAGGGACTACCCAGACAATTCAAGATACACACACTCCTCTAAAATCTTAACTTAATCACATCTTTTACATATAAGGTGGTATGCACTCCTCTGTCATATAAGGTGATATTCATGGGTTCTGGGAATTAGGATGCAGACATATCTTTTTTGGGGGATGGTCATTGTTTAATCCACTACATGTTTTTTTAGAGTACATAACATTATGAGAATAATGGCTACCACTTATTTAATTAAACTTTTTAGAAAGTTTTTGCTGATTCCAAGCACTTATTCAAATGCTTTTATGTTTATCTTTTACATATCAGATATCAAACTGTAATATAAATGTTAACTTATTTCTATGTCTAAATAAAGATTTTTAAATTGAGGGGGACTTTTTCTTGTCTATGCTAGAATAGGTGTTTGTACTGTATATTCTCATAGAGCACTGGACTTCTGCTTTCAATCACTTATTCTATATGTAATTAGGTACATACTTGTGTAACTGTTAGATATCTGCTCCTTTCCTAATTATGAACTCTGGGAGAGCAGGGAATATGTCTTTTTCCATTGTCTTATTCTTATTCCTGGCACAGGGGTATTTGCTAAGTACTGGTTAAGGCAATGCCAACTGAATGAATGGGTCTCCCTGAGAGAAATTGATAAGGGAAGTGGTGCCATTAGGTTTTACTTTAATGTCAGGAGTTGCAAAAGGAGTGTGCTCCAGGAAAAAAGTAAGAATTTAAAGGGGTTCTTCAAAACTAACTGGAATACTAACGGGTAGAGTGGGAGGAAGGCAACCTGGTTGAAGATGAACAAGGAAGAACTAGCTGGGCTCAGAGAACAGCTACCATTTATTGGAGTTTTATTATGTTCCAGTCTATTTGCCTTTTACTTGTATGGCAGAAATGTGACTATACTCTCAAGCAACCCCTTCTGTTGTACCCAGCCCACTTCGATAAGATTCAGCACTTCTGGCATTTTCTGCAAAAGCAATTCCAACTTGAAAAAGATCAGTTAATAGTATAAATGTTATGAAGTTTTCTTTGAGAAACCTACCATGCACATAATAGAGAAAATGTGTTTTTTTTTTTTTTTTTTTTTTTTTACAGAGACAGAGAGACAGACAGACAGGAACGGAGAGAGATGAGAAACATCAATCATCAGTTTTTTGTTGCGACATCTTAGTTGTTCATTGATTGCTTTCTCATATGTGCCTTGACCACGGGCCTTCAGCAGACCGAGCAACCCCTTGCTCGAGGCAGTGACTTTGGACTCAAGCCTCAAACCAGGTGAGCCTGCGCTCAAGCTGGTGACCTCGGGGTCTCAAACTTGGGCCCCTCCACAATCCAGTCCAATGCTCCATCCACTGCATCACTGCCTGGTCAGGCACAATAGAGAAAATTTTAAGCAAGCTTATTCACTAGGTATTTTTGTTCATCACTTTTAAAATCTTCTTCTTCATCCATATAGACTTTAGATCTCTCCATTTTCTCCTTGATTGACACTGATTTCCAAGACCTTTTATTATAATGAGAAGTGTTGTTACAGTACCTTCTCAGTAAAACAAAGTTAGTAAAACAGTAAGCTTTATTTCATTCCCTTAAGCATGGTAAGATTTTGTAGATATATAGAGAGACTAAATAACTTACCCAGAGTCACACAAGTAGTAAGTGGTAGTGCTAGATTCAGACCCAGATATTCTAGTGCCAAAAACCTATGATTTTAACCATTATGAAAACATAGCAAGTGAAGTTGTTTTGAAATATCTCTTCTGCACTTGACGCTTAAACAAATGTTTCCCAAGCAAGATCACTCACTCTGAGTCACCTAAATTGGAGAACTAATGAATGAGAACCTCTGGGAGTGGGGCCAGGTCCGATGGTTTTAAGAAGCTCCCTAGCAATTCTTATGCATATTAACATTTAAGGGACCTCTGCACTGGACTACAATCACTTCAAGTATAGGAGAAAGCTTGTGGTTTATTTATCTTTGTGATTATCTACTATGTCATCAGTGACTTGCACAGTGTCAAGCTTAGAGGAAGTATAAAACTAACTGTGCTGAATTGATGCCAATTGATTTAGAGCTTCTCCTAACACTCTTCAATGTAGACTACTTTCAGAATCCCAGATGGGAGTGAACTTCCAAATGAAGATTAAGTGGCTTTAACTGTAAGATTTAGAAGGAATTAGAAGAGAAAGCATATAGTTTATTAGACCACTCAGAAATGCAGCAATGTGTTATGCTTACATGATATTAAATCTATGCTAAATTTTAGTCAGTTTCAGAGCTTGAACCTCTTGTGCTACTTATAATATTGAATGACCCTGATTATAATCTTCTCCCTTAATGTGTCTTCCTGGATGGAAGGATAAGAGACTTGATGGTTCCCAAGCAGAGGGATGATATTCAAAATATTTGACAATTTGGACATCAAGTTATCTCAATGAACACAAACCCAATGAGAATAAATACTGGCTGTAAATATATAGTAGAATATGGGGAAAAGTTAGTTCACAGTTATAATACCAATGATTAATATAATAATAAATACTAAAAGAATAAAGTGTGTGTTTCACATACAATGGTAAACCTACTTTTGCTCACCCTTGTATATTAAAAATATATTGGCTAACACTTGGTCCTGATCCAGCATCTAACAAAGCATCTGAAATATTTGTCTCTCAAAAAGTATTTATTTGATAAATGAATAAATGGATGAGTGAGTGAGTGAATGAATAAATATTTTTCATCTGCAACTAAAATATATGTCCCTGTGGTTTACATACACTGGTCTTGCTTCTATAAACCAATCAGCTTAGTTATATAGAAACTTAATATCTATCAACCATTTTGAACTTGTGGTGGATTAAAATTTCCAAAATTGCCATAGTAATATTTCTCATTTCTCATGCTATTCCATAGCCTTGCCACTCCCCCTTCAAAATGTAAGTGATGGCTGACCAGGCGGTCGGTGGCACAGTGGATAGAGCATCGGACTGGGACAGGGAAGACCCAGGTTCGAGACCCCGAGGCCGCCAGCTTGAGCGCAGGCTCATCTGGTTTGAGCAAAAGCTCACCAGCTTGGACCCAAGGTTGCTGGCTCCAGCAAGGAGTGGCTTGATCTGCTGAAGGGCCGCAGTCAAGGCACATATGAGAAAGCAATCAATGGACAACTAAGGTGTTGCAACAAAAAACTGATGATTGATGCTTCTTATCTATGTCCGTTCTTGTCTGTCTGTCCCTATGTATCCCTCTCTCTAACTCTCTGTCCCTGAAAAAAGAAAATGTGAGTGACATCTATGTACTTCCCTCTTGAACCAGGCAGGCTTTTGTGAGTGCCTTGACTAGGAGAGAATGTCAAAAATGACACCGCATGACTTCTGAAGTTAGGTCATAAAAGGTGGTATGGCTTTACTTGGCTATCTGTCTCTTGGTATGCTTACTTGTGGGATCCCATCCATTCTGTGAAAGGCCCATATGAGGAGAAGCCTCAGGTCAGTTGACAGCCAGCACTAACTTGTCAGCCATGGGGGTGGAGCTTCTCTGAGCTGTTGCTAAAGTCCTTGGTCAGGTTTCTCAGGTGACACCATGTGGAACAGAGATGAGCTTTCCCCACAGAACCCTAACTAAATTGTAAATTTATGAAAAAATAACCCTCAATTGATTGTCATTTTAAGACATGAAGTATTGAAGTGGTTTTTAAGCATCAATGGATAACTAGAGTAAGATTTTAAATGGGAAAAAAGATAGGAAGTAAATTATGCTTTTTACTTATAAAAATGTAAAAACAAGAAAAGCATTAATGATTTTTAAGTTAAAAATTCATAATGTTTTATTAATTTGGCAATATCTATTTACTATTCAATATGATTTGTGCTTTAAGTTACAGAAATTGAATTCAATCTATTAAGAGAATATGAGAATAATTGGGGAACCCTAAAGTTAGAAATCTGGTGTTAGTAATAGTAGCTTTAGTTGTAATCAATAAGAGATATGTAAGGGTTAGGAAACAGTCAATCTGTTTGCTATTCTCTCTTAGCAGTTCCTTGGTTTTCTCCTTTGAAATGCAAAAGGTTACCTTCATGAGAAGGTCTGGGAAGCCCCTTAGAGGTTTACACTGAGAAGGGACCTGAGAGGGGAGTTTAAATCACAAGAGTTGACTGTAAAAGCCTAGCCACAGAATTTCCTGTGAAAAGTTAAGGTTCTATAAATTAATTAGAAACTTAGTTCTCCAATCTTAAATCTTTACTTTGTCTCCTAAGAGAATAGGGAGTCTTTTTCTTGGATAATTTCAAGAGGCAGATGGTCTCAGAGGCACTAGGTCCTGCTTGTCTCAAAGATTTACCAAGGACACCGAATAGAACCATGCTAATTGGGCCTGTGTCAATATCAGAAGAACTTGCCAGAGAGACATTTCTGCCAACTGGATCTTCACCTCCTGCACATTGCTATGTGACTAACTGCATGGACTTTGCCCTTGAACCCTGTAAAAACAGCCGGCACCGCAGGAATGTTAAGGCAGTTCTTTTGGATGTGAGTCCCTTGCCTTCTCAGCTAGCTGGCAATCTGAACAAAAGACACTCATACCATTCACATCATTCTCAGTGATTGATTGGCAGCAATGGGCAACTTGAATCCTGGCCTGTTCCATTCACAAGAACTATTGACTCTTTTCATTACTGGCTCTGTTGACTCCAATAGATCTTCCAATAGATAGAAAAGAAATGGCCTCAAGAACAATGAAAGCCAAGGAATTGAATGTCGTTAGGACTCTCTTTTCTCTCCTTTCTTTTACTTCCACTTTTATATCACCCATTGTTAATATTTTCATCTATGTGACTTGGAACATGACTTTTTGACTTTCACAGTTGATGGTCTCTGACTCCCAACACCTAAAAGAGACTAACTCTTTGAGTTCTAGTTTGAAAACTTCTGCAGAAGGACAAAGTGACTGGCATAGGTCAGATGCCATTTTCTGGTTTGATCATCTATGAGAAGTAGTTGAAGACTAAGTCACTATTATTGTATACATGTATCAATCAATTGATCACCTTTTAATCAATTATCTACCTCTACAGTATGTGAAAGAAGCTCATGCCTTCCAATACCATTTTTACATGTTGGTGATTTCCAAACATTTCCAGACTTGACTTGACTTCAACTCCAGAATCTTATACCTAAAATGTCTACTTACCATTTTCATTTGAATGTCTAATGATGACTCAGTTAAGAAAGGCTAGGCAACAATCAACACTCAAATCTCAGTGGATTAACATAGCTAATACTTATTTGTGTGTGCAAAGTCTATTGTGGCAATTCTTCAGGGCAAAAATTCTTCATGTGACAACTCAGTGATCTTTTAGACTGAGTGAGTCTCCACCATCCTGCAGTTGCATATTCTGAAACATGAAGACTCCTGGTCAAAGACACAGAAAAAGAATGCTTCACCTGGGATGTGATATCATCATGTTAGCTTACAATCCATTAGCCAAAATGACTACAAAGTCCCTGGTCAGATGCCTTTTCCTGGCTTGACCATCTATAGGAGGTGGAAAATTGGTGAGGAAGTAGAAACCTTCTGTGTGGTGCTGGAGAGGAGACTAAATTATGGGTGGGTACTAGAAGTCTCTTTCACAAAAAGGCATTTTTGTAGTGGATTCTATTCTTACCACCTGTAGCTTGTCTTTGCTGCATTACTTATCCCAAGAAATGTGATCCTTTCAGTTTCTCAAGTCAGAATTTTAGAATAATCCTCAATTCCCTTAAAGACAAAAGTTTATCTGTATAAATGCTCAGTCCTGTCAGTTGTCTCTACCTTAAAAACATATACATGAAAAATAAAGTTTGTTGAAATATTACATATTAAAGGATCCTAAAGAGACATGACAACTAAATGCAATACTGGATCCTGTACAAGAGGGAAACGATAATATCAAGGACATAACTGGGTCAACGGAAAATATTGGAATACAAACGATGAATCAGATAAAATTAGATATTGTATCAATGATGAAGTTACTAAAATTGATAACTGTGGTCATGTAAGGGATGACCCCTTCTCTTACAAAATACACACTGAAAAAGTTATAAAGGCCATGATGTAATGAATATAATTTACCCTCAAATAGTTCAGAGGAATATATATATATATATATATATATATATATATATATATATATATATACACACACACACTCAGAAAGAAAGAGATAGAGAAGCAAATGATAAAGCAAATGGGGTATAGTATATATAACATATGAACCTTTCAAGAGTATATCCTTAAGTCTCTATGTCTCTAGAATCTAACCAGACCTTACCACCCATTGCACAGAAAGCTAGCTCAAACCATCATCCTTACTACCTTGATTCCAGTCTTGCTCACCACAGAGTAGCCAGAGTGAGCCATGTTTTTTATTTTTTTTTAAGATTTTTACTGATATTTTTTAAGAGGATAGAAAGGGAAAGGAAGTGGGGGAGGAACGGGAAGCATCAACTCAGAGTAGTTGCTTCTCATATGTGCTTTGACCAGGCAAGCCTAGGGTCCTGAACAGGCAACCTCAGCTTTTCAGGTCAACACTGCATTCACTGCACCACCACAGGTCAGGCTGGAGTTAGCCTTGAATAGCCTCCCAGCATATGTACAATGAAATCTACAAACTTCTATATCCTATGTCTTGCCTTTAATTATCGTTTGATCTTACCTTCTGTATGCAACTTTCCTTCACTGTTTTTGCTCTAACCATCCTGCCTCCTGGAATGAGCCAACTGTCTTTCTGCCTCAATCATTACTCCAAATTTATATGCATTGATACTCATCTTTTTTTTTAGTATAGTACATATAAAAATCATAATGTTATTTAAAATAAATATTCAGTATTTTGTATTTTGTCGTAAGATTAAAAATAAATAACTCATAAAAACAAATGAAACTAGGTCATAGCTAGGAGCCAAAACAATATAGTGGCAATGAATCTGAAGATATAAACAATAAAAAAGAACCATTTTCATATAAGAATCTTATTTTAGTTTAAACTGTCACAAATTTTAATACTCTCATGAAATTCTTTTTACATTATCTTTTTAGAACTCATATTTAAGAAGTTCTTATGGGGAAAGTCCATACTTTTAATAAGCATTTATATTTTCTCATAATGAAAGTGTCTATCCATCTATTCAATCTTTTGCTATTGTATGTCATAAAAGTTATTTTTTGGAAGAATAAATGATTCTCAAAGGAAACAAATTACATATTATGAAGAGTAAAATAATCATATCTGAATGTTTTGATTAAATGTATATTAATTTAATAAAATTGCACACATAAGTAGGCCTTTATCAGTCTGTTACTGCAAACTCAGGGGAAGAAAAGACACTTTTAAGGAATAAAAAGTAAGTGAATGCATAATTAGAATTTAATTCTGTTCAGGATTTAAGTGCTTCCAAATTAGAAACAAAAACTGACTTATCAGGAGGCATAGAAATGGCAAAAAGATATTATTATTTTTATTACTTTTGGTATTCTCTGCAGGAATACAGAAAATAGAGATGAACTTCAAATTCCAGACGTAAACTGGTTCTTTGGTATTGCAGGAGGAGATGCACAGGGTTGAGGACTGTCAGTCAAATAAGTTTGTAAATATGATATATATGTTTGCTCGCTTACAGTTTGCATTGGGTGTGGGAGACAGGCTGTATGCCGGCAAAGTCATTATAGCCTAAGGCTTAGTTTTAAGACTAAGCCTTTCCCACCTTTTTAATACTAAGATCTTTTCAAAACTAAGCTTTCCCCCACACCTTTGACTGTTGCATGATGTGGGGTGGTGCACTCATATGAAGAATCAATCCCATTTATGCCTCAGATAAGTGACTTTGTATCAGAGACTTCTTTATTTGTATATTGACTTAAAGGTTTTGATTTCTACACTATAAAGTGGGGCAGACTGGGTGCTCTCTCTCTCTTGGTTCCTGCTATTATCATTGCAGAGGAGAAGCAGCCAAGATGGTGGAGTGTTGAAGGAGAAGCCAGTTTATGCAGAAAGAATGAGATGAAGAACAGAGGTGAATAAGGCTGGTGAGGTAGAAACCTTTGATTTTAGGAATATTCGGATGAGTCAGTGGCTTTGGGAGCCCTGAATGGAAAGGGAAGTGTTTTCTCACTGTGTGTATTTTCTTGCCTTCTGGGTACAAGCTAGGATTAAAGATAATGACCCACCAGTTCTTGGCTCCGTTGTTTCATTACTGTCTGTCTGAATCAAATGCAAACCTGCACAGGCCAGGCGGCTGTGATGGTGGCTGTGGCCTGACACCTATTCAGCTGCCTTGCCTATGGATAGGTGTTTACTCAGTCTTCAAATACAGGTAATCTCAGTTTAGTTCATATCATTGTCAGCCAAAACTCAGAGACAACAAAACTCTGTATGTAGTGGTGCTTAAAACTGTCTTAATGATCTGTTCTAAACATTTAAAAAATATTCAACGGGCAAACTTTTTGAACACCTTTTAATAATGGTTTGTATATTTAGCAAAGTGTCAGTTGTAAAAGCTCTAGAACTGGATAGGATAGTTCAATAACTCATTTTTAAATGATATGCAATTTGTACAAATCTTAAGAACCAAGGGAAAGGGAAGGGAAGTTACATGTGAGGAACAAACTGAGTTTGAGATCCAGATCTACCCACTTGTTCACTCTTGACACAGAGTGAGATACTTAACAACCTGAATCCTCAGTTTTCTCAACAACAAATTGCTGATAATAGCCATCTAAAGGGCTGAGGAAGGCTTAGATTGAATAATTACCTAAGGCACATTACAAATTTACAAGCCCTACCCTAGAGTGTCATTTATTTATGTATTAAATTTTATTTTATTTTTTCTGCTTTTCAAAAATATACTCCCCATAGTTAAGTGGCTCATCATCCAGGGAACCTGTATTGGAACAAAACACTTATAAACAACTGCAGGGCAAACATGATTCATCTCCTGAATGATGTTACTGGTAAATGTTTAAGCAGTGGTTCTCAAAGTGTGCACCAGGGTGCACTGGTGCACCCTAGATTTCCAGGTGTGCCCTATGGTATTCCAGAGAAATATGTGCCTGTTGGGGATCAAAAAACCAACAGGGTTTTTGGAGTTTAGATGTTTGGGGGACAGAGGTGTGGGGAATTGGTTGTAAACTGACAGTCTGCCCAACCCCCCACCTCACTTGCCTGATTAGGTTGCAAAAGGCTGTTAGACTGTGGTGCTGGATTGTTTACACTATCCCCCATGTTCCCTTGAAAGACTGGAAGCAAGTTTCTTCTATTCTTTGTTTTGTGTGAAGTTAAGGTGATATGTATGGTGGGGGTTTTCTGCATTTGGTAAAATTCTTGGGTTGCCTTGGAAACATGATCATAGATCTCATTGATTTGCTAATGGCCTCACTTTTCCCTATAAATAAAGCAAGATGTGGTTTTGGGGCAAGCTTTATTCTTGTTAGCAGCAGTTAAAGGGCCCTCCCAATCCCCGTATATTTTTAATTCCGCGTATTTTATTAATTCTGCACCATTCCCACTTGGAACCTGGAATTACTAACTGCGCTGGTTCACTGCTTGTGCTCAGATATAAAAATATAGTTACTCTATTATACCATATCATTATGGAGATACTGCTCTTTTTGGTAACACATCATTATATTTATTATTAAAACATCATTATACTATTTTCAGATAAATAGACCTAAATAAAATGGATAGATTTCTTAAAAAGAAGCATAATATTGAAGAATCTGATTCTTGAAGTGAGCAAAAGTTAAGTGCAAGTAAGAAAGCAAAATTGCGGCCTACTTGCAAATATAATGAAAGTTATTTAATCTTTGGTTTCACTTGGACTGGAAGTGATCATCCTTTACCTCTATGTTTAGTATGTGACTGTAAAATGGCAAATGAATCTTTGCTTTCTAGTAAATTGAGTAAACATTTTAAAACTATATACTCTAATTTACAAGATAAATCTGTAAGTTTTTTCAAGGGACTGTCTGCATAGCAAACAAAAGCAGCAAATTCTTTTAAAAGTATAATGACTGTTTCTGATAAAGCTCAAATCACTTCTTATCAAATCTCAGAACTGATAGCAAAAAATATGAAAACTCATACTTTAGGTCAGTTACTTATTTTGCCTGCATGCAAAAAAAAAAAAAAAAAAAAAAAAAAGGCCATGACAATGCTAGGAAATGAAGCAGCAATGAAAATAAGCAAGATTCCTCTGTCCAACAATACAGTTCACAGGCGTATTATAAAAATGTCTTCTGATATCAAGAAAAATCTATGCAGTAATAAGTTTCAGTATTCAAATTTTGCATTGCAAGTTGATGAGTCGACAGACGTTAGCAACACGGTGCAACTCTTAGCATTCGTCCAATTTATTTATTAATTTTTTCTTACACAGACAGAGAGAGAGAGTCAGAGAGAGGGATAGATAGGGACAGACAGACAGGAATGGAGAGAGATGAGAAGGATCAATCATCAGTTTTTTGTTGAGACACCTTAGTTGTTCATTGATTGCTTTCTCATATGTGCCTTGACCGCGGGTCTTTAGCAGACCAAGCAACCCCTTGCTGGAGCCAGCGACCTTGGGTCCAACCTGGTGAGCTTTGCTCAAACCAGATGAGCCTGCGCTCAAGCTGGCGACCTCGGGGTCTCGAACCTGGGTTCCCCGCATCCCAGTCCCATGCTCTATCCACTGCGCCAGCGCCTGGTCAGGTTCTTCGTTTTATTAATGGAGATCAAATAGTAAATAAGTTTCTTTTTTGCAAAGAATTAGTGTGTCTACAAAAGGTGAAGATGTTTTTAACATTTTGAATAACTATCGTTGTTTTTTTTTTTAGATTTTTATTTATTCATTTTTAGAGAAAGAGAGAGAGAAGTGGGGAGAAGCAGGAAGCATCAACTCCCACATGTGCCCTGATCAGGCAAGCCCAGGGTTTCGAACCAGCAACCTTAGCATTCCAGGTCAAGGCTTTTATCCACTGTGTCACCACAGGTCAGGCTTGAATAACTATCTTGATAAATGGAAGTTAACATGGAAGATGTGTGTAGACATTTGTACAGATGGTGCTTCTTCCATGGTAGGCTGTGTTAAGGGTCTTACATCTTTTGTAAAATAACAAAATGAGAATGTTATTGTAATCTCACTGCTTTCTTCATAGGGAGGACTTGATGGCATAAACATTGGGAGAAAAATTAAGAGAAGTTTTAGATCAAGTTGTTCAGATGGTAAACTTTATTAAAACAAGACCTGTCAAATCATATTTATTTGAAAAGCTTTGTATCAATGTGGATTCACAACTCAGAAGGTTGCTTTTACACACAGAGATGAGGTGGTTTTCAAGCGGAAATGTACTTACCAGTGTACATGAGCTATGACAAGAAGTTATTGAGTTTTTTAAAGAGATGAAACACATTTTTGTAACTTCCTTTGGTATGAATTTTGGATTGCCAGGTTACAGTATTTGGCTTATACATTTCAGCAGCTCAATATTTTGAATACTAGCATGCAAGGAAAAGAAGAGAATATTCTCACATCCACTGACAAAATGAAAGCATTTTGGAGAAAACTACAGATTTGGGAAAGAAAAATTGTTGAAGGTAATCTGGAAATGTTTCCATTGGTAAATAACACTTGCATAAATGAAACACTTCCAATAATTGTTAAGCATTTAATAAGTTTAGAAGAAAAATTGGGTTCTTATTTTCCATCACTTAACACTGAACAATATGATTGGATTAGAAACCCATTCATGGAAGCTCCAGGTGATTTTGGTTTTAACAATAATAGAAGAAGAAGAAGAACTGGCAGCTATATCCACTGATCATGTATTAATGATTAAACATAAGGAATTGTCCCTTGAAGCCTTTTGGATTTCTATAAAAAAATATGTGGCAATATCTAAAAAAGCTTTGAACACTTTACTACAATTTTCAACATCCAATTTGTGTGAATTAGGATTTTCTACCCTAAACACAATTAAGAGTAAAAAGAGAGGAATTCTTCAATGTATTGACGAGGAAATGAGAGTTTGCCTTTCAAATATATGCCCAAACATTGAAGAAATCGCTAGGACACATCAGGTTCATGTTTCTAATAAACACAAGAATGAAAAAACTTAACACATCTGTGCCCAGACCTGCCAAATTTACCAAATCTTACTAAGAATGTATCTATTTATATAAAAAAATAATTTTTTGGTGTTTCTTAATTTTTTAACGCATCTTTTTTATGAATTCTAAAAAGCATAACTCAATAAATGTAACATAAAAATGATTTTTAATGTCAGAATAAATTTAATTTTGTCGTATTTATTTCATTTAATTACCATAAGAGCACGCTTGGACTTTATATTTTTTCTTAATATTTGACTTGATTATTATAACATATATAGTGCACTTGTATATAGTGCACTTACAATTATTTGTAGAATTTTAAATGTGCCCGACTTCAAAAAGTTTTAGAACCACTGAATTAAAGTCTTGTTTTGGATCAGATGACAAATTAGGTTCAAAAAGTTGATTAACTATATGGTCTTATTTTCTCTGGGCATAAATTGTGCATAGATCTGAAAAGTAAGGAAAAAAGACAGATCCAAGCTGCCAGGTATCAATTGCTCTGATTATAAAGTGATTCAAGGTCTGCCGGAAGGAGCAATTTTCTGCAGCTACTTTGAAAGCCTGAATCCAAAGAGATAATAACCCCTCTTTCTTTATTCACTAAGCAATATTTCTGAATCCCTAGTCTTTGCTTGGTCTTGTGTTAAATTCCAGATATTCAAAAGCATAGTTTTAGCCCTCCTGGTGTGCTGTGTGTGACAGAGAGGCACATATAGAAATCATCACAGTACAGAGTGCCAATCAAAATATGCTCAAAGACTATGAAAACACTGATGCAAAGCTGTCAGTTTTATTTATTGGGTCATGAAGACTACTCTGGGTCCTAAAAAATGATCCTGAGGTTACCAGAATTCTAAGAGTTTTCCAGGTAGATGAAACTTAAGCAGAAACAGAGGATATGAAGAAATTACATGACAGGAAAATTATGTGATACAGAAGAGGGAGGAGGTAGAGAATGGAGTTCAAGAGATAGGGGCTTTGATAGTAAGTGAATGGTCAGCAAAATATGGGCTGGATCACCACCTGCTTTAGTAAATAAAGTTTTCTTTGCATACAGTCACACCCATAATTTAGATATTATTTATAGCTGCTCTAAATCTACAACAGACTTGCATTATTATGAAAAAGATTATAAAGATTGCATGCACAAAGAGGATACTATGTGGCTCCTAACCAGAAAAATTTGATGAGTCCTGATCTAGAGAATAAATGGTAAAGAAGAGAACTAAGGACGTAGAGGCAGTGGAGAAAGAGAGATAGATTTGGGAAACATTTTAGAGAAAGTTTTTATTTTCCAGAGACTATATTTATCTTTTTGATTTTTATTACTACATATTTCTATAAAAGTAATAGATATTTATTGTAAACAATTTAAATAATGCAGTGTATATAAAACATTTAGCAAAAAATAACTCAAACAATAACAATGTATAAAAATAAAGTGAATGTCTTCAGAGACAACTATTGTCAACAGTGTGAGATACATTATTTTTCAAGATTTATATATATATATATATATTAATATTCATTTGTTTTTCTTCACAGGTGAGGTCATTTCATACTGACTATTCTATAAGTGGCTTTTTATTTCTTAATAGTATAGCACAGACCTCTTTCCGTGTCATGACATGTGCATCTATTTCATGCCTGTTAACTGTTTTGTGTTTTAAATATTCTTTTGAATAAAAGCCCAATTTAAATATTTATTCATTCCATAGATATTTAATGAGAAATGTAGTGTATAGCTGTGGGAATGTCTATGAAGTACCACCTACACATATCTTCTGAGAACTGCCTTCCCCATCCATTTGTGTACTGTAACAGTAATCATACTAGTAAAATTTAATCCTGTCTCTTGGCCTCAATTCTTTGGTTTAAGTGTAGACATTTTACACAAGCAGTTATGGCATAAATAGCCAATTTTCACTTAAATTTGGGCTTCCATTTCCATAACATAGTTAGAGAAACTGACACAAAGTCAGATAATGTCTATGTATTAAAATGTGTTTTGCAGAGAATTCCAGTTGTCTGCCAAAATGTGTTCTCTCTTTCTTACTGACTCCATGAATACATTTTCTATATTATCTTGCTTATATGTGGTCAAAGTAACTAAATTCTCACAAATGGAACCTGTGTGGAAGCCATGAACTTCATTATATTAGTTAGCTTTTGCTGGGTAACAAATTGTAGCCTAAAAGAAAAATAAACATTTTGTAAGGGAAACATACATATTTCTAGGTGTCCAGTCTACCACTCAATACTATGTATAACATCACTTCTGACCCTAGATGTGTGAGGTTTCCACACATCAAGTAATTCTCCAATACCAGCTAGGTATCTTGCTATTTAGCTATTCTTACACTATTCAATAGGAGATAGTGTCAAATCTCACAGATAAAGGATTTAGTTCTACAAGATTGCACCCCCTTTCTGCACACACATCAGATGTCAACTTTAAGTTCATATTGTTATCTGTGCTTCTGGCCAGCCACAACCTTCTCTTTGAGTTTTTGATTAATTTGCTAAAGCAGCTCACAAAACTCAGGAAAGCAAATTACATACTATCTAACTTTTTTTTTTAATTAAAAGATGTAACTTAGAAATAGCCAGATGGAAGAAATGCACAGGGTAAGGTATATGGAGAAGGATGCAAAGCTTCCACGCTTTCTGGGGCACTTTCCTCTCAGCACCTTCTCATGTTTGTTCACCAACCTAGTCCTTTGTTCATAAACCTAGTTTGTTCATAAACCCAGTCCTTTGGGGTTTTATGGAAACTTCATTATATAGGCATACTTGATTAAATTATTGGCTATTTGTTGTTGAACTTAATTTCCAGCCCCTCTCATTTCCTGGAGGGTGATTGAGGGTTAAGGCTAAAAGTTTCAACCCTCTAACCATATGGTCAGCTCCCCTGGCAACCAGTCCCCATCTTTAAACTATTCAAGGGCTTTCCAAAAATCATCCCATTAATACAAGCTTGTGTGGTTAAAAGGGGCTTGCTATATAAAAACAGAAGATACCTGTTTCACCTTTATCACTTTGAAGTTGCTCCAGGAGCTGAGGAAAGGAGACTAAATATTAGAACCAAAGATGTTTTTATGGCTCGTATATAGCAAGTTACAAAGATTTTACTAGCTTTATACTAGGAATAGGGGATGAAGACCAAATATATACTTAATAAAAATGACAATGTCAAACATTTATTATCTCATATAGTTTCTGAGGTTTGTGAATTCAGAATTGGTTGTACTGTGGAGTTCCAAATCAGGGTCTTTTATGAGCCTACAATTAGGATGGCAGTGGGGATTGTAATCATCTGGAGGGTTAATTGGGGCTGGATGTTCTACATCTAAGATAACTCGCTTATATGGTCTTTGCAATGATACCTCAGTTCCTTACCACATGGTCCTCACAAAAAAACTATTTGAGTATCCTTATAACAGGTCAGCTGGCTTTCTCCACAGCAAGTGACTCAAGAGAGCAAGGCAGAAGCTGCAATGCCTTTCATGACCTGGCCTCAAAAGTCATATGCCATAATACTATATTGGTTACAGCTCAGCTCTATTCAATTTGGGAGAGTACTACAAAAGGGCATGGAAACTGGTAGGTGGGACTCATTGGTGGCCATCTTGGAGGCTGGTTACCACAGTTCATTAAGAGAACTGTGGCATTAGCTAGGCATTCTTTCATTCTCTTCTTTTTTCGACTGGAAATGGGATGTGGAAACTTACTCTAGAACATGAAGATGATAACAAAGCCTTATGGATTGCAGAGCCTCAAGACAAAATGATTCTGTGCCCCTGAATCAGATTCCTCTACTCAACTTAGAAGAAGCCTGGACATCCTCTGGCATCAATGGTCTTGTGATATAGCCTCTTGATATAATAGCTGAGTAGATTTAGAAGTGGCCTCTCCCTGAAAACAAGAATTGATTGTGTTTATAATAGAATGTGTGACATTTAGTGCTAGTAGACAGTTAGTTCTCTATGAAATTTTCATGTTTTTGCAAGATTCAGGTATTCAAACCAAGAAAGCATGTTAGACTAGCAATGGTTTTAGAAACTAGGCATTTAGAAACTTGTCTTCTCTGAAGACATTTGTTTATATTCTTAGTTAATAAACATAAGTATCTTCCTTGTCTTCTCTGGAGATGACTTCTTTACATTTAAGAATAAAAGATTCCCTTTTTCTCTCTAAAAAGGAGAATAATCATATGTCCCACCATCCCTTATATAATTTCTAAGGCATAATTCTGAGACTCCTCTCATGCTATACATACACCCCTGTTGCATGCACAGGTTAATATCTGGCTCTTATTTGTGTTGCAAAGTGAAAACTGGGACGAGGGAACTGGCTCTATAATGTTGCTCTGGCTGTATTAGCTGTAAGTAATAATCTTTCTCTTATCCTGAAAATCTTATTTCTTCTGTCAAGGTATCCCTAGTTCTATATTTATATCTAATAATGTGGCAAGCTAACTTGTGAACTTGCAAGTAGGATAAGATCTCTGACCTTTGAAGTTTCTGATTTATTAATTAAGAACAATATCATGCCAATAAATTGAACAACTTGGAATGAAAAATTCATTCAAAAACACAAATGACCAAATTCATTAAGAAATAAATTAATAAATGAAAATAGACTTTTATCTAGGAAACAAATAGAATCTGCCATTAACAACTATCCTACAATAAAATTTTAGTTTGATGTGGCTCATTGGTGTTTTTTTCTAAACATGTAAAATAGAAGTGATGAACAATTCTCCATAAACATCTCCAGAAAATTCTAAAGAAAAGATCCCTTCCCAATTTGTTCTGTGAGGCAAAAATTACTCCAATACCAAAACAAACAAAAATATTACCAAAAAAACCCATACAGGTTATTATGCCTCATTAACATAAACATTTTAAACAATAAAATTATGCAAATATGATAGAAAAACATAAAAAGATATATCATGGTGAAGTGGGATTTATTCCAAAAATGCAAGACTGATTTAATATTTGAAAATCAATCAATGTAATTTACCCATTAACAAACTAAACATTAAAAATTATGCGATTATTTCAGTAAGCTCAAAAAAGCATGGGAGAAAACACTGGGTTGCATGATGTGACACCCAAGGCACCGTTCATTAACTAAAAATTGATAAATTGAACTTCAGCAAAATTAATCACTTTTGCTCTGCAGGAGGCATTCTTGATGAATGAGAGACAAGTCCATGGAATGGGTAGAAAATATGTGCAAATCATATATTTGATAAATTACTTGTAGCAAGGAAGTATAAAGAACTTTCAAAATTCAATAAGAAAACAACCCACAAACATGAACAAAAACATTGGAATAGACACTTCATTAAAGGTTTACAAATTGCAAATAAACATGTGAAAAATGCTCAAAATCACTAGTAATTAGGGAAATGCAAATGAAAAGCAAGACACTCTTACTCGAATGGCTAAAACTACAAAGACCGATTTTGGTGAAGGTGTTTAGGAAATGAAACTATCATATACTGTTAATAAAAATGTAAAATGACTTCCGTCACCACTTTGACAGTTCTTAAGAAGTTAAATGTATACCTTCAATATAATTCAACCATTTCATTTCTGGGTATTTACCAAAAGAAATAAAAGCATGTACATGTATTCATAGAAATATTATTTGCCGTAGCTAAAACCTGGAAACTACTTAACTACCTATCAAAAGGTGAATTAGCAAATAAATTATGGCATATATTACAGTAGACTAATCCTCAGCAGTACACTTGGAATATACTCAAGGATACCAACTCTCCAGCAAAGATAAACATTGGAGACAATAAAGCAGGAGACAATAAAAATCAAAACAAATAAATCAAGAACAACAAAAGCCTTTAGAGACACAACAAAAGGTTGTGGGCAGTGACAGGGCTGTTTATTTCAATGGAGAGTGTCAGTAGAGTGACATGTGACTGAGGCAGGGACATACTATATAACATTCTTTTTTATACAAAAACAGTATATGACTTTGAGGTGTGCTCATTTGGAAACCTTTGGTCTACTGTCATCACATCTACCAGGTGTTGCAGTCTTTCCTTTTATTTTAATAATAATCTCATATTTCTATATTTTGTCCATTGAATTTAGATGAGTTGATAGTGAGTTGAGATTTGCCAGTTTTTTAGGTAAGGACTTTAAAAACGATACCCTTCATAAGTAATTTGAGTCGTCTGAGGTAGAAGTGAGTTGAAAATAATTTTTTTCAGAGTCTACTATTTACTTGAATTATGGGATTTTAAATGAACAAATATTATCTCTACCCTTTGAAATTTTGATTATCTAAATAGCCACTATTAATCATGCTTCAATTGTTTCAAACTTTAAATTGCCAAAATAAAACTCTATCTTGAATGGAATATATGCTAACATTAGATATCAAAAACCATTTTTTTCCCACCTGTAAGATGTTCTCACTCAACTTAGGTAATAGGAAAGCAAATACAGACTTTGGTTTATATGATATATTTCTTTACCTTGAGTAGGAGTGTGACATTTATGAAACAATTTCTTTCATAGAGCAGTTAACATAATGTTTTTGGTTCCTTCCTAACAAACCAAGTTCATACTTTTCTTCTAAAAACGAAAGATAATACAAACTTAAAGAAGCCCAAAGTTGCCTTATATTGATCACATTTAATGATTTTTCTATTAACTTTCTAGAACATTAGGAAATAACAAAATATTCTTTTAATGGTAGCATCCTATAGTATTCACGGTACTACTTTGTTCAGATTTGAGCTTAGTTTTTGATCACTTACTTTGTTGCTGGCTTTTTAGCTGTCTGTATTCCCAGACCTGTTGGTTGGTGCAATCTAATGTAATCCCTGGGCCCTGATGTGTCTTTCCCTCTGAAAACCTAGATCATGATCATAAATCTAATTCAGAGACCTAGTTTAGTCATGAGAAAAAGGAAGAAGAGAAAATAATTATAGGCAAACACTTTAAAATAGATACCACCAGTCACAAAAAGTATTTGGTGAGGTCACATGTAATTCTATATAAACCATCACCACTAAATAAGAGCGAGTAAAAATAGTGTCCTATTAAGTTTAAATCCATTTATATCTTCCTGACAGGAAATTCAAACGCAATGCCAGCAACCTTCAGCTGGAGAATCTAAAAGTTATATAACCATATACAGGATGGGGCAAAATTAGGTTTAGAGTTATTCATATGGAAATACACTAATTAAATAATAATACAAGAATAAACTGTTTTGTTTATTCACAATTTACATGTTGGATTCCAAATCCTTACTCAAATAAATTTAAAGAAACATACGCTGACCATCTATCATAAGAGAAGAACTTAAAGAGGTAAAAATAATATATATTATAAAGTGGTTGTCTGATGTACTTTTTATTGAGAGATGGAAAAATCCCCCATCATTTTAACAGCAGATATCAGAGTTCCAATGATTTTATTAAGAAAATGCTTTGAAGAAATAACCTGACATGGGAAATTAGATCCTAAGGGCATAGATTATCAGGTGTCAAACAAAGAAAACCTTAACTCCTGTTTATTAGACACAGACAAAAATTTGAGGAAGGAGAAAAAGCTCAATAAAGAGGGAAAGGAAAAAAAAGAGTGAGAATTCTTAAAAGCAGAGATATCTAATGTTTATTAATTCTGAAATGTAAACTTCCTGCTCTACCTTCCCAAAATTCAGTAAATTTTTAAGTGTCCTGTTCTACAAATTGAGAGAAGGGACTGATTTCCACAAATGGGTTTGTGTTAGTTTCCTATTGCTGCTGTGACAAATTACCACAAGCTTAGTGGCTTAAAATAACACAAATTTATCTTACAGTTCTGGAGGTCAGAAGTCCAAAAATATGTAGGTACTTTGGGGTTAAAATGAAGGTGTCATCCCATTTCAAATGTGTCTTTCTCTCTGGCCTCGGCTTCTGTCTTCATATCTTTGACTCTCACTCTTCTGCTTCTCTCTTTCCCTTATAAAGACACTTATGATCACATTGGACCAATTTACATAATCCAAAATAATTTATCCATATCAAAATTCTTATTCACAACTGCAAAGCTCCTTTTCCATGCAATGTAACATATTCACAGGTTCTGGGGAATCATATTTGTTCATCCTTGGAGGACCCATCATTCTGTCTTACCACAGGGTTCCTGAGGGGAAGAACAGAGAATACAGGTGGAACAGTGTCATGATCTTGAAAATGCATCAATTCAGTGGAATCAAGGGGTTTGAATCCAGAAGGGATCATGAGAATGTGCGTTTCATTGTTTTTGAAACAGGCACTAACATGATCATAATATCTGTGCTTTAAGAAGACTATTGTGTGATAATCTGAAAGATGAATTGTAACATTAAGATAAATAACAAAATAGTTAAATAACAGTTCAGGAGAACAATAGGTTTAAAACAAACCAGTACATGATTAATTGCCAAAAGAACTCTACAGACAATAATTGCTATTGGAATTTTTAAAACATAAATTTGAATAATGATGATTAGTGAAACTATTCTAATTAAGCCAAGGACATGAATATGACTTCCTTTTTGCATGTGTGTGGGTCAGAATGTTCTATGGCTTAAACACTTAATCACAACCAATCATTGCAGTTGAGGGGGAGAGAGGCATAAAGAAAATCAAGTAAGAAAGCAGGGTGCAGTGGTATTAACATTTCATATCTACTGAAAAAATTACAGTTTTCACATACTTTTAATGAAAGTTTAATACTTTATATATTAAAGAAAATACTTTACTCATATAATTAGACAAAATAGGTTTTATAAGATTTACACCTCTTATTATAAGTACATTTAATTTAAAATTTAAATCATTTTTAATTTTTCAATTACAGTTGACATACAATATTATATTAGTTTCAGGTATACACCCTAGTGGTTTGATATTATGTAACTTACTAAATGATTATCTTGATAAACCTCATATCCATCTAACACCATACATAGTTATTAAAATATTATTGACTATATTCTGTATGCTGTATTTTATATTTCATGGCTATTCTGTAACAACAAATTTGTACTTCTTAATCCCACCATTTTTCATCCATTTCCCCCAAAAGCCCCACCCATTAGGCAACTGTTAAAGTGTTCTCTTTATCTATGAGTCTGTTTCTGTTCTGTTTGTTTATTTATTTTGTTTTTAAGATTTAATTTTGATAACTATGTTTTTATTACTGTTGTATTGTTTATATTTTTTACATTATTCTTCTTATTCTTTTTTTTAAAGGAGACCTTTTAACATTTCATATAACACTGGTTGGTGATGATGAACTCCCCTAGCTTTTTCTTGTTTGGGAAGCTCTTTCTATGTCTTTAATTCTAAATGATAGCTTTGCTGCATTGAATAATCTTGGTTGTATGTTCTTGTTTTCGTCAATTGAATATTTCTTCAGTTCCTTCTAGCCTGAAAAATTTCTGTGGAGAAATTAGCTGACAGTTTTATGGGAGCTACCTTGTAGGTAGCTAACTTCTTTTCTCTTGCTGCTTTTAAAATTCTCTTTTTGTCTTTAACCTTTTGCATTTTAATTATGATGTGTCTTGGTGTGGGTCTCTTTGGGTTCATCTAATTTGGACTCTGTCTGCTTCTTGGACTTGTATGTCTGTTTCCTTCACCAGATTAGAGAAGTTTTACATCACTATTTTTTTACATAGATTTTCAATTTGCTCTCTTCCTCTTTTTCTGGCAGCCCCATGATGCAAATGTTGGTATGCGTGAAGCTGTCCCAAATACTCCTTATACTAATCTCATTGTTTTAGATTCTTCTTTGTTTTTGCTAAACTAATTGTTTTTTTTCTGCTTCCTTTTCTTTCAAATCTCTAATTTGATCATCTGCTTCATCTAATCCAATGTTAATTCCCTTTAATGTATTCTTCATTTTAGTTAATGTATTCTTTATTTCCAATTGTGGTTTTTTTGTATGTCTTCTAGCTCTGTTTTCTATGTGTCCTATTGTTGGTCAAATAAGTTTGTAAAATTGATTTTTATGTTTGCTTACTTTTATTGTTAAAAATGGCCACTGCCCAGGTATGTGATCTATGAAACTGCTAATTACCTTCCTGCTTGGGAGGGGTCATTGTTATGTTAATGTTGCCAAAGGAGGGGTCTGTGTGGGCCCAGGTAGTTTTTTAAAAGGAAGAAGAAGGAGAAGGAAGAGAAAGAAGCCAAGATGGAAGGGAAGGAGAGAGAAGCCAGTTTTGCAGAGTAAGAAGCCATGTTGGCAGATGGGGAACCAGAGGTGACTTAGACTGGTGGTGGTGGTGGTGGGGGGGCTTTAATTCTAGAAAAACCCGGGGAAGATTCTCCTGGTTGTGGAACCGGAGAATGTGTGAGTGGCTTTGGCAGCCCTAAGTGAAAGGGAAGTGGTTTCACTCTGTGTGTATTTACTTGCCAGCCGGGTATGAGGCTAGAATAAAGAAATGGTTCACCAGGTTTTGGTTCTGCAGTTTCTTTACTGTTTGTCCAAATCTAATGAGAACCTGCACCTGCCTAGCTGTGATGGCTGTGACTAATGGCAATACACCTATTTCTTTGTTAAAAATTTCACTAAGTTCATATACTCTTTCCCTAAGGTCCTTGAACATCCTTATAATGAGTGTTTTTATTTCTGCATCTGTGTCAAGCCAGTAGTCGAGGCCACCATCACAGCAGCCTGACCCACGCAGGTTCGCATTAGATTCGAACAGTCGGTAACAAAACAACGGAGCCAAGAACTGGTGAGCCATCAGCTTTAATTCCAGCTTGCACCCGGCGGGCAAACAAAAACACACAGTGGGCTCCAAAATCCACACATTCAGTGCTCACAAAGCTACTGACTTATCCGAGTTTCCTAGAATCAAAGGTTTCTAGCTCACCAGACTTATTCACCTCTGTTTCCCATCTCCGTCTGCACAAACTCTTAACAAACCGGCTTCTTCCTCAGCACTCTGCCATCTTGGCTACTTCTCCTCCACATGGCCTTAATCTGCTCTCCTCTCCAATACTAACCTCAGGAACTCAGGAACCAAGAGAGAGAGCAAGCTACTGGTCTCTCCCACTTTATAGCATAGACTCAAAACCTTTAATCCAATTATACAAACAAGGAAGTCTCTGATACAAAGCCACCCATCTGAGGCATAATGGGATTCATCATGAGAGTGCACCACCCTACATCATCCAAACAGTCAAGGGTGTGGAGAAGAGCTTACTCTTAAAACTAAGCCTTAGGCTATAACGACCTGGCCTGCCCACAGCCTGTCCCAGAACACACATTAATATCAACGAACTTCCATGTGGGCAGCGCCATCTTTAACAAAGTGAGCATAATATATTTTATCTGCCCAACAATCTGGTAGTTTGCTTTTCTCTGTTTTATGCAGTTCTTCTTTCATGAGTTTTCTTCTCTTCTTTCCTTTGGTTTATGTTTTGGTGTCTCCTTATTTTGGCTGCTTCCCTGTGTTTGTTTCTATGTATTAAGTAGAGCTTCAATGTTTCCCTGGTTTGGTAGAGTGGTCTTAGGTAGTAGGGGTCCTATAAGGTTCAGTGGCATAGCCTCTGCCTTCACCTGAGATGGACAAGGCAAACCTCCCTCATATGGGCTGTGCACACCTTCATTTTGTGGTTGAACCTTGATTGATGTTGGCATCTCTATGGGAGAGATTAACCACACAGACAATAGGCTACAAGGACTGGCTGCACCACTGTAGAGGATCAGCTATGCAGGGGTTGTCCCTACAGAGCAGGAGTTACTTCAGCACACTAAACTTGCTTCCCAAGTGACACACTTGGGAAGGTAGCTGGGTGATGCTTTAAAGTGGACTGAAACTGTCCACTGGGTGCACTGGCTCTGGGACCTTCATGGTGGATTTTGTTTTTTTATTACTAGCCTGGGAAATTATTAAAATTTGTATTTGAAGTATGGGTTATAAAAAAATGTGTATCTTTCACACTTTTGTTGAAAAAAATCTTACATCTAACTATGTTAAGTTGTGGACCATCTATATTCACATCCTTAAGTAAAATATTGTCTGATCATCCTCAGGTTATTCCATCTCCTGATTATAATGAGGCTTTTTTTATTAAAAAAAATGAATGCTAGAATTCATTTTTTCAATTAGGTAAGGAACTTGTGGGTATTTGTTCTTTCTGTCCAACCTATAGGTCTTAATTTAAATTTTCTATCCAAATTATCCTAGTCTATTACCATGCGGACAGAATGGAAGTTCAAAAATAAAATTTAATATATCTTTATATTTTGAACCCTCCACTAATAGTAGTAAGAATATGTTTTCAAGTGCTTTTTGTTAGGATATTTATTTATAGCTCGGCTTCTTTGGCAATTTATCTTTTTCATAGTTACTATTCAGTGCATTTATTTCTCATAGCAGGACTCATCTAGAAATACTTGAACATGATTGCCTGAGTCTGGAGGTGAACAGTTTTCTATTCTATTTGTCCTTGTTCCGGTGAATGAATATTAGAGTTGTTTTTAAAGATAGTCAGTAGGTTAATATACTTAAGATACTACTGACGCATTTTTTAAACTGACACTTTTAAAATTTAAAGTAGAATAAATTTTTCAAAGACTGTTTTTGTTATAAAAGCTTAAACAAGTTATATAAATAACATAGAATTGTAAAATTCAAATACCTAATCATGTCTTTTCCAAACTTGAATTTCATTCCTTATTGTTTCCTGATAGTGTTTACAATGATTTATGTTCATTCTTGTATTTAGAGCTAAGGCATTTAAATTAAACATCAAAGAAAGAGAACAAACATCTGAAGACCATTACCTTCATATCTCAAATCTCAAACTATCTTAGTGTTGTAAGTCAAATTCACTTAAGTCTTTGAGTATCAAAAACCTACATTTTTTCCAGTACTGCACAAAGTATTTGGAAAAATAAGAAAGAAATAGTAGTTTCTGTTGCTAGAGTTTTAGCCATCTATCTGTAGAGATAGAAATTAATTTTTTTATTTTTATTTTTTATTTTATTCATTTTAGAGAGGAGACACAGAGTGAGAGAGAGAGAGAGAGAGAGAAAGAGAGAAAGGGGGGAGGAGCTGGAAGCTCAACTCCCATATGTGCCTTAACCAGACCAGTGCAGGGTTTTGAACTGGCGACCTCAGTGTTCCCAGGTCGACGCTTTATCCACTGCGCCACCACAGGTCAGGCTGTAGAGATAGAAATTAGATAAATGAAACAAATGTAAGAACTTGCAATATAATACCTATACTCCAGTATTACAAATGTAAGTATTCAAACAAAATGAATGACAAATATCAGAAATGGCAAATATCTAGGTGAGCCATGGGAGTGAAACTCAATGATATGAAAAGCATTTTCATCTCATGTTTAAAGGGTTTCAAGATTTAGATTAACTATTGACAAAGAAAGAAACCCCACATTCATGAAAAAGTATGATTCTGGATATCTGGCAAGGTCATGTCTTATTGGCTTGTTAGAGTACACAACAGTGTAAGGGAAATGAGTGTATGATCAACAGCCCTCCCTTTCCTCCCTTTTTTTTTTTTGTGTGTGTGTGTGTGTAGAGATATAGTTCTACTTTTGTATGGTTTATTCAAATGATGTCTATGGGTGGTTGCAGGTTCCCTTAGGCTTCCCTGATTTGTCAAAAGACATGTTACAATTTCCAGTTTCCTCTGTAACTATGGAACTGATGGTATGCTGGGTGGAATTAAAGAGAAGTAACATTTATGATAAAGTAGACAATGAATAGGCTGAGTTCTTTCTCTGAGACCAGATGGTGGTAGCAGAAGCAACCACTGAGGAGCTATGATCAGGGGTAAATCTTAGGAAGGTCATCAGCATCAAAATAACAGAGCTGGTGTGAGGAAGAAGCTGATGACAGGACGTGTGAGTACATGGGAAGTAGCATGCTGGAAAATGATCAGAAATCACTCAAGTACAATTTGAAAGATTTTTAGCAATAAAGTAAGCAGAGGCTCAGTCCAACATATTTTGGGCCACATTTGTCACTGTCTTTTACTAGTGTAAAGGTTGTTTTGCATCCCTATTTCTCTTTGTACCACAACAAAATAAAAAAGCTGTCAGATGTCCCCAGCCTCAGTGAAATTCTGAGTAGTGGTTGGTACAATATTTTGAATATGGGGATAGAAAATAGTAACTAGATAGAATCAGTAGATTTTTAAACACAGAGATAAAGTAATGCCTCAGATGTTCCATCTATACAATGAGAAAATTGAACAAAACAACCTGTAATTGACTCTCATAAAAATCATGAGTCAACCCATTACTGAGCCATGTGTTTCCTTCCATTCTCCAATATCAAGGGAAGATTGTTGCTTTACCCTTCCTGCCTGCCCTCTACTCTCACACTCAACCTTAAAAATATAGTCACATACAATTTTAGAAACTGAGTCACTTGATTTAGCTTTCTTGAAGAACATGATGATTGAGTTTCCTATTCTTAATCTGTGCTTTAAAAAGATTGATACAAGGAAGAATCCACATTCCAACCTTGTTGTTTCTTATGATAAATCAGTGTCTGAAAAACTCTAGCTTTGATGATTACTATCTAAAATAAATTAAATCTATTTTCCACATTTAGAAAATATACTTAGTGTAGGAAACATTGCAAAATAAAGTAAAGAGGATAAAATTATACTGCTCACAAAAATTAGGAGATATTTCAAAATAAATATGAAACTATAAAATATCCCCTAAATTTTGTGAGCAGTATATTTACAACCTGAATAAATTATTCCAAACTTTCTGTTTTATAAATGACAAGAAGTAACTTTTTTTTTTGCATTTCTATTTTGATGGTTTCATATGCTGAGGTAAAGTGCATTAATACTCTTAAAGAAATGTATATCTCTATATTTATTTAACATTAAAACTTCAGTATGTTTCATTTATACATTAGTTTTTGTGCTTGCCAAATCTATTATATTCCTGTATTATATTTTATACAATCATTTTCTTATTTTTGTACATTTAGTTTATTACTAATCCCTGCTATCTTAAAAGATCTGTAAAAAAAAATTTAAACAATATCTTTAAATGTACGTATAATTATTTCCTTAGTTTATCAACACAAAAAAGAGTATGTGGGTCAAAAATATGAACCTATTTAATGCTTTAAAATATATGGCATCAAAATTTTCCTCCAGAAAAGTTTTAAAAGTTTTACAAAAGTATGCATGTGTAACCTCACAATTTCTTGCAAGTATGAAACAAAATACTGTCAGTTTGATAGGTGAAAATATTATTTTATTCTAATTTTATTCTATACTTCTTTGGCCACAGTTTTATATGTTTGCCTATTTTTTAAAAATGGCTTGCTTTTTCATTGTTGAGTTTTGAGACTTCTTTATGTATTCTGAATACAAATCTCTTATTAAATATATGATTTTCAAATGTTTCTCTGTCCTTTTCCTTAACAATCTCTTTTGAAGAGCTTTATTATTATATTATAATTTGATGCCTTTGCATCACTTTAGTTAAAATGATAAAATGAGAGAGAGAGGAAAGAGAAAGGGAAGAGAGGAAAATTCAATGGTTTAGGTTGAGTTATATGCTCATTTGTTGGTTGCTGGCCGGGGAAAGATGGAACTTCGATATTTTCACAAAGATTGCACATAAAGGATGTTCATCAAAAGGAACCAAAAAAGCCTGACCAGGCAGTGGCACAGTGGATAGAGCGTCGTACTGGGATGCGGAAAACCCAGGTTCGAGACCCCGAGCTCGCCAGCTTGAGCGTGGGCCCATTTGGCTTGAGCAAAAAGCTCGCTAGCTTGGAAACAAGGTCCCTGGCTCCAGCAAGGGGTGGCTCAGTCTGCTGAAGGTCCGCGGTCAAGGCACGTATGAGAGAGCGATCAATGAACAACTATGGTGTCACAATGGCAATGAAAAACTAACGATAGATGCTTCTCATCTATTTCTTTTTCTTTCTGTCTGTCCCTATCTATCCCTCTCTCTGACTCTCTCTCTCTCTGTCCCTGTAAAAAAAAAAAAAAAAAAAAAAAGGAACAAAGAAAGGTTAATAGCTGTTATGTAATTTAATCTGATGAAAACTATGGGTTTTTTATGTAAACAATGCAATGTAACCCATGATACATTTTGCATACAGATTAAGAACTCTCACAAACGTGGTCAAGATAAAATTACTGGTTTGTTAATTCTGAGAATATAATGCCATGGCTTATAATTTAGTTTATTTAATGGAGAAATCTTCAGTATTCTAATTTTGACTCACGCCATAGTATTTTTTTTTCCCCTTTGGGAAAATCTTTAGAAACCTTGGAGAATTCTACCTAGGTATTTAACCCTTCCACTCAGCTATATATTAAAGTGTCTGCCTTCTATTTATTTTTATTTGGAGCCATTATAAAATCTTTCAGGTTTCAGGCACTTTTAAAAACATTGTTAGTAACTTTGTTCAAGTTTTTCTTATACTTCTAAAGTTGGACAATGCTATCTCTTTTTAAAATAATATTTGTAATTCTTTACTTTGTTAATTTCTTTCTATGTATATTCCTTAAGTTTATCACTTATTTTATTATAGATTTGCTTTAACATCATTTCAATAATACAGTATATTGCTTCCATCTATTCAATAGGATAAAATGATTCCTGTCATTCAAACAATGATGAATAGTTCTACAAAATTCAATCAATTCTTCTCTTATTTAGTAGTTGCTAATAACACTGAGAGGCGCTCTAAAATTGTTGGTCTGGATCTTGAATAGTGCAAAGAAGGTAATGATACAAAAATCAAGTTAGGGTATTTTTTTAAAATAAACTTGAGACTGTGTATGTTGGTTCTCAGCACTTCATGGTAATATAACTGCATTGGCCAGCCTTCTCCCCCATAGCTGGAAGATGGTTCAAGTATGTATCTGGTTTATGTTTGTTTAATAGCCCCCCTTTTAACCAGCTTCCCTCTAAATACAGTTATACCCTAGTCAAAATCAATTTCTCTCCTCATCTTCTTTCTCCAAACCAAATGCAAACTTATTTGAAAGACATCATGTGACTGTACAACAAATTATTTCTTTTTAACAGTGTCTGTTGTTGCTCCTCTTATTTCCATTTCCATGTCCTCACAATTTTATGTAGTATTCTATTATATCTTATCATCCATATGCTACACTTAAAACTTTCTTTATTTTTGCTTCTTTATTTTGTAACTCTTAAGTAAATAAAAATGACAAAAATTTCTCCTTGAGAATAGGTAACAATCTTCCTGTACATTGTCTGGGACATCTGTTTTTATTTTGGTGGTGAGATTGACTTCCTCCCTACTGTTTATGCTTTTTTCTTTTATCTTTATTTATTTATTTTTAAGAGAATGTTCTCAATATGGTCTTTTCATCATTATTTTAAAAATCTGATCCCCATATTTAATTGGGGTTAATTCTTGGTCCAAGAAAATTTAGTCGAAGGGGATGTCATTTTAAAATATTTTCCAGCTTAGTTTTGCTTTCATATTGTACTCCAGAGATAAACTTGATAATGATGTTATTAAAGAACTGTTACTTTAGGGAAATCTCCTTTAATTTTCCTAAATTATGGATGATTGAGTTAATTGGAATTTTTTTTTATTTTTATTTTTTTATTTATTCATTTTAGAGAGGAGACACAGAGTGAGAGAGAGAGAGAGAGAGAAAGGGGGGAGGAGCTAGAAGCATCAACTCCCATATGTGCCTTGACCAGACCAGTGCAGGGTTTTGAACTGGCGACCTCAGTGTTCCCAGGTCGACGCTTTATCCACTGCGCCACCACAGGTCAGGCCCTGGAATTTTTTTAAACATACAATTTCCATTTATGTGAATTTTCCTTAATAGTGACCCATCAGAATTCAAGTCTAAAGAGAGTTTAGACTCTACTCCTATGAGAGGCTTAAATATTCTTATTGTTGTTTTTTAAAATTTTATTACAGATGTTTTTATTTTCCTGATGCTTTCATGTAACTATTTTATAATTTAAACTATACACATTAAACTGTAAATAATGTTTTTGGTATAGTTTTAATATTTAAATTTTTATTTTACAGACTGAGAAAAATGTTCTATTTTGGTACAATTTTATAAAATGCTATCTTTTTAAAAATATTTTATCATTTTTTCTGACTATGTGGGTTTTTTCACCCGTGAGTTTTAATATTTTGTCCATTTTCATATTTATTTTCTTTTCTTATCGATTTGTAAGAACTATTGCAATATTATGAGTACAAACCTTTAAATGTCAAAAGCTATTTACTCCATATATAAAATGCTATCTTTGCTTATGTTTAAACAGCATGGGAACTCAGTGAACATAACTTAATTGACCTTGTTCTAGTTTAGTTTGCCTGGTAAAGGCAAGATTGTAAACCAGAAATAATTTCAGAATTTATTGCAAGATATTCCTATAAATTAATTTTACCAGAAACAATAGTTTGCTTGCCTGAGGAAGCAGTTTTCTTACTAAATAAGAGTTTACTGATCAAGATTTATTTCTAGCTCCTTGCTTTGCTGTATTTATCAGGTTGGAATTATCAAATCACGAACTTTGCTTAATCTGAACCGGTTCCTTCCCTCAAAATACTTGCCTTAAACCACCTGATCTCAGACCCACTCTAACTTCTTTTTTCTGACATGCTGCTAAGATTCCATCAAAGGAGTATTCTCCCTGTTATAGTGAATTTAAATAAGTGTGTTTTTGCTTTACTACCAAGTTGTAATATCTTTGTGAGCTCAACAATCTGGAACAGTGATGTCCTATAGAATTTTATGCAATGGTAGAAATGTCCAATATGATAGCCACTAGCCACGTATATACTTGAACAGTAGCTAGTGTGACTAAGAAACTAATTTTAAATTTTCCTTAATTTTAATTATTTTAAATTTAAATCTGGAGGTTTCAACTGAGTCCCCACCTCACTATGGTGGCTAAGACACTTGATTCAGAAACAGAACTCTCCATTGAGGTCCCTTGAGCTTAGTGGTCTCTTTATCACTAGGGAAGGGATATCTTGTTCCAATTTTTTTTTTCTAGTTTTCTAAAATGCTAGGTTTATATTCTGCTCCAGGAAATAGAATCTCCTTCATGGATGTCTTTATTATCTGATCAGAGATGAAAGCTTTTATTTTTGCTAAAAATTTATTTTGTTGTTAATAACTCAATTTGTGTGTCTGTCCTCATGTGTGTGTGTGTGTGTGTGTGTGTGTGAGAGAGAGAGAGAGAGAGAGAGAGAGAAAGAGAGAGAGAGAGAGAGAGGAAAGAGAAAGGTCATAAGCCCCAGTAAGCCTCAAGCTCTTCGCAAGGGCTGAGGACTGTAGTAAGTTTTCTTTTTACTCTTTTTAAGGGCGGGGAGACAGAGACAGACTCCTGCATGCGACCTGACTGAGATTCACCCGGTAATCCCACTACAGGGCACGGATGCTCTGCCCATCTGCGGCCATTGCTCAGCAACCAAACCACTATGGAGCTAGCCTCAGCACCTGAGGCCAATGTACTCAAACCAATTGAGTCATGGCTGTGAGAGGAGAAGAGAGAGAGAGAATTGGGAAGGGGAGGAGTGGAGAAGCAGATGGCTGTTTCTCCTGTGTGCTCTGACTGGGAATTGAACCTGGGACATCCACATGCCTGGCTGATAATCTACCACTGAGCTAAACCACCAGGGCCAGTAGAAAGTTTTCACTCAGACTAGTTTCCTTTGGACACATTTTGCTTTAGATTACTTATTGATGATTGATTGTCTTATGAGAATTTTCCTTAGTCTCTTCTTGTTTTTACCATGAGAATTTGATTCAGGAACATATCTCTTTTCCAAAACTTTTGCTGTCACAGATCTTCAGGTCTGTGTAGTTGACTGACCCTGAAGGAGAGGTTGTGTGGTATGGAATTAGGTAATGCACAATGCTGTGTCCCCATTGCCATGATCTAGTTTCAGAACTTTATCATCACACCAAACAGAAACTATGTTCTCATTAAGCAATAACTCCTCATCGGCCCCTCCCCTGCCCCTGGTAACCTCTATTTTATTTCCTGTCTCTGAATTTCTGTGTTCAGGTACCTCATATAAGTTGATACATACAATATTTTTTCTTTTGTATTTGGTGTATCTCAGTTAGCATCATATAGCATTAATATAAACATATAAATATGACATAACTTAAAAAAAATATATGACGTAACTTATTTTCCATAGTGGCCACATCATTTTACATTTTGCCTGCAATGCATGAGGGTCCAACTTCTCCACATCCTCACTAATATTTATTTTTTATATTTTTGAGAATAACCATCTTAAATGGGTGTGAAGTGATAGTGATGAAGGTTTTTGACCACACATTAACTCAATAAAAATGACTAACAGATTAAATAATTGTAAATGCTTTTGTACTTCTTAATGAGCTGGTTATCATAAAGGTTGAAGCCGTGCAAAAACAGCTAGCATGTGTTAGGCTGGCCAAAGGAGGGATGCACAGGCCTGATGAGTTTCATAAGAAGTTTATTTATGCATCTGCAAAACAGATGGGCTGCGACTCTAGTGGCATCAGTTGAGAGCTGCAGGAAGGGGGTGTCTGATATAGGGGTTGCTGCAAGAATTTGCTGGCATGGGATTTGGTGCACCTGGACATGCCCAGATTAACATATCCTGGTTTGTAGCCTTGGCGACAGACTGCCTCCCTTTACCAACCCTAAGGTCCCTTATGATGGCCATGTTCAAAGGATATTTCTCAGAACCTTCTCAGGGCGAGAGAATTGCTTAAGGGGATGGGAAGTTTGACCAAGGGAGATGCTTAATGAAGAAGTTGCTCTATTGGAAGGTTGGGTGAATTTAAAAATTTCAGTTTTAAAGGGGCTCTGTATTTAAAAAAGCCCTGAACTCAAACCTAAAAGCATGGATACCAAAGGAAATGCCTAAATAATCAATATAGTAGGCCGGCCTCACTACAGTTCTTCTTGTCAAGGTAATCCTAGAAGCCAATTCTTTGAGTGATTGAAGGAAGTTATTATATAATGCCTATGATTGGATCCAGAATCTAAAGCATTATTGGGAAAATGCCAAGTGTAAATTGCATGATCATCTCTGACTCTTCAGAGTGAGTACTCGGTGACACTAGAGCACCTTAACTAGAACCTTGCCAAAAATTTTACATAAAATTGCTTAGCACAATAAAGACAAATTGCCCACTATAGTCAATCAACATTTGCAAGGAAACTTTTACTAAGATTGCTAAGGATATCTCTGGTATGTGTCTATAAAGAGGGAACATAGAAAAGAACCTAAGTCTCAAGGTCCTGGTGAATATTTTAAAAGGAGTCTATAGAACTACTTTCGTCTATGTTTTTTAATTGAGATATAATTGACACATACCATTATATTGGTTTCAGATATGCAACATAATGATTCAATATTGTTAAATATTGGAAAATGATCACCACAATAAGTCTAGTTAACATCCTTCATCATGTGTGTTTGGAATATGTCCTCCTGGTCATTGTTTGCTTATTCTTATAGTGGGTCAAAGCACTCACTGATTTTATGTTCACAACCTGGGGAATTCCAGTCTATTTTACTGCAACTCCAGTGATGGAAGCACTCATTTTACTGGGATTGCTCGAAAATTTTCCAAAGCCTTGAGCTTAGAAACTTCATTGTCCTTATCATCCTAAAATTTCAAGAAAGTTAATGAAATTTTAAAACAGAATCTAGTAAAATTTATCTGATAATCTTGGACTTCCTAGGCAAGGACTTCAGATTCTCAAAATGATGAGGTTCACACCTTCTGGCACTCATCAACTTTTACCATATTAACTTGTTTTAAGTTACCCTGTGAGACTGCCTTTCTGACTTTGGACTCTAACTTCACACATACATGGTAAATTACTGCAAGGCATTCATGCTCTATTTGCAGTCTTATTGCCAACAGACCCAAGTTGCCTTTTCTTTATATCCTCCTAAACAACTCTATATGGCTTTAAAACCTGGAGACTTTCTCTTCTGGAAAAGACACTAGAGGGGAAAGGAAAATTGAAGAGCTACATTGGAAAGAATTCTAACAGTTACTTACAGCCATTATAACAGTAGTCACACTCCAGGAATATAGATCCCTGGATTTGTGTTTCTCAGTTAGAAAAACAACAGAATTTCATACTCCATAATAGTTCTCTATTGCTGAGTGACAAATTATTCAACAAATTACCCCCAACTTTAGTGACTTAAAACAGCAAACATTTTTTATTTCACATAATTTCTAAGGGTCAGGAATTGAGATCAGGGTCTCTCATGAAGTTGCAGTCAAGCTATTGCCTGGGCTTGCAATCATCTGAAGACATGCATGACTAGGCTAGAGGATCCATTTCCAAGATTTTTCATATGACTATTAGCCGGGAGCCTCAGTAACTCATCATATGGACCTTTCTCTAGGGCTGCTTATGACATGGCAACTGGCATTCCCTAGAGTAAAATTGATTTGAGGTAAGAGAGGGAGAGAGAGAGGGAAACTAAGATGGAAACTTGTATATTTTTTTTATTAATTTTAATTTGTTGTGTGAATATGAGTTCAAGTGTCTCACTCAATATAACACCTTCACCCCCACCCCCGTGTACCCCATTACACCCCCTTTATATAATTTCGCTTATCCTTTCACCTTCTCTGATCCCCTCCCCTCAGAGCCTGGGTCAATTCAAGGATTAGGAAGGGTGGTGGGTGTGGCTCTGTCCCTCCCCAGATGTCAATCAGTCCGGACTTTTTTCACAGACCTCAGTAGGGTGTGACCTCAAGAGTATGGTGGGTGTGGCCTCTGAGACCCAGAGGTGTGGTCTGCCTGCAGTCTGGACAGTTTCTACTGAGTCTTTTGTGAGGTGGAAGCACCAGTCATAGACTTGGCAGAGTGTGGGGGAAAGCTCTGGCATCAATGCCAGAAAACTGAGTCACTGATGCACCCCTTGCTTCCTGACTTACTTTTCAGAATGGCCCAGTCTCCAGGGGGTGGGCGTGAGGGATTCCTGAGGGTGTGGCAGTTGCTTTTCCCCCAGGCTGATGCTGCATAGAGGGAACTGCTCCACTGAAGAAAAGTGGTGACTGTAGTATTGGAGAATGATTCAGCACAAGGGTTCTGGTGGCTGTTCCCCACATGGTCTCTCCTCTATGGTGTCTTTCCCTTGGCAACCAACTTCACACTCTCCTCACGCAACTCTTTTACTCTCAGCCTTCCCCCTGTGGGAGCCCTGGGTAAGTGGCTGTGAACGAGAAATTCGGTGCTGACCCTTTAAGACAGAGCCTGTGTCTCAGAGAGCTTGGACTGTTTCTCACAGACAGAAACCTCAGATCTTTCCACCACTAAATACTGTGTGGGAGCCTCCTCTGGGCTCTGGGGCTATAGGCTGGGGTGCCTGCCTGGGGCTCAGTACCCTCCCCTCTCAGGGCAACTCTCCTCACAGTGAGAGTCCCTCCGGACCCTCTGCTGCTGCTCACTCCCGGGAGCGGGGCAGCCCTTTCTGCATCTCCACCCTTCCTACCAGTCTGAGTGTGGCTTCTTCTGTGATCCTTGGGTATAGACTACTCTTTGTTTAGTACAAAGTTGGTTATATGAGATGATTGTTTTTAAATTAAGTTGTAATCCAATTTGGTCTTGGGAGATGGCAGTTGGAATGTTTGCCTACTCTGTTGCCATCTTGGAATCCACTGTGTATTTTAGTATTTAATCTCATAATGCCTTGCAATCAATCACTTCTGCCATATTCTATTGGTCACACAGAACCTTGGTGTAATGGATGAATGCCAAGGTCTGAGTACCAAAAAATGGTAAGCTATAACACTCCTGACACCTGAGGTGCCATTCTAATATCTATTCTAAAACTAAGGTTGTAAAAGAGTTCTTCTGGTTGGGTAGCTCAGTTTGTTAGAACATCATCCTGATATGCCAAGGTTGTGTGTTCAATTCCCAATCAGGGCACATACAAGAATTAACCAATGAATGCATAAATAAGTGAAACAACAAATTGATGCTTCTCTCTCTCAAATAAATAAATGTAAAATAAATAAATAAAAGAATCCTGTGACAGCAGATAGTCTTTGAAAAGAGATAGTTTTACTCAAGAGCTTTGAATGAAGAAAACAGCTGCATGCATGACATAGACAGCTTCTACTTTAGACCTACAGAACAAATTCTAAAGAACTGGAGTCACAGATTGTCATTCTTAAATGTCTTGCTTCTGTGATTTAGTTTGCTAGCTATTTAATTTCTGCTTTTCTGGTTAAAATTCTGAATTTTTAACAAATACACTTGTTATTTCTTAACTCTGTTACTTATGAGTTCAATATGATTGATCTTGTTTATGCATTCTTATTCACTCCTAAGTATAATCTAGTACCGTGATGCAATTTTTTTATGATTTGGAATTGTGTAAAACATGCCGCTGAATCCACTAAATACAAAAATATACGATTGAATACCATCTTCCTCTGTTTATCAAATAGCTTCCATTACTTCCAATCTCTTATAATAAAACATTTGGTTTCATTAGTCATTTGTCTCAATTACTAATATGTGGGTTTTGGTGTTCTTGTTGTATTTATTTATGTATGTACGTTTGTATGTATTTATTTACTTAATGTGTGGAGGACAGCATATCAGGCAGATATTCAAAAACTAAAACACCCTTTTATGTCATACCTAGGAAGGTAGAAAAGGAAGTTTCTGTAACACTCAGGGATTGCAGAAGAACACTCTATACAACTTAACTTTCACAGAGGTAAAACATGTGGATTTTATTTAATACTTATCTCATGCTTACAGACCTTACAATCAGTGTTTACTATGTCAGAAATCTTTGGGTTCCCTATAAGATATAACATTTCATCTATTTTACGGTGTCTTTACTATACATATATTTTCCTACTTAACACCTAAATACATTTGAATACCACCAAAACTACATAAGAAGACTTGGCATCCACACAAGGGTGTTTTGCTTAAGAAATTGTCATTGGGCAACTCCCACCATTGGTATTGAATTTATGGCACAATAGCCTACAACTACTACTAATGAATTGGACAGGTACTTATTATCTTAATAAATAGATGCCTGTTTCTGGATAGTCACCTGATAGACTACCTGTCTCTTATATCACTCAGGCCATATTTTGGTTCACTATTTGACACGTTCAGAAAAAGAGATAAGTATACAGTTGTTTCATGAAGGAGAAAAACTGAACCTCTATTGAGATCTGAATCCTTAACTACTTGATAGAAAAAATGGTGAAGAAATCTTAAAATGCCATCATTTAGAGATTGAAAGAGTGGCTAAATGATGTCAGAAATCCATAGAACTCCATCTCTGATAAAAATAAAATAAAATTAATGCTAGACATAACTGGACTACAAAGGTATTGTAAGTGCCACTGTGGAAAAGAATATTACATTAAAATTCTTATAGATACTTCTGAGAATTTTAATATTACTAAGAAGGTTCAGGAAACAAATAATGGGAATTATGAGATTAGGTAATTTGGCTCACGAACCCATATCTGGTCTGTAGACGTTTTTATGGATATAAACTGTTCTCTTGATTTAATTAGACTAACCTTGGCTTTTGGCATAGATGTAGACTATAAAATCTGATTATAGTATTCTTAGTTTTTTGACTGTGCTACAATGTTCTAATATGTAACTTCTATAATCTTAAGTGCCCTTTGTAGGCACTGTTTCAGCAAATGAAAATCCAACAAAAAGAACAAAAAGAATGGCTGAAATGACCACAAACAGAACCCTGATATGTAATGATGATGCCAGAACATCTATTTTATTTTATTTTTTACTTATGATAACTGTCTATTCTCCAGGTCAGGCTGGAGAATGTCAATAGGAAAGACCAAGAGCATGTTTCAACAAGACTTCAATAAGATTTTAGGTTAACTATTTCAAATTAATTTGTTGTTTGTTCTAAGAAAATTTTGCCTGGGAAAGGATAAAACATATAAACCAATCCATCACTGTTCACTTCATAAATTTCTTGTAGATCAATTTATTAAAGACAATAATCTGCCTACCTAGGCAAACTGCTCACTTACTGAAAGGGGGCTTTCTTTCCAAGGCTCACTTCCTGCTTCTTGCTTTGCTATGTCTACTAATCCTAAACTATTACATCACAAATTTTATTGACTCCAAATCAGTTTTCTTCTTTGAAAGACCCACCTTTGCTCACTTGAGTTTAAACTCAAAGGTCTTCTGACATTCTTTTGAAACACCACTAAGACTTTGTGAAGGTGGTGTTTTCCATTAGTGCAGTGAGTCCAAAAGACTTTGACTTTATTGACAGATTGTTGGGTGATATTTGGTGGAGTTCAGCAAGAAATGATATAAACACCTTTTGGAAAAATTAGAATTTTTGTTTTTTGTAAAGTTTAAGATATTATTTTTTTGAAAGGATTAATATAGGAGTTTAGAAAACTTTCTTTTTACACTGAAAGAAATTATTGACTTTTAAAAATATCTCTTAAAGTTTATTCAAAACCTAAATATATAAGGGAAATCTAATAAACCAGAACTGTTGTTCTATGAGAGTTAGTGTTTCGCAAACCCTTACCTATTTATGTTCAGTAGGAAAGAAGATATTTCCACACATAAGAAAAACACGGAAAGACATAATTGAGGTGAAAAATCAATTGCTGCTGCTTATTCAATAGCAAAAATTTCCAAATCAAAAGTAGAAAAAAAATAGATAAGTTGTCATTGACAATGTGAAGAGAAAGAGAGGTGTTGAGAGTGAATTAAAAAAGAACTTTAGCCTGACCAGGCGGTGGCGCAGTGGATAGAGCTTCAGACCGGGACTCGGAGGACCCAGGTTCGAGATCCCGAGGTCTCCAGCTTGAGCGCGGGCTCATCTGGCTTGAGCAAAAAGCTCACCAGCTTGGATCCAAGGTTGCTGGCTCCAGCAAGAGGTTGCTCAGTCTGGAGAAGGCCCGTGGTCAAGGTACATATGAGAAAGCAATCAATGAACAACTAAGGTGTTGCAACAAAAAACTGATGATTGATGCTTCTTATCTCTCTTCGTTCCTGTCTGTCTACCCCTCTCTCCCTCTCTCTGACTCCCTCTCTGTCCCTGCAAAAAAAAAGAACTTTAAAACACTAAGTAATACAAAACATTTAAAATAAAGATAGCATCTGAAATAAGGTTTGATTGAGATAAAGTTTGTTAACATTAGTCCCATATCTATCAAATTGACTATTGATTTTGTGTATTTATATACTCTGTGCTGACTACAAGTGAAATGATAAAACTTAGAGATCTGGAAACTAGAATAGGAGGAAAAAGAGGACAGTTGGATGACCTAAATTTGAGTAAAAAAAAAATAAAATCACTGACTGCAAGTAATAAAAGAACTTCAGATTTCAGGATGAAAAAATAAATTTAGTTATTTGAAATAATATTGTAACTGACCTTAACTCAAAGGAATATGGATTTGTTGCATTGTACTTTTCCATATTTGAAGAAGTGGTTATATAAGAAAACTTTTGGTTTTACTTTGTGTTTTGTCATTTCAAATATTTCAACTATTTGGGAAAAGAACATGATTCAGAGAAACTCTGATTGATTAAAGAAGCTTTATGACTAACGTTCTGGTGTTTTAGAAACTAGAACACATTAATAAAATTTATTTACTGAAGAGGAATATAAATTTGGCCATTAACTGGCTTAGCAGTGATTTCCATTTTAGTGCAATTATGCTTATGTTCTTTGTAACAGCTTATAGTGCATCACCACAACATGTTCCTTTTATAAACCCCAACTCTCAAAATACCTCTGTGAAATAGAGGAATAAAACATTATGTTTCACTTTTAATGAAGTATACTTATTGAAGTAGATTGGACAGAATTATATACAGCAGAAATGTTTTGCAAACCCTTCCCTATTTTTTTTCTTTATTGTTATCAATGAGAGCATTATACAATTAAGAAACAGAACTCTTTATAGGTGTCATGTTTTAAAGATTGTAAATGAAATCACAGATCAGATGTTACATTCTGGCATTATTTCTTCAGTAGAAAGCATCTACTTGATGTGATTATGAAGAATCATGATTTTCATATTTCTATACTTAAAAATACTCATGATAACCAGAGACCCAAGCTTTAGATGGATTCTTTCCCAGAAGAAAAACAGGAGTCTTCCCTTGAACCAGTGAGACCAGTGGATACTATTTAATGTGTAGGCCTGGGTAATCTAGACCAGTGATTATGGAAAGAAGGATGAATTTATTGTACCCTGCTTGCTAGGGGATTGGTTCATTCCTAGAACTGGGGCCATTATCTTTTAACCCACATGGTGGCAAGAATGAATGTCATGATGTAAAACCACCTGTCTCTAAGCTATGGTTATGCTGCTTCCCTGCAGTTAAATGTGAACTCCCTATTTCTTTCAGTTTACTGAAATTCTTCTCATCCTGTAAGAGCGTATCTTCTTGCTAAAGAATACCTTTCTTGACTGTTTTATCTCCATATCTCACTTCCCTGTTAGACTTTTATTTTATGCCACCTAATGTATGGCTGGTAATTATATGCTACTATTTAAAGTTGACCAGATCTTTTTCTAATGTGTTAGGGGAATAAATAAATGATAAGACATAACCTCATATATCAGTTTCGCTTTTTTTGTATGTGTCCTTTTTGTCTTCCAAACCAGAATGTACCCTATTAGTTGTAAGTATTTGACCCTCTATTTCTTCTGTGCCTAACAGAGTTGGGTCCAGAGTATTATCATCACCATCTTCTTCATCATCATCATCATCATTGTCGTTGTCATCTAATTCTTAATAACCCAAAACACAGCATTGCTTATTATTGTTATATTCTTGGTCATTAACATTTCAAAACTTACATTTAGATATTATATTTAGCTTTAATTTAAGAGGGTATTGATTTTAGTTACAAATAAACAAACTGCCCTCCACCAAAACATTAAAACTGTCAATTTAATCACATAGTACTTTAGTCTTAGCTTCTTATGTCTCATAGCAAGTGAATGTATGTTGTAGAGGAAAGGAGGCTATGTATAGAAGTCTTTTTAACCTGGAAAGAGATTCGCAACTGTGTAAGAACTTATTATACTCAGGCTTTCTTGAGTGCTTCATAAAGATTTTGTCTTATTACTCTCTAGTTCATGTTTGCTTATTCATCGGAAAATTAAAATAAATCCTCTAATTTTCATAATGATTTTTATTATATATCAATCTTCTTTATAACTCCTCTGAGAAAAAGTGGTCAATGAGGCATTCTATAAAGGAAGGGTAAAGGTTTTATTATTTTAATCTGCATATCACACTCATAATTCCAAATGCTTATAGTTTTCTCAGGCTTCTTCTAATGTTTGCATTATTTTATTTACTCGGCTTAATGCAATTTCTAAATAAATTATGAGTTACCATAAGTCTTCTATAAAATTTGTTTATTTGAATCATCATAAAAAATTGATATGATATATAATATAGTTCTTAAGAATGTGAATCTTGGAGCCACACTGTCTGTGTTTGATTCCTGATTAAATGCCTTAGTTGAACATGTTATTTAACTTCTCTGTGCCTCAATTTTCTCATTTGTAAAACAGCAATTATAATAGTGCATATCATAAAATTTTTATGAGGGGTTTGTTTAATTTTATTTCTGCATATAGATTGTATACAAAATGTCACTATAGAATTACAAATTTAGAGACAACAACATTTTTTATTCTTGGAGACTTAGAGCTTGAGCACTTGCCTTTTTAATCTATAATAAACCTTTCTTTTTTTTTTTTTTACAGGGACAGAGAGAGAGTTAGAGAGAGGGATAGAGAGGGACAGACAGACAGGAACGGAGAGAGGTGAGAAGCATCAATCATTAGTTTTTCGTTGCCATCGCAACACCTTAGTAGTTCATTGATTGCTTTCTCACATGTGCCTTGACCATGGGCCTTCAGCAGACCAAGCCACCCCTTGCTGGAGCCAGCCACCTTGGGTCCAAGCTGAGGAGCTTTTGCTCAAGCCAGATGGGCCCGCACTCAAGCTGGCGAGCTTGGGGTCTCGAACCTGGGTCCTCTGCATCCCAGTCCGACGCTCTATCCACTGCGCCACCGCCTGGTCAGGCTAAACCTTTCTTTACTAAAAAAAAACAACTTTATTTATTATTGAAAGATGATGGCTTGGCCCTGCCCAGTTATTTCAGGGACAGAGCATTCATCAGCGTGTGGAAGTTCTAGGTTCAATTCCCAATCAGGGAACACATAAGAAGTGACCATCAGCTTTTCCACCCCTCCCTCTCCCCCTCCTCCTCCTCCTCCTCCTCCTCCTCCTCCTCCTCCTCCTCCTCCTTCTCCTCCTCCTCCTCCTTCTTCTTATCTCTCTCTTTCTCTCTCAACTCCCTGCCTGCAGTCATGGTTTGAGCAACTTGGCCCTGGACTCTGAGGATGGCTCCATGGCCTCACCTCAGGTGCTGAAATAGCTCAGTTGTCAAACAATAGAGCAGAGGCCCCAGATGGGCAGAGTATCAACATGTAAGGGGCTTGCAGGGTGGATCCTGGTCCCAGTGCATGCGGGAATCTGCTTCTGCCTCCATGTCTGCCACCTCTCACTTAATAAAAAAAAGAAAAAAGAAAGATGATGGCTCTTTGACAACAGTGAAATTAGTGTAAGTAAAATGTCTAACTTATTGTTCGGTATACAAGAACATCTTTTTATAATGCAAAGGAGCAAATGGATCTGTCAGTCACTTGGTCTGGAAGCAGAATCTGGAAAGGAGGAAAAATCAAAGCAATTTCTCTGTCTGTCATGCAAGCTATAAGGGCTCTCTGCTGAGCCTTCTCGTGCGTGTCTGCTTAATGATTCTCTTATTGCGCATAGGCTTTGTCTGCTCCATTTGCTCGTGAGTCTAACATAGTTACCCCCACCCTGGTATTGCATCCTGTACCAAGTCAAGTGCCCAACAGAGACTGACAAGAGTTTTTGAGTCCTTGAACTTCTTTTTGAGAGAAATTACAATTGTTGCAGTTCAGGTCAGATAATCATCCTCTTCCAGTCAGTTAAGCCAAGGGAAGGGGTCAGACATTCTCCTCCCCACTAAGTTAGAGTTGTGGGGCCCATGTTTCTTAGAACAGACATGCACTGTCAGAGAAATTGAATAGCAAGTACCTGATAGATCTGTTTTGAAGATGAACTTGAAATTTTATCAGTAGCTGTAAAAACAAAGCAAAGAATATGAATTAAGCATTCTTCTAATGAATTTCGTTTTAAGATTTGAAGGACATATGTTTTCACTAATCACGTTTTGTAAAGAAAAGTATTTTTCTCAAGTCGTTGTGGAAAATTTGAACATAAATTTAAGACTTTGTTTGTATTATCATGATTATGACCTTACACTAATCTTGTATTTCACTCTGGAGAGCTTTACGAAATGATACAATTAGAAAATATTGGATCTAGTTCTGGGTGAGTAAGAACATTAAAAAATGTCACAATAAATTGTAGCCATATAGGTGGTTTAATGAGGTATGATCCATTACTTAAATGAAGTTTAGTCAACACTCTAAAAAGGAAATACATTCAAGACAATGAGAATTTGCTACAATGTATCCTTGCTTTTCAGTCAAAGGACTAATATCATTGCTTCTCAATGGATGTCTCATGTGTTCCTTCAGCTTACTTCCCACATAGAACTTGGAGGGTGATGGCAGTCCTGCCTATCCCTAACATCATATAGCCAGGGCAAGAGTTAAATTGGAGACCCTATATCAAATGTTTAAATATTTTAAGTAAAAAATTAAGCCAACAAGCTGTTATAGAAAATGTGTCCTAGTTCCTTTGTTTAATAGATGGCCCTTCATAATGATGTGGAAGGCCAAATTTGAAGGTAGGAATTTCCAACTCCATGAAGTTCTGCACTTGAATAAGATGGCCCACCCCCTTCTCTTCCTACATTCGGCTTTTGAAAGGGACTTAAACCCATACTTGGGGTTAACTTGATCCACCATTCAAACTCTAAATACACCTTCTACAATCAACTATTGTTTGACTAATTCTTAGCATATGTTGTGCACACCTGAAGAACAGTCTACCCTCAGGAGGATGGGCAGGGGTGGGGATGTTTGTAGGTTCAGATAGGAGGCACCTCTTCACGCTACCTAAACACAGTCCTGGGTGGTGAAAGGAAGGTTGTACATCTATACGTTAGGATTCCAGGTGTCAATGACATTTAATCACTGAATAAGATAAGAAGGATATTTTTTATGAAGTGGATGGTGTATGTCATTAACCAAGAAAGGCAAGAAAAAATTGTAAAACAGAAGAGGTATTACTTTTTATTTAATAAATACAATATGGAAAACATATTCAGAAAGCTATTTGTATGGCTGTCTGTGGGGGTGTCTTCAAAAAGATTAGCATTTGTTTGAACTGGTGGGCTCGGTAAAGTAGACTGGCCTTGCAAAAGTGGGTAGACATTATCCAATCTGTTGAGAGCCTGACCAGACCTAAAGGCAGAAGAAGGAGGAATTTGTGCCTTTTTTTCTGTTTCACTGTTGAGCTGGGACATTTTATTTTCTCCTGCCTTCAGACTGGGATTTACACAACTGGCTTTCCTGGGTTTGCAGATGGCAGACCATCAGACTTCTTAGCCTTTGTAATTATATATATAGACCTCCCATTGGTTCTGCTTCTCTGGAGAAGCCTGATTAATACACTGCCTTGCCATTCTTTACTCTGGAGGCAACCCAATAGTGGGCAAATGAGCATCTGCAAATCAGCAAATGTCTGGTCAGGAAATGAAATTCTAGAAACAAGTAAAATCACTTTCAACAGCTTGTTCTTTCTCTTATGTAATTTCAGATTCACAATGACTATTGAGATCAGTTACATGGTATTATTTTTACCATTTCACAAATAAGTAAATGCTCACAAGTTAAAAGTTCATTCTGGAGCACAGCCCTTTGTTTTAATTTATTTTCAGAATTAAAACTCATGTATTTACATCAAAATACATACCTTGAAAATCTACTTAGCTCTGGAATCAATAAACTATATATTTCCTAGATATTTAAATCTTCAACAAATATAAGAAAAATCAAACCTGAATAAGTGGTTTAATATTTAGTTTTTTATTTTTATTTTTAAGATTATTTTCCTACAAGTTGCTAGGGAGAAAAAAAATGACCCAATTTAATACCTATTTCTATATGCTTCCAACTTACTTTTCAGAGTTGTGACAGAGCTGTCTTTTTCATTAATGATATAAACACACTCTTCAAATCACTAAGAAATTAAGAAAACTCATTATTTTTCCAGGGTCCATTAAGAAGTCCCTATTTTATTTGTCTTCCATCTTCATTTTCAGCTGCACTTTGCTAATAAGGAAAAGCTAACTTTTTTTTTTTTTTCCCTAGCACTCAAAATCCATTCACAATACTGATTTCTAATTATTTAACGAATGAATTGCATTTTGCAAGCTTGGCTGGTGTGAAAAGTGGATTCCGTAAATATCTTGCCTGGAAAAAAGAGATAATAGGTTCATCATGGATATTGTCCCATAAGTTGAAGTTACACAAACTGGTTTGTTTAATCCTTTCCTTACCCTTGCCCCTGGTAATGACATTTCATTAACATTTTAACTTCTATGGAAAAATTATTTCAGTTTGGAACTTTAATAACCTACCTAGGGTAGGTTTTACGTTAGTCTGCACTTTGAAAAAAAGAAGCTCCTAATAGTTTCTAATATTAGTTTTAATTTTAAATTCCTAGCAGTGTCCATTTACCCGATGCAATTTTCAATACTGAGTTTGAGCCACGTTCATGTTATGAAGAAGGGCCAAACCTTAATGCGATGGACTCCAGGTACAAAAGAAGCCGATTTGTGTGCCAGCTTTTACTCCGCTTGTATACTGAAGGAACGTCTTTCAAATACAATCGTGAGCATGGGGTGCCTCAAATCATCCTTCTTAGGGAATTTGCTTGGAATAACCCAATTTCGCTCTGCTGGGTAGGGCCAGTGCATGCCTCTGTTACTGGGCATCAGTCTGCTGGAAATTGGTAATTAAGGAAATATAAACTAATAGTCTTTTAGAATTCTTTTTGGAAACTTACTGATTTTCTTTACAATTAGCTTTAAAAATGAAATATAAGATGGATTTACTAAATAGCTCAATTAAACAGCCATACTATTACAATGTACAAACATCGTGCATTTAGCTCTGTCCCCTGGATGATGACAGCTGACTCAGTGTTGGCTTTGCGGCCGTCATCGCTTGTTCTCCTCTTGCTCTTCCCACGTCGTTTTATGTTAGCTAATCCAGTCCAGTCTTTACTCACTGCTCAGTTATGCAACCGGCTTTGTTTTCCTAGAAACAGATGAACACAACTTCATTTTTACTTTTTCCAGCAATTGTTCTAATTGTTAGCTTTCTCTTCTTCCAATTTTTCTCTCCTTTATTATATTTTATTTATTTTTTTATATTTTATGGCTCACCAATCCTCTGTAACACGAAGGCTACTTACGCTCCTTCTGTCTGAGCTCACTTTTCAGGGCCATGTTCACAGGCTCACCCCATGCCTGACAGGCTAGACAGTCTTCCTCTGAGTAATCTGGCTTCTACTCTGTGTTGCTCATCTGTCCCAAAAGACACATGCTCTGGTGCTACCTGGCCAGTAAGGATAAGGCTTGTGTCACCTGTTTCAGAAAGGGGGTGTTCTTGTTTAGATTACTCATCATAACTTCACCTTCTCTCTGTGCTTAGGTAGGGGGGTGCACTATCAGCAGATGGTCCCGTTGCTTGACCCTAGTCCAGTCCTTACTTTACCTTATGGCCTTTGAGCCAGAGTTTTCTCCCTCTGCTCTGAATGACAGGAAGAACTATTTTCTCCTTTCAAGAAACTAAAAATGTTGTAGAGAAGAATCTGGCTGATAACAAACTCTCAAGATCCAAAGGATTACTTTATAAAGCTTTCTGATCTTCTTCTGGTATCTTCACTATAGCTATGAAGCAAGATTAAGAAGTAACCTTTCAGACCTTTAAAATTTTAAATTACTTATTGCCCACTTCATGCAAGTTGCTTAAGACCAGAAATTATTGAAAGCTTATTTTAAAGTTCAATGTTTGTGAAATTTAAACAAAATTTAAATGAAGTCATTAATAACCACTAATTGCCATAGTTAGTTTGATTCATTCATTCAGTAAATATTTACTAGGATTTTTTTTTTACAGAAGCATTTTATTTTTTTAAAATTTCTTTTTTTAAAATTTATTCATTTTAGAAAGGAGACACAGAGGGAGAGAGAAAGAGAGAGAAAGAGAGAAGGGGGGAGGAACTGTAAGCATCAACTCCCATATGTGCCTTGACCAGACCAGTGTAGGGTTTTGAACTGGCAACCTTAGTGTTCCCAGGTCGACGCTTTATCCACTGTGCCACCACAGGTCAGGCTTTACTAGGAATTTTTTAAAAAAAATTATTCAGTGAGAGGAGGGAAGGCAGAGACAGATTCCTGTACGCATCCTGACTGGGATTTACCTGGCAAGCCCACTAGGGGGCGAAGCTGTGCCCATCTGGGGCATTGCTCCATTGCTCAGTGACAGCTCTTCTTAGTGCCATGGAGCCATCCTCAGCACCCAGGACCAACTCGCTTCAGTCTAGCCATGACTTTAGGAGAGGAAGAGGGATAGATAGATAGATAGATAGATAGATAGATAGATAGATAGATAGATAGATAGATGATAGATAGATAGATGATAGATAGATAGATAGATATAGAGAAGCGAGAGGGGGAGGGGTGGAGAAGCAGATGGGTGCTTCTCCAGTGTGCCCTGACTGGGAATCGAACCTGAACATCCACATGCCGGGCTGACTCTCTACCACTGGGTCAACCAGCCAGGGCCTTAATAATTTTTTAATGTACTATTTTAGATGCTGAGGATGTAGAAGTCAATAAAATAGACAAACTCTTTGCTGCATGTAGTTTACATGCTATAAACAAATTAGTATATAATTAATATCGGGTAGTGAAAATATGTGGTAGGAAAAAGAAATTAAGATTTTGTTTGAAAACAAATAGTACACTGAAGTTGGATTTTTTTTTTTAATGCAACCTGACCACTTAATTAATACAACTTCTATGGTCATTTCCTAATACATGAACATTTTTTTTCATCTGATTTGTATGGAATTTTTAGAGCATAAATTTTGTGCTAAAATATAACATACATAGGAAAAGTGCCCAAATCATAACTATACAGCTCAGTGATTTTTTTTCACTACTAGATATATTGCAATAACTCAGAAAAAAAACTGAAATATTATCAGCATCCCAGGATCTTTCCTTATGCCATTCTCTGTCCCTCACATTTCCTTGCAATGACAACTACTATTTTGACTTCTTTGCCACTAATAATTGTGTAGGTTTTTGAACTTTGTATAGTCTATATACCCCTGTGTTTACTTTCTTTCTCTAAATGAAATTATCAATATTGTTGTGTGTAATACTATTTTATTCTTAATACTAGTTAATATTACCTTGTGTAAATATGCTGTAATTTATTAATCCAGATTACTGTTAAAGGACAATTATGTTGTTTCTAATTTTTCAGTGTTACAAATAGTGTTACAATGAACGTTTTTATACATGTCTTTAGACAGACACATTTTTGCATCTCTGCGGTGTGCATACATGAGAGTAGAAGTGCTTAATCATAAGTTATGCATATATTTAACTTTATCAGATATTGCCAATATAATGATTGTACCAACTTTAACTTTTAGAACACTGTGTAGGAATTTGTTTGTGTTACCCACAATCTCATGAACATTTGGTATTTTCCTTTTTAAAATTTTGACCATTATAGTATTATCTGACTGCAGTTTTACTTTGCATTTACATGGTGATGAATGACTGAGCAAATATTCATGTTTATTGTTTGCTTGATATCACTTTTTATGAAGTGTCTTTATAAGTTCACTGTTAGTTATTTAAATTAGCTTGTGTCTATTTCTTAATGATTTTAAGGGCTCTTTATATGTTCTAGGTGCAAGTCTGTTTTTGGGTTTATGAATTGAAAATGTTTTCTCTCATTCTGTAGTTCACCTTTTTTATTCTCTCTCTTTTTTTCTTTCTTAAGTTAGAAACAGGTAGGCAGATAGACAGACTTTCACATGTGCCCCGACTGGAATCCACCTGGCAAGCCCCCTATGAGGTGAGGATTTGCTCATGTTGGGCCTTCTCTGTTGCTTGGCAACCAAGCTATTTTAACACCCGAGGCAGGTCATGGGGCCATTCTCAACATGGGGTCAACTTGCTCCATTGAAGACATGGCTGTACTAAGGAAAGAGATAGAAGGGAGAGGGGAAGGGGTGGAGAAGCAGATTGTCGTTTTTTCTGTGTAACAATGTCCTACCACTGAGCCAACCAGCTAGGGTCTCTCTTTCATATTCTTAAAAGTGTCTTTTGATGGAAAATGAGTTGACTTTGGGTGATGAGTGCATAACATAATCAACAATCCAGATGTTATAAAAATGTTTACCTGAAAGTTATGTCCTCTTATTGATCAATGTCACCCGTTTAAACTTAATTTTCTAAATATAATTTTAAAAAAAGGAAAATATAATTCTTAATTTTTTTTCAAATTTTTTATTTTTGTATTTTTCTGAAGTTAGAAGCGGGAGGCAGTCAGACAGACTCCCGCAAGAGCCCAACCGGGATCCACCTGGCATGCCCACCAGGGGGCGATGCTCTGCCCATCAGGGACGCTGCTCTGCTGCGGCCAGAGCCATTGTAGTGCCTGAGGTGGATGGAGGCCATGGAGCCAACCTCAGTGCCCGGCCCAACTTTGCTCCCGTGGAGCCTTGGCTGCAAGACGGGAAGAGAGAGATAGAGAGGAAGGAGAGGCGGAAAGGTGAAGTAGATGGGCGCTTCTCCTGTGTGCTCTCACAGGGAATCGAACCCAGGACTTCCACATGCTGGGCCGAAGCTCTACTGCTGAGCCAACTGGCCAGGGCCTAATTCTTAATTTTAATATAGTTAAAATAATCAATGTTTTCTTTTACGGTTAGTGTTATTGAGGTTCTATTTAAAAAACTGTTTCGCCAATCTTAATATAGTTTCCTATATTATCTTTTGGAAGCTTTTAGTTTTAAATTTAAACCTAAAATATACCTGGAAGGGATTTTTTCTGATGGTGAGTTGTAAAGGTCAAGATTTATCTCCCTCATTCAGGTATGCCATAGCCCTGGCACTATTTATTATAAGTTCTCCTTTCTTCAATACAGGCTTTTGGCTCTTCAAGTCCTGGCTGCCCGTGTGACCTGAACTCAAATTTTTATTTCCCTAGTAACTTGAGACCACTCACTGAAAACTCTACCTCACTGCTAATTTCTGCTTTGTACTGATCAACCTCTTGTTTCTTTCTCCAAAGTCCTAAAAATTTTGAAAATGTCTCAAAAGGAAAAACTGGCACATAGAAAGTTTGACATCCTCATTTAAATAAGCATTTTGTCTCTTTAAATGCTTAACCCCTCAAATTCTGGTCACTTTGAAGTTTTTAGTGCCTCTAAAGTGATTTTAAAAAATTTATCTAGCTTTTCTAGTTGTCTTCGGTATGAGTTTGATCTGCTAGTAACTATACTTTCATAGCTAAAAGTGGAAGTTGTGATGGCATTTTTTTTTCCATGTAAAAAATGATCTAATGACAAGTAGCAATTAATCTAGTGTTTAAAAAGCACCAGAGTAACATCTTAATTAAATCTTGAACCAGAAAGGATTGAGCAGCCTAGGAAAGACTGAGATAAGTTAAGGAAATAGAACTACAGGTCATTATTCATTCAATATATGGGGGACGTGAGGATTACCATTATCCTACCATTACAAGAATATTAGACTGCTATAAAAATACATTAAAAACAGAGGCTGAGTAGGTTGCTAATAATTCATTGAAATGTAATAGACAGTTTTTCAGTGCCTTTTGTGAGGAAGACTTTCACTTTCTTACTCTTGAACAAGAGCTACCAATTATGGCTGTTGGTCTTATTTCACCTGTTTTTTAATGAGAAAAATCACAACTCTTCTATAGAAAGTTCTCAAGGATATGCTTGCTCAGGAAAAGCAAAAAATGTCTGTCTCTATTGCAAAGTTTCCTGACACCAGTTTCGGTGACATACTTTTTCAGACCCGTAAAGGACAGCTGAAAATAAAATCACAACCTCATGGGGAGCAGTGTAAGTTTGAGATAAATTTGAGTAGGGACTGCTGTAATAGCTTATATACAATGAAATATTGCAGGGTTATGTAATAAAAAACAAACAAAAAAACAGAAAATAGAAGCATACATCAGGACCATACTTCTCCTCACCTAGGTGATTTTACCTTTTGCTGCCTGTAGGTTTCCTTGTGGCTGTATGTCCTGTAAGATTTGAGACTAAGAGGAACCCTGCATTTCCAAGAGGGAGGTGCCAAGAAGTCACAAGTCCATGTGGCCTCCTGACAATTTTAAATTCTGTATGTGGCATGTGTTAAATTTTTGTTAGATAGTGGTGCTCTAACCTGTTTATGTTCCCTCTGATAATACTGTTCTCACCTTGTCCTGGAAGAAAGACCCACACTGCCTTGCGTGTTGGCATAGCTCTCTGAGTGAGATTTATGCCTTCTTTTCTTGTGTTACTTTTGTGGATCAACTGGATCCTTTTAAGATTTCCACCCCCCATTCCCCCCCCATCCTTTTTTTATAGAGTAGATCTAGAGCAACTTTAATTCTACTGTTAAGCTATGACCCTTCTGGGACTTTACCAAATGCTCTTGATATTCAAAAATGCTTCTTCACCTTGACTGGCTGGAACTATAATGTTTCCCAGCTCTGCATAAACTCTGGGAACTGTTCAGCTGGTTTTGATATTTTTTGCCTGTCCATGGCCAGGCTTACTCTTACCCATACAGAGCTTGTTATTTAGTGGCAGGCTTTCGAGGCAGATTTCTGGAAAAATTTTCTGCATATTTCCCTTCTTTCTGGTAGTAGTTTCATAAATCCCAGCTTCCTCCATCTTCTCAAACTGATATCTAGTTCCTTAGTTCACTATCTGTCCATGCTCTGTTTAGTTAACCCTTTCTGTGTTACAGTCTTGAAAATGATTGTCTGGAAAGCTGGGGCAAGAGCAGGTCCTCCCTCATTTGTTTTCCTTTTCTCAGGGATCATAGCCCTTTGCTGGCTTTATTGCCATGTCCTAAAACAGTTGTTTCACATCATTTGTCCAGTTTTTTAGTTATTTATGGTGGTAGGACAAATTTATTACCTAATCATTATTGTTTGATTAAAAATTTTAATTCAATATTTCCTCGTCAAAAGTAAGTTGTCTACTCTTTCATTTTTTTTAGTAGTTGCCATATATCTTGCAACATAAATTCTTGATTTATAAAATATAGTATAAATTTATTGTTTTATCACTTTATGAACAAGGCCAGAAACTTGAGACATTTTATTTAGCTTCCCTTTGATTTTGTGCTATTTTTTAAAAATCAATATAGTGGGGTCTCTTATTTATTTATTTTTTACACTGATCATGCCATGAATTCATAAAGAATGGATTCCAGCAGCTAAGACTCCTTTCCATTGATTCTCATAAGGTGTGCTTCTCTGGGTGGAGCAGGCTGACCCTTTGGTCGAACCCAGGTACCTTTCTCTTTGGCTTCCTTGGTTTTCTGATCATTTCCTTCACACTTTTCAGGAAGCTATCTTGGCTCTTAGAGTGCTTAATATCTTCAATATGTCCATTTATTCTCTTGGCATGAATCTTGTTCTTAATTTGTTTGTTTACAGCAGCGCCCACCGCATGCTGGGTGATATTGTAGACTCTTCCAGTTTTGTCATGGTAACATTGCGAGATGCTCCTTTCTGAACAGCGCCTATGCCCTCAATGTCTACAATATCACCGTCCTTGTAGATTGGCATGGATGTGGCAAGAGAACAACACCATGTTTTTTTAAAAGGCCTAAAGAACCTATACCAAGTGCCTTTCCTCTTTCCCTTTGTTTAAGTCATTTTGGCGAATTACTGGAGGATGGTGGTTACAGCTGAAAAGTGTGCTGTTTTTGTTCTGTGTTTTAAATTCTCTTTCATCCTCTTATATTTTTGTTCTCTCCCTTTCTCTCCATAAATATATATATGAAGACATATATATTTAAAAAATTTTTAAATTAAATTAAAATTCACAATATATAAATAAGGACATATTTTTTTAATTTTAAAATTTTATTTAGAAAATTAACTTTAATGGTGACATTGATCAATAAGAGTACATAAGTTTCAGGCAAATATTTCTATAGCATTTGAACTGTTGATTATGTTGTATACCCATCACCCAAAGTCAGATCATTTTCTGTCATTTTATATTGGTCTCTCTTTATACCCTTCCCCCCACTAGCTCCCCTGTCCCCCTCTCCCACCTCCCTTTTCCCCTGGTAACTGTTTCACTTTTATCTATGTGAAGACATATTTCTAATACAGCCAATTTTTATTTAGATTTCCATACATATATATTTATCCTTTACATTTGTTCTTATTCATTTTATCATTTCCATGCTTTTATCAACTATTATTATTTTCCCTGAAAACCCTATATTGGTATCTCTTTTCATATAGATCTATTGAAACATAATTGTATTAACTTTCATTTATTTAAGCATGTTTTTATTTCACTTTTATTTTTGAGTAAATATTTGGCTGGATATAAAATTTTGGTCTGGCAGTTACTTTCTTTCAACATTTTGTACATTTTTTTGGCTTTTTATTTTTGTTGGAAAGTCAGCTTTTAAATTTATTGTTAGCTCTTTGAAGGTAATGCATGCCATTTCTCTTGGTTTTAAAATTTGCTATATGTTTTTTATTTTCTACAGTTTTTCTATGGCATGCCGAGATATGGTTTTCCTTGCATTTATTCTGCTTGGGAATTTCAGGGCATCTTATATCTGTGGCTTAGTATTTGTCATTAGTTTTAGAAAATTTTTGATCATTAGGTGTTGAAATATTGCTTTAGCTCCATTTTTTTATTCCTTTTTTGCTGAAACTTCAAGGTGTATTAGACATTTTTACCCCAGTCCCAAATGTTTCTTAAGTAGTGTTCTAGATTATTCATAGTTTTCCTTTTTTGTCCTCAGTCTGGTGTGTTCTTTTAATCTTTAGTGCCTTTCATTGAATTATAATTTGTAGAGACAATTTGATTTGGGGATGATGACTCTTTCTCCTGAATTTACTTTTGCTTTCTTTTGGCAGGGAGGGTAAGAGAAGCCACTGAAATGGGAACAAGGACTGAGCTGATCTGAAGCTGGAATTTAGACTTTTTGCATACTCACTTTAGACGTAGGTTGTAGTCCATTGGTTTCTCCCACCTGAAGACCTTCATTACTTTAACATGTGTTCCTTCTCCTTAGACATAAGTTTTGTCTCTCCAAAACTAGTGGAAATGCTGAGTGCTCTGCTGAGTTTCTCAGCCTCTAAGCTGAAGCTTTCAAACTGGTTAACGCTTTCAGGTAAAAAGAGGTCAGTAACAAACACCCCACATTTCTGAACTTCCTTATTCTTCTAGAATTGTGTTCCCTTAAGTGTTTGCGTTAGTAGCTCTCTACTGCCTTCAAAGAGATAATTTTTATTGTTATTTTTGTTCTTCAGGTTATCCTTAGTGGCTTATTAGTCCTGAATAACTAGTTCATCATTTTCTGGAAAAGGTGATTCCTTATGGTTTGGAATTAGAAGAGTCCTTAATCTTTTGGAATTAGAACATGCGTTCCTCACCAACTAGAAAGTGTGCTGCAAGACGTCTTGACTGCTTATCAGTTGTTCTTGTTGGCTATACTTTTTCTGGCCTCAGAGCCATTGCGTTGGCTGTTTCCTCTACCTGGAATTCTCTGTTGTTTCTCTTCATCTGACAAACTCACACAGATCTTGCAGGTCTTAATTTAAACATCATTTCGCCTCCTAGCCTTAGGTTAGATTCCTTCGTATTTTTCTTACAGTTATGTGCACATTTAGATTTATTAAGTTAATTATAATTTAATGTCTGTCTTACCCAGACAGAAAGTCAATCTGCTTTTCCAGGCTGTGCTAGCACAATGCCTGTCACATAATAGATGCTCTCAAAATAAATGGAATCTGCACTGGCATGCTTTAAGCTGGATTAATATTTCCCCAAATACATTCCATGAGAAAATAGTTCCAAGGTCAAACAACATTCGGGAACATCTCATAGTATATCTGCCTCTTGGAAAGTCACATTGGGTATCAGCATATTAAAAATTCTTAGAAATTCCATAGCAAAGAAAACAGCTTAACTTTGTTCTTAAATTTAACACTTAAAAAAGATCTAAATATTTATTCTGCAGAATGCATTTCAACATAATTTCATTAGTTAATTTTTAGAAAAACTAAGAGTTAAACTTCATCCAACAATGAGTCAATATATTACAAATTCTAAATAAGTGAAATTAAAATCAAAGAGGCTTAAAAGGCATCTCCATGGAAACAATATTTACAACACCGGAGTTCAGCTGGTATGGACAAAGATTTTCTGTTTACAGTTACTACAATTTATATAGCTTCACAAATGACAAGAAACAGGGACGTTTTAAGCTCTGGTCTCAAGGTACTGTTGTTGTGAGCTGGGATACTATATACTGAACTGACTGTTTCAGTCACAGGTGATTCTTCTGCAGTAATGCAGACCTAGCAAATATGTTGCATTTCCCAGATTTGTGCTCATAGTTAACTAGTTTTGGCAGCAAAGACAAAATGATATGAGAAATAAAGTGAGATGCAGGCAGCATTTGACTAATAAATGAAACTATTTTCTTTTCAGAGAATTCCCAGTTGGTATTTGTAAATTGAAAATTGTTTCATCATTAAGCAAGTAATAACTAATTTACATTTACTCCTCCTGGCTTTCCCTCTTCTTTTGCTCTTCCTCTGGCTCCTTTTTTAATTTGATGAATTTGGAAATAATCACTAGAAAAACACTATGATTATACCCAACATCTGTGTAGCTGTTCCTTCTGTAGTACTTCAGCTATTTTTCTCCTCCTTTGAAATATATTTTCCCCTTAAGATTCTATGTTAAATCCCTTCCCCTGCCTTCTACTTCCCTCTCTTGTTTCTCTCAATCATCATGGTTCTTTTATTCTTTATCCTAAAAATATCATTGACTTCTTTCAGAAATTGTGGTACTTATAATGCATCATGGAAATGTGGGAGATATGAAATGATTGAAGCATAGTTGTGCCAGCAAAATCTAGCTGAGCACCAATAAAAACTGTAATGGAATTAATTTGAGCTTCACACTTTTTCCATTAGCTCTCATTTGCCATAGAATATATTCTATAGAATTCATAACTACATCTTGCTTTATGATGTCATATGCTTTTTCTTCACTATTACCCAATGCTTGCTGGATATTGTCTCATCCAGACTCAATTCTATTAAGTATTCTATCAAGTATGGTCATGAAGAATTTGAGATACAGGGATCCACACAATGGCACTATTTATCATCTGTCTGGGTGATTTTCAAATCTCTGTGTCTTCATCCATGACTACTGGACTTCAACCTAAAATACCTTTTGAATATGTTTTCATGATAATTCTAATAATATTTCAAATTCATTATGTTCAAAACTTAAATGACTGTCCATATTTCTAGCTTAGTACTTGTGATATGATGGGCACTCAAAAGTTCCAGTTCTTTTTCTTCTTGCATTAAATTTGCTTGTTCTCATAATTCTCTCCAACTTTTATTTGTGTGAATGATACTACATTCTTAGTCAGCTACCTTAAAAAAATCCAGCATCTTTCTTCTAGTTTATATTTTTCTCCTATTTTTTGTTTAATATATATTTACCTCTTATGTTTTTAAGATCTTATGTTAGAGAACACAATTATGCTCTTCATAAGTTAGCAGTCTAAGACAAATACAGTTGACCCTTGAACAGCATGGTTTTAACGGCATGGGTCCACTTACCACATGGATTTTTCCAGTAAATACAGTTAGCCCTTTGGCTCTGGGGCTTCACATCCTCAGATTCAACCAACTTGAAATAAAAACAGTATTTTTGCATTCTCAACCACAATAGATCGAAAAGAATTCTCAATATGCAGTCAGTTAAATTTGCGAATACAAAGGGTCGGCTGTTGAGTTAAAAGTTATACACGGATTCTTGACTGTGCAGGGTCAGTTCAACTCCAGGTTGTTCAAGGGTCATCTGTACATGGTAAGGGTTGGGTGGTACAGGAGCACAGGACACTAACCCAGCTTTGAGGAGTCATGGAAAATTATCCAGAAAAGATGACAGTATCCTGGTTTGTGAAACACTAATTTAGAATTATCCCTCAGAAAGTGAGGGGGGTAAATGGTGGCAGGAAGATTTCAGGAATTAGAAGCAAATGTGTTAAGTGAACGCACCTCACTCTGTTTTAAGATGGGCAGAATTCTAGGAGATGAACATGGGAGTTCACAGGTCATATTTTATATTTTTATTTTTTTAAATATTTTATTTATTGCTTTTAGAGAGGGGGAGGTGGAGAGAGAGAGAAAGGCAATGGAGGAGGAGTGGAAAACACTCAATTCATAGTTGCTTCTCATATTTGCCTTGACCGAGCAAGCCTGGGGTTTTGAACCAGGAACCTCAGTATTCCAGGTCTACACTTTATCCACTGCGCCACAACAGGTCAGGTAAGATTTTTTTTTTTTTTTGCAGTATTCCAGGTCTACACTTTATCCACTGCACCACAACAGGTCAGGTAAGATTTTTTTTTTTTGACAGGGACAGATAGAGTATCAGAGAGAAGGACAGATAGGGACAGGCAGACTGGAAGGGAGAGAAATGAGAAGCTTCAATTCTTTGTTGCGGATCCTTAATTGTTCATTGATTGCATTCTCATATGTGCCTTAACTGGGGCTACGGCAGAGTAAGTGACCCTTTGCTGAAGCCAGTGACCTTGAGCTCAAACCAGCAACCTTTGGGCTCAAGCCAGTGACCATGGCGTCATGTTTATGATTCCATGCTCAAGCCAGTGACCCCAAGCTCAATCTGATGAACCCATACTCAAGCTGGTGACCTTGGGTTTTGAACCTGGATCCTCTGCATCCAGTTCAATGCTCTATCTACTGAGACACCACCTGGGCAGGCAGGCAAGATGGTCTTTCTAAAGTACCAAGTAGAAGGGTACACATCTCAAGGGCAAAGTATTAGTGAATGGTTGATGTTTGGCAGGATTGTGTGACTGGTTCTGGTCAATGAGCCATAAGGGAGGGTAACAGTAAAAAGACATTGACTGTGCTACATTTTAGTCTTTCTTTCCATGCAATATAATGTCCAGAATTGGGTTCTTTCAGATGGTGCAGCTGCAGTGTAAGGAAAACCAAGGAGCTTGTGTTGCTGAATTACCATACACATATCAGTTACCCTGTGGGGTTGTTTTGACCTGGAGCAGCCAGCCCTGCTGAGATTTTGGGGTCATTTGTTACCACAGAAGGGTATTGGCTGTTTTGATTAATTTATTCATTCATAGAAAATCTTTCCTTCCTTATACCCAACTAAGGTTGCCACCCCTTTTCAACCATCATCACGTAATTCATAGCAATTATTACTACATAAAACTATCTTTCATTTGCTTACTATTTATAATTCTTTTCTAGAATATGAGTTCTGAAAAGCAGTGACCTGTTCTTTCTTTCACCTTTGTAATCTAGAGTCTGGGATAGTTTTACAGAAAAATTAAGCAAAGGGAACAAGACTCACTCTACCATTTTTGAACTGTTTATTGAAAAAGAAATTTTAATTTATATCTTACATATTATGCTCATGGAAGGAGAGAATAGAAGGTATGCTAATGATTTCAGTCAGAGGAAGAGAGGTATGAGCACCTATTTGGGTATGAAGATAACAATAAGGGAGCTAAGAATTCAATTAATTTGAATCATTGCTGTTGTCATTACTGATTTCACACCTTGAGATAGTAATAATTTATGGTGGTAGATTTGAGGACTTCTCCCAGTATTTTATGGTTTGTGTGTATGTCTTTGAGATGGCCCTTTTGTTATTTTTTTTTTATTAATTTTAATGGGGTGACATTAATAAATCAGGGTACATATGTTCAAAGAAAACATCTCCAGGTTATCTTATCATTCAATTATGTTGCATACCCATCACCCAAAGTCAAATTGTCCTCTGTCACCTTTTATCTGGTTTTCTTTGTGCCCCTCCCCTCCCCCCTCTCCCTATCTCTCCTCCCTTCCCCCACCCCGTAACCACCACACTCTTGTCCATATTTGTTCACACAAATACATATTTATTTCTGATCTCTGTGGTGCTAGGACTTCTGCCCCTATTGTTCTTATTGATTTTCCTAAATTAAGATATAAACTTACAATGACAAATAACAATGTCATATCTAGAGATCAGATGATGCTAAATAAAGAAATGCCCTAGTTTCTAATTCATGAACCATGAAATTGGGAGCAAAATATGAGGTCACTAAGCAAAACAAATTAGTGACATTGCCAATGACCACTATAGCAGCATGATTAATACTCTGAAACAGTAAGACTATAAAAAATGTTAAGATATGGCCATTAAAGTCTACCAAACTTAGAATTTTCTTACTGGTATATTGTCAGTGATTAAGAAGTATTTTACTAGATTTCCTGGCTGAACATGTTTATGGGGTTGGGCTTTACCTCTATCCTCTCTGCCATGGTCATGAGAAGAATGTGGCTTGGCTATTCAACTGGACCAATGAGGGTGAGAACCAAAAGTTGGTTTATATTCAAATTTCAGCTTTGAATTAAACCAGCCAATCCCCAAGTCCTAGTTTGTGGATATAGGAGTGGTTATATATATGGTTATATATATTTTAAGCCAATCAATTTTTAGAATGACTTTTTATACAGCATTACTGTGACAATAGATATCTAATAAAAGAGAAACAGAGAAGTCATAAGAAGAGAAAGGAGTAAGAGGCAAGGTTTTGGCCATCCTTTCTTTGGGGGAATGAAATCTTGTAATGGGGAAAGGCAGGTAAAAGTAGCAGGTATGTTTGTGTGACTCCAAAACTTTCAGACGAATGCTTCACTTTCTCATGTGCATCCTAGAAAGATTGCAAGTCTTAGAGAAGTTGTCTGGTGCAGTGCAACATCTAGCCTGGTGCAGGGGCGATAAAATGTTGTGGTCCTAAGATTGCTGTTTATGTCACTCTCAGCTTAAATGTGACATGGCAGAGATAAAAAATTTTCATATTTCCCAGGGTAGATAGTTTTGAGAACATTGGTGGACATAAAAAGGCTTAAGGCATGAACAAAGAGATTTCACAGTAATAGTAGAGTATGATGGACCACAAGTTTCAGAAATAGGTTTTAGTACAATGGCCACTGAAGCCAGAAGAAACCTCCCACATATCAATAACTACTGGCTACTGTGGATACCTTGTAACCAGATAAGATTGAAAACAGCTTAGTCTAGTGAGAACTGAAAGAACAGCAAAAGGAGAAGAAGCTCCCTATCCCTGCTGCCTCATGTATTCACATGCTCAATGCCTATAAATCACCCTGAGAAAGGGAAGAAGATTATCAATTCTATTGAAAGAGGTTCAGAACCTGACATAACTTAAGTCAAAAGATATCTTTATTAAATTATAAAAAATTATTCTTCTCTGCCATCATCAGGAATTTGAACACTAGAGTAATATAAGGTTAAATTATAATGAAAAAACACTTATTTTTTGAAAATTTTAATTATAGCTCATATTTTGGCTTTAGTATATCATTAATTATTATCATTATTTTTGCTATTGGAAGGATCATCTAGTCAAATTCTTTCCATAATCCCAGAATCCTTTTAAACACCACAAGAGACAAAGTATTTACTATCTTGTTCCATTTTTGTTTAGCTATGAACATTAGAGAGGCACATAGAGAACTAAAATTTTTCTTGCAGCTCATAGCTGTAATCTTATAGAGTTACACAGAAATTTCTATTCTCTCTTCTTTGTGACAGATGGCTTTATCTCATACATGAAAGACACAAAGAACTGACTGTAAAATTTATAATTTATCCGTACACTTCATTATGATTCTCATATTCAATTATAGTTCACACATTATCAAATGAAAGCATCAAAATTGAGAATTGCCACAAGTTGGAACAGTGGGTTTAAAAGCTATATGCAAATGACAGGATTGGGAAGCATCAGCCTGGAAGAAGTTTATATAAAAAATACCAGGGGACCCTGCCAAGTAGCTCAGTTGGCTGGAGGGTTGTCCCAACAAACCAAAGTTGCAGGTTCAATCCCTGGTTAGGGCACATACAAGAAGCAACCAATGAATGCATAACTAAGGGGAACAACAAATTGATGTTTCTTTCTCTCTCAAATCAATAAATAAAAAACAGAAGTAAAAAATACCTGGGGATTTAAAAGATTAATATGATATTGAAAGAGCAATCAGTTTATGCTGCCTTAATGGAAAGGCAAGTGTCCCACATGGAAAAATTGTTTCAGTGTTTTCTGTGTTGGTAGTATCATACACTAATCATCTTAATATCCCATCTTTATTCTTGACTCTTCATCCTCCATATCTAATCAAGTACCAACTTCTATTATATTCACTGCCCTAACAACACTTCCATTAGTCCTTTCTCTCCACTTCCACTGCTGCTGCGTTTGCATTACCATTTTTCATTTGGGAGTCCAACTGTATGTAGTCTTCATGTTAGTCCCTTTTCTCTTGTTTTCTAGTTTGAATAAGAATAATCTTCTTAAAAAACCAATATGACCTTGTCATGTTTATTCTTTTCTTTTTAAAAATTTTAAAAGATTTTATTTATTTCAGAGAGGAGTGGGGCAGAGACAGTGGGGTGAGGAGCAAGAAGCATCAACTCCCATATGTCTCTTGACCAGGTAAGCTTGGGGTTTCAAACTGGCGACCTTAGCCTTCCAGGTCCACACTTTATCTACTGCGCCACCACAGGTCAGACATTGTGTTTATTCTAAAGAACATCGAATGTACTTTTACCACAAAGAATCCAAATTTCTTCACACCTCTTATGGTATGAGTTTCTTGCTGCATTGAGTACAATTTTAGTGATTAAAGGTATATATTTTCCATTCATGGCTTCTTAAACTCAAGCCCACTACTCCATGGAACTCAAAAAAAGGGTGATATTTTTCAATATCAAAGGAAAATCTGGCTGTGCTGGAGTTATTAAATCACAAATTAAATGTTGACTTCAGGTTGAGGCCTGGATAGATTTTTAGGGACAATTTTGATTTTACCTGATTTCTTAACAACTTCCTAATAAAACTTGTTTTTACTGTCACATGTGAGATAATAATGCCACTGTTCTCTCATTTTATTTTAATTGTTTTTTAAGATATAAAAAATTTATATTACTATAATAATTAGGACAACAATTATCTCTCTGATAATTTAAGATAATTATCAGAGAGATAATTATCTTAATTTTTAAAATAGTTTGACAAGTGTTGGTGCCTTAAGATGAGCTCTTTGAGAACTAGACTGAAGCTAGCAATAAGGATGAAGGGAAGGTGGAGTCTACTTTATGTAATATAATAAAAATTTTAGAGTTGCAGTTGAGAAGACTTGTTGAACAGAAATTTCTGCTTGCAGAAAATACAGTTATTTGTTACTTCAGCATAGCTCTACATATATTGACTAATGTAACTATTTTAAATTTATACATTAAGTATATAATGAGTATGGAAAAGAAAAGCTTTAGAGAGAAAATGGGCAACTCAAAATTAAGTTTTCCTCTCACAAGTTAATACCAAAAACATATAGCAAATGTAACTTCTAGAGCAACTTGATCAATAATTTAACAATAATTGTTTCAATATCAAATGCCAAAGTTTAAAATTTTGGTTGCTGAAATTTTGTAATAATTATTTTAATGTTTTATAATAATATTTTACATTTATTGTATCAAAGAATGTAATCTATCATGGTTTATATCATGGTGATATTTATTTTTGGCCAAATATTAATTTTAACACTTTATTACTTAAAATCCAGCCAAAATGTGTATTCAGTCTCTGCCTTAGCCATATCAGCCTCTCCACCTCAATTACCATCTATATTCTAAAATACATTTTCTTCAAAGATAGGACTTAATATTTATCTTGGTAATAGGTAAATATATATGTATGTACATGTTTAGAGGTATAAAAGAGAAATTAATTGATGGCTGTGGCATTTTACTGTGTGCTAGATGCTGATTGAATGCTTTCTGTATAGTTTACTCTTCACAATAAATTTATGCAGTAGATATTATTTTTATTTTGCAAAGAAGTGAACTGAAGTTAAGAGAAGTTAAGCCATAATGGTCAATCATGCACGTTTTGCACTTGGGTTGAATTCAGAATCCACAACTTTTTAGTAGTAGGATTTGGGAAAGTTATTTAATGTGTCTAAACTTAAATTTTATCTGTATAATGTGGAGGTTTAACCGCATCAAAATTGTAGAATTATTATAGGAGATTAAATAAAATAATCTATGTAAAGCAGTTAACATTCTACTTGGCATTTAGCAAGCACTCTCTAAAAGTATTTATATTTCCCTTTTCTTTTTAACTTTTGCCCAAATCCCCCAGAGCTGGTGAGATGGCTTACATTCCTACCTAGTTTATTCTGTATCTAAACTCCAGGCCTTTTTTTGTATTATGCACCTCTGCTGATTACATGTGCTTCCAATAACACGTAAGGAGGTGGAGACTTAAACAAAAATTATCAGATAGCTCAATAATCTCTTTATTAGTTTATGCTATTAAAGTTATTATTCTTTTCGGTCAGCATATTACCTCATCCTCTTCTAGCAAGAGCATATCACTTTCCTTTGCAGACCCCTCTTGTCTCATTACCCATTACATTTAGTTGGAGGAGGTTACCAATTTCAGCATCTGAGCCCCATAGCCAAAGACCTGAGCACAAGATCTGTCATAGGATTGTATTCTTCTAGTTTCAATGATGATTCTGACAGGTAGACCTGAGACTCAAACTGAGGTACTAAAATAGAGTCCGACTTCATCTTTGATGTTGGACTGCTGACAAGCTTTTAAGCTTCCATTCCTCCCTCATCTTTTCTGCCTCACATCCGGGCAAGCTAATAAGGAAGAACTGTGCTTCTCATTTGGTGCTGCTGTAGGAGTCAAATCCCACAAGCCCCTGCCAAAGCATGAGCCGCCTCACTGCCCCACGTCCTAATCATAATAAAAGCCTCAAGCCAGTCTCCTTTTCTGGCTCTCTCACGTCATTTTTTGACCAGCTTGGAAAGGGTGTCCTGCTGTTCCCAGAAATTCTCACTATGTAAGTAATAAGCATTTTTCATACTCTCATTCTGTGTGTGAGGAGTCATCAGTGTTGACATTTGATCCAAACTTCAGGTAAGGATCCATCCTGCTTCCAAAGAGTGGCGGTAACAGATACAGATATAAAGTGGGTTTCTCATTCCACTTAGATTGTGATATCTAGTGATGTGACTCCTAGCTGCCAATTGCCATATGTCCTATAGTGGACAGGTCACAGAAAGCAGAACCAACATCCAGAGAGAACCTGGAGAGTCAGTGAGAGTCTTGTTGTCACTGTTTAAGTCCTAGGTTCCAACCCCAACTTCCCAGTTACATGAACCAATGAATCCCCCTTTGTGACCTATTCTATTCTGTTGTTTTCAGTAACTTCCAATAAAAAGGATCCTGAGTTATAAAGAAAACTTTGTTTGGAAAAAATATATATTTTAATTTTTTAAATTAAAAAAATTTTCAATTATAGTTTACATTTAGTATCGTTTTATATTCATTTCAGGTGTACAGTATAGTGGTTACACAATCATATGCTTCACAAATTACATGATATTTCAAGTACCCAACTGGCACCATACAGAGTTATTAGAATATTATGAACTATATTTTCTTTGCTGTATTTTACATCTCCATGACTATTTTGTAATCACCAATCTGTACTTCTCATTCCTTCACTTTGGAAATATATCTTAATAGGTTCTAGGGGAAAAAAATGAGACTCCCTTAAGGCCCTGAAGAAAGTTTTAGAAAAGAAGGCTGAATTTCTCTCTATGTGATGAGGCAGGTATGTCATATATATATATATATATATATATATATATATATATATATATATATATATATATATGGCATGAAGAAGAGAGATGAGAGAAGTATGCCACTTAGGGAAATGCCAAGAGAGGGATCCCTGGTGACAGGGCGGATGAAGAGTCCTTGGGGAAAGGAATGTCTAGCAAGAAGTTTAAAATTGCTGTGATTCCTTCTCATTATTCCTGACCTTCAGCAGGTGTTTTATCCTCATTAATGCTTTGATGTAGATTTTGTGGAAACGGATGTGGCGGCTGTTGAATTTCACACTTGGTTTGCTGAAGAGCAAAACACGGACTCCACCTATGAGAATGCAGAGAATGAATGATTTTGTTCACAGAAACCGAGGGACTGCTTTGGGCTTACATGGTCTGTAGATCAGGGGAGAAACTTCTGGGGCCAATTTTATTTAGAGCCTAAGGGGTGAGGTATTTCATGCTGACACCAAAGTTATATATAGTTTATGGTGGATAAGAATGGATCTAGTTTGTCACAGCATTTTTGGAATAAGTCATTGTGAAAACTGCAAACTTTGAAACAAATCTTATGGATTTCATTTAGTAATTTATTTTTTCTATGCACTAATTAATAATGTGATGGCTTGCAAAAGTTCATTTTCTTTATGTGTCTAATTTATGTCTATATCATAGCCTAGGTATTAGTAAAAACTCACTCATTATATTCTCAAAATTGATTTAAATAATACAGTACTGGCAAAAAAATATAACAGATTCAAAAGAAAAGTCTATAATTTTAATTTTCTTGTAATTCATTTCTATTGACTAAATTAAGGTCTCATTAACTTCATTTTGCCATAATTTTGCTAAGTAGAATATCATAGAATATGTATTGACTCAGTATGTATGAATATTTCAAATATCCGTATAAAGAACTTTTCAATGTTTACTGTATAGAGAAATCATATTAATTATGTGGGTTTATTTATTAAGTGAGAGGTGAAGAGGTGGGGTGGGGGAAGAAAGACAGATTTCCATATGCACTTGGATTGGAATCCAGCTGACTCCTACAGGGTGAACCCTCTGCTCAACTGGGCTGCTTCTCCGTTGCTTGGCAACTGAGCTACTTCAGTGCCTGGGGCCAAATTGCTCAGACCATTCCAGCCATAGCTGCAGGAGGGGAGGAGAGAGAGAGAGACATGAAGAGAGAAAAGGAGAGAGAGAGAGGTGGAGAAGTGGATGGTCACTTCTCTTGTGTGCCCTGACCAGGAATTGAACCTGGGACTTTCACATGCTGGGCCAACACCCTACTGCTGAGCCAATCGGCTAGGGCCTTATGTAGGGTTTTAAATAAATATTTTTATTTTTAAAAAACATACCTTATAAACAAATGAAACTATTAAAATTCCAGAGTTCCCTTAATTTTTCAACAGAGAATTGAGGTCTAGAGAAACTGAGTGGCTTGCTAAAACCACATATGTGATACTGAAACAAGAACAGGGTATATTTGACTTGTGGTCAAGTCCTTTTATCGCCATGCTTTTCCCCATGTATAAAAATGAAGGCAAGCCCAGGCCAGGTGGCTCTGTGTGTAAAGCATTGTCCCAGTGCACTGAGGTCATAGGTTTGATCTCAGGTCAAGGTACCTATGAGAAGCAATCAATGAATACACAACTAAAAAGGTGGAGCAACTAAGTGGGACAACGAGTTGATGCTTCACTCTCTGTCTTCCTTTCTCTGCACAACCCCCTTCCTCCTGCTCTCAATCAATGGGAGAAAATAATGATGAAAATGGGCTAATTTCTATGGTTCTTTCTCCTCTAATATTTTTCATTTTTTTAAAAAATGTGAGGTTTGGGTAATTTCTACATTTGTACCAAAACTTCTAAGAAACTGAGAACAGGTAATTACTTCTCACAACATGGAACTGAACTGTGTATTATACATACCAGCTTTCAACATGTTTGTACAATCAAGGAGACTTCACACATCACACAGCTTTTAGTCACTTCATTGCCTATCATTAAATAGAATACTTTCTCGTGTTACTACCACCTAACATTATCCAGCACTTTGTGGACGATACTACATTTTAGAAATAAATGGTTTCATCGTAAGAAGGAGTACAGTACCTATGAAATCAGCTGAACAATCAAGCTGCATGTATTATTTAAAGCCTGTTGTATGTGTAACATGGTGCCAGAGGTTAAACTGGATAAAATGGAAATAAATGAGACATGGAACTCATATTCAACAGGGAGGAGCCAGCTTCTTTTATTTTTCTCTAGGGTAAAAATTTTTTTTAATTAGACTTGTTGGGATGATATTGGTTAAAAAAATTATATAGGTTTCAAGTATACAATTCTAAGATGCATCATCTGTATATTATAATGTGTGTTTACAACCCAAAGTAAAATCGTTTTCTATCATCATATATTTCATTCACTCTACCCTTTATTATATACCTGTCCCCCTTCCTTCTAATAACCACCATATTGTTATCTGTGTCTATGAGTTCTTGTTTATTTTTCTTGTTTTTTCATTTGTTGCTTTCAGTTTTATATACTACATATGAGTGTAATTATATGGTTTTTACCTTTTTCTGTCTGACTTAATTAACTTAGCATAATATTCTCAAGGTCCATGTATGTTATTGCAAATGGCAGTATTTCATCTTTTATGGTTGAATGGTATCCCATTGTATATATGTGTCCCATCTTTCTTCTCCAATCATCCATGAAAGAACATTTCATTCCATTGTATATATGTGTCACATCTTTTTTCTCCAATCATCCATGAAAGGCCACTTCAGTTTCCATCTCTTGGCCACTGTGAATAATGCTGCAATGAACATAGGGGTGCATATATCTTTGCAAATAAATATTTTCAAAATTTAAGGGTAGATACCCTGAAGTGGTGTTGCAGGGTCACATGGTAACTCTAGTCTTAATTTTTTGAGGAACCTCCATACTGTTTTCCATAGCAGCTGTACTATTTTGATAAATAAAAGAACACTAACATTTACCAAATGGGATACAAGCTGTGCAATACCGCAACATTTCTTAAACTTGCTATGATAGTGGTCCTTTGGGGTATGTACTATAATTGTTGATTTTAAAGTTTTTTTATTTTATTCACTTCAGAGAGGAGACACAGAGTGAGAGAGAGAGAGAGAGAGAGAGAGAGAGAGAGAGAGAGAGAGAGAGGAGGAGCTGGAAGCATCAACTCCCATATGTGCCTTGACCAGACCAGTGCAGGGCCCTGAACCGGCGACCTCAGTGTTCCCAGGTCGACGCTTTATCCACTGCGCCACCACAGGTCAGGCTAATTGTTGATTTTAGAACCTTGTGCTCATATCTCCGAATCTATTCTCTGAAGCAGTGGTCTTGGAATCTGTGTTTTTAATGTGTGTCAGGTGATTTTTCTTAATAGGAAAATTTTGAAAACAATGTTTTACATAAATACAACCTTACATGCAGGTGTTATTTTTATTTCCTATCTCACACAGAGGTTATAGAGGTCAATTTACTTGTTCAAAGTCACAGAACCATGTGGGGGTGGCAGAGATAGAACTTGACTCTATAGCCTGAGCACTCAAACTTTTATCTGACCCATATGTGATAATCCATATTAACTGAAACTAATTGCTGAGGAAACTAATGAAACTCCACGTGCCATATATATGTTTATAAATTTTATAATATTAGATTTTTGAATTTCTCATATCTGAATTACAGGGTATACCCATAAACAAAACCTCATGACAGTTCCCATCTCAACATCTTTCTCCCTTATTATCAGAAGAAGTCTAATATATATGTAATACATACTCATAGTTGCTATTATGTAACAGATCTCAAAAACTAAGAACAAATTGATTTAGTTTGGTTGCACCAGGAAAGATAGGTTTGGCCACTTGCAGAAAAAATGTCTCATCATCTTATAGAATGGGCGTGGTGAGGCTAGGTCAACTGACTGGCTCAAGAGTCAATCAGTGATGATGCTGTGAGGAGGTAAATAGGTAAACAGTCTGAAGCAGAAATATGTTTTATTGGTAATGATAAGTAATTTCTGAAAGTAAAAATGTGAGTTGTTGGGCAGATAAAATATATTATGCTCACTTTGTTAAAGATGGCGCTGCCCACATGGAAGTTCATTGATATTAATGTGTAATGGAGAACAGGCTGTGGGCAGGCCAGATCATTATAGCCTAAGGCTTAGCTTTAAGAGTAAGCTTTTCCCCACACCCTTGACTGATTGGATGATGTAGGGTGGTGCGCTCTCCTGAGGAATCCCATTATGCCTCAGATGGGTGACTTTGTATCAGAGACTTCCTTGTTTGTATAATTGGATTAAAGGTTTTGATTCTACAGTATAAAGTGGGGCAGGCCAGGAGCTTGCTCTCGCTCTCAGTTCCGAGGTTAGTATTAGAAAGGAGAGCAGATTAAGGCCACATGGAGGCCCGGAGAAGCAGCCAAGATGGCAGAGTGCTAAGGAAGAAGCCAGTTTGTGCAGAGTTTGTGTAAAGAGAAAGAGATGGGAAACAGAGGTGAATAAGGCTGGTAAGATAGAAACCTTTTGATTCTAGGAAACTCGGAAAAGTCAGTAGCTTTGTGAGCACTGAATGAGTGGGTTTTGGAGCCCAGTGTGTGTTTTTACTTGCCCGCCGGGTGCAAGCTAGAATTAAAGCTGATGGATCACCAGTTCTTGGCTCCGTTGTTTCATTACCGACTGTTTGAATCCAATGTGAACCTGCATGGGCCAGGCGGCTCTGATGGTGACCTTGGCCATGACTACTGGCCTTACATGAGTGAACAATATTTTTCTTTCTTTCTTTTTTTTTTTACAGGGACAGAGAGAGGGATAGACAGACAGGAATGGAGAGAGATGAGAAGCATCATCATTAGTTTTTCATTGCTGTTGCGAAACCATAGTTGTTCGTTAATTGCTTTCTCACATGTGCCTTGACTGTGGGCCTTCAGCAGACCGATCAACCCCTTGCTGGAGCCAGCGACCTTGGGTCCAAGCTGACGAGCTTTTAGTCAAGCCAGATGGTCCGCGCTCCAACTGGCAAACTCGGGGTCTCGAACCTGGGTCTTCTGCATCCCAGTCTGACGCTCTACCCACTGTGACACCGCCTGGTCAGGCATGAGTGAACAATCTTTAGCAATAAAAAAGTTAAAGGTAAGAAGAATTTACCGCCCAGGAAAAAAATAGAAAATCTGTTTACAAATAACTCCAAAGCAGAAGTTGTTGCTCTCTAAAAATAGGTTGTGGAAGCATCAATGAGGAGTCAGCGTTTGCCACACCTGCAGCTGGAATGCTGCTATCGCTGGTCAGATCTGCTCTTCCTCACTTCCCAGTGGCATATCTCTGTACTCATAAGGGACAGTGGGATCCTTGAATGATCAAAGGATGTTGGCTTGGGGAAGTCATGAGATCAATAAGCAAGCTTTGGGTGCTATAGTTGACCACACAATTAGAGTGCGTCAACAGATTAAGCCAGCAGAAAATAGAGCAGCAAAATAACCACATCAGTACATCATCCACTGTGTGGGTAAATCATATCAGTTAAGGGCAGTATTACAAGATTCCACACATGCCTATTTAAGAAGAATATTTTCCCATTTGGGGACTCTTATTTTATTTTCTATCAGTTTTATATATAAGTTACATACATATATTCTTTTCCTTCTATATTCTGACTTGAACTTGCTTGCTAGGCTCTTTTCTTAGTATCTGGGGGGAGCTTGTTGTAGAAAAGTATGACTTCTTCATGATTCCTGTATGTCCAGAAAACTGATTAAACAAAGAATGATATGGTATTAAATAATAAAGTAGTCAGAATTATACCTAAAGTATAAATATAAGGCTTAATGGGGACTCATTCATCAATTATCATTTATAGGAAAAGAATGTAAGAAATAATAGCATATCAGATTTAAAATTTGATATAGATTTATTTGTTATTTCACTATCATGCCTGATTATAATATTTTGGAATTCGTACTTTGAATTAATTGCTATTCTAAAAAAAGAATACTATTAAAAACAAAACAGCTTTTCTGCTTTCTTTAAAGAGATAATGTTTATAATATACAGTTTTCATGGAACTATTGTATTCATGATTTTTCTGTAGATTATAATTTCTTTTAAAAATGATATCTTATACTTGTCTCTCTTAGTAGAACTTGCAACAGAGACTTGTCCCAAATTATGTGCATAATAAGGTTTTCTGATGGTAATGCAGATCACCCTGGCTAAGCATTTGATTGTGAGCATCTTAAACATACTGTATTTCTTTCATGGATTTATCATGTCATTTTGAATATGTAAATGTTTCACTCAGCAAACTGGGAAAGAAAACGCAGTAGCTTTATTCTTACATTATGATTGCATATTAATAGAAAGGTGAAAGATGGGTGATCACCTCCAGCTACAGAGCATCACTTCCTTCTCAAGATTTCAGGACCCATTTTAGGAAGAAGAGATGTATGAACTGAAATGTTGGTTCCTCCATATTATGCAATGTTCTTTAAGATGTGGGTTGGATGGAACTTTATAACACTAAATTTGGAAGCAGTTTGGGGAAATTTATCTATGATGCATGTCAGTGGTTCAGCTCTTAGCTTCATTTAACCTACCAAACCCACACGGGTAATTTAAAGAGTTTGCCTAACATTCTACTTTTAGAGTTCATGAGCCAAGGCAATGGAGCTATGAATCATCATTTAGTTTTTCTTTAATTTTTGAGAACGCTTTGTTCCTCCAAATAAAAACCACTCTTCAGAAGGATAATTTCTCTGACAAATAATACTAAGTGCACACATTTAGTAGTTTTCTATCATTTTGCTATTTTAAATCATTACCCTGAAAACCCAGCACAAATCCTGCCAGAGTGAGGGCAATGAGAACCGGCTAGAGAGTCTGGGAAAATACCACTCAGAGATTTGAGAAGCTGTCAGGAATGCGTAGAAGGAATAAGACAATTTTCACCTTATTTTTCTAAAATGACACTTAAGGCAAAAGGAACAAGAAAAAAATTCTGATCTTGATACAGTATTGTGATGGTCACAATTTCTTATTTTCAAGTAGAAAATAATTCTGTAATCATTGTTTGTTGGGCAGATAAAATATATTATGCTCACTCTGTTAAAGATGGCGCTGCCCACATGCAAATTTTAAGAGTATGCTTTTCCCCACACCCTTGACTGATTGGATGATGTGGGGTAGTGCACTCTCATGAGGAATCTTCCCATTATGCCTCAGATAAGTGACTTTGTATCAGAGACTTCCTTGTTTGTAGATTGGATTAAAGGTTTGGATTTCTATACTATGAAGTGGGGCAGACCGGGAGCTTGCTCTCTCTCTCTCTTTTGGTTCCTGAGGTTAGCATTAGAGAGGAGAGCAGATTAAGGCCATGTGGAAGAGGGAGAAGCCAGTTTGAGTAGAGTTTGTGCTGGAGAAGGAGATGGGGAACAGAAGTGAATAAGGCTCGTGAGCTAGAAACCTTGGATTCTAGGAAACTTGGATAAATCAGTAGCTTTGTGAGCACTGAGTGAGTGGGTTTTGGGCCAGTGTGTGTTTTTGCTTGCCTGCTGGGTGCAAGCTAGAATTAAAGCTGATGGCTCACCAGTTCTTGGCTCTGTTGTTTCATTGCCGACTGTTCGAATCTAATGTGAACCTGAACTGGCCAGGCGGTTCTAATAATGGCCGCGACCACTGGCTTTACATTGTTCCATTTAGGAAATCAACATTTGAGAGGAAAAGAAGGCTTGGGATCTTCAGATGCATCGTATAAAAAGTGTACTTGCAGGCATATTTATGGGCAGCATTTTACAGTACTTTATGAATCTGTGTCTTCCAATCATCTTGGTTTTAAGGACCTGAGGGAAAGTTTACTAATTTCCCTGGAACATGAGCAGCAATTTTAAAATATTAATGTATTAAACACCTTCATGATGATAGAGCATAAAGGTTCAGAACACTGGCTGTGGAGACAGGCTGCCTGGAGCTGAATACCTAAACCTTTATAACCTCATCTGTAAACCAAGATTCTTACTAGAGCCTAGTTTCTAAAGATTTTATGAAGATGTATTGAGTTCTTAGCAAAGCTTTTGGCAAATAGTAAGTGTTCATGCATGTGTTGTAGCCCATTTTTCAAGCCAGGAAGTAGGATTACGTGGGTGGTCCCTGGTAACAAAGATGTCCCCTGTAGTTTGTGTTTCCATTTGCTTCTCTCTTGCTCATCATTAGCTCAGGGAGCGGCACAGAAAGCCACAGCAGAGATTACCAGAGATACCTTTTAGAGATAGAAATGAATTCAGAGATATCAGAGTGCTGTTTTTGTGTGTCAGTAACCACAAACACTGCTATTGTCTGTATCGAAATAGGTAACATCACCTAAACTCCCCAGTCATTAAATTATACAATTAGAAGAACTGCTGAACATACTTTTAACAAACTAGAAAAGAACTTTATATAAGAGTTAGAAGAGCTCGAACTTAAATACCCAGCTCCAGTAATGTGATTCTAAATATAGCTCGTTTTCTTGCAATCTGCACGGCTCATCTTCCAACATGAAGATTAGCATGTGCTTACAGCCATAAAATTGGCAGATATTTAATTTATAGTAACTGTTTTTTTAATTTAAATGTGAGATTTAATAGACTAGATAAAATGTAACAGTTATGTATAAAAAAATTAATTGAGTCTGTTGTAATTCATTCAAATAATGTCCACAATATAGGATAAATGGGATGTAAATCTTCAACAATTTTTCACTTTGTCTTCTTTAGTAGTTGCACAATTCTTCAGAGCAATCAGTTTTATTATAGCATAGTCCTTATTTAACAGACATACCTACTTAAGACATACCCCATGTAGAAGATACCATAGAAGATAATTGAAAGCCTGTGTTATGATAGATGTTGAGACCTATTCAATTTGATTCCTTAAGTACCAGAAAAATATTATAAATTAATTCCCTAAACCAAATTTAAAAGGATACTTCTTAATTCAGACCCATCTTGCTAGATTTTGGCTTCCCCTGTACTTATTAAGTAAAAATCAAACATGCTTTTAAAATTGCTATAGAAGATATTTTTGGTGTCCCACGTCACAGCTCCTCAGCCACTCTCTGAGTTTAGTCTGGGCTGGGCAGAATTCTATGATGTCCCCCAAGTTTACAGTCCCTGATATTCATATACGTTTTTCCAGTTATTCAATTACATACCAGTTTGGATGTTGCTGTGAAGGGATTCTTCAGATGCATTTGAAATCTGAATCAGTTGACCTTAAAATAGGGAGATTTTCAACCTTTATCATATGAACCTTATAAAAACAGAGTTTTCTCTACTGGTAGAAGAAAAGAAAGCCAGAGAGATGTACTCCTACTGGCCTGGAAGAAAGCAAACATTCATTTGGTACATTATCAGAGAGGAGGGGAGAACACAGGCAAAGGAAATGTGGATGGCTCTAAGAACCAAGAATAGTCTCCATCTGACAGCTAGTAGGAAAACATGGACTTTAGTCTTACAACCACAAGGAAGTGCATTTTGCTAACAACCAGTGAGCTTGGAAGGGAATCCTGATTACAGATGAGAACTACAGCCTCGGCCAACACCTTGATTTTATTCCAGAGAGACTCTGAGAAGATAATGTAGATATGCCTGGACTTCTGGCCTTCAGAAACTGTGAACTAATAAATAGCTGTTGTTCTAAACTGCTGTTTATGGTAATTTATTATACAGCAATAGAAAACTAGTACATGGCTTTAACTGCTGCAGACAGTTCTGTGTGAGCTCAGACTCACTTCTCACTGAAAGCATCCTACCCCAGGGTCTCCTCCAGTGCAGTAGAAGCTTTCTTGACACTATGGAATCACAGCTTGGAAGTATGAAGGAGTTGATACTCTGAGGAACCACTAATCCAGTGGGAGCTAGAATCAGTAGATGAAAGTTCCAGCCTACTGCTCTTCAAGTGGAATTCCATGTTTCACAGACATCCTGCTGGAATGGAATCCTTGAAGCCTAAAACAGTAACCTCAACAACTCACCATTTCATTAAGTTCATTAAGTTTTATGTCTTATTTTTCCCTCCACAATAAATTCACCTGTATGCAGATTCTTATCGCAGACTTTGTTTCCAGGGAATTCAAACTAAGAGAGTTACAAGCCCTTTAGATGAGCCAGATAAGAAGCGAGTAAATCTTACCCTCTCTGGTATAATGTCCTTAAAATATTACCAAGAGATATAGTACTCAAAGTAAAAAGAAAATATCTCCTGAGCAAATTAGAAAAAGAGTTAAGGGTCAAAATTGGGTGATTGTGTGAAATATCTCAGAACTGCATGTGTGATCACTTGTGTGAATATCTAAACCAGTGATGATAATAATTTCTTTCATTTGAAGGATGCTCCATATTTATAAAGGACTTTCCTGTATATTATCTCTTTTAATTCCCAGAACAATGTAGATTTTAAAAAAAATGCTGGCATGGCAACAGTGAACTACTTGGATACCAGATGAAATACTTCAAGGGGCCAAAGGGAGGCAACCGTCCCAGACAGCAGGCCAAAAGACTAAAGCCCTGTTGCCAGCCTTACTCAGATATTTATTAGCCAGCACAAATAACTCAGGGAAACAGACAGCAAAAGTTTTCAGAGAGTTAAGTAAAGTGCAAGGAACATGCTGACTCCTAATCTCTGTTCCGAGAGCCTAAACATTTTCTGCTTCTAAATCGTATCCTGCTCTTTCGCTGTTTCCAGCCTCTACTGTTTTCAGTATGGGGTCAGAGAGGCCCCTGGACTCTCATCCACTCAGGGCTTTCACCCTAGGGCACTTTGCTGTCTCTAATTGTTTACCCTAACTCTGCAAGTACACATAGCATATTACTACAAAGTGCTCCAAATCTTGACCATTCTATAGCTTGGAAGGTATATAAAATTACTTTTGGTCCTGGCTGAGTAACTTAGTTTTTTAGAATCTTGTCGTGATATGCCAAGGTTATGGGTTAGATTCCCCATCAGGGCACATACATGAATCAACCAATGAATGCATAAATCGGTGTTTTTCTCTCCCTTCCTCTCTCTCTAAAATTAATTAAAAAATAAATTTTAAAAGTTGTTTTTGGCCTGACCAGGTGGTGAAACAGTGGATAAAGCATTGGACTGGGATGCAGAGGACCCAAGTTTGAAACCCCGAAGTCTCTAGCTTGAGTACGGGCTCATCCGGCTTGAGCGTAGGCTCACCAGCTTAAGCTAAGGGTTGCTGACTTGAGTGTGGGATCATAGACATGACCCCATGGTCACTGACTTGAGCCCAAAGGTGGCTGGCTTAAATCCCAAGGTCACTGGCTTGAGCAGAGGCTCATTCGGTCAGCTGTACCCCGCCCCTCCATCAAGGCATATATGAGAAAGCAATCAATGAACAACTGAGGTGCCTCAACAAACAATTGATGCTTTTCATCTCTCTCCCTTCCTGACTGTCTGTCGCTATCTGACCCTCTCTCTATCTCTGTCACAAAAGAAAAATTGTTTTTCAGCAATAGATATCATGCAGTTATTAATTTGGGATTTTCTTCTTAAGATTTAATAATGTCTTTCAAGAAATATAATTTATATAATTTTTCATTTCACAATTATTTCATGTTCCAACACAGGTCAATTTTTTGTTATGTAGCCTGTCAATTCTATAATTGTTAAAAAAAATATTAATAGGTAGAAGCACCATTTAACAGGGGAAAGTTATAACATTCTTTTGTTGGTAAACTGTTTCCTTAATATTTATCTCATAGTTTGATTTGCTGATATTTACTCAATCATTTTTAAGAAATTAGTTTATTTTTCTGTGTAATTTCTATTTGGAATAGTTAGTCTTTAGAACTATGAGTTTAAAACAATTCCTAGGCCTTAAATTCTCTGTATTCTGAAGCTTTGTTATTATTTTCAAAATGAATTCTGTCTGATTATATTTTGTGAAAGTGACCTAATGAAACCCATGAAATCTCTTCGGGGAAATTAGACATTTCTGTTTCTATAGTATGTTTCCAAATTTCTCCTGCATAGTTCTTTGTTGGGAGATTTTTTTTTTTAACTTTTGATAGTCATTTCCTGCTGCTTTTTCAAATCTCAAAGAGTAGTCCTCTGTTCGAGGTATCACAATTGGTTGTTACAGAAAAGTTTTTCATGTTACAATTGGATCATTATTAGTTCAGGCAGGTAAGAGGGGCAAAGAAAATGGAACTCAAACCAAAATCTTTAATGAGGAAAAATATAAGGAACTATGTAGAATTGGCTCCAAGTTTTCAATTATGTTTCAGTTATGTTTCCCTATAAGCCATCATCATTCTTTGGGAACATGTAAAATATATTTTAGAATAAACCTTTTTACCTTTATTATGATATTTTTATTCCAGAAATTCTGATTATTTTTTCTCAACTACTTTTTCATGATTTAACCTTCACTAGTATTAACAAAATAACTAATTTTGAAGATAATGTTGGTTTATATTTTTACTTTTTTAAATAATGATCCAATCCATAGTAATATATCCATAATTGCCCTAGACAATGGAAGGTTACTTTTGCAGATTTTCATGGTTAGATTGGCAGTCCCCTTTCCTACTCTTGCATTTATAATAAGGCAGAGTTGTCTAAACTACAACTGTGACTATGGCATTCCCGGGCAGCCAGCAGTTACCCTGCCTCATAACTGATTGATCATAAACCTGGGGGAGCTCTTGTCAGAACCTGGGCTCTAAGCACCTTAATACTGTATCTCACTAATAAATGAATCATGTGCATCCCCAGGCCTATTGCTGATGAGCAAGTGGTCATTTTCTCATGATCTGTGATCAATTTAGCTGCCTAAATAATTTACATATAGGATTTCTCCTCTTCTTTATGTGATATTATGTGTCACTTTATGCTCATACAAATATTTTTTGTGTAGCTAGGTTCAGATAGATAAGTCAGCGTACCTCTTTGTGGTTATCAATCAGTGTACTTATAAAATAAGCCTATTTTATTACTCTAAACAATAGATATTTGTATAGAATCCACTGAAGACATAAGAAATATTCTCCATGTCCCTCTGTAAGCAATAATTATTAAAGTCAATCCTGCACTTCTGAGGATGGTGGTAGTGTGAGAATTACTAAAATGAAAGGGGGGTAAAGGCCGAAATTAATCTGAAAATTAGAAAAATAGCTTCATTTAACACTGAAATATATACCATTATTGCCATGTCCAAATGTTAGGTTAGGTAGTTAGTTAGACATGATCCGGGACAGGCAAAGCAGGGGCAGGAATGAATTGCTCCCATGCATTCCTCTTTTCAGTAGCGGTAGATTAGTTTGACATGAGCCAGAACAGGCAAAGCAGGGGCAGGGATGAATTGCCTCCATGCATTCCTGGTATGCAGGATCTACCTCACCACCCCCAGACTGTTGGTCTCCAGTTCCCTGAGATGGTATCAGCCACATAGCAATACAATGAAGACAGATAAAGAAGAAGCTGGAGAGAAAAATAATGGGAATAGGAAAGTCCAGGAAGTAAATCCCATAAATACCTAAATTCTGTAACTAATCAGGGCACTCATTCTTGCCAGTGAGTTGCTCCCTCAGGCCTTCCCAAGTGTATTCCTACATAGCCAATCAACCCTTTCTTTGCTTACTGTACTTTGTCTCTTGATTGAATTCTTTCTCTCAAGCAAGACAAGAATCAAGGTTTTATTGTTTCACCAGTAACAAAAATGGGGCTCATCATTAGGGAACCTCAGCTCCTTAGAAAACCTAGTTTCAAGGGGTAAACTATTAAAGGCCCTTTCATTTGGAAGCTTGGACTTGGGTTGGGGCAATATTTGTAGAGTCCAGAAATTTACTTATCACATGTATTCTTCTCATTGTTATTTTTTTCTCTGTAAAGGGCATTATCTGCTGAAATGGCTTAACACAAACAAAGAACTTTAACACTTTTAGATCAGGCTACTTCAGTATCTTGACATTTCCTTTAAAATTTGTAGCCGTAATTATGGCTTTGTCAGCTAAGTAATCAACCAGGTAAAAGTTTAAGTATGAAGTTTTATCTGGCATGAGAAGATTAATGTGTGCTTTTCTAATAACTACATTTAGAAGGATGAATCTCCTCAGTAGTTCTATTTGCATATTGTGCAAATTCACGATTACATTTCCCAATTACCCCAGACACTGCTGTGTTGTTTCTCTTCTCTAGAGGGATTAATGTTTTAATCCTTGGCATTAATTATATTGTAAATTACTTAATAAAAGAAATCTTAAGAAGCATTTTATTATATAAGAATAGTAACAGTTTGGGGTTGCAGTGAACATCACTTTCTAGCTAAAACTAGCTCTCTTTACCCTACGTTTTGAAAAGAAACTTATTTCCTCCACCTTTTGTTAAGCATATGAGAATCTATTCACTGTGATTCCACAAATATTTAGTATTTGCTCTACAGCAGGTTTTAAGGATGCAAATGAATAAAACATGGTTTTTGTCCTCAATTAACTTAGAAGGGAGAAGATATTGACCATGTTGTTTGAGGTTCAAAGGAACGGGCATTTATTTCTGTGATATTTCTATTTAACCTTCATTGAGAAGGTTAGATTTTTAGCTACATCTTGAAGGATAAGTATGGGTTAGCCAGATGGGAAAGGAGAAAAGGTTTTTCCAGGTGGGAAAAGTGGTAGGATAGATAAAGCAAGCATGGTAGTTTTCAAAGAGAAGAGTGTGGAGGAAGAAGAGCTGTATTAGAAGAGCTCATTCCAATCTCTGTTAAATTTTTTATGTGTCTATAGGATAAATGGGGTAAGCAAATAATTTCTGAAAGCACTTCCAAGATAATTCTGAAATGAATCTTATCCCAGCTCATTCCCCATCTGGCCACCAATAGGTATGCTGTACATATTAGTTTCACACTCCTTTTCTGTCTTCTAACCCATGTGTAAAGCACAGAGGTGTGAAAGAATACCCTTGTTTTCAGTGTCAACATAAGAAACTTCTAAACTGTAAAGCCAGTATTCACAGCCACCATCACAGCTGCCTGGCCTGTGCAAGTTTGGGTATAATTTGGACAGACAGTAAAGAAACTATGGAACCAAAAACTGGTGCTCCGTTGTCCTTTATTCTAGACTTGTACTCAGCAAGTGAGTAAGAACACACATGGGGAAAACACTTCCTTTTCCATTCATGACTCCCAAAGCCACCGACTCATCTTAAGTTTCCCTAGAATCAAAGGTCCTCACTTCAACAGTCTTATTCACCTCATTCCCCATCTCTTTTTTCCTGCACAAACTGGCTTCTACTTCACCATTCTGCCATTTTGGCTGCCTCCTCCATGTGGCCTCCCTGCCCTGCTACAACATGAGCTCTTCGTCTCTACCAGAACGGAGTCACTCTCTCCCAAAATGACCTCCTAGTTCCTCCTTTTAAAACTTTTCGGCATAGCTTTTTAATCCACTCGTCCTCTGACAGACACTTGGCATATATACTATGGAATACTACTCAGCCATAAGAAATGATGACATAGGATCATTTACAACAAAATGGATGGACCTTGATAACATTATACAAAGTGAAATAAGTAAAACAGAAAAAAAACCCTGAAAACAGCATGATTTCATACATAGGTGGGACATAAAAGTGAGACTATGAGACATGGACAAGAGTGTGGTTGTTACAGGGTGGGGGGAGGGAAGAGAGGGTGGGAGAAGGGGGAGGAGAGGGGCACAAAGAAAACCAGATAGAAGGTGACAGAGGACAATTTAACTTTGGGTGATGGGTATGCAACATAATTGAATGATAAGATAACATGGAGATATTTTCTTTGAACATATGTACCCTGATTTATTAATGTCACCCCATTAAAATTTATAAAAGAAAAAAGAAAAAAACAAGAAAAAATGTTGAAATACATGGAAACAAATATGAAAAACTTTTCGGCACAAAAGCCTTCCCCCAACACACATTAGCATAACCAAGACCCTTCCTAAGCAAGAAGGGCAATTAGCTCTCTCATGTGAGAGCATCACCATATGAGAGCAGCAGCCATCTTTAATGAAGTGAGCATAAAATAGTTTATCTGCCCAAGACAAACCTATAAATATTTTTTATAAATTTGTTTGAACCAAACTATTGACAATTGCCAGGAAGCCAAGTCTCAAGGGATTGAGACAATGCTCTGGAAAATGGCAGTTTTACCACTTATTTTTTTAAAATTCTTTATTTATTCATTTTAGAGAGGAGACACAGGGTGAGAGAGAGAGAGATAGAGAAAGAGAGAAAGGCGGTAGGAGCTGGAAGCATCAACTCCCATATGTGCTTCGACCAGACCAGTGCAGTGTTTTGAACTGGCGACCTCAGTGTTCCCAGGTCGACGTTTTATCCACTGCGCCACCCCAGGTCAGGCTACCACTTATTTTTTATATCAGTATCATGGAATTGAGTGGTGATAGATTAGGGAGGTGGGAGAAAGCAAAGTGGTGTGTGTGTGTGTAAGTGTGTGTGTGTGTGTGTGTAATCTCTGCAATTGTCCTAAGGGGCGCAGGAGAAGAAGATGACCCTTACATTTCAAATGCATGTTATCAGGTATGTTATTGTAGATGCAAAAGACAATAGACAGGCTTGATTAAGGTAAGCATTGACCTTTGTTAGAGAAAAATATCTCCCTAAGACATGACTACGCACCATGAACTGCTTAATTTTAGACTATCCTGTGTGGTTCCTTTAGGTATCTGAGTTTGCAAGGCCATTGTGCAGGGCTCACTTCAGCTTGTCAGGCTTAGTCTGTGGCCCTATCTTTCTTTTTTTTTGTCCATAGTAGGATACTGATCAGACTCTAGATCTAAAATGTAATATAGATAGGTTAAAATGTTGGAATATAAGGCTGAATACTTATATTAGGCTTTATGAATGGTCTTATTATAATATAAGATGTTCAGATTTTTAATAATATGTTTAATGGGGAGTTTGCCAATTATCAATTGTCACATAATAAACAATACCAAAAATTTATGGACTAGAATAATAATCATTTATTAACATAAGCCAAAGGGTTTGCCAGTTGGTAATGCTGCTCAGGGCTAGGCTCTACTGAACTTGGCTGGACTTGCTCATTGGTGTGTGTTTAACTGGATAGGATGGTCTTTCTCACATGTCTGGTAGTTGACTGGCTGTTAGCTGGAGTAAAAGAGGTTATTGAGCCAAGTATCTCCTATTATCCATTAAATCAGCTTTGGCTTAATAACAGATGGTATTGGGCAAACAAGTGTGTTAGGCTTGCTCACTTGTACTTTTCCTGATTGGTGCATGAGCACGGGGCAGCACCACGTGTATACAGTCTATATAAGGCTGCAGGTGCTTGTCCTCAGGGCTGCAGATTGTAGATTGTGGATTGCCTGCTGCCATTGGGAGGGGCCATTTTTTTTTTTTACTATTGTTTACCAGAGAAGGGATTTTTTTTTTTTTTTGCCTGGCTTGTTTGCCTGTCAGCCCAGGGAGAGAGAGAGAAGCAGTTTTCCTTGTCTGCTTGCTTGTCCACCATTGTGAGACTCTAATAAATGGAATGGCCCACCATTTTTCAGCTCTGTAGTTTCTCTACTGTTTGCTCGAATCCATGTGAACCTGCGTGGCCATGGCCACCAGCCTTACAGATGGCGGCAGGGTTCTTAAGAGTGAGAGGAACTATACTTGTTAAGTGGACCAGCAACACCATCATATTGCAAAGGGGCCAAGGTATAGAGAATAATGGAGAACTGTGATCTTTCTTTTTCTTTTTTGAAATACATGAAAGAAAGGTATTTTAAAGTTTTGCAATAAATATTAGGATCAAATTTGTATTTAGAGTAATGATTTTAATAGCAGTGGGAAAAAGAAGAGGTAAAGCAGACTAAAAGCAAAATCAGCTGTTAGAAGACTTTTAACAATTGTACTGGGAAAATTTCTCCCATAAACATTCTGAGCATTTTCTCTACATGGTCACAGAGAAAGAAGATATTGACCTTGTTTATTTATTTTCTTTTTTACCCATCACCCCCAAGGAGATTTCTGCCATTGCCAGAAATCCATGTAAGGCAGCAGAGGGAGAAAAGGAAATGGCTGGGTGGGGCTGAATTGTGCTGAAAAAGATTTCTAGGGTAATTTTTCTCTGGTGATTTTCGAGAGGGTAGTGTGGTTGAAGTTGTGCTGTGAGAGTTGATAGGAGACAAAATAAAAAAGTATTATAAGTGTTGTCATGACAATATACCACCTTCATTGTATTCAAAACACATCAATGAAAAATGTAATGTGCCAGTTCTCTTTCATTTACCCTTTGAAATTCACTCTTTATCCTTCTTTACTCTGCCCTCTTCTCTACAAGGCTGACATAAGATGCACCATCTTATTCACTGGCTTCTGGCTGAGCAACAGAAACCTAACAGGACATCAGAAAAAATGAAGAAATAGCGATTGGAGTATTTATTCCCTCAGTCCACCAGCTAGTGAGCCCGTCAGCAAGCGGTCAAAGACAGACGATCATTCTCTACATTCTTGTTAAGAAATGCATTTATTGCCATCTCCATCCTTTTTTTCCCCAAACAAGTTAACTGTTATGGTTTTTAAAATGTATATTATCATATTTAATCCTTGCAACATCTCTTATGAGGATAGTCACTTTTTAAATATATAAATGTGGAAACTAAAGTTCAGAGAAAGATTGAGTTATCTAGCACCCAAGGTTTTACTTTCCCCCAAGGCTTTTAATAACTACTTTAGAATAGTCAATTTTTGGATCTAAAATTAATTTTTGATCCCTGTAAACTCTCAGAAGAATACACACACACACACACACACTCTCTCTCTCTCTCTCTCTCTCTCTCTCTCTCACACACACACACACACACACACACACACACACACACACATCAATTTAATATCTTCCCCAGTCTTTATTCAGAAGAATTATTGTTAAAATTATTCTTTTAACCTCCTGCCTACTATTTTTAAAGGGGAATTTAGGTAGGTAAAACAGAGACAGTAGCAAATTTCTCATTTTTTTTTTTAAAAAACCTCACTTTTCATTTTCCTCTTGACTACATGTACATAATTAAGACCACAAATCAAGCTTTCTTTTTTATTCCTTTCCTAACCTGTGTCATAATAAAGTTTTACTTATTTGGAAAAACTGTTCTTGTGACATCTAATTGTCAGAGAATCTCTTAACTTGTATGGAAATGCTTATACAAATTCATATAAGCATCATCTGAAACATACAGAAAAACACAGAAGTTCTATATTTAGTTTTTGAGAAAAATTTCAAAACAAATGCTTTACAAGTCACACACATATACGTAAGGCCATCTATTCTCTTCACTTTGTAATTTATAATGTCATTGATATCTATATCTTTCCTAATAAATGGTTAAATCTTTATTCAAATCTTTTCATTTCGCCACTCCAGACTAGTACTATATGCATTAACATTTGGGAAACTTAAAAGGTGAATTGAGTACAGATGTGGAATGGTTAATATTGATGTTTCAGGTACAACGTTCTATTAACCTCATGAATGGCATTAAAGCAGCAGAAAAATGGGTTTGAGCTGTTTCTTATCTTGTTACATACATTATTGGAGGATAAGACTGTTTAAAATGGACATCTCTCCCCCAACTTTCTGGCTGCCAACTGCTGAGACTGTCCTGTATATAAAGTTATATTTATTTAGTTAATCTGATATGAAATATATATTATTTTACCTATTTAAAATGGCCTAGAATGGTAATTGGTTTGCAAATGACTTCTAATTCTTTCAACAGAGATGGAAAGTGAATAGTTTTTCAAATTCTGGGAATTGGTTTCATTTCAATTAGTTCTGTTTCCAAATGCAAGTAGCATTCAAAATGGCACCACACAGTTTTGAAACAAAATGTCTCTTTAGATTAGCATCAGTGGCTAACTCTGTACAAGCGAGAATCAATGTCAAAGGAGGTCAATGTGCCATGCAAGCAGGTTCAAGCATGAGTGGTATAGAAAACTATTCTAAGTATAAATTACCAAGGAAGGGATGCGTTTTAAAATGATGTTTTATTTATGTAGTAATTACTGACTTCTTAATGCTACTAGTATTTAAATAATCACTTCTTGTTTTTCTAATTCCAGATCTTTGGGATAATCCTCTACTTTAGTTTCTTTATCTCAAACAGATTGTTACAAGCTGACCACTTCTCTGTTGGAGGAGAAGTAAATAGAAGACAAATTTTCCTAGCAGAAATTGGTTCGTAGCCTATTTGGTACCCAGTCAATTATAATATCATACATGTGGTATTTCCAGGAATTCTGCACTTCTGAGTTCCAGAATGAAGATGAAATACAGTAAAGTGACAACCAACTCTTGCTAAATGTGTTGCAGGTATAAGAAGAAAACCTTTGTTATCATAAGACACTGAGATTTTGGAGTTGTTTGTTAATGCAGCATAATCTACCCTATTCTGACCAATATGCTGAATATCTATGTTTTTTTCAACCACTTATATACTAATGACAATCAAATGTATATTGCTACCCTCATATATTGCTGGTGAGTATATAAAGTGATAATAGTCACTTGGTGAAGCAATTTGGCAGTGTTTTTTTTTTAAAAAGTCAACCATACTTCTATTAAACAACTCCAAAATTCTACTTCTCTATATTTACTTGAGGGAAATGAAAACATATGTTCATAAAACCTTTGGCAAATGCTCATACTAACCAAATAAATAGTAAAACGTCTTTTAACATGTGAATGGAGTAACAAAATTAGTGTATTTATAGGGTGGAATACTACTCAGCAATGAAGAGGAATTAATTATTAATACGTACAATAATATGAATAAGCCTCAAAGTCACTTTATTACATAAAAGAGGCCAGACACAGAAGTACACATATTGGCTGATTCTATTTATATGAAATGTCTAAAACTACTGAGACAGAATTCAGATCAGTATCTGCATGTGGTTGGAAATGGGAGTTTTCTAAAACTTAAATGTTACAAGGATTGCAGAGTTTCAAACCTTACTCAAAATGATTGAACTGAATATTTAAAATCTATAAGTGAATTTTTTTGTTTTTTAAATTTCACCTCAATAAGAGTAAAAAAATATATATCTAGCCCAAATTTCCCCTGATTTATAGGGGTATATATCTAAATACCTACTACATATATTTCTGTTCAACCCACAAACACTTAAAAATTATATAAAACTAAATCATGTATTTACTTTCTTTTGTTTATTAGCCATTTGATCCAATTTGGGGCTTTTATCTTGTCCAGCTTTCTGGCAGAGTGTTTTTAAAATAAAATTGGGCAGAGGAAATCATGAAGGAACAAAGAGGAGGCTGTGCCCTGGGGATAATAAAAGAGGAGAAAGGGTGAGAATGTCCCCAGGCCTGATTCCCAACCCTTAGGTTGGAGCCACCACCATACCTAACTCACTCCATTACTGCCACTTTCTTCTTTTTCTCTCCCCAAGACCCTGATCCTTCACCTCCCCTAGAAATTTATTTTAATCAGTACTTTCTTCCACTGTCATCTTAGTTGGAGAGACTGCATCCTAAAGAATAGAAGAAATTTAGTTCTTGGCCTTGGCCATGTTTTGGGGAGAGCAGAATCTGAGAGAAAACTGTAGACTATGACTATCATGTTAATAAAACTTAAGTAAATTTTATACAGTGAACAAACAGAAATTGATCAAATATTTCCATTTTTTCTTGGCATGGCAATCACTCTACATTTTATGTGTTATCCTGCCCCGCCAGTCAGCTAGTCAGGAGAGCCTACGACCAGGTGGGCAGTGATAGGAGAAGATGGTAAGTTTGATTCAGCTCTGAGCACAGGGGCTGGGTCCCAAAAATCCCACTGGCAATGTGGCTTTGGAGGCTACTCATGTATCTCCTCCTCTGTGCCTTCTTCCTGCCATCTTAAGTAGAAGTAATAAGTACAGGTCCTGGAGGATTGCCTTAAAAATGAAATAAGTAAAACTATGATAATATATACATGGGGAAGACAGAAAGTTTTCTCTAGGTGTTTCCTATTAAATATTCCCACTCTGAAATATCTGAGTGGGAGAAAAGAGTGCCCAATTTCTTAACATTCTTCTATTTAGTAAAATAAATTATATAAATTAAAAAATAATTTTCACCAAATTCAATAAGGCTGTTTTTATTTATAATAAAAAAATTGTGGGCTTGAAATATTTTATTTTTGTAAATAATATCTCATGAAATCTTACTCAAATGCTCTTTAGGAACAAAAGTCCTAACAAATTCATTCATTCAAGAAGTTTCTATTTGTTGAATTTTTGCCATGTGCCAGGAGTAATGTCAGGGGCTTGAGATCAATTGGTGAGAAAACAAATAGTCATTTTTTGCTCCCTCTAATAGTTCCTAGACTGTTTATAGCTTAGTAGAGGGACAAAGGTATTAATAAAACTATCTCACAACAAATGTAAAATAAAGTCTTATTAGAACTATGGAAAAGAAATTTGGTTTAATTAGGGAGAAAATCCTTGATGAAGTAAAATTTTTGATCTGAGATTTGTAGCATAAGGATATTAATTAAACAGATCAGACAAAGAAGGGAAGTGTGTTCTTGGGAAAAACAACAGCATTGCACAAGACTTGATATTGGGAGGGGTCAGAGCATATCTAAGAGACAAGCAAATGAGTCTTGAGTGGGGAAAGTGTGGAGTATGAGGTATGAAGTGAGTTGGAAAGGGATATGGAATCAATTATTTTTCTTTATTTTGCAGCAATAGAAAATCATTAACTTTAAGAAGGGTGACATGGTCAAATCTGTATTTTGAAAAGAAGGGCTAGACAATACAATACAACAAGAATAAATGATCCATAAATATTAAAAGAAAAGAAAGAAAATTGGTATTCTTTACTGATAATAGTGATAATTTACACAGAAATCAAAGGAATTGGTAGAGCAAGTATTTAATAGGAGAGTCAGAAATGATGGTAAGTCAGGATCAACAAAGAAAGGAAGTAGCATTCCTTCATAATAACAATAACAAACTAATAAATCAGAGATAAAAATTATTTAAAGTGACTTTAAAAGCTGCCAATTGTTAGAAATTATTCAAATAACATCCCCATTAAAATCTAAGCTTCCACATCTAAATTTTGTCTTGTTCACTGCTGTATCCTCAGGACCTAGAACACTGTATGGAACAAAGCAGATACTCAATAAATTCTTGTTGATGAGTTGAAAGAAGAAATTAACAAGACCTTTTGGAAAATATTTTAAAACTCTATAAAAGAACATAAAAATATCTGAATCAGTATAAATATATAAATTATGCTCCTAGATATACATTAAGTGTATATTAATGATATTAAAATATGTAAGTTATTCTTAAAAATTTTTATAAATTCAATTCAAACATCAATGATAAATTCAGCAGTTCTTTTGGAAGAACTTGGAAAACTTCTAATTATACCTCTAAATAACATGTATACTAGGGGTGCCCACACTTTTTCAGCTTGCGAGCTACTTATAAGATGACCAAGTCAAAATGATCTACCTACAATAAAAATGCAAAACATTAATTTATTGCTTTTATATTATCATTATTTAAGTTACTATTATTACTATTTAATATTGTGTATTCTTTCACTTTTCTCCTTCTCAGCTCTCTTTTCAGAGGAAAGTCAATGTCATAGTTTTTATGAACAGTCCGAAAAAGCCGCTCCACATTTCCCTTCTCTGGAATAGCAATAGCACACAGACAGATGAGGCAAACGCATTTAGAATATGACATAGTGAAAAAAATCCCCTCCCATTCTGTATGAAAGTGGTAGGTTTTAGGCTTCTTACTCGGACCAGCTATGGCACTCACTTTTATACCCTTTGTTGTATTTAGTTTAAATAAATTGAAGTCTAACTACGCAGCAATGTAACTGAACAAGTTAGCGTGGTTTAACGCGCATGCGTAGGGTGTCAAAAGTTCAGATGTCAGATTGGCTACACTGTATGTCAATCAAAAGAGAAATGTCTTTATAATGTCATGCGATCTACCCACACTTCCTTCACAATCGACCAGTAGATCGCGATCGACGTATTGAGCACCCCTGATGTACACATTTATTTTGCTTGAAATCAGTTTTAACAAGGAAGTCACTATAGATACCTTACTATGCATGATTAAACTCTCTAACATATACATTCCCTTTGTTCTCTTACTTCAAATTTTATTATTTATTGAAACTTCAAACAATATATTTTTAATTTTATTTCTTGTTTCTCCAACTTAATTACTAAAGACTCTCATTCACATAATATGACACTATTAGACCCTTCTAGTTTCTAACTTCTGTTCCCATAATACATATCTCCTTCTTTCTCTGAGATGTAACTACTGTGGCATTGTTACATTTAATTCTATTTTGCAATCAGAATGTCTTCAAATGCTTTCTCTATAGCTTTGTTTAAATAAATTCTAATCAGTTCATGGAATGGTACATGTAATAGAGCCAATGAATGAGCAAAAATCCAATATACAATATTTTCATTTTTAATACCATAAATATTGCTAAGAGGTACATATTCTTCATTATGAATCCAAAATGATGACTCCTGTGTCATTCAAAAGAGAATGTTCCCAGTAACAAAGTAAAGTGGATTATTTTTACACTTCAAACAGTTGTGTAATTTCATACGATGTTTTATTTTCTTGTACATTTTTTCCTTCACCCCTTGAAATCTATATATCTTTTTTATTATTGATTTTAAAAAAGAGTCTTTGCCTTATCCTCAAGTTTATATTACCTCTTAATCATAGTGCCATTGCATGGACTCTCCCTTTTTTGGGGACATTTCTCTTTCTTGGGACCATGTGATTACAGTCTAAAGAGGTTACTCTCAAACCCTGAGATTTTCCTGGGGCTTTCCGTTGCTGCTTCCTCAGTTGGGCCCACCATTTTCTGAATTGTTTTTTATGTTCTCCCTTGTTTTGTTGAATATACAGCTTCAAAATTGAGTGTGTGGGAGGTAAACTTTCTGAGTTATGACATGTAAGAAAACAATTTTATTCTGCTTATTGGCAAAACTGGTTCAACTGGAATATTGGAATCTGGCCAGTTAGATTAGTATTTCTTTCTGCAGTGGACTAGGGGAGTGGGAAACTTAGGGGTGTAAAGGAGATGCTTAAGAGAGAGTGGAAAGAGTCCCCTTCTCAGGTGTCAATAATCATCTATTCTTGGTGTCAAGTACTATGTCCTATTCATCATTCTAACCCTCACAGTGCCTTATACATTAGATGCTCAAATATGTCATAGTTTCTTAAAGTAGCTATTTAGTTAATATTATTGATCAGAACCAATGGCATTACTAGGTTCTGAAAGTGGATAGTCAAGCTGGCAACAAATTGGAATATCAGCACTTCTACAATTGTTTTATTTCTTTTTCTACAATGTATTTATTTGAGTGATAATTCTTAAAAAGAAAAAAAAGGAATTTTGGAAAAGAAACCTTCATAATTTTTTATTTGATTTATGCACTCATAGGCACTCATAAATGATATCTATCTTTACTAGGAGCCAGTTCATTAACAAGTCAAGTCAATCCTGATTTTTTTCCCCTTGGCCTGTTTTCCCATGTTCTCAGCCATGAAGGTTATTGCCTCTTATTTCACCATATTCTAATCTTGTGTCTTGGATTCAGTGCAGATTTTTATCTCCTTTCTGCTATTTTTTGTTGTTGTTGTTGTTCTGGCAGGATTTCCAATGATTAATTTGGGCAATTTCCCTCATGGCCATATGGAGGTCTCCTTTGGGGTAGCTTCCTGGCATTTATACCATTCTTCCTAGGATATGATGTAAAACTGAACTAAAGTCATTATGAAACTGTAATGTTCCATTGATAGCCACGGTAGGTTTCAAGTAGTTTTTTTAGTTAATATTCTTGTATGCATATATATGTGTGTGTGTGTGTGTGTGTGTGTGTGTGTGTGTGTGTATGTGTATATTTATATATATCTAATTATAATTTTGAAAGATTCCAGTAAAGACTCAAGCCTGTTTTATTCTCAGCTGAACTTGGATGAACCCTATATCATTCTTCTTTTGTAAAGGCATGACTGTAAGAGATTCAATGTGACAGTTAAAATTTTGTTGAATATGCCAGATATTAAGATTATAGTTCTTTTATTACTTTTCCATTGTAATGGACTCTTAGACAAGTCTTTTGTTTTGTTTCCATAAACATGATGGAACTCAAAATTTATCATGCTTTGTGGAGGGAAACTTCTTTCCAGGGAAGCATGAATCTAACAAGGCTGAAGGTACACTCTGCATTAGCCTGTTTAGAAAATGCAGTAAGCCTCTGGGATCCTCTTCAGGAGGAAAAACCTTTTGAAAAGATGACGTATAATGATCAACAAGAGCAGTTATTTCACATTGAAATGTGCTTTTGAGTAATATTATAGTTTACTTTCAGATTTGCACAATTGGATTTATTTCTACTTTTATAGAAAGTGATTTTTGCCACTCTCCAAATGTGATAGAGAATAATTTTTATTGTTTTAATTATTTTAATTAATTAATTTATTTTAGAGAAGAGAGACAGATAGAAAGAGAGAGAGAGAGAGAAGGGGCGGGAGCAGGAAGCATCAACTCCCATATGTGCCTTGACCTGGCAAGCCCAGGGTTTTGAACCGGCAACCTCAGCATTCCAGGTTGATGCTTGATCCACTGTACCACCACAGGTCAGGCTAAAGCATAATTTTTTAAAAGTTTTTAAAAACGTTGTTTTGAAATTGTTAAGGCAAACAAAAAGACATAAAGAAAATATTTTGTCTTTTGCCTGTATTCCGCTAAGAATATGTGGCAAAAGTATTGTCTTTTAAAGTCATTTAATACAATTCTTCCTTTATATGGTTATGCTGCTGACTTGACACAGGTTTTATTTTGTTGTTCTTTTTAAATTTATTTTTACTTTTTATAGACTACTTTTAATTTAGTTATATGTTTTAAATATGTAAACTGTTTTCAAGGTTCCAGTCAAACTATATAGTAAGATATACCTATTTCCCTCTCTTCCCATAATATGGCATTTTTCAGTTTTTCATGTATCTTTCTAGTGTTTTCTTTTTGTAAATATAAGCAAATTCACATATCTATTGGAATTTTCCTCCTTTCTTACACAGAATAGTATATTTTGTTATCTACTTTGCTTTTTTACTTAAAATATATCTTGGCAGTCACTTTAAATCAAAACATAGAAATCTTCCTCCTATTTATGGCTGCATAGTACTTCATTTAAAGATGTATGCTGGTTATTAGAATAGTGCTCTATTTATGGACAACCATGTTATTTCCAATATTTTGCTATTATAAATAATGACACCAATAAGTAACTTTGTGCAGGTGAAATTTTGCATACTTTCTAGTTAAGTAAAGAGAGTAACAAGAGTTGATACTGTGTACTGCTTACTCACTTGCTTGTGAAGGATTTCTAAGAAATGTTGATTTTAGACAATGCACTTGGCCAATTTAGGGACTTTGGCTTGCATCTAATGTCTTTGAAGTTGTCTTTTTCTCATTCATTACAACTCTTAACATCCAAATACAAGACCAAAAGGAGTCTAAGGGGATTTCTAAATATACTTTGAATAAATGATTTTGCCGTATCTGCTGACTTTAGAGTCACACTTGCTCTCACCCCAAAGAGCATTCACTTCAGTTGTACTAGGCTGATGGTTAAAAAAGCCTGATTGTTACTTCTAAGTACTTCAGGGTTCCCTTTCTTCTTTTTGCCATTCTGAAATTTGGATGTCCAGGTCGTTCAGAAGTGATTAGTCCCAGAGCAAAACCTCTAAACCTTCAATATGACACAAGAGGATAATGTGCCAAAGAAAGTACATTTAGTCCTATGGCTACTGCTATATTAACTTAGGCCAGTCAGTGCATTGTTTTTCTTATAAAGAAGACTATTTGGAAAATTACATTTAGATTGAAAATCAGCTAAGTGAACTTGTTGTCTCACAGTTGCAGGAAGACCACAAAGATAAATTTCCTCAATAGGATCAGACCCTCCTGTCTTAAAACGCACCGCCTTTTTGAATCTATAGACAAAATGCCCACAATTTTCTCCAAGTTCTTTGCCTATACTACAATTTCCTTTTAACTCAGGAAACATCAAAGTTTAATAAATTATTTTCTGATTACCTTAAAGGCTCAAGGCAAACTGGTTGAGTCAAATGGGTCTTTAAAATCTCAAATAAAATAATTTGTTATTAGAAGATGAGCTCTCAACAAAAACCATTTATTTTGTGCAGATGTAAAAGTCAAGGAGTGAATTTAAAAATTTGCACTTCCAAAGCTATCTGTTAGGAAAATATTTTGATTAAGAGAGGAAGTAAAGAAAACAAACAAAACAAAACAAAAAACAATTAAATTCATGGAGGTTTGTTTGAGATCGGAAAGAAATCATTTAGAGAGGAATCTGAAATAAAATTGCAGTAATAAATTTGTGCCTTCAGTGAAGAATTTGCCTTCATTCTAAATAGTTGCTTTTATTTTTAATGACACATCTTTATTTATGATAAGTTCAAAGTATATTGAATAGAGTATAGCTAGAAAGACTTATTGTTTTATTTCTTCCCTCCCTCCTTCCTCCCTTTCTCCCTTCCTCCCTTCCTTTCATCTTTCCTTCCTTCCTTCTTTTTCTTCTTTCCTTTCTTCCTTCTACAAATATTGATTGGGTGATTACCATGTGCCTTGCATTGTGCTATAATGGATCTCTCTATTTTTCCTCTTTCAGAAAATACTCTTGCCTTTATTGAGAAGAAATTATTATGTTTAATCTTATTAAAAGGGTATGAGTAAGTTGAAATTCTTAATACATAATGCACATATTATTTTATATATTTACCAGTTTTAAACACACATGCTTTCTACATAGGTCAGAAGGATTCTGGTATCAAATGTAAAGATAATGGATCTTTGCTGAAAATGTCACATCATTGGTAAAAGCCTTGATCTTCTTATGCATGTTTTACATTTCTTTAAAAATTCAGTGCTTTGGAATAGTGATTAAAAACATATTTTGAAATGTGTTTGGCACAAGACACTGAGTTTTTATCTGAAGTTTTATAAATAAGTGATCTATTTTTTCTAGCTTTTGAAAAAGCCAGTTTCATTTCTGATGAAACATCTCAAAGTTTTCTATCTCACTATCTGTGACATGAGTGAAAAAAAATATATTACCTGTCCCTACACTTCCATAATTTTGTTTTGGCTTCTGGTAGTTCATAATTTTGTGAAGCATTGATTTAACAATTTCCCTTTGTAGAACTAAGAATGATTTTTAATTTTTTAGTTGGAAAAAAAGAAATATTGTTAATTATGTTTTCTATTTTGAAAGTGTCCTATTTACTTTACTTAATTGCAATAGTTATTTGGTATGTGAAGCCACCAAAGCACCAGATGCTTGTAAAAATAAGTTGAGTGGCATTTAATTAAAGCTTATTTGAATTTTAGCATTTATGTCAACAGAGGATGCACTAAATAACAAGAGGTACCCTAAAAGAATGAACTGAGCAAACGTGTTTTTGGATTACACATAAAGTGAAATTCTTCTCTCATGTTTAACAATTTTGTATTCTGTTTAAGAAATAATAACTGATTACCAACTTTACACAAGATGTTCATTTGGGTGCTACTGAGAAAAAATCAGAAAGGTAAAATCTATTCAAGCCACTTTTAACAAACCAGGGAGAAAAAGAAATTGCAAAAGTAACTGTTATATACCATGAAATAGGCTGAGTACCAAAGAGTTACAAAGAGGGTGAAGGAATCGCTGGATGAAGAGAGACTTCCTGGATAGAAAGGCTTAAAGATGGGACCCTAAAAGGAGAAGTGTGTTCCATAAATTGATATATGTAGAGGGGTATTCCTCTTAAATTTTTTGAAATATAATTCAATAAATCAAATGTGAAGTATAAGAGTAAAATAAACATTTTAATATGGGCAAACATTTAAAATGTTTCCCATCTATGCTATCTTTCTGGAAAAAATTATTTAAGACTTTTTTCACTTCTTAGTGAGAAAGCATTTAATGTTTCATCATTAAATATGATGTTAGCTATAAGTTTGTTTGTTTGTTTTTTCCAGAGATCATCTTTATCAGGCTAAGAAAGTTTCCTTCTATTATCAGTTTTTAAGAGGTCATAAAAAGAAGTTGGATTTTTTCAAATAATTTTCAGTATTTATTGAGAGAGGATCAGATTATTTTATTCTTTGTCTATAAATGTGATTTACACTGATTAATTTTTGAATGTTGAGCAAAACTTGCATTCTCAGGATAGACCCTGCTTGGTACTGAGGTATTCTTCTTATACATTACTATGTTCACCACTTAACTTCAATGTGACTTATGTCATATATGTCCATATATGCCATAATATGATCATTTTTTATAAGTGTTTCTTATATGTTTGAAAAAAATGTTATTTTGTGCAAGTTGCTTGAAATATTCATGTATATTCAGTAGAGCATTTGTTAATCACACTGATGAAATCTTCCATATTCATTTATTTTTGAATATTTCTTTTCTTAATTTCTGAGAGAAATGAACTAAAATCTACCAATGTAGATTTGTTTACATTTCCTTATATTTATGTCAATTTTTACTTTCTTTATTTTGAAACCATCATGTTATAAATAAGATTGCTATATTTTACTGATGAAATTAACCATATTCTGATATTCGCCCTAACTCTAATAATGCATTTAAAGTCCATTTTATCTGATATTTTTATAGATATTGTACATTTCTTTTTTAGAATCCTTCAACTTTGTCTTGTTTTTGAAGTTTCGTTCTTCCAGATCTTTTGCAAATGTAAGTACATTTAAGAATTAGCTGGACAATTTCTATATAAAAATCTGGTTGAAACTTTGTGATTGAATTAAATTCATAGTTCAATTTAGAGACAATTGATATCTAACAATAATGAGTTTTGCAATTAAATAACATAGTATACCTCTGTTTTTATTTAGAACTTTTTCAATGTCTTTCATTACTATGCTGTAATTTTTAGCATATAGATCTTACATATATTTTCTTAATAATTCCATGTGATTGATAGTATTTTAACAAGCATTAAAAATTGCAATTTCTATTTTTAAAATTTTGAGACTATAACAATTCAATTCATTTTTGCATATTGATTTTGTATAATCTTACTACATTTACTTATTGAGTGTAATAATATTTTGTAGGTTTATTAAAATTTTTCTACATCTATTATCATATCTGGTAATAAAGACAGTTTATTCCTTTGGTTACAATCCACATGCCTTTTTATTTTTCTTGCCATATTTTATTAGATAGACCCTTAAGACTAATGTTGAATACAAGTGATATAAGCATACATTCTTATTTTATTCCTTATATTAATGCCTGACCAGGTGGTGGTGCAGTGGATAGAGTGTCAGACTGGAATGCAGAGGACCCAAGTTCGAAACCCTGAGGTTGCCAGCTTGAGCGCGGGCTCCTCTGATTTGAACAAGGCTCACCAACTTGAGTTCAAGGTTGCTGGCTTGAGCAAAGGGTCACTTGTTCTGCTGTAGCCCCCCAGTCAAGGCACATATGAGAAAGCAATCAATTAACAACTATGGTACCGCAACAAAGAATTGATGCTTCTCATCTCTCTCCCTTGCTGTTTGTCTGTCCTAATCTGTCCCTCTCTCTGTGTCTGTCACACACACACAAGAAAAGATAAGTACTCATTCTACAATCAGTAAGTGTAAGTTATTTATAGGATTTTTATTAATACCAGTTTATTGAGAGTTTTTATCATAAGTGGGTTGTTGGATTGGGTAGAATACTGCATATGTTAAGATGATTAAAAGGTTTTCTCTTTTATTCTGTTAAAATATACTGACAGATTTTTCAATTGTTAAATTAATATGTAATTCTGAGATAAGATCCCACTTGGTTTAATATATTGCCAAATTTTGAATTGTTATAATTTTGTAAATAATTTTTGTTTTTATTTTATAAAAGATATTGTTTTGTATATTTGTTGTACATTTATTGTCTTGTAATATTTCATCTGCTTTTGGTGTCAGGGGAAGCTGGCATTATAAAATGAGTTGAAAAATGCCCTCTCCTTTTGTATTATCCTTTGTGTTATTTATTTGTTAAAATCTCATTAACCAGTAGTTTTCTTTGTGAAAGCTTTTATAATTTTAATTTTTTAAATTGATATCAAGCTATTAGTTATTTGTTTTTGCTTGAGATTGTTTTGGTAAGATTTTAAAACTTATTTATTTTATGTAGATTTTAAATTTATTTTGATAAAGTTGTTTATAATATTTTCTTATCCTTTTGATGAATCTGTAGTGGCATTTTCTTTCTCATGCTTGATATCAATAATTTTTCATCTCTTTTTTTACTAACCAATTTTGGCAGATATTTTTAATTCAATTAAATATTTTAAAGTATTACTTTTATGTCCAATGAATTTCTTTATCTTTCTTATATTTTCTCTCTCATTGATTTCTGATCTTATTTGTATTATTTATTTCTTTACTTGCTTTGGGTTTAATTTGGCTTTCTTTTTCTCACTTATTAAGAAGAAAGCTTAAATAACCTATTTTGTACCTTGATCTCTAATATAATTGCATAATGCTGTAACTTTTCCTCTAAGTACTGCTTTAACAATGTCCAATACTTTTTGATATCTTGATTTTTCAGTTTTTCTCTAATGTGAATCAAGTTATGGAATTGAAATCTAAAATACCTTTAAAATTCTATGTATAATATAGTTGTTTCTAGGAATATTCTGAAATCATATTATAGGTAGGCTAGAGACCTGCTTATAGGTTCTTTTTTTTTTTTGATTTTGGAATCTACAGAAAAGCTTCTTTATATGGAATTTTCAATAATTTTATCCCAGGAATTACTTCTCTAGAATGAATTGAGGTTGGGAAGTTGGGAATTGTTCCCTTTAAATTTGTAATTTATTTCTCTACAACTTATGTTCTCCTTATTCTGATTTTCTCTTTCTTATTAGTGACTTATATTTCTCTCCTCTTAGCCTCTCATCTTTTTTTCTACTATTACTTGGGATACCAGCTGGGTAGATGCCAAAGATTCTATTATGCCACTTCTATGATTTGCTTTAATTATTGCTACTCTTCATTAGAGAAAATAAAAATCCTTGTTCTTAAGTATACTACATCTGATATTACCATTTTTTTTTGACATTGCATCTTTTTCTATATATTTTCTTTAATTAATTTATATCTTTATATTTAATGTAGATTTCTTGTGCTCTGGGCTATCTTTTGTCTGATAACAGCTGTTTCAAGTATTTTGTCCCATTTTTAGTTGTTTACATTAGGAGGGCGAGTCTATACTGTGTTATTCCATTATAGACAGAGTAGCAACATTATTCATATCTTTTTAATTTATTCTTTATTTGTCCTTACATTTTAAATGTTTCTTTGTAAGTTACATATAATTTCTCTCTTTAAAGAAATATATATAAACCTTCAGAGTAATTGCATTAAATTCTTAGAATGCTCATTGGAATTGTTTTATTTTCCACTTAATTGCCAACATAGAACTTGGCTAATTTGACAACATAGAACCATAGGACTTGGTAGAAATCCACTGACTGATATGTGGGACAACCTCACTCAGATGCATGTCCCAGATCCCAGGTCTGTTATCTAAAAAGAAAACTCAAATTGGCAGTGAAATGGTACTAGAAATGCTATTGTTGGGTCACTGGATATGATCTTAGAATTGTTTGTTTATTAAGTGTACCAGCCTCACCATATATATTATCTGCTTCTCTTAGGTCAGATACAGGACTCACATAGGACTGTGTCTGTTGAAAAGTCCTATGAAACCTATGAATAAATTCAGTTTCAAGGATCAGCATTATATAGTTGAGCTGATGATAAAACGCTAAAATTATTTGTTTAGTTGCTGAAGACTTATTGAATCAAATTCTTTTATTTTGTTTGTTTCCCTATTTTTAAAAATAAACTTACTCTCTTAATCTAAACATTCTAGTTTATACAAAAAATGCAGATTGCATGTGTAGATGACTTTCTTGTCAGAAACCTGCTGCCACCACCTTCTTTTTTCCTGCCAATTTGCTATGTATATTATGATTTGAACCTTCTTTGTAGGTTCCTGAGCCTGATCCATTACTCATGTCCTATTCTTGAGTCTCTACTGTCTAGGAAAACTTGATGGATTTCTTTCTGACAGAATGAATTATGCTATGCGTTTTTTTTCCTACTGTGTTGAGCTGATACTGGGGAAAAAATGTTAATATTTTCAAAGCTTATACCACAGGAAGATTGGGTTTTTAATACAAGATTAAATTCTACTGAACTGTTTTATAGGAGGTGAGGTACTTGTAAAAATATGGCTTAGAATAAATTATCTATGAATAAAATGGTATTTATAATTCTGATAACTTTCAACATAAATGGGAATATATTATCATTTCAAACTTCTTTCTTATCAATATATATTTAAGATTTACTTTATGTTTCACTTTTTCAAGCTAAAAATTGAAAGGTGATTTTGAAAATATAAAGGCTAAATAACTGATATATGAGCTTGTTAAAATATTTTAACACACGTTTTAATTCATAACAGCTTAATTCATAACCAGTTTAAACCAAATTATTTCAAATTGGCTTTGTGAAAATAGCCTTCACTGATTATATTGTCTTTATTAAGAAACAGGTTAGATGGAAGTTTATTTTTGCATTGTTTGAAACAAGTTTCTAAGGAAATAAATACCACAACTAAGGGGAGTTTTATTTACATAAAAATTTTTAAAGAAATTTGAAGATTTGCTTTAAAATTATCAATTGCATTAAAAAATTTATTTTTCAAAACAGGTTACCCAGTTTAAATTATGTACATTTAAAATACTAATATTAACTTTCTATTTTTAAATGTTTTATTTATTTACTTATTTATTTGAGAGAGGAGAGAAAGAAAGGCATGGGAGAGGAGCAGGAAGCATCAATTCATGGCTGTTTCTTCTATGTGCCTTGACCCAGCAAGCCCAGGATTTCAAACCAGTGACCTCAGTATTTCCGGTTGACACTGTATCCACTGTACCACCACAGCTCAGGCTTTCAGCAAATTTGAAAATACTTTCAGCAATACTATTCATTTAGTTATTTAATGTACCTTTAATTTTAACAGCGTTATATTTCTTTGTGTTATCATTTACAAATTTTGAGTTAAATATCTGATTCCCTTCATAATTCTTTGTGTTTCTGTGACTTTCAAAACTTGATAAAAGCTATAAAATAATTATGATTTGATTATTTTTTGAAAAATAAAAGAGCAATAAGTAATTTCTTTTTAGTTGCTCTCCCCAAGCATTCTGGGGCTTTCCTAGGTGGGCTTGGGAGGAGCAGTGAGAACATTCTTTAGATAGAATTGTGGAAATTCAAGAGTTTTGTAGATGTCTGGTCAGCATTAGTCAGGGAAGTGTGCATAATTTCAATTTCAGTTAGCTTAAGTATTAAAATATACTTACTGATAAAAAAAGGAAATATGTTCACATATAAGGCAATATATAGTCCTTCAGTTCAGTCTATATTCTTTACCAGCATTATATGTGCCAATTATAATCTAGGAGACTTTGGATGGTTAATCTCTGCATCATGTATAGTTAGCAAATCTTCTAAAAAACTGGTTAGGTTGGAAAAGAAGGCTTATTATCTAAAACTACTAAGATCCCAAGCATATGATCTACTTCAAAGAAAGAGATCAAATAATTCAGCATGTGTGATGTTTAAGATTCAATAATTTCATTGAAAATAAAATCTTCAAAACAAAATCTATAGAAGAAATGTAATCAAAGTACACTGTATGGATCAGCTGTTATAATGTAAACTGGATGGTAATTTATAAAAATTATAAATATTTTGGTGTAATGGAGGAGGAATGTATGTGTGTACATTTGTCTTTTGTGTGCATTGCATTTATGTTTTGTGTGAAATATTATCTAAATTTTCCATCCCAGAAAACCAATATTATAACAAAAATAGCAGTCCAAGGCTACTACTTAAAGCTATAGATACATTTTTGTGGTAACAAGCATGAGCTTGTGGTAACCAGACTTGCCTGTGTTAAAATTCTGGCTTTATGATTTACTGGCCCTATGACCTTGAACAAGTATACTGCTCACATAAATTAGGGGATATTTCAAAATGAATATGAAGCAATTAAAAAAAGAAGCATTTGATTCTTTTTGTATTAAACAAGAACATCAGAAAAGCAAATGACAAGTCAAAGAAAGTTGTTCTATTATGCAAGTGAGATGCAAAACCAACTTTTATTTCATTGGTGAAAATGCACTATACAAAAAGCTGAAAGTACTGGAGTATCTGCATGTTCCCTGATCCCCTAATTTTTGTGAGCAGTGTACTTGACCTCTCTCTGCTTCAGTTTCTTCCCCAGAAAGCAGAAGTGGCTGCCTTGTAGGTTATGAGGACTCAATGAGTTAATATAATAAAGCATTTAGAAAGTTCTTGGGATATATTAAATTCTGTAAGAGTACTTGTTCACTGAAACAACAATGTATTCTTAAAATACAAACTAATTAACTAAAAGTATTGACAGAGGTTACCTCTTTTTAGAAGTTTTAAGTGTGGAATGTGGGTTAAGGTACTGCTAATTTTTATTAGAAAGCTCATAATACTATTAGACTTTTAAAGCTATGTTAATATGGCACTTGAATAAAAATAGAAATAAAAACAATTAAAAATAGTACTTGAAATTCACACTTTAACTAAAGTAAATCTTCACAGTAAAATTCACTGGGAGTCATCCATCATAAGCTTGTTAGGAGAAGCGGCATGGTTTTCTGACAGGCCAGCATGGAAGATTCTTGGCTCAATGAATGTTGGTAAAATATTTAACATAAAATCCAGTTATCTCATCTTCTTTCTGGCACTCTCTCCACTGTGTGTAGCCATTTATAAACTAGCTATAACCCCTTATTAACATTATCATGAGGGATGCATTGAGCAGGTCCTCACAATCAACAGACATGTCTGAGAGGACATTAAAACTGGTGCCACTTTAAAAGAAAAGCCTGAAGAGGGGAAAGCTTGGAAAGGTGATGCTACAGGGACTGCACAGACTCTAGGTGGCAAGCAGAAGAGGAACTACACACTGCATGATGATCATATGGATAAAACATGGGTAGGTGATTATTTGAAGAACTCCCTGTGAAAGCTGGCACTGAGAAGAGCCCGAATAGCCTCTTGGGCTGATGACTAGAATACAGGTGACTTTTAGGTGGCCTGTTTTTAGAAATGCAAGAAGCAAATTGGAAGGACATATTTTTAGAGACACAAATAGGCCCTATCCATGTAACTTCATGGCTGTGTTTTTATATGGATTGTAAGTGGCAGCATCCCTGGATGCCACCAGGTAGGATCTGGGACACTGGCCAATTAAATAGAAACAACCAGGACTTAGGGATCAAGACACAGGAGGTTTAGAATCTCTACTTTCAGAAACTCAAAGGTTTAGAATTAGGGAGTACTATTAGGTTAACATATAAATACACTTATATTTGACCTTTATTTCTCTAACATGTTATCATGAAAAATTTCAAATATACAGGCAAGAGTAGGTTTACAGTTGTGCGTACACAAAACAGTTTATTCTTATCTTATTTATTATTATATTATTTTTCATACTAACAACTGTAAACCTACTTTTGCACAACCCTGCATAGTAAAATTTGAAGAGTGTTTAAGGAAATACAGTGTGTCCATAAAGTCATGGTGCACTTTTGACCGTGTGACCGGTCCAAAGTGCACCATGACTTTACGGACACACTGTAGTACTTAATTGTTTTTTTTTAACTAAAATATAGTTTTTAAATTTTGTTTACCTAGTATATTTTGACCAGGTGAGCTTTAGCTGAGGGCTGAAGCAGTTTGTTCTTTGGCTTCCTAAACACTACAAAGTCCAACACTCATGGCTAATACCTATGAATATGACTGGTTTTTATGGGAAGTCCAGAGAATAGTTGTAGATGAGATCCTGATGTACAGGATGAGAGAGCTAGCCAAATACATTTCATCCACTGCAACTATAAACTCAGGTAATAAGAACTCTTCATAAAAGACAAAAGAAAAACTAACAAGAACTTGATTGGTTGGAGGGAGAAATATGCTTTATTTTTCACAAGTTCTGATGCTTTTATGAAAAAAGCCTTTAGCAGATCATTATTTTAGACTTAATATTTGCATAGATCACATATTCTCATTATTTTCATTGGTGAAAATGGGATTCCTAAAAGCAGCAGTATATAGGCTAACAGTGAAATTGTATATGATTTGAATGTAAAATAACCTCTTATGATTTTCCCATGATGGTAAATATGGATCAGGTTGGAGATTTTTAGTTCACAAAAGAAGTCCTTTGTATATATCTCTATTCTGTTGATTTTTCAGGTAAGACAGTATTCTCTAAATAAAATAAATCTTTTTAAATACCTACCTAACGATGACTTCCTGAAAAGCATAGTAATAATTGAACTAAGACATTTTGATTTAAAAACAAAAACAAAACAAAACAATCAAAAGTCTCCCAGCCTTGCTTGTTGTTTTCTGTAAAATGGACTTGGGCATAGCACAATTAAGTCACTTTTTTCCTGGAATATTATTAGGTGATTTGAAATAATTACAGTAACAATTTATGGGAAACTGTTGACATTTTAAGCTCATGAAATTGCTTTTTAAATGTGCATAGAATGTAACACCTTTGTTCCTAAGGCTATAAGCATTGAACCAAAACTAATAACTGGAAGCTACCCAGTGCCACACCTGACAAGTTGTGATTTGCTGCATAACTTGTTTGTGCAAACGTGCTGCATCTAGAGCACACATACATTGAATTCTCAAATTGGATATTTTTTTCAATTATTTTGGAATCAATCATCTGCCATCTCTTGAGCCAACAATGTTCTTAGTTAGAAAAACACAAATGTGGATGATTTTAGTACATCATTTAAAATAATCTTAATTAGTATTTTTAATAGAGTATACAATCTTTTAAAATCTTGTAATATTTTTAACTGCTCTCATTATATTCTTTTTTTTTTCTTTGTCTTTGAAACTGTTTGCTCTTTCAGCTAATAGCTATAAGGGAAGATGCATGATTTGCTAAATAGGAAACTATGGACCAGCTGAGCACTTAGAATATTTGATCTCCTTTATTGTATAGGTGAAAAATGTTGGGTTTTGGTGATGTTAGAAGGTAAGTCTTAGAATGATGGTGTGATGTCAGGGATACACATAGGTGGTAGATGGTGACGGAGTAGGTGGATGTTCCAACTGCCATCTTCCAGGACCAAATTGGATTACAACTTAACTGAAGAACAATCATCTTAAAAACCAGCTTTGGACTAAATGAAGAGGAGTCTATAACCAAGGATCCGAAGAAGCTACACCGAGACTGGTAGGAAGGGCAAAGATGTGGAAAGAGCTGCCCTGCTCTCCAAGGCGAGTGGCAGCTGAGGGTCTGGAGGGACTCTCACGGTGGGGTGGATTGCCCTGAGAGGTGTGGGTCCTCAGCCCCAGGCCCAGAGCCCCAGCATAGGGCCCCAGAGACTAAAAGAGGCGCCTAGATAGCATTTAGCTGTGAAAAGAGCCGGGTTTCTGTCCACGAGAAAGAGAGCTCTCAGGCACAAACTCTATTTTAAAGGGCCTGCGCAGAAAACCTTCTTCACAACCACTTACCTGGAGCTCTGGTGGAGGGAGAGGTGAGACAACTGGAGTTGTGGGAGGAGAGTGTTAAGTTGAAGGCCCAGGGAGAGACACTGTGGGGGATGGCCACCAGAACCCCTGTGCTGAATCACTCTCCAGTACTGCAGTCGCTATCTTTCTTGGGTGGAGCAATCCACTCTGGGTGGCATCAGCCTGGGGAAAAGCAGCTGCTCTGCTCTTGGGAGTCTCTCATACCACAGTCATGGTGACGGGTTTTTCTGAGAGGCCAGAAAGCAGGGAGTGCATCAGTGACTCAGTTTTCTAGTGTTGAGACTGGAACCCCAGTCCTCCACCCACCCCTTAGTCTATGACTGGTGCTTCCTCCTCACAAGAGACTCAGTTGAAACTGTGGGAGGGCAGACCACACCTCTGGGTCTCAGAGGCAACACTCACCAGACTCCTTGGGCCTCACTCTACTGAGGTCTGTGGAAAAAATCTAGACAGACTGACACCTGGGGCCAAGGGGCGGAGCCACACCCACCAGCTTTACTAATCGCTGAATTGCCACAGGTTCCATACTCTTGCAGAGGTTTATTCAGTGGCTGAGCCCAACAAGCAACCTGCAGACAGGCTGTAGGAGGTGAGACTCACACAGACTTGTCCCTTTGAGTGGACTTTCTGCCAGGACCAGAGTGGGTAAAAGCCAGCATGGGAGTGCAGCATGGTATTTCCATGTACATTTGGGCCCAGTAGAGGCAGCCACAAACTCTGAATTGCTTGTAGCTCCAAAAAAGTTGCTGAGGGCCAGTCATGGGCAGTGTCTCCCACTGGTTTGCACTGGGTTTCTGCTTGGAAGGCCCAGGGCTGGCACATCCAGGGGCCAGCTGCAGAAAACATTAGTTCAGATCCTAACAATCTTCGCTAGATTGATATTCTAAGGAAAAACTCCTTGCACCTGGCCCAGCTGAGGCGAGTTCCACTCTCTGTGATCAGCACCAGCACAGCAGCTCATGTGCATTGGATAGAAAGGAGCTTCACAGTCAGCCATCCCGGGCACTGGATATTCTGTCTGGCTAGACTAGATTCCACAAGGAGAAGGGAGAGAGTCTTGAAACATGGATTATTTAAAGTGTGGGTCCCTGTGAGTCTATTGTTGGATCTGGTCAAGGGTCTTAGCCACCTTTGAGAGGGGCAGAGTCAGACCCAGGAGAGGATTTTTACAGTTTTCCTCCCTGAGACTGGGGTCTCAGCAGTTGAAAGAACTTATGCAGAGGGAGCTGTCAGCCAGACTTGGTCTGAATCTACTGCTCACCTTCTCGGGTAGAAATAAAATTTGAGTATCCAGCAGTAGATCAGGGATCAAGCTCTGGAGTAGAAGCCACATATCTGTACTGAGCTCCTGACCAAGAGACCCCTGAAGTAAGGGTTCCCACAAACATTGTATTCACAACCTCAGCTGTCCTAACCCACCAAGCATGCAACCTGTAGAGGGGTTGGTTGGGTGAGGTCAATCTGAGCCCACACTACAGTCTTACTACAGAAAACTCTGTGGGAAGACCGGGCAACTGCAAGTGGAGGACAAATAGCTGGAAAGTGGCGAGAAATCTTACAGAGCTTGGGGCTTTTACGGAGCTATTGTCATCTCTAAGCAGGAGGAAGCTGATCCATATACAAAATTTGTCCCCTCCCATAGTACCCAGACACAGAAAACATAGACACAAATAACAAAAAGTGCAGTAGCTGCAGACTGGTAGTCCATAGCATGTTACAAACAACAGCTGATGTTAATCCAACATGAACTAGAGCCAACACTACTAATAGTGAGTGGCAGACTGCACCCACCCTAGAATCAAGTACTGACACAAGCAGCACATGCAAACGTGGAGTCTAGCAGGCACCACACAGTGTAGAAAATAAATACACCCAACAGGATAGACATTGCACAGTGTGTAATACACATAATCAAGGTTAACCCTTAGAGCCAGCCAGCCTGTTGAGATAACTGCACACATAAAAGGACCAACTGTTTTCAATACTCACATACAACAAGAGGGAATATAATGCCCTCAAGAAGCATTCCTAGAAGAAGTAAAACAAGTGGTCTGGAGGACAGTACCACTCAGTCCATCTTCTTCGTAAAGACCACACAAAAATTTCAAAGTCAGACAGCACTACTTAATACACAGACAAAATGGGCAGTCAGAGAAATGCAACCCAAATAAATCAACAAGAGAAATCTCCAGGATAAGAACTGAATGAGATGGAAGTAACCAAAATACCAGATGCAGAGTTTAAAACAGTGATTTTTAGGATGTTCAAGGATCTTAGAGCAACAATAAATGGACAGAGTGAACACCTAAATAAAGAAATAGCAAGCATCAAAAAGGACATTGAAAACACAAAAAAGAACCAGTCAGAAATGACAAATACAATATCAGAAATGAAGACTGCACTAGAAGGAATTAATAGCAGGCAGGATGAAGCAGAGGATCGAATCAGCGATTTAGAAGATAAGATAAACAAAAGCACAGAAGCAGAGCAGCAAAACAAAAAGTAGCTCAAAAAGTCTGAGGAAACTCTAAGAGAGCTCTGTGACACCAAGAAAAGAAACAACATCTGCATCATAGGGGTTCCTGAAGGAGAAGAGAATGAACAAGGAATAGAGAACCTGTTAGAAGAAATCAGTTGAAACTTTTCCTAAATTGATGAAGGAAAAAGTCACATAAATTCAAGAAGCACAGAGAGTTTCATTAAAGAGGAACCCAAGGAGGCCTACAGCAAGACACATCATAATTAAAGTGTCAAAGTTAATAGACAAAGAAAGAATACTAAAAGCTGCAAGAGAAAAGCAGTTAATTACCTACAGAGGAGCCCCCATAAGAATGATATTTGACTTCTCAAAGAAGCACTTGAGGCCAGAAGAAATTGGCAAGAAATATTTAAAGTGACGTAAAGCAGGAACCTACAACCAAGACTTCTTTATCCAGCAAGGCTATCATTTAAAATTGAAAGAGAAATAAAAAACTTCCCAGACAAAGAAAAAACTCAAGGAATTCATTATAACCAAATCAGTACTGCAAGAAATGTTAAGAGGCCTGCTGTAAAAAGAGAAAAAAAAAAAAAGAGAGAGAGAGAGAGAAAGAAACAGAAGACTGTAGATTTAAAGAATAAAATGGCAATAAACAACCACATATCAATAATAACCTTAAATGTAAATGGATTAAAGGATCCAATCAAAAGACATAGGGTAGTTGTGTGAATAAGAAAACAGGACCCATACATATGCTGTCTACAAGAGACCCACCTCAGAACAAAAGATAAACATAGACTGAAAGTGAAGGGATGGAAAAAAGTATTTCACGCAAATGGAAATAAAAATAAAGCTGGTGTGGCAATACTTATATTTAACAAAATTGACTTTAAAACAAAGGCTAAAGTAAGAGATAAAGAAGGTCACTACATAATGATAAAGGGAGCAATCAAACAGGAGGATATAAACATTGTAAATGTCTATGCACTAATATAGGAGCACCAAAATATATAAAGTAGATTTTGATGGACATAAAGGGTGAGATCAATAGCAATACTATAATAGTATGGGATTTTAGTACCCCACTAACATCAATGGATAGATCCTCTGGACAGAAAATTAACAAAGAAACAGCTGCCTTAAATGACATGCTTGATCAACTGGGTTTAATTGATATTTTCAGGACCTTTCTCCCCAAAGCAGCTGAATATACATTTTTTTCAAGTGCCATTGCTACATTCTCTAGGATAGACCATATGTTAGGACATAAAACAAATTTCAATAAATATAAGAAGATTAAAATCATATCAAGCATTTTCTCTGATCAAAATGGCATGAAACTGGAAATCAACTAATGAAAAACATTTAAACACTTGGAGGCTAAATAGCATGTTAAATAATAAGTGGGTTAACAATGAGATTGAGGAAGAAATCAAAAGTTTTTTTGAAACAAATGAAAAGGAACATGCAACCACTCAAAATTTATGGAACACAGCAAAAGCAATCCTGAGAGGGAAGTTCATAGCATTACAAGCATACCTTAAGAAACAGGAAAAAGCTCAAATAAACAACTTAACCCTGCATCTAAAATAACTAGAGAAAGAACAACTAATAAAGCCCAGAGGAAGTAGAAAGAAGGAAATGATAAAGATCAGAGCAGAAATAAATGACATAAAGGCTAAGAAAACAATACAGAAGATCAATGAAACCAAGAGCTGGTATTCTGACCAGGTAAACAAGATTGATGAACCTTTCAACAGACTCATAAAAAAAAAAGGGAGAAGATTCAAATAAATAATATTAGAAATGAAAATGAGAAGTAACAGTTGCCACCACAGAAATACAAAGGATTGTAAGAGTATACTATGAAGATCTATATGCCAAAAACTTGGACAACCTAGCAAAATGGACAAATTTCTAGAAACATATAGTCTTCCAAAACTCAATCTGGAAGCATCAGAAAACCTAAACAGACTGATTACAACAAATGAAATTAAAACAGTTATCAAAAAACTCCCAGCAAACAAAAGTCTTGGACCAGATGGCTTCACAGGCGAATTTTACCAAATATTCAAAGAAAAACTAAAACCTATCCTCAAACTATTTCAAAAAATTCAAGAAGAGGGAAGACTTCCAAGTCCCTTTTATGAGGCAAGCATAATTCTCATTCCAAAACCAGGTAAAGACACTACAAAGAAAGAAAACTATAGGCCAATATCCCTGATGAACTTAGATGCTAAAATTCTCAAATAAATATTAGCAATCCAGATCCAGCAATACATGAAAAAAAAATCATACATCATGAATGAGTGGGATTTATTCTGGGAAGGCAAGGCTGGTACAGTATTCACAAATCAATCAATGTTATTCATTACATAAACAAAAGAAAGGATAAAAATTACATGATAATCTCAGTAGATGCAGAAAAGGCATTTGATAAAATCCAGCACTCATTTATGATCAAAACTCTCAGCAAAGTGGGAATGCAGGAAACATATCTCAACATGATAAAGGCCATATATGAAACACCCTTGACCAACATCATAATCAATGGTCAAAAATGAAAAGCAATGCCCTTAAGATCAAGAACAGTCAGGGGTGCCCTCTTTCACCACTCTTATTCAGCATAGTTCTGGAAGTCCTAGACACAGCAATCAGAGAAGAAGAAATAAAAGGCATCCAAATTGGAAACGAAGAAGTAAAACTATCATTATTTGCTGATGATATGATACTGTACAGAGAAAACCCTAAAGTCTCAGTAAAGAAACTACTAGACCTGATAAATGAATTCGGCATGGTGGCAGGATATAAAATCAATATTCAGAAATCAGTGGCATTTTTATACACCAACAATGCGGATTTCTTTTTCAGAATAAAATAACTCTCAAAAAATGTTTTTTTTTTCTTTTGCCTGACCAGGTGGTGGCACAGTGAATAGAGCATCAAACTGGCATGCGGAGGATCCAGGTTTGAAATCCCAAGGTTGCCAGCTTGAGCGCAAGCTCATCTGGTTTGAACAAGGCCCACCAGCTTGAGTCCAAGGTCACTGGCTTGAGCAAGGGGTCACTCGGTCTGCTGTAACCCCTGGGTCAAGGCACATATGAAAAAGCAATTAATGAACAAATAAGGAGCCTCAGTGAAGAACTGATGCTTCTCAGCTCTCTCCCTTCCTGTCTTTCTGTCCCCTACCCCTGTCTCTGTCACACACACAGAAAATAAAGAAATGCTTTTGCCCCCCCCCAACATCAGGAAATCATTTATACATAATTTTAGATAATTAAAATGTTGACATTTGCTTCATTTTAATATTATTGATGAAAAGTCTTCTTAGATAGTATATGTGGGTAAGTCGAGTAATGATCACCTCCCCAAATGTTTGTTTTATCTAATCCTTGAAACCTAAGAATATGTTCTGTTAGATGGCAAGCATAGAAACAAGGTTGCTGATAGAATTATGGTTGCTAATCATGACTTTAAAATAAGTAGATTATTCTGGATTATCTAAGGCAGCCCAAAATAATGGCAAGAGAAATCAGAAGAGTCAGTGTTGGATGGTAGAGCATCAGGGAGACTCCCATGAGCACTGCTTCCTTTGGAGATGGAGAAAGGCTGCAAACCTAGGAAGCAAAGGGATTCTCCCCTAGATTCTCCAAAAAGAACACAGCCCTGCTAACTTGATTTTTTCTTTTTACAGAGAGAGAGTCAGAGAGAGGGATAGATAGGGACAGACAGATAGGAATGAATAGAGATGAGAAGCATCAATCAATCATCAGTTTTTTCTTGTAACACCTTAGTTGTTCATTGATTGCTTTCTCATATGAGCCTTGACCGTGGGCCTTCAGCAGACTGAGTAACCCCTTGCTCGAGCCAGCAACCTTGGGTCCAAGCTGGTGAGCTTTCTTTTTTTTGTTGGCTCAAGCCTGATGAGCCCTCGCTCAAGCTGGTGACCTCGGGGTCTCGAATCTGGGTCCTCCGCATCCCAGTCCAACGTTCTATCCACTGTGCCACCTCCTGGTCAGACCTAACTTGATTTTAACCCAGTGAGATTCAGTTTTGACACTGATTTACAGAAATATAAGATATTAATCTGTGTTGATTTAAGTCACCAAATTTGCGGTAATTTGTTACTGCAGCCATAGGAAACTAATACAGTGTAAAACACTTCAAAGTTTTTGTTAATTAGAACCATTAACTGGATCCACAGGGAAGCTCTGAAGGGACTATACAATTCTGCTTGCCTTTTTGTTTCCAGTTTATTGGTTGCCAACTGCCATCATTGTTTGGTATTGTGCTGTTCCTAGTATTTGTACCCCCAACTTCACAGAAGCAGAGGAATATGGTAGTTCGGGGTCAGATAAAATAAGGGGTTCCTCATTCTGCAGCTAGGCTCCCTGATAACAAGAAAACATATATCAATAATAACTAACCTTTGCCATTTAGGTCCCAAATTTCTCTGTATATTTCTTAGAGTTCAGAGTCTTTGCAAACACAACTCATCTTCTTTTTACTCCTGCCAAATATTTACAATGATCATTTTCTTTCCCTTTCTGGTGTCTGTATAGCTCTTTAAAGTTTGCTTTCAAAATGGTTTTCTAGCCTTAATGGCTAGCTAGCCATTAGTTTATCTTTCTTTGTCATTGGATTTTTTTGTCTCTATTAGAGAAGGAAATACTTCACAGTTAGAACTCCAAATTATTAGTTATTGTGATATTCATTCAACACTTAAAAATATAAGAATGAAAGGAACGGGGGTATGATAGGTAAACATTTTGTAAAAAAAATTACATGCTAACATGTATAAATGTATACACACATGAATATGATTTTTTAGTGTAGAAAAATTTAAAATAGCTTGCAAAATTATTTCATAATTACTATTTCAGTTTGAGATGCTTAGTGTAACATGAAATTTTATAGATTTCAAAAGGACCTTTTGGATACAGATGAGAGAGTTGGAAAAGATCTCTGAAGGTCATTAATTTTAACTATAAGCTTGGAGCTCTACTAGGTATTAATCTTCTCTATCATTTTTCTTATCAAATGTACATTGTCACAGACTATAGGACAGATTTTCTTTTATCTTTCTTTCACTTTATGTACCAAGCAGGTGGTTAACTCTTGATTTCAAAATATATGTCATTTTTCTATGATGAACAACTATTGAGGTTTCTTTTTATTTTTTCCAGAGAGATAATTGGAGATTTAATGTCTTCTTCCACAAAAGAGTTTCTCAACATAGCATTTACTTTTATCTACTATTGAAAGCTCAGCTGAAATCTGGGGTAAATAATAGCTTTCTCTGTACTGAATTAAGTTTTGGATAGGCACTATAAAGTTCAAAACATTTGTCTTTGTTCTTCATAATATTGTTAGCATCTGTGCCATCCACCCCTTTCCTCTGCCTATTTACCTTATTAAGAGTCCTGCAGATGTAGATTCCATGAATCAAGTTTTCCAAGCACTTCGTAGTGAAACATTTGGTAATGAAAAGAATATATTTATTTCCATTTTAGTTGCCAGATAACATGAAATCTATGCATAGGAAAGGTCTAGGTAGTTTGTTTTTGGTTTATACACCCTGAAATCCATGAGACTTCTTGTGTTTAAATTCCTTTAAGGGACATAGTTACCATATGTCCCTCTAGACATTTAGTGTTAATTTATTCTAAGACTCTTAAATATGTTCTCACTGGTGTTTAAACAAGATGGGTGGTTGAATTGTTCCTTTCTGGATAGTATTACTTACAGATCTTTTATTGGACAATACACTGTCACTAGTAGGATTTTGAAAAGTGTTTAGTAGGTGCTGTATTTTATGTAGTAGTGTTCTAGATAATCCAGGAAATTATTATACACATACATACATATTATATATTATACATATACAATATATGTGTGTATGTATATATATGGACTCTGCCTTGTAGGATCTTCGTGATAGCATCCTTTAAGAGCACTTCTCAGAGACTAAATCTCTTATATGGGTAGAGTCTTGGAGGTGAAATCAAAGGTGATTTTAGGATTCTATGAATTCTATAGTTGTTTCTAGGGACATTCTGAATTTATATTACAGGTAAGACTAGGGACCTACTAATAGTTTGTTTTAGATTCTGGGATATACATAAGAAACTCTTTATGTGACTCTTAAACAATTTCCTCCTTGGAATTCCTTCTTTGGAAGCACATAAGGTTGAAGAAGTTGGGAGTCATGACCTTTTACATTTATAATTACTGTCTCTACTGCCTATGTTCTTATCTCTATTTCCTCTTTCTTGTTAGTACCTTTTGTTTCTCTGCTTCTTAACTTCCCATCTTTTCTTTCTACTATGACCTGGGGTACTAGTTGGGTAGATGCCACAGATTATATTATGCTGCTTCTATGATTTGTTTTTATTATTAATACTCTTCATTTGTGGAGAATAAAATATAAAATAGTATTTCTAGTGGGTAGACCAAAGCAATCACCTGAGCTGGTGTAAGCTCAGTCCTACTTAAAGTAATAGATGTGAACTAACATAATCTTAGAACATTTATACTAGAAGGATCATTATAGAGTTCTCTCTAAAAATTAACATAACTTCACAAATTATTTATGGAGATTTAGATCTTGCATAAATGACACAATTAGTGGAAGAGATAGAATCTGTACTCACATCTTCAGATTCCCATTTTAAAGTTATTTGCATTTATAAATTCCCTTTCATTCAGAATTCACTGTCTAGAATGTGTCCACATTCAAGTTTTTGATCCTGGTCAGTGGTACAGTCTTAATGAGCTAAACTGTGTGACTACATCTCAAACCTAATTATATTCCATGTAGCTCTGTGCTTTGCAAAGTAGAGCACTTTGTGCCACTACATTGCTCTCTGTTCATTTAGGCTCCAGCCACAGAGGTAAGCATGTGAAGGATGTTGGGGAATAAGTGGATTATGGGAGCAATTCTTTAAAGATGTACAAAGCTTTTCAGTATATTATAAAGGATATAGTCAAGGAAAGAAAGAGAGGTTAATAATTTATCTAATCAGAAATATGTTTACATAACTAGTTGGGTAAAAAACTAGACTAGATGACTTCTAATGTTCTTTTTACTTGAAAATATATCATGAAACTCAACCAGTAACATACTGGATATATTAGTTTTCTTTGCTCTATAATAAATAACATAAATTTAGCAGCTCAAAATAACATAAATTATTATTCACAGTGAAGGGGGAAATAATCCTTTTCTATTCTAGTTTTTAATTAAATTGATGTAAGACAGACTGACAAGAGAAAAGCAAGTTTAATTTTGTACATACGGGGTACTCAAAAATATGAACCTCAGAGAAGTGACCAAAGCAGGCAGCTTTTATACCTTTGACACAAAGAAACTAATATTTGTGAAGACTTATCCAAATAAAGAAGTTTGGGCTTAGGGTAGCAAATTAATGATGTTACAATTTGTTTATACAGCTTTCTTAGTCTTGAGTTTCCCATTTCCAGCAATAAGGATACCTTTTGGTATATGGAGGACACTTTCATGTGTAAAATTTATTTCCTGCTTTCAGGGGGACAAAAAAGGGTTAGATTACCCTTGAATCAGCTGTTTCCTAGGTAACTTTAATTCAAAATAATGTACCAAAGTGTTGTATTTTCAAGTGGCATATTCTGCCCCCACAAAGTTTCTGTCATGTTAACTCTGTTTAGGGTCTCACCCAGTTAAAATCAGTGTGTTGGCTGGGCCTATAATCTCATCTAACATTTGGATTCATTCTTCTTCACATCTTCTTCGAATTGCTGGCAGAATTGAATTCCTTACAGTTGAGGACAGAGGACCTTGCTCTCAGAGGCTGCTCTTCTTCAAATGCATCATGGCCATGTTTCTTTCAGGCCAGTTGGAGACTTTCCCTAAAATTTTTTTTGTCCCTGATCACTACCCTCCCTCTTTTTATAAACTAAAAGGCTCCCTGAATAGGTCAGCCCCACCTAGGATATGCTCTTTTAATGAACTTAATGTAACCCAATTATGGACCTTACCTCTGCAGAATCTTTTCACTTTTTCCATATAACATAACTTTGTTTCAGGAGCATTACCATGTTGGCAGGTTCTTTCCTCACTCAGAGGAAGGTAATTATATGAAGTTCTTTTGGGAGTCATTATAGAGTTCTGCCTACAACAGAAGAAACAGGAGAGTGCCATTTCTGTTATAATATAAAAAAGATCAAACATCATATTCAGAAGAAAATATTTTTAGTTTACTTTGTACATTTTTTTCTTTTTAAAATATATCTTTTTTCTTATATGGGATTAAGACATAGTCTCTAATTTAGAAATGGAGAAAAAAGCCATACAGCCAAATTAAGCGAGTTGAGCTCCATCTGCACAGGACCAGCTCATCTCGGGTATTAGTAAGGTTTTGGGAATGGCTCTGATTCTAATTCGTTTTAAAATAAATAACCCTCCTAGTTAAAAGTAAATCACATGACTCCTAAATTGTGTTAATAATGAAACAATCTTTTTGATCCTAAAAAATAGAAACAATAATAGAATATACATGAAAGAAATAGATTTTACTTTCCCCCCCACAAACACCATATAGTGATTTTGAACATCAATCTTGTTTTGAACCAGTGTCTGCATGTGCTGGTGCATTTTTTTCCTGAGAATAGGAGGACATTTCCTCCCCTTTTTTCATATCCTATTATAAAAATTTTACTAATACTTATTTATACAATTGGTATATAGTTTTATTTATGGGCAATCTGAAGTTAAGTTCTAGTTTAAGGAATTTGCTTCTTACTTTCAGTTCCTAAGTTGTTAACTTCTAGTTCTCGACTCTATTGACCACATTGGCTAATAGTAAAATATGAGTTTTTTTTTTTTTTATCAGTGAATGCCTGCTTCAAATGCTGACTTTATTGTAGCTAAATTGCATTGCCTATAGGGTTCTAGTGGATTATTTATTTATTTATTTATATTATTTATTAAAAATGCTTAATAAACCATGAGAGCACAGAAAAAATCAATGGCAACTGTAGGTCTGCAATTTATTTCTATTTGATCTGAATAAACTTTGAACTGTGTACTTCTCATAAAACTTCATTAAAAATAGTTTTACAGTGGTACAACATCTAAAAGCTTCATTGAAGAGACAAGTTTTAAGGACTGATAAGTAAGTCACCCATGAGGGCGTGAATGAGGCTGTGTGGGGTCAGATTCAAAAAGCAGGCCGAGTCAGCTCCTTTTCTCACCATTTAGCTGATGACACATGGATTTCTACATGCCAAGCCAGGGGGGGTCAGCAGGTGCCTTACCGTTGCTCTCTGAACGCCCTGGTCATATTGGTCCACCATCTGTCCATCACTCATCCTTTCTCAGGTCAGGCTGTCTACCTGACTCATCATCAGAAGGGACTCGGCAGAAAAACTGCAAACTTCACTAAGTTGTTAGCAATGTTCCTTCCACTCTCAAAAACAGCTTGTTTCATTTTTGGGATTGGCCCAAGTCTTCCTCACAATCAAATGTGAAGGAGCATCTACGTGCAATTTACTCAGTACAGCAGACTGACCTTCGGTGTGGATCTTATAAAAATAAACTTTAATGAGGGTCCAAGGAAGGCTTGCTTGAAGGCAGTCTCCAGCAAAAGCTTGGCTTTTTAGGGCCATTTCTTTCTCATCTAGGTTACAAGCTTTGAGCTTTCTTTTAATATACTTACATGTTCTGATGCTTGGAGAAGCTGCTGAAAGACTCCTTTATTCTTAAAAAAGACAAAATGATAGTGCTTAAAAATGTATTTTTGGATTTTTAGGCTACATATAGTTATTAATTACTTAGAATCTTACTTATTTAACACTGGCTTTTAACAGTTAATTTTATTTTACTGTTACCATCCTTATTCTTATTTTTAGCTTTAGAATAGAAATTGAAGCAGGAAGATCAGGATTTAATGTGCTCTCCTATCTAAAATATCTTGTATTTTACTAAAAATATAGATTTGGGTACTGCCAAATTATTTTCCAGAAAGTTGGTAATAATTCAGACTCTTATTGACAGTGTTTTTAAGTATTCATTCCCATACCTAAGCCATCTTTTAAATTTTTATATATTCCATAGGTAACAACTGAGAAAAACATTTCATAAGGTACAAAGATATGATAAAACGCAGCATATTCTTAGAATGTTGAGGTGTAGTTAGAAACAAGTAGTGTGTGGAGGTGACAGGAGATAAAGTTAGGTATGACAAGCAACTAGGTGGTTCTGGGTGATGTGTGGTGTGCACACCTGTATGATGCTGAACCAAGGACTTGGACCTTATCCTGAGGGAATAGGAAAATCATTGAAATGTTTTACAGAGTGAAGTTGTGTGATCACTTACTTTTTAAACAGTTATTTTAGCAGTTGTATGCAAGATATATTGGAGGAGTTTCCACATTGGAAGCAGAAAGTGCTCTTAGGAACTATTATTATATTCTAGATAGGAGAGACCTTAACAAGAAAGAAGAAAGAAGAACAACAAAAACCCAACAAGGTATAAGCAGAATCAGAGTGGTATTTAAGGAAATACATATTTCTGGTTCTGTCAATAAGTTATTTTGTTTTCCTTAGACTCTTTAGTCTTCATATTATGTGAGATTCAAGGTATAAATCTCAATTATATTCTTCAAACATGAATCCTTAGACCCTCAAGGCAACATTAAAACCCAAAGCACTAAATATAAAAAAATATTTTTTCTAAGAAATTGGTTGAGATTGTCAACTATTTCTAAAGATCTTGTATATACTAAAATGAGATTTTTAAAAATGTTACATTAGTAGATTAATTTTGAATATGGCCTCAGTTTTTCACTCCTTGTGATATGACTTTTGAAGTTTGATCTTACATCAAAGGTTGAAGTCTTTCCCCCATCCTTTGACTCTAGACTGTTCTTGTGGCTCATTTTGGCCAACTTCTTCTTCTTCTTCTTCTTCTTCTTCTTCTTCTTCTTCTTCTTCTTTCTTCTTCTTCTTTTTTTTATAGGGACAGAGAGAAAGTCAGAGAGAGGGATAGACAGGGACAGACAGACAGAAACGGAGAGAGATGAGAAGCATCAATCATCAGTTTTTCATTGCGACACCTTAGTTTGTTCATTGATTGCTCTCTTATATGTGCCTTGACCACAGGCCTTCAGCAGACAGAGCAACCCCTTGCTCAAGCCGGTGACCTTGGGTCCAAGCTGATGAGCTTTGCTCAAGTCAGATAGGCCTACGCTCATGCTGGCAACCTCAGGGTCTCGAACCTGAGTCCGACGCTCTATCCACTGTGCCACCGCCTGGTCAGGCTTGGCCAACTTCTTGATGTAATGATTTGCTAGCTCTGAACTGAGACCTCAAGAAGACTGTTCTTTTTGTTGTCTCTTTTGGGATCCTGCTACCACAGGTTGGTCTGCTGGAGTGTAAAAAACAAGTTGTCCCAAGATTATCTTACAGCAGTCAATCCATCACATGGTTGAACTCCACCGAGCCCAGCTAATCTCAGCTGAATCAGCCAGACAAACCACAGACTCCTGAGCACAAATGTGTCTTGTTTCATTCCCCTATGCCATTGAGGTTTTGTGTTTATATGTTATTCCTATCTTGTAAAGATAAATTAGAATAAAAGTTATAATCATGTCAGACTTTTATGATTTGGGAGGGCATTGGGCACTCCAACAGGATAATATAAAGTGAATCACACATGTTCTGCTTGCTTCTAGCTAGCTACTCTGGCATCTAAGTGATTAAATATAATGAATATTTCCTTTAAAATAAAAATATATGATTAGTATTCAAAATCTTTGAAGACATCGCAAACTAGTTTGATATATTTCCTTCTCTAAAAGATAATTTAATTGAATATTTGAATATATAACATTGTAACTTTGAGGTTGCTAACTGAAATGCTTGTAGAAACATTGCAGCATAATTGAGTGACTCATGCTTGGTATAAAGTACTAATCAGTAGGGATGAATTGGCAGAGTGAAGGACACATTTCTAACCCAAAGGCATTAAATTTAATTTTTTTAAGAACACTATGCCAGCCAAACACAGCACATGCAAGGGTCAGTTCACTTTATAGGTTGCCAGTTTACACCTATATTCCAAAATTTTGATTTATGACCTATGTTTAAGCATTACCTCAAGTTTTATCTTTAGTAGTTTTGAAGCTGAATTTTGTGACTAGAAAAGAATGAAGAATAAGATATTTTATGTTCTTTACCCCTACACCAACTTTACAATAGTAATCAGTACATATTAGATTAGTTCTAGCATCTTTCATTTTTATTATCCACTCTGATGTAATAAAACAAGACGAATTCTTCTGGAAAAGTAAGCAAAGCATCCCCATTCTGGAAAATCTTTTTGCAGCTACTACCTGGAAAGAATTTTTGTAGCTATGATATACTTAAAGTTCATTTCTCTTTTGGTGGGAAGGAGATGTTCATTGAGGCACTGGCCTGGCCCAACCTTGAAATACTTCATCACCAACTTCTACACCCACTCTGATGTGGATCTTGTAAGCAGACTCTAAGAACTGACTCTTCATGTTCTCTCTCTCTCTCTCTCTCTTACACACACACACACACACACACACACACACACACACACACACACACACACACACTTCTAGGTTAGCTGTAGAGCGTAGTTCCCCTGAATATTGAAAGAAGTAAAAATAAACTTTCATTAAAATATTCTTGTGCTCTTGAGCATGGCTAAGAGGTTTAGGTCGATTGAATTCCCAGCTTATTTAGAGTGAATTCATTCACAGCAGGTTTCAGAATCTCTGCCATTATTTGATTTTTCTCTATTGCGCTCCTTACGCCCTGCATTCATACCTGCATACATGTGCACACACATAAGTCTGACAATAAGAGAGGTTTACAGAAAGAATATAAATTAAAAGTGATTCTTTAAGAAACACTTTTAAAGATATAAAATAGAAAGATGAAAAGAAAAGATACTGGAAGAAGAAAATAATGCTGCAGTTATAGTAGTAGTAATTGTAATCTGAAGAGGAGTAGTAGCCACACCAACCACTGATTTAAGTGAAGAAAGAACCTGAAGGGATGCTTGTTTTCAGATGTGCTCATGGCTTCTCATAGTTTGCAGAGGAAGGATGTTGTTAGCATAGAACATAATAGCCATTCAGGAAATACTTGTTAAATGATTGACATGGTTGACAATCTGTTGCAGAATACAGATATAATTTCTCCAAACTTTATCAACCCCAATATAAAAAATCTTCTTAATGTTTGCAATAGTCATATTTTAGTGTTGTGTGTGTGTGTGTTTAGTTTTCTCTTTTTCTTTTTAGAAAGCACCTCTTGAATCTCCTGGTTGATTATCAAATAATTTATTCATTTATTTATTCATTCAAATAATATTTATTGAGTGTTTTAGGCATAGTTCTGGGTAGTAGGGTGTAGTAAAGGATCAAGAGTGTCATTTGAAAATCGATTAATAAATACTCAAATAACTAAACAGAATAATCTCAGATTGTGATAAATGCTATAAATAAAGGAAATAAAGAAGATAATATGAAGGGGAGTAAAAGAATTGCAAAGGATGAGTTGGTTAATCCACAGTGAAATAAACCCTCTCTGATTAGAGTGATACAGGGGTTGGCAAATGTAAGGTTACAGTTGTAAGTATGTGCAACACAGTTTATTCTATTATTATTAATTTATCATTTATTGTATTATTTATTATTATTAACCAACATTTTCCCATCACTGTGTATTTTTAGTCCTCGAATGCTCAAGAATAAACCATTCAGAGGTCAATTTTTAGTAATGACATTCTAGTTTGTTTCCTGCCAACCCTCTCACTGGGAACAACTAGAAAGCTGAAATAAATAAAACAATATTTACTTATTTATTTATTTAAACAATGATGGTATCAGAGAGATATCAAGGTAATAAAGATGCAAGAATGTGTAAAAAAATATGTAGAAATGAATCCAACATTTGGCTTTAGTTTTCCCCTTACGGCATTTACTGATTCAAAAGTGGCAGCCGAGGAACTGAAGTGGAAACCTTTGATTACAGGTCAAGTTGAGCAGAGATATTAGCTATCTCTGGGTGCTGAGAGACAAAAATTAATGTCTTGAGCTCTCTAAGAAGGAAAGGTTCTGGTAAACGCTTGAAGTTTATAGTTGGAACCCAAAAGGACTCACCTAGAAGAAAAGGTATACTGGGAAGAAACCAACCTTCAATATGATATAATTCAAAATCAACCCTGTTTTGAATTAGCTCAAGACCTGATTAAATTACAGTAATCTTTCTAGCCTGGTGGCCTGCCAAGAGCTTTTGTAAATTTTCCTCTGGTGAAAGATAATACCAATTAGAGCTTTCATAGTATTTTTAATTCAGTCTAAAGTAACTAGATGTATAAAAGTTAAGAACTGAACAAAAGCCAAGAGAAAGAAACCTAGACAACAGAAAATTCAGATATTAAAATTATGAAATTATTAAAATTAGAGTTTAAATTACTGTGATTATATGCTTTATAAGTTAAATATAAAGAAGATTTTTTTTTTCTTAAGTGGGAGGTAGAGAGGCAGAGAGACAGACTCCTGCATGCACCCCTACCAGGATCCACCCGGCAACCCCCATCTGCGGCTGATATTCTGCCCATCTGGGGCTGCTGCTATTGCTCAGCAACTGAGCTATGTTAGCACCTGAGGCATGGCCATGGAGCCATCCTCAGCACCTGGGGCCAACTTGCTCATTTGAGCCATGGCTGTGGGGGGAGAAGGGAGAGAAAGAGGGAGAGAAAGTGGGAGTGGAGAAGCAGGTGGTCACTTCTTCTGTGTGCCCTGACTGGGAATCAAACCTGGGACTTCCACATGCTGTGCTGACCTACCACTTAGCCAACTGGCCCAGGCCAAAGGAGAGAATTTAATAGAGAATTGGAAAGTATAATAGAAAGAATAAATAGAATTTCTAGAACTGACAAGATAGTAACAGGAATTAAGCTCAGTGGTTGGAGTGTTGTCCCCATGAACCAGGGTTTGGTCCTTGCTTAGGTCATATATAAAATATAAGAGTTAACTGGTGGACGCATAAATGGGTGGAACAGCAGATTGATGTTGATGTTTCTCTCTCTCTCTTTTCTTTCTCCTCTCTCTAAAATTAATAAATAAAACAATTAAAATATTTTTTCAGTGAATGGTTTAGCATCTGAAGAAAAAAAATGGTGAACTGGAAGAAAATATACAGACTAAAGCACAGAGAAGTAAAAGAATATAAAGCACGGCAACAAAATCTGTGGCATATGGAGCATGGTGAAAAGTTGTAGCACATGTGTAATTGATATTCCAGGATGAGCAGAGAGAAGACAGGATATGGACAAAAAAAACCCCCACAACATTTGAAGGCATAATGATGAAAAAAGATTTTAAGTCCCATTTTGGAACCTTCTATTAACTAGAAACAGGTTGAATATAAATGAGACCATATTTAGGTGCAGCACAATTAAATTCTTGAAAACCAAAATTATAAATTGTTTAAATAAGCATATTACTGTCAATAGAGCAATAATTAGGCTAACAACAGAGTGATCTCTTCCAAGTGTCAAAAGAATGGACCTTGAGAACATTATATTGAGTAAAACAAATAAATCAGAAAAAGCTAAGAATTGCATGATTTCACGTATAGGTGGGATATAAAACTGATACTCATGGACACAGATAAAAGTGAAGTGGTTACCAGGGGAAGGGCAATGTGGGGGTGGGGAGTAAGGAGAAAGGTTTAAAGAGGGATAAATATAAGGTGACGGAAAATGACTTGACTTTGGGTGATTGGATGATGGGTATACAACATAATCAATTAGTTTAAATGCTATAGAAATGTTTACTTGAAACCTATGTACTCCTACTGATCATTGTCATTCTGTTAAGTTTAATTTTCTAAATAATTTTTTTTTGTATTTTTCTGATGTGGGAAGTGGGGAGGCAGGCAGAGAGACAGACTCCCACATGCACCTGACCTGGATCAACCCAGCAAACCCACTAGGGGCTGATGTTCTACCCATCAGGGGCATTGCTCTGTTGCAATTGGAGCCATTCTAGCATCTGAGGAGCAGGCCATGGAGCCATCCTCAGCACCCGGGCCAACTTTGCTCTAATGGAGCCTTGGCTGTGAGAGAAGAAGAGAGAGATAGAGAGAAAGGAGGGGGGAAGGGTGGAGAAACAGATGGGCACTTCTCCTGTGTGCCCTGGCCAGGAATTGAACCCAGGATCTCCACACACTGGGCTAACGCTCTACCACTGAGACAGCCATCCAGGGCCTAAATAAATAAATAAATAAATAACAGCAAAAAAAGAAAATAATTCTCAACTTCTAATTCTATACTCAGTGGAAACATTCTTTAAAAATTAAGAATTTTTTAGTCTCACTTTTATGTCCCACCTATGAGACATGGACAAGAGTGTGGTGGTTACAGGGTGGGGGGAGGGAGGAGACAGTGGGATAGGGAGGAGGGGAGGGGCACAGGGAAAAGCAGATAGAAGGTGACAGAGGACAATTTGACTTTGGGTGATGGGTATGCAACATAATTGAATGATAAGATAACCTGGAGATGTTTTCTTTGAACATATGTACCCTGATTTATTGGTGTCACCCTATTAAAATTAATAAAAAAAATTAAGAATTTTTTAAAGAGATTTTATTGATTTTTTTTAGAGAAAAGGGAGAGAGGGAGAGAGAGAAAGAAAGTAGCGGGAAAAGCAGGAAGTATCAACTCATAGGAGTTGCTTGACCAGGAAAGCCCAGAAATTCAAACCAGCGATCTCAGAGTTCCAGATCAACACTTTATCAACTGCGTCACCACAGATCAGGCAAGAACTTTTAAATAAAAAAGTGAAAAAAAGTTGTTACTAGCAGACCAAAACTAAAGAAATGCTAATAGGTATTTTTAAGCAAAAGCAATGATCATAGAAGGAAGTATTAAGCTGCAGGGAGGAGTAAAGAACACTGGAAAGGGAAAATGCATGAGTGTATGAATATTGACAAGACCAAGCAATGCTGTTTTTGAAAGCACAAAAACAATAATGCATTTCTTGTGTAGTTTAACTATTTTGTACACACATATGTGTGCATATGTGTGAGTGTGTGTATATAACAGTGTGTCTACCAAAAATCTGTTCTAGTTACTCTGGCTGCATAACAAATTACCTCAAAACTTTGTGACTTAAAATGATTACGTTCTATCTTTTGCTCACAATTTGGGCAAGGGTTGGCAATGATAGCTTAAGTTGGCATCAGTATGTGTGGTTCAGTAGCTGGGAAGTAGAATCATCTGGAGACTTGCTCTCATGTCTGGCAGTTGATGCTGGCTGTTGGCTGAGACCTTTGCTGAAGCCGTTGACTGGAACACTTTATTCCATATGGTTAATGAGTTCCCCGGGGGAGCTGCCACACACACACACACACACACACACACACACACACACACACACAAATTAAAGGAAGATTTTTAGATTATTTCAGGTAGAGCAAACAGTAAGTACAAGTGTGTCCTGAGGTGGGAAATACTCATTGTTTTCAAGAGACAGAAACAAGAGGCATGAGAGTCACAATGGTGTGAGATAATATTGCAAGTTTCAATCAGTGAGAGAAATACAGCAGATCCTATCTGATATGCCGGTTTGAGAACCTCCATATCTATAATTATTTCCTATAGAAAGATCCCCAAGAATAGAAGATAATAGATTTTGAAATATTCTCTTTGTGAACATATGTAGAACCTGACCATTAAAATTTTATCATCATGGATATTCTAATTTCTATAAATTAATAATAACTTTACATTTAGGAATGGTAAAGGAATTTTCTGAGTATACTACATTAGGTAAATAACCTAGTTCTTTTTTAGGCTAATGATGGGCATCTTCACATATCAAACACATTTGGCAGTCACTGCTGTAATCTCTGTGGATGAGATGAACTGGGCATGGTATGTTGAGGATTTGTAGCTAACCTGATTTAAACACAAACCATGGTAGATTATTGACAACTGGCTTTTAGTAACATTGCCACTGTGTTTTACTGTTGGTGGTTTTTTTTTTAATAATCTAGTCTAAGTAAAATGTAGCTAATGAAATCTTACTGAGGATTGCTTCCCTCCTCCCTGCTTTCCACCCTCATCTCATTCTTCGGCAAGCTAAATCACACAGATGAAATAATAAGACCACAATGTATCCACCATAAGACTTGAAATATCAGTGTGGGACAAAAGAAAAAAAATTGGAACAAAAAGAAGAAAGTATTTTCCCCTTCTATAGTGCCTAACTCTGTATCCTTTAATTGGATTATTAAACCCAGAGAAAAAGGCCCTTTAGCAGCTTTGAAAGTACACAGACAGACACACTTAGCAGTTGTTCTGCTTAAGCTCCTTGCCTTAATGGCTTTAATAATAAATTCAGTTTTCTGGCAGGAGATAAATTCCTTCAGAAAGTTTCTCCAATCCAAATAAATTCAGAATTACTGGAGGGCGCCAATGCTATCATTTGTCTCACAAACCAAAAAGAGTGTATTCGTCTGTGGGATTTTTGTGTTAGAACAAAATAAGCTTCCTCTTATCTGGAGAGTCTGTGTTTGTGGGGAGGGGGCATTGAGCCTTTCCTTTGCCTGGAATCTCTGTTCCTTTCATACTAATAGCAGACCTCTTCCCAGAAATCTAGTCATCCTGTTGAACCTACCACATCTGTTACCTCCAGTAAGATCTCAGATCTCCCAAGTTAGCCACTTTCTGTTCTGAGGTCCCACAGCTATAAACTCTTAGAGAACTTTCACATTGTTTTGCAATTCCCTATTATTCTTTACCTAGGCTGTTGGCTCCTTAAGAACAGAGACTTGGGATGTGTCTTCTTTTTTCTCTGGTAGCATCAGCCTAGTCCTTAGTGCAGACAGGAGACCTGAAGAAAGCCCGCCTGCTGAGTGGATGGCTTTAACGCCAAAGTGCAGTACCAAATATCTTCTTCACACGTGCCATCATTTTCGTTACACAATATCTTTTCTTAGCTAAGCATGATTTGCAGAGTTGCAATGAGTATTATGGAAAAGTACAGATTAATTATCTGAGCAAAATGTCAGAATAATTTCAACATGATTCATTACAAACAAAAGCAGTCAGAACAAGTATAACGAAAATCATCTTTTGCAGCTGATGTGTTGACAAAAAATATTCTGAATTATTCCACCACAATAAAGCACATTGTTTTTTTTTATTTCTTGTCACAATTAGGGAAATTGATATGTTTAACATTGTTCAACTTACTTGCAACACAAGTAGTTTAAACAAATGAATAAATATATTATGACAGCAAGAATTATTTGATGTTGTACTCTAGCTATGAAAGATGCTTGGTGCTTCATGTTGAAAGTTTAAAAGACAAACAGCCAGGTATTTATTTATAGGCTTCCACCTCTGGGGCACCAATCTTCTGTACATCGATTCACCTTATGTTATGAGAATTAGAGCCAAGACTAAATGATAAAAGATCTTGCTAGAACAATTCTTTTATTCATATGAATAATGTAGTAGCCACGGCAATCAAAATGATGACAAATACCGATTCTTATTTGGCGGAAAAAAAGCAAATTTATTACCTATTCAGAACAGAAACAAAATTTTTTTACTTAGAGTATAATATTTAATTTATTATTTTTCTTGGAATATGGCCTTAACTTTTGAATTACTTATTTTTTTCAACAAAAATAAAGACCCACTTTATTTATATTTTACCACAATGTATAAATAAATTCAGATAGTACAAAAGGAAACTATACAAAAATCTGATGAATAGATGAAGAAATTCAGGCAGAAAGAAGAAAAATAACTAACAAAAATAGGAAAGTAGAGCTGAGGGCACCAAGCATGTAGCCATAATGGCCTGAACCATTACCCGAAAGCCACCAGGAAGTGCAAAAAGCACTAAAATACACAATTATTGGTTAGTGTCCTTATTGTTAAATTAAAGTGAATGCATACAATTTGTTTCTTATTTTCTGTCATTAGAGGAATATTCTTATGTGTGAAGGTGCTGGGTATTAAATATTCATATGTACATATTTAGCTTTAGTACATAGGACAAACTGACTTTCAAACAAGTTGAATCAATTTACATTCCCACCAGCACTGTCTTGAGAGTTTTGGCCTTTCCACATCATGACACACTTGGAATTTTTTATTTGTCTGTTTTTGGATCCACATGGTATCTTATTATGTGGTATCTTATGATGCTTTCAGTTTGTAGTTTTTTAAAATAGAGATAACTATTAGAGCAGTATTAATTGAATTGGGGAAAGGATGTTTGGGGTATAGATTTAATAAGACTTGGAACTTGGGTATAAGAAGATGATAGCAGAATAACTGAGGCTGAGAAGCAGGATAGCTGGAATGGTGATAGTGACATTTTTAAAGTTGGGTCATAACCAAAGAAAGGCTTTCAGGAGAAGAAGATGAAGGAACTTGGTGTGAGGTATAATTAATATTTTTACATGGGATTACTATGGTTTTGGACTTCTCAGAGGACTGCCATTGCCAGGTCATTAAAAAACATAGGTTTTTTTTAAAAGGGCAAGTTTAACTCATACTAGCCATTCTGTAATAATAAATCAAAGTATGCTTTGAAAAAAGTACCAGAAATTATTAAAGGGTTTTACAAAAGATATGGATTTCTGAAAAGCTAGGTCTATATGCTCTTACCAACTCTTTGTAACATGTTTTTACTTTATTAATGGTGAATTCCCACAAAAAATTATACAAATTCTTATGTAGATCTAAAGTCATAAACTTGGGAAAGAGGTGAATTGTTTGGCAATTTGGTTAGATGGACATTTTCAAAAATAATTGTCTATTATAAGAGTAGGTATTATTTAAGCAAAGTTTCTAATGTTTCTAAAGTCCTATGAAGAATGTTAGTCACAATTTGATATATAGGAAACTGAAGCAGTATTGAATTTTGAAGTTTGTTCTTAAAAATGCCACTAACCAGTTCATTTTAAGAAAAAAATTACTTACATATATAAGGGTCTTTGAATAATTAGAGAAATTTTAACTAATTTACTGACACATTGGTAAATATAAAAATTAAATTTTGTATATTCACCCCCCCCCAAAATGTATTCCTATATACAACAATTTTTGTGTTTTATTAACTAGAAAGACCTGTCCATGATAAAGATCTACTCCCTGAGGCATGGCTAGTTTCCAGGTGTTAAAAATAGATATTTCTTCCCCTTTAAATTTTGAATACTATAAGGTAATAATTAAATTTAGAAATAATTTATTATCCTTATAGTTGAAAACTATACTGGAAATTTGTCTTGAAGGTTGGAAGGTGTTTGGCTTTTTTTCTTTTGTTTACCTTATGCATTCCTACTAATCCTTCCAGGCTGAATTAGTTGGGGGTGGGAGGAGTTGATAACTGAGTGATAATACTCTCTGCCCAAATCTTTAGAGCATATTGTGCTCAAAGTTTCTCATTCTCATCACAGGCCAGTGGTGAAAATTTACTTCATGTAGCTGAGACTTTTGAGATCACCAGGGTAAATAAATTAAGTTCGTGATGTCTGGTATTTACACAACTTTAGAAAGATTCAGTTGACAACAGCTAATGAGAGTCCTTTTTTATTGTTTAATCATAGAAATAACTAATAGGATATAATAGTTATTTAAAACAGATGATTTCTTCTTGAGTTTTTATGTCTATAAAATCAGCCACAATTTAGAACAAGGGCCAATATTCTCACTTGGTGATAGTTACCAAGACGACTTAAGGTTCCTCTCAGCTTGGCTAAATTTTATACTGCTCTCTTCCTTCCTCTCTCTCTTTTAAAATAATTTACTCTTGGCAACATGTAACTTTTTTTCTTTATTCCTTTGAAATGTACCTCTTTTGCAACTCAGGACTGCCTGTCTCAAGGAGTTGGGATTCATTCTTTTGAAATGAAATCATCAAGAAAGACAGTGAAGAAGATTTGACTTTGGGTGGTTGGATACCTAATGCAATATACAGATGTTTCAGAGAATTATATAGTTGAGACCTATATAATCTTATTAACCCATGTCACCCCAATAGATTTAATTTTAAAATAAAGAAATGTAAAAAGAAAGTGCCCTAACTCTCAGTCTCTGGAGGAGGACAGGAGTCTAACTTCTGTAAGTTCCATGTAGCAAACACAGATGGCCTAATTACATTGAACAACTTCACCTCCGATGTCCTTCAGGACTTTTCCACTAGCTCAGCCAGCAGTTAAAACTTCTGCCTTTTGTTTCAGGGGAGTGAAAGTCAATTTCTCACCCATATTGCATTAGTCTTAAATAAAGTCTTCCTTACTGCTTCACTCCTTCCAGTGCAATTTTTCTTTGTCAAGAGAAACCAATATATAATTCAGAAATTATTTTAAAATGTAAGTGCTTTTTAACCACTGCTCTGATTATCTTATAAACGTCATTTTTATGGTGCGTTTGGTATTTTGAGTATATTTCCTAAGAGTTTTGAAATTTAAAAACCACAGAAAAAAATGATAGTTTTAAATAATAGGGGCATTTCTTTTGAAACACTAACCATCTATAAGTACTTTTAAAATGTTAATTTTCCTTCTTTGAACAGCTCAATTCTAAAGAGATTTTTGAAGTGCAGATTAAACTTTAATCAGAAAGGTGTTCAAAGTAACGTGCTATTTATCAAGCTAATATTTTGTTTTGTTTTTTAAAAAATATTTTAAAAAATTTTATTGATTTTTAACAAGAGAGGAAAGAAAATAGAAAAAGAGAGACAGAAACATCAATCTGTTCCTGTATGTGTCTTTACCAGGGATTGAACTCAAATCTTTGTGCTTTGGGACAATGCTCTAAACAGCCAACCTATACTGATAAGGCCTAATAATAATAAATTAAGACATATCTAACCCACAGGAAAATACAGGTGATGTGAAGTTAAATAATAAGAGGGAAATTAAATGGCATACTCAGGACCAGAATGTAAACAGTAGCTTTCTTTGATTGGTTTATTATAGATGATTTTCATTTTCTTCTTTATATTTTTCTGTATTTTAAAATTCAAAGCACATTTACTTTATTAAAAAAAATATATTGTTTAAAAACATCACCACTAAGCTCTTTTACTCTACTGAGCTTCTAAAAGGGAAATAACCAAGAACTTTGCAGGATCACTAAATTTTTTTATTTTATTTCTCTTAGAATAAATACTTTCCAAACTTGATATCTGAAATGTTTTCTACCTCAATATTTACAAACTTTAGCATTGATTATACTTATTGATTATCTACCTTTAAAATTTATATAATAGGATTTTGAAAATTGTTTTAGCTTTCTTTAATGTAAGAAATTACTGTATTAAATTTTGTATAAGTTAGATTCCACTTTGTAGAGAAAACTACTTTTTTAGTGACTCCAAAATGAACAATCTTTATCATTCTGAAGATTATTTCTTGTTATAATTGTTTTTCATGGCACAATACTTTCCAAGTAGAGTATCACATCTAAGGTGCTAAGGTTTGAGTATTTAGCCAAAAAGTAATTATATAAAATTTCTGATTATACACAGGGCACGTTACAGACTTACTCCATAGTCTCCATAGTTGATTTATGTCCTTGACTTCTTCTTTAATGTCTGGGGTAACATTTTTCAATAGTCTCAGTTTATGGACCCCTTTCTTTTTCAGCCTTCCTCAGTGAGTCAAGGCTGCAGACTGGCTGATTAGCTTGTTATGGATTTAAAAGGGTTTGTCTCTGGACCTGGAATGGGGTCCTTCTCACTTCCTGAAAGGACTGTGGCTTGTGAAAGAGAGTGAACTAACCAACACAAATAGAGTACTTAATCTTCATTTGTCAAAGTTGTGGGTGCCCTGCTTCTTCAATTTATATGATGAAAAGTTAAGTACATTTTTGCAAGATTCAATTTCTACACATTTTCTATTTTTAAGTTGTGTAAATAAGTTTTTATAGCTTAGTTGGTAAGAACAGTAAATAAAAAGAACAATTCAATGTTTATTGCAATCTGCTGTGGAATAACACTGTTTGCTTTATTTATGTATTACTTTTCTGCTCCACTTTATCTATAGTAATTACTAAGCTATTATAAGATGGCCATATGTAATTTTGTAATGATAATAAAAATTTAGGCAATGAATAGTCTGTGTTTTAATTAGATCCACCTATTTATTTTAAAGAAAATTTCTAAAAGTACATGTAAAGTTAATTCACACCTTAAGTAAGTAAAGACTAAATTCTGTCCATTAGTAAACATAGGCAGTTAGTATACCTGTATTTGTTTAAAACTGTCATCTCTTTTATGTATAGCTGCCTTTTTCAGTGTAACTGTCAATTCCTCAAGGAGATCTTAGAAATTTCAAAAGCTTTAGAGTTTGAAACTACTATGTGCTATATTTTATTTGATTGATATGGATTTTATTTTTTTTTGCGAAATGATTTATTCATTTCTTTTTGTCTCAGGTAATGTTACTGAAGTAGTTGGGGTTATAAATTAATCACTTACAGAAATTATTTGAGTTAGATGTCAGTGTTTAAAACCAATGACCTTTTGCTGATGGCCTATTAAATGCACTTTACTCCTTTCTAAGAATCAGGGGACTGTGATGCTTGATGGCTACCAAAGATATAGAATTCATACTCCCCTATGCTTGAAAAATGTAGTTTCTTCTAAAAAAAAATTGTTTCTACCTAATCAACTGAAATAGTATATAAAGGGGCAACTCAGTTGAGCAGGAAGAAAGCAGGGAAAAATTATTTGTTTTTCTAAAATAGCATTCTTATTATTTATGCAGTATAACTTAGGGTCCTGGCAGGAAACAAATGGCACACTCCACTCTAGTAATCTGGCTCATTAAATGAATGGACTATTTGTAATGTATGAGCAGAATGAAGGTAAACCAACAAGGCTAACAACTGCAGGTGGATCAGTAAATGTGTAGTGTGGCAAGAGGAAGAAGTGTTGACCAGAATTCTGAGAGAGCTGTAGCTGAAGGAGAGGAGAACCAGGCAGGAGCTGTGGGCTTAGGTCGAGAAATGTAGCCACTAGTAATCTATACCTGAAAGAGAAGGGACCAGGGGGATAAACACCCCCATCTTTCTTCCACTCCATCATCTGATTGCCTCTTGCTGCCCCTCACTGGCCAAACACAAACAGAATCCAGAGGTGAGACACAAAACATCTGGAGAAAGATGGAAAACATATCTGGAGGGCAAATGAAGGAGATTCAGCACCACATTTGGCATTTAACCATGAATTTTGAGATAGTACAGATGTAGCATGTTTCTTTAGTATTTTCATCAAGTAAATAAGGTGAACTTGACAAGATTAGCACATTTGAAATGCAAATGAAGTAATAATATATTGCTAAAACAATATTGGAACCATTTTAGAATACTTCTAAGACAAGTAAATTGTATTTTACATACCCAATGGAATAGTAGTGCCTGATTCACTAGTGATCCTCAGTTCTCATGAGTTTGTGAATTTTAGCATAAGAACCATGGCATTTTGGGGGAGGACTAATACCAAGATCTTCAGATTCAGTGGGTCAGGAATTAGGTAAACTAGGTTATGCTAACACCAGGTAAGATTAAGTGTATGTTATAGGTACATATTTTATATCACTCTCCTGTACCATTTCCGAGGTAGTAACTTTGTTCACTATGCCTTACTCATTATGGAGTATTATGTAGAAGATTCATTTGGTTTAGCTCAGGCATAAATAATGGCAAAAAATGATAAAAGAAAGGGGAAAAATCTTAGATTATAGAAATGAGTCTGCTATATTCAAGAGAACTAGGGTAAAACAATTACTTTTACAATGTTTCTTTAATTATTAATAAACTTTTATAAGTAATTTAATTTAGAACTTCAAATTAAATGTTACTTAGTAACCATTAATTTATAGCAGTCAATTGATATTTTATTAACTGTTATGTTTTCAATATGAATAATAAGTAATAATTTGGTTAGTAAAATAACCATAAAATATAGTATTATGAAGGCAGCACTTAATGTGAGATTCAGGAGAAAATACTAACTGGCACTGTTGACTTTCCCTGAACAGGTTGACTTATGTAAATAGGAAAATCATGCACGTGCCATTCAGATATTCCAGGGAAATGTACATACTGTAAATGTTATATATTAAAATATGAGCCTTCTTTTTGTTTTGTTTCTGGAATCTAATGCTATAAAACACTTTAAAATTCTTTTTTGAAAGAATCAATAGCATTTGGATAAAAGTGTGAAGAAGATGTGAATGTTAGCCTTATGGGTTCTTTGACAAATCACACTCTAGGCAAAGAATACAGAAAAAGAAAGCCCCTAAGTCCAGGTTATGCCTGACAAGTTTAAAGAACAACAAAGAGGCCAGTGGGGTAGGAGCAGAGACATGGTTAAAGGGATAATGGGGCTACATTATTATGAATTTAAATTTTACTCTCAATGAAATGAGAAGCCTTTAAGTTTTGAGAAATACCATGGATGACCAACAATGCAAAACAAACAAACAAACAAATAACACTCTGGATGCTCTGTTGAGAGTAGAAAAACAGGTTATTGTGTATTCCAGGTGAGCTGGTAGCTTGTTCAACTGTAGAAGCTGTAGAGGTAGTAAGAAATGGTTGGAGTCTGGATATATTTTGAAAATACAGCTGTCAGGATTTGCTGACATGTTGGAGAGAATATGGGCAATGATGACTCCATAGTTTTTATCCTCAATGACTGAGAAGATGAAGCTGCCATCAACTGCAATGGAGAAGGCTACAAGTTGAGCAAGTTTAGAGGGAGAAGATCAGGAAATGTTGTGAACACATTATGTATGAGAGGAGTTTAGGTATCCAAAAGGAAACATCAAGTTGGCAGCTAGTTAACTATATTGGTGCTTGGGAAAGAGTCTGGACAGGAGATATAAAATGGTAAGTCTTCAGCATATAGATAGTATTTAAGATATTGGGACTCAATAATTTCAAGGGTAGAGAGAAATAAATCAAGTGCCAGGCATGGTAGCATTAAAAGTTTAGAGAGAAGAGATTGCAAAAGAGATTGGGCCAAAGAGAGAAGGAAAAATGGTGGGAAGTAGCCAGAAGAGAATGGTACTCTAGTAATGGTGTTCAAGTCCACCCGAGTCCACAGTAAAGTAAGACTGGTTCAACATAAGGAAATCTATTGATACAATTAAATTAACATAATTATTTTGACATAATCAATTAAATACTGATAGATTCAAAAACAAAAGTTATATTATCATATTAAAAGTTGGCTGAATGTTGATTAAATATAAAGCTATTAGAAAGATCTTTAATCAACTAATAGCCAGCATCATACTAAACAGTGAAACAGTGGAGACATTCTCATTGATATGTCCCAGGAACAAGAATGGCACTCCTACCAGCACTGTTTTTCTGAGATATATCATGAATAAACAAGATGTACCACTCCATAGGTAAAAATAAAAATTAAAAAACAGAAAAAATGACATTAGAATACAAGAAAAATCCACTCCCAAATCTTTATAGTTATTAAGAATGAAATGAAGAGGCTAGTTATAAAGTACTGCACATAACTGTATGTGGTATACTTTTATATAAAAGTCAGTGTCATAGGTTTTTTTGCACTGTCACCACCAGAAACAAGTAATTCAATAATACATTGTGTTGTGACTTTAAGCCAGTGACGCCATCACTATACAATAGGAGTTTTTCAGCTCCATTATAATCTTACAGAGCCACTATCATACATGTGGCTTGTTATTGACTGAAATATAGTTATGAGGCACATGGCACTATAATTTGTTTCAGTGTCAAAATACATCATCCTCTCAGTTGAAAGCATTGCACCAACCAGAAAATAAGTTTAATGTGTAAAATGTCTTATTTATGTAGTCAATTTTTATGATATGAGATGATTTTTAGTATTAGGAGGGACTCCAGAAATTACTTTGGCCAGTGGCCTCAGCCTCATTTTTATTTTGTCAGGAAACAATGGCTCTAAGTAAGTGATTTCCTTAATAACATGCTTATTTGTTGCAGTTTACATGAAATAAAAGAGGACATTTTCATTTGTTTGTAAAAGTCTTAACTTTTTTTTTTTAATTTATTTTATTTTTATTTTATTCATTTTAGAGAGGAGACACAGAGTGAGAGAGAGAGAGAGAAAGAGAGAAAGGGGGGAGGAGCTGGAAGCAACTCCCATATGTGCCTTGACCAGACAAGTGCAGGGTTTTGAACTGGCGACCTCAGTGTTCCCAGGCCGACACTTTATCTACTGCGCCACCACAGGTCAGGCCTTAACTTCTTTTTTAAATTAAGCATTCATCAACATGTTATATAGATAAATGATTATGACTTACAATGCAGTATTTTAACAGATGGTTGTTTTGACATAGTATTTTAGAAAAGTAACATGATGATATTTTTGATTTTCTAGAGCAAACACTTTGCAAGATGTTAAGCCAGTTTATATTTTAACAGACTGGAGATCCAGGGCTGGGAATTCTGACCTCAAAGTTTTCCAGCCTAATTTCTCAATGAAGTATTCTTTACTACTGCTGGTACATCTGCCAGTATCTGGAGACATTTTTGGTTGTCACCACTGGGGGGTGGGTGGCAGCAGGTGGTGCTACTGGCTTTTAATAGATACTGCTAAATAGCCTATAGTGTACTGGACAGTTCCCCATACCAAAGATTATCTGCCCCAAATGTCAATAGCACCAAGGCTGAGAAAATCTGACCTAGGATGATGACACAAATTGATTTCACCAGACTTGTATTTACAGTTGCATGCAATCACTTCAAAGTTAATACTACCTTATATTTTAAAGCAACATTTCTTAACGTGTTCTTTGAAACATGAGTCCTATCAGATACTCTGTGAAAAAAGAGGAAAATATGCCTATTATATTGTTCTCTGCTTTTTGTTTTTGTTCAGTGAGACGAGGGGAGGCAGAGAGACTCCCACATGTGCTTCAACTGGGATCCACCCAGCAAGCCCACCAGAAAGCAATGCTCTGCCCATTCTGGGGCATTGCTCTGCTGTTCAGCAATTGAGCTCTTTTTAGTGCCTGAGGCAGAGGCTATGGAGCCATCCTCAGCACCTAGAGCCATTACTCCAGTTGAGCCATGGCTACAGGAGGGAAGACAGACAGAGAGAGAAGTGAGAGGGGGAGGGGTGGAGAAGCAGATGGGCACTTCTCCTGTGTACCCTGACCAGAAATCAAACCCAGGACATCCACATACTGGGCCGACGCTCTATCACTGAGCCAACCAGCCTGGGCCTATATTGTCCTGTTAATGATCCTCACTGACAACTATAATATCAAAGGCTCTGACACCTCCTGCAGTGAGAATCTACTTTTCTTAACCCAGAATATTCTGCTTTGATTGTATCATGCAATATTTTTACATAGCCTCTATGAACATTCCTGAGAAGAGGCATCAAGAAATTCAATCACAATGATTTATGGTTCTCAGAGCCCTTTCATATTTGATTTCATCGGATTCTATCAACCATCGCATAAGATAAAATTCTAAAATAACTTTAGCATTGCTCTCAAATAATCTTCTTGTCCTAGTTTGTCCTTTCCCTTTCTCTTTCATTTCCTAGAGCCAGTAGAAAATTTGTTTTCAATTAGAACAAATTTATTATTTTTATTATTATAAAAATATTATTATTTTAGATAACATATAAAATGCAAATAAGCAAAACAAAAATTTCCCCATCGCTACTCCATTTTTAAAATTTTATTATATTTTTGTATTTTATGCCAATATAAAATAACACTATAAATGCTTTTTATTTTATTTTTTACAGAGACAGAGAGAGAGAGTCTGAGAGAGGGATAGATAGGGACAGACAGACAGGAACAGAGAGAGGTGAGAAGCATCAACCATCAGTTTTTCATTGCGACACTTTAGTAGTTCATTGATTGCTCTCTCATATGTGCCTTGACAGCGGGCCTTCAGCAGACTGAGTAACCCCTTGCTCGAGTCAGCGATCTTGGACTCAAGTTGGTGAGCTTTTGCTCAAACCAGATGGCGTCCTCGGGGTCTTGAACCTGGGCCCCCCACATCCCAGTCCAATGCTCTATCCACAGCGTCACCGCCTGGTCAGGCTAAATGCTTTTTATAAACTAAATTTTTTCAGTTATAATCTTTAACATTTAGTATGTTAAAATTTAATATTAATTTAATAATATTATTATTATATCATGATGATAACAAAATGAATATTCAAATATCAATTGGTAACTGTGGGTATTTCATTATATGAATCACATGATGCTTTATTTAAAGAGTTCCTTATTAATGGAAAACTACTAGAACCTTATTGGGGATAATTTTTGCAATACTCTAATGAACAATTTTGTACTTACGTATTTTCACACATTTCTAATTATTTCTTAGGGGAAGTTGTGAGAAGTGGAATTGTACGCTTAGAGTTAAGAGTGCAGTGAGAGTAGTTACAGATATACATTTTAAGGCTTTAGTACTGAAAAACTGCCTTTTAAAAATGCTTTACAACTTCATATTCTCCACAGTGACATGGAAGTATGACATTAGGTCTGGTATTTTACTTTATTTTGAAGTACACATTATGAGACCTAGTCTGTTAACAGGTTTTGAGGTGTGACTGGCCAAAAGTGCACCATGACTTTACGGACACACTATACATTATTGTATTCTAATATTGCTTGGATTTGTCTCTTCATTTTCTCTGCTATTATTAGGCTAGGACCAATCCTTTACTTTTTGGTTTTCTTGCTGACAAACTGTTGTGCCCGCCTCCATTTCTTTGACCCATATTGTGCACTTCACAATTTGATGTAGCCTTACTTTGTGTTTAATTGCATTATATATGCATATCTTAGCTATTTGACCAGCTTATTAGCACTACCAGAACCCTGATCTGAACACTTACTAAGTCTCAGTCACTGTGCTGGGCCCCGAGGCTGCTGGAAAGAAGAGGACATAGCCATGGCTCATGAACTGCACCTAGTTTGGAGAGAAAATAGAGAAGAAGCAGACTGTTCAGAACACTATGACAGTTGTAAATAGGGTGCTGTAGCAGTCCAGACCAGGGACTTGATGCTAGGGAAGAGGTTCTGGAGAAGAGGTTCTCGAGAGAAGTTTTGATGAATGAATGGAAGTTCTGAGCCGTGAAAGATAAGTGAGGATGTGGGCAAGTCTATGTTGTGAGCGTGTATGTACATTTTTGTGTGTGCATAACATGTCAGGAAAAGGTGAGAAAGAACATGGATGTATGTGGAGGGGTAATAAAAAGTGAGCCTGGAGAGACTGGCAGAGAGAAGACAAATTCTGAAGGTCTGTATGGATGCTGCTAAGACACATAGATAGGCTTGATCCAGAGGGCATTAGGAGTGTGGAGGGTGCATTCCCTGAGGCAAGGATGCTGGGAAGCCATGTTCTAGTTCTGGGCACACCCATAGTACTAAGCAAGGGCTGGTTCCAAACATCTCTCTCTCTCTCTGTATATTTTGAATTTGTTAAGAATTCCTGGACCTGTCTTTTTACTTTCTTAGGCCCTAGCATCCTAATTGGTAGGATGATTATATTTATAATTACACTCCTGTGTAGGAGTAAGTAGAAATAGAGCTATTATTTAGCAAAAATATATCTGAAGTAATAGAGAAGTCATAGTTCTCCCCTCGTGGTTGGCCTGAGTACATTTCTGATGCAAGCGTGTCCTGTTATTTATATCTCCAGCTCATTTAATCAGGTTGGGATATGTAAAACTTGTTTATTTAATTATTTGAGTGGCCTTGGGAAACTTTTTACTTGATTATACGCAGGAGAGAGATGAGTAGATATAGGTAGGCAAGAAAGACCTCTCTCAAGGAAATCATATTTTTGTCAGGAAATAAAAATCTTTTTTATTCTGCGGAGAGAAGAGGAACTTTTGTTTACAATATGATTTAATTTTTAGATATTTAATTATAAATTTTACTATAAAGCTTTAGATTCTGAAAACACAATAGTCATTACAATAGACACTGATGAATCCTTTTTCTTGCATAAGTATTTCTACTCAATTTAACAACAAACATTAATATCACATTTACTTGCTACCTTACTTACATTTTAACCAGATAAAAGAATTTGCTATTTTATAGTGAGAACTTGTCTTTTGTGCAGTTAAGATGCTAATAGCAACTTTTCACACTGTGCCAGCTAGCTTTACCTAGTTACAATAATTTACTACACTGGCAAAGAGTACTCAGAAACTGGAATTACTCAGGAGAAAAAAAACTCTTTAAATTCAAATTGCTATATTATAATTCAAGCAAATAGTATTAGCTTTTTTTCAAAAAACCTTATTAAATGCTTTTAGCAGCCTAGCCATCCTCATGAGGTAGTTGCTTCTCACTCTATGGATGAAGAAACTGAAGTTAAATAATTTGGTCAGAGTCAAAGGAAATGCTATATGAGACCCAGTGTTGAGAAAAGATATTATAACTTTGCAAAGCTTCTAGGGCTTTTACTCAGATCACTGATCCAGACCCACCCCACCTTCCTGCAGCCAGATCATTTCCCAGATCTCTTTGTGTGTGTTTGTGATTAATCTCAAAACTCTTTCAAGCAATAGATATACCAACAAAATTTAAATTACCGGTTACCCAGTATATATGGGAGAGAGACTGTGAAATGTTTGCCATTTGTCATATAAATATTTGAGGAGGCACCAGATATCATCTCAAGGTTAACTTTACTTAAATACTCATAAACCAGGGATTGATATCTGACATGAGTATCAAAAGGGAGAAAATGTATATTTATCTACTGGAGTTTAAGCATTCAAGACACTCAAGGACTTATGTTTCCCTAAAGATCTAAGGCGTTTCATTGGCAGGAAAGCTCTTTCTACCTGTGAATAGGCATGTTAAGGCATTCTAAAAATTTTAATAGAACATAATTTACATTTCACCAATTGATTTTGGAATTTGTAGCATTTATTTACCTTGTATTTTTTTACCACTCCCTAGGACTCATGCAGAAAAATGTTTCTTTTTTTTATAAGTATTTTTGACATGTTGTATAAGGAGAAGAATGAACCATTTAATACTTCAGTTACATTAATAATCATTACCAGCAGAGTCTAACCTGGCAACTCTGACAGTAATAGTCTACAGTGAGAACCTATGTCTTGGATGAAATGGGCATGTCTACCTCTCATACGTCTTAATGATCCTTACATGACTAATATGCAGTGACACTTGAGACTCATCTAAAACTGTTCATATTCATTTTGAAAATATTAATCTGTGGCATATTCACCAGCAGGAAATGCAGCTGAAATATCATTAACCCCTTCTTCATTGGTGCTATAGAACGTTAGGTGATTTGTGCTTTCTGATTACATTCTGCTAATCAACACAATACTTTAGAGTAGATTAAGGCATTTAAAACATAATCTAAGACATTATTAAAGATGTGATCTGAAATGATGAGACACTTTTGGGAGGCCTATAACATGTGGATCTCAGAATATAACACAGTGCAGCGGGAAACCGCCTGAGGAGGATGTTTAGAACAGTGATTAGAATAAGGAAGTTAAGGGGGCTGAGATGAAAGAAGTCTATGGAGTTAACTGGGTTGCTACAAATACAGTTTATCACAGAATGACTGAAAATGTCTAAGGTATTTGTATAAGTTAATATGACAGCCCTTGGTTTCAATCATGAGAGTCTTCTAATTATATCAAGATAGTATATTTGAAAAGATTTTATGAGAAAAATTGTTCCATCTGACTACATCACTTTCACTAATAGTGATTCTCCTTTTAAAATTTCTGAGTCTGTGTATTAAGTAGAGCTTGTCATCTCTCTCTCCCTCCAGTTCTCATTTTATATGCATAATATCTTTATCTACCTACCTAATTCTATTCTTAACTCTACATCCTAAACTCCACGATTGCAAAGGGGGTGTGTGGGGGGGCCGGGGGGGAGGTAAGAGCTCGATAAGACCTTGCTTGTCTGCATCTCTAGGAGAAGACATTTCCAGGATCTCTGTCAGATGTCACCAGGTGTTTTGATGAAAAGGAAGTTCATTATTTTGAAAACAGTCCATAACATTTTTTGGTCAATTTAATTGTTGTAACATTTTCCCATATATTTAGTTTAATTCTGTACTTTCTATTTCTTTTTCCCTGGGGATTTAGGGACCTATTCAAACAAGAGTTAGGATAGACCAGAGAACAAGGCAGGTAACAAAGAAAAACTGAGTTGCTAAAGAATTATAATATACCACCCTTAAGACAAAACAAAGACAGCTGGGTGATAACAAGTGAAAGCAAAAGAGAATGAGCACATGTGCTGCATGAGAAAATGTAGATGATTTTGTTAAAAACTTAAGTAAAATTTTAGGATCAAGGACAGGCACCATGGAACCAAATCTAAAAGAAATCTCAAGTGCAATTGTTAAAATCAAGAACGTAATGCTATGAATAGAGAGATGCAGCTGAGGAGGATAGAAAGAGTGAGGAGGAAATAAAATTAGTCACAGATGTGAGTACTTAGGGAATTCAGCACTTGTTGATCTGCTGTTTGGAATGATCCATAGGTTTGCAATCCACATTAGGGTTCAGGGTTATGAAGGAAAAGAGATAGAGAAAGCTCACTCTGGAGCAGTGATGCTCAAACCTAAGCTACACATTGGAAAAACCTGGGTCTCACCCCCATCTTGCTGTGTGGCTAGTATGCTGAGTTTCAAAAGCTCTCCAGCTGATTCTAATGTGCAGCCAAGATTTGAAACCAGTGCTCTAGAATTAGGGAAGGCTAATATTGTTTTAAGGTAAACTGCTGAAGGATTTTATTTAAAATTCAGCACCTTGTCAGGGTTCAAAAGGTAGTTGAGGGAGAAGTGAGAAGGTAGACTAGAACTGGATAGAAGTCACTTAGACCTGGGCCAGGAGGTGATAGCATTTTTACAAAGAGAAGATAGAAGGGTGAAATAGTTAAGGGAAGTAAAATGTGGAGCTGAAAACAGAATCATCATTCAAAGCTTAGATAAGGTACTTTTAATTATTCATTTAATAAACTACTGGTACTCACTGTGTCCTTGGTACTGACCATGGTATTATGTATATAGCAGTAAACAGTAAATTCAGAGATGTTGATCTCATCGAGCTAAAATTTTAATGAAGGAAGGAGAGGGAGAGAAGAAGAAAAGGAAGAGGGGGGATGAAGGAGAAGAGGGGAGAGGAAGGGGTGTTGTAAAGGGAAGTATGTTTTGGAAGAATTATGGCCAATGGCACAGAGAGCTAACTAGAATCATACTTTATGAGAGAAAGTTGTATTCTGAAGAACTAGAAATTGTTTGTGACTATTAAGATATGAAATAAATCTCTAAAGGTAAGAAGCTGACTCAGTGCCCAAAGGTGGGAGGGGGAGCATATTCTTCAATGACCATTTTATAAGTGATCAAGTTGGATGATAGAAAAGCAAACCACACCTGGGGCCAGAGCCAAGGTCATAGAGAAAAATGGACTGGGGGACTCCTCTCCAGGAAAAGAATCTGTACCAAATCAAAGAACATTCTCCAGTCCCAGGTGAGATTTCATAATTATTATGGAATGTTAACAATATCTTTTCCTCCCATTCTTGTGCTCTGTGAATGAGAGTGTTTATTGCAGTTTTCCTGACCCCATTATGCTATTGTATTCAAGGTTTATGTAGGAAGGTAGCCTATTTATTTATTTTTTGTTTTTTAGAGCCTATCCCACATCACTAAGAAGACATGGACATTGAGCTTGATATCATGGTTAGGTGGAAAGTTAGTGGCCTCCATAGAGTGGTGGGTAGGCATGGTGCCTGTGACAAAGCTAGTGAATGAAATGTTTGATAACTAGAGGAGAGATTGTGATAGTCATTAGTGCCAAATGTTAACTATGGTATATCTAGTTCTTCTCTTCTCTTGGTCACTCAGATTTTATGATTGATTGTTGCTGTAGCATTGTCTAACCTATCTTTTCCAATTTTGGAGGCTTTTGTAGAGAGAAACCTAGTGAGATAATGTGGCCATGAACTGGGTAATGGAAGTTAAAAATGGAAGAAATACTTTAATTCAAGATAAACATTGTGGATAAAAGATGCCTATATTAGGATGTAGGGAGGGAGGGAGAAGAAGAATCAAGAATAATAGTTGGGTTGTATAATGCTGCTGTTTATTAAGATTGGGAGGAATGAAGGAGGTGGGACAGGTAGGGAGAGGTTGCAAGTGTTTAGCTTGGGACATGTTAACAATGAGATGTGTGTGATATAGCCAAGTATAGATTGTAAGTAGGCAGCCAGATTTGTGTATCTGGGGTTCAAAGTAAAGATTTATGTGGACATCTAAGTTTCTGGGAGATAAACATATAAATAATATTTTCAGTTGTAATTAATAAGATTTTATAAGGTGAGGAAGAAAGTCAGGTCAGACTGAGCATGGTAAATTGTCAACATTTATGGATTTAGTTTGAGGGAGAAGGATACAGAAAAGGAGAGTAACAAGGAGTGATCAGAGAAGGAGAAAGACAACTCAGAAAGTTGAGTCCTGCACTCAGTGAATGAATGTTGTCAGCTCTCATTATTGATTTTGAGAAATTAGGGATTGGAAAGTGGTCAGGAGAGTGGTGCAGGCAGAAACCAGACTGAAGTGGGTTGAAGAGCAAATGAGAAGCGAGAAAGTGAAGGCAGCACAAGTAATGCCTCTTACTTAGAATATGGCTATAAAGGAAGGAACAGTATATTTTGGAGTTGAGAAAGGTTGTTTTTTTATGTTTTTATTTTTATTTATTTATTTATTATTTTTTTGAAGTGAGAAGAGGGGAGGCAGACAGACAGATTCCTGCATGCTCCCCACCGGGATATACCGGGCATGTCCACTAGAGGGTGATGCTCGGCCCATCTGGGGCATTGCTCCGTTACAACCAGAGCTGTTCTAGTGCCTGAGGCTGAGGCTATGGAGCCATGCTCTGCGCCTGGGTCAACTTTGCTCCAGTGGAGCCTTGGCTGTGGGAAGGGAAGAGAGAGACAGACAGAAAGGAGAGGGGGAAGGGTGGAGAAGCAGATGGGTGCTTCTCCTGTGTGCCCTGACCAGGAATTGAACCTGGAACTTCCACATGCCAGGCCAATGCTCTACTGCTGAGCCAACCGGCCAGGGCCTGTTTATTTGTTTTTAGATCCATGAATGCAGCATATTTGTTTAAAGATAAAACTGATTCAGTCGAAAGGAAATTGCTATAGATGGGGGAAGAGTTAATGTTCATGAGAAGGTGAGGGAAAAGCTAGAAACCTGAGCACACAAGGAGAAATTAGACTTTAATAGAAGAAGAGAAGAAGGGAAAAATGGGTGCAGATGCTAATATACTGCAGATCACTGACTTTCTTACTTTCAAAGAGTAATGAGGTGAGGCCTTTATACTCATGTGAGGATGAAATATGCACAAAATAGTTCTCCGTGAGTTAGATGTAATACTACTTGAGAAACACAGCACAATTGCCAGGCAGCAGTGGGCTTTTACTTAAAGCTTACACTCATGAATTCAAAGTGAAATCAGTCAGCTGGGCTGGATAATTTTTCTTTGGGAATGTTTCACTGCTTAACTGTAGGCCTGAGTAAGCCATCTTGTTTATTAGTTTGGCACTGGAGGGAAGGAATAGGGAATTGAGGGTATTTTCAAGACAGGAAATTAAATCTTTGGGTTGAGTATTAGGGGAGCTTGCTGATTCCAGAGGGTACAAGGGGACGGATTTGTTTGGGGAGGGGGTAAACAGGTGGGAGACTGAATCAGCTTAGGGTCTTTGAGTTATGAGGAAGTGCATAATAACATGTAATTGGGGAGAAAATTTAGTGGCAATGCATTTAGTATACTCTTTTTCTAGAATCATCTATTATATCTGCATTCTGATTTCATACTACCCTCATCATCAGTTTTCTGACCCTAATTTGCCATTCGTGTCTCTGTTATGTCCTCCCTTTTGCCATAGGAAGAGTGTGAGTTTGTCCATATTGGTATGCTTACCCACACTAGATGTCACTGTTGCCTGCCTCCTAATTTCTGTCCTTCCATAGCTGATTCAATGTGGCTGTTCAGTGTGGCAGTGTTTGCTCCTGGGACCACACACACACACACACACACACACACACACACACACACACACACACACGCACACACACGATTTAATGAAACTCTGGTGCTTATTAAACCACTGAGGTGCTAAATAGCTTAGGGTTAAACAGAGCTTTTTATGTATGTATTCTACAAAGCTTATTATTTAGATTTTTTTTCCCCTCTGCATTTAGGAATTAAAAAGACTGAGTGAGAACACAGACTGAAATTATTTGCAGAAAACACATCTACTTCCTCCTGTGAAAATATGGCATTTTACACTTAAATTCAAACTTGGTTAATGAACTGCCTCCTCACTCTCTGTTGTGGGGAGCAGGAAACCTGATGTGAAATTGTACTCAGGTAGCTCTGTTACCCTGATGTGTGGTGAGGAAATATTCTGGCCTGAACCTGGGTATGCTATTTCCACATGAGGTTGTCTATTTATGGTCTGATCTAAGGGTACAGCATTGGGTGATCGGTTCCTTAGTCCAGAGAGGAGCATGGAAAACCTGTTGGCAAAGGCAAATCCAGGTAGTTGTTTGGGAAACTGGTAGAGGCTATACACACTGCATGTCCCTTTCACTAGCAGAACCAGAACTTGCTGGAAGTTGTGAAGACTTTTTTCTTTCTTCCTGGGAGATTCCTACTTAGGAAATGAGAAGAACTTTAATAGAGGGGAATAAAGGGTAAGTAAGAGAGATCATTATCTATTGGGGTTACAAAATTAGACCAAACATTGATTCATTCAGTCAGGCAACCAATATTTATTGCATAACTACCAGGTGTCCAATATGTACCAAGGTCAGTCACATTGCTAAACAAAGCTGAGTTGGTTTCTGCTTGCATCGAGCTTAATTATATTGGGACATGGCAGAGACAGACATAAACACAGAAGATGTTTTGTTTTTCAGAAAACAGCTTGGCAGAAAATAAAATAGAGTGATGGGATAGGAAATACTTGGCTGTGGTGACTTCTAAGCTGAGACCTGACTGCTGGGATGTAACTGAGAGACAATCTGAGAAGAAGGTCATTTGTGCAGAGGGACAGTTGACACTGAGGCCCTATGTGGATGGCCTGCACACAAAGGTCAAGGGCAGAATGAGGGGAGGATAGAGAGGTGGAAGTATAGACTATGAGGCCCCTTGTGGGCCACACTTGTGGGTTTTAAATTTGATTCTAAGTGCAAAGGTGAATGACTTAATGTTTTGTGAGTAGTGTGAGGTGGTTTGGTTTTTGGCTTTTTTTTTTTTTTTTTTTTTTTTGCAAGAGAGATAGAGACAGACAGACAGAAAGGAAGGAAGAGAGATGAGAAGCATTAACTCATAGTTGCATCACTTGAGTGATCTGTTGATTGCTTTCTCATGTGTGCCTTGACCAGGGACTCCAGCAGAGCCAGTTCCCCATGCTCAAGTGAGCAACCTTGGATTTAAAGCCAGGAACCTTAGGGTTCAAGCCAGTGACCAGGGGTTCATGCCTGTGATCCTTCACTCAAGCTGGTGAGCCACACTCAAGCTGGATGAGCCCATTCTCAAGCTGGAGACTTTGGGGTTTTGAACCTGGGTGCTTAGTATCCCAGTATGACACTTTATCCACTGCGCCATTGCCTGGACAGGCTTGGTTTATGTTTTTAGAGTAACTAATTTTTTTTTTTTACAGGGACAGAGAGAGAGAGTCAGAGAGAGGGATAGATAGGGACAGACAGACAGGAATGGAGAGAGATGAGAAGCATCAATCATCAGTTTTTCTTTGCAACACCTTAGTTGTTCAATGATAGCTTTCTTATATGTGCCTTGACTGCGGGCCTTCAGCAGACTGAGCAACCCCTTGCTCGAGCCAGCGACCTTGGGTCCAAGCTGGTGAGCTTTTTGCTCAAGCCAGATGAGCCCACACTCAAGCTGGTGACCTCCGGGTCTCGAACATGGGTCCTCCGCATCCCAGTCTGACGCTTTATCCACTGCGTCACTGCCTGGTCAGGCTTAGTTTATGTTTTTAAAAGATCATTCAGCATGTCAATGGAAAAACTGGTGCGGCCAGATGGAGCACAGGAAGACCAGTTAGGAGGCTATAGCAGTGCTGCTGTGGCGATGACTGTGGGTTGGGCCAGGCTGCTGGGGGTGAAGGTTTGAGATCAGTTCTTTAACAGTGGGCAACTTTGGACAATCGACCCTACTTGAAACCTATTACTTGAAGTTCCAGGATACTATACTATTTTCTATCAGCTAATTACTGGTCTAGTAAAGTGAGGAATGGGGAGAGGGGTGGTCAGTGGCAGCAGTGGAGGGAGGAAGAGCTAATCTGAAAGGGGTAGGGAAGAATTCAATAGTGTTTCCCTAATCGCTGCTCTCATTGTCTAAACCATTAGCATGTTTCATTCTAGAGTGAAATTGCTAATGCTTTTCTGAGGATAAAGCTGAAATTGTGTGTGTGTGTGTTTTCTTTCATTAAAGGTGACATAGGCCAGAAAACAACAAAGCCAGTGGCATACCACCTTCTGGGAGTTTCTGAGGTGCTGAGGCAAAGGGAGATGACTGGGTTTTATCCCTGAGAAATCAGGGGAGAGAGAGAGTAAATTTCAGTTATGTTAACCTTTCCCACATAAATTCCAGCAAACCTATATGTGGGAATATAGAAAAGGTTGGTAGTGGTGGTGGTGTGCCTGTGTGTGTACCCACACGTGGAAGTGGGGATGAACGTATCACTGTGTAGTGGGATCACCAGGCAAATGAGCCTCTGGCATTTATAAATTCTTACTTTGTGTTAATACTGTTGTTTCCGAATTCATATCCAGATTTAGTCCCTCAATTAATTCTCATGCTAGCCCTGAGAACTAATGATGTCAATGTATGTGTTTTGTAGATGAGGTGGAGAGTGGTTAAAGTCACATGGCTAGTAACTGGCAAATTGGAATTGGAACCCAGATCTGTGGTGTTAATAATTATGCTCTACTGGCACCTCCCAAAGACTTTTGCTTGTTACATATTTATAAAATGTTATTTTACTTGTACAGAGTTGGTCATCTATGAGTTTTTATCTGCTTATTTTTTATGAAGAAAGCTTTTTTAAGAGCTAAAAGTACATTTCTATTAGTGACCAGTCTTTTGTTGTACTTATTGTATGATATATGACAAAACCACAATGTTAATCTTCAATAATTCTAACTACTCTCATCTATCTCTAAATCTGATGAATCCTTAGAATGACAAGGGTTTTTACTATACAAACAGACATGTGGAAGGCTGGGTATATTCCCATCAAGTGTTCTTCTTTTCATACGTGAAACAAAACATTGGAGCAGTGCTGAAAACACTTAACGGTAAGTGTGTAAGTCCTCCGTGTATCAGGGTTCCGTGTCGCAAGCTTGGGAAGCTGAATCTGGCAGGATATGAGAAGCTCGCTTGCTTGCTGTGAAGCCGAGAGTCTGTAAACTGGCAGGAATGCTGGCAGGTTCCACAGAAAGAGCCTTAATGAAGGTCATGTTATAGGAGGGTAGGGGCCTGGTTAGGACACCTTTCCCAGCTCTGCTGCTGCCATACCCACCCTGGCCACCACCTCCGACATTGGATTCTGCAGATAGCACTAAGAGACACTTCTAGAAATGAATTCCAAACTGTCCCTGCTTCTTTCTGTTACTGTTCACAATTCAGTGTGGCAAGCAGATTGTCAGATTGGCCATGTCCCCTGCCCTACCAGTCAGTAGCAGGGAGAGGTAGCCTCTGACCTCCTTAGATTTTCAGAGAGAGAGGAAGCCTTGCCTTCTACCAGGTGGAAAGGGGTTTCAGATGCTGGATAGTTAAAGGAATGGCACATGTCCATGAAACTGCACAGGAAACATTTTTAGACATTAAGTACTTGCGTAGAATTTTTTAGTTTTCTTGAAATGACAATGCATTTCTGGAAAGAAACTACTTTTCTATAGAATAGATTTCAATTATCTCAAAATGGCTATTAAGCTGGGGAGGGGTCACTTACTCTGCATTTGCATACAGATGATCTTGCCAGCCATTTGGTTTTGTGTTGAGAATTCCAATATGACATTCGGCAGTTATTGGAACAAAAGACCGAATCTGCGTCTTCCTTCCATTTATTTCATTTAGTTCTGATAGGCTTTGTGGGAACAGTTGTCTCTAAGCCAAGCCATCAGAAAGCCTTTTACATGTTCCTTCTGGCAATGTCTAATTTTCAGTGTTATTGGAGTAATCAGCTGGCTTTTTTTTTTTTAATTGAGCTCATTCAGAAGCAACTCCTGCCCCTAAAGGAATGTTATGTTTTTGAATTTTATTGTTTTGCTCAGAGATTAAGCATTTGTATCACTATAATCTGAAATGCACTCTGCCAATTTATTAGTTCCACAATAAAATTGATGGGGCAGAGTTTTAATTCATGCAGGAATTTTAGTATTTACCCCTCTTCTTTAAAAGCAGAGTCCAGAGGACAATGCAAATGGCCACATGAGAGCTTTAATGTAGCATGTTTACTTTCATTATGCTGCAATTTTATCCTCATGTGACAGAAGGCTAGTCAAATTAAAAATGAATAAAATGGAATTATTAAAAATACAGGCAACATAAAACTAACAGTGTTAATTGTAATGAAAACTGCAATTCTTAGCCCAAGATATTCTAGGAACTGTAATAGATTAAAAATAAAAAGAAAGAAACTACTCAAAGCAACCAAGCATTAATCTTATCCAAACAGGGACACTTGGTATAGTCCAGACCCAGTGAGATTAGATTCACAAATCATTTATGCCCCACTCCACTGCAAAATCCATGAAATTTATGTCACCCTAAAAAAAAAAATAGATTCATATTATCTAAGAGCCCTCAGTTCTCCTTCCCTTAACATGTACATAACAACCTGAAATTTATTTTTGTAGTTTGTAGTATGCTGTAGAGAGAATCCAAAGAGTCAACCTCAAATAAACCTTCTTTGAAAAAGGATCAAAGTTTAGTACAAAGTAGCAGGGAAAAAAGTACAGGATTAGTGTATATAAAGAAGTAAGTAAAAGATTCAAGCAAAGAAATTCTCAGCTGTGGATATTTCAGTGAAAAAAATAATTTGCACTGGAAAGAAAGTAAAAAAAGTGTTTAAATATTTTATTCCTTCTGCATACACTAATTAGTTATTGGTTTTGGCATTATACTAATCTTCTTATGCTGTATATGTCTCACATGCCGGGCACTGTGCTAAGCATTTTGTATACTTTATCTAATTTAATCTTTAATGACCCCAGGATATAAGTATTATTAACTCCATTTTATAGTTAAGGAAACTGAAGCTTTAAAAAGTTAAGAAACTCCTTTGAAAATAAGCAACTTAGCATTTGGATTCTGCTTTGACTTCAATGTCTACATTCTTTATGTCCATATGTACCAACACCCTTGAGTATTCCACTTCCTTTAATGCCCATGGACAACTCAATGCCATGCTCAGTCTAATTATATGGTACTTGAGGATAAGAGTCATGTTTCAGTTTTTATACAGATCCTCAGGGGCTCTCAGAAAAGTTGAAATTATAAAGTTATTGAATTTTCTGTTCTTACAATAATCTCCCAGTAATAATACTAGAATCTCTTTAGTGAAGTTCAGGTATCTATAATATCAGATTTGGGGCTTAATTTTGAAATTAGGCCTTCTAGTCAACTTTATAAAAGAGAGGGTACAGATTTTGGTGGGCTCTTGAATCTATGACTGAGAAAGCCCTCATATGGTCCTACTATTTTCCCTTGTAGGATAAAAAATGTATTTGGTCAAAGGTGCTATACTGCTTTCCAAAGAGTTAAACAAAAAAAAATAGACTTCCGAGAGGGAACTACACATAACCAAATTCCATACTGTTGAGAGATGTTAGTAGAATAGGGCAAAAGAAGTGATATATATTTTTCTACTATGCTTCACCTTTGACCTAGATGCATTTAGTCTTTCTTTACTAGTAGTCTATATTTGCTACTTCTACTTCAATATAAGAATGTGTTACTTTATTTTATTTTGCATGAAATCTTAAAAACTTAGAATTGATTATAAAAAAACAAATGCCGCCTCCCAAACCTCACATTTCCACCAGCCAGTTCCATTAGTCTATTTGCTTAAAAACAAATTCAGTTTGCAGAAAAACAGTATTAATTTAAAAAAAAATATTTCTGAAGTGAGAAGCAGTGAGGCAGACAGACTGACTCCTGCATGCCCCTGACCAGGATCCACCCAGCATGCCCACTAGGAGGTGATGCTTTGCCTATCTGGGTTGTTGCTCTGTTGCAACGGGAGCCATTCTAGTGCCTGAGGCGGAGGCCATGGAGCCATCCTCAGTGCCCAGGCCAAGTTTGCTCCAATGGAGCCTTGGCTGCAGGAGGGGAGAGGGGGAAAGGTGGAGAAGCAGATGGGCGCTTCCCTTGTGTGCCCTGACTGGGAATCGAACGTGGGACTTCCACACACCAAGCTGATGCTCTACCACTACAGCGTTAATTTTTTACTACAGTTTTAATAAGAACAGAGCATTTTTATAAAGCTGTTATAAGTCTCTTTCTCATGATGTTTGAGTAAGAGACTTATATATATAATATATAAGAGACTTATATAATAATATATATATAATATTCATATATACAATTGTGTACCTATGTTTTAGGGAGTCAAGCCTGAGATTGCTACAGGAACTATTTTGTTACACATCTTTCATACACCATGAAAGTACTTGAAGTCATCATATTACATCATATTATATTATTAAATTAAATGTTTGAGAGTGTTTTGAGGAGATGAGATAATCTTGCCAAAAAAGAAGAGGAGTATAAAAGCTCAGCACTTAAAGATGATATCTGTATTTAAAATTGAATGTGAACAATCATATTCACTGTTTTCATGTTTCAAGGACTTCATCTGGCATGAGGTACCTGCATTACGTATCAATGAAATCACTTGAAGTTTTACTTTTAGAGGAGATAAATCCTGCATGAGAAAAATTTTCTTGTGTATATTAAGATTGAATGCTGCCTCTTATTGTGATGGAGGACTACTTTTTGTGGCAATTAGATTAAGGGGAGACTGTATGTCATTTTATATAAGATTACTTTGGTGCAACTGTTCAAAAAGTATTTATTGAATATGTATTATGTGTTATGCCAGGTGCATTCTATAGTACAGGGATGAAAGCAATATTGTCACTGCCCTAGAGTAACTCAGAAAATTTTGGTTTAATAGGGATTTTGTTGATGATATACCCAGGGTCCTGTCCCAGGTGGGACATTCTGCCAAACTGAGGATTCAGAAAGTCTTCCTGAACATCTGAGTCTTTTAATTTATTTCATTTACATAGATTCTAGTGTCCCCCCCCCCAAAAGTGCCTTCAATCCCCCGTGTTCCCCACAACATCCCCACAACCAACGCCCTCCCCTTTTCCCTCCAGGATTAGCTTTTCTGCTCTCTATAATGCTGTGTTATGTGTGTATAATTTCAGCAATCTATTTTCCTTCTCTGATCCCATCTTCTCATCCCCTTTCCCTCTGTTCGCTTTCCCTCTAGTCCCTTTGATCCCGCCTCTGTCTCTATTCCATTCCTCAGTTCACACTGTTCATTGGATTCTTCAAATGAGTGAGGTCATGTGATATTTTTCACTCTCTGCCTGGTTTATTTCATTTAACATAAAAGCTTCCAGGTCCACCATGTTGTTGCAAGAGGAAAAATTTCCTTCTTTTTCATGGCCCCATAGTATTCCATTGTGTATATGTGCCAAAGCTTTTTAATCCACTCCTCCACTGATGGGCACTTGGGCTGTTTCCATATCTTGGCTATTGTAAACAATGATGCCGTAAACATGGGGGTGAATTTCTTCTTTTGAATCATTGATGTGGTGTTCTTGGAGTATATTCCTAAAAGTGGAAAGGCTGGGTCAAAAGGCAGTTTCATTTTAATTTTTTGAGAAATCTCCATACTGTTTTCCACAGTGGCTGCACCAGTCTGCATTCCCACCAGCAATGCAGGAGGGTTCCCTTTTCTCCACATCCTTGCCAGCACTTATTCTGTGTTGTTTTGTTAATGAGTGCCATTCTGACTGGTATGAGGTGATATCTCTTTGTGGTTTTAATTTGCATTTCTCTAATGATTAGTGATGTTGAGCATTATTTCATATGCCTATTGGCCATCTGTATGTCCTCTTTGAAGAAGTGTCTATTCATTTCTTTAGCCCATTTTTGATTGGCTTGTTTATCTTCCTCGTGTTAAGTTTTACAAGTTCATTATAAATTTTGGTTATTAATCCCTTATCAGATGTATTGTCGAATATGTTCTCCCATTGTGTGGTTTGTCTTTTTATTTTGTTCATATTGTCTTTTGCTGTGCAAGAGCTTTTTAGTTTGATATAGTCCCATTTGTTTATCCTGTCCTTTATTCCCCTTGCCTGTGGAGATAAATCAGCAAATATATTGCTGCGAGTGACGTTGAAGAGCTTATTGCCTATGTTTTCCTCTAGGATGCTTATTGTTTAACGACTTATATTTAAGTCTTTTATCCATTTTGAGTTTATTTTTGTGAATGGTGTAAGTTGGTCTAGTTTAATTCTTTTGCAGGTAGCTGTCCAATTACCCAACACCATTTGTCAAAGAGACTGTCTTTACTCCATCGTATGCTCTTACCTCCTTTGTCAAATATCAATTGTCCATAAAGGTGCGAGTTTATTTTTGGGTTCTCTGTTCTGTTCCATTGATCTGTATGCCTGTTTTTATGCCAGTACCAAGCTGTTTTGAAACAATGGCCTTGTAGTATATAACTTGATATCAGGAAGTATGATACCACCCACTTTATTCTTCTTTTTCAAGACTGTTGAGGCTATTCGTGTTCTTTTTTGGTTCCATATAAGTTTTTGGAATATTTTTTTCTATATCTTTAAAGTATGTCCTTAGTATTTTAATAAGAATTGCATTCAATTTATAAATTGCTTTGGGTAATATGGACATTTTAATGATGTTTATTCTTTTAACCATGAACACAGTATATGCTTCCACTTGCTGTATCTTCCTTGATTTCTTTTATCAATGTTTTATAATTTTCCAAGTACAAGTCTTTAACCTTCTTGGTTAAATTTACTCCTGGGTAGTTTATTTTTTTTTTGTTGCAATCGTGAAGGGGATTGTTTTCCTAATTACTTTTTCAGACTGATCATTGTTGGTGTATAAAAATGCCTCTGATTTCTGAGTATCAATTTTATATCCTGCCACCTTGCTGAATTCATTTATCAGGTCCAGTAATATTTTGACTGCAACTTTAGGGTTTTCTATGTGCAGCATCATATCATCAGCAAATAATGATAGTTTTACTTCCTCTTTTCCATTTTGGATGCCTTTTATTTCTTCTTCTTATCTGATTGCTGTGGCTAGGACTTCCAGAACTATGTTGAATAAGAGGGATGAAAGGGGGCACCACTGCCTTGTTCCTGATCTTAAGGGGATTGCTTTTAACTTTTGTCCATTGAGTATGATGTTGGCTGTGGGTTTGTTATAGATGGCCTTTATTATGTTGAGGTATCTTCCCTGTATTCCCACTTTACTGAGAGTTTTGATCATAAATGGTGCTGGATTTTACCAAATGCTCTTTCTGCATCTATTGATATTATTATGTGGTTTTTCTCCTTCCTTTTGTTTATGTGATAAATCACATTGAATGATTTTCAAATATTGTACCAGCTTTGCCTGCCCAGAATAAATCCCACTTGATCATGATGTATGATCCTTTTTCATGTATTGCTGGACCAGTTTGCTAATATTTTTTTGAGAATTTTTTGTATCTAAATTCATCAAGAATATTAGCCTATAGTTTTCTTTCTTTGTGTTGTCTTTGCTTGGTTTTGGAATCAGAATTATGCTCGCCTCATAAAAGGAGCTTGGAAGTCTTTCCTCCTCTTGAATTTTTTGAAATAGCTTGAGAAAGACAGGAGTTAGTTCTTCTTTGAAGGTTTGGTAGAATTCACTTGTGAAGCCATATGACCCAGAGCTTTTGTTGGGAGTTTTTTGAAAACTGTTTCGATATCATATGTTGTAATTGGTCTATTTAGGTTTTCTGATTCTTCCAGACTGATTTTTGAGAGATGATATTTTTCAAGAAATTTGTCTATTTCACCTAGGTTGTCTAATTTTTTGGCATACAATTCTTCATAGTATTTTTTTACACTCCTTTGTATTTTTACTGTGTCAGTCGTTACTTCTTCATTCTCATTTTTAATTTTATTTATTTGAGTCCTCTCTTTTTTTCTTGGTGAGTCTGGTTAAAGCTTCATCAATCTTGTCTACCTTTTCCAGAACCTGCTCCTGGTTTCATTGATCCTCTGTATTTTTTTTTTTTTTTTTTTTTTTTAGGCTCTATGTCATTTATTTCTGCTCTGATCTTTATTATTTCCTTCCTTCTACTTCGTCTGGGCTTTGCTTACTGTTTTTTTTTATTTTCTAGGTATTTTAATTGCAGGGTTAACTTGTTTATTTGAGCCTTTTTTTAAGGTTTGCCTGTAATTCTATGAACTTCCTTCTCAGGACTGCATTTGCTGTGTCACATAAATTTTGAGTTGTTGTATGTTCATTTTTACTTGTTTCAAAGAAATTTTTGATTACTTCCTTGATCTCATTGTTGACCCATTCGTTATTTAATAGCATGCTATTTAGTTTCCAAGTGTTTGAGTTTTTTTCAGTTTTTCTATTATTGTTGATTTCTAGTTTCATGCCATTGTGGTCAGAGGAGATGCTTGATATGATTTCAATTTTTTTTAAATGTGTTGAGACTCGATTTATGCCCTCACATGTGCTCTTTCGTAGAGAATGTACCATGAGCACTTGAGAAGAATGTATATTCTGCTGCTTTAAGGTGAAAGGTTCTAAAGATATCTATTACATCAAGTTGATCTAGTGTGTCTTTTAATTCTGCTGTTTTTTAATTAATTTTCTTTCTTGAGGATTTGTCTTGGTTGTAGGTTCTTGTTCTGCATTACTTTGAATATCTCTTGCCACTCCCTTCTGGCCTCAAAGGATCCTGTTGAAAAGTTGGATGTCATCCTTATGGGGGCTTCTTTTTAGGTGATTGACTGTATTTCTCTTGCATCTTTTGGTATTCTTTATCCCTTGGCTTTGGTATTTTGATTATGATGTGTCTTGGTGTAGGTCTCTTTGGGTTATTTTTTAATGGGGTTCTCTCTGCTTTTTGAACCTGTATGATTATTTCTTGCATCAATTTAGGGAAATTTTTATCTATAATTTCTTCATTCAGGTTCTCTATCTCTTGTTCTTTTTTCTTTTCCTTTAGGAACCCCTATTATGCAAATATTGTTTCTCTTCATGTTGTCACAGAGCTATCTTAGAGTTTCCTCAGACTTTTTGATTCTCTTTTCTTTTTGCTGTTCTGCTTCTGTGCTTTCGCTTATCTTGTCCTCTAAGTCACTTTTTTGATCCTCTGATTCATCCAGCCTGCTTTTCATTCCTTCTAGTGTAGTTTTCATTTCTGATATTGTGTTTGTCATTTCTGTCTGGTTCTTTTTTATGATTTCAGTGTTTTATTTTTTTTATGATTACAATTTCTTTATTTAGGTGCTCATTAAGTTCATCCACTGTAGCTTTGACATTCTTAAGGTTCGTAACAATAATTATTTTAAACTCTGCATCCAGTAATTTGATTACTTCCATTTCATCAAGATCTTTTTCTGGAGATTTGTTTTGTTGATTCATATGGCTTATGTTCCTCTTTCTTCCCGTTGTTTCTGTTTGTGGTTTGCAGGCTTGTTTGAGTTGTGGTCTCCTTAACTAGTAGAACTGCTTTTCCATTTTCTATATCTTAACAGGGTCTGGTGTAAGGAGCCCTTCCTTAAGATGTCACTCTAACAAGGGTTGTTAGTTCTTGAACTGATGCTCTCCGTATCTGGCCTCTGGATTTGCCCTCCCTGGACCTTCTTGGCCAGAGCCTGGTGCAGACCAGTAGGGGTTGATGCCTATGACTGGCCCTTATCTATTTTTTTGGAGCCATAGGTGATCCAGATTCTGTGGCTGCCTCTGCTGCCTGGTGCCATTGTTAATATTAACTTAGGCTGACTTTTTTCTACTTGTGGCCTGGAGGATGTTCATTTAAATGTTCAGGTTCCCCTGTGATCTGCTTTCTGCTGCCTCTTATTGGTGGCTACTTGTTGGGCTCAGTACTGGAAATCAGGAGTTAGGTAAGATATTGGATGTGGCTTGCCGTTAGCATCAGGTGTTGTTCTATCCAACTTTTTAATTTTATTTCATTTTATTTTATTTTATATTCTTCTTTCTTCTCAGCCCTCAGAAGGGTGTGGCCACAGGAGTCCAATGGGTGTGGCCTCTGTGATCCTGAGGTGTGGTTTGTCTGCAGGCCTGCCCCCACTGCTGCTGCCATCTCGGGGGTTCAGGCACGGGTGTTGCTGGCACCAGCCTGCCACTGAAGGCACTGTGGCTTCTACCTTGCCTCTGTGGGTGGAGCTGCACATGATTGTGCATGCCTGGTCTGCAAGCCCTGGCCGGCCTCCAGCCTCAGCCCTGCCCTCACAGGTGGGACTGCATTCAGGCATCCGGTTTGCAAGCCTTGGCCAGCCCCCGACCTCCGCCCCGTCACCATGGGCAGAATTGCGTTCATCGGCTTGAGCCACAGCCATGGCTGGCTCCAGGCTTCTGCCCCTGTGGACAGGACTGCGTTTCTGCATTCCAGTGCCACCTGCTCTCCGGTGAGCACTCAGCAGTGTGGAGGTGGTGCTGTAGCTCAGACCTCAGCACTCAATACTGTATCCCTGATGGGCTCCCTGCTTCTAAGTGACTCTGCTCTGACTGCAGCAGGAGAGCTTCCATTTGGCTGCTCTAACCTGCTTCCCTTTGCTTATATTGCTGGTTCCAGGAAAAATATTTACTTTAGATTTGGGGAGTGACTCAGCCCAGGGGTTAGGGTGGCTGTCCCTCAAAGTGTTTGTCCCTGTGCCTCCTAGATTTCACTCTCTTCCTGCTACTCCGGTCCTCTCATCTCTTCCTGTCCCCCAGAACCCCAGGTGAGTGGTTGTAAAAGAGGTTTTCTGCACAGTCTCTTTAAGACGAATTCTGGGACTGAAAAATCTGTCTTTCTTGTAAACAGTATCCTGACTTTTTTCGCAGCTAAATAGTTTCTGTATGCCTCTTCTAGGCTCCCATGGATGCAAGCTGGGGCTTCAGTACTGGGACCTAGGACCCTTGCTTCTCCAAGAAAACCCCACCACCATGCGAGTCCCTCTGGGCCACCGCTTGCTCCCAGGAGCTGGGCAGCCCTCTCTGTGTTTCGCTTTTCCTACCAGTCTCAGTGTGGCTGAGTTTGGTGATCTTTGGTTATAGATTCCTCTTAGTTTAGCCCAAAGTTGGTTTTTCCAGATGATTGTTTTTAAAATTAAGTTGTAATTCACTTTGGTTCTGTGAGGTGGAAATTGGAACGTCCGCCTACTCCATTAGCATTTTGCCATCCTCAGTATTTTCTTCTTTATGCTGGACAACTGAGCCTTGAAGGATAATAAGGGGAACTTCCTTATCAACAAAGATTATTATTATGATTACATGCTAATTTATCTTTCTTGTTCTGTATAACTGGCAGTGGATATTTTATTTTATTTACTCATTCTTTGTTCAGATTTCCAATAAATTACTATACCCAGACACAACTGAGTTAGCCTCTTAACCTACAGAAACACAACCTGTTGGTGACTCCTACTTTTGCTTAATTCTCAGAACTAATACAAATTCTCTATGTTTCAGAGTATGAGATAGGTGAAAGGAGTTTGAAACTGACTTTGAAATAGTTATCGGAGAGAAGATAACAGAAAGGAGGGAATCTGAGAAGGACACTGGGTAACACATTTCTGCCCACTACCTTTCAGGTATTTTTGTTTGTTTATTGTTTTCTTTTTAAGTTCAATTACTATGAGATTTTCAGAGTATTTCTCCGGTATCTCAGTTTCCTCTTAATGCATCATTTTCTGTATATTATTGTCTAATTTGATGGAACTTACAACTTTAAATCCATCCGTGTATGAAAGTTGCTGGGACATTGCTGGTTAAATGGCCTAAGTCTAGCAAGAAAAAGAAATCCAGGTAACCTTGTATGTGCTTCCCTTTCCTACCTCTGTTATGTTCATCTAGGACTGAAGTCTATTGTCAATAATCCACATGTTTAAAAGCCATTCCTCTCACCAACCTTTTAAAATGTTTCTTTCTTTTTTCTTTCTTTCTTTCTTTCTTTCTTTCTTTCTTTCTTTCTTTCTTTCTTTCTTTCTTTCTTTCTTTCTTTCCTTCCTTCCTTCCTTCCTTCCTTCCTTCCTTCCTTCCTTCCTTCCTTCCTTCTCATCCTACATTTATTATACACTTACTGTATGTCAGACATCATGTTAGGTTTTGAAGATTTAATGTGTTCCCCATCACATAAGGCTTCCACTGTGATAGAGCAGATGCTCAATTTAACAGGTAGCAAGAATGTGAGGTAAAGAGTATGATAACATATATGTATCAGGAGAACATGACCCAGTATGAAAGTATACTCTGTGAAAAGAGTCAGGGAAAAAATTCCAAAAAGAAGAATGTATTAAGTTTAGAGGAATGTATTAAGTAGCCATGCAATTTACAAACTTTTAGTCAATTAGTGGATTTAAGCACTGATCATCATTACAATATTGATTACATTACAATAAGAGAGAGAAGTAAACATTATACATTTTTGATAGAAAAATATAGCACAATTTATGATGTAATCTTGAAAAACACCAATAAAAAATAACTTGATTCTGATTATGTCTTTTGATCCAATTAGCAAGTTACAGCAAATTTGGAGGATACTGAAACATATTGAAAGATACAATACGGATGAGATCAGAATCATCCAGGATGTGAAGAATACACGGCATCCAACCAGTTTTCTTCAGTTAATAAATTGCAAAGGATGGATTAAAAATCTGAGATTAAAGGAGATTTAAGAGCTATATCAATTAATCATAATGTTTAAAATTTATTTGGATCTTGAGTCACATAAAGAAATTATAAGTATGAATATTTTTATGAATATGGAATTTATGAGGTAGTTGGATGTTTGAACACTATTGGATAAAAGAAATTTTCATTAATTTTTTAAAAATGAAAAATGTAGTGTAGATATGGTAATTTTTTTTTTTTACAGGGACAGAGAGAGAGAGTCAGAGAGAGAGATAGACAGACAGTAATGGAGAGAGACGAGAAGCATCAATTATCAGTCTCTCACAACATCCTAGCTGTTCATTGACTGTTCTCTCACATGTGCCCTGACCTCAGGCCTTCAGCAGATGGAGCAACCCCCTGCTCGAGCCAGCAACCTTGTGTCCAAGCTGGTGAGCTTTTTGCTCAAGTCAGATGAGCCCGCATTCAAGCTGGCGACCTTGGGGCCTCAAACCCAGGTCCTCTGCATCCCAGCCTGATGCTCCATCCACTGTGCCACTGCCTGGTCAGGCAGTAAAAATGTTTTTATAATCTAGAGATGCATATTGAAAATCTTACAAATGAAATGATATCATGTTGATATAATATAGGAAAGGGTAAGTAGATGTATGATTGAAATAAGATTGGCATAAATTAATAATATTTTAAGCTAAGAGATGGGTAATAGGGTTTTATTAAACTAGTTTGTCCACTTCTGTATACATTCAAAATTTTTCATAAAAGGTGAATAAAAGGCACATATCCCAAGGCTTACCATTGTCCATATAAAAAGGAAAGGTATTGATAGCAGTGAAAAAACTGCGTAATGTCCAGCCAGTGGTAGGGGAAAATGACATTTTTAAGGAAGTAAATAGCAATGGTTCAGTATGGATAGAGTGAGAGAAGGACTTAAGAAGCTAAGTTGGAGGTATCAGCTTATGAAGGCTCTTGAAAGCCACAATAAAAATCTGAACTCTATTCTTAAGGCAATACAGGCCATTCACGGAAATATCCTTCAAAGGAGTAAGCTGGTTACTAAGAAAGGTTATAGCTTGTTACTAAGAAAAGTTACAGCTTTGATGATGATTTTGAAGAAGCCAAGAGAGATATTGTGAGACTAGTTAGTATACTGTTACGATAGTGCAGGCAAGAATGACTGATGAGATGGAGAGCAGATGGTGTTGAGAGATACCGGGAGAGTAGATATCAACGGGATGTAGGAAAAAGAGAGATCTGAGATGATTTCTTAGGCTTGGATTGCTACGTAGATACTGAGGCCTTACTAAAATCAGGAACATCAGAGGAAGAGCAAACTTGGAAGGAAATATGAGGACCTCTCTAGAAAGATTGAGGTACTTGTAGGTCATTTAAGAGTAGTTGTTTATGGATTAAAAGCTTAGGGAAGAGATCTGGGATCAAGGTAAAGATTTGGGAATTATCAGCAACATGTCTGTAATTAAATATTCCAAAGAGAATAAAAAGAGAAGAAAGCAGAGAACAGAACCTTAGGAATGCCAATGTGTAGTAAATAAGCAGAAGAAAGAGCCTATAAAAATAGGAAGAATGAACATAAAGGTAGGAGAAAGATCAGGCCTATGTGATATGAAGTAAAAGGGCAGGCAATGTTTCAAGGCAGGGTATAAATAGGAAAATTGAATTCCTGTGAATTGAAGGTAAGAATTGAAAATGTTCTATTATATTTAAGAAAGTTCCCTTTTAGTTTTACTTTGCCAGTAGGTGATTAAACACCCATTAATGGGTATAAAATTATCAAATGCTTTTTTTTCTGCCTGTATTGACATAATAATAACAAAAACAATACTAACAGTGACTAATGCTTGTATAAAGCTTATTATATGCCAGGCATTATATAGTAATGTTTTGTATATTAACTCAGTGTGTTTGTCAGAGTCCCGGTGGGAAACAAACACAAAGTGGGGAATTGAAGAGAATTTTATGAAGGAAATGTTTATTACTGTTATTAACGATAAAAAAACAAAAAACAAACGAACAGTGAGCAGTGAAACCCTCTGGGACTAACAACAATGGAAGATATTACTACTTGTAAGCCTTAAGTGCAGGAGTGGGCAGTGGCACTTGGTGAGAAAAAGCCACCAAAAAGGACTGATAGTATTAGGTTTGGGGACACAACTGTTGCCAAATTGTAGCCTGGAGTGGAGGAGTCACATGAATAAATACACTGTTCCTTCTCCTCTGACCAGCCAATCTCCTACTGGTGCTTGAAACCCACAGAGAGTAAGAATGCCTGACTGCTATAGTCTATACAGGTCAACCTCCTGAGACATAGATCACAGTGAAAAAGGTAGAAAAGTAGATTTGGAGGAGCAGATTTTCACAACAACCCTGAGTAAGTGCTGTTATTTTTACTATTCTACAGATGAAGAAACTGAGGTGCTGAGGCACACAAAGGTTAAGTCACTCACTCAAGGTCACATAGATAGTAAATATGGAAACTAGTTGCATGCCTACTTCATGATTTTTTATAGGTTTTCTTTTCTTTCTTTTTTTACTAATATGTGTTTAAGGTTGCAAATACTGTTTCAGATGCATTATACCCAATGTAATATACAGTATTACCACTATTTTTTAGTTTAAAATATGTTTTATGGCTTCTTTTTTATCCCATTGATTATTTAGAAGTCCATGCCAATTTCTATATATATGGATTTTTTGTGTATATTTTGGATATTATCCCCTTATCTGTGCTGTTGTTTAAAAATATCATCTCCCATTTAGTTGGTTCTCTGTTTATTTTGTTGTCAGTTTCTCTTGCTGTGCAAAAATTTCTTAGTGTGATGTAGTCCCATTCATTTATCTTTGCCTTCACTTCCCTTGCCTTTGGAGTCAAATTCATAAAGTGCTCTTTATAACCAAGGTCCATGAGTCTAGTACCTATGTTTTCTTCTATGTAATTTATTGTTTCAGGTCTTATATTTAGTTCTTTGATCCATTTTGAATTAATTTTAGTACAAGGAGACAAACTGTAATCGAGTTTCATTCTTTTGCACATGGCTTTCCAGTTTTCCCAGCACCATTTGTTGAAGAGGCTTTCTTTTCTCCATTGTGTGTTATTGGCTCCTTTATCAAAACTTATTTAACCATATATATGTGGTTTTATTTCTGGACTTTCTATTCTGTTCCATTGGTCTGAGTGTCTATTTTTCTGCCAATACCATGCTGTTTTGATTGTGGTGACTCTATAATATAATTGAAGTCAGGTATTGTAATACCCCCAGCTTCATTCTTTTTCCTTAGGATTGCTTTGGCTATTTGGGGTTTTTTATAGTTTCATATAAATCTGATGATTTTTTGTTCCATTTCTTTAAAAATTCTCATTGGAATTTTGATGGGAATTGCATTAAACTTGTATATTGCTTTGGGTAATATGGTCATTTTGATTATATTTATTCTTCCTATCCAAGAACAAGGAATATTTTTCCATTTCATAGTATCTTTTCCAATTTCCCTTAACAATGCTTTGTAGTTTTCATTATATAGGTCCTTTACATTCTTTGTTATTTTTATTCCTAGGTATTTTTGTTGTTTTTGTTGCAACTGTGACTCATAAAACTCAACAACAAACAAACAATCAAATAAAAAAATGGGAAGAGGACATGAACAGACATTTCTCCCAGGAAGAAATACAAATGGCCAACAGATATATGAAAAGATGCTCACCTTCACTAGCTATTAGAGAAATGCAAATCAAAACTACAATGAGATACCACATCATGCCTATTAGATTAGCTATTATCAGCAAGACAGATAATAACAAGTGTTGGAGAGGCTGTGGAGAAAAAGGAACCCTCATCCACTGTTGGTGGGAATGTAAAGTAGTACAACCATTATGGAAGAAAGTATGGTGGTTCCTCAAAAAATTAAAAATAGAACTACCATATGACCCAGCAATCCCTCTACTGGGTATATACCCCCAAAACTCAAAAACATTGGTACATAAAGACACATGCAGCCCCATGTTCATAGCAGCTTTGTTTACAGTGGTCAAGACATGGAAACAACCCAAAAGCCCTTCAATAGATGACTGGATAAAGAAGATGTTGTACATATATACCACGGAATACTACACAGCCATAAAAAATGATGACATTGGATCATTTACAACAAAATGGATGGATCTTGATAACATTATATGAAGTGAAATAAGTAAATCAGAAAAAACTAAGAACTGCATGATTCCATACATAAGTAGGACATAAAAAGAGACTAAGAGACATGGACATGAGTGTGGTGGTTATGGGGTGGGGGGGAGCGGGGGGGGGGAAGAGAGGGAGGGAGAGGGGAAGGGGAGGGGCACAAAGAAAACCAGATAGAAGATGACAGAGGACAATTTGACTTTGGGTGATGGGTATGCAATATAACTGAATGACAAGAAAACCTGGAGATGTTTTCTTTGAACATATGTACCCTGATTCATTAAAGTCCCCCATTAAAGTTAATAAAATAAATAAATAAATAAATAGAATTTTAATAGTTTTATTTTTGCTTTTGATTTTTTCTAAATTTATTTGGATCAGAAACTGCAATGGTTATAATATTAGCTCTTTGTAATCTGTTGGAACAAGCACTATAAACATTTATTTGGTGAATTTTGTAATTATTCTCTGTGTATTAAAAATAATGATATGTACAGTTGTTTCATGACTTACAATGGGGTTATGTCTTCATAAAACCATTATAACTTGAAAATATCATAAGTAAAATAATACATTTAATTCATCTAACCTACTGAATATCATAGCTTAGCCTAACCTACCTTAAATATGCTCAGAACTCTGTCATTTGCCTATAGTTCAGCAACTATCTTGGGTTTAATTTCAAGAGTAATTTTCTTTTTTTCTTCTCACTTGAAACAAGAGACACAGTTGGGTTTTTGAGGATGTGATGGGATGTAAAAACACAAAACATATATTCAAAGATGCTAGCAACACAGTACACTATAGACCAGGGGTGCACAATATGTCGGTTGCAATCTACTGGTCGATCGCGAAGGAAGTGTGGGTAGATCGCATGACATTAAAAAGACATTTGTCTTTTGATTGGCATACAGGGTAGCCAATCTGAAGTCTGAACTTTTGACACCTATGCATGTGCGTTAAACCACGCTAACTTGTTCAGTTACATTGCTGCGTAGTTAGCCTTCAATTTATTTAAACTAAATACAACAAAGGGTATAAAAATGAGTGCCATAGCTGGTCCGAGTAAGAAGCCTAAAACCTACCACTTTCATACAGAATGGGAGGGGATTTTTTTCACTATGTCATATTCTAAATGCGTTTGCCTCATCTGTCTGTGTGCCATTGCTATTCCAAAGAAGGGAAATGTGGAGCGGCTTTTTTGGACTGTTCATAAAAACTATGACATTGACTTTCCTCCAAAAAGAGAGCTGAGAAGGAGAAAGGTGAAAGAAGAATACACAATATTAAATAGTAATAATAGTAACTTAAATAATGATAATATAGAAGAAATAAATTTATGTTTTGCATTTTTGTTGTAGGTAGATCATTTTGACTTGGTCATCTTATAAGTAGCTCGCAAGCTGAAAAAGTGATGTGTGGTGGGCTTGGAGCTATGACTCGTGGCTACCACCCAGCATCCCAGGAGGATACCATGCTGCATATTGCTAACTTGGGAAAAGATCAAAATTTAAAATTTGAAGTACAGTTTCTACAGACTATATATCACTTTTGCACCACTGTAAAGTTGAAAAATTATAATTTGTGGACTGTCTGTAGCCTGCAATTGCTTAATTCAGGTATTTATATATGTATATGTAAATAAAGCTTATTAATTTTAGTGATTGTACTTTTTACTATCCTTACTAATATTTTGTTTGCTTTATTTTTTTATTGTAATTCTCTTAAATTTTGCTCTTTAAAAACAATGACACTATATGAATAAATGTATAAAATTTTATATATTTCTGAATCTTTTATTGCTATGCAGAAACCTTTTTATTTTTGATAACTTTTTTTTTTGCCTTAAAGTATTTTATCTGATACTAAGAGAGTAATACCAGTTTCTTTCTAAGTTAATGTTTGACTGGTGTATCTTTTTTCTATTATTTTACTTTATTTTTGAATTCTGTATCTTAAAGTGTATCTTTTATAAAGAGAATTTAAAAAGAAATCTGTGATAGCAATCCAAGAAATTAGTCATAATCTTTGTCTTAAATGGAACATTTTTAAACTTATCTTTTTTGTAATTTCTGAAGTATTTGATTTATTTTTATAGTCATAGATTTTGCTTCTTGATTATTTTCCTTATTCCATACTTAATTTTCTTCTGTTCCTGCCTTTTTTAAATTTGTTAGTTATTTTAAATAATCATTCCAGGAAATTTAGTATGCATATAATTCAGCTCTTAATTTGATCAGTACTTGATTCTCCTGCAAAACAATATAAGGACCTTAAAATGTTTAAATTGAGTTACTGCTCTCCTAACTTTATTTTATTATTGTTACATATTTTAGTTTTATCTTTTGATCTCACAGCATATTGTTATTGTTTAATTTAGTCAATATATATTAACCTTATTTAGATATTTACTGGTGTCTCTACTCTTTATCTCCTCATGCTTCTCAGATCTTCCATCTGGATCACTATCTTTTTGCCTAATATATAGCATTTTGATTTCATTCTAATGAGTGTCTGTTGGTGAGCAAACCCTCATGTTTTCATTATATAACACTATCCTGTTTTGTTCTTTTTAAAATAAGATATTTTACTTGATATAGGGTTCTAGACTGATGATTTTTTTCGTATTACATTAAAAATATTCCACTTGCTTCTGATTTATATTGGTGCTTCTTAAAAGTCTGTTGTCAGTATGTTTAGTTTTTTATTTTAAAGTAAATCTAGCTTTCATTGTTTCACAGTAGTCTCTGTATTCTTTTTTGTAGTATTGCAATGATGTGACTAAATATAGATGTCTTTTTTATTCAACTTGCTTGAATTTTATTGAGACAGAGACTTTAATTGATTAAAATATTAGACTTTCTCATTCCCTCATCCATCTTTTAACATTAAAAAAGATTTCCCATCTCTGTCTTTCTGAGCTTCAGTTTTCAGATATTTCTGATGGTTCAACAAAACTTCCTTAATCTATTAAATCTACTTATTGAATTTCTAATTGCAATTATTATATTTTATATATAAAAATTGCTTGTTTATTATTAAAATATGGTTGATCATTTTATAGTTCCTTGGCCTTATGTTATTGATCATTTCATTATGTCTTAAAAATAATAAACACATATTTTATGTTCTGTTTGATAATTTCGATATTTGAACTGATGTATGTCTGATTCTGCTCTTTATTTTTTTCTGTTTCTTTTGGTCATTTTTATTTATTGCTGTTTTGTGATTTTGGCTGGGTGTAAATATTTCTTAGAGTTTAATCTAAGAATAATTGGAGACCTAGTATATATATGTTAGTTCATACAGAAAAGAGTTACATTTCCTTCTGCTAATTCTAATCCAGAAACACCTGTAATTCTAGTATGAGATTTTTCAGATTAAATAAGTATTATGAGTTCAGGTAAACACTTGTAAGGCCTTATTATATTTAAAAATTTTCAAATTTGTTCTACTTCACTCAGAACAAAGTTAATGCAATCCCTCTTGAAGGGTGGTGGTTCAGTACAATTCAATCTCATTTTCATTTTTCCACTAAGATTGTAGCCCTTCGCCCAGCTTTATATATATATTTTTCATACCCTCCAAGTTAGGAGACCCTGGGCTTTTTCCCTCTTCTGTCTACTTTCTCTAATTTCAGAGCCATAAAACTGAAGTGAAAATCTATTAGGTGCTGGCAAATGGTCACAAAGTGAAAGCCAGCTTTATCTTTTTGGGTTTTCCCCCTTTACCCAATATTTCTTACTGCCTTGTCAGCTCACAGATAAATTTAAGACTTTTGAAAAAATGTGATCTAACATTTTGTTTCTTTTTTAAAATTTGTAGGAGTTTCCATCAGGCACTTAGGTCACCAATTGTTGCTGAGAAGTGAGCTGCAATATCATTGACTATGGGGATTCTTTTTATTTTATTTTCTTTAGTTGTTTTTTAAATTTTATTGTTTTAGAGGGGGAGAGTGAGAAAGAAAAAGAGAGAGGAGGAAGAGTAGGAAGTATCAACTCTTATATGTGCCTTGACTAGGCAGGCCCAGGGTTTGAACTGGTGACCTCAGCATTCCAGGTCGATGCTTTGTCCACTGCGCCAGCATAAGTCAGGTTATGGGGATTCTCGATACAGTGTTTAAAAGGGTTTGTATATAGTGCAAGTCAAATGGGAGAAAGTTAAGGAGACGCTGGCAAGACGATGTTCTGTGGTGGAAAAGAAAAGGGTCCAGGGCTGGTAGTCTACATCTAGGCCCATCACAGCCCCTCCATTTTTTGTGTCCACCGAGTCCATATTTCAAAGTTACATCAGGATGGGAGCCACAGTCTCTACAATCTTAGTCTTTGCTGTTTACAGGTTAAAAAGCATCAAATTAATTACAGATTCAATCACTAAAAGACACTTAGAGCCCATTTAAACCAAGTTTTACTTGGTTCAAGATTCAGAGCTAGGTAATAAACTTTGTATGATTTATCATTTTCACTGATTAATGGAATGATGCAACATTTTCTTCCAACATTCCAGCCTTTATTGTATTCTAAGCTTTATAATACCTGTGAGCTCACTGCCAGTCTTGGGTCTCTTTGGGCTAAACTGGCCTTTTTGGAAGCAGTCCTCCTTCTGATAAGAGATGCCATTTCCAGATATGTGGATTCAGCATAGCAGAATGGAACAGGCAGCCCAGCAGGAGCAGCAGCAAACCGTAAAATCCACAATTTTAAAGTGTCAGGATAAGTATTTCATGGACCCATCCTGTTACTCTAAAATCAGATCAACTGGGAACACACTCTCAAGCCAAATTTTGACAGGTGCAGCTACTGCCTCAGCTTTGCTGTTCTTTCTCTAATCTGCCCATCTGCTCCCTGGATTCTTTTGGTTCTTTTAGAAATATTTCCTTTTATGTTTTCTTTAGCCTCAAATACTCCACTTTGTCATTTAAGACAAGATTCATATGAACAAGTGAAAGCAGACAGAAGCAGAGCTATTATACATAATTAGAGTGGTAAAGGCAGGCAGTCTGAATAATACCATCTTACAAATTGGTTTTCTTGTCTATATTAGTCTAATTTATCCAATATTCTCTGTACTTTTTGGGACTTTTCTGGCTTCATCTAAGCAAAAATATAGCTAATTAAGTTGTTAGTGATGGGTTAAAATGTTTAAATGAATTCATTCATACCAAAGTTTTCCATGAGCATCAACTAAATACTAACCCCCTTTATTCTTCATGGTAGTTAACAAAAAACATATTTTGTGCTTCATAAGTTTACTAAAAGCAATATTTATTAGTGACATTTTTATCATTATTAAATTTTGGCACAAATTATTTTGTTAAAATTTTAGTAAGAATCAGAAGAAAAAGTTGTTGCATTGCTGGTTATAATGTGGATCTTGTAGGCTAGAATAGAAATAGGTTACAGGCTGTACAAAAACAGGGTATAGGCTAAATTTAGCCCATGGACTAGATAGCACTTGCTAACCCTTTTCTTAGAATAGTCATTAAAAATTATTTACTATTGTCATTATTTTTTAGAAGGAATGGAGTAGGAGAACATAGGGTAAAAGCTTTGAATATATTTCTAGAATTCTTTCTCTTATTTCCCAAGAGGCTGTCTGACTCTCCCTTTCTCTGTTGTGCAGGTTTCTAGGAGGGGCAGTTACAAGACCTGAAATGTTAAATAAGAAGTTGGGGGAGATGGAAACTCCTAAGCCAAGTGACATCTATATCATTGAAATCCTATGACTGTAAAATCCTATCCTTTCTGGAGTTAGGGGTTCATGTGGCTGGTTTCATATTATATTATGTCATGATCATATTATGATCATAATCATATTATGACATGATTCATAAAATGAATCAAGTGTATCTGCCACCCCTTTTTCTCTTCTTAGTCAAACACCTTACTGTTTTGATTTTTCACATTATTATTATTGTATTTTTATGAAGTGACAAACAGGAGGTAGAGAGACAGACTCCCACATGCGCCCAACTGGGATCCACCCGGCATGCCCACTAGGGGGTGATGCTCTGCCCATTTGGGGTGTTGCTCCATTGCAACCGGGTCATTCTAGTGACTGAGGCGGAGGCCATGAAGTCATCCTCAGCACCTGGGCCATGAAGCCTTGTATGCAGGAGGCAAAGAGAGAGATGGAGAGAAAGGAGACGGGGAGGGGTGGAGGAGCAGATGGATGCTTCTCATGTGTGCCCTGGCCAGGAATCGAACTCCGGACTTCCACACTCTGGGCTGACGCTCTACCACTGAGCCAACCGGCCAGGGCCTCACATTATTCTTAATATGCGAAGTATTATTATACCAAACATTGTTAGTGAATGATGAGGCTAAAGATTTTACCTTTCCCAAGGATTTGCATTTTAACTGGGAACACAGCCCTCTGCCACAATATTTAATAATTTGTTGCTACTATATATTATCCCTGAGGAATGCAGATGAAGAAAGTATTTTTGAGGTTTCCAGAATCAGATGATCATACTTTATACCTTCTCGTGGAGCTGACTTTAAGGCAATGTTCCTTAATTTTAAAGTATTTCTCTGTTTACTATTAAACTCTTCCCCACCTTGCTGGAGTCTTTTTTATTTTTATTTCTAAAAGAGGTTGTTTTATACCATGGCATGGTACATTTGTATTTGAGAGGTATTCATAAGCTCAATAAAAGTACAACCAAAAAGACAATTAGCCCATTAATGATCCACGCAATACAGAGAAGTGTGACCCAGACATTTTATAACATTCTCTTTTCCAGTGCCAAGAACAAAGGAAATATGTGAAAATATGCTGACAGGAGGATAGCAAGTGTGTATGTGCCTGCATGCACGTTTGTATGTGTGTAGAAAATTGGCAGTGAATTATCTATCATTGGTAACAGACTACCCCTAAACCTAATGGATTAAAGTAATAACCATTTATTTATATACTAATGATTCTTTAATTTGGGCTGCGTTCATCTGGGGACTCTTCTGTGGATTTTGCCTGTAGTCAGTACTGAGTCTGTCTGTGGTCATCTGGGAGTTCAGTTGTAGCTGATGGTCCATTTTGCATTACTTACATGTGTGGGGGTCAGCTGGAGCCTTGATGAAGGTTGCTTTGTTTTCCATGTAGTTTCTCCAGTGGAATAGTCTGAGTTCCTTACATGGTAGTGGTAGTATTTCAAAAGAACATGTCCAAATAATCTAGCACTTAATAAGCCTTCACTTGTGTCATAAGTACAATATCCAACTGGCCAAAGCAAGACACATGATCATACTGGGAGTCTGTGTGGGAGTATATACGGATGTGCATACAAGAGGGATGATTCATTCAGGCTAGTATTGTGGTGATAAGATCTCTCTACAAAATGTTATGTTGAAAAGTTGATGATATTTTTTTTCTTAACAACCACAGAATCACATGCATATATGATTCACAATTTATATAGCCGATTTAAGTATGATTATGTTTTATTATGTGCTTTGGCACTTTAAATAATTGTAATTGTTTTTTCAAAGAAGTCATGACTTTGCAAGGGGGTATAAGGGACATATAATGCAGCTACAAGTTCAACAGCAGTACAATCAATGCTTTATAGTGCTTAAGGTAATTTTGGCTTAAAAGTTACAAGCTTCGGTTGTCAACTCTGCCACTTGCTATCTTGGACAAATTATAAAACTCTCTATCTCAGTTTCCTCAGCCATAATTGATAGTAATAGTTTGAAGAATATGTACACACTTTCCCCAGTGACAGCCATACATTAAACCATGAAAAATATACAGTAGATAAATTTTTTAATGTGTACTTTTCCTATATCCTTTAATGACTTGTCATCCAAATATCTGCTCAGTCTTTTCTTTACTGAGTTAAAAATCATTGAATTATTGCTATATATTACATGTAGGTACCACCACCAGAAAAGACAGCAGGCAGTTGTTCTTCCACTTGGCTCCATTTCCAACTGGATCCACTGGTTTATATATACTTTATTCTAACATTTTCCTTCTGTAATGATTTGGCACCATTTGGGAATCATATATTTCTACCTCTTTCCATCCTAGCTTTTATTAAACCTATGGTGGTAGACTGAATGAAAATTCAAGAATTTGGGATCAGGGAGATCTGTGTAGTAATCCCACAACTGCACTTATAGCTATATGACTCTGAGTTTGTTTTTCAACTGTAAAATGGAAATATTAAACAGCCTTAACAGGGTTGTGAGAATTCAAAGAGATAATGTTTGTAAAATTCCCAGCACATAGATGGACTGAGTAAATGATATCCTTTAAAATAAATTTAAATGTGTTTTTGCAGTATTATTCATTATCTAATCACAGTGTAGGATGAGCTTTGTGACACATTGGTGTATAAGAATATTTCTGCTGCCAAGGCTAGCACTATAAGTTTTAATCAAAGATTCCAGATAACTGTGATTACTTTGCATTTGTGTCAAGACTGCCTTAGGACATAGCCAAGAACAAATAGCCTACTGTTGGATGGCAATATAGAAACAGACTTTGGAACGATAGCATGCAGCTAGCTCCCCATGACTGTTTCTGAAACATTTCAAAACTACTACAAAAAGCATAAAAGACAGAAGGAAACATCAGGGAATATTTATGGAAAATGATCAAGCAAAGATAAATTATCTCTAAAAGCATTCTATAATAGTTTTAAACTTATATGCCTTTTCAAGTAAGTATAACAGTTTTAGAATATAAAGAAAAACTATGCAAAGCAAAACACATATCTAAGTACAAATTGAATGAAACCTCATTTCTTCCACTTCCCTAAAGATATGGCTTGATTATGTTCAGTCTATTTTAGAATGCCATTAACTTTTTAAAGACTTCAGGTTAATATATAGTAAACTGCATCTTCACTGCAATTAATAGAATGCTAGTAGACAAATAGCATTAAAGATCTTTCTAAAAATATCAGGTTTCTGGAGTACCATGGTATAGTGGGATTGAAAGATATATCAATTTTACCAACCAATTTCAGTCAGGTTTTGTGGTTTCTTTGGTCCACAGTGGCTGACCTGGGAATGTAGAAATACAGCCTACAGAGGTCAGCACCTCTTAGACATAGAGCTGAACAGAGGAAGGGCTAGGAAGGAACCTAAGTTCGAAGAGGTGGGCCAGGACTGGCCCAAGAAGCTAGATCCATGGAGGCTTATTTTACACTGCAAGAAGATAAATGATCAATGATAAACATATGAGGTAATTATTGTATAGCATGTTAGGAGAGAATTAGTACAATAGGAAAACAAAAAGATAGAAAAGAGAGAGAGAGAGAAAACCAATGGGGATTGAAAATGCCAGATAGGAAGAAGGGGTCTAGTTGAAGAATTAAATAGGATAATCAGGGTATACTTCATTGAAAAGGTGAGCAAAGACTTGAAAGAGAGGAGGAAACCAACCATACAGTCACCAGGAGCAGAATATTTCAGGCAGAAGGAGCAGTAAGTGCAAAGGCCTAAAGGTGGAGTGTGTTTAGCAAGCTCAAGGGTCAGCAGAGAGGCCACTGTGGCTGGAGCAGAATGAGTGAGAGGGTTTATATATGGAAAAGTTTCAGAGGGTCAAATGGGAGCTTTTTCTTTTGGAGGTTTATGGGCCATTTAATGGCTTTGGGTTTACTCTGAGTGCCTTTGCAAGGCTTTGAAGAAAGCAAAATTGCATAACTTATGTTTGTGAAAGATCCATCTGGCTGCTGAATTGGGAAAATACTCTATGGAAATGAAGGTGGTAGAAGAAAGGATAGAAACCCAGAAACTCATTAAGAGGCCTTTAAAGTAATCCTGATGGAGTTGGTGGTGGCTCAGACCAAGGTGGTATCAGTGGAAATGGTCAGAAGTGTTGTATCCTAGATATATTTTGAATGTAGAACCAACAAGATCTCCTAATGGAAAGTAGTAGGGACTTTTTGCCATGCCAACTTCATTTTGGTCTAGTACATCACTATTCTAAGTTTTTAATCATCACCTGAGCAAATAATTATAATCCTTCCCAGCTGCTCAAGGTAGTACACTGAATCATGTCGAAATGCATTTGACTTTTCAGGCATGCTGGGACTGATGCAGAAGGGGCAGGGGAGGGTGAAGTTTGAATTTTGACTTTCTCTTATAAAGTAACTCTCCAAGTGAGAAAAGAACAGCCTCATAGACAATAAGGCAACGGTAGCTGGAAAGGGAAGCCCACAGGATGCTTTCTGTCACCTGAAGCCCTTATCCTTATCCCAGTTTATAGAGCCTTAACTCTTTCTTCATCAATACTGTGACTTTTATATAGAAGGAACCTGATGAGACTATAAACTTCACTGGAAATAATTAGACAACTTGACCAAACCATAATTGTGTGTTTGTGTGTTTTATTTTTATTTTTTATATTATTATTATTATTATTATTATTTCCACCTTAGCCCTGAAGTTTAAAGATTTAAGAAATTCTTTAGTATCTTCAGAGGAGGTCTTTGGTATAGCTTTGTTTCTTAAGCCAAACATTTAGGAATATAAACTTGTCATTCTTTATATAAGTGGTTTATTCTCAATGGAGGAGTTGTCACCAACAGGTCTTACCTCTTACAATTTCTTTGTTGCTGGGTTGTCTTCCATATCTTGCCCTGTATTTTTCTACTCCCTCATGTGGACCCATTTTTGTTTGTCAGGTTTTCTGATTATAAGCAACAAAACTAAATCTGACACATTTAAACTGAAAATGAATATATTGGAAGAGACCTCATAGAATTCATGGAAACACAGAAGGATTAAGTTAAAAAATGACAATCAGTAAGGCCAGTTGTAGCAGGCAATGCAGCTGATGTCATGCCTTCCATATGGCTACTGCTGAAGGTGTCCCACCTCTGCATGCTGATTGGAGCTGATGTTGCTCTGGTCTGGGTCTGGACTCTAATCACTGAGTATGTGCACCACACCTGCAAGGCTTCCAATCGTGGGTGGAAACATCCAATTGTTTAATCTTAGGTTATATATATATCTCCCACTTGACTGTTTGAGGGCAAGGTAAGGAAGTTCCTTGGAATGAGAAGGGTAGACTATCTTATTACATGCAAAGAGGAATTTTCTTCCAGAAGAAAATATTTGGATACTGAATAGCAAAATATAATAATAAAATGAAATAATCAACTGAAAACATTTAAAAGGAAATATATTTGCATAGAAATAGATGAAAGATTTACACATACCTTGAATTTGCCCTAAAGAACTCATTCCATACTCTATTCTCAAATAGTTTTCTATTTGAAATGTTATTACTGTTGAGTTGGAAATTTCTCCTTTTCTTAAACATTTATGATTATTTTACTATTTATCTGTTTTCCTTTTCTTGCTCAACTTTCACTTCTTCTTTTTTTTGCTTCTTTCCTTATTGACTTTATATCCTCTTTTCCCTACTCTTTTTATGTGAAACATTTTGTATATATCTTTATTTCTTTCTTCTTTTATCATAAGAAATTCACTACTTAAGACCTATGCAAAATCAAGTAAGTTCAGTTTATTTTCAAACATACTTCTTTATTAACCCCTCTCCTCACCCCCCTAACCCTGACAACCATCACCTTCAATGTTTCCTATCATTTCCTAGGTATCCTGGTGTTTTTATGGATGCCAAAGAGATAGCAATTGACCTCAGAAAGGCAGTGCAGTACAATGGCTAAGGGTGTGTCCTCTAGAATCAATTGCTGGTATCATTTATATGATATAATAATAATAATACCTAATGTTACTGGAGAAGGGCTGGGACCGAGGCAGGTTTGCCCCAGCAAGGTCTAGAAATAGGATTCTTCTGTGGTGTTTCAGGAAAAGAATTCGGGAACACACATGTAGGAGGATTTTAAGTGATAGTGGCAAGATTTAATGGAGTGTAAAGACACAGGACGCCCACAGAGAGGCAGAAAGAGGGGAGGCTATAGCAGTGGCTGCATGGACAAAAGCAAAAGGAGAGTTCTCTGTGGCTGCACACTGCTCCCTGCTGTCAAGACTTGTGGGGATCCTTCAAGTTTAGGAGAAAAGAAGCTGAAAAGTACATGCCCGAGAGAAGGGCATGAGTGTGCTTCAAGAACGATGCATGCATGCTAGGTTCTTTGTCTAGCTTCCTTATATTTTCTTGGATTTGGGAAAGAGCAGGCTTTCTTTGAAGCTATCCAATTACTTTCCTGGATTTTCTGGGCACATGTGCCTTTTCCAATTCAATCCAAGCTAGTCTCCTTCCCCTTTTATGGTCACCATTTCGGCTTATGCCAGGGATGCCTCATAATTCTGCTTCATTATTTGTCTTTTACTGCACATCTGCTTAGTAAAAGGAATCAGTCTGTGCAGTCTTGGCTTCTACTGCACATGTGCCCAGTGAAAGGCATTCTCTTTGCAGTTCCCAACCCCACCATTAATCCACAGACTGATGCTGATTGCTTCCTAGGGTGACTGAAAAGTGTCTTTCCTGCTTAATCAGATGCCCAGAGTGACTGTAAAACTGCCCTTTTCTAGTCTATCTCACTTAATCAAATGTCTGGTTCCATTTGCTCTCTTCCTCTTTGTTAGTATCTGATTAACTGCCTACTGTAACACAATTTCCTTGAGTTGGTAAGAAGTTTAAATGATTTATTACTTAAGTGCTTACAACAATGTCTGTAACAGAGAATAGCATTGGTGTGAAGCTGTTTTTATTATTACTATTCTCTGTAACAAAGTGTATCTTTTTCTTGTCCCATTATTCCAGGGTCCTCTTCTGTGATTTATAAAGTGTTAAAATGATGTCATTAGCATAATATGTTCATGCATTTAAATGGTTTAAGGTGTGATTTTAATCCAGGCAACATATCTTTATTTCAACATAAGGTTTATAAAGTTACAAATGTTGTAACCAAAAGAGGTGTTAATGTCTTTTTGGTACCATGGTGAAGGTGCTCATTAAGGATATTAAAAATGGAACTGCCTTTTGACCCAGCTATCCCACTTTTAGGAATATAGCCTAAGAATACCAAATCACTGATTCAAAAGAAGATATGCCCCCCCCCATGTTTATTGCAGCATTGTTTACAATAGCCAAGATCTGGAAATAGTCCAAGTGTCTGTCAGTAGACACTGGATTAAAAAGCTATGATACATATACACAGTGGAATACTACTCAGCTGTGAAAAAGAAGAAAATCTTACTTTTTGTGACAGCATGGGCAGACTTGGAGAGTATTATAATAAGTGAAATAAGCCAGACAGAGAAAGAAAAATATCAAATGATCTCACATATATGTGGAATCTAATTAACAAAATGAACTGAGGAACAGAATAGAGGCAGAGGTAGGGTCACAGGGAGAAGAGGGACAGCAGTCAGAGGGAAGGGGGATGCGGGGATGGGATCAGAGAAGGTAAAGGGATTAGTGAAACTATATACACATAACACAGAGATACAGATAACAGAACAACAAATCCTAGAGGGAAGAGGCAAGGGAGTTAGGGGGATTGGGGCAAAAGGGGTATAAAAAGGGACACAGGTGTAGGGGGTGAGGAAGTTATATTCAGTGGGACACTTGAATCCACATAAACACAAGAAATTAAAAATTAATAAAAAATAATAAAGAAAATGGGCCTTTGAGCCATTAGTTACTCCATATAGTAACACATCAACCTTAATGTTTAGAGTTTACTTTTTCAGTACATCTTTTCAACTGCCAGGTACTGCCCTTAACCCCAGATTGCAACATTTTATTTAGAATATTTTCAAATATACAACAAAGTTGAATAAATTTTATAGTGAATGCCCTTGTTTCTCACGCAGACTTCCAGACTCTATATTTTTATATTTTCAATTATGGACATTATTAGATTTAATTGTAGTATGGGAACAAAACAGAAAATGAAAAGAATATGAACTTCACATTCAGAGACCCATATTTAAGTCTATTTTCTTGATTTCCTGCTGTATTTCTATGGTTTATTTGTTAAACCCTTTGAATTTAGTTTCTTTATTTGTAAAACTTATTTTAAAGTGTTGCTTTATCCTGACCAGGCACTGGTGCAGTGGATAGAGTGTCGGACTGGGATGCGGAAGACCCAGGTTCAAGACCCCGAGGTCACCAGCTTAAGCGCGTGCTCATCTGGCCTGAGCAAAAGCTCACCAGCTTGGACCCAAGGTTGCTGGCTCCAGCAAGGGGTGGCTCAATCTGCTGAAGGCCCATGGCCAAGACACGTGTGAGAAAGCAATCAGTGAACAACTATGGTGTCGCAACAGAAACGAAAAACGAATGATTGATGCTTCTCATCTCTCTCCATTCCTGTCTGTCTCTATCTATCTCTCTCTCTCTGTCCCTGTAAAAAAAAAAAAAAAAAAGTGTTGCTTTAGAGATCAAATAACATGACCTAAGTGTATAATAAACACTAGATAAATGTTCTCTCCTTTTTAGTAGTTTTTATACTTTTATTGTAGTCATTTAAATAATAATTATACTCCAGACCACTGGCCTTTCTTTAGTGTTTTCCAGTTTTCAAGTCTGTAAAAGAAGCTGGCACAACTGATTTAAACAACTGTGTTGGAAACTTGATGCTTTGGCAATTGGTTGTGGGCCAATCCATTCTGATGATATGCTTTCAGGACTTGGAGGGATTCTGTTTAACGTTTTACGGTTTTCCCTAGCATTTCAAGTGAAGATTTTTGTGTTTAAACTTCTTTATTTTATTTCTTTGGCACATGATTGTCATTTCTTTCTGTGCTTCAATATTTAAAACACATTTCTCTTTTTAATTTTATTTTTGGATATCCTTTATTTTTGTGACCTTTTCCAAATCTTGTATTTCTGCTTAAAAAATATTTTTCTCATGTCTGTATGTGTAATTTGAGCTTGTCAGTTCCTGAGTGCTTATTTTTCTCCTGTTGCCATTGCTCATTTCTGTTCCATCCGTTGTTCTTTGCAGTGTTTCTTGACCTTATTCATGAATTCTGTAATCAGGAAGCACTTAAGTTATTTTTCTCCCTCTCTCCTTTTTTTTCCATTTGGAAGGATGCAGCATTTTCTCTGTCAATCAAGCTATTCCCTGTGCATTTTTATATGTTATCCTTAATGGTTTTGCAGCATTGTGGTACCATCCTTTTTCTAGCTCCTTTCATATTTTCAAGCTACATTATTGAAAGATGCTTTCATCAGTGCAAATCATTCAATTTTTCATTTGCTATTTATGCAGCTTTTATATGCTCCTGTGTTTACCCAAATCTAGTCTTAACCTGAACTGATCTACTTTGAATTCTGCTTTTTTTTTTTACACAAAATATATCAGAAACAAACAACTGAACCTAACAACTATTTAATAAGCTATCATTATTAGGTTGTATTTTAAAATTAACTTTTTATAAATTCTTTAAAAGATGGTTTGATGTTTGATAAATTCTAATAGATATGGTAGTTTATTCTTCCATTTCTTTTCATATACCTCATAAGTATTTTAATTTTAAATGATGATAGCTGTTTGGCCGATAGTGGTTAACCAAGTGAAAATAGTTAACAATTTAATGATTAATTTTTTAATTATAAAAGACTATTTTTTAATTAAAATAACTATGAATCTAAACATAAATAACAAAACCCCAAGTTTGAGAAATGCTAACGAATATTTTAAGGATACACAGATGATAAAGGGCTAGTGTTGTCAGTGGAAATGAAATTCTTTTATGGATTTGCAGGGAAGGCATTAAAGAGAATTCACATATGGAAGATTGTGGCTTGGTCAAGTCTAATGGAGTTGAAATAGAAGGCTGCCCACAGGTTCCCAATGTGTCATCTCCATCCCTCCTGCCATGGAAAATGTCCAACCTTGTCTTCATCAGGCCCAATAAAAAGATTAGTGTCTAAGTAGTCTGTGTCACAGTTAATTCCAGTTTGTTCCTGTTTCCATCTGGCCAGCATAGTCTTTTTGATTGCACCCATGCGAGACTGTGCTCAGGCCCATGTTTGGAGCCCCTGCTGAGAGCCTGTGCCACTGTTAGTTTCCCGGCACCCATTACAGCTGTATAGCTGTTTGGACGGTGTACAGACAAATGGGGTGAGCACACGTTTCCAAGCAAGAGAAGAGAGGAGAGAGCTTTTTTGTGAGGCATGGGTTTATATTATCGAGGGCTAGTCGCTTCTTTAAACTAACAAATCTTCTTAATCTTTTGCAGACTTCTCATGGTCCTTCCCACTAACTAATCATATTCTTTTTCTAGGCTAGACTGACAGGCCTCTATGGCTGCCTCAAATTAGAAGCATTTACCCCATAATTTGGGGAAGAACTGATTTTTCCCAGGGAGACTGAAAAGCCTCCATACATGGAGGAGGGGAGAGTGTTAATCTCATTAGTGTGGCAAAGCTCCAATCCCCTGGGGTGTCCAGAATTATAAATACTATAGCCTCCTAATAAATGGTATGCTGTAAGTATAGAAACTTAATATTTTATTCCCTCTTCCCTAGTTTATTATGCTCAATGTCTGACTCCCTCTGTTGTCTTCCTTAACTAGTATTTAGCTACCCACACTAACACTAGGTTTAGCGATGTCCTCTAACCCCAGTGCCCCATTCCTTCCTGGTATTCACTGTGAGAACTGGTGGGGTTTTTAGAAACAAAATCCATATATGGGGCCCCTCCCCATACTTTTTCCCTGTGGAGTTTCTCACCATTATGCTAGTCCACACTCATCTTACCGTAATTAATCAAGCTTACCATTTAAATGTACTTGTCGGTTTATGGTCCTGTGGACTCTGTTCCAGATAAAAAGAGACTTGCTGTAATTCTCTGCATTCAGTTGTCTCTCCAGATTTCAGGGTGATGGTTTGCCCTGCAACTTCAATTCTCTGCTGGGTCCAACAAAAGTAATTGATTTTTAGTTTGTTCAGCATTTATTTTCTTATTGTGGGGATGAGTGTGATGACTTCTAAGCTCTTTACATTTTGGAGCTGAAACTAGAAATCCAGGATGTTATCAATAAATGGTGCTGGAAACTATTGGACCTCCATATGAAAATAAAAAAGAACATCAGTCCATACCTTACATCACTTTAAAAAAATCACTCAAAATAGATTATAGACTTCAATGTGAAACCTAAAACTACGAAACATCCAGAAGAAAACATAAGAGGAAATATTTGTGACCTCACATTAAACAAAGCTTTTTAAGATATGACAGCAAAATTATGACGCATAAAAGAAAAATTCAATAAAAAATTTTAAAAGATTTTATTTATTAATTTTACAGAGGAGAGAAGAGAGAGAGAGAGAGAGAAGGGGGAGGGAGCAGGAAGCATCAACTCCCATATGTGCTTTGACCAGGTAAGCCCAGGGTTTTGAACCAGTGACCTCAGCATGTGAGGATGGTGTTTTATCCACTGCACTACCACAGGTCAGGCAAAATATTTATTTTTTAATTAAATTTATTGGAGTGACATTAGTCACCAAAACTATTTAGGTTTCAGGTGCACAATTCTATAATATATCTGTATACTGTGTTATGTGTTCACTTCCTCAAGTCCAGTCTCTGTCCATTACTATTTATCCCCCCTAACTTCCTCCACCCCACTTCTACCTCTGGCAATCACCATAGTTTAGAAAGAGACAAGTCACCAACTGGATAAAAATATCTTCACTTTTATTATAAAAGACTATATTCTTGAATATAAATTTTAAAAAAAACCTCTTCAAATACAATTATAAAAAGTTGAACTGTCCTATTTTTAAAATGTGGGTAAAAGGTCTGGTTATACACTTCATCAAGAAAAGATATGAATGGTAAATAAGCACATGAAACAATTTTACATAGCATTTATTATTAAGAAAGTGCAAATTAAATTCACAATGAGATACCACTATATACATTTTAGAATGGTGAAAAGAATTCTGCTAATAACAAATACTAGCAAGGATGTGGAGCAACTGAAATGCTCATATATTGCTGATGGGGTCGGAAACTAGTACAGCAACTACGAGAAACAGTTTAGCAGTTGCTTATGAAGTTAGACATATGTTTCCAATATGGTCCAACATTATCACTCTTAGGTAATATGTTTAAGTGAAGAAACTGTACACTAATGTTTATAGCAACTCTATTTATAATAGCTCCAAATTGGTAACAACCCAAGTCAAGCAGCTGGTGAATGGATAAACCAACTGTGACATATCATATGATGCAACACTCTTCAGTTATAAAATGAAGTGGTCTATCGACACATGCAATGACGTGGGTGAATCTCAAAGACATTAATTATGTGGAGTGATAAAAACCAGTCCATTTGTGTAACATTCTGGAAAAAGTAAAACAATGGGACAGAAAACAGTGATTGTCAAGAAATGGAAGTAGAGAGAACATCTCAATCATTTGGGCAGCTATAACAAAAATGCCATAGACTGGGTGACTTATAAACAGCAGAATGTTATTTCTCATAGTTCTGGAGGCAGGGAAATACAAGATCAAGATGGCTTACAATAAAAATTAACCTTAAAATTAGACATGCTTTTTTCTGTGTGCCCACTATCTCCCACTTTGCAAATGAAAATCCATTTATTTGCTTCCACTATTTTATTCATACGTAGAATATTTTTTAAAAATTGATTTTATTGGAATGACACTAGTTAACATAATGATGCAGGTTTCAGGTGCCCAATTCTACAACACATCTCTGTACACCATATTGTGTTTTTAACCCCTCTAAGTCATCGTCTATCAACATTTAATTCCCCTATAACCTTCTCAATCTCCCCACCCCCAATCACCACACTATTGTTTGTGTCCATGAGTTTCTTTTATTTGTCCTTTTTTGCTTATCCCCTCCACCTGCCTCACCTGGGGAACCCCCTGCCTACAGCTGTCTTCCTGCTCTATATGTATGAGTCTGTCTCTATTTTGCTAGTGAGTTCATTTTGTTCATTATATTCCACACGTGAGTGAAAGCATATGATACTTATTTTTCTATGGCTGGCCAAAACACGAATTTGAAAGAATATATGTACCCCTTTGTTCATTGCAGCATTATTTACAATAGTCAAAATTTGGAAACAACCCAAGTGACCACAAGAAGATGAATGGATAAAAAAGCTGTGGTCCATTTATACAATGGAATATTAAGTGCCACTAAAAGAAGGAAATATTGCTTTTTGCAACAGTATGGATGGACCTAGAGAGCATTATGCTAAACAAACCAAATAGAATTATTATTTTCTTTTTTCTTCTAATAAGTTTAGTTTATTGGGGTAACATTGGTTAATAAAATTACCATGAGTTTCAGGTGCACAGTTCTACAATACATTATCTCTCTATTGCGTTGTATGTTCATCACCCCAGGTCAACCATCCATCACCCTCTATCTCCCCTTTACCCTCCACCATCTCCACTACGCTCTTTTTCCTCCTACAATCCCTATATTGTTGTCTGTCTCTATAAATTTTTTTTCCTTTGCTTGATTGCTTTATCTTTTTATCCCAAACCCCATAATTATCATCCAGGAATCTGGAAAGGTACAATAGAAGCTGACTGGGCTTTGTCATATTGTTCTCTAACTCTTAAAGTTGACCTAATAACAATCTTTAACTAGGCAAAATATTTCCCTCAAAACAAACAAACAAAAATGTATCTGCATAGGAATTAAGTTTTTAAGCAATTTGGATATTCCTTTTTTATTATCTCAAGGTATTTCAAAAATTATACAAAGCTAGATGTCCTGGTAATATTTTAATCCAACAATTCAGTTTAATCTTAAGGAGGTTGGACATTAAACAATTCTTCACCCGTAGGTTTTAACATAGGTAGAGACTAATTTTCCTTACAATGAAGTTGACCAGTTCTCATGACTTTTTTTTTTCTTTACCATGGGAGTGATATTGGCAGTAAACAAACTATAGTAATTAATTTATTTGAGTACTTACAACCTGTTGTATTAGTTTCTAATACCATAAATTGAGTTGTTTAAATAAAATAAATGTATTGTCTTCCTGTTCTGGAGACCAGAAATCTAAGATCAAGGTGTTGCCACATTTATGCTTCCCATTGAAGGCTTCAGGGAAGGTTTGGTACCAGGCCTGTCTACTGGTTTTGGGTAGTTGCCATGGTTTGTTGGCAGCATAACTCTGTTTTGCACATAATTCTCTATCTGTGTGCACATCTGTGTCCAAATTTTCTCTTTTTATAAAAATTCTAATAATATTGAATTAAAAGGCCACCCTACCCCAGTGTGATTTCATATTAACTAGTTATAAAAACCGTATTTCCAAATAAAGTCACATTCTAAGGTACTGGGGTTTGGACCTCCACGTGAATTTTGTGGGAGGGGACACAAGTCTACCTGTGTTCCTGTAGTCACACTTAAAGTGTCAGAGGCAGAGGTTTCAACCAAGGCCAGCCAACTCTTCTGACATATTTTCATAACATTGCTGTTGACCACTGTAAAAACTAGGAAAGAATATTAGAAGTAGACCATTGCACAGATTTTATGGTTTAGAGAAAACCTTTAAATTTCTTTTGTATTAACTGCTTAAAAAATAAGACACTGATTTCTTTTCCAGTAGTGATATTATATTTCTGTTTCTCTTTGAATTAAACTATTCTTGAAGTAATTACATAACTAGAACAGATCTTTATGATGAAAGATCAGTAGCCAATGCATGCATTCCAACTTTTCCAGTGTTCCAATAAAATGGTGAAAAAGATGAACTTATATCTTTAGAAAATTATTCTTCAGTGAAATAATTTGCTTTGTCCAAATTCCTTATCCTTCCATGCAGCTATTATATTTGCTACTGGTCATTAAATTTTTTTCCTTTCTTGTTTTCACAGCATGTTGCAGCATTGGCCCTTGACTACAAGAGTTTGATTTAAAAATGTGTAGGAAAGGGAATTTAGTAACACTCACATATATACTAGATTTAAAATGTCAACCAAACTTCTGCTCTCCTGCTTCAGTTGAGATTGTTTTTCAGGCAGTGTGCTAAGTGTTATTTCACTGTTTCATTTTCCTTTGATTTATTTATTCTCATATTTAGTACACATTATTTTCTCTTTTTATCTCTTTTTAGATATTATTTAGAAACATTGCTTCTCTATTTTACTTTGCTAAGAATAATTAGAATACTTTCTCCATCATCTCATAATGTATGTTGTTATTTTCCATCTGTACATCTTTCTTTCTTTTTCTCCTTCTTCAGGGGAAAATGAACTCTCCTTTTGGTGATGATTTTACTTCACAGATAGGAATGAATATTCTCTCTGTTAGACCAAAACTGAAGCATCAGGTAAACTATACTACTCACAAAAATTAGGGGATATTTCAAACTGAATATGAAGCTATGAAATATCCCCTAATTTTTGTGAACAGTATATTTTCAGAAATGAGGCACAAAAAGGATCTTTCTCTTGATTAGGTCTGCCCCTCAGGCAGCCAGAAAGTCACTAATGGTCATTCAAATGAAATGGAATCCCTTTAGGGGAGTCACTGGTACTGATATTTAATTAGGTCATTCAGGGTGTTCATTATGCAAAAGGAAGGTTTGTATTACTTCTGGACAAAACAGAAAAAGTAAATGAAAGATGGTCCACTTGAGGATTCTTTTTACACAAAGACCAAAATAGGTCTTTAGTTTTCTAAGGGACAAAAACCACGCAAATTTTAATTTGATGTGGCACTTAGATGTTTGTATTGTAAATATTCTTTAAACACCAGATCAAGCAATTAACCATTGCTTCTTAAATTCACATATTCACATACTTCAGGATTATTGAACTCACTGTTCACATAGACTCAGTAGAAATCCACTGTGGGATTCTTTATTCAAGATACTCATTAGCTTGCTCTCTAGGGTGGGAAGATGGGGATGAAAGGATTGAGCAAAAAAGGAAAAAAAGAGAAAAAAACTCAAGGACATAAACAACAGTGTGGTGATTACTGGGGAAGAGGGGTGGGGAGGTAAAGGAGGGTCAAGGGGGATAAATGGTGATGGATAGAGTCTTAACTTGAAGTGGTACACACATGATATAGTGTACAGATGATATGTTGTGGAAAAGTGCACCTGAAACTTGTATAATTTTGTTGACTAGCATCACATCAATAAATTCAATAAAAAATACTCATCAGCTTTTGTGATTTGATTTTTTAAAAAATTAAAAATCACTAAAGTGTTCATGATGACTTCCTCTGCTCATGAAGTGGAAGTAGCACCTCCATTGTCAAGAAGATAGTACTGAAATGATCCAAGGGGCACATGGATTAGTGAAATAGGTTGCAAATCCTACTCTTGGAAACACAATGGCTCCATGACATTGCTTCAGTACTATGAAACAGCAAAGTATTCTTCACCTGACAGTTAAAGTTACAATTGCCCAAGGAACTCATTTATCATTTTTTTAAACTTTTTATTTTATTCATTTTAGAGAGGAGACACAGAGTGAGAGAGAGAGAGAGAGAGAGAAAGAGAGAAAGGGGGGAGGAGCTGGAAGCATCAACTCCCATATGTGCCTTGACCAGACCAGTGCAGGGTTTTGAACTGGAGACCTCAGTGTTCCCAGGTAGACGCCTTATCCACTGCGCCACCACAGGTCAGGCTCATTTATCATTTTTATAATGATATGTATTATAACAAATATATTAAATGTTATATATATAATATAAAGATATGTATCACATATTTTGTGTAATAGGATTCCATGTTAGAAATCATTTAGAAAAAATATTAACTGCTAAAAATGTTTATAAAATAGATGTACTCTAAGCCACTAACAATCTGACTTTGGAGAAGACGGCTGAGGGCAAAATGAAAGAGATAGATCGAGTTTGGCTGAGTGCAACTTTCAGCTTTCTTGTTGGGAAGTTGAAAGTTCTATTCTTGCTCTGCCCTGATTCTGAGCGGCAATGACCTAGTATACATGGATTAGCAACTAGGCCAGCAGATACTACCCTTTCATCTTAAGTAATAAAAGTTAATATTTTGAAATTTGACATGTAGCTTACTTAGTCTGTGAGATAGAACTTTCCCCTGAGCTTTCTACCTGACATGTGGGACAAAATCCAATACATCTAAGTCCCATCTAATTACTTGTTGCATCTGATGTGCAATAATAGAATGTATGAAGCCATTCTTCCTCTCCTTTCTATGATATATAGATCTAAAGCTACCAATAGAGAAATAAGCAATGACACAATTATTCTAATGCTAAAGAGATATATGTTATGTCAAGACCAGGGTCAAAAATATAAACTGACATATTTATATAATATATAAAATATTTACCATAACTTTTGGCTAATAGCACAAGGAATCAAAGTCTAACTTTTTATTCCATGAAATTTAACTTTTCAATTCAATTCAATATTTATTTAACAAGCACTATGGTATAGAAAAGATATATAAAAATAGGGCAAGATATGGACCTTATTTTCAAGAAACACATAATTTAATAGTGAAGCTTAGATAGAATACAAATGATTGTAATTAACAAGTAAATAAGAAAAGTACAGATAATTTGTATGGAGTTTGAAGAGCAGATGCCAATTTATTTAACTGAGATTCATGAAAAGAATGACATTTCAAATGGACATGAAACTATAGGGTTTTGTTTGGTGGGGAGTAAAGAAATTGGTGAAAAAGAGTGTAATTTAAGGTGTGACAGTGAAAAGTGGTCTATATTTTGGAATAATGAATAGCTGAATGCATTTGGATCCTAAAGTACACTTAGAGATATGGTGAGAAATGAAGTTAGGAAGACAGATAGCTTTACTGAAGAAGGGTCTAAATATTAGGTGGAATATCCAGACTTCAGCTCATTGGGAATGTGGAGCCTCTGACAAAAGGTAAAAAGGTGGAGGAAAAGAAAAGTAGGTTTTGTGCTGTGCTTTAATAAATGTGGTCTGGCAGAAATTAAGGTACAGAGAGGTAGGAGGGGACAAGATGAGTTGTGCATTATTACAATGCTCTAGTGCCTGGATTATTTAGAGGGGCTTGGAAAGTAAAGATGTAAGAAATATTACATAGGATCTAGATGGGAAATAAATGAGACATTCAATTTAGGTAATTTGAGACCATTATCAAAGGTGTGTATAGTTGAAGGAAAACCGCAGGGATTGTTAATGTAGTTCTTTGGGATTTTTTAGAGCAGGAACCATCACCACCCCTGGTCTAAAGTAATGGTGAGAAGAAGCATTATCAGAACCCAGAAGAGAAATGTGTGGAGCAGAAAGCCTTTAAAAGTAGAAAGAGGCAGCTTCATGGAAACCTCAGAGAACAGGCACATTCTAACTTTATTCTTCTCCTTTCTTATGGTTTCTCACTAGGGCTCCCCATTGGCAAAGCATAACTAAAGGCCAGAGATCAAGAGAACCATTAATGCCATCATTTTAAGTCAGTCTTCCAGAACATGCAGAGGGTCAAGAGTGATCTGGAGGGAAAATGAAAACTACCCTATACATTTATGGAGCAGTGCAGGGTACTTTAGGTGAGATGCCAAGCAGAAATGGATATGCAGATTTGGAGCACAGTGGGATTGTTGGACTAAAGATTAAGAGATTTGAACTGTTGCAGTTATGAGAGTGCATGAGATCATAGGGAAAGAGAATATAAAGAAAGAAGGAGTAAATTCATAGGACAGAACTTTCAGGAAGAGCTAGATTTAAAAGACATGAGAATGAAGAGGAGACAATAAAGAGAATAGGAAAGAATACCAAAACCAGAAACAAAGAATGATGGGGCTCAAGGGAAGACCCAGTGCCAGGGTGAAAAAAGAGGCAGGAAAGAAACCTAAAGCAGAAACATTTTTGAGAAGGGTTGTACAGAAACACAAATTGGCTCTTTGACAATTTAGGGTGAAAGGTTGATTTTATCAATGCTGACATAGACTACTGTTATGGTTGAACTTTGGATTTGGGGAGTGTGTGGCCAGGGGCTGCCATTGTGGCCATTCACATGCCGGTTTTCATTGAATTCAGACAGATGGTAATGAAACAATGAAGCTAAAAACTGGTGGGTCATTGCCTTTAATCCTAGCTCACACCCGATGGGCAAGAAATATACACAGTGGGAAAACACTTCCCTTTCCATTCAGGGCTCCCAAAGTCACTGACTTATCTGATTATTCCTAGAATCAAAGGCCCCACCAGTCTTATTCACCTCTGTTCCTCATCTCCTTCTCTCTGCACAAACTGGCTTCTCCTTCAGCATTCTGCCATCTTGGCTTCCTCTTCTCTGCAATGCTGATGGTAGGAATTGAGCAAAAGGAAGCCCCAGTCTGCCTTATTTTATAGTGTAGAAATTAAAGCCTTTAAGTCAATATACAAATAAGGAAGTCTCTGATACAAAGCCACTTATCTGAGGCATAAATGGGATTCCTCATAAGAGTGCACCACCAACAGGCAACAGTCAAGAGTGTGGGGAAAAGCTTAGTTTTGAAAAGATCTTAGTATTAGAAGGATGTTGAAAAGATCTTAGTATTAAAATGGTGGAAAAAGCTTAGTCTTAAAACTAAGCCTTAGGCTATAAAGGCCTTGTCAGCTTACAGCCTGTCTCCCACACCCAGTGCAAACTATAAGTGAGCAAACATATACATCATATTTACAAAATTATTTGACCAACAGGAAGATAGGGAAGAGAATGATGATTACTATGGTTGTAGTGTAGGAGTTGAGGCCAGGAACAAATAATTACATCCTCACTTTTCCAGTCAGTTTTATTTTCTTCTGCTACTTTTTCTGCTTCTTTTTCTTTTCTTCTTCTTCCTTTGCATTTATTGAGCAGTTATAATAGTACACATACTTACCTACTTATAGCATCTTGTTCAAAACAACCCAATCTGGTAGATATTATCTTCATCTTATATGAAAGTTTTAGAGAGGTTATGGATCTTGTCCATGGTTACACATTTAATAGGTAAAGCTTATTTTCAAAACCAGAACCCTTACGTCCCAAAACTGTATACTATATAAAGCACCAAACATTGTATTTGACATATAATAGTTATTCATCAGCCAGCTGAAGAAAGAATGAATGAGGTGTGACATAGAATACTGCACAAAAGACAGGCAACCTAGGTTCTACTTCTAGCCTAGCTATTAAGTACAATATAACTTCTTTGTTAAAAAAAAGCTTGCTTTTAACTGCTCTGGAAATAATTATGTCATGAAAATAGTTTTTTTAGAGAAAGTTACTACATAAATATTAGATGAATCATGAATACTTTCCATACTGCAAATGTTGGAGTCAAATTAAATTACTTTGTAAGATCTTTTGAGTAAATTATCACGTCAGTGTGACTAGTGTTGCCCCAAGGAAATGGATGACATAATTCTAGATACTTTATTATGTGCCATATTCATTGTTCAATTTAAGTATATAAATCAAGATGTTGGGCAATTACTCACAATGTGATCATAGTAAGTTGTTGTGAAATCAGTGACATCTAAAAGTTTAGGCCAAAAATAAAGCAAATCTCATGGAAAAAAAAGGAACAATGAGAGTTCTCTAACTAATGCCTTTCTCCAAAAAATAAATAAATAAAATAAAATAAAAGCACCCACTGTTAATTTTCATTTTAGTTAAAAAATCAGAACTGAGCAATCTGGTCTGTTCTAGAAATGTTTGCCTTAAATAAGAAGTGTCCATAATTTATTTTAGCATCCCCGCCAACACAAATAACACTTAGCCTTCCATTCATGAACTTTTGCTATACTGTTAAGAGAACACCGTCTGTCTAAGACGAAACATGTAGTGATGATTTTGTAATATTTTTGTACCAAATGCATTAAAATTACAGAAATTATTGGATAAATATCTTCCATCTTTTAAAACTTGCATTTCAAGCAGCACACAAATTTTTTTTTCATTTTTCTCCATTACTGTATTTTTTTTAGAAATTCCTTTAATTCTATGTAGTTCTATATACTGCTGTCCTTAGACTACTTGAGACATATTGTAGATAATTAACATATACTCACACTTGTAAAGTAAAAAAGTGACACATTTTATTATCCGCACAGCACAATCACAAAAATGACACCCAGAAATGTTAATTGATTTAATTAACATTGAGATAAATGTGGATTTAGCAGGGCCATAGAATGACCCATGTCCAAATAACAAGTTCAATGCTCTAGTATTCACCAATTAGTCAGACTGTGTTCAGAGCTCTGTACTCTTTCATTATAGAAATGACATAATATCCAAACCCCCTTTGGATATACATAATATCCAAACCCCATTTGGATATACTAATAAATGTATTAAAATTGATGTAGCTAAGGAGTTGAAAGTCAAGAGACAATCAAACAGAATTCTCTACATTTAATACATTCTCTACTGACTTCTATATAATACATGCTCATTAAATGCTATTGAATGAATGATGCGAATGTAAGTACATAGGTGTTGAGATACAGCATGAAGAAAGAAATGTGAGGTAATGTAATAAAGTCATCTACAAGCTGGTATCCATTGTCTCAGTTCAACCAGCCCTAAGATAATCATTTTAAATCATATTTTGGAAATTTGGAAAAAGTGAAGAGAAAAGAGGGGACAATTTTAACTTTGAGGGAATAGATCTTATGAGAAAAAGCTCAAGGTAACATTTTTACTCACCTAAGAAAAATAGGTTATTTGATATAAGGGTAGATTACACTCAGTTATGTATTGAGGTGTGCTATTACTACCCTCTTCCATAAATAAAAAAGTTAAAATTGGGTTTATGTTATATAATTTTGGAAATATTTGAATTTCACATTATATATTAACTAGCTAGACTAAAAACATGTCATTAAAATCATCTGCTTTCAGTTTACAATATGCTTTTATATACATTATTTTATTGTTCTTATTTGATTCTGAAAAAATATTCTGAAAGAAAGATAGAATAGATAATCTTTTCATTTCACGGGAAATAAATCCACAGCTCAGAGAAGTTTCATACTTTCCCTAGGACATGTGATCTTTAAGTGCCAGTAAGAACAAGAACTCAGGTTTCCTGACTGACACTATAGTGTCCTTTACTAGTCTAGCCTGCCTGAGAGGTGGAAATGGAGTGACTTCCAGTCTCAAACTTCTAGGTTCTCAAACAGTATGTAATGCATCCTTAATGCACAGTTAAATGTAGTATCTACATGTATTGGACTTTTAGATCACATATGGTTAGTGTAAGGTATTTTTCCCTGCCGAGGAAGAAGGAAGGGCATAGCCACAAAGTGCGGAATAATAAAAGCTTTATTTAGTACAGTGCTTCCTGGATGATATTCTCTGGTCCTGGGGACAGAGACCAGAGAAGTCACCTGGACAAAACCACGTGTCTAGGGTGGTCGAGCTAATATGATGTGGCGAAATTTCACTGACTGACAGATGGTCGCTCTCTTCCCAAGGACTTCTGGGAAGTTTCTTTTGGTGCACATGGGTGTGGGCGGTTTTAGCCAAAGTTCCCAGGTCTGGTTCCTCATGTGACCTTCCCCCATTGCCCACCACCTTACAGTTAGTATTAATGTCTTATATTTGTATAAGTACATTACATGTACAAAACCGGGTTAAAGCCATTTTTATGAGATCTTTTTATCTGAATTCATTTTTCTGAAATATATATATTAATTTTTATTAATTTTTAATTTATTGTGTTTACATGATTCAAGTGTTCCAGTGAGTATAAGGACCTCACCCCCCACCCTTGTGTCCCATTTTATACCCCTTTTGCTTCTCTCCCCCTAACTCCCTCCCCTGTTCCCTCTAGGATTTGCTGTCCTGTCATCTATATCTCTGTGTTATGTATATATAGTTTCACTAATCCCTTTAGTTTCTGTGATCCCATCCCCTCATCCCTCTTTCTTCTGACAGCTGTCCCTCTGGTTCCTATTACCCTGTCTCTGCCTCTATTCCATTCCTCAGTTCTGTTTGTTCATTAGGCTCCTCATATATGTGAGATCATATGCTATTTTTCTTTCTCTGCCTGGCTTATTTCACTTAGTATAATAATCTTCAGGTCCATCCAAGCTGTCACAAAGGTAAGATTTCCTTTTTCTTTTCACTGACACAAAGTATTCCATTGTGTATATGTGCCACAGTTTTTTAATCCACTCACCCACTGACAGACACATGGGCTGTTTCCAGATCTTGGCTATTGTAAACAATGCTGCTATAAACATGGGGGGTGCATTTCTTCTTTTGAATCATTGATTTGGTATTCTTAGGATATATTCCTAAAAGTAGAATACCTGGGTCCAAAGGCTGTCCACCACCCACTACCAGTAGTGTTGGTTCTAGTTCTTCTTGGGTTGTTGTCAGTTGTTGTTTGTAACCCGCTGTGGGCTACCAGTTTGCAGCTACTGCACTTTTCACTGTTTGTGTCTGCCTTTTCTGTGTCTGGGTACTGTGGGAGAGGCCAACGTTTGTATAAGGATCAGCTTCCTCCTGCTTAGAGATGACAACAGCTCCTTAAAAGCCCTAATCTGTAAGATTTTTCTCCACTTTTCAGCTGCTCCTCCTCTTGCAGCTGCCTGGTCTTCCCACAGAGTCTTCTGTAGTAAGACTATAGTGTGGGCTCAGTTTGGCCTCACACAACCAACCCTTCTACATGTTGAATGTTTGGTGGGTTAGGGCAGCTGAGGTTGTGAATATAATGTTTGTGGGACCCCCTACTTCGGGAGTCTCTTGGTCAGGAGCTCAGTACTGGGAATGTGGTCTCTACTCCAGCGCTTGATCCCTGATCCACTGCTGGATACTCAAATTTTATTTCTACCCAAGAAGATGATTTGCAGGTTCAGACCAAGTGTGGCTGACAGTCCCCTCTACAGAAGTTCTTACTGCTGGTGAGACCCAGGTCTTAGGGAGGAAGACTGAGAGAGTCCTCTCCTGGGGCTGACTGTGCCCCTCCCCAATGTGGCTATGCCTCTCGACCAGATCCAACAATAGATTGACAGGGACCCACACTTTAAATGTCCATGCTCCAAGCCTCTCTCCATTCCCCCTGTGGAATATAGCCTACCAGAACAGAATATTTAGTGCCCAGACCAGCTGACTGTGAAGCTCCTCCCTATCCAATGCACATGAGCTGCTGTGCTGATGCTGATCACAGATAGTGGAACTCACCTCAGTTGGACCTGGTGTGAGAAGCTTTTACTTAGGATACCACTCTAGTAAGGGCTGTTAAGTCCTGAACCAATGCTTTCCACAGCTGGCCCCTGGATGTGCCAGCCATGGGCCTCCCAAGCAGAAACCCAGCACAGACCAGTGGGAGATACTGCCCTTGACTGGCCCTCAGCAACCTTCTTGGAGCTACAATCAATACAGAGTTTGTGGCTGTGTCTGCTGGGCCCAGGTGCTCTAGGATATACCAAGCTGCACTCCAAAGCTGGCTTTTACTAACTCTGGTCCTGGGGGAAATTCTGCTCAAACAACCAAGTTTTCCTGAGTATCACCTCCTGAAGCCTGTCTGCTGGCTGCTTGTTGAGCTCAGCAGCTGAAAAAATCTCTGATAGAGTCTAGAGCCTACGGCAATTTAGCGATTAGGAAGGATGGTGGATGTGGCTCTGCCCCTTGGCCCCAGTTGTCAGTCTACCCAGACTTTTTTCACAGACCTCAGTAGGGTATGGCCCCTAAAGTTCAGTGGGTGTGGCCTCTGACACCCAGAGGTGTGGTATGCTCCCTCTCCAGACAGTTTCAGCTGAGTCTCTTGTGAGTTGTAAGCACCAGTAATAGACTTGGGAGAGTGTGTGTAGGGGGGAGCTTCAGTCTCAACACCAGAAACTGAGTCACTGACACGCCCCCTGCTTCCTGGTCTCTCAGAACGACCCATCACCATCCCTGGGGTAGGAGAGATTCTTGAAAGCAGAGTAGCTGCTTCTCCCGAGTCTGATGCTACACAAAGGGGATGCTCCACTCAAGAAAGTTGGTGACTGCCGTACTGGAGATTGATTCAGCACAAGGCTCTGGTGGCTGTCCCCCACAGTGTCTCTTTCTTGGATTCCATGTATATACACTCTCCTCCTGCAACTCTAGTCTTCTCAGCTCTCCCTTACCAGAGCCCCAGGTAACTGGCTGTTAACGGGGTTTTCTGCGCAGGCCCTCTAAAATAGAGTCTACGTCCGAGAGGTGTGTCTCTTTCTCATGGACAGAAACCAGGCTCTTTTCACAGCTAAATGCTGTCTGGGTACCTCTTCTAGGCTCAGAGGCTCCAGGCTGGGGCTCTGGGCCTGGGGCTGAGCACCTATAGTTCTCAGGGCAACTCACCCTATAGTGAGAGCCCCTCTGGGCCACCGCTCACTCCTGGCAGCAGGGAAGCCCTTTCTGTCTCCGTCCTTCCTACCCATGTTGGTGTGGCTTCTTTTTTTTTTTTTTTTTTTTAAATTCTTTTTTATTTATTCATTTTAGAGAGGAGACACAGAGCGAGAGAGAGAGACAGAGAGAGAGAAAGAGAGAGAAAGGGGGGAGGAGCTGGAAGCATCAACTCCCATATGTGCCTTGACCAGACCAGTGCAGGGCTTTGAACTGGCGACCTCAGTGTTCCTAGGTCGACACTTTATCCACTGCACCACCACAGGTCAGGCTGGTGTGGCTTCTTGAGTGATCCTTGGTTATAGATTCCTCTTAGATTAGTCCAAAGTTGGTTTTTCAAGATGATTGTTCTTTAATTAAGTTGAAATTCAATTTGGCCCTGGGAAGTGGCAGTTGGAACATCAGCCTATTCTGTTGCTATCTTTCTTCTTTGAAATATATTTTTGAATTCAGTTCCCTGGAATTCACTTGATTCTGAATTTTCAAGGACCAAGTTGTGAGAGTAGTTCACATTACTATGCTGATGGCTTAATTCTCTCTTTCTGCCCTTAAATGTTTTAAAATTGTCAAAAAAATGACACTTGCTCTTCTTGGTTTGTTTCTTTACTTCCAAAGAGTAGGCAGGGTGGGCTACATTGAAAGAGGTGGCCTGGGTTTCCAACATAAGCTGTTCAAACTAGCTGGAAGCAGTAGCTCAGGCCAGAATAAAAACTGAGAATTCTAATTGTCAGCATGAGACTCAAAAATGAGATACAAGAAACAAATAAAAACTGTGGACTATAATTGTGTTCTGCCAAAAGGATCTCTAGGAGACATTTCTTGAAGTTACTATCAAAAGAGAAGGAAATGGCTAAAAGTATAATTTTCTCCTGTATCATTTTTTGCCACTTTAGTGATGAGAAAAATTAAGGAAGTGCATAAGAAAATTACCGACTGGGCCAATGAAAGCCAACTTCTGTCCTCAAAGGAGAGGTGGTGTAGACGGATTTTCTCCATTTCTGATTATGAAATCACCTTTAAGGAACACATTACTAAAAATATTTACATATTTTCATGAGCCAAAAATTCAATGAATATTTGTGCAATTATTTCAATGTATAAGGCATTGATTAGGTATTCCAGTCCTCTCTCCAAAGAGTCTGCAGTCTAGCAGAGCTTGTACATAATAAATAGTAGAAAATGACAACCTTTAATCAAGTGGTACAGGAAAGAAAGGCTGGGGATTTAGTAACAGGAAATATTATTTCTAGTTGGAAGAAATCAAAGAGAACTTCTTTGAGGAATTTGATTTTGGCTATATTTAAAAAATCAAAAAGATTTGCATATGTGGAGATGGTAGAGGCATTATTAAAATATTCTAGGTGGGAAAAACTGTATAATAAAAGTATCCAGTGAGGGGAAAAACTATGGTGTCACGGATCACATGCAGTGGAATTTAACCAGGCTGCATGAAGGTTAGTGAGAAATGAAGACTGGAAAAGATGCTTGGAGACCAAAAGAAATTTGTATTTATTCTGTGAGCTGTGGGAACCAACTCAAGGTTCTTGAGCTTTTATTTACTTACTTATTTATTTATTTAAAAAAAAATTTTTTTGAGAGAGAGACAGAGTGAAGAACAAACAGACAGGAAGGGAGAGGGATGAGAAGCAGCAATGCTTCATTGCAGCTCTTTAGTTGTTCATTCACTGCTTTCTTATATGTGCCTTGACTGGGGGTGTGAGGTGGGAGACTACAGCAGAAAAAGTGACCCCTTCCCTTGCTCAAGCCAGCAACCTTGAGCTCAAACCAGCGACCTTGGGCTTCAAGCCAGCTACCTTTGGGCTGAAGCCAGCAATCATGGGGTCATGTCTATTATCCCACGCTCAAGCCAGTGACCCCATACTCAAGTTGGCAACCTCAGGGTTTTGAACCTATGTCCCCAGCATCCCAGTCTGATTCTCTATCTATTGTGCCACCACCTGGTCAGGCAGAGGTTCTTGAGCTTTGAATGAAATGATCACAGCTGTGCTTGTGAAAGATCAATCTGTCAGCGAATCATAATGTGTTCTAAAGGGAGAAGAACCCAGGAGGTGGGAATTCCAGTTATTGCAGTAGCCTAGGAAAGTGATAATGCAGGTCTGACTTTGGAGAAGCAACAGCAATGGAAAGAAGTGGGCAAGTAAAATATGCTGTGCTTACACCCTAGACCAGGGGTCCCCAAACTACGGCCCGCGGGCTGCATGTGGACCCCTGAGGCCATTTATCCAGCCCGACGCACTTCCCGAACGGGCACCTTTTTCATTGGTGGTCAGTGAGAGGAGCACAGGATGCATCCGCACCGATAGTTCCCATTGGAATACTGGTCAGTTTGTTGATTTAAATTTACTTGTTCTTTATTTTAAATATTGTATTTGTTCCCGTTTTGTTTCTTTACTTTAAAATAAGATATGTGCAGAGTGCATAGGGATTTGTTCATAGTTTTATTTATAGTCCGGCCCTCCTACGGTCTGAGGGACAGTGAACTGGTCCCCTGTGTAAAAAGTTTGGGGACCCCTGCCCTAGACTCTGCTGGATTTTGAGCTAATAATATTGGTGAGAAACATAGAAGAGGTCTTTGCATCCATAAAGTTTATAATGTAGCAGTGAGCAAAAAACTGTTCAAGTAATCTTATAATTATATAATGGCAAATAAAGAATGGGCCATGAAGGGACTATACTTGGTGTTGGAAGAGCACGTAGTGCTAGATCTGACCAGGCTTGTGCAGACAGGGAGATTCCCTGAAGAAGTAACATTTGATATAAAATAAAATAGGTGAGAATTAACTATAAAAAAGGGTGAGGTACATAGAATAGTATTCTAGGCAGAAGGACCAGCATATTCCAAAGCCTCAAGAGGTGAGAGGAAACCTGGTATAAGTTCAGGCAACTGGCAGGAGTCCAGTGAAGTTGAAGGAGAGGAAAAGAGGGAAAGCAATGTGGAATGAGAGTGAGACTATAGTCAGGTGAGCTTATTCAAAGACTCATAGGTCAGACTCGGGCTTTGTACTTCATGAGTAATGAATTTAAAACAGTGGAGAGATGGTTATAATTTAAGCTCAATACTCTGACTAATACATGGAGGATGATCTTGAGATGGGCAAAATGGATCTAGAGAGACCAATTAAGAGGCTATTATACTAGTCCAAGTATGAAGAGTAGGAATAGTAGCTTGAAATAAGTTGGTTGCAGGGAAAGAGAGAGAAGTTAATTGCATAAGACTAATAAACTGCCAGTGGCTTAGAGAGAAGGAATCCTTTTTAAATTTTATTATTTATTTATTTACTATTTATTTATTCATGTTTATAAAGTCATTCAAAGATTAAAGGGGAACCTATGATTTTGGTTTTGAGAACAATAAACGTAAATAGCCTTTGAGACATCTAAGTGGAAAAATCTGGTTGGCAGCTGGACATTTAGGCCTAGAACTGAAGATAATTTGGAAACCATCAGATGGATTATAACACAGGGAAGATGAAACCAATGGAGAGATCAATAAATTATAACATATACAGTGTAAAGAGAAGAGGGACAAAGTCTGGCAATTGAAGATATTGATATTTAGTGACTAATGAGGGGTGAGTGAGGCAGTACAGAGGACCAAAAAGGTAAGGCCAGAGGTTTTAAAAATACTATTTTTCAATTAGTTACATTCAACACTGTTTAATTTTAGGTGTTCAGCATGGTGTTTAGCTAATCATATACTTTATAAAGTGTTCCCCCTGATATTTTCAGTACCCACCTGGCAGCATACATAGTTATTAGAATATCACTGACTGTGTTCCCTATGCCTACTTTACATTCCCATGTCTATTTTGTAGCTACCAATCTATTGTGTAAGTGTAAGTACTGCACGCTAACCGATTGCGCCACTGGAGCTCCGGCTATAACTACCAATCTGTACTTCTCAGCTCCTTCACCATTTACATCCCTCCCCAACCATCAGACTGTTATCTGTGTCTAATGAGTCTGTTTTCTACGTTTTTTTCTTTTGTTCTTTAGATCTCATTTTAAGGGAAATCGTATGCTATTTGTCTTTTTCTGACTTATTTCACTTAGCCCAATACCCTCTAGGTTCAATTTTAAGACTCTTTTTTAATAGGCCAGCAATTTTTGAGAAAAACCAAATGAGGGGCATCGTGAAAGCAAAGAGAAAAGAATGTTTTAAAAGGAAGGAGTGATCCAGAGCAGCAAGCCCTGCTGAATGGTCAGGTCAGAGGAGCACAGAAAACATCTATAGCAGTGGTTCTTAACCTGTTTTGAGGTACCAACCCACCAGTTTCATATGCGCATTCACCGAACCCTTCTTTAGTAATAAATAAAATATGATTTTTTCCCAAATTCAAGACATAGGTATATATTTTTTTACTGGTGCACAAAATGAGCCGTGCATGAATATCACCTTGCTCAAAGAACAAAACCAACAAAGTGCACGAACTCACAACAAATTACGGTATTACTTTATTCTGGACTCCACGGCAGAGGCTGCTTCGAACACCTGAGACCGACTCATTGAACCCCTAGGGTTCAATAGAACCCAGGTTAAGAACCACTGATCTATAGGGTTTAGTTACTTGGATGCCATTAGTGACCTTACAGAGAGGCACTTTAGTGGTGTGACTGGGACACAATGGAGCAAAATGAGATTATAAAAGTTTGAGGGGAAAGAACAGTAAGCATTGAGCATCTGTGCTGTCTATCTAAATCCTTGGGAGAAGTTTGAGTATGAAGGAGGTGAGATAGTGTGGTAGCTAAAAGAAGAAGTGGGATAGACATGTTTTTTAAATGGAGTTATTGTCTTCAGAAAATTATTTTACCACATAGTGTTCCATTGTGTAAATGTACCACAGCTTTTTTATCCACTCCTCTACTGATGGGCACTTAGGCTGCTTCTAAATCTTGCCTATTGTAAATAACACTGCAATGAACATAGGGGATGCATATATTATTTCAAATTAGTGTTTCAGGATTCTTAGGATATATTCCCAGAAGTGGGAAATCTTACCTTTTGCAACACAGCATGAATGGACCTGGAAAGCATTATGCTAAGAAAAATAAGCCAGTCAGAGGATAAGTACCATACGATTTCACTCTTTTGTTGAATCTAATGAACAAGCTAAATAGAGACAGACTCATACATAAAAAGCAGGCTGGCAGCTGTTGGAGGGCGGAAGGCTGGGTGATGGGGGTGGGGAGATTGAGTACAAAAGGAGAAAAATAAAGGGAAAAACTCATGGACACGCACAGCAGTGTAGTGATTGCAGGGGCAGAGTTGGAGGAGGATTTGGTGGTTATATGATGATGGTTGAAGACTTGTGGGTTGAACACACAATAGAGTGTGCAAAGATGTGCTGTAGAACTGGACACCTGAAACTAGTGTTACCCCAATAAATTTAATTAAGAAAAAGAATTTCAGTCACTTTGTAAAAAATGTTAAATGTAGGGTACTGTCTAAACATAGAAATACAAAAGTAAAATCTTGTGAAAGCAATGTAAACAAATAGTCTATTCCTGAGAGATAACTTAGTTGATATAAAGATTAAATTTTATCTAGGCCTCTCAGAGCAAACATGGAAAGACTGCATGTCATAAAACTCCATTATCTTATAACAATAATAAAAATAGCTTATATGAATGAGTGATTTCTATTATACAAGTAATATCTCATTTAGTCATCATTAAAGCCCATGTAGTAGTTACTACTATAATATATGTTTTTCACATGCAGACATCTGAGCTAAAGATGGTATGTCACTTGGCTAAGATCACTACGGTAATTTTGCCTGAGGGATGTTTAGACCCAGACACTCTGACCCAGAGCCTGTATCTTTTTTGACTATGCTACACGACCTTCATTTACACTGTTTCTTCAGAGAAGATGAATTTCCTTTTGGTACCAAACTCTAAAAAGAACTGGCCATGTAGGATCTCATATATGGGGCATTGGATAACATGATGGAACATGTCTATAGGCTTTAAGTGGTTATAGCAGCCATTGATTTTCTTTTTGACATCAATGAATGTCCAGGTGGACTGGAACCTTTAACACCTACTTCCTGGTTCAGACCCGCTGTGTATAATAGCAGCTGCAGCTCCCCTTTGTCCTGCTAAGGTGATTTGTCCATGTTCTGCTTCCTGCATTCAATCCTCAAAGCCTGAACTCAGCTGCTTTGTAGAATTTTTATTCTTGGCTTGTATAAATGTTTCCCCTCTGCTGAGCTTCTTAGAATTGTTGACTTTCTGAAACAGTCAGGATGTCTCTTTTCACTTACAAAAAAATAATATATGTTTATTAAATACAATTTGGAGAATTCAGAGAAGTATGAAGAAGAAATAAAAAATCACTTATAATCCTTTCACCTCCACATAACCATTGAAAACATTAAACATCCTTCCTGTCTGTTCTATGGATTTATGTGTATGTAACATCTATCTTTTGATATAGGCACTTTGCCATATAATTTGTATCAATATCTATATAGTGAAATGCTTTCTTTGCTTACATATTTTGAATGATTTGCCATGATGTTAAATATTTCTCTTTGAGGCCCTGGCTGGTTGGCTCAGTGGTAAAGTGTCAGCCTGGCTTGTGGGAATCTTGGGTTCGATTCCCAGTCAGGGCACACAGGAGATGTGACCATCTGCTTCTTCATCCCTCTCCCTTCTCTCTCTCTCTCTCTCTTCCTCTTCCACAGCCACGGCTCAATTGGTTCCAGAGAGTTGGCCTCAGGCACTGAGGATGGCTCCTCAGGTGCTAAAAAAATGGCTCCATTGCTGAGCAATGGAGCAACAGTCCCAGATGGGCAGAGCATCGCCCCTTAGTCGGCTTGCTGGGTGGATCCTGTTTGGGGCACCTGTGAGAATCTGTCTCTCTGCCTACCCTCCTCTCACCAAAATAATAAAAAAATTCTCTTTAAAATAGTTTAATCTTATTTTAATACAAGGGTGAACATTCTATCTCTACCCATTTCTATATTGCCATACATTCAGCTCTTTTTCTCATTGTTTGACAATGTAAGACTGCTATGAATATGGTACATAAATTTCTGTGCATAGGTATGATTTATTTCTTTAGAAAAGGTCCTAAGAGGCAAATTGCTGTGTTAAAAATAATTTAAAAATCTTATCTGCTTATTTAGAAAAATTGACTTTTCTCCAAAGTACTGTGTCTTATTTTTTTTAACACCTTGTTGATATATGATTAATATATAAAAATTGGACATATGTAATTCATACTACTTGATTTGCTGAGACATAAGTATACATCTGTCAATGTGATAGGCCATAAAATCATCTATTATTTTCCAAAGTTACCTCCTATTCTTGTTATTTATTAATTTTAAAATACATCTATTTTTTCCTTTGTGGTAAGATTACTTAACATAAGACCAACCTTCTTAGCAAATTTTTAAGAGTACAATATTAACAGTATAATATTGTTAACTATAAGCTCTGTGTTGTCCAGACTTATCTTACACAACTGAAATTTGTAGGGAACACTGTCTTAGATTAAAGGTGAATGCATGTAGTAAATAACATAGCACTTTGCGCTTCATAGTTGCTCAAGAAATGATGACTCTTATTATTCAAGATGAGCAAACCACAATTTCTTGTTGAGCTTAATTATACAGGATATTTATTATTATAAATGAAATTAATTATTTCAGTAACCTTTTGGTACCTAATTTTTTTTACACAATTTCTATGTTTCTTCAGGATATTTTATATAATAATAATGATGATAATGAGAGACACTTGAGAGCTTTTTAATATAGCAGACACTGAATTAATCATTTTATATGCAACATGTCACTAATCTTTATTTGCATAGAACTATTATTCTACCCATTTTACATATGATGAAATTGAGACTGGAAAGTATTACATGATATGCCCAACATACAAAATGGCAGAACCAGGCTTCAAAGCAGGTACTCTGAAACCCGAGTCTGTATATTTTACTACTAATCAGAAAGAAGGAAAATAATGTGAATGTATTCTAATAATCTGAAATTCTGCTTCTTGTTACTGAAAACCTAACACTGACCATAAAGTCACAGTAGCAGTTTAGCTATAACATGCTAAAAGAGAATTTTTCTGTATATCCACCCTTTTAAAAAAATCCATCCCTGAGTTCTTCATGTTGTTCTTCTGTTACTGCTATCAAAATCTACTCTTATGAATGGATTTCATGAATCATTTATTTAAGGTTTCCTGGGGTTTGCAATTGTATTTTAATAAGAGCCAGCATTTTAATTCAAACTCATGTAGGTCTAATGGCAGAATTTTAAACCTTAGAAAATTGCTTAGTAAGGAAATTTATGGGGAAAGGTAGTCTTTCTTAAAGGACCTGGGGTAGGCAGCCATACACATTGCCTACTCAGAACACCAGCATTTAAGCTCAGTCTCTTCTCTCTCTCTCTCTCTCTTTCCTCCTTCCCTGACTTTTTCCCTCAGCTATTTTTTTTAGAGCAATTTAAGGAAAGTATCTTTAGGAAAGTAATAAAAATGAATGCATCAGTGCTTTTGGAAGAAAGTGCAGTGATTGAAAACTGATATTTATATTCATTACTTTTTTCTTCTTCTTCTTAAAGCTGTTGGTTTTTGGCTTCAGGACCTTTGGTCCACAGGAAGAGCATTATGCTAGATTGGTTTAAGTGAGGAATGGTCAAGACAGACAACAACATTGGAAGGCAGGGTGAAGCAGCTACAAATCCTAGAATTTTCACAGCGTCTTTGCTGTAACCCTCTGTGCGGCTCAGTATAGACTAAGTTTAATGGAAGGGTCTCTTTGAATTAAAGGGGAATGTTTGAAAAAATGATGGATGTGCAGGATTGCCTCCCTCCCACCAGCTGTGAAACTGATTGACCGTAAAGCTTTTTTCCTTTAACAACAACAAAAAAACAACCATGGTTGTTATTTTAAGGAGAAAAAAACATGTGTAGGAGTGGAAATTATTCAAGGACATCATCTTTCTTGATTTTCTCATTTTGTTCTCCAAGTGGTCAGAGGGTAATTTTGTGAGGCTGAAAGATATGCAAATACATACATTGTTTTTGGAATTTATGCACAGTGGCCTTAGAGATGCCAAGGAACTGTCAAGGATTATCCAAACCAACTTTTGGCTTGTACTGTAACCAACCACCCAACCCCTAGACAACTCAAGGAAAGTCACTGAACAGTGAGAAACAAGTTGACAGTTTTTAAATGTTATCAGTAAAAAGGTTTCTACTAAAATTTATAGACAAATTGCTAGTTTACTCTGCAGCTATTAGCTTAAGCTCTGCAATATCGTAAATATGATTTAAGACCACACTAAATTTTACCTGGTATACCTCAAGGATTCACTATTCCTCGTCTGTTATTATAAGACCATGGATATAACCATCTGAAAACTGGCTCAAATAAAGTTCTTCACTGATTTTTCCGTGAAGAAAAGTGGTTGATAAAGAGGGACAGCATTAAATTCTTGTTTCTGTTCTTTCTAAGGCTGCTGTGTTCCATTTTTAGTTCACTCTCATATTAGTTTGTTAACTACAATAGACAAATTGAGATATAAATAAGACTGGATGTCTTTCTTGTCCTTCAAAGCCAATGAGCCAAGAGAAACTAAAGTCCATTTAATTTCAACTCAATAGTGTTTATACTCCCTTTTTGACAACTGTGTCCACTTTTGAACAATTTAAATCAGCATGATGGGCATCTATGAAAAGTAGATAAGAAAGTTTGTTTTCATAGTCTGTACACGTGCTCTGCCAGGTTAGGTTTCCAAGTGGCTTGTAAAGCCTACCTCTTCCACACACTTCTCCTCCCCAAACCTGTAAGTCTAGCTGCTCTAAAGAAGCACTCTGTTCTAAATCTCACTGCCATGGTGGTGCTGAGGTTGGTAGTCAGGTTACACAAAACTGTGAGGTCAAATATAAACCTTAGATTTAAGACATCTTTACAGTTCTCAGATATGACCTCATTGAGTGGACCCTGGAAAATGTATGAGGAATTCTGAAGACAGTTGTGAGAAACAAAGCTCCTACAACAAAGTATTTGTATGAGAAAAAGTACCGTAATCATCATGTAAATAAAAAGAGAATGCAAAGTGGTGTAGAGGCCTGGAACTTTCAAGTTCAGTTTGGCTGCTTGGGTCTCTTCTGCTGATGCTCATACAAACTCTCAAACCTTATGTGTGTCCACCCGTGTCCCAGCGTGGATATGCGGAAATATGTTTGTAAATTCTTGCCAAGCAAGGGCAGAGGAAGGGAACCATCTGGTGTGGGAGATGTGTGCTGGTTAACTCTATCAGGAAGCAGGTGGCTGAGCTGCAGGAGGTTTCCAGGATGAGAACTGGAGAAAGGGCAGACTTCATTGGTATAATGGACACTGAGCCAGCCAGGTAAGAGAAAGAAGCTTACTGACCTAGGAGAAAGATGTTCAGAACTGCTCCTTTTGCTCTGTTTTCACTTTGACTAGCATTCAGTTCCATTCTGCAGGCATTTATTGAGTGCCACCACAGGTAAGACAGGGTGCTTTTTGGGAAATAAATAAAAAGAAATGCCATTGATGAGAGAGAAGGGTAATCCTTTAGGGAAGAAACATTTATAAGTGCTTGATGCTTCATAACTCCCTAAATGCCTGTGAGACCTCTGCTGACACTGTGCAGAATCACTCTGAAGCTGGATTCCATCTCCTGCAGGAGGCAGCAGTGTAAATACACAATTTACATAAAACCAATGCCTAGGTTTTCTGTAGACAGACATGGTTGCTGTATCATAAACAGTTATTCTCTCAGGTGTGAACTCTCTGTCTCTCTCCCATACACATTCTTCTTTCTCAAGTACAATATATTTTAACTTTGAAATGTTGTTATGCTAGGTGAAAGGTTGGAACCAAGTAAAAAATAGGAATGTAGAAAGGTTACATTAATAAGCACAGAAAAAATACAGAAAATTTAGAAGTTTATCATTTTTCTATGCTTATATTATAAATGTTTTAATACAAATAAATAATAAATATGTGTACATTATAGTAAGTATAATATATAGTTCTTATAATAAAAATCATGATTGTAATGGTCAGTCCTTTCATTGACAAAATTAAGAACTCAAAGTCCAGAGAAATTAAATGGGTTGGCCGAAGTCATACAATTGAGGTCATACAACTGAGTAGAGGTAAAACTGGAGAAGAAATCAATTTACTTACTGTTTACTCTAGAGGTTATAAAAATGACAATATGTTACTTCTTGAATATGAGAAACCAAAAATACATTTTATTGGAACACGTGGGTAAGCCTTGCCTCCTACCTTCTTTTCTTCAGTATTGTCTGGGAAGCTCACTAAGTTTCAACAAATTCCTTTCTTGTCTTATAGTCTCACTTTTCTGCTGTACAGATGTTTCTAATAAACTAACTTTGTTTTTGAAACCATGTGAAGGCTTTAGTCCATAGTTGTTTGATGAAGATTTAGCATATTTAAAAAATTTTTCACGTTCTACTAACAGATGAATTTTTTTATTATTATATTCTAAATTAACTATCACAGTTCAGCTTTCTGGAAGTACCTCATAGTTGAAGTTGGGATACTAGGATTGTTGTAAGTTAATGTAAAATTACCTTGTGATGAATTATTTTTTGCACAAAGTTCTGTCAAAATATAGCACCACTCATAAGTCCCAAATCACTTAACTCCTAAGCTTTCTCATACAATGAGTTGTGTTGTCATGGGAGGTGCCACTTCAAAGGAAGTCAGAAAGAACCAGAGCATTCTTGAGTACGTTTCCCAATAAAGTGATAAAAATCTTCTTTATTTAAATCTAGAATTCTATAGTGTAGAATTTTTAAAAAATTATTTTAGTAATTTATGTATGTTGAACTGGGGAGATATTAAAGGGAATGTTTTTTATATGATTGAGACAATGTTAATACTTTGTTTTGAGAATGATCATAAAAATATATTCTGCTAGACTTGTAGAGTTTTAGCAGAAAATGACAAAAGATAAGAAGATGGAATCAATGTTTCACAAAATATTTATAACTTAGAAAAGATTGGCTATTGCTTAGTATTTCATTTATCTACCTATCTATTTTATTGAATCTATTGGGGTGACATTGGTTAATAAAATTATACAGGCTTCAGGTATACAATTCTATAATAGATCATCTGAATATTGCATTGTGTGTCCTCCACTTCAAATCAAGTTTCCCTCTGTCACCATCAGTCATCCCCTCTACCCTCTTTGACATCTCCCACTCCTTTTCCCTCCTGTAATCCCCATAGTATAGCCTGTGTCTATAAGCTTTTCTTCCTTAATCCTTTCCATTTTTCTTCGTATTTTGTTTGTAGCTTGTTGTTACAAAGGCACATTCAATGAACAATCCTTTATATCAATACATCGGGTAACTGTAATGATAGATGACACTGTTGTTTTGATAGGTTATAAATAATCATTAGGGCCCTGGTGAATTGTTTGTCTCTGCTGCTTAAACCTTCATATGCTCCTACTCTTTCCATTATAATTTTGCTTTGAGTCTACAAACCACAGTTTACATTTCTTTATACATAGATACATTGATACTAGAGTGAAAGTTTTCAAACAATCCTTTAAAATGTCCTCTATTGCCCTCTAATCACTCACATTTATTGAATGCTTATCCTATTCAAGGCACTGCACTAAAGACCTTAAAGCATAATATTTATAATTCTCCAAAAACCTTGAAGTCATCTACTTTTATCTCTATTTTACAAATAAGAAATCTGAAGTGTCCAGAGATTAAGTTAATTGCCAAGGTTCTTCAATCAGTAAGCAGAAAAATTGAGACTTGGGTTCAGTTCTGTCATGCTCAGAGGTTATGGTGTCTGTCACGGTGCTTTGGGGCCTCAATGCAGATTCAGATGGTTCATCTCCTTCACTAGTAAATAAGGAGCCAGCAATTCTCTTTGTAATTGTTCTCTGTTGTCAGTAGGTTCATAAAAATGGGTGTTAAATAGTAAAAAACTAAAATAACCTACATAGGCATTAGGAGAGACATTAACATTATCTAGTGACTTGCTAAAAGACCAGCAAAGTTAGCATCACCTGGGGGAATGTAGCTTTGATGGTTTTTACATACTTGGACCAAAGAGAACCTAGACACCTGTCATGTCTACAGAGAACCTGAAGTGTTCATTCTGCCCCTTTGACCAGAGGAGCTCAGGTTATGTTATTTTCCTTCTCTTTCTGAGCTTTTGTCAAAAAATGAGACTCCAATATTTCATTTGAAGATAAATTTTGCTGCTTTATGAAAAGTTGAAAATCACTGATCTACACATGGTCCAGCTGGATAATCTAAATTATAAGCTTTTTTTTTTCTTTCTATGACTTAGTATCTCTGGCTATGCAAAGAAGAGGTTTTGATAATCTTTGTGTTCATTTCTAGATTTATATTTGATGTAAATATTGTCAGTCAATTTCTAAAATGTCTTATTTTTAAAACAAGTTAAAAATAATGTGAAAATAATGTTATGCTAAAAAGGAATCAAGTAGTACACAAGGGTCTAAGAAAAATTGAATGTCTCCTCTCTCCCTGCTCCCACTGCTGCTCCACACCACAAAGCAAGCAATAGTGGTTTCTGTGGTACCATTCAGTTTACTTTGGCTCCATTTCTAGTTTTACCATGAGACAATACTGATTCCTTTTAAAAAATAAAGAATCTATTTCATTTAAACTACTAGTAAATTGGTTACTTCCCATGGTTTAGTTATGTTTCATTTTTGGTTTTAAATAGTGTACTCAGCATTTGTTCATTTACCCATTTTAGAACAGATCATTTGGTATTTTTCTTTGTTCCTGTTATGAACTTTATAAGTATTCATAACAGTATACTTTTTAGGTTGATTCTAAAAATTAAAAAGCTAACTAAGAACATTTACAGTTATATGATGATATAAATAGTTCATACACATAGCAGACAGACCCTAGGGTGGCCATCATGTTTATGCCTTGCCCTGGAATGTGGGTGGGACTTTAACTTGCTTCTAACAGTAGAAGATGACACAGGTGATGGATTTTTATTCCCATGATTATATTATGTGTGTGTGTGTGTGTGTAAATGCTTGTGTGTCCCTGAATGATAGACATAAAAAGAATGGGAACCTCAGTCTTACAACCAAAGGAGATGATTCTGTCAATAACCTGGATGAGCTTGAATGTAGATTTTTTTCCAGTCTAGACTCCAGGTGAGAATGCAATCTGACCAATACCTATATTTCAGCCAGGTGATACCTTAAGCAACGAGTTTAGCTAGGCTATACCTAGACTCCTGACCATGGAAACTGTGAAATAATTGTGTGTGGGGGTTTAAGATGCTGTTTGTCAACAATTGTTATGCAGCAATAGAAAGTTAAAACAATATAGATCCAAGTAAAATTATTTTGTGAATAATGAAGTAAATGTAACTTTTTTTTTTTTACATGAACAGAGAGAGAGTCAGAGAGAGGGACAGATAGGGACAGACAGACAGGAATGGAGAGAGGTGAGAAGCATCAATCATTAGTTTTTTTGTTTCTGTTGCAACACCATAGTTGTTCATTGATTGCTTTCTCACATGTGCCTTGACCGCGGGCCCTCAGCAGACCGAGCAACCCCTTGCTGGAGCCAGTGACCCTGGGTCCAAGCTGGCGAGCCTTTCGCTCAAGCCAGATGGGCCCATGCTCAAGCTGGCGACCTCTGGGTCTCGAACCTGGGTCTTCCGCATCCTAGACCAACGCTCTATCCACTGCGCCACCACCTGGTCAGGCATGAAGTAAATGTAATTTTATATCACTAAATTTGTACTGACTAAAGAAAAAACATCCAAATATTAAGGTCTACTCCTCTCTTATTTCATTTGCTTTTAGTAAGACGTTTGGTGTGGTGGGTTGAACTGATCACATTGTTCAGTTCTTGACAGATTACTGTCCTTGGTCTATACATAATCATTCTTTATTTATTCATTCATTGCTTTTTTCTACTCACTTTTCATTCCCAATATCTCTACCATGAACAATTATTGTAATGTGTTCAATGTGTAGCTGGTTGTTTACATACATTGCAGAAAAACAAGAATCTTTGGGGTAAATATTTTATTGCTTTATAGTGCATTTAATTATATAGAAATCTCATTCAGATTTTATTTTTTCCTCTCAACAATATACACTTAAGGTTCAACATATTGTTATATGTACATCATTTTCTTGCTTTAAAAAGCCATGTAGTTCTCCACGAGTACCTACTCTAATTTATCTACTCTACTGCAAGAGACACTCAGAGCATCTTCAAATCACTGACACCATAAACAATACTTACGGAATTTTATTCTTTCCTAAAATTTTTATAATTATTTATTGATTAAATAAAATACAATTTGGAATTTGATTAGAATTGTAATGAACTTATAGATTAGTTGGGAAAATTAATATCTGTATATGATTAAGATGTTCCTTCCAAAGCATGAAATCCATTGACTTACATCATCTTCTACGTTTTTTGTTTGTTTTTTTGTTTGTTTGTTTGTTTTTTACAAGGACAGAGAGAGAGTCAGAGAGAGGGATAGATAAGGACAGACAGACAGGAATGGAGATGAGAAGCATCAATTATCAGTTTTTCATTTTGACACCTTAGTTGTTCATTGATTGCTACTCACATGTGCCTTGACCGCGGGCCTGCAGCAGACCAAGCAACCCCTTGCTGGAGCCAGCAACCTTGGATCCAAGCTGGCAAGCTTTTGCTCAAGCCAGATGGGCCAATGCTCAAGCTGGTGAGCTCAGGGTCTCAAACCTGGGTCTTCCACATCCCAGTCCGATGCTCTATTCACTGTGCCACCACCTGGTCAGGCTCATCTTATGTTTTTTGTTAGAATTTTCACATGTTCTACATAGAAGGCTTGTGCATTTCTCACCATCTTTCTTCTCTACTGATGCTATTGAGGGTTAATTTTTTTTCTCTAGGTAAATAATGACATTTTTGTAAATTAGGGAAATATTTCTCTTTTATAAACATGCTACTCTTATTCTTTTTATTTTTTATAGATTTATCCAGGACTTCATAGTCAGTAGCAGTGATAGGGGCACTGGTTTTTTATTTCTAACCCTTAAAGGGGATAAATGCAAAGTTTCTTTCTTTCTTTTGTTTTTACTAAGTGAGAGGCAGGTAGGCAGAAAGATTCCTGTATGCTCTCGGACTAGGATCTACCTGGCAAACTCCCCTATATGGCGATGCGCTGCCCATTTGAGGCCATTGATCTGTTGCTCACTCGAGCTATTTTAGCGCCTGAGGCAAAGCCATCCTTAGCACCCAGGGCCAATTTGCTCCTATGAGCTATGGCTGCAGAAGGGGGTGGGGAAAGAGAAAGAGAGTGAGAGAGAGAGAGAGAGAGAGAGAGAGAGAGAGAGTATGATGGAAGGGGAAGAGCTGAAGAAGCAGATGGGCACTTCTCCTGTGTGCCCTGACTGGTAATTGAACCTGGGACTTCCACATGCTGTGCTGATGCTCTACCACTGAGCCAACCAGCAGGGCCTAAAGTTCATTTTTAAAGTATAATGTTTACTGTAGACTTAAAAAAATAACTTTAATCAAGTATAATTGATAACAGATATTTAATGTATATAATTTGATGTTTTGAAATATATATATTAAACCATTACCATAATCAATAAAATAAACCTATCCTTTATCAACTCCTAAAATCTTCCTTAAACCCCCGTGTAATTATTTCCTCTCACACTTCCCTAGGTTACCCAATCCCCTCCACCATTCTCATGTACAAGAATCACTGCTCTGTTTTCTCTCATTATACATTATTTTGCATTCCCTAGTTTTAAATAAATATAATTATACACTATGTACTTTTTCATATTGTTTCACTCAGCATATTTATTTTAAGGTTCACATGTTTTTGCGTTTATCAATAGTTTATTCTCTTTAAGTACTGATTAGTATTTCATTGTATGGATATACCACAATTTATTTATTCAGTTTGATGGAAATTAGAGTCATTTCCAGTTTTCAGTTTTTATCAATATAGCCACTATGAACATTAGTATACAAGTCTTTGTATGAATTTATGCTGTTATTTCTCTTGGATAAATGCCTAGGAATATAATAAATGAGTCATATTTTTGATGCATGTTTATTTTTATAAGAAGTTTCCAAACTGTTTTCCAAGTAAGTTGTCCCATCTTACATGACCACATGCAGTTTTTCAATGTTGCCAGTATTTGACACTATCAGTTTAAAATTTGTTATCAATTTCTTAAGTATATAGTGTTATCTCATTGTGATTTGAATTTGTATTACCCTAATGACTAATAACATTGACTTTTTTAAAATATAGAGATGGCTCATTTGTCATCCATATATTTTCCTTGGTGAAATGTATGCTAAAATATTTTGAACATTTTATTTTAGTTTGTTATTATCAAGTATTTTTGAGAGTTTTAAAGTGATATATTTTGTTATAAATGCTTAATTACATTTGATTTTCAGATATTTTTTCCATTGTGGCTCATCTTTCATTCTTTTGAAAAAGTCTTTTTTGTGGGTGACAGAAACAGAGAGAGACAGAGAGAGGGACAGATAGTGACAGACAGACAGGAAAGGAGAGAGATGAGAAGCATCAGTTCTTCATTCCAGCACCTTAGTTGTTCATTGACTGCTTTCTCATATGTGCCTTGACCAGGGGGCTACAGCAGAGTGAGTGACTCCTTTCCCAAGCCATTGACCATGAGCTCAAGCTGGTGAGCCTTGCTCAAACCAGATGAGCTCGTGCTCTAGCCAGTGACCTCGATGTTTTGAACTTGGGTCCTCTGTGTCCCAGTCTGACACTATTCACTGCACCACCACCTGGTCAGGCTAAAAAAGCCTTATAAAGAGTTTTTAATTTTGATGAATCTAATTTATTAAATTTGTTCTTTTATAGATCATGCTTTTTAAATTTTATTTTATTCATTTTAGAGAGGAGACGCAGAGTGAAAGAGAGAGAGAGAAAAAGAGAAAGGGGAGAGGAGCTGGAAGCATCAACTCCCATATGTGCCTTGACCAGACCAGTGCAGGGTTTTGAACTTGCGACCTCAGTGTTCCCAGGTCGACGCTTTATCCACTGCGCCACCACAGGTCAGGCTAGATCATGCTTTTGATGTGTCTGAGAGACCTTTGCCTGATTGAGCATCATGAATATTTTCTACTATATTTTCTTATGAAAGTTTTGTGGTTTTTGATTTTGCATTTACACTTATGATTCATTTAGAGGTATCTTTTTTTTTTACATTTGGGGATGTGGATGGACTTTTATATTTTTCAGAGAAATACCAGTAGTTCCGGGACCATTTGTTGAAAAATGATCATTTTCCCCCTACTAAATCATTTTGTATTTTTTGTCAAAAATCAAGGACTACATATGTGTTGCCAGGACCTAATTAACTTGAAGCAGGGGAGGCAGGTGGGCGTGGATTGGGCAGACATGTAGCCAAATATGTGCAGAAAATTATAATAAGTGTTATGAATAAAACAGAGTATGGTATAAGAGCCTAGGGGCAAGGAGAGAGTGACTAACTAACGTCCTAGAGAGAATAATGGAAGTCAGAGAGCAGGGGTGCTGCTGGAGCAGAATGTTAAAGAGCACACGGGTCCCGCGGGCAGTTGGCGCAGTCTCAAGTGCACACTCCCATGGCCCTGTACTTTCCTTCTGGAGCATTAACAAATTGTAATTTATTATTTGTTAAAGAAAAACTTACTTAATATTGCTTTCCTGCTTGATAATGTAAGCTCCTACTGGACACGTGCTCACCGTTGTGTATCCAGAGATTTTCCTTTTCTTCTCCGCTGTGTAAAGTCAGCATTTCACAACCCTTTATTATGTTAATGTTCAAAGATATGCAGAAGTAAAGAATATTTAATAAACGCTGTTGTGACTATCACCAGTTTCAATAATATCCATTTTTTTGCCAACCTTATTTCAAGTATCACCTACTTTTTTTTGCTTAATTATTTTAATGCAAATTCCATGTCATTTCACTTAACATGAATCTCTAACAGAAAAGAATAGTTTTTTTTTTAACTACTACCTCATTAAAACACCTAATAACTATCATCCCCAGACCATTTTCAATCTTACCTAATTGTTTAAAAAAATGCCGTTTTGGAGTTATTTTGTTGAAATCAGACCTAAAACAAGATTCACCTGTTGCATGTGATTATTATATCTCTTCTGAAATTTTATTCTGTAATAAAACTCTAATTTTTTGCTGTTGCTATAATTTTTTCTAGAGAACATCTTAGGTTCTGGATATGGCTAATTGCTTTTATGTGGGTTTTTTAAACTGATTCTTTTATTCATATATTTCTTATAAACTGATTGTTAGATTGAGGAGCATCATTAAATGGAGGTTCTACTTTTTCAGAATTACATTTTATAAGTAAAGTGAATATTTCCTAATGTATAACATACACATCAGGAGCAAATAATGTCTGATTATCCAATTGTTAGTGTCCCACCATAATTTGGAAAGCCTTCATTGAACTGGCATTGAGGTGGCATTTGGATGGGATCTTCCAAGAGCCTGCAAGAGGTTAAGAAGAGTGATGAATCCAGTGGCAGGGAGGAACAAGCCCAAAGGCCCAGAATCATCATAGAAGGTATATGAAAACAAGTTCTGCTTTCCTTTTCACCTCAGATTTAGGATAGATAATGCCCTTCAATTTAAAGATTAAATTTTAAACTCAATTTCATTCACCATTACTTTCAGGATAATTGATTTTGAAGCTGAAACTTTCTATACTCTTGCTAAGTATACGTTTGGCTACTTAAATAATTCTTACCAATCAAGTGTTTTTTTTTCTGCCTTAATGGAGAAGATTTACTATTTTTATCTTGAGAGAAATTTTTTGTGGCCTGTTGTATGGAGGTCAAATCTAGAAAGAGACCTTCTAGTTTAATATTATGGCCTGATCACTTAATGGCACATAAATAAAGCTCTTAGCAATGAAATTTATAGAATTCTGCTCATTTAAATAAGGGTTTTCTTTATGAAGTAAATGACTTTAGGAGTCCAGAAGATATTATATTGAATTCAGCACACTGTAGAATTTATCAGGTGTATCCTGGGATAGTGTTATATATATTTTTTATTGAATTGGTAAACTTGACATTTGGTTAACAGGAAGCAATAGGACCTGTTAGGAAGTCTATTACTCACAGTAGTAGGAGAGGCCATCATTCAATTTGTTTCTTCTAAGCATGCTTGGGGTTTGGATGTATTGATCATTTACACTTTGGAAGGCTGAAAACTGAGTATAAAACGTATGTCTATTTTATGTAGAAGAGGTAAGTAGTGGTCTATGAGAAGGGTTTCTTCCTTAGAATATCTCCTTTCAGTTTTGTTGTTGATTGAGATTTCACCATTAATATAAACAATTGACCATGGCTAGAATGAAGCTACTCTATCCTGATTTCATAATACATTTTACCAGCCTTGGCAACTTGGTATCTATTAGCTTTGGTGGGGGAGTCTATCTGTGAGAGGATAAAGAGGTATCAGTAGAACAAGGAGATGAGGATGGTCAAAATGAAGCTCAAGGGAACTTCCAAGGGAGATGAGGCTCAAGAGTGAGAATCTCACCATATGAGTTGTTCTACGAGGCCATTGCTTGGTTTGATGTCGGTTAATCCTCAAACAATAGTAAACTGAGATGCATGTGGTCACAGGTGAGTGTATATATTTTTATAGCTATCATTTTGAGTTGCTGAAGTTGGCAAAAGGTAAGAGTTGAAAGGGTAAGCTTCAAATATCTCTTTTGTTGATATTTTGTCATGGTGATAAAGTATAAACATAATCTATTAATGCATGGCTTGTATGGTACATTTCATTTTAGATAAAAATATTGTGCAAGTTCTTTCCTCAAGGTGGAGATAAACCAGATGAAAATCACCTTCTGGGGTGGTATATTGCACCAAGGGTTCTGGTGTGTATGGAAAGAAAAGGGCTTGGTTTATAGTAGCATTTGCCAAAGTGGAAAGATGGAGCCATAAAGAAATAGGAGAACAGCTAAAGTCAGAACTAGGAGTCACAGGGCTTTATGTCAAACAGAGGCATCATCTAGATCAGGTGTCAGCTGCAAAAGATGGCTTGCATCTGGATACCCCTATATAAACTGGCTGGTCTGTACTCCTGGGAAAGGCACACTTACTACAGGAGGACATCATGGGGAATGCCCACTAGTGTGAGCAGTGCTTTTCCATGCTAGTGTCCGGGAGAATCGCTTGCTGGTGTGTTAAACAATAAACTTCACGTAAATGTCACCAAGATAAAACAGATTCACAAGGTCATTTAAACACTCAATTTAAAGTGTAGTTGTGCTTTAAGTAATGACTTATCTTGAATTCTATTCTGAACTGGTGTTTCTCTGGGACATAAAAACAACCCAAACAAATAGCCACTGAATATATTTTGGTGGTAGATGAGGAAGAGTTATTTCTACAGATTCTGATTTGAGCCAGTATTTTTCTTAATTATGAACATAAAATGTGACTAGAATACATTCCCAAGCCATTTCACAGTCAAATAGGTGCCATTAGTTTGGGAGCTGCACAAGTAAATAAAGTCAATGTGATTCTGAATATGCATGTCTCTGATTCAAAGTGGGGGCGGGGCGGGGTGTGTAAAACCAAGCTGCTAACAGAGTAAAGGGAAAAAGAAGAGAGAGGTGGAGTGAGATATGGATGTCCTGGTCCCCTGTAGCACCGTTGCTGAAGATGATGTAGTATTTAAACAAAGAGTTTTAGGTTTCAGCCGTGATTAAACTATAAAAAATACAAAGACACCTTTAACTTCTTTTCATGAGGAGGTTTCTGGAAGGCATCTCAGAAAACTTGAATATTGGGGACAGTAGATAAAAGACAAGGCTTTTGTAGGCTGCACCCATTTCTCTGCTCCACTGTGTGTGAAGTCACTGACAGAAAATATCCTCCATGTGCTAACTTCTCCATGTTTCTGCATTGTGCTGCCTGAGCTTCTCTTCTACGAAAGAGCCACACGGTCATTTATTCATTCAATAAACATCTATCGCACATCTATATGCCACATACCACATGACAGGCTGGGCATGAAGATATAAAGAAGACACAGAACTTGTTCTCTACGAGCTCACAGCCTAGGAGGCTAGTTTATAGCAGTCTTTGGAAGCACTATTGCTTGATGTTGCCTATATCAGATAAAAAGAGAAAATGTGCTATTCTTTTTTCTCTCCTGTCTCCCTGTGATGCCAAACTTCCAATCAGCAATAGTTATACATTTCCAAGCTTCTATCAAAAAACGTTTCTATTTTTATTCTGACCAAGGCAGCCACCCTACTCAGTTCCTCTCTTTATTCTTCCTTTTTCCTCCTAATTAGCTCCTAAAGATAAAATTGTTTTATTTACTGAAGCAAATAGAGCATCGATTTCAAAGTTGCTTTCTTCTTTCTACTCTTTTGAACACATTTTTCATATAACAAACACACCTCATAAAACAGGCATGACTTTGTAAATGTTTTCTTTGTCATCCCCAGTCACCAATAATATAGATGAGGGGGACCTGGTTTCCTGAAATAAATGTTTGAGCTTGCACACTTTACTTGATTCAAGCATAGGAGTCACAGTTTCCTAGCACTGATTACACTTAGAAGAATTTTCTAAGTTTTACTGTGCCTGCCTCTTATAAATGAAGGTTGCATTGGCAGAAAGGAAATTCATGTTTTAGGGGATTTGGTGACTTTCCCAAATGCCATTGTGTCAAAACTGAAAAAGAGAGCGTACACCATAATCCACCCAACTTTCCACAGAGAAAAGCAAGATGGATGTGCAGCTACTTCCCTAAAGTGGCGGACATCTGTTCACTCAGTCTTAGGTCTATTATTTGTTGTTGGTAAGATATCACCACCTCTGTGCTGAGATTTCAGTTGATAATCTCTCAGTTGTTTTATTTTGTTTTGTCGTGTTGGAACCTGCTTAATGAAAACATCCTTTAGCTTTCTGCTGTATCTCAGGAAGAACGACTTTACAAAATCCAATAGAGAATTTATTTTAAAAAGCAGGGGAGCCTAATATTTTCCTTTATTGAGAAGCTGTACTATTATAAATTATTTACTTGAAAAACTTCCATTGCATGAGTACTCTGTCCTAAATTCAGAATGGTATTTGTAACAACCCCCTTTAATCCTAATCAGTTTCTCTGGATCCTTTGAACATTATATTAAGAAGATGTAATTTCTCTTCAATATATCACTATCATTGAGCTTAATATTAATAAATATATATATGAAAGCTACAATTAAAATCAATGGAAACAACATTTCTTAAATCATTATTGTAAATTAGGTATTTATAATTTGATATCCTTTTAGTTCTTGCTAATGCGTTACTTTTCTTCCTTTGATAGTATGATCTTTCCTTTATTCAGTAATCCAGAAGTGATAGAACAGCATTTTAACAACTATCATTTCTTTGTATATTTTACCCTCTAGAAATGTGTTTTACAATAGTATATTAATTTCAGGGGGACAGGGGGTTGAAGAATATAGAAGAGGATATAGGATAAATGATAATGAGGAATAAATGGTGATGGAAAGAGACTTGACTTGGACTAGTGAACACACAATACAATATACAGAAGATGTATTATAGATTTGTATACCCAAAACCTTATACAATTTTATTAACCAATGTCACTCCAATAAATTCAACAAAAAGTAAAAGAAAAAAGACAAACCACAAAAAATATGTCTTACATGTTCATTTTAGATAGAGGAGAAATTTGTAAAATATTAAACATTCTTTTCATATACTCATACTCTGTAATTTTAGAAACAACGTTTTCTTTTTTTTTCTTTTTCTTTTTTCTTTCTCAGTGAGAGGCGGGAAGGCAGAGACAGACTCCTGCTTAGGTCCCAACCTGATCAACCCCGCAAGCCCCCAACCAGGCGATGTTCTGTATATCTGAGCCGCTACTTCGTTGCTTGGCAACTGAGCTATTTTAGCGCCTGAGGTGAGGCCATGGAGCCATCCTCAGCACCTGGGAACAACTTTTCTCAAACCATTGAGCCATGACTGAGGGAGGGGAAGAGAGAGAGAGAAAATGATGGGGGAAGAGGTAGTGAAACAGATGGTCACTTCTCCTGTGTGCTCTGAACCCAGGACTTCCACACGCCAGGCCAAAGCTCTACCACCGAGCCAACAAGCCAAGGCTCTCCTCTTTTAAAACCTTGACTTATGGAGAAAAAAATTTTTAAAAATGTATTTTTTCATATCAATGTGTCATCAAAGCTTTTTAAAAGTCTGGAAATATTTTAAGTTTAAATAATATACTTTTAAATTAAAGCTTATGGAAAGATGCTTGGTTAAGTAAAATACCTAGAAAAAAATGTTCAAGTACACAAAATATTTTTTAGTTAAATGCCTATCTAGCAATTATATAGGAACAAAGGATATTAGAGCAATATTCATTTGTTTATTTTACTGCAAGTATATATATTGAGACCATCTATTGAAATCTCATCCTTGGGCAATGTTAAGTTCTCTTTTTTGCTAACTGGGAAAACAGCACACAGATGTGCAGGACTTTGTGGAGTGTCTTCTTGTAGGAGTGACCTGAAATATTTAGTCTCAGCCAGTGTTCTTCAGAAAACAGAGCCAAAGGAAAAACTTTCAAAGGTAAGTCTTGCCTGACCAGGTGGTGGTGCAGTAGATAGAGTGTCGGACTGGGATGCGGAAGACCCAGGTTTGAGACCCCGAGCTCGCCGCTTGAGCGCAGGCCCATCTGGCTTGAGTAAAAGCTAGTCAGCTTGGACCCAAGGTCGCTGGCTTGAGCAACCGAGCAAGGGGTTGCTTGGTCTGCTGAAGGCCCGTGGTCAGGCACATGTGAGAAAGCAGTCAATGAACAACTAAGGTGTTGCGATGGCAACGAAAAACTAATGATTGATGCTTCTCACCTCTCTCTGCTCCTGTCTGTCTGTCCCTAACTATCCCTCTCTCTGACTCTCTCTCTCTGTCCCTGTAAAAAAAAAAAAAAAAAAGGTAAGTCTTTATTGGAAAGTGTAATGAAGTGGTGACAATAGTGAGTGAAAAGGAAGGGAAGGAAAAATAGCAAATACAAAATGGTCCATTATCAAACTTCCATGACTTCACAAAAAAGCTTAGCTAGTTGCTTTATCATGTAAATGAGATAAGGTGTAGAGACCATTGCTCTTTGGAACAGTCTTACAGAAGAAGGAAGGAAGAGGAATCTGAGAGATCTCTCTCATTGTCATCTCTTACACTCTGGATCATGCCACTTGTCCCCTTTGGGCAACCCCGGGGGAGCCAGATCTCACACCTCATGGTATGGTACTTTATCTGAGTATGAATGAGTAGGAGAAGCCAGAATCTTTAGTTGGGCTTGGGGCCTGGAGCTGCAGCAGCTCCTGTCTCAGCTGGTAAAATAAAGGTTGGTCCAGCCCAGTGCTAATGTTCAGGGGGTGGGGCAGTGACAGAAGAAGCTGGTAGTGCTATAAGTTGAGGCAACACAAGGATCTTTGAACCAATGGGGGACCAGAAGACAGGGGAGTTTTTTCAAGCCTGGGAAGACACAGATATCAGGCCTAGGACAGTCGTCCCCTGTCATCCTCAGCTCTGCTCTCACCCTCTTATGATACTAGAATGTAGAACTTCCATTTTTGTAAGAGTGAAATACCCTCATTTCAAGATGGGGTGTCCAAGAAGGGAGGTATAAATCTGGCCATTCGTAGATTCCTTAAAGATGGTAGCCAAACACAATCTCAGTAAAGAGTTTGAAGATGCTTAGTAAGTTGGACTACATCCTTCTCTGCTGTTGCTTAAGGGCCCTCCTCAAGAAGTAAGAGTCTATTTTTAATTGTCTTGCCTGATTGGGATGTAGCTGATTCTTGTCTACTGACTGTTGTCACTGGATGTGAAAGTAGTAAGAGACATTCCAGTGAATTCCCTAGGTTTTAGGTACATTTCTCCCTGGCTCATATGGTTGTCATTCTAGCTTGCTATGTTAAGTAGGATTAACCCCCCAAATGCTGTACTTCTTTTTCCCCCCTCCATGTCCACTGACACAAAGAGTTCATAGTGGCTAAGTATCTGCCATAGCCTCCAATTCCATGGGAATTTTACTATCCTCTGACAGTAGTGGCAACCACCTCCATTCCCAGGCTCAGGGTTTCTACCTTACAGATCTTATGTTATGCTTCCAGTTTGAGAAGCACACATTTTGCCAGGAGTCACTGGCAGTGATGGAGGAACAGATTTCTCCTAATTTTGTTCCCACATATTGTGACTGTTAGGTGGACAGTATCACACACTGGCCATTGTTTAAATGCAGATACTACATCCTGGAAAATAGGGTCACAGTCCCGCAATGTATTTTCTTAAGCTAGTATTTTAGTTGAGCTTTGAGCAGACTATTTTTCTTTTATCAGACTAGGCTTCTAGCAAAGCTCCCACAGTCACGAGCCCATTGTCTTAACTCATATTCTTTAAAAAATGAATCTTATGGTTTAAAGTACTGTCATGGGGGTACCTTACTAAATTATCAGGCATTGTGTCCACTGTTGAATAGTGCTGGTGAACGCCAGATTCCACGTGCCATTAAGAAACACACTGAGTTCAGAAGTGGTTGGTGTTGCCCAAACAAGCCTCTTGGGCCCCAAATAATAGGTGTGGGAGCTGGGACTGCACTGGCACATGGAAGTGTAGCCAGAGCCTATTCCTTGTTTTGGGAGAGAATGAGATGCTGGCAGTGCTCAGAAGCTAAGCCATGGTGGCAGGAATGGAAGCTCTACATTGAACACATGACAGAGGCCAGAGCGGGGGAGAGGGTAAAGCCAAGCAAATCAGGAAGTGGGGAATATAACTTGGGTTTGGTACACATTCTAACACATTTTCATTGATTATAATCCTATAATTTGTGAAACAGGTAGCAGTTAAGAAGATCCATACTGTTGGTTTCAGGCTTACATCTGCAACAACAGCATCCAATTTTAGTGCAACAAACAGAGCTAGCTGCAGAGCCAAATTCTTCCTCGTCCTCCTCACCTTCACTTTCCAAGCATGTGGTGTGCTTTGCTGGTGCAGTGAAAATTGCTAAAGTTTAGGTGTGAGGACACCTGGTTCTTGTACAAGACCTGTCACCAGCTAGCAGGCTGACCTTAAACACCTTCTTTTCCCTTTTCTGGCTTCAGAGTCCTTACCTAAAATAAGGGATAGCTAATGTCTTGTTCAGTTCTAAATCTTATAAGCTGTCATTCAAATCAGATTATATTGGGAAGGCTTATTACTATCTTCAGGCTTCTTTATGCACTTTGAAGGAGATGATACCCAGCGGAGAAAACACTCCCTGGTAGAGTGCAGACAGGGGCTTACATGCAGTAAGATGGAAACACAGTAAGAACAGATACAGTTAAAAATTGTGAAAAATCGACCTTTGAATATTATTAAATAAACATTGCTTTACAAAGGTGATACTTATGGAATAAAAGTTCAAAGTAACCTGAAACTAAGCTCAACCCAGTCTTTTCAATACCACTCATTCTTCTTCTTTTTCAGTAAACAGTGTTAAGGCATTTATTTTGAAAGCACTTTTCCTATCAGGTGATGTTTTCAGGGGTCATCTGCAGTGGGCACCTCTGCCATTGTTGGGCAGCTGAATGCCCTGGCCTAGAATATCTGCAGCCTCTCTCTTTGCACTGTAGCCTCATTATGGGAGAAGCTGTCCCTTCAACCCTCAGGTTCTGTTCTTTGAAACAGCCACTGATAGAACATCATAGGTTTGGCTCATTGATCATTGCTCATTACATATTTATGTTGAGGGGAGTCTTCAAATTACCTTTTAGCTTCTCATTATCTTTTAATACTACCTACATTCAAGTTAAGTCAGTCTAGAAAGAGAAAAATTATGCAAAGACCCTCTAATCTCTTTCTTTTGCTTGAACTCCTTGGACTAATCTTCCAGGCAAGAAGGTTACCAGAATGATAAAATAACAGGCCTAGAGTTGTTATAATTATTTATTCCTCACTTTGTTTTCTCTATTTAAAAGACTTCTGGGTGTTCCAAGTTTTTAGTGAAATAGATTCTTTAGCATTAAACCAGACTCTCACTTCTGTTAAACTCTGAATTTTTCTAATTTTTAGTATTTTATACCCACTCTCAGATCTCTCAGCAATTTTTCACCTTTGGCTTTTTTGCACTCATCCACTGAATTTGTTATTTATTTAAGTAAACTGATTTTTCAAGTTCTCTCTTGTTCTCTGATTGTTCCTTTAATTAAAGCTTCCTTTGCCTGACCAGGTGGTGGTACAGTGGATAGAGTGTCAGACTTGGATGCAGAGGACCCACGTTTGAAATCCTGAGGTGGCCAGCTTGAGTTCAGGCTCATCTGGTTTGAGCAAGGCTCACCAGCTTGAGCCTAAGGTCTCTGGCTTGAGCAAAGGATCACTCGCTCTGCTGTAGCCCTTCTGTCAAGGTACATACGAGGAAGCAATCACTGAACAACTAAAGTGGCGAAACAAAGAATTGATGTTTCTCATCTCTCTCCCTCTGTCTGTTTGCCCCTATCTGTCCCTCTCTCTTTCTCTGTCACACTCACACACACAAATTAAAGCTTCCTTTTGTTTTATAAATGATAAGGATAATAATAAAGATAATAAATAAGTTTATATGAGTACATGCCTTCACATTTTTTATTTTACTGAAATGTATCTGTTGGCCAGGGTCTTCAGGTCTTTTTGGTGGACATCATGGTGTGTTGTTGCCCAGATCCTCATAGAAGAAGCACTTGTGACCTTAATTGTGAGGGTATTGTCAGCAGGTGGCCTGTCAGCTGTCAATCCCTGTGATGTGCAACATTTAAATTATAGTAAAATTATTTTCTCTGAGATGTACTCATGGTAAATACTGGTCCTTAAAACATTCTAAATCATTCTTCCTCTTTGTGATTTTATGATTTTGTCTGAAGTGCATTTGCAGAATGCCAGCACTGCTCTATCTACTATGACTAGCTAGCATTTATAAATCACTTATGTGCTAGAAGCTGCTTACATACATGTATCAGCTAATTCAGGCTATACCACCACCCTACTGGGTAGGTACTATTAGTGTCTCCCGGATGAGGATACTAAGACTTAGGTTAGGAAACCAGCTCAAAATTACAAGATCATAATAGTGAGACTAAGGACCCAACCTAGGAGGTCTGACTATAGGCACACAGTCTTACCCGTTTTGCATCCTACCTCTTGATACTAGAGTACAGAAATATATTTCCACAAAATTTTAGTGTGAGGGTGGGATAGGGTTGTGTACTATTTGTGATTTACTACAATATAAAAAATAAGAACTAATTAAACTAAACCTAGAAAATACAGGTAAATAATTATGAAAATACCCCCCAAATCTTTTACATTTAGAAGAGATAAGTGCTAGAAATAATTTTTTAATTTAATTTTTGTCTCTATAGCTGGGAAGTTATTGTATATGTGCGTGTGTGTTTTAAATACTAGAAATATCAAATTCTCACTACTCTATGACTGGCTTTTTAAAAAAACTATGTATATATATTAATTTTGTTAAAAAACACACACACAAAAAAACAAACAGAAGAGAATAGTATAGCAGATTAAGTACTTTACATTTTAAAAGCATTAGGTTCAAATCCCAAAGCGATATGGCATTTTTATTAAAAATGTCTCAACGCTTTGTTTTCATGGTGAAGTGAATGACTAAATTTGCAAGATTTATTTTCTTCCAAGATTATTGCCATTTAAGAAAATATTTTTATTTAAAAATTAAAGAATATTTGCAGTAGGAAAGATTCTGGTTGTTTTGTTCCTATGTGTGCTTTTTAAAAATAACTTTTTTTGAATAGCAGATGGTTACATTCAGACAACATAGGGTTTAGTCAATTTTTTAATTTAATTTTATTATTTTTATTACTCATTGCTTAAAATTTTGAAAACCTGAGTTTAGGAAAGGAAGGAAGATAATCAGTTTATAGTAAATTTTATCTCACGTTTTCCCTTCCCCTCCATGCGAATAGATTTAACCATGTGTTAGAGTGTTGAGATGCTCTTTACATCTATTCTGGCATGAGGGATGTTTTTGATCAGGTTTTTGGCCTGCCTTCAAACTCTTGCATATTTTCCAAGCTGCTTTGACTTAAATAAACTCTAATTTTTAAAAATGGAAATGCAGCAATGGTTTAAAATATTTAAAATGTCTTCTTGTTTTGTCAGTCAATAATACTTATTTCAAAACCACTCTATGCAAATAAATTACCTACCAGAAAGTTTAGAAGGAGAAGAGTGGATACTGTTACTTTCATTACTACTACTGCAATGTACACCCTATGCATTGAGATCTGCTATTTGGATAATTATTTTCTGAATGGATAGAAGAGACAACATAAGTATCATCTTTTAATGATATTTAAAAGATCTCACCTCTGCTCTGAATTCTTTTTCCACTTAGGAAACAGAGGTTATGCATTCTTTTTTTTAAAACTGAGATACAATTGACATTAACACTGTGTAAGTTTAAGGTATAAAAAGTTTACTTGATAAATTTGTATGTTGCTATATAATTACCACTGTAGTATTAGATAACATTTTTATCACGTCACATAATTATCGTTTGTTTGTTTGTTTTTTGTTTTGGTATATGGTAAGAGTAATTAAGAACTACGTATGCACTTAGTAATTTGAAATTTATAATACAATATTGCTGGTTATAATTACTATGAAGTATATTAGATCTCCAGAACTTATGTATCTACTAGTTTCATGTTTATACCCTTAAATAAGATCTTCCTAATTTCCTCTCCCCCAGCCCCTGTCATCTACCATTCTACTCTCTGTTTATACAAGTTAAACTTTTTTAGATTCCATATACAAGTGACATCATACAGTATTTGTCTTTCTCTCTCTGACATCTCACTTAGCATAGGCCCTCAGGTTTCATCCATGTTATTTGGTAGAATTTCCTTCTTTCTCATTGCTGAAAAATATTCCATTGTACGTATTTATCACATATTAATTCATTCATCCATTGACGTAAACTTAGGTTGTTTCCATGTCTGGGCTATTGTATATAATGCTGCATTAAACATGGGATTGCAGATATCTCTTAGGTATCCTTTTAAAATTTACTTTGGAGAGATACTCAGAAGTAAGCATCTGGATTATCTAGTAGTTTTATTTTTAATTTTTTGAGGAACCTTCATACTGTTTTCCATATTGGCAAAACCAACTGACATTCCTACAAATAGTGCACAAAGGTACTTTTCTCCACATCCTCATTTTATGATAATCATTCCAACGGATGTAACGTGATATCTCATTGTGGGTTTGATTTGTGTTGTCTTGACGATTAGTGATGATAAGTATCTTTTCATATACCTGGCAACCATTTATATGTCTTCTTTGGACAATTATCTACACAGGTATCTGCCAATTTTTAATTGGATTTTTTCATATCTCAATTATTGGATTGTATGAGGTCTTATACATTTTGAATATTAACCACTTATTTAATATATGGTTTGTAAATATTTCCCCCCATTTCATACATTGTCTTTTTATTTTGTTTGTTGTTTCCTTTGTGCACAGAAGCTTTTTAGTTTGATGTAGTCTTATTTCTTGATTTTTGCTTTGGTTGCTTTGCGCTTTTGGTGTCATATCCAAAATATCATTGCCAATACCAATGTTAAAGAGCTTCTTCCTTGTATTTTCTTCTGTTAGTTTTATCATATCATGTCTTAGTCTTTAATTCACTTCAAGTTAATTTGTATGAGTATGTGTAAGTGATAGAGTTCAATTTCCCTTTTACACCTGTGGTTATCCAGTTTTCAAATATCATTTTCTAAAGAGACTATCCTTTTCCCACTAGGTATTCTTGGCGCTTGTAAATTTTAGTTCACTGTAGATATGGGGGTTATTTCTCAACTGTTGATTATATTCTATTGATTTAGGTGTTTGTTACGCCAGTATGGATACTGTTTTAATTACTGTAGTTTTGTAGTACAGTGTGCAATCAGGATATCTTAGCTTTGTTCTTTTTCCTTAGTATTGCATTGCTATATTTTGTGATTTCATAGAAATTTTAGGATTGCTGTGTCTATTTCCAAAAAAAAAGTTGCTATTGGAATTTTGATAGAAATTGTTCTGAATATATAGATGCTTTTGGGTAGTCCAGACACATTAACAATATAAATTCTTTTGATTCATTGACAAAAGGTATTGTTCTATTTGTATGTGTCTTCTTCAGTTTCTTTTATGAAAGTCTTTTTCTTTTATATTTTAAATTTTATTTAGAAAATTAACTTTAACATTGATCAATAAGAGTACATAGGTTTCCGGTGAATATTCCTATAGCATTATTTGAACTGTTATGTTGTGTGCCCACCACCCAAGTCAAATAACTTTCCATCAACTTATATTTGTCCCTCTTTAAACCCTTGCCCCCCCCCCCACATTCCCTTCCTTCTGGTAACCACTTCACTTTTATCTATTTCCATGAGTCTCAGTTTTATATCTCACCTATGTGTGAAATCATGCAGTTCTTAGCCTTTTCTGATTTACTTATTTCACTCAGTATAATGTTCTCAGGGTCCATCCATGTTGTTATAAATGTCACTGTCTCATCATTTATTATGACTGTGTAGAATTTCATTGTATATATATGTACCACATCTTCTTTATCCAGTCTTCTATCACAAGACACTTTGGTTGTTTTCATGTCTTGGCCACTGAGAATAATGCTGCAATGAACATGGAGGTACATGTATTTTTATGTACCAATGTTTTTGAATTTTGGGGTAGATATCCCGCAGAGAGATTGCTGAATCATAATGTAATTCTATTCTTAAGTTTTTGAGAAACCACCATAATTTCTTCCAGAATGGTTGTTCTAATTTCCATTCCCACCAGCAGTAGATGAGGGTTCCTTTCTCTCCACACTCTGTCCAACACTTGTTAGTACCTGTCTTGTTGATAGTAGCCAATCTAACAGGTGTGATGTGGTATCTCATTGTAGTTTTGATTTGCATTTCTCGAATAGCTAGTGAAGATGAGCATTATTTCATTTATCTGTTGCCATTTGCATGTCCTTTTGGGAGAAAGGTCTCTTCAGGTCCTCTCCCCATTTTTTAATTAGATTGTTTGCTTGTTTGTTGCTGAGCTTTGTGAGTTCTTTATATATTTTGGGTAATAACCCTGTATCGGAGATGTTTTTTGCAAATATCATCTCCCATTTAATTGGCTTTCTATCTGTTTTGTGTCAGTTTCTTTTGCTGTGCAGAAACCTTCTAGTTTGTTATAGTTTCATTTATTTATTTTTGCCTTTAGGGTCAAATTTGTAAATTGTTCTCTATGGTCAATGTCCATGAACTTAGTACCTATGTTTTCTTCTATGCAATATAATGTTTCTAATCTTATATTTAAGTCTTTAATCCATTTTGACTTATCTTTTGTGCAGGTAGACAAACTAGTCAAGTTTCATTCTTTTGCATGTGGCTTGGTTATTTAGAGAGTCCTCCTCAAACACGAAGGTTATGGGTTTGATCCCTGGACAGGACACATACAGGAACAGATCTATGTTTCTCTTTCTCTCTCTCTCTCTCTCCTATTCTCTCTAAAATCAATCAATAATTATTTTTTAAAAATAGAAGAAATGGAGCTCATTTTTTCTATTTTTGTAATAATAAATTTATTTATTTTTATTTGTGTGTTTGATAAAGTTCTAAAAAAAATACTCCCAAATATTGGGATTGGGGAGAGACATAGAGAAAGACTTTCCACCTGATTTTAAACTTTCCATGCCTCTACATGGAATATTTTTGTGATAGGTTGTTTTACATTTACAATTTAAAAAAAGCAACTGAGCTCTGGTCGGTTGGCTCAGTGATAGAGTATTGGCCCGTCATGTGGAAGTCCAGGGTTCGATTCCCAGCTAGGACACACAGGAGAGGCACCCATCTGCTTCTCAATCCTTCCCTCTTTCCTTTCTCTCTATAATTTTCTTTCTCTCCTGCAGCCAAGGCTCCATTGGAACAAAGTTCGCCCGGTGCTAAGGATGGCTCCATGGCCTCTGCCTCAGGTGCTAGAATGGCTCCGGTTACAAGGGAGCAATGCCCCAGATGGGCAGGGCAATGCTCCCTAGTGGGCTTGCTGGGTAGATCCTGGTCCGGGGCATGCAGGAGTCTGTCTCTCTGCATCCCCTCTTCTCACTTCAGAAAAATACAAACAAACAAAAAAACAGAAAGCAATGGAAATAGCAGTCTTTCTTTTTTTAAAATAGAGGTAAACATAAAAACTTCTAATAATAAAATCATTAAAATGATAGATTTTTCTCAGTGTTATGAGTTAGAGCAAGGAGAGCAATGGGGTGGGGAGTGGTAGACTTAATTCACTCCAAGATTGGGAACCACATCCTTCAGCAAAACTAAAAAGCACTTCTCAATGACCTCTGAATATAGCACATTACCTGCCTAAAAGTGAGGAGAATTCAGAAAAATTATTTCTGGGGGAAGAAACACCAGAGGTTTTGTTTAACTGATGTGTGGTAAAAAATTACATCATGATAATGGGGATGAGGATGGTGATATAATGCCAATTGATTCTATTACTGAAGAAAGAGGATATAACAGGAAGTAAAAAAAAATAAACCAACAAACCATAACTATCTGAGTCTATCAAACAATATTCTTTACTATATTTCAGAAATAACAGGAGATAGCTTAATTTTTGACTAGTTATTGTCCTAAATATTTGTAGTATCAAAGAAGAATAATTTCAACATATAGATAGCATCCAAAACTCATGGATACCATTCAAAAAGAGTGTGGTACTTTAAGTTTAGTAAAAATAAAATGTTCCTATTAACCAATGTCATCCCATTAAATTTAATAATAATATAAACTAAAATGTCACCATATGCTATTTCACATTTCATGAAGTTTAAGTGCATGTATGAGATCAATTATATATGGAATGTTCTGCAAGACTCCTTTAAACTTCAGATTTCTATACTTGAATGCAATTTTAACTTTCATTATTCTATGCTTTCAATTCCCATGCATAAATAAAATTTTGGTTAGATTCTTAATTACCCTTTGGAAATAAATCTGGGTGTAAGATGTAAAACAATGACTTTAATATTTCCAGAAAAAACTGCTGCAGTGCTGTTTCTATATAGGATCACAACTATCTTCTTTTTTCTTTGTCTACCACTTGCCATCCATCTTTTGGAAGCAGTGAGTGAAAATGGAAGCTGTCATTCTAGACCTCAGCATTTGCTTCAGAGCCTTCAGCAGCACATTTTTGTTTCCTTTTCTTAAGCTCTGAGCTTCATTCTGTCCTTTCTTGATAACCAGAACTTGACTTTATCTGCACCTGTCACTCCAGCCAGTACACAGATTTGCTCATTACACTTGTCTTCTATATCATTTAAAAGACCTAGCTATGATTCCAGATTGCTTTCAAAAATGCTCCCTTCTGGTCATAGCTGTATATATCTTCTCTTACATAAGAAAATAGATAGGTGTGAAGACCCTAAGGCAACAGAAAGAGTTCCCATAAAATACTGAAGTCTAGTGTTAATGCACCAATTCAAGGTAATAAAAGTAAAGCTAAAATTTCAAGACCATAATGCCCTTGTACTCAGGAATTGAGAACAGTCTGTTAAGTAATGCATGCACAGCAATCATGTGTACAGAGAGATTATGAAAAAAGTGCCCTCTGAGGTTTTTGTTTGAATGATAAATGTGATCCAATCAAACCATTGTAATGACTTAAATGCAGCTGAATGTCATTTGTTGATTTCCATATATCTTTAAGAAAAAAATAGTCATTGTGAACTCATGAAAAGGTCTAAATTGCTTTATAACCTATGACAACGCTGGTGACTGGTGACTGGTAATAGCCATTGACCTTGGTGGAAATTATGAACTACGAACGTCTAAATGTCATGTCTACATGAAAATGTAAAAAGAGGTATTTTTCTTTAAAAATTATATTCTTACAATTATTTAGAAAAATCCAAAAATGTTAAAATTTTAAATAGCTTAATAACTTGTTTAACTAATATGAACTCCTGTGCTATGATCTAACGAAGGACATTTTTGTACAGTTATCATTGACCAAATAAATTTACGTAGTCTCGGATCTGTTATCTTCTGGGTCCAAATAATTTTTATTGAGGAGTAGAGACCCCATGTTACAAAGTTGCCACTTGTAATTTAAAAATGTATATTAAAAATATACTTAAATACAAATAAAATATTTTAAAATATAATTTAAATATATTTTAAGTTATTAATATAGTATTTTGTAAGTTAGAAAAAAGAACAGTAACATCAAAATCATGAAAAATATTATGTAACAAAAGTAAAAAGAAATATCATGAAGTGAATCTAATTCAACTCTATAATTTCGTGAGTATGAAGGCAGATTGATTTGCTTCATCATTCATTTGTTTGCTGACTCAAAAATATTTAATGAATTTTATATATGTTTAAGATGCTTGGAATATATCTTTTGGATATTTGTTATACTAATCATTTAGTTGTTTTTTAAACTAGATTACCATTTCTAAAATTATACATAGCACATATTTTCCTAAGAAGTTTCCCTCCAGATGAATGGAGGTAGATTAGATTAACGTTTTATCTGAGTCTTGTTATTTTGGTGAACAAGCAGCAGGAAGATGCTGACAGAAGGAGGACACCAGGTCTATAGTGACTCTCCTTGAGGGCCAGGCCAGAGGACAAATATGGTAATTAATTCACATAAGGAAAGAAGACACTGGAGCAGTTTTTCCAATGGAGTTTGGTCCAAAAAGAGTCACATCCACTGTCTGGGTATATACGGCCCTAGAGACTTGAAATATTTTTACCTTCCTAAGTACTTTTCTTAGATCTTGGACAATACTATTAATTTCGTCAAGCAAATAAAACTTTAGTCACCATTTATATTTGGGGTTTTTGTTGCTACAACTCTTTTTTTTTCTTGGTTAGAGGAGGGGAAATAGTAATAGTCAGGCAGACTCCTGCATGTGCTCTGACTAGGATCCACCTGGCAATCCCATCTGGGGCTGATGCTTCAGTACCAAGCTATTTTTTGCACCTGAGGTTCATGCATTCTAACAGAGCTATCCTTAGTGCCTAGGGTCACACTTGAACCAATTCACCCACTGGCTGTTGGAGGGGGAGAGGGAGAGAAGGGGGAGAAGCAAATGCTCACTTCTCCTGTGTACCCTGACCGGGAATCTAACCTGGGAAATCCATACACTGAGCCACTGGCCAGGACCTCTTGCTACAAATCTTGTTCCAAATTGTAAATTCACAGAAGAACATCAGGAGTGTGTGTGTCAGGGCTCTGGGGAAATGACATTTATTTCATGTATGCTACAAGATAGAAGAATTGTTGCTGTCACAAACTTAAAAGTGACTTTTTAAATTGTAAAATATAAGTCATGTTCTAATGTACAAGTTGGTAAAAAACATTTCTTTTTTATATTTTATTAAATTTATTTTGGTGATATTGTTTAATGACTTATGTATGTTTCAAGTGCACAAATGTATAATACATTGTCTGTATATTGCAGTGTATGTTCACCACCCAAAGTCAAATCACCTTCTGTCACCATATATTTTATCCTCTTTGCTCTCTTAAACCTTTTCTTGGCACCCTCTTTCCCTCTGGTAACCACCATATTGTTGTCTGTGTGATGAGTTTTTGTTTGTTTGTTGCTTTCAGTTTTTCATATATCCTACATGAGAGTGAAATCATGTGATTCTTGACTTTTTTTGTCTGACTTATTTCACTTAGCACGATAATCTCAAGATTCATGTATGTGGTTGCAAATGGCAGCATTTCATCTTTGCTTACGGCTCAGTGGTATTCCATTGTATACATATAACACATCTTTAGCCAGTCATTCTTCAAAGGACACTTTAACTTTAGTGGTCTCCATGTCTTGGCCACCATGAGAAATGCTGCAATGAACATAGAGATGCATATATCTTTGCAAATAAATGTTTTCAAATTTGGGGGGTAGATACCAAGAAGAGGGGTTGCTGGGTCATATGGTAATTCTATTTTTAATTTGTTGAGAAAACTTTATCCTGTTGTCCATTGTAGTTGTACCAATTTACATTTCCCCCAGCTGTATATGGGGGTTCCTTTTTCCCATAATCTCTCCAACACTTGTTAGTTTTTGTCTTGTTGATAATAAGGTGTGAGGTGATCTCTTCACTAGGTATTAGGAAAATGCAAATCAAACCAACAATGGTGTAACAAACATACTCTCCATTAAGATAGAAAATAAGAACAAAGAAACCATGAGTCCTTTGGTATCCATCAAATAATGATGCATTTAATTATGATGGTTGAACCTGACAGATAATGGTCCTACTCATGAGTTCATGTCAACTCTTACCATTTGCTCTGCACTTCTTGTGGTTTATGTCTTTGAAAGTATTATTCCAGCTATTTGAAGTTGATGTTATAAGGATGCCTGCAACATTGTCTGGTATATTGTAAGTGTTCAAATATCTGTTTACTCAGTGGGTCAATCAAATCATATTTGACTCAGTTCTGTATATTTTTCTGGGGCAGACTCTCAGGGACCCTGCCTGCCTCTCCTAAAGTCTCATACTACTGATGCTCCTTCTACTCCCTCTATTCTTCCCCATCACTACACTTACCCTCCCTTATTTTGAAATTCTCTGTAGACATGATATTTCAAGTCATCAGTGTCTCAGGGATGGGCAACATCTGGAATTATGCATATTTGCCACCCTGCCCTTTGTTTTATTTAGTATTAGACTTTAATGCTTTTTTTCATTACAACTAGTTGTATAAACTGTTGTTTCTGTACTGAGTTTCATTTTATCTGTTTCTAAGAAAAAATAATTGTCTTGATTATTGAGATGCAGTGGTCCCTTGTCTATCATGGGGGTTAGGTTCCAGAACCCCCCACAATAGGTGAAAATCCATGAAATAGCTACCTTATACTTATTTTATTATTTACAAATATTTTAAGGCTTTATAAACCCTCCCCACACTCTTATAAACCTTTCCCACACTTACTTTGCTTATTTTACCACAAAAACAATTAAAATAATAAATATATAAAAATACCTATCTACTGCAAAATCCCGCAAAATAGTGAAAAATCTGTGATACTAAATTAGATATATATGATTTAAAATTTCGCGAGACAGTGAGACCGCAAAAAATGAACCGCAATATGGCAAGGGACAACTGTATAAGCAAATAAAAAACTACCTACGTTTAGTTATATATCCTGGATTAAATGTGAAATCTGTTAAATTCAACCATAATAACTAAAATTTACTTTTCTCTCATAGTAAGATCAAAGAGAGATTTTAAAACTACTTAAATATTTAGCTTAAAATTTTTTAGTTTTATTATGAATATTATTTAAAGTAATATTGGCAAAAAATAAGACTTCTACTTATGTATGTGTTTTGCTGATAAATTAATAAGGTTTTCCATAGTTTAATATGATCTTCTAGGAAAAAACCAGAAATAAATATAATAAAATTTCTATGGAGTCAATATTATAAACATAAAATTCATTATGATGTTATCATAATTTTCTCTGAAATCCTTATAACTAATGAATGGAAGATGTAAGAATCTTAAATAGAGTTATTTTTTGCTAGTTTATTTAGGGAAAACATGCTATTGAATACCGTATTAAATAGTTTAAAATTGTGATAATTCATTTAAAAATACAGAATACATACCAGATATTATCCAAGTGCCTCATAGTAGAAGTTCTATTTTAAAGTAGTCTACATGCTAGAAAAAAACAAGTATAAAGAACACAAGGACTAACAGAAAAAAAAGGCTCACATTATTTCTCTCCCCACCTGGCCTTTCATCTACCAGTAGGCTGAATATGTCATAAGAAAGAAAATTATGAAATATGAACTCCTTAGTCATCTACATTTCCATCAGTTAAAGATTCATTTGTTTAACAAGTACAATACCTCTGGGAAATTACCAACTGGAAGATTTACTTTTTCTAGTTTATAAATCAATAGCCCTTGCTTTAAGCTTTGAAGAACCCAGATAAAATATAGTTAAAGTTTTAAGCTAAAGGAAGCAACTGGGGAGGAATTCCTGATGTTAATTAACATGATCAAGAATCTCTGTTTGAATTTTGGCCTTTAGCTCTCGCTTGTGTGTTCAACTTTATCAACTCTACAGGTAGGCCTTAATTCTGTGAGATCACCAGTTGTAGTGTATTTCTTTTCATAAAACAGAAGCTCTTTTAATCCCTCCAAATTATAGACTATGAATTTACTAGACATTCCATCTAAAGTTTATGCCATTCTTTGACTTATAATTTATAATCTGGAATGTCTAGGCCAATATTCCATGCAAGATTTATGGAGGTGGTGGTGTGTTGTAAATGCCTATATGATATTTCAGTCTGTGATGAGTAAGCTAATTCCTGCTCTTAGAATTTACAGTCTAATAGAGAGATTATAGATTCAATATATCTTTATATAAGTATTTAATTACAACTGTGATATAAATAGTATGGACCCCCTAACTGAGTAAGTATTCCATCTAAACGATTTAAAGCTAGTTGCCCCTCTTACTTCAGAGAGATGAGATGAACACCCAAACTTACAGCTGTTTTAGTGTTTACTCATAGCCATGTTTCCCAAGCAAGTCTACACTAGCTGGGTCCAGATCATTTTCTAAGTTTTTACGACCTGACCCTAAAATCAGCTCAGTGCTCTTAGTCCTGTTCTCAGTTCCTATCTTTTAGTAAATCATATTTCTTTCCATGGACACCACCAGTTTCTTACATGTACACATTACAGTATACATCACAATGACATTGTTTGATTTCAATTTTAATGTTGCTTATCTCCATATTTTTCATGTGTCTACACAGTCATACATTACTTAAAAATATTTCAGTCCATCTGAGTCCATCCACTTCTTAAAAATTGAAATTATTTTTAATATGGAAACTTTCAAATATACACAAGAGTAGAGGACATGGTTCTTTATTAAAAAAAATGGATGTACCTTGATAACATTATACGGAGTGAAATAAGTAAATCAGAAAAAAAGAAAAACTGAGAACAGCACGATTACATACATAGGTGGGACATGAAAGTGAGGGTATGAGACATGGACAAGAGAGTGGTGGTTATGGGTTGGGGGGAGGGAGGGAAGAATGGGATAGGGAGGAGGGGAGGGACGCAGGGAAAACCAGATTGAAGGTGACAGAGGACAATTTGACTTTTGGTGATGGGTATGCAACACAATTGAATGATAAGATAACCTGGAGATGTTTTCATTGTACATATGTACCCTGATTTATTGATGTCACCCCATTAGAATTAATAATAATAAAATATATATAAAAAAAAAATCCAATGTACCCATCACCCTGAGTTGACAGTTATCCATTATTTTCATCATTTTTCACTTACCACTTTTACCCCAACATTTTATTTTGCTGGGATATTTTGAAAACATATCCAAGGAATCATGTAACTTATCTATAATTACTTTTATATTGATCTCTCACTGAAAAGGCATTTTTAACGTACCAATTGTGCCATTATCACAACTATTCTAATTAATCATAATTCCTCAATGACATCTGGTATCCTGCAGTCTGTATTCAAATAATTTTGTTCCCCAAATATCCATTTTTACAGTTGGTTTGCTCAAATCAGGAATCAATTGTGCTTCACATATTGTGTTTGTATTCTGTCTTTTAAGTTCCTTTTATGCTCTAGTAGTCTTTTCCCCTACACTCTTTATTTGCCATTGATTTGATATAAAACTACCTATGTGTCTTTTAGAATGTCCAATGTTTTGGAATTTGGTTCATTTCTTCTTTCTTGTCTTATTTAACATTAAAAAAATTTTATTCTCTGTACTTCTAATAAAGTGTTGAATTACATCTAGGGATTTCTTTTTTATTTTGAGGCAAAAATAATTCCTAGTCATTAACATACTTTGTTATTGTTCTTATTATGAGGACAGAACGTCAATTATGCTAAAACTGGTCATTGGCCTTGTTTTGCCATTTTTGTATATATTCAATTTTTATCAAAGTAATACATGCACATGGTTGAAATATAATATTGCACAGAAGTCTTTCATAGCTATACCCTCCCTGTCTTCAGCTCTCTCCTGCACTAGTACCAACCCTAAATTTAACTATTTTTATTTTTAGTTCTTCTTGTCATTATGTGTAGTCCTCTAAACAACATGCTTACACTCTTCTTTCTTGATTTATCAACTTTAGACATAATCTTTTTCAGGCAGGACGTCAATAGACAATGATTTAACTAACTTATTTATACCACCTTGCCATTTTATGCTTCCTATTGTAGCAAGTCTATAGTAACAATTATATTATTTTCAGTTCACCTATTTCTTGCATTTATTACTGTAACAATTCAGTTTTACTTCTATTTTTTGTTCTATAAATTTTAAACAGAATTACTAATTATATTAACAGATGATGCTATCAACTTTTCACTTTCCTGTTTTTTCCTCTTGCTCTCTCTTACTCAAGGTTTACTCATTTTGAACCTTTTTCTTTTGATAGGGATAAATGCCATCTTTCTTAAATGAATTAAGGCTTTCTTCACACAGAAAGTGCAGTGCTACCAGTCACTTGTGGAGAATTACTATTAAGGCTGTGGAACATGGGCACAGAGCCCTTTCCCAGTCACTCTCATGAACTGAAGTGTCTCTTATAGGAAGATCTAATTTTAAGTCTTGAACTCACTTTTAGCCTGAAGTCCTTTCTTAAGAGACTAAAGAAGTATTGGAACTTAGAGAACCACAGTGCACATAAACTTGATGGAAGAATGACATGTTTGGGGTCACATTTTTATTTATTTATTATTTACTTATTTATTGTTTTAAACATTGCTATGAATTTAGCACCTTGGTACAGCATCAGCCCTACAGGTGTTTGCTGCTGGCTAGATAGTCTGGGTGCTTCCTTAAAGTGCAATGAAAAATAAAAGAAGGAATGGAAAAAACATTCAATTTCTGCTGAAGAGGTAGAGAATATCTTTCTTTCTAATAATACTGAAATCCGAGATGCCATGAAACTTAAATGTATTTCAGTCCTTAAACATAAAAAATCTGTAATGGTGTAGTGTATACTATGATAAATGGTTAAAATCTTTAGCAGTCAAAATTATTCTCCTGCGTAAGTAAAAGATAAATACCCACAAGAAAAAAAAAAGGACAGGTTAGACAAGACATGATAGAAGAAATGCAGCAGTTCTAAAGCTCTGAAACAGACATTTGTAGAGACACGCAAAAATGATGTGTTTAAAGCATCACAAAATTGAATTAGAGAAGAGACTAAGACATGTCTAGAAATATGGGAAAGCAGTTTATTCTTGCAATTCTGATTAGAACAACAAATAATTATTACAATAAAAGTGCACCTAACTATGACCCAGCAACCTTACCTTGGGAAAGCTGGCCCATGTAGAAGTAATGTATCAGAATACCAGTGTTTTTGTATAAGGAACTGGCCTGATCCCTTTTGACTAAGAATTTATATATATATATATATATATATATATATATATATATATATATATAACTTATGTACACATTATATTTTAATAATGCATACATTATACTATTTATTGTCTGTTTCTCTCCTTGGTTAGAATCTCAGTGAGTGTAGGAATCTTTTCATCTTCCACTCTGTCTCTAAGGCATCAAACAGAGTCACTCAGCTATTCCTGCACTCTGCCAACGTCATGGGGCAGATGCCCAAACAGAGACAGCTTTGAGGGCCCACTCTGATGGCCAACTGCCCCTCACCTCTACTCCTCTTCCATAATTTTCAGATCCTTCTGCCCTTTTTACCTGTTTTGCTACTTGCTAGCTGTGTGAGTTTGAACAAGTTACTTGCATCCTCTGAGATACAACTTCCTCATTTATACAGGGAAAATACAGGTTAACGGTTGTTCCTATGGAAAATACTATGATTAATAAAGAAAATAAGAATAAACTTTCACATGCTCATAACTGTAAACCTACTTTTGCCACCACCTCTGTTTATAGAATTTTATTATTTAAGTTTATATATAATTGTATATAATATTTTTATATTATGTATATATAAGTGATATATTCCATAAGAATTACATATATGTACATGTTTTATATGTATATACACATACATATCTGTGTATATATGTTTACATATTTTTCTTAGCCAAACTTGTATATATGTATATTCCTATTTTATAACTTCATATTTATTTTGAAATATCCACTAATTCTGCTCACAACAATTAGGGAATATTTTATAGCTTCTTATTCATTTTAAAATATCCGCTACTTTTTGTGAGTAGTATATATGTATGTATGTGTGTATCTTTCATAGCCAATGCATTTAGGCTATATGTATCTATTACAGTATTTTTTGCTCCATAAGAAGCACTTTTTTTTCCCCAAAAGTGGAGGGGGAAATGCCCATGAGTTTTATGGAGTGAATGTGCATTTTTTTTAGCTGCTGTGAGCTCTGAACAACTAGAAGAGTATTTGAACATTAAAGTCTCTTTTCATTTGTTAATAACAGTGCTAATGGTTGCTAATACTGCTGTTGAGTTTACATTGTTAAAATATTATTGTGGTATATTGTATTAAATATTTTAACACACCATTTGGTTCAGAATATTTTTTTCTTACTTTCCTCAAAGCCCTAGGTGCATCTTATCATCAGGTGTATCTTATGGAGCGAAAAATACGATATTTTCTGACTAATTCCTAATATTGACCATTGTATTTGTTAGCATTTTAACTGCCTTTTGTTTTTCCTTCCTTTATCTCAGTGTTCTTTAATGTTTACCATGGTAAATGTTTTATTATTCTATACATAAGGTAAAAAAATATGTTGTTTTCCTATAACCCCCACACCCCACGTTGCCCTTCATAACTCTCTTATACAGAGTAACCATGAAAGATTTAAGAATACTGAGATAAAGGCTGGTGGGAAAAGCAAGGCATGACATGGTTACAATACAATACTGTGAATGAATTAGCACAGCAGTGTCTGAATTCTAACTAGGAAAGTCTGGGCCAGCTCTCATCTATTTGCGAATATACAGAATAAAATTTTCTTTAAACTGTGTTCCTTCTCTATTATAATTGGTTGTGTTTATTGAATAACTAGTTTTGGGGGGAGAATGTGATTGGAATATTTAGTTTTTTATTTTTAGAACTTATAACAAATTGCAAGAATATACTCCTATCTCTATTCGCAGGTGTAATCTCCCGCAGTGAACTCATGAAGGCAGGGTCTAAGTCAGTTTCATTCACCCATACATCTACAATATTTGGAATATAAGTGTGCTTAGAAAATATTCTCTACTGAATAAACAAATAATAGGAAATCCTGCTAGTAATTGTATGTGAAGATTAGTGTTTCTAACCAGCTCCCAAACTTGATTCTTCAACCTATTTTTCTTGATTTGATTGTAGAGAAACTTGGAGAAATCAGAGATCAAGGCCCTGCTAAGCTTTGTCATTTTGTTCTGATAGTGTTTTAGCAGGAGGAAAGTGGGTTCTGGTAGTTTAAAGGGAAAAAGAGGAAGGAAAAATATGGGAATTTGGAGCAGAAATTTGGAATATTTTTAAACAAAACACTATTGTATACAAAAGATTACATTAAAACCAGAAAAAGCCTGACCTGTGGTGGCGCAGTGGATAAAGCGTTGACCTGGGAACACTGAGGTCGCCAGTTCAAACCCTGCACTGGTCTGGTCAAGGCACATATGGGAGTTGATGCTTCCAGCTCCTCCCCCCTTTCTCTCTTTCTCTCTCTCTCTCTCTCTCTCACTCTGTGTCTCCTCTCTAAAATGAATAAAATAAAATAAAAGAAATATTAAAACCAGAAAAGGTTTTTATATTTTTATTATGTCTGGAAGGGCTATGATAAAGGGAATAATAAAGCAATTACATACTTTGAAAACTTATGAAAATGTGGTGCTAGTTATACTGAAGACAAAGTTTAACAGCAATTATTATTTTAATGTTTTGCCAACATTATTCTCAAGGTATGAATATACAATAAGGCTTAGAGACTCTCTATTGAGCACACTTTTACTTAATAGTTAAATTAATCATTTTAAGAAAGGGAAGTTATGACCTTAACCATAGTAGTTTTTGTTGATTTGGAGATATAATAAAACCTGAGATTCTTCTTAATTTGGAATTTGTGATCTTTTCCTGAGACTGACATTTCCTTTTGTATTATCTTAGAAAAGTTTTAATCGAATAGATTAAATGCTTAGAGAAGATGGTGGGGGTAGTGTTTAACCTTTATGAAAGAGACAACATAATTTTAGAAGACTTTAGAACATTATTTATATGCAAATGGTGTTATTATTTATGAATTGATTTTGTCTAGTTATTAAAGGAAGCCTAGAATAATTTGTTTTACAAATATAGTTTTCATTACTCTAGCACATATAATTATTCTAACTAATTATTAAAGACAGTAAATTGACGATGTTTATTATTCATTTACCTATTAAGCAAGTATTTATTTAAGGCTAATCATATGCAAGGCCCTGTGAAGGGTACAGAGATAAACATAATCTTTCTTCTTATGGAGTTTATGGTCTAGCTTAGTCTAATGTTTTTAAAACTTGTTTTATTGCATGGCTTTATTAGTAAAAATACTTGAAAATGTACTATTAACATATGCATATTTATTTATAAATTGCATGCATGTAGTACTTAACTAATAAACTAAGTATATAAAATAAACAAATTCAAAAACAAATTTTGACAGGATGAGATAAAAAGAAACATAAATAAAGCCAGGTAGGAAGAGCGTTCCAGAGTAAAGGTAACACGCGCTCACATTTCTTGTGATGGGAAAGACTTTGGTTCACTTTAGGTGCTGAAAGAAGCCAGTATGGCTGAAGTATAAGGACTGAGAAGATCTGTGTATGTGGACAGGGAGAGGCTGAAGGATTAAGGAGGGCCTAGAATAAAAAAATGTGTATTTTCATCTTAGTTTGTTGACAAATAATTGAAGGGTTTCAGGTATGATATTGTTATCATCTGTTTTACATTTAGAAACAGATATTGGTGTGATGACACTGAGGCTTGGTCCTCAAGTGACTGAGTGAGTGGTTAGCACTGCACTTATTGAGGTGGAGAAAATCAGGAGAGGAATGTACTAGAGAACAGAACTACACTTTGGTCATGTTAAATTTGGTTTGTTGTATTTGTTAGACTAATGCTAGCTGCAAGAACTGAAACCCAAATTTCAGGGGCATAGTAAAATAAAAGGATGATTTTCTGATTAGGGCCTGGTTTTTGTCTATCCACTGATTTAAGGACCGAAGCTGTTTCTGTTAGAGTGCTCCCATATCACAAAGCCTCAGAGTCCTCCGAATCCAAATGGTGGGAAAGGAACGAGGGTATGGAGAGTGTACCCTTGCTTCTTATTATTCTCAAAACAGAAGAATGTATAGCCCTTCTGTTTATTTTCTTCTGGGGAAGGGGAAAATAGCTATATGTTCCCAACAAGATTAAAAGGGCCAAGGAAATGTCCATTTCCAGCAAGAGTAGACATTTTCCATGAGCAACTTGGCACACTGTGGAAGAAGACGCTCAATGGGCAACCGTTTCTGTCACAGAAACCTACTAGAGATCTCCCTTGATACAGCAAGTAAAAAGTAGCTCAAGAAAGTGTTCTGGTTTTATGATAGAAACATTATCATCAATAATATATTTTCCTGAAAAATGTCAACAGAAATCTCACTAGGATTGAATTCCAGGGCCTACCTATATTCGTGGCTAGAGACAGATAGTACAGCAAAGAAAACTGAAGTGATCAAGAATGTGAAAAAAAAAAATTAAGAAATGGTGAAATCACAGGAGCTATGAGGATTTCTTCAAAAATATCTTCCAAAATTTTCACTGTCCAAATTTTTATTGTATTCGTATATTTTCACAATTGTCTAAATGAAACTATTTTTTCAATATATTATAAAATATAGTTTTCTAATTGCCACAATGACCATTTTTAAAAATTTTATTTAAATTTTTTTTGTTTGTTTTAGTAAGTACTTTAGCATTCTTTGTTGAGCAATAGGCATACCATTTTAAATTTAATTTTAAAAGTAATAACATTTTGATTTTTAACATAGCAAAAGTCACCTCAGTTTTACTTATAAATTTCTATTCAAGTTCATGGATTGTGTTGAACAATTAATACATAAGCAGGGCTAATCGATAGAGACATAAGAGATGAATGAAAGTAAAGAGATCTTTATCATTTAAAAATTACTTAGAAAATTAAATTTAATGGGGTGATATTTATCAATAAGAATAACAAGTTTCAGATAAACATTTCTATAGCACTTGAACTGTTGATTATATTGTATACCCATCACTTAGTTAAATCATTTTCTGTAACTGTATATTTGTCCTTCTCTTTGCCCTTCCCCCACCCCTTTTCCATAAAGAGGTCTTTTAGAAAACAATCAATTTAATTTCATTTGGTAAAATATCAATACTTTAATTTGTTAAAATATAGTTTATACTGATATAAATGTAGAGCAGAGGTTAGTAAACGCTAGCCTGGTGGTAAATATAGTTTGACACCTGTTATATGTACAACTCACAAGCTAAAAATAATTTTTACATTTAAAAATAGCTCACGTAAATAAAAAGAAGTATAATATTGTTGACACAAAAAAATTGTATTCAACTCCAATTTTAGTCTTAGAAAATAAAGTTTGATTGGAACAAAGGCACTTCATTCAGTTACTTACTATCCATGGTTTTTTCACATTTCAAAGACAAAGTTAGTAGCTACAAGAGAGACCTGCAAAGCCTAAAATGTTTACTATCTAGCCTTTTATAAAAGAAATTTATGGACCCTCGATTCAGCTTCAGCGTATAGAAAGGAAGACAATTGCTATTTAAGATGACACATGTAATGCACTGAAAACAGATGAACAGAAAGAAAAACATTCAAGAAACATGAGTTTCTTTGCTATCCTTCTCCATTTTTTTCATGTCTCTTATGTAGTCATTTTGAAAAGGATTAAAACATTCAGAGCACATTCATATTATTAAATTCAAACACATTTACTTATAAGATTTACTAATTAAGATTATTTTATATATTTAAATTTATATTGGAATTAATGTAGTTTTTAAACATTTAAGTATACATTAATTGATTAAAGTTTTTAAGACAGATTGTTTTAAATTTATAAGGTGATTGTAACACATGTTTAATAGCAGATTAAGTTACAGAAAGGTGGCATATTTAGTTCACAGAATACCTTTAGATTAAAATTTACTGCCTTTGAAAATCAAAGTGTGTGAACAAAAAAGAGAAAATAAACTTTGCCTTTTATTTGTTTATATTTAATATTTAAAACTGTGGCAAGTTAGCAAGTTAGTTGACTATGTTACCAGTTATGTAAATTAAGTGTAAATCAAATTGTTATTCAAAAAAAGCATAATTGATTAAATATATAAAATAATGAATTTCCAAATACCACTAATGCAGAAACTATGTCTTTAAGTCTTTTGTATTTTTCTCTGAATAGAACAAAGTCGTTTCAATTTGTGGGCAGTTTAAAATTTTCTAGTAGAATTGAATGTCCATTTTTGACAAAATATTTGATCTAGTTTTCTAATTTGTCAGAATTTAATCCAATTTCTGTGTATTTAAATGTCACAGAAGATTATGTTACTATAAACTGTAAACCCAGGGATTTAGAATCCTGATTCTAATCATCACCCTCTAATTAAAAATAATTTCTTCCCTGGCAATCTTATAATATTTTTATCTTCTTAAATATTTCATTGTTTTCTTTTTTGTGTACTCCTTGCTTTGGGGGGATAACACCTGTCACTAAATATTTTGAAATTACATTTTTTAAAAGTAGTATAAAAATAATATTTAAATACCTCAAAAGTATAAAGATGTTTAAAAAAACAAACTTCTGCATTTGTGCACTATAATGAAAAAAACGAACTCTGCTCTCCCAGTTATTGCCAAAAATATGATTTAATCTGGAGCACTGGTTTCAAATACTACAGGAAAATACTTCTATACTAGCAAAAGTAAAACATAACTGTCAAGAAGTTAAAAATAAAACAACTCCTGTGTATACTGTGTATATGTATATATATGCATATATATATATATATATTTCTTCTTAAACATTTCATTTTTTTTCCTTTTTGCATATCATCTTGTTTGGGGGAGATTCATACACATATGTATGTTTTAACCAGATTTTATGTTGCAGGTGGTAAATACATAGTCAATCTGCCTTATAATATTGTATAAATTTCTCCTAAGTGTAGGGATGAGAATATGCTATAGCTATCTTCAAGGTTGGTGAAGAAAAGAGCACTTCTTTGTTTGTTGGAGGAGCACAAATGGAAATTTGGTCTAATAATATCTTTAATCATGTCTAGGCTTCTACAGGTGAGCAAAAGCAAACATTAATTTTGAATGTTAGTAAAGTTATAAATTCTTAAGCCTTGAGAGAAGTATTCGTTGACACGAATGTATTTTTTTTATTTTCATGTTTGCTCTTTGTAAAAGGATGTGAAGGATTTCACAATATCTTTTCACCAGGTGTAACATGGCCCATTAGTTTTTTTTAGAGAGAGAGAGAGAGAACATCAATTTGTTGTTCCACTTATTTATACATTCATTGTTTGACTCTGTTCTTTTATTTTTTACAGGGACAGAGAGTCAGAATGAGGGATAGATAGGGACAGACAGACAGGAACGGAGAGAGGTGAGAAGCATCAATCATTAGTTTTTTGTTGCCATTGCGACACCATAGTTGTTCATTGATTGCTTTCTCACAGGTGCCTTGACCACGGGCCTTCAGCAGACCGAGCAATCCCTTGTTGGAGCCAGAAACCTTGGGTCCAAGCTGGCGAGCTTTTGCTCAAGCCAGATGGGCCCGTGCTCAAGCTGGTGAGCTCAGGGTCTCGAACCTGGGTCTTCCACATCCCAGTTCGACGCTCTATCCACTGCGCCACCGCCTGGTCAGGCCGTTGTTTGACTCTTTTATGTACCCTGACCAGGGAAAGAATCAAACCCACAATCTTGGCAAATCAGGACAGCACTCTATTCAACTAAGCTACCTGGCCAGGGCTCCTCATTATTTTTCTTATTGCTTTGAGATCTGAGGCAATTCTTACTAGTTTTCTCACAGCTAGCTAAGATTTTGTGCTTGCTCTGATGTTGCTGACACTGGATGAGAAAAGATACTAGAACTGATTTCATTGTCAGTGAAAAACTGTTCAGGCTCAGGGATGTGGAAACAGATTTTATAATGGTATAATAAAAGTTAGTATTAATATTTATTTATAGCTATATATTTTAGTTAAAGCAATTAAAATGAACTATAATAACAAATGGAAAAGAAAAATCAAATGGAGAAAATTCATGAAAATGGAAAATGTCATGTTTGTAAATAATATTTTCAGAGATATAACTGACAACCAAACTGGACAGTTGACACTATTATTCTAAAAGAATTCTTTCTATATCCACAAGATTACCTCACTCATGAACATTACTGTTTGAACCAACTAATTAGATCTGCTCTTCCTCTTATAAAAATAATTTCTTGGTACAAAAATGCTTTCTTTGTGCCATTAAACTGCCTTTCTTCTTTACAGTCTCAGCCTTAGGAACAGGAGGCCACACTGCAAAAGCCAAGAGCCAGTCTATTTGAAAGAAAAGGTCTGCCAGGGAAGAAAGGTCACGGGATATTCCATCATTTCTCTCTATAGAGTCCACAAAGGTTAATACAGCTTGACAGAAACTGGATTTTGATAAAAATGTACATATACTTACTGAATATAAAATAATTTTAGTTCACCCTCATAGGAAGAAAATACCATTGAGACATAATAATTTAGAAAGTTTTGAAATAATGTTTTTATTGAATTTATTGTGGTGGCATTGGTTCTCAAAATCATACAAATCTCAAGTGTACAATTCTGGGTTGGGGATCCATGCATGGGGTTGAGACCCCTTGCTTCTGAGGGAGGAAGTTTTGCAGCCAAGATATTCTTTAGGCTTCTCAGCAACTACACATGGGTGTAGGGCTCTGCCCTTTTCACATGTCCAGTCTCTATGTGTCTTATTCTGTAAATCCTAAATTATACTATTTCAGAACAGCTATCCTTCAGTTGGTTAGTGAGGTTAATTGTTCTATAATTTAGCTGTGAATCCAGTTTGGCACTAAGAGCAGGTTAGTGTAGCTTCTACCTACTCTGCAGCCTTCTTTTAAAATCTACCCTAAGCATTACTTTTATTAATCCTAGAAATCACAGGAATCACTTAGTGATAATATTTTTTTTTCTTTTTTTCTTTGGTGAGAGGATGGGGAGGCAGAGATAGACTCCAGCATGTGCCCCACTGGGATCTACCTGTCAAGCCCACTAGGGGGTAATGCTATGACCATCTGGGCCCTTGCTCCATTGCAACTGGAGTCATTCTTTAGTGCCTGAGGTGGAGGCCATGGACCTATCCTCAGGGCCCAGTGCCATCTTGCTCCAATTGAGACATGGCTGTAGGAGAAGAGGAGATAAGAGAGAGACAGAGAGAGAGAGAGAGAAAAGCAAAAGGGGGAGGGGTGGAGAAGCAGATGGGCACTTCTCCTATGTGCCCTGACCAGAAATCAAACCCAGGACTTCCACATGCTGGACCAACACTCTACCACTGAGCTAACCAGCCAGGGCAATAATATTTTCTAAGGTCAATAAATTCTTTTACTTAATAAGTTAGATTAAAATGTCCAGCAAACATGACAGGTATATGAAATTCCTCTCCATCAAGTGCCCAAGTATTTAATTAAAGATTTTATTTTTAAAAATTAACTAATCTTAGGTTTTTTTGTAAGTGTTACTAATAATCATAATCCTTTGGAAATGGAAATTTTAATTTTTATTCTTAATTTATAAGATAGCTTTTCTTAGTTAGCTTATTTTTATATCTTAGATTTCAACTTATGTATTAACCACAGGTGGCTAACTATGAAATAAACTATAAAAGAAAACCCAGGATAAATTCTTATTTTCTAGAGATTGGAGTGATGACATTTATTTATTTTGTAGCTTCTATGAGACAACTGATTAGGTTTACTGTCTTATCTACTTCCAAAGCAGTTTCCCATAGAAAACCTTTGAGGGTTTTGTTATTGGAACCAATTTATAGATGAAGAAACATATTAGAGTCATTTGTAGATAGGGTCCATGCCCTGCCCATATTCCTTTGGTATTTATCATTTCAAACTGCTAGCAACTATGACTTTTTGCCTTTCCAGAACCACATTCAGTGGGCCCACAAAGTGCTTGATTATAATGATTGAATTCCATGTGGCATTGCTTGGATGAAGGAAAACACTTACAGGGATGAAGGTTCAACAATGGACACATGACCTTGGCAGCCATTAGTTCCCCTATTATATGCATCACCCAGAAGCTACTGGCCTGATGAAAAGCTATGTGACTTAGTTCTTAAAGGCACACTTTTGAAGCCAGTTGGAAAATATAACTGTGAGGAGGTGGGGTGTTGCTTTAAAGAGGTAGTATACACTTTGAGTTGACTGAGACTATATGTCTGTGCGTCTGATAGATAGAAAAAGGAATGAATGGGTAGAAGTGACCCATCTTAATATTTGTCTGATTGGAGAATTTGTGATTCTTGTTCCCACAAGTTTGAGCTCTAGTAGATTAGAGGTCTTGGTTCCCAGAAATGGAAAGTAAGTCTGCGAAGGGACATGATGAATGTCCTATTATATTTTAACTACAGCTATCACCTGATAATTTTGTGCTTCTAATACTAGTAGATATGCAGGCAAAGAAAGAAGTTACCATACTGGCAGGATAATGACCCTGATCATCGAGAAGGGGCAGAGTTGCTATTACCAACTGAGAGAAAGAATAAGTGTGTCTGAAGTCCCAGGGATTCATTGAGATACTTCTTGGGGCTTCCATGCCTGATAAATTTGAATAGGCATTGCACCATCCATACCTGACAAGCGTACAGAAACAGGTGCTCAGACCCCTCTGGGATGAGAGTCTGGGTCACTCTAGTAGGCAAGCAACCTGGAGAAGCTAAATCACTATTGAGGATAAAGAAAGGAGATAATTCCTTTAGATTATGGTCTCAGGATCAACTGAAGCAGCAGGGAGTATACCTTATTCACTAACATTCCTAATGTAATTTTACAATGAAATTGCGAATCAATGACATGACTCAGTGACCTTCATGTGTGGTATAGGAGAATCTGAGTGGGGCAAGAAGAGGAATGTAGAAAGATGTTACACGTGTCCTACTCATAGGCCCTTGATCTTTACAATTTGTATGTACCCTGCCACAGCTTCTACCTGATGGGATTTCTTTGACTAAGTATTTACTCTGATCAGTTTTCTGTCTGTTCTAAGAACAGGCTAGAATTAACACGTCCTCTTTCCCATAAAATAAAATTCAGACAGTGTCTGATGGGAGTTGCTGTTTCTCATCCTGCAGTGGAATGACATCGAGGGGTGTCTCCCAAGCAGCCTCTCAGTTGCCCATAGTGATGACTTGATTCATAATACATCTGTTAATGACTTCTTTACTTTTTTGGTCTCATTTTCCCACTCAACTACCAGGTTTCTTGGAGTCGTTTATACATCAACTACTTGTACTTGGATGTTTGCCTCAAGGTCAGCTTCTGCGGGCACCAAACTGAGACCAGAAGTGTCTCTTCAATGTCATCCAGCCAGTGGTAGGACAGCATTTACTTCCAGGTCTCCTGACTCTTAGACTAGAGTTCTTCTCAGTCATGCATGTCTGAAGTGTTTGTGTACACTAGACTCAGATAAAGTAGATTAAGTATAGACCTTTATGTATAAAAATGACATTAAACACATCATGAAAGTGGAGATACAGTCAGAAAATATCTCTCCCAGCTTTTTTGTGTGTGCATGAGGTAGTAGTCTTATGGATTTAAACTTTGTAAAAATAATATACACACACACATATTTACTATGTCCATATGTTTTCTCACTCCTGTGCCCCTTTGAAGGAGAGGGAATTCATTGCTGAGTCAGTTTGTTGGCTCCTCTTTGCTGCACAGAGTCTGTGAGAGAAGCAGATGCACTGCACCTCTCTGCTCTCACCAGTGGCCTGGGGACATTTGGAGAACGGAGGGCTGGGCTTCTGGGGAAGGCGTGGTGCGATTCAGGGACTGCAGGGGTATGCAGGAAGGTGGATTGGAAAGGGCTGCATAGACAAAGGAAGCTACACTGATGAGCTAATGAAGGAGTGAGTTTTAGCCATTGATGTAAGAGAGAAAATACGGAGAGAAGAGCCATGTGGGTTAAATTTGTGAGGCACTCCATCTGTGTGGAGAACATTGAGAGTGGCAGTGATGGCTAGAGAAGATTCCAAAGATACTTCACTCTGTCTTTTGGGCTCTCTTAAAAGATGAGTGAAGATTTGAAATATGTTTTATTTACTTTTGTTTTACTATGTGTAGGGCCAGTAGTAGCGGCCTTCGTCGTGGCCATTCATATGCAGGTTCTCATTGGATTTGGGCAGATGGTAATAAAAAAAACAGTGGAGCCAGAAAATGGTGGGCCATTCCTTAATTAAAGTCTCGCACCAGCCAATGAGCAAACACACAATGCTACCAAAGCCACTGACACGTTCTCTACTTTCACAACCAGGAGAATCCTCTCTGGTTCCTCCTAGAATCAAAGGCCCCCACAAGCCTCAGTAGGACTCCCAAAGCCCTCAACCCCGGTTCCTCATCTGCACACCTTCTCTCTCTCTCTGCCAACATGGCTTCAGCACTCTGTATTCCCTCTGCTCTCACTCTACAAATATGGCTTCTTTCTGCCTCATCTCCTTCTTCTCTCCTTTTCAAAACTTTTTGGAGTGAAAATCTCTGCTCCAGCAAACATTAGCAAAACAATGGCCCTTCCGAAGCAGGAAGGTAATTTGCAATTTCACAACCACATATATAACTACTTGGTGCTGTCCAGCCCCACTGAAAACTATAAGTGAGCAAACATAAAAATCATATTTTACTAACTTATTTGACCAACACCATGCTAGCCTCAATTCCAGTAGACCCTATAAGTAGTTATTAGAGCAACCATAGCTCAAATGGAGTTCCTACAAATTTTAATTTGTAGAGCTTCTCATACCTGTGTACGAGGTTCATGTTTCTTGGGAAGCAGCATACCTGCCCCTGAGATGAGAGGTGAAGGACAAAGAGGGGTGAGAAAAGCAAAACACACTTAATTCAAGAATAAATCAGGAGTTATGGCTCCAGGGTTTATAACTGTTTTTAAAACAGTTTTAGTTTTAAACCTAGGACTAAGGACTCAAGGTAGTTCAGGTCCTAGAATAAGAAGGGAAAAGCAATAGCTTAGTCTGTGCTCAGGTCACCATGGTCCTTGTGAGGAAGGAAGGCCGCACAGGAGCCCCGGCCTGCAGGGTGCTAGCCATGAGGGCTTGGTGTTGTTCCACAGCACCCTCTGCAGGGTTCAGTCCTCTGCCACCATGCACACCACATGCAAACATGGGCTTTGAAAGGAAGGAGTGACAGTGAGCTGAGTTAGTATAGAAAAAAGAATCAATAGAAGGGAAAGGAAAAGGAAAGTAACTCACTCTGTTGGATTATTACTATTATTATTTTTAATAAAGACAACTTTAAGGAAGAGTTTTAAGAGTAATATTGAAAGAAGTTGTTGGGTCTCTAAGAGGCTATGAAGGTTGCAGGTGATGCTTTTAAAGGAACACAGTGAAGAGTCGTCCCAAGGGGCTGAGAAGAGTTGATCAACCCGGGGACACTGATTAGAAACTCAGTCTGACTGAACACAAGAAGCATATTTAAGATAATTAAAACCCTTATTAATAATAAATTTGCTGTAAGCTTCTAATTGGATAGAAAAACATGGAGGAAAAGAGAATCTAGGAGTTCAGAAATGATCATAGTGATTTCTCTGAACAAACCAGAAATAAATACTATCACAAAGAAAGGCAATGTTAGAAAAGGCATGGCTAAAAGACACTGATTTTGATAGCAATAAAAATATAGAAGCCATAATAGAAGTGAAAATATAGACTAGAGCGAAAATACAATCAGAAAATATAGTCAGACAGAGTGACAGAATGGCAAGAGGAATTCAAAGCAGGTCTTGAGAGAATGAGAAAACACAGATGTGTTTAACTAAATTGCAGTGAGAACATACTATAGAGCAGGGCAGTGTTAGAATTCTGTTCGGTAAAGAAATATTTAAAGAAACAGCTGAGAAAAATAGAGTAATCTTGAGAGATAGAAGGCAGGAGAAAAATTATTGGTTGGCAGAAGGTAGAAAAGAAACATGATAATCAGAGAAACCAAAGTAAGATTTTAGTTCTTAAAACATATTAGAAAACCACTGATATGCTGTCTGCTTTAGAGAACTGGGAAAACCAAACACAGTAGTCCATAATCTAAAACATAGTGGAGGATTTTGAGAGGGTGACAGTCTTTCCATCATTACATTGCATCATCTATTACATGCTAGGTTTCAGAAAGGTGGTGGAGGGCTTATGGGATGTAAGTAAAACAAATAGAAAAATTAGAAATCTACTCCCCAAAGTGAGATTATCACGGGATTTGGAAGATTAATACAAATGAAAAGATATTTGCTAGATTCCACAATAAAAAGTACTGAGTCAATATTAAATTATGTGTTTATGTGCCACTAATTTATTATTTTAGAACATGAAAACATTATATAGTAATGTCCCAAAGGACTAGATTGTTCCTTGGGCTATGTGAGAGTTAGTGATGTGGAGATAAAAGAGGAAGAAGATACAAGAGGAATAAATGAGAATAATTTTAAGTTCTAACTTTACACATGAAAAGATGTTTTTTATTAAAGGAAATTTATTGCCATACCATACTGAAAACACAAAGATGCTGATATAGTTTTTTAAAAAGTTGTGGATTTAACTTATTCAGATTAAAAAGATAGAGCTGATGCATTTTAGAGTTATTTTGGATTAACACATTCAAAAAATAAATTCAATTACAATTTCTTCTTCTAAATGTTATCAATATGCTTTTCTTCTAGTCAATCCCTAATAAAATTTTTAAAAAGAGAGTATATATCTATTTGGGTCATCTACTTTTTATATTTATAATCCCATTTCATTCTTGTTCCAGTCTTTCTTCTAATAGGGTAAGTATAAAACATTTTATCTAATCTTAGCCATTAAAATTCTTTCTTGAACAGCTTGGGCTGAAGAATAAGGAATTTCTTGTCATGTAAACACATCAGCATTTGATTTCATACCCTATTTTTTCAGGTTTTTCTCAGGTAACGTGAAGGGATGATGATGGTTTAACTGGGCATACTGGCCTCTGAGGTAAAGAGACACAGATTATTTTGAAATATAGTTCATGGATAGAAATAACAGGCAGGGATCACCTAGATTAAATTTGGCAGGAAAAAAGGGGAAAGGGTCAAGGGAAAGGCTATGCTTTTAGCTTGTATAACAGGATAGACAATGATGTCATTGAATGAGGTGGAAAATAGTGGAGGATACAAGGGGTTATATTAAAAAATTGACTTAGGACATTTCAAGTATTAGATGCTTATAGATATGCAGGGAAAGATAAAGAAAATCTAAGAGTGGAGCTTGGTGCTGGAAACAAGATTTTGGAAGTCAATTCAATAGCAGTAATTCTATTCATGGAGCTGGAAGAGATTACAGAGAGAAAGATTAAGAACAAACTTCTCAGGACTGAGCCCTAAGGTTTACCAATATTTAGAAGTCAGGAGGATGACCCAGCAAATGATTAAGGATAAAATGAAAGAAAAACCAAGACTGTGTGACATTATAAGAAAACAAAAAAAAAGTTTTTTAAGAAAATGAGTGCTCTCTGACCGCTGCTGAAAGGCCAAAGCATAGAAGACTAACAAAGTGGTCATGTATTTGACCAGATGGCAGTTTAATGATTTCCAAAGAATAAACAGTGAAAATTCAAAAGTATAGAAAACCAGTGTGATTGAAAACTAAATGGGAGGTGAAGAAGTGAAGACCACAAAAGCATTTTTTTTTTGCAAGAGAGAGAGAGAGAGAGAGAGATAAAGAGAGAGAGATGAGAAGCATCAACTTGTGGTTGTATCACTTTACTTGTTCATTGATTGCTTCTCATATGTGCCTTGATTGGGGGGCTCAGGCTGAACCAGTGATCCCTTGCTCAAGCCAGTGACTTTGGGTTCAAGCCAGTGACCATGGATATCATCAATGCTGTATGAGCCAGGGCTCAAACCAGTAACCTTGGGGTTTCAAATCTGGGTTTTCAGTAGCCCAGGTCAATGCTCCACCACTGGTCAGGTCACAAAAACAAAGTTTTGAGAAGTTTTGTGTGAAGGGATCAGAGATGGAATATTAAACACAGTAACATTGAGGAAGAAGGTGTGTGTTTTAAAGAGAGTATTCCTTAGAACATACACATGTCAATGGCAGATGGGAATGTCATGGTCAAGAACAAAGGATCAGTAATGCCAGAGAGGAAGGGATGACTACAGAAAGAAAACCTTGGGGAAGGGGGATAGAAATAGGATCTGGAGCACCAGTGGAGGGTTGGCAGAGCATGTCTGATTTATAACATAAGAGAAGGCAAAGAAATAGTGTATAGATATAGCTATAGTCATTGATTTTGTGCTGAGAAGACAAAGGCTTTCCTATCTAAGAAAAAAAGGAGAAATCTACATGTGACAATCCAGAAGAGGTCCCATGCAGGGCCAAAACAAGCATTATCCCCTTGGTGTTGTGGGCTAAGTCTCCACTGGAGAGACAGTGAACTGAAACTGACACTCACACCATCTAATAAACTTTATGTCATTTTCTTTACAGAGAGTAGATTTAGTTATTGCCAGTAAATCCTTTTTTCATTGCCAGAAAATCTTCAAATAAAGAACTCCTCTAGGTGTTATTAAAAATAGATCCAGGGGTTTGAGGAACCTCACATCCTCACCAGAGTTACAGTCCTGGTGCCCATTGTGGAGAGAAAAGGAAGTCCACTTGCCTCAAGGAGCTCTATGACATGCTACATTTGAAATAACATTAAAATAATAAGAAAGAAAACAGCTTAAGACCTACTGTGTGCTAGCACTGTGTTGTATACTTAGCATATTTATCCTATTTTGCCTTCACGACAGAGCTCTAAAGTAATTTCCTTCTTGTCACATTTGAGGAAACTATGGCTTAGAGAGAGAGAAGTATATAGCTAGGACTTCCACTTAGACCAATATGATTCCAGAGGCAACAAAGTGTGTGTATGTGAGTGTGTACATGTACTTATGAACTGAGGAGCTTAACAAATGTTACCAGTTTTGAGACTTACAGAGCAGACCATTCACAAATTTTACAGTCTGATTTCTAGAGTTCAGACAAAATCAAGAAAGAAATAGATAGTTCGCAAATAAAGTATGGGCGAAAATAAGAGTAAGCAAAAGAAACAATATAATATAATATTAAAGAACTTAGAACTGGAAAAAAAGGAAAAAGTTTGATTTTATCCTAGTCCAAAAATAGATTGATTGCAGTAAGGAAATGGATAGATTAAGATATGTAAATATTGATGTAGTTGCTGATTTTTGGAATTAGAGAATTTCTAGCATTAGCGGTATCATAGAGCATTCCAACTAGACTTTTCATTTACAGGTGAGGTGGGGCCATAAGAGGGTCAATGGCTTTGCCCAAAGTTAAAGAGAGAGAGTTAATTTGCCAGAATTAACCTGATTTCTTGCCTTTTTAAAACTTCCCCACTCTATCACAAGGCATCTTGTAAGCACAGATAGAGAGCAGTGAAAGTGGATATTTAAACATAAGTAGCTGAAAGAATGAAAGAATATGGTTAAGATAGGGAGAAAAAGAAAGAGCAGAAGTACAAATTACATAGACTAAAACATATTCAAGCAAAGTGTATGGAATGTTTTAAGAGAACTTGGATCAGATTTAGATCAATGTAACAAAGAAGAGGGGCAGAACTGAAACATTTAGGGAAGAATGCTAAATAGCACGTGGTAGCCTAAGAAGGGATGAAGAACAAAAGCTTACACAGAAAAGGTACTGACATTATAATGCATCTGAGAGCCACAGTGCTGAATTCTAGATGTTTGAAAATGTTCTCATCAAACTTGGAAAAATCTTCAATGAGGTATGGAAAATGTCAAATGACTACAATATTGAAATAAGGGAGTGATGATGTTTTTTAAACGAATATGAGAAGAGAGAGGTTCTTAGTTCTTAGCCTTGTTAAATGTGGTTGTCAAGTTGCCTTTTCCCCCCAGTAATCCTGCTGCAAATGATCTCATGAATAGTTTATTGGATGACACATGCAGCACAGTGGTATACTGTAAATCAGAAGGAAATGACCATGATCTTGAAATTACAAAAGATGCTGCAGGAGGAAGGTAGGGAGAGTACTTTAGTTTAGATTAGATAGACCGTGTTTTTCTCTTCAGGACCATGCTGAGCTATGTGAAAACATTGCATTCAAATGAACCCGGGGTGCCCATGCTCAGTGGAGGTGGGAAAAGCTAAATGACAGGTGCAGTGAAGCAATGTGTCTTTATTATGTAGGTAAGCCTATGTTCCTCTTCATGAGGAGACATGCCAAATTTATACCAAGTTAAGACTCCAATTGGAGCCTTCTAAATGGAAATGAGTTAAATCAGCTTTGCTTGTCAGACGATATTGTCTGAGCAATAAAAGGAAGATGAGAGAGAATACATGACAAATGGTAGCAATAGAGATAGTATTCAAGATGAAAATTAGAAGAGAAATTGGTGAGAAATCTTTATAAAAATACTGTACTTTGTAAACCTTACAACCTTTATGATTCTCTGTAATGAAATATATTTTGTAGTTGTAATAAGGTGCAGTAAAACATTTAACTATTTGTTTGTGGCATGTATAATCTGAAAATTCAAAAGGTACAATTCACTTTATAATATGTAAAATATTTCTTTCTATAGTAAAATGTGCTAATTAAAAGTTCATTAAATGAGCCTGACCAGCTGGTGGCGCAGTGGATAGAGAGTCGGACTGGGATGCGGAAGACCTAAGTTTGAGACCCCGAGGTCGCTAGCTCCAGCGTGGTCTTGACCCAAGGTCACTGGCTTGAGCAAAGGGTCGCTCCGTCTACTGAAGGCCTGCAGTCAAGGCACATATGAGAAAGCAATCAATGAACAACTAAGGTGTCACAACGAAAAACTGACAATTGATGCTTCTCATCTCTCTCCGTTCCTGTCTGTCTGTCCCTATCTATCCCTCTCTCTGACTCTCTCTCTGTCCTTGTAAAAATAAATAAATAAATAAATAAAATAAACCATAAAAAATCATTTGTTTAAATAAAAAAAGGTTTTTTAAAAGGTCATTAAATGAGATTGATAAGCTTCAAGCTAGACATAGTCCATTCAAAGATTTAGTTTCTAAGCAAAGCAAATAAAAACAATGAAAATAAAAACATGAATATAGTATATATATTTTATGTCATGAGTTATGACATTATTGAACTGTTATTTTTATTTTGTTGCACTTTCTGCCATTCCAATAAAAATTTTTTAGAGAACCAATCCTAGTGTTTTCTTCTGTTAAAGAATAGTCTAATTAAAATTGTTGTTCCTACTACATTCTAAAAATATTAAAATTTTAATCATGCAATTGCATAGAGACTCATAATTTTAATATTCTAGTTCCTAGCTAACCATGTGTTATACTGTTTCTCTTATACTACTATTCTGGTTTAAACACACACACACACACACACACACACACACACACACACACACGATCTTTTGGGTTTCAATGATAAATCCTGGGATATTCCAAAAGGAATATTTTTAAAAAAATATTATCTGTAGTACCATATTCTAGAACACTTTATATTCTTTGCCTTTCATTTACTTTCCACAAGATAATAACATTGTGAGGGATATTCAGCATTGATTCCTACTCCCATGTATACTGTCTCCTGTTTTGTGGGTGCAGAATCTTATTAATTGAATTGTGCAGAATCATGTTAGTGTGGTTCTAGTTTCCACCAATGAGAGACATTTGATGAAATTTGGAAGTTGTAACAGAAGGTAGAAAATACTGTTCTTCTTCTAGTAGTGGTAAATAGATGTTTGGATTTCCACAAATGTGACTTTTTAAAAATCTTTTTATTGAGATCTAGCATGTATACTTTAAAGTTGTTGGTTAAATAAGTTTGTAAAATATGATTTTTATGTTTGCTCGCTTACAGTTAGCATTGGGGGCTGGGCAGTGCCAGGTGTATGTGGGTCTGTGAAATTGCCAATTACCTTCCTGCTTCGGAAGGGACATTATCTTGTTAAAGTTTGTGGGAGGAGAGGTTTTTGTTCCAGAAAGTTTTGAAAAAGAGAAGAAGGAGAAGAGGCAGAGAGAAAAGCAATGTTTGCAGAGAGAGCAGAGAGAATGCAGAGTGCTGAAGAAGAAATGAGTTTGTGCAAAGAGAAAGAAGGTGTGTAGATGAGGAACCAGAGCTGAGGGGCTTTTGCGAGCTCTGCTGAGACTGGTAGGGCCTTTGATTCTAGGAGAAATCAGAAAAGGTTGTCCTGGTTGTAGAACCAGAGAGTGTATCAGTGGCTTTGGGATCCCTGAGTGAAAAGGAAGTGTTTTCCCTGTGTGTGTTGCTCATCAGTCAGTTGGAGACTTGATAAAAGAAATGACCCACTATTTTTTGGCTCCACTGTTTCTTTGCCATCTGCCTGAATCTTTTTTTTAGAGACTTTTATTTTACTTATTTATTTTTTTACAGAGACAGAGAGAAAGAGAGAGGGATAAATAGGGACAGACAGGAACAGAGAGAGATGAGAAGCATCAATTGTCTGTTTTTCGTTGCGACACCTTAGTTGTTCATTGATTGCTTTCTCATATGTGCCTTGACTGTGGGCCTTCAGCAGACAGAGTAACCCATTGCTCGAGACAGTGACCTTGGACTCAAGCTGGTGAGCTTTTGCTCAAACCAGATGAGTCTGCGCTCAAGCTGGCAACCTCGGGGGTCTCAAACTTGGGTCTTCCACATCCCAGTCCGACGCTCTATCCACTGCACCACTACCTGGTCAAGCAACCATCTGCCTGAATCCAATGGGAACCTGCATGTGCATGGCCATGACGACCACGACCCTTGGCCGTACTAAAGTGTACTAATACTAAATTTGCATCTTGATGAATATTTGTATATCTGTCTATGGAACCAAATCCCTGATAAATACACACAGCATTTTTAGCACCCAAAAAAGTTTCTTTCATATCATATGCCAATCAATAGCTTGCAACCTCAGTGGAAACCACTCTTCTTCTGACTCTGAACACTTTAGATCAACTTGATTCATATAAATTGACCTACATAGTACATGCTCTTTTTATCAGCTTTATCTAGGAATAATTGACAAATAAAATTATTAAGATATTTAAAGTGAACAACATGATGATTTTATATATGTATATGTTGTGAAAGTATTCCTGTCCCCATCAATTTCATGAATACATGCATCAACTCACATACTTGTATATGTATATATTTGGTAAAAGCACTTAAGTTCTACTTTCTTAGAAAATTTCTATTATACAATACAGAAATTTCAACTATAGTCACTATGTTTTATATTAGCTCCTCATACCTTACTCATAACTGAAAGTGTGCTTTTTCAACAACTTCTCCCTATTTCTCCTGCCACTCCCTAGCCTCTGGCAACAATCATTCTACTGTCTGTTAATATGAATTCAACTTTTTATTTTGCTTAATGTCCTTCAGTTTCACCCAAATTGTTACAAGTGGCAGCATATTCTCCTTTCTTAAGGCTGAATAATATTTTACTGTATGTATATACCACATTTTCATTATCCATTTATCTGTTAATGGACACTTCGGTCGTTTCTGTACTTTGGCTATTATGAATAAACCTGCAATGGACATTAGAGTATGATATCTCTTCAAGGTAATAACTTTGTTTCCTTTGGACATATACATAGAAGTGAGATTTCTGGGTCAGATATACACTTTGCAAATATTTTCTTTCATCCTATAAGTTACTTTTGATTTTTTTGCTGCAAAGAGGCTTTCTGGTTTGATGTCATCCGCTTGTTTATTTCTGCTTTATTGTTTTTGTTGTCAAATCCAAAAATCCATCACCAAGATTCATGTCAGAGAGCTTATTCCCTTTTTGTTTTGTTTTCTTATTTTTCCCCTAGGAGATTTACAGTTTCAGGTCTTAAGGGGTCCAAATCTTTATCCCATTTTGAGTTTATTTTCATATATAGTGTAAGATTGGGGTCCAGTTTCAGTCTTTTCCATGTGGTTGTCCAGTTTTCTTAGCAACATTTATTAAAAAGACTATTCTTTCCCCATGTATGTTCATGGTTCCTTTGTCAAAAATTAATTGACCATATATGTATAGGTTTATTTCTGGCCTCTCAGTTCTGTTTCATTGATCTATGTGCCTATTTTTATGCCAATACCATATAAAGTGTAAGAAACTGCACTTTGAAATCAGACAGTGTGATGCCTCCAGCTTTGTTCTTTTTCAACATTGCTTTGACTATTCTGAATCTTTTGTGGTTCTATATGAATTTTAGAATTTAAAAATAAATTTCTGGCCCTGGCCAGTTGGCTCAGCAGTAGACCATGAGCCCCACATGTGTAAGTCCCAGGTTCAATTCCTGGTCAGGGCACACTGGAGAAGCAACCATCTGCTTCTCCACCTCTCTCCCTCCTCTCTCTCTGTCTCCTTTCTCTCTCTCTTTCCCACCCACAGCCATGGCTCAAATGGTTCCATGGTCTTACCTTAGGTACTAAAATAGCTCAGTTGCTGAGCAACGGAGCAGTAGCCCCAGATGAGCCGAGCTTCACCCCATAGAAGGTTTGCTGTGTGAATCCCATCTGGGGTGCATGCGAGAGTCTGTCTCTCACTTAATAAAATATTGTTTTTTCTATGAAAAATGCCATTGGAGTTTTAGTTAGATAGGCAATACATCTGTAGATTGTTTTAGATAGTATGTACATTTGAACAATATTAAAGCATATAGCCTCAGGGGATGCTCTAGCATCCATTTAAATAATACTCCTTTTTTCTTTCTTTTTTTTTTAGTGACATGGAGCTCCAAGGGAAGTGCTATTGGCTATCAGAGCTAGATGATTTGGGGACCTCTCCTTTGGGGCACAGTGGTAGAAGTGGAGAAGCTAGATTTGTGAACAAGCTCTCTCCAGGAAGATACTGTTGACTTGGTTTTATTGTGGAAGAGAGCCAGAGAAAAGAGAGAGGGGAAGTACCCACTGTTCTTTCAATCCCTAAAAGGATCTATCACAGTCATTACCTAGATGCATGCTAATTAGAAGCTGGACAGTCAGGCAACAGCTTGAATATGTTTAGTCAAAGCCCTTCCAAAGAAAGACTAAGAGATGGGTGTTTTTGCCTGCTTCCTCTGCATTGAGCCCTGGAGGGATAGTCACAGAGAATGCTTGTGCACCCATTAACAACTGCTTCTTTGTTTGCTGCAGTCCTATGGAGTCATGAATGCAAAGCTGACTGCCTTTCAGAAAGCTGTGTGATTTTGGGCACACTCCTTGAGTGGCAGCCTTAAATGTTGGGGTACCAGATATATGGTCCAAATCATTCATGTATATATTCATGTATAAGTCTTTGAATGAACATATTCTTTTATTTCTCTTAGGTAAATTCTGATTAGTGGAATGGCTGGTTCATAGATAGGTAATAAGCTGCCAAACTGTTTTCCAAAGTGGTTGTACCATTTTACATTTTTACCAGCAGTGTAGTTAGTATGCTTGGTATGGTAATCTTAATCTTAGGCACTCTAACAGTATGTAGTGGCATTTTATTGTCATGAGTTTTTATTTCTCTAATGAATAATGATGTTGGTCATTTTTTTAGACTTATTTGCCATTGGTATATCATCTTTATAAAAATGTTCAAAATTTTAAACTATATTTTTAAAAATTGATTGCTTACTTAATATTGAATTCTGAGAGGTCCTTTATTTTCTTTTATTTACTTTTAATTTTTGGCTTAATATACTTTTTTCTTTAATATTGAATATATTAGGATAACATTGGTCAACAAAACTATATAGGTTTCAGGTGTACAGCTCTACAACATAACATCTGTATATTTTATCATTTGTTTACCTCCCCAAGTCAAGTCTCCTCCCATCACCATTTATCCCCCTCTACCTCATTTTACTTCCCCCACCTCCCTATCCCTCTGGTAACCACCATACTGTTGTCTGTGTCTGTGAAGTTGTTTTGTTTAATTTGCTTAATCCCTTAACCTTTTTCACCCAGCCCTGCTATGCCCTGTTACAGTAATATAATGTTATAGTAATTAAATATACAGAAATATAGAAAAATATAGAAGATATATAGAAATAAGTTAGGATATAATGTTAAAAGTCACTAAGGCAAACGAATAAGGCTAAGCCCTCTGGGTGAAGGCTAATCTAGTGGGTACAGATATGATAGACAAGACTATGCGCTCTGTGCAGGGCCCCATAAGTGTGTGTGTGTGAGAAATTACACATAGATAAAAAGAATCCCCTGCAAGGAACTCCCTAAAAGTGACTTGATGTGACAATTCTGTAGGTTAACATAAAAAAGAGCTCCCTGTGAGGAACTCCCCAAAAGTGGCTTGATTTGATAATCCTATAAATTAACATCTGCTAGAAGGCCTATGACAGAAAGGGTACTTAAACCAAGGGGGCCCCTGCTGCTTTTAGTCATCCAGAGTCCAATGTTGAACGTGGACTGTTTCCACACGGCTCTTACCAAGAATAGCAAAGAGGATCACACTGATTGGGCTCCATTAAATTGTATCCAGGCATGCCATAGGATTTGTGAGTAATAAACTGTCTGTGCGATTCTTGCAACTAACTTGTGTGTTAGTCATGTCTTTCCTATGGTGGTGATTGGTCTTCATACCAGTAAGTAGAATCCTAATAGCCACCTCAGGATAGTCTTGAAGAGGCTGCCAGCCCTGCTGTTAAGCAGGAGTGCCCTGCACGAGGAAGTCGAATCGGAGATGCCTGATCTAGTTAGAGCTTGACCTCTACTGGGACAGCTTCTCTCTTCTGACAGCTGTAGCCCTACTCTCTATCTAAAGGTCTGTTTCTATTTTCTTTGTTAGTTTGTTTTATTCATTAAATTCCACATCTGAGTGAAATTATATGGTACTTGTTTTTCTCTGACTGGCTTATTCACTTAACATAATTCTCTCCAGGTCCATGCATGCTGTCACAAAGGGTAAGGTTTCTTTCTTTTTTAATGCTAAGTAGTATTCTGTTGTGAAAATGTACCACAACTTTTTTATCTTTTTATCTACTGATAGACACTTGGGCTGCTTTCAAATTTTGGTTCCTGTAAATAATACTGCAATAAACATAGAGGTGCATATATTCTTTCAAATTAGTGTTTTGGGTTTCTTCAGATAAATTCCCAGAAGTGGGATTGCTAGGTCAAAAGGCAGTTCCATTTTTAATTTTTTAAGATAACTTCATACTGCTTTCCCCAGTGGCTGCACCAATTTGCATTTCCACTGATAGTGCACAAGAGTTCCCTTTTCTCCACATTATTGCTAACATGTTTATAGATTTATTGGTAATAGCCATTCTGACAGATGTGAGGTGATTTCTTATTGTGGTTTTGCATTTCTCTGATGATTAGTGATGTTGAGCATCTTTGTATATGTCTATTAGCCATTTGTATGTCCTATTTGGAGAAGAGTCTATTCAAGTCCTTTGCCCAGTTTTAATTGGATTGTAATTTTTATTATTTTGTGTAGAGTTTTATAAATTATTTATAAATTTTAGATATTAACCTCTTATCAGATGTATCATTAATGAATATGTTCTCCCATTCAGTGGATTGTCTTTTCATTGTGTTGATAGTTTGGTTTACTGTGCAAAACTTTTTAGTTTGTTGTAGTCCCATTTGTATTTTTTCTTTTGTTACTCTTGCCTGAAGACTTTATATATCATAGCTTTATGTCCTTTATCAGATATGATTTTTAAGTATTTTCTCTTGGCTTTCATTTATCTTGATATTTTTATAACAATGTCTCTCAAAGAGTAGTTTTTAAGTTAAGAAAGTCCTATTCATCAATTTATTAATGGATCACATTTTTTATGTTATCTGTAACAAATCTTGGCTTAATCTAAGGTAACAAAAGTATTATCTTATGTTTTATTCTAAAGGTTTATAGTTTAATTTATTATATTTTGGTCCGTGACTCAAATATATATATATATATATCAAGTAATAGATCAAAGTTCAATTTTTTTGCACATGTATAATTGTTCCAAAAGCACCATCTTTTGAAATCACTATTTTTTCTCTAATAACTTTTCTTTGAAAGATTTTCCAAAATCAATTGTCTATACATGAGTGGGTCTATTTCCATGCTTTTTATTCTGTTCCATTCATCTATGTTTCTATCTTTAAATCAAATCACACTCTCTTGATTATTATAGCTCTAAAGTAAGTTTTGAAATTTGATATTATTTGACCTCAAATTTTCTTTCTTCATAAAACTTTTGTTATCCTAGGTCTTTTGTATTTCTATGTGATTTTAGAATTAGCTTGTCAATTTCTAAAACAAAGTATATTGGGATTCTGATATAGATGACTTTAAATCTACATGCCAATTTTAGAGAATTGCCATCTTATCAATGTTGGGTCTTCTGATCTATCAACATGGTATGTTACTTTATTTACTTTGATCTTCTTTTATTTCTCTTAGCACTGTGTTTTAGTTTTCAGTGTATAAGCCATATGTATATTTTATTTGATTTATCCCTAATTAGTTCATAATTTTTGATGCTACAACATTGTTGTCCAATTTCAGATTCTTTTTGTCTTCAAAAATCATCTCTTTTATTACAAACTATAAAATAGCTACATTTGACCCTGATTGGGTGGCTCAGTAGATAAAGCATCAACCTAGCATGCCAGAGGTCATTCCTGAGTAGCAATACCCAGATCTGTTTACACACTGGTGATAAGGAAAGTTTGTAAAAATATCTTGAAAAATAAATTAATATTATATTGCTATCTGATAAAAAAAAGAAAAAAAATTGCTAATCACTGCACCAACTAGCATTCTGATTCATTGTTTGTGTAAATTTAGGCAAAAAGAGTCTTAAATTATAACCTCTTCTTTAACATTGAAAAGAGTTTTAGGCCCTGGCCAGTTGGCTCAGTGGTAGAGCGTTGGCCTGGTGTGTGGAAGTCTTGGTTTAGTTCCCAGTCAGGGCACACCTTTCCCTCTCTCCTTTCTCTTTATCTCTCTCTTCCCCTCCTGTAGCTCCACTGGAGCAAAGTTGGCCCCGGGTGCTGAGGACGTCTCCATGGCCTCCACCTCAGGCACTAGAATGACTCCAGCTGCAAGGAAGCAAAACCCCAGATAGACAGAGCATTTCCCCCTGGTGTGCATGCTGGGTAGATCCCAGTCAGGCACATGCGGGAGTCTATCTGACTGCCCTGCTTCTCACTTCAGAAAAATACAAAAAAAAAAAGAAAAGAGTTTTAGATTGTTTTTAAGTATCAGTAGAGGAAAACCAACACTATCCAATCAAAATAATAAATAAATAATAAAATCCTATAGATTGCACTGATGTAGTCTTTAGTATGAAAAGGACTATTCCATTTAACTTGATGAGCTACTATGTCATTTTCTTCAAAGAACTAATGTTTTAGGAAAATAATAGAGGACAAATGGAAAACTTATGCCTATCTGAAATGCTAGGCTGATGCATGGAAAAAAGTCATTTCAAACTTTATATAATTATACCTACCTGCAATTAGAGTTGCTTTGTGAGGAGAAGTAAGCCAGGTGCAAATTAAATGCAACCAATGAGATGACTTCCAACTAGCACTTCTTAGTACGCATTGTATTGTTCTGAAGGCTAGGCAGATATACCTTTATTACACCACAGAATTTTGATCTTAGTCCAATACTTCTAAAAGTTTTAAAGTGAATTTCCTGCTACTTGAAACAGCTGGATTTTAAAGATGAAAAGAATTCTAATATAAGTTTTCTGATTACTTGTTATTCATTCATAGTATAAAATGAAAGATGGATTGAATAACAGTTGAGTTATAATGGTGATCCTATTTTTAAGGAAACTCTAGAAAATCTGAAAAAATCATTGAGAAGTAAGTAATATATATTTTGATGATAATATTATCTTCCTCATGTTATGTCTACCTACTGAGTCGCTAGAAATGCAAATGGAGGGGGTAAGAAACATAAACTTTTGCCTCATTTGTTCTTCCTATAAGAAGCAGTATGAAATTCATTAGTCCACAAGGGATAGGTCACCTTATTAAAACTAACTTAGAGCAAGATAAATTTTCAAAATTCTTACTAATCATATTTGCATATTCCTGGTTTTTAATATACAGTACATTATGACAGTCTTGAACTTACAGAATTAAAAGAAAATGTGTTGAGAAGTTAAATATTTTTTAAAAAAATGATATAAACATTTAGCATAGACTAAAGACAAAAACAAGGTTTTTGTTATTTTAAAATTATTTTTGTTTCCATGTGAATATTTTAGTAATAAAAGGGTATTTTGTTTATGATTTTGAACAGAGAACATATATAACATTGAACCAGGGATTAATTTAGCTCAGCTGGAATAATTATGGAGCTGTAACTGTTAACAAAATAACTCCAAGACAAAACAGACAAAACAGAACAGAAAGACCTTAACCTTTTTAGTTGAATAGCTGAAGTAAGTTTCTTCTCATAATTCTCATGGTAAGCATACAATAGACACAATTCTTGGTTGTATTTTGTTTTTCTTCACTTAGCCATTTATCTGCCCTTCTTGCAATGGCACCTGATTGTCTTCCAGAAAGACCTTTATGCCCTACTTGCAGCCCATGTAGGTGGTACTGTTGAGTTCTTCCTGGTCTCATGGTTGATAGAGATACAAGTTGTCCCAAGCAGAATGTAGAATTCCCCAAGCCACAATGATTAATTCAGGTTAGTCACTTGACTGGTGTCATGCCCTTCAAGCCCAGTCAACCTGGAGATACTTACTTCACTGACTCAGAGAAGAGTCGAGAGCTTTTTATCCTGGATATGCAGTTATGAAGATATAGTCAGGAACTGCTAAAATGCTCATAAAATTCATCAGGAAGTAGCTCTTGTGACAATGTAGCCCTCCCAGAACAAAACAAATTAGAAAGAACTTTTGTTTCATGACAAGGGACAGAGATCATAATTATCCTCTTATTAGAAATAACAACAACAACAACAATAAAACCCTGACAAATATGTGAAAATAGTGATTTTCAAGATACTAGACATCAGGCAATGAAGTTCAGTTATCCCTGAAATAAAGGAAACAAACCAAAAACTGTGCTGTACAGTCATCCTAATCGACCATCTTAAAAAAACTTCCAGGCAAACCTCAGAGAGTAAGGAACAAAAGGAGAAACTTGTAGGCTCCTGATTAAAGGATACCAAGAAAGTTTGAGTTTTGGCAGAAAGTACCAGAGAGGAGATCTATGGAGAAAATTCTAGAAAGTGTCAGAATCTCTCTTAATAATTCAACAGTATATATTGATCAGTACATACATGCAAGGAAAGTACTGAAAGCTGTGGAAAGAACTACCCAAAATTATTAAAGGATAAAGTAATCAATGCTTACTACGATTGGGAATAGACATACAAACAAGACTGCAAAACCTCACAATTCACAGAGCAGTTGACAGAATGAATAACCATTCTTCACTCATTAGAGGATAATAATACCTTGAAACTAAATATTACATTGGTCTTGCCTTACAAATCTTAAGAAACAAAACCTGAAAGATTCAAACATTGCCCAGCAACTTAACTGCATCCCAGAAAAACTCAAGAATATTTATATAAAAAACATTCTATACCCAACAAAATAAAATTTACAATTAAAAATTATTGAGCAGGCAAAAGAGTAGGAAAATACAATCCCTAACAAACAAAAATATGGAAACTGACTCTGAAATTATATGAATGGTAGAATTAACAGATAAAGACATTGAACGATTATAACTGTTTATCTCATCTTCAAAAGTTTAAGTAGAAACATGAAGGTATGAAAAAGACCCAATTCAAAATTCTAGAGATGACAATTACAATGTCTAAGATAAAAAATATACTGTGTGTGTTTAATAGACAGATAGAAATACACAGTTTAGATATTAAAGATGATGAGATGAATCAATTTAAAGACTTCTAAAATAGAAATTATCTAAAATAAAACCCAGAAAAAAATGTAGGAAAATGAAAAAGGCATCAGCGAGTTATGGATTCTATGAAAAAGTTTTAAAATGTAGCTAGTCAAAAAAATTGATGTATGTATCAAGATTACAGCACATGTGATTGACATACAAACATCAACTGTATTTCTGTATACTAGCAATGAACAATTGAAATTGAAAAACAATATAATATATAAATCTAATAAAAGTTGTGCTAGCCTATACAATGAAAACTAAAGGCAATATAAGGAGAACCTAAAGAAATGTAGATAAACCTGACAAGGCGGTGGCGCAGTGGATGGAACGTTGGGCTGGGATGCGGAAGACCCAGGTTCGAGACCCCGAGGTTGCCAGCTTGAGTGCGGGCCCATCTGGCTTTAGCAAAAGCTCTTCAGCTTGGACCCAGAGTTGCTGGCTCCAGCAAGGGGTTGCTCGGTCTGCTGAAGGCCCGCGGTCAAGGTACATGTGAGAAAGCTATCAATGAACAACTAAGGTGTTGTGACGGCAATGAAAAACTAATGATTGATGCTTCTCACCTCTCTCCATTCCTGTCTGTCTATCCCTATCTATCCCTCTCTCTCTGTCCCTGTAAAAAAAAAAAAAAAAGAAGAAATGTAGATAAAGTGTAATAATGGGTCTGAAGACTTAAGATGAAGATGTAAAACTGAAAGCAAAATATGAACAAACAAGAAAAACAAATAAAACTCATCCACACAACAGTATGTGGTTACCAGAGGGAAGAAGGGTGATGGGGTGTAAAGGGTAAATGGGGTCAAATATATGGTGATGAAAAAGATCTGACTTTGCATGTGGGCACACAATGCAATATACATATCGTGTATCATAAAATTGTACATTTTGAACCTATATTATTTTATTAACCAATGTTACCCCAATAAATTTAATTTGAAAAGGATTTTATTGTGAGATAGTCTTTCTAGCAATAAAATAAAAAAATATATACCATTCGTCACAAATTGATGTATAGATTCAAGGCAGATCAAGTCACATTCTCTGTAGCCTACTTTTTAAAAAATGACAAGCTGATTCTTCAATTTTTATTAAATTTCAAAGGACCTAGAATAAGCAACATAAGTTTGATAAAGAGAATGAAAGTTACAGAACTAGCATTACCTGATTTAGAGACTTTTTGTAAAGCTACAGTCAAAATGGAAATAAAGATAGACTGCTAGATGATTAGTAGAAAAAATAGAGAATTGGGAAAAACCCACACATAAATGAGCAAATAATTTTTAATAAAAATGCAATAAAGAAAGGATAATCTTTTCAAAAATGGTGTTGGAATATTTGGATATCCACTAGCCAAATACGAAACAAAACAAAAAAATCCTGGATCTGTATGTTGTACTACATATAAAAATTAATACATAATTGATAATATATCTAAATTTACTTAAATTTTTTAAAAATTCTTTTTATTTATTCATTTTTTAGAGAGGAGACACAGAGTGAGAGAGAGAGAGAAAGGGGGAGGAGCTGGAAGCATCAACTCCCATATGTGCCTTGACCAGACCAGTGCAGGGCTTTGAACTGGCGACCTCAGTGTTCCCAGGTCGATGCTTTATCCACTGTGCCACCACAGGTCAGGCTATATCTAAATTGAAAATAAAAATTTATAAAACTTCTGGAAGAAAACAGTACAAAATTGTGTTCAAGTCACAAAAATCATTACTCAGAATATAAAAAGTTAATAAATTGGATTTAAAATTAAAACATTTTACTCTTCAAAAGAAACCTGTAAATATAAAAAGACAAGCCCTTTCATAAGAAAATATTTCCAAAATGCGTATCTGACAAAGGACTTGTATCTAGAGTATGAACATAAATCTTTCAATTCAATAATAAAAAATTTTTAAAAAGGGTTAAAAATCTGATCAGACACACCACCAAAGAAGACTTACAGAGGTAAAATAAACCCATGAAAAGATACGCTATATCATTAATTATTAAGATAATGCAAATTAAAACCACAATAAATTGATGTTGTACATCCACTAGAATAGTAAAAGTAAAAGGAGATTGGCAATGATCAAAGAAATACATGTCTTTGTGAATAAATATTTTCAATTTTTCAGGTAGCTACTTGGAAGATGGGTAGCTGAGTCATATGTTAACTCTATTCTTAATTTTTTGAGGAAACTCCATGCTGTTTTCTATTGTGGCTCTGTATTTGGTTGCCAGGAGGATGGGGTGTGTGTGTAAGGGTAGTAAAGGCTAAAGGGAGTCAAAAATATGGTGATAGATGATGATCTGACTTTGGGTGGTGGGCACATAATACAATACGAAGATCATGTATCATAGAAATGTACAAGTGAAACCGATATAATCTTATCAGCCAATGTCACTCCAAAAAATTTAATAAAAAAAAGAAAAATCAATAAATTCCAAATTTTAATAAAAAGAGAGATTGACAATGCCAAACTTTGGAGAGAATGAGGAGAAATGAGATCCCTCATACACTGCTGGTAAGAATGTAAAAAGTTACATTCATTTTGTCAAATGTTTCTTTAAAAGTTCAATATATACTATTAATCTAGCTATTCTACCATGATCTAGCTATTCTACTCCTAATTATTTATCAAAATGAAAACATGTCAGTTAAATTTTTATATCAATATTTGTTTACTTGGTAGGAAGTACAGAGTTGCCGAATCAGGAAACAAATCAAGTATTTACTCAGAGAGCATCTTAGTGTCATTTCTCCATGTCTCAAAACTCCACAGATGACATATGAGGGCTCAATGTTCCTGTCCATGGAGAGGGATAACACCACAGGAGAGAAACTCCAAAATCATGAATCTCAGATTTCACATAAAGCAGCTGGCAAATAAACCCTCTCTTCCCCTCCAGACATAAGAAGTGAGAGCGAGCTTTGCTCTGGAATGTATAGAATGTAAGTGAATGCTTTCTGGAAGGGGGAGAAATGTCTCTAGATCTACTACCCTTTGAGATCAAAATAAATAACAGCTTTAGGGAGAGAGAGATAAGGAGCTGTCCTACTTTGGCCACATTCTGAGAAGCAGGATTCTTTGGAAAGACAATAACGTTGGGAAAAATAAAAGGCAGCAGGAAAGGAGGAAGACCAAATTTAAGATGGGTTGATTCCATAAAAGAATACCTAGGCAGATTCTACAGGAGCTGAGCTGTCCTCCATTGAGGACAGGACACTGTGGACATCATTCATTCATAGTTCTCCTCCAGGAGTCAGAGATGACTTAAGGACATGGAACACACAAAATTTTATATGTCTCTGGGTCTCTATTTTTAGGGTTGTGAATTTATTATCTTGTGATCCAAATACCAGTGCTCTATGTTTAGAAAGCCCTGACCATGCAGAAAAGTGAAAATATTCATGAGCATTGTTTCCTGATCATGGCCATCTAAAATTTGTACATGAATGCTTATAGCCCTGATCTGGACAAAATACAAATATTCATCAAAAATCAACAGACAAACAATTGTGATGTATCTGCACAACTAAATGCTAAATTTTTTTTTAGCAAGAAAGAGAAATGAACTATTGAAATATACAACTAGATCAATGAATATAAAATTTTTTACTGAATGAAAAATGCCAAACCAAAAAACAAAACAAAAATAAGAATATACTGATAATTCTATTTAAACAAAATTCTGGAAAATGAAAATTAATTTAAAGCAACATTGCCAACAAGCAGATCAGTGGTTGTATGGAAATAGTAGATGGACAGAGTGATTGAGATGAGTAGGAGAGAAAAGTTACAAGGAAAATTTTGACTGTATATATTCATTTTCTTTATTGTAGTGATGGTCTCGTGACCTTCTATCTACACACATCAAAACCTATCAAATTGTACACTTTAAATATATGCAGTTTATTTTATATCCATTTTACTAGGATATAGGTTTTTTAAATTTATTTAATTAATTGTGTTTACATAGATTCTAGGGTGACTCTGACTGCATCCCTCCTCCCCCATATTCCCCTTCATATCTCTCTTGCCCCCCTCCCTACAGCACCTTCCCCCTTCCCTTCAGGTTTATCCCATCATATCATCCCCTTTCCCTCTGTCCTCCTTTCTTCTGGTCCCTTTGATCCCAGCTCTGTCTCAATTCCTTCCCTCAGTTCTCAATGTTACTTGGATTTCTTAAATGAGTAAAGTCATATATTTTTCTTGTTCTGCCTGTCTTATTTCACTCAACATAATAGTTTCCAGGTCCCTTTTAAACCACTTGTCCTCTGATGGACACTTGGGGTGTTTCCAGCTCTTCGCTATAGTGAACAATGATGCCATAAACATGGGGGGTGCATTTCTTTCTTTCAGTCGGTGATATGGTGTCCTTGGGATATATTCCTATAAGTGGGATAGCTGGGTCAAAGGGCAGCTCCATTTCTAATTTTTTGAGGAATCTCCATACTGTTTCCCACAGTGGCTGCACCAGTCTGCATTCCCACCAGCAGTGCAAGAGGGTTCCCCTTTCTCCACATCTTCACCAGCACCTATAATGTGTTGTTTTGTTAATGAGTGCCATTCTGACTGGTGTGAAGTGGTATCTCATTGTGGTTTTAATTTGCATTTCTCTAATGATTAGTGATGTTGAGTATTTTTTCATATGCCTATTGGCCATCTGTATGTCCTCTTGGGAGAAATGTCTATTCATTTCTTTTGCCCATTTTTTGATTGGATTGTTTGTCTTCCTGGGGTTGAGTTTTACAAGTTCATTATAAATTTTAGTTATTAACCTTTTATCAGATGTGTTGTCGAATATGTTCTCCCATTGTGTGGTTTGTTTTTTTATTCTGTTCATATTGTCTTTAGCTGTGCAAAAGTTTTTTCGTTTGATATAGTCCCATTTGTTTATCCTGTCTTTTATTTCATTTGCCTGTGGAGATAAATCAGCAAATAATTGCTTCGATAGAATCGAAGAGTTTACTGCCTATGTTTTCTTCTAGAATGCTTATGGTTTCATGGCTTAGATTTAAGTCCTTATCCATTTTGAGTTTATTTTTGTGCATGGTGTAAGTTGGTGGTCCAGTTTCATTTTTTTGCAGGTAGCTGTCCAGTTTTCCCAACACCATTTGTTAAAGAGACTGTCTTTACTCCACTGTGTGCTCCTATCTCCTTTGTCAAATATCAATTGTCCAAAAAGATGTGGGTTCATTTCTGGGTTCTTTGTTCTGTTCCATTGATCTATATGCCTGTTCTTATGCCAGTTCCAAGCTGTTTTGAGTACAATGGCCTTGTAGTATAACTTGATATCAGGAAGTGTGATACCTCCCACTTTATTCTTCTTTTTCAAGATTGCTGAGGCTATTCGTGTTCTTTTTTGGTTACATATAAATTTTTGGAATATTTGTTCTATATCTTTGAAGTACGTGATTGGTATTTTAATTGGTATTGCATTGAATTTATAAACTGCTTTGGATAATATCGACATTTTAATGATGTTTATTCTTCCTAGCCATGAACACGGTATATACTTCTACTTTTTTGTGTCTTCTTGATTTCTTTTATCAATGTTTTATAATTTTCTGAGTAAAAGTCTTTAACTGCCTTTGTTAAATTTACTCCTAGGTACTTTATTTATTTTGTTGCAAAAGTGAAGGGGATTGTTTCATTAATTTCTCTTTCTGACATTTCATTGTTTGTGTATAGAAATGCTTCTGACTTCTGTGTGTTAATATTATATCCTGCCACCTTGCTGAATTCGTTTATTAGGTCCAGTAGTTTATGACTGAGCCTTTAGGGTTTTCTATATACAGTATCATATCATCTGCAAATAATGATAGTTTTACGTATTCTTTTACAATTTGGATGCCATTTATTTCTTCTTCTTGTCTGATTACTGTGGCTAGGACTTCCAGTACTATGTTGAATAAGAGTGGTGAAAGGGGATACCCCTGCCTTGTTCCTGAGTTTAGGGGAATTGCTTTTAATTTTTGTCCATTAATTATGATGTTGGCTGTAGGTTTGTCATAAATGGTCTTTATCATGTTGAGGTATGTTCCCTGTATTTCCACTTTGCTAAGAGTTGTGATCATAAATAGGTGCTGGATTTTATCAAATGCTTTTCTGCATCTATTGAGATTATCATGTGGTTTTTCTCCTTCCTTTTGTTTATGTGGTGAATCACATTAATTGATTTAAGAATGTTGTACCATCCTTGCCTCCCCAGAATAAATCCCACTTGATCATGATTTATAATTTTTTTCATGTATTGCTGGATCTGGTTTGCTAATATTTTGTTGAGGATTTTAGCATCTAAATTCATCAGGGATATTGGCCTGTAATTTTCTTTCTTTGTGTTATCTTTGCCTGGTTTAGGGATCAGAATTATGCTTGCCTCATAAAAGGAGTTTGGAAGTCTTCCTTCCTCTTGAATTTTTTTGATATAGCTTGAGAAGGAAAGGAGTTATTTCTTTGAATATTTGGTAGAATTCACCAGTGAATCCATCAGGCCGAGGGGTTTTGTTTTTTGGGAGCTTTTTGATAACTGTTTCAATCTCTTTTGTTGTAATTGGCCTGTTTAGGTTTTCTGATTCTTTCAGATTGATTTTTGGAAGATTGTATGTTTCAAGGAATATGTCCATTTCATCTAGGTTGTTTAATTTTTTGGCATAGAGTTCTTCATAGTATTTTCTTACAATATTTTGTATTTCTGTTGTGTCGGTTGTTATTTCTCCACTCTCATTTCTAATTTTATTTATTTGAGTCCTCTGTCTTCTCTTTTTGGTGAGTCTCGTTAAAGGTTCATCGATCTTGTTTACCCTTTCAAAGAACCAGCTCTTGGTTTCATAGATTCTCTGTATTGTTTCTTTAGCCTCTATATCATTTATTTCCACTCTGATCTTTATTATTTCCTTCCTTTTACTACTTCTGGGCCTTACTTGCTGTTCTTTTTCAAGTTCTTTTAGATGAAGGGTTAGGTTGTTTATTTGAGCTTTTTCAAGATTCTAAAGGAATGTCTGTAGTGCTATAAACTTTAGTCTCAGGACTGCTTTAGCTGTGTCCCATAAATTTTGAGTTGTGGTATGTTTATTATCAATCATTTCTAGGATTTTCTTTATTCATTCTTTGATTTCATTGTTAATCCATTTGTTATTTAATAACATGCTATTTAGTTTCCTTGTGTTTAAGTATTTTTCAGTTTTTCTGTTGTTGTTAATTTATAGTTTCATGCCACTGTGATCAGAGAAAATGCTTGATATAATTTCAATCTTCTCAAATTTTAGATTTAAAGCTGAGATTGCTTTTGTGTCCTAACATGGGATCTATCCTAGAGAATGTACCATAAGCACTTGAAAAGAATGTATATTTTGCTGCTTTAGGATGAAAGGTTTTAAAGATATTTATTAAATCCATTTGATCTAGTGTATCCTTTAAGTCTGTTGTTTCCTTGTTAATTTTCTTTCTTGAGGATCTATCTAGTGATGTAAGTGGTGTATTGAAATATTCTACTATTATAGTATTGCTGTTGATCTTGCCCTTTATATCCATCAAAGTCTGCTTTATATATTTGGGAGCTCCTATATTAGGTAAGTAGATATTTATGATGGTTATATCTTCATTTTCAATTGCTCCCTTTATGGTTATGGAGTGACCTTCTTTATCTCTTACTATATTGCCTTGGTTTTAAAGTACATTTTGTGTGATATAAGTATTGCTACCCCAGCTTCTTTTTTATTTCCATTTATATGAAATATATTTTTCCACACTTTTACCTTCAGTCTATGTGCATCTTTTGTTTTAAGGTGTGTCTCTTGTAGACAGCATATGTACGGGTCCTGTTTTTTTTTTATTTATGCAGCTACCCTATGTCTTTTGATTGGATCATTTAATCCATTTACATTTAAGGTTATTATTGATATGTAGCTGTTTATTGCCATTTTATATTTTAAAGGTGTATTTCTCTTTTGCTATATTCTTTTCCCACTTTGATCTGTTTACAACAGGCCCCTTAACATTTCCTGTAGCATTGGTTTTATTCTAATGAATTCCTTCAGTGTTTTCTTTGTCTGGAAGCTTTTTATTTCTCTTTCAATTTTAAATGATAGTATTGCTGGATAAAGTAGTCTTGGTTGTAGCCTCTTGTTCTGCATTACTTTGAATATTCCTTGTCATTCCCTTCTAGCCTCAAGTGTTTTTTTTTGAGAAGTCAGATGTTATCCTTATGGGGGCTCCTTTGTTGGTGATAGCCTTTTTTTCTTTAGCGGCTTATAATATTTTCTCTTTATCACTTAGCTTTGATATTTTAATTATGATGTGTCTTGGTGTAGGTTTCTTTGGGTTTCTCTTTAATGGAGATCTCTGTGCTTCTTAAACTTGTGAGACCCTTCCTTGCATCAATTTAGGGAAGTTTTCAGCTATGATTTGATTGAATAAAGTTTCTAGCCCTTTTTCTTTCTCTTCCTTTTCAGGAACGCCTATTATGCAGATGTTATTTCTCTTCATGTTGTCACAGAGCTCTCTTAGAGTTTCCTTAGACTTTTACAGTCTCTTCTCTTTTTTCTGCTCTGCTTCCATGCCTTTGTTCATCTTGTCTTCCAACTTGCTGATTCGATCCTCAGCTTCTTCCATCCTGCTTTAAATTTCTTCCATTGTGGTCTTCATTTCTGATACTGTATTTGTCATCTCTGACTGATTCTTTTTTAAGACTACCACCAAGTTAAGAAAACTAAGAAGAAAACAAACAAATCAAGACTTCAAAGGGGCTCTATTAGAAAAGCCAAATTCCTCAGTGGATTACAAACAACAGCTAAAGTCAACCCAAAAAGACCTAGAAATAACACAACTGAAAATTGGAGGCAGACAACACCAAGCCTAGACTCAACCAGCACTACAAAAACACACCCAAACACACAGACATAATGAGAAGACAGAAAAGTGCAATCCAAATGAAACTACAAGAGAATCCTCCAGGAAATGAACTGAACGATATGGAAATAACCAAACTTTCAGATGCAGAGTTTAAAATAATGATTGTTAAAATGCTTAGGGATCTTAGAACAACAATGGATGGTCATTATGAACACCTAAATAAAGAGATAGCAAGTATAAAAAATACATTGAACTATTAAAAAAGGATATAGCTGTTTTTGAAATATTAGTTCCTCTAGACTTTAAAAAATATATATTTATTTGAATTTCTGGTTTAGAGTTTTATGGAGAGAGAAAAGAACAAGAATAGCTCATCCAACTGTTAGGAAAATTAAAGGCCACAGTGGTCACATTCCTCAGGCTTACATTTAACCTGGGTCTGAAACTGGAGTAAGTGACTTCGGCCTGGGGACTGGTAGATCCTCGGATTGGAAAACTTTACAGGACCGACTGAGCTGTAATTTTTTATGAGAGTCTAATAAATTTGTACAGTGAAAATCAGGTAGAAAGTAGAAAATTCAGGTTCATTTATAATTCCATGATTTATTGTTGATGTTATATAAGTCATTTAATTTTCCTGTTGTAAAGGTATTTATCTTTTGTTAAGTAAAAATAAAAATTACTATTCATTTGTTTCAGAAATTTTGCAACCCATTTTATGTATTATATTTTAGCATTTATTCCTTAAGATGATGTTGTAAGCTATCAATATTCCCATTTATATATTCAAAGTGGGGATATCCAGCTTTGTGACTGCTCATTGTGTCTATTTCCTTAAACTATGAATGCGTGCTAGCAGATTTATTACCTCTTCCTTATGAGGGCCACTTTTGTCTATCCTGTCTCTCTGCTTCTGCTAACACCTCCTGTTGGCTACATCCAACTAGAAGCCACAGGACAAGGGAGCTCTGGCAGTGCTCACTCCTTGGATTTTTGCTATTTCCAATGTATACTCTTTCTTTCCTTCTTCCTCCTCTTCTTTTTTTATTTATTTATAACTCATTCATTTCCATAATTGTAACTCTTACCTTTAGAGAAAGGAGCCAAGTCACTTGGTCTTTTTTCCTGAAATTCTATAGTAAGATTAATCAGTGTTAGAATATAACTCAGGACTAAAATATTCCAAGGTATCAATAAAAGAGAACTAACTGTATATTTATTTATTTATTTATTTAATTAATAACATTTATTGAGTACTAAGCATATGTAATAGAAGGTAAGGATACAAAAATCTATGAGAAATAGGATTTAGAAAGGGAGAGAAATAAATCATTTTGGAAGAGTGAGAAAATATGTATGATAAGATGATTTATTGGGAGTTAAGGGAATACAGAAAAAGTTTTAAGCATTAAGTACCGGTAAATGCTTAACAGTTATTTCTGAGGGGGAAAACAAAATATGCCCTCACACAACTTGTAGTGACTCCCATAAAGTAAATACTTCCACTCTGGATGACTGCAGGTCAGCAAGGTGATGCCACTAAACACAGAGTTGGAAAGAGACATGCACAAGTGGCTCTCTCGCCCACATAAGCCAACTTCAGCTTAACACTACTTTTAAGTCAGACTCAGGATGCAATAAGAAGTGCTTCCTGAAAGAACCCACATTCTTTAATTCACAGATAAAATTGATAGATAGATAGGCAAGATCTAGATAAAGGGATGAATGAAACAGAGAAATTGATTGGGTAGCAGAAACAACATATATATTATATTGTAGATGACATGAAGTTTCTAAGCAGGATATGTTTGTATGTACTTAAATTTTTACATTTTACTGCAGCAAAACATGGGCACTGGGGAACAGTGACTAGCAGAAGAAGCCAGAGAGGAGGACTCAGTGCTAAAATGAGGATTGCACCCTGAAAGAGAAGCTTTGTGAGTTGAAACAGAATACAGCAACTCCAAATCCCATCATTTCTGTTGATTTAAGTTTAATAAACCTTGCTGAATATATATGATGGTCCAGGAACTGTATTTGGCACTGGCATATGTAGATAAATAGACATGGTAGTTTCCGCTCTTGACGAGATTCCAGTTGAATGGGAAGCTTGTTAAAACCTAGATGGGTTCCTGGAACTTTATATAACTGATTATGTCTTTGTGGACACTTCCATCTCATCTCCACTCTCTAGGTAACCTGTGTATTTTCTGTCTCCCCAAAGGTACACATTGTACTTATTCCTAGATCTAGATCTTCAGCCTTGACTACAATCTGAGTTCAAGTCTCACATCTTTATTTTCCTACACTATATTTCAGTTAGAATACTGCAGCCGTGACAAAATTAACATCTCACAAACAAAGCTCAGTTTTCACTAAGCCAAATCCTTTTGCAATTATCCCATTTTTATATTATTAGGTTCAAAATCAAGAAGATATTCTTTAAGTCATACCTCGTTATTCCCTAGCAGTAGGTAGATACCACTTTCTTGGAGTTCTTTCTTTGTATTGATCTCTTATTGTAACATTACATTTTACAACTATAGCACATTTAGTATATTTATTCTGATGATGATAAATAGTTGGGATATTTTCCACTTTATAGCTATTGAAAGTAAAACTGTTATGAATATTTTTTAAAACAAACTCTTGTATGGACATGTATTTTCATTCCTCTTGAGTAAACATCAAGTATTGGATTTACTGGGGTATAGTATATATCTAACTTTATAAGAAACTACCTAAGAGAGTTTGCCAAATTTGTAGTGTTTTTACAGTCCCACCAGCAATGTAGATGAATTACAATTGCTCCACATCCTTACTAACATTTTGTATTACTAGTTTTTTCAATTTAACTTATTCCAGTGAGTGTGAAGTGGTAGTTCATTGTGGTATAATATTAGTTTTCACTAAAAGAAAACATGTTTTTAATGAGTTTTCAGAATTCTCAGGCAGAGTTTTGATATCTATAACCTACAATTAATTTTATATCTTATAAGCCCTTACCGGGCTGATGTTACCAGTTAATTTGACACATTGTGATAACAGCGAGCAAAATTTTATGGTGTGAGGGGGTTTGGAAAGAGTGAGGATGGACACAGTGTTTTTTGCTTCACAGGATCGAGAAAGCCTGTGAAAATCTTTGTAGTATTGTGAGGTGTGTGTGTGTGTGTAATTTTTACTAGTGAGGGAGTCATCAAAATAAAAAAGTGATCTGTGATCTTTAAGAATGAATAGTTAAGTAGATAAATGATGCTTAAATATATTGTTACTAATTTTTCCTATATATTTAACATTAGATAAGTAATTTATTGATTAATATTTATAAGAATTCTTATAGATATAAGTATATTTGTTATGCATTTTATTCTCTTTTCTTCTTATCATTCTAACTCCCTGAAGAACTGAATAAAAACACTGACCCTGATCAAAAAATCATTTAATTTGCTCCAAAGCTTGAGCTTTGATTGGTTGCAGTGCTAGAACCTGAAGCCTTACTTTAAGTGGGGGTTCATCAACTTTTAGAGTTTACTATTCATGTTTGTCTAATACCATTAGAGTTGAAGATTTTAGGATTTTACTCTCCATAAAGAAATAAAAGATGCATTTAGTTTCTTAGTCCTACACCAAGAAAGCACTTCTCAATGGTTTATGTGTAATTTTCAGTTTAACCTTAGAAATTTTAAATTACTTAACTTGAACTACTTGCTTTAGGAGACAATTAAGAGAACTAATAACTGTTTGGGCCTATTTCATTTCTATACTTAAAGCATCCTAAGTCCTAAAGGCTAGATAAATTCTGATAAATTTTGCCATGGTTTACACTATCTTTGTCAAGTATGTGTTATTGATCCTCTTACTTTTCACATTTCCACTTCAAAAGTAGCGAACATTTATCTCTCTATGAGAGAGGAGCCCACATATATTTACAGTAAAATAAAATCATCTTAACTTCACAAAATTAGGTTTTAGTGTCCCTTCAGTTGCCTGTAAATTGATGGCAAAACCAGTACTTGAGCACAAAACAGGCCGTGACTGTCCTGATTTCGTTGTGATGAAGCAGCAAGAACCAAAATCTTGGCATCTACATCAGGTGCAGGTCTTAGGGATTGCCACCTAAACTTTGATATTTTTTCCTCTTGGGACTGGTTTGCTATAAGAAGCAATGGTTTTTACTCTTATTTTAAATAATGGGCATTGATCCCCATTTTCTTTTCTTAGTGACTGCCTTTCTGAAATTTCCTGCTTATAGTCACGTCAGCAGGCACACGCCAGAATAGTTTGCTTTAGGTCAGAGAGTAGAATTTGAAAGCTCTCACATTTGCGTAAGTGCATAACTTACCATGTCAGTTTTCCTTATGCATTACAAGGTTTATACTATTGCCTTTACTTTTTTCTCTTGTTTTCTCCTTGACTCTCAGCAGTCAAGTTTCTGGTCCATTAAAAGCATGTCATTACCAATTCTAAGTGTACGACCTCATTACTTAACCTTTTGGAGTTTATCATTATTTTTGTTTCTTTTTCCTCCTTGAAATCACACTTCAGGATCCAGAGATATTCCCCCCTATTCTTATTCTTTATTTTAGATCGATCTTTTGAAATTTATCTAAAGTTTATGCTTTTACTTATCTCAATTAACTTTTTTTTTTTCTGGGAAATTGTTTTCTTAAGATGGACACTGAGTGCCCTATATTTCCCTTTTCTTATTGAGGGAATTTGTGTTAGGATAGAACATGTAATTATAAAGTGTAGGTGTTAGGGATGCCTGGTGAGTCTGGTCATCAGCCATGAAAAGCCAGAAATCCAATCTCACCTGTATTCCCAAGTGATAAGATGTGGGCATGTTGAATCATGCAGAGACTTCACAAAAGACCAGTATATAAAATAAGAATGCAGCTTACTAATTTAAAATAAGAAATGTAACTATTAGAAATACCAGATATTTCCCTTAGCCAGACCTGCCAAACTCTAGACAAACTACTTGGATTAGTGAGGATATAATTATAACAAGAAGCATTGGTTAAATGGACTTGATGTGTAATAGCAACCATCTTTAATAGCTTCCTGTGCCTAGCTACATTGCAGAAATATTTCAGCTGAATCATGTCAGTGCCAATGCATGCATGGAAACATATCTTCTCTCTTGGTTACTATTTGTGTTATCATTACATATATTTGCTTCTGTGACAATGTTCTTTTGTGCTCTTGCAGCTACACAATCTTTATTTGTAATGACATGTTTTTAGCTCAGTTATATTAATAATGTTGATTGGGTTGTGGTCAATAGTTGTGGTCAATACAGACACAAAGAGTGTGTCTGTATATATGTGTTTGCTTTTTTCAGTTGGGTTATTTGGAAAAAGTTTCAGCTGTCCTTGTTTCCTCCATGTTCTTTCATAATCATCCTTTTGCTTACATATAGACTCATATTTTAAAAATGTATGTCATGCTATATCCAATCTATTATATTTAGCTATCTAGCACTAAAAATAATATCCAAACAATACATGTTCTTCCAGTTTTATTCCTAGATCTTCTACCACCTAGCAAATATATTTTTCTATCATAACCTAACATTTTCTGGTAGTACAGGTATACTCTGTACATTAGAGAAAATACTCAGCATACTTAAGGAAAAGTGTAGATTGAAACAGCAATCTAAAGTTATGGTATTTGTAAAGACTTATGAAATATATTTTTTTATAAATAAGACGGAGAAGACACTGTATTAGAAGCAGAGATGAACATGTCATTATATTTGTCTCCAGGTGTTCAAAGTATCATTAGAAAGACAGATATTTAGCTGTGTTTAGGAAAGACAGGGTTTTCTAAGAAAATAATATTTGAGATTTGTGAAAAGTGAGTAGATTTTTCCTGGTCAGGTTGAATGAGGATATTGCTCATGTGTTTGGAGAAGTTGAGTTTAGCTGTCAGTGGAATTCAGAGCAAGAAATGAGGTGACAAGGCTGGGGAGATCAATAGGTGACTTTAAAAGACCTTCTGTATGCTGCTGAGAAGTCTCAACTTCCTCCTATAGGCAAAGGGAAGCAATTGTATCTTTAGGCTACAGCTTGGGAGGGAGACGGAACTGGAGGCATGGATTTGGGAGAATTCATAAACCACTGAAGCAGGTAGATTAAGATGACAGCCAGTAGATTAAGAAGAGAAGTAGTTCAGGGAGAACAAGAATCCTTGCCTTGGTGTGATGCGTAAACTCTGTTTGGGAATGAATTGGAGACCTAAGGGTATCTCATGAGCTTTAGGAAATATCTATCTATGTATGCATAGCAAGTTTTCTGAAAATTCCTGGTAGTATCCTATTGAAAGGCAAGTGAGAACAACCAGTAAAGGGTCTCTTTATCACCACCCTCACTATCTCTGAGTCATGTCTGAACTACAGTTTTGCTTGCATCTGTAAGTCAAGTAGTATGATGACTTTGGTTGTAAAAATTGTTACCATACTTATTTACCTATCATAACCTCAGGCCTCTGACACTCATTTATTTTTACTATTTCTAAACTTTACCTTTTATTTTTGAGTTCCATGCCTTATGTGTGTCTTAATTGCTGTAGGCAAGTAATAAACTTTATTTTCTCATCAACTTTATTTCTTCCAACTCCTTTGCCTTTTTTCTTTTGACACTACTTTCAAAATGATCTGCACCCTTTATAGTTTCCACATGTCCATCTGTTGCTCTTTGCAACAGATTCCTTCTGGTTTCAGAGCACTCTTTCACCGTCCTTCTGTGTATCTTTATATATCCTTTGTCCTTTTCCATGGCTTCATCCAAATAACCATCCTATTTGCTTGATTCAGCTAGTAAATCCTTGTCTAACCCTCTTCTACTATCCTCTTTTCTTAAATAATTTAATGATTGCTGTCAGTCTCTTTTTAAATTTAAAGCTTAATTTAAAAGAACCTCTTCCTTAATTTATCGCATAGCACACCTTCAGCAACCTTAGATAGCATACCTGAGACAAGAACGGTCACATTTAAACATTTTTCCAGTTTGGGATGTTTGTCCTTTCTTGAAGGAAGGAATTATCCTTTCATATCCGTATGTCTTTCTCATATCTTTGGATTTTTTAAATCTGTTTATCTATAATGAATAGGATTAAATTACCCAAAGATTTGAAACCAATGTTTCTCAAATTTATCAGTGTGCACATTATCTTGTGGAGAAGACTCATAATTTTAGCTAATTCTTAAAGATCTCCAAGATAAAAATAAAGCAGCTTACTTAAGGATTTTAAGGCTCAAAATGTTGCCTTCAACTTATGCAAAGATTAAGTATGAATTGATTTTTATATAAACTTGAAATAAGTTGTGTATAATTGATATCACTACTTTTCTTCCTTAGATGTCTGGTTGGTGTCACTATATGACATTTCATTGACTTCCTGATCATATTCAGCAAGACTTTATATTTGTGGACTCTCATCCTACAATCTTAGCTATTGTGTAATTATTTTGAATGTAGCCCTCTTAAATTTGTGTTTTGAAAAAACTCTTTTTTTTTCAAAGAACAAAATCAGAAACAGAAAAACAGGAACTTCTGGCAGCACAGAAACAAAGTGTGTAATTTTCTAGCCATTCAGCTGCCACCTGCCCTGCCACCAGAGATTCAGTTTAATTATGCTCACTGATTGAGCCAGCCACAGAAAGAGACATGATATATGGGAAAGGGGAGGTTCTTTGAAGAGTTAAAGCAATCTTTCTCTAAAAACTGGTTCTGTTTTTGCTTTGGTGCAAGCTTTAGCTACTTCTTCCTGCCCACGATGTAAACCTAGATTCTACAGCAGTAGGTGACAGAGTGGAAGCTGAAGGTACTAACATTAATCATGAGGAAGTCTAATTTTTCCAGCCTTCAGTTCCACCAAGTGACTGGGTGATTTTCACTTTTCTCTTTCAGAATCCTAATGTGCTAAATGATATTTAGGCTTCACACTCTCCTCAAAGTATCCCAGTGTCATTCTAACAAATGACTGTGTCTTCTGTGAGATGTCAGGGTAGATCGTGGGCACATCTGGCTTATTTCCTTTTTTCAGCAAAGGGAGGGCTTGGTAAACTCCCACCTATCTCAGGTGGTATGTAGTCAGTGTTCTTGTTGCCTCTGTGGGATCAGAGCGTGAGTCTCCATTTCTGAATAAGTGTCAAAGGTTCCCATGATGATCAAATTATCTGACATTGATATAACTACTGTTTGTTATTTTGGTAGCTTTTCAATTTTTTTCCTTAGTATTTCAGTTTATATAAATATAATATCATGAAAGTGATGTTACATGTAATTATATTAAATGCATATTTGTCAGGTAATTGGTCATGACTTTTTAAGTACTTTTTACTTTGTATCTAAGTAAATTTAATCCATAAAAGTACCTATCAATGCAGGCATAGAGTAGGCCCTTTTTGGTGAAAACATAATATAGCCAACTTTACAACTTAGTTTAATATCCAAGTTTTGGGGGGGGCAAATTATGGTGTCATAATTTATAAAACAATGCTAGTTTTTAGAAAATTTTTCTTATTATTAGGCAAACTTGATTTATTAGCTAAATACCTTTTTTTTCTGAAACTCTCAAGTTTAAGCCTCAAATTGTTCTGGTCTAGAGACTTTAGTCATAATTTACTATTGTTTTTTGCTTCTGCCTCTTTTAACTTATGCTGGCATTAATAAATAAATCATTTTATTCCTCAAAGTATTTTGCACCTCTCCATTACACACTATTTTTCTATACTTTAGTTATATAAATATGACAAATACTTCTTATAAGACTACTTTAATAGTAAAATCAGAGAGGTAGGTTAGGCAGTGTTAGATAATGTGTTAGTTTCTTACTGCTGTGTAATAAATATCACATATTTAGTGGTTTTGCAATAATATTTCCTGACTCAGAGTTCTGCAGCACAGCCTGGCTGTCAGTACTCAGGGTCCCACAACACAAAAATCAATGTATCAGATAAGATGAGTTTTTGCTTGAATGCTCTGGGGGAAAAATTTTCCAAACACATTTTTGTTGTTGGCAGAATTTAGAGTCGTGAGGTTATAATGTGTAAAGCCGGTGGCCAAGGCCACCATCACAGCCACCTGGCCAATACAGGTTCACATTTAATTTGGATAGTCTGTAATAAAACAACGAAGCCAAAAGCTGGTGGGCCATTATTTTTAATCCTAGCTTGAACCGGGCGGGCAAGTAAAAACACATACTGGGCTCCAAAACCCACTCATTCAGTGCTCACAAAGCTACTGACTTATCTGAGTTTCCTAGAATCAAAGGTTTCTAGCTCTCCAGGCTTATTCACCTCTGTTCCCCATCTCTTTCTCTCTGCACTAACTCTGCACAAACTGGCTTCTTCCTCAGCACTCCACCATCTTTGCTGCTTCTCCTCTCCTTCACGTGGCCTTTCTCTGCTCTCCTCCTAATGCTAAACTAATCTCAGGAACCGAGAGAGAGCAAGCTCCTGGTCTGCCCCACTTTATAGTGTAGAAATCCAAACCTTTAATCCAATCTACAAACAAGGAAGTCTCTGATACAAAGTCACTTATCATAGGCATAATGGGAGGATTCCTCATGAGAGTGCACCACCCCACATCATCATCCAGTCAGTCAAAGGTGTGGGGAAAAGCTTACTCTTAAAACTAAGCCTTAGGCTATACCAACCCAGCCTGCCCACAGCCTGTCTCCCAACACACATTAATATCAACGGACTTGCACGTGAGCAGCACCATCTTTAGCAAAGTGAGCATAATATATTTTATCTGCCCAACATAATGTGAGGCCCCTATTTTCTTGCTTGCTGTAAGCTGGGGCCACTCTAAGCTCCACATTTCTTTCCACAAGGTCACTTCCAACATCTCGCTAGCAAAGATGCACTGAATTCTTCATGGCTTCTCTTTGATCTTTGGATCCATATATAAAGGGCTGTGTGATTAGGTCAAACCACCCCAATAATTTTTCTTTGTTAAAGTCAACTGATTTGGATCCTTAATTATATCTGCAAAAATTCCTTCATAGCAGTACTTACATTAGAGTTTGACTGTATAACTGAGAGAAGTTGTGCGTACATCAGAGACTTAGATGGGAAGGGGGAGCTCTTAGAATTTTGCCTGCCACAAATAGCTAACTTATCAGCCACTACTGATTCCCTTCTCCCACATCATACCCAGTATAGAAGTTGGAAAACTACATACTCTGATTTTTAGCCTCCCTTTCAGGTAAGGTGACTATTTGATCTGGCCAAGGAAGCATTAAGAAAAAATTCATGGAAGGCTACTGAGAAGCTTTTGCTTTTCTTATAAAATAATAAGAATAGTCCTAATGTTTTTTTTCCCTCTTACTGTATGGAATATAGGTATGATGCTTAATGATGCATGGGCCATCTGGTGACCATGAGGTAACAAACGTTTATACTAAGCCAGGTGGGTATGAGCATATGTACATTTCTCTTGGGGACAATTGATGATATTCTTATTTGGTAACACAATGCTGAGGTGAATAGGGAAAGAATATTAAAAGTCCTTGAACTACTGCTCCAAGCTTAGATCTTTATACTTACAGACTTCTTGTTAATTTCAGAAGACAATGAAATGTGTTTAGTGACAAAACTACTATAATTTGTGTTCCAACATTTCTAACTGTTATAAAGCAAAAGGGTGAGTTAATATTTATGAGTAGTTACTACATACTAACCGTGGAGCTATATGCTTTGAATGTTAGTTCACTAATCTTCACAGCAACTCTATTAAAAAGAAATTGATATCATTCTTATCTAAAATTCTCCTCTCACAGAAATAGCAAGTGCTGGAGTAGGTTTCAAAGACAAATCTGTCTGACTCATTTTATTAAATCATGCTGCTTCTCTGAACGGTTTAATCTTCTTCCTGTGGGCACCTTCTTAATTTCATTATAATAATTTTGGTATTTTGTATGCTCATATGTGTTAAACAAAATAAGTATTTAGAAACCCTATGCTATGGATAGAATTGTGTCTCCCCAAAATTCACGTGTTGAAATTCTAAGCCCCAATGTGATAGTATTTGAAGATGAGCCCTTTGGGAGATGCTTAGGTTTAAATGAGGTCATGAGGGTAGGGTTCTCATGATGGGATAAGTAAGTGTCCTTATAAGCACATCAGAGAGTTCTCTCTCTCTGCCTCTCTTTATCTGACAGGTGAGGACATGATAAAAAGGTGACTGTCCAGCCTGACCAGGCGGTGGTGCAGTGGATGGAGTATCGGACTGGGATGCGGAAGACCCAGGTTCGAGACCCCGAGGTCGCCAGCTTGAGCGCGGGCCCATCTGGCTTGAGCAAAAGCTCGTCAACTTGGACCAAGGTCGCTGGCTCCAGCAAGGGTTGCTCGGTCTGTTGAAAAGGCCCACGGTTAAAGGCACATGAGAGAAAGCAATCAATGAACAACTATGGTGTCGTAAGGGCAACAAAAAACTAATGATTGATGCTTCTCACCTCTCTCCGTTCCTGTCTGTCTGTCCCTATCTATCCCTCTTTCTGACTCTCTCTCTGTCCCTGGGAAAAAAATAAAATAAATAAAAAGGTGACTGTCTGAAGCCAGGATTAGAGCTCTCATCAGAACCCAACCATTGTGGCACACTCTCTTCACACTTCTTACCTTCAGAACTATAAGAAAATTATTTTCTGCTGTTTAAGCCACCCAGTACATGGCATTTTGTTATAGTGGCCCTAGTAGACTAATACAGGTGATACCTGTCATGTCCCTCTTCTTCTGAACCAACATCCCTAAAGCCCAACATAAAAATTGGATGTGGCAGATGTTGACTGTACTCTTTAATCCTTGCAAAATTCTAGGTCTTTCTATATTTACCTCAAAGCCAGATAAATGTAAATCTTTCACTGTGTGCAGAAGAAATTGCTGAAGGCAGGAAATCATATTTAGGTACATGCCTTTATATCTTTCCTGAACATTTATATTTTTTTTTGAAACTGTTCTCTCATGTTATTCCCTTGGATAGGTCTCTACCCACTGTGGGAATTTCAAAATGGTGTAATTTACTTCTGTAAACTGCTGTCATCTGCCCCTCAGACCATGCTATTATTTATGTTTATTCTAAAAAGATATCCCTAGGGTTGTGAGATTTTAATTTGAATCTTGTACTTACTATAGCTGCTGCCCACCCATGAGATATATCCTTAGAATGTATTCAAAGCAATAGGTAGCATTATCACTACCTAGAGCCATGAATTCCAACATTCTGCATTATCTTTTAGTCTGATAAAGCTATACTAAACCACAAGTGAGTCTCAAGAACACTTTTATCTCTATTACATGATGGCCCAGAATAAAAGCAGAAAAATTCTTTCTCCTTTCCCTGACCATGCATATGGTTTCCCCCTTTGTTTCCAAACTAAAATCAAAGTGGGGGGAATGGTGAAAAATATAAGGGGAACTTCATATCACATAGATTAAAGTGCCCCACTTACATCTTCTAATGCCACCCTGGTCTCAGAAGGCTTTATCATCAGAAGGTACTCTTAGCCTATTCTTCTCAACCCCCTCTACTCCATCTTAAATGAGAATGCATAGGGAGAACTCTGTAGAGAAAAATGAAAAAAGGTTCCCCAAAGACTGGTTTCATTCAAGTTCAAGATATAAATCCACTTGCTTAAAGCTGCATGGCCACCCAATTTAGCCTCATCTCATTAGAACTACTCTTTGTTCATCTCTTGAAGAGGAGTTTAGTTGTGGAAGTGAGGAGTCAAGAAAATTTTAAGTTCCCAATTCTGTAATGATTTCCAAAATCATTAGCCATCTTACCCTTTATTCTAACAAAACTTTATCTGGGGTTTCATTTATATAAATCTAATATATTCAGAGAGGTCTAAATAAGTCCAGGAGTAGGAAGTATCCTAGATATAGAAATACTGTTGAAAGCCACTGGCTTAGAGATTAGAAGTCGTGACCAATATTTTCTGATCCAGGCCTATATTCCTAACACTCCTAACAATGGGCCATGGGAATGCAGAGAAGACTGGGCCTATGCTTTGGAGGGTCCAGATTGTTTTTTGTTTTATTCACTTTGCTATATTTGACATGTACCATATGTAGGGAGAGGCTAAGCCCTGTTGAGCTGGTGGGCAAAGCCTTTCCCATCTGTGTAGAGTTTCTTCAATCAAGAGTTTCACTGGAATTCAGACAACACTCTGATCTGCTTCAGTCATTGGCAGAGGGAAAAATGTGGATGTGAGATACTCTAATTAGGCACCAGTTTCTCCCCAGACTCTACCTTACTGCACACTATAAGGAAAACCAAACTCACGGCATTCTTTTAGAAACAGAATTTCAGAATACCTGACTGTGAGTTTCTTAAATTTACAAGGCTTTCATTGTGCTCAGAGCAGAAGATGGAAAGACCAGTGTTTTCTGCTCAGTCCACTCTCAGGTTTCTTTTAAAATCTCTGAAGATCTGTTGAATTTTTTGCCACCCATCCTGTTTCTGCACATGAGTGATTGGGGGCAGAGGCTGACCCTGCTGTTGTATAAAAGTAATCGACAATAGTAAACTTGGGCCTTTGTGTTTCCCAGGTGTAGAAAGTCATTTATTTCACACTATAACATAAATTATCCACCTTCAGCAGGTTCTGAAATTGTCTTTCCCAACTCCAGTTAAAGTTCATGGAGTTTGATGTGTGGATTTAGTATGGGATTAATTCCAGAGCCATGACCTTATGCCTTCCTACACATGGGTATTCCCTGCATAGCATTTTCTTTCAAGATTGTTTTAATCTGATTAAAACATAGATATTTCTGCAGAAATATTGGTTATAGAAGCAGCTCTCAAGAGCATCTCTCACTTATCACTAAGCCCCTATTTACAAAGCCATATTGATGTGAACTGTTTGTGCTTTGCCCTTCTGATTATTATTTATTTAACTTAGATTTTCATGCCACTTCATATTTAACCAGTCAGATGTTAAAATATAAATGAAAGTAGCTATGTGAAAATGTGCAAAAAATAAATATACAGGCTCACATTTAGAATTGTGAGTTAGAAGAAAAATATATAGACTGGAGGTAATATTTATACCAAGTTGATTGACCAATTGCTAAAACAGCCCACTGAAATTGACCTGAATATCTTTTGTATCACCATGCAAAAAACACATTGTTATTGCATAAATTAAGATATACTAACCATATAAAGAACACCGCATTGGGGATTGAACTCTTGAAACAAAATCCTATCCCATGATGGCCTCTTTGTAGAACATAGCGTGGTTTTGACCACTGGCAGCTAAATTTTTCAATTTGGGCCTTCCCTCATCAGCTATCCACTCTAATCTAATGCTTATGTCTGGTTGCATAATTGATGTGTTGGTTATTTATTTGCTCATTCTGCTTTTGTGGGCACACTGAAAAGAAGGAACTGTTTAGACCCAAGATCTATAATCATAAACATGTTTGTCTCACATAGACTCTAAAAATTTAAATGTCTGGATATATGCCAGGCAGACAAAGCAAAACAAAAAAATAGAATCTTGGAGGTTACCTAGGAGATATTTATTTCTATTTGAACAACTTTAACATTAATGGGAATATTATAGCCCTTAAAACAGAAAATAAATCTAGTAAACCAGAATTCCAATTTATATATGGACAATCTAATTTTATGTACTAAAGACATTAATAAATTTAGTTTAAATTTCTATGAAATTCTCTCTGTCAGTGACAGAGAGCAGAAAATCAGTAATAGGAAAAAAAGCATGATTTCAAAGAAGTATCCAAAATAGAGAGAAATGCTTATGTTTTAAGGACTTAGGCACCTATAAGGAGAGATCTGAAGAACCCTCATGGTCATTAAGGTCATCATGATCATAATGACCCAGGATGGAAAGAAAGAGTTGAAATAAGACTTAGTCTAGATATAAGGAGGGGTGAGAGGTATCAAAATGAAAAGCTATGAGGTAATTACATACATACCTTAGTAGAGTAATTGCTAGGCAATCAAAGGACCATAGGGGCTGCATGTGTGTAGTGAGGCAGCGTAGCATTGAGCTTATAAGTAAAATATATCTCTGGATCCTATCTCTGTGCCTTTTACTTACCAAAAATCCTTTAGCAAATAGCTTAGTCCATGAAATCATCAGTTTCTTTACCTGTAAAGTAGAGGAGGTAATACCTTAGCTCATAGGTCTAGTTGAAAATTAAGTCTTAATACACATAAAGTACTTGACAAAGTATCAAGTCCATACAAATGTTCTATATTTGTGTATTAGTATTTATTTATAATTATTATTGTAATTTAGTCCCACCTCAAACTTTGGAATCAAATCCTATAACAAAGTATGGCAGGAGTCTGATATGTGAGCCTCTATCAATAGCCTCAATTTTATCATCAGTCTTACTGTAGATTCTGTTTGAATTATTTTGCTTATTCATGCATATTTTCATTCAATGGATATATATTGACTTTCTTCCCTTGAGAGACTTGTGTTCTAGTAGGGAATATTATAATAAAGAAGAAATATATCAACAAACAAGGTAAAGGGGGAAGGATAAGTACTATGAAGAAAACAAGGTTGCTAGGGTGGGAAGACTATTCTAGATAATTTGGTCAGGGAAGGCCTTTCTCAGCAGATGGCATTTAAACAGAGATCTGAATGGGGAAGTGGAGATATCATGGGAAGATATTTAGAAAAATATTACAGGTAGAGGAAATAGTAGAAATAAAAGCAGGGAGGTAAGTAACACCTTGGAAAACAGATCACGAAGTCCTTGAAAGATATGAGAGGGAGTTTAGATGGTTTATATCCAACTGCCTAATTAACACTGCTACTTGATTACCTCAAAAACAATTCAAACTAAGCCTTTGACAGTATTTGAGGTGTGTGCATGTGAACACTGGAATGCCACTGTTGTTTTAATATGTGGCCTTCATTATCTTATTGCTTTCAATAAACTACTATATGAGGTGTTAACAAACTTAGGAGCATTACAAGTTTTCCAGAATCTCTGTTGATTTGCCCAAGAGCCCAATGCCTCAGCCTCTTTTCTTTGAACCATTGCAACCTGGCCTAGCCTTGATGTCTAAACTATCAGCCTCTTTCTCCTGGATCACAGGAGCTATCTACTCCTGCCTCTGTTGGTTCCTCAGGCACACTGATTATTTGGAGTTTTCACTCAAACTGCGGGCATGACCTGAGTTAACTCCTAGTGCCAAAAGGATCTCTGTTTTTAACGAGATACTTGCACTCTGTTTTAAACATTACTCTGTTCTCCCCAAAGATAGTTTATATATTCTGATCCCAAGGTTCCAATCCTAGAAAATTATTCTAAAGGAACACTCACATGCTCTAGTAAAGCAGTATAATGATGCACGCGCGCACGCACACACACACACACACACACACACATTATTCTGTGTGAATTTAGAGTTCACTTTGTATCAAGAGACCTTGTGACTCATCCTTTTGGAGTCCTTTTGACTGAGATTCAATACCCAGACTTGGTCCTTCCTAAGGTCCAGTAGTACTCTTTCTCATCAGAATTTCAGAATCCAACTTCAAGTTATTCACATTGAGCCTCCAGGTTTAGATTTATCCCTAAAATCTGAGAATCCTGTCTCTAAGCCAAGGACATTGTTCCTTCTCATTTAACACAAATTTACTTGCTATACGCTATGCACCAGATGCTGTTAGAAATGCAGGTTATAGCAGTTAGCAATTGAGCCACAGACCTGGTTGTACCTTTAGTGAACTAAGCAGGCAATTCTTCAAGATCAGGGAAGATCAGAGTGCTATGAGAGTGCAGAGTACTGTGTCCAGCCTGGACACTGTTGTGTCTATGCTGACAGCTATGGGAGGAGTATGATTCAGTCACATGTAAGGTATTGGATTCAGAGGGGACTGAAATTGAGGGAAGATTGTATAATTCTGTTTTTATGACTACATAAATCTCTTTCTATATTATTTGAAAAATTATTCTGCAGTGTTTTTTTATGGGGGTTAATGTGATAAAGATAAAACAACTTACAAAGTAACTGAGAGTCAACCTCTTATTTGTCTTCTCTAAAGTTAGCCTTAATATCTTAAGGGGCTTACAGTAGATTGCATTCTTGGCTTCAGTTGTTCACCTACATCCATGGCTTTAGCCATGTAACTTTGCTTTTTCTCTTACTGAAGGTAGAGTAAACCCCTCACTCTGACTTTGTGCTCAACTATATAACTTGCTTGGGCCAATGGGATGTTAGCAGATATGCAAACAAAAGCTTGAAATGGACTTTAAATGATTGAGCTTGCCTTCTTGCACATTTGCTATCACCATGAAAAGAACTTCCTCTGGGTAAATGCTGCCTATACAGACTGGACCCCAGAATGAAGATACACAAAGCTGACCTGATTCAACCTGCAATGAGGAAATAAGCCTAGACACAATGAAAACTTGAAGCAGAGATGACCCATTTGGCCAGAGCACATCAACAAACCCTTAGTGGACCCATGAATACCTAAATAAGAATAAATAAGTGCTGTTTTAAGCCACTGAATTTTGAATGGTATGTCACATAATGTCATGTTACTAAAAATTTGGCACGAGTGGGGGGTGGGGAATTGGCACCATTGATAGTCCTACATTTCAATGTTAGGATGCATGATTTATTCTTTTTTCTCTCTCAGGAACTACATTTGCTGATTTGTGTCCTGGTTTCCCAATATTTGTGGCTGAACCCATTCTCCCCCAGTTACAATAACTTCTTGATCTTTACTTTTTATGACTGTATTATGCCTGGACTTTAGCATGACCTAATGGACCCCATAGGTAATTGATTTACTCCTGTGTATTAATACTATTCCCATGTGCTTCCTATCACCTCTCCTCCCTATGGATTTAGATTTACTTTCAACTTCCATCTCTGTCTAATTATTTCCAGACGAAATAGTTTGACATCTTGCTCATAAGTTATGCATAAGAGGTTGTGCTAGACACTGGGAATATATAAGTGACTAAGACAGTCTTTACCCTCAAAGCATTTATAACCTAGATGTTGTGTGCCAAATTGTATTCTCCCTAATTCAGATGTTAAAGTCCTAACCTTCACTAACTTAGAATGAGACTGTATTTGGGGATAAGGTCTTTACAGAATTAATTTAGTTAAAATGAAGATATTATGGTGGGCCCTAATCCAATATCACTAGTATACTGATAAAGAAGAAATTAGGGTATAGAGATGTACAGAGAGGAAACTATATGAAAACACAGGGACAAGATGGCCATCTATAAGCCAAGGAGAAGAAATCAACCTGGCTGGCATATTGATCTCTGAATTTTATAATGATGGAAAAAATAATTATTTGTTGTTTAAATCACTCAGTCTGTGGCATTCTGTGATGGCAACTGCAGCCAGCCAGGGACATAAACTAGAATAGGTGCACTTTTCTTAAAGTCATATTCCAAACACTATGGAAACAAAGAAGAGGTATATAGAAGTTAGGGGAAAGGAGGAAGAAGACAAATCTTTAAAGAAATGGTAACATTTTGAATTTTGACTGATGTATAAAATGGGATTAAGTAGTAAAATGGAAAAAGAATATTTGAAGTAGTGTAAAAACCATATGCAAATATAGGAAGACATGCTAACTTATGGCATATTTAGATAATGACAAATTGCTGAAGTTAGAAATATGAGATTATCAAAAAATGGGTGCTCACCTCTGCCCCCAGTGCCGGCTGAAGCTTGCAGCCCTGGGTGTGGTGCAAAACCCCACCCATGGGAGTAGGGTGAAGGCCGAGGCCGGCTGAGATTTGTAGACCTGGGCACATGAACACAGCCAGTCCCATGGAGGCAGCCACAGCCTCAGTGGGCTGGCACCAGCAACGCCCATACCCGATGCCCGAGGCAGCGGCAGAGGAGATGGCAGGCCTGCAGACAGACCACACCTAGGGAACACAGAGGCCACAACCATTGGACTCTAGTGGCCACACCCTTCTTATACACAGACAGAATGGGAAGGCAGAAAAATGCAACCCAAATGAATCAAGAGATATCCCCAGAAAAGGATTTGAATGAGTCAGATATAACCAAATTACCGAATGCAGAGTTTAAAATAATGATTGTTAAGATGCTCAAAGATCTTAGAACAATAAATGGTCTATACGAACACCTAAATAAGGAGATAGCAAGTATAAAAAAGGATATTAAATAATAAAAATGAATCAGTCAGAAATGACAAATACAAGATCAGAAATAAAGACCACAATGGAAGGAATTAAAAGTAGGATGGATGCATCTGAGAATTGAATCAGCGAGTTATAGGTCAAGATAAATAAAGATGTGGAAGCAGAACAACAGAAAGAAAAGAGACTCAAAATGTCTGAGGAAACTCTAAGAGAGCTCTGTGACAACATGAAGAGAAATAACATCTGCATCATAGGGGTTCCTGAAGAAGAAGAGAAAGAACAAGGGTTAGAGACTTTGTTTATTCAAATCATAGCTGAAAACTTTCCTAAATAAATGCAGGAAAAACTCACACAAGTTCAAGAAGCACAGAGAATTCCATTAAAGAGACACCCAAAGAAATCTACACCAAGACACATCATAATTAAAATACCAAAGCTAAGTGATAAAGAGAAAATATTAAAAGCTGCTAGAGTAAAAAGGCTATCACCTATAAAGGAGCTCCCATAAGGATGACATCCAACTTCTCAACAGAAACACTTGAGGCCAGAGATGGCAAGAAATATTCAAAGTAATGCAGAACAAGAGCCTACAACCAAGACTACTTTATTCAGCAAGGCTATCATTTAAAATTAAAGGAAAAATAAAAAGCTTCCCAAACAAAACAAACAAACAAACAAACCAAAAAAACTCAAAGAATTTACTAAAACGAAACCAATGCTGCAAGAAATGTTAAGGGGCCTGTTGTAAGCAGATCAAGGGGAAAAAGAATATAGCAAAAGAGGAATACAGCTTTAAAGAATAAAATCACAATAAACAACTACATATCAATAATAACCTTAAATGTAAATGGATTAAATGATCCAATCAAAAGACATAGGGTAGATGCATGGATAAGAAAACAGGACCCATACATATGCTGTCTACAAGAGACACACCTTAAATCAAAAGATGCACATAGACTGAAGGTAAAGGGGTGGAAAAAATATTTCACGCAAATGGAAATGAATAAAAAGCTGGGGTAGCAATAACTATATCTGACAAAATGGACTTTAAACCAAAGACTATAGTAAAAGATAAAGAAGGTTACTACATAATAAAGGGAGCAATCCAACAGGAAGATATAACTATTATAAATATCTACACTCCTAATATAAGAGCACCTAAATATATAAAGCAAACTTTGATGAATATAAAGGGTGAGGTCAACAGCAATACTACAAAAAATGACTACCACAAACACTTTATGCAAGTAGTTCATACATAAAGAGAGAATGCACTCTTTACCTTTGAACATATAAATTACACTGGGGAACAAAATTTTTGTTGCATCCACAAAAACACTTGTTCTTACCTCTTTCGAGTATGCTCATCTCAAATCTGACATTAGTTTTTCTCTGTAATCAGCAGTTTTTTGCAATTTAAGATTTTAGCTTTTATCTTATTGTAAAATTTTCAACATTTAGTTTAACATAATGAAGTAGAATGTCTTCTTGGGCATCATCTTTGTGAAAATATGATAATTTATATAATGCAGTAAATACACAAATACACTAAAAGATGATTGCATCATTTTGTCTACAATTTCAAAACAGAACATATTAAAATACTCATTTTAATCATAAAATTTGTGCAAAACTTATTTACTTTCTATTCAGGCAAAAATTTGCGTTTGTAGCTCGTGCATTTGTGTACTTGTTGAAAATGATCTTGTTTGATGCTCCAGCAGTAGTCTGCTCATCACTAACAGCTCCAAGATTTTTGGGAACTTATCAGGGTGACTGTTCAGAAAATGAATCTTAATGCTCATGTTACATCCATTGTCATGGAAAGCCAACAGCATCCTTTGAACCAGAAGTTCATAGTTTTCTGCTTTTATGTTGCCAAGGAAGTTCTTTGTAACTGCCACAAAAGACTGCCATGCTGCTTTCTCCTTCTTATTCATCTTCCTGGCAAATTCTTTGTCACATATGAGGGTTCGAATTTGAGGTCCAATAAATATACCTACTTTTATCTTCTCGAAAGACAAGGCAGGGAAAGCAGAAATAATATGTTGAAGTCATTCACTTCCTCTATTCAAAGCCTGAACAAACTGCTTCATGAAGCCAAGTTTGATGTGAAGTGAGGGAAAAATGATCCTGTCTCAATTAACTACAGGATTATTCACAATATTTTGCATCCCTACTTCCTGAGCTTCACGTTTCAACCACTCCTTCTGTGTCCACTGTTTCTCCTGAGTTTTGCTGTCCCACAAACACAGAAAGCAAGGATACTTTGTGAAACCTCTCTGTTGTCCAAGCAAAAATTCACCATTTTAAGATTCAAACAAATGATTCAGTTATGCTCCTCATACTTCAGAAAGTCGAGGACAATTTTTATGTCATTATCATCTTCTCGCCGATGAATTGAATAACCAATTAGAACCACTGCATAAACATTACCATTGTGTAGGAGAAGACATTTTAGCCTCTGTTTAGAGCTGTCAAGAAATAGCCACCATTCTGTTGGACTGTAAGTAGTAACACCTAGCTGACTGAGAAGACTACTGATATCATGACAGTAAGCAAAGTGTTTGTCTTCAGAATAAAAGTCCACAAAAATTTTTTCACCCTTCCCAAGTTGGAATACTTTAGCTGACTGGTGAAGTACATTCTTTTCTTGAAGCCTGGAGGCTAATAACTCAGCTGATTTCTTTGATAGGCCCAAATTTCTTACTAAGTCATTCAATTCAGGTTGGCTAAACTGCTGAGGGGTTAATGACTGCTTCGATGTTCACTTTCTTCATCCTTAGAAGAAATGAAACCATTGACAACTGGAACTAGGAGTCTCTCAGAGTGTGGGATAGGTCGTATTGCTGAAGGAATATTAGGATATGCGATCATATGTCATTTTTTCTTGCTGATGCCTTTGGTATGGATCAGACAGAAGTAGCAGTCACTGCTGTGGTCCTTAGGTTCATGCCAAACCATGGGAATACCAAAAGGCATTCCTTTGCATTTTCCTTTTGTCCAGTCACGAAGCATTTCCTCATAACTAAAACACACAATATGAGGAGCCCAAGTCTTGTCTTGATTGCCAAAGGAAACTTGAAAACAGGCAATATATGCACATGTCACAAATGATGAAATATTGTGCCTTTGACATTTAAGTGTGTAACAGCCACATACATATCAGAAGGTGTCAGGAGTACTCTTACATTTACACCTACTCAAAGAAGCCATAATTCAGTCTTAAAACAAAATAAGAGGGTGATTTTATCAGATAATAATTTTTTACATTTAAAAACAACTAAAATTATCTGATCAGGAGGTGGTGCAGTGGATAGATTGTCGGACTGGGATGCGGAAGACCCAGGTTCGAGACCCTGAACTTACCAGCTTGAGCACAGGCCCATCTGGCTTGAGCAAAATCTCGTCAGCTTGGACCCAAGGTCGCTGGCTCCAGCAAGGAGTGGCTCAGTCTGCTGAAGGCCCGCGGTCAAGGCACATGTGATAAAGCAATCAATGAACACAGTCTGCTGAAGGCCCGCGGTCAAGGCACATGTGAGAAAGCAATCAATGAACAATGTTACACACTTCAATGAACAACTAAGGTGTTGCGATGGCAACAAAAAACTAATGATTGATGCTTCTCACCTCTCTCTGCTCCTGTCTGGCTGTCCCTATCTCTCTCTCTCTCTGACTCTCTCTCTGTCCCTGTAAATAAATAAATAAATAAATAAATAAATAAATAAATAAATAAAAACAACTAAAATTATGTAAAAGTGATGTTTGTAAAACATTCATTGCCTTGTGTTTATGTTCAATCCAAGAGTCATTACCCTTTAGCTCCAATTTAAAAACCAATGCATGCCATTAACTATAACAAAAAGAAATTAAGATTGCATAATAACTAGACCATGTAACAAAAAACGGGTTTCATATTTGGATGCATATATATATAGAAACAGTTCTAAAACCTCATCAACAGACAATGAAAATAAATTGTTCCCCAGTGTTATCTACCATGCAAAATAACTTTTGTAACAAGAGAGTTATTTTTTCTATTTTTTAATTTTATTTAGAAAATTAAATTTAATGAGGTGATACTGATCAATAAGAGTACATAGGTTTCAGGTAAATACCTCTATAGTATTTGAATTGTTGATTGCATTATGTGCCCATTACCCAACATCAAATCATTTTCTGTCACCGCATATTTGTCCCTCTTTACTCCCTTCCTCCTCACCTCCCTCACCCCAAACCTCTCTCCCTGGTAACCACTTCACTTTTATCTAGGTCTATGAATCTGTTTTATATCCCACCTATGCGTAAACTCATATAGTTCTCACCTTTTTCTGATTTACTTGCTTCACTCAGTATAATGTTCTCAAGGTCCATCTATGTTGTAAATGTCACTGTGTCATCATTTATTTTGGCTGAGTAGTATTCCATCGCATATATGTATCATATGTTCTTTATCTAATCCTGTATTGGACACTTTGGTTGTTTTTATGCGCTAGCTACTGAGAATAATGCTGTGATAAACACGAGGGTGCATGTGTCTTTGCATAGCACTATTGTAGAGTATTTGGGGTAGATACCCTGTAGGGGAATTCCTGGGTAATATGGTAGTTCTATTTTTATTTTCATTTATTTGAGGAGCAACCATACTTTTTTCCATAATTGCTCTACCAGTTTACATTCCCAATAGCAGTGAATTAGGGTTCTTTTTTTCTCCACAACCTATCTAACACTTGTTATTACCTGTCTTGTTGATAATGGCCAGTCTAACAGGTGTGAGATGGTATCTCATTGTAGTTTTGATTTGCATTTCTCTAATACCTGGCAAGGATGAGCATCTTTTCATATATTTGTTGGCCATTTATTCTATTCTAATTGGTCCTCTGGGTGAGATTTTAAACACCTTGACAACTTGATTCCAATATCTAGCTGCCAAGCTTTGGTGATTATTTTAAAGCTCAAGGTATAATTTAGCATTAGTGACAATTAGAATGATATAAATATACAGAACATTATAAACTAACAAAGATTGACATTTCTGAATTTCTATCAGTGTACTCTTACCAGAGCATAATCATTACACCAAATGGTCTTTTGTTTTTTAGGCTATCTAACTAACCCCCAAAGTTAAAGCTCTGAAGTGGTTGCAGAGGTTGTCAAATTAGAGAAATTTGGGTAGTTTTAAACATCAAACCAGAGTAATTATTTTACCTTTTAAAAAGGCTGAGAATCCATGTATGTTTCAAGTTGGACAAATAAGGATGGGGAGAGGGGCTATAGAATAAGGAAGATGAGTGAATTTCTCTTATTGGGCTTCTCTCCAGAAAGAGTCATCTGGAGAGTTGGCAAATACAAAATCAAACAGCCATGTGCCAGATGTGCACAGCTGCTGTTGGGCCATCTGCTGCTTGTTTTTGTGCCATATGCCACTTTTACAATTGGTTGACTGGGGTATGAGAGGCAAAATTCACAGTGCAATTGTTTTTGCATTATTTTTGTAAATTGAATCAGAAAAAATCGAACTGACACCCAGCTAGGCTAGAGAGTGAGCCCAGCAGAGTTGATGCAGAGATGAATACTGCCAGGACTGCTTAGGGTCTTACTCTAAAGCTAGAAACAACCTTGGAATACACTGTGGCAAAACAAATGACAAAGTGGTGCTGTAATCCTGAATCTTTGGTGGCCTTGTTAGCTTTAGTCATCTCTGAGGCAATCTTTTACTTTTTCTTGTCTTAATTTTGTTCACTTTACTTTCCCGTTGTCTATGGGTTTATGGATAGCAATATTACTCCAAATAAAAACAGAGCCAATTACTTCCTTTTTATTAGAAATGAGCTATATTTGTAGCTTTATATTTCTGAATTGTTGGTTTATATGGCACAGTAAAACAAAAAATGATTGCTTTGCAATTTGAAATCTATAGGAAATATAATAATACCACTGACAGGGTATAAACAGAGGAAAAAAGGTAAAGAATTTTAGAGACAGTAATATGAAAAATGTGGGATTTTTTTTTGTCTACATTGTTCATTTAATGTGTTAACTCTATTTTAGGATTATTTTTCTCTAAATGTTTTAATAAGTGTTCTTGGTGACTTAAACTTTATGAAATGGTTAGTTTATAATGTTCAGTATATTTATATCAGTCTAAATTGCCATGAATGTTAAATTATATCTTGAGCTTTAAAATAATCACCAAAAGTTCTTATCAGATGTGTTAGCATTTAAAATTTGACTTGCAAGATATTCTGTGAGATCCAAATGAACTGGCTAAGAACAATTTCAGGCTCATAGACCATGATCCTAACTTAAGATGGTGAAGGAATTCTCTGTGAGTGACTAATTTTTCAGATTCCTCCCCAGAAAATTCAGTAGGCTGGAGTAATTTGTACCAAAGTTCCAATTCAGCTCTGGAGTATATGATTATCACTCACAGAATTTCGTTTAAGATCTCCTGACTATCTTCACTAACACAGAAAATTGAGAACAGATTACACATGAAGGTCAGCATCATCCATGGAGAATTGAGGGGAATAAAAAAGAACCTTATTGTGACTTCAATATATTCCAGAATCATGTAAGATGCTCTTCACATATTATCTCTATAATCCCCTCAGCATATCCATTAAAATTAGTTATCAGATTAAACCATAGGAAGTTGCCCTTTTTATAGGTTAAAAGCTGACAAATATCAGCAATTTTTATATGGGACATTCTAATTGTTATGCTATTTCACAGATCAAAACACTGAGGTCTAGAGAAGATAAATAACTTGCCCAGATTCGCAGCTAATAAGTGGCCAACCTGGGATTTAAACTCAGCCCTCACTTTTATATACTATATAAAGCATTGCTTTTATAAACTATGTAAACATAGTTTATCATTAGCTATTTTTATTTGCATGTAAATGATATCCTAAAACATTTTCAAATTATATTTTGATGGGTTAAATGTACCCCGACATACAATTTATCTTGCTAGAAAGCCCCTACTTTTTCTATTCTACTATTCTATATAATAACTTTTGAAAAGAACTGCAGAAATATGGCAACTGTAGCTCAAAATGCCCACAGTTAGCATATTAAGAAAGTAGAGTTAGTTTAATATACAAAGTGGTGACATGAATTCCAATTCTTTCAACTTATTTTGTTTTAGTCTTAAGCTTAAATTTTGCTTATGGTCCTTTATTAGAGATTTGATATGTGTGTGTGTGTGTGTGTGTGTGTGTGTGTGTGTGTGTGTGTGTGTGTGTGTGTGTATAATTCAGCTTTTGGAAACATGCAATTTTTTTCATATGCCAAAAGTCCTGTTTTCTTTTTCTATTCTTTTGGTAACACTTAAGATGTATCCCGTTAACAAAATTTTAAGTGCACCACACAGTATTATTCACTACTAGATCAATGTTGTATAGCAGATCTCTAGAACTTATTCATCCTATACAATTAAAACTTTCTTTTAAATTTTATTTTATTAATTTTAATGGGGTGACATTAATAAGTCAGGGTACATATGTTCAAAGAAAACATCTCCAGGTTATCTTTTCATTCAGTTATGTTGCATACCCATCACCCAAAGTCAAATTGTCCTCTGTCACCTTCTATCTGGTTTACTTTGTGAGTAAACCTCCCCGCTCCCCCCTCCATTCCTCTCCTCCCCTCTGCCTCCCCTTCTGGTAACCACCACACTCATGTCCATGTCTCTTAGTCTCTTTTTTTATGTCCTACCTATGTATGGAATCATGCAGTTCTTAGTTGTTTTTTATTTACTGATTTCACTCCCAATTGAAACTTTATACCTCTGAACAGTCACTCCCTAGTTTCTTACCAATTTGTGTGTGTGTGTGTGTGTGCATACATAGTTTGCTTTATTAGCAGATGTTGGGTGCAGTTTTACGGGATGGGAAAAGCAAACAGTTCTAAATAGCTAAAAATATGCTTATTTGGACTATACTTAGAGTGATTGAATATGTAAAAAAGGAAGTTTGACAGACTTTGGCACAACAGTACCAGCCTTCTGTGAAGAAATAAATCATATAGAAGCCAATAGTCAGGGACCATTTTTGACCCATTTATATAACACTGTGTTATCCAGGTATGCACCTGGAGGGAAAGGAAACACGGTGAAGCATCCAACTGATGAGATCACGATTGCCATTCAGGGATCACTGTGCTGCTAAGGGATGCAGGAGAAAGGATGCCTCTCAGAAGTCATGAGCAGTTCTTTTAGTAGCTCCTTCTCTGTCCCCTTGAAGTTCCATCATATGAGGTACATGCCCCTATTTATTTAGTACCAGGCACTTGGCATCTGAGTAGGTTATACACATAGAACTGTTTTTGGCATATAAAAGGTCCTTGACAAATAATTTTTGAATAAATAAATGGTCTCTAATATGCACAGCAATATTAGAAGGTAGATATTGCTATATACCTGTGTCACAGATTAGAGATCCACCTTCCCAAATCAATTGTTTTGCGTAAGCACTTGAGATACATTAGCTATATTTCTATGGTTCTTTGTCAAAAGTTAATATATAGCATATTAAAATGAAAAAAGGAGAGAATTTCTAGTGAGAAAAGTTGTATGATAAAGCACATATATCTCATTAGAAATATAATTTGAAAAGTTTTTAAGGTAATATGTTCATGCAAATAGAAATAACTACTAATAAACCACATTTATCTAGTTCATAAAAGTGTTTTACATAGTATCTGAAAGTGTGGGCTGGGTTTGAATTCCAGGATGGCTACTTTCATTGCCAACAGGTGAGCATGGCACAGAGAAGCACATCGAGGGATGATGACATCTTTTTAAGTTGATGACAAAAAAGAAGAGCCCTCGCATTCACAATTAGCCAATAAAAGCTGCCTATGAATATGCTCCAAACATAGTTGTGGCTCTCTGTTCTCACTTCTGCCCAATATTCAAGCAGACCACACTGTGTTTGGGGAAAGTCATAAATTTAGGGATCAGAACTTAATTTGAATCCTGATTTTTCACACAATAGTTGTTGGCAAATAACCTCTTATGTTTTCAGTATCAGAATCTGTAAAATGGGATCTATAATACACATCTCACAATGTGCTTTTGAGAATAAAATAAAATGTTATGTCAAGAGCATCTAGCAGAGAATTTGGCTCACAGTTAAATTCCCAGCAAATGTTAGTTTTGGTTTCTACTTTTTGAGCTTCCATTGTCTACACCAAGGATTCCCCCAATGCTCACTCATTTTATTATGATTTTGTCAGTATAGAAATGTTCAGGGTGGAGGTAGTTGAATAAGCTGATTTGCTTCTCTCTCACTTCCTTTCCTTTTCCCTTGAATGGCTCTACAAATGGGTTTACCTTGACAATTTCTTCAGAAGCCATGTCTAGCAGAAGAGGTATTGAGATGCTAGGCCCTTCTCACTGAAAAACACAATAGAAGCTAGAAAAAAACTGGCCATAAATAGATCCATGCATAGGTGGGGACAGAAGCAGATTGCTGTCTGGGTGAGTGAGAAGGTGGGCACAAAATGAGCTGTTTCTTCCCAACAAAAGTATGTTCTTTATGACAAAGTGTGCCTAGGCGGAGCTTATAGCTCCAGGGGAATATACAAGTAACCTTATCCTCCATTAAAATGTACTGGTAATATGATTTATATGAATATATATTTTCATTTGAAAAAATGCTGTGCTCTTTGTTTTTATATTTCTGGATGCTACATTTATTTTTTCCTCTTTGAAAACCCAATGACCATCTGCACTATTGAGAACTAGAGAAGTTATTATGACAGCTAAGTTTCAGATTCGGTTAAGACGACTGGTAAATTTCATGCATTGGCTTTTAAAAATTTAAGACAGATTCTAAACACCTATATAGCAGCTTTTAAAGCAAAATGTGTCACTCTTAAATTCTGGAAAATTCTCAAAAAAGAAAAGAACATAAAATCTGTTTGGCATGCTTCTTGAGAAAAAATTTCAGAACATAAAAAATAACTTAGGTTAAAACAGAATCTGATTTTTTTTTCTCCCATATTTGACTTCCTTCACTATGCTGCAGCCCCTAACACTAACACTACTGACCAACATATTATTTTTTCTGGAAAATTTCTTCTTCCCTAACGTGGTTTCCTTATCCTGGAATGACTGGTTTTTTGTTTTCTAATTCTTTATTTTTCTGTAATTTTTTTGTTCCTTTCTCTTCCTCCAAATTGTAGCTTTCTGTCTCTCAATTCTGTTTTCTTCTTTCTATGTTCTCTGTTCCTCAGTGAGCTCACAGTGAACCATGAATTCAATAGTTATTCCCAAATAGGTAATTTTCAAATACCACTGTTAAATAACAACCATGTTTTCAAGTTTTATTTCACATTTGCAAGTCTTTTATTGACAATACCCCAATAATTCCATTGGGACCACAATACAATCACTCCCATTTTTTGATACTGGAATTTAGAAATAAAACTAAAAATCTCAACTCCATACTTGACTCCTCCCCTTCTTACCCGATTTTAAGTAATTCAGTTATCAGATTTTGTCTATACATTGAATCTCTTTTTTCTTTTCATTGCAACAATCATGCTACTTTTCACCAGTTGTAACATACATACTTTTTTAAATGTTAAGGTTGACGAAACTGACACATGTCCTACAATTAATGGTGGACTAAGATTGTTATAATTTAATTGACTCTGTTTTCATCGTTGTACATAGAATAATGTTACAAGTGATGGTGTCTTAGATTTGATGTCTAACTTTATTAATTATCACTCTCTTAGATTTTGGCAATTGTTTTTTTCAAGCTGTGGTTATTTTTTCATTATCATCATAATATTCCTCTTAAAGTATAATTCTGATCACTCTCTTCATCAAGAATTTTTATTTATTCCCATTAGTATCATATCCATTTAAAATTCTGTGTCTTGGTATTCAAGGCCCTCTTACAATCTCATCTTCCACAGTTCTCCTAATAATTTCTCACTCTATATACAAATTAAAATAGTTGTAAAGTACACCCTGTAACTTATCTTTGTTCCTTTGCTGAAAGCAATGTTCTGCATCAAATGCTACATTCTTCCTTCCATCTGTTGATAACCTACCTGTGAATCAAGATATAGTTTAAATGTCACTAACTCTATGAAGCCTTATGTATATTCTCAGCCTCTATGGTCTCTCTCTCTCTCATGAAAGATAATATTATTATTCCCATTTAATAAAGAAGAAAGTTGCATTGATAATTTAATAAGAGAAGTGTCACTCAATGGCCAAGGTAGGTGACAAGGCAAGGATTTGAAGGTAGATTCTGTCTTAGTTGAAATAATACATTATATTTAGTTATACATGAAATATAAGGAATGAGCTGAGGAAAACGACAAGGAGAAGTCTAAGCTTCTGCTTTCTATGTTGTAGAAGTATAAGCCTAATAATAATTTTATTTTACCTTAATATCTTCTTATAATTAAATAACTGAAAATACTCTAGTTGCAACTGGATGCTTGATAATTTATTTATAGGAAAAACTTAGAGTGCTGGGATTTAATGTCTTCTTACATATCTGGACAGAGTACAATAGTTATCAATATAGTATAGGAAACTTTAGTATATTGTTTTCAATATAGTATAGGAAACAATATTTATCAATAGTTATCAATATAGTATAGGAAACTTTAGTATATTGTTTCCAATATAGTATAGGAAACAATATAGTATTGTTGCCAGCAATAGACTTTGCCAATCAAAACGGAAATAAATAAAATTAAATTAAAGAACATATTAAAAAGGTAAACACAGCCTGACCAGGTGGTGGCGCAGTGGATAGAGCGTCAGACTGGGATATGGAAGGCCCAGGTTTAAGACCTTGAGGTCTCCAGCTTGAGCGCGGGCCCATCTGGCTTGAGCAAAAGCTCATCAACTTGGACTCAAGGTCGCTGACTCCAGCAAGGGGTTGCTCAGTGTGCTGAAGGCCTGCGGTCGAGGCACATGTGAGAAAGCAATCAATGAACAACTAAGGTGTTGCGACAGCAACGATAAACTAATGATTGATGCTTCTCACCTCTCTCCATTCCTGTCTGTCTGTGCCTATCTCTCTCTCTCTCTCTGTCCCTGTAAAAAAAAAAAAAAAAAAAAGGTAAACAGAGTTCCATTTTTGTATAGGAATAAATAGGGCTTTTTAAACTGAAACTGATTCAGATAGTGAGTTTCCTTCCCATACCTCTGTATTAGTCAGAGAAACAGAATCAGTAAAATATATGTATATAAAGAAATTCATTGTGAAAGATTGGTTCATAGATTATGAAGGCTGAAAATTGTCATTTGCCCAATACAAGCTGCCAGCCTAGGAAAGTTGGGTGTCCTAAAAATTCAACACAATTCTGACACTAACCCTACGGATTAAGGGTTCACTTCCACAAGATTGCTCCAGTTTAGATGACATTCTCAACCATGGGGTCCCCTGGTTACTTTCAACTTCTGTCTGACTTGCCCAGAGATCAAAGATTATCATGATCCCTTCTTTAGGTTTGATAATTTGCTAGAGTGGCTCACAGAACCCAGGAAAACAGGTTAATTATTACTGCTTATTTATTGCAAAGGATGTTCTAAAGGCTACAGGTGAACAGTCAGATGGGGAGATAAAGTGAGGTTTGGATGGGTCCTGAATGTGGGAGCTCTATCTCTGTGGAGTTGGGGTATGCCAACCTCCTGGCACATGGACATGTTCACCAATTTAAAAGCTCTCCAAATTCTGTACTTTGGGTATTTTTTATGGAAACTTCATCATATAGGCATGATCAATTACTAACAAATTTTTACCCCCTCTCCGATATCCAGAGAATAAGATATAAAGCTGAAGGTTTTGAGGTTATAATCATGACTTAGTCTTTTTAGTGACCAGCCCCCATCTAGGAGCTAACCAGGGTCACACCATTAGAAGAAAAATGCTTTTATAACCTAGGAAATGCTAAGGGATTTAGAAACTTAGTCATAAAGATGGTGTTTTCTATTTCTTCTAGAATTTCTTAAAGCTTGGTTTTACATTTACAACTATTTTAGTTAGTTTTTATATCTGTTGTGAAGTAAAGATTAAGGTTCATACTGATATATATATTTGACAGAGACAGGGAGAGAGAGACAAAGAGAGGGACAGATAGGGACAGACAGGAAGGGAGAGAAATGAGGAGCATCAATTCTTTGTTGTGGCACCTGAGTTGTTCATTGATTGCTTTCTCTGATGTGCCTTGATGGGGGTGGGGGCTACAGCAGAGCAAATGACCCCTTGCTCAAGCCAGCAACCTTGGGCTTCAAGCCAGCAACCTTTGAGCTCAAGCTAACGACCATGGAGTCATGTTCATGATCCCACATCAAGGTAGTGACCCCAAGATCAAGCTGGTGAGCCCATGCTCAAGCTGGCAACCTCAAGATTTCAAACCTGAGTCCTCCATGTCTCAGTCTGACCCTCTATCCACTGGGCCACTCTCTGGTCAGGCTAAAGTTCATATTTCTATATGAGTATCCTATTTTCTATTACTGTTTGTTAAAAAGTATTGATTTTCCCATTCAATTACCTTGGCCCCTTTACTTAAAATTATTTGGTGTTATAGTAATAAAATTATTTCTCTATATTTATTATGTTCCAATGTTGTATATGTTTATTCTTGTATCATGTTGTCTTATTTACTTTACTTTCGTAATATGTTCTCAGTTTTGAATTAATGCTATAGCACATTAACATCTATTTGCATATAGCTTGCCATTCTCCACTACATCCCCTTCTTGATTACCAGAGTGAACTTATAACAAGACATTTTGGCTTTTATAGATTCTTTCTTTTCAATGTAAATTTTAGTATCAGCTTATCAATTTCCATAAGAAAGTTTTCTGCACTTTTGATTATTTTGAATATATAGACCAATATGGATAGAAATTCCATCTTACCAATATTATGCTTTCTGATCCATAAATATATCAACCCTTTCCATGTATTTGGATAGTTTCTTTCAGTAATATGTTGCAGTTTATAGTGTACAGATCTAGGAAGCATTTATTAAATTTATTTCAAGTTAGAATGTAACTAAAGTGGTAATAATTAAAATTTCAAGTTCTAATTTTTCATTGTTAATCTGTACAAATGTAATTAAGTTTTTAGTTTTTTTGTATTATATGAAATTGTTAATTTACTTATGCATTGTGATAGTTATTTTTTAGATTCCTTAGGATTTTTGATGTATATAATTATGTTGTTTTAGAGTAAAGACAGTTTTTATTTACATATTTGGCTCTCTTTTTGCTTTTGTTTATTTTCTTTTTTGCCTTACTGCACTGATTACAACCTCATTTGCAATGTGAAATAGAAGTGGTGTTAGAAAACATTCTCTCCTTGTTCTCAGTTTTAGGAAAAAATTATTTAATCTTTTATTAAAGATGATAACTGAAGGTATTATGGAGACACCATTTATTATTTTAAAGATGCTCATTTTTATTACTAATTTGTAAGTGTACATTGAATTCTGTTAAATACTCTTTTCTACAAATATTGAGGTAATTATGTGTCTTTTCTTCTTGGTTAATACACTGAATTACATTGATTGTTTTCAAATCTTGAACCAACCTTTTATTTCTGGTGGGAAAAAGAAAAAATAGTTGGTCATGGTATAAATAACCTCTTAAGATATTGGATTTGATTTGTTAATATTTTTCTGAAGGTATTTATGTCTATATTCATAAGTGATTCTTGTAATATCTGTGTCTTATTTTGGTATCAAGGCAATATTAACCTTATAGAATAAGTTGGAGAGTGTTTCTATATTTTCTAATTCCTAAAGTAGTTTATGCAGTTTTTAAAATTATTTCTTCCTTTAGCAATGGATAGGAATCACTATTGAACCATATGGGCCTGATATTTTAATTTTTGTAGCTATAAAATGCTTTAATGGTTATAGGACTACTTATATTTTTTTATTTTTTCTTGAATTGCTTTTTATTAAACTTTTTTTTAAATTTCTTTTTATTTTATTCATTTTAGAGAGGAGACACAGAGTGTGTGTGTGAGAGAGAGAGAGAGGGAGAGAGAGAGAAAGAGAGAAAGATGGGAGGAGCTGGAAGCATCAACTCCCATATGTGCCTTGACCTGACCAGTGCAGGGTTTTGAACTGGCGACCTCAGTGTTCCCAAGTCAACACTTTTATCCACTGCACCACCACAGGTCAGGCTTGAATTGCTTTTTAAAAATATTTTTGCCTTTAAAGTAATTTGTCTACTTAAACTTTGCCAAATTTAGTGGTATAGATATAGTCCAAATATTTATTTGTTATTATTTTATTACCCAATTTAGACAATTTTGTTCTAGAGTCTTTGTTTCTCTCTTGATGTCTCTCAGTACATCTAGTTGATCAATTTTATAGTTTTTTAAAAAAGTGTTTGGTTTACTGATTTTTCCTTTTATTCATTTTTTTCAAGTTAACTGAATATAAAATTCCAAATATGGAAAATACAATATGATGTGACAGAATTGCATTAGCAAAAGTAGATTTTAGTTAATTTCTCAGAAAATTATAAAGTTAAAAGATAAAAACTAAGTAGAACTATAAAACTAAATAAATTATATCTTATTTAGTAAAAATAATTATCAAAATCATCAAACAGCATATATCTTCTTTTAAAGTGCTCAACAGTACATAAAAATGACTATGTATTATATGCATCATAAACTAAATAAAATTTTAAAAGTAAAAAAATTAAAGATAGCATTCTTGTTTAGTGAACAATGAAACTAGAAAATGTAAATCCTGTCATGTGAAAATTAATAACTCACTTAAAAAACTCTTATACTTGAAGAAACTTTTAACCAAAAATTCAGAAAAATATAAAATAGTAATTTTTATATTACTACCTAGCAGAAACAATTGTATTTAACTAAAATAGTACTCCGAGAAAGTACATATACTTTGCCTGACCAAGTGGTGGCACAGTGGATAGAGCTTCATCCTAGGATGCTGAGGACCCAGGTTCAAAACCCGAGGTCACAGACTTGTGCATGGGCTCACCAGCTTAAGCATGACGTTGCTGGCTTGAGTGTGTGATCATAAACATGACCCCTATGTTCACTGACTTGAGCCCAGAGGTCGCTGACTCTGCTAGAGCCCCCTGGTCAAGGCACATATGAGAAAGCAATCAATGAACAACTAAGATGCCACAATGAAGAACTGATGCTTCTCATATCTGTCCTTTTGTCTCACTAAAAAAAAAGAAAAGAAAAGACATACACTTTGAGTGTTTTGCTTAATCCCCTAACTTTTGTCACCTAGTCTCAATGTCCTTCCCCTCTGACAGATGTCAGTGATTAAATGTATAAAAAAATAATAAGCATAAATATAAATTAAATATCTGACTCAAGAAGTTATGAAAACATGAAAAAACTGGTTAAATGAAAGCAGGAAAGGGTAGAAGATTAAAAATCAGAAAATAAATGCCATAGCTAAACAATGACCCCAGGAGTTGTTTTAGTAAAAACAGTATTAGTCACATTAATAAGAACACAATAAAAAAGATAACATATTAGCTTACCCAATCAATAAAGTAATCAGGCCTTTAGGGTAACTAAAAGTCAAAAAAGGCTATAAGTGAAAGAGACTTTTGAAAATATAAATGGAAAAATATGATATAACGTATAAGTATTAATTTTAATTTAATTTATAAACATGGAGATTCTTAATATACAAATTACCACAGTAGAAGGAGAACAAGTTATTGAAGAACAGCATGGAAAAATATACCAGGCAATATGTATAACATGTGAATTTTATTGGGTCATTAAATAAAGGTAATTTTTAATGCTACAAACTTTTCCTTAGACTCATAGAAAGAGTTGTGATTGGAAGTTCAGTCGCAAAGGGAATTTGTCTTCTACCATCTTCTGAAATCTGTTTATGCCTCCTGTTTTATTAATCTCTGTCCATGGAGCTATCCCATGACTTTTATGGTCACTCTGAAATAATAAAATATTGCCTTAACTTAGCAATTAGAATGTCAGCTCTTAAGAAGAATCAATACTTTGATCTTCTCATATTTCTGTCTCCTCCAGGAAGGGCTTATTGTTGATTCAAACAGGTAGGCAATGATGAAAGGAGAGCAGGTCCTTCTCTTGTAGCTAGTTCTAGCCCAGGCCACTAACTCTCTGCAAGTTCTTCTGAGGGCTCTGTCTTACCATTCACTCACTTTGGTAGTTGCTCTCTCACCTTAAGTCTTAACTGAGATTTCTACATTGGGACATAAAAGTAATTCAATAAAATTCACTAGATGAGTGATTCTAGTGAGAGAAATCATGTAATTATTTGTAAAGATAATAAAAATACATTTGGTAAAATTCAATAATGATATAATTTTTTAAATAAAGATTGGATAAATGATTCCTTAACTTGATAAAACATATCAGTCTGAATTCCAAAAAGAGTGAAATAATTAAGGTGCCCATTAATGTTGCTAGCCGGTGTCTACCCTTCACCACTATTATTTAACATAGTCTGGAAGTATCCGTCTCAACAATTAAAAGAAAGAAATAATAAGAGATATAAGATTGGAAAGCAAAATGTAAATTTTTTTTCAAATAGTAATATAATATTATACATGAAAAATTTAAAGAAACAAATTAAATTAATTTTCAACTAGTAAGAAAGTCAGTAATGTTGATGAGAGGTGGTTTTTATAAAAATAGTAACCAAATTGAATAATCTTTTTATGTAATTATACAAAAACCAATTTGAAAATATAATTGAGGGAAAAGATTCAATAACATAAAAATGTTTGCTATTTAGTAACACAAAAATTATGAAAGATATATACAAAAAAGCTCTAATATTTTAGTCAGATACCAAAGTATAACTGAGAAAAGGCATTTTCTTTTTTCCTTTTTATAAATTTATTGACTGCTTTTAGAGAGAGAGAGGAAGGGGAAAGAAGAGAAACACATCAATTTGTTGTTCCACTTATTAATGAATTCATTGGTTAATTCTTATATGTGCCCTGATTAGGGATCAAACCCACAACCGTGGCATATCAGGATAATGCTCTAACCAATTGAGCTACCTGGGCAGAGCAATAAAAGGCATTTTCTATTCTGGAATGGGAATTTGTACTATCACAAGAGAACTATTTTCTAACCTAATCTGAAATTTTAATTCAATCTCAAAAAAGTAACCATTAAGTTTATTTTTAGAAATGAATACTCTGATTCTAAACTTTATGTGAAAAAAGAAAAATAATAATTAATTATGTTACAAATATTGGAACATTATAAATATTACCAAATTGAAACAGTTGGCAACACTGATTAAATAAGCAAATAAATGAATAGGTCTAAAAAGGGAGTTCAGAAAGGGATACAATTGATTAATAAATGAATTTAGCATATGATGAAAATGATATTTTATTCTATTAGTGAACAGATGAATTATTCAGCAAATAAGCGAAACGAGACAAATAAATAAGTAACTAAAACAAATTTAGAGACTTAAATATAGAATGAAGCATAAATATATTAGAAGAAATCGTGAAAGGTTTTTTAAAAATATTCTTGGAAAGACAGTTGTCCTAGAGATAATATAATAAAACACAAGCTATAAAAGACAGGATGTATTTATTTACATAAAAATAAATGTGAAAAGGTAAAATGGAAAAAATAAATACAATTGACAAAGAATGAATTTTTTTATATATAAATATACATACATATATAGTTTTCCCAAAAATAAATTTTAAAAAAAACCAATAACCCAGTAAATGTGAGACAAAACCATAAATGAATAGTTTATAGAAGGAAAATATAATTTACTTTTAAATATATACAAGAGTCTAACCCTGGCCAGGTAGCTCAGTTTGTTACAGCATCCTCCCCATGTGACAAGGTTGTGGGTTTGATCCCCAGTCAGGGCACATGCAAGTATCAACCAATAAATACATGGATAGGTGAAACAATAAGTTGGCTTCTCTCTCTCTCTGAAAAAATTAAATTAAAGTTTAAAATATTTCTAAACTTTACTCACAATAAATAGGAGCAAACTGGAACTATAAGGAGAAAATTTTCTGGTATAAGACTGCTAGAGATGTTTTAAAAAGTTGATACATTGTTGAGGAGGACAAAGGGAAACAAGTATTCATAGGTATTGGTAGAATGTAATTGGTACAATGCTATGGAGGACAATTTTTAATTATCTATCAAAATAAGAAAAATACAAATATGTTTTCACCACCACTATTGCTTCTAGAAATTCATCCTCACACAGATGCAAAATAACCTATGCATAAGAATATTTACTTAGTGATATTTATAACTTCAAAAGGGTGGAAGTAAGCTAATTTTCCAATTATAAGGCATTATTTATTTCAATTATGGTATACTCATGCAGCGGGATGAGGAAAGTTTTACATCCATTCATACAGAATGATCTCTAGGATAAATTACTATTATATAATCATGTAATATTATTATGACATAATGGCGACCAATTGAACAATACACATAATGCCACATTATTCATGGAGAATGGAAGACTACATTTCCCTGTATGCCCTTTTTTATAGTTTGAATTTGATATTATTTTTAGTTTTTTAGCATGTAATTAATTTTATCTATTCAGAAATATTTAACTTAAATATGTTAAAAATAAAGAACCCTGATGATGATGTTGATGATAGCTACCATAAATTGAATGCTTCAGTTAGGGGTTTTCATACCTTATCTCCAGTGCTCACAATGACTATTTAAGACCCATTATAAAGATAAGGAAACTGAGGCTTGGAGAGGTTAATTAATGTCTCCAATATTACAGAGTTAGTAACCCACTTACCACCTGGAAATCAAGTGGATCTAACTTCAACACCAATGATAACCAAGGCTTGGCCATATTCAACTAAACATCACGTTTAACTAAGTTTAAATAGATGTTAACCATTACTCTACCTCATTAAGTACATAGCACAATCTTTTCTTTTTAAATGCCAAGTTTGATATAAATTAGCTAACTTTATTACTATAGTTTGTAATTTTATGTAATTTTTAATATAAATTAGCTAACTTTATTACTATAGTTTGTAATTTCTCGTTCTCATGAAAGATCCAATTGAGATTGCACAAAGGTTTCTAACAGTAGTGTTGTGTGAACAGTTCAGCATTCCAACAACAAACTAGATAAACATTTTGCCTATCACTAATTAAAAAGCTGGCTCTAAGTACAACAACCTGGAGTCAGTTTGCATTCACATTTCTATTAAAGGCTAATGAATACACAGCTAAACTAATTTAGTCAAATTGTTTCTTTATTGTGTTCAAAGTTAAAACTAACAATCCAGCGTTAGCCCTGAATCTTTTAAATTATTTTTTCCTCCCCTACTGAGTAAAAGTCTAATTAAAAGCTTTTAGTCTTTCACATTATGCAGGCTGCTAAGTGATATTGTTTAGTCTGCAGGGATTCAATTATGGCTTAGCTTTAAAATATACATTTCTATAAGAATTTTTTAAACCCACTTTGCCTAAAAGGGATTTGTGCTCTAAAATTTAATTTGATAACAAGATTATCAAATTTTGATACAAAGAAAAAATTGTCTTTTGTGTGAGATTGTATTTCTATTTGTATTTGGTGTACAATTTTAACCCAGCTTTAAGACTTATTGACTGCTTTACGTTTTAAGTCAGGTGCAATGAAGATTTAAAAGTATCCAAAAGCACTATGTAGTAAGTGTGACTTTTATTCTGCATATTCACAAACAGGACACGCTATGTAATTTTCAGGACCTAGTACAAAATAATAACATGGAATTCCTTGTTCAAAAACCAAGAATTTTAATATGGCAACAACAGAGCATGAAACGGAAGGACGAGGACTTTCTGACCATGGGTCCCGGTGCAACTTCCCAGGTTGCATGCCCATGAAGCCAGTACTGCTCCCAACTGTAGAATGTAGAAATCACATTATGTCATTATCCCTTTGTATATTAAAATGATTCCCCAAATCCCACTCTACTATACTGACAGACAAATCCACCTTCTTGGAGCTCTGCTACTTCGAAGGCTGGACCTTCCAGAGCTGAAGGCTTCTTACCTTTAACTGTGCTGGTGGCTACTGAAATGCTCCTGGCCCAAGCCCACAGCTCACCCCCATTGCCGAAGATAGCTGTCTGCAGTGAGATCTTGGTGCCCAGAAGTCAACTTTCCTAACTACACCAAATTTATAATAGCAATTAATACATTTTGAAAGTGAATGGAAGCTTATACTGACCCAACTAGCTTACAAGGAATTCATTCAACTTCATAGCAAATAAACAAATAACCCAGTTAAAAAAAACTGGTAAAGAACCTGAATAGATATTTTGTCAACAAAGACATGTAAATAGCCAAGAGATACATGGAAAGGTGCTCAGCGTCACTAACAAATTAAATGAAGAAAACCATAAATTCTTTTATTAATTAAATGTATTGGAGTGATATTGGTTCACAACACCATAAACGTTTTAAGTATGTAAGTCAACAAAAACTCTATCTGCACACTAGTGTGCCCAGTACCCTGAGCAAAGTCTCTTTCCATCCCCAGTTCCCCAAATTTGCCCACCTCCATCAACCTCCCACCTCCCTTTCCCTCTGGCTCTCAACATTAATTTATAGTGTGCATACAATTTATCTTTTTATTCAACCACAGTTTACATTAGCATAATAGATTCTGTGGAGACCTCGTCATCCCTTTATATTCAGATGGTTGCAGAAAAGTCGTCACTCTCCAGCCTGAGAGAAACCCCTCTCCCCTGGCATTGACCGTTCCCCAAACAACAATTTATATAGCCTTGCTTTCAACATTGGGTCTTCATTGTTCATGTTTCTCACTTAAAGCTTGTAATAATAGTAATTAGGCAAAAATGACTTTATTGTCTTTCCCTATCATTGCCAATGTTACCTTAACGGAATTGTCAGAGAAAAGGAGAAACAAAGAGAAACCTGCAATTTACTCTTAATGGGAATTTTTATACAAACTTAGTTTCAGTTTCAATGGGATGCGGCATTCGGATGAAAACCTTAGGGAGTAGTTAATGGTCAAAATGAATTCTCCTTAATACCCGTACTAAATTGTTAACTTGATAGTATAAGAGTATTTTAATAGCCTGACCTGTGGTGATGCAGTGGATAGAGCATTGACCTGGAATGCTAAGGTCGCTGGTTCAAAACCCTGGGCTTGCCTGGTCAAGGCACATATGGGAGTTGATGATTCTTGATCCTCTCCCCTTTCCTCTCTCTCTCCCTTCTCTAAAATCAATAAATAAAATCTTAAAAAAAAAGACTATTTCAATAACTGTTACATTAAAAATGCAATTGAATATGTCAATACAGAATAACAAACTGGAGAAACTTACTCTTTAAACTCAATTTTCAATAGTCTTCCAAGTCCTTAAGTCTTTTTTTTTATTTTTTATTTTTTAACAGAGACAGAGAGAGAGACAGAGAGAGGGAAAAATAGGGACAGACAGACAGGAATGGAGAGAGATGAGAAGCATCAATCATCAGTTTTTCGTTGCCGTTGCGACACCTTAGTTGTTCATTGATTGCTTTCTCTTATGTGCCTTGACCGCGGGCCTTCAGCACACCGAGTAACCCCTTGTCCCTTGCTCGAGCCAGCGACCTTGGATCCAAGCTGGCGAGCTTTTGCTCAAGCCAGATAGGCCCGCACTCAAGCTGGTGACCTTGGGGTCTTGAACCTGGGTCCTCTGCATCCCAGTCCGACGCTCTATCCACTGCACCAACGCCTGGTCAGGCGAAGTCCTTAAGTCTTAAAAGAGCTATCATTTTTGTGGAAAAAGATCATCTTTATGATTGTTTAGTTAGTTTTCATTTGTATTACTTTGGTTACTTAAGAGAACTTGGTCATAAACAGTCACTTTCTGTTTTCATGTCAGCTTAGTTTTCTTCCGAATTTTCATAATTGCCCTTTCAAAGTCCATCTTTTCTTCACAGGAAGTCATGGCACTATTTGTTCCTGAGATACTTTAGAGTCAATTTTAATGATGTCAAAGGGAAGGACTTTATGAATATAAAAAAAGTTTTCCAAAGCCACTCCCCTACTATATTCTACGTGCCGTCTTCCCCTTAGCTTGCAATCCAGAAGAGCCTAGAAGATTTCTATCAGCTCACCGAGAGGCCAGTGAAATTAATAAATATACTGAAAGCTCTAGTTCTAGGCAAAGGCACTGTTGAAATTAGAACCAAGGCCTCTACCACTCTTTCCATTAAATATCTGTGAGGTTACTGATTGTTAATTTTTATTTCTATTTTCACAAATTTTTTCTTTTGCATTGTTCCTTTTTCTCTGCTTTTCTGCTTCAATCCACCAAGACTGATTATTTCTAAAAAAAAAAAAAGACTGATTATTTCTTTTGTCACTTACATTCATTCATATTGCTGTTTTATCTTCATGCTTTTCTCTTTAAAGAACTTTCAGCTCCTCTATCTCATAATATCTGTTGAATGAACAAACAAATGAATGAAATTAATGCATATATGATGGCAGTGGCAGTGCCGTGTGCCCATAGGTAATGCTCTCTTGGCTGATACCTTCTTGGATAGTGCTCAGATTTACATTATGTGAGGGATAAACTTGCTCTTATCTGAAGGCTCTGGAGAAGCTCTGCTCCCTTCTTTTTTCAGGTTGTTGGCAGAATTCAAGGTATGCAACTGTAGGACTGAAGTCCCTGTGTTTTAGGACTGCAGCCTTCCTTACCTACATCCAGAAGGCCACCTACACTCCTAGCCACCCCTCCATCTTTGAGCCTGTAACTGCTATCAAGTTCTTACATTTTGACTCTCTGACTTCTGCCTCATCCAGAGGAAATTTTGTTTCTAAGGATTAGAGTGAGTCTACCTAGATAATCCAGGCTAATCTTGCCATCACATGTGAATCCCTTCTGCCATACAATGAAACATTTCCTCATGTTCCAGGGATCAGGGTGACCTACCATAGCCCCTAAATTTGAATTCTTATAAGGAATACTCATCAATCATTTTTAATTCGCATGCCACTGGGAATAATTAGCAAACTTCTGATAGCATTGGATTGGTAAAATCTTGTCAGTAATCTAGAATCTTTACTGTAAAAATAATATAAATGGATTTTAAAAATTTGCATACATCAATGTTCACTCTTTATGTTGGAAAGTCCTATTGGTTTTGATAAATGCATAGTGTCAAATATCCACCATTACAGGATCATGCAGAATAGTTTCACCAATGTGCTTCACCTAATTATTCCTTCCCCCATGTACCTGAACCACTGGAAAGAACCACTACCCTTTTTACTGTCTATGTAGTTTTCCCTTTTCCAAAATGTCATTTATTGGAACCATATAGTATTTAAACTTTTTATTTAACAATATGCACTCAGATTTTCTCCATATCTTTTCATTGTCTGATAACTTATTTTTTATTGCTGAATAATATTGCATTGTGTAACTTCAGTTTGTTTATTCATTCACCTATTTAAGGGCATCTTGGATGCATCCAGTTTTCAGTAGTTATGTATATAGCTGCTATAAACATTTGTGCATAGGTATTTTTTGTGGACATGTTTTTAACTCATGTCTAAATACCTCAGAACATGATTGTTATATAGTTTTAAACTATGTTTAATTCTGTAAGATGCCAAGCTGTCCTCCAAAGTGGTTATACCGATTTTTATTCCCAACAGAAATAAATAAAAGTTTCTATTGCTGTGCATCTTTGCTAGGTATTGCCAGTATTTTTTATTTTAGCCATTCCAACAGGTGTGCAATGATATCTTGTTTTGGTTTGCATTTCCCTGATGATAAATGATGTTGGTCATCTCTTCATATGTTTATTTTCATCTGTATATCTTCTTTGTTAGGGGTCTTTTCAAATCTTGTGTACATGTTTAATTGGGTTGCTTGTTTTTTTGTTGTTGAGTTTTAAGAGTTCTTTGTATATTTTGAACAAAAGACTATCAAATAAGGTGTTTCACAAATATTTTCTCCTAGTCTGTGACTTGTCATTTTATTCTCTTAACATATTTTGTAGAGCAGAAGCTTTTAATTTTAACTAAATCTGACATTACTTTTTCTTTCATAGGTCTTTATTTGGTGCTGTGTCTATAGTCTTATCACCAAACCCTAGGTCACCTGAATTTCTCCTATGTTTTTTCTAGATGTTTTATAGTTTTATTTTTTTAAAGATTTTATTTATTCATTTTAGAGAAAGGGAGAGAATAAAAAAGAGAGAGAGAAAGAGAGAGAGAGAGAGAAAGAGAGAGTAATTGGAGGGGTATAGGAAGCATCAGCTCACAGTTGCTTCTCGTATGTGCCTTGACCAGTCAAGCCTGCAAGTCAGGCATTTCAAACCAGCGACCTCAGTATTCTGGGTTTATGCTCACTGTGCAACCACAGGTCAGGCAATGTTTTACAGTTTTACAATAATTTTACATTTAGGTCTATGATCTATTTTGAGCTAAATTATGTGAAAGGTGTATGGGCTGTGTCTGTATTCTTTTGCATACAGATGTACAATTATACCAGCACCATTTATTAAAAGAATTTTCTTTCTTCATGGAATTTCCTTTGTCTGCTTGTCAGAAATTAGTTGATTATTCTTGTGTGGGACTGTTTCCGGAATGTCTATTTTGTTCAATGTGTCTACAGTACCACACTGTCCTGAACGTTTTAGGTTTACAGAAAATTTCCAGTCCAGTAATGTAATCCTCCAACTCTGTCCTTCTCCTTCAGGCTACTCTGCACTTTGTGCATTTCCATAGAAGCGTTGTAACCACTTTAGCAATCTCCACAAAATCACTTACTAAGACTTTATTAAATCTACTGATCAAGTTAAAAAAATGACATCTTAGCAATAAAGTATTCTTTTTCATTTTTTAATTTTTTTTTTATTAAGTGAGAGGTGGGGAGGCAGAGAGACAGACTCCTGCATGTGCCCCGACCGGGATGCACCTGGCAAGCACCTTACTGGGTGAGGCTCTGCCCATCTGGGATCACTGCTCCATTGCTAGGCAACTGAGCTATTTTAGCATCTGAGGCAAGGTCATGGTGCCATCCTCAGCGCTCTGGGCCAATTGCTCAAACCATTCAAGCAATGGCTGCAGGAAGGAGAAGAGAGAGAGTGAGAGAAGGTGGAGACAGAGAGGTAGAGAAACAGACAGTCACTTTCCCTGTGTGCCCTGACCGGGAATTGAACCCAGAACAACCAAATGCTGGGCCAATGCTCTACCACTGAGTTAGCGCCTCTTTCACTTTCTTGATAGTATTCTTTAATGCACAAAAAACCCTCTAATTTTGATGCAGTCCAATTTATCTGTTTTGTTGTTGTTGCCTGTCTTTTTGGTATAATATTCTTAACGTCATTGACAAATCCACATCATGAAGATTTTCCTCAGTATTTTCTTATTAGAATTTTGCAGTTATAGCTTTCAAGTTCAGATCAGTACAGTTTGATTTAATTTTTGTGTATGGTGTAAGTTAAGGATCCAATTTCCTTGTTTTGCATGTGGATATCTAGTTTTGCCAACATCACTTGTTGAAAAGATTGTCTTTTCCCCATTGAATGGTCTTGGCACCCTTGTCAAAATTCAATCGATCATATACATGGCAGTCAATTTCTGGGATATTTATTCAGTTTAATTGGTCTATATGTCTATTTTCATGCGAGTATCATACTCTCTTAATGACTTTGTAGTTAAGTTTCAAAGTTGGGAAATGTTAGTTCTCCAACTTAATTCTTTTTTTTTTTTCAAGGTTGTTTTTGCTCTATTCCCTTTTTATTCCATGTAAATTTGATTATTGGCTTTTATATTTCTGCAAAATGATTTTGGGATTTTGATAGGGATTTTGTTGAATCTGTATACTTCTTTGGGTAGTACTGACATCTTAACAGTGTTAACTCTTCTTATACATGAACATGAGATATATTTTTTATTTATATAAGACAATTTTAGTTTATTCTAGCAATGTTTTGTAAATTCTAGCGTGTAAATCCTTTTGGTTCCTTGATTAGATTTCTAGGTATCTAATTCTTTTAGATAGTATTGTAAATGTAATTGCTTTTCTAATTTTCTTTTCAGATTATTCATTGGTAACACTAACAAATGCAACTTTGTATCCTGCAAATTTACTGAATTTGCTTATTACTACTCATCATGGTCTTATGGTTTCTGTGAGATTTTGTATAATTAAGATCACGTCCTCTGTGAATATCGATATTTTTACTTCTTGCTTTCCCTTTTGGGTACTTTTTTTTGGTCATAGTTTTGGTTCGAACTGACAATACAGTTTTGAGCAGCAGTGGTGAATGTGGTCATCCTTTTACTTTTCAGTCTTTCACCCCTGAATATGATGTTAGCTGTGGATTTTTCATAAATCCTGTTTATCATGTTAAGGAATCCTTATTTCTATTTTCTGTAAATTTTAATCATGAAAGAGTGTTGGACTTCGCAAAATGCCTTTTCTGCATCAAATGAAATAATTAAGTGGGTTTTTTTTTCTGCATTCTGTGGATGTAATATATTACACTGATTGACTTTCTTGTGTTGAACTACCCATGATTTCTGGATTAAGTTCCACTTGGCCATGGTGAATAATTCTTTGTATATGTTATTGGATTTAATATGGAAATGTTGATAGGGTTATCAATATTTGATAGGCATAGATAACAATGATAATCCAAGATTACAATAATTTACACCTAAGTTTTCAAATAGTTTTATACTTTGGACTTTTACATTTATGTCTCATATATTTTGAGTTAATTTTTTGAAACAATTGACTTTTTTTATGCGAGAGGGAGAGAGAGTGAAAGAGAGAGAGAGTGAGGGACAGACAAGGACAAACAGGTTAGAAGGGAGAGGGATGACAAGCATCAATGCTTTGTTGCAACACCTTAGTTATTCATTGATTGCTTTCTCACATGTGCCTTGACCAGGGTCCCCAGAAGAGTGAGTGACTCCTTGCTTAAGCGAGCGACCTTTGTGCTCAAGCCAATGACTATGGGGTCATGTCTATGATCCCAAGCTCAAGCCAGCAACCCCACACTCAAGCTGTTGAGCCCATGCTCAAGCCGGATGAGCCTGCACTCAAGCTGGTGACCTCAGGATTTCAAACCTGGGTCCTCAGCATCCCAGGTCGATGCTCTATCTACTGCATCACTGCCTGGTCAGATGAGACAATTGATGTTTAATATTTTCTTTAAAAAATACAAAGAAAATGAACTCTTTAGGTCAATACAACTAAAGGAAAAAAGATATTTTGAGTTAACTTTTGTATATAGTGTGAGCTAGTATCCAAATTTATTCTTTTTCATATGTAATATCCAGTTGTCCCAGTACCATTTGTTGAAAAAACTCTTCTTTCAAAAATTAATTAACCACAATTGTATGGGTTTAATTCTGGGCTTTGAATACTGTTTCTTTGGTCTATATAACTATCCTTATGCCAACACCAGATTCTCTCTCTTTTTAATATTTTTTTTATTGACTTGAGAGAGAGAGAGAGAGAGAGAGAGCAAGAGAGAGGAAAAGAGAGTGAAAGAGAGAGAAGCATTAACTCATTGCTTCACTTAGTTGTTCCGTTTCATTCTGTATTCATTGATTGCTTCTTGCACATGCCCTGACTGGGAATGGAATCTGTGACCTTGGTGCACTGGGCAGATGTCTTATCCACTGAGCCACTCTATCAGGGCCAACACCCTATTCTGTTGCTTAGTGTAGCTTTGTAGTAGGTTTTGAAATTAGGAAGTTTAATTTCCACTTTCTTCTTTTTCAATATTATTTTGGCTATTTGGGATTTATAAGATTTTAAGATCAGCATATATGTTTTGTAAAAAAGATAGTTGGAATTTTGATAGGAATTGTATTGAATCTGTAAATTCAATTTTGGAAATATTGCCTTTTTAACAATATTATCTTTTAATCCATGAACGTAGAACATTTTTTTTATTTATTTAGATTTTAAAATATTTATTTAAATTACATTTTGTAGCACCTGACCTATGATGGCTCAGTGGATAAAAGCATTGACCTGGAATGCTGAGGTCACCAGTTTGAAACAATGGGTTTGCTTGGTCAAGGCACATATGAGAAGCAACTATTATGAGTTGCTCCTTCTCCCTTTTCTTTCTCTCTTTCTTTTCTCAAATCAATAAATAAAATTTTAAAAAATTATATCTTGTAGTTGTCAGTGTACAAAGCATGTGCTTCCTTGGTTAAATTTATTTTACTATTTTTGATAGTATTTTAAGTGGAATTTTTAACGTCAATTTTAGATTGTTTATCATTTGTATGTAGAAATACAACTAGTTTTTGTATGTTGATTTTGTATATTACAAACTTGCTACATTTGTTTTTTGTTGTTGTTGTTTTAACTTTAGTGTTTTGTTTTGTAAATTCTTAAAGGTTTTTTATTTGTAATATTATGTCATGTACAAATAATAATAGTTTTGCTTCTTCCTTTCCAATAAGGATGCTTACAATTTATTATTTTTGTCTCATTACCTTGATTAAAACTTTCAATACAATATTGAGGACAAGTGACAAGAGCGTACATTTTTATCTTGTTCTTAATCTTAGTGGGAAATATTTTAGTCTTTTAACATTGAATTAGCTGTGTTTTGCATTGGTGCCCTTTACCAGTGAAGAAGCTTTTTTCTATTCTTATTTTGTTGAGTGTCTTTATCATAGGAGTGTTGGATTTTGTCAAATGCTTTTTTGTTCCCATTGAGTTGATCATTCATTTTTCTCTTTTATTCTGGTACACAAAGTACTATATTAAGTGATTTTCATATGTTGACTTGATCTTGTATTCTTGGGTTAAATCTTAATGGGTATGTTATATTATCTTTCTATGTGCTGCTAGATTGGTTTGACACTTTTGTTGAAGATTTTTACATCTATACTGATAAGGGATATTGGTCTATAATTTTCTTTCCCTTTGATGTCTTTGTCTGGTTTTAAATATGGCATTGAACATGCCTTCATTGAATTCAGTAATAAATGATCCCTCATTTTCTGTTTTCTTTTTGTTATAGTTTTTTAAGGATACATATTAATTTTTATTTAAACATTTGAAGTATTTATCAATGAAACCATCTTCTTTTGTGCCCACCTTTCTTTTGGTGGGAATTTAAAAAATTACTGTAAAAGAAACAAGTTGTACTGGACAAGATGAACAGACAGAAATTGATCTTATTTCAGTACTAGTGCCAGCAACAAGGGAGAGAGCACAGAGCAAGTCTGAGTACCCAGCTTTGTGAACACGAAGAACTGGAGAGTTTTGAAGAGCTGTGGTGGTATTGGGGGAATTATAGACCATCTGTGTTTGCTAATTGACCTTATCCAAAAGAAAATTAAATTATCTCTTATCTTCAACACCAGGGGTAGTTTTACAACTTAGATCAAAGCACCTTTCCCCCTCAAGATTGGGCTCTTATTCTTCCCCAGGAACTGGGATATAGTGGTACTATTTTTCTTAATAATTACATTTCAAAGATATGGTTTTTAGGTCTTTAAGAAATACATCCCTGTATTGAAATTCTTGTAAGAGGCTGGGAGAAGATTTGCATTCCATCAGGGTAAAAAAAGAATTTACAATTTTAAGTTTCTAAAGTAAATGCTATAAGTAAAGGGATATCATAGGTCCACAATGAGGGAAGCTGAGAGGAATGTTAACACCATCTTGATCATAACTCCAACTCCAATTCTTTCTTTCTTATAGAGCTATTCAGATGTTGTATTACTTCTTGAGTCATTTTTGCTAGTTTCTGTCTTTCTAGGAATTTATCTATTTTATCCAGGTTATCTAAATTGTGGTATACAGTTGTCCATTTTACTCAATTATAATTCTTTGTATTTTCCAATTTTTTTTTCAGGAGATAGGATAATTGTAGTTCCTCTTTCTCTCAAAGCACAAGTTGACATATTTTTAATGACTAACTAAATGGTTTGTTTCATTCATGTTTCTCTTTCATTTTGATTCAGTTTAGTAAGTTATTTTTCTAGAAAACTATTTTATTTATAGTTTCACAGTTATCAGCATAAAGTTATTAATAGTATCTTTATAACTTGCTTTATTTGTACTTATGACTCATCATGCTTTTAATTTTTATTTTTAATTTATTGTGTTGACATGTTTTAAGTGTCCCACTCAATATAACACCCTCTACCCAGCGCATTGTGCTCCCATGCCCCATGCAAAGCCTCTTTTCACGCTCCTTTCACTGCCTTTTTTCCCCTTTCCCCTCTTCCATCCCTCCTTTCCTCTAGGAATTCCTATTCTGTTGCCTATATCTATGTCTTATATGTATATAACTTGCCTAATCACTTCACCTTCTTTGATCTCATGCCCTCTTCCCCCTTTTCTCTGACAGCTGTCTCTCTGCTCCCTGTTACTCTGCCTCTGTTTCTATTTTGTTCCTCAGTTGTTGTGTTTATTAGATACCACATATAAGTGAGATCATATGGTAATTGTCTTTATCTGCCTGGCTTATTTCACTTAGCATAATAATCTCCAGGTCTATCTATGCTATTGCAAAAAAGTAATCATTTTTTTCAAGTGAGAGAAGGGAAGATAAAGAGACAGATTCCTGCATGCACCCCGACTGGGATTCACCTGGCAACCCCCCTTCTGGGACTGATGCTCAAATCAGCTGAACTGTCCTCAGCACCCAGGCCGACACTTGGACCAACCAATCCATGGCTGCGAGAGGAAAAGAGAGTGAGAAGGGGTAGAAGGAGAGGAATAGAAACAGATGATTGTTTCTCTTGTGTGCCAAGACCAGGGATCAAACCCAGGACATCCACACACCAGGGTGACGCTCTATCCACTGAGCTGGTAATCATTTATTTATTTTTTTATTTTTTACAGGGACAGAGAGAGGGATAGATAGGGACAGACAGGCAGGAACGGGGAGAGATGAGAAGCATCAATCATTAGTTTTTCGTTGCCATTGCGACACCTTAGTTGTTCATTGATTGCTTTCTCACATGTGCCTTGACTGCAGGCCTTCAGCAGACCGAGCAACCCTTTGCTGGAGCCATTGACCTTGGGTCCAAGCTGACGAGCTTTTGCTCAAGCCAGATGGGCCCGCGCTCAAGCTGGCGAGCTCAGGGTCTCAAACCTGGGTCTTCCGCATCCCAGTTCGACGCTCTATCCACTGCGCCACCACTTGATCAAGCAGGTAATCATTTTTAATAGTATTTTTCCTTCATAAATTTTGTAACAAGTTTTGAAATTCCTTATGCTTTTCAAAAAAACCATACCTTAGACTCTTTAATTCTGTTTTGTTTTCTATTTTACAATGTTTAGTGTCATATTTATTTTATTCTATATATGTTCTTTTAGTTTATTGTTACTTTTTAACTCCATAAGTATCACCCTCAACTCAATAAATTTTATTCTGCATACGCTCCCATTGGCATAAGGTTATTTTTTTGGACTACTTTAAATTTCTGCCCATTCTTCTTTCCTATGTACATAGGAACAGTCCTAGGATTTCCTAACCAATGGATAGGAGGTTAGCTTGTAAAGGTCAGCTATCACCAACTATTCAGAAATTTTCCAGTTTTGTGGATTTCTCTTTTAGCACCTCTTCCCACCTTAGCTCTTGCCTCATGGTACTACTTATTCCAGCCTATGGGGTGAGAAGTAGTGGTGACTTTAAACTTTTCCTTTGTTGTAGCTAGATACTGAGTAGAATGCTGAATGTTGTCTTGACTCCTTTTCCCATCTTTAAAATATACATTGCCTGACCTGTGGTGGTGCAATGGATAAGGCATTGACCTGGAACACAGGGGTTGCTGGTTCAAAACCCTGGGTTTGCCTGGTCAGGGCACATATGAAAGCTTATGCTTCCTCCCAGTTTCTCTCTGTGTGTGTCTTCCTCTTCTCCTCTCTAAAATGAAAAACTAAAAATCTAAAAAAAGTTTTTAGAAAAGAATATACATTTAAGGGCAAGCAACAGAGGTTTATTTTTACCAAGTAATAAAAGATCATCTATTGCACTTATTGTCTCTTCTGTTCACAGGTATATTTCCCCATCACATTTCACAGAATTCAGTTGTATCTCTCTATTTGAGTGGTTTTGTTTAGAAAAATAAAGGCTAGTCTAGTGTCATGTACATATAGTTACCCAAGGCATTGCCTTGGCAAGATTGATGAAGCCAATTCTGGGTCTTAATTCCTTTAAAATTATATTCTACCTCAAACTACTGACCCCTCCAGGGAATATTTTTAACGGCCTGCAAACAAAGCAGATGGAATGTTTATCTGCATCTTTGTGGCTGAAACAGTGTGAGATGAAACCGTGAAACTATTCAGCTGGTATGGTCACCCACCATTGCCACTTAGTACATAGAATTTGGCTCTACTGTGCAGGTTTGTGAGTAGACCATAGTCAGCCATCTGCAAGTTCTTTGTTAGTGATTTTTTAGCACAGAGTTCCTAATTTGTGAGAAAGATACAGAGTTTCACTTGTAGTAAGAGATGGGTTTACAAAGCGCTGGCCTTTATTCCCTGTTCTTTGTCTTAGCATAACTCGCTCCCTCAGCGCCCAAAGCCAGAACCTCAGTAAATAAGGAATTGCAGAACACAGCCAGCAGAGGCTAAGGCAAAGTTCACACTAGCATGTATCAGTCCTGACAATGTGATCATAGCATCTGTCCACCCAGAATTCTAGGAAAAACACAAGATACTGAAGGTGAACTGGGTGGGAATCCAATTGTCCAATGGGTTTCTTGATTTTCTTGGTTTTCCCCAGCTGTACATTTCTAAAATAGAGTTAGCTCATTGAGCCGTTTAGTAATCTGGGAATAGTTCTTCACAGAACATAGTAACCTCTTAGCCCCCAGTGATTTTTATTCTTTATAATTGGTTAGGCATTGCCAACTGCTGCTAGCTGGTAGCTTTCCAGTCCTGGAGCTCCCTCTGTGCTTGAACGCTCTGTGCCCAACATATTTGAGGAAAGTTGAGAAGAAATGGGTGCTGGTAATTAAAAATCTGTCCTCCCCAAACTGCTTGGTAGTTTAAGATGTAGTTATTCATGTTTCTCCAAGCCCTGCAGAAAATAATTATTTCTTCTAATTAAAGCAACACTTCTGGCTAATTGGTATCCCTAAATATGTTTTTTGTTTATCAACAAAAAGTGAGAGTTTTCCTTGAAATACCTTGGACTTCACTTTCAAATTGGTAGAATTCCACAGAGCATAGGACAGAAGTTCTTTGTTCTCATAAACTATAGGTATTTTCCTAAGTGTTTCAGAGTGAAAGGGAAGAGAAAGAAAGGTCTTTGAAAATAATGGAAAGGGAGAAAGAGTCTGTGTATGTGTATGTCTGTGTGTGTACATGTGTTTGTATGTTTGTGTGACAGAGAGAGAGAGAGAGAGAGAGAGAGAGAGAGAGAGAGATTGGATTGCATTTGAAGAAAAGAACAAAAGTAGGAAAGTCCTGACATTAGATTATTCTCACTCCCCAAGAATGGCCCACAAAAGAGGCAAAAACCTGAGAAACATGCATAGTGTTTCAGAGTCTGCTGGACCCTAAACAAAGGAACTCACTCCTTTCACAAAGATTCCTGTACTCTCCCTGGGACAAATGAGAAGCAAAGCTGCTGGATCTGAATCAGCCACTCCCTCTGGGAAAAGAGGTTTCAGACTATCTCAGAAGTCACGGTAAAAGACCCTGGGAAGCTCTGATGCTACTATATAAGTCCCTGGGAACTTTGCATATCTGTTGGGAATGAAAGGGGGCAGAAAATAAATGGAAATAGTAAAAAATTAGTTGATTTAAAGAAAAAAATAAATGCTTCATTTTTTTCCTTACTTGAGATTTTTCACCAAGATTCATACCTACTAAAGAATGGTAATATTAATATACTAGGAAAAAAATCACAGAAACTACTGGCACTAGGATCTTTATAAATCAAGCATACTTGATTATTGGCAGATAATAAGTGAATTGTCAGTTTCTAAGTTTTACGTATGCTTCAAATTTCTGCTGTTTTAGTTAGTTCAACATCAATGATGACATAAAAAAAGGACTTGTTTTGTCAAATACATTCAAATTTTACTAAAATATCTCCCCTCTAAACTGCTATTTGAGGGATCAACTTGACACTCTCTGTTAAAGTTGACAGTATCTATTAAAGTTGAAAATGCAAATACCAAAAGTAGCCTGCGAGCCACCAATTTCACTTCTACCATTTACTCTAGAGAAATACCTGAACGTGTGTAGAGGAGACAAATACAAATGTGCTCATTGTAGCACTGTTTCTCCATCAAAAAGCTTGAGGAAATTTTAATATTAATTAATAGAAATATACATTTTTAAATTGTGGCATGTTTATAAAATGGCATGCATAACATTTCAAAAGAATGAACTAGGTCCATATGTCCCAATATAGACAGATCTCAAAAGTCTAATATTGAATGGAAAAAGCAAATTACTACATAATGATGCCATTTATTTAAGCTTGTTTATGGATTGAATATCTATAAGTCTTTTTTAAAAAAATACCTCCAATTCAATGAGAGGTTACTACTAGTGTGAGAAGAAAATACAACCATAGATTGAATACTGAGTGCAACACAACTGTATCAGAAATGCTTTGTTAAACTAAGAAACAACTGTGGCAAATAACACAAAATGTCAACAAATGGTACATTCATGTTATATTTTCTGCCCTTTATTTTAGAATTTGGTATAATATTTTTAGAAAAGTCATTCCCCCTTCAAACTTACACATATAGCAATTCAACAGAAGATTTCTAATCATTTTTAATTCCTTTATTAGATAATTACCAATTTCTTCCATGCACTAGGTTTAATGGCAGCTGGGTCTCAGTGCCGCAGCAGAGGGGCAGGCTGTGTGCTGTGTGTCTAGAGGGCTGGGAGAGCCATGGAAAGAGAGATGGACTGTCAGTGAGCATTCAGCAAGGATTCTCAGGGGAGGAACCAATTGTGTTGGACTTTATTTAAATCCTACTCATTCTTCAGGTAGGGCATTCCAGGCTGAGGAATGGAGTTGTGAAAACTTCTTAGTGCATTAAAGAATGATGAGACATCTAGCATCCCTTGAGAGAAGATTCTTACAGTGATGGTTGGGAAATGAGGGTGGAAGCACAGCTGGAAGAGGAGCTTGAGAGAGTCATCGGTGCTCAGGAGTTTACACAGACTGTGTAAGTCATGGGAATGTGTCCTATGGAGATGATTGATATGATCTAACCTGCATTTGGGGTAGATCGCTCTGAAAAAGTGTAAAGAATTAAAGTGCAATGCAATCTAAAAGCTGACAATCCAAGAATACAACCTGAAATACAGTCTGAAAATACAAGAAAATACAACATGAAAGCGGAAGGATGAGGTAACATTCTAGGTTAGACTTGAAGAGAACTGAGCAAGGAAGAATTTGTAAAGTGAATCAGAAGGGGACGTAGCCAAGGGGAGAACAATGGTTGCATCCTCTGGGGCTGACAGCTGAGGGAGAGAAGCCAGCAAAAGCAACAGCATTGAATCCACTAGAGAGATGAGAAGGAATTAAGAAGCAAGCTTGAAATCAGTGGAAGAGAGGGTTTCTACAAGAAGATGTTAGTATTAAATATTTCACGACTTTATGATAAATGAGGTCTCAGCTGATTGATCTCCAAGAAAATGGCTTCAGTCCAGTAATGAAAGAGGAAGCCAGGCTACAAGATGATGACAGGATGAAACCAACTACTCCTTATGAAGGTGTGATGGTAAAGAAAAGGAAAAAATTGTAGTAGTAGATTTAGAAGAAAGAAAATTGACTCCTAATTATACTTGTAATTCACTTTCAGATCTCTTCAGCAATCTATGCATTTCAGATATATAACATAAAGCATCAGGCTTACAAAATGGGTTATTGGCGAGCTTTTAATAGGAGGAAGCATGGCAGAGTTCTGACTTTCAGCAAAGGCAAGAGACCTATGAAATATCTCATTGAATTATGCTGTTCATTGCATTTATCATATAACACCCAATACTGGATTGAAAAGGCTTTCATAAGCAAGTCTATAAGATTAAAGTTTAGGGGTTTCTAGAACAAAAAAAGAAAGAATTTTTAGACAAGGGCACTTTTTTTCTTTTAGAATAAGATTTTCACAACTTAAAGAAAAAATCGTGTTTTGCCTTTTATGAAAGAAAAAAAGGGGGGTATTAATGAAAATTGTTTGAGTCTACAAAGGCTTTATAATATGTAATACAAATAAAAAGAAGACAGGCAATGCAGGGAAAGCATGGATTAAATTGCATGTTGAGGAGGAGTGCTTGGGGAGGCGTGAGATGGCCGGAAATAGAATTGTTTCTCAGATTTTCTAGGCAGATCAGGTGCGACTCAATACAAAACAGGGTTTTTTCTGTGCACAAGTGGAGTTGGGTGGAACAGTTGTGCCCAACCAAACTGTGGATTAAAAGGCAACATTTCCTGAAGTTTCCTTAGTTAGAAAGTCTTCTCTTCCTCCCTTCACCCGCTGTTAGCCCTGGGCACTGATATTTTCATTTTGGGGAACAGCTGAGGATGGGGGCCAGAGGCATAATCTGCCGTTCCTTTTTATCTGTTCCATCTCCACATTTATAGTAACTTGCACTTTATTAAACACATCCATTTAACTCTGGCAGTAGGATTTCTAATCTCTGTTTTACAGAAATAGGATGACATAAAGGCTCAAATAGGTTAGATTAGTTATCCTATCAGTTGAGAAGTGATGAGACCACCTAGCCCATGGGGAAGATTTTGCTTTTTCGTTCTTTCCACTTGGGAGAATGTGGTGTAAATTACTTGGTTCCTCCGTAAACCTCTTCCTTTAGTCCTTCCTTTAGTTTTTCTGTTAGTCCTTTATAAGATCATGATATTTTGGCCAAAGCCTTGGTCCTTAAATGCATGGTAAGGTCCATGGGTAAAAACAAGTGGCCTGCTTTTTTCTTTGATGTCTAGGTTCCCAGATGATGGGTCACCTCTGTTTTTGTTTCTTATACACACACCAAGGTGATTGTGGCAGGTTAGTCCCTCCTAACCTCTACTGCAAAGGCTGTGTAAAAGGTGACGAAAGATGGGGGCTCTGAATCTTACAACTCTGGGTTCAAATCCTAAATCTTCACTTGCTCTTCTAAAGTTCCTCTGCTCTTACCTTCTAAATGACTGTGTAGAAAAATTCAGACACGAGCTATAATTAGAACTATGCTTTATATTGCTTTTCATATAAAAATTAAGCTTTTCTAATAATCAATGTATGAATTTACACTGGTTCCCCTAGCTGTTGGCAACTCAGGCAGTAAAAGCAGGCCCGTGAGGTTCTGAAGGAAAATGGTAGTTTCTCCCTGTAGAGGTATTGACAGTGCTACCCTTGCTCAGTTGATTTTACTGTTCCGTGAAACTAAGTGTAAACTAAGTGTGATTTGCTTGCCCTTTATTGCCATGAAGGTGATTATTTTTATAAAAGCAAGACCTGGAAAAAAATATTTTTAACTGTTTTGTACTGAGGTAGAATGACTTTGAACCATTTCACAAAGAGATTTGCCATTTATCTTGTGGTGAAATACTTAAAACGGTTGTTGGAATTTAAAAGTTATACATTTTTGTTTTATTTCATAAAGAGCTTAATCTAAACACTAGGTATTTTTGTGAGAGAAATGGCTTTCAACAGTATGCCATTTAGAATATGTATTTTTTAAAATCCCACCAATTTTTTTTCCTCTTGAAGGTAAAGGTGACATTTAAGCAATAAAGGAGAAAGTAAATGCTTTTTTAAAAAAATATCTAACTACAAAGAGAGCACTTCAAAAATGGACATTTGGAAATGTTTCTACTGTTGTGAAATTTTATTGCTGAAAATAATGCATTGCATCACTTATAAAAAACACTTGTACTTAAAAAACTGGGAAACTGCATTTCTTAACTTGTTTTATAATTTTTTCAAATGAAGTTATTCAATGAATTTTAAACTTATTTGTTTAAAAATAAATCAGAAGAATTATCAAGTTTCAATTTTTTTATAAAACACTGATTAATATTAAGGAAGATGAAAATTTGCTATCTGAATTTTGGTAAAAATTTTGTATAATTGGTAGAAGCACAAATAAGTTTCATGATTTAGTAAGCATAGTTAATTATATACTTGAATTTAAAACTATGTATACTTTTAAAATATTTTTACCTATTATAACAAATAAAACCCTCTATTAAAACCAGACCTTCATATACCTGCATTACAAAGTTTAAGCCAAGTCTTAAAAGAATAATAAAATATCATCTACCACAAGGGTGCCCACACTTCTTCAGCTTGCGAGCTACTTATAAGATGACCAAGTCAAAATGATATACCTACAATAAAAATGCAAAACATAAATTTATTTCTTCTATATTATCATTATTTAAGTTACTAATATTGTTATTTAATATTGTGTATTCCTCTTTCACTTTTCTTTTTCTCAGCTCTCTTTCTGAACGAAAGTCAATGTCATAGTTTTTATGAACAGTCCAAAAAAGCCGCTCCACATTTCCCTTCTTTGGAATAGCAATGGCACACAGACAGATGAGGTAAACACACTTAGAATATGACATAGTGAAAAAAATCCATTCTGTATGAAAGTGGTAGGTTTTAGGCTTCTTACTTGGACCAGCTACAGCACTCATTTTTATACCCTTTGTTGTATTTAGTTTAAATAAATTGAAGGCTAACTACGCAGCAATATAACTGAACAAATTAGCGCGGTTTAATGCGCATGCGTAGGGTGTCAAAAGTTCAGACATCAGATTGGCTACCCTTTATGCCAATCAAAAGACAAATGTCTTTTTAATGTTATATGATCTACCCACACTTCCTTTGCGATCGACGTATTGAGCACCCTTGATCTACCATATTAATTTTAGACAATATTGTATAAGAAGCAAAAAGCTTTCATTAATTTAAAAAGATTTCAAACTATTTTATTTAATCTTTGTCTTCTTATTTTAAATGTGTTCTATAATATATAAAGACATTTTATGAAGTAGATCTACCTATACTCAGGATACATGCTCAAAATCTTTTTTACAATTTGGCATACCTAACCAGAAATCTTGCTCTGTTCTTCAAAAACAGATTACAGACAGAACTGGTAATTTTGAGGATGTATTCATGAAAATGGGAACTTAAATTAGATAATTTCTCTAAATGATTATTATAATATTGAACCTCTGCTGAGACTTGCTCTTGGAAGCTCATATTAGTAATCACTCCTCTTCAAATTCCCAATGCCATAATGCACCTGCAACCACACTTTTTTCCAGTTGCTGATGGTGCATTTGTCGGTGGGTCTTTACCTGTTGCTGTAATGCATGGTGCCCTTCCTGATGTGACTGTTGATCCTTACTACCTATTTCTTTGGCCATTCTCCTGAAGATTCTTCAAGCTGCTCTAAAAGTTGCATCACAAGTTGTAGTTTGATAACCCTCCTTTGTGTCTGTCTGTATAAGTATTACTTATACACCTTTAGCAGCATTATTCAGTCAGAATTATTTACCAAGAAGTTGGTTAAAGATAAGAATAGCAGCAAAGAACCAGGGTAGGTTGTAGAACTCACTCAATTTAAGGTAGGCTGTACAGAACTCCCTGGCAGAGTCTGTAGCTGAAGAGAGCACAAGAAAATTGTCACTCTAATTCTAAATAAAAGACCCTTTCATTAATAGTATATTTATTCAAATCTAAAAAATGGCAGTTGAACCAACCTCCAACTAAACTGTACTGTTCTGACACAATCCCTTTTACTAAGTTGTACTTACTGTCCACCCAGAACAGGGGACAAACTTTCTTGCAATCAGTAGGGAAATCTGGATGGAGACACCTTAACTAAACTGTAAGGTTCTCTAAGATGAACATCATCTCACAGGTCACAAGTTTTTGTTTGTTTGTTTGTTTTTAATGCATCTTTTGCATTTATAGCTCAAGGATAGATGTTGAGTAGAACTTCAAAAACTATTTATTAAATTGTGAGTTACAATTTACTGGTAAGTAGAGCAATAAAGTTTATAATGCAAGATTGCAAATACTGACTCCCAAATTATTTAATGATGTAGTGGTTTTAAATACAAATGTGTCTCGCACATCTGTAAAATACACATATTTAAGAGCACATAATAAACTGTCTATAAAAACATAATTCATAAGGAACTAAAAAAAAAACTTCAATTTCTTGCCTCAGTGCTTTTGAAGCTGTAACCTTGCCCTTCCCCTCCAAGTGCTGAGGACAGAGCTCTACAGTTAATGTAATCTGAGCAAAACTATCTAAATTCTTCCTCATTTTTACTGATTTTTCTGGTAGGAGAGGCACTTCGTCTGTCTCTTCTCTTTGCTTCCCACTAGTTCCCTGCTCCCCTTTCCATCAGAGCTAACCTACTTAGAGGGCTCTTTTCTCGTACTTGTTGTAAAGAATAAACAAGTACATTACCATTTACTGAGAAAGTAAGTCCACAGTAGGTATTACATACAGATTACAGAGTATTAAAATTGGAGTTCCCTTGAGAATTTAAAGCAAAGTCATGATAAATGAAATGCCAGACCAGTATCTTTTCCTTGGCTCTCCCAGTAATCTTTTGGTTTTAATCACTAGGTTGAGAGAATTGATTCATAGAAAACTAAACAACTATACTGACTTAAGTCCTATGGAGGCTCCCAAAACCCTAGCACATTCCCTTATACTAATGTAAACTTACTAATAAAAATCTCATTTAAAGAAAGTTAAGAAAGGGGATTCTCATCCTCCCCTCTATCTTTCTCAAGAGAACAGCTGATTAAAAGGATGATAAAGATAGCATGTGACACCTTTATTACCTTCTCTTTATAGCAATATACTCATATTTCTTAAAGAATATAATTTTCTGTTAAAAATATTGTCTAGATCTTTTTTTATTTAGTTTCCATTTCTATGAATAATTCTGGATTTTATTTAAAGAGAAGTGAGAATTGACATATTTTTATTTAGTAGTCTAAACATGTCAGTTCCAGTGAGGTTCAGAGGACCAAGGTATTTATTATGCTTCTTGAAGGGAGATGGTGCCAATAACAGATTCAGGTGCTTACAGGAGAAAAGCTGCTTCAGTCATGCATGTGCAGACTGATGATTGTGAGTCACTGATGCCCAAATCCACTGGAAAGATTTGATTGCATTTTTACTAAAAGCAACAGAAAGAAAACATGCAAAATATGATACACTGAATGAGCTTTTTAAAAATCTGTATAAAAGGATGTAAAATAAAAATATGGTAGTGGTTCAGACCTCAGATAACTTAGAAATAAATTATGAGCCCTGACCGGATAGCTTGATTGGTTAGAGTGTCATCCCTGTGCACAGAGGTTGCTGGTTCTATCCCCAGTAAAGGCACATACAGGAACAGAGAGATGTTTCTGTCTTTCTCCCCTTTTATCTCTATCTAATACTAATAAATGAACAATTAAAAATGTGAGACGTTTTAAAAAAAGAAATAAATTATGGGACTACATTAGTAAGGTTCATTTTAACTCTCATCTGAAGATGTATTTCTCATTATGTCATTGGTTTCTCTCTGTCTTTTCTCTATCTGTGAAACACTATGATTTCTATTTCTTTGCAAAAACTGATGTGAAAGGCTCTCTTTTTTATTATTAATTTTAATGGGGTGACACCAATAAATCAGGGTACATATGTACAACGAAAACATCTCCAGGTTATCTTATCATTCAATTATGTTGCATACCCGTCACCCAAAGTCAAATTGTCCTCTGTCACCTTCTGTCTGGTTTTCCCTGTGCTCTCCCCTCCTCCCTATCTCACCCTCACCTCCCTCCCCCCACCCCGTAACATTCTATTACCTTAAAAGAACACAAGAGTTCATGATAATAATAATTTTTTAAAACTTGTATCCAATTTGAGAGTCTATAGACAAATTTCTGAGGTAAAAAGATAATTTGTGAATAGAGAGAAAATTTTTATTTGGCTTAATTAAAATAGACCTTTGTATTTATGATTTATTCACATAGTGATAAAAGAGAACTCTTAATTAGTCTTCATTTCTTTGTTAGAGAGAAAGAGAGAATGTGTGTGTGTGTGTGTGTGTGTGTGTGTGTGTGTGTGTGTGTAGAGGGCGTACATTATAAGGCACAGCTCTGCTGACATCCCTGTGTCTGCAGCTCAGTCTCCTATAGTCTAATAAGGAATATACTATAGGAGTATGCTCCTTTACATATGTTTATCTAATTAATAATAAAAACTTTCAAAAAGATATTTTAATATTTGAGTGTTGAATATTACATGGCATACAATACATACTAGCAATATTATGAAGATTATTTTGAAGCTACAATCTAGTGAAGTGAGGCTCAGAAGACCTTCACACAAATCTCAACAAACTGCTACCCTTATACCAATTGCTATCTGTTTTGCACTTGCAGAATCACAGCTGGGTCTCCTTATGAAAAGAGAGCACATAATAATTGCACTAAATATGCATTAAATTACTTCGCAAAATGATAGTGGCATCCATTATAAATCTTGTGTTTGAGGAGTTTAATCAGCTATTTAAATTTTCATCAGAATGCAAGTCAACATGCAAGTTCTTAGCCAAAGGCATTCTATTTACCACATAAATATTTGTTGATTAAGAAAAGTACAGGCCCCTACACTTTCCTAGGGTTTCAGAGGCACACAAGCATTTCTCAGGAGCAATAAATAAAACCATGAAATTTTAAAAAATCAAACTTTAATTTTGAAATATTGTTTAGTTGGCAATCATGTTTCCTATGAATAATATGTCACTTCACAGTGATTTAATGTTATAGTCCTCAAGAAATCAAGTTTAGTAGAGTGGAATTAGAGAACACAGAAAATGCTAGTAATTGTATTTTTGAAGAACAGAGCTATTACATGCAAAGCAAACTCTCTCCTGATTATATCACAAGATTTTATTTTAGCTCCTTCTATGTTAAATCTTTTGTATACCAGAGCACTTACACCATAATGAAAAGGATTGGACTACTTGAGGTTGTAATATTTTATTTTCTCATTTCTTTTCACATTTACTTGATCTCCATTATATTTCAGGGTATGGGTTTGTATTGATTAGCTTCAGAAAAGAGAGTTGGTAAATTTTCTATCTGCTGGGTTCCAGGGAAAGAATCAAGAAGAAAGTGACTTCTTATCTCTATCACCGCAAGGCCTCCATTTATCAAACCCTGAGTATCATACAAGTGCTGGGAGGAAGTTAAGGAGGGAAAGAAGGTAGAAAGAAACTGAGGTCACCATGAACTTGGCTAGGATTGGCTGCTTTCTAGATAACTGAATAAGATTTAAAAAAATTTTTCCTGCAGTAATTTATTATTCTGAGGTGAGAGGCAAGAATAGTGAATATTTGTAAAAAATATCAATGGGAGTGTCCAATTAAAAAATAGAAAGAATACCATACTTAAATATTGTGGTTTTGCTCTTGGTTTGTAGTATAGAAGACATTTAAATTCTCAATTTTACAGTTCTAATGTCTAGCAATTACTCTGAGAGTTATAAAATGGTATGGTAGAAAGTTATTTAGGCGAATCTCCCTTTCCCTTCCTAAGAGATAGTTTAGACTATAAATGTGCATTGTCAGGAAAGCTCTGTGATATTTTGTCTTCTCTATTTTATTGTACTCACTGAAATTTAAATTCAATGATGAAAAAGATTGTTCTATTTTGTCACTGTACTTACACCTATAACCCAGAATGATGTCTGGAACATAGTAGGCATACCAATTATTTACTGAATGAGAGGCTGAATAAATGAATGTATATGTGCTGAAGAGACTATTGAAATGAAATAAGGACAAATGGCTTTTTAAGCCAGAAAGCATGCTGCATTTTCAAGAGCTTCTCCTGAGTAGACAAAGTTACTGAATTTAATTGTTAGAGCCACTGTTGCTAAGTGAGAGATATGAGTGACGATTACAGTGCTTATTCAGTTTATATATGGTTATGTGATGCACTCTTTTTTTCTCTCTCCCTCTCTTTTATGAAGATGTGACCTCTAACATGAATGGATATCTATATAATTGAAAGGAGGTTTAAAAAATGTATTTGCAAATAATACATTTTACAACTATTTATATGTAAACACTGGCCCTTGTGTTCAAAAAATCTTTTGCATTTATTGGCTAAGAAATTCTTGTAACACTCAGTGTCTTAAGTCCAAAAGTTTGAAATTCTGGTTGACCTGCCATAGCTAACCAGGCGTTTGACCCCCAAGGAAATAACTCTGGGCCTCAGTTTCTCCCTCTAAGAACTGCAAATTACAGTGTTCTGGGAGAGCTCTAAGGTTTCTTCTAGCACAATAACCTATGAATTTACATTCTTAGATTTACCTTTACTGCTGCTGGCAACCTAGAGTATATGACTGTGTATATAGAAGTGTGTTTCCTGCTCCCTTTGCTCTTAATGACTTACAATTGCCACGTCTCTGTTCCTTTCCTACTGGCAAATTGAGTTGGTTAGAGCTTTCATATCCATGAGCAGTATTCAAGATACACATATTCAGTTACTGAATCCAGCCAGGAAACAACTTAACTATGGTACTGGTGACTGTCTCTCCATTTAGTGTTAATAGTGCTTATAAGTAAGTCATGGCATGACAGCAATTGAGAAGTAGCAAATAAGAGCTCTTTAAATTCATATCTCAGAGCTACATGGAACATGATGTCCTCTTTTTTTCTGCTGTCTCAATGTGTGTGTGTGTACTTGTTGAATATGTGTATACTGCCACCAGCCCAAAAGAAGGTGTTATTCTGAGATAGAAAACTATCAGTCCTTTCACAAACAAACATCCTAATAAGCAAAAGGAGAGCAAAACTTTTCAGAAACACAATAGTAGCATTTGGTTCACAAAGCATTTCACTACTTGGCTGAAGAAAAATTAACTCTGAAATCTAGTCTGCTCTTTGGGGTGATGAGTTTTGTCTATACATATTACTTTTAATCTTGTTATTTGCTTCTACATACTTGAGGATAATGGCTCTGGTACCACAATCTTCCCTAAATTTTAGCCTTATTTTCTTTTTCTTCTTTCCATTCATTTCATATAATCATATATTTTTAAGCTTCTTAAAATTCCTTTTCTTTCTTTTTTTTTCTTTATTTTTTTCCAACTGTGCTAACTTGCAGTTTGCCAACTGATAGATTAATATATTAAAATTCTCAACTCAAGGTGTGCATAAGCCAGCAGGGTAAATTTCATCCAAACCCTTGATAAGATTACAACACAGTCATGGCATTATTAATGAATACATTAAAAACAATGACAAAATAACAATTGGGGTTTTACTTTATTTAGGTCAAACAGTTGACGTAATGTGCTGGCTTGGTTTTTCTTTTTCAATGAATTTAATCACTTTCTTATAAGTATTCAAAAATTATTATTAAAATTACATTCAAATAAACACACTGCACTCTCTCTCTCTCTCTTTCTCTTTCTCAGCCTCTCCCTCTCTCACTCCCTACCTACCTCCTTCTCTTTCTCATAATATTGAGGAGCATGAGAGTCTCCTGGCAAGGACTTAAAGTTTGTCTGGTTAATCAGAACAGCTGTTTATCTGACATTTGGAAGCTCACTGGAGCAATATTCGGTTTTCAAGGTAAATAAATTAGCTCCTTTCCCTCAAAATTGTTGGACATTTCAAGTTTTCAAGGTCAGTGTCATTGCCAGCTCTCCCCATCCTGTCTCATAATGCCACTATCTTCTGCAAACCTTTGCCGATACCGTGTGCCAGGATTCTGGGAAATAAAGAGCAAAGAGATTTAAAATATTGTCTCAGACATCAGGGAAGATGAAGACCATAAACATAGATTTGCTTTTAAAACCATATACTTGTAGCACAGTCTTCATGTCAAATAAGTGAGGGAAATAATAATCACTACAGGAGTGCGGAAGTTGAAGCTGGGGCTGGTGGGAAGCTCCACAGAGGAGAATAATGGTCATCTAGGTATCAGTCTCGCCTCTTGAGACCCAACTGTTTGTGTAAGTGATCCATGTACTACCAAAGGATGCACAGATGGACTTCTCAAATGACAAGAATCTCCTAAAATTGCATGGGAACATTTGTTTTCATGTCCTTTTACCCCGCCATGGGGAGTCAGATTTTTAGTAGGTTAAGGACCACTTTTTTTTTTTTCCTGTTCTTGGCTGAAGCTGTTGATTCCCAATGCAGGCTGACTTTTGCCCAAGGCCTTTGGCTAATATGGTTCTGAGGATGTTGGTCCCCAGCCTGACCTCACCACCTCACCATAATCTGAGTTCCTGTTTTCTGAATCTGTGGGTAAATTTTTGCTTTGTACATCAAATTCCCTATAATGGAGCACCCATTGGGCTTCTGTGGATGAGTCCCTACTTGCTGTCCCACCCCAAATCCAGACTGGTCAGAGAATGAATTTTCTCTTTTCTTTTTTAAATGGTTATTATTGAATTTATTAGGTGACATTGGTTTGCAAAACCATATAGGTTTCAAGTGTACAACTTAACAGAACAACATTTTCACACTGCATCATGTGCCCATTGCCCAAGCCCTGTTTCTTTTCATCTTCATTTCCCCTGCTTTTGCCCACCTTCACCTACCCCCATCCCCCTTCCCTCTAGCTATCACCACATATTGTCTGTGTCTATATTTATGTATATATGTTTGGTTAATCCCTTCACCTTCTTTTATCCACTGAGAAACAAAACGAAAACAAGACATGAATAGAACAGACCAACAGCTCTCAGAGGAGAGGGAAGAAAGGAAGTTTTCTGTTCTTGAACCAACTTTGTAGAGAGGGTTTTGCAAAATCTGTTGCCAGATTTCCAAATGTTAGCCATCCACCTGTCTCCCCGCTCTTTTTGTTATCATTATCACCCTGGCTTGAATGGGTGCCTTGAATTTCAGATAAGAACCTTTGACCAGTTGTGTTTTGTTCCTACCTGTCCTTTCTCTTTGATTAACTCATCTCCAAATATTGTATCTGCTCTTGATCTGATTGTTAAGTCACAAATGTCCTCAATCCTTGCCATTGTTATTCTACCTTATATGACTCAAACTTGTTGCATCTTAGACAGAAATGATATATAATCTTGAATTTTTGTTATAATTCTCAGACTTGCACAAAGATTGAAAGTGATATAAGACCTATTACAAATTGAGATAGGTAGAAGGAAAACATCTTAATAAGAGGTAGGGGAAGAAATGTAAGCAAAATTAAAGATGTAGGAAGGCTATAGTACATTTGGGAGGAATAAGTATTTATATAAAATAATGAATGTCTAATTTATGTAATAGTTTGGTAAGAATAGAGTTGATATTTTTTTTAAATAATGTCTTCTGAAATAGAACTTATACAATCTAAAATGTTTGCAGAATCTTTAGAGATCCTTGGCAATATTGGTTCCTCAGAGGCAATATTTAAAGCTCTTATTGATTTTCTATTTGTAGATGATTCAAAATTAAGCATATTTTTTATGCAAGTTTGCGCTTCATGGTGCTTAGCATTGAATTATTTTTCTACTATTTTCACCATCACATTATAATATTTTTGAGGCATCATATATATGGTGATAGAATGTCAAGATTCCAAACTAAAATAATACACATTGCTAATAATAATATTATTATTTCTTAAAATAATACACATTGCTAATAACCTGTAATTTGTTACACCACTAATTTTCTACAAGGCTGTAAAATATTATCGCAAGGAACCCATTTTATTTGACAGTGTTATATTTCTAAGTATATTTTTGTTATTTAAAAATAAGTATTTTAATTTTGAGCTACTCTGCTATGGGATGTGCTCATTTTTAAAAATTATTATTAACAGCACAAGCCCTGACTTTTAATTTAGAGTGGGTGTAGCTTGTAATTTTTAAAGTACTTTTATGACTAGAAGCCATTTTTCAGTGATAATTAAAATTATATTAAGTGAATCTTGTAAAATGTAACACCATAAACTGTTGCAGTGGTGCTAATCTGATAAATCACAAAAGCAATGAATGTCATTAGCACTTTAAACACATAGAAAACAAACATAAAAAAAGCTACAGAAACAAACATAATGGTAGACCGTAACATTTGAAATGATTAGCAGTAGTGCTAATTTTTAAGCTTAGTGTCTGCTGAGACTCTTGCAAGGAGGGTAGAGGTTCTAAATTGTGCCTTACTTCATTAGAAGACAATGAATATCCAAATCATTTTTCTAAAATATTTACTTTTGGGCCTGACCTATGGTGGCACATTGGATAAAGCATTGACCTGGAACACTGACATTGCCAGTTCGAAATCCTAAGTTTGCCCAGTCAAAGTCAAGGTACATATGGGAGTTGATGCTTCTTGCTCCTACCCCCATTCTCTCTATTTCTGTCTCTCCTCTCTCTCTCTCTCTCTCTCAAAATGAATTTTTAAAAATCTAAGAAAAAAATAAAAAAACGTTTACTTTTGAAAGAAATTAAGTTATAAATTGATAGACTGAGCATTTTCCTGTAAAGGAAGAAGAAAAATTGGGGGTAAAACAAAGTAAGTCTTCAATAAATGCTTATGAATTTTGTGAGCCTACAGACTTTCTCAAAGTTTCCCTAGAAATTTCATTATAGGTCCAGCTTGGATATTATAATCCAAAAAACCTAACCTAAGAAACACGAGGACAACATTAAAATCCTTTGAGGCCAATATTCCCCTGGGAAGAGGGAGAACTAGGGCACCAAGGTTAGTGTAGCAGCATAGATTAGAACAACATAAGGCTATCCTAAAATAGTGCACTTCTCCTTAGGGTCAGTAACAAGATCCAGTCCCAAAGAAGATTACATCTCTAACATGTAATCTGAAAAAACCTTGGACACACAGGCTACAGGGCTCTTTACACAAAATAATAATTTTTTTCCTAAAATCAAAATGTGGGATCATTTTTATATCTTCATTTTTTCACACATAACGTTGAAAAGAAATCAGTCATAATTTTGAAGTCTGTTTAAAGCTAGGGAAAGAACAAATGCTTCCATCTGAGAAGAATTTTGTTAAATTAAATTTCCTTATTAATGTACAGTACCATATGTATAATATAAAAAATACCATAACAGATTTTTTGAGTTGCAATTTCTTAATTTAGTCTGTCCTCATACATTACTTTTCTTTGAAAATGTGGTTCTAAAAGTACTTTCTCAACATGGAGAATTCCAGTTTTAGGAGATGTGGATTTTGAAGCAATTTTATGACAGAAACTTATGGAGTGTGTGTGTGGAGGGGGGGTATGGGGGAGTGAGACTTGGGACAGAAAAAAAGACCAGGGGAAGAGCAGGGAGAAATCACAGGTAGAAAATAGTTCTTTTGTTTCTCTTCAATATCAGAGTAGTGTCCCAAGGTCTGAATAAGTAGAAAAAATGGTAACTCTTAAAAATATACCAGAATTGTCCACAATTTAATTTCATTAAACTATGAAAGATGAATCATCATTCTGGGATAGTGTCTTACTCTGCTTGGCTATTATAACAAAATACCATAGACTGAGTGCTTTCAACAGCAGACATTTAGTTTTCATAGTTCTGGAGGTTAAGAAGTTCAAGATCAAAGTGCTGGCTAATTAGGTTCCTGGTGAAGGTTTCTTTCTAATTTGCAGATGACCTTCTTGTTATGTCTTCACATGCTAAGTGGAGAGAGGGTGAGAGGGAATGGGAGAAGGAGAGGAGAGAGCAAGAGCCAGCAAACTCATGTGTGTGTGAGAGAGATAGAGAGGGTGAGAGAGAGGGAGGGACTCGCTTCTTTTTTTATAAGGACACTAATCCCACCACAGGAGATTCACCCTCATGACTTAATGTCCTCCCAAAGGCACATATTCAAATACCATCACAGTGAAGAATAAGGCTTCCACAAATGAATTTGGCATTAGGGGCACAATTTAACCCATAGCAGGTAGTACAAATCATTTTCCTCTAATTTTTGTTTCTTTCTGTGTATTTATTTTTATTTTTGTTACAGTGGAAGATAAAAACAGGTGGAAGCACCTATCACCACTATACCCTGGAAAAGGAAGAGTCATTTTCTTTCAGCCCTCTAGCATAAGGATAGATAAAATAATCATGGTCAGCAAGGTATTGTAGAGGGTTTTGCAATGTTGACTTACGAGAGATATAGGAAGAGGAGATTAATAACCCTAAACCTTCTCTATTAGGTAAGAAGCAGTTAAAAATTGTCAGAGGTTTTTACAGTCTTTTATAGAGTACAAAACTTGTGTTCTAATTTATGCCAGCATTGGCTAGGTTCACAGAGGAAGCTCATTCTGAATAATTGTCTCTGTCCTGTCCTGTTCCAGGGATGGGGCTAGGCCTTGATAAGATCTACTTCACTGTAATACATTGAGATAATGATTACCCAGAATTATTGATTTTGTTTTTTTCTTCTTTTTCCAAGTGAGAGTAGGGGAGAAAAAGAGACAAATTCTTGCATGTGTCCTGACTGGGATCGATCCAACAACCTTCATTTGGGGCAGACACTCTGCCCATCTGGGCCCATGCTCACAACAGAACTATTTTTAGCATCTGAGGTAGAGGCTCCACGGAGCCATCCTTAGCACCTGGACTGATGCACTCAAACAAATTGAGCCATGGCTGTGGGAGGGGAAGAGAGAGAGAGAGAGAGAGAGAGAGAGAGAGTGAATGGGAGGGGAAGAGTGGAGAAGCAGATGGTCACTTCTCCTGTGTGCCCTGACCGGGAATCACCCTAAGAACACCTTAGCACTGTTTGAAAAGAAGAAATGCACCCCCATGTTCCTGGCAGCATTGTTCACAATAACGAAGATCTGGAACCAGCCCAAGTGTCCGTCAGAAGACGAGTGGATTAAAAAGCTATGGTACATATATACTATGGAATACTACTCAGCCATAAGAAATGATGACATCGGATCATTTATAACAAAATGGATGGTCCTTGATAACATTATACGGAGTGAAATAAGTAAATCAGAAAAAAAGAAAAACTGAGAACAGCATGATTTCATACATAAGTGGGACATAAAAGTGAGACTATGAGACATGGACAAGAGAGTGGTGGTTATGGGATGGGGGGAGGGAGGGAAGAGTGGGATAGGGAGGAGGGGAGGGACACAGGGAAAACCAGATAGAAGGTGACAGAGGACAATTTGACTTTTGGTGACAGGTATGCAACATAATTGATGTTAAGATAACCTGGAGATGTTTTCATTAAAAAACAATAAATTAATTAAAACCAAAAAAAAAAAAACAACAAAAAACCAGAACAGCCATATGCTGAGCTGATGCTCTACCACTGAGCAAATCAGCCAAGGCCCTGAAATTATTGTTGTTGTTCTTTCCTTCATTATCTCAATATGTCAAGGTTTCAAATTATTTCAATTTTCTTGGATTTTTACAAGCAGAACTCAACAACTTAGCTCCTAAGGGCCTAATGACATTGAACTTTTTATAAGAGACCAGAGTCCTCTTCAGTATATTTATTAGCTGCAATAAAACAATGACAATTGATATGTCTCTCATTAAAACAATGGGGACAAAGGGATCCTGAATTAGCTCCACCAAGGAAGGAAAAGTAAATGGAAATCAATTGTAGAGTTAGTTGTATTTCTATTTAATCTACTACATTTTCTTTTCATTTTAGTTAATGTGAAGATATTTATGGGGCTTTCACAGGTCCTCTCATGTTATCAATTTCCTAAACTCATTTCTGCATAGTCTTCCAATCTTTAGTAATGATTTTCTTACAGCAGAATATTTCATGAATATAGTGAAAGCTGGGGAAGGACTACTGTCTGATTTCTGGAGTGTTGTTTTTGAGATTTAAAGAGGTCTGTCCACACTGTGACTTCCTTTTCTGACAATGGGGAAGTATCTGAATTGATCCAACTAACCTCTTTCATCTCATCTTATTTCCAAGAGGTAAATAGTCACACATGACTTTGGACAAGAGATTTCTCTAAAACACATTGTTGACTTAATTTTTCAGGAATATGACATTCAATCAGCTGTACTAATGCACCATATATCAACATTTACCTGAGTCCGCATATTTCAGATGATGATTGAAAAAATTCTGTCAGTATTACCTGATGTTTTCTTCTGGAGGAGTGATGCCCATTTTTCTTGACTTTACTGGGTCTGTGATTCTTTTTCACATACAACACTATACTAGATCAGTTTAGAAAAATAGAATGTACTCTAATGCTGCTTCATTATTCACAATGGTCAAGAACTATGCAGAAGCAGTAAGAAGTTTTGCATCTCTACCTTCTTCTTTAACTTTATCCACCAGCCACTCTTATACCCATCTGGATGTGAGGGTAAGTTGCTAATAAAAGAATCAAATTCTTAAGCCATCTTTAACAGGCAGGGGCAACATGTATTTAAAATTTTTTTATTTATTAACTCACTTTTATTTTTTTTTCCTCTGTGTTGCTGAATTTTGCTTTGGACAGGGAATTATAAATTCAGTATTTCCCTAAAATATAATCATACCATTAATAATAATTAATATTTATAGAGCACTTTAACTCTGGTATCATGGTAACTACAGTATACTTTTTTTTTTGAGAATATAGAGCAAAAAGCAGTAAGCTTACTTACTGACATTTACCCAACTATAGTACTTTGATTTTCATTTTTTTTTATGTCTTTGTGTTTAAATTCATGTGTTGACCTAAAATTCTAAGTGTGACTGTGAAAGAGAGTTTCTTGCCAACTCTTAGAGAATATTTACCATGAGCAATAAATAAATGTTTGTGGTTTTAAACTACTAAAAATTAGGATTTCTAGAACTTACGAATGATGTGGTATTGTCTTATCCTAATACAGTCTTCTGGGAAGTGTATATGCCTTTCATTGCTATTCATTTTTCTTTCCTCACTACCTAATGTGTCTTAAGTTTTTCTTTAGTATGATAATAGCCATGCTCCCAAAGTCCTTCCTTTTAAGTATTAAGCGATGATTTGAGGTCTGATTTCTAGTCATCTGAGTTTCACCCAGAAATGAAGGAGACTTGTCTTTTATCAAAAGTAAGACATGAATAGCAATGGTAATAAAAAAATTATTAAAATATGACAAAGAGTTATATAATAAAATAAATAGTACAATAAAATGATGTTCAATAGTGGCAAACAATTTCTAGAGAAAATACAAAACTTACTAATGATGGATAAACAAAGTTTAATCTCATTGTAAGCAGAGAAATTAATATTAATGTATTATTTATATACAGTTTTATTTATCACATTGGTACAAGTTATTTAAAGATAATATTCAATACTTAATAGGCTGCAGTTTGACAAGATCCTCATACTCCACTAGTAGAAGTGCTAATTAGAATAACCCTTTGGGAAAACAACTGGGAGCTACATATTAGAAAGCTGTAAGGATGTTAATTCCTAATGACCAAGAATTCCCATTCATAGAATATATCCCAAGGAAATAAAAATCAATAATTCAGTCCAATATTTGCATACAAGGGTATTTATCCTAGCATTTTTAAAATAATAGAGTAGAAACAGCCTGTTTCTTAAATAAGGATATTTAAGTATATCACAATATATCCTCATATAAAAGAAAATATTAAAATTATTAAAACCACAGATGAAAATATTCATGTCATGAAAACATGTTCTCATTATAATATTAAGGGAAATAGGCATGATAAAGTGCTAGGTTTCTTATTTTTAAATATGTAAATTTGTAAAGCGCTGCTTTGGTTTTTAGATTTTTTAAAATTTTCTTAATTGTTCTATGTTTCGTATTTTCCAAATTTTGTATCTAATTATAAAGCCTGACAATCAACAATAAGTTTATATAAAATGCATCCTATGCGTGAAGACTATTCTAAACACTCTCCTTGTAAACCTATGCAATAGAATGATTATTTTCTTCATTTTACAGGCAGGGACATTGTAGGCAAGGAATGAGTAGGTAGTTTTCCCAAGGTCATTCAACCCACAAACTTGAAAGTCCATGCTCCTATACTATGACAAAAAAAGTAAACATAAGAAATCATTTTAGGTTCAGAGGAAGTGGGTATTAGAGATCACACATTGAAGAGAGTTCTTTTAAAGGAAGAATATGTGTTCTGTGGCAGTAAAGGGCTTTTAAAGATCAAGTCCAATCTCCTGCTTTTTGATAAATAAAAATTTATATTGGCTTCATATAAAGCACATTTTGTATTCTGTTTCAAAACAGAAACCTACATACGTGATCAAAACAGGACCACACTGTGATTATGGTTACACAGGGCAGAGAAGCTCAATCCATTCTTTGTGACCACTTTTCCTGCACCTTCTGACTGCTGGCCAGCAGCTTCCCTATCAATCTGTTACAGATGAGGCTGCTTCTTCTACCCTGGGGAAGGCACCTTTGGAAATAGACCGTGCATTCTTCAGGGAACCCCAAACCAAGAGTACTGGTATGACTCCCTGACTCTGCCCAGAACTAGAATAGGGAACATTGATTTTAGTTCAGGGAATGTATATTTCTCCCATGGCTTGGGGGGGGGGGTACCTCCACTTCAGTCCCCATATCCATAAAATATTCTGCTGTTACCTCTGTTCTCTCCCACATTTCCTGTTCTCTCTCACATTTCCTGTATTAGGAACATCAGGGAAACCTTACGTAGGAGAGAAGGGGGCCTTCTCAGGGTCAGGGGTTTGGGCAGACCAAAAGCTGCTCATCCTGTTACACAGAGATTATATGAAGCTATCATGTAGCAGTTTTATTTTACACCTGGTTTTTTAGAGATTATCACTCAAGAATTTTGGCACGGAGAAAGGTGGCCCACTGTTATACCGTCACTTCAGCCCAGCCCTTTGCCCTTACTCTCTCTGCAAATATATGACTCTGTATACACCTAAACTTAAAATGCAGCGATGATAAGATATGCTCATTTCAGTTATTGCTGTAACCTCCATTTAGGTATCATTTTGTTTCCCCTTTCTTAAACAAAATTGTTTTTGATATTTCAATTTTCAAACATAGCACTGAGAACTTCTCCCTAGGTGGTGGTGAGATTTTCTTTCTAGTGCTTCAGTTAATAAAGCATTTTGGGATAATGAAGGGTGAAAATCACAGTATAAATGTAAAAATTCTTATATTAATGAAGCATACCATATTATTGGACCCTTCATGGAGTTTTCCATTGCCAAATCAAGGCTCATTATTCTGCACCTGAGCACCACAATCCCTAGAGTTCCATGACATGTTTTAATAAGAAAAATATCCCGTTTTGTTTTATAAAACCTTATTTTCCCTCTCTGATGGTCTTCTTCTCACTGACTTTTAGTATGACTTCAGAGATTCATACTTTCAATATGAATTCCCATAAGACACATCTTTTTCAATTGTGTGGGTTGAAGCATGGTAAGAGTTTACTGTCATATGAGAAATAGTTTAGTAAGTCTTGCCAGAAAATATGTACTGGGTGATGTGATATGAAATATTTCTGACTTTGGGTTTATGATCCAAACAATGACATAGCAGAGACTTCATGGTATTCTGAAACCAAGTGTATATATTATGACAATTTTTGTTTTTTTCTGATCTCAGTGGCAGGCTGATGTGTTGGGCAATACATAATTGAGACCCTGTTAGAGAAAGGCAATGATTCACAATTTTTTCATTGATCCTCTTCTCAGAATTAATTTCTCCGTACTATGTTGTTTCACCAGACTTTGTATGTGATCCTCTGTTTTTTCTTCTTATTGCTCTAACTCTCTTATTCACTAAATCATTTCTGGTATAAAATAAAGGATTATAGCTCATTTATGATTCTATCCCTTCTATTTAGCACAGAGCCTGACACATTGTTTTGGCTTGGTTGGATTGGTTGAAAGGATTTGATTGCATTGTTAGGTTCAATGCATTAATGCCAAGTAGTGGCTTCAGTTTATTTTACAATTCTTATTGGTTCAGAGAAAAAGTGAAAATGTTTTAAATAGATTTCAAATGATGAAATCAGGTTTACTATTAAGTGTAAATTTTAAAAATTAAAAATAATTTATTAAAATGTTTTAAAAAATCTCATATCGACAACATATGTAAAACTTAAAAATATTTTAAGAAATAAAAGCAGTAAAAACTATATTTTTGACAAAAGCATGAAAACAGAAAGTTATAACAAAAATAGAGACTAGAAAAATAGATGCACGGACACACACACACACACATACATACACCTCTTTTCTCTTACAAATTTCAGTTTGTAAGTCAAAGGAAATATCAAAACAAATTATAAAATTTCTAGGAAATAAAGATACTACATTACAATCAAAAGCAATAGGATAAGGCTATGAATGTACCCAGAGGACATTTTTGAGCATTAAACATTTAACTTACTAAACATAGAATAAAAGTGAATCACTTAAATATCAAACTCAGAAATTAGAAAAAGAAAATAACTCAGAAAAATACAAAGACAAAATTGTTAAAAGTATAAATTAATGAATTAAAAAGGAAAACTGACATAGCTAAATCTAAGAGCTGGTTTTATGAAAAAGTACTGTTAAAAAAACTCAGCTACCAGATAGTTTAATGAAGAATAAAAGAGAGGCCTTGGCTGGTTGCTCAGTCAGTTAAGAGTGTCATCCCGAAAGGACAAAAGGACAAAGTTGCAGGTCCTATCCCTAGTTGGGAAGTACATGGAAAAACAACCAATGAGTGCATGACTGAGCAAAGCAACAAATGAATGCTTCCCTTCCCTCCTCCGCCCCCCCCCACTTCCGTCTCTCTAAAAATCAATAAAAATTAAGCCTTGGTGGTATAGCTCAGTTGGTTGGAGCATCATCCTGGATTGTGAAGGTTGCATGTTCTATTACCCTGTCAGAGCACATACAGGAGCAGCTCCATGTTCCTGTCTCTCTTTCCCTGCCCCCCCTCTCTCAAATCCATCCATCCATCCATCCATCCATCCATCCATCCATCCATCCATCTATCCATCCATCCAGAAAGAGAAGTGTAAATAAGAATAAAAAAAAAAACAGTATCTATGAATTGAGGGGAAATATATACTTTGAATACTAAGAGATTTTGTATTACATTTTTCCATATTAATGAAGTTGGAAAAAATCCTAGATAAAATACATATTTTTGAAAAATTAAATGATCAAAATTGACCATAAAAGGAAAAACAACTTAATTGAGCAAGTAACAGTGAGATTAACTGGAAATTTTTAAATCTGTACCCATCCTTAGCTACTAATAAACTAACAAAACAAAGGAAACCATACATAGTTATTGCAATTTTATTGACTATATTTCCTATGCTGTACTTCATATTCCTATGACTATTTTGTAAGTACTGTTTTGTACTTCTTAATCCCCTCACCTTTCTTTCACCCAGTCCCTCAAGCCCACTCCCCTCTGGTTACCATGAGTCTGTTCTCTGTATCTGAGTCTATTTTTGTTTAATTGGTGGATACTGGAAATATCAGGAAGAACATTTTTTAAAGTATATAATTTTCTAATCATTGTACTGTACACTTTAAACTCTCCTCTCTCTAAAATTAATGAATAAAATCTTTAAAATAAAGAAAGAAACCCCACATGCCCTCATACTCACATTCTATTTTACCTTTCCCCAGCCACACTGGCATCTTTGGTGTACACTAAACAGTCCAGACATTTACCGTTACAGCATGTGCATTGCCACTAAGTCTTCCTGGAACACTCTTTCCCAGAAATATCTGTGCAAAACAAATATTGCATTTCATATCAATGAATAAGTGGATTATTTAATAGATGATAATAGAATAATTATTTAGCCTTTTCAGAGGTTGGGCTATATTCCTATCTTACTCCTTATACTAAATAAATTTTATGGGGATGTAAAACTTAAATGTAAAATTTTAAACCATAAAATAAAAAGAAAGAAAACATAGATTAGAACAGATACTTAGCTTGTATAAACTAATACAAGCAAACTAGTGGCATTAAATTATCTATCTATCATCTTTCTATCTATTTCTACTATTTTAGTGTATAAATGTAAACTAAAGTTGGAATTGTGCTAATATTTTGAGTCTAATCTCATGCCTTTGGATATATTGATGTAATATATACAGGGGTGGACAAAGTTAAGTTTACAGCTATTTGTACAGAAAAATACTTAATATAAGAATAAACTGTGTTTCATGTTCTCACAACTGTAAACTTACCTTTGCCTATTTCTGTATTTGTCTATAGGAAAGACCTTAGTAATGGCAATAACTATCTATGGCGATTATATATATATCATGACTAAGCTAGAAAATAAACAATAACCTGGGGAGAATACTTACAACAATAAGACAGGCTAAAGGAAAATATTTCTAATATACAAAAAGTTCTAGAATAATCCACAAAAAATAAATGATATAAACTACCCAGTAACTTAAGAAATAATTATAAAACATATTAAAATATTTATCATCTAAAATATTTTCTAGTATTAAAAACATTGATATTAGTGTTGGCAAAGGTGTAATGATGTACATTCTCATTCATATTGGTGAAAGGATGAGTCAACATAATCTTTTTCCAGAAAATTTGGCTGTTAAATATTTTTAATTTATATACCCTTTGAAGCAGAAATTCTATTTCTAGAAAACTCACCTTACAGAATTATATAAGAAATATCTACATGCAAGACTGTGCACTCGTAAATGGAAATAAAAAGAAAAATTTACATGTCAACCAGTCTGGTGTTTTGTAGTATAGTTATAAAATACTATGCTGCTGTTTGACAAAAAGAGACTTGTCTAATTGTACAAGTATGGAAAGGTTTATAAGATGCATTGTTAAACAAAAAAGGACACAATGATGTAATACACTATATTTAGTATGATTATATTTTTGTAAAAATATACATGCATAGATATCTGTTTAAACTCAACACACACATTTTAGCCTATGCAGAGTAAAAAAATAGAAAGCATGTTCATTACTTGTTAATAATCATTAATTTAGGGCTCTAGGCATTTTCAATTTCTAACACACATTTTGTTAACATTTTCATTTTTTTATACAATGAGCATATATTTTTTTAAAAAACATAAGTAAAAATAGAAGTTTAAAAAGATTATATGAGCATGATCAGGCCGTGGCAAGTATCAGACTGAGATGTGGAAGACCCAGATTTGAAACCTCAAGGTCGTCAGATTGAACAAGGGCTCACCAACTTGAGCAAGGGGTTGCTAGCTTGAGCATGGGATCATAGACATGACACTATGGTCGCTAACTTGATCCCAAAGGTTGCTGGCTTGAAGCCCAAGATCACTGGCTTGAGCCCAAGGTCTCTGTCTTGAGCAAGGGGCCACTCACTCTGCTGTAGACCCCCAGTCAAGGCACACAAGAGAAAGTAATCAGGGAACTAAAATGCCGCAACGAAGAATTGATGCTTCTCATCTCCCTTCCTGTCTGTTTGTCCCTCTCTCTGACTCTCTCAGTCAAAAAAAAAAAAAAAAAAAAAAAAAAAGAAAAGAAAAAGAAAAAGATTATGTGAGATGTGTAAATGAGATTCATAGCCATAGACAAAAGTGAGTTACTTACCAAACAAAGGTGGAGGGTTAGTGGGAAGTAAAGGGGGCCAAATATGTGGTGACTGAAGGTGGTTTGTCTTTGGGTGATGGGCACACAACATCACATGCCATTGGAGATGCGCACCTCAAACCTGTGTGGTCTTATGAATCAATGTCACCCCATGAAATTTAATTTCTAAATCAAAAAATAAAAAGATTAAAAGAAATCAGTAAATATAACGACATTCCTAAAACATATTTTAAGTCTTTGCTTCATCTAATGGTGATACAGGACTACAAGTCAAGTGGAAGAATGTATACAGCAGCTCTAAACATAGTTCCTGGGAAATAAAAAATGATGGATTGTTTCTGGGCAATAGATAACAAAATGTTTAATCTAATCGCTCTTATATAAATTCTGAAATATATTGTCCTGAAACAGATGAATCCCGTGCAGTTTTACTTATTCACTTCTGTCAATGAATATGCTAAAAAAAGGTGACTTTTCTAATCTTTGTGATTTTCCTTATCTTTTGAAACATTTTATTTCTACCAATGTTTGAGAAATGTTCTCAGAGTAAATTGAGTGGGAAGACTTTTAAGAAAAGGATTTAGTAATATGTCTTTTTGAAATGCTAATCCTTAGAACATTTTAAATTTTTGAGCTCATACCAGTCCCTAGTTACACTGAAAGAATTGAGACATTTGCACTTAGCCAGTTAACTTCCTTGAGGAGGAAGCTTATCAAGAAGTTCTTTCCTTAAGTATACCCAAGTGACTTTATACATTCTTAAAAGTTCTGCAAATTCAACATGATTAAAAGCAACATCATGTTATAAAATCTCATTTCTTAAAAAATAGCAACACACAATTATTTGAAAAATTACTAACTTTAATCACAAGACTAGTCTGGACCATATGAAAAAGTCAAATTGTAGAGCATCTGTCCTGCAAGCCTTGCTCTGCCAGAGAAAGGAATAACACACTCCAAGAGTCGAACTGGGGATCCAATATAGTTATTCAACATCAACAAATACTTTAGTACCCATCAGGTGTTCAGATTTATTCTAGGAACTGGAAATATAGCAGTGAGCAAAACAGACAAACGAGCAAATAAACAAACAAAAAATTTGTGGAGTCTACATTCTTGAAAATAAAGCCACATTAATACTGATTTCTAGAATCTAAATTAATTTTAGATTTAGAAAATTGGGCAAGAAGTAGGTTTGTCCTGTTTTGCTTAGAAATAGTCTCCTATTGAACATACAGATGAATAAACCTAAAGTTGAGCAATATCTGAACTACTCTGAAATTAAAGTTTCCTAAATATTTAAAAAATACATATTAATAAACAATTTAGGAACTTATAAAGAGCATATAGGAATTTAATTTGATGACTAAAATAGAATAACTATAAACTATCAATCTATTACTTAATATTTTAGTTTGCTTGTGTATATTTAAAAATAATTGCAAAACTATTGTCTTTAAAATATTCTATAATTCATATTCTATACTCTTCAAATTCATTAATGTATTAAGTTTTTATATTAATTTTGGGATTTGGAATTCAATGGTATTTAGAACAGAGGTTTACTTATTTTCTGAGATGTACATTTGTGTAAAATAGTCTTCAAATTAGTTTATGTAGATATAAATAAATTTCTCAGGTTTCTATGAAGAGAGTTGTTTTTAAATTTATTTTTCATAATTAAATTAATACAACTTAATAAACATTTAACTGATAATTTTATTAATCTGTTGTACTGAACTTTGGAACAAAAGAGTTTGACTGAGACATATTGTGTGTGTGTGTGTATCCAATATAGTGAGAGAGAGAGAGAGAGAAAGAGAGAGAGAGGGAGGAAGGGAAAGAGAAGTATCAACTTGTAGTTGTAGCACTTTAGTTGTTCATTTATTGCTTTTCATATGGTGCTGTGATGGAAGGTGGGGAGAGGTTGCAGCTGAGCCAGTGATCCCTTGCTCAAGTTATGGATCTTGAGATCATGTTGATGATCTGATACTCAAGCCGATGGCCTAGGGCTCAAGCCAGTGAGCCTGGACTCAGCCAGTGACTTTGGGGTTTCGAACTTGGTTACTTCAGCATCTCAAGTCCATGCTTTATCTACTGTGGCACCACTGGTCATGCTGAGGTGCACATTTCTCTTACCACATATTAACATCCTCTATTACAGGGGTGCTCAATACATCGATCGTGATCTACTGGTCAATCGCGAAGGAAGCATGGGTAGATCGCATGACATTAAAAATACATTTGTCTTTTGATTGGCATGCAGGGTAGCCAATCTGACGTCTGAACTTTTGACACCCTACGCATGTGCGTTAAACCATGCTAACTTGTTCAGTTACATTGCCGCGTAGTTAGCCTTCAATTTATTTAAACTAAATACAACAAAGGGTATAAAAATGAGTGCCATAGCTGGTCTGAGTAAGAAGCCTAAAACCTACCACTTTCATACAGAATGGGAGGGGATTTTTTTCACTATGTCATATTCTAAGTGCGTTTGCCTCATCTGTCTGTGTGCCACTTGCTATTGCAGAGAAGGGAAATGTGGAGCGGCTTTTTCGGACTGTTCATAAAAACTATGACATTGACTTTCCTCCGAAAAGAGAGCTGAGAAGGAGAAAGGTGAAAGAAGAATACACAATATTAAATAGTAATAATAGTAACTTAAATAATAATAATAATATAGAAGAAATAAATTTATGTTTTGCATTTCTATTGTAGGTAGATCATTTTGACTTGGTCATCTTATAAGTAGCTCACAAGCTGAAAAAGTGTGGGCACCCCTGCTCTATTAGCATCAACTCTTTAAAATATATTCTTGTGTTAATCTGATTATGAAAAAAAATGAAAAACTAACCATTTTTTTCATAGAAACCTGAGAAATTTAATTATATGTACATAAAGTAATTTGATGATTATTGATCAAAATAAATATGTTAGAAAATAAATAAGACTTTATGCTAAACCCTTTGAATTTCAAATTCCAAACTTAATATTAAAATTCAGTATATTGGTGGGGATAGTTGGAGGGAAGTATATGGAGTATAAATGGACAAAGACCTAATTTGGTGGGGTGAACACACAATATGGTGTACAGAAATGTGTTGTAGAATTGGACAGCTGAAACTTGTCTAATTTTGTTAACCAGTGTCACCTCAATACATTCAATTAAAAACATTGAACAGTCTAGATGTTTTTCTTTCTTTTTTCTCACAGACCAATGGCTAATGATTATTTGTTGATGCTTATCTGTAAATTCAAAGTACTTGACATACATAATGTGTGAAGCATTGACTATTTCAGCTGCACATTTGGGATTTGAGATCATTGTACATTTAAATCTATTTATACTAAGCACATTCTGAATTCTCTAATGTGCATTAGGAGAAAAACCTGCTAAAATAGAATGTGTTCTCTGGGTTTTACAAAAATTGTTTAACCATTCATCTTCAACTATTTTTTACAAGATTTGGCTTTCACTTTTGGAGAAAATGTTTATTTGTATGTCTAAAGATTGTTGTATTTTTTACTAGGTGAAGGTGCAATTCAAACAACCATTACAGTCAGTGACTCAATTTGGTAGTTTTTATTTTCTTTTTTCATGACTTTTGCTCAAGATAAATCACCAGCTCCTATTGACAGCAGCCAATTTCATTGATATTCCCTGGTTGTTTTCCAGTGGTATATTGGTTTGTTTCACTTTAAAAGGGGGCTTGACTATTTAAATGATTTGTCTATCCTATGTCTTAAAGGCTGATAGGTGGGTAGTATCAAAGACAGCTTTGATGCCACAATGGATTCAAGTCAAATGCATCCTGTTTTATGAATATAGCATGCATATAAAGCATCATCACCCATAAAGGGTAATAGGCAATGACAGAGTATAGAAGATAGAGGAAGTCATTGAGGATCAAACAGAGAGTAGCATATAAGTTTTTTCTCCCCCAAAGAATATGTGGACACAGTTTTATTACTGCAAATAAGTGAAAACTATGTGAAATAGATGGAATATTTTATGTATCTGATAAGAAGTTTGTTAGCCTGATGGAATTAAAATCACCTGTAAGAAAAAGCAAGACATTCCATTGAATTATAAGTAGTGTTTCTCAACATATATATATTTTTAAAATTTTGTAAGTATGCTTGTAGGGCAGCTGTGATAGGCTTGCTCGTGGGTTATCAGCTGCAAGCACTTTGCCTGACCGGTATGTGAGTGCGTGGCTGCACCACGTGTGTATGGCCTGTGTAAGGCTATGGCTGCTTGTGCTCCAGGGGAGATGGGAGATTGCCGATGCACGGATTGCCTGCCCAACACTGTGAAGGGCCATTTTGTTCTTTGTTTGCCTGAGAGGCAGTTTCCCCTTCCTGTGTGCTTGTCCACCCTTGTGAGACTTTATTAAGTGAAATGACCCAGTGCTTTTCCCGCTCCACAGTTTTTCTACCATCCGCCCGAATCCAATGTGGATCTGCCTGGCCTCGGCCACTGGCATTACAATGCTAATTGTTAAATACTGATAAAATATACTTTTGCCATTAAATAAGGTGACCAATCGTCCTCCTTTAGGAAGGACAGTCCTTCTTTTGTAAGTTTCATCCTCCCTCAAAAAAGTGTCCTCCTACATGTCCTCCTTTTTGATATTGGAAGACTAATCTGTAAATGTCCATATTCGAATGATGCAGAGTCGATCCATTGCATGTGATGTGACATATTTGTATCTGACATGACGATTCGTCAGGGATCAGTACAGTGTGGTGAGAAGTGATTATGAGATGCATATGTTCGGCATGGGAGACCTTGAGAGAGCGCATGATATACCAAATGTGCAAATGGCTCTGTGTACTTATTACTGAAACACAACATGGCACATATGACATTGTAGACTCATGATTGTTTCTTTCTCAGTGAATATTCAATTATAAACAGGTAAGCACAATTCACGTTTTATTAATTCATTATCTATTTAATAATTTCCAAATATGTATAATTTTATTTACAAGTATTTTCCCAAAATTTGAGTTTTAAAATGAAAAATCTAACCTAAAACCATATCTATTAATAATGCATTTTGATTAAATAGTTGCATAAAACAGACGTTTTTTAATTAGAAAGTGATAAATACACCTGAATATCACTCCAAATTAGTGGTTTTGTTTGATATTTAGTTTTACTGAATGAGTACTTTTTTCTTATAATTATTATTAAAGGTTAATAGGCATGTAAGCATAATTACAATATAAGATATTACAAATGTTTTTATTATGCATTTATCATATTAAAATGTATTATGGTTGCAATGAATAAAATGTTTCTTTTATTTACGATAATGTTTTCTTTAATTTATTTTTGTCCTCCTTTTTATTGTAAAAAAGTTGGTCACCTTACATTAAATCATAAAACCTAACAGTTTGATCTTGTTATGGACTGAATGTTTGCGTGCCCCGAAATTCATAGGTTGTAGCTCTAAACTTCACAATGGGAAGTTATTAGGAGATGAGTTCTTTGGGAAATAATTAGGCTTAAATGAGGTAATTAGGGTAGAGAGTCCTCATGATGAAATTAGTTCCCTTATAAGAAAAGATTATCTCCCCCACCTCTCTTTCTCTTTCTCTCTCTTATGAGGATTCATCAAGAACATACTGATCTTCCAGCCAGGAAAACAACTTTTGCCATAGTCTGAACATTTGGGCTTCCAGAGCTGTGAGAAATAAATGTCTGTTGTTTTAAGCCACTGTAATGCCAGTGGCTGAGGCCAGGCAGATTCTCATTGAATTCGGGCAAAAGGTAGAGGAACCGTGGAGCTGGAATGCGTCAGGCCATACCCATTTATTGGAGGCTCACAAAGATAGGCAAGTGAACAAATAAAAAAGGAAAAGAACTAATAAAGAAGAGCCTGCTTTTCTCAGTGAAAGGCAGTGGAGTAGAAAAACCGTACCTCACAGTGACCAGAGAGTGACTGGGAAAATCACCACCCAGGGAAAGCACCCACAACCTTACATAGACCACACACAGACATGGCACTGCCAGGTGCTCATGCATTGATCAGGCAATGTGCTTGCAGCCAGTAAACCAGCGAGCAAGCCTAACACAGCTCTTTTCCCGACAACCACTCAATGTATGGTATTTTGTTATAGCATCCTGAGCTAAGACAGTTCTATAGTACTTTCGCATATTTTCCTGTTCAATTGATTTTATATAACTTTGTGATAAAAATTCATGCTAACATTTCTAACTATGCAGTTGAGGGACATTCTTGAGTTCATGGGTCACTGTCAGTACCGACTATGATGTTGTCTACTTAGGCTGTAAGTGCCAGTCCAAAGGGGCAAGGGCTCCCCCCCTAATTCCAACTGCATCAGCCAATTCAGTTTAAAATGAATTAGGCCAGGCACCAAATAATTGTATGAAGATAATTTTACTTTTCTATTTGCTACTTTGGGCATGTACAAGCTTATTGGAAACTACTTTAGTATCAAAATTACATCTGTATCACATAGATATTTATTGATTATTGTGGTGCTATTGCTTTAAACTCCCCCCCTTTTTTTTACTAATATGAAAGAAATAAGATGTTCATGATAACAAACGTGCTAACTAGTTCTGCTTTAAGAGTCTTTGTGGATTTTGTTTTGTTCTTTGGGTAATTTTTACATTCCAGAAATTTTTATTGCTGTTAATTTATCACAATTAATACTTTTAATAATTATTATGGTTTACATTATTAAGAAAAAGTACTATTCTATTTCAATATTATAGTGCAGTTTGAAAATTATTGTGTTGTCTTTCTTTGGTGTTTTAACACATCATGGTCTTACATTTTAATTGTGAGGCAACATAATATACTCTGAGTATCAGTAGACTTAAAGATATGGCCTCAAATCTTGGCACTTCCATCTCTTATTGAGTAATCTTAAATAAGTCACTCTACCTTTCTGGAACTTGGTTTCTGCATAAAAACTTGGGTTCTCATCCCTAGATCTAAGTCTATGTGATGTCATTTGAGATTACTTTGTTTCTAATGGTAGATGAAGTGCCAAATTTACCAAGGATTTACATTTTATTTTAGGATTGCTATGAGTAGAATAATATCAGTCACACTCATTTTCATTCCAGTATGCTAATTTTGCATACAAAAAAAAAGAAACAAGATAGATTTGTAGTTCATATGACAGGAATAAACTTGTGAAGTAGTTCATGCTGTGAGAATTTTATTAGGGTGTGGATTCAGAAAAAGGGGTTGAGAACATCAGAATCTAATTCCTGTGGTCACTGATTACTCCATAACATTCTGTGATCCCATTAATCCACTACAGATATCCCTCATTCTCCACTTCAGGAATGAAAAGAGTCCAAAATATCCTTTGAATTTATCTACTACATCAAGAGGCATTGGTTTCTTTTATTTTGTCAACTCAATGACAATATTTTTGCTTCAAAAAATTTGTTCTACTTAGAACAACAATGTCCCCACTTATTTTTAATAGCAGTTTTAAACAACCACAAATTCAACCTAATAATTATATGGAAAATATTCATTCTAAGTATGAACAGTGAAAATAATTGTTGAGAAGAACCACAGAGACAAATGTAAAAAGGTAATAGGAAATGTAATGTAATCATTTATGAAGCTGAAGAAAGGAACACTCATTGGATGCTAAATGTATTAACTTAAATCTTAGCAAGACTGAAGAGAACAAATAGGGAAAATCAGAAAAAGCAGAAAAAAGATGATGTTGTAGCTACATTTGGAGATTAAAAATGGTAGTGAGACAGCTTGCTGACACCTGAACAATAGTGGGAGTGTTCACAGATAACAATAGGGAGGGGGGGAAGTATCCATTAAAACACTACAATATTATGAGGCAGTGTAGTGTAAGGGCAAGTTAAGTTCAGCACGACTCAGTCACCCTCTAGGGATTTTTGGTGCCAATTTAAGACTAAAGCTCACCAATTAGAACAGCACAGCATTCTGGAATTATGCAGCACTTGGGGAAAACAATTTTTCATACTCCAAAGAGCAGAAAATAGCAATATATTACTGCATAGTTCAAACTGTCAATTGTTCATGAAAATTTTTGATTCACCAGAAAAGTTTAAAATGTTTTGAGAAACTTCTATTTTATAAAGCAGAGAACTAAAAATCTTTTCAAAGGACTTTAATGACTAAAAGAACACATTTTTTTGTGGCGTCTGAAGACCCAGATTCTGATATTGTGTCATCCACTTACACAATAAGTTACTTTGAAAAAGTCATTGAACTTCCTTGAGCTTTAGTTTGATTCCTTCTGTTTAGTGATAACACCTGTTTTATGTATATCTTGCAGACTAGAAAGGATTAAAATCTATTTGAGATAAAGTATGTCTTTGAGTAATTAAAATATATAAAATATAGTTGTAAGATTATGCTACTATGATTAAAATTTTTAATGTTTGAACATGCGGAAGATACACAATCCTCCTTTTTTCAAAATACCTCATTTTGCCTTCCTAGTAAACCAAGCAGTACTGTGGAATAAATCAGTAAGTATTGAGTCCAAGAAACAGAACTCTGTAGAGGAGAAAGAAACCAAGTTAGTAAACAAATAGTGGGATGGCTTTCTTTACATATTGGGAATGGAATTTTACTTGTGTTGTAATTAAACTTAATACAATTTCTGTTTTATACATATGACAAGTTAGCTTCTAAATCAGGGGTGCTCAATAGTCGATCGCAATCTACTGGCCCATCGCAGAGGAAGAGTGAGTAGATTGCATGACATAAAAAATACATTTGTCTTTTGATTGGCATGCAGGGTAGCCAATCTGACGTCTAAACTTTTGACACCCTACGCATGTGCGTTAACCTTGCTAACTTGTTCAGTTACATTGCTGTGTAGTTAGCCTTCAATTTATTTAAACTAAATACAACAATGGGTATAAAAATGAGTACTGTAACTGGTCCGAGTAAGAAGCCTAAAACCTACCACTTTCATACAGAATGGGAGGGGATTTTTTTCACTATGTCATATTCTAAGTGCGTTTGCCTCATCTGTCTGTGTGCCATTGCTTTTCCAAAGAAGGGAAATGTGGAGCGGCTTTTTCGGACTGTTCATAAAAACTATGACACTGACTTTCCTCCAAAAAGAGAGCTGAGAAGGAGAAAGGTGAAAGAAGAATACACAATATTAAATAGTAATAATAGTAACTCAAATAATGATAATATAGAAGAAATAAATTTATGTTTTGCATTTTTATTGAAGGTAGATCATTTTGACTTGGTCATCTTATAAGTAGCTTGCAAGCTGAAAAAGTGTGGGCACCCCTGCTCTAAATGAATACAATTATGCAGCCTCTTAAAAGCATACAGAAGTCTAGGTGATGCTCTGTGATATTCATTTTAAGCATGGTTTTATAAAAGATCAAATTTGCATTTAACGGGAACTTAACACTGACAGATTCTTGTCAAAGATATAATGGAGTTGGCATTTTTGTACAAACAGTTTCTTCTTAATAGAAGTGCTTCGAAGTGGGATAGCCAAGGGGACCCTCAGCCACGTTTGCCAACACTTGGCACCTTAAGGTGGCTCTATCGGCTTCAACATTTTGTGACTCCTTCTCCAGTTAGGTAAGAACATACTCATTGCACGTCTCGATGTGAATCTCCTTTTTACCTAACCAGAAGGATTGTACTTTCATAAATATAGTGAATATCTTACCAGGTTTGTCAGCTCTAAGCAGTGGGCTGGGATAAGGTAATAAATCTATTTGAATAAATTGGTTATTGTAGATGAATAGCATGATACATGAGAGAATATTGACTATTCATATTTTCTTGTTGAATGAGATTTGTATCAAAATAAAGAGCTTCTACACCAAAGTCATGTTTAGTTAAAAAATGGAAGGGTTTTGTGCTTTTGTGATGGGAGGCAGAATGGGGTAAATTTTTGTCATATTTTGCAGGATTTCAAAACTACTAATTTGTTGATAGAAGGGCAGAACAAAAGATTTGCAAATTCATTTGGAAAGAAATGGAGACAAAGAAGGGTTATTTCTTTCCATTTTTTTTTTTATTATAGAAATTGCTGCAAAGCAAAAATAGAAACAAAAGTGAAATGGAAGTCTCTACATTTTGCTACTTTCCACTATAGGTTTTCAAATATATTATTCGCTGTTGAAAGACTGTTTTCACTCTCTTACTGAGGAGATCAAAGGTAGAGGACAGCGGGTAAATGACATTAGGCCATATGATTCCGTGAATGTTGGTACTGGCGTCATACTCTCCTGTGGAGGTGAGCTTTCCTATCCACTTCATCAACTGACAGGAGAGTCTTGTGAGTCAAGAAGTTCTGATTTGGGGGAGAGAAGTTTAGGCTCACTGTTCATTCACTGCATTCTATAAAGTACGTTAGGATTTATTTCAGTGACTGGACATTTTGATGGGAACACAGTGGATAGATAAGAAAAAGAGGTAAGGAAGAGAGTGCCCCTGGAGACTGTGGCTAAGATGTGTTCCAAAACTTTGTCTCCATTTTTAAAACTGTTTACTGCATATAAGAGGCAGTTACTCAGTTTTGGATTATAGAAACCTAGTGTAGATTATAGAATTTTTATGATTTCTCATCTGTGACTACCAAATTTTCCTACCTGTCAGGTAGTGATAACCTCAGCCTGGTGGGAGTGTCATGAAATAAATAACAATTCTGGTTAGATGCTGTCAGCAGATGTTGAAGCCATGTGAATGCTCAGGACACCATCTTCTTGTGCTCATCTACTGCAATGTGAACCCACCTTAAAATAGTCATGGGGGTAGTAGTTATGGTTCAAAGGGCTGAAAAAGGCTGAAAGGGAGTGAGTCATGTGCCAAGATTGCTGTATGAGAAAGCCCCGCAGGGGAGGGATCTGCAAGCAGGGGTCCCTAGCCCTCAGATAGTGCAGTCATCTGTTGAGGTAGTGTGAAATGGCTAACTAATATAGGAGAGATATTTGGAGCCAGACAGGGAGGTCAAAATGGTTATGGAGCTAAAGTGGAGAAGAGCTAAGGCCAGATGTGGCACCTTCCCTGAATGCGGGTGAGGAAGGAGGTTGTGTGCAATGTCATCCAACCTAAGCACAGTGGCAACTCAAACCCACAGCAGGCTGGTTGTCCTGCTTGTCTCGCCTACTGCCTAACCAGACAGGAAGTGAGAACTTGAAGTTTATGTCCATGGAAACACAAAGGACTTGAGATTTCATTTCCTATTCTACACCTAAGCTTTTGCATTTTTATTTGGCATGCTTTCTTCCATTTGTCCTTAGAAAATTTATTTATAAAAGCTAAAATTCCAACAACTATAAAAGTAGTTGCATGGAAGGAGCATACTTCTCACTTTTTAATTCAACAACATCTAGTAATATAGGATAGTGAAATTAAGGGAGGACCTGGGGCATTGCCCACAATGACCTAGTACACCTAGAAAGGTTTGTGAAGTCTTATGTCTTATATTATAGTCCATTTAAGATTAGTACTGTGTTATATAAAATAACCGCGCATGCTTATTTTAATATAAAACAATGTATTAAATTGCTTACTAGTTGTAAGCCCAAAAAGGATCTTTGCCCCCGAATATTGTTTCTCCCATCCTTCTCCCCTAGGATGTCCTCAATATCCATCCTTTAATGCCGTTGGAAATGTTGATATTGTCCTCTAGTTGAAATTGAGTTCATTTGCAGTTTCTATTATTGTTATTTTCATTTTAGGCATCCCATCTAAGAGGAATTTTCAGTCTTGTTTTCTTACTGTGACTGGCAAGAGTGCAGGGAGTGAGTGCATTGCTTTGTATAGACATCTTACTTCCCAGAGGCAGGAACTCCAGCCCACACCTTTATCCCTGACCCAGCACGGATCTTCTGTGTGCCATTACAAGGGGCATGTCACCAGATTCTAGTCATTGTTCCTTGAGAGAAGAGAAAAATAAAAACAAGACACTACATCAACTCTTGAGTTTAGATTTAAATCATATGGCCGAGTTACTCTGGAAATAAGAGTCAGAATAAGTGGGGACTGACTATGGTGAATGTGGAATTACTCAGCAAATCCAAAAATAGAAAACCTAAAGGGCAACTTCTTTGAAGTGATTTTAATGACAGAGTTTTAAAAAGAAATAAAGCATTGTATTCTCCATGTGTCCTCTATTTTCCTTTGTATTTTTACTTAACAGAGAAAGACCAAGAAAACTTGGGGGTGTATTCACCATCTTAGTTTTATATTCTTTTTTTTATATATATATATATACACCTTGTTTATTTTCATTTGACAATATATCCTGGGGTCTTTCCATAAAGTATTCTGTGACCTTTCTTTTATTGGAGCTGCATAATATTTCACTATGTGGATAAACTACAGTTTCTAATGATGAACACCAGGGTTATTTCCAATCTGTTGCAACAAACAGGTTGTATATGCATCATTTTATGTGTATGAGTATCTATAGGCTTAACAAGAAAATAATAATTCAATTTTTGAAAATGGACAAAGTATTTGAATTGACATTAAGATACACAAATGGTTGGTAAGCACATGAAAAGATGTTCATCATTATTAGAGAGATGCAAATCAAATTCACAGTGAGATACCACTTCACTTCCACTGGGACGACTATAGTCCAAAAGATGGACAATAGGAAGTATTGGTGTTTTAGTCTGCTCGGGATACTGTAACAAAATACCACAAACTGGTTGGCTTCAAAAGAAGAAAATTGTTTTTCACAGTTCTGGAATGTGCAAAGTCCAAGATCAAGGTGCTGCCCAATTTGGTTTCTTGTGGGACCTTCCTTTCTGGCTGCTATCTTGCTGTATGCTCAGATGGTATCTTTTTTGTGGGTGCGCAGACAGAGAAAGAGCTCTGGTGTTTCTCTTTTTCTTTTTTTTTTTATATATATATATTTTATTATTATTAATTCTAATGGGGTGACACCAATAAATCAGGGTACATATGTACAATGAAAACATCTCCAGGTTATCTTATCATTCAATTGTGTTGCATGCCCATCACCAAAAGTCAAATTGTCCTCTGTCACCTTCAATCTGGTTTTCCCTGTGTCCCTCCCCTCCTCCCTATCTCACTCTTCCCTCCCTCCCCCATCCCATAACCACCACTCTCTTGTCCATGTCTCATACCCTCACTTTCATGTCCCACCTATGTATGAAATCATGCTGTTCTCAGTTTTTCTTTTTTTCTGATTTACTTATTTCACTCCGTATAATGTTATCAAGGTACATCCATTTTGTTATAAATGATCCGATGTCATCGTTTCTTATGGCTGAGTAGTATTCCATAGTATATATGTACCATAGCTTTTTAATCCACTCATCTTCTGACGGACACTTGGGCTGGTTCCAGATCTTCGCTATTGTGAACAATGCTGCCACGAACATGGGGGCGCATTTCTTCTTTTCGAACAGTGCTATGGTGTTCTTAGGGTATATTCCTAAAAGTGGGATAGCTGGGTCAAAAGGCAGTTCTATTTTTAATTTTCTGAGGAATCTCCAAACTGTTTTCCACAGTGGCTGCACCAGTCTGCATTCCCACCAGCAGTGCAGAAGGGTTCCCTTTTCTCCACATCCTCGCCAGCACTTATTCTGTGTTGTTTTGCTGATAAGTGCCATTCTGACTGGTGTGAGGTGATATCTCATTGTGGTTTTAATTTGCATTTCTCTAATGATTAGTGATGTTGAGCATTTTTTCATATGCCTATTGGCCATCCGTATGTCCTCTTTGGAAAAATTTCTATTCATTTCTTTTGCCCATTTTTTGATTGGGTTGTTTGTCTTCCTGGTGTTGAGTTTTATAAGTTCTTTATAAATATTAGTTATTAACCCCTTATCAGATGTGCTGTCGAATATGTTCTCCTATTGTGTGGTTTGTCTTTTTATTCTGTTCCTATTGTCTTTAGCTGTGCAAAAACTTTTTAGTTTGATATAGTCCCATTTGTTTATCTTGCCTTTTATTTCAGTTGCCTGTGGAGATCAATTGGCAAATATACCGCTGCTACAGATGTCGGAGAGCTTGCTGCCTATGTTTTCTTCTAAGATGCTTATGGTTTCACGGCTTACATTTAAGTCTTTTATCTATTTTGAGTTTGTTTTTGTGAATGGTGTAAGTTGATGGTCTAGTTTCATTTTTTTGCAGGTAGATGTCCAATTTTCCCAACACCATTTGTTAAAGAGGCTGTCTTTACTCCATATTATGCACTTTACTCCTTTGTCAAATATCAGTTGTCCATAAAGCTGTGGGTTTATTTCTGGGTTCTCTGTTCTGTTCAATTGATCTATGTGCCTGTTCTTATGCCAGTACCAGGCTGTCTTGAGTATAATGGCCTTATAGTAAACCTTGATATCTGGAAGAGTGATACCTCCTGCTTTATTTTTTCTTTTTAAGATTGCTGAGGCTATTCGTGTTCTTTTTTGGTTCCATATAAATTTTTGGAATATGTGTTCTATATCTTTGAAGTATGTCATTGGTATTTTAATTGGTATTGCATTGAATTTATAAATTGCTTTGGGTAATATAGACATTTTAATGATGTTTATTCTTCCTAGCCATGAGCACGGTATATGCTTCCACTTGTTTGTATCTTCCTTGATTTCTTTTATCAATGTTCTATAATTTTCCAAGTACAAGTCCTTAACCTCCTTGGTTAAATTTACTCCTAGGTACTTTATTTTTTTGTCTGCAATAGTGAAGGAGATTGTTTCCTTAATTTCTTTTGCTGATATTTCATTGTTGGTGTATAGAAATGCCTCTGATTTCTGAGTATTAATTTTATATCCTGCCACCTTGCTGAATTCATTTATAAGGTCCAGTAGTTTTTTGACTGAGATTTTAGGGTTTTCAATATATAATATCATATCATCTGCAAATAATGACAGTATTACTTCTTCTTTTCCAATTTGGATGCCTTTTATTTCTCCTTCTTGTCTGATTGCTGTAGCTAGGACTTCCAGAACTATGTTGAATAAGAGTGGTGAAAGTGGGCAACCCTGCCTGGTTCCTGATCTTAAGGGGATTGCTTTTAATCTTTGTCCATTTAGTATGATGTTTGCTGTCAGTTTATCATAGATGGCCTTTATCATGTTAAGGAATGATCCCTGTATTCCCACTTTCCTGAGAGTTTTGAGCATGAATGGGTGCTGGATTTTATCAAATGCCTTTTCTGCATCTATTGAAATTATCATGTGATTTTTGTCCTTCCTTTTGTTTATGTGGTGAATCACATTGATTGATTTGCGAATATTGAACCAGCCTTGCCTCTCCAGAATAAATCCCACTTGATAGTGGTGTATGATTTTTTTCATATATTGCTGGATCCGGTTGGCTAATATTTTGTTGAGAATTTTAGCGTCTAAATTCATCAGGAATATAGGCCTATAATTTTCTTTCTTTGTGTTGTCTTTGCCCGGTTTTGGGATCAGAATTATGCTCGCCTCTTAAAAGTAGTTTGGAAGTCTTCCTTTCTCTTGAATTTTTTGAAATAGCTTGAGGAGGATAGGAGTTAGTTCTTCTTTGAATTTTTAATAGAATTCACTTGTGAAGCCATCAGGCCCAGGACTTTTCTTTTTGGGGAGTTTTTTGATAACTGTTTCGATCTCATTTGCTGTAATTGGTCTGTTTAGGTGTTCTGATTCTCCCAGATTGATTTTTGGAAGGTTATATAATTCAAGAAATTTGTCCATTTCACCAAGATTGTCTAATTTTTTGGCATATAGTTCTTCATAGTATTTTCTTACAATGCTTTGTATTTCTGTTGTGTCAGTTGTTATTTCTCCACTGTCCTTTCTAATTTTATTTATTTGAGTCCTCTCTCTTTTTTTCTTGGTGAGTCTAGTTAAAGGTTCATCAATCTTGTTTACCTTTTCAAAGAACCAGCTTCTTGTTTCATTGATCCTCTGTTTTGTTTCCTTAGCCTCTATGTCATTTATTTCTGCTCTGACCTTTATTATTTCCTTCCTTCTACTTGTCTTGGGTTTTATTTGTTGTTGTTTTTCTAGTTCTTTTAGATGCAGGGTCAGGTTGCTTATTTGAGCTTTTTCTAGCTTCTTATGATATGCCTGTAGTGCAATAAACTTCCCTCTCAGAACTGCTTTTGCTGTGTCCTATAAATTTTGAGTTGATGTATGCTCATTATCATTTGTTTCTAGAAACTTTTTTATTTCTTCTTTGATCTCATTGTTAATCCATTCATTATTTAATAACATGCTATTTAGTTTCCAAGTGTTTGAGTATTTTTCAGTTTTTCTTTTGTGGTTAATTTCTAGTTTCATGGCATTGTGATCAGAGAAAATGCTTGATATGATTTCAATCTTCTTAAATTTATTGAGACTATTTTTGTGTCCTAACATGTGGTCTATCCTAGAAAATGTACCATGAGCACTTGAGAAGAATGTATATTCTATTGTTTTAGGGTGAAAAGTTCTGAAGATATCTATTAAATCAAGTTGATCTAGTGTCTCCTTTAAGTCTGCTGTTTCTTTATTAATTTTCTTTCTTGAGGATCTATCCAGTGTTGTTAGAGGGGTATTGAAATCCCCTACTATGATAGTATTGCTGTTAATCTTGCCCTTTTTATCCATCAAAGTCTGCTTTATGTATGTCGGGGCTCCTATATTTGGTGCATAGATATTTACAATAGTTATATCTTCCTGTTGAATTGTTCCCTTTATCATTATGTAGTGTCCTCCTTTATCTCTTACTACAGCCTTTGTTTTAAAGTCCATTTTGTCTGATATAAGTATTGCTACCCCTGCTTTTTTTTCATTTCCATTTGCATGAAATATTTTTTTTTTATCCTTTTACCTTCAGTCTATGAGCATCTTTTGTTTTAAGGTGTGTCTCTTGTAGACAGCATATGTATGGGTCCTGTTTCTTTATCCATGCAGCTACCCTATGTCTTTTGATTGGATCATTTAATCCATTTACATTTAAGGTTATTATTGATATGTAGTTGTTTATTGCCATTTTATTCTTTAAAGCTGTATTCTTCTTTTGTTCTATTCATTCCTCCCTTTAAACTGTTCACAAGAGACCCCTTAGTATCTCTTGCAGAATTGGTTTGGTTTTTATGAGTTCCTTCAGGTTTTCTTTTTCTGGGAAGCTCTTTATTTCTCCTTCAATTTTAAACATTAGCCTTGCTGGATAAAGTAGTCTTGGTTGTAGGTTCTTGTTCTGCATTACTTTGATTATATCTTGCCATTCCCTTCTGGCCTCAAGTGTTTCTGTTGAGAAGTCCGATGTCATCCTTATGGGGACTCCATTGTAGGTGATAGCCTTTATTTCTCTAGCAGCTTTTAAAATTTTTTCTTTATCCATTAGCTTTGGTGTTTTAACTATGATGTGTCTTGGTGTAGATCTTTTTGGGTTTCTCTTTAATGGAGTTCTGTGTGCTTCTTGAATGTGTGGAGTGTTTCCCAGCCTTAATTAAGGAAAGTTTTCTGCTATGATTTGATTGAACAAAGTTTCCATTTCCTGTCCTCTCTCCTCTTCTTCAGGCACCCCTATGATGCAAATGTTGTTTCTCTTCATGTTGTCACAAAGCTCCCTTAGAGTTTCCTCACATTTTTTAAGTCTCTTTTCCTTTTTCTTCTCTGCTTCTGTGCCTTTGTTTATTGTGTCCTCTAACTCGCTTATTCGATCTTCAGCGTCATCCATCCTGCTTTTAATTCCTTCCATTGTGGTCTTCAGTTCTGATACTGTATTTGTCATTTCTGTCTGATTCTTTTTTATTATTTCAATTTCATTTTTTATACTTGTCATCTCTTTATTTAGGTGTTCATAATGACTATCCATTGTTGCTCTAATTTCTTTGAACATCCTAACTATCATTATTCTAAATTCTGCTTCTGGTAATTTGGTTATATCTGGTTTATTCAGGTCCTTTTCTGGGGATTTCTCTTGATTCATTTGGTTTGCATTCCTCTGCCTGCCCAATTTTCTGTGTATAAGCAAGTTGTGGCCACTGGAGTCCAGTAGGTGTTGCCTTTGTGTTCTCTAGGTGTGGTCTATCTGCAGACCCCCCCCCTCTGCCGGTGCCTAGGGTGGTTGGGTATGAGCATTGCCAGCGCCGGCCCACTGTGGCTTTTGCTGTGATTTCTGCCTCTCCTCCGTGGGAGGGGCTGTCACTGAAGCCACAAGACTTAGCACCAAGGGGAGAGGTAAGCACCTTTCCTCAGCTGCGGACCCAGCCTATTTCCGGACTTCCGCCCAGAACCAGCAGTCGGAGCCTGCTCGCTACAGTTCCGCGGGTTAGGCGGGGCTTTTGACGTGCTCTCAGCTGTAAGCTTTTGCCCGTCCGGAGCTTTAGCCCCGCCCTCGAGGCCAGGGCCCTTCTGCGCAGGGTCGGAAACCAAGGTTTATTGGGGCGGGCGTGTTTGCTGGCTTCCGCTCAGTTGCGTACTTCCGCTCGTCCTGGACTCTACCCCGCCCCCGCGTTTAGAGCCCGCTCGTGCACTTATGAATGCTATGCTCGTGCACTTATGAATGCTATCCGCGGTTTCTCCGGCCGGGTGGGGATAGTAGCGTGGGCTCAGCTGCGAGCCTCCACTTGTCTCGGGGTCCACCCTGTTCCCGCGCTCGGAGCCCGCTCACGCACGTATACTGGCAAACCACGGTTTCTCCGGCCCGGGGGGTGGGGGGGACGGGCTGGTAGCGTCAGCTCAGCTGCGAGCCCCTGCCCGTCCCTGGTTCTAGCCCGGTCCCTGTGGTCAGGGCCGGCTTGCGCAGGGCCTGCCCGTTCCTGGCCTCCCACTTTGTTCCCGTAAGTGGGATTAAAGGCGGGCCCGCAGCTTCCGGACCGCTTTTGCGCGTCCCCTCTGACCCTCTGGGCTAGACCGAGCTCCCACTGGCTTGGCCTCCGCCCACACCGACAGAACCGCTTCTCAGCATCCTGTCGTCCCAAACCCTTAAGCAGCCCTCAGCAGAGTAGGAAGGGACCTAATACTCCACACTGTAGGCCTGGGAGCTCCCTCACTTGTTTCACAGCTCAAAACTGTCCAAACGCCTCTTCTAGGCTCTAGGACTGCAGGCTGGGGCTTGGTTCCTGGGACCCAGGTCCCTCCCTCTCCGCCAAACTCTCCTCCCACCACACAGGTCTCTCTAGGCTGCTGTTTGCTCTGGGGAGCTGGGCAGCCCTCTTCGCGTTTTTGCTATTCCTACCAGTCTCAATGTGGCTTCCTCTGTGTTACTTGGTTGAAGAGTTCACTTAGTTTAGTTCATAGTTGGTTTATCCAGATGATGGTTCTTTAAATTGAGTTATAATCCACTTTGCTTCTGGGAGTTGGAAGTTGGTACGTCCACCTACTCTGTCGCCATCTTGCTTCTCCTTAGTTTTATATTCTTAAAGGTCTTTCACATCTTTCATACTGAAGAATAGGTGTTTGTCCCGAGTATACCATAGTACTCATTGGCCAAGCAAATTGGATTGTAAATATCTTATACCTTTTCTTGCCTTCAGCAATTTTTTTCTGCACCTAAATGTGATATGGTGAGAGGTTCCTGCCAGCTTTCAGATGACCACCTTCTTACTTACTGTGCCCTCACATGGCAGAGACAGAAGATAGCTTACTGTCTTTTCTTTTTATTTATTTATTTATTTTATTTTTTACAGAGACAGAGAGAGAGTCAGAGAGAGGGATAGATAGGGACAGACAGACAGAAATGAAAAGAGGTGAGAAGCATCAGTCATTAGTTTTTCATTGCCATTGCGACACCTTAGTTGTTCATTGATTGCTTTCTCACATGTGCCTTGACCGCGGGCCTTCAGCAGACCGAGCCAACCCTTGCTGGAGCCAGTGACCTTGGGACCAAGCTGGAAAGCTCTTGCTCAAGCCAGATGGGCCCTGCACTCAAGCTGGCTACCTCGGGGTCTCGAACCTGGGTCTTCTGCATCCCAGTCCGACACTTTATCCACTGCGCCGCTGCCTGGTCAGGCACTTACTGTCTTTTCTTAAAACACTAATCTCATCATGAAAACCCCACTCTCATGACTTCACCAAAACCTTATCTTCCTCAATATCCCAAATCAAAACACTATCACATTGGGAGCTAGGGCTTCAAAATGTGAATTTGGAGAGGACACAATTTAGTCCACAGTATCATAAAACTTTAGGTTCAAGCTTGTTTTTTGCCCCCAAAGTGGGCCCTGGCCCTGGACAGGAAGTTTTGGATTCTTTTTGCCTAATGCTCTGGGTCATTGCTAAAGCAGCCTTGGTACTGGTTCTGCCCTTACCTTGATGGCACTATCTTCTTCTTTTCTCTTTTTTAAGAAATTTTATAGAGCAGCTTTATGTTCATAGCAAAATGGAGCAGATTGGAGTTGCCATGTACTCCCTGATCCCTCCACACACACATGCACAGCCTCCCCTCTGTCAACATCCTGCACCAGAGGGGTGCATTTGTTACAGCTGATGAACCCACATCGACACATCATTACCACCCAAAGTCCATGCTTACTTTAGGGTTTGCTCTTGCTGTTGCACGTTCTGTGGGTTTTGACAAATGTCTAATGACATGTTTTCACCATTTTAGTATCACAGAATAATTTCAAGTACCCTAGTCATTTCTCCCTTCATCCGAACCCCTAGCAAACTCTGATCTTTTTACTGTCTTCCATGGGTTTACTTTTTCCAGAATGTCACATAGTTGGAATCATATAATATAAAACCTTTGCAGAAAGGCTTATTTCACCTAACAATAAGCATTTAAGATTCCTGCATGTCTTTTTATGACTAGATAGTTTATTTCTTTTTTGTGATAGAGATAGTACCATCTTTAATTGCCTAGATTCCTGTCCTTGCCTTCAAGTCTGTTGGTGCCTAGAATTGGTCCCAACTGCTCATTCTTTAAGTGTCTGAGTCTCCAACTCTGCTAGTTAGATCTTGAGCCTCAGCTTGTAGAACCTGAGATTTGCCTGCCCTTCTTTTACTCACTCACCTTTCATCCATGTTCCTTCCTGCTGCATATTTGGAATCTTGTTGACAACTGTGCTATGTAAGTTTCTGGCTTCTGCTCAATCCACATGTGGGGCTGGCCTACATTTGCGTGAAGTCCTGTCCTTGGCAAAGCCCTTGTATTGCAGTGACAGGCAAAGAATAACAGTAATGCTATGGAAATGTTTGTGCATTTGCTCCTAGCAGAATTTAAGCCTGTTCCAAGAAGCAAACTGGCATCTTGGCCCTGATGAGAGAATTCTGTGATGGCTACAGGTATCTAATAAAAACTTCACATATACACAACCCCAGACTGACAAATAAGTACACTAAAATAGCTGTTAAGTTATTAAAATACATTTTTTAGATTTTAAAATGGGATTGATATTAGAAATTCTTTTAGAAACATATCAGTTAACATTGCTGTTCATTTTACAGCAAATGGTTTACTTTCCCTTCATCCTCTGCCCCTCCTACCCTGGAAGTTAAATATGTAGAAACTCCAAATAGTTCAGAAAAATATTCATAGCTTCATGGGTGCTTATATTATAGCATGTTAGGTATAATCTGAAAGCAAGGTTTGGCTAAATATCACATATGTGATCCGGTGTTATTTAACTCAGTTCTTTTATCATCATCTATAACTGAATTCTTTTTTCTCACAGAGAAATAAAATGGCATGATGTAGAAAGAAGTTCATTAAACCTGTTGAAATATTAACCTTTCTTTGTTTTTCTGAACTGATATAAATGACATAACTGCATGATGTGTTTGACTCCATGTGGGAAGTCTGAAGGAATGTTATGAGAATTTATCTGTAGGTTGCTCAAGCTCTATATGAAATATATGAAATCTGAAAACGGTGCTATATTAGGAAAATTCCACAGCAATAAAAAATGCACTATTATTTTACTACAGCAGATGCAAATAAGAGAGAAGAGGAAGCCAAGTTTGAGAGAACATAGTGATGGGCCAGGCAGATGAGATGATTATAACCATTGGTATCTAGAGCACCTTCTTCACACACACTGTTCGATGAGAAAGAGACAATGCCAGAAATTATGAATGTATGTCATAATTACATTCAACTACATTCAGAATGGCCTGTTCTTGACCCGTATCTGAGAACAATTTAGTAGTTATTTCTTTTCCAATGGAGTGGGTGAAATCTCTTTTGTTTATCTTTAACTGAATGGTTAAATTCATCCTTACAGAACTGCAAATGATTTAATTTAACATGGAGTGAATAAAAAATGGATTTCCTCCCACCTTGATTGCTGTCAACATTTTAAAAGTGGAAGAAGTATCTTTTTACACCTGGGATTAGGCAATATCTGAGGGAGAAAAGGCTCAGAATGCATGACTGAGGAAGTATCATGCTGTCTGTCCCCAGGGAGGAAAGAAATCTGTCCTCGCTTTGAAATAGCTCTTGGCTACAGCTCAGAAACACTCAATGGACAGCTTTAGAAATTGTAGCACTTTCTTTCACAAAGAGAAAAATTATTGTATGTCTGTGTACTCTTAAGGGAGATAGAGAAGGTTAAGAAGTAGATGCAGAAATTATTAGGTACCCACATTATGAAATATTATTTTTTATTAGCATTATACCTTCTTCTGTAAATATAAATTTAAAATTTTCTGATTTCAATTTTTTATTAAACTTATTGGGGTGACATTGATTAGTAAGATTATACAGGTTCCAAGTATACTCTTCTATGACACATGATCTGTATAATGCATTGTGTGTCCACCACCCAAGGTCAAATAATCTTCTCTTACTGTATATTTGGCCCTCTTTACCTTTAACTACCCCGCTCCCTTTTCTTTACTAACTACCATACTAGTAGGTGGCTTAGTCTATGTGTTTTTGATTTTCATTCATTTGTTGCTTTCAGATTTTAATTATTTTGTTTTATATTTAGATCATGGGTTCCAATTCTGCATTAAGGGATACATAAAATGTATATGAATTAGTTAATGTCATAATATTCAAGAACACTTTTATCATAATCTTAGAATTTCTTTTCCATAAATATTCTGTAGTCCTCAAAAATTTCACTCAATGTAGGTAGACTTCATTTTTCAGTGAAACTGAGCTGGAGCACACAGCTTCTGTTTTCTATCAATTGCATCTTCCTTCCCACACTTAAAGGTCTAATCTTAGATATCCCTCACCTTTATATTGCAGGCCATAGAAACTGCCAAACCTAAATTTAGTTTTGAGCTTGAAGAGTTTACATAGGATCAATAATGTTGGAGTTAGCATTCTTTTCTGTTAAAAGGTATTTCAACCAGGAAAGAATAAAACTAACAACTTTTTGTTGTTGTCTGTGTGAAACAGTATAAGAAAACTGACATATAAATTAGACATATTAGCAATATGGTAGGAAAAAGACCTGAACATTAGTGTCCTTTCAAACTGTTTTAGTATTGTCCTTCCAAAATAAAAAGCCACTTTTACAGAAAGTAAAGGAACTCTATTTTGAAGATTCCTTAATGGTATTGATGTGAAATCAAACATATTATCAAAGTATGTACTCAGCCAGGAGAAGTTCTCTTATATGACCCAATACATTTTATTTTTAAAATAGCATTTCTTTGTTATTAGATTCATTCTTAGGAAATTGACTAAAAAGAAGATAAACTTTAGAAGTAAGCAGTGCTAGGCTCACCAATTACCAAGTAGACTGAGGATCTGAAGACCTAGCAGAGCCACTCTTCATTCTAGCCTTGAATGATTGCTTTGGGAGGGTTACTGATATAACATGTGCAGAATACCTAATGAAGTATCCACATATAACTATTTTTCAATAGAGAGCCTTTATCATCCTCAAAGGGTTATAAGGACTCAGAAAAAATTAACACTGAGCTTATTCTTTTTTATCCTCCCCTCAGATATTGTAGGAGACAGTCAAATATGGATCACCTGCTAGAGCCTTAAACAGCAACAAACCTTTAGTCTTGGTAAAGAGAAATAATTAAAATACGAGGGATATCCCAATAATTTTGTCTAAGTGACAATAGAGGCCAATGCACTGCTAGTTTTAGCACTATGTCTTGACCCTCCTGGGTATAATCAAATGGAATTGCTGTCCTTGAGAATTGTCTAGTCACTAGGAAAAGAGAGATTTACTTATAAAATTTGGTCATCTGCAGCAATAATTTTATTCTTGTATCTAATTATGAAACTCTGTCCCTGAAAAAACAACAACTAGGTTTGTTATTTATAAGTTTGGAGAAATACTTTCTGTAGCATTAGAAATCGTTATTTTGAATGGACACACAAAGATGTGATTTAGATTATATAATGTGGTACTTTACAGCTTAGAAACTATAAAATCTTTGTAATTAAATTAGTTGCAGTTTGCAAGTACTTGTGAGATAGTAAAACTTTTTAATAAATATTTTTTGTCTACCTATTCTATGCCAGGTCCTGAGGATAGAGTGATAAGTAGAGAAACCATGTTTCCCACTCTTAAGAAGCTTATACTCCAATGAAACAGATAGTGATAAATGCTGAGACAAAAAAGAAACAGAATAACATGGTGGAGTGTAATGGGGGTTGGGAGGATGGCCAGGGAGGATACCTTTTTTTTTTTATTGTGACAGAGACACAGAGAGAAACAGATACTGACAGACAGGAAAGGAGAGAGATGAGAAGCATCAGTTCTTCCTTGCAGCACCTTAGTTGTTCATTGATTGCTTTCTAATATGTGCCTTCACTGGGGGTTATAGCAGACTAAGTGACCCCTTGCTCAAGCCAGCAACCTTTGGCTCAAGCTTTTGAGCCTTGCTCAAACCAGATGATATTGTGTGCAAGCCGGTGACCTCCGGTTTTGAACCTGGTTCCTCCGCATCCCAGTCCGACCTCCTATCCACTGCACCACCAGGCAGGGAAGATATCTTGAAAAAGTTAATACTGGAGAGGTGAGAATAATTCAACCACATAAAGAACTAGGGCACAAGAACTCTAAGCAGAGGGAACAGAAAGTGTGGTATGGTGAGCAAATGAGTGCAGATACCATGAGACCAAAACAAGTATAGAGAATTCAGGAAAAAGGAGGGAAACACTGTGTTTAGACCACTGTGTGAGAGGGTGAGCTTAGCAGGAAATGGAGTTAGAAGGATGAGTAAGGCATGCAGGACCATGGTAAGGAGCTGCATATTACAAAAATGAATTGAGTAAAACAGTTATCAGAGAGTTTTAAGTAAGAGGAGGATGAGTAAAACCACTTTGGCACTGCATGGAGAATGGATTGTGGAGGCAAAAACAGAAAGAAAAGATACAACCTTAGCCTCAGTTGGTTAGAGTGCCCTCTGAAGCACAGAGGTTGCCAGTTTGATACCTGATCAGGGCACATACAGGAACAGATCAATGTTCAGATCAATGTTCCTCTCTCTCTCTCTTTTTTTCTCTCTCTCCCTTCCTCTCACTAAAGTCAATGAGAAAAAGAAAGAAAAAAAGAGAGAAAGAGAAAAAAAGAAAAAGAAAGAAAGAAAGAATGAATGAAGAAAGGAAAGAAAAAGAAAGAAAGAAAGAAGAAAAGAAAGAAAGAAAGAAAGAGAAAGAAAGAAAGAAAGAAAGAAAGAAAGAAAGAAAGAAGGAAAGAAGGAAAGAAAGAAAGAAAACAGATACAATTTATTTTGCTGTCAGTAAGCTAGCTGAGAGATGATGGTGGTTTGGGTACAAGTCATGGCTACAAACAGAAGAAATGGCAGGTTTTGAGTATATTTTAATTTATTTTATTTTATTTTATTCATTTTAGAGAGGAGACACACAGAGAGAGAGAGAGAGAGAGAGAGAGAGAGAGAGAGAGAGAAAGGGGGGAGGAGCTGGAAGCATCAACTCCCATATGTGCCTTGACCAAACCAGTGCAGGGTTTTGAACTGGTGACCTCAGTGTTCCCAGGTCGACGCTTTATCCACTGCACCACCACAGGTCAGGCTTGAGTATATTTTAGAGAAAACTAATAGGACTTGACAAATTCAATAAAGAAGATGGCGGTGAGAAAAAGAGGAAAATCATGAGTGACTGAGGTTTGACTTGGACAATGGAGTAGACGTTATTGTATTTATAATATGAAGTAGACTAAGAGTAAAAGATTTCAGGTAGATCTGGAGTTCTGTTTGGAACATTGTTCTATTAGACATTCAAATGAAATTGAGTAAAAGAGTCTATTTTAGGCGTTCAGCATATAAATGGTGTTTAAAAGCCATATCATTTGAGTAGTTCATTTGGACATATAAGAGAAATTAAAACTGAATTATTTCAACATTTAGACATTAGTGTGATAAGGAATAGCCCATAAATGAGACTGAAAAGGAAAGGAAGATAAACATAGTATAATAAATATTAAAGTAATAATAACAACAGGTACAATAATAAAAATAAAAGTGTTTCAAGAATGTGGTGTTGGTGTACCAGTATGAAATGCTCTTGAGAAATCAAAAAGAAAAAGAGAGAAGCAGGAACATAGGATTGAGTGATGTGGAGCAGGCTGATGGTCTTGGCAAGCCCGTTTGCAGTGGAATGGGCTGAGATGGATAACATGAAATGGAGGAGATGGGTAACAAAATATAGTGCATCAAGAAGGTGATAAAAGGAAAAAAATTAGAAGACTCAAGAACTTATGCTTTGAAAATGAGTGAAGAAACAGAGCTATAGGTAAGGGGAGAAATGGGATGGGAAATTATTTCTTTTTCTTTTTTTATTATTCTTAAGAAGAAGTGCTAAACTATAAGAGCAAATGATTAAGGATGTAAGACAGTATGAAATCCAAGGTACAAGTACTAATAAGATGATATTTGAAATAAAAGGTATGGTTATGTTATTTTTCAGAAGATTAAAAATGTGTAATGACACAGTAACACGTGGCAATGGAGAAATGCTCTTGCTGATGGGCGAAGAGAAAATTCCTAACCAATAACTTTTTTTGTTTTGAGAAGGAATGAGCGTATTATAAGTTGATATAAGGTTTTGGAGGAGAAGTAAAAAGATGTAAATTTATTTTACAGAAGAGTGGAAGAGCTAGTTTGCAGGGCAGTGTTGAAAATTCAATTGTAATTTATAGTTATTAATAAGTTTGGGCAGACTGTCCATGTGTTAGTTTCCTAGGCCTGCCCTAACATAGTATCACAATGAGGGTGGCTTAAAGCAACATAAATTTGTTCTCTCACAGTTCAGGACGATGGAAGCCCAAAATGAAGGCACTGGCAGTGTTGGTCCACCTGGGAGCTCTGAAGGATAAATTGTTCCATGCTTTTCACATGGCTTGTGGTGGTTCTTGGCAATCTGTTTGCTATTCTTTGGTTTAAAAATATATCACTCTTTTTTCTGCCTCCATCTCCACATAGTGTTTACCCCTTGTGTCTACCTGTGTTCTACTTTCCGTCTTCTTATATGGACAACTGTCATATTAGATTTAGGTGCTGCTCTAATCCAATGTGATTTCATCTTTAGGTGATTACGCCTATAAAGACTCTTTCCAAATAAGGTCACATGGATTTTGGTAAGATACTACTCAACCCAGTACATCCTGTTCATACAATTTTCTCTAAAATGTTTAGTTATCTGGGTCCAAATATTGAATGAGTATTTTAAAATTAGTATCTTATTGCTTCCTGTATACATTAACTTTAGACATCAAATTAGTTTTTTGGTAGTTTTTGTTAAGTGAACAAAATTTATTCTTTTTTTTTTATTTTTGGTATGAAGAATTACTTTCAAGTTAGATTATATGTTGCGTATTCCTGATGACTTTGAATGAAGGATGAAGTCAAAGACCATACATTTTATGCAGCTCAGATTTTTATTTCAGACAGGCTTCATCATCTGGACAACATCTGGAGGCCTGAGCACTGCTCCCACTCCACAAGTGACTGTAAGGTTCTTTTAAGAAAGTATCACTTTTCTTAAATTGCAAAGAAGTCGTTGATTTTAAAATAAATTTCTGCTCCAGAATTTACTAATGAGAAAACAGAAGGAATTAACTGCATTACAAAAGACATTATATTTATTTATTTTAAAAGAAATTATTTAATTTATTGGGGTGACATTGGTTAATAAAATTATATAGGTTTCAGGTGCACAATTCTACAATACATCATCTGTATATTGTATTATATTTAAATAGAGTTCTAGCTGGTAGAACTCTTAGCCTCATGTTTATTTGCTGTGCCATAAAATTGTTGTGAATCTTTGCTCCTTATTTATTAATATAAAGTGAGAGGTATATATCTATTGACCCTCTTTAGTGATTTTTTTAAGTATAGCATAAGGAGAAATAAATAAAAAACATTTGCAAATTTTATATTCTCCCCCTAATAGGTGAAACCATTTTAAGTCTGGCTTCTAACATTTGGATCTTGATTGCTAAGTCCTTTATTGTAGCATAATAAGTACATTCAAGGGTATATAAGTACAAAACCTATATCTTGCTTTAAAACGAATATCAAAAGACATTATAGAAATTACCACATTTCTTTTAACTACAAAAAAATAGCTATTTCTAATGATTAGAAATCATTTGTTTCCACATCACAGATTCTTTCCCCCAATTTTCCTAATTATATATGTAGTGAGTATTGTAGAAATAACTCTGAAGTTATCAGTTTGTCAGCCTAGAAGAGCAAACAAGATATCAGAGACAGTATGTTTGACCACATTTCCAGTTTGTAAATAAGTCTTGCTTGGATAGCTCTGTTTGTAAAGTGGAAATGTGATCAGCAGACCCTTAGTCTCTACAGTCCACAGAGAAGGCTAGATATGCTTCTGACTTTTACCTGATCAACTACAGAAAATATTGATACAGTGAAGTGATGCATTGCTATGGTTCATCTCCTTGTACTCAGATTTAACGTGTTTACAAAGGGAGACTGATCTGGAAGCAGATTGAAACAGTTATATATTAAAAGTTTGTTGGGAACAACAGATTGCAAAATAAAAGTTTATCCTCTGATCACACATTTTCCATTAGTATTGAGCATGGGCCTACATTTTCATTCTAGTCACCTCTCTGTTCATTTCCTGTTCATTTTAAACTTAATGCCTCCTCCATTAATTTACAGAATTAAAAACCATAACTGAATTCTGTTGCCTCTGAGTGTGCTTTCCGACAGTGCACATCCAAACAAGGCCGTGACCAGCCTATTCCAAAGCCTGTGTGATTCGTTGGTAGGAAGAATGTGAAAAGGAGGTGGTCAGCGGTGTTCATATCCTTAATGAACGTCAGCCCTGGAAGTCTGGCTCCTCTGCAATAAGAGATTCGAAAACTGCTAATTAGAATTACTACATTAAAGCAGAGAAGAAAATTTATTGGCACCCTGGTCAGTGCATAAAGATTCTCCATAACAGCTTTCTATGGCACAGATGACCTCCACAGGCAGGCCTCATTAAGAAAAATATCTGAATTCTTCATCCAGCAACTTCTTTTATGATGAACTGAATCAATCAGAATATTTCAGTGCTGGGTGGAAAATAAATATGAAGCCCTGTTTGACATTGTGAAATAGTGTAAAAAGTTGGCTTGAACCTGACATATATAAGTGAACCCCACGCCACCCTATCATTGGAACAACCCATGAGCACAATGTTTGTTCATGGAAATCACTTCCAGTCCCCATTTTGGAAAACACTGTACAGTTCCATAGTCAGAAACTTGGTATATAGGTGACAGGTGTAGATTCTCCCATAGAGAGAATAACTAGGAAGGTATTATGATTGAGGATGAAGGGTTGTTGCCTAAAGTGTTTCTGTTTTTATTTTCACTTATTGAAAGAATTGTGCTCTTGGAAAAAATATCCTTTAGGTTCTGCTGAGAACACTCTCAAAGGATCAAGTCAAGTTCTGGGATTTTCCTTGGACCTTGATAGAGGCTGAGAAGAAGAGCCCTCGCTTGCTTTTAAGCTTGCTGACTCTCTGAGTGGCTGCAGCTTCTGATTTCCACTCTGGACAAATCTTTTTCTCAAGGGGTTGCTGAGGAACTGACCTGCATAATCTGAGTCTCTCCGTATTCTCCGTCCCTCCACCATTGCATTCAAACTGTAGGCCTTGATCTGTCACAGCTTATAAACAATATCTGAACCTCTTGGAATAAGAGACAATACTGGGGCAGGTAATACTGTACTTTACACCACCTGCCTCCTCTGATGCACCAGCAAGAACAGTAAACCACAAAGTCTGGAATCCTAGTTTTGCCTTCTCCAGCTGTGTGTCCATAGGCTGATTACAGGATCTTTCTCTATGTTTTATTTTTACCTTTTCTGAAATACTAATTATGCATTTGACAAGATTGTTTAAAGAATTTTATGTGATATTTTATGTAAAAGTGTCCCTAGAGGAGAGTAAGGCTTGCAGAAATAATAATTTTGTTTCCCTGAAACTTTGCATTAAGCATCCAAGAAAGAGGAGAGATCAAGGGTAGGTGGGGAATGGTCCTGAGGGCTTGTCATTGGCAGTTCCCCTGTGGTCTGACAGACCAGGCCCTGCGGTTTGGAGAAGCATGTACTTCTCTCCCTGTCTGCTCTGCCATCCCATCCAGAGTGGGAATCTCTCTCCACTTTGCCATGCCCCTAATGAACTTCATTGCCTTTGCATGGCTTCTTTTTGTCTTTGTTGGAGGTGGGGTGGGGAATCCAGTAAGAAATATTTTCTGGTACAATGTCTCTCTAACAGAGGCCACTTGTGTACATATTGTTGATACACTCCTGCTTCCATATTATTGCTTTCAACAAAAAGAGGAGCAGGTAGATTATAGTTACCACGTGTCTTCAAAAATATTTTATGAGGTATACTGTCTACTTTTGTTCTTCGATAGTTTGTCTCCATTTCCCAGAATCATAGTAAGCACTCAATAAATACTTGCTAAAACAGTAAATAAATTAGCTAGAGGTTGAGGTAGGATTGGGAGATTTACGGACTAGTGAGAGAAGCAGTAGTGAGGTGGATAAGGGGAGAGGATACAAAGTAATCTTAAAAATATAAAAGTTATATTGGTAGTAAGGGTGATTGAGAATCCTTCCAGCACTCAAAGATCTGTAACTCATTAAAAGAGAGTACTTCAGGAGTACTTTGATCTTGGTACTATTTTAAGAGTGGGCAAAAGTGAAGTTACTGAGTAAATTTTAACACTGAGAAAGTTGAGTGCAATATATATGGAAGGTTCTGAGTGGATGTTTACATATGAAGCAATGGATATAGAAGCAAATGACTTAGTCATTTCATATGACTCAGAGGTCTCATAGATTTGTTGCATCTGGATATGGCATTATCCAGGATAAAGAGGCTCAATTATATGTATTATGTGCTTGGTGAAATAGAGAAAGTGCATCGAAAAAGGTGCTCAGATCTTTCTCTGCCACCCCTCCATCCATGGGGGATGGATGGACATTCCTTCTAAGAAAAAAAAGCAAACATAAACTTTGAGGATTCTGAGGCCCAGGAATAATAATACATTCATTGACAAAAAGAAAAATAGGGTCCCAGAAGTATCCCATCCACCCACCCCACAAATAACACAACTTCGGCACCACAATATTCTTAGAGACCACTAGGCTTAACCCCAACTTACCTTTTGTCCCTATTTATATTAGCTTTATAAGAGTCTGGGGTTTCCAGGTGATCCCATATCACTTCTTATCTTCAGATTTCTGTGTATATCACCAAATCTAAAACCTTCTCATTGTCTCCCCTGGGACTCAGTCTGCCACAATCTTCTCTAAACTTTTCCTTCAGAGAATTACAAAACTTTCATATGATTGCTATGTCTCTTCCTCACCACTGCTGCCATTGGGCCAGGAATTAGAGTAAGTGTTCTGGCTTCTTCGAGCTCTCACCCTTGAACTTTAAAATTTATGTCATTAGACTACACAATTCGTTAATTCTCTCTTTTATGTCTATATCACTCCCAGCCCATTGCTTGAAAATATTGGCTCATTACTATCATTTTTACCAGACATATTCCTGCAATCATTATTGATGATTTCAATAGTCATATCAATGATACTTCTAATATCCTGGGCAGGACCTTCAGTCCTCCAACCATCTTGTTCTCTAACCTTCCTAGGTCACTCATTCCCAGAGTTACTCACTCCAGTGCTGTCCTATAGAACTTTCTGTGACGATGGCAGTATTCTATATCTGCACTGCCCAATGAGGTAGCCACGAGCTATCAGTGGCTACTGACCATTAGAAAAGTGACTCATACCACTGAGGAACTGAATCTTAATTTTAATTAATTAAAATTTACATTTAAATAGCTGCATGTGGCTAGTGGCTATCTTAAATGACTTCCTAGACCTCATCATTATGAAAAGCTACATCCTCTCTATAATCTTAAATTCAAGGATCACCAGCAACTCTCAAAGCATCATCTATTACTTTTCTAACTTACTCTCTTCACTACCCTAGCCATAACAAAGCTTCTACCAAAGAGTGACCCTGTTGAAGCTATCAGCATTTACCATGCCTCTTTTCATCTTTTTGTCTTCACTTCACTCTTTAATAGCTGGGTTCCAGGGTCCATCAGTATAAGCACAACCTTGCATCACATTTAACTCCATTGTCCCCAAATCTTTTCATCACACTTGCCTGATAAAACCTAAACTCTGCTTAAATACAACCCCTCACCTACTCAAACCAGCACTAAATGTGGCTAAAGATAAGTATGACCATGTTCAATATTTGACTCTTTGCCATTAATTTCAAATGGTCTTTAGTGTTGGGAAAGTATCAACTACAATTTATCATTTTTTCACCTTTCCATTCCCCAAGTAAAACTCTCATACTTTCTCTATTCTCCTTAAACATCTAATACATTCTCCCCCACTCAAGACCTTCAGCTTATGTTTTTTATTCTTATCTCATGAAGAAATTATAAGTAATAACAAGTAGATCTTCTCTCCTATCACTTGGACTAATGAACCCCTTCATGCCAACTCCTCTGCTGTGTACTAGTTTCCATCCTTGACTAGAAAAAGACATCTGTCCATCTCTATCATCAGTTTATCCACTTGTCCTCTGCACATTCAAGTAAAAATTTCTTGAAACAAAATTCCTTCTATTCTCTCCTGAACTTATTTTAGGTAAACTTTAATCCCAGCACTGCCCCAAAACTGCTTTTATCAAGGTCACCAATGGTTTCCACATTCAATCAAATAACCGATTCTTAGTGCCCACTCATTTGACCTATCAGCAGCAGTGAACACAGATGAACACTCACTCATTGGGGAAAATACTATTTTCACTAGGGCTCTGGACAAATCTTGGTTCTCCTCCATCTCAGTGGTTCTATCTTCTTTGCGGTTTCCTTTTCATCTCAATGTTTACACTTTGGAACGACTCATTGCTCAATCTTGAGAACTCACTTCTTTGTCTATATGTATTCCCTAGGACAGGGGTTGGGAACCTATTTGGCTGAGAGAGCCATGAACGTCACATATTTTAAAATGTAATTCCGTGAGAGCCATACAATATGTTTAACACTAAATACAAGTAAATGTGTGCATTTTATGTAAGACCAACACTGTTAAAGTACAATAAGTCTCTGAATTCTTTTTTTTTTACAGGAACAGAGAGAGAGTCAGACAGAGGAATAGATAGGCAGGAATGGAGAGAGGTGAGAAGCATCAATCATTAGTTTTTCATTGCCGTCGCAACACCTTAGTTGTTCATTGATTGCTTTCTCACATGTGCCTTGACCGTGGGCCTTCAGCAGACCGAGCAACCCCTTGTTGGAGCCAGCGACCTTGGGTCTAAGCTGACGAGCTTTTGCTCAAGCCAGATGGGCCCGCGCTCAAGCTGGCGAGCTCGGGGTCTCGAACCTGGGTCTTCCGCATCCCAGTCTGACACTCTATCCACTGTGCCACAGCCTGGTCAGGCTGAATTCTTTTTAATAATGTTGTTATGCTGTTGCTAACCAATGATGAATAAAGTATTTCTTACCATTAATGCGACTTCTGGTACTGCATGGTTTTGCTGATGGCTTGGTAGGCTGGTTGATACCTGGTGAGGTTAAGCTTCATGCAGGCATTGAGACTTTCATCCGTTAAATGTAATCGTAGGTTGGCCTTAACGTTCTTTTGATGTGAGAAAGACTGCTCACATGCATACATAGAGCCAAACATTGTCAGTACAGCAATACTCACATGCCACAGTGTGTGGTATGTGACAGGAAGCGCATTCCAAGTTTTGACAATCAGCTGTTCCGTGGGTTGAAGTTTTTTCATTTCTCCCCACTTGTGTTTTCTTGCCAACTCTGTCTTTCCAAATCTTCATTCAGTGACTTGAACTTATTCACCCACATGTCTCAGGCCTTTAGGTCAGCAGCTAGTAGCTCAAAATCTCTGATGGAGACACCGATAATTTAATTCAGGTTAGTGTTGTCCACTGCACACTCATGTGGATGGGTGATGAACTTAAAAAGACAAGTGCGCTCACGAAATTCTCCAAAGCATGCTTTGAATGACTGCAGGAGATTAGATGTGAAGCCCGCTAGCTGCTAGAGATCAAGATGTTGAGCAGGGTCACTTGCTGTGCATGCATCTTTAAACTCTCCCAGTTTTTCAAAGTGTAGTAAACAAGCTGTTTTAATGTTGGCGATGAAGCGTTCCACTTGTTTTCAAATGCAAACAGTGCTTGTTGAAGGGATAAGACTGTATTTCTAATGCCTTGCATTTTCACATTGAACTGGTTCAGATGTTCAGTCATGTCCATGAGATGGTAAAACTTCAGGAGCCACTCAGTGTTAGATAACTCAGGATGCTCGACATTTTTTATTTCAAGTCAAGTTCAGATTTCACTCAGACAAGCCACGAAATGGCTGAGCACCTTCCTTTTTGACAACCAGAGCACATTGCTGTGCAGAAGCAGACCAGGATAATTATTCCCAGCTTCATCCAGCAGTGTTTTAAACTGGCAATCATTTAAAGCTAGGGCAACAATAAAGTTGACCACCCGAATGACCAGCAACATCACCTCACCACGCTGCTCGCCACACATCTAAGCACAAAGAGCCTCATAATGCAAGATGCAGTGAAAACTTAGGATGGGTCTCTTTTCATGTTCATGAAGAAGTGCTACGAATTCTCTGTTTTTCCCAACCATGCATGGAGCACCATCAGTACACACTGAAATAAGTTTAACCATCGGTAGTTTTTTTTCTTTAGCAAACTCAGTGAAAGACTTGAATAAATCCTCCCCTCTTGTTGTCTCTTTAATAGGCAAAACAGCAAGACTTTCCTCACACAGTGTGTCACCAACAGCATACCTTGCAATCAGGCTGAACTGGGATAAATGGCTTATGTCTGTTGACTCATCCAAAGTGAGAGAAAAGAATGGTGCTGCATTTATGTCCTTCATTTGTGTTGCCTCGATTTGATTTGCCATCATGATGGTATGATTGTGAACAGTTCTTGCCGACAGAGGCATGTCTTTTATTTGTTTGATTATCTTGTCTTTATCCAAAAAGTCATCAAAAAGTTCATTGGCAACATCAAGCATGAATGTTTTGGCATACTCCTCATCTGTGAATGGCTTTCTGTTTCTCACAATTGATAAAGCACCAGCAAAGCTAGCCAAATTCCAGTCACCTTGTTGGATCCAAACACAGAGTTGCTGCTGACTAGCTTGCACTCTGCACAGTAGCTCTTGACATGCCTTCTTCCTGCTGTCCCCCGCTGGATATTTCGATGCAAATGTAGTATGGTGTGTGTCGAAGTGGCGCTTTATATTTGACCGTTTCATCTATGCAATTTTATCATCGCATATTAGACACACTGCAGAACCTGCTGTCTCCACAAAGGTGAATTCCTCTGTCCATTCCTGCTAAAAAGTACGATACTCCTCATCTTTTAGCCATTTTCTTCGTCAAAAGGGCTTCTGCAATTAGGTAGTTGACTACTTGATTAAAAGGAGGGAAGTTAACTTCTTGACCTCACAACGACCCATGTACATTATGCATTACCCAATAAAAATTTGGTGTTGTCCCAGAGGGCAGCTGTGATTGGCTCTAGCCACCAGCAACCATCTACATGAGTGGTAGGAAATGAATGGATTGTAATACATGAGAATATTTTATATTTTTAACGTTATTATTTTTTAATTAAAAATTTGTCTGCGAGCCAGATGCAGCCATCAAAAGTGCCACATCTGGCTCATGAGCTATAGGTTTCCAACCCCTTCCCTACATTATCTCGTTTTTCTCATAATTCTGGGAGCTGATGAACTCTGTACCTGTTTCACATGGCTGCCTATTTGGTATCTCTACCTGGAGAATGAATACATATCAGAAACCTAATATGTCCACATCCTCACTCATTATTCATCCAATATCCTCTAAACATGTTCCTCCTATAATTTTCCTCATCTCAATAAATAAATGTATTCCTTTGTGGCTCAGGCTAAAAATCCTTGGAGTAATTACTCATTCGATCCATCATCAAATTCTCTCAGTGACACTTAAAAATACATCTAGAATCAGAATACTTTTTACCATCCCCATGCCACTCTCTTTGTCTTGCCACAGTCTACTGTTATTTGGATTATTAAACTAGCTTCCTAATTGATTGCTTTGGTTCCACCCTGGCTTTTATTTAAGCTTAAACTATCATATTAAAGCACCCAGAATTGTCCCTTAACATTTGTGTCAGATCATACTTTCCTCTGTTCAAACCACTCTAAGGTTCTGTGTTACCTTCAGAGAAAAATCTCCAAACTCCTTAGGACATGGCCTTCTGCTACTATTTAACAGGATTTTCTACTAATCTCCTGTCTCTCATCTGGAAATTGGCTTCTTGCTCTTCCTCAGGGGCTTTGTACTTGTTCCAACCACAGGACTTTTACACTTGCTGTTTCCTCTGCCTAAAATCTTCTTCCTCCAAATATGCACATGGATCTGTCTCTTACTTCCTTCAGATTTCAAATTCAAATATCAACTAATCAGGGCAACCTTCCCTGACTACTCCATGTAAAATCACTCGTCCCCATTCTAGCCCTCCCAACATGCCTATTCTTCTCACACTGCTTTATCTTTTTCTGTAACATTCCTAGCTACGTGATGATTTATATATTTACTCTTATATTTGTTATTGTCTGTTTTCCTTCTACTAAACTGAAGGTTCAATGAGGGCAGGACTTTTGTTTAGTTTGTTTATTGCTGTTTTACTACCATTTGAGCAGTTGCTGATGTGTTTAATATATTGAGAGGTGTCAGAAATAAATAACAGATCTCTGCCTTTAAGGGAAGATATTAATTATCTTGTGAGAAAAATCCAGTAAGCCATAAATATTAACACGTTAGTGTAATTTATGTCCAGTTATAGCTAAAATGACTTGAGGGAATGAGGACAGGTGAGAATCAGGACTCTGGTATCCAGTCCTGAAACTGTCTGTCCTTAGCCTACTCTGTGACTCTTAGTTTTCATTTCTTGGTCTAGATTTCATCATCTATAAAATAATGTTGTTGGACTAATTGGGGTTCTTGGCCTGGAGCCCACAGACCCCTTGTCAGCCCACAATGGACTCCAGGAAATTTTTGTACCATCTATTGCTTTATGAAAAATTTTGAGGCTCTAAGCACGTGTACATTTCTTTTCCAGAAAAAGAAAAGGTTTGTGACCCTGAAATGGAGTAGAAATCCTTGAAGTCTCTTTTAGTCCTAACTTTATGTGATTCTAAGTTTTGAAAAGAGGAGGACAGAAGCTAGCTCGATGCTGTTCTGCACAGCTGGAGGGGCAGTCCCAGTTCTGCCACATCCTGAGCAAGTCCAGTCGCTCACTTAGGTTTATATCACTTGTAAAATAAAGGCATTGGATTAGAGGATCCAATTCTATATTCAACTCAAATAAACTGGACCAAAGCAAGCAAACAAACAAATAAAACTTTGTAGAAAGTTTAGGAAGTCAGATTGGTCCCTGCTGGGTCTTTTGGAGTCAACATCCCAGATTTGCTAATGGTCTACGAGCATCTTAAGAGGTAAGGAAGGGGTAATTTAGACGTGTTTCCTGTGTAAGACTAAAGCTCAGGGACTCAGCAACCATCTGAAAAATGGAAAGTTAAGTTTTAACCAGTGCTTGGAAATGGAGAAGAAAAAGCTTAATGCTTCCCCTTAAAAGAATTGGGATCTGGTCCCCTAAGGTTTAACCTCATAAACCCTTAAATGAATGCTAGAAAAGATCTTTTTATTGTGTTAGAGAATTTTAATTTGAAGGGTTAAAGGGGAATATGCAGTCCTTGTCAGTTTAATTTTCTTATTAGAATCCAGATAAAATTATTTTTATTGAGGAATGAATTTGTCACACCATGCATAATTTTTATTTGTTTCACTCTTCCCAGCTTTTACTCCTGGCCTCCATGCCCTTGCTAGTGCCAATTATTCCTTTCTTTATAAGTGTGTCCTGTTTGGTCTGGAAAAAAAAATTGTGACTGGGTTCTAAGAACAACACACAGCACTTACAGAAAGGTATTTGAAACCTCTCCTTCCCCAGATACAATGTGGTCCTGGGACAACAGTATGGAAGGGGTAAAGTTGACCCCAGAAATCTCTCCTTCTTTCATCCAGCACCCACTGTATGCCACACCCTGTGCCCAACACTTGAAGTCAAATGAGACACACTCCCTGCTCTACATTTGAAGAGTCACAAAACAAAGCTGGATTTGCATTGGAATCTACTCTTTTTCCAGGGTTTTGCTCCTCCCTCCTTTAAGTAGTGAGGCTGGCTCCTATAAGGAGAGGGCCTTTGGCCAGTAGACAAGTTGTCTTCATTACTCGTGTTGGGAAATGGGACTGAATGGGGTATTTTTTCCCCATGCCTGGCCCAAACTCGACTCTGCCTCGAGGGCCCATTAGGCTTCAGGTCACAGCAGCTGGAGCCCAGGCGCCCAGAACCGGTCACGCGTCTGTGCTGCCCGCTCCATGAGACACAATGGAGTCATTGACTATTTACTCCGTACAACAAGGCCGCTGTTGACTTAATTACGGGAGGGAGCCTCCCTGCCACCCCTGGGATCTTTAAATGTCTAACGGACTCTCCAATGACGCTAAATTGTCGCTCCTTAACCTCTGTAAATCCCGAGTCTCCTCCACATGGATGGGCTTAATAGGCATGTAGAGGGCATGGAGAACCAGAACGAAGAAGGTAGAGACTGGTGGTTTTGTATGAAAGCTAGCTAGGGTTTGGCAGGACTGAGTCTGTGTTTCAGGGCTGGACTGAGTAAGGCGCTAGCCCGAGGTTGTGGAGAGTGGCAAGGCTGGGCCTGGTTCAGGGGAGGGCTGAACTCTAAGGCTTGTCTCCATTTAGGGCCATGGAAATTAGCGAATGGAGATCAGGGTTGTAGCTTTATATAGCCTGTTTGATAACTGCCTCACTGCCCAGCGTGGCGGGCCTGCTACCGCTCGCCTCACTTCAACCTCCCAGCGAATAGCTGCTCGCTAACTTCCTCTGGGGGCAACTTGCCAAATCTCTGCTCTAGGTAATATTGTAGGGATGGGGATAAAATAGAAACGGTATTGGATAGATGTTGACTTTTCCGACCCAGAGGAGCGGAAATCGGGAATTGTTTGCAAAAGTTAATCGTTTCCACTGAGGACCCGGAGAGCCCGGTGTGTTCGCCGGCGGCGGCCCCTCCCTGGAAGCAGTTTCGGGAAGATTTAGGGACTTGGCATTCCTCACCCCCCCTCTGGCCTTTTAAAGTCCTTAGAGTATTTAGACCCGAGTCCGGCCAGGCAGGGACTGCTCCCCAAGTTTATTTTCTCCAACTTTGAACTGCAACCACCGGTTCGGTGCCGATCAGATCTCAAGCCAAACTTCTTTCTGCCATTTGTTTGGGTTGGAAGTTTAGGGATCTAGGGGAGCGAGGTGTCTGCCATTAAGGCGCCAGACAGCACCAAGACTGCCCGCCAATCTCTCAACCCTCGGGAGAAATCCCTTTCGGTTCTCAGCAACTGAGGCAGAGAGAGAGAGAGAGGCGCAGTGACTCCAGGAATCTAAAGGGTGGGGCGACTCGCTGGTAATGTGCACAAGGGTGGATGTCGGGTAAGGCGCAGGTAGAGACCTTTCTCGCAGACTTTCAAGGGAAATGGTAGTACTTGAACTAAAAGGTTCACTTTGGAGACTACCAGTTGCTCCCCAAATGCTGGCAGCAGAGAACTTTCGTTGCTATGCTTTCAGACAGGAATAAAAGTCACCACCCAGAACCAAATGAGCTGGGGCTTCCCTATACGTGCGGTCACCACCCAGGGCCAGGCAAATTCCTTGGCGATTTGCATCACTCCTTGATCGAGCGTCTCGTCCCTCTCCCTCCACCCCAGAGAAGGCGGGGGTGTGCTCCGATGCGAGTATTCCTAACATCTAAGTCTGGGGCATCCAAAATTCTCGCGCTTTCACTTCTGAGGTCCAGGGATCAGCGCTGTGCCCCCTCAGCCCTGGCGGCCCCAAGCGCACAGGGGCTGCGGGGAAAAGAGCGCGGCTCCTTTAAAGCAGGAAGCGAGGAACTCCCGCCAGGAGGCGTGTCTGTCTCCGCCGCTGCAGCCGCGGCTCCACAGTCTCTGTCTCCGCCGCCGCCGCCGCCGCCGTCACTCGCGCTCGGTGCCCGCGGCTGCGCTGCTCTGTCCGTGAGCCGGAGACTTCCCGCCCGACCTCCTCCCGCTGCTCCTCCCGGAGGACCACCCCTCCCCCTCCCGCCCACCTCACCCCCATCGGAAGGTAAGGACTCCCCCAGGGTGGGCTCCGATCCGGACTGCCTTCCCAAGAGTATTTTCCCATGAGGACAGAAGGGACCGGGGGCGGGGGGCGGGAGCGGGGGCGAGGGACATTTTCCGCCTGGAAAGGAAGAAAGCGAAGAGCAGCGTAGCAGAGCCCGGTGCGCTGGGGGCACCCGCTGCGAGTGGCTTAGTCCCGCTCGCCGCAGCCAATTCCCGTCAAGGATACAACTGGCTTGGTTGGCTGCAGACGCTCCCGGTCTCCACATAGAATAATTTAATAAGTGGACGTGTCAGGAAGTGGCCTCCGGTACTGGGACTCACGCGAGGCGAAGAGACACAGATGACAAGAAGCTGTGTGTCTGCCTGCGGGTCTGATGAACTCCCCAACCTTCCTTCCATCCTCCCATTCTACCGTTAACCCCTAGTTCTGTGCTGAAGGAGTAGACATTCATGCTAACCGCTGCCACTACTATTAAGAGCATTGAAGAAACTCGGAGGGCGTCCCAGTATGTGTGTGTGGGGGGGGGGGGGAGTGTCACCAGAGTAGAATCATAGACGGCAAGAACTTTTAATGACTCTCTCACATCACTTGGCATTTATTTGTACCTAAGGAATTCTTTACTAAACAACATGACCCAACTGAGGCTCTTTATAATGATTTCCAATGTAGGGAATAGGGGATATTATAGTAGAAAAATTACCACTGTATACTTTTGGTAACAAACAGATTACCTCCTGTGATTTCTTCATCTTCGTGCGGTAAGTATTCTGTCAACACGAATTACCTTATGGATTAATTATTATTTTTATTTCAAGAGATGATTGATTGACTTGAATCTTAGTTTGTAGTTTACTAGAAGATATTTCAATCTTGATTTCTCTGAATTTATTACCTTATAACTTTTTTTAATATAAACTATTTTTGTCATCACCAGGGCGGCTTCCAGGGCCTTTAGGAATTTCTTAGTTAAACAAACGAACAAAATGAAATGTACAAAAGGAAAGTGATAGGAACTAAGTGATGCCTAGAAGTCTCACCTGTTTGTTTTCTTCTACTTAAACCCATTGAAGGTTGCACAAGCTGAAATTAAAAAGAGAAAGGTTCCAGTTTACTTTTTAAATTAAGACATACTTCTTTTCATTATCAAAACAATTAATTAAAACTCTAAACGTCATTAATCTTCAGTGCAGCAGAATGTTGGTGGAACAGTTGATAGGTGTTGAGAATCACAAGGGATTTCATAGCATAATATTCATAGTTAAGAAGAAGGAAGTGCAAGTATGCAACAGTGCGGTTTTAACTGATATCAGCTCTGACTTTATTCTCTGGCAGCTCTAATGCAATGGATGAACAGGCTGTTTATATTAGCTAAGTGACAATTCAACAGGCCACATGCATGGAAGACTAAGTCGAATGTTACTATAAGATGAGGTTTCTCAAATACCACACAAAGTAATTCAGTGACAAGTTAAATGGAATTCTTACACAGAATTCCATGTGAGAAACTTAAATATAGATATGGCATGAAGAACCTTGAAAAACCTTTAAAATTCAGGTTGTCCTAGGATTATGTATTTGCTGTTTCTTGCAAAAGGTATATAAATGTTGTGCTGGAAGGATTATTGTTCATGCCCCAGCAGGTGGCAGCTAACTAGAATAAGATTCATTTTCAATGGGAGAATAGAAAAATAAAATTGCTTCTCAAGTAATATTGTCCCAAAATAAGAGGTCATTAGTGTCAGTTAATGTGAAAATACAGTAAAAAATAAAGCTAATGGCCTTTTGTTTTTGTTGTAACTAGCTTTGCAAGAACATGATATGCATTTTGTTCCTTGCTAATTTATCATAGGCTTGATATCCCTTAATGGCAGCATTCTGTGGGGTTTTTTTTTTTTTTTTTTTGCCATACATTTAGACACAGCTTCTCTTTTTTAGCATTTGCAGTTAGTCATCTCTGCTTTGACCTTGGAACCTACAGAGCCTTGGCTCCTAGAAATAAAGGTTGCCATATGGTAAAAATAAAAAAAAACAGAACAGTAAATGAAACCGTAAAATACGGTGTTTAAGTCTTACTATTGCTAAACATATATGATCTCCTGACACCAAACAGTGTTTTTGTTTTTTCTTTGAGAAATAAGCAAAGTACAAAACTGACATAATTTTTAAAAGAGATTTAGAACTGGTTAGTGAATACTATATAATGTTTTATCAGTCCTTCATATAGTCCCAGAACTATGATGTATATTATCAGTATTGGGAAGAAACTTGTAATAATGTCAAAATTGCATTACTCTAAGCATTTTTTACCAAATCATTTTGTTCTAATATTTGGGAGATAATTTTAGGGTTTTTGTTGTTGCTGCTGCTTTTGCCCTGAGAGTGAGTGATATCTAGTGAGAAAGAATGAGAATTAATCTCTTTACCCTTGTAACAGATGGAAATCTAGAGGTGGAGGATTCTAAAGCAATAACTGATTGTACACTTTAGAAATCTTTTAACCACTGAACATTGACAGCATGTTATTCAGTATTTAAATTCTTGGTCTTTTGGGCATTCTTTTTTTTGTACTGGGAAAAGAGTAGTTTAGTGCTCATGAGTGAACTCAGAGTTAATGTAAGTGGCTTTTGTGATAATATGTCTTGGAGGGGGATGACTATCAGCACATCCTGGGTATGCCAAGCAATCCCAGTAAGGTACCCTGAAATATACACACAGCACAGTTGACAATATAGTCCTCTTGATGACGTGAGCAATGCAATGATTCAAATATACAGGCTCTGTTAGTAGAAATATGCAATTGTCACTTCAAATGGTACATTACCTATTCAATGTACTTACTATACTTTCAATGTACTACTCCAGAATGAATCTATGTCTGGAGCGCTGTCCGCGGTCCTGAAGAAAGGTTTTCTACTGCCTTGCAGTTTATTTGGACAGGTGGAGATATCTGTGGTGTTAAAACCTTTCAGATTCATTGATGGATGTAAATGAACGTAATTTATCACATGTGCACAGCTAGTTCTTTGGAGACCAATTAACAGTAAAAATTTATAATGCACTTTTTACTGTTTAATTTACTGTGTGAGAACTTCGTGTGTCTGGAAGCTTGATTTTTCACTTTTTCTACTAGAAATCTAGTAAATAATCTCACAAAAATGAAATAGTTTAAAATGCTAGTTTTCAGCAGAGAAGTTACAACTGTAATGTCAAATGCCATTATGTTAACAGAATACACACACACAAAAAGGAGTTATGATACATTTTGTTTTCTCAGGTTCCATTAAATGCCAACTACATGGCAGAATTGCAGTATTTTCTATAGTCACAGCATTCTGTTTTCATGTATTAGGTATCAATTATATTGACAACTAAAAAATAGGAATATTTATTGTTTCCCTGGCAGTCATTATTATCTCTGCTAGGATCAAGAAGAGTAAAGAACAAATAGAATGGAGTCAATGAGACTGCAAGTACAAGACAGAACATGTTGGTCTGTACATGTCTTACAAGAGATATTTTAAACATGGACTGAAGGAGTCGCTAGATACCCTTGGTTTTAGCACAAGGTGTTCCTTTTAAAGTGCTCAAATAGTCAAATTATTTGATTGAATTGCCTGCTATACTGCAGAACTACCCATTCATGATACTTATTTTTGACACTGCAGTTATGCCTCCATCTTAAAAATGAAATCAATGCCCACTTAATGCTTTGGCAAAATGAAAGTTTATTTTCAAATAAGCATTTTATAATATCTTAAGAAAAGTAGATTGAAGGAATCATTATGATGGAATGAAAACATTACATTGTTTTCTTGCTTTCTGGAGGAAACTGTACACATATCACTATTTAAAAATTAGATGATTTTTCAAATAAGATATGATTTTATATGTTGTCCTAAGGTTTAACCTATGCCCTGTTAGTTGGCTCTATAAAAAAAAGAGATTAATTTTAATATACAGGTCTCGAAGTTTGCCTCTTGTGCTTCTTGATCACTTAAAAATAATAATAATATATAGCAATATATTTATTACTATCCATTTTGATTTCATTTGGTAATGTAAAATATTATGTAGTATTGAGTATTTTTATCTATATGCCTGGCAGGCAGCATATTACCTATTTGAACAATAAAATGTATTTTTATTATTTTAATAAAAAATATACTATGTACTTTTTTTCTTGACTAAATTGCTAGTTTAAAAGCCATGACAGTCACTGCCTGGGAACTCTAAATATTCTGACCAGGACACCGGAAAACAATAAGGCATTTTTAGACAAAACTGTGAAAATTAAAGAAAAACATCCATTCAAAGTCCAAAGAGAAGATATTTGGGCATAAATGATTGAGGCCTTTGGAATTGCTTCACCAATTCAAAACATTGTCATCTTTTTATATATGCATAATTATTTTAGGTGAGCTAAAAAGTGGGTGGAAAAATACGATTCTTTCATTTATTCAACATTTTATTTTTGCCCTAAAAGGTAACTTGAAGAAATCTATTTTTATTTCTCAGTAGTAATCAAGGAATATCTCACTCAAGTTTTAAATGACTATCTTCATCTCTCCGATTGCGCTCCAATCTATATTCATTCCTGGACAAAATTTTAAAAGTATAACTGAAACCCTCTTTCAACTTAAGCACAAGTTACATTTGCAGTAAACTCCTTCATTTTAGACCACTTCATTTTTTACAACTCTTAAGCAAAGTGACTTTGACTTAGTTTGTCATTTATTAAAAATTTATCAGTTGATTGTAAGAAGTCCACTTGCATGCACCAGTCACTCTCTTGGCAAAGAGTATTATTGAAAATAAAAGCACTTTCCCCACGTAAATAAATTCGACTTCTTTCTTGCAATTCAAGGCAGGCCATCAGAACGGTTGCATAATAGATATTGAGAAAGCTCACTCACTGGCAGGGAGCCTTAAGAAGCAAGCAGCTATCTCAATTTTTCTCACTTAATCTTGGCTTCACGTCAGAAGCTGTGCAGCAGTGCAGTAGAATAGGGCCTGGCAAAAAAACCTTCTTTGCTCGCAAAGCGCCTTTGTACGGGTACGCTACCTCGCTACTGACACCTCGGCGGTTTCCAAGGCTGGATTTCCTATTGATTTCCCTCCTCCTTTGCTTCTCCAGGCTCGCGCAGCCAGACATTGTGGGTGTGCGTGCTGGATTTCTCCCGGATGCTCCCCGAATAACATGGATGTCCCACCATTCCTTGCAGTGGAAGGTTGCTCCTTGGCGCAGTGAGTGAAGAACATGCAGCGATTGCTAATGGGTTTGGGAAGCGGAGACTCTTTCCTCTCTGTGTGACCATGCCGTGATCGTGCCTGCGGCCACCACTCAACACATCCTCATTCCTACCCGAACCGGGAGCCTAACGCTAGATCCGGGAAGTGGGTGCCGCGCGCGTGTGGACACAGAAACACCATGAAGATTATTTCTCCAATTCTAAGTAATTCAGTCTTCAGGCGCACCATTAAACTCCTGCTCTGCTTACTGTGGATTGGATATTCTCAAGGAACTACACATGTATTAAGATTTGGTAAGATTCCCTATCTCCAGTGCTGGGTATCTGGCTACCAGGCAGCCGGATGTAAACAGGCGGGTTCACGCTGCCAGGCGGGTGGGCTCCACGCATTCCAACCTGTTTCACTGCTCCTTAGCCTCTGGGTTTTAAAGAACCGCCTGTGCCTTTTCTTTCATTACCTTTCCCCCCAATTTTCTTAAAAGAAAATTAACTGCAGGAGGTTGAAGTGAGTGACAGTGTTTGGTAGTGGTCGCTGCATGACCTCCCCATAGTAGCCTGCCATAGAGCTGCTGGTGTCGTTGGGGGCACACCACCTTGGCGCCCCGCCTGTCTCACCCGGAGTTTCCCAGGCTTGGTGGCTGCGAGGTCCTCAAGAAGGTGCGCGCCGGGGCTACACGTCTCTCAGTTTGTGAGGCTGCTGAGTTAATTCTTGCTAACTCTGACGAGTTATATAGTCCGTGCGCTTTCGCCTGGGACTCGGACAGGTCCGCAAGTGAAAGGCGCTAGCCTTTTAGATTTCTTTTGTCAGCAGAAAGATTTTTTAGTTAATTTCACCACTTTCAGTTAATCGTTCCGTGCTGTCTTTACAGGGACTCGGAACTCTTAAAAATATTGTTAGGTTAAAAGCTCTACTTAGCAAGAGGAGGCTGCTACCTAGCTGGAGTGAAGTTGTGTCCTACAGGGTGGGGTGGGGGGTGTTTGTTTTCACCCTGGCAGTACTTCTCTCTTAGCTTTCTCATTGCTCCTTCTAGACTAATAAATGATTAATAGTGATGATTGGGGCAGAGGGTAGTTTTATATGGGAATCTTAGTCTGCATCTTTATTTCACTGTGATATGATTAAAGGGCCCAGGTAGCCGTTATGTATTTATGGCAGTCTGCTTTCTTAAGGAATCAGGGTTTCCTGAGAGCGGAAAGGAACATCTAAACGTGGGACTCCAGTGGAAACGCTGGTCAGAAGGTTTTTTGGGAGGAAATGAAGTGTGGGCAATACTCAGCCGCTCTTGATGGCCAGTGGAGTTTTAGTAGAATTAGGGAAAGTTCCCATAAGTAGATAAGAGTGAGAGAGAAGAATTTCAGCTGGGTAAATGCTTCCACAGTGGATGCCTCCTCTAACAGTTCAAGTGGATTTAGACCAAAGAGTGCAGGAGACCGTATAATCCTGAGTATGTGCCTTTGAGATAAAAGCAGATACATTAAGTCACTCAGTCAAATTTTAATCAAAGAGTGATTACCTGTATCTCCTATTATGTCAACAGCATCTTCTCTTTCCTTTCCCCATGTGCTTTTTTTAAATAATAATAAAAATGTATTACCTCTCTCAGGCTTTGTGGAAACAAGATAGGAATGCTTTTCTCATATTAAAGAAAGGAAACCCTACTTTCCCCTTCCTCCAAACACATAGACACCTGGAGTCCAGAAGGCTAGTAATGACAAAAAACAAAACAAAACAAAAAAAACAATGCATTATAACTGGATTTCTAGTGTAGTAGTCTTACTCCTTTATTCGTGCCTTTAGATGGTGCTTAAGCACGTTGCTCTTAGCAACAAGCGTCCACAGGAATGCTTATTTCTTTAGATGAGATTAAACGGGTCCCTCTATCCCTGGAAATGTGTGTGTGTTCAGCTGTTCTGCTTCAAGCACATAAGTGCTACAGTAGGGTAGTTTTGCCAATATATTGAGTAGTACAACCTACTTATTTGGAATATTGAGATATCTTCTGAAGTGTGTTTGTGAATGAGTGTGTGTTAGTGTGTCTTGCAGACTGGGTGGGAAAGAAAGCAAGACTGGGAGCCGGAACACTGAAACAGTACTCTAAAGATTTAATTATTGCTGCTCTGGTCTTGCAGCACTATATTTGCTGAATCATTAGGTTGTTACATTCGCTGATCATTTCATGTCTTCATATTAAAAATCTTGGTGACTGTGGCAGAGTGAGTAGCTGCTTTCCAAAAAAGCTGACACACACAAAAACACATTTTCCTAGACCAATGCTTACTAAGAATCTCCTTAAGAAAAAGGGGAGTAGGTCAAGACCTTTCCACCAGTGTTTTGGTACCCTAAAATAACAGCCCAGTTTCTAAATAACCCAGTATTTTCTCCATTATCTTCAAAAATCTTCCATATGGAGGGTCATTTTCTTTGATTTCTGACCTGAGTTGAGGGGCAGGTCTGTGTGTATTGTAATCACTGTGACATTTCACTGTTGAGGCTACTTCGATGCAGTGGTGAGAGTTTTGTTTTCCTCTGTGGAAGACAATTGTTTGAGTGGAGTGTAAGCAACTTTTGAGAAAGGTTATTTTCAACTTTGACTGAAAAGGTGAACCAGAGCCTCTCATACCTGACCCTGTGCCTGGGAAGGGAAGAGGTTGGAGTTGCTGGTGGTACAGCTGCCTTTGAACAGCCGTTGGATGTGGGTGAGACCCACCATCTCTGAGAAAGTGGCACCTACCCCTTCTTTCACCCACTGACCCTGGCATAGCTAGCAGCCTCCAGTAGCCCCCACAGTGGAGCTATGGCAATCACCACCTTCCTGCTATATATGACCCACCCAGCTCCCACTTCTTGTGTCCCCTATCTTTCTGCTCAGGGTATGACCCTTGCCAAATCCCTCAAAACCCTGTCCAGGTGCGCTCTCTCTCTCTCTCTCTCTCTCTCTCTCTCTCTCTCTCTCTCTCACACACACACACACACACACACACTATCACACTCATTCACTCACACAGGCAAATGCACTCTCGCCTAGAAAAGCAAGTCAAATACTTTGGTGCCAGGACTCTGGTGCCCCAAAAAACTTCCTGCAGTTCCGCCCACTTATGCCTGTGTCCCGGTGCTCCCCACTTCCCAGTCCCAACCCGCTTGGCTTCCTACTGGGCTGCCCACCTGGGCCTGCTTCTCAACTGCTGCTTAGCAAACATATCCCAATGAAGGCCTCGGGAGGAGGTGGAGGAGGAGCGCCAAACCCAGGGCGCTTCCCTGAGGCTATAAAGCATCCTGCGGGGCACCCCAGGGTCAGCTCCTCAGGAGGGGACAGGCAGCCACTAGCCTTTGGTGGTGGCCATTTCCCTGCCTTTCATCCAGCGTGGCTTCTCCAAGGGGACAACCCAGAGGTGTCAGCAGACAAGGTGGATCTGGGAAAGTTAGAGTCAATTCCTCCACGGCAAGTCAGGCTAGACATTCACCGCCAGCTTTTCCAGGTGCGGAGGCCCCCCACCTCCCCCTCAGACGCGCCACTCCCCATTGCTCAAGCTTTGGGGTCCCAGCGCAGTATGTAAATGGGGCACCTTTGTGTCCTGAGGCTCCCTGGAGAGGGCTGCAGCGGGATCCTTCTGTCCAACGGGGCGTGGCCCCCAATTCCCTGGTCTCTCAAGGTATTCGGTGGCTCAGCAGAACTTGAACGTTTATGTTGTTACTTTAGCCGCCCTTCTCTTTCGGTTGGCTGCACTTCTGCTCCTGGGAAAGCCTGTGGTGATTAGAAGCGGGCTCTGAACAGGGCTTTGTGCAGGGCTAGAAGTCCCCTCGGAGTTTGGGCTTTGGGCATCTTTTTTAAGGAATCACTCATCAGGCCACCCCTTGTTTCTTTTCTTCGGGGTCGGGTTTTTCAACATTTTTATCAAAACAAAGATAGTACCCCGAACTTTCTTCCAAACTCCTGGGCGGTTTTTTTCAAGATCCTTTCCGGAGGAGCTGAGCTGGTGGTAGGCCATTTCTTCCCTTTAGATGTTTCGACCAAGCTTTTCTCTTAAGCATACCAGCAGAAAGCCTGTAGTAAAAGGTTTCCCAGGCAAGGTTCCCCTCTCCCCCCAAGATGCGCCAGTATCTTGGCCCTGTGCACTGGCCACAGGTCCATGACGCTCCTGTGCATACGCCCAAGGTGAAGGCAAGCATTTCAGGGACAGCCCAGATAATTAAATCCACGGCCTGAGAGGGAACACAAAGGGTGCCTATGGAAATCCCTGTATTTGTTGGATGTCTCATGTGATCCCAGATATAATAATTAGTAGCAGATGTACTACAACGTCGGGGAGTGTGAGTGAATTGACTGAGTTTAGAAGCCACCACGCTCAGCAAGTTCTTTGAAAGAGATTTTTCTTCCTTTGGGAGTTGAGGTGGGCGGGAGGGAGGAGTGGCCTTACATCTGGAATCAAGAAAAGTGGCTCTTGGGAGGCGGGGAGGCGGGAGTAATAGCAGCTACTGCCTGAAACTGATAAAGCCTGAACACCTGCTCTGCTGAGCTCTGGAAAGCAGGGGAGGGAAAGGAAGGCTTTCCAAGAATCGCCAACGCAACGGCTACAATATAATTTTTTTTCTATTTTTCACATAAGTTCTCACTTATTCTTAAAGCTTCAGATAATACCTCTGATGTGATCCATCAACGGAGGCACACTTATTTCAGAAAACAACTTTGAAAAATGATCTTTCCGTCCTCTAGAAATAGCTCCCCTTCGCCATCCAGACACATGGATCTCAGCGCCTCTTCTCCCTTTGTGTGGTTGTCTTTCAGCAGTGAACAGGGGTTTATATGTCAGCAGAGATTTCTTCAGACACCTTTTGCTTTTTAGTTTAATTCAAGTGATCATTGCAGTGTGTTCATTCCCTGAATTCTCAAATGACACTGTTTCAACATTTACTCAGCACAGCAAAGTTAATGTGAATTGTTCCCACACAAAGGAGGAATGTATGCCATGGACCAAATGTGAGATGTACCATTCACCATGAAATACAGTTTTGTTTGTGATAATCATGACAATCTTTGATTTTCTTTTAATTGTCAACATTTCTGTAAGAAAATGCTTTGCTCTTTTTGTGGTAGCAATTTAAGTGAGGAATTAATTTTCTGTTGTTAGAATGTTATTGAGTTATTGCAGGTCCAATTATATTTATTCCCCCCAGTAGCTGCTATTACTCCTACATCCCTGCCTCCCAATGTCCATTTTGCAAACCAAATAGAAAGTAGTTCACTGTTATTCAACTGTATTATACTTACATCACTACTATACTGCTATACATCACTACTCCATAAACCTGGAGGTTGTTGGAGATCCCAGGTTGTCCTTAGTAGATGGTCTGATGGATTGACATGGAATGGATTGTTTGCATTTGTGGTAAAGCTTTATCTTCTATGCACTTTCAATTTATAGTCCATTTATCAAGGAACTAGAAGTGCTTCAAATGAATCTTAAACCCTAAATCTTAGCATGAAATGTAAGGTCAAAAGCTTCTGAAAGGAAAGGAAGTAGATGCACATCATCATTATTGACTGGTCTAGATTAAACACTGAAGGGGAAGATTTCAATCTGATAAAGTCCTCATAGGGCTTCCTGTTTTTCTTTGCTGCTTCTGCTGACAATTTTGTAAGGTAATTAAGTTGGCTGATTGAAGTCATGATGGTCATGGGGCGATAAAGACCATTTGAATTTAATGGAATTTAAAACAACAGAGCACTGAACACAACTCTTACTCGAACAAGAATTTTAATGGCCCATTCTGGGTGCTGACTAAATAGAACGCTCTTAACAAGTTTAATAGAAAGGGCAAGGCAGATTAGCACTATATAGTCTTTATGGTTGAAGATTGGAGAATTAAAATTATCCCTTTAAAAGACTCATTAATGCCTTATCAAGATTTAATGTAGGTTAAATAAGCTTTCTTTAGACCTTCATCATATACTGTTAACCTAGGTGAAGGACCAAATTTCAGTAAGAAAATAATTTTAAGAGCTGACTTATGTGTCTCTCTTATTTCAAAAAACAAGACATTTAAAATTCTCTAAGAATATATAGATACAGTGTTGAGGGTTAATATTGATAATGAATCCTTTCTTTCTGTAACCTTTTTATAAAGAACAAATTTGACTTTTAAAGTTTCATTATTGGTATTCTTTTTTATAAACAAAGCTTGTCTGTAGTAGAAAAACTGCAGATATAATAAAGAAATGTTCTCCTTATGCAGTTTCAATATTCATAGGTATTCGATCTGTTTTATATTGTTATTTTAATTCTGTTCTTTTTTCTTGCTGAAACTTTTGGATATAGGCTGCCATACTTTAGTGCATTCAGATTTCTTCTGCTCCCAGGAAAAGAGCAGGTCCTTGACATACAGTGGGTTCACTAAAGAACAGTCAGCACCAAGGTGAAAGTCAAACTCAGTCTCTTATGTGATTGTTCCCTTCAACTGTTTCTCATCTTGTGGACTTGTCTACTCAAAGTTGTCAGTTGCTTTGACTATTTGAGAAGTACCTGAGAACCAAGTTTTCATATAAAAATAGTCTCCCAAATTTTATGGTACATAGTTTTAATTTTTTAATTAATTTATTGATTGATTTTAGAGATACGGTATGGGAGGGAGGGAAAGAGAGAGAGAGAAAGAAAAACATCTATTTGTTCCTCCATTTTTCCATGCCCCTCATTCTTTGATTCTTGTATGTGCCCTCACTGGATATTGAACCCACAACCTTGATATATTGAGACCGTACTCAAACCATCTGAGCTGCCTGGCCAGGGCTAATTATACATAGTTTTTAAAACTGTTTAAAAAATTCTGAGTTGACTAAACCTAAAGCATTCAGCTAACTAGGTTGTATGTGGCTTCCTGCCCAATAGTCACTAGTTTTCACCCTCCAGCTCATCCCATATTTTACAGGTTCTCTAAGGAACACATACAAATAGGGATCCCCAGACAAATAAGGCTTATTTATCTCTTGTCTCATATCTTTGGGGACAAACATTTTATATTGCTGTATTTTCAAAGGGACAAAATCAGCTAATCTGATAATACTAATCTGATAAAATGAGAAGACCTTCAAAATCTGCAGGATTTATTTATTTATTTTATATTTGGGCTTGGAGGCTACTCTCCATTTATAGCGATATTCAGATAGGGCATTTGCCTATAGATTGATGTAAACCTTTTATTTCCTTAACTAAAAACTTCTTTTCTAGATTTAGTAGAGAGCCAATTCACTAGACAGCGTGGTATGAAGATCTGAAAAGGGTCTGGGAGCTTGTGACTTTCAGATATTTTCCCCACTGGTACATGTAATTCTATCTTTCTTTTTAGTTAATCATTTGCCCTCTCCCATGGCCTTGGTTTAAGAGAAGTATATTCTGGAAGGGAGAGTACATATCCCTAGACTGTAAATTTAGGATGAGTTTGTTAGATCAATCGATTCTGCCTGCAAGAGAGATGCTCAGATAGAAAAGAAAATACCAACAGCCTAAGGGAGTGCTCAGTGATTAGCACTGATTTGAAGGAGAGGCTAAGAAAAAAAAAAGTCAAATGCCATTTGATGCACAGTCTTTTCTAAAATTACTGCCAGACATCTCAGTACTTTATAAATTGATATTTTTGATTGTATTAATCCAACTCTTTGAGCAGATGTGATTATTTTATATTAGATATCAGTGATATTCCTACATTGACATGAATGTAACTCTTCCCAATCAAAAAGGATCTCACACCCTTTTAAATGTTTTCACACCCTTTTCACACCCTTTTAATCAATAAGCTACTTTTCCATCATTGAGCAAGTGTTGGGAAGGTGTTGCTTCTAATTCTCATTTCTGTCTCTAACTCAGTCTTACTCTGAGTCATTTACCTATCACAGCGGGAATACTGCTCATATCAAATGACCCAATGAGCAAAGCAATGTTAAAAAAATATTCTGCTTCAGTATAGTTATAGGCATGTGGTCTATTTTGTGTTATCCTTTTAATCCTATCCCCCCCTTTTTTTATGTACTGAAGCTTCTCTGTTCAGTTTAGAATAGCTTTTAGTGCAGTGATTCTTAACCTAGGGTTCTGTCAAACCCTAGGGGTTCAATGAATTGGTCTCAGGGGTTCGGAGAAGCCTCTGCCACGGAGGCCAGAATAAAGTAATACCGTAATTTGTTGTAAGTTCATGCACTTTGTTGGTTTTGTTCTTTGAGCAAGGTGATGTTCATGCACGGCTTATTTTGTGCACCAGTAAAAAAACATATGTCTTGAATTTGGAAAAAAAATAATATTTTATTTATCACTAAAGAAGGGTTCGGTGAATGCGCATATTAAACTGGTGGGTTCGGTACCTCAAAAAAGGTTAAGAACCACTGTTTTAGTGTATTCAGGTCCCTCCTTGCCCAAAGGCAATGAAGTGAAAACTCTTCCAAAGTGAAGGAAAACTATAGTCTCCTATTAATATCAAAGAGTGCCCTCGAGGTCATCAAGTCTAGTATCACAAGTTTAGAGATGAATTACCAAGGACAGTTAAATAGCTTGTTCTGGTCATTGCTAGTTAGTATCAGATGTTAGATGTTAGAGCAAAACATGAATATTCTGACTGCCAGCCTAGTGTTCTGTTTTAATTCACATAAAATGTAAATTATACTGTTTTTCCAGCGTAGCTTGTGACTCTGTGCTTGCATCAATTTTAGGAAAAGCCACTGGTTCTGGTAGCTCCTCTAGATGTTTGCCTACTTAGTTTCTTCCACCTTTTCCATCATGGAACATTATCTCAGAAATTATTTATTTTCTCTCTTTTTTTCCTCTTTCTTCACCTCTCTACAAATAGTAATTGAGTACATATTGTGTTAAGCAATCAGAATTCTAAAACCTGGCTTCTGACCTCAGGGGTTTTTATATATATGTATTGAGTGGCTCAAAAATATATGCAGTAGTTGTATAAGAAGATTTTTGTGTCTTGAATTTTTATAGGGGAGATGGGACTCTGGCTGGGACCTATAAAAATTGTGTGATAGGGATGGAGAGAGGGAAATGATTCTTATGAGGAAGAAAAGGAAATTAAGAAAGTGAGCTTTGGGACAGGGAATATCAGAGGATAGATAAAGCTTTGCTTTTCTAGAGCTTTAATATTTAGGTTATAGGGTTTGGACACCTGTCTATAGCCCCTGGAAAGCTATTGAAGGTAAAAGATAAGCTTGACTTGGTCTTTAATAAGCAGTCAAGTGGTTTCTCAGTCTGCTGCTTGCATTTTATGAAGAATAAGTGGGTCTCCTTTCTATGTCTTTAAAATGAAAGCAAAGGACACATCCTTGTCCTTGATTATTGAAACCTTTAAGTAGTTCTTGGTCTGGGATCACAGACGTTTCTTAAGTGAAATTCTAAAATGAAATAAAAGAATATTTTTAAACATATGGCCTGATGAAATGAGTAAGCAGGGAAAAGTTTCCAGTTAATCTAAGAGAAAATGCATGGGAGCACTATTTAAAGCTAGTTAGATTCTTTGAGGGATACCGTAAATTGCCTCCAAGGCATTCTCAATGTTTTATCATAATTTCAAGAGATCTCCATTACCTGAAACATTATCTATAATATAAAATACAATTATTTTAAATAAGAATTAAAAGTTCAATTAATTAAAAACAATTTTAATAGTATGAGCTCATTGTTGGTGATATTGTCTAAGTCTGCGTGAATTCAGGATTCAGACCCTGAATTTAGTTGTTTGAGTCATGAATTTTACTCCTGACTTTGTCTTCTAGTGGCTACAAATTAGGAAAAATAATTAATTAAGTCTCTCTGAGCTTTTCCTTCCATATCTGTAGAGTGGGTATTACTTGCTATGTGTCAAACTTTCAAGGATAATGTTGGAATCGATAGGAAAATGTATGGAGCTCTGGGCTATCACAGAAAAGGACTTTTGGGATTAAAAATGTAATTGTTTATTTACTGTGTATGTGTGGAACAAAGTAGAATTTGTTATCACTCATGGACATTTTATTCAACACCTTAAACTGCTCATTGAAAATAGTTTGTCTTTTAAAAATTATTTTCAAGTAGTTTTCTTTAAAATGTACCTGAAGCTATCATAAACATATTGAAAAGGACTTATTGACTGATAGAACAAATTTTTGTGTGAGTTGATAGTTTTATAGAACAGCAAGTCCATTTTTTCTTTGTCTCCTTTAGACACCAGGAATTTAATTGGCATTATCAAATATCTCAGGTATTAGTAGGAAACTAATCACAACTGAAAGCGAGAACTAACGAGCAAAGAAACCATGCTAAGTCATATGGTAAAGATTTTTCGCTTCATCACAACTGTATAGTTTTTCTAATTTATGATCATAAACATTTCTGAAAAGTTATGCCTGATTTTATATATTCTTCATTCTTCATTTAGCTGCCTGTGATGACCTTTTAGCAGTCATTCAAGTTTTGTAGACACATGACTGTATTTGATCCATTTGTATTGATTCAGAGAAGTTTCACGAGCATTCAGATTTACTACAGTTGTTTGGGGTAGATAATGGGTCTTTTTTATGGTTATGTTGACATCTTCATTGTGAAGCTATCTTAGGCAGATTCTTTTTAAGGCACAACAGACTTTGTTGTCAACCTTACATCACTAACCTCACCATTCCTCCCTCAGGCTCCTCTACATTGCCTTTGACTCTTCTTTTCATGATGTACCCCAGCATTGGTGGGTAGAAAGAGATGGAGACCCTCACCTATCCACACAACCAGTGGTGCCACATAAAAAAGAATCCAGGCTTTTGAAAAAATGTACTTTAATTTATAACACATTTTTATATTTGGAACTTTTTTTAATGTTTTCAAAGCTTCAGAATATGGAGCTTATTAGGAAAATTTCCTGAATATTGAGGATATTGAAGTTTTGGATCAATAATTCCCAAATATCAGGAGTGGGATGAAAGAGAGGTAGTCTCAAGATTTTTATGATAAGCTAAAGTGGGAATGGACTAAATATTTATTGAAAAAGACTCTCCTGTTTTAAGTCTGTTGTTCGTTGTCCTGGAAGCAATTCTGCACTGTTGTAGATGTGATGTTGGAGTATGTGAAGATATAGTGAAGGTTCTACTTCCAGGGGTTAAAGGCAGAACATATTCTAGTCAGTCATCCTTCCCTGAGCATTCTCGGTTAATCCCTCAGAGAGCCTTCTTGGAGACTGGAAGTGATGTTCCAGTCACTCATCATCAGCTTGTTTTCTAAGATGCATCTCTCTTCCTTGTGCTCTTCCATATGTCAACTGTCCTTTGAAATGTAATTCAAGTTTTGCTGTCCTCAAAATGTTTGTTTTAGGTAAGGATTTGGTAGAATAGAGTTTGCATCAGAAAGATAATTTGATTAGATCAGTGGTTCCAAAACCTTGTTTCACATAAGAATGGAAAGAACTTTAATTAATGTAAATTTATGATTCCCAAACCTGGAGATTTTATGACTTTAAATGTGTCATTTTTCACAGCTGCATACTTTCACAACTGCATAATCATAGTACCTTTACTTTTTGAGAAAACTTTTAAGTAATGTACTTGAAGGAAACAGAACAGAACTCCAAGGCAGGATAAGAGTGAACTACTAAAGTTGATAATTCTAAGAAGTTTATTATTATTTTTTTATCTCAAAATAGTTACAGTTTTTCTATTTTTAATGGGCCTATGACTCAGCTTTTTGGATTGGCAATTTATAATCATGACTAGGCTATGAAAAACCATGAGTAGCCTGACCAGGCAGTGGCGCAGTGGATAGAGCATCGGACTGGGATGAGGAAGACCCAGGTTCGAGACCCTTAGGTAGCCAGCTTAAGCGCGGGCCCATCTGGCTTGAGCAAAAGCTCGTCAGCTTGAACCCAAAGTCGCTGGCTCCAGCAAGGGGTTGCTCGGTCTGCTGAAGGCCCATGGTCAAGGCACATGTGAGAAAACAATAAATGAACAACTAAGGTGTTGTGACAGCAACGAAAAACTAATGCTTGATGCTTCTCATTTCTCTCCATTCCTGTCTGTCTATCCCTATCTATCCTTCTCTCTGACTCTCTCTCTGTCCCTGTAAAAAAACAAACAAACAAAAAACATGAGTAAATCTTGAGATAAGGGTTGTTGGTTTGATATTTTATCATTCCTCACAGAACACACTCCATGTTGGGTTCTCAGCATACTTTGAAGGGCTGACTGGTTCTTTAAAACCTAAGAATTTAGAATATTCATACACAACCAACACCACAGCCCAAAGGGATCTTAAACAGGTGTTGTTTTACAAATAATGTCTAAGATGATATATAGTTGTGGGACCTTTCCCTCTCAACATCCTACTAAAGGATTCCCTAATAGGTCATTTAAAAATTTTGTTTTCCCCAACTTTATCAGAAACAAATTCCAACAGACATCTGCTCTCATTGAGAAGACTTCAACTCAGTTGTCTTGAATACATGCAAATGACCCAGAATTCAGGCTGAAAGTAAAGTCCAGCCTAGGTAGTGTTCATGGACAATACCATGCCCACCTCTATCCCAGTATCATTACTCTGATTATATTCTCTGGGTTATTATTAGGTCATGGTGCCAAGAGTTGAAATCTGGACACTACCTTTGGAATGAAATCAGAACGTTCTTATATATTTCTTTCAGGTAGACATTGTCAATAATTATGTATACTGCTTTAGTATTAAAACTGATAATATCTTCATTAATATTATTGGTAACTATTTTCAGTATTGATTGCCTACTATGTAAAACATCAGTTTATTTCTATAATTTAACTTGCCATCTGAGAAATTTTACACAGAATTGTGTATAGGAGACATGTAATTGATCCATAATTTATTTATTTATAGGCAGTCCCTAGATTATAAGCAAGATATATTCTGAAAGTTTATTCTTAAGTTGAATTGCTATGTAAGTTGGAACAGGTACATTTACCTATTAAATGCAACTTAAAAGTTTATTTTTACCTTTCTGTGCATATAAATAGTTAAACATTTTCAAATTAATGAAACCTAACATGTTTGTAACCTAGGGACAGCCTGTATTTTTATTTATTTATTTAATTATTTATTTATGAGACAGAGTAAAAGAGAGAGAAAAACATCTATTTGTTGTTTCACTTATTTATGCATTCATTGTTTGATTCATATATGTGCCCTGGTGGGGCATCAAACCCACACCTGGTGTATCTGGACAACACTCTAACCCACTAAGCTACCCAGCCAGGTTGGTAATATGACTTAAAAGTCATGTTATAGATAGGTAAGAGATTCTAATGTATTAAAATCATCATAATCATATTTTAATGATAATTTCAAGAGAAATATTGAAGAAACTAATCAAGTTAACTTTACTACATATTTCTCAGATGTTTTCTTATATGTACTCAAATATATTGACAAATATGTGTTTAAATTTTGTCAGTTCTTTTAATTAAAACAGTTCAGAGGGCATATAACAACTGAGAACATGTAAATGTGTTTTTGTGTTTGTTTGTTTGTTTTTGGTGAGAGAGAGATAGACAAATAGGTACAGACAGACAGGAAGGGAGAGAGATGAGAAGCATCAATTCTTTGTTGCGGCACCTTAGTTGTTCATATGTGCCTTGACTGGGGCTCTAGTTGAGCCAGTGAACTTGGGCCTCAAGCCAGCAACCTCTGGGCTCAAGCCAGAAACCATGGGGTCATGTCTATGATTCTGTGCTTAAGCTGACGATCCCGTGCTCGAACCAGATTAGCCTGTGTACAAACCGCCAATTTTGGGATTTCAAACCTGGGTCCTTAGCATCCCAGGCCATCTCTATCCACTGTGCCACTACCTGATTATGTTGTAAATGTGTAATTTTTTAAAAAAATTATCTAATAGTGTGAAGTTCTCTGGAAGACAAATATGAAAAAAACCTTTTATATGGCATAAATTTTACAGTAGATTTTATTCATATATATTTATCCAATTATAGTTTTAGAAGTATTATGACTATAAACTTACCATTTGTGTAGGATAAATTTATATACAGTGTGTTCGTAAAGTCATGGTGCACTTTTGACCAGTCACATAGTCAAAAGTGCACCATGACTTTACGGACACACTGTATATGTAGGAAATGCAGAATGTTCAGAATAGGGAATACAAATTAGTAAATTTACATTTATTCAAGGATATGAATTATTGGCTTTAGGTAGGAGTCTCTGACTTTACTAAATTTGATCACAAGTAAATGGTAATAGAAGTGAATTTCTCAGAGTACTTTAAATTTCATACATCTTTTATTTCCTAGCAGGTACCAGAATACATCAGCATTTTTAATATAAACAAAGATAGAATCTTAGCTAAGATTTTTAAGTACCTTATTTTGTAAGTAAATTATGGTGAGGATTTTAACTGTCAAAATTTTTTTTATTATTCTTCTGTATTGTGTAGAAGGCCACCGTACTTGAATTTTAAAAAGTAGTTATGTTTTAATAAAATGCTCTATGAAGTGTAAGTAACCTCACTCCCTCTCTCTTTAGGTGTTACTTATCAAGAAAGAGATATAAAGCTAAATTTGTTCACCTGAAAATAATGTTGTAAGGAGGATGCTGAAAGCTTCCTATCAGCTCTTTCAAATTTATTTTAATTTTTTAAAATTTAAATTGCCATTCAATTCACCAAATATTTATTCAGCATTGTTGAATATCTGGTTCAGTTATTTGATTACTGACCTAATACAATGGTTGGAAATCAAGATATAATTAAAACTTTAATAAATATAAAAATTTCCTTAAAATATGGTTGTTTTAACAAATACATTATATGGAGGTTTTTAATGCTACTCTCATTTTTTTTTCTGATAGGCAATCAGATGTATATTTTTCAGTTCTATACTTTTGGTTCTTTTCAATATTTTATTTTAAAACCTTCTTTATTGCCTGATCCGTGGTGGCGCAGTGGATAAAGTGTCGACCTGGGAACACTGAGGTCGCCAGTTCAAAACCCTGCACTGGTCTGGTCAAGGCACATATGGGAGTTGATGCTTCTAGCTCCTCTCCCCTTTCTCTCTCTCTCTCTCTCTCTCTCTCTCTCTCTCTCTCTCTCTCACTCTGTGTCTCCTCTCTAAAATAAATAAATAAAAAGAAATTAAAAAAACCCAAAAAACCTTCTTTATTGACCTTTAGTCTAAGACATTCACATATAGTTAGATATAACTTATTAAAATGTATGTGTGCATGGGGACAGTGGAAGAAAGAGAGAGAGAGGAAAGGAATACATCTAAATTACTTGAAGTGTTTGAGTACTATTGATTAGGATATAGATTTAGAGGCATCACAGACCCCCCCCCCCAAGAAAAACAATAACAGCAACAACAAAAAAATAAAAACAAGGTAGATGTTCACTTCTCTTTCACATACAAGTCTAGATTTTGGCAGTTAATGTATGGTATGGTGGATCTATAACCTTCTGGGTTCTACTGCTTCAAGTTCTCTGTTATGACATCTGGTGTGGCCTTTCTGATCATCTAAAAGGGAGCTCTGGTGGTCTCATGCCCTTTCCCAACAGGAGGAAATGCTATACACACCGTTTTACCCCACATCCCATTGGTAGGAACTCACTTAGTCCTGTGGCTATATCTGGGTGCACAGGAGGCTAGGAGTTGAAGGCTTATTACAGGAAATGGTGTACCCAGCTGAAAAGTTCTGGGTCTATTCCCATAGAAGACAAAGAGAATGAATATTGAAGGATTACTGATAGTCTGTGCCACAGGCATCCAAGTAAACATTTTAAAAAGAGGCTCTTAGAATTTTTAACTTTATTTTTGTGGCCATGAAGTAATAATGCCTTGTAGCATGTTTGGAAAATATAAAGAAGTGTAAAAGCAGAAATAAAACTTCTAATTATGCCATCCAGCCAAAAGCACTCTTGTCATTTTGTTTCTATTTACTAGTTTTTCAAAGTTAAGATGAAACAAAAATATTTTGATTGAGCCTGACCTGTGGTGGCGCAGTGGATAAAGCGTTGACCTGGGAACACTGAGGTCACCAGTTCAAAACCCTGCACTGGTCTGGTCAAGGCACATATGGGAGTTGATGCTTCCAGCTCCTCCCCCCTTTCTCTCTTTCTCTCTCTCTCTCTCTCACTCTGTGTCTCCTCTCTAAAATGAATAAAAAAAAATATTTTGATTGATTATAAGAGTAATACATAGTTATTATAGAAAATGGAAAATATATAGAAAATTATGAAGAAAATAAATGTTACCTCTCCATAAGTGACATTTTGAAATTTATTCTTGACTCTAACTATATGTGTTTTGTTTTTAATTTAGAAATTAAATTTAAGGGGGTGACATTCGTCCATAAGAACACATGTTTTGTTATTTTTTTTCACTTAATGCTTTATTGCAGTGGTTCTTAACAATTTTTGAGGTACCGAACCCATCAGTTTCATATGCGCATTCACCGAACCCTTCTTTAGTGATAAATAAAATATGATTTTTGTTTTCCAAATTCAAGACATAGGTATATGTTTTTTTACTGGTGCACAAAATGAGCCGTGCATGAACATCACCTTGCTCAAAGAACAAAACCAAGAAAGTGCATGAACTCACAACAAATTACGGTATTACTTTATTCTGGCCTCCGTGGCAGAGGCTTCTCCAAATCCCTGAGACCGACTCATCGAACCCCTAGGGTTCGATAGAACCCAGGTTAAGAACCACTGCTTTATTGTGAACATTTTTCTGTAATGATGTGTTTTGTGTAGCAGTATTAAGCAGGTTTTTACTTTCCCCTATGTAGATATTTCTCATTTTTAATTAGTTCTTTGAAGTATAGGGCCATGAGCTTGGATTTTGGATTCTAACATACTTGAATTTTTGAACTAGGGTCTGCTGCTTTTGGGCTCTATGATTAAAACGTGCTGCTGAATCTAAGTTTTAGTTTCCTTATCTGTAAAATGGGAATGATAATATTACCCACCCCAGTTATACTTGGGATTAAAAGAGAAAACACATGTAGTATTTAATGAAGGGCCTGGATTATAAGTACCTCAAAGTGTTTACATAATCAATCCATCCATCAATCAGTTAATCATTTCATTAATTTTGCCACAAAAAGTACTTGATTTCTGTAATTGGTTCAGGCTTATTTAGAGCAGATGATTATAGATCTTGTGCTATTCTCACAAATGTGGTTGGATCCCACAGAAGTGCTTTGAGGTCTTTCAGGCCACGGGGATACCCTTTAAAAACACGAGCACCCTGATGATTGCCCAGGATCCAGTAGACCTGTAAACAAGTGACATTTCTGCACAGTTGTAGGTCTGGCCCTCCCTTTCTGCTTCCAAGGCTGAGAGTGGCTCTTCAGTGTTCGGATGTGGTTTCACAGCAGTCCCTCCCTTGCTTTCTGATTTGCTACGAGAATTCCAGGTGTTTTACTTTCAATTACATTATCACCTCTGATGCTTAATTGTTTTCTGTAGGGATTTGTTTGGGGATTTCAGGAAATTAAATTGAACTTCAAAAGCCTCTTCCACATAACAATTAACATTTTGAAATTGGTAATTCCTCAGGGTGTGTGGCTAGGTTAGTTTGCCTAGCTTTTTCTTTAAAGGCTGTACTCTTAAATAGTAGATTTATTTGTTTTATTTATTTAAGATCATATTTTAAAAAACTGGATATGTTAAGGCTTCATAAATTCCTACTGAAATGGCATAAAAATGTGTGGCTGGAGACTTTGAGGTAGACTAATGCTGGGATCTAAGGAGTGAGAAATTGGCAGTGATTATCCTAGATAATCCATATTAGAGAGGAGCCTATGGCACTGGAGAAGGTATCTATTAGCCTGCTCAGAGAAGAAAGTGTTTTTTGTGTTAGTACAGCAAAAATGCCTGAGAGTGATTTACACTGTATAAGAAGGCAAATTTCCACGTGGCTGGTAGACACTATCTCATCCTTTAATAAATAGGGTCTATATAACCTCGGCACTAATATTTGTAGTCACATTTTAATAAGAGAGACCGTCTGTGTATTATCACTCTGTGCCCCCCTAATCATCCCTCCTCTAGTTACCCTGATATGCTCTTTGTAACTTTTTAGGTTGCCTTTAAGTTCAGTATTTTCTAATTTGTGGCACATGGATACAGCCACAATGGAAGCTTAAATTTAAATCACTCTACCTTCCCTTAAAATGATAGGGTTGCAGAATTCTTTTTGGAATATTGCCACGCATCAGCCTTTGAGAGGCACTTGTAAGTTATAAGAACCACAGCCTGTTGCTAATAACCTACTATTGCCAGGAGCCCAGTGCCAGACTGATCTGGAAAAGGTATGGTCAGACAGATTAGTACGGTAGAGCCAATTGCACCACTTAAAAGGTGTGTGACCTAAGGCCAATTACTTAACCTTTGAGTCTAATTTTGCTTACTTAAAACATAAGGATAAAAGCACGTCACTTACACTATTTTTGTGGGATTAAAATGAGACGAAGTCCTTGCACTTAGAAAGAATCCAAAAGCATCCCTTCCCTTTTTGTTCTCTGGAAACTTTGAATGTGGAAGAGCCATTGAACAATAGTTTAGTTTTGTATTCTATAAGAGCCTGTCTGTCAAATGCAGTTGTCTGTGTTTATTGACTACTAGCTTTGGCTTTTGTGCAGCTGAGATTTAAATTCATTCCTAGGCTTTTATTCACAGATCTTAGAGGAGCAAGGCAGGCACCTGTAATTAGAGTGGTAATGGTGAATTGCGGCCGAATTACATAGTGTGTTAGGCTTTTCTCTGCTGCTTGACTTGAGTATTGCTATAGTAAGTAATTATGGGAGTAAAAGACAATGTTTTAGCAAGTATTTGTCTTTCTAGTATCCATTTTAACATAATCCTAGAATCTTCATAGACGAGCAAAAGTTCCTTTGTTGTTCTCCGGCAGCAGATGAAAGGTTTTTATAAGGTTGTCTGTGCAGAGTTTAACAGACCTTATTTTTGGACTGATACTAGATTACAGATAGAGGAGTGAAGGGAAGTTAGTCTTTTCCACTGATGTTTGTAAAATGTTTGATTCAAGTTTCCATGATTCAAAACTCCAAGCTTTGCAAATGCTCATCTCTGTTTCTTCATTTCCTGTTCTCATGTTGATTGGTCAAGAGGGCAGCAGTTCACTTGATCTTTCCAAGGTGGTGATGGGTGAGGGAAGGTGAGAGAGAAGACTCTTTTGTTGTCTCTGCTGGTTCCCTTTCCTCAATTACTGTTTATTCCTCTTTCCCTCAATTATTATATTGTCCTTGCCAATGCTCTCAACATCAGTTGAATGAGAAATAACTAAACAGCATCTTCAAAATGATGTTTGTGAAATTTAGAATTAAAATGAGCTTCCAAACCCAGATTATTTTACATTGTTTTCTCATTTATATGAGCACCCTGATCACAGGGTTATCCTGACATGCCAAGGAGATTTAAAATCTTTACTGAAACTTATTAAGTGTGCTGTTTTTAATATAGCCTTGTCTACATGACCCAGAAAGCTCCTAATGGGTGATGATCTGTTCATCTGGTTGCTCAGCAACCAAGCTATTCTAGCACCTGAAGCGAGGACATGGAGCCATCCTTGCTGGAACCATTCGAGCCATGGCTGCAGTGGCGGGGGTAATGAGGTGGGGGATGAAAGGGGAGGAGTGGAGAAGTAGATAGTCACTTCTCTTTTGTGCCCTGACTGGGAATCAAACCCAGGACTTTCACACACCAGGCTGATGTTTTATCACTGAGCCAACTGGCCAGGGCCTTCTCTAGCTTTTAAGAGCAGAGATGAGTCTCAACTCTATGTACCTAAGGTAGGAAGGAAGAACGCCTCTTACACAACTTACATAGTTATCCCTCTTGCTTACCTTTCTCTGACTCATTTCTTCCCAAGGATGAACCACTATGATGCCTTTCTTTTTCCTTCTTCCTCAAGCTAGACAGCAAGGTGGATCTATTCTCTTACTTGGTTTTTATGACATGATCTACTACTCTTCATGTGGGTTTCTGATCTTTCCCATCACCCTTCCTTTTCTAGAATCCACTTTTATTTCCTTCTACCCAGAGTCACCCTATTCTCAGTATATCTCTTTTCTTCTTTGTATAGTGAGAAGATTTATTAAATAATCAAAATCTCACATAGACCTATCCAAAGAGGCTGTGGGAGGATGGAAGTATTTGTACCCTTTGGTAACATAGAAGGATGGCTGAGGTCCTGGGATAGAGACTATGAAGCTACAATGACCACATTAAAAATAATTTTATTCATTCATTGAGAGAGAGAGAGAGAGAGAGAAGTGAGGAGGTGGGGAGGGGAGGAGCAGGAAGCATCAACTCTAATATGTCCCTTGAGCAGGCAAGCCTGGGGTTTCAAACAGGCAACCTCAGCTTTGCAGGTCAATGCTTTATTCAATGACAACATTTTAAAAAGTCTAAGTCAACATGCAGGTATGACATGTATGGGTAGATTTATAGGGAGAGTGAAATAGTGTGGTTGAGTGTGAGACTGTTCACTACTTATTATACAAATAAATAATAGTTGTATAGTGTTTTGCATTTTATATACATTATACACATAATTATTTAATCTTTATAATAAATCTAAGAATAAGTACTGCTAATCTTTCACAGATGAGGAAAGAGGCTAGAAAGGCTAAGTTTTTTTTTGTTTTTTTTTGCGTGTGTGTGTGTGTGTGTGTGTGTGTGTGTTTGGTTTTTTGAGAGTGAGACAGACGGATAGGGACAGACAGGAAGGGAGAGAGATGAGAAGCATCAATTCTTCATTGCGGTACCTTAGTTGTTCATTGATTGTTTTCTCGTATGTGCCTTGATTGAGAGGCTCCAGCCGAGCTAGTGAGCCCTTACTGAAGCCAGTGGCCTTTTTGCTCAAGTCAGTGCCCATGGGTTCATGTCTATAATCCCATACTCAAAATTCTAATCCAGTGCTCAGGCTGGTGAGTTTGTATTCAAGCTGGATGAGCCAGTGCTCAAGCCGGCGACCTTGGGTTTTAAACCTGGGTCCTAAGCATCCCAGACCAATGCTCTTATTTACTGTGCCGCTGCCCGGTCAGTTTAGAAGAGCTAAGTTTTAAATAATTTCCCAAATACTGAGGAGTTTGAAACTGGTTTAGACTTTTGACAATAAATCTTCTGATCTTTTTTTTTTAAATGATATTCTTTATTTTATTTTATTTTTTTAATTAATTTATTTATTCATTTTAGAGAGGAGACACAGAGTGAGAGAGAGAGATAGAGAAAGAGAGAAAGGGGGGAGGAGCTGGAAGCATCAACTCCCATATGTGCCTTGACCAGACCAGTGCAGGGTTTTGAACTGGCGACCTCAGTATTCCCAGGTCGACGCTTTATCCGCTGCGCCACCACAGGTCAGGCCAATCTTCTGATCTTTTTACTTCAACAAGTTTTAGTTGAATTTAGTTGTATTGTGTTATTGGTTGATTGAGATGTGGGATTTTCCAAGCATGCTCTTAAACTAGATTAGGTGTTGCATGCTATAACAAGAAAAAACATGTTTGGCCCTGGCTGGTTGGCTCAGTGGTAAAGAATTGACTCTGTTTGTGGAAGTTCCTGCTTCAATTTCCAGTTGGGGCAACAGAAGTGGTCATATAATTCTTTACCCCTCACCTTCCCTGTCTCTCTGTCTCTCTCCCTTCTGAAGCCATGGCTCACATGGTTGAGGCAAGTTGGCCCTGGGTGCTGAGGAAGGCTTCATGTCCTCACACCAGGAGCTAAAATAGCTCAGTTGCCAAGCAACAGAGTAGCAACCCCACCAGATGGGCAGAGCATTGCCAGGTAGAGGACTTGCCAGGTGGATCCTGGTCAGGGCACATGTGGGAGCCTGTCTGTCTGCCTCCCTGCCTCTCACTTAATAAAAAACTAAATAAAATAGAAAGAAAGAAAGAACATCTTTCACAGCGAGAAGAACCATTGTTCTTCTGAAATAACTCCCAAGCAGCCTTTTCCAATTCAGGTTTACCTTTTACACAGAGAAAACACATAGAAGAATGTCAGTTATTCTGATTTTCTAAAGTGGGATGCAATGTTAAGATCTGAACACTATACATGAAATTAATAATAATTATGATGATTACTCTTTATTGAGTGTTTGCCATATGCCAGATATAATGTAGGTGCTTTTCATATATCTCCTTAAATCCTCATAGTGAGTCCATCACCCCCTTTTAGAGATGAAAAAACTGAGGCTACCAGAAATGTGACTTAGTTGGTACTTGACACCTAGCAAGTGTCAAAGTGAAAATTTAAATGTGGGCTTGTCTGGCTCCAGAGCCCATACTCTCTAGTTTATCGCTTATGCTGGATTCTGGGTGGGAGAGAGTTCAAGAAAGACTAGAAATGCCTACACTACAGTCACTTATCCATATATACTACTCACAAAAATTAGGAGATATTTCACAATGAATATGAAGTAATAAAATATCCCCTAATTTTTGTGGAGCAGTATATATTAACTCATTCATATATTAAATTGAGTGATTAGAAATGCTGATATTTAGACACTTTGGACCAAAATGGCAATTTCATGTGGCTTAATGCAGTGTTTCTCAAAATGTGGTCTCTGGATCATCATCATCAGCAGCAGCACCTGGGAACATTTTAGAAATGCAGTGTCTCAGATCCCACTCCAGATCTACATCCTCAGGAGCTGAGGGTGGGTTTAGAGTCTGTGCTTTACCAAGATCTCCAGATGACTCTGCCAGGACTTAAGTTTGTGAACCACTTTTTCAAACCACTGGTGAACCTAATATACTAACTGAGCAGCTCCTCTGTGACAGATGCCATATTAGCCACTAGGTTTAGAGTCTGAACAGAAAAATACATAGTCTCTACCTTTAGCGAGTTTATACTTGACTGGAAGGACAAAGGTTTGAAAAGCACAAATATCAAGTTACTCTTCTGGGTGGTATTTTCATTTTATTATAGTTTCTAGATCTATGCCAAAAGACTGGAGTCTTCAGAGGCAAAAATTAGAGTGGAAAAAGCCTGTCTTCTCATCAAATGGTGGGTAAGACCAAGCAAGACAAGCACAGGTCCAGGGAGGAGGGGTGTGAGAAAGAGTTTGGGCCAGTGTTTAGGGCTCAGTGCCATCAACCCAAACATCTTGGGCTCCTTCTCTGCCCATCCCTTTATTGTGACTCCGGGGGTGGTTCCATTGTATTTTGAGGCCTTTTTGGGGTGGGAGGAGTATAGTAAGCTTATTTTTCAGCTTGAGTCAACTGGGAATGTTTGAGACAAGAAGTGGTCAGCCTCTATCTAGCCAGCTGGTTCATTCAGCTGCTAATCTGCTCCCTCTTGCTGTGAGGAGCATCATTTTGTGGGCAGATGGCAAGGGCTTGGGAAAAGCTTCATTCCAGAATGTTCTTCGTGTCTCTTCAGTGAGCTATGGAGCATGACATAGAGGATGGCTTTGCCTTTTGCAACCTGGAGCTTGGTCTAGAGTACAGTCACACAGAGGCAAGAAGAGCAAGCAGGCTCAGTAAGGATGAAGACCTTCCTATGGTCTGGGTCTCCCCTACTCTGAGGGGTATGATCCTAGTGCATGTCCATTAACCGTTTGTCATCCCAAAGGGAGACATTTCTTTTTTTTTTTTATTTAAAAATTTTTTTAAATTTATTTATTCATTTTAGAGAGGAGACACAGGGTGAGAGAGAGAGAGAGAGACAGAGAGAGAGAGAGAGAGAGAGAAAGGGGGGAGGAGCTGGAAGCATCAACTACCATATGTGCCTTGACCAGGCCAGTGCAGGGTTTTGAACTGGCAAACTCAGTGTTCCCAGGTTGATGCTTTATCCACTGCGCCACCACAGGTCAGGCCCAAAGGGAGACATTTCTAATACTCTTCCATTTACCAAGGCATAAGTCCTGAGAGTTTAACAAACATTACTTTGCTGAGTAATATTTTGAAGTTAGAATCATTCTGGGTTCATATTTTCTTAATTTCTTTATAGCCAACTTTTATAAGTAATACTTAAGTACAAGTAATGCAACTTGAATAATTCTGTTTTTTTTTTTAAAGCATCCCTAGGCCATTTGTGCCACCAAGTTCCCAAAGAGAAGGGAATAAACATCTGTTGTATGTTCTCCTTTTTCAAAACAAGAAGATTTTAAAGCAATCTAAAGTAAATGAGCATTGAATCTCACTTGGAATCCCTTCCTTCCTTTGGTGACAGCTTAGAAAATAATTGACAGAGAATTCAATGATGGGATTAGAACCTGAAAGTATACAGGGAAAGGGAGGATATTTGGTCACAATTTACACTTTAAGTACCAGAGGCTCATTTTCATAACATTAAAAAGGTTGCTCCTATTATTAATACTTAATTTGAATTAAATTCCCATATGTAATTTCAACCTTGTTATGGGAGAAATAATTCACATGCCAAATAGCAGCAATTGTGTACTTAGCAAAGGCAAGCCAGATGCTTATCACATATCAGGAATGGAAGTCCCACCTCTGAGAATGCCAAAGAATGCTCACATAATCAGTACAGGTTTTTACCCAGTCGATCAAATTATATTTCCTCTGCTTTTACTCAGGCAGAGAGAGGGGAGATTCTAAAGGTTATGAAATCAATGCAAGCTGCTCTTAGGTTATATTATTTGTATGAAATCAGGATTCAGATTTTTCTCATCACCTGAAAGACAAATTGTATTTTTTTTTTTTCATGGAGTCCTTCAGAAATTCCCTGAGTGTGTTTGAGTATTACATGAATAATTCATTTTACTCACTACACATTACAGCATTTAATGAAGACTGGCCAGAATTTCCTCCTCAGGGAAGCTAATTTGGAGCATCATTATGACTCTGATTTCACAATGTTTAGAGGTTTTATAACCCACCTGATGAAGTCCTCCTTTCTTTTAGTCCTTTTAGAGAAACGCTTCAAGTTTAAAATTGCATTGAGTATATTCTTGGAAGGAAATAATCTCAGACTTTGACATTTATTCCACCCCTACTCCTGAATGAAAACAAAAAAGAAAAAGAAAAAAACATATAGACAAAGAGATACTTTATAATATAAACTCAGTCTGCTGCTCATAAATATTTTCTTGCTGTTGAAAATTAAAGACATAATTTTAATGTTATATGTATATTCCTGAATTATTCAACATTGGAACAAGACCAGGAAAAATACCATGTGAGTACATATGTAGACATTCCTTAGAACTCTGTGTGAAAACTTTTGTGTATTTTCCTTAAGTTAGAGTGCATTTTTTTTTACATTGCCATAATACCTCACTCTGCTCTCTCAGCTGTAATTTATTACCACATGGGATATGTCCTACCAGAGAGCAGATGGGCTTGTGTACTGTGGCACATACTGAATATAAAAAGTCTGAAGGCAATGCTGACTCTTCAGCTCACTCCACCAATGAACCTCAGTCTTCATGCGTTTCTTTCTTTTTTTATTACTTCACAACCCCTCAAGACACACTGTTGGCCAATGTGAGTACTCTTAGTGACTTCAGGTTGGAACTGGGAAATTCCTCCACGACTCTATATTGCACACCACTAAAAATGTGCAGTCTTTTCCAGGCGGATTTGGTTTTAAATATCTAAGGCAGACCTTATTTTATTCAGTAAAGCTTGTTTTTAGTTATACTTTTAAAAACCCTTGTAAGATATCTTTAAAAAAGAAAAACAAATGAGCTTCTTCATTTTTCAGAGCACTTGACCAATCTGCATATAAAAAGCTGTTCAAGTTTACTTGCAGTCAGAGAAAGGCAAAATGAAAACAAGTGATATTATCACTTTGTACTCATGAGCCTGGCAGAATAGAATAGAGCTATAGCATCTCTTGCTGGCTGGAATGTAGAAGAGAGGGTACTTTCATATATTGCTAGTGGAAATGGAAGCGTTACAATTTTTTTTGGAAAGCAATCTAGCAGTATCTATTAAAATTGAATATAAACATGCCATAATATACCTAAAAACTTCTCTCCCATAGAAATGAAAGCACTATGTATGAAGACATAAATAATTGAATGTTTATTTCAGTGTTGTGGCAAAAAAATGAAAATAGAATAAATTCCTAATAATTGGAGATCATTGAATGAATGATAATATAGTTATGCTATGCAATAGTTTATCACTATTAAAAGAACATATTAGGACTGTGCCAGATAACTTAGAAGGCTTTCCAAAAGATACTATTGAATGAGATCAATAAGTATATACAGTGTGTCCGTAAAGTCATGGTGCACTTTTGACCTGTGACCGGTCAAAAGTGCACCATGACTTTACAGACACACTGTATATAAAAATATATACAAATACATAATATATTTAATAGTATATGTTATAAAATATAATAATATATAAAGTATATAATATTTTACTTATTTGTAAAACAGTGATAAAAATCCCTGGGCAAATGTATATGCATCCGTTATATCTATCTGTCCATGTATGTGTGAGTCTAAGCGTGTATGTGAGCCTGTGCATTTTTTAAAGTTTTCTTTTTTTTTATTTTATTCATTTTAGAGAGGAGACACAGAGTGAGAGAGAGAGAGAGAGAGAGAGAGAGAGAGAGAAAGGGGGGAGGAGCTGGAAGCATCAACTCCAATATGTGCCTTGACCAGACCAGTGCAGGGTTTTGAACTGGCAACCTCAGTGTTCCCAGTTCGATGCTTTATCCACTGCACCACCACAGGTCAGGCGAGCCTGTGCATTTTTAAGTATAGTTTTGTAATGAGATTATATCAATACAGAGAAAAACCCATTGATTATTAACCTAGATGCCTGGAGAAGTGGTGTGGATATTTTGGAAAAAAATGGGCGTTATATTGGAAGACCAAAGGGAGGAAACATCCAAAAGAGAAAAGCGGCTGTGTGAAAAGACATAGAGAATACTTATGCATCCACATAAAGTTAAGTGTATGCCTTCACCTGCAGAAGTGAAAGAAATAAAAATGGAGAAAAAAATAGGAAAATGAAAATATTCCTGGAAGAGTCCCCTGTAATGCAAAGCTTAGTACATATTAGTTTAATCTGATTGCTTTTCTTTGACTTTGACAGAGTATAGAGGAGAAGGAAGCATTTTTAAGTGTGGGACATTGGGAGACAGCGAGAGCAGGTCAGAGGGAATATGGAAACAGATGAAACCTGAAGAGACAGTAAGGTGGGAAAGCACAGAGACAGCTTTTCTCTATTTTGACATTTATCTGAGGTTGGCCCCAGTAACAGAGGTGAGCTAGCTCCAAATCAAGTTAAAGAAATCCTGATTATTCCCATTTTTGAAGAGCAGCTCACAAATCTATGTTATCCTTGACATTTATAGGGAATTGTGTTCCTTACAAATGCAGGTAGCACTAAGCTTTTCATTATTCATCTTAATGAAGTACTCATTAAAGCTTTAGCTACTTGGACAGTCTGGGTCCTTTCCCATGGGAAGTTCCCCAAATTTGGAATGCAGAGTAGCAGTGGGGGTGGAAAATATCCAGAGCCAAACTAAAGATTATATAGATTCTTCATGAAGGTTTCGTTTCTCCTACGGAAAACATATGTACATGGGATTACTACTATTTTCTGAAAAGAAACAGGAGATCCAATTTGCAACAAAGTACTTAGAATTAATAGCAAGTGTTGTGAATCTTACTGTACCCAAGTTTTACTGGTCAGTCATAAAAGTTAATAGAGACATTAGATGTAATCAATACAATTGATTGTACTATTAGTAGAACAATTAGTTATATTATTGTTGACTAGTGCCAAATCAAAGGTTTCAATAAATGTATCTTAGATAATTTTTATTATCCTATTGCATAAAATACTGAAAATCAACATAGTAAATTAAATTTCTCATAAGAGTAACACCCCACACAACCATCCATAGTATTTCTATACATTCTGTTTCATTCCTTTTCCAGTATGCATCTTTTTCCCCTAAATTTTACTGTCTGTGTATCATTTTATCCTACTTTTTAAAAACATTGTATGATTAGCTTAAAGCACTTATTAATATGAAATATGAGATAAAAATGTTAAAGATAGCAGAGCATGTATGTAAAGAGTTAGCTTTTCTTGCAATCAATACTGTGTATCAGCGACAAATTCAAATTTAAGATAGCATTGTTCCTTCTTCCTCTAGATCTTTAAATCTGTCTCTTAGAACTGTTGTTTTGCTCTCTGCCTGACCAGCACTCCATCTTCTACTAACTTTGCTGTGGGTTTTCCAGAAGACAGTTCAGTTCTGTCTTCTGAGCATAGAGTCACTCTGCAGGACAGGAGAGGTCTTGCTGGCACTGAAGTCATCACCTATGTTCCTAAACTAGTTTTTCCATCTGAACTTCCTTTAAAAAAATTATTTTTGATGAAATATTCACTCTATCTTACTTGAAAGCTTGGAGGCATTTTTGTTGTCTCTTTCTCTTCCTTATGCTCATGCCATATTGTCATTATTAGGTTATTAAATCTTTTCTCTAAGTACTCCAGTTCCCAATTCAGCTCTTCACTGTCTTCTGCTTTGTCTGTTGACAGACAGCACAGTGCTGGGCTTAAGGAGATGGGCTCTGGACCTAGATTTACTGGGGGAATACCCTACCTGCTACATTGTAGTTAGCTGTTTGACTTTGGACAAGATTCTTAATGCCTCTGCTTGTCTCTGGTCTGTAAAGTGGGTAATATAATAGTACTATTTCCAGCGCAAGGTTGTGGTGAGGACTGCTGAGTTTTTATTAGACACCAAGCACTCAGAGTGTAGCCCTGGTTTATTTGATGTCTGTCTCTTTCTGATTTGTTCTATGCACTGTTGCCAGATTGATTTCCCTAAAACATAGTTTTAATCCTACTGTTTCCCATACTCTTCTTCCACTCACTCTCCACCCTCCTGATGCTGCTTCTCAAATGAAATCCAAAGTCCTTGGCCTGGCATTTAAGGTCCTACATAACCAACTTTAAAGAACTCTTTCCTGGCCTGACCTGTGGTGGCGCAGTGGATAAAGTGTCGACCTGGGAACATGAGGTCGCCAGTTCAAAACCCTGCACTGGTCTGGTCAAGGCACATATGGGAGTTGATGCATCCAGCTCCTCCCCCTTCTCTCTCTCTCTCTCTCTCTCTCTCTCTTCTCTCTCTCTCTCTCCTCTCTAAAATGAATAAATAAAAAGAAATTAAAAAAAAAAAAAAGAACTCTTTCCTGCAGTCCTTTACATGCTAGACAATCCAAACTATTTGATGTTCTTTCTTAAATGGGCCAGTATAAGGATGATATATATCTGTGGTTTTCAACTTTTTTACACCTTGGGACCCGTGAAAATAGGAAAACTGTTTCAGGTACTTCTAAGGCAACAATTACCCTAAACGTAAGAAAATTTGACTAAGATCATTGGATTTATAATCTTAATGCAACAGTAGGGTGGGTAACTCTTTGACTGACAAACATGAAATTTCTGGCGGACCAGTCCACACACCAGTGGTCCAGAAACACTGATATATGTAGTTTATTTAATATCTCATAAAACATAGGCAGGCACAGACTGAAAGCTGGAACAGGGTCTCAGGGAGCCATGATGTGCCATGAATTAACCTTTCATTGCTCAATTGCATCAGGCCCTGTGAGAGTGTCCTGTGCAGCTGAGATAGCAGGAGAGCTAGCTCTGAGGCAGGTTGAAGCAGAGGCCTGTTATCACCCAGTCTGAAAGTAGAGCAATCGTTTAACAATTTCTTTAGCTAAAATGACGCATACCAACTGAAATGTCATCCCTGACCATGTGCCTTCTTCTTGACTCCTTCGTTGAGCTTCCTTGTTCATTGAGCTTTTGTAGAAATCCCTACATATTCAAGAAGACCTAGATAAAATATTACCTTCATTCTTATTGCTCTATCTTCCTGAAATCCCACAGCAATCCTAAATAACTGTTTTGTAAGTTACACATTTGTCTGCTTTCTTTTTATAGTTATTTTAGACATGAGCACATATAATTATCCAGTTATCAAAGTAGTTAAAAAACCTACTAGATGGCAGAAATAGTGAGCTTTTCATCTCAGCACCCATATCCGGTGCTCTTATCCTACTGAGCAGCCAGTCAGTATGTGCTGGGGAAATAACTTTGAACCAGCACTATGTAGTGCGTGTGCTCCCTAGTACTTTTGCTCACTGATCATAAATAACCAGGTTTTAATTATGATAGTATTTTGTACCTGAGGATTCTGTGAGGAAATCAAAATCTGAAATGTTTTGTAAAAATAAATGCTTCATTTAAGTGAATTGATTAGCCTGTCAGTGGGTTATTCTGTCAGTCAGATTGTCATCCATTTTTTCATTCATTCAAAGACTGCTAGCAATTCACTACTAAATGATACTGGTGGTCTCTAAGCTGTGGTAAAATTTCTAGGATAATCAGATGGATCACAGATATAAAAATAACATTTTTTCCATTTTCAGTGCTATTTTAATTTTTAGCCTCCAGAGTTATCTACTTAAAAAGTAGTTTTGGAGCCTTTTTTTTTTTTTTGCTCAATATGTCTTTCTGTGAGGTTTTTCTTTAATGAGCTCATTAGAATGACTGTTTTTTTTAAAGTAATACTCAGTGCACATTTTGTCATCTATAATAAACAAAAATGTCAGTACTTTTTTTCATGTGAACCAAACCAATATACAATAAGAAGTTCTAAATACAAATCATTGACATTAAAAGAAAACCAGAAAATGGAGAGCTCTCTTATGCTTGGTGATTACCTTGCTGTCAATCCTGCTGGCTAGTTAATGCCCTAAGAATTCTTTCATACAGCTTTTATTTGTTACCGTTGAACTTTTATGTTGCTCTCCATATTGAATTGAGTGAAATTATCACTCATGGTAGCTATTTTTACAACATAAAATAAGAAAAAAAAACGAGCATGTTTTTTTGTCAATCAGTTGTCAACACTAAAGAAAAAAACTTCAACTTTTGGTCTTTAAAAAATTAACACGTGGAAAATAACTTTTAAAATCTTGGTAAGATGGAAAGATCACTTTGTATTTCTTATTTTATTTTTAAAAGGCCCATAGTGACTTCGATAAGATATTAGAAAAATTGTTTTGAAATCTAAAGGGCAACCCTAGCCAGTTGGCTCAGTGGTAGAGCATTGGCTTGGCTTGTGGATGTTCTGGGTTCGATTCCTGGTGAGGACACACAGGAGAAGTGACCATCTGCTTTTCCATCTTTCCCTTTGCCCGTTCTCTTTCTGTCTGTCTTTTTTACTTCCTTTCCCCTCCCACAGCCATGGTTGATTGATTGGTTCAGTGAGTTGGCCTAGGGCTCTGAGGATGGCTCTGTGGCCTCCACCTCAGGTGTAAAAAGAAAATAAAAAGACTTAAGGCTTGGTCACTGAGTAACGGCCCCACATTGGTAGAGCATTGCCCCCTTGTGGGCTTGCTGGTGGATCCCGGTCGGGGTGTATGCGGGAGTCTCTCTGCCTCCCCTCCTCTCACTAAAATCAATCAATCAACCAATTAATCAATCAATCCATCCAAAGGGCTTCCTACAGGTGATCTTAGTTACATAAGAAAGTTGTTTACATTATTAAGCAATTTAAAAACTTCAACTTTAAAAAGAACAAAGTATAAATGAAAGTATGTTAGGTTTTATTAAAGCAAATATAATGAGAATCTATAAAACCCTAGAGTCCATCCCATACCCTTATTTCCTTCTACAGGGAATGTGAGTGTCAAAGTAGTAGCTCAGCAGCGATAATCTGCAGGTGGGTGTAGAAATCGGGTTCCTGCCATGTCTCCAACTCCCAGTCCTGTGCTCTTTGCTGTACGACACTGTCACTTAAATTTATTCTATGGTTATTCTTTTTCCTCTCAAATTCTTAGGGTTCTTATTAGAACTTGCTACATTGAAATTCTAAGATAAAACCTTATGAAAAATCAAATGACTTATTTTCTTTAAATATATATTTTTTAATTAAAAAACTTTTTAAAATTTTATTTATTGATTATAGAAAGAGGAAGGGGTTGAGAGAGAGAGACAGGAACATTGGTCTGTTCCTGTCTGTGCCCTGACCGGGAATTGAACTGATAAGCTCTGTACTTCAGAGTGATGCTCTAACTAACTGAGCTATCCAGTCAGGGCTAAATGACTTCTTATTCACCATAAATTAAACATCTTTATATTTGTACCGCATCCAGAGTCTAAAATACTAAATTTTTTGTGTGTATTGTTGTTTCACTGTAAATTCTTTTGGTGATCTTAGTGTTCCAGAAGCAGCTAGAGTGAGATGTGTACGAGATCCGATCGTTTTCAATGAATTTCAAAAGTATTTACTTGTTATTTCTATTTTAAGCCACACAAGAACCTTGAATTTGTAGGTAGCATATTAAGAGGAGAACAATATTGCAAATGAAAGAGAATTCACATAGGAACAGGAGAAATGGAACCCTTGTCAGTCCTAAATGCTCCATTAATACTTAACCAGAGAGTGATATAGTATACTCCCTAACTATGTATGCACAATATTTTGAGTAGGGCAATTCATAGCTCTGCTTCAGAATTATGGCATAAGGACCTCAGCAATCTGATATTGGACCAAGAATTATCTTGGCAGGGAACTGCAGGGCAGTTACTACTGAGAGCTAAAAAGAAAAAGTGCTAAGTAGATAATTAACATCTTTCTTCTCAGTGGCAAGCTGGAAAAGTTCTTGGTCAAAAGCCATAGAAATGTCTCAGGCCTATGGAGGGAGAAAAAGTTAACAGGCTTCTCAAGGAATGGAGAGTGTTTTACTTTATGTGTATGTTCTTGGCGTGATTGTATATGTGTGGATGAGAGCGTGTGATCTAACTTACGTTACTATTTACCAGAGTAGAACTTGTCTTTAACATCAGTTTGATCATTTGAAAATGAAAATACATAGTATTTCTTTGTTAGTTGGCTTGCAATTAATACCTCATAAACATTGATTTAATATTCTTTGTAAAGAGGAGACACTGAATAAGGACATAAGGTTTCTTGCAGATGAAAGTGCTACCCATTCAGGGTAGTTGCATGTAAGTTTTCTTCAGACATGGATGATTGGTCATAGGAATCATGTAAATGCTCCCTGTGTTGTGTTCCCAACAAAATATCATTTTTAATTAGAAAGCAGAATCTCTGTTCTCTTGTTCTTTACACATACAAGGAGCCAATACAGTGATACAGTGGTTGGTACCTTGAGATATGAACAGACCAGTGGTTTTTTTTAAGATACGAGCTGTGACTTGGTCCATATTTTTGTTCAAGATCTGAGTGAAATTCTAACATACGAGTGGTGATTCAGGAAGCTGCCACTAGTTGGCGCATTGGCGCACCGGTCCAGTATCAGCAGTTTAATATCCAAGTTGACTGACTTATGAGCTCTGTTATAGAATGAATTAAATTCGTATTTCAAGGTACCACTGTAGTTCATTTTGAGTATTTGTTAAAGGAATTTTAATACTCTTATACACAATTAAGAATCTTATGACTGTGGAATCGTCATTCTTCTCCTTAGATACTATCCTGCTCCTCTGCATACACCCCATGTCCTGATAAACCAATCTGTGCTGTGGTATAATTTTAAACATTAGATTAAGTGATATTTTCTGTCCAGAAAACACTCAACAATGATCGACTCTGTAAACATTTATTGGACACCTAATTTGGTGAGGGAATACAAAAATGTGGGTTCAGTCCCATATTTAAAGATATAATTGTATACTTCTCTTTTGCTTTTTGGAAACAAATTCATCCTAATCTATCAAGGCATCCATTTGCTTCAGTTGATAGGAGGGGGTAATGATTTAAATACATTAAGAAAAGACAATGAAAATATTCATGGAGGAAAGAGCACAATAATAACCATACAGAATGAGCTATTTTCTTGACACAAGATCTTCTAAATATCTTTTTCTTCCTCTTGGGCAAGTCAACAAAAGACCACTCACTGCATATGGAGGTCAGAACCTTCTCCACTGTTAAGATTTTATAGAGCTAGAGAAGAAGATGTGAACAGAGGAAGAAAAACCATTCCCTTTTCATCCTGACCTGTGGTGGCTCAGCGTTAGATAAGGCATTGACCTAGAATGCTGAGGTTGACGGTTTGAAACCTCAGGTTTGCCCGGTCAAGGCACATATGAGAAGCAACTACTGTGAGTTGATGCTTCCTTCTCCTTCTCTCTCTCCTCTTTCTAAAATCAATAAATAACATTTAAAAAAATTAATAAATAAAAGAAAAAAAAACACCTCCTTTCCAGACTCTATGATTTTAAAAAGGTGGGGGATAAAGAGGAGCAAGAAGCCTGGAGGACATGATATGGTCGGGTTGAAGGGGACTCAGAGGTTTAGTGTTTGAGGTACAGACACTGAGTTGAGAGCTGTGTGTCTATCCAGAGGGGGTGACCCATGATAGAGGCTATAGAGGACTTCGGGACTGGCAGAATCCCAAGAGAACTTTTCTGTGTATTAGAGGTAAAAATAACGACTGTGAGGGCTGTTGTGTGGGTCACATGGAAGAGGTAGGTGAAGTATCCAGCAAAGTGCTTGGCATTTAGAAGAAGCTAGAGAAGTACAACTAGCCTCATATTTTTCTAGTTTGCCTTCTGGTAGGACTGAATAAACTAACTTCCTCAAGGTTTGAAAAGTCTCAGAGAACAGACTGGCCTGGCTTGATGCTTTTCCAGATGTGTGACCCTGGCTAAATTGCTTTACCTCTTTAAGCCTCAATGTTCTCATCTATAAAATGAGGATATTCTTAGTAACTACTTTTTAGGCTGGTTATGAGGATTAAAAAAGATAACATGTAAAATTGGCTTAGCTCTGTGCCTGTGCCTTGCTTTTGATAAGGGTGTAATAAATATTTATTACGTGTGAGAATAAGAATTTTTATTATTTGTTCTTCTTTGTTATCTGATATGTCCCCTCCCCCCTAAATTAGAAGCAGGGAGGCAATCAGACAGACTCCCGCATGCACCCGACTGGGATCCACCCCGAATTCCCACCAGGGGGCGATGCTCTGGCCATCAGGGGGATTCTCCGTTGTGGCCAGAGCCATTCTAGTGCCTGAGGCGGAGGCCATGGAGCTGTTCTCAGAGCCCAGGCCAACTTTGCTCTAATGGAGCCTTGGCTGTGCGAGGGGAAGAGATAGAGAGGAAGGAGAGGGGGAAGGGTGGAGAAGTAGATGGGCAATTCTCCTGTGTGCCCTGGCCAGGAATCGAACCCAGGACCTCCACACTGGGCTGATGCTCTACCACTGAGCCAACCAGCCAGGGCCTATCTGATATGTCTTAAACCTAACCTCCATTCTTTTTCATTGAAAGATACCTACCTCAGGTACTTGATTTTTTTCTTGTTGTTTAGTTTCTCGTATGCTGAAGAACAAAATATATAGCTTTGTATTTAAAATACCACAACAGAACAGATGGTCCATAGGGATGAGAACTTATTTTTTTACTCTGAATCAAGAGGTGAGCTGTGTGATTAAAAGAGAAAGCTTTACATTTATTTATCCCCGGTTGCCTACATTTGCAGTCACCCAATTAATGATCACTAGTTACCTATGCAAATTGCTCCCAAGAGTAGCTTAAGGAACACTTTATGAGTCTTGGAGGCCAGGAATAGCTCTTAAAATAGTGACTAGAGATTTGCAGTCCCTCTTTAGTATGCTGGGATAAACAGTGCATGACCAATCACAGCAACACAATGGCCCCAAATCTTACTGTAGCCACTGATAACATATGTGCTGTATAGATCACCCTTAAATATAGAATAACATCTGGCTATGGCAGTTTTTAGACACTGAGAGATAAATGGTAGAAAGTGGGCTTCCTTCTTACTAGCGGGGTCACTGGCAGCGGAATTCTGGAGGCCCTCCGCAGAAGCTCCAACTGGAGGTGAGAAAGAGATTGTGTAGTGGAACACAGGTCCTGGATCATTGGGGAGGAAAGATGTAATCAAGCCCAAGAGGAGACTTGGCCCTGGTCTCCTTCCTCAGAGTGGATTCTCAGAAAAGTTTTCCTCTTCTCAGGCAAACTCACAATAGTGGGATCTCGGCGCTGGTAGGGATTTTGAATATTAGTAGACATGTGGTTCAAAGTTTAAAGTATCTTGTAGGTATCTGATTCAGTGAACAGAAAAGCTGATGTGAACTTCTCTCACTAATTTGAATATATATGTATATATATATATATGTTTATATATATTTTTTTTTAATTGAAAAAGGCAAGATGGTGTTACATTGAGTGGTACACTTGAAATTTATATGGTGTGGCAAAGCATGTCGTCCTAATAAATTAAAAATAAAGTTTTTAAAAAAGGACAAGTTATTTATATATTTTCCTTCTGAGAATTTTGTGAATGTTGGGTAAAATTTTATAGCACTTTGAGTTTAATTTAATGGTTTGAATATCAAATTCTGACCATGGAGATTTAAAATGTTCTCTTTTCACTTTTATGTGGAAACTAAAGAGCAAAATCAAGGAGTAAAATAGAAACAGACTCATAGATACAGAGAACAGACTGATAGGTGCCAGAGGGCAGGGGCGTTTGGGAACTGGGTGAAGAAGATGAAGGGGTAAGAATTTCAGATTGGCAGTTAAAACATAGTCACAGGGATGTGAAGTACAGCATAGAGAATATAGTCAATAATACTGCAGTGTCAGATGGGTACTTGAAATATTGGGTGGGCACTTTGTGAAGTATATGGTTGTCTAACCACTGTCATGTACACCTGTAACTAATACAAAATAATATTGAATGTCCACTGCAGTTGAAAAGTTAAATTAAAAAGATAAAATATTGCTTTTCTGACTATATTCTGGAAGGTTATAAAGCCTTCTGTAAGTGAGGGAGTAGCCCTAACCTTCTGTGGTTATCTAGTATGTTACACACCTGCTTCCTGCGGAGACTGTCTTTATCCCTGGAGGGTCCAACAGACATGCCAGTGAAGGCAAATGGGCCACTTCTCTCCTCAACTGGACACTGTGATCCCTGAAGGGAAAACAAAAAACACAGGACATAAAGACTATTTTGTTTATTTCCCTGCAGTTACCTTGTGAGAATTCTGGATACTTGGTAAATCTGTTTCTGCTCCTGAGGAGGAGTCTTAGGAGAAAATAAGATTCTGTCTATAGAGATGTAGGTTGTTCAAAGTGAGCCTACATTTTCAAAGAAAATAATAGATCACATAGTCATATATATATATATGATTATTGAGTGCTTTCAGTGCTTTCATCCAGAACCATGAGTGTACTTTGCTGTTCTTCTTTTTTGTCCACAGTATGAGTCAGCAGCAGTGGGGTTGTCTTGTGCTTACCTCCCCAAGAGTTGTTGGGAGCTCTGATCATTGTCTGGTGCTGGCACTTTCCATTGTTCAGGGAAGAGGTCACTTCTGTCGGGACTCATTTACCACCTACTCTGCCTTAACTGTGCCAAGAACTAGACAGTTCCCCAACTAACTACATCATGAAGACACACAGTGATCTCCATTCAACCGAAGCGGGTTTAAAAAACATTTTAAAACAGGATGGTGCTGTGTCCCATTCTGCTTTAAAATAAACCACTGCCCCAGTTTTCTCCTTCATTCTGGAATCCATTTCTCTTCTAGCTGGTGGAGACATCTCTAGGTCTCTCTTTATATACTTTCCCTTTTCCGTTGCCTCTAGGCCAGTGGCTCAAGCAATTTCCTTTACACAGTGAAATGAAGCAAAGAGACTTTCCGCAGGACTTACTTTCTCTAAAACAAAGAGACTTTCAGCAGAACTTACTTTCTCTAAAAGACTCCCTACCCCTGGCCTTGAGGCTAGTTTTACAGACTGTGACCTTGGTCTAGTTTTGCAAGGTTTCAGATGTTCCCAGAATGTTGCTCCCTGAATTAATCCTATAGATACATTGTAAATGAGTTTGTTTCACTGCTAAGTTTCCCCTCCTTCCCATACCCTGTCCAGGATGTAACCTTGACTTTTAAAGCTTGCTTTGGAATGTGTTTGGGGTTGTGAGTTTTTGGAAAGCTAGTGTCCTCATTGGTTGCCAGCTTTTGAAATAAAGACTCCTTAATTTACTACTTAATTGTGTGGCAAACATCTGTTTCTCACTTTTCCAATATAATAATATGTGATTTCCAAACCTCTGTCTCTAGTCCAGTCATCTTTTCTTTCTATTTTTTTTAAAAATTTTCTTTTTCTTCTTTTCCAAATGGGAAGAGAAGAGATAGACTCCTGCATGCACCCCCCACTGGGATCTACCAGGCAACCCCATCTGGGGCCCATATTCTGCCCATCTTGGGCCATGCTCATAACTGAGCTATTTTTAGCATCTGAGGTGGAGGCTCCAGGGAGCCAATCTCAGCGCCCAGGGTGATACACTTGCTTGAACCAATCACTGGAGGGTGTGTGGGGGGCAGAGAGAGAGAGAGAGAGAAAGAGAGAGTGAGAAATAGAGAGAGAAGGGGAGGGGAGGTGGGGAGAAGCAGATGGGTGCTTCTCCTGTATGCCATGACTGGAAATTGAACCCGGGACTTCCACACGCCCGGCTGATGCTCTACCATTGAGCTAACCAGCTAGGGCCATCTGTTCTCTTCAAGCCGTCAAAATTTCCTTTGGCACTTCAAAAGTCATGTGCCCAAATAGCACTTGTGTTCTTTCTGGAATCCACAATCCACATTCTTTTTTTTTATTAAGTGAGAGGTGGGGAGGTAGTTAGACTCTTGCATGCATCCCCCCCCCCCCGCCCGACCACCACCTGGCAAGCCCTCTACCAGGCAATGCTCTGCCTATCTGGGCCTCTACTTCGCTGCTTGGCAACCAAGCTATTTTAGTGCTCTAGGCAAGGCCATGGAGCCATCCTCAGAACCCAGGTTTGATGGAACTATTAGAACCATGGCTGCAGGAGAGATAGAAGGTGAAGAACCAGATGATTGCTTCTCCTGTGTGCCTTGACCAGGAATAGAATCCAGGACTTCCATAGGCCAGGCCAAAGCTTTACTGCTGAGCCAATTGGCCAGGGCCAGAATCCACATTCTTATTCTTATTAATGCCACTGCCAGTCTAGTTACTTGGACTCAGAATCATGGATTTTGATTTGTCTTTGACTTTTTCCTCTTCCTGCTTTTATGGCTAAGCATTTTCCAAGCCTTGGGGACTCTTCATTCTCAGTGTCTTCTGAATCTGCTGTATCCTTACATTCATAGCTAGGTACTCATTTTTTATTACAAGGATGACTGCAGTAACTTTCTAATTTGTTTGTCTCCACTCTTTCTTTCTTTTACTTCATATAGAAATATTAAAATATATACATAATTATTTAAAGTTAGGATATATTGTTTTTCCTTCTCAAAATTCAATTTAAGATTCTCTGTAAGTGTAATCTTTCTTAATGCATTTCAAAGATGAGTTGGTTCATAAATTCGATTCAGAATTTTTCAGGAGTAAAACTTTTGAGCAAGTTGATATATTTCTATATACTTAAATATTTATATTACATTCTGCTAGTGGTAAGTTTTTATAAGATAAGCAGAGTTATTTTTTCAAATTGTATTTTGAAGTTTCATGTATGTTATAGCCCTACAAGTGTTTGAGTATATCAAAATGTTCCACAAAATGAAAAGCTTGACTGAGATACTGATGATATTTTTCTGTACTGAACTCTTAGTGACACGGTTACATTTTTTTTTTTTTTTTTTAGCTGAAAGGCTATGTACTGAAGCATTTAGAATTTGCCTTGCGAGAAAAATATTCTGTGGTTGAGCTTGAATAGAATGGGGGTGTGGTGAATAATAAAGTCTTTTCTATATTTAAATCCTATAATTTATATTACCCTTGCTCTTACTAGAGCAAGATTTTCATGTGGGAGCAAGAACTAGTCTGGATAGAGAATATGTAATTTGGGGAATTGGATTCTTCTCGGTTCATTTTGTATAATCATTTCCAAGAACTAAATCACCATGTTTAAAATCTTGTAGATTTTTTAAAAAAAATTATTATGGGTGTTTTGGGGGGACCAGGTAAAAAATAATAATGACTTTAAAAAAAGGAATAGAGGGGAGATGGCAAGATGGCAATGGAGTAGGCAGACGTACCAACTTCCAACTCCCAGAACCAAAGTGGATTATAACTTAATTTAAAGAACCATCATCTGGATAAACCAACTTTGAACTAAATTAAGTGGACTCTTCAACCAAGGAACACTGAAGAAGCCACATTGAGACTGGTAGGAAAAGTGAAAATGTGAAGGGAGCTGGCCAGCTCCCTGGAGTGAATGGCAGTCCGGAGAGACTCGCATGGCAGGAGGAGAGTTTAGCAGAGAGGGAGGGACCTGGATCCCAGGAACAAAGCCCCAACCTGAAGCCCCAGAGCCTAGAAGAGACGTTTGGAAAGTATTGAGCTGTGAAACAAGTGAGGATACTGTTTGTGAGAAAGAGACAGTTTTCTCAGACCCAGGATTCTTCTTAAAGGGACAGCGCGGAAAACTTCTCTCACAACCACTCACCCGGGGCTCCGGGGAACAGGGACAGAGGAGAGGACCAGAGCAGCGGGAAGAGAGTGCGGACTGAGAGGCACAGGGAAAAACACTCTGAGGGACAGCCACCCTAACCCTGCTGTTGAGCAGGGCCCCGTGGGTGCGCAAAATCACCTGGCCTCCCAGGTTTGTGACCCTGCACGAGCTGGGCCTGACCGTGGGGGCGGGGCTAAAGCCTGGGACAAGCAGAGGCTCACAGGTGAGTGCACACCAGCAGCCCCAAACTGCCGGAGAAACCACGGTTTGCGATCCTGCGTGGGCCGGCTGGCTCTGACTGTGGGGGCGGACCTAAAGCCCGGGACAGGCGGAGGCTTGAAGTTGACTGCTCGCCAGCAGCCCTGCCGAAAACAAGAAACCGCTGTGAGCAGGCTCTGACCTGGAACAGGTGGGGTTCGCAGCTGAGCAAAGGTGCTCACCCCTACCCTTGGTGCTGAGGCTTGTGGCTTGAGAGCGGTGTGCAACACCACCTGTGGGGGCGAGGCGAAGGCACAGACAGGTTGATGCTTGTGGAGCCGGGCACCAGAACACAGCCCCTCCCACAGAGGAGAGGCGGAAATCACAGCAACAGCTGAAGTGGGCTGGCACAGCAACACCCAAACTCAACCACCCAAGGCAGCGGCAGAGGGGGTGGCGGGTCTGCAGACAGACCACACCTAGGGAACACAGAAGCAACACCCATTGGACTCCAGTGGCCACACCCTTCTTATATACAAACAAAACAGGCAGGTAGAGAAATGCAACCCAAATGAATCAAGAGAAATCCACAGAGAAGGACCTGAATGAACCAGATATAACCAAATTACCAGATGCATAGATCAATGGAACAGAACAGAGAACCCAGAAATAAACCCACAGCTTTATGGACAACTGATATTTGACAAAGGAGGAAAGAACATACAATGGAGTAAAGACAGCCTCTTTAACAAATGGTGTTGGGAAAATTGGACATCTACCTGCAAAAAAATGAAACTAGACCATCAACTTACACCATTCACAAAAACAAGCTCAAAATGGATAAAAGACTTAAATGTAAGCCGTGAAACCATAAGCATCTTAGAAGAAAATATAGGCAGCAAGCTCTCCGACATCTTGTGCAGCAATATATTTGCCAATTTATCTCCACAGGCAAATGAAATAAAAAGCAAGATAAACAAATGGGACTATATCAAACTAAAAAGTTTTTGCACAGCTAAAGACAATAAGAACAGAATAAAAGGACAAACCACACAATGGGAGAACGTATTCGACAACACATCTGATAAGGGGTTAATAACCAAAATTTATAAAGAACTTATAAAACTCAGCACCAGGAAGACAAATAATCCAATCAAAAAATGGGCAAAAGAAATGAATAGGAATTTCTCCAAAGAGGACATACAGATGGCCAGTAGGTATATGAAAAAATACTCAACATCACTAACCATTAGAGAAATGCAAATTAAAACCACAATCATATATTACCTCACACCAGTCAGAATGGTGCTCATCAGCAAAACAACACAGAATAAGTGCTGGCCAGGATGTCGAGAAAAGGGAACCCTCCTGCACTGCTGGTGTGAATGCGGACTGGTGCAGCCACTATTGAAAACAGTATGCAGATTCCTCAAAAAATTAATAGTCGAACTGCCTTTTGACCCAGCTATCCCACTTTTAGGAATATACCTTAAGAACACCATAGCACTGTTTGAAAAAAAGAAATGCGCCCCTATGTTCATGGCAGGATTGTTCATAATAGCGAAGATCTGGAAACAGCCCAAGTGTCTGTCAGAGGACGAGTGGATTGAAAAGCTTTGGTACATATATACTATAGAATACTACTGAGCCATAAGAAATGATTACATCGGATCATTTACAACAAAATAGATTGATCTTGATAACATTATACGGAGTTTAATAAGTAAAACAGAAAAAAAAAACTGAGAACAGCATGATTTTATACATAGGTGGGACATAAAAGCGAGACTATGAGATATGGACAAGAGCGTGGTGGTTACGGGGTGGGGAGAGGGTGGAGAGAGAGGCAAAGGGGGAGGGGAGGGGCACAGAGAAAACCAGATAGAAGGTGACAGAGGACAATTTGACTTTGGGTGGTGGGTATGCAACGTAATTGAATAATATGATAACTTGGAGATGTTTTCTTTGAACATGTGTACCCTGATTTATTAATGTTACCCCATTAAAATTATTAAAAATATTAAGAAGAAAATGAATAAAGGGGAGCCTGACATGGTAGTGGTGCAGTGGATAGGGCATTGGACTGGGATGCAGAGGGTCAGGTTTGACACCCTGAGGTTTCCAGCTTGAGTGCGGGCTCATCTGGCTTGAGCAAAATGCTCACCAGCTTGGACCCAAGGTCGCTGGCTTGAGCAAGGCCCTACTCGGTCTGCTGAAGTCCTGCAGTCAAGGCACATACGGGAAAACAATCAATGAATAACTAAGGTGTCCCAATGAAAAACTGATAATTGATGCTCCTGTAAAAAAAAAAAAAAAAAAAAAATTAGTGGAGGGGAGATAGATTCCCACATGTGCCTTAATTGGGACCCACTCAGCAACCCTCATCTGGGACCAATGCTTAGCCAACTGAGTTATCTTCAGGGCACTGGGCCATGCTCGAACTAATCAAGCCACTGGCTGCAAGAGAGGAAGAGGGAGAGAAGGGGAAGAGGGAGAGAAGGGGGAGAGGGAGGGGTGAGAAGCAGATAGTTGTTTTTTCTGTGTGCCCTGATCCGGAATCAAACTTAGGACATCCACACACTGGACCAACGGTCAATACAATGAGTCAAACAGCCAGGTCCATAATAATGATTTAAAGTGAAAAAGAAGTTCTAGATGACCTGAAATTATATTGTGAATTTCTGTTAAATTAAGATCTAAAAATGGCATATATAATAATTTTAAAGTAGAAATTTGATATAGTTTATAATTGTGTAACATATTCCATGTAGTTTTAAGAAAACTTTCAGATTTAACTGCTTATATGGGCATATATATTGTATTTTGTAAGCAAAATTAAAAAAAATTCACAGTATCTTTACTGCAGCCAATAATTGGCAAAGAAATCTCAACTTACAAGGATTGCAGGAGAGAAATAAAACCCCTGTCTCTTGATGTGAGTAAGCAATAGAAAAACCACATTGCTGGTTCATTTATATACTCAAAAAAAGAATTGGTTTTCTGTTCTCATGAAGGAAAGGCATTAGCAAAATGTCCTTTTGCATTCCTTCATGAGGCCTATTTACTTAATGGAAATCTTAGCAAATATGTTATTTTTCCTTTTATTGATAATGGTCTAGCTACATAATAGATGCATAATGTGGTGAGCATCTAATGTTCTTCACAACTGCCAAAAATGGTGCCAATTAGGACAAAAAGGATTGCTCCATTTCTGTTTATTTCAAAGACTCTTTTTATATTCTTTGCTGCTAAATAGTAAATATTGTGATAAAAATTTTTCTATTCTGTTTCTGTGTTTTTCTCTGTTATTATGCCTTGTAAGAATTTGTAATTTCATAGGACATTTCTTAAGAACAAGAGGATGTTGTAAATTAATGGGGACACATACTTAACATCTGAAAGAATAGGGGCAAAAGTAACATTTTGGTTTCCTAACATTAAATGCAGTATGCTACTAATCACTTTACCAATGTAGTCACATTGTCCAATTGCCATTCTCATAGTCTAAATCTAAGGCAGCTAACACAGTTATCTCCCTGCACCTCAGATCCTCAGCTGTAAAATAGAGAGATACTTACAGGAATACTGTAGTGAGTAAAGAAATGATATAAATAAAGAAGCCAGCAAGGTGCCTGATACTTTCTTCTATAACTTCTTCCCAGATCACTTCTGTACTTCATCCTTTTTCCCTCACAGATCTTATGTTTCATTGTGTTAGACAAAAACATACATAAAAATCAATAAAACATTAAGCATTGGGCAGAGAACAGAAAGTGTAGTGGGGAAAACACTTGGCATGAAACCCTTTAAACTATAGGTAGTACTGAGTATTAGACCTTGATTGATCACAAAGTCTATTTCTCCGTTTATCCATTGGATGAAGGTTTAACTGGGTATTCAAAATTTGTTATATGGGCAGACAGGCTAATTGTAAATCCAAGTTAAATATCCTCATGGGTTAAAGTAAGTGATTAGGAAGATGTCATGGAAGAAATGGGACATAAAGTGGGCTTTAGAGATCTATTAGGATTTGGTGAGTTTAAGGAATGCATTCAGTGTTGTTGTTTTGTTCTTATCCAACTGAAATGTTTCCTTTTTCACAGAATGACATACTGACCCAAACAATGTGTTCTGAAGTTACACTGGCCATTAGTTTAATTGCTTTAGTACTGTAGGTGAGATTTATTTCAGTGATTTAACACCACAGAAGATGATGCATCCTGTGAATAGTTCCATTACTGCATTTATAGATAAATATTTCTGAAGAACTCCTGAATGGAGTTTAGAACTTTCCAGTACGGCATCCTCTGGGAAGACCAAAATAAAGCAGCTGCATTGTGAGATCATCTCAACAAACGTGCTCAACATCTATTTTTGTTCCTGGCACACTCTTTCAATTAATCCATATTTGTAATTAATAAATGTATGACATCATTACTTTCCAGTAAATATGTATAAAGTAACATTTAAAAGTAACACATTAAGTGTTGTTAGTGTTTTTTTTAGTAAACTGCTGGAGAAGTGTGCTTTAAAACAAAGTCACAGCTAAGGGGATCTGAGAATCATCACCATGCAGCAGACAATTTAATTCCCTGGAAAAGATAATATTGTCTAGAGAGGATACATCTATGTTTACAAGGAAACATACACTTTTTATCTATTGATTTTTTATTATAATAACAATGCCTATTGAGGTTATTGATAAGTGTATAGAACTGATTAAGTTTGGCATATTTTATGTCATCTTGAGTCCCAATTTCATCTCAGAATTTCAGAGCCTGGGATGTGAAATAGGTCATGTATCTTAAACATTGCTCAGCTGCTTTCAGTATGAATCTGGTGCTTGATAACCACTTTTTTTTTTTTTTCAGATGCACTGAGCATTCTTACCTCCCAAAAGTGGGCACTATAGGGTCAATATACGTTAATATAATATGGATTGCTCCTACTATTCACTGTTCCATAGGACCCATCTCAGAGATAAGCTTACTTATGTATGTCTGTGGTTTGTCTGCCCATCCCTTGGCTAGTTAACTTTGTTTTAGAAAGCAATGTTGGTTTCACTGGGTGTCCATGGATCAAAGTAAAAACTTTTAGCAGAAAGGACATCTTGGGACTTCTGTCCTGAGAAGGAAAACATAGTTCTGGCAGACAATGTTTCATTACACATACATTACCTCATTTAATTCTCACATCAGCCCTATATAAAAATTATCTCCATTTTCATCTTTTAGATGAAGAAACTAAATATTAAAGATAAGTTATCCAAATTTACACAAATAGATATATGAACCTAGGGTTTTCTGATTTCCAAAGATACAAAGTTTTTATATTATAGTCTACTATAATAAATTCTACTTCTTTCCACCTTCTTTGTCAAAGTAATTATTATACATGCAAGTATATGTAGAAAGAACATTAATTTCAAAATGGAAATACCAGTACTGTTGTTGAAATAATAAGAAGAATATATCTCTGAGATATAGTTAGAATAGTAATTATCTAGTGAATATTATGCTAGGATGAACATTTGGTTCAGAATATTGGGTTATATAGGTATACCTTGTCACCTTAAACTTAAATACAATTTGTACAGAAAATCAGTGTTCTGCCTTTGGTTGAGTCTTGTGAAAAGATGACTCTTGGAAAATTTCTGAGAGAATGTTAATTTTGTTTATGACAATTAGTGCAAATCTGGGATTGAAAATTGTAATTATGACATAATGTTTCTTTTGGAAGATGACCATGTCAATGCAATTATGAAAAAACTACGGTATGAACAAATGTTAGTCAGTGCTAGTAGAAAAACATTTTCCAAGAAATATGTACAAGATCACTCAATCACACATGGTTGTAGAAATAAAAATCATGAAATATCAAATAAAAATAACCTTTCTGTGGATAAGTCTTTGAAAAAGAATTTATTAAAACAATGAAACAGGAAATAAGGTGAAATTAGAGAGAAATTCAGTAGAATTCAGTTTAAGACACAGCATGGAGCAAGTCTTATTTGACAGGAGTCAACTGATGTCACCAAAAACTAGAGGGAATCATTAGATTTTATGAAGAAATGAACAATTGTTGTAATTTAGCTCAGTGCATTAAGTTAACCAGTAATTAAGATGATCCTGCTGAGGCACTTGAATCTCTATTTTGTTACCCAGTGGTTTGGAGCCACAGGAACCGTAAGACAAATGCTTGCACAGTCGATTTGGTTAATCAGCCAGTTCTAAGACCAGTCAACTCATTTGAGGAAGATTATTATGCCCAGTTTGTAAGTAACTGGACTGAGGATCTGAAAGCTACATGTCTTTCTGCCTGTGTAATAGAACTAGAACCCATGAAGTCTGTACAATAACTATATTTTCTAGTTCTTTTCTGCTTAAGAAATTAAAAATGGTGATCAGATCCCAATTCCTCTTTGCCCTGAGATGTACGGACACATTTACTCTTAATTCCATTTAAGAGCCTAGAATAGCTCAAAGGCTTTTCCTTTCAGATTGTATTACTTCCTCCTGTTATCTGTCCCCTCCACCGCTCTATAAATCTGCAAGGACCTTATGACCCAGTCCTCATCAGATTCAGACCCAAAGACTCATTCTCTTTTCCAGATTCCACAAGAAATGCTGTGTTTTGTTTTGTTTCAATTTTATTGAAGATTCACAGAGGGGACACTGTTAGATTGAAGGATTTAGAACTATCTTCCATCTTGTCGGCCTTAATTAATACTTCTATATTCTCTCCAAGCTCAACCTTTCCAAAAGCCAGTATCCCCACACATGTTACTCCTCACTGACCAATACTTTCTGTTTAATCTAATGTCTGTCTCGTCACCACAGGATTTCTGCTTTTGAGGGGACTGGCCCTGCCAGCCTAATCTCCTTCTGGAATGCTGGTCAGTCAGATTCTATTTTAGTATCAGAAGATTGGGGGAAAAATAAGTGGTTATAGTTTCCACAGTTTCCTATTCTTCTATAAGGGTCTGCCAGTTGTTTTTCTAGTGAGAGAAGAATTTTTGTGTGTGTGGTTTATCAGTTTTGATGTTGTTATTTGCCATCAGCTGTGCTGCCTTAATGTGGTGGTACTCACTTTAGGAAGTGATTTACTCACTTGTGACAGTGAATCACCAATAATTATATGTTAATTAGCTTTAAGGTCTGGGAAAGCTTTATGAAGTAAGGATTTTATATAGATTTATCTTACACTGGAGCTACAGAGTGCAAGAAAATGGCTTAGGAAACTTCTTGTAGTGAAAGAATGAGGATGTGTATACTGGTCTTTGTGGAGATCCAAGGAACAGATGAGCAGAACAGAGATTTTCCAACTCTTGGGAGAAGCATAAGTTCAAGGGGTTAAGTATAGGTGAGGATAATTTTAAAGAGGGAAGAAACAGCTGAGATTTTAAGGTCTACTCGACAACAGATAAAGATGCCATGGAGCCTTCGCTTTGACCACACGTGTGTCCTGAAGCTTGAAAGTTGCCTAATGTGCTGCCATATTTCTTGAGAGACATACCAGAAATATGCTTGTGTATGCTGACACAGGGTTGAGAAGGATGTGTAAGACACAGAGTGATGGAAGGACAAATGAATGGAGAACACCTCTGAATATAAGCCTTGGACTGGCAAGCTTTTGCTGGTAAAAGGGCAGATAGTAAAATTTTCAACTTCACAGGACATGTGTTTTCTATAGCAACTACTCAACCCTACCTTTGTAGGCATAGCTGGGTTTCAGTAAAACTTTATTTACAAAAGCAGGTAGTGGATGGGTGGCCATAGGGTGCTGGTTTCTGCAACCTGTCTAGATATGTTTCCACAGATTTCTATGGATCAGTATGTTTACTGTGCCTCACGTTAGCAAGTCGTGAATGAACTAGCAGAGAAATGTGAGATTTTTTTCCAGTTTTACTTTCTTCTTATAATCTTTACTATAGAATTAATTGGACATGAATACTTTTAATTCTACTATTACCTCTTTGCATTATACTATTTCACTTTTATTACTCTTTAATGTAAATAGCATGAATGACAGAGTGATCATGTTGTGATTGGCTTATCAACATTTAAAAATACTGAAGTAGAAGAGGGGTCTTCAAGAAGAGGTATAAATGTTATAATTATACCTTTTATGGAGTTATAAAAGTGTGACTACAGATAATATTACTTTTTCTCTTCAAGAGTTATTGGAGAGAAAAAAGAAGGCAGAAATATCTCTAAATACTTTAGCATACATCTTTAAATGTATATTTCAAAAGCTAAATGATTTAATTCCAATTTTAATAGAGGAATACTCAAATAGAACAGCACTAAATATATTCAGTAATTGATGGAAAAAGCAGAATACATTAAATATCAAGATAAATTATGTGGTTGTATTGTGATTATTTCTTAAGACAGATGAATAGATACATGGCTCTGAGTTTTAATCAGGGCATTAAATTTTGTTCAGCCATATCTCTTGAGGCAGCAATAATGCTAAAGTGGCCAAGTAAAATTTTGATGCAAGAAAGTATTTTTTAAAAATCACTTTGAAAGTGATTATTTTTTCACTTATTATGTATAAATGAAAATTATTTCTGAAACTTTTAGTGGGATAGATCTTTTGAATATGTAATTATACATGGAAGATTTCAAACTTAAGCCAGATAATAATTCTCTCTTTTCCTTGATTACATGCTCTAGAAATATGATTACAACCTAAAATCATTTGCACTGTAGTAAGTGTAATTTGTAGTATCTTGGTCTAGAATTGTATTCATCTTGAATTACTTTCCTTAGCAAGGAAAAATATATCCTATATGCTGAGGTATGGTTTAGATGGAAGTTTTACTTGTATTTATTTATATAGTTATTACTGTAATAATTTTTAGAAATGTTTTAGGTTTACATTAAATAATATATTCAAAATATTTCTTCTCTAAGTCTTGGAAATTTGACAATATAATCATTAAAACACTATTTTTAAAATGTATTATGATTTCTGAATTAGAGAAGAAAGTGTTGTTTTATACTATCTGTCATGACTTTCTGATTCTAGCTTTCTTTTAATGGTGGTGTTAGTGATCCTAATTTACAAAATCCCTTCCATTTATAAGCCAAGTTTACTTTCATTGTATTTCATATGGAACTACACAGTCTGCTTATGAACTAAGAATTTCAAATTTGGCGATTGTGTTTCATTCTTCTTATTTAAATTTATAGTTTTTCAGATTAAAAAAAGATACCAGTTTGACTCATGTGGATGATGGTACTGAAAGCTTCTTCATTAACTGCTTTCAGTCCTCTCACCACTCCCTGTATCATTACTGAACCCTGAACATTGCCCCCAGAGGAAAACATCTATGTTTTACTACCCTCCACTGAATCTGCTATTTATCAGTGGCCTCTATTTTGTTATGTGCATGTGTCATACTGTTGGGAACAAACTAACCCTTTTACTTGAACTTCTTCTCAGATGTTTCTTCCTCCCCCTTTTTATTATACTCCAAATGTGAGAACACTCTTGTAATTTTTTTCAGTGTAGGCTGCTTCTCCATCAGTTCCCTGAAATTCTGGGACCCAGAGACAGGCTTAGCATCCTCCTTAATTGCCACTATTTTACTCGTTCTTTTCCTCAGTAATTTAAGGGTTTAGATCAGTTTGCCTCTGTGGCTTTCTCTTGCTATTGTATTTGGAGACAGCACTCATGTTGACTGTTGGCTACCCTGTCTCTCAATGTTTCAGCATCCTAAAACCTGATGATGTTTGCCTCTGTCCTGTCTTAACCAGTCTGAACCACTATCCTTGTGCTTATAGTCTCTATCATCACATGAAAGTAGTCCAACTTCCAAAGCTGTAATGTTTAACATACTTTCTGTGAACATCTTACCCTATCATCTCCCATTCTGCACTCCTTTTTCTGTCCCCATAATGAACTTGTTATTTATCTCCTTTGAGTCCTTCTGTCCTCATGTGCCCTCCACATCTTATTCATTCTGGTTCATCTGCTCAAATGTTCAGCTTGTACTACAGGGACTGCCATTTCCAGTGAGTACTTGCTGTTACTTTAGAATACATTGTCTCTTTGTTATTTTACCAGTTTCCTTTCATACTTCCATAACACTAGTTATCCTCCTGTGTCTGTTTTTTTCTTTTGTAATGGGCTCCCAGATTTAGTTGATGTGGGCTGTGCAATGAAATGAGTGCTGACTAACTAACTCGAAAACAAATTTTCACACTTTAAAGCAGTTGGGTCATGACCACTTTTCCCATCTCTGGTTGACTCATTCACTAATGAAGTTGTCTGTGCTAGACCTCTCCAGATTCAGGGTTTGCAGGATTTTCCCTGACATCGCTGGGTTATATAGTATACTCCGACCTTTCAGGTTCCTCATGTTTGCTCCAAATAAGCAGAACAGGTAAGCTAGCCCAATAGATTGTCAGGGTGCAATGGGAATAAAGAAGTACACTGTGAAAAGATTTCCACATGAGTGCTTTGGTTGTCTTAGATATATAGCTTTTATTTATGGAGATATTTGAATTGTGATTCTCTCTCTCTCTCTCTCTCTCTCTCTCTCACACACACACACACACACACACACACACAAACACACACCCCAGAAATAAAAACAACCAACCAAATAAATAAATACATATTTGCTTACATAAAGAGTGCCAAATTTTTAAAAAAATATTTTTCTTTTTTTTCTTTCTATTAAACTTATTGGAGTGACACTAGTTAACAAACTTATGGAGGTTCAGGTGCACAGTTCCATGACACATCATCTGTACATTGTACTATGTGTTCACCATCTCAAATCAAGTCTCTGTTTAACATTATCCTATATTAGCTAAGTAATACGCTTAACATATAATGCCAGTGGTCTATTCAGTTAATTCAGCTGGACTATTTTTTTTTTGTGTGTGTGTGTGTGTGTGTGTGTGTGTGACAGAAACAGAGAGAGAGACAGAGAAAAGGACAGATAAGGACAGAGAGACAGGAAGATAGAGATGAGAAGCATCAATTCTTTGTTGTGGTACCTGAGTTGTTCATTGATTGCTTTCTCACATGTGCCTTGATAGAGGGGGAAGCACACCAGAGCGAGTGACCCCTTGCTCAAGACTTGGGCTCAAGCCCCCGACCTTGGGCATCAAGCGAGTGACCTTTGAGCTCAAGCCAGTGGCCATAGGGTCATGTCTATGATCCCATGCTCAAGCCAGCAACCCCATGCTCATGCTGGTGAGCCATGCTCAAGCTTCAAGCCAGTGACCTCGGGGTTTTGAACATGGGTCCTCTACATCCCAGTCCAATGCTCTGTCCACTGTGCCACCAGCTAGTCAGGCTCATCTGGGTTTTTAATGATATATATGTTACTGCACATATATGACTTTAACAATCAGAGTCCACTTGAATAAAACTGAAATTGATATATCTCCTAGGCCAGAGTAATGTGTTGATGCATATTTTTTACTATAGTAGAAATAAATATCATTCTTGGTATGTGATGATTTATACTTATTTGTAGAGAAATAGAAGGTTTTTTTAATTAATGATTTTGACCATAATTCATATACCACTGGCAGTTAAAGACATTATATGTGGAATACCAAAATAAAAAATTCCATTATAAACTTGTTAATATAGGATAGTGTTAAAGAGAGACTTGATTTGAGATGGTGAACACATAGTACAATGTACAGATGATGTGTCATGGAACTGTGCACCTGAAACCTCCATAAGTTTGTTAACTAGTGTCACTCCAATAAGTTTAATAGAAAGCAAAAAAAGTTTTATTTTGCTTTACTACACTTCAGAAGGGCTTACGGTGGAGTTGGGACAATAATGAGTCTGAAGAAAATGTGAGGTTTTTTGTTTTTTTGTTTTTTTTTTTTTTACAGGGAGAGAAAGAGAGAGAGAGGGACAGATAGATAGGAACAGAGAAGCATCAATTATTAGTTTTTCGTTGCCGTTGCAACACCTTAGTTGTTCATTGATTGCTTTCTCACATGTGCCTTGACCGCGGGCCTTCAGCAGACCAAGCCACCCCTTGCTGGAGCCAGCGACCTTGGGTCCAAGCTGGCAAGCTTTTGCTCAAGCCAGATAGGCCCGTGCTCAAGCTGGTGACCTCGGTGTCTTGAACCTGGGTCTTCCGCATTCCAGTACGACGCTCTATCCACTGCGCCACCGCCTTGTCAGGCAAAATTGTGAGTTCTTGTTCGGAGATTATTCTACTAAAGTTGTTATTTCAACCCTTTTCAACATCGGTGTTTCCAAGTCCTTATTGGAACATGGCAGTTTGTGTATATGATTTAAAGTTCTTTCCATTTTTAAGATGTACAGCTCTTAATCAGAGATATGGTATGAAGGAAAAAGACTGAAATAATATATCAATTAATCGAAGTAGGTTATATGTGTGAGGTTTTTCATCAGTAACTTGCTGGAGTATTATTTGTAGTTCATTTGTTAGTGTAGTCACAATATGCAGTTCTCAAATAATATAGTAATTTTAGAAGTAACTAATTAGAAGTAATCTTTTTTTTAAGTAAGAGGAGGGGAGATAGTGAGACAAACTCCCCCATGCACCCCAAGTGGGATCTACCTGGCAACCCCATCTGGGGAAGATGTTCAAGTACCAAGCTATTTTTAGTGCCTGAGGCTCACTCACTAGAACCAAACAAGCCACTGGCTGTAGGAGGGTAAAAAAGAAGGAAGTGGGAGGAGGAAAGGGAGGGGAAAGACGAGAGAAACTGATGGTCGCTTCTCCTGTGTGGCCTGACCGGGAATTGAACCTGGTTGTTCATATGCTGGGTTGATGCTCTATCTACTGAGCCACCTGCCAGGGCCAAAAATAATCTTTGTAAAGTTCTTTGCAAAAACCACCTAAGATTTGACAAGACTAATGGCAATGATAATAACAATAAATGTATTTGTATCTTAATAGACTATTTTAATATGGACTTACTTATTTGAATTACCTAAATGGTGTTCTTACAATAACTTAAAATTATTTTGACTTATTAATTTTTAGAGAGAGAGAGAAGGAGTGGAAAGGAGAAAGAGAGAGAGAGAAGTGTTGTTACACTTTGACTCATGTATGTGCCCTAACCGGAGACTGAATCTACAATGTTGGCATGTTGGGACAGTGCTCCAACCAAGTGGTCTACTGATCCAGGGCTTTATATAATAACCTTTTAAAACCAAAAATAAACATTAAAAATTATCTAGGAAATTATAGGAACCAGTATTCTAACCATCCATTCTCACATTCAGTAATTAAACCTTGATTTACTGCTATACTAACATAATTAAATAGAAAGTCAAAATTTATCTTAGCTTTAGAAAAAATTAAATATATAAGAAAAAATTATATTATCCATTTAGTGAGAAAAATGGGACTTGCTTATTAAATAATTGTTTTTGGGACATTTGAATGCCTATTAAAATGTGAAAAGCAAGCAGAGAGAATAGTTGAAAGAAATATATAAAATACTATGTGTTATTACATATGGAGTTCTTGTGACAAAGAACATGAGGAAAGAGACAAAAATTTGACAAAGAACAAGAGGAAAGAGGATTCACATACCATGAAATACAAATTCTCTTAATAAGAAATAAAAGTGACATCAATTTACTATAATATTTTTAATCGTGCTAGTAAATAAATGTCAATAACAAAAAATACAACTATTTAGCAAACTGATATTGAGTATATTTTTGTAAGAATACAAAATCTCTTTTATCTTTTTATATTACCCTATATTTTTTATTTTCAATGTATTACTTTATAATTGAAATCAACACAAAACACAATTTAGCTTTAGGTGTTCTGGAAGCCAGGGCAACATGGAACTAAAAGAAGTATATATAATAATCTGATAAATGAAGACTTCTTTTTTGTATATACATACATGTATAAAGAGCATATGTAAGAAATAGAAACAGCAGAATGAACAAGGGCTTTCTTAGGATCACTTTTAGTTATTCTTAGATCTTTTCCTTTAATAATTCAAGGACTTAATATTAGAATGTAATGTGATTGGGCTTTTGTGAGAACAATATCAATTATCTGAGCATATAGTCCTAATTATCAATCAAAAGAGGGCTGGCCACCCTCTCTGATGTGCCTATTATCTCAGCTTCACTTTTGGCAAAAGTTGGATAATAATAAATTTAGGGGTAAATCTCCCAGTGGTTACCCTGAATGCACATATTCTGATACTGAAGATCAGTTTGCTTTAGTTGGATGAGGGGATTTTAATTCTGTTATAATTATGAAAGGACAGGCATATTCTGTGTAGTCCCACATAATAAAGTTGACTCAGTCATTCACAAATGTATTTCCTGACAATATGGTAAAAATTTAATTTAAAAAATTTATTAATTGTGATGTGGGGTGACTCCCGCCTGCATTCTGACAAGGATCCATCCAGCAAGTTCCCTATAAGGCTGCTGCTCTGTTGTTCGGCAACTGAGCTATTTCAATGCCTGATGCAAGGTCATCGAGCTATCCTCAGCTCCCTGGGCCAACTTGCTGGAACCATTTGAGCCACAGCTGTGGGAAAGGAAGAGACAGAGAGAGGGAGAGAGAGAGATAAGGGGAGAGGGGTGGAGAAGCAGGTTATAGCTTCTACTGTGTACCTTAACGGGGAATTGAACCTTGGACTTCAACACATGGGGCCAAAGCTCTACTGCTGAGCCAACTGGCCAGGGCAGTACAAATTTAATAAGAATTTTGAAATTATATACTAGATATTTTTGTATATATTATTTATAAATAAAATATTCAACATTTCTTAATATTTACTTCAATGCATTTACCAAAATTTGTGAAAATATTTTCTCAACATGATTTGTCACATTTGAATATCTTAGAGTCCTTAAAGTTGTTGAATTTTTTTTTTTATCTGGAAGTTTTCACACCAACAATGCCAAATGAAGGAAATTTAAGAAACTATGTCTTTGATTAACATTACAACTTATATTTGGATTTAGAATAAATTACTTTTATTCAACATTTTCAGAATGAATCAAAGTATCTAATAAATGTTCTGCAAAGACAATCTATGAAAATAACAGTTTTTCTAGTTAAATTATTTACACTGAAAAGCTTTTAAAGTATTTTTGTTTGAAAATTTAAGTTACTTAGTGTCAATGATAGAATGCTTTGAATAAATTTATTAATCAAGTAACATTTTCTAGATATTTTAGGTACCTTTAATGAATATTTTGAAATATATAAAAAAGAACAACTATCTGATAGGAAGACTTTGAACATGATTTTCTTGAGAGAGACTAAAAATACAAAGATAAACTTTGAAAAAAAGTTGGAAATGACATTTCCCAATTTAAAAACGTGAGAGAACTGAAAGAACATTATGACTTCCTAAAGTATAAATGTTTCACTATTCATTCTTCATAAATTGTTCTGGTAGATTTACTCTTCAAAATATTGACTAACTAATAGACTCCAAAATAGTATTGAATCTATGGAAAACCATCCTGCATGGCAGGTAAGGTATGTAGCCTCTTGAAGAGCATATAGTTCATGGCCTTCTAATGCAGAAAACAAGAGAAATCTGGGAAATTACAAGTCATACATATACAGATGGCATGGAATTTTGTAGCTCTAATAACAATAGATTTAGAGCATGAATGTAAAAAAGAAAAGATGAAGCATTATGGAGTCTTTGAATAAATTAGCAATAAGTTTGGGAATGAGCATCATTAAAATATTGGCTTATTTTATTTGTAATGTTGTCCTCTTTATTACTGCTATTGATTCTATGGAGTTTTAGAAATATGGCCGATTGAAAGCCCATGAATATGCCAGATATTTTGTGGTCTTAAAAATTATATCAAGGATATGATTCTGGTCCAAGGGCAATTTTAGCATCAGCTTCAGGGCTTCTTATCCAGAATCCAACTGGCTTAAAGTGTGGGATGCACAAGAGAAATCATTATTTTGCTAGAAAGTAAGTGGCACTTATGTGTGTAACAATAACTGCTCAGTGCTTTTCATCATTGTCTACTTAATTCATTTTAACCTTTTTATTGTGCAGTTTATGGTACTTTTTATATATATGGTATTTTATAAATCCCCCCCCCAAATAAAGAAAGAAAGAAATTTAATGAAATAGAATTTTTAAGAAAAGTGAAATAATGAAGAATGGAAAGAGAAAAGGGAAAGAAAAATAAAACAAAGAGAAGGTGGGAGACAGAAAGACATTGGGGAAGAAACAGAGAGAAGGACTAAGAGGTTTATTTTTTGTGTATAGCTTTGTCAGTTATTGCTGGTGTGAAGTTTGGTGAAACATTAAACATCAGTGGGCCTCAGTGTTCTCAATGTAAAAGGAGAGGCTTCTACTTGATAATCTTTAAAGTGGCTTTCAGGCCTTTTGGTTTTGATCCCATGACAATGTCTTCTGAATCTCCTTTTCCACTCCATCTTTTTATGTGTTCTATGCTTCAACCAGATCTCACTACTTCTTATCAGTCTCTAAACCTCTTTCCCCTTTATAGATTTTTCAATGCATAGTTTTCTCATATCCCTTGTCTTATGGGAATTCTACTTAAACATGGTTGAGCTCAATTGTCATCCCCATAGCCTTTTTGATTCCTGATGCTAAAAAATTTATTTCTCCTCCCTCTGCACCATTGTAGTATTTCTTTGTTTACACCTCTCTTTATTTAATTGAATTTATTGGGGTGACATCAGTTAATAAAGTTACATAAGTTTTAGATGTACCATTTTATAATACATCATCTGCACACTGCACTGCATGTTCATCAGTTCAAGTCAAGTCTCCTTCCACCACCAGTATTCCCCTCCTTACCCACTCTCTGCCTCCTCCCACCGTCCTTTCCCTGTGGTAATCACCACACTGCAGTCTGTCTGAGTTTTTTTTTTTTTTTGCTTTATTCCTTCACCCTTTTCAACCACCTCCCCTCTTGCAGCTGTCAGTCTGTTTTCTTTATCTTTGAGTTTGTTTCTGTTTTGTTTGTTAGTTTATCATATTCATTAGATTCAAAATATAAGTGAAATCATCTAGTACTTGTCTTTGACTAGCTTATTTTATTAGCATACTCCTCTTTTAACTCTTAATATATTTTATCATAAATTATTATATATGTAAAAATATCTTTGAAGGCAGAAGTCAAATGGGTTTCAATCCTATATATTTTTTCATAACTACTGGTAGTTCTTGATTGTTTTAGGCAGCCAGTAAATTAATTCAATGGAGTTGGGTTTATTATGGCATTTTTTTGAAGATTATTTCTGTTGTTTTATGGAAATATAAAAGCTTCCTTTCTCGGAGGCAGCATGTTGTGGTAGGGAAAAAGTACAGAATAAAACCTGGATTTGCGCTCCACTTTTTAAGCTGAATTATTGTGTGAATCTGGAAAAATGATTAATTTTTATGAGACAACATTATTTTGATGGTGGGTGCTATCTACCTCTCAGATTTTTTTTTAAGGAAGGAGAAATAATGTATTTTATATGACTGGCCAGAGGATATACCCTCCATACGTCATTTTTCTTTTTGTTATACTTTTAATAAAAATTAGAAACTTTATTTTGTAGTACATATTTTGTTTTATGTTATTTCAACCTTCCTATAGAGGCACTCTTGATATCCAATATTATTTATTCAAATATAAAAGCACACACTAATAGTCAAAATAATATCTTATACTTGTATCTGAATAGTTTTTTCAAGAGTTATAGCTTGGGGTAATAATTTTATTAATTTAAAATTATTGCCTGACTAAGCAGTGATGCAGTGGATAGAGTGTTGGACTGGGACACAGAAGACCCAGGTTCAAAACCCCTTGGTTGTCAGCTTGAGCACAGGCTCATCTGGCTTGTGTGCAGGATCACCGGCTTAATGGCAGGGTTGCTGGCTGAGCGTGGAATCTTAGACATAACTCCATGGTCATTGGCTTGAGCCCAATGGTCACTGCTTAAAGCCCAAGGTCATTGCCTTGAGCCCAAGGTCACTGGCTTGAGCAAGGGGTCACTCACTCTGCTATAGCACATATAAGAAATCAATCAATGAATTAAGAAGACTAAGGAGCCGCATCAAAGAACAGATGCTTCTTATCTCTCTCCCTTCCTGTCTGTCTGTCTCTATCTGTCCCTCTCTCTGTTTCTCTCTGTCAGAAAAAAATTACTGTATATAAATAATTTAAATACCATTCTATTAATCAGTTTATAAAATATGGAGGACATATTTTTTATAAAAGTGACACAAAAGCGAAAATCATATTTTGAAAAACATACATAGCAACAAAGCATATGTATATGCAGTTGAAGCATATGGATCTCCATATGTTTAGACAGTTTCTTCAAGTGACATGGCTATCATATTGATAATCAGCGTGGTATGATGCCCAATTTAACTAAAGATTAGAGTCTTCCACTTAGCAGTAATACAAAGTTTACTTACATTTTAAAAATAACTCATTCTTAAAGTAGTGATTCTTAACCCTTGCTAAATGATAGACTAGCATGGAAAACTTTTAAAAACTACCGTGTCTGAGTTCTCACCCACAGACATTTTTATTTAATTGATTTGGGGTTGCAGTGCAAGCTTTCTTTTTATAAGTTCTCCAGTATGTAGTCAGGGTTGAGAATTGTGGTTCTCAAAGTATCAAATAAAATACTGTTTTCAAGTTCCTCCAAAACTACTTTACTCTATGATGTGTTTTTTTGTAAGAGGATGCCAATAATAGTATGAAAGATAGGTTTGCTCAACACTTAAGTCGTCAGTTCCAGGCATCAAAAATTGAAGCACCTTCCAGCAAAAACTAAATAATGCCAACAGAATATTTAGTTTCAAACAGGTTAAAATTCCTTTTCAATATGCTTCTTTATTGCTTTCTTAAGAAAAAGGTGTTACAGTACTAAAGTGAACAAAAAAAATGAGCTGGAGTGGGTGGTGAACATTGAGAAAACTATCTGAATGTGGTCTGTAGAAACATCTCACCACTTACGTCTCAGATTCAACAAGGGATCGACATTAAAATCCTATGATTATTGGTAATAAAAGCAAATGACAGTTTTATTTTTGCAGTAAATTTGTATCTTTTAGTTACTATAAAAATGCAGTTTTCAGTAAGTAATAGGGCTAATAGAAACTTTCTCTTTAGCGTTTTGCTTTGAAAATGATGTACTGACTTTCCACATATTACCCTCCCTACATTTCAGTGACCTCCAATGGATAATTATTATTCAACTGTAACCTGCTATTAAGATCAGAAGAAGAAATGACAGCTTTAGTTTTTTTCATCTTTTTGTTTGTTTTTCTTCCATTCTCGGTAATTTTTTTATTCATCTTTTTTATATATCATTTATACATCCCTGGCAATTTCAATCTAGAAGAAACAAATTAAGAAGAAAAATTATTTGACTTTATTTGCTCTAATGCTGCTAGTCCATATTATCTGCTTTCCTAAATGAGTTTGGCATTGCCAGCTTTGGGGGTACTACACTACATTTTGGGTTGCTGCCAGTATATCCTGAGCAAATATATTTAAATCAAAGCTAAGCTGCTTAAATATTCATGTTATGCTCTTATTATGGTTTAGAGAAATGTGAAATCATTTAAGATTTGCAAACCTGTTACAGGGCCAAAAAATGTATTTGAATTGTCAGAAATATGCTTTAAATTGATGTTAACCTAGTTTAATCAGGAAAGGTTTTCATAGTTCATTAGTTGTGATACATTCAAAATGTTTAATTTGTTTGTGATTTTCCAGTCATTAGAGCAATACAAATCTAATATTCTTCTGCTGAATTATCTATTCAAAATGACCTCCAAAATGTTATGTTATGAAATATATAGTCTTCCATTGCATGTGCTTTATGTCTAACTTTGATTTTATAAGCCCCCTTATAGCACATATACAGTACATTTTATTCTATTAATTTTTCCTTGTTGCTTTATTGATATGTTTCTTTAAAAATGTACAGGGGTATAAATGGTGATGGAAGGAGACTTGACTTGAGGTGGTGAGCACACAGTACAATACACAGATGATGTATTATAGAACTGTATACCTGAAACCTATATAATTTGATTAACTAATGTCACCCCAATAAATTTAATTAAAAATAAAATTTATATAAAACATTAACTTACTTCTCAGTATTAGGATTTGAGGATTACAAATTGTTTGAACAATGTATAAGAAAGAAAAAAGGAAATAGCAGTAATCCACTGTTATCCAAGGAGGTTATATTTCAAGATGCCCAGTGGATGCATGAAACCATGGATATTACCAAACCCAATATACACTGTATTTTTTTTCTATGATACATACCTATGATAAAGTTGTTGTTTTTTTAACTGAGAGGAGGGGAGATAGTGAGACATATGCCTGCATGAACCCCAAGTGGGATCCACTGAACAACCCTTGCCTGGGGCCAATGCTTGAATCAACTGAGCTATCTTCAATGCTCAGGGCCAGTGCTAGAACCAATTGGACCACTGACTGTGAGAGAAGAAGAGGGAGAGGGAGGTAGAGAGAAGCAGATGGTCGCCTCTCATTTGTGCTCTGACCTGGGATTGAACCCAGGATGTTTGCACTCTGGGCTGATGCTCTGTGCACTGAGCCAACTGGCCAGGGCCATGCCTATGATGAAGTTTAATTTATAAGTTAGTCATGGGGAAAGATTAGCAATAATAAAATAAAACAATTATTACAATATCCTATAGTAAAAGCTATGTGAATATGGTATCTCTCTCTCTCTTTGTCTCTCTATGCAGTGGTTGCTAAGTGACTAATGTGTGGGAAGCATATATAGCATGGATATGTTGGACAAAGGAATGATTCATGTCCCAGGTGGGACAAAGCAAGACAGTGGAAAGTTTCATCACACCACTAAGAATTGTGTGTAATTGAAAACTTATGAGTTGTTTATTTTTGTAACTTACTACTTAATATTTTCAGACCACAATTGACTGTAGGTAAGTTAAACCAAAGCGATCAAAGTGGCGAATAAAGGGGGACTACTATAATCAAGATATGCTAAAGACACCAAGTAATCATTATGTGAAACAATACAGGAACCCAGGGAGGGGAGGCTGAGCTCACACCTCTGTGTAAGGGACAGATTTGAGTCCTTTCTTCCACAGATTGAAGTAAGTATTCTGATTTTTTTGCTGGCTCCTCTCCCTGCCCCTTCTCCTTCTTAGTCTTTGTAGATTAATAGCATTTTTATTGCAGAGTCAAAATATCTGATTTTGTATAAAATATTTAAAAATTTTTTTCTTCACGACAAAGAAACTATTCACAATTTGTTTATAATCATAGATTCTAATGATAGTGTAATCATCTATGACTTATAGGATAGAGCATTTCAAAGCATTCTGCAAAATTCATTAGGAATTCATGAGATGCCAGTGAGAATTGCTGCTGTCCCACCTCCAGCTCTGACATGAATATGGCCAAGCATGCTAGACCTTCCCAGTCAGGGATGAATCTGGAAAGCTAGTGCAGCTGTCCCAAACTAGCCCCTGGTGCTATTTTATGCCTTCTGTCTAAGTGTTCAGATTTCAGTCTAGGAAACTGACCAGTTATAGCGGTAGTCTTGGTCATGAGCTCTACATGCCCTATGTTGAGCTCTTTTTAGAATTTCTAAAACTCAACTCTTGGTAGGTCCAATCTGCTCTTTATGTCATAGTATGAGAGAGGATTTACAATACATTTCTCTGTGGGGAAACCACAGGTAGTTTTTTGCTTCAGTGAGGCACAAACCTGCTGGGACAGAGCATAAGAGGATTGCAGAAGCATCAGCTTTAGTGCTCCGCGAAGGAGAAGAATTTCATCACATTGGTGGGAATTGGGTGGGTGTTCAAGATTTTCAGACCTTTATCATCAACATTTGTATAATTCTTCATATGACAATACCTACATTTCATTGAAATTCATTTTTTAGTTCTACCTTAGGGTTGCAAACCAGATCAACAATGCTTGATTATCAGAATGATTTTCTATTTTTAAAATTAGTGATGTTTATAAGGTATAAACTTGTATGCCATTTATAAAAGAGAGTGAAAAATCTATTCTCATAATATGGTGACATTTCTAAATCAGAATGAAAATACTCTGTATTACGTGGATAGTGTTATTGGTAAAATTCAAAATTATATTATATTATATTTTATATTTTTCAGTTTAAGGAAATCTAAAGAAAATTTTGGTTTTAATGATATACAGGGGTTGGTAAAAGTAGATTTTAAGTTGTGAATACATGAAAGTGTGCTTGAGTGTAGTAAGTAGACAGCAAGATTGTTTAAATAGAAATAAGAAAAAATATCTCATCTATAACTTAATCTAGTTATTAGCAATTTAATTTATTTTCTTTTCATTTTTATGCATTTACTTTTTATAAATGGCTTTTTCACATAGGATTAAATTATACACTTCTTCCCATGCTGCTACAAGACTTTGTAGCCATTAGGATTTTGTTTTTATTTTTTAGGTTAAAAGTATTGTAGTTGTCTTTAATTTATGGTCAATTCCAACTGATTAGAAGTCTAGTTTTACTCCCAGGTCAGAATTTAGCTCTGTAGTACCTCTTCTTCCTCTCTCTCTCTCTCTCTCTCTCTCTCTCTCTCATTTTCTCTCTCTTACACACACACAAGACAAGGAAGGACGCTGGTCATAAAGCTGACAAAAACTAGTAAATAAAAAGAAGCAGTTCAAATATCAGTCCATCAACAATCAGGTACCAATGATAATCAGTATCAATATTTTAATAAAATTCTTTTTCCTAATTGGAATTATTGGATTCACTGGATAATCCAGAATATTTGTCTAATTAAATCAGGGGTGCTCAATACATTGATCGTGATCTACTGGTTGATCGCGAAGGAAATGTGGGTAGATCGCATGACATTAAAAAGACATTTGTCTTTTGATTGGCATACAGGGTAGCCAATCTGACATCTGAACTTTTGACACCCTCCGCACGCACATTAAACCGCTCTAACTTGTTCAGTTACATTGCTGCGTAGTTATCCTTCAATGTATTTAAACTAAATACAACAAGGGGTATAAAATGAGTGCCATAGCTGGTCTGAGTAAGAAGCCTAAAACCTACGACTTTCATACAGAATGGGAGGGGATTTTTTTCACTATGTCATATTCTAAGTGTGTTTGCCTCATCTGTCTGTGTGCCATTGCTATTCCAAAGAAGGGATATGTGGAGCAGCTTTTTCGGACTGTTCATAAAAACTTTGACATTGACTTTCCTCTGAAAAGAGAGCTGAGAAGGAGAAAGGTGAAAGAAGAATACACACTATTAAATAGTAATAATAGTAACTTAATGATAATATAGAAGAAATAAATTTATGTTTTGCATTTTTATTGTAGGTAGATCATTTTAACTTGGTCATCTTATAAGTAGCTTGTAAGCTGAAAAAGTGTGGGCACCCCTGAATTAAATGGTTTGTTTTATGCTCAGTTATACTGTTAGACTTTCCCATAGACCTAACATGTGAAGATTCTTTTCTTACAAATGCTTCAAATTGTGCTTAGGAGCCTGGAGTTTCTTCACACATCCTGAGCATTCACAAAATTTTAAATACAGCAAATATGTTACTTTTAACAGTTTTGGTTTTTTTAAATATTTTTTATATAATTCTGAATTTTAAGTTCTGTTGGAGATAATTTCATAAAACTCACTAATATATAAATGTCTTTATATTTTATCTACTGAATTTAGAGATTACAGAATAAAACTGTAATTTGGGGAGTCATGTGTGTGGTGCACAGGATTGGTAGCATGTGCCAGAAGGAAAGGGGACAAAGACTTTTCCTGAAAAAGTGGGTTCATTGGCTTGTTTTTGCTTTCTCTGTGTTGTATGTCTAAAAAAGAAGAAAAAAAAAGATAGATAATGTTTTCAGAAATCTTGATTCTGTTTAGTTCCAAAGATTTCAGCAATATGTTGAGTTTTATATGAAGCCCTCAGGCATGTTTTATTCATGAACTTGATCTGGATTATAAGAAGCTTCTAATATGTGGCAGGTCTTGGGGGCCTAACATACTTTTAGGTTTCTGGGAACTGGCGGGAATAGGGACAGATGTTTGAAAGGAAAAGAAGAGTGCTGAAAGGGGCATGTGACTATGAGAAGACACTAAAGGAAAACTTTACTAACATTATAATTTTGATTTCATATAGCCATGAAATGATAGAAAAGGACATTGTGAACACACACCTAAGGCCCCAAAATACTTTAATAGAATCCAGAATTAGATACTGAATTATTTTTAATTTGAGGTAGAACATTTTCATTGGAATAATTTATACTCAAACTTGCTTAGGCTGAATATTGTTTATCTAGGAAACTAGTTGGTGGTGGGACTGTGGGAGGAGAGACATGTTGGAGTTGCCACTAGTTAGAGTTGTTCTGAAAATCAAATTCTAAAAAACAGAGAAGTGCCGGTTGGGTACTTGAAATATCGGGGGACCACTTTTAAAGACTGTATTCTGCTGTATTCCTCAAACTAGTACAAAATAATATTGAATACAAACTAATTTTACAAAACAGCAGTTTAGTCAAATAACAAGTAATTATCTGAAATACACATTTTCTGTGTCTACTGTATCTAGGGAACAATATTTGGCACATAGTAAATGCTCAAAAATTTTTGTTGAAATAATGAAAAAACGTCTGACCTGTGGTGTCACAGCAGATGAAGTGTCCACTGGGAATGCTCAGGTCTCCGGTTTGAAATACTGGGCTTGCTTGGTCAAGGTACATATGGGAATTAATGCTTCTTGACTCCCCTTCTTTCTCTCTCTTTCTCTTCTTCTCTCTTCTTCTTTCTCTTCTCTTCTCTCTAAAATGAATAAAGTCTTTTAAAAAATAATGAAAAAACATTATTTTATTTTATTTTTTTTAATTTTATTGATTGATTTGAGAGAGACGGAGAGAGGGAGGGAGATAAACAGAAGCATTCATTTGTTGTTTTACTTAGTTGTTTGTTCATTGGTTGCCTCTCACAAATGTTATTTTAATTCAGTATCAGATGTGTATTTGGTATCTTCATTTGTATGTAAAACAACTTTAGTTAAATAGGTTAAAGAAGAATGTGAGCTGTTTACTATAGTTCTTCTGTATAAATCTTGGGTTCTTGCATTCATGAGTGACACTTTTTTATATGCATTTATTTATATATCTAAATCTTAAATGTTTTTCATATTTTCAGATTTTTTAATCAGATAAAAAATATGACTTTTATAAATAAAAATATATCAAAACAAATAAACACAATGGTAGAGGATAAACTCAGAGTTTAGATGATTATTTCTGGACTATTTGGAGGATATCTATAACAGAATGAAGTTAATCACCTCATTAAAGCAAGCTTTGATAAAAATGTAATATTTAGTTTAGTTGAATTATTGGATTTATTGGTAAACAATTACAAACGAAACACTAATGTTCACTTATGTATGTGTGCTTAGGTGAAGCTGAGAGTGTGAGCAAGAAAAAATCACATGCACATTAAGCTGCAGATATGTAACTATCAATAATCAAACGATTGCATAGGAACTCGTGAATAAATTCTGATTAATGCCTATTTTTTTCCTTGTCTACATAATTTTATTATCAGCATCAGTATTTATAATTTAGGTAATCATAACAGGTATGGGAAACTTGGTGAGGTATAACCATATGTTAATCAATTTGCACCTTTTGAGGTCACTTATTGATTACAGACCGATCTTGATATACAGGCATTTAATATGTGTTTAGTGCTTTTGGAACTTATGGCAGGATGGTACTGAGTATAAATTAACAGTATGCCATTATGGTGGTATGGCACTTAGCATCCCTGAAATTTCAATATATAGTTTTTATATCTGTTTATAATCTTTATTAGCCAAAATAGTCTACGAACATTTGTTCTTATGATATAATAAACATTTTCTTAGCTAATTTTGCTTTACTTAACATTCTGACATTTTTACCTCTAAAAATAAATGTCTATTTTAGTCTCTAAACACAACCTTTTTTTCTCAACTTAGCCACATTATAGTGATAGTTACTTGCTAACTCTTCTGTAGGTTCTTTAATTTCTTTCATGGAATTAGGAGTTTCAACTTCCTTAACCTTAATTTATGGTTTCAGTGCTTCACAAAAGCTTATTTCTTTGAACCATTTTTTCCTGCATGACAAAGTTGTCCTGGAATTAGAAATTATAACTAACTTTGCTTAGTAAATATCAGCTCCAGGGATGTTACAGAATCTTGTGGCTACTACTTTGGGAGCAAAGAGTATTTAATGAATGGAAAGGCTTTAAAGTAAATTTAAAATTGTTAAATCTTTTTATAATGCCTGTACTTTAAATAATGAAATTCATATTTAGGCCTTGAAAGTAATTCATTTTGCAAAGGAAAAAGCAAAAGTACTTCAACTATCATTTTTAAGACTATTTTTTGGAAAATAATTATTTCTTAAAACCATATTGTTTATATTTTAAAAACATTAAAATATAAATTTGTTCTTTAAATTTGATAGTATTGCAGTATTATTGCTTTGATAGCCAATAAATTTTTTTCTATATTCTACAGTTTTCTGTGAGAAAAATCTACTTTTTAAATTAAAATTTTGGAAGAATATTAACATTATAATAATATATTGTCCATGCTGCTATTTCAAGAATTTTATGCAACTGACCAATCTCATCACAATATGTTTGTGAAAAGTGTATACAGATATCTTTTTGAAGAGGCTTGTTAGCTACTTCCATGATTGGGATATTCTTTCATTTAATTTAGTGTTTCCAATATTTTTTTAGATTTTGGCTCTCTGAGTGGGGTGAAGGGACACATGAGGATGCTGGCAGCTGGAGGTTGCTGGTCCAAGCTTGGGCTGCCCCAGCCAGCTAAAGTGCATCCCTCAAACTTCATGTTTGGGGGGTTCTGATGGAATTGAACTCACCTAAGGCTAAGTTGACCTCAGTTCTAAATACAGTGGGTATAAAGGTCAGTCAGACAGGGTCATGATTGGCCCTGTATTTTATGCTTGCCACAGAGGTGTTTATTTGGTAAACCTGGCTCTGTTCTGAAGTTGTGTGTGGCCACCTCGGGGCAGCCTTTTAGCAAAAGGGAGTCAGGACCTTTGCCAGTTTCAATGAGAGCTCCTCCTGAAGAGGCTCATTTATTGGCATAGAATATTATCATGTTAAATTTAATAGATCCTCTCAGTCCAGGGGGCCAAAAATTTCTTGATTTGAAATTAATTTTCAATGTAAGAGAATAGGGCCAATAATTCATTTTAAAAATCAAGTTGATTTCTTTATTTTGTGATTATGACTCCAATTTTTTTTACTGTAATATCTTTAGAAAGTATAAAAGTGCAAACATTCAAAATTCTGATAGTTTTCAAAGTTGGATCCCTAATAACAGGAAAATAAAACCACCCTAGTCATCTGCCTTGTGCTTCTGTGCTATTCTTGGGTAAGGACTAAGGCATCCAGCACACCTTATTTGCAGGAATGTATTTTTCTTGATCTTTAAAAGTAAGAAGTGTCAGCTCACATGTAATGAAAACTATCCAGGCATGATTTCTAGCCCAATTTGGCAGACTCCAAGGGTCTTTTGAAAGACATCTGACATTTCTGATGATTACCTATATTGAATTGAACCTTTGAATGTTGTCATTTTAAAGCATGTGAAACTCAGTCCAAAGAAGAAAAAGAATAATAGCTATATATTAAAATTTCTGTTGAAGTGGAAGAAACTATTTATTTGCTCATATAGAAGGCACAAATACATTTGTTATGGATCTTAAGAAAATCTATTATGATATTCTTTTACTGAATGAACTGTCCCACTCTTTGTCAGTATATTTAAAGTACAGTTTTATTCAAAGACATAGAGAGGCTAAAACCCTCTTTTAAAAGTATTTATTTTATTTTATTTTTCTTTTATTTATTTTAGAGAGGAGACACAGAGTGAGAGAGAGAGAGAGAGAGAGAGAGAGAGAGAGAGAGAGAGAAAGGGGGGAGGAGCTAGAAGCATCAACTCCCATATGTGCCTTGACCAGACCAGTGCAGGGTTTTGAACTGGCGACCTCAGTGTTTCCAGGTCGACGCTTTATCCACTGCGCCACCACAGGTCAGGTGCTAAAACCCTCTTTTAGAAAGCACAACTTATGTGGACACAGTAGTGACGATTCTTCCTAAAATTGAATCATTACTATACCAAAAAGAAATTTTATAGGAAATTTCAGAAGAATAGTTTTTCGACTGTATTGAACCATTCTTGGTAGTCAATGAGTAAGTCCCAAAATATATAGGCTCACTGCAGGGAATCCTTGATGTTGCCTTTTATATGCACTACAGTGGGTATTCTGCCTTGGGCAGTAGAAATTGCATACCACTTGCTGTTGTCCTCACCTGTGTCCTCCAAATTTTGCCTCTTCTTTTCCTTCCACTCCTGCCTTTCTCTCTTCCAGTTTTCTAGATGTGCTGTGACAGTAGCAAAGCCCCAGTAGAAATGTCACCTCCTCTATGAAGACTTTTCTAGCCTCTCTCTAGTTCTCTGTCCTGCAAGCAGTGTGTCACTGTACTTCCCCTGGGCCATTTAGGCCTGTTGATGCACAGACAAATGATCAAAGGAGAAAAACTCTGGAGTAATTGTTCTATAGATCTAAGACCTAGTATAGAAACACTGATGGAATTAATGTAGGAAATAGGTACTACTCTTCAATTGGATGTTTGTTTTTTCTTGACTAGAAGAATAGGCCCTAAAATAAATTTATTATGTTAGTAATGTAGCACCAGTCTTAAAACTAATTTGTAGCAACATGCATTCTTAATAGTAACAGGAAATGTTGCAAATAAACTAGAATAGTCTTCTTTTTGCAGTTTGGATTACTTTTTAATATAGTAAGAATATTATAGCACATTTTAACACATTGGCCCATTTCATATAGATAGGATATTTACAACCCTATCCTAGAGAAATTAGCATTCAATCTTTGAACAGCAGGGAGTGATCCCCATATAGAGAATCTTCAATTTTCACTGCGATGCCTTCATTTTCTCTGGAAGGACACCTGGAAGAATTAACCATGGGTTCTCTAACATCAAATTTTGTGTCGTTAGACGCCTGAGGAAAAGCAGAAGGACAGTCCTGACAAGTCATTTTTTTCTTTTTTACTTTGGTGAGAAGTTATGTCTTTTTTATTTGGTGTTACAACATATTGATTCCTTGTAATGAAGCTTATGTAGGCAGTCATTTTATGATGAGAGTTAGATACAACATATAACTATCTTTAGCAGATGTACTTTTAGTACCAGTGTATATGTGTCCAGTGTGTGTGTATGTGAAGTGTTACCTTAGACTATGACAGGATGATTTGATTTAGAGATAAAGTGACAGCTTTTTAAATATTTTTTAATCAAGGCAGAAGATTCAACTAATTTTCTAGTTCCTAAATGGTGGAGATGAAGCCATGTGGACACTTACGAATGTTAGCTCTGGGTGCTTATATTAGTTTTCTATTGCTAACATAACATTTTATCACAAACTTTGTGTCTTAAAACAACATAAATTTATTATTTTATAGTTTTTTAGGTTAGAATTCTGCTTTAGGTCTCACCAAACTAAAATTAAGGTATAAGCAGGAAAGAAATTATTCTTTTTTTTTTAAGTGAGAGGAGGGGAGATAGTGAGACAGAATCCTGCATGTGGCCCAACCAGGATCCACCCAGCAACCTCCATCTGTGGCCAATGCTCGAATCAACTGAGCTATCTCAGTGACCAATGCTGGTGCTCGTACCAACTGAGCCACTGGCTGTGGGAAGAGAAGAGGGAGAAAAGGGGGAGAGGAAGCGGCTCTATTCACTGAGCCACCAGCCAGGGCCAGGAATTTCTTCTTAAGGGATAGTCCTTTTCCTATTTATTCAGTTATTGGCAGCAATCTATTTCTTGTGGTTGTAGGATTGATACCCTGCTTACTTGCTGGCTGTCGGCTGATGGCTGAGGTTCTAGATGCCAGCACATGCCTTGTGTCATGCTTCCTTCCTCCATTTTTATAGCCATTATTAGTCAATTTAGTATTCACATTTTGTTTTTCTGACATTGCCCTGAAAAGTTCTCCACTTCTAAGGATTCATGGGATTAGATTGGGTTTATCAGGACAATCCATGAAAATCTCTATATTCCCAGATCTATAGTCTTAATCATATCTGCAATGTTCCTTTCCATGTAACAACATATTCACAGGTTTCAGGGATTCAGATGTCGACATCTTCGGGAAAACATTTTTTTCTGTTTACCATAACACTGAAGAAAATTATCTCAATATTTCTCAGTTGCTGAAAATTGTTTAGTAATTAGAGATTACTAGGAGAATATCAGTTTGTGTTAAACTGGGCAAAAGAAGAGAACTGAGAGTAAAAACTTAGTTTTGTACATTCTAAAGCCCTAGCCTTTTCTTTTTTCTTTTAGAAAGACAAAGGGAGAGTCAGAGAGAGGGATAGACAGATAGGAACAGAGAGAGATGAGAAGCATCAATCATTAGTTTTTTGTTGCCTTAGTTGTTCATTTACTGCTTTCTCATATGTGCCTTGACCGTGGGGCTACAGCAGACTGAGTAACCCCTTGCTCAAGCCAGTGACGTTGGGTCCAAGCTGGTGAGCTTTGCTCAAACCAGATGAGCCCACACTCAAGCTGGCGACCTTGAAGTCTCGAATCTGGGTCCTCCGCATCCCAGTCCAACGCTCTATCCACTGCGCCACTGCCTGGTTAGGCAAGCCCTTGTCTTTTGACTGCCAATAGCTTTTCTCCAGAACCAGGCTAGTAGAGTGTTGTATTCTATGATATTCTTAGGTATGTTAGTACATGAGAAGCTGAAGTTTGCTTCACAAGGCTGTCTGGTTTTGAATCTTTGTTCTGACTTATTAGCTGTAGATTCTTAGGATGACTCAAGGGTTCTAATCTCCACAACAAAGATAGAATCAGCTCATGGGCATAAGGAAAAGCACTCTAACCTGTATGGAGAACAGCATTGTCTAAGGTTAATCCTGGGGAGCACGGGTATCATTAAATATAGTTGTTTTAATCCAACAAAGGTTTCATTTGAAATGCAGGATTAGAGTATATTATAGATTTTTTCTTACTGTAAGAATGTCAAGATATTTCAGTGTAATAATGTGTATAGTAAGCTCTAAGAGAAGGTAAAATATAAGGTGTATGGCAATTTCCAAAATATTTGATTATAATACCCCCTCTTTTTGTGACTTTTTTAAAATTACTGAAGGCTACTTAGGTGAAGTGTTTGGATGGGATAAGCCAAAGAGCACATAATGGAACAGAACATCAGGTTTGGAAGCTGACAAAAAACATAAAAAATACTATCAGGAAATTAGGATATTCTACTCAAGATAAAGTCAGCCTAAAGAGGGAGTTAATGCCATTAACAAAGATAGCATTCAGTAAGTGAAGCACAACACATAGATAGATGCATGAAGTGAGGTGAAGAAAATGTAATTAATAAAGCAACTTACTGCTCCAAGTTTCAATTTGTGGGGTTCTTCCTGTGCTGGAGTTAGTCTCAGTGGGACAGGTATGAAAGTTGCCTGTGGTTAAAAGTAATTGCATTTAACTTTATTATTCTTTTTACTTTTTATAAAAAGACTTTGTTGTAGGTTCTCCAAGGTAGAAAGATATAGGCCTTTTAAAGGGTTTATACTTAGCAGAGATGGAGTACATAGTATATTAGATCTGCAGTCTTTTGTAAGCCAGTCTTGATAACAAAACTCAATTCTTCCTCCACTATTTCATTTGATAGCATACCTATAGCACTAAATAGTCCTAAAAATGCAATATAGTCAAGAAGATGGAATCTAAGAGCAATAGAACTTGACCTTCCTTGGAGAACTTAATATAAAAGCATATTCTCAGATGCTAGATTCAGAGAGTCTTACCCAGTAGGTCTACAGTGGAATCCAGAGCTCTCCATGTTTGAGGAGCTGCTTCTATGACTCTGAGGAAAGAGGTTCAGGGACTGTTCTAAGGAAACTGTCATGAAACTGTTGTGGGAGTGAATATATTGCTCCTATTTAGATGGGGAATATCAAACAAGATGCTTATGTTACTTATATCAAATGAATTTAGATTTTTAAGATTCCAGTCAGGTCAAGTATTTAGCAGCATTTCTCAGAAAGAAAATTATCCTCAATTTGGAGAGTAAGATTAGATTAATTTAAGTTTTATGTGGGTTGAGTGTTGTGTTGTCTAGAGGGAAGCGGTGTCTAAAAGGATGAGGTAAGATTTTCTTCCCAAATGAGCTCAAAAACAAGAACAACAAGAACAGCAATAAATCATGGACAGGTTTATTTAAACCCTGGCTTCCAGACAATGCTGTTGTCATTGACACTCTAAGCTGTTATGGTTCACACTTATTCTGTTGTTTCCAAAATACTTTTTTCTTTCATGGCCAGTGCTCTTTATTTGTCAGTTATGTAGCTCTGAGTCATGGTTTCATCACCTTAAAACACCTTCAGACTTCATTGATTCCTTGAACTTAAACTGACCTATTAAGTTAATTTCATGTACCTTCAAGAAGCACAGTTATAGTTTATGAATGTATAAGAATTGATACAATAATCATTAATGTGCTTCTATTTTATTAATTTAATTTTTTATATAAAGGAAAACAATATGTAATTTGTGCCATTTGTTATAACTTTATTAATATTAGCATGTTACTATTGTTAGTAGCATTTCAATAAGTTGAATAGCCCTAAAAATGCCTAGAACTCAGGCCTGACCTGTGGTGGCGCAGTGGATAAAGGGTCGACCTGCCTGGGAACACTGAGGTCGCCAGTTCAAAACCCTGCACTGATCTGGTCAAGGCACATATGGGAGTTGATGCTTTCTCTCTTTCTCTCTCTCTCTCTATCACTCTGTGTCTCTCTTTCTCTCTCTCTCTCTATCACTCTGTGTCTCCTCTCTATAATGAATAAAAGAAAAAAAAAAAGATTATTAAAAAAAATGCCCAGAACTCAGTAGGAAGTTCTTTGTGCTCCAGCTTGTAGTGTTTATTTACTTCACAACTAAGTAGTCAATTGCTATGCAACTCAAATCATTTTGAGTTAGTAAAAACATCTTTGTTGGTTACTTTGCAATATTAATATGATAAAAACAAAAGCTGCCTCACTACTCCGACTTGTCATGACACACATTGTCTTTCATTCATCCGTTTTCCGAGACATAAATGACTTGAGGTATCAACCTTTATGGAGAGCAAAGTAGATATCAACTATTTCAGGCACTACAAAAGCTTCAGTGTACTTTGAGAGAATGTGCTTTTATGAGGTTAACAGGAAGCCCTTGCAGATGATGAATATGGAGATAGAGAAATGGCTGCTATTGACTATTTTTGGTTGACTCAGGAGTTAGAAACAGTTACTTCTTATTTAACTAGATTTTGAAGAATGAATGAAATTTAAAGGTGTTTATTTAATGCTTTCAAAGAAAACATTTTAAAAATAATATTCTTCATTCTGAGATTTGATCTGAGCATCTACTAATGTATATTAGTAGTAACTGTATCAGATGGCACAAGAAAATAAAATACCTATTTATTCATTTCTGACTTGGCAAGTTGCATATCACAAGATGCATTTCTTACCCTTTTCCAGCACCAGAAATATGCTTTGACTGTATAATTTAAAGCCATTTCCTATTGTAAATTTTTAAACAAATTGGAAGTGTGTTGAAATCAGATTGTTTCTGGACTAGAGAAAACACTATGAATGGGAGTGCATATAAATAATTGAAAAGTGTGTAGGAGAAAAAGCCAAGAATTCATTTGTAATTTTGAATAAAGCCAAACTTTTATTTAATTATAAAGTAGCGGGCTTTAAACATATATTTTTAGTGAAGGCTGTAAAATTTCCAGATGCTAAAGTAACATAGGCCAATTATGGATTATATTTCATTAACATAATCAGAGATTTTATTAAAGATAAAAAGCTTTCAAGGTTTGGATCAGAGACAAGGTTTTTTGTGCCTCTATATAATCTGGTAAAATTGCACAATGATTCACATGCAGAGTAAGGCAAGCTAGAGTCTTTTATCCTTATTTTTATGAGTTGACAAAATTAGGGCTGCAATTCCCTTTGCCTAATATTGCTCTTGCCTGTTGTAGTGGGAAGAAAGAGGAGGAACAGGTTCTGGGAGGAGATGGGCAGAGAAACATTCTACCCTGACTGATAACATTTGAAAATACCTATCTAGTCTATCCATACCTTTTGGTATCATCTAAGTTCAGCAACACGGTAAAATATCAACAAATAAAGCTCATGCTATATTTAGTTTACAAGTATGGAACCTCCCATAATGAAAAGCAAGCTAGATTATTATTTTACTTATTGGCACCCAATATGTGCTGCTTCAATAATCCTTCCTTATTTTTTCCTATATTTATTCCATGGTTCAGTTTCACTTTCTATTCCTCTACTAAAGCTTAACTTCACATAAAACCATTCAGTTTTTTGGTTTCTCTCTATATTGGAGGACTAGATCAAATAGAAATCTAAGTTTCAATTCTGGCTAACGTATTATAGTCTTTTTGCTCCATGTATTTTTTTTTATTAATTTTAATGGGGTGACACCAATAAATCAGGGTACATATGTACAATGAAAACATCTCCAGGTTATCTTATCATTCAATTATGTTGCATACCCATCACCCATAGTCAAATTGTCCTCTGTCACCTTCTATCTGGTTTTCCCTGTGCCCCTCCCCTCCTCCCTATCTCACCCTCTCCTCCCTCCCCCCACCCCGTAACCACCACAACTTGTCCATGTCTCATAGTCTCACTTTTATGTCCCACCTATGTATGAAATCACGCTGTTCTCAGTTTTTTTCTGATTTACTTATTTCACTCTGTATAATGTTATCAAGGTACATCCATTTTGTTGTAAATGATCCGATGTCATCATTTCTTATGGCTGAGTAGTATTCCATAGTATATATGTACCAAAGCTTTTTAATCTACTCGTCCTCTGATGGACACTTGGGCTGTTTCCAGATCTTCGCTATTGTGAACAATGCTGCCACGAACATGGGGGCGCATTTCTTCTTTTCGAACAGTTCTATGGTGTTCTTAGGGTATATTCCTATAAGTGGGATAGCTGGGTCAAAAGGCAGTTTGATTTTTAATTTTTTGAGGAATCTCCATACTGTTTTCCACAGTGGCTGATGGCCAATAGGCATATGAAAAAATGCTCAACATCACTAATCATTAGAGAAATGCAAATTAAAACTACAATGAGATATCACCTCACACCAGTCAGAATGGTGCTCATCAGCAAAACAACACAGAACAAGTGCTGGCGAGGATGTGGAGAAAAGGGAACCCTCCTGCACTGCGGGTGGGAATGCAGACTGGTGCAGTATTTTTATAGTATGCTTTTACTCTGGCATGGACCAAAAGCTTCAGTTATTATCCATGTGGATTACAATAGAAATTATAGACAGGTCTTAGTTCAGTAATAAGAAACACAGAAGACGTTCTAGACAAAAACTTGCAGAAGGTGGATGGCTGTCTCTTGTGGTTTTTGGTTTGCTTTTGTAACAGCTACTAGGTTTCATTCCTTTTTTTTTTTTACATTGATAAATCAAGGTACATATGTTCAGAGAAAACATCCCAGGTTATTTTGAAATTTGATTATGTTGTAAAATATCAACAAATAAACCTCATGCTGTATTTAGCTTACAAGTTGCATACCCATCACCCAAAGTCAAATTGTCTGCCATCGTCACCTTCTATCTGGTTTTCTTTGTGCCCCTCCCCTTCCCTCACCCCTTACTCATTTTTTGCCCTGCCCCTCCCTCTGGAAACCACCACACTCTTGTTCGTGTCTCTGAGTCTCTTTTTTTATGTCTCACCTATGTATGGAATCATATAGTTCTTAGTTTTTTCTGATTTACTTGTTTCACTCAGTATAATGTTATCAAGGTCCATCCATGTTGCAAATGATCCGATGTCATCATTTCTTACGGCTGAGTAGTATTCCATAGTATATATGTACCACATCTTCTTTATCCAGTCATCTATTGAAGGGTTTTTGGTTGTTTGTTTCCATGTCTTAGCCACTGTCAACAATGCTGCAATGAACATGGGGCTGCATGTGTCTTTTATTCCCTTTTAAACAGGTCCTAGGACAGCTTCCTCTGTCAGCTGCCCTTACTGGATCCTGTTATAACTTCACAGGAAATGGAGAAGGTAAAGACCTTTTGCAGATAAAATCTTAGGAGATATTTTTGAACCAAAGTAATCCAGTAAACTGCAGACATAGATAATATTGTCTTCCCAGTTTGACTAAGAGAGAGGAAATTTCTCCATATTTCATAAGATGCCACATTATAATAACCTCATTTTTTCCCTCACCTGCTCCTTCCTTCCGCCTGCCCCCAACACAAATCACTAACATTTATTTTGTTGGACAGCACTGAATGCAGACCCATGAGGTGAGGAGTAAGTAACCCAGAAGACTACTCTGGTTCCAATGAAGCCATCAGGACAGCAATCACTAAAAATATTTAGAGTTTGAACGGCTATCTCTCAGTATTATTGATGGGTAGATCTTAGCATGTGTAGGAAGTTCACTTTGTGTTCTCTTCTTATCCACTAACTAGAATGTTCTAAGGTTGTAACCCCATACTAGAGAAAACAAAGGGTTTTAATCAATACTATTGGAACATAGGATTTTAAATTTCTTGATAAATGAACTATACTATTTTAACAGATGGGATACTGCTTATCATTTTTATAAGATTGAAACAATGTGCAAATTGATAAAAGGAAGACTGTTTGTTACTGGCATGCAAGACAAGAAAACTATCTTTCCCACATTCCTTAATAGAAGACCCATGCTGGTCAAACAAAATTATTTCAAATAGAAAATATCATTTCTTCTTTTTTCTTCTAGAAGATATTGACTTATGGGATCTGTTAGGTTAATAGACTGTCCAAATAGAATTTCTGTTATTACTAATGAACTTATATCATTGTTAACTAAACATTAATGGATTACATATTTGTAAGTGGTCATTTCATTTACTCTATGAATTCAGTAGATACTGGGATATAAAATCTTAAGTGGTTTTGTTTTTCTTCAATTAGCACCTCACCATGCTGTATCAAGTGTTTACTTTCCAACCTTTAATAACACCTTGATTAGATTCTATAGCTTTCTAGTCAATTTAATTCTTAAAAGTCAGCTCAGTTTAATACTTCACTTTCATTTCCTCCTGTAAATGAAATAGTAGGGTAAGCATTATTTCTTGGAATGACACAGGTACCAGGACTAAATTTGCTTGCAGACACCTCCTCTTTCCTTCTCTTCAGAAGACTCATTTCTCCTGACTGGAAGGACTCTTACATTCTGGCATGGCAGTTGGTGGTGTGTGAACTGCTTTACTCTTGCCCCTCTCTTTCCTCTGCCATCTTTTTCTACTTTTCTATTCCTTGCTTGGTTACCTATGGAAGCAGTCAGAAAGTAGTTTGTTGTCTAAAGAGATCTCTAGGGAGGAACAAAAGGCTAGTGTCTCATTCTTGAAGGAGCCTGAGATTTTAAGGTGTCATTATCTTTCAAACTATGGTCACAGTGCTAATTTAAACACTTGCCTTTGGGGTAAAGGGGATTCTTTTCCCGTCCCTCAGAAGTCCTCTCACTCTGCTGATTTGAAATCCCTCTCTGTTTTCCCAAGTGTTCTCCTTTTATATCTTGGAAGGGTAGGGGAATGGTCTTTCTTGGAAGGGTGGGCACGAGACTTTCAGGAGGGTTATTATCTTCAGACTTAGTGAGTTTTTGTCCTTGGTCTTTGAGCTTAGTCACCAATTACTGAGTAACAAGAAAGTCCCTATTCACTATCCTGCCATGCAGTGTACAAGGAAAATAAGACAACAACCTAACAAATTCTTAGCTAACTTTTTACTTTATAGTAGCCAGGATTCTACATCTTTTGTTTATCAGGTATTTTACACATGTTAAAACATATAGAGGACTGCATGCTCTATAGTACAACAATGATGCTATAAACTCCAAAACATATTTGGGGTAAAATTATTGGAGTGATTATAATAACTCATATATTAATGTTAGCTTTTGCTGTATTCTTTTTGTACCCTGATGCAGAGTTGTTGTATCAGTTCCATGCTTTCACTTTCTTCTCTTAATGTACAACCATCATTTTCTATATGCATACCCACTAAAAAAAGTCCTGAACTTGACCTAAGAAAACTGAGTTCAAATATGGTCTCTTCTGGTTGACTCCATTGCTGTGTGACTATGGATAATCCTCTTACCTTTGTTGAACTTTAATATTATGTAGCCTATGAATAACACTTTGGTAGGTTATTCAATCTCACATATTATGCTCAGTATAAATCCAAGTTATTTAAAAAATGATATCGAATCAATAATTTAATGTGCTTTCTCAATATTTACCTAATGTCGACTTAAGTATGTCCCCGGTAGTGTGATATTCCATAGTAATTTAATATCTGTAACTTTTATTCAATCCTGTCAAAGCAGACCTTGAGATATTTTGAGCTAATTATTTTGAGCATTTCCATATATCAATTTAGAAAGTGAGTGGTGAACATATCTTACAGCTAAACATCAGAGTCATAAAAATGACTAAATATTATAAAGAGTAGTTTATGTAAAACTTCAGTGCTTTGATTTTTGTGTAGGATCTGTCTCTTTTTAAAATTAACGTTGACATTGATGTTTTAGTCTTGCAAATATTATTTGAGAAATGTGATATATTTCTTTAAGATATGTAATTTTCTAATTAACTGGATGGCTTAAAGATTATTACATCTTTAAGCATGCATATGTAACTAAAGCATAAATATATCTGAAAGTTGGTGTTCATTTAAGAGAAATTCTTTTTGCTTAGTAAGCTTCTTTTTCATTAATAACACAAGTTTAGTTTAATATATATATATATATATATATATATATATATATATATATTTAAGCATTCAAGATGAGCTGTGTCTTCCATGTAAATCAGAGTGTCCATAAAGATATTTTCTTTAATAAAGAATGTTTTTCGAAGAATAAGTCATTCAATTATATCCAAACACAACAACTCTTAGTTATACATAGTTGATCTTCATTATTAGTGGATTCTGTATATACAAATTTACAAACCTACTCCCTAAAATTTCTTTGTAACTCCCAAATCAATACCGGTACACACTCACACGACAGTGAAAGATTTTGAGTGGCCCATCAGACTTGCACCTGTTTCCAGCTCTCAGGGTTCAGCTCTAGTGCACAGGTGGCCAGAGGATGGAGTCAGTAGGGGGCAGTGCAGTGTAGTGCAAGAAGCACCAGCCCTGGGGGCAACTGGTCAATTGGACTCTGGCCCCTGGTAATGGGAAGGTCGTTAAATCACTTAACATCTCTGAACCTCATTTCTTCTCTTTTGTGAAATAAAGAAAAAAATAGAGTCTACCAGGAGATGTGTTTTTAGGATTGAAGATTATAATCTATACGAGGTATGTTTATATATAAGGTGACCAATCGTCCTCCTTTAGGGAGGACAGTCCTTCTTTTGTAAGTTCCATCCTCCCTCAAAAGGTATCCTTCTACATGTCCTCCTTTTTGATATTGGAAGACTAATCTGTAAATGTACGTATTTGATCTATGTAGAGTCGATCCATTTCATGTGATGTGACGTATTTGTATTTGACATAACGATTTGTCAAGATCAGTATCTAAATGAGTACTTTTTTCTTACAACTATTATTAAAAATTAGTAGGCATGTAAGCATAATTACAATATAAAATATCACAAATGTTTTTGTTATTCATTTATCATATTATAGTGTATTATTGTTGCAATGAATAAAATGTTTCTTTTATTTAAAAAAAAATGTTTTTCTATTGTCATACCACATTTGAAATATAGTGTTTCACTTAAGATAGTTGAATATTAGATTTGTATTGTTAAGCATTTTTAGTGTTACTAGTTCCAACATTTATTAAAATGCCATAGGTTTATTGTTATAACCTTTCTAAAAAAAATGTTTCTTTATAAATTATCATTGTTTTAATGGTATGTTTGTGATTGACTGTATCTAGATGTCTCTTAAGGCTTATCTGTGGAGATAGCTTCCCTTTTGGAAATTTCTCCACCAAAATGATTTCCTTTCAAAGACATATTTGGCTTCATGCCTTATTTTTTGTTTAAATTTGTTTTCTTTGTAGAGATATAATAGAGAAACAGTGATACTGAAAATAACCTTTTGTTGGTATTTTTTAAAATGTCCAGGGTTATTTATTTTGACTGCAGTATTTGCTATAGGGTCCTAAAAGACACATCATAGATTTCACATTCTTAATATATGCATTTAAAATAACTGTATCCACATATGTTTGCAGAAATATAAAGGTATTGCATTTTGTTCTGTTTTGGTTTTTTAAATCAGGAAATCCTCCCATGGCCTGACAGATAAAATGTATAGCCTAAAGAGTATTCAAAATTCATGAAGTTTGTGCAGACTAAAATTTATAAGTGTGTGAATAAGAAAAACTTTTCATTTAACACTCTTTTTGATCAGGCACAATACATAATTATGATTAGCTGATTGGCAGCAATTCCTTCTAGTGATTTAAAATCATTATGCAGTTTGTTACACTGTCCGCTTTCAGTTCTTTGATTGCTAATTTGAAAGAATTATCATTCTTTCCATTTCAAAATGAGAAATGTTATATATTCAGAATTGGAAAACAACAAATCAGGTTCATTTCCTTTTCTTTTCTTTGAAATTTTCTGAAGTGAGAAGCGGGGAAGAGGCAGACGGACAGAATCCCGTATGTGCCTGACCGGGATCCACCTGGCATGCCCACCAGGGGAAGAGATGCTTGGCCCCTCTGGGTCATTGCTCCACCAACTGGAGCCTTTCTAGCACCCGAGGTGGATGGAGGCCATGGAGCTGTTCTCAGCCCTGGGACCAACTTTGCTCCAATGGAGCCTTGGCTGTGGGAGAGGAAGAGAGAGAAAGAGATGAAAGAGAGGGGGAAAGGTGGAAAAGCAGATGGGCATTTCTCCTGTGTGCCCTTACCAGGAATCAAAAATCAGGTTCATTTTCAATTTTTTTTTAGTTTAATAGAAACTTCAGATAAGATGCAAGGAGGGGAAAAAAGAGCTTAATAACTAAAATTGAAATTATCTCTAATTGATTATATTTTGTTATGTTTATTCAACTCATTTCAAGACAATTCTGTCATTTCTATATATTTTACAACTCATATCTTTTATTTTATTTCTAAGATTTCAGCCCTACAGTAAGAAAATGCCTTATCTTTCACTTTACTTTTTTATTCTTTTTTTTTTCTTCTTTTTACTTTCAGGCAAGAAAATGCAGGGACTGTTTTTTGTTTGTAAGTTTGTTTTGCTTCTGTGTTTAATTCAGAATGTTATGCACTGTTTCAGAAAGATATATAATAAATATCAAAATAAGAATATTACTTTAGCTTCCTGGTTTCATTCACTCATCTCTTCTTTTAGGAATTTTAAGAAGTTTAATGATTTTAGGACAAGTGGCACCCACGTCTTTCTTGTCTGTGCATGTACAAGCATGGATTTTGTACACAATTAGAACATCCTTTGTTATTGAATAATGTAGATAGCAGTCACATAAAACATTTAGTTGGACTTAATTTACAGTGCTAGTGGTTTTTACTTTAGTTGGTATGACAATTTATTAGAAAACAAATATTTTCTTCCAGCAAACAAAATAGGAATTGGAACTGAACTAAAATTTTTTAATGACTAGTACTGATGGACTATATCTGTCACCATTAAAATAGATCATATTCTTGTTCCGGAACCAAATAACAGTTAAATCACTTAATTCTATGACTAGTTATGGATCTGTTTTTGCCCATGTTTTCAACATACTGAATGCCCTGAGGTTTGTAGCACATTTTATGTATCTGCTCTGCCATAAAGTGAAACACTTACATTCCTAGCTCAGAGGAATAGATGTGGTAATCGATCACTAAATAGAAAGCACAAAAAATGAGTAGCAGATGTTGCTTTCTGATTTACCTTGTTTTACATATCACACATTAAGCTCAAAGAAAGGTTTGTAGGACAATTATAAAGTGCATATTCTCACTGTTAGAGAGATGAACAAAACAAAACAAAAATAAGAAAACACTGCCCTGCTGCTCAGTTCTTTAAAACTTATTAGCCATATGTCTCATTGCCTAGTTTTCTTTGTTTTGTTTTGTTTTTTAACAGGGACAGAGAGAGGTCTAGATAGGGACAGACAGAAATGGAGACAGAGGAGAAGCATCAATCATTAGTTTTTTGTTGCCGTTGCAACACCTTAGTTGTTCATTGATTGCTTTCTCACATGTGCCTTGACCCCGGGCCTTCAGCGGGGGCCTTCAGTGGACCGAGCCACCTCTTGCTGGAGCCAGCGACCTTGGGTCCAAGCTGGCGAGCTTTTGCTCAAGCCAGATGGGCCCGCGCTCAAGCTGGCAGTCTCAGGGTCTCGAACCTGGGTCTTCCGCATTCCAGTCCGACACTCTATTCACTGCGCCACTGCCTGGGCAGTCATTGCCTAATTCTTTTAATGCCTTCTCTCTGCAACATTGTCCTACTAATGAATTCTTTATGGGGTGCTTTCAGAGAAGGTGGTTGTGGAGTGGGTTTGTGGTGGAGGAATAGTGAGGAACAAACCAAACTCTCCTTTTCTAGGCTAACGCTACTGCCAGAAGTCCTTTGATCACTTGGGACTTAATCAAATGTTACTATTGGTCTGTTCATTTAAAATCATCTAATTGAGATAATAATAAAATAAAAAAAGCTTGGGATAAATGCCTTTAACATTCTTTTAGCCTGTCCAGGAAGTGGCGCAGTGGATACAGCATTCATCTGGGATGCAGAAGACCCAGGTTCAAAACCCCAAGGTCTGAGCTTGGGCTCATCCAGCTTGAGCGTGGTCTCACCAATGTGAGCATGGAGTCGCTGGCTTGAGTGTGGGATCATAGACACGACCCTATGGTTGGTGGCTTGAGCCCAAAGGTCACTGGCTTGAAGGTTGGTGGCTTGAGCCCAAGGTTACTGGCTTGAGCTTGAAGGTCACGAGCTCTGCCATAGCCCCCCCTCCCCCACAAAGCACATATGGAAAATCAATCAATGAATAAATAAGGGGACTAAGGAGTGGAGCGGCAACAAAGACTTGATGCTTCTCATTTCTCTCTCTTCCTGTCTGTCTGTCCCTATCTTTCCCTCTCTCTGTCTTTCTCTCTGTCTCTGTCACAAAAAAGCAAAAAAGAAAAACACATTTGTTTACAATTAGAAAGAAAATGTCCTAATCATTTAGAATTAAGAATTTAAAATCACACAAGCCAGAATATGTGGAAAACTTTTAGTACATAGTTCTTATTGGTGTCAATTTTATTTATTTTTAATATAATGAGTATCCTGAAGATGTGTCTGGTCAACTAAACTATTTGGCTTTTTATGAAGAGTTTAGACTTGAGTATTGTACTTTTCATTTCTGCTGTGGATTTTTATAATATAAAGGGACTGTGGTTTTAAGCATCTTATTTCTATAATAATCATATTCCACCCTTCACCCTCTATATTATATTTCTACTAAGCTGTTACATGTATCACTATTATATCCAAGTCAGGGAAATAAATTAAGATTCCAGAGGAGAAAAAGAAAAAGTAATATTGGCATGTTTCTTCAGTCTCTCTGTACTTCTACTACCCAAATCACATTGTGCAAATTGGATATTAGATAACTTTTATGGGTAATATAATTATTTGATTATCTACTGTAGATACTGCAAAAGAAAGCTCACCTGATACTGTTTATCATGATATCTCTAGTTGTAAGTCTTTGTGAAAGCTGAATGTAAATCTTTACATCACTGATTTCTTTTTTGCTCATGCAGCTCACGGATTTTTCTTCTTCCCATAGTCCCATGCAAGCAAACACTCAGACTACTTCATTACATGGATCATTTGTGCTTCCTAGATAACCAGAAGGTGTAACTCTTGTTTGATCAATTATAGGAGACTTCCCTCAAGGCCTTAGATAAAGAATTCTTGAAAGAAATTCTTATCTGCTCTGCCTGACTCTCTTTGATGACTGATAACACATCTGAAGATACTGTATGTTAGAGGCTGACACACATTTAGGAAAGGTGTATTGTGCCCCTGAGATCTGATGCTTTGCGTCACTGAATAAAATTCTGTTATTCTCTTGTGTTTCATGAATTTAAGAAATTAAACTCAGTAAGCAAACATGTGATTGAGTTTCTTATTTTTTTACTTCACAAATATTGTATTTGAGTCCATCAAAATATTTAAGAATTTCATGAGAAATGTATTATAGAGAATGTAGTTAAAAGGAATTATTTTGGCTAAGAAAAGGTTGTATAGTAGACTCTGAACTTAAATCAGTTTAAAAGATCAGATTTAAGAAGTGTATAAATTATAAAAAGCTATTTCATAACTTTTACTTCTTTCTTTTTTTTCACTTTTACTTCTTTTTTTTTAAGTAGTAGTTGTGTTTTTTTTTTCTTAATTTTTAATTTTATTCATTTTAGAGAGGAGACACAGAGTGAGACAGAGAGAAAGAGAGAGAAAGGGGGGAGGAGCTGGAAGCTCAACTCCCATATGTGCCTTGACCAGACCAGTGCAGGGTTTTGAATTGGCGACCTCAGTGTTCCCAGGTCGACACTTTATCCACTGCGCCACCACAGGTCAGACTTCACTTTTACTTCTTTTTAATGAGAACTTTCCCCCCTGGTTGTGGTTTGTTTGTTTTCTTTCTTGTTGTACTTTAGGAAGAGTTCGGGGCATACTGAAATTCTTCTCTCTTTCCATAAACAAAAGGGCATACGGGGATGAGCAAAAAAGTAGCTTTATAGTTGTGAGTCACACTGTGCCATGGTAACATTCTTTTGAGTTAATAAAACTATTGTAATAATCGTAAACTGCGTGTATTTCACGAACAATTGTAAACTTATTTTGTCCCACCCCTGTATAGTATTCAATAATCTTCTATTGATTTATGGTACTATTTTGTAGAAGGAAATGTCTTAATGACATAATATTTATACAGCCTTGGAATTCAAATCAGAAGTAAACAGTATTTACATGAATGAATGGAATAAAAGAAGAAGATGATGGGAATGAAAATCATTAATAACTACACAAATGGGCTAAAATTTTATACCATATTTTTCACTCCATAAGATGCACCTGAGCATAAGACACACCTAGGGTTTTAAGGAGGAAAATAAGAAAAAAAATATTCTGAACCAAGTGGTGTGTTAAAATATTTAATAAAATACCATATTTTTTGCTCCATAAGATGCACGGGCATTTTCCCCTCCACTTTTGGAGGGATAAGTGTGTCTTATGGAGGAAAAAATATGGTAATTTTTATAGATTAAAGGTATAAGAGTACTTGAATATTGGAGGAGCATATAAAGGATTAATACTTTTATATGTAGAGGAAAATACCACATTTGATCTGGTTAATCTGGGAAGGTTCTATGGAAAGACAAAATAGATACAGGCATGTCATAAAATGAAACATTTCATTTTATTTTTCGTTGTGAGACATTAATAAATATTAATTAAGATGTGCCATTTTTTCTTTAATTTAGTAAATACCCAACTAACCCTAAGAATACCATACAATTAATTTTGAACATAATTGTTAATGGATTCAGCTATTACATACCTTTCTCAGGTGAGGTAGTCAGGTCTTCAAGGAGAATTAACTGGTAGGTGTCCTTCAACTGGACAGTTAGCTAGGAACAAGTTGGTAGGTGGTATATTGAAGTAATTAAAGGAAATGGTCCTGGAGTCCACTAAGACTAGGTTTACCTTCAAATTGTCCAACTATAAAACATGAATGATTATAGTATTTATCTTTTAGTTTTGTTGGGAGAATCTCCAGAGATAACACAGAAAGAGCTTGGCACTTGGAAAGAATTCACTGAATCTTACCTATATGGTAATTATGGTAGGGGGATGAAAAGGTGAAATTTTAGACTGGTAGTTTATAAAATACTTCTTGTATTCCTCATGATAATATTTAATTTTTTAATGTTTATTTTGATTATGTATAAAAAATGGTTCTGCCTCACTTGGTTAACCACTGTCATGACCAGATAGATACTAAACATTTTTTATCACATTTACATCATATTCAAACCAAGTGATGTTAAACCTAGGCTCTATGAATGAAGTTTTTACAGTGGTTCCAGGGAGACAAAGTGGTGGGATCTTAGCTCATCACCAAGGTATAGTGGTATGTATAGCCAAACCAGAAAATAATGGCACCATATTTAAATTTTAAACACTTGATCCCAGTGAGGCAGAAAAATGTAGTTAGTTCAGTTTATTTATCATGGATGTTTTTATATTGATCTGTAAATTTATAAACTTCCTATGGACTAAAAATATACTAAGACTCTACCGAGTATATGCTTATATATGTTTAAGAAATCTCATTTGGCCCTGGCTGGTTGGCTCGGAGGTAGATGTCGGCCTGGCGTGTGGAAGTCCCAGGTTCGATTCCCAGTCAGGGCACACACAGGAGAAGCGCCCATCTGCTTCTCCACCCTTTCCCTTCTCCTTCCTCTCTATCTCTTTATTCCCCTCCTGCAGCCAAAGCTCTATTGGAGCAAGGCTGGCCGAGGCGCTGAGGATAGCTCCTTGGCCTCCACCTCAGGCACTGGAATGGCTTGGGCCACAACGGAGAAATGCTCCAGATGGGCAGAAGATCACCCCCTGGTGGGCATGCCAGGTGGAACTTGGTCGGGCGCATGTGAGAGTCTGTCTGACTGCCTCCCGGCTTCTAACTTCAACTTCGGAAAAATACAAAAAAAATCATGTAAAGTTTAGACTAGAGTCTGTGAAAATAGATGTTCTTCAGTGGAGGTGGATACAATCCTTAAGTTTCAGATACCTTGAAAGTGTGGAGCACACACTTAAGGGGGCAATTTAAGGTGGTATGACCAGAACAACAGTTGTCTGTTATCAGTGCACTCAGGGTTGATAGAAGGGGGGTGCTAATTCAGTATTAGGGAAATAAAAGTGGCAAGAATGGTGATGGTTACTGAGGCTACTGAAAGGCAAATGTTTCAAATTTCTGAAATTACCCACAACTGACCCTTCTTCAGAGCTTAGCCACCAAACAATTCATCAAATTATGTTTCTCATCCATTATTATCTATCTGCCTTTCTCTCTGGTTATTCCTTAATTGGATTGCTAATAATGAAACATGGGACTCAGGGCAGGATTCAAGCATGTTGGCTACTTTTCAGTCCATTCCATTGGCAGATTGTGGACCTTAACCATATGGTGGTGCTGCACACTTCACTCATTCTAGAGGTTTATTCATGTCTGCCTGCTGCAAGAAATTAATGTTGTTCATACTTGTTTAGCCTTAATAAAAATCTTTTTAGCTGAAGCACAGAGATAAGGTCACCATCTGCCACATAGAAATGCCAGTATTAAATGAGCAACAGGAGGAAAGTGTCATTTATTCTTAGGGACTTCTAGAAAGAACTTGAAATACATTAAACACAAATTGATTCTTCTCTTCACCAGTTTATACCATAATTTACATTTTATATTGTCAGTTGCACTGTAATGGCTGTGGAATCTATGAGTGTATCGTGCTTGCTATTCCTAGAAATAGCACTACAGGTAGCTTTTAAAAATATGAACGTCTTTACAATCAAACATATACTTTCTGTGCCAGATACTACTTGAAAATTAAGCTGAGACAGCTGAGTGAGCATCTTTGGGCTTAGGTAGATTATGGATTATGAACTACCTTTATTAAAAAATACATTTTTAAATGGAGGTGTATAATTTGAATGGGATTTTTTGATTTATAAATTCATTGAAAGTTAGGAAAAGTTAATGAGTATGGTCTTTTAGCCAGATTTTCACAAATGCATATTTTGAGTCTTTGAAAATTGTCAGGTACTTCAAAAATCTGCTTCTACCACCAGAATTTAATTATGAGAGGAGAACTAGAATATTTAAATGCCATTTTGTTCTTATATCTTTGTATCCTGTATATTATAGTGGATGCTTAGTTTTTTTTTGTTTAGTACTTTCTATAAACATATCACAATTAATGATTACTGGATGGAGGAATCATTAAAATGGTTTTAAAAATCACAGTATTAAGATTTTTTAAAATATTACATTTTATGCCAAGGAATGAACTTGTTCTTTTATTTGTACTTTATAGCAACTGCTTTAGAAGGTAGTGGTAAAAATAGAAGCCAGGGTCTAATATTTTAAATGTAACATTCATTTTTACCTCATTCTGCCCCCTTTACCTTTTTAACCTTTTGTATGTTATTTGCAGCAATATGCCCTTAATGTTCAAACATCTATTGGCATTTTATTGAAATAGATTATGCTGTTCATAGCTCTAAAATCAGCAGACTTTTTCAATTGAGGAGAAAACGGAGGTACAATCAACATGTGAATAACAAACAAAAAGAATGTGTAATAATGAACCAAAAGTTGATAGGGCCTTATCTTCATTTTATTTTGGCTTTAAAAAATTTGATCTTACACAATAATACAAATTAGAGAGAAATGTCTGTACAGATCCAGGGTCTAATTCCTATTGCTGTGGTCAGTAATCTCATTTCTTTGACCTTATTTTTCTCTGTAACCTTTACTTCTTAGCAATCTTACCACTTACTCTAATTTTATTAGGAATGATCATGAGGCTATCTGTTTCAAAGGTGCTAGAAGCAATATTTGTTAGATGGATGGTTATATCATGTAAGTACTCCATTTTCGAGGAAGGAGAAAATGTTTTCTTTTTGAAAATTTTTTGACTGGCATAGTTGAAAACCAGCCCAGTCATGAATCATCATGGCTATTTGCCATGTGTTTTTGTGCAAGGGTCTGCATGCAGTTCAGGAGACAAAAACTTTGATTTCAAGCTTATAAAACAGTGATTTCGTTTTAAAAATTAGTTGCAAAGAATTAATGTTAGTATTATGAGTTTTGTAGAAACTTACTGAGGAAGATTTATTATTTCTAATTTCAATGTATTTAATCTTTGACTAATTTTAACTCTTTTTCTTACCTGTTAGAATAACAAATAGGTAATTAACATGGCCGTATAAGTTACCCACTTAATGAAATAGGTTTTGTTATTGCTGATTTGTACTCATCAATGACTAATGTTAGCGCTTAGATGGCTTTATATTATAGGTTATTTTATTATGGCAGTATCTTTAATTGTATATTTTAAAACTTTTTATTTAAAATAATTAAATGTTGAGTGGCAAAATAATACTCTATTCAATAAAGAGAAAGGGGGACTTGCCAAATCTCATAAAATCATAAAGCAACACAGGTATCAGCAGAAAATCCAAGTAATGTTGGCTTCATGTTCCTGTACTATGCCCTAGGCAAGTGCAGGCCCCTCCCCACAGCTTCTGCAAATCTACAAAGGCTGACAGTGGGTGGTAAAGTTTGTGTGCCCAAAGTCATGCCATAGAAGAATTTCTGCTTATTCTGGAAAAGTTTCTGTTCTTCACAGTATCATTTCACAGGGAAAACAAAACCTCTTTGTCAATGTCCAAAAAAAACAACCATTTAAACCAATTATTCTGAAGAGCACTAAACTTTGCTGATGATGTTAGGAAAGCAGGGATGGGGAGGTCATTTTATCACATCCATGCAAATGACATTTAATTGTAAGCTAAGTCAACCTTCCTATTTAATGTATCTCTCAGAATTTTATTTGGCCTCAACTTCATAGCATTTCACTGCCTTCCCTTCTTCCTCTCTTATCCTCCTATCTAATTTTCTTTCAGCTGAGAGAAAACAAATCTCATTTTTATAATACAAAGGACATCTCATTTTCCTACTTTCTACAACACCTCACTGTGGCTTTGTTGCTTTGGCTTCCACCTCCGAGGAAGTACTGCTTTCTACTTCATAAGGCATTTTCCTGGACAGAGAGCTTTCCTTCCAAATGGAAGTTCTTGTGCCAGCTGTTTAGATATTTTGAGATACACCAACCTGGCTTGACCAGGCGGTGGCGCAGTGGATAGAGCGTCAGACTGGGATGTGGAAGACCCAGGTTCGAGACCCCGAGGTCACCAGCTTGAACACGGGCCCATCTGGCTTGAGCAAAAGCTCGCTGGCTTGGACCCAAGGTCACTGGCTTTCAGCAAGGGGTGACTCGGTCTGCTGAAGGCCCGGGTCAAGGCACATGTGAGAAAGCAATCAATGAACAACTAAGGTGTCGCAACAAAAAACTGATTGATGCTTCTCATTTCTCTCTGTTTCTGTCTAACTCTCTCCCCCCCACCCCCCACCCCTTCCCGCTGTAAAAAAAAAAAAAAAAAGAGCCAGCCTGTTATTTATTTATTTTTACTTTGTTACCAAGAATTTTCTTTGAAGATTGCCAACTCAAGTTCAAACTAGAATCTAGTTAAAAAAAATACTGGGCAAGTAAGTGCCCTGTTCAATGGTCTCTTCTTTGCTTTTCTCTCACTCACTTTGTTACACTTGGAAATATTAGACAATTCCCAAAAGAAGTATTCTGTAATTACTTATATTGGTAAAGAAATATGGACTCTATTATTGAGAACTTGAAAGCAGGAATAGCCTGCTTTCACAATAAAGTGATTATGTGATGTAAGGAAAGTGGGCTGTGAACAGTACGTTGACAAACAGGAACGACATAGGCAAACATAATATGATTCTTTATGAAGATGTTCTTTGGAAATCAGAAGCCAGGCCTATTTTTAAGCCCAAGGATAATTTTTATTTCAAAATAACTCTGTGTTTGATTCATTTTACTCTAATATTCATGTAATTAAAGTATAAACTTAGTGACACATTTATTTTCTTTAATGTAATTGAGGGAATATATTCTTATATTTTTCAGGGACTCTCTTTTTTTGGGACTAGAAGCTAATAGCATAAAATTATGAAACTATGTTGTGTTTTGGAAAGGGATTGTATAGGTTGTTTTGAGTTTGGAATCCATGCAGAAATCTATGTTAGCTATTTTATCCAGTATACTCTTAGCAAATTTCAGAGGAATTTTTGTGTTTGTCTATCATTAGGCTCATTAAACTAATTAATAATTAATTAGTTTTCATCTCACCTGTGAAAGATTGGAATATATCTCTATATTTCCAACTATACTTTAGAAAGCATTACTTACAGAAAAACATTCATAAAACATTGCTTTGTTATAATTTGTTTGTAAATTATTTACAATTAACTTAAAGTTTCTAATTATTTGTACTAATTGCAAAGGCTATCACAGATTACTTTTGAATATTAAATACATGATATTTTAAGGTAAATGCAATTTTATTATTATTTTTTTGAATTACAAATGACCAAGTTTAACCTAAAACGTGTTTCTAATACATTATGTCATGTATAAGTAATTGATTTTTCAATTTAATCAGTGAATGAGTGCATACATGTATCATTGATTATTGTATTTCTAGTGAAGCCAAAGTACTAATATTTTTATTTCCCTTAGTATGTTAAACTTTCCCCCTTAGAGTCATTCATGTAACACATTTATTAAGCACCTACTATTGTCACGCCTGTGCTTAGCACTGGAAAAATAGAATGAACTGTGTCCCTTCTTCTCAGTGGATTTCCCAGCTTTATCAACAGGCAAGATAGGGATTGTCAGTGATATATCTCTGATTGGATAAGCTACCCCGAGTGCAATGGGCTGCAAAAGATGGAGGTATTTTGCACATCATTTTATTCAACACACAGACTGAGCAGTTCAGGCTTCCCAAAGCTGGGGATGCCATCTAGATATGAAAGGATGTGTTTATTTCAGTGGCACAGAGAAAAGGCATTTCATGCAGGGAAATACTGTGAGTCAAAACTTGGAAGAGTGGTGGTGGTGGTGGGGAGATCACAGACCCTCACTGATAGGAAATGCTAGGTAATACAGTTTGCATAGAGAAAAAGATATGTGTGAAGCCAGAGCTGAAGATGAGGTTACAGGGATAGGCAGCTATGACATCAGTGAAGGTTTTAGGATTTAAACTAAGGACCCTGATTGACAGCATAAAAGTTAAAAAAGAATCATAGAAGGATTTGGAGTAAGGGAATGGCATCAGGTCTGTATTTTAGGAAGATCATGTTGAAAGCAATGGGAATATGAAATGTGTGTATTAGGAGTGAGGCAAAGCACATTCAAGCAGATTTGATAAACAAGTGAGACACATGTTAAGAGGCTACTGGAATAATCCAGATAGCAAATAAGAGGCCTGAACTTAAGTTGTGGGAGTGGGATGGGAAAGTGACGAATGGGACGGTTTACTCAATATGACTTAGGTCCCAAACAGAAGTGAGAAGTGATGGGAAAGCAGGACTTTAAAATCATATGATGTCTGGATAATGTTAAGATGATATTCACATGATTTTAAAGTCTACAACTTGTAAAGCTATGTTTTCAGTGTCCATAAAAGGATGATTTTACTTGTTATTTTAACAGATTTTATAATGATAAAAACCACACTTATTTTTATTTGGTATTTGTAATAAGCAATTATTTGCATCTAATGTACAATTTTTAAATATATTAGCTGTGTGACATAGAAATGTAAAAATGGACTTAATAATGTATCATAGTAGTCTTATATTAACATTTGTGTATCTATCAAAAGGAATAGTCTTGATTTTTATTTCTTTTTTTCCATAGGTATTAAAATATCGCAGAATTTATAATGGGCATTCTGTTTATTTTTCTATGAAATTCTACTCTGAGACCTGTCCTTCTCAGCGTTTTCACTGTGACAAAGGCTATGCTGGGCAAGTGGCAGTGTTGTAATTTAGAGTAATTTTTACTATAGAAGTACATTTGCTAAATAAACAACTCTACTTTCAGATCTTCTACAGTATGATTAGTAGTGGTACAGAAGTGCCACTTCTGTCCCTTTCGAGTTTATACCAGTCTAAATGTTTTCCAGAACTACATTCTTCCTTATCCAGGCATGTCTTTTAAGCAGAATGCCACCTTTAGATAATCACCTTTAAAAAGCCCCTATCACTGGTATAATTTATATTACTATTTCTTATACTATTTTACTGTGTTAATTTTGTGGGTCTGCTTTCCCTCTCTCCTTAACCAAAGAGTTATTTAAATTGGAAACAAATATGGACATTTTGCCAACACATCACTTGGATTATAATGAGAGATACTGGGCAGCTATTTGTAGAGTTTTCCAAGTAAAGAGAAATGTGTTAGCATTAGCTTATAACCTGAGTTTAATTTGTTTATTTATTTATTTATATATTTTTTATTTGTTCATTTTGAGAGAGAGGGAGAGAGAGAGAGAGAAGGGGGGAGGAGCAGGAAGCATCAACTCCCATATGTGCCTTGACCAGGCAAGCCGAGGGTTTTGAACCGGCGACCTGAGCGTTCCAGGTTGATGCTTTATCCCACTGCACCACCACAGGTCAGGCTAATTTGTTTATTTTTTATAACTTTGCAGTCAACCTTATTTTCACTTACACCAGATATGTGGTGAGTCTACTGATTGCAAAAGACAACAAAGAATGAAATGAGAATTTTAGTAGAGTAGGTATTAGTCCCAGTTGCTTGGCTCTTTTGATAGCACATATGAATTATTCAGCATCCATATTAATAGCATATGTTTTACTCCTTAATACATCTATAACCATTCACATCCAGAGGGGAGACTATCCTGCTGATTGTGCTTTGTTTATTTCGTTTTTCAATGAAAGCTGAAGTGAACATTGAATACTTTCTCAAAGACCTACTACAGACTGAATATTACTACGTTGGCATATTATCATCTATTGTATTTTCTGAAATGATTTACTTGGGAATCTTACCAGATTTTTAAAATTATTTTAAATACATTCTATTTTCAATGTTTGCTAGCTGATTCTTAAACTGCGTTGCTATGACATTTAAAAATGTATGTATATATGCATATATATGAATGTATGGGATATGATAAAATGATATTTATATCTTTGATATGAGGAAATGATGTTTGGATAATGTTAAGATATTCAAGAAGCTGTCTCCAGGAAGCAGTGAAAGCCTCAATAAAAATTGTAATTATTATAGTAATAATTATTTATTATTGGCATTTCTCTCAAGCATCAGAGAAGTCTGAGGCAAGATGTACTTTTTTAACATAGAAAATGTGCTACTGGTTTATCTCAGCTATTTGTTATATATCACTGCTTAAATAGAGTATCCATTTATAAACAAGTGAGAAATTATAGGTGCAGAATTTATGAGTTCAAAATGCTTCTTCTATTATTGACAAATAACTTAATCTCTGGAAACATTGATTGCTTTATTGGCGTAGCTTACAGACAGCAGGCTGCTGCTGTCTTGCAGGAATCAGGCTGCAGAAGCAGGTCATAATTCAATTGAAACACATTTCTCCTATCGGGAAAACTAAATAGCATCAAATACCCCTGACTTGACATAGTGTGATGACAACATCCTTGACTAAACAGAAATCATTTGCTTTTGCAAAAAGATAGCTCTAAATATCTGTACACTAAGTCCTATATCTTACTCCAAATTATGTAAACTACTTGTAGTTTTTACAATCACATATTTTTAAGCTACCTTAGCAATAAAAGTATTCAGTTTCTTCACTTTAGGAATAAAAACATTCAAGTCCCTCACAGGTCAAATGATTTTCAACAGCTGGTTAGTGGCTGATTAGGGATATAATGCAAGACACATGACCTCAGCCCAGTCCATTACTTTCTATTTTGTCATTGCCTTATATTTAATTATTTTTTGGCATAATAAACTAATTGGAATGATTGGTGATTTTTCTTTAATCTTTCAAAAATAATTTTTTTCTTTTATGGGAATGTTGTATCAATAAAAAAAACAACAACACAAAAACTCCTAAATCATTAGGTGCAAAATACACTGGTGACAGTTTGGGGGGAACTTGCTCTGTGATTGATATATATATATCTCACATATAGTGATATGATAACCGTGTATGTTAATCTTTTTTTTCAGTCATTAATGCTAAAAAGTAATTCTACAAAATTTAGAGAAGGATTTGCACCATAAATGTGCATTATAACAGTTAGGGAGGTTTTATAGGAATAAGGGCAATTATATTGAAATATACTTAGATCATAAAACATGACTATAAAATGAAAGATTTTAATATGAATATTTCTTTTAGAAAAATAAACATAATTACAGTTATATTTCTGCATAATAGGCAAAGAAATGCTATAGTTCTTTTGAACTATGTTATGTGATCCAAAGGAGCGTTATTGTTTCAATTTATGCTGTCATTTTTCTCTTTGGTGGAAAATATAACTAGAAAATGTGATTTTTGTATTTAATGAAATAGCTTTATTAGTTTTGTAGGGGGTGGTGATATATGTATAAAGCATTATTATATAAAAACCACATATTTCTAGTTATGATTTTTAGTTAAGTTGTTTTATGTTCATATGAAATTTAATTTATCAGCCTTTTACTAATGTAATTGGTGACTATGGTGGGCCTTAATATTATATCAAGGTTTTCCCGGGGAGAGAAGTTACCAGGGGAAAGCCATGCTGTAGTGTTCTTAGTCTTCTCCCTGGAATTTTTAAAAGATAAAATTTAGGAAAAATGAAAACAACCCTGAAGTGGGAGGAGAAGTGATGTCACTAAGGGAAATGTGCAGTCTGAGTAGGTACGGGGGACAGCTGTCTGTGGAATGGTGGTGACTGCACATTCCTGAGGCTGGCTTCTTGTGGGTACCCATGGGATTACTTGGATCATCATGATGGAAATGAAATTTTGAGAAGTGGTATGTAAGCAAGCAGATTGTGGAAGCCTGCCAAATTAAAGGGTTTTCACTCCAAGCTGCAGGTGAAAAGTTGTCACTAAGGCTACCAAGCAAGGTAATGCTAAGGTAGAGTGCCCAGAATGCACTTTTGTGTTTGTTTTAAGCATTTGAATGACCTTGAACGACTCTTTGGTGGATGAAGGAAGACCAGATTGGGAAAGAACCTCAATGATCTATTAGCTCCTTGCTTGAATTTTTATTTATTGGATCTAAAAGTAGGCTTCAAAAGTCCATTTCATCAAATCTGTTTTCATGTACTGACAGTAAAATTAAAGTGGGCCTTTCTCTGGTGGATATGCAACAAGCAAGAAAAACAAGCAGCTAGAGTTTACACTTGGGAAATTTATTTGTAATTCTTGCACACATAAGATTCTTTGTAGTAATTGTGGAGTATTTTAAGTAACTGATAACTTCTTGCAATGACCAGGTAATGAAATACCACCAAGTCCTGAGAAGAATGTAGTTATGTGTAATAAGATTAAATCTCTAAATAATTCTGTCTAGATTATTTGATTGTAGCACACTAGAATTTGAAATCAGGCACCCTGAACAGCATTATTGAGGAGGCAAATTTTGTCTTTAACTCCTTTTTTTACATGCAATTTACTAAATGAGGGAGAATTTCAGGAGGGAGGGTGAAATCTGGGCTGGTACAGTTTCTCAGTTCATGCCACACAAAAACTACTTACTTTGCCTTTGTGTGGAATCAGTCTTGTGGTCTGACAAAGTCATTTTTTTTTTCAGATGTAATTAAACCATTAATAAATAATGTTAATATAAGTATATAATATATAAGCATATTATAAGTATTAAAGATCATAAGTATTATTTAATATATTACTACAATAACAATGTAATAATGTAATAGTATTTAGTGTTTAGTAATATTTTTTGCCAAATGGTTGTTAAAATACCTTAGGTTATTTTTGTTATTAACTAAGAAACTGGTCTGAAGGATAAGACACTGACCATTCTAGAAGTAACTCTGCTTCTGATCATCCTTAAAACAAGCAGAAGTCTCCCCTTCTCTCAAGCCTTACCTATGTCTTCTTTAGAAACTAGAGGTAATACTATTAGGTCTACTATTAGTTCTATCTCAACCATAGCATTAGTATCAGTATAAAAGGGGATGATGTATGTCAATGGGAACTGTCATTATTTTTTACTTGTATTGGAACACTTGTTTTATAATCTTTTGACAATGAGCTTTGACAGCCATCTTATATGAATATCATCAACATGGAAAACATAAAGTGCTAAAAAAAATAATGTGACACATATAGGAACAATATTATTCAACTTATACATATAGCTGCTCTGTTGTTTTGCATCATTCTTTCACTCACTCAAAAACTACTTATTAATATGATGTAATAATTATGCTGTATGATGCTCTAGGTGCTGAGGCTGTAGCACTAAATAAAAAAGGCAAAAATCTTGGCTTTCATGGGAACAGAAAAGTTAAGGAGAATTTTTTTCAGAGTTATGTAGGAAATGACATGTTAATACTGAATAAATATTATCATTTTATTTTATTAGTCAGTAGGGAAAAAACTATTAGGAGGAAAATTTGCCTGACCACGTGGTGGAGCAGTGGATGAATTGTCAGCCTGCGATGCTAAGGACCCAGGTTTGAAACCCCTAAGTAGTTGGCTTGAGTGTGGGGTCACTGGCTAGAGCATGGGATCATAGACATAATCCCATGGTTTCTGGCTTGAGTCCAAGGTCACTGGCATGAACAAGGGGTCACTCACTCTGCTGGAACCCCCTGGTCAAGGCACATATAAGAAGCAATCAATGAACAACTAAGGTGCTGCAACGAAGAGTTGATGCTTCTCATTTCTTTCCTTTCATGTTTGTCTGTTCCTGTCTGTCTCTCTCTTGCTATAAAAAAAACAAAAGAGGAAAATTTGTATTTTTATATTTTAATTACCAAGAAATGTATAACCACTCTAATCTCCATAATGTTAAAAATATAAACTATAATCCAATTCAACTATAAAAGTATATGTTTTCCTCTTTTTCCTTTTTCCACTTAGACTGCAATCGAAATCATAATATAAGAAAGCTCTAAATAGACATGAGTTTTAAAATATTTTAGGCATCATTAATGCTTATAATATGTTTTTAGTATATTTTATTATTCTTATAAATAATCATCCTATCTTGTATTTAACCAAATTTTTATGACTTACATGTTATCAACAGATGAAAATAGTGCTTGTTGTAGTATCAACTTGTTAATGTTCTCACATAAGTGGTAGAGGTGAATTTTATGTGAGATTAATCTGAGAGCTTGTTTAGAGAATTATCACTTTAATTTTGGGGCTTGTTGCAGTTAATATACAGAGGTTGACAAAAGTAGGTTTACAGTTGTTAGTATTGGAAAAGACAAGCAGGTTATAATTGCCCATCTCTGTATTTGTTGAAGGATGAATACCTCTACTGGTTTGAGGGGGAACCTGAGTTCTTAATTTGATTTTATTGTATGTGAATTAGAAGCTGCTTTTCTTCTCTGGGCTCACCATCCCTTATTCAAAATAAAGTGATCAAACCAAATGATGTCTAAATTTTTACATTTGGGTTTTTACATTCATACATGCATTTTTTATTTTTATTTATTTTTTCCTTGATGCTTTTGCTTAATTTTCAAAATAATTTTCTTTATTGCATTCCTGATAATATGTGGGTTTATCATTTTTGTTTCATAGGGGACAAATTTACATGTATAGAAAACATATATAAAACATATTGCATTTCTCTTTAGAAATCTGAGAGTTAGAGGAAGAACCGGCAAAGTAGAGGAAAGAAGCAAAATAATATATGAAGAGGTGATTATATTTTAGAAAAAATGGATTCAATTTTGCTTAAAATAGATTTGTCTAATGATAGGGTTGGACACCTATATTTTCATTAGAATTCTAAGACTTTTACTTCTTGAACACTATGATCATTAGATTTAATTTTGAACATAAACCCACTCATAGAATCCGCCCTTTCAGCTGTGGTTCCAAATCTACATTGCCAAGATGTCATAAATCCTCAGGGAAAAGATTACTCTATTTACATAAGGAAGTGATACACAATTAGCTTTTATTTCAGGAGTAAAAATCATCATGGTTCTCATCCCAAACAGACAGTTTGTCATTAAGTGACTGTGGCTAGAGAACCATGCTTTCTGGTCCTTGGGAACTCTCCAAGAAGAGCCAACAAGGGGCCTGGAGGCCATTTGATTATTTTTCTGTGGAAAACCATTTATTTAAAATATAGGTAAATTCTAATTGGCATTTTTTATTTCTCCAATACTGATTGATTCATTTCTTTTCCCTCAAGAATCTGATATTTGTGTTGTTTTTATTTAAATATGGTGATATTCTGAAGTACTTCTGTAGAAGCTGAATTTGAGAAGTCAACATCTTGCCTACTGTGGTAACATAGATTTTGATTTTTTTTGTTGTTGTTGTAAACTGTTTTATTTTTGGAATTAAACTGTTGATGTCAAATAAATCTTTTCTAGAGGCTATTCAAATAACTAGCTAGGTTTCCCCAGGCATGTGGTGCTCTTCTATAGAATTCACATTTCTAAGTATGTGAGTTTAAGAGGAGCAAGAAGAAAAAAAAAGAAACCTTTGTCTACGCAAATACAGAAATGTGCTTGTTTGCCATGGTATACCTTGTTTCTAGAGGAGGGCATACAAAGAGAAAATTCTTATATTCATTTGGAGCTGGGGTGTATGTTGCCACTGTGGGTGGACTACAAATAAAACCAGTCAACTTGTCTTGGGTTGGTCCACAGGCCCATCCCATGGCAGAAGCACATATAAACATGTTCTGGGGGATGTACTTCAAAGTTTTAAATGTTTCCAAATGTTTTAATGATGAGAAATTCAAACATACAAATAATGGAAGAGTAGTACAATGAAAACCCATGTAACCCCCTCTGAGATTAAAAAAATCAGTTGTCAGCATTTTGCCAAATTTGCTTTATATCCGAGTCTACCTTTCCATTTTCTATCTCATTGTGGAACCCTCTGAGTGTAAATTGCAGAGATCATTGTGCTTTACCTATAATTATTTCAGGATCTATCTCCAAAAATATAGATAAATACATACCACACTGTCTTCATCACTCATAAGATAATTAATAATTCCTTAATATTATTTCATGTCTATTCTGTGTTCAGATTTCCACAGGTGAGGCTACATTCTTTTACATAGTCATTATTTACTCTAGTGTTCTGCCATAGTTTACATAGCTTGAGGACACACATACATGTTTATGTATATGAATGTATTATATATGCATATATACATTAATTTAAAGTTCTAAATGTTTATTAGGTAAGTTTAAACTTTTTTGGCAAAAATTGCTTCTATTATATACTTCATACTGTATCATATTAGAGGTGCAGGAAGTAAGGATCCTGCCCTATTAATGAGGCTCTAGGGTTGATCACTTGGTTAAGGTGGTGACTACCTAATATTCTTATAAACGTACTTATTTTTTCCTTTGCCATTAGCAAATTATCCTTCAGGTGATATTATGTCCCTAGTTGAATATCTTTGTTTCCAGATAATGTTTCTCCTGTTAGTTACAGCATCTATAATGACACTAGCTGAATCAATTACTTTATTGAGAGTTGATATGTATTAGCAAACATTTAACATTTATTAGAGCAGAAGAAAAGCAAGTCAAGAAGGTAATGGCTAAATATTTCTGGATGTATTAAAGATACAAATTCTCAGATACAGGAAATTCAACAAACCAAAATAGAAATTCATACCCGGACACATTGCAATGAAACTTCACAGTATCTGGGACAGACAGAAAAATCTTAGCACCAACCAGATAGAAAATTGATTACCCACAAAGGAACAAAATTGAACTGACAGCTAATTTCTAAATAGAAACAATGGCAACTAGGAGTTAACTCAGCAATATTATTTTCCATAACATGGGCAAAATGAAAACATTCTCAAACCACAAAAATAAAGAAAATGTTCACTAACTAATGAACTTTCAATGAATGTAGTTAAGGAAAAGAAAAGGAGCCTTAACGTGAGGTCAGGGATGCAATAAGGAATTATCAAAGGAAATGATAAGTAAATGTATAAATATAAATTATCATGGGTTGTATTAAATTATAATAAAAATTTATAGTTATAAACAAGAATGAAAATACTAGACATAAGTACTATATAGATCTGAAGGATAATGATCAAAGTTAAAGTATTGTTATCTTTGCATTATTGTGATTATATTTAGATTAAGTTAATTGTATATTCTCTAATTTATAGGATAACCTTGAAAGGAACAGAAATAAGTATATAGGGGAAAATGGATAGAGTGAACCTGAGAAGAAAACACAAGTCCAGCCACAGAGTTAGAGCAGGTTGCAGTCCTTGCCTGTGTGAGAACATTTTTTACACATTAAAACCCCTAAGGTCTAAATAATTTAAAAGGTATTGCTTTTAATCATTTTACTGTTTATGAAACCAAACCAAATTTTATTATAGAGAATTTGGAATACCAAATTGTATAATTCACAATAAATATAATAAATCTTAATACATTTAAAAAGAAACAATATCCTCTATTGTGTAATACCATATAAAGGTATGTACACATATATATTTAAAGAAATTATTTATAATTTCTTCATAGAGATTGTCAAAATTTTGATGCACCCTCTTTAGATACTTTTCTATTTTATCTATAATGTTGCCTATAATACATAAACTTGTTTTATATAATCTATTATCTATATATTTAGCATCTATGTACCTATCTACTTATCTATCTAAATTCTTATTTATCAAGTGTGTCATTCTGCCTTTAAGATGCAAGTAAGATTAGATTGCTTCCCATGCATGATGGAAAGTTCATTGACTACTCCAAAGTGTTTGAATTTGGGGGGCACATAGGAATTTTGAAATATTTTATTCTTATAAGTATTTTAATGTTTAAATTTTGAATACAAGATTAGGAATGTTTTCAAGGCTTTTGATTTAGACCAGTGATGGGCAATCTTTTGAGCTTGGTGTGTCAAAATATGCCAAAAAACCGAGCATAACTCGGGTGGTGTGTCACTTCAAGAAAATAACCATAATTTTGCGATGTTTATAGTTTAAATAACAAAAATGTTTTGGCCTACAGACCTCCGGCACAGAGTGTCTACACTATAGCAAGTGTTTTATCCTTGGCTACTGCACCTGGCCGTGCAGAAGCCGAGAATGAAACGTCCTTCTCGGCATGCGGCCCCATACTTCTCTGGTATGCAGCCATGTGTCATCGAAAATGGCTACAAGTGTCAGTGCTGACACACGTGTCATAGGTTCACCATCATGGATTTAGATCGTCAGATTACCATAGCGGTTATAATAACTCATAGCTCAGAGTATATGGGATGTACATTTCACTTACCAGCATTTGATTCTCTGATACACGTCACGTGTCTTTTCTTTTTTACGTAAGATTTTCCAAATACATATTTACACTGATTTTCTTTTCTTTCTTAAATTATACTAAAAGTGAAAATAGGATGAGAAAGGAAAGGTATTTTGTGTATCTGGGCTTTTCTAAGGAAGAAAATAAAATAGCAAAATGCCTGCATGGTCAGATATATTCAACCTGTAAATAAAGCCTTTTTTTTCTTTAAGAGCAATGATGTGACACAATGCCTGTGATTTACTTTGGAAGTTAGCCCATAACTCCCATTAGTAATAATGAAAGTTAATGACATAGCTTATGGAATCAGAAAGTGGTCTTCAATATTCCTAGCTACTTGCTGGGGTAGAAGCTATTCTATGTTGTCAGTGGGTGTCAGTTTGTAATTACAAATTGTACAAACACTATGCATGGTATGTATTTTGCCAACAAGGATTAACTTGGCATCTAGAAAAATGTTTTATTTTTAACACCCAAGAAAAACAAAATCTGTGCCTTTTTTTAAAGTACAATGTTTGAAGAGTAACTAAACACCCATGGCATATAATTTATTGCTTTCAAATTTAACGGGAAGTACTTGTTTTTGTATTTTTAAAAATTTAAGTGGTCATTTACCAACTTTCATCACCAAATAATGAGTTAGAGTGAGCTTTCAATTTCAAAAAATTGTAGTTATATGGTGCTTGAAAATCACTTATATTTTAGGACCATATATTATACACTCAATATAGCTATAGCATAAGGATTAAAGAGAGACTGGTCAAATAAACTTAGAAATAGCTTCAATCATGGTTTCTGAAATAGCTTTGGTACTTGATTGTCCCTGGTTTTATGTTTGGTAAAAGATACTAAATATGCTAAAAAAAAGTAATTAAAGTGATAAATGCACAGTTTTTTGAAGCTAACTAGATCTAGTTCACTCTTATTTTTCTTTTCACTCTGCTCCAGCCTCTCTGGTCTTTCCAAACACAGTAATTTTCTTCCCACCCTGAAGCTTTCATATATGCAGCTCTTTCTTCTTAATTGATTCTCTTTTACTTGTTCTCCTTTTCATTCTCCAACATCTGCTTTCTTGAGTATGGCAATTTAAGAAAGCTAGTCCTTTTTTTTTTCTCCTCACACTTCCCTCTTACCCCACATTCTTTATAGACCTTACCACAATCCTGGAGTCTATATTCATCTTTCCACTGGCTTGTTCAGTTCATACCACCTGCAGTAGGCGATACTTCCACATGTCAGAGATCATACCTATCTTTTCAACCATCTGTTTCCAATGCTTGCCAAGATGCCAGGCAAATAGTAGATGTTCAATAAATATTTTGACTTAATGTGAAATGAATGACAAAATGAATGAATCGGAGATATGCACATATTGGAATTAATTCTATTCACTGTTATTTGAACTTCTTAAAATATGATAGTTTGCATCTTTGGTTTTCATATTTCATGTTCACAAAATGAGCTAGTAACATTTTTGTTCCACCAGATGGGCAAGTTGAAAAGAATGCTGAACAGATTATTACTTATTCTTTTTATGTACCTAATATCATAAAATTTCATACTTAGTACTAAAGATTTATTCCTTATGTAAAAGTTCCATATGTTCACATTTGTTAACTTTAAATTAACTTTAAATTCTACATTATAAGTGTTCAAATTTATAGCTAAAATATTCTAAATTATGCTTATTAAATATTCCAATTTAAATTTTAAACATTGAATATTTTTATAAGCTCATTTTAAAAATTGTTATAAACTTTGTAAAGAAGAAATGTTTACAAAAGATTTTGATATACAATGATAATGTTTGTTTTAGGAAAAATTTGATAATATAAGAAATAGCAATGCTATTTTTTCATTTACCAAATTCAAATGCCTTGGTCAATTTAAAATAAAATATTTTATTTTTTAGTAAAGTTTATGCTTTTAATCAATATGTTAGTATATTTTATAGCTGTCATAATACAAAGGCTTTATTTGTTTTAGAACACTAACTCTGTAGCAAATAAAGCTTAAGATTGTATTCATTTAGAAAAGTGGCAGTGGTATTTGGTACATCTTAATGTATATACTTTGATTTTGTGAAATTCCCTACTTTATTCTTCATAGTTTCTTTATGGAGAAAATTAGTTAATTTTGCAGCAACATATTATTTTCAATATTTTACATTTCTTATTTCTTCCACTGAAATATATGTTTTCAAATTAGACTACTTTTTCTACTTGTAGATTTATAGGCATAGTATTGGCATATACTATGTTTTAAGATCCATAGTATGGGAACTGTGTTGCAAAGACTGTAACAGTGCTTGGCCATTACCTCATACTCAGTGCATTATTTACTTCCTTCCTTAGTTACTTGATAGGAGGGGATTAAGGGGTATGGAAGTAAAGAGGGACAAATATACGGTGAGAAAAAATGATCTGACTTTGGGTGATGGGCACCCAACACAATTAACACAACAGTTCAAATGCTATAGAAATGTATACCTGAAACCTATCTACTCTTATTAATCAATGTCACCCCATTAAATTTAATTTCCAACATAAAATAAAAAAATTAAAACAATGGTGAAGGCACAAAAGTGAACTGATACTTCCTTTAAGTATCAGGGAAGGACCAGATCGAGTATTCTTGGTTTTCATGATATTACATATATAATCTATGTACTATATAGCATTTATATTTTTGATTCTGTTTCTCTATAATACTGTTGGATGCATAGGTCTGCCTCACTTACTGATAAAGAAACCTATGAAGTAAAATAATATGTCCTAGGAGTTAATCTAATTGATGATAGTTTCTGGATTAAAGGATTTAAAGTAAATTATATCCTCTATCAAACTATAAATATTGATTATCAATGTATATATAGAAGGAATTGTTTTTTTTTTAGGAAGTCAATTATCTTTGTATATTGAATTTTTAAAAATAAAATTAGCCTAGGAATTCTAAATTCTCAGTGTAAGTCTGTTACTATAATGAAAAGTTAGGATTTATGGCATCAGTATATGAAGCTTAGATAGAGAGGAGATTTTTTTCTTATCTTTCTTTGGATTTGGAGTGATATGCAAATTTTCTAGACAGGGACATTGATCTTATTTAGAACTAAATGTGTTGACTCATACAGTTGATTAACGTTTAGGTTAAGGTGACATTGCAGAAAACTACTTTTGGTGAAGAGTTTTCAACTTGATCTTGGTGAGTTTAATGTTCTTTTTTTTTACAGGGACAGAGAGAGAGTCAGAGAGAGGGATAGATAGAGACAGACAGACAGGAACGAAGAAAGATGAGAAGCATCAATCATTAGTTTTTCGTTGCCGTCGCAGCACCTTAGTTGTTCATTGATTGCTTTCTCACATGTGCCTTGACCGCGGGCCTTCAGCAAACCAAGCAACCCCTTGCTGGAGTCAGAAACCTTGGGTCCAAGCTGACGAGCTTTTTACTCAAGCCAAATGGGCCCACGCTCAAACTGGCAAGCTCAGGGTCTCAAACCTGGGTCTTCTGCATCCCAGTATGACGCTCTATTCACTGTGCCACCGCCTGGTCAGGCGAGTTTAATGTTCTTGATGGATTTTCTTATGTGTAATTCCAAACAAATTTAAATAGGTAAACAAGAAAGCTATAAAAAGTGTGAATTTTTTTGATACTACTCTTGTCCTACACGATTGAAGGAAAGAAAGTGAATACTAAAAAAAGCAAATCTCTGAAAGACTAAAATTATTGTTTGAAAGCCATTATCCCTCAAAGACTTTTATTCATATTTATTGGCAGTTCTTGCTTTGATTATAACTAATTCTGCATCCTTTAACCGTGTTGAATAGTGGAAAGTGTGCACTACAAAACCAAAACCAGGGTTTGGATCCCAACGTAGCTTATTTGATCAGGCTGAATATATCTATAAATTGGATATAAGAATACCTTTCAGAGCTACAATGTAGAATCATATGTTACGTTAAATGTTTAGATCACTGCCTGGTGAGGAACTTCATAAGTGCTAGTTATTGTTATCAATACTTTATAAATTCTAATAACTTTCTCCTAGATTGTTCTTTATCAAAAAATGGAGACTGCCAAGTATTTTGAGATAATTAGGATGTTAAATTACCTTTTCAATATTAATGACAGAGATGCTTTCTCAGCTTGAGACTCAACTCCCTTGACAATTGTATAAATACAGATTTAGAAGCAAACAAAGCTTCCAGAACACACTCAAAATTATAGAAAGCATCTTGAATAAATGAGGGCTCCGGGGAAATCTAAGCACTTCAATCTGTATCTCAGTATTAATATGTGATTCTACTAAAACATATTTGAGAGTGGTATTTTGAATTTTTTATTATTTTTAAAAATTAAATTTTAAATTGGATTTATGGGAGTGATATGGGTTTTCTTTAATTCCATTAAATAGGACTTTTTCTGGGTGTTCATTTTTAAACAATTTTCAAAACTCACAATGGAGCCAGAGAAAAGATAGTTTCATTTTTTGTACACTGTGTCATTAATTAAAAATTTAGAGATTATTTAACATTTTTCATATAACAGAATGTTTGAAATTTATAGCAAATGATAAATTTATGAAATTTCTTATACCGATTATCTTGCTTATAATTTTAGATTACATATTTGCTGCACAAATACATCAGTGGGAACATGTTACATTTATATATTCAGTGACCACATCTCATTGTGTCCAGATATGCTTTAAAGGGCTTGACTTCTAAATTCAGAAGGGAGGCAGTTACCATTCAGCACGTCCTATATTTTCTACTTATGTCTGGCTTACCATTTGTACTTTCTGAAAAGCAACCTGGTCTGTAGAAAGAACTGAAAATAATCCCATTTGAAACCTGGCTCTGTTTCTTATTAACTTTGGAAAAGTTATTCAGCATCCCTGAATTGTAGTTTTCTCATCTGTAATATTGGGATAATAATATAACAATGAAATATATACTGATCTTGTTGGCAAACATTAATGACATTGTTGTAAAAATACTGGCACTCATGCACTGTTGGTGATGATATTTCTTTTCTTTTTTAATTTTTTTTTTTTTTTTTTTTTTACAGGGACAGAGAGAGAGTCAGAGAAAGGGATAGATAGGGACAGACAGACAGGAACGGAGAGAGATGAGAAGCATCAATCATCAGTTTTTCATTGCCGTTGTGACACCTTAGTTGTTCATTGATTGCTTTCTCACATGTGCCTTGACCGTGGGCCTTCAGCAGACTGAGCAACCCCTTGCTGGAGCCAGCACCCTTGGGTCCAAGCTGGCGAGCTTTTGCTCAAGCCAGATGGGCCAACGCTAAAGGTGGCAACCTCGGGGTCTCGAACCTTGGTCCTCCGCATCCCAGTCCGACACTCTATCCACTGCGCTACTGCCTGGTCAGGTGATGGTGATGATATTTCTTATTGAAAACATATCTCTATGGCAATTTGGTGTAACCTATTAAACATTAAAAGGTACAGTACCTTAGGCTCAGTAATATCATTTCTTGGAATATACTCTACAGAAATTGGTACAAATAGACTTATGTACAGGATGGTCATTGGAGCATTATTTATAATAGATAACTTTGGGAACACTTCACTATCCATTATTAGGAAAGGTTAAATGAATCATAGTATAATCATGGAGCATAAAAGAGAATGTATTAAAATGAAAAGATCTCTGAAGCATAATAAATCAATCTCAGGTTATAGAAAGTATATTTATGTAAAATGTAAAAATATCAAAGTAATTAATATAAAAGTATAATTTGTATATAAATTAGTAAAATATATCATTCTTAGGTACTATTATAAGTATGTTGAAGATCACAAAAGTGATACACAATTATTGATAGTGGTTTCTTTTGGTGGGAGTGCTAAGATATTTGAGGTTTGGGGCTGGTGAATGCATTCATATATTACTGAAACACTAAAGTTAAAACAAATATTACTAAATTTTTAAAAAATAAAGTACTGCCCTCTTTTCACTGTTATAAATGCCCTTTTCATCATTCCAGTTCAGTATTTTCATGATCTCTCTAGAGATTCTCACCCAAAGTGGGAGGGACAGGATACTCTAGAACAGGGGTCCCCAAACTAGGCCCGCAGGCTGCATGTACCTCCCCGAGGCTATTTATCCACCCCCACTGCACTTCTGGAAGGGGCACCTCTTTCATTGGTGGTCAGTGAGAGGAGCACAGGATGCATCCGCACCCATAGTTCCATTGAAATACTGGTCAGTTTGTTGATTTAAATTTACTTGTTCTTTATTTTAAATATTGTATTTGTTCCTGTTTTGTTTTTTTTTTTTTTTTACTTTAAAATAAGATATGTGCAGTGTGCATAGGGATTAGTTCATGGTTTTTTAAATGTCCGGCCCTCCAGCAGTCTGTGGGACAGTAAACTGGCCCCCTGTGTAAAAAGTTTGGGGACCCATGCAGAAGGTAATAGTTCTATTAGCTACATTTGCCATCTTCCTTTGATATCGAATGCCTGCCCTCCCTCCAGCTGGGAATGCCTGCTCCAGGGAGCTGTGACTGATGGGAGGGGCTTGTGTGCTATCGGTGACAGTGCTCACAGAGAAGAAAAGGGCCTAAAATATTTAAAATCCAACATCCAATGGAAAGGAAGAGGAAAGAGACTCCTAAAGAAGACTAGGAAATAAAAAAAAGAATAAAGAAAAGTTGAGAGATGTGGCATTCCTGGACCCTGGGAAAGACAGTTTTAAAAAGGAAAGGAGTGGCCAACCATGAACCATATCAAAACCGGAGAGAAGTCAAATACATTAGATGTTGAAGGATGATATATTTTTTTTAAGTACAGTGATAATTTGTGAGAACAGTTTCAATGGAGGTTAGGGGAGGGAAGTTAGGATCCAGTCCAAAATAAATGAGTGAGTAGGAAATGAGAGCATAAATATTATAGACTACTTGTTTTCAAGACACTTAGTTGTGAATGTGAGAGAAGAGTGAAAACAAAATGGGGACTCTTTGATGTTCTAAATCTTATTTTTTGAAGACAGTTAAAAAAATATACATCACTTGTCCAAAGTCATCAAATTTTTTCGTAGACATCTGACCTTGAAATGATTAATTGAAAAACAAATCATTTTTATTCCTTAGTCATAAATTTTGTGCTTCGTTTTTCTAGGAAAGTGCCTAAAGAAATTATGTTGTTCAATTTTGAAATTTTTCTTGACACTTTTCTGACATTTCTGATGGTCAAAAGGGGTGTTTAGTAACTTACAAATAGTTCCAGTTTTAGGTTATCTCATTCATGTTTTACAATGTAAGTTTTGAAGTATTTCAATTCCCTTTTTTCATAGCTTGAATAAAACTCCTTGTGTACTTTGACACTCATCTAGTTTTTAATTAGTAAAAATTTGGCCTTGCCATGGCTTTCTTTTAGTCAAAAACTATGTCTTAAACACTTATGTCCCCTGCCATTCGGAATACTGGGCTAGATGTAAAAGCAAGCAAGATGGTGTAGCTGGAGGGGTCAGGCGAAGGGAGGAGAAGATAGGCTTATATGAGAATGCTATGTGGAGGTTGTCTAGAAGGTGCAAGCCATGGAGAAAGCAACTTGTAGCATCATCTTTTAACCCCAAACTTCCTGTAATTTATACAAAATTAAGAACCAGTTACATTTAAATACTACTCCATTTGTTTATAGATGAACAAATTAAGGTTATATACCTATAGCATATATATATATATATATATATATATATATATATATATATATATATATATATATATATATATATATTAATTGGAAGTGGATAATATTCTAAATTACCTATTTATCTTTAGTTCTACTCAAATTATTGCATTGATAGGTGGAACAACACAAATATTGCATCAAATTGATGTACTTTTCTGGGACATAGATATAATATGTTTAAAATAATAAATTTAGCAGAAAGGTAATTTTTCTGGTATAAATATTACACTCAGCTATAAGGATTTGAATCATGTTACTAGGTAGTGAACTTTTTTTTTTTTTTTTTACTTAAGAGATGACTGTAGAAAATTTGGGAACCATAGAAAAATAAGAAAAACTCATCATAATATAATTTAGATTTTACCATTATAAATTTTTTAGTAATTTTTTCAGTTTTATTTTTAGTTGAAATATTTTTAAACTGAAAAAAAAATTTATGTTAACACTGGTAATATTGAAGGACAAGAACAACAATATAAATTATACCAGGTTGGTTATTGTACACTAAGGTCAGTAATTGACAGCCTAGATTTAGCATTAAAATCTTTAAACAGATATTGTATTAAATGCTCTGTTTTATTGTATCTTACATCCATTATATATAACTTTAAGTTACTTATGAAGTTTATGAGATTATACATAAAGAAATAAGGTACAGCCTTATTCAAGCAAAATGTAGCCTATTAGTTTTATAGTTAGTAATATCCTTTATATGAGCTGTATATTTCCCATTCACCATCAGAAATTTGCATGGAAAAAAGTGTTCCTGGACACGATCATAGTGAGTGCAGAAATGATTTGTTCTTGCAATTCAAATATTATGCTTGTTAATTCAGTATTTTCAAAAATTAGTACAGTAAATATAAAAATTTTAATTTGTTTTAGAGAACAACCTTATTTGATGGTTAGCTCTGGCGTTAAGTCTAAAACTTACCGTGATCAGTTAGTCTTTGTTGAATTTGGTGTTCATATTGTAGAAGATTGCACTGCTTTTATTACTCACATTGTTCACTTCCTTTACAAGTCTTCAGTTCTGCTTTCATGTGCTGAGAGATGTTCACTTGCTGCCTGTGATGATGTTACTCAAGCTCATGCCTTTGGCCACTGACTTGCGGAAATTTTCCTCCATTAATAAGCTGGCTAAAGGCTGGTATTTTTTTTAGAGAAAAGTGAGGAGAGTTTTCACACTTTGGCTCATCTGCTGACTCTCTTCCCTTCTGTGATTCAGTTTCCTGTGACACCTGCTGACATTAACAATAACATTAAACTAAAAATGAGTTTGGCTCCATTGTACCAGACTTGGAAAACTAAAATAATGGTACTAAGATGATTCCACTTACATTACATAAACATTTCCTGTTGAACACATATAAGTCCCCTTGGTTTATTGATCTAGTTTCACCAAGCCCCAAATGTATTAGTGCCAACTGTACCAGTTTAAAGTGAAAAAAAAAAGTAGAGGAGAAAGGAATGATGGTCAGCTTACATTTCTCTCTAAGACCGTGATGGCAAACCTATAACACGTGTGTCAGCACTGACGCGTGTAGCCATTTTCAATGACACAGGGCCACATGTGTCCGCATACCAGAGAAGTATGTGGCCGCATGTGGAGAAGGATGTTTCATCCTTGGCTCCTGCACGGCCAGGTGCAGTAGCCAAGGATAAAACATTTGCTGTGGTGTAGACACTCTGTGCCGGAGGTCTGAAGGCCAAAACAACAGACCTCCGGCACAGAGCATCTAGTTCTGGGACTTCTGGTTAGGCCGTTTTTCTCAAAGTGACACACCACATGAGTTATGCTCGGTTTTTTGGCTAATCACTGCTCTAAGATGAGAACCTAAAGAAGATTTGACTTACACAATTTCTTGGGCAGTCACAGCAACTAATTGAAACATTTAGAAATCATGGGATATTTTATTTTTTATCTGAAAGTGGAGCAAAAGGAATATCAATCTCTAATCATTCTCCTGATGAAACCTTTTTTAAAACTAAACTAAATTAAAAATAAATCTTGAAATGGCACGTTGAGGTTTTAAATTAGGATAAAATATGGTGTTATTAAGAATAGGCTAATAAACAGCAAATTAATTAATAAAAACACAAACCCTTTTTTCCAGAGTATTCACTATGTACCGGACATTGTTTCAGTGTTTTGCATAAATTAAACAATCTTAGGCTCACTATCACCAGTGAAATATGTTATAATTATTCTAGCTTTTCTGATGGTTAAAATTATTTGTAGTTGGATGTACAGTCACACTGCAATGAAGTGCAAAGCTGGGGTCCAAGCCTGCCAGGCAGTTGGTCCTGGTGCCTATTGGCTAAACTCCCTTGCTGGGCTGCTCTGCTTAGGAACACTCTCTGTGAGAATTGGGACTCATTTCAAAGAGTGGATATTTTTTTTTCTAACTGAAAGAAGTTGAATTAAATGTTTACTTAAAAAGAAATTCTTATTCTCATATGAAAATTCAAAATCTATATCCATCCCATTGCCTTAATCCTTCAATATAATATAGAAGTATAGAGAATGTTTGTTTTATGCCTTTTTGATGCCAAACATATTTATTTAAAATAGTTTTAAGAACAATGTAATATAGATATTTTTAAATATGTGATTTTAGGACTGAAATTTTAAACTTCCACTTATGTGTTTGGTTTTATGTATACTAGAGGAATACACACTTTTAAAAGATTACAGTTTGGCCCTGGATGTCTGGCTCAGTGATAGAGTGTTGGCCTGACATGTGGATGTCCCTAGTTTAATTCCTCATCAGTGCACACAGGAGAAGTGACCATCTGCTTCTCCATTCCTCCCCCTCTTGCTTCTCTGTCTCTCTGTGTGTGTCTCTCTCTCTTTCCCTTCTGCAGCCATGACTTAATTGGAGCGAGTTGGTTCTGGACCTGAGGATGGCTCCATGGCCTCTGCCTCAGGTGCTAAGAAGAACTCTGTATCAGAGTAATGCCCTAGATGGGCAGAGCATCGCCCCCTAGTGGGCTTGCTAGGTGGATATCCCAATCAGGGCATATGTGGGAGCCTGTCTTTGCCTCCGCTCCTCTCACTGAATAAATAAATAAAGAAAAATAAATTTAAAAATTTTAAAAAAAATAAAAGATTGAAATCCCTGGAAATGTAATTAAAATCATCATTTAAAGGTGTTTTTATTTTTACTTTTATTTCTTGACTGGGTAGACTAGTAATTGACATAGATCATTAGAGCTCTTCTTTCTAATTTTGAAAACAGACACTGCTGCTGTCAGCTCCTGATGTATATTTTAAATGACTAATAGCTTTATACATTAAAAGATCTTAAATTATACAACTATGTTCACATTTCGTGAGAGCTGTGAATTAGATAAAGATATGAGAGGGACAGTTTGTAGAATTGTGTCTTAGACAAAATGCATTTTAGGTTTTTCTATTATAACCCATGTACTAATTTGAGATTTATCTAAGTCAGGTTGGAATGAGTCACTGGTGACAATCTTCTGTTTATAGTATCACTAAAGTGATGTTCACTTGAATTATTCAGACGATTTTCTCTGGAAAGTATAAAAAACAGCCACGTGACTTTCCACAAAGACAAGAGCAGTTAGGACCATTGTGTTCAAATGAACTCTTTTGTATGTTTAATTAAACGTAGCTGTTTGGATCAGATGTTTCATTTTTCATGAACTTTGAGAATTGATTCCTGATTTGACTATTTTAGGAATCTTTAAATTCTAAATTGACTCCTACAACCTCATGTAAGTACTATTAGCTTAGAAAATTTGTTCTTTAAAAATGTCTGTACATTGCATTGTGTGCCCACCACCCAAATTCAAATCTTCTGTCACAATATATTCGACCCCTTTACCCTTTACTACCCCCTTGTTTCTGGTAACTACCATATGTTGTCTGTGTGTATGAGTTTTTGTTTATTAGTTGCTTTCAGTTTTACAGCCCACATATGGTGGAATCATATGGTTCTTAAGATTTTCTGTCTGACTTATTTCACTTAGCATGGTATTCTCAAGGTCTATTTATGTTGTGACAAATGGCAATATTTCATCTGTTCTTATGGTTAAGTAGTATTCCATTGTATATATTTGTTTTATAGCAAATATATACAATGCTTTAATAAATTGTTCTACTCTAAAGAGCAGAAGAATTAATTGATTTTAGAGAGATAATTAGTTATTGCCTTAGAGATGTATCTGAATTTTTGCCTGTATGCTTAAACACACCAATAATATTATTCTATGTATATATAGAACTATTTCCTTCAGTAGGTGTTCATCAAAAAAGACAAAAAATGAAAATAAAAAGTTTTCTATATGGGTTAAGGCCAAGTTTCTTATGATATAACAAAGATTGTGAACGTAAGTTAAAAAACTTCCGAAAACTTTTAGAAGTTAAAAAACTTTTCATAGTTAAAAACTATGAAGATACAGTATTTTTACACAATGGAATGTTATACATTTTACATAAATATGAATAGATTGCAGCTAAAATAGATAAAGATGAATTATAGAATCATAATGTGGAATGAAAAACACAAGTTGTAGAGGACAGTGTAGAGTGTGATCACATTTCTATAAAGTTCTGATAAACTCAAAACTAAGCAATTTAGCAACACACAAATATGTGATACAACTACTCCTTTTTTTGTGGCAGAGACAGAGTCAGAGAGAGGGACAGATAGGGACAGACAGACAGGAAGAAAGAGAGATGAGAAACGTCAGTTCTTTGTTGCGGCTCCTTAGTTGTTCATTGATTGATTTCCCATATGTGCCTTGACCAGGGGGCTACAGCAGACCGAGTGACCCCTTGCTCAAGCCAGTGACCTTGGGCTCTAGCTGGTGATCCTCACTTAAACCATATGAGCCCACGTTCAAGCTGGCAACCTCCTGTTCTTGAGCCTGGGTCCTCTGCATCCCAGTCCAATGCTCTATCCACTGCACCACTGCCTGGTCAGGTATAATAAAACTACTTTTTAAAAGGAGGAATAAAGAATGCTAAATACAAATATCAAGGTAATGTTGCCATTGGGATGTAGGGCCTGAGTTTGAGAAGAAGGAAGTGGTAATATTCTAGGGAATAACTTAATGGCGGGATCACAAGAATTAGTTTTATCATCATGCTTCATAACTTACATAAGTGTAAATTGTTTTGGATCCATCAAATAACACATCATAGAAAAAGCTGGAAGACAGTTGTTAATATTCTGCCTTTTTGTCATTGTATATGCCTTTGAAGGAACCAGTGAAGTGGGAAATTTAGGCAATTAACTAGTTGTTAGATTTATATGAGATCAAATAATAGGCTTACTGATTTTATCTTTAGTTAGGACTAAATCATCATTTCTGAAGCTTTACATTTTGGTTTTCTATTTAAATTTTATTTTAATTCACTTCAGACCAAATTAAAACATATAAGAGAAAATTAAACCTCACAAATATTTATTGCCTTCTCACACTACTCCTCAGATGGTGTGTTGAGTACAGCTGCAGTTCCAGAAAGAGTAAGATGAATTTCTGTTCTTCAGGAGGTTGAAGTTCAACAGGGACAAGAGATTGAAGTTTGATTATAATTTCAATTAGTACTAATTCTGAAAACACAAAGAATTAGGTAAATTTAAATGAAGGGAGTACTTGAAACTAATCCACTCCTTGATATTATAAGAAAATGTGAACAAAGAAAAAGCTTTATATAATAGCTTTAAGAGAAAACATGAAACTAATTTTGTCAACTCTCTGCTTTCATCATTACCAAAGTGTATATATCTCCTATCTTTAGGGTTTTCTGTTTAAATATTGAAATGTAAAGGCAAATGTATCAATTTAATGAAATATGTGAGATATGATTTATGCAGAAGATATGTTAATGCCATACACCCTTGGCCTGAATGACATTATATGTAATTTATTTTTATTTAACAAGTCCTTTATCTTGTCTGGGAATCAGTATGGTATGCTGAAAAGAGCGTCGTGTTTTAGAGAGTTGGTTTGAAATCCATCTCTGACATTTTTTTCTAAACGATGTTAAGTAAACTATTTATCTTTTCCAAACCTCAATTTCTTTACTTCTACAATGGAGTTGCTAGTATCTCCCAGGCAGATCTGTGAGGATTAAATTTTATAATGTATAGCCTGACCAGGCCGTGTGCAGTGGATAGAGCAGCTGCTTAGAACACGGGGGACCCAGGTTTGAAACCATGAGGTCACCGGCTTGAGCACAGTCTCATTTGGCTTGAGAGCGGGGTCTCTGGCTTGAGTGTGGAATCATAGACATGACTCCATGGTCACTGGCTTGAACACAAGGTTGCTGGCTTGAAGCCCTAGGTCGCTGGCTTGAGCCTAAGGTTGCTGGCTTGAGCAAGTGGTCACTGGCTCAGCTGGAGTTCCCCTACCCCTCAAGGCACATATGAGAAAGCAATCAATGAACAACAAAGGTGCCACAAGAACTGATGCTTCTCATCTCTCTCCCTTCCTGTCTGTCTGTTCCTATCTGCCCTTCTCTCTGTCTCCCTGTCTCTGTCTCTATCTCTGTCTCTCTCATTAAAATAAATATATCTATAATATATATATGAAAGTACCTAACTAACCTGACAACAGTGGCTGCCATTTGTTTATATCTTCCAAAATGCCAGGTAGGATTTAAAGCCATTTTAAAGATAAGGTCTTCAGTGTATGCAAACTGGATTGTTAAAAACGCTAAATTTATTAACTCCCTAGTCCTTGATGGTTGTATGTGCTGAGTGACTGATTTATCCATCAATTATCCACTAAAAGCTGAAAGCCAAGGGTGTTTGAAGGTTTCTCTCTGATTTAACTACTAGTATATATCTTTTTGAACAGAAGTCTCTAGTTACCTTTCTGCCTTGAACTGAAAGCATAGGAAGAAGTTATACAGAGGCTCAGACCACCTTGTCCCTTCATCCTTTGATGGAATGGACACAGAGAAGAAATGATCCAGGTAGAGGATGAAGAATCTGGGACCCTTTCCATCTGCTGCTGAATTAGATATTAACCTTGGCTTGTATTTTTCACTGAAGTCCTGCCTGTAAATTCCAAATTAACAAGAGTATTTATAATCAAATAGAAAGCAACACATGCATTCCAAATGATATTTGGATTATTTGCAAATTTTCTGCTCTATTGCTTTGCTTTCTTAGTCTGAATTATTGGAGTTGACTGTAGAAATGTCACTACTGTGTGCCCAGCCCAGTGAAAAGAATATGGTTTTCATTTCAGTCTCTTTCTCCCATATATTCTGTTCAACCTCCTGCCCCCCACAAAACCCAAAAACTAAAACAAAAACTAAACCTCTAGGAAGTATTTTAAATTTATAATGTTTCACTGCTTGTTTAAAAGTGCATGTGAATCTCTTTCAAATATATTTGTCATATATTTTTTATTAATTTAGAAATATAAAATTTAATTCTCTTTAAATAAATAACTTTCTCAATTTAAAAGAGATATAGATAAACTTATTTCAATGACATTATAGCAGGTCTTTTGGTTTATAGTTTTTAATATAAAATCAATACCCATGACCTAGTAATTAGTAGCAAGTAAGATTTATTTTGAGTCTTTGTAAACAAAGAATTGGAAGGTTTTGATTCTATCGATCAAATATCTCTATAAGCAGTCTGGCTTTATGAGGAGCAGGGAAAAGGAGGTGAAAGGTAATAATATGTAAAATAAATTTAGTGCTCAAAAAAATCTCTCTTTTTTTTTACAAGTCAAATAATAGTTTATAATTCTCATTGGGTATGGTACACCTTAGTTTTAAACAATGGTTTGTTTCTTGAGCAGCAAATTCAATTTCAGAGTTGCTGAGGAGATCAGAGAATCTTAATCCTAGGAGGTAATTTAGAAAGCAAGTCTAAACATTTTCAAGGACAACTGATGGAAGGTAAACTATGATTTCAACTGAAGAAAGTGTTTCTGCAAATTATTCAGGACTTAGCCAAATGTGCTACAGCTATATATCCTGAGGAGCAGCTCAAAACTTTGCTGTCTGAGCTTGTTTTTGAGGAACAAGAATAGACTCAGTTCCTCACTAAGTGTTAGAACACACAATATGGGGGCTATTTTTCTATTCTCAGGCAAACCAATTTTTGAAATTGTATTAAATTTCATCTTTTTATAAAAGAAACATAATTAGCTATAGAATTGCTATGCTGGCTTATATGATTACTTTGGGTTTTAAGGTTTAAATCTTTAATTCTATGTTATCTTCTGAAAATTACTTATCTTGACCTGAATCAAATTACATTTAGATGTCACGAAATGATTTATAATCTGTGGAGTGGTGCATGTATATAGAAAAATATATATTTTGAAAATGAACTATTAAAGAATTTTTCATGGCTCTGGTTGCATTAATATAACACATGGTAATATATTATTAAGCATTTTATACATGAGGAAATGTACATATATATAGGCTTCCTGCAGTAGAGAGGAAGGAATGTTTAGTTCAGCTCTAGATTCCAAATACAATTATGCTAGTAAAGTTGTGTAGCAGTGCAATTAATGTTAGTTTCATTGTCTACAAACTTCCTGCTCAGAGTGTGTTCCATGGACCAACAGCATTGATGTTTCCTTGCAGGTTGTTAGAAATGCAGATTCTCTGGCTCCAGCCCAGATCTACTGAATCGAAAACTGAATTTTAACAAGATCTCCAAATAATTCATATGAACACCAAAGTTTAGGAATAACTGGTCTAATAGATGCTTAGAGGTCTTGTGGCATAAAATTATTACTAATGAAATATGTAAAGATGATCTAAGTGATGAAAGTACAATTAATATACATAAAAATCTACATATATAAGCTTTATTGTTTCTAAACTGGAAAAATACTTAAGCTGTGTGTACAAACTTTTTAAAAATAGTGTGTATTCAAAATTGAATACTGATCAAGTTTGAAAAGACAGATTATAGACTATTTGAAAATTATTAACAATTGGTTTAATAGTATTCAATAACAATTCCAGATATGAAAACTCAAACAGCATGGTACCTATTTTATTAGTATATTTTAGCCAAAATTAAAAGGTAAAAATGTATCTAGCCTATTGATGAAGTAATCCATGAGGAGAGAGGCAAAAAGTGTTGCAGCAGTTGAAGTTATGTCTCATTTCATCTAATATATAGTGATAAGGAAATGAGAGTAATGGTTCGGTTGTAAATAAAACTAGCAAAATTGTGCACATAATTAAGAAGTAAACATTACGAACATTCATGATACAGGACTAACACTCTGTGATTTATATAATCCCACGCATGACAGAGGAGTTTCTTTCACATTTATCAGAAAGAGTTCTGTCAATGATTTCTATATGGGAGGAAACAGGGATGCCTGAAGATGGGTGCGAAGCTCAGACTTCAGGTGGTGGGAACGTCGCTGTAGTGGGTCCAGTCCCATCATCCTCTCCAAGTCTTATTGAGCCAACTTTGTTCTCACATTCTCAGCAAATGTGTCCTTGTGTCTTACTGCCTCAGAGTGTTTTTGTTTGACTAGGTAAGGTCCTAGTCTGAGAGTTGGGGAGGAGTAGGTCCTTAAAAAAACAAACAGATGATCAAAAGGGCTTCTATTACCAAAATAGATTCCAAGCAGGCAATTAACAAAAAATATTCAGTAAAGTAAGATTGATAAAACCAGAACAAAATTATCCACCAAAAGCTGAGACATTCTGCTTTTTATAATGCAAATCACAGAGATTTTATCAAATCAGTTGTTAACACTAAGTGTAAACATTACAGGATTACAGGGAACTTGTAGGACTGTTTATAAACAGCCAGTTACCTTAGGGAAGTTGCTCTGACACTAGGTAAATATTTTATGGGACTGAGAATACAGAGTGTCCTCCAGTTACAACAGTCTCAACATATGACATTTCAAGTTTACGATGCTCACACCCATAAAAACTTCAAAAATTGAGATATGAGTGTTTCAGTTTAGGCTGTTAGCAGCATACTTACGGACTACCTGGGCAAACCTGTTTGAATGCACATAGCAGAAGAATACGCAGTATTCTTTTTCTGTAATTTAGTTCTTCGTTATGTTTTTGTGTTTTAGATTATGTTTTGACAACTGTATTAGGATAGGTAAGTGACTTAGGCTAGAGTGTGTTTCGACTTACACCAAAATTCAGGTTACGTCACTGTCATAGGAACAGAACTGCCATAACCCGAGGACCCGCATACTGCTTATAATTTATTTTACAACAAAGATAGTACTTTAAGAATGTACTTATCATTGGAAAATCTTTGTCCCCAAAACAAATCATTACAATTTAAGTCACTAGTGGTTCTCATGCATTCATGCAAATTAATAGGAAAATACTGGATAAAAATTTTTATGGCGTGGCTTCTTGACCTATAACAAGGAAGTTTCTTGGTCCTGCTCCCTTATTTGTTAAGTGAAGCTGTTGGGTAGACAGCTTTAAGATCCCTTCTAATTCTATTGCTTCTCAGCCTTTTGGCTAAGATCAAGTATAAGGTCCTTTTCAATTCTGTAATACATTATGGTCAAATTGTTCTGAGTGGCACAAATAAAGTTAATATTAAACATAGCAAAATCCTCTTTATAGAAAGAAGTATAAATGTGAACATTATTTAATGTTTGTTTAAAATTTATATGTACAACACTTAATGTGTTAAGCATTTTGGACTTCTTAAGAAGGTTATAAAATATATAAATTTTCTAGTGATTTATATTTATTATTAAGATTTTTGTGTTAGAAAAATAACAAAATACAAATAGAAAATGAAAAGACTCATTTTTAAGATGATTTTAATCATAGTTATATGGTAAAAAAACCTTGATATATTTTAAAGTAATGTTACGACTTATTTACATGTTGGTTAAAAATGATTACTTTAGAACATGTACTGAGGTTTTTATGAAACTACCTCTGACCAGTGTTTGGATTAGTAGAGTAACTCTAGATATTTTATGTTGACATATATAGAAATTTAAAAGAATAAGATAATGAAATTACTGAGATTTTGTAAAGAAAATTATTTACTTTCATTAATGGTATAAACATTTTGTTTGGGCTAAAACATAGAAATGGAATAATCCTAACATTTTATGAAATAATGAAATGTAATATAAATTATTATTTTGTAAAAAATTTTTTTTAAAGAATTATTTATTTATTTTTTTACAGGGACAGAGAGAGAGCCAGATAGAGGGATAGATAGGGACAGACAGACAGGAACAGAGAGATGAGAAGCATCAATCATTAGTTTTTCATTGCCATTGGAACACCATAGTTGTTCATTGATTGCTTTCTCACATGTGCTTTGACCATGGGCCTTCAGCAGACCGAGCACCCCCCTGCTGGAGCAAGGGACCCTGGGTCCAAGATGGCGAGCTTTTTGCTCAAGCCAGATGGGCCCGCGCTCAAGCTGGCGAGCTCAGGGTCTCGAACCCGGGTCTTCCGCATCCCAGTCCGATGCTCTATCCACTGCGCCACCGCCTGGTCAGGCTATTTTGTAAAAAATTTGACTTAATTCTTTGAAATACAGGAAATAAATATCTAGTTCTAAAGTTTATTTTATTTAATGAGTAGTATAACTGCAAAGTGAGTCCAAATGGTGAAAGAAAATTGTTGGCCAAAATTTATGCCAAGATTTTTTAATTAAAATCTAGTTGGTGACTTTCATCTCAGTTAAAACCAAGTGATTATTCTTTCAAACTAATCACAAGGTATTAGACTTATATACATATTTATAAATGCTTTTAAAATCCTGCAAAATTTTCACATAATGAAGATATTTCTAAACATCCACTTTATCACATTCTTTTCATACTATTAACTTTTTTAATTAAACTACTTGTTTTTTCCATTTGCCATAATATAATCAGCAAACTAGCATGTGGCAGAAATGATATTTATGGTCACCCCCGTTTCAATATAAAGTATTATAACAATTCACTATGCTTTAAGCGTCTTGTTTTCAAACGATTAACTGCTTTGACAACATCCTGTCACAATCATAAAACTGGCTTCAAATTTTTTGTCATAATATTTTGCCTATAATTAATGTAAACAGTGACTTTCATGTGTGATGCTATTACTGTATCCTAGTTTTGCTATTTTTTTTATTTTCATCAAATTTACACCCTGTCATTTGTATACTCTTGAAATAAAATATTAAATTTAAGGAACTCACTTAATGTTAAGACAGTAAATTCTCTAATGCAACTTTGTCTTTAATGGTTAATAATAAATGGAATGTGTATTTTATTGGAACAATGTAATGACTTGACACCTGTTAGAGACACTTATGTGTGAGTCAACTGTGTAGCAGTCCTACTGCTCATAAAAGAATGAAAGCGGTAATGATGGAATAGAGGCATTTTTCAATAAATAAAATCATGATAATAAATTATACTTCTGTCCAAGATATGCAGTATGGAAACATGTAATGATCAGATATCTTTTCCAGTTTTATTGCTTTCTTTTGAGAATGAAGTAAAGCAGATCTTATGCACAAACTTTGTGGGAAGATATATAGTCATGGAGGAGAACCCGCATGTTGTAGAGGAAGGAGGACAGACTTAAAACCAGATGTCAAGCTTGAACCCTGAACATATCACTTGCTAGCTGTGAACCTTTAGGAAAGTTGCTTATCTTATATCTCAGTTTGCTCACCTAATAGGGGAGGTTAAGTGTTAAAGGAATTCAATTATAGTGTATGAAAGGGATTCTTACAGCAGATGATCTATTAGTTATATGTATATCATACTTTTATATAAGATTCAAAGAAAATTTGAGCCAATTTTTTTATTGTTACTACTGTGTTAAATGTGGCATTGATCTTGTATAGGAAGTCCAACCATTCTAAAAAAGATCTCCAACTGTAAATATATTGTCCTTTAAAATAGGCCACAGGATGTAATTTAGTCAGGCAACTGCAGAGTGGGCAAACACAGTTTTGACTTTTAATCCTCTAATTACTGAAAATGTGTTTCCTTCTAAGCAGATACCAAATAACATTTATTAGTTTTCTCTGAAGTATTGTGATTGAAAAGTTGCGATTTTACTCAGTGCCTCACTATTTCTCAAGTGATATTTGAAGAAAAATTTTATTAATTGGCTAAAAATATTTTAAAATATGTGTGTAAGGAGAGAGCAAATGTTGACTCTAATAGTCCTAGCCATGTATTAACCATTTGTTTTTCTTTTACAGTTCTCACAGTTAGATACTGACTCCCTGGTGTCTGTTAACCACCATGCAATTATGTGATTATTTTAAACTATAGTCTTTTCAACCTATAGCTAATCTTTAGACATGAAAAATACTGTGTTTTATTTTTATTTCTCACAAAAAGAGCCATTGTGAATGTTTTGAGTCCCCACATGTTTTGACTTCTTAAGATTGCAAGATGAAGTGTTTATTGGAATGTATCTTGTTGCTAAGACAAATATATTGGTTTTTAAAAAGTGTTATAGCTAGTGTTTGTTTCATTATAGCTAGAGAGAAAGCAGTCATGGTAATGTACTGCAGCATTTAATGACACTTCTGCATGTGATAAAAGCCATAAATACTTTCATTAGTTAAAATAATGAGCTCCACTTACTTAGGAGCATTATTTTCTTATGCATTCTGTTTGAACTTCTAGCATATATAGTTTTCTTTTGTTAAAGATGTAACTGGTCAGCTAATCAGCAAAGATTTATTGCAGATCTTTCCTGTAATGTATGTCGCTGTAGTTATGCAGAACACAAAGATTGGAAGACAAGGTAAGCAACTTGGAAAGCATAAATTCTCTTCATGAAACAGGTAGCAGTATTAGCTGATATATGAGTAAGTGATGAAAAACCTTTCCCGAAGTATTCTATGAAACATTATTTCCTTGAAATGCTCTGAAGAAAATATTCAATAGCCAAATATGTTTGGGAAATGTGGTCTAATAGATATTTCTTTTAGAGATTTACAGTATTCTTCATCATATTAAAGAGTCTTAAAAGGACAGCAATAAAGGAACCAATAAAAATTATTTGGCCAAGCAATTTTTCAAACTTATTTTGACCATGTCCTGAGTACCCCCTGTAGGAAGCCACTTCAGGAAATGCTTCTTGATTTTGAATCTAACTAATCCAACAGATGGATTAATTAGATGGGAAAACTTACTTTTCTATGATGAAATGCTGATTTAAAAAGTATCCATTAAAAATGCATTTTTGAAGGCAGTGAAGATTGTTACAACTTTACTGGAAGAAAACTGGATAAACCATGCATGAATATAAAATATAAAATGCCCTTGGTTTAGGAATTATACTTCTAAAAATTTATGCATGTTCAAAAGCTTGTAATGGGTAAGCCTTAGTTTTGAACTAAGGGTTATCTCATCAGCATGCCAGTTATTGTCCTCTGCAATATTTCCCAGTACACCTTGGGATATACTGGTTTACACAATATGTGCTGCTGAGGTGAAGAATAGGGGCAGATTTATGGAGGCTGGAAAGGTTGGGGAAAAAGTGCAGCAGGTGGACTTAAATCAACCACAGTGGAGGGGCAATATTTTGATAGGAGAAGAGACATTATTTTACATTTGATATTCCAAATTTCAAGTCTAAAATGAGCAGTTGGTCTATTGTGGCCTTAAAAACATTTTTTTGGGAGGGAGGAGGAGGGTAGTGTTGCTACTACATGTCAGGCAGACAGAGTTTTGAGCACTTGATTATATCTCAGCATTGATTATGTGCATCAAGTGACTGAGATCTCAGGTAAACTTCCTTCAGTTACACTTCTAGTGAATGTTGGAGATTTCTTTTTTTATTGAATTCATTATGGTGACATTGGTTAATAAAATGAATTACATAGGTTTCTGGTGTACCATTTCCATGACATATCATGTGTACACCGCACCACACATTCATCACCCTAAGACAAGTCTCCTTCTGAATGTTGGAGATCTGTAACCTCATCTCAGAGCTTGTATTTTAGCTGCTTTATTATATTGGTATAAGAGTGTTGTCTAATTAAGTCCCAGAATACAACATACCTTCTCTTTTATTCTTAGAGAAAGTGTGATTTCTTTCCTATCATACTGAAACCCACATTCTTTGATTGACTTATTGATGGTACATAAAAACAGAAATGATTATGAACCACAGCTGATACCTGAGTTGCAACTGTACATGTACATAAAAGGTATCAAGCACAAATTATTTATGTAAATTTTGAACTTCTCTTGGTCCAAAATGGAACCAGTCAAGTTTGCTTATCTGGGCCTTTATATTTGACTTCCTCTTAAGAATTTTATAAATTCAAGTCTCTGTAGGGTATATATGGGACAGTTCTGATGACTTTACTGACTTTTTTTTTTTTTAGTACAATCAGCCAGAATGAGATCGAGTTTGGTTAATAAAATAAACTAATCTAGATAATCTCTATAGCAGAATATATGAGAGAGTGCCTTAAAAATCAGAGTGAACCTGTGGCTTTTCCAAAGTTTTTCTCACATCTTGTAATACCTTTATCTTAATACATGATTCTGCAACAGTAATACAGAGGAAAAGAGAATGAAAAGTCATGCAGCACTTTTTTTGGGGGGGGGCAGGAACAATCAAATTTTTTAAACATTTTTTCAGTTACAGTTTACATTCACTATTATTCTGTATTAGTTTCATATATATAACAATGTGGTTTAGAAAATCATTTACTTCACAGAGTGGTCCTCCCTATGCTGCAAGTACACACCTAGCTCCATACATAATCACAGTGTTATTGACTATATTATCTATTCTGTAATCTACATCTCTCTGACTGTTCTGTAACTAGCAATTTGTACAGCTTAATCCCTTCATTTTGTTCACCTATCCCCTGAACATTCTTCCCCATCAACTATCAGTCTGTTCTCCGTATCTATGAGCCTGTTTCTTGTTTTGTTTATTTTGTTCTTTAGATTCCACACATAAGTGAAATTATATGATATTTATCTTACTCTGACTGACTTATTTTTCTTAGCATAATACTCTCTAGGTCCATCCATGTTATCTCAGAAGGTAAGATTTCATTCTTTCTTATGTCTGAGTAGTATTCAACTGTGTATCTGTACCACAGCTTTTTTATCCACTCATCCATTGATGAGTACTTGAGTTGCTTTCCTATCCTGGCTATTGTAAAGAATGCTGCAATGAACATAGGGATACACATGTTCTTTCAAATTAATGTTTTGTGTTTCCTCAGACATATTTTCACAAGTGGAATCACTGGGTCAAAGACTGTCTATCCCATTTTTATTTTTTGTGGAACCTTCCCACTCTTTTTCATAGTGGTTCGTGCAACACTTTTTAAGTGTTTCTTTCTGGAGTATAATTTTCCTGCATATCCAGGAAGTAGAATGCTGGTAGACATTATTAATGTCTACCAAACTCAGCTTAAATTGAAAATTTTATATCTTTTCTTGATCACCTTCCTCTCCCTTGATCTTTTTCAGAAATTCTTCTAACACCTTACTCTTTTTCATTCATAGCAATTATTATAATGTACTGTTTAGTTGCCTGTCTTTCCCTATGTAGACTATAAGCTAAATATCTTCTGGAACTACCTCTTTCTTTTTGCTTTCAATTTTATTCACAATAATTAACATACAGTAAGCAGCTAAATATCTATCTGTTGAAATAATAAGCTAATGAATTTCTGTGGCTTGCAATCTTTCAACTAGAATTTTAAGTTATAAATGGGATCAAAGTTGATTTCTTATTTACTCTCCCATTTTTCACATATAATGTTGTATACATAGTATGCAACAAGCAGATTCTTTATTAATGAATGAGTCAAGTATTCTAAATAAATATTTAGTACATATTACATGTTTAACACTCTTTGAGTAAATTTGTTTTAGCAAATGATTATATTTTCTTGTAGGTAAGAGGACACTTAGTCTTGGCAGCCAGAAATAATTTTTCCACAAGATATTTCTGTTAACCTCTTCCCCCATCCAGTCAACAGAACACTTACTATAGATTTACTGCAATAAAGACTATACTAGGAACTTGCTGGAGGGAAGATGGGAAAAAGGGATTTAAAGGTGAATGAGTAATGATCTCTGTTCTCAAAAAGTTGACCATCTACAGGGGAGAAGATGTATATATGGTCCTGACTGTTGTAGAAAGCTGCTAAGCATAAGGAGTAAGAGCTAGGACTATGATTCCTAAGTCATCTCTCACCGACAGCTTCAAGCCATGAATATCCAGGAATATTTTATGGAGGAGGTCACATTGCATTATCTGGGCCTTAGCTGTTTGAGGAAGTTGAGAAGGGCAAAAGGCCATTCCAACCTGAGAGGAAAATACAAAGATCCTTTACTACATGCACATTGATTAAGTAGTAGTGATAAGCATCAACAGGGTTCATCAGTATTGTCAGTTCTTTTCTCCATACTATAAAAGAAGAAAATAATGTTTCCTTACTTTTTAAATGTTAGGGGTAGCCACAGGCTAATTTAGGTTAATGGACTATAGTTGGAATTGATATTTATTTCTGAGCCAAATTCCTAAAGAGGTAGTGCTTGATTTTTCCATACTTACTTCCTCTATTTTTAATAGATTTGAAGCTTTAGGTAAAGATAGAGAGTGTCAGGACCTTGGCCAGTTGGCTCAGTGGATAGAGCACCACCCCAGCTTATGGATGTCCCAGGTTTGATTCCTGGTCAGGGCACACAAGAGAAGGGACTATCTGCTTCTCTCCCCCTTTTCTCCCTATTCCCTTCCACAGCCAGTGGCTCAATTGGTTTGAGTGTCCCCGTGCATTGAGGATAGCTCAGTTGATTTGAACATTGGCCCCAGATGGGGGTTTCCAGGTGGATCCCAGTTAGGGTACATGGAGGTGTCTGTCTCTCTATGTACCCCCCATCTCACTAAAAAAATAAGTAAATAAAAAAAGAGTGCCAAACTGTCATAGCCTTGATCAGCATAGATCCTTGCCAGAATGAATCAGAACCCTCTCCATCAACACCTGTTAGACGTGTAGCATAAGCAATAAACAATTCTTTAAAATCACTGATATTTGGATTTGATTATTGCAATAGCATAATCTAGTTAAATCTGACCAACCATGGAAATCTTGTCAATGCTTTCATATATATATATATAAGTTTCTAAGAGAGTTGGTATTAGAAAATGTAGATAGTTCTCAATTTTATTCACTAAAACTGTGTTCTTCTCTCTGTCTACTTTAAATCTAAAACTGGGATTTAATAAGTGAGATACTTAAAAAAGCCCAAGGCCTACATAGCATAATTCCGAGATACAGACAGAGGTTGACAGTAAGTAGACTGCCAATTGTTTGTCTAACATTTTATCACCTTACACTATGTATACTATTTTACAAATTGCTTCTTCCTCAAATTGATAAAAAAAAAAAATTAAGAGCTGCAGGCTCTTGAGGGCAATATAACAAATTAGCTTAACAAAATATTTTGTTGTTGTTGTTCACAATCTGATGCCTAAGGAGTAACTTGACAGGCTTTTAAAATCTGAAGTGATGTGGCTTGACATAAAGTAGAATGTCAATTTCTGTTTCTCACATGTTCAGTTACACAAAGATGATTGTTTATGTTACTGGTGGATACATGCTATTAACAGCATGAGTATTTCTTCTGGAGGCAGGTCTAGTGCCTATGGTCAGTTCTAAGAGTTAAGACAGCCTCATGAGATACTGATTTTGGGATTTCAGTATTCTACCAATTATGGTTGTGTGTAAGTTTCTGTTAATGACAAAGAATTAGGACCCTTCATCTTTAGAAAGATTGAGTCCTATTAGCAAGTAGTAAAATACAAATAGGAAAATACACAAATAGGGAAAGTACAGATAGGGAAAAACCTGTCTGGTACACACATACAGGAACTAAGTTAAGAATGCTTTCATTTTTTAAATATCTGATACCTTTATAACTTACCAATTCCTGAATTTCAGAGATGAGCAAGCTATTGGGAATCATTCATATATTTTTATACATTGGTTTAATTTTCTACACTTTAGGATGAGTCAGACTTTCCTGTTTTCCACCACCACTTTATAAAAAATGTAAAGTGTACTGTGACTTCCAAACATGACCTGAATGAGCAACTTTATGAAAATAATGTACGTGTATAATTACATGCTGTCAACTCTCTTATAGAGGGAGGATACTCAAGTTTGCATGTTAATCAGGCACACGGTTTCTGATTTTCCTCCTCTGAGCACTAAGTGCTGTTTTAAGGACCATGTAATGAGGTGAATAAAAGGAGGAAAGCTGACACCCCTAGTGCTGTAGAAAGTGTGATATAATGAAGAATAAATAGGGAGCAAAGTACAGCAAGATGCATTGAGATCCTGGAGGTTAGGGTGCATAAACCAAAGAAGAAGCTGGAATGATGTCTGAAAAGGCAGCAGATTCCCTGGATGTGCACATAGACCAGTTATTCTATCACAGATCCCCTCTGCCTCCTCTTGGCAGGTATCTGACTTCAAATTATTCTCCACCTTTACCATTACCTCAGTTCAGAAAAGAGAGCTTTTATCATAGTGATTTTTATTTAATAATCTTACTGGGTATTTATTTGCTTCAGTCTTTATTCTACAATGCAATTCATGATCTATTCTGATTATTATTGACAAGATTTTTTTAAAAAATAGAAAATTGAATGACAACGTTAACTTAGAATTTCTAATAATCAAGGTAGATCTATTAAACTATACAAAATTGTTTACTATTAAGTGTTGAACCAGAAAGAAAATAAGCATAAATCAGCATATTTCACTGATTGCTGTGGAACTTGTTGGAAATTGAAAACATGAGGGTAGCTACTGCTACATTCTCTCTCCTTCCATATGGTAGATTAAATAATGGCTGCTCTGTGGATAAGACTGATTTTCTCATCTCAGATGTGTAGCTGGAGAAGGTCATTTTCCTCTAGATGGGGAGAGGGCTTTCTACAGGGGACACAGACTCCAAGTTTACTGCTGCTTGCAGGTCGTATGGTGCCTAGAAAGGAAGGTGACTGGTCAAAGAGGAAGGCAAGGGCTGAAGTTTCATATCCCTGACACCAATTTTTGCACAAGCTGATAGGACAGATGGGGTAAATGGAGTGATCCCCTCAGACTTTGCCTTCTGGAAAATAGCTGAGTTCTTTTCAGGGATTCACAGAAGGCAATATTTCTCTTAGCAGATTTCCATGGGTACACAGCGGTGTCACAGACCTGGCCTATCCAGTAGCCTCAGGCTGTCCCAGAATGAAGGCTTTCATGTTCTCTTTCTGTTGAGTCCCACAGAGTGTGGCCTGTGCTCTTACAGAGAGTTGACATATCACAGACACCAGGTATCCAATCACAACAAGTATAGCAGGGCCCTCTAAGTCTCCCCTTCCCCCACAAGCAAAAACAATCTGCTCATCCTTTCAGAAAAGTTAACTATACACTGGTCACACACTTACACATAATTTAGCCACCCCCCAAAAAAACTGCTGTATTATGATCAAACTCCATCAACTATATAGTTTTAGATTAGAGGCCCATAGGCATTCTCTCTTTCAGGCTGAGAACCGGAGAAATGAAGGAACCAATTACAAAATGGTATTTGCTTAAGAATCCTTTCAAGTTCAGCAAAAGAGGATAGTCTCAGGGACGTCTTATCAAAATATGTAGAGTATCATAAGGACATAGTTGGAACTGAAATTTGGGATGAAAATTTCTGATTAAAAAGTTAATTTTCAACATAAAAGTCATTTTCCAGTTACCAGAAGGGATGTTTTCTTAGAACATGTCAACTACTGTTTGATTTTTGTGATTTTGATGAAGGCCAGTCTTGCCTGTTGTTTCCATGGCTTCGTGGGTGATGTGACACTGTGCACAGAGGTATTTCTGATGTTCTTCAGGTCTCATTTGCAGGAGGTATATTCAGTACATTAATTTTTGAAGTCAAAATATTTTAGAAATTACCTACACATTATGTAACATCCACTTTAGGGTTTGAGAAAAAAAACTCTAAATAAACACTTTGATATTTCTATAAAGAAATACATAGAATATTTGTATGATATTGGATAAAGAAAAATTATAAATTGCTTCAAGTCAGTTTAGGTTAGATTTTGCTGCTAACCAAGTTACCAAAAACAACTTTTTTAGAGAGAATTTTAGATCTTAAAATTTCAGATTAGAACCTGACCTGTGGTGGCGCAGTGGATAAAGCGTCGACCTGGGAACACTGAGGTCGCCAGTTCAAAACCCTGCACTGGTCTGGTCAAGGCACATATGGGAGTTGAGCTTCCAGCTCCTTCCTCCTTTCTCTCTCTTTCTCTCTTTCTCTCTCTCTCTCTCACTCTGTGTCTCCTCTCTAAAATGAATAAAATAAAAATTAAAAAAAATATATCAGATTAGAAATTGTATACTCTATGATATTTTCCTACATCCCTACGCCAAACCAGACCCATTCTCTGTCCTCAAAGTATTGCTGACTCAAGCCTCACTGTAGGGCAGGCTGGCTTATACAAGGGTCCTAGTGTTCAATTAGGACTAAACAGGCAACATACATGAAATGGAATTATTCCTCACGGAAATCTCCCGGCTGGATTTCCAGAAAACATATTCTCACAATCTGGTCTTGCTTCATGATTTCTGAGATTTTCCTCTGTAAAACATATGCAGACAGTTATATTTAATGTCCACAGAAACATCTTACTTTAACTAATTTCATTTTATTTTTTTCAGAAAGTTCCAGGCAGGGCAGTCTTGGTGGCCAGAGGCAGAGACCTCCAAGTCTCCAATGCCTATATCCAGGTCCCACATTGCTCTGTTTTGCTCTCAGTAGGCAATAGTAATGCCTAAGTGGACATTGAGGTTCAGTAAAAAGGTTGATTTGAAGTCCTGGAAAAGAAAATGCCATTTAGCCTAACCAGTTGGTGGTGGTGCAGTAGTAGATAGGGTGTCAGCCTACATGCTGAGGACCCAGGTTATAAACCCTGAGGTTGCTGGTTTGAGCGCTGGATTACTGGCTAGAATGTAGGATCATAGACATGACCCCATGGTATCTGGCTTGAGCCCAAAGGTCACTGGCTTGAGCCCAAAGGTTGCTGGCTTGAGCCCAAAGGTTGCTGGCTTCAGCCTACTGTTTCTGGCTTGAGCAAGGGGTCTCTGTCTTGGCTAGAGCCCCCTAGTCAAGGCACATCTGAGAAAGTGAACAACTAAAGTGCCGCAACAAAGAATTGATGCTTCTCCTCTCTCTCCCTTCCTGTCTCTTTGTTCCTGTCTCTCACTAAAAAAAAAAAGAAAAAAGAAAAAAAATGCCATTTGCTTATGATATTCCAGAAACCATATACTCATTTTGTCTGTTTTCCCCATTCTATATATTCAGTACATGGTGATGGTACACATTCAAATTATTATTGTGATTATGAAATTTAAGATAAGGAAAAGACTTTCTATAATATTTAACTGACACTGAGAAAAGTTAATTAGCTAAAGCATGAGATTGGGTGATGCTCTGGCTTAGTCTACGAATATCTTCTCTAAAGGGTAAAATCCATGCTTCTATTCTGTTGGGTTAATGGTCCAGATGGGGTCTTAAGCTGGATTTCTTTTTCATCAACAGAAAGCTGGAGTGCCTAGAAGACCCCTCCTTGTAGAAATTAAACTTGCATTATTATCTATTTACCTTGTTTCTCTATAGATTTTAAAATTCTTTTGGGGTATACCAATGATGGCCAAACTCAAAATATAGTTGACACAATTCAGTTTATCTGGTTGCTTCTGGGTTTTGTTTGTTTGTTTGTTTTAGTTTTCTTACAGGAGAACACCATCAGCAAATTAACTTTGTAGAATTTTGCTTGACATTTAGAAAATGATGGCAAAATGAATGCATTCCCACCCAGTAATCCCCTTATCGTCTCCAAGGCTCACCACTCATTAATTGCTTTTCTAATTGCCTTATGAGAAATTGCTATTTATAGGTTTTTCTCCCTTTTATTTTCTAAATTTATTGACAGTTGCTAATTTGCTTACCAGATAATCTAAGATGTTACATAATTTAAGTATTTACAAATAATTTCAACAAGCTAAAATCTGAATTGCCCTTGTGAAACAGTGTTCTCTGTTGTTCTATTTTTGACATTCATTAATTCAACCATTTATTCAGCAAACAGGTTTTGAATGTTTATAATGAACAAGGCATTGATCCAACTACTGTAGAATCTATAAGGAGGGTTGTTGTCCTAAAGGAGCTTATGTTCTATTAAGGAAAGAAGACTAGCATAATTAGAATTCAAGGTCAAAAGTGATAAATGCAGAGGATTGGACAACATTTTATTGGAATTCAGAAACAGAATGGAGATAATTTCAGGATGGTTATTTTAAAAGTGTTTTAATGGCAGTGACTGTATTAAGTGGTATAGTGAGGAATAAATACAATTTATTTTTTATTAAAGTTGATTATATTACCTTTTTTTGGTCCATCAAGAGTAGATTGCTTAGGTAAATAATGATACACATCTAAAATTAGATTGGTATAAAAATTATTTAACAGTCATTACAATGTGTATACTTACACTTCAGAATAGATTTCTGACTTTTCAGAATGGACAGATGTCAACATATTGGCTAAATATAAACCTTACCTATAATGGAATATATAATAATTAAAATAATAACTCAAATCTGTATTTCATTACATAGAAGGATACCTGTAACATGCTGTTGTATTAAAAAACAAGTTAAGCAGCAACATATGTATTATGATCTATTTGTATGTGTGTGTGTGTGTGTGTGTGTGTGTGTGTGTGTGTGTGTGTCTCCTAGAGAATTTGCAGAACAATTCAACAAAAGTTGAGTAGAATTTTGGATGCTGTTTACCTACTTCTTTGAATTTTCTGTTTTCTTTGAATAATTTACAGTCACTATGAGTTAATTTTACAAAAGAAATGAAGTAATCTAAAAATCATGTCAAAAGTCATTATGAACAATATTCTGTTAGTGGTAAATTAGTGAAGAACATGATAGAAAGAAATTTTAGCTATATGTGTTTATTCATGCAAACAATCCAGTTTGATGAGAGCAGAAAGGGGATGAAAAGAAGATGATGAAGAAAAGATGGAGGAAATAAAGAGACAAAATGACTTGTTGGAAAATCCAGTAAAGCTTTTTAAAAAATAAAAATTTGACTCTGTGACTGGCAAATGCAGAGAGAGGCAACTATGACTTTGATTTGAGTAATGATTATTTAAAACCCTCACTTACAAGTTTTTCTAGAAACAATCTCTAGGAGAGATTTTTGTTGACTGAGACTATAATTAGGGGCACTATTTAAGAGGTTAATTTAATAACCTACAAGGTAAGCAAGGTGGGCATGGAATGTAATGGTGAGAGAAGACATGCAAGAGAATTATAAATGCCAATTTTTATTTTTTAAGGAAGAATTAACAGAATTTACACATTGTCAGGGTAAGGAAGGCAAAAGAGAGGAAGGAGCTACTGGCTATTACTGGTGATCTTGATCTAAATAGAGTTGTTATAAAAGAGCTTCAGGTTTATAAAAGAAGTTCTGAGAAATCAGAGAATGTTAGATCTGGAAGTGATCATTTATTTTTTCTCATTCTATGTAAGAAAATGAAAGGGGGGTCAGTGACTCATCAAAAAGTTTTACAGTTAAAGGTTAAGTTTAGATATATTGAATTTGAAGTGGAATAGAATATCCCATTGGGATATCCATAAACCTATTAGAAATATGGGTTGAGAAATCAATCAAACCCTATCTTTTCCTATATCAAAATTAGTGACTCCTCTGTGGTCCTCTAGAGTTATACTTACTTCTAATATAGCATTTACTAAATTTTATTTTGTATGTTGATATTATCGGTTTCTACTTATTGTATCGCTGAGAAAGAAAGGACCATGAATATTCCTTTAAAAAAATGTATATACAGTCTTTAGTCTAGTGTCAGCACTGTAGGCACACAAAATCATTTTAGATGAGTAAATAAAAAGGTGGCAAAGAATACATATATTTAAGAGTCTACCTAGAAGGTGTAATAGAACCTAGAGAAGTGAAAGTCCTCAAAGGTGACTACATAATTACAGAAGACCTCCTCCTAGTTGAGTTCATCCACCTGCACAGGTATCAGTATAGGTATATAGATACGTTACCTATTTATTGAGAACTTTCAAGTATTTATTTACCGTTCTGATTTTTTTTGAATTGCGGATATAATTTTCTGAGCAGTCCCCTTAAAATCAAGGATTCCAACATTGAATGGATCATGCCTTTCCCCATTTAGTCTGTTTCTCCTTCCTAAGACTTATGTGGTTAATTGTACCACCATCCAATGTATCAGAAATCTGAAAGCTGAGATTTTCTCATGCTCCAAATCTGATCCTTGTTCTATTAAATTTATTTTCTCAATATCTCACAACTAGATAATTCCCTCTGCCCCTGAATTCTCTTCCTGCTCCTCATTGATTGCTCAACTGAAATATTTCAATGACCTACCAACTTGTCTTTGTTGGCTCCAAGTTTACCTATGTCCTCGAGCCACCATCATCAGAGAAAAGAATTATAGAATCATCTTTATAAAACGCAAGTATAATTTTATTTATTTAAAATAATGTTCACATGACTTTCAATTGCTCATGTTATAGATGGCATTCCTTGGTGTAGTGGAGTGCCTGCCCCATTTTAGTCTGTCTCTCTAATTTCCCAGGTATCTCCTACCCACTGCTCCAGTCACACTGATCTAATCACAACTCCTTAAACCATGCCATTTTGTATATTCTTAATTCTTTTTCTTGGAGTGCTGTTTCCTCTAATATGAAGAATTTCTGTTCATTTTATAAGAACAAGGTCAATTAACATCTCATTTGAGTAGCATTCTCTGACCTTTCCTGATGGAATTGATCACTTCTTCTCTTTCATCCAGAATGTACCTTATACCATGCATAATCATAATTTATAATAGATAGTTTCTATCATACATTATTGCCTAGAAGACAGAGGGTTATACTATGAATTTCAAGACAGGAGAAACTATATTCATCAGCTTTTAGTCTGGTATCTTGTGCAGTGCTGGCAGTAAATATTCAATAAATATTTATCAACTTTTGTATAGAAGGATGCTGATGACTGAGAAGCAAGCATGCTTTTAATTAGGTTATTTGTGACCTTAATATAACACTTTTAAGAGAGAGGGAAAGATAGGGACATATTTTAGAAATTTAAGGAATCAGAGTGAAGAATCAAAGTCAGTGAATATGGTATTAAAAAGAAAGATAGAATCTCAAAGGAGTATCAGTGACCAAAGCAATTTTGGAAGGGAATACCTAAAAAAAGAGTACAGGCTCTTGGAAAGGAACCAATGGAAAAAACGTATGTGAGTTTTAAGAATATTGTTCTATGTAAGAAGAAGGTTCTATATGAGGAAGAGAGGATGAAGTTGAGAGAAAGGACTTTGTTTATAGATCTTTGTGTGTGTGTATGTGTGTGTGTGTGTGTGTGTGTATCTTTGTATGCTTAATGTTTGCACATAAGATCATTCAATGTATTTATATAAAATTGTAAGAAAAGAGTGTGGATGAACATAAAAATAGAAGGAAGCATGGAAAAAATAGGGAAGAAATGTTAAAGGTGGATAAGTTGAATAAATTAATAGTTAAGACAAAATGAACAATTAGGTCTAGCTTATCTCAAACTTTTATATGAAATGGTCACCATAGGTCTTTCCTCATCCTTGTCTTCTAGCACATGTACCCATTCATAACAACATTAGGAAACTAATCTAAAGTAAGGTTATAGAAAGCGTTAAGTGTCATGATAATCACTTCAACTTTGATTTGTTATGCAAAGGACTGCTCTTCTCTGAGTGTCCTTGTGGAAGTGGTGCTTTAGATGGATTAAGTTTACCTGGCTACAAGAAGTGAGGAAGACTCCAAGAAGAGCAATTAAGAAACCAATAGAAGTATTCAAGCAAAAATAACAGTTTAAGGATTAGTTTATCAGCTGGCACAAAAAGATGCATTGCCATGAAGTGTATCAGAAGAAAAATAGGCAGAAATGGAAGATCAGTTAGCTTGGCAGCTATAGAAGGGTTAAGAGTCAAGTCCGGAAAGAGGTAAGTGTATGCTTTCTACCTTGTTTCCTCTCCTTGGAATGTCCTTTACACTACTTTGAAAGATATCACACTGCATATGAAATAATTTTAAATCTGCAGTGCTGTTTAGAAAAGGCAAGCCTGTTTGAAGATTTTAAATGATCTGTTTAAATAACTGAGATGTCATGCAAGTCTCACAGCTTACATGCTGCCCATGTTGTTGGGCCAGTTATGCTGATAGGGCACTGTAAAGACAATATGAATTGTGCTCTGGTTTTAAGTGTGAGTGCCTAGCTATAAGAGTTCAGTGATTTTACTATATGACAGCTGTTGAACCAATTATTTTCATTATAAAGGAAATTAAACATCTGCCCTCATAGTTAATCACAGTTCATGACTATCTAGTCTTTGCTGCCACTTAAACTTATTTATTATCATTTTATGGCATCTCTGTATTTGTTTCACATATATCCTTTTTTAGTTATGAAATTCTGAGTTTTAATATCATAAATCCTCTTTCCTTGTATTGATTCAACTTTTGACTCATTGACATTAAGAGAACAAGAATACTACATGTAGACAGAGAAAATACAAACTTTTTTTCTAGAAATCTAAAATATTGATGGTGGTCAGCTCATCAGAAAGAGAGTTGTGATATAAATTGTTTTATCTTCTATCCCCAAATATCATTTACACAATTTAACAGTTTTTCTAGTCTTAAGAAAATAATGAGTTGAAAGATAGATTATCACAACTTTATATCTTCAACTGTTAATAACTGACGTAAGATTTGTTCGATATTGTTGATTAGACAGTAGTATTAAAGGGCATTGTCGAATGCTTTCCATATCTGCTTTTAGTACAGAAAAGCTTTAGTCAGTGTGTGGTGTTAATGTAGTTGAGAAACTAATCACTTTTTAAGATATGCTGTTTCATAAATACTATTTTGTTTTCTTACCCACAGAATATTCAATCTATATGTTAATATTATGAGTGGTTTTGAAGTCAGTCCAAATAATCTAAACCATATATAAAAGACATTTGTATTTTATGCTGGTTCTATTTTTAAGTAAGATGCACTCTCAATAAAATCTGTGGAAATCCTTGTGAACACTGATCATGTTTTTTTTCAAGGCTTTTGATATTTTCTTGCTTTTTATTCTTCTTACTCTAAACCAGCAGATTTATAAACCATGTACTTGAACAGCAAAAGCATTTGCCATTTGGTAGAATTGGCTGACATTTCATTTTTTTTTTTTTCTGGGCAGATTGCAGATTAGTTTGACATTATTTTGCTGGGTTCTGAACTACATCATTAACATACTGTTTATGACTAAAAGCGAAGTAGTTTCATTTTGCGGCATAATACCCCACATTTTCTACAAGTAGTAAAACATATGATTTCTCTGAGAATAACTAGGTATTGCTCCAGTTTTATAAAAAAAAAAGCAACAGAATTCTATTAATGTAACAGTATTTATCACTAAAATGGTGTGTCAGAGGGGAACAAAAACCTCCATAAAAGCATGATGTGTTTACTGTTGATATCTCTAAATCTTGGCTGGGAATGAGAAACATTCATGAAATATTGGGCTTAAACTGAGATTATATCAGTATGGTAGCAATATCGTGCTTGTCAACTAACAGAATATAACTGCCTGGTTGTACCACATGAAAATGAAAATTTTCTTGTTGATCTAAGGCATAATTCTTTTCCTGTCCATGTTGGATAACTTTTTGTTTTTAATGTAAAGAAAATAAAAGCCAGGCAACAGTACCACAAGATGACTTTGTTTGGGAAATTAAGCGAATAACAAACCGCTGATCATATTTTAATTCAAGTGGCGATCAACTAATTACCATGCTCTTATTTCACTTCTTAGTGTATTTGTTCACCTCCCATTTTCCCTTCACTGAATTAACTCTAAAATTAGTAGGGTCCTATTGTACAATTCTTGGGTTCTCTTCTATTTAAAAAGCAATCGTAGTTTTATGCTTGTATAATATATAGATGAGCTATGTTGAAGAATTCACTGCTATAATTTCTTTTTTCTTTCATAATGCGGACATATTTTATGAAGACAGAACATCTTGTTGCTGTAAAATGCTGCTTTTACTGACAGTAAGCACCTCAATGAAGTATTGTGCAAATGTTTTGGTCACACACACTTCAGTGTTTAAGCAAAACATCAAACCAATTAGCAAGCTATGCTTCAGAGATAAAGTATATAGCGTACTAGCAGACTTTAATGCATTTTTCCTCCAGTTACACTCATGGATTTAATTCTTTCTAGTAGCATTAAAGCAGATAGAAAATCTTGAGGGACAAGCTATAATTTCATGGTCATCTAAGATAATTATTATACTAATTACCACTTATTAATTTCTTTCCCATTTGTTTCATTGGCATTTTGAAAGGGTAAAGGAGACTGTTTTCATGAACTTACTTTTAAACCGCTCACCATTTGTGGTCCTAAAAGGTATTCAGGAATGATGTACATTGCACGAACACACTCTGTTCATGTTGTGCATCAAAGATGACCTGGTTTTTGCAATACCTTAGATAGAATGCAATTATGTCAGATAAAATGTATTCAGTTGTCAAGAATGATTTTAGAAATATCGCGTACATCTTTTCATTCTACCGTGCCCATCTTCTTCTAATTTGCCCTATATGTTAGATTTTATCTGAAAGAAATTTCTTCATCAATTTTTTCCAGCTATAGAATCCAGCAGGCTGGGAGTGGGGATAAGCAGTACAAAATAAGAAATAGAAAAGACATTTACAAGAATGACAGTCCTTTGATTCTAATAGTTTTTACAAATTATTATTAGGTTTATTCTGATATATATTAGGCATTAAGACATAGCATATTTTTTAAGGAAAGGAGAAAGAGAGAGAGAATTTGTTTTGTCACTGATTTATACAGTCATTAGGTAACTTTTGTATGTGCCTTGACCAGGGATTGAACTCACACCCTTGGCATACAGGGCAATGCTCAAATCACCTAAGTTACCCAACCAGGGCCATAATATTTTTAGATAATTATTTATCACCCTATTTGGGTATAGTCAGATTATTATTATTATTATTAATATCAATATTTTTATTACTGTAAAGTTGTTCATATATATTATCCTAGATTTTACCACTGTGTAATAATTCTTAAAGGGCCAAATTTATTGTAGATTTTGATATATTTTATTTTCATTTTGTTTACCAATCAACAAAAATAATTATATTTTATTTACTAAATATTGGTTCCAGCCAGAGTAAGTCCATTGTTCAAAAGCCAGTAGTTTAAAAACTAGTCAGAATTTTAATCAATTGCTTTGTGTTACAGAATGAGAGTGGGTGTGTTTTTTTGTCTTGTTTTGTTTTGGTTTTAAGCAAATCGGGGAGACAATGTTCCAAGGAGTGACAGAGGCAGAAAGCAGTGATTTATTAGTGATTTCTTTATGTGTGTCCCACTATTTCTCATCTGATGGGCCTCTGTGCCACAGAGAGAGGCTGATAGTCCAGGCAAGGTGAAATGGCTAGAGAGGATTTCAAATTGCCTGTAACTTAAAACTATTAATAATTTTTCTAGTTTGCCATTTAATTGAAAAAACATGCCTAGGGTCATTAGTTGACCTTCACAAATCATCAATGACACAGCTGAAGAGGGAACCATAGACTGCTACTTTCAAGTGCACTAAGTGTGCTATTTTTCACGTGCCATTGCCATTCAACAAGACAATTCAGCAGTGCTGGAGGGAATGCCATACTGTGAACAGTCATTGCTTAGCAAATGCTTTGCACACTAAGATTTCCCTCAGACCTTCTACATAGAATTGCTTGCTTAAAGAATTCTGAAGTAAAATGGAGATGAAATATTCAGGTTTAGACTCATTGAAAGGGAAACTGCAATAAAAGGAACTGCTATTACCATAGAAACAAGAAAGTATGCACATCAACAGCTTTTGAAACCAACAAGACTTTTTTTCCCCCAGAGGGACAGAGAGAGAGAGTCAGAGAGAGAGAGATACATAGGGACAGACAGACAAGAACGGAGAGAGATGAGAAGCATCAGTCATCAGTCTCTTTTTGCCATTGCTTTCTCACATGTGCCTTGACCGCAGGCCTTCAGCAGACCAAGCACCCGCTTGCTGGAGCCAACTACCTTGGGTCCCAGCTGGTGAGCCTTTGCTCAAACCAGATGAGCCCGCGCTCAAGCTGGCGACCTTGGGTTCTTGAACCCGGGTTCTTTCTCATCCCAGGCCGATGCTCTATTTACTGCGCCACCGCCTGGTCAGGCAAAACCAATAAGACTCTTGATAACAACACATTCTAACCTAGCATCCTTTGCTTACAGAGTAATTTCTGTCTTTGTGTTTTCACTATAAGCCATATATTTGGCTTACATTGGTAGCTCTGTCTCAAGATGCTATGATGCTCAATTAGATTATTCAGAATATATATGGCAAGACTAGATTTACTGTTTTAAGTAAGCAAAACAGTTTATTCTTGTATTATTATTTATTATTATATTAATTTCCATACAAACAACTGTACACCTACTTTTGCCCCACCCTGTATTTTATATTCAGAATATGGGATTAATTAACCTGAGTGTAGTGATGGCAGCTGGGCTCTTGGGTATACAAATAGATTGGAGAGTTAAAGTTATTTGCTCTGTATTTTTATTGTGGCATTCTGTGTTATTTGACAATGCGAGAGAATATGTTATACCCCAACCTAATATTTCATATAATTAAAATTACTATTTTAAGCACTAGTAATTTTTAAAGCTTTTGTTACTTATGATAGAATTTACTTCTTTTTAATTTCTTTTTATTTATTTATTTTAGAGAGGAGACACAGAGTGAGAGAGAGAGAGAGAGAGAGAGAGAGAGAGAAAGGGGGGAGGAGCTAGAAGCATCAACTCCCAAATGTGCCTTGACCAGACCAGTGCAGGGTTTTGAACTGGCGACCTCAGTGTTTCCAGGTCAACGCTTTATCCACTGCGCCACCACAGGTCAGGCTAAAATTTTTTTTAAATTTCTTTTTATTTATTGAATTTACTTCTTTTTAAATGAGTGGAGGGAAGGTAATGAGACAGACTCTCACACGCACCCCCATTGGGATCCACCCTAGCCAATGCTAAAATCAACTGAGCCATTTTTAACACCTTAAGCTGAAGTGCTGGAACCAACAGAGCTATCCTCAGCACCCAGGGCCAACATTCGAACCGGTTGAGCCACTGGCTGTGGGAGGGGAAGAAGGAGAGAAGGGGGAAAGGAAGAGGGAAAGAAGCAGGTGGTTGTTTCTCATGTGTGCCCTGACCGAGAATTGAACCCAATATGTCTATATGCTGAGCCAACACTCTACTACTGAGCTAACTGGCCAGGGCTAGAAATTTTTTGTTAAATAGAATATTCTTAACTTTTTTATACATAGCACATTAAGCAGATTTAAATTTTTTCTTGACTTTTATGATTCATTATTAAGGCTATCAATTATAGTATTTTGCTATGACTCATAGATGCCCTCTGTACTTTGTTTATTTAGCCCTGCTTGTATTTACTCTAAATGATGCTAGTCTGGTATAGGCATTCTTTCTATCAAGTGTTACTTCACTGTCTGCACTCCTTCATGTTATTCACTTAGTTTCTATTTCTTATCTAGGTGAATAGGTTAGACATGTCTCTGAAACAAGGATAAACAGGCTTTGCGTGAGCAATGGAGACTTTTCTTATGATTAAAATATGGGTTTAATGACTCTTTTATAGAATTTATTTTTGCAGCCCAAATATCTCTTTTATCAATATCTAAGTCCAGCCAATTTTTTTTTTTGTGATTGAAATATGGGATGGCTAACTTAATGATAAATGGAACTATTATTGTATTTTGAAAATGTTGTATTACAATACTGAATATATGAAAATCAATTTAATCTCTAAATTTAGAGCATTAATGATGCTATCATGAAAATGGAAGAAAGAAAATAATCTGAATACTTGAAAGCTTTTATTTAAAAATTTTTAAATGTCTAAAGCAGGAAATTTAAATTTTAAAGTGATTAAAACCTCAGATTAATTACCGTAATTTTTAATGTTAAGTTTTGCGTTTTTGCAACAAAATCATCTGCTTAGGAGGGATAGCAATAAGTGACAATCTTTATCTCTTCATGAAGGTTATTTTTTTTTTAATAAGCTGCCTCTTATTTGCTTTGCTAATAAGACATCTCCCAAGTTTAAAGTTTTTGTCTCATACATTGCAAACTACATGGGTGGGTCATAAGAAAATCCAGTTCTTAATGTCATATGTGATATCTACACAAGAAAAGTAATAATGTTTTAGCTCTAGGTTTTCTCCTTATTTATTTATTTATTTATTTATTTATTTATTTATTTATTTATTTATTTATTTATTTATTTGAGTCAGGGAGAGAGAAACAGCAACATTGAGCTGGTCCTATATGTGCCTTGACCTGGGAGGAGGGGGGATTGAACTGCCAGACTACGCTATGGGATGAGGTGCCAGCCAACAATTTCTCACATCTTAAAACACAAGAAATTTTATCTTAGAGGAATGATTTTTCAAAAAGTAATAGTAACTTTATTTAGGGAATAATAGTTAATTTCTATGACTCAGTTTTCTTTTAGTAAAATGACAGAATTTTAATTATGTGATCTCTAAAATTCTGGCCAATGCTAAGATTGATTGAATCATATTAAAGATTGGAGGATGAGTGCATCCATTGATGTTTGGCCTTTGAATCTGGTCTACCTGCCAGGAAATAATTACTTGGCAGCTTGTCATGAAAGGTCAGAGTTTCTTGGCTGTTTTTCACCTAATCTTTTAATATTCATTCAAGCATGACAATTTTTCTGTGGTCAGAGTTGCGATCTGTGAAGTTATACATTCTTCTGCAACTCCATTTTTAGGGTTTTGAGCCTGTTTTGACAATTTATATTGGAACATATAGAAGACTGGTTGATAATGAAAGTTTCAAATTAAGTTTAGACCTTGGAAGGAAATGGCAAAGAATATAATGATCATTGAGAAGTTATGATGAAAATGTATGAGGAGGCAAATTTTAGCTAAATACCAGGTCTTTTTGATAACTAGAATCATCCAAAAAGAAAACTGCTTTGTGTGATGTGAGTTTCCTCATCATTGGTTGTATTCAAAGAGCAGTTGTATGGTTATATGCTAGAATTTTTCAAAACCAGTGAGTGGGAGACTGAATGACCTTGCCTTAAGGTTCTTTCTAATTTAAAGTTTCTGTGAGTTGCAAATAAAATATAATTATATTGACATGGGAATTTTGCTGGAGTAAGGATTCCATGAAGAATTATGCTTAGAACATTTGTCATTCTTGACTAATGCATGGAACTTTATAGTGATATATTAGAATAACTAATAAGCAAGGATTTCTTTTTTCTTCTTCTTTTCCAAGTGAGAGGAGGGGAGATAGAAAAACAGACTCCTGCATGCAACCCGACCAGGATCCACCTGGTAACCCCCATCTGGGGCTGATGCTCTGCCCATCTGGTATCATGCTCGCAACTGAGCTATTGGTAATGCCTGAGGTAGAAACTCCATAAATAAGCAAGGATTTCAACACTGATGTGACAAGTGTAAGAAAGAAAAACAAAAATCCTTTGAGAGGCTATCTATCTATAATCAGAATTGAATGAACAGTTGAAGTTAAACCTTGGGCAAAGATGAAAACTAATACAAACCTGAATCTTGACAACAGAATTTGTGGACTATGAGTTGATGACTCAGTTTAAAATTGTATTCTTGTGTGTCTGTGTTTAGTATTGGAATCTCTAAGGAAAACTGATGGACCCTAACTAATTAATAGTACTTCTGTTGTCAAAGCTGGGAGTGGGAAAGGAGGTTGGTAGGAGAGGAGATCTTGGGCACTATGATTCCCAGCCTCACTGGAATCAAAGCCTGAGAATAATATTAGTTGAGAGCAGCATCTGAAAGAAGGGATGGGTTAGGAGTTGCTCAAAGGAAAGGGTAAAATCTTACCAAAAGGAATGGGTTGGAGGTGATGAGGGGTGCTAGGAAGTTAAAACATTCTATAATTTTATATTTTTATTTTGTGTCTTCAGTGGCCTCTAAGGTTGAAGTCAAGGATTGTGTCTTGTTCACTGTGAAATCCTCAGCCTCTGCTACATTATCATAGGATTTTGAGTGGTGAACATTTGTTAAACAAATGAATAACTAAATGAATTTAAGTGATATAGTTGAGAAGTTTACTGGTTCATCTTTAGTAGATATAAAGAGTATAGTTTAGCAAATTTTTACCCCAGTGACCCTCAGGGGCTATTAAAATACATGTTGGCCAGTGTATAGTGAGGAAGTATAAGCTTCATCTTTTTGTTCTTTCCTTTTTCCATTTATTTCCTTTTGTTTCTCCTTCTCTCTTTATTTTATCTATCCCTACCTCCCTTTTCCTCTTGCTTTCTTCTAATATATATTAATTTTATATATATATATATATATATATATGCTTTTAGATCATAAAGACAATAATTTTTTTCATTTATAAAAAATATATAATTATATAGCATAATTATTGAATGATGCTATTCTGTTTGTATTCTCTTAATAGTTAAATACAGCAGATGACCTAAGATTCTGCTAAAATTTCATGGATTCTATGGTGTTTTTGCTCTTTTCTGTGCTTCCAAGGGAACTGTAATAATCAATCTGATTTTTTTAAACCTTAGATGAAATCTAGTTCAAAAGTAGACCTAATCATAGTTTATAATGAGCTTTGAGAGATTTGTCTTTCAAATTTGAAGATAAAAAATAACCAGATCATAATAGAATTTTAAATATTATTATTGAAAGCTGAAATTATTATTGAACTCAGAAAATAACTCTTAAAAATAAATTGCCTATATATCAGGTTCATTGTATCCATGTTTGAATAAATATTAACACAACTCATGGCACTTTGCATTTTACAGACACATAATATATTTTTATGCTTCCATATCAGTAACAAATATACCTAAAGAATGGTCACCATAGTGGGTTGATTGCGTTTGATGTACAGAATCTAGAAAAATGTCTTCTTTTAAAAGGCATTTTCTTCTGTCAGCAAGTGTATATTAAAGATAATAGCTTGTACTATTTCAAGTGTTATGCATAAGTTCAATGCATTTACAAGTCAGCAATTTTTAGACCCTACTTACAAATAGCTGTTGGGGAAGAACATGAGGCATTTGGAGCTTTTATGTGGTTTCATGATTACATAGTAGCTGTAAGGGTGTAAATGACCTCATAGCTCAAGCAGAAAATTAACTAAACTATGAAACATTATTGTCCTCGCATAAAATGAAAATTCAGTGATATCAAGAATGCTCCATTAATGGCCATGCCCCTATTTTATTTTTAAAATGTCATCAGTGGCTATTTTATTTAAAGGCTCTCATGTGTTTAGGTTGTTACTGCTTTATTCCAAAGCTATTGTTATCAGGGATGGTAAGAAAATGCAAATAATCATTGGGATGATATAATGGAGAACTACTGATGTGTTAAGCCACATAAGTATTGGTATTTTAAGGAATACTAGATTCTCTTCTGTATGCTTAATAATAGATAAGCATGAAGCTATTTAAAAAGCAAACAAACAAAAAAAAGACAAACTCCAAAAATGATAGATTTTCTGCTCACCTGAAATTGATCCATTTTGTAAGCACATGGAAGAACATCTAATGCAGGCAAAAATCAATGTTACTCCATGAGGAATACTTCTTGTTGGATTAATCCAATTTCCTTCTGTGCCAGAATGACAGATTTAGTAGATCCATCTGAAGTCAAAGTCTCAATATGACTTGATTCATTGAGGCTTTTATTCCCTTCTGAACTGTGTCAGAGTTAACAACCTGGGAAACGTAAGCTTTTCTATCAATACACAGAAGGTTCAGAACAGTTTTGGCCAATGGGGACATTTCAAATAAACCATACCAGAATGGTCACCTGATATCAATAACACCATCAGAAAAACTTGAAGAATAGGTAACATTTATCTAGCCCTTATTATGTGCTAGATATGATTCCTGGGCAAGTTATTCAATCTCTATGCTTAGGATTGCTCATGTGTAATTGATAATAACAATTCTTAGCCCTTAGAGTTGTTATGAGGATTAAATGAGTTATTGTTTATAAAATATTTAAATAGTGGCTGTTTCTCAGCCAATGCTGCAAACATTTTGTTAGATAAATAAAAATGTAATTCAAACAATAAATTGTCGATTACAGAATTATGCTTCATAAGGAGTTGGCCAAAGTATTGCTTTTAGTGGTGAGTTCCAAACAGTTTCCAGTGATAGAAAATGATTGAGTAAGCAGAGTATAATACAGCAGAAGAAGTGCTGTGATCTCAGTGGGACACTGGTTGAGCATATGTCAAGAACACGGGGCTGTGGTAATTTAAAATACACAGGCATTGGGTTGCATTGAAGGAAGAGTGTCAAAACAACTTTGACAGTGGGTTGAGTGCTTTTGCTTCTTTTTAATATATTGTAAACAATTTAGTTTTCTCTTCCTTTCATCCTCCCCCTTCTCTCCCCTTCTTCTTCCTTTCTGTTTTCTTTTTCTGCTTAAAAATACTTTGAAGAAAAGGGAGGTTACCCAGGGGAAAACAGTAGCAATCATTTTATTATTGAATAAAATATATGCTGGAGAAATTAATAAAGCTTGGATTGACAGATTTTCTATATAGGCTATTTTGTTTTTTAAACAGAATTTTAAGGCATTCCTGTCCATGTCATCATTTAAGAAAAATCAGGATGGGTTCTGGTTTTCAGTGACAGTTATGTTCTCCTATTGAATAAGGCCTTCACTGTACCTCAGGAATGAAAACTGGGCTCTCGTTCTGCCTTGGAAATAGGGCATATGTGACTCAACTTCTTGCACCATACAAGATCTGTATCATTGCTCTATATCTTGTGTGTAAATCCCCACTGTAGTGCTTCTCTCTATTGTCTCTCTCAATTATTATTTTATCTTGGACTCCATACCTATAATATGCTTTCCTCTTTTTATGCTTTATGGAAATTTTTTTAAAGTCAGCTGACTTTCCACATGATCTGTGCTCTTACACATTTCAAATCACTTAATCCTTAAAAGAACTCTTTGATAACAGTTATCATTCTGTTCATTATTCCGTGGAAGAAGCTGAGATTCAGAAAAGTTCATTTGCTCCAGGCCCTCCAACCAGGTAATCATGGGGCTGAAATTCAGGTTCTGATCTTCTCACTGTACAATCTGCAGGTTTTTTTCAAACCACTTACTGAATTTAGCTGAAGGGGTAAATATGGAATAGTGCTTCCAAATACAGAGGGTTTGTCTGCTCTTTTGTAAAATAATAGAGAGTGGGTCTAACATAAGTGTTCTATTCATCCAGGTAATATGCTCAAAGCTATTTTCTCATCTTTGCTATTGTTTCTTTTCCCCTGAAGTTCTGCTCCCTTAAACTTTCTAAGACACACTCTCAAATTGTTCCTTAGTTTTAGCTTATACTCACAATTCCTTAATAATTCTCTGGAATGTTAAGTCACTGGGAAGATGCTCACAGACGGCTGGCCTTTCCCCTTACTCCTTAAGCAGATTAGTGCTTCTCTGGTCTACCTGCCAGGTGTGCAGGAGCCCCACAGCATAGCCTGTCTGTTCTCCCTCACAAACCAGAGCCAGGCGGGGCTTCTTCCTCTTTGTCTCATGGGAGCTTTGAAAGGCCTAGAACACCATCCACGTATTTCCAGTTAGAGTAGCCTACTGTGGCTTATGTTAGGAGCAAACTTTTATGGAGTTTATTATTTTCTCCTTTAAACTTTATTTACATTTTGCATTTTGTTGAAATATAAAAATAATATGTTTCTCATATCTTTACGGAAATGTGCTTAACCAGATTATTGTACTATGTTTATTCCATGGATGTCTGTGTCCCATCACAAGCCTGCCTGCTCTGGGTGACAGAAGCAACTCTTTCAGAAATGCAGTCCTCAGTAAGTCACATTCAGTCTGAGAACCTGCACAGCTCTATGTGGAAGCTGTCCTGAGAACACAGAGCATGGTATAATTATAAAACGTATGTGTACATATTTGTGTTTCACAGACACTTGACTTAATTTTGGAGGATATAAAAACTGGACCATGAATTGCTTTGAGAAGTATACTTTTTATAAAAGCAACGTTTTGCTTGGCTAAGATTTTAATTTTAAGTTAATTTAAGATATTGAAACCTTAATTATATCACTTAATTCCTAAGAACAGACCTTGAAGTTTTTTGAGTCTTATAAATTATGTATATTTTTGATTCTTTTATCTGTTCTTTTCTATTTCCATGAGATTAGATATCTTGATTTTCTGTGCTGCCATTTATTTCTTAGTTGTTGTTTTCCTGAACAGCCCCCTCCAGCTTTGTTGTTCCCCTACATCTAGTCCCACATCCGTCTCTCTCATGCAGCTGAATGAAGTAAAATCTCTCCCTTACTTATGTGTATTGCATGCAGTTTTTCATGGTTATTCACTTTTGGATTGTAGGCTCATCAGGGACATGGGTTACTTCTGTTCACTTGTGTTATAGGCAAGAGTGATATTGAGCTATTGAACTGTGATGACAAAAGAATAAACAAAAAACAATCTGGTCTGGGATAAGCATCACTATTATTAAAATGAGAATAAAATATACTGTAATTCCCTCCACAATGATGTCAGAAAACGAGTGATACCTATTTCTGTTTCAGAACAGAATCTGCTTACTTTAAACATTGCACGGTAATCACTTCTGATACCCTTGGAAATGTTGGAATTTTGCATTGGTACTTCAAAAAATGTTCAGATCTCCCCCAATTATTTGCCTTAGTTTAAGTATTAAGTCTTTTGAATGACCTTCTTTATATATTGTGGGGTATTGTAGTACAGCAAATAAGAGTAAAGATTGAAGACAAACTTAAGGTATTAAATCCTGGTTTTATCACTTATCACCAATCAGACCATGAAGAAGTTATTTAATCTTTCTGTGCCCTAGTTTTGTAAGATATAGTAGTTCCTACCACATAAGTTTGTTGTTTGGATTAACTTAGTGATATATGTATAGAGAATAGTGCCGGACACTTTGCAAGTGCTGTGTGAATATTAACACTATTCTGATATTATTTTGAACTGAATTGAGCTGTTGATAATTCTATAGTTCTAGTACATCTTTCATACCTTGTGGCTTTTCTGTCTTCCTCTAGTTTTTATCTATTTTTGCTTCTCTCCTCCATGCCTCATTGTTATGAAATAAATGCCTGCCATCTAAATTAGTGTATATTCCATTTTCTCCTAAAACATGTAAAATCAGTGAAAGCAGGGGATGAGCTGAATATTCCAATTATCCTCTCCAAATTGCATTTATTAGTCTGCTGAATGATGTTAGGTGCATTGCCTATTAGCAGTTTCTTTCATCATCATCATTATTTTTATCATTGCATAATCATAATTTCATCATATTTAACATTTACTGAGTGATCAGGACCTGCCAGGAACTAGTCTAAGCACTTAGAGTTATAAAATCATTTAATCTTTATAAAACCCACACGAAGTAGGTAATATTACCTTCAGTTACACGTGTGCAAATGTCAGAGTGGTTATTCCTCTTGCTTCCGTCAACCCTTTCACTGACACAGGAAACCATTTTAGCTGAAATGTTCCTTATAGATAATCCACTGTCCCTTTCCTACTTTAAACCCTCAGAAGATGATAAATGACCATCTATTTCCCTTATGACAATTCCAAAGATTATTTTAGGAGATATTGAAGGTCTAAAACTCTATCATGGATCAGCCTGATTGGTTTTGGCAAGTACTAATATATTAAAGGGAGAAGCATATAAAACATCAGTTGTGACATAGAATGAGAACATGTTCCTGTGTGTGGTTACAGGTAATGCCTCCTGGAATGATCAAGTGGAGGAGGCCTACTAATGATGAATTGGGAAAAAGGATGGTCTCTAGTATCGCTCTGTGGTAGATGGGTCCAGCGGGTGGGCTGGGAGGAAAGGGCTTGGCTTGGCATTTCACAGAGACAGATGCTCAAATGGATTTTACAGGTGATTTTATGCTGGTTCATGGTGGGTTCATTGGCAGATTTTGCTCTTGGCTCTAGTCCATTTCAGTCTCTGAGGTGGCACTGTGTATCTCTGTTGGCAATACATATATAATGACCTTGCCACATTTTACCAATTCATCTTAGAATGTATTTTTATACATTTTTACCTAATTTCAATGCAACAAGTGTTTTTTTAATTTAAATTTTTACAGAGTCAAATTACAATTGAAATTTTCTTAATTATGATATGAATCTAACATTAAAATGCTAGGGTAAGAATAGATTCTTAGAGAACTAAGTCAGCAACCTGCTCTTATTGACTTAATTTAAAATCTCACATCCAATATTTTAGACCAAAATAATAAAAGCTAAGACTTGCCGAATGGTCACTGAGTGTCAGTGTTTTGGATGCTTTACCAGGATTGTAGCTATTAATTGTAACAGCAATCCAATGAGGTAGGAACTATGATTGCACCCATTTCCCTAGTGTAGAAAACACAACCTGGGGTAGTTAAATGACTTGCCTGTGACCGCTCAGGAGGTAGCCAAGTAAGCTTGCGCCCAGGCCTCTGTCTCCAAAATTGAGGCTCTCAACCCCGGTGCCACCTCCTTTGACAGTCATCTCCAGGCAGGGTGCTTCATTACACACACTTTTTCTATAGCTGTCAAGCACAAAAGAAGCCAAAAGCTCTTTTGCAGGGACATACTAAATTATAACTTGAAGTTGTTTTTTCTTTTTTCTCTATCAGCTTGAGAATAGAAGACATAAGTTTTTATTTTAATTAGTAACATTGAAATACACTAAATAGAATCTGTGAAGGCAGCTGTGTATTTTCCCTTTGACTTGAAAACTACATTCATTGATATCTTTTTAGTCTTTGGAAAGAAATCCATTGTCTGTTCTAGCTGCTATTCCGCTGAAACCTTTTGATAATCGTCCATGAAAGACTCTGCTCTCTCTTCTTTGGGAAAATAACAATGGCATGCTGTACTTCACAGGTGCAAAAATGAAATGATTTGCTCCGTCATTGAGTTTGCTTAATTTACAGCTCTTATGTTTAATTATGTCTATTGTTCATAGATTGGATATTGAGGATCCAACAAAGATGGTATTTTGAATCAGCTTTGTAATGTCATTCAGTAAGTCTTCCACTGCAGGATACTTCAATCTTTTCTCCCATTGCGACAGTTTGGATATCCTCAGGGGTTCCGAGCTATCTTCAATTAGGCCAGCTGTCTGAATGTGGAGTGTGAAACTACTATTGCAGTGGGGAATTGAATATCATTTGGCCCAATTTTACCTTTCTAGTCAAAAGTGAATCACATGTGCCCATATATGCAGTAAAAGTAGACAGATGCAGCATGTGCAAAAATGCTGTCGGTACAATTTTCTGTTCAAAGCTTTTATGATAAGGAGAGAATACCCATCTGCCACTAATAAGTGGAATAACCTTGAGGATGTTTCCTTACATCTCTGGGTTTTTATTTCCTTACCTGTAAAATAAAGGAGTTATTCTAAATCTTTTTGTAGCTATTGCGATAGAAACATGAATGTTTTTGATCTTGGGAATTTCATAATTCTTGCTCCAACAACCAGAGGAGGTCTCAGGTCAGCATCATCTAAGACTCACCTCATGACTATAGCCTCTCCAAGAATGGACAGTGTGATCTCAAATGTCCTCCTACCCTATTCCCTTAGAGATGCATGTTTCCTAAGAGCTTGTCCAGAAAATGATCAGAATGAAACTTAAAGGAAGATAGAATTTGTCTTTTAGAGACTGATGTTCAGTAAGCTTCCAGCTGACTGTTCAAGGTGTAGTTCTCATTTGGAAAAGCTTCACATAGCATTCGCAAATAGGTGGATTGAATGATGGTCTTGGCTGTAGAGAACTGGGGGTAGTATTCACATTTTTGAGCCTATAAAGTTTGTTCTAGTTTATCTTTTTGTGTGTGTGTGTGTGATAAAGACAGAGGGACAGATAGGAACAGACAGGAAGGGAGAGAGATGAAAGCATCAATTCTTCATTGTGGCACCTCAGTTGTTCATTGATTGCTTTCTCATATTTGCCTTGATGGTGGAGGGGACTACAGCAGACCGAGTGACCCCTTGCTCAAGCCAGCGACCTTGGACTCAAGCTGGTGAGCCTTGCCCAAACCAGATGAGCCTGTGCTCAAGCTGACAACCTGAGGGTTTCAAACCTAGGTCCTCCACATTCCAGTCTTACATTCTCTCCACTGCGCCACCACTTGGTCAGACTGTTCTAGTTTATCTTTGAGTACCATCTTAGATTATTCATAATTTATTATACTGTGCATTTTTATCAGAATCCACAAGCATGGGAAACCTAAAGATTAGACAGAAGGGAACAAAATCTTAGGGGATTAAGAAGACACTGTGGAACATTGATGATCAAGAAGCCTAAATCTTTTTTCATGTAGTCAATGAACATGTCTGGATCTGGCTGAATCCCAATTATGTTCATGCATTCATTTGTTCATTTAATAAAAAAGAAGTTATGCACCCAGAATGTGTCTATTATGTTTTATAGGACCTGGGAATAGAGAAATGAACAAAATGGACAAAATCTTTACTTTATAAGACTAATACCAAGAATAATTTAGCACTGAGGTATAAGCTGTCTTTCCCTGAGCATCATTTTTATACCTACTCATATAATTACCCCTTTCCCTTTGATCCTTTTTTTGGTTGTTGGAATTTTATTTTGTCACAAAAGCCCAACAGATAGTTCTTAGTGCAATAGATAAAATGTGATTATGTGGTAACCCCTCACTTTCTGGTACCATGGCAAGGATTATGAGTTGGAACGATTAGGGTAAACCTGCAGTATCAAAGACAGTGCTGACCTGAGGTAATAAGTTAATCACAAGTGAGTAGTATTGGGCGAATTTCAATTCAGTCTGTCAGAAGATTTCATTGGAGTGGCAAGTGATTGAGGGTGAGGAAGGCATGTGTGGCTTTCTCTCCATGCTCCAGCTGGAGGGTAGGAAAGGACTACCTACCTGTGTTTTAGGAAAGAGAAGACCTTGGAAGTACAAGTAAATTCTTAGGTACACTGCTCAAATCATAAATGTGGCAGCTGAAAAAACTGAGCTGAAAGATTTTAAATAAATTGTCAGAATTATATAAAAAGTCACTGAGGAGTTTTTGGTGCTGAAGGGGTAAAGCACCAAGTGTCTAGTTGAAAAAGGGCAGCCTTGAGTTTTCAACCAGAGGATCTCTTATTTTCCCTCTGGAAACATACTTATAGGTCTTACGCAGCATTGTCTCTGCTTACACTTGGGCAGGATTTTTTTTGTAGTAAAACTTAAAGGTACCATCCCCCATTGTCTCTTAATTCACAAAAGGACAAAAAATACAAGAATTAGTGAAGGTGATTATTAGAAGTTCTTGAAGAGCAGTTCCTCCCTATCCAAAATTTGGCTCTGCTCCTTTTTTGGCATTATGTATGGGTGGAAATCTCAGTGTGTGCTTTTAGCTTCGTTGGCTTTGGGATGCTTCATTGCACATGATGTGACACTCATCACAGAGTTCCGCACAGCGCAGATGTGTCTAACCTGCTGTCTGTACACTTGAGGATTGGAAAGGTGATGTGCTCAGCATTCTATTGTAAGCTTATTTTTCTAGGCACTTCAAAAGCCACTATGAAAAAGTTTCTCCTGCCACCTGAGTCTTCCCTTTACTCTTTCATCGGTGTTCAGAGATGATCAATAGAAAATACTCTCAAAACACTTTGAAGTTGAAACTGTTGGACTCTGATAAGTTTGGGAAGTACAACTCAACAGCATGTTCTTTACTTTCTATCTGTATGCTATTGAAAATGTACATGATCAAATTAATTATCCTTCAAAGTTACCCCTGTTAATATTTTGATTATTATTTATTTAACAGTCAAGGCCAGTTCTCTGGAAGGTATTGGTGATGTGGAAAAATATTCTATATTTCCCCATGTATAAGATGCTTCCATGTATAAGATACACCTTAGTTTAGGGTCCAAAATTTGAAAAAAAAAACATATCACATAAAGTTATTGAACTCAAGTTTTATTCATCATAAAATTCATTCAACTCCTCATCACTGTCAAAACTCCCATCCATAAGCTGGTCCTCATTTGTGTCTGATGACAAATCACTGTCTTCTTATATTGCCTTGTCCTCAGTTCCATCTATGGCATTTGAAATGCCACACTTCTTAAATGACTTGACTACAATCCCAATCTTGGTATTATCCCAGGATCTTTTCACCAGGTACAACTTCTCCTATAGTTGGTTCCTTTACTCTTCCTGTTATTGTCAAATTGTCCCCAGAAGACTTCATTCGTTGGTTCCATTTATCTCTCATGGCAGCTTTGAAGGGTTTGTTAATGCTGACATCAAGTGGATGGAGCTGGGATGTCAAGCCTCCAGGTATGATGAGACGTTTTGTTTTTCACTCTGCAACAATCCTCTTTGTATTTATTTTTATGTGTTTCCTGAACTGATCAAACACCAGTAGGGCAGGTTTGTATAAGAGCCCACCTGGTCTCCTTCTCCAAACTTTCTCAAACCAGATCTTTATCCCATCCTGATTTATCCAACCCTTGTCATAAATATGGACAATCACTCCTCAAGGAATGTATTCCTTTGGCATTGTGTTTGAAAATCAGCATAGGAGGCAGCTTGGTTTCATTGGCACAACAAACTAGAAAAACTGTATAATGGCTTCTGTGGCCAGGAGCCACCATTGTGGCCATTCACATGCAGGTTCCCATTGGATTTGGGCAGACGGTGAAGAAATGGTGGAGTTGGAGGATGGTAGGCCATTCTGTTTATTGGTGAAAACCTGCTTTTCCCATGGAGGACAAGGGATCAGGGAGACCCCTGCAATGGTGATAGCAGGAACCGAGAGAGCAAGCTCCCAGTTTGCCCCACTTTATACTGTAGAAATCCAAACCCTTAATCCAATCTACAAACAAGAAAGTCTGATACAAAGTCACTCATCTGAGGCATAATGGGATTCCTCATGAGAGTCCACCCTACATCAAAAAGGGTGGGGAAAGGCTTAGTCTTAAAACTATTCCTTGGGCTGTAACAACCGGCTTGCTTACAGCCTGTCTCCCACACCCAATACAAACTATAAGCAAGCAAACATATATATCATATTCACAAACTTATTTGACCAACATGGCTCTTTTCATGTTCACTTGTCTTCACAGTCACAGTTTTCACTCCTTTCTTATCAACAGTTCTATTACTTGGGACATCAAATTGAATGGGGTCTCATCCATATTTGCAATCTGTCGCAACTCAAACTGATGTGTCTTCCGACATTGAATGACAAATCGATGAAATTCAAGGACCTTCTGCTCATAGCTTTCATGCATCTTTTGGGCAAGTGTGGTGTGTGTACGCATGCTTAGTCCATTCCATTTCATGAACCTGAAGCACCAATTGTGTCCTCCTTTGAAATCAGTAACTTCTTTTTTATTAGCAGTTCTTCTTGTCCATGCTAAACCATCTTTGTGGACACAGGAAATCCAATTGCTCTTTGCTTTTCAATTCTCTCTGTAAATCAGTCTGTTTTGCTGACTTGCCTCTCATGGCCTTCTTCTGCTGTGGCATTTTCAGTAGGGTTTCTTCTTCCTGTAGCCAGTATAGTCTTGATTTCTCAGTCGGAGGAGGACCAAACTTACATTCAGCAGCATGAATTCCATTCACTTTTGCAAACTGGATCACTTTTAACTTGAATTCAGCATTGTAAAAAAAATTTTTCTGAGCCATTTCTGGTCAGAATATGGTGAAATGTAACCTACCATAATATACTGGTAACAAGTGCAAAACAATGAGTGCTAAGACAATAAGCATGAAAAAGTGGGAAATGCAGGTAAAAAAATTTATAACCTCTATATATGACGTACCCAATTTTTAGACCCCAGATTTTCGAAAAAGGTATGTCTTATACATGGGTAAAATGTTTTCAAAGAACTCACATTTTTGGAAAGGAGAAAAAAGAAAGAAAACAGTTGAAGTACAATATCATGCATACTATATAGAATTATATACAGAGTGTCATAGGTATTATATGACACAGTAGATGGTCATAATAAATGTGCTTTGTCATTTAGAAATGATTCTCAATTACATGATTGGAATTTGTCAAATTTTTCATAGAAAAATATTTCAAAATGTATTAATTATAAAAAATATGTTTTAGTTCCTAGAATTGGCATTATTTCAAATATTTTATTCTCCAGAAATTTCTGATTAATAAAGAATTATTTTGTTTGTTCCTTGCATTTACAACAGTTTCTGACACATAGTAAAAGGTACATAAATATTTAATGAATGAATGAATGATCCTTAAATAAGAAAATAACACCACCAGAATTTGACTATAGAATTGTAGTGGGAATGGCCACCTGGAGTTTAAGCTCAGGGGCTTACTCTGCTCAGAAAACTAATAAGGCCAAGACCAAAGTTTCCTTCTTTATATGAACAAGTTAAATTTGTGTCAGGAAAGGCAGTGGGACAAAGATAATTAGTAATTCAGTCAAAATAATCAGGTTCTGCAGACCATCGATCAGATTTTAGAAAATTAGAAGGAGCTACAGGATTCTAAAAGTCAGAGTAATAAGAACAAAGGCTAAAACAGGAAAGTGCCAGAATGTGCCTTAAACCTTCTTGGGAAACATCTTGAAACTCAAATCTGTGCTTGCCTGCCCACACCGCCATCCAAAGAAACTGCCTGCTGACAGGCGCAGCTGCCTCAATGGACTGATGTGGTTTGGGCCACTTTTCTGTCCATACCTGGCTAGACTTCAATGAGATTCTGGCCCACCTACAGTTACCTATCCTTCCATGCCTGCCCTGGCATCAGAATTTGAGGTATGTGCAAGCAGAGACCAAAGTCACTAGCAGAAAGAGTTGAGTACGGAAGTCATTGCTGAGCATATATGAATGAGGGAGCAGAAATTGCAATGAAAAGCAGAGAGGGAGGAAGAACAGAGATGGCATGTGAATGAGAGAGACCAAACAGACCCTGAGAGACACAGAAGGGACAAGGTTGCCACATCTCCTGAGGGCTTTTTATTCCCAGTGCCTGTGTCTTGTGAACTGCCTCCTCTGCCACACACACACACACACACACACACACACACACACACACTCATACGCAAGGGTAGTTTTGGTTAGCGATAACTAGATTTCTGTTCTTCAAAATCCATCCAAAAAGCTAATTGAAATATTCACAAATGCTAATTTGTTGCTGCTGGTATATTAGGTCTAATTAATCAAGAGAATTGTGTGGGTCAGATCATTTCCCTTACTCTGGAAGAACACAATTAATCTCTTCTCCTACCTGCCTTTGCTCCCATATCTACCTGCCTCTGTCTGTGTTAGCTGGCCTCCCAGAGCAGCCCATCAAACTCTATGTTTCATTGGCATGGCAATCAAAAAACTTTGAAATTTTTTCTCTTTTTTTTATTTATTGATTTTTGGAGAAGGGGGAAAGAGATAGAGAAAGAGATGGAGAATGAGAAAGAGCAGGAAAAGCAAAAAGCATTTACTCATAGTAGTTGCTTTCTGTATGTGCCTTGACAGGGCAAGCCTGAATTGGCGACCTCAGCATTCCAAGTCGATGCTTTATCCACTGTGCCACCTCAGGTCAGGTGAAATTCTCTGTTAATATGACTCTGTCTGTATTCTTCACTAGATGGCAGTCTCCTAAGGGTCAAGAAGGGCATTATTTATTGTTTCTCTTTTGGTGCTCAACATAGTGACACAAAAATGCCTCACAATGAGTATGTTCTTAATGCATGCTTGCTGAAAACATCTGTATTCGTATGTAGAAAGGCCACTTTTTTGTTATTAAATATACCAATTTAAATATTTACTTTTTCTCCAAATCAGCCAAGTTTATATATAACCATTCAAATTTGAATGTGTGGTATGTGATAGGGTTATGGTATAATTGAGTGATCTTTTAACTGGCTAGAAAAGACAAGAAAATAATACAACAGTGAGGTTCTGGCTTGTTGGCTCAGCAGTAGAGTGGCAGCGTGGTGTATAGAAGTCCTGGGTTGAATTCCTGGTTAAGACACATAGGAGAAGTGACCATCTGCTTCTCCACTCCTCCTCTTTTCCCTTCTCTCTCTCTCTCTTTTTTTCTCCCACAGCTATAGCTCAAAATGTAGGAGCAAATTGGCTCTGGGTGCTGAGCATGACTCCATGGCCTCACCTCAGGTGCTAAAATAGCTTGGTTGCTGAGCAACGAAGCAGCAACCCCAGATGGGCAAAGCATTACCTGGTAGGGGCTTGCCTGGTGGATCCCTGTCAGGATACAAGCAGGAGTCTGTCTCATTGCCTCCCCACCTCTCTCATTAAAAAAAAAATAATAATAATTTAAAAATAGTATACAACAGTGAGTTGCAATCAAATTTAATTTTTGTATTATTCTTGACCATCTTTTTGTATTTATAGTTTAAACATTATTAAGAATAGTTTTAATACTGAATACTAAAAGTATGCTGCAGACTTCATTATCATTTATTAATAGTTTCACAGTTTCCTTCCACACTGAGGCTTGATATGTATTTGGATTTGAATTTGGATTTTTACTTTTTCTGATGCAATAACCACTTTCACTTCTATGTTAGTACAAGTTAGTCTTCAAAGTAAGTTAACTTTTTGCACAGAGATTGGGTTGTACAGAGGTGTACTGTGCTGTAAGAGCTAGTTTCCAGCCACCCCCTTGTTGTAATTACAGGGTCCTAGGTGTGTATGTGAACATATCCTTTTATGGCAAACAGCATGCTTGTGATGGCTCTCAAGATTTTCAGAAAACATCTGGCTTAGTAGTTCTTTCCTCTTTTGTTCAATGTCAAGTTTGACATATTTTGTATTATGAGACGTGGATAATTTACAGTAACTACTATATCCAGAGGGATTTGGACTTCAAGGTTATCAAGAGAGCGACACATCCAGAATTAAACATTTTATCCAAAATGTTATATAATTGTCATTCTATTTAGTACATACTTTTCCTTATGAAGAGCATTTATGACATATATTTAATTCAGAATTATAATATTTTATAAAGTGTTTATATATAAATTTTTTTCAGTAAATGTTACTTTTTCAATTACATTTTCATGAATGAGGAAAAAAACATTGTTAAATGTTTATTTTGACTGCATTATTATTATTATTTTTCTGACAGAGACAGAGAAAGAGAGAGGGACAGATGATAGGGACAGAAAAACAGGGAGGGAAAGAGATGAGAAGCATCAATTCTTTGTTGTGGCACCTTAGTTGTTCATTGATTGCTTTCCCATATGTGCATTGACTGGGAGCTACAGCAGACCAAGTGACCACTTGCTTAAGCCAGTGACCTTGGGTTCATGCTGCTGAGCCTTGCTCAAACCAGATAAGCCCGCACTCAAGCTGGCAATCTCGAGGTTTTGAATCTGGGTCCTCTGTGTCCCAGTCTGACACTCTATCCACTGTGCCACTGCCTGGTTAGACTTGACTGCATTATTTAATTTAATTTTTTAACCAACTATTTCTGTTGAGGTAAATGCAAACATTGGTAATGAATTGCTAATTTTGAAAAATTATCTCTCAGCTAGGGTAATGAGTAGCCAACTAAGTACTAGAACACTACATATTAATATGAGAAGGAAACAAAAATAAGTTAATTAGTAATGAAGGACAATGTTATAAATGGGGGCTGTAAACAGTCAAGTTTTCAGTAACTTATTGTAGTACTTAAGGTTATTTTATCAGAAGGTGCCTACCGTTTTTATATTTAATGATATATATATATTGAAGATGTATCTCCACATTGCAAATGTCTCTATATCTCCGTAATTGCTAATCATAAAGACAGGAGACTTTGGAAGTTATCCAAAGGTATATTTTACTAAAACTTTAATCTCCTCATTTAGTTTTTATTTCTGTAAATTTAACTAATATAATAGCTTTAAAAAATAAAAATGGTTACCATAGCCGATAACTCATTTGCTTAGAACACCGACCCAGAGTGCGGGTCGCCAGTTTGATTCCTGGTCAGGGCACATATGGGAATGGATTGTTATTGTTTCTCTCTCTCTCTCTTTCTCTCTCTCTCTCCTTTCCTCTCTTGCTAAAGTCAATAAATAAAATATAAAAACACATTGATTTGTCAAGAAATACTGCTATCACCCTTTGTGATATTTTGGTAATATGTGCTTCAAAAAACTAAGAGTGCCCTTTGCAAATGTATTTGATGTTTTTTTTAGCATAGCAGTGAACTTTATTTTTACTTTTTAATTGAATTTATTAGGGTGACATTGGTTAATAAAACTAAATAAGTTTCAGGTATACCATTCCATAATACATCATCCGTCCACTATACCACACATTCATCACCTCAGTATTTGATCTTTTTTTAAAGTGTAGTTATAGAAGAAACCTCTCATAAGGAAAATGGTTGTACTATAGGAAGCCATCTGTGATTTTAAAAAATAGCCATTTATTGAGAGATGATTCTCTGCCAGGCATCTTATTAAATGGTTAGCATGCAGCAGGTTGTTTTTGCTTCACAACAAACCCATGAGATTATTGCTATTATCTTCATTGCACAAAAGAGGTAACAGGTGTGGACAGTGTAAGCATCTTGGCAAAATCACTGAGCTTGTAAATGGTGGATTGAGTATTTCAACAGGTCTGTTTAATGTCAAACCTCAGTCTTTTAACCACTGTATTGTATTTTAAGATACTGCTTCATAATGATGTTTTGAAGACGATAAATGACGTGATGTATTTGTGGTACTTCCCAATGGATTAAAGAAAGAAAAGTTTAAGTATCATTAGTGTTTGAAACAATATCTGTAGAATTTCTACATTATTTTTTTACTTCAGATAAGCATTTTTGTTTTTAAAGTATTTTATTCTCTGTATATTTAAACCACATTTTTCTAGAGAAGGTAGTTTTAAATGCTTGAAAAATTGTTTTGTCTCTAAATTATATAGTCACACAGCCTTGCTTAATTCTACCTTCATTTTTTCATTTTTTAATTCCTAACTCCTATAACTCATGGAAGGGGGACCAAATAATCATTACCTGTTTGCAGATGCCTCTCAGGAAGAGAAGAAACTCTTTTCTCATCTCTAAGAGAGAAACTCTACTATGACACTTCCTTGCCTTTACCTTCTAATCTCAGGGGAGGAAAGCTTTCTATTTGCTTTCAGTTACTGTGTACATGGTATCTCTCCGAATTACTCCTATTATCTGGTTTCTTAAATATCTACTTTCTGCTTATACATTTACTCATGATTTTTTATCCTTAAATTTTTTTCCCCAACACTGCTTTCCCCTTAAATTACTCTCACATCTCACAACTGCCTGTTAGTAGCAAATTGTAGATAAAGTGATCTGCAGTTTTTCTAATTACTACCCATTCCTTCTTTAATCTTTTATTATCTTGGTTCTATCTACAGCACTGCAGTGCAATCATTCTTACATAGATCATTACTTCCCTCTAAATAGCCAAATCCAACTTCCTGTACCTTGTGCTCATTTTATTTAACCACACAGAAGCATTACTATCCAAACAGCCTTCCACGTTCAGCAAGCATTCTGTAGATGCCTATTCTATGCAAGACTTTACTTAGCTTTAAGGGATGGATGTATGCCCACCTAGAGTTCCCATTTAAATGGAGGAATAGAAACAAAAACAGTTAATGTATTGATTCAAGGAGATGAGTACTATAATGCAACTTAACTTGCCAAGTAAGGCGTTGTTGGGCAAAGAGATTTGGGGGTAACTTCTCAGAGGAAGTGGTAGTTGAAAGGATTACTCAGTAGGAATTTCAGGCAAATTAAATGGAGTGGGGAGGAAGCATAGCGTGTTTTAGAAATAGTGAGTGTAGTTCACCTTACAATGCCTGGGGAAAGAATGGAGGTAGGTAGGTATAATAAGAATTGGAAACAGTTCAGGCCCAGATTGTACAGATGTGGAACACTTCTCATTGTTTCTGTTCTTCCCCTTTGATTCCTGTTTTTTTTGGTTGACTGCCATATTTATAGACTACTCCACAGCAATAGCTTTTCCATGATATGGCATCATTCCTCAACCTGACCCAGGTGAGGTTATCTGCTCATCTCTTTAACTGTTATATTAGAGACCTGTGGTTTACTACCATCTGTAAATCTCTGTCCCTGACCTCTCTTCTGAACTACTGATATGAACTTTCATCTTTTGCTGTATATCATATCAAATATAATAAAAAATCATAGAATAATCTTAAAACTCTTTGCTCCTTCTGTATTCTTTACCTCATTCAATCATCACCACCTTTTTTTTGGTTACCAGGGTGTTATATTAGATTTTTCTTTCTTCTTCTCAGTACCCTTTGACATCCAATGAGTAATTTTTCTGAAATACTTGCTATCTCTAGCCCCTTATTTTAAGATTCATTTATTTTATACCATCATTATTTTTACCTAAACTATTATCTGAGTATTTTAATGGTTATTGTACTCCCTGGAAACTTTTCTTTTAGTGTCTTTTATACTTTTATACCAGAGTTAACAATATAAAACTATTCTTCCTGAAATTTTCTGTATTACTCAATTTTGTACAAAATAAAACCCAATTTTGGCAAGGTCCATTCTAGGGACTCTTTTAAATATCATTACTACTCATCTTTCTGGCCTTGAAATCCCCCATGTGACCACCCCTGCTCTAATTTTATCAATTCACTGAGTATGCTCTTTGATTTCCCTGAGGATTCACTCGATATTTAATAGGCCCACCTTCTTGCCTCATTTTCTTTTTGTAACGTGAACTCCAGGGTTTTTGTTGTTGTTGTTGTTGCAGCTGTTTTTTATGTTCCAGCTAAAAGCCTTCATGCATAACTCAATTGGAAACCAACTGGTCTTTGGTATTTCTTTTCATAGTTTGGACTTCTAATAATGTCCATGTGTTCTATCTTGCTCAAAATAGTTCATTTATTTGTTTTTCTAATTAGATTTTTAATTTTTTAAACATATACTTTATATATTTTTCTATCTATTTGGGCTATAGAATAATACTTTGTAGTTGTATTACTTGAGCATTGTAATGTGTGTTCAAATGCAACAATCTATTTATGTTTTAGTGTTCTTTGTGTCAACCATAGGTATCTAAATTGTTTGGAGGTTAAGATTGTATGTGACATATTTACTTGACTGTAAGTATCTCAAGGACAGGGATTTAGATATATGTACAATCAACTACTCCCAAGAATGTTGGGCACATCATAATACTGTTTAAATATTTATTGTCTAATATTTTTTATCCTAACTGTCTTATATTTTTATTTTATTATTATTTTTTTATTACAGGGAAAGAGAAAGAGTCAGAGAGAGGGATAGATAGGGACAGACAGACAGGAACGAAGAGAGGTCAGAAGCATCAATCATTAGTTTTTCATTGCCATTGTGACACCTTAGCTGTTCATTGATTGCTTTCTCACATGTGCCTTGACCGCGGGCCTTCAGCAGACCGAGCAACCCCTTCCTGGAGCCAGCAACCTTGGGTCCAAGCTGGTGAGCTTTTGCTCAAGCCAGATGGGCCCGCGCTCAAGCTGGCGAGCTCGGGTTATCGAACCTGGGTCTTCTGCATCCCAGTCCGATGCTCTATCCACTGCGCAACCGCCTGGTCAGGCTCTTATATTTTTAATAACAATGAAGGAGAGACAACTTCTTTGTGAATCATGCATATTTATGATTCCCTTGAATCTTCTTTTATCTTTTCACCAAATAATCAGTTTGATTTAGCTCACTCTACTAAAGGCTCTCAATAAAAAATCTAGACTTCCTTCTATTATCACACTCATTTCACAATTTGTAATGTCTACTTTAGAGTCTTCTTCATTAGACTATCAACTAAAGCCGGTAGTTGTATTTGCATATATAAACAATGAAAGACCCTGCAGTTTGTATCACTGCAATTCTGAACTTTGGTTGTTTAAGTTTAATGATTTAAAAGTACCTATGATGCACAGCCTTGTGGCTGAGTAACCACCCCACCCCATTTTTATGATATTTCTTTTTTTTTTATTTTATTTTTTTTTAATTTTTATTTTATTCATTTTAGAGAGGAGACACAGAGTGTGTGTGTGTGTGTGTGTGTGTGTGTGTGTGTGTGTGTGAGAGAGAGAGAGAGAGAGAGAGAGAGAAAGAGAGAAAGGGGGGAGGAGCTGGAAGCATCAACTCCCATATGTGCCTTGACCAGACCAGTGCAGGGTTTTGAACTGGCGACCTCAGTGTTCCCAGGTCGATGCTTTATCCACTGTGCCACCACAGGTCAGGCTCATTTTTATGATATTTCTATTTCATAGAAGAGTAAGTGACTTAGGTGAGCAACAGAATCTGGTTTACTGCTGCATTTGAAAACTTAAAGTAAGTGTTAAGGGTCTTATTCTCATTTAGTAACAGAAACACAGGATATGTGGTTTTCCATGCTAAACTTATTACTTAAATTTTATTATCTTTTCTTGAATTTAGTAATTCCTTTTATTTTTTTAAGCAAGAGTGAGACAGAGAGGGTGACAGAGACTAACAAACAGGAAAAAAGAGAGATGAGAAATGTAAACTCATAGTTCTTTGATTGCTTCTCATATATGCCTGGAATAGGGGGCTCCAGCTGAGCCTGTATCTCTTGCTCAAGCCAGTGACCTTGGGCTTTAAACCAGAGACCATGAGGTCATGTATGATTGCACGCTCAAGCCGGCTACCCTGCGCTCAAGCCAGAGACCTTGGGGCCTCAAAACTGGGTCCACAGTTTCCCAGGTAGACATTCTATCTACTGTGGTACCTCCGGTCAGGTAGTATTTCCTTTTTCAATTTGAGTATAATGCTGATTTAATTGGGACCACCACCACATTTTTACGTGGAAACAAAAGTGTTAAACTTACTGGTTGAGATATGTCTTCTTACCAAATATGCATTTGATCCTTTACACTTCTCATCTTCTCTGCAATAACATGGGGCCATGTGAATTGTCCAGCTAGTGGGATGTGAGAGTGACCTTCATCTCTTTCAGGCCAGAACTTTTAAAAGTATATGAAACTCTTGAGTTTTCTTTTCTAGCAGCCACAGAGTGGTCATGGAACTTCCTGGTAAGATTGTGGAGCTAGCGACAGGCTGGATCCATTTGGAACCCTATGTCTCCTTAGAGAGCTGCTGAACCTGCAGTTGATTTTGAGCCACAGAGATTTTGTTATAAACCACAGAGATGTTTAACGTTTATTACTTTACCTCAACCTAGCCTACCCTGTATAATGTATGAGCTTTGGAGATAATCCTGCTGCTCTGCAAGGGTGTCCTAGACTAGGTTTAAGAATAGATATAGAGGAGCAAGAGCAGTTCATAATACATATTTCCAAATGAACCACATCATCACCAGGTTCATTTGAAGGAACAAGGAGAGAACAAGAGATTAGGAATCAAGGAGGCCTGGGAGTGTCTGAGAAGTGGAGTGTGCAGTTAGTGTGAGAGAAATTGACACAAGTTGTGAACAAAGTAAGGTTCACAGAATTGATGCCACTTCATAGCAGAGTAAATAGGTCAGCTTATTTGATGGGATAATATTAGGAAAAAATACTTAAGACGTTACTTTAACGCTACAGTTCTCATAGCCTATATTCCTCTCCCATATTACCAACAATACACAACCTTTATGTGACAGTATGGCTCACCTCTGTCAGATGAGTGTCAAGAAACTGAGATATAGTTTTCTAATATATAGTGTTTATTTTACTTTATTTATTTTTTGTGACAGAGACAGAGAGAAGGACAGATAAAGACAGATAGACAGGCAGGGAGAGAGATGAGAAGAATCAATTCTTCGTTGTGGCACCTTAGTTGTTCATTGATAGCTTTCTTTTATGTGCCTTGACTGGAAGGCTACAGCTAAAGAAGTGACACTCTGCCCAGGCCAGTGACCTTGGGCTTAAAGCCAGTGACCTTTGGGCTCAAGCCAGTGACCATGGGGTCATGTCTATGATCCACGCTCAAGCCAGCGATCCCACACTCAAGCTGGTGAGTCTGTGCTCACGCCGGATGAGCCCATGCTCAAGCCAGTGACCTCGGGGTTTTGAACTGGGTCCTCTGAGTTCCAGTCCAACATTCTATTCACTGCACCACTACCTGGTCAAGCTATTTTACTTTATTAATACATTGTGGATTTTATTTTCAATATACCTATTAATACTTTTATATTATATGTTATAAGTTGGATTTTCTAAATTAACCAATTTATGGGCAAATTAATACTTAATGTATTTGTAGTAAAAATGTATTTTAGGCTTTTAGGGTCACTAAAAAACTCCATCTAACTATAAGTATTTTCAAGCTTAAAAATGGAAAGTCACATGTTTAATTTCCAATGAAAGATTATAAAAGCCACAATCTTAAAGAAAATGGTTCTAGTCTTGCCATTTTAGGACATGGTTTGATTATCATTTTGAAACATACTATAGATAATTAGAAACTGCATATTAAAAAAACAAACATAGGTAGAATTTAACAAACAGATAAATTTTAAAAACTGAACACTGTGATTATTAAAAAATAACTTTGAAGATATTATTTAACTGTAATATAAATCATTATGGCATCTCTAAATTTTAAAAATGACCTGATTCCCTTTATATCACTAAAAATATTTATTTTTCTCAAAGCCAAGGAAAAAATAGTAAGTCTTAAAGGGACAAAATATACCCCCCCAAATTTCATTGTTTGTAAAGTTTCATTTTAACTCATATTGTTATTACCAGCAGTCCAACATTGGTGTTTCTATTCATTTCTTATCAACAGGGTACTAGGAATTTGAAGGTGGGATTTTTGTGATACGGAAACAGAGTGGCTACTTGGATGTTGTTCAGCAATGTTTTTAAAAAGAAAGCATTGTCTTAAGGATACAATATATTATTCTTTTTATAAAAATGGTAATGATACTTGCAAAAATGTCTCTGACAGTTAATGTTCTGAAGAATGTAGACTTGGGAAAATAAACAATAAATGATAATGTCTGTACTATAGGAAATACATGTAGACTTTTGTTATATTTACCTTGTCATTTCTTGAAGACCTCAGCTATAGCTAGGCACTGGGTTAAGTGATGAAAGAACAGAGTTCAAATCATGGACTCTGAAAAGATATTGTTCATATATAGTTTCAATAACTTTCGGGGTGTTCCTTTGTAAAATAATGCAAAAACAAAGCTGTAAAGAGGCTCTGGGTTGGGTATTTGGTAATAACTAGACCTGCGGAAGTTCAAAGAAAGGTCATTTAAGGAATACAGTCTCAGTAGGACTGAGGGAGAGTGAGAAATTAGGCAATTAGGCTTGGATATTTGCAATGTGTGTGGGGTGCCATTGTGATGTTTTTTGATATGAAGAATTTAGAAAAAAATACTTTGGGCAAAGGTGAGAGTTCAGTTTTGGGGCCATGTAACTTTCGTGGTGCTTGTGGAACACCAACTGGAGATGTCCCATGGGCAGGTGGACATTGACAATCAGAGCATGTTAGAGTTATTTAAGCTGGCGAAAAAGTTTTTAGAGTCATCATTTTGAAGAGATAGTCAATTCAATGGTTTCAATTAGTTGCAATATAGAAGGACGTCAAGAAACCTGTTTCAGAACCAGACTAACTGGATTCATATCCCAAATTTTCAGTTACTGTATAACCTTTGAAAATTAATTAACCTTTTAATATAATGTTTCTTATCAGTACAATAAATATGGTATAATAATGAAAACTTGTGAGAATTTAAGAGATAGTATCTGTAATGTACTTATAAAAGTAGTATAAAATACTCAAAAATATTAGCTATATTTTTTAAGAGAGTGTTTAAGAGAGGAGAGCTGAGGTTGAAAGCCTGAGAATATCATCACTTTAAGAACAAGCAAAGAAACACTATTCCAAAAAAGACCCCAATATAAAGGCCAGAAAAATGGGGAAAACAGAAGATAAGTCATGAGACACAAAGTAGAAGATAGGACAATAATCAAAAGTACAAAAGGATGTGGGAAATTCAGTGTTTTAAACTTAAAAGTGTGTCTATGATGCTTGACATCTACAGTTTGGTCATTGCTCACATTTTAGAACTAAAATAAATTTATTGGAAGGTGTAAAGTAGAAATCAGAGTAAGATGTTGGAAAGTGGATTAGCAGTGAAAGGGTGAAGATGCTTATCAAATATTGCCTAATTCCTTCCTTCAGTATACATGTGTTGGAAAGTCATGACATGCAAAGCATTGTGTCTGGGACACAGCCATGAGCTTGGTTTAGTCCCTGAACTCATGGAGCATTTAGTCCAGCAGGAATAAAAGTCTTTAAGTACTGTGTGTCCATTTGATTTCAATTTTAATTTTAATAAATATTATAAAGGAGAATTGCTTGGTGCTTTGAGAGTGGGCACCTGGGGTCCTGATTTAGGTTTACGAATTAGGAATACCTTCCTTGAGGAAAACCTTTATGTCCAAGCACTAAGAGAGAGGTGGAAATTCCCTTAAAACAGTGGCAGTGAAGAGGACCTCGTGAGAATCAGGGATTGAGACAAGGCCAAGAATTCTTTTCTCTATCCTAAAATCAATAGGACACAATTGAAAGGTTTAAACAACAGACTGGCATGATTAAATAGCATTTAAAATGATCAATCGGGCTGCATTTTGTAGAAAATATTGTAGATGTGAAGGGTACAATTAAGAGGCAATGAAAGTGTTCCAGGTAAAAAGTGATGGGAGATTGTATTTGAGTGGTGATGTGAAAATTTGGGAGGAATTGATGGATTCAAGACATATTTTAGAAGACAACATCCATAGGACTAGTGATTTTCTTAATAAGAAAATCTGGGGGAAAGTGTAGCATTATTTGATTCCTAATGTCTCACTAGCACAATTTATTGAATGTTAGAAGCATACCAAATTTTTGTTTTTCTTTTTTCTTTTATTAATTTTAATGGGGTGATATTAATAAATCAGGGTACATATGTTCAAAGAAAACATTTCCAGGTTATCTTATCATTCAATTATGTTGCATACCCATCACCCAAAGTCAAATTGTCCTCTGTCACCTTCTATCTGGTTTTCATTGTGCCCCTCCCCTCCCACTTCCCTCCTTCTCCTCCCTCCTCCCACCCAGTAACCACCACACTCTTGTCCATGTCTCATAGTCTCACTTTTATATCCCACCTATGTATGAAATCATGCAGTTCTCAGTTTTTTTCTTTTACTTATTTCACTCTGTATAATGTTATCAAGCTTCATCCATTTTGTTGTAAATTATCTGATGTCATCAGCTCTTATGGCTGAGTAGTATTCCATAGTATATATGTACCAAAGCTTTTTAATCCACTCATCCTCTGACGGACACTTGGGCTGTTTCCAGATCTTTGCTATCGGGAACAATGCTGCCACGAACATGGCGGTGCATTTCTTCTTTCCGAACAGTGCTATGGTGTTCTTAGTGTATATTCCTAAAAGTGGGATAGCTGGGTCATAAGGCAGTTCGACTTTTAATTTTTTGAGGAATCTCCATACTGTTTTCCACAGTGGCTGCACCAGTCTGCATTCCTACCAGCAGTGCAGGAGGGTTCCATTTTCTCCTCATCCTCGCCAGCACTTATTGTGTGTTGTTTTGCTGATGAGCACCATTCCTACTGGTGTGAGGTGATATCTCATTGTGGTTTCAATTTGCACTTCTCTAATTATTAGTGATGTTGAGTATTTTTTCATATGCCTATTGGTCATCTGTATGTCCTCTTTGGAGAAATTTCTATTCATTTCTTTTGCCCTTTATTTGATTGGATTGTTTGTCTTCCTGTTGTTGAGTTTTATAAGTTCTTTTTTAAATTTTGGTTATTAACCCCTTATCAGATTTGTTGTCGAATATGTCCTTCCATTGTGTGGTTTGTCTTTTTATTCTGTTCTTATTGTTTTGAAATATACATTTTAGTTTGATAATGCAATATACATTTTCAATATACATTTTAGTTTGACAATATTGTTTTGCAATATACATTTTAGTTTGCAAAAACATTTTAGTTTGATATATTCCCATTTGTTTATCCTGCCTTTTATTTCATTTGCCCATGGAGATAATTTGGCAAATATATTGCTGCGACAGATGTCTGAGAGCTTGATGCCTATGTTTTCTTCTAAGATGCTTATGGTCTTACATTTAGTCTTAAATTTAAGTCTTTTATCCATTTTGAGTTTGTTTTTGTGAATGGTATAAGTTGATGGTCTAGTTTCATTTTATTGCAGGTAGATGTCCAATTTTCCCAACACAATTTGTTAAAGAGGCTGTCTTTACTCCATTGTATGTTCTTTCCTCCTTTGTCAAACATCAGTTGTCCATAAAGATGTGGGTTTATTTCTGGGTTCTCTGTTCTCTTTTATTGATTTATGTGCCTGTTGTTATACCAGTACCAGGCTGTCTTGAGTACAATGGCCTTGTAGTATACCTTGATATCGGAAGAGTGATACCTCCTGCTTTATTTTTTCTTTTTAAGATTGCTGAGGCTATTCGTGTTATTTTTTGGTTTCATATAAATTTTTGGAATATGTGTTCTATATCTTTGAAGTATTCATTGGTATTTTAATTGGTATTGCATTGAATTTATAAATTGCTTTGGATACTATAGACATTTTAATGATGTTTATTCTTGATAACCATGAGTACGGTATATGCTTCCACTTGTATGTATATTCCTTGATTTTTTTTTATCAATGTTTTATAATTTTCTGAGTACAAGTCCTTAACCTCCTTGGTTAAATTTACTCCTAGGTACTTTATTTTTTTGGTTGAAATAGTGAAGGGGATTGTTTCCTTAATTTCTTTTGCAGACAGTTCATTATTGGTATATAAAAATGCCTCTGATTTCTGAGTATTCATTTTATATCCTGCCACCTTGCTGAATTCATTTATCAGGTCCAGTTGTTTTTTGACTGAGACTTTAGGGTTTTCTAAATACAATATCATATCATCTGCAAATAATGACAGTTTTACTTCTTTTCCAATTTGGATGCCTTTTATTTCTTCTTGTCTGATTGCTGTAGCTAGGACTTCCAGAACTATGTTGAATAAGAGTGGTGAAAGGGGACACCCCTACTGGTTCCTGATCTTAAGGGGATTACACTTAATTTTTGCCCATTTAGTATGATGTTTGCTGTGGGTTTCTCATAGATAGCCTTTATCATGTTAAGCAATGTTCCCTGTATTCCCACTTTACTGAGGGTTTTGATCATGAATGGATGCTGGATTTTATCAAATGCTTTTTCTGCATCTATTGAAATTATCATGTGATTTTTGTCCTTCCTTTTGTTTATGTGATGAATCACATTTTTTTGATTTGTGAATATTGAACCAGTCTTGCCTCTCCAGAATAAATCTGACTTGATTATAGTGTATGATTTTTTTCATATATTGCTGGATCCAGTTGAATAATATTTTGTTGAGAGTTTTAGCATTTAAATTCAGGAATATTGGCCTATAATTTTCTTTCTTTGTGTTGTCTTTGCCTAGTTTCGGGATCAGAATTATGCTCGCCTCATAAAAGGAGTTTAGAAATCTTCCTTCCTCTTGAATTTTTTGAAATAGCTTGAGGAGGATAGGAGTTAGTTCTTCTTTGAATTTTTGGTAGAATTCACTTGTGAAGCCCTCAAGCCCAGGACTTTTCTTTTTTGGGAGTTTTCTGATAACTGTTTCGATCTCATTTGTTGTTATTGGTCTGTTTAGGTGTTCTGATTCTTCCAGATTGATTTTTGGAAGTTTATATGATTCAAGAAATTTGTCCATTTCACCTAAGATTTCTAATTTTTTGGCATAGAGTTCTTCATAGTATTTTCTTACAATACTTTGTATTTCTGTTTTGTCAGTTGTTATTTCTCCACTGTTCTTTCTAATTTTATTTATTTGAGTCCTCTCTCTTTTTTGCTTGGTGAGTCTAGTTAAAGGTTCATTGATCTTGTTTACCTTTTCAAAGAACCAGCTCCTGGTTTCATTGATCCTCTGTAATGTTTCCTCAGCCTCTATGTCATTTATTTCTCCTCTGATCTTTATTATTTCCTTCCTTCTACTGGTCCTGGGCTTCATTTGCTGTTGTTTTTCTAGTTCTCTAGATGCATGGTCAGGTTACTTAATTAATCTTTTTCTAGCTTCCTTTGGTATGCCTGTAGTGCTTTGAACTTCCCTCTTAGTACTGCTTTTGCTGTGTCCCATAAATTTTGAGTTGATGTATGCTCATTATCATTGGGTTTTAGAAACTATATTATTTCTTCTTTGATCTCATTGTTAATTCATTCATTATTTAATATCATGCTATTTAGTTTCCAAATGTTTGAGTATTTTTCAGTTTTTATTTTGTGGTTAATTTATAGTTTCATGCCATTGTGATCAGGAAAATGCTTGATATGATTTCAATCCTTCTATATTTCTTGAGACTTATTTTGTGTCCTAACATGTGGTCTATCCTAGAGAATATACCATGAGTCCTTGAAAAGAATGTATATTCTACTGCTTTAGGGTGAAAATATCTGAAGATATCTATTAAATCAAGTTGATCTAGTATATCCTTTAAGTCTGCTGTTTCTTTATTAATTTTCTTTCTTGAGAATCTATTCAGTGTTGTTAGTGGGGTATTGAAATCCCCTACTATTATAGTATTGCTGTTACTATTGCCCTTTATATCCATCAAAGTCTGCTTTATGTATGTTGGGGCTCCTATGTTCGGCGCGTAGATATTTATAATGGTTATATCTTCCTTTTGAATTGTTCCCTTTATCATTAGGTAATGTCCTTTTTTATCTCTTACTACAGTCTTTGTTTTAAAGTCCATTTTGTCAGATATAAGTATTGCTACCCCGGCTTTATTTTCATTTCCATTGGTATGAAATATTTTTTTCCATCCTTTTATGTCAGTCTATGTGCATCTTTTGTTTTAAGGTGTGTCTCTTGTAGACAGCATATGTATGGGTCCTATTTCTTTATCCATGCAGCTACCCTATTGTCTTTTGATTGGATCATTTAATCCATTTACATTTAAGGTTATTATTGACATGTAGTTGTTTATTGCCATTTTATTCTTTAAAGCTGTATTCTTCTTTTGCTATATTCTTTTCCCCCTTTGAACTGTTCACAAGAGGCCCTTTAGCATCTCTTGCAGAATTGGTTTGATTTTAATGAATTCCTTGAGGCTTTTGTTGTCTGGAAAGCTCTTTATTTCTTCCTTAATTTTAAACGTTAGCCTTGGTGGATAGAGTAGTCTTGGTTGTAGGTTCTTGCTCTGCATTACTTTGAATATATCTTGCCATTCCCTTCTGGCCTCAAGTGTTTTTGTTGAGAAGTCGGATGTCATCCTTATGGGGGCTCTATTGTAGGTGATAGTCTTTTCTTCTCTTGCAGCTTTTACAATTTTCTATTTATCACTTAGCTTTGGTATTTTAAGTATGATGTGTCTTGGTGTAGATTTCTTTGGGTTTCTCTTTAATGTAGTTTTCTGTGCTTCTTGAATGTGTGAAATGTTTTTCAGTCTTAATTTAGGAAAGTTTTCAGCTATGATTTGATTAAACAAAGTTTCTATCTCTTGTTCTTTCTCTTCTGTTTCAGGAACCCCTATGATGCAGATGTTATTTCTCTTCATTTTGTCTCAGAGCTCCCTTAGAGTTTCCTCAGATTTTTTGAGTATCTTTTCTTTTTTCTGCTCTGCTTCTGTGCCTTTGTTCATTATGTCTTCCAACTCGCTGATTCGATCCTCAGCTTCATCCATCCTGGTTTTAATTCCTTCCATTGTGGTCTTAAGTTCTGATACTATATTTGTCATTTCTGTCTGATTCTTTTTTATTATTTTTTCCTTCTTTATACTTGCTACCTCTTTATTTAGGTGTTTGTAATGACTATCCATTGTTGCTCTAAGCTCTTTGAACATCCTTACTATCATTATTTTAAACTCTGCATCAGGTAGTTTGGTTATATCTGATTCATTCAGGTCCTTCTCTGGGATTTTTCTTGACTCATTTGGGTTGCATCCTCTGCCTGCTTATTTTGTCTGTGTGTAAGAAGATTTTGGCTACTGGAGTCCAATGGGTGTTGCTTGTGTTCCCTAGGTGTGGTCTGTCTGTGGGCCCACCACCCCTTCCCCCGTTGCCTAGGGCAGATGGGTGTGGGTGTTGCCGGTGCCGGCCTTGGCTGCTGAGGTCTCTGCCTCGCCTCTGCAGGAGGGACTGTGTTCTCTTTCCTGACTCTACAAGCCTCAGCTGCTCTCGGCCTTTGACCCTCTCCCACGAGTGTGACCATGCACCACACTCAGGCCTCAAGCCTGGGCGCCAAGGGCAAGGGTGAGCACTTTTGCTTAGCTGCGGGTCCCTGACAGCCTATTCCTCTAGCCAGGAGGGGCTTTTGGTGCGTGCTCAGCTGCTAGCTGAGGCCGGAAGCCCTGCCCCAGCCAACCTGGGCTCCTTGGCTGGGCGGGGCTTTTTCTATGTGCTCAGCCTCGTCCTGGGCTCCGGTCCCGTCCCCACCTACCTCGGCTTCTTGTCTGGGTGGGGCTGTTTCTATGTGCTCATCTGCGCTCTGGGCTTCCCTTAAGGAAGTTTCTGAATTCAGTTTTTCACATTTAGAGTTTGAGTTTTCCTTTTTGATAATGCAAGTTGAATGAACAGTTTGATAAACTGGTTTGGTACCTCTTCAGTTGGGAAGCTATGGGTGTTAAAGAGATTGCCCTTGTGCAGAGAACAGATGAGGGCCCTAAGATTAAGCCTTGTGTACCTGTGGCATTGATTATTTTTGAGAAGGCTGTTATAGTTAGTGACCTGGGCACAGAGGATAGAGGCTTAACATGAATATGATGTTATTAAACCATGGGAGGACAAGGTTTCACAAAGGGGAATACAGTCAACAACAGCATATGTTGTTGTCTGATCAAGAAAGATAAAAACGGAAAACAATCCAATGACGTTAGCAGCTTAGTAGTCACTAGTGACCTTAGCAAAGACAATTTTGGTAAAATGATAGGGAAAAGAAATTAGATTGGAATATATCTGGGAGTATTGTTAGAAGAAATTTGGCTATGCAAAGAAGCAGAGAGATATTAGGTGGCAGTTATGGATGGATGAATAGCAAGAAAGTAATTTTTCAAAGATAAGATTTTTGTGCATATGTTATTTTTTTACTAATTATCTTAATTATTCTTGAACTAAGCTTTACTAGCAGGGTTTAAAATTGCCTTGAGATAGTGAATATCATCTCTACTAGCATTGCAGAGTGCAAATATAGTAGCATAATTTTATGCCTGCTCTTATTTTAGTTGCAGCTCAGTTATGTCTGTGAAAAGCCAGACAGTATATTGTATTATCTCATGTTTCCTATAAGATAGCTTTCAGAAGTGTCCACAAACTAAAATGATTTAGATCTGCTTTGCTTTCCTAAAATCTTTTAAGGAGGCTATTGTGATTTGGTTCAGTGTCTTTTCTTCCAGGATAACAGCTCTAGCATCAATGTAAAGAGCATCACAGTTCAAGTTCTTAGCAGCTGTTTCAATTGGGGCAAGTTTCTTCTCTGTGCCTGTTTTCTCATCTGTTACGTGGGAATTTTCTTTCTGTTAGAGTTGTTCTGATGATTCAAATGAAATAGTATATGTAAAAGGTCAAGATGAATACCATACACTCAATGAATATTTTCTATCTTGGTTTTAAGACAGTGAATGCTTTTTGTAGCATGCCATTAATTTTCGTTTCACTTATTTTAAGCCAAATATTAGTCTGTAATCTCTGTACTTTTTCTTTTTGATTCTGTAATGATGCTTTTATATAAAACTTGTACAAACAAGAAACTGTCAATGGAGTTTTATGGTCTGTCACAATTGTAACGGACTGTATCTTCTGTTATGGCAAATTCACCAAGAATATATTTAATAGGGCAGCTGCTGCTACCAGATCTCTGAGGCTTGTGTCAATTTTCATCCTTGGTTCTTCCCTCTCCTCCTAATAGAACTCTATCCCTGTTTCCATCTGCTTATATGTAATATGTAACTTTTAAATACTATGGACTAGGCAAATACAATTGAGGTATGAAGGGTAGGATGGCACACCAGCAGGCAGGGCAGATTTACTTACTTGTACTTTTTGGTTCTATTCACTATCTTATATGTCAATGACAAATCATTGCTTATTTTTAAGAGCTTAATGCACATTTTCAAAGAGAAGAAAATATGATTTGTTTTTGACTGACAAAATAATTTTATTTATTAATCAAGGGAAGTATATATTTCCAGCAAACATCTTGATAATTCTATTTAGAGTTGTTAAAACATTGTGCTATCTTGTATTGAAACACGAAGAGCATTAGTTTTAATAATTTTACTTCAGTTGGATGCTTTCCAATGTTGCACTTAGGTACAATGTTAGAAAAATCAGTTTTTGAAAATGTTTTTCCCCTACTCAGCTTTTTCTTTTTAAAATTAGATAAAAGAATAAATAATATCTAAATTTTTAAAGTTAGAAGAGGTTTGATTAATTATAAATTAAAAATATATAAAACATTAAATAAAATTTTTCTGAAATGTTTTAAAATTAGAATTTAAAATAAAGGGTCCATCTTGTAGTTGTATGATTTTAAATAATGTTTAAAATACCTTTTTACCTACGTTATTTAAATACCCTTTCCATGAGCTCTGTGAAGGCTAACTTGGACAATGGTTATCTTTGACTGATTTGAGCACATTTTAGTTGTCCATTATTTGCTTTTGTCAGAAATGTTACCAGACTAAAGGGGTCTGTTTGCCTGTGTGCATCAAAGCCCAATCAAATGTGAATAGAAGTTTGCAGCAAAGAAAGTAAGGTTTATATTTTAAGAAAATTACACCATGCTCAGAGTCACAGGTGAGCTCAGATTCCAAAAACTGGTTTCTCAATGGTTTCTGGGGAATGGGTTAATTAGGGGAGGTTGGGCAGATAAAATATATTATGCTCACTTTGTTAAAGATGGCGCTGCCTATGTTCAAGCCTATTGATATTAATGTGTGTTGGGAGACAGGCTGTGAGCAGGCTGGGTTGTTACAGCCTAAGGCTTTGTTTTAAGAGTAAGCTTTTCCCCATACCCTTGACTTATTGGATGATGTAGGGTGGTGCACTCTCATGAGGAATCCCATTATGCCTCAGATAAGTGACTTTGTGTCAGAGACTTTTGTTTGTAGATTGGATTAAAGGTTTGGACTTCTACCTATGAAGTGGGGCAGATCTGGACCTTGTACTCACTCCGTTCCTGAGGTTAGCATTAGAGAGGAGAGCAGATTAAGGCCACGTGGAGGAGAGGAGAAGCAGCCAAGATGGTGGAGTGCTGAGGAAGAAGCCAGTTTGGGCTGAGTTTGTGCAGAGAAAAGAAGATGGGAAACAGAGGTGAATAAGTCTGGTGAGCAAGAAACCTCTGATTTTAGGAAACTCGGATAAGTCAGTAGCTTTTTTTTACTTGCCCGCTGGGTGCAAGCTAGGATTAAAGCTGATGGCTCACCAGTTCCTGGCTCTGTTGTTTCAGTACCGACTGTCCAAATCCAAAGAAAACCTGCATGAGCCAGGCTGCTGTGATGGTGGCCTTGGCCACTGGCTTTACAGGGGAAAAATCATTAATCATGGTGGCTAACACAGTTGGAATCATGGGCCCTGCTGACTGGTTAAAGCTGTCACTGGAAAGACACTAGGACCAAGGTGGGTCTGCCCTGGTACTATCTGAAATGTGTGAATTCTTGACATTTTGCAGGAGAGATTTCACAACAGAGTCCAGTTGGTTTTGAGAGTACATTTATTAAAACTGGGGGCAGTGAAACAAAGGAAGGGCTTACAATAGAAGAGGCAAGATTATGGCCACAGGGGTGAGTCTCAGTGGAGCTGCCTTGGCCGTTTGGAAACTTGAGTAAGAGTTGCGCCTACCTGCGGCTGTCCTTTTAAAAAGAAAGTCACAGAGGCAGAAGAAATAAGCCAACTTGCCCGTGAAGACTCAGGAAACAAGTTACAGAGGCAAAGGAGGACCTTTGGAGAAAGTTTTAGGGTATTAACATGGAATGAGCTGCCATTGCCTGCTGCTCCCCTAATTGCAAGTCTTCTGGAAACCCTTAGAGATTAGGAGAAAGAAAGCAATACTCACACCTGAGAAATCAAGGGAGGGAAGGTACCAGCATACTTTAAGGAAAGCATGCCCTGGGTTCTTTGTCTTTAGAGTTTTTACCTGTTTTCTAAAGGTGAAAATTTTCAGCGCATTCTCAGGGGAGGATCTCAATAAATTATTCATCAAGTACACAGGTGTGTCTTTTAATAAGCTGACTCATCAAAATGTGAGTATAAAAGGGTCAAGGCTATTCTCTAGTCAGTTTTATCTTCAAAGAATGTCACCAAAGAGGGATTGGGACCAAGGAAGTCCTGCCCACTCCCCAAAAACAACAACAACAACAACAAAGTTCTGGAATGTATGAACCATTTAAATCATTTGCTTCTAAGTATCCTTGGTTGAGGAAGATAAGACTTTGGGATTTATTATCAGGCCGTAAATTGTGCTGTTGGCTGTTTAAACTATCTGCCTCAATTTCACTATTCCACTCTGTTGGGCAAACCAATGTGTTTCAAATGCGAAATAAATGAATTTAGTTTTGCTTGCTTGTATTTTGCATTGGAGCCATGTGTGTATAGTCTGTGGAAGGCTGTGGTGCTTGCCCTCAGGATGGCAAATTGCAAATTGCAGATTGCCTTCTTGCTTAGGAGGGGCCATTTTTTTTGCTGGAGAAGGGTTTTTTTCCTCCAGCCTGTTTTGTGGGACTGTCTAGAGAGAGAGGGAGTGCTGAGGAGTTTGGGAGCACTGAGATTTCAGGCAGGCCTGTTTGGCTAGGGAGTGCTTAGTGCCAGTGGGGACCTGTAAGTCTGGGAGGGTCTGGAAAGAAAGAAAAGGAAGCGGTCTTCCCTGACTATTTGCTCATCTGCCTTTAAGGGACTTTAATAAGTTGAATGGCCCACCATGTTCTGGCTCCACAGTTCCTTACTGTCTGCCTGAATCCAATGTGCACCTTGCATGGCTAGTGGCTGCTGCCATTATGGTCATGCAGGTTCTTATTGGATTTGGGCAGATGGTAAAGAAACAATGGAGCCAGAACATGGTGGGTATTCTGTTTATTAAAGTCTCACACTAGCGGACAAGCAAACAGGCAGCAAAGACCACTTCCCTGTCATTCAGAGCTCCTAAAACCCTTACGCATTGTCCAGCTCCACAACCTGGAAAATCTTTTCCAGTTCTTCCTGGAATCAAAGGCCCCCACCAGCCTCAGCAGAGCTCCCAAAGCCCCTCAGGTCCAGTTTCACATCTGCACTCCTTCTTCTCTTCCTGCAAAACCCAGGCTGGGGAAAAAATCCCTTCTCCTGCAAACATTAGCAATACATACAATAACCCCTCCCAATCAAGAAGGTAATTCACAATTTGCAATCTGCCACCCCAAGGGCAAGCACCTCAGCCTTTCATGAATTACACACACAGGGCTCTGCCCAGGCCAATTCAAAATAGAAGTGAGTAAACCTAAAAAAAAAAAAACACATTTTACAAACTTATTTGCCCAACATTCCACCCTTTTTGCTTGCATTACAATCTACACCACTGGTATTCTTGTGCACGGAATGAGGTACTCTACCTAAACAAACTATATTAACAGCACGGGTTATACAATTGCAACAATTACAAAGGTGCCCTTCACAATGTCTCTCTGAGCACTTTGCCCAAAGCACAAAGTGGAGGCCCACCTTCAGCCCCTTACTTTACAGTAGGTGGGAGGGCCTCAGGGCTGTGTCCATGGAAACCTTACAAGTGTCCTTGGTGCATTCCGGTGCAGGCAGTCATCCACTGGAGCTGTTCCTCCCCATCAGGGTCTCCCATACCATCCCAAAATGGCATATCTATCCAACAAAGGAGCCAGTGCCCACCTCTGGTTGCAGTCCAAGAGTCAGTTCAAGATAGACAGCCCAGCTATCTGTGCAAATCACCAAGTCAAAGGTCCACTATAGGCAACTAGGTTCACATGGGGCCCCAGGGCTCCCCGCTCATTCCTGCTAACATGGCAGCTCTGAAGACTCTTCCTCAAAGAGGAGCATGTGACAACACTGGCCAGCCACTCCACCTCTGCTCCAGAGAGCATGATGCCATCCACTTCTATGTCCTACAATTGCAGCAAACCTACCAGGGGCTTACTACGTACTCTTTGCTGCTGGGCTTTTACATTCTGGAGTCTGTGGATGGCAGCTTCAGCCTGAGCCTCCTCATCTTCAGAAGAAGAGCTAGCAATGCCTGCTCTTGCCCACTCAGAGCCACTCTGCCAGCATGGCTCCATCTTAGGTTCCTATGGCTGCCCGCTCTCGGCCTGAGGTGGAACCCACAGTTGTTCTTTCGACAACAGCTGCTGCCAATGTTCAACTTCCAGGGAAACTGCAACTCACAAACCCATGCAGTCTCCTTCTCCAGAGCTCGTTCAAGTTCCAGTCACCATCAGTGCTCAGCCTGCATTTGCAACTTACGAACTGAATCAGCCTCCTTTTCCAGTGCTTGCTTCATTTCCAGGATCTGCACCTCTTTCTCCCATGACCATTCCAGCTCCTGCCATTGTTCCAGCCCAATTTGCAGACCTTGGGAAGCCTCTCGCAAAGAGCTTTTTATTTCTTTCCACAGGGCTGTAGAAAACAACCAGCCCTTGGTCCACAAAAGCACAGTGTATGGCCAGGAACTGCCACCGTGGCCATTCACATGCAGGTTCCCATTGAATTTGGGCAGATGGTAAAGAAATAGTGAAGTTGGAGAATGTTAGGTGTTGGGCAGATAAAATATATTATGCTCACTTTGTTGGGGATGGCGCTACCCATGTTCAAGTCCATTGATATTAATGTGTGTTGGGGGACAGGCTGTGGGCATGCCGGATTGGTATGGCCTGGGGCTTGGTTTTGGGAATAGGCTTTTCCCCACACCCTTGACTGATTCGATGATGTGGGGTGGTGCACTCTCATGAGGAATCATCCCATTGTGCCTTAGATGGGTGACTTTATATCAGAGATTTCCTTGTTTGTAGATTGCATTAAAGGTTTGGATTTCTATACTATAAAGTGGAGCAGACAGGGAGCTTGCTCTCTCTTGGTTCCTGAGATTAGCATTAGAGAGGAGAGCAGAGAAAGGCCACATGGAGGAGGCCAGAAGAAGCAGCCAAGATGGCGGAGTGCTGAGGGAAAAGTCAGTTTGAGCAGAGTTTCTGCTGGAGAAGGAGATGGGGAACAGAGGTGAATAAGTCTGGTGAGTTAGAAACCTTTGATTGTAGGAAACTCGGATAAGTCAGTAGCTTTGTGAGCACTGAAAGAGTGGGTTTTGGAGCCCAGTGTGTTTTTACTTGCCTGCCGGGTGCAAGCAAAGATTAAAGCTGATGGCTCACCAGTTCTTGGCTCCATTGTTTCATTACTGACTGTCCGAATCTAATGTGAACCTACACGGGCCAGGCTGCTGTGATTGTGACCACGGTTACTGGTCATACATATGGCATAGTCTGTGGCAGGATTTGATACAGTTTGGTATGGAACCACCGCCACCTTTGAGTGGTGGAGTAGAGGACTGGCTGCTGTTATGGATCCCCATCACTGTCCTTTTGGGGGCTGTAGACTGGCTAGCTTTTACAGCCATGCGTAAGGAAATCGAGCACTCTATGGAAAAGGCTGCCCAGAACCTACAAACCGAGAAGTGGAAAGAGCTGGAGGAAACATGGGAGAAAGAGATGCCGACCCTGGAGCTGGAGGAATCACTGAAGGAGGAGGCCGGCCAGGTTTGCAAGATTCACCTGGAAATGGAGCAGATGCTGGAGAAGGAATCACAGGTTCATGAGTTGCAGATTGCCCTGGACATTGTGGAGAGCCAGCAGTGGCGGGAGGCCGAGGCTGAAGTGGGGCTGAAGCTGCATGGGCTGCTGAGCAGAAGGCAGTGGAGGCCCCAGACTCAAGCCCAGCAGCAGGAGCTGGTGTTTTCAGTTCCTCTTTGTAGGATGAGGAGAATTGGGCTAGAGTTGCAATATGCAGCCTCCAGAAGGTGAGAGCCCAGCTGGAAGGAGGACCTGCTACACTTCTGGTAGGTCTGCGATTTTGGGACATAGGGGTGGATGCCATCATGCTCCCCATAGCAGAGATGGAAATGCTGACTACCATTGCCACATGCTTCTCTTTAAGACAGTGTGAGACCTGTCATGACGGCAGGAATGAGGTGGGGAGGCTAACACCCCATGTGCGTGGATTGATTTTCTGTACTACGACTGGAGTGAGCACTGGCTCCTTTGTTGAATAAACTTACAGATTTTGGACAATGTGAAATACCCTGATGAGGGTTGGGGGCAGCTTTGCTAGAGGCCCTCCTGCCCCAGGAAATTTTTTAAATGCCTAGAAAAAAGGCCGAGGACATTTTGCACTTTTGGCAATTGTTGAGCAGATAAAATATATTATGCTCACTTTGTTAAAGATGGTGCTGCCCACATGGAAGTTCGTTGATATTAATGTGTGTTTGGGGACAGGCTGTGGGCAGGCCGGGTCGTTATAGCCTAAGCCTTGGTTTTAAGAGTAAGCTTTTTCCCACACCCTTGACTGATTGGATGATGTAGGGTGGTGCACTCTCCTGAGGAATCCCATTATGCCTCAGATGGGTGGCTTTGTATCAGAAACTTTCTTGTTTGTATAATTGGATTAAAGGTTTTGAATCTATACTATAAAGTGCGGCAGGCCAGGAGCTTGCTCTCTTGGTTGCTGAGGTATTAGAGAGGAGAGCAGATTAAGGCCACGTGGAGGAGAGGAGGCAGCCAAGATGGCGGAATGCTGAGGAAGAAGCCAGTTTGTGCAGAGTTTGTGCTGGAGGAGATGGGGAACAGAGGTGAATAAGTCTGGTGAGCTAGAAACCTTTGATTCTAGAAAACTCGGATAAGTCAGTAGCTTTGTGATCACTGAATGAGTGGGTTTTGGAGCCCAGTGTGTGTTTTTGCTTCCCCGCTGGGTGCAAGTTAGAATTAAAGCTGATGGCTTACCAGTTCTTGGTTCCGTTGTTTCATTACCAACTGTTCAAATCTAATGCGAACCTGCACAGGCCAGGCTGCTGTGGTGGTGGCCCTGGCTACTGGCTTTACAGCAATGTGCTCAGAGACTGGTGAAGTGTATCTTTGTAATTGTTGAAATTGTATGATTTGTTGTGTATTTGTAATTTGTGTAATGTATCTAATTTCCTTGTACAGGGATGCCGGTGATGTAGATTGTGGGTAGTAAAGTGAGCATAGGTGTGGATTGTTGGGCAGATAAAATATATTATGCTCACTTTGTTGGAAATGGGCTGTCACGTTCTGGTCTGTTGATATTAATGTGTATTGGGGGACAGGCTGTGGGCAGGCCGGATTGGTATGGCCTGGGGCTTGGTTTTGGGAGTAGGCTTTTCCCCACACCCTTGACTGATTCGATGATGTGGGGTGGTGCACTCTCATGAGGAATCCTCCCATTGTGCCTTAGATAGGCAACTTTGTATCATGACTTCCTTGTTTGTAGATTGGATTAAAGGTTTGAATTTTTACACTATAAAGTGGAACAGACAAGGGAGCTTACTCTCTCTTGGTTCTTGAGATTAGCATTAGAGAGGAGAGCAGAGAAAGGCCATGTGGAGGAGGCCAGGAAAAGCAGCCAAGATGGTGGAGTGCTGAGGGAGAAGTCAGTTTGAGCAGAGTTTCTGCTGGAGAAGGAGATGGGGAACAGAGGTGAATAAGTCTGGTGAGCTAGAAACCTTTGATTGTAGGAAACTCGGATAAGTCAGTAGCTTTGTGAGCACTGAAAGAGTGGGTTTTGGAGCCCAGTGTATTTTTACTTGCCATGTTCAAGCTAAGATTAAAGCTGATGGCTCACCAGTTCTTGGCTCCAATTTTCATTACTGACTGTCCAAATCTAATGCAAACCTGCATGGGCCAGGTGGTTGTGATGGTGGCTGCAGACATTGGCTTTACAGTAGGCCATTCTGTTTATTGGTTTCTCACCAAGACAGGCAAGCCACAAGAGAAGACAAGGGAAAAGCAGAAAACCTGCTTTTCCCATGGAGGGCAAGGGATCAGGGAGGCCCCTGCAATGGTGATAGCAGAAACTAAGAGAGAGCAAGCTCCCAGTCTGCTCCACTTTATACTGTAGAAATCCAAACCCTTAATCCAATCTACAAGCAAGAAAGTCTCTGATACAAAGTCACTCATATGAGGCATAATGGGATTCCTCATGAGAGTCCACCACCCTACATCAAAAAGGGTGGTGAAAGCCTTAGTCTTAAAACTAAGCCTTGGGCTATAACGACCCAGCCTGCTTATAGCCCATTCCGCACACCCAATGCAAACTATAAGTGAACAAACATATATATCGTATTTACAAACTTATTTGACCAACAGACAGCCATGGGGAACCATAACAACAACCAGTCCTCTATCCCACCCCTCAAGGATGGCTGTAGTTCTATACCGATCTGATCTGAATCCTACTGACTACACCAGATGTATGGCTAGTGGCCACTGTTGTGGCCATGTAGGTTCTTACTGGATTTGGGGAGATGGTAAAGAAATACTGTAGCCAAAGAATGGTGGGCCATTCTGTCTATTTAAGTCCCACACCAGCAGATGAACAAACAGTCAGGGAAGACCACTTCTCTCTCATTCAGAGCTCCCAAAACCCTGATGCATTCTCTGGTTCCACAACCAAGACAATCTTCTCTGGTTCCTCCTGGAATCAAAGACTTCCACCAGCCTCAGTGGAGCCCCTAAGTCCTTCAGCTCTGGTTCCACATCTGCACTCCTTCTTCTCTTCTTGCAAAACCCAGGCTGGGAAAAAGTCCCTTCTTCAGCAAATATTAGCTATACAATGACCCTCCCAAGCATAAAGACAATCTTCAATTTGCAATCTGCTGCCCTGAGGGCAAACACCTCAGCCTTTCACAGACTATATACACATGGTGCTGCCCAGGCCAATGCAAAATATAAGTGAACAAACCTAAAAAAAAAAACCACATTTTACAAACTTATTTGCCCGGAAAACCTGCATGGCCATGGCAGCGGCCACTGTCAAAGAAATTTCTTAGCTTCTTGCTATCCTGCCTAAGAACCAGGGTAGGGAGTAGGTGATCATTATATCAGGTCTTGATGTCAGCCATGATGTTGTTCTGTTTGGTTTTATGAGGCTATGATTCTTAGGGTCTTCTGCTTTTGTGCACCTGGGGCTGATGCACAAGAAAAATAAGATGTTATCTTAACTCTGTTTTTGTGGGCAACAAATCTAAAGCAGTGGTTCTTAACCTTTTTTGAGGTACCGAACCTACTAGTTTCATATGCGCATTCACCGAACCCTTCTTTAGTGATAAATAAAATATGATTTTTTTTTCCAAATTCAAGACATAGGTATATGTTTTTTACTGGTGCACAAAATGAGCCGTGCATGAACATCACCTTGCTCAAAGAGCAAAACCAACAAAGTCATGAACTCACAACAAATCACGGTATTACTTTATTCTGGCCTCCGCAGCAGAGGCTTCTCCGAACCCCTGATTCCGACTCATCGAACCCCTAGGGTTCGATAGAATCCAGGTTAAGAACCACTGATCTAAAGCTTTGTTCTTAAGATAATTTGATGCTGACCAGAATCTGATGTCCTAGAAAGGGTCATGTAAAATGGAGTGTCTGCAGGGTTAAAGAAACACAGAAAGCATAAGCTATAATAAGAAAAAATGCAATCAGCAATACCAAATTTGTAATATGGGAGGTGCAGTATTCATTATTTCTGTTTTAATTTATTATTTATGAATATAACCTTAAAGTACTCATTATTTGTTCAACACATATATCTTGGATCTCTTCCGGCCTGAATACAAAATAAGACACCTTTATTTTACATATTCAAATTATTAATGCTGAAGTCCACATTGGACAAATGCTGAAAATTGTGTTCTCTTAAATGACCCCTAATCTCTATTTGAGAGGTTTCTAATGTTCTGACTTCTGTGTGCTCAATGCAGGTGATTCTGTTTCTTTCTTATCTAATTACAACAATACTCCACCACCCATGGTCCCAGAGGAATGCTCCTATGTTTGCATAGTTCTCCTTTCTTGGTGACTTTGGTTGGAAGGTAGGCTCCAGGGTGAAGTGTGTGTGTATCTCTAACTTGGGCACCTCAGGTTTGCGTAAGACTTTCTACTTATCCACAAAACATTACAACTAAAATCACAAACTTCAGTAAGATTGGGCTAAAACCTTTAGGATAATATAGCAAAGAATAATTAAATTTTACATCAACTGGTATGGGGAATGGCTTTTTTTTCCTTAAAGTGAAAAGCTGGGAGGCAGAGAGACAGACCCCTGTATGTACCCAATCAGGATCCACCCAGCAATCCCACTAGGGGGTGATGCTCTGCCCATCTGGGGCATTGCTCTGTTGCAACTGGAGCCATCCTCAGTGCCCAGGCCAGCTTGCTCCAGTGGAGCCTTGGCTGAGGGAGGAAAAGAGAGAGATAGAGAAAAGGGAGAGGGGAAACGGTGGAGAAGCAGATGATAGCTTCTTCTCCTGTGTGTCTTGACCAAGAATTTAACCTGGGACATTGTAAAGCCAGTAGCTGCGGCCACCATCACAGCCTCCTGGCCCATGCAGGTTTGCATTTGATTCGGACAGACAGTAATAAAAAAATAGAGCCAAGAGCTGAGGGCCATTACCGTTTAATCCTAGCTTGCACCTGGTAGGCGAGAAATACACAAGTGGGAAAACACTTCCCTTTCCATTCAGGGCTCCCAAAGCCACTGACTCATCTGAGTTTCCTAGAATCAAAGGTTTCTACCTTACCAGCCTTATGCACCTCTGTTCCCCATCCCCTTCTCTCTGCACAAACTCTGCCCAAACTGGCTTCTCCTTCAGCACTCCGCCATCTTGGCTACTTCTCTGCAATGCTAATTTCAGGAACCCAGAGAGAGTGAGCCCCTAGTCTGCCCCATTTTATAGTTTTGAAATCAAAACCTTTAAGCCAATATACAAATAAGAAAGTCTCTAATACAAAGTCGCTTATCTGAGGCATAAATGGAATTCCTCATAACAGTTACCCACCCCACATCATGCAGCAGTCAAGGGTGTGGGGAAAAGCTGTTTTGAAAAGATCTTAGTATTAAAAGGGAGGGAAGGACTTAGTCTTAAAACTAAGCCTTAGGCTATAATGTCATTGCCAGCTTACAGCCTGTCTCCCATACCCAATGCAAACTATAAGCGAGCAAACATATATATTATATTTACAAACTTATTTGACTGACAGACATCCACACACTGGGCCAATGCTCTACCACTGATCAAACTGGCCAGGGCCACACATGGCTTTTCTTAAGAGTCAAATGTCCCAACTTGATTTCAAATTCTCACTGTGTCTATTTGTCTAGCTTCTAGCTGTCTTGCCCTGGAAGGAGTCAGCTTTCTTCTAAACATTTATATTTCTCAAACATCTACTTACCTTAGGCAATTGACCAAACTGTTACTCAGTTTACTATATGGGTAGTAAAGAGATTAGGTAGCCTTTTGCTCCATGAAAACCCTTTGACGTTAATGCCCTGGATTAATTTCTTTCTTCCACGGTTGCTTTCATGGAAATTTCCAAACCCACACCTCTTTTGGTGTATGACCTGGTTCATTGGCTCAACCATGATAATTAGTTCAAAAGAACATTTCCCAAACTCTTGTTTTCTCAGTGTTAAGTAATACATGTATGGGACAGTAGCATTTTGGTTCATACTTTACCCAAGACTATTAATTCCATTCACTCTGTAGGGAAGTGAAGTATCAGGGCTGGACTTTTCCTTCTGCAGTTGTCTCATCCCCATTCCCAGCATCCTTCTGCTAATGTTGGATATACTCTCAAAACAAATAAGGTTTCAGGCAGCATGCTACCTAAATCTAGAGATTTAAGATTTAGGGGAGCTATGTCTAAAATAATATACAGTGGCTGCATTTTTCTGAAAGATACAACCTTACATTACTGAACAGAACACTTTTCTATCTCTGAAATATCTGCATTTGATTTATTGTCCTGCATTCAGGCCTTTCCCAAAAGTTCTATATATAAATATCTGAATTCAAAGTAGGGCCTTCTAGAGTGGTTCCTCTAACAACAAAGGATTTATTGGTCCCTGATATAATTCTGCGAATTTTTATCCTAGAGGACTGATAGTATTGGCATTTCTTGTGCAACTTTTTTTTAGCCTTTGTAAATAAAGCATTAGTTTCATTCTTTATCAGTCAGCACAATGTATTTCTTTTATAATTTTGTGATTTTCTACTTTGAGGAGTTTTTTAAGTGGGTGTATTTCTAAAATTATTTTGCCTTTTCTCTCTCTCTCTCTCTCTCTCTCTCTCTCTCTATATATATATATATATATATATATGTTCTTTTCTTTGGATTATTCAATTTATGTGAATGTCAAATGTGATGATGATAAAGTAAATTTACATCACCTCATTCAATAGTAAGTGAATCATTTAATAAAAATTACATCAAACATATAAAATGATTGAAAATGTTTTTAATGAAATTTAATGCCAATAAAATGAGTATTATTTTACTATGGATTAAATTTAATTAATTTCTAATCATGTCTGTAAAACCAGTAGCCACAGCCACCATCACAGCCGCCTGGCTCATGCAGGTTCGCATTTCATTTGGACAGTCGGTAATGAAACAACGGAGCCAAAAACTGGTGGGCCATCATCTTTAATCCTAGCTTGCATCCAGCGGGCAAGTAAAAACACACACTAGGCTCCCAAACCCACTTATTCAGTGCTCACAAAGCTACTGATTTATCTGAGTTTTCTAAAATCAAAGATTCCTAGCTCACCAAACTTATTCACCTCTGTTCCCCATCTCCTTCTCTCTGCACAAACTCTGCACAAACTGGCTTCTTTCTCAGCACTCCGCCATCTTGGTTGCTTCTCCTGGCCTCCACGTGGCCTTATTCTGCTCTCCTACCTCATGACTCCTCCTAGAACACAATCACTCTTCTCCCGGAACAACGTGATCTCTCTTCCTTTTAAAACCTTTTGGCATGAAAGCCCTCCCCAAACACATATTAACATAATCATGCCCATTCCCAAGCACGAAGGCCAACTAATATCATCACCTGGGCAATGGGCTTCTAAGTGGGCAGCGCCATCTTTATCACACAGTCAAAAGTGCACCATGACTTTATGGACACACTGTATTTCATCTGTCCAACAATGTCCAATATCAAAATATAAGTGTTTCCTTAAAACAAGCAAAAATTTGTAATATATATAATAAACATCTATTGTATATTCTAAAATCTGAAATTTCTCTGATGGTAGAATAATTGCTGCATTAAACTTCAAATATATTGAAAGAAATACTTTTGGAGAAATAATGTTACATGCTGTTTGTAATTACAGCTAATACTACAAATATCTCTGATATGTTTTTTACAACCACTTTCTGTTTGCACATAAAAACCTCTAACTCTATGCTATTTTCTCCTGCACTAGGTGGACCATTTGCCTTAAATATTTGAATGAATATTAAAAATTTCTGAACAGTTAAGCAAGAAAATTATAACTTAAGGTTTTTTTAGTATCACATTTTTATTAAAGTATTTGAAAATAGATTTTTTTTTTTAACAGGAACAGAGAGAGAGTCAGAGAGAGGGATAGATAGGGACAGACAGACAGGAACGGGGAGAGGTGAGAAACATCAATCATCAGTTTTTCGTTGCCATTGTGACACCTTAGTTGTTCATTGATTGCTTTCTCACATGTGCCTTGACCACGGGCCTTCAGCAGACCAAGCAACCCTTTGCTGGAGTCAGCGACCTTGGGTCCAAGCTGACGAGCTTTTGCTCAAGCCAGATGGACCCGCACTTAAGCTGGCGAGCTCGGGGTCTTGAACCTGGGTCTTCCGCATCCCAGTCCGACGCTCTATCCACTGTGTCACTGCCTGGTCAGGCTGAAAATAGATTTTTTTTAAAAAGTCAAACTAAAAAGCAAGCAGAAACTTTACTAAGGTATCTTTTTAATAGTATATTTATCCAACCTACATATGAAAGTTTTCATTACCTTTGGCATAACCAAAGAAATGTTTGTTGCTTTGTTTCTGTGTTCTTATTTGCCACTTCAAATTAGTCTATTTATTTGTGTGTAAATGAGAATAAATAGCACGTGAGTGAATGTGTATATATGTCTAGTATATAAATATTTCTTTGGAAGACTTTAAAAAAACAACAACTGTAGTTCTGTGATTTTTAGTACATTGTCAATTTGGAGGGCAGAAATTGTTTTACCTATAAACTTGTATTTTGTTGTACTTTCTAAGTGAGCATGACTCATTGTAAACTGTAGTAGGTTCCAATAATAATCCTGGATGATAACAGTGATGGGATCTATTCATTCTGCAACATTCTTATATCTAGATTCTTGTTAATTCACATTCTTTCTATCTTATTTCAAGCTTTTATCATTTCTCTCAGCGTATTTTAATAACCTAAATTATTATCAATTTCAAAAATATTTTTATTTCCAGTCTATTCCATAAGATGAATGCTGGAGTAATGCTCCTAAATACAACTCTATTAAGCCACTACCTTTATCATAAGACTCCAGGGGTTTCTTAATGTTTTCTAAATTTATATCAAATGTCAAGACTGGAATTCTCTTTTATAGCTTAGTTGTTTTTTTATTTCCCTCATATAACACATTTTCTTCATCAACATCACATTCTAGCAAATGGGATAAACTTCCTGTTTTATACACTTACTCTCCAGAATCATTCTAAGCCCATCTCTAAGGCTGCCATCTTCAGGGAGTGTCTGAATTTTCTCAGTGGAATGCAAACCATGCTACTTCAAGCCATCCTCTCTCCAGAACTTAAATGCATCTGTTTGATCACAGTTTAGAAACACAGTTGATGTTTGATTGACTGGCTATTTGGGATCAAAATATTATTTAATAGAGTTACAATTCTACCTCTTAGAAAGGTACCTAAGGTAATTTTTTGAAAGACTATCATAGGTTTTTTCTATAGTGTCAGCTTATTGAACACCACTTTCTAAATTTATTATTAACTTAGAATTATGTATTTAACCTACTCCATTCTAAATTTGCTTATACAATTTTTATTTTGTTCTTTATTTTTAAAATATTTCTTCTTTACTGAATGTATTTCATCACAGTTATGATATAATATATAAAATGAATAGACGAGAACTAATCTGACCTTTTAAAATAAAACTTATTTACAGATGCAGAAAACAAAGGCAAATATTTAGCTGGGAAGCATAACTTTAAAAAGAATTTCTGTTTTTTACAGGTCTGACTTTTATGCTTCTGGTACTTAATATTGTGAAATAATTCTGGGGAGAATTTTTTGGAATACACACTGTTTATCTTTTAAAACCAAAAAGGCACTTGTGTATTTAAATACCATTTTCTTGTCAAATAAATAATACTATTCATACAGGCAGGGTAGCTCAAAAGTAGGTTTACAGTTGTTCATATGAAAAATAATACAAGAAATAACTATTTTACATACTTACAATGCAAACCTACTTTTGCCTTATCCTGTATATGTAACCTTTTCTTTTTCAGAATAATTTATATATACATTTTTGATTATTCAGCTCTGTACTGCATTGTGAGGCATGCCGCTGCTCAACATCCTACAGTGAATTTGACAGAAACAAGGACTAATGCCCAGATTTTCTAAATCCTTTGTGGTTCTCTGTGCACTAAATATGCTTACAACACTGGTACCATTTCTGTGAGTAACTATTCAATTGTACAAATTGTGAAAGACCTGGTGACTGAGAAATGCAAATTTAATAAAATCTTAGATTTTTAAAAATTTTAAACTTTTTCCTGAAAGTTTATAAGCCTGATCTCTCTCCTTTAATGACATGGTACAGGGCAGAAAATTTGCGGATGAGACTGGGGTTAGGGATTACTATTAGCCCTAAATATCTTGAAGTCTGTTAGCATTTTCTTCCATTCATCCACCTATCCATCCATCCATTTGTTCATCCGTTCGTCCATCCATCATTCATCTGTCCATCCATCCATCCTTTTGTATGTTTCCTTAACAAATGTGTATGTCTCATCACCTCAGACACAAGAAAAGATTAATTCTCAGGAAAACCCAGAACATCTTTCTCTCCCCTTCTGCTGTAGTCCATAAATAATAAATGTAGAAGTAGGGTTGTTTTCAAGGAAGACTTTCTTATGAGTATGGGAATCCGGAAGTAGGTGATTCTTCTAAAATAAGTGTATTTCCCTTCTCTATATGGGGGTAGCGGGAAATAGTGTATTAGATTGTAATTAAGAAAAATAAATGATATTTAATGTGTCTGAGTTAATTCAAATTTCAGAGATACCTGAATTATAGCCTCTGTTTACTTCTTAAACATATAAAGTGTAATGATATTTCTATGCTGTTTACAGCCCTGTGCTTAGTAATTAAAAAGTAGTATGAATGCTGAAATATGTATTTGTGGTACACAGTCCACTGTTATTTGTACTTGTTAGTTTATATTAATTATCTGCAAGGTTAAATTTAAACCAAATGTGTAAGGCAATGTTTGTTATTGATTAAGTCTTAACATCCTTTTTCTTGTCAATAGGTCACAAAGTTATCTGTCCTATACTCACTCTTACACAGACATTGCTTTTAAATACTTACTAAGAAACGCTAACCATAGTAGTAAATCTTGGTTTGTGCTTAGACCCGTGTATATTATTTTCTCTTTTGTTTATGTACTTTACTGAACATACATATCTGTCACCTATTCCATATTACACAGAAATTTTAGTAATGCATATGTTTGTAAGGAAATGCTCAATAAATGTAATTGGGAGATGAAAGTCATGCTGCTAAGGATTCTAATTTTGGGGAAATCTTATTGCATAATGCAAATGCCAGGAAATTCTTTTTATAACTTTGTGGCCATTCTTTACCATTCTGAGAAATGGTTAAAATTTGTCTTCAAGACATTTTTGTTCAAGTGATTTCTTTTAATTATTTTAATTTATTTTTATACATTTGTTTGCTACTCTGATACTATGCTCATACATGCACATATGGAAGTGTATAGAAAATAATGCAGCATGAAGCTACATTATTCTATAGCAATGAAAGTCCTCGTATATCAACTATGTTCCATCTCGCAATAAAAATAAATTTGTCTGAAAGAAAAAAATTTGCTTGGAATCTTATGTTTCAGTAGACTCTTAGAACGCTGGAGTGGGAGGTAATTGCAAAGACAAGGACTCTCCATGGACCAGGCCTTGCTATGAGAGCATTTGTAGCTAGCTGAGTATATGTAAACGAGAAGCTTCTGAAATGTGACAGGAACACATACAGGAGTGGGAAATGTAGGTAATAATAATATTAATAAATAATACAATACTTAATAAATAATAGTACAAGAATAAATTGTGTTTCATGTACTAACAACTGTAAACCGACTTTTGCCAATTCCTCTACATTGTATAAAATTCATTGCTTTCTTATTTCTGAGTTTTTAGTAACAGATATAGCTTACATAAACTAGCCTCCCAAATAGTTTTTTTTTCATGAGTGAGATATAGAGAGACAGGACAGACAGACATGAAGGGAGAGACATAAGAAGCATCAATTCTTTGTTGAGGTTTCTTTGTTGTTCATTGATTGCTTTGTCATATGTGCCTTGACCAGTGGGCTCCAGTACAGCCAGTGACTCTGCTCAAGCCAGCAACCTTTGGGCTCAAGCCAGTGACCGTGAGTTCATTTTTATGATCCCATGCTCAAGCTGGCAACTTCATGCTCAAGTAGGTGAGCCCATGCTCAAGCTGGCAACCTCATAGCCTACCAAAGTTTTAATTTTTAGCCAAAAAAAAATCTACTTTGGCATTGTTGAACATTATAAAAGAAAAATATTTAAATCATATAAATAACATAATGGAAAATAAAATGCTCAATGTCTCATAATAAGGTGACTTTTAAAAAGGTATACTCTTAATCTCATAATTAAAACTTTTGAAATCATTAAGTAGATATTAAAGTTTATGATCCAAATAGAATTACCTTCCAATCAAAATTTATTTGATGGACATTGCAGTGAAATGTATATAGCAAGTAATCTCCTAGTAAATTTATAAAATATAAATGATATGGAACTGAGTAGCTTTAATTTATTGCTCTATTCTTTCAAGTGCATTTAGTGTGTTTATAGATGATATATATTGATATACATTCACAATAGTTTACCTTTATATATACTTTATTATATTCCATATCTGTTAACAAAATAACAGAAGAATCCAGTAAATTCTTTGTATTTCTGTATATGTTGTTATTTCTATCCAAAGGATCATCAAATACTTATACATTTTTTAAAAAGCACTAGTTTCTTGGGAAAAAAATTATATTATTTTTTTAATTATATTTTTTTAATTAATTTAATTTAAAATTAAATTAATTATGACTGGCAAACCTGGGGTTTCAAATTAGCAACCTGAGTGTTCCAGGTCGACGTTTTATCCACTGCACCACCACAGGTCAGGCCAAAGATCTGATTCTCGATAACAAGAGTAAATCTTTAGCCACCTGTATTCATTCAGAGGACATAATTCTAAAAAAGATGAGTAAATTCCTGGATACCTAAAGGTTAACTTCTAAAGCCTGGATATACTTATTTTAAAGACCATAGCTGAAAAGCTTCATAAATTACTTTCTTTCTTGCCTTGTTAAACAAATAGTACAGTGAGCTTGATGCAAATATTTTTTATTGAATCAGAGTAATCTCCATGAACTTTATTTATTGTAAAACACTGAAGCTTCAGCTACAGGTAGTGATATAGATGAAGTAGAAAATGGAGTCACACAGATTTGATGCCTGAAATTACGTTCTTCCTCAGTCATTGAAAATAGTTTAATGTCTTACAGCATAGCCTTTGAAAATACATAGGTTTGAGTTTGAATCCCAGAGCTTTTACTTCCATAGTCGACTATGGTTTGAAAAGGTTTTTTTACCTCTGCAAAACTTGGTTTTCTGAATCGTGGGCTTAGAGTAATAATATCAACTTTAAGGAATAAATAAGGCAACCTGTGTAATTTATTTAAAATCACTGTGTGGCATGTAATGCTCAACAAATCATGATGATGTTCTAGAAGCAGAAGATAATGACAGCAGTTTAAGGAATAGGAAAAGATAAATCAAGATCAATTAAGATGAAAAAGTACACTTAGTTTTTTGAAGTCTGTTATTATCTTCTCTATAATGGGTTTTCTTATTTTCTGCCACCACAGTATATAATATTGCCATGTCAAACTTTACATCTAATAGTGCTGATCTTGATTACTATTTTATATACCTTCCAATTTTGTGCTTTCTGGTTTGTTTAGCTTATTTATTTTTAGAATTTCTTTTAATGTTTTAATTAAATAGTGAGTCTTACCAGTCAAGGAGAGACCTCAATTTCTATTCAGCAAGCAAGTAATAATGATATTTTGTAGTAAGTTCTTTTCAGCTGTCTTTATTTTCTCTATAGTGCTTTTGTATTTCTTCCTTCTCCTTTTCTTTTCTTTTTTCTCTTTTCTCTTTTCTCTTCTTCCTTCCTTCCTTCCTTCCTTCCTTCCTTCCTTCCTTCCTTCCTTCCTTCCTTCCTTCTGCTATTTTAACTCTATTTTTAAAGACTATTTGTTCATTTTAAAGAGGAAAGAGAGAGAAAGAGAGGGGAGGGGAAGGAGCAGAAAGCATCAACTCCCATATGTGCCATGACTGGCAAACCCGGGGTTTCAAATTAGCAACCTGAGTGTTCCAGGTCGACGTTTTATCCACTGCACCACCACAGGTCAGGCCAAAGATCTGATTCTTGATAACAAGTCTGGCTTGCTGCATAGCTAGCTGCACTGACAAACCCTTCATACAGTGTGGATAGATGACACCTCAGAATCCAATTTGTTACCTCAGCTGCTGTGTAAAGAAAGGCTGTGATCTGTGAGTCTTGATCCAGTGGGAGACACCAATACACCAATAGCCATTGGCTATATTTTATATCCAGTAGTGAAGTTCACTAGAACCAGGGATGTACTGGTTCATTTTTTAATAACACTAAATAAATAGCCTTCTTTTTTTTAGCTAATACAAAAATGTGCCTAATGTAAAAGAAATAAGCTGACATACTTGGGAGAACTGAACTATATGAAATAAACCCCGCTGGGTATTACCCCAGGTATCCCAGGAACCATCTGCACCGCCAGGTTAACTCTGGACTATGCTTGTGTATTTATTATTTACTATATTTTTTACAATAGGAAGAATCAGAATAATTTTGGCACTGCAATGACATTATATTTTGTTTAAGTCTCTGCTTTACTTTACTATGGAATATGACAAGCCAGAAAGTAAACCAGCCTGAATTGGTTTGTGTGCTGTTGCCAAGAGCTCATCAGAGTCCAGCATATGGGGTATTTGAACAAAGAAATGGATGTTAAGTATGTATCTGGTGTGTGTTTGGACAGCTCCAGAATCAGGTGGTTCTGCTTGATAATCTTAGAGGTAGCCTGAGGGGATAGGAGCAGCTGTGGCCACTCTACCTGTAAGTGGCCTAAATTACACCATTGGCCTTTCCACCTTTCTCACATCAAAATTCCTTTTGGCTTCATGGATGCTTTCCTAAACTAAGAGCTGTGTGATGAAGGCTTGTTTCTAGATTTAGGAATAAAATTGTTGCTGGTATATTACATTCATTCAAATTCAGCAAATATTTATTGAGTATCTGCTATGCATCAGGCAGCATAGAGATGCTATTCGTTGAGATGCAAATATGAAAAACAGTTGTTAAGAGCAATTCTGAAAACAGATCACACTGAATTACAGCTCCTGCCGTTTTTTTCATGTGTGGTTCTAGGCATCCAACTTTTATGTAATTTGTTTTCCTCATCTGTAAAATGGAACTTTGAATAGAAATTAATGTGATGCATAGTGTTAAATGAAGGGAATGCTTACCCCTATGTTTTGGAAGGCCATAGGGCTCAGTCCTTAGACTTCTTCACTTTTTCTTTATTTCCCTAGTAAATTTATCTAATCCTTGTGACTTTAAATACTATATGTATTCTGATCACTTTCACATTTATATCTCAATTTTTGGCTCTCTCCTCTGAAATATAGATTCATACACACAATTTCCTATGTAACATCTTAAACAGAAGTTAGAGTATTTACAAGTTTGTATACTCTCACCAAGCTTTTTTTTTAAAATAATCTTCCTTGATTAAGCAAATGACACGTCCATACTTCCTATTGCAGAGGCAAAACAGTTAAAAGTCTTTTTTAAATCTGTTTTTCCCTTTAAATCACACATGTGATCTATCAGCCAAATCTGTTCAGCTTTACCTTCAAATTTAAGCAGGTCTTTGACTAATACCATTTTGTTCAATGTTTTATTGTTATAATATTGATGAGACACCATAAGAACCCAACTCTTGTTTATATCCATTAGTCTGTGGTAAAATTGATTTTGTTATATGTCACTTCATTTAAAGTCTCAGAACCTGTTGACAACAGTGAGGACTTACTGTATATCTGAATCTGACCACTTATCATTGTCTCAGTCACTATCTTCCTGATCCAAGCCACCATGTCTCTCTCCTTGATTACTGTAGGTGGCTTCTACTAGTCCGCTTGTATCTATTCTTGTCGATATTCAGTACAGAGTTATTTTTTTAATGCACAAGTAGAATCATAAGCACTCCTCTACTAAAAAGAACCAAAACTCTTAAACTGATTCTAAACCCATCTGAAACCCAGTTTCCTTATCCCCCTCCCTCAGCTTCCAGGACCTCCTTGCTCTTTCTTGGACTTGGCAGACATGCTCCTGCCTCTGGGCATTTTCACTTTTCTATTTCCTCTATCTGGACGCTTTTTCTTCAGATATATGCATATGTTTCCCCCACCCCCATCCCACCTTGGTCTTTGCACAGATGTTACCTTCTCAGTGAAGGCTTCCCTGACTATTCTATAAAAATTACCACCCAGCCCCTAGCACTCCAAGTTGTCCTCCTCTTATTTTTCTCCATAACAGAAACCAGCCACTCTTATACTATGTATTTACTTATATACCTGCTTATTTTCTCCTCTAATAGAATGCAATTTCCAAGAAAGTAGGGATTTTTGCCTAATTTGTTTACTGCCTTATCCCTAGAGCTTAGAGTAGTGCCTGGTACATAATAGACATGTAATAAAGATGTATTGAGTGGGCGAATTCACTTATTTCATGAGAGTTTACTGAGTACTAAACATACAGCATTGGGTAGTGGATTGCTTACAATAAAGAGAAGATAAAAGTACTCAATACCTTCAAGAAAATAAAAATCTAAGTTAAGAAATGATATACACACATATCTACAGTATAAAACAAAATATGATAAGCAGCATAAGAAATGCAAGTAAAAAGCAAAGAGAAATAAAATGTGCTCACTTGAGAAATCTGCACTTAAGAATGGACCCTAAATATGTAATATATTTTACCCAGGAGATATGCGATTGATATTGAAGGAATGCTAAGACAGCAGGAGTAACATGAACAAATTTATATAAAAATTGAAAAGGTAGGTGATAAGCAGAGATTAGTGAGCATTTATGTTTGTGAAGAGTGTAGACTATTTACGAAGAAAGTGGAAAAGATGTCCTTTATATATAGGAGACACTTCTTCACATACAGTTCCTGACAAAGGCAAGCTCTATGCACCTATGTCTTGAGCAGGAAAACCATGTGATATCGATTCCCCTTTCTAACTTCTCCTTTGTCCATAGCCAATAAAGTCAGAGACCTGTGTGTGGCCTGGTGTAGAAAGCCCTGCTCTCTCAAACAGTAGCTATTACCCAGGTGAATCAGGATTTGCCGTTTGGAAACCTGAACTATAAAATAAGCAGACAATAAGGCAAGAGTAATGGGAACACAACAGAAACGTCATGTGGCAGAGACAGACCAAGAGGAAGCATCAGTAAACAGAAGTTAGAGTATTTACAAGTATGAAGAATCTCTGATTAAGCAAATGTATAGTCAATGTTTAAGAAGTAGATTGAGATAAGAAAATAATATGTAGAATTAAAGGTAGCTTGTAAGTAGAAAGAGAATTAGTCAGTATACACACTGAGAAAATATGTAACTTAGTGAATATCTATGCCATGTTAATGGAGATGCATTAAAGTCAAGAACATGTACATACTTCTGTTCTTACTGCTGTTGGAGCAACAAGAAGGGAGCTACATGGATTCTGATGATTTAAAAAAAATAATTTAAGCCTGGCCTGTGATGGCGCAGTGGATAAGTCCTCAACCTGGAATGCTGAGTCGCCCGTTTAAAATCCCAGGCTTGCCTGGTCAAGGCACATACAAGAAACAACTACTATGAGTTGATGCTTCCTGATCTTCATCCCCCTTTCTCTCTCTCTCTCTTCCTCTCCCTAAAACCAATAAATAAAATATTAAAAAAAAATTAAGTCTGCTTCAGTACCACTGTAGCTATATCATAAGTCTCTATGATTTAAGTATTATTTAAGATTGCCTGAGTGCATTGCTAATACTTGCAACTCAGAGATCCTTGTACAAACCATTTGACCTTTAGCTATTAGCTTCCTCTTCTGTACTATGACACACCAAACAAAATGGAGTTGCTAGATGCCTTTCAAGGATTTATATAGCAATGAAAATAACCTTTGATTTTTTTCTATTGGATGTTTACTTATATGCATTCCATATAGAAAGGTATTATCATTAAAGTTCTATTTGGACAAAGTTTCTATTGTTCTATTTGGACAGCTGGGAACAGAAAATCTAGTTTAGTGAAAACTTATGCAACTAACTTTTTCTTTCTACTTTTATTTCATTTGGTGTTGTTTTTTTTTTTTGAAGTTGTATGTCTTGTCCATGAAAGATGGGGATTTAATTGCTATCATCAAACATGCTGCGTAATAAATTGCTTACTCTGGCAGAGAAAATTAGAAGTAGCTTGAATATGAGCAAAATATTTTTCATATGGCATATTTTATATAACTAGATTTTTTTATATCACGTGTCATCTATCATTGACTATTGGCATAATGGCTGCACTTGATGTTATTATATGCACAAATACAATGATAAATGAATCTTGCTTTGTATGCACTTACTATTTTTCAAATATTCTCTTAAAGAAAAAATTTAAATATTGTAATATTTGACATAAATTTTTATTTATATGGTAGAGTAATATTTAATTCTACTTTATTTGTAGTGCTTATTTTTGCTTGCCTGTGCCTAGGGATGCAAAGCAGACCACTTTAAAGTAATGTTAAAATAAATAGAACTGCCTGACCTATGGTGGCGCAGTGGATAAAGCGTCGACCTGGGAACACTGAGGTCGCCAGTTCAAAACCCTGCACTGGTCTGGTCAAGGCACATATGGGAGTTTGATGCTTCCAGCTCCTCCTCCCCCCCCCCTTTCTCTCTCTTTCTCTCTCTCTCTCTCTCACTCTGTGTCTCCTCTCTAAAATGAATAAAATAAAAATAAAATAAATGAAAATAAATAGAACTTTCTCCTATCAGTTTTTTATCCCATCTACTCAACTATAATTCATTATAGTCTGCATGAGTAGGTTTTTGTTTTCTTTATAGGAAGGTTTTTCTGCAAGGCAACTCATACTTCTCAAGTTTTTATATAAAATAATCTATTTAAATATTTTAGAAAACTCTTTTTTCATAAGGATACTAATGAAGTCTTCTGTGTTGCCTACCTCAGGAAACTAATATTTTCAAGATACCTTAAGAAATCTGAACATAAAGAAACAGATTGAAAAACAAAATCTAGAAAATCAAAGTTGAAGAGAGGAATCAATTATGTTTATCAAGTATATCTGCATCAATATCACAGTATTGTTTAAATTTTTACAATATTTTTAAAGAATGTAGCATAAAAATTTTAAAATAATATAATCATCTAAGTTTACAGTGATGTTACCTAGAAGACACAATGTGAAAGAACGGACATCATGGATCATATATCAAGGAATTCACAACTGCCTAATGCAATTATTTACAAACACACATACACATATGTGAGAAATTGCAAGAATGCAAGATTATACCACTTGACTTTTGGTTACATGCTGAAATTTCATTAGATGGGATAGTACTATGTGAGAGAGGAATATGATGACTCAACCAGTATTTCTCATTTTTCTAAACTCTAAGTAAGGACCTTTTTTATTTGAAAGGTGAGGAGGAAGAATCCCTAGCATTAAGTATTTACTTCTCATCTATAGATAATTGAACAAGTTTATAATAGTCTGATAATCCTCAGTCATGATTATAATTTAAAAAATGATATTTTTCAAAATTAATCAAGATTAATAAATTAGTAAGATTTTTAAGTCTCAGAAATTTGTCCAATAATTGCTATTTTCTTTCAAAATAATTTATTGGTTCTGAAGCTATATGTTTATTTAAACTCCCAATTCTATATAAAAGTAATTTTAAAATGTCAAAATTATTTATATGTTTATATATGGATATAAATAGGTGCATATATATGTTGAATATGTAAGAATATGAGTCTGCTAGTCCATTATACTAAAATAAAATTATGTTTATTTGTGTGTGTGTGTGTGTGTGTGTGTGTGTGTGTGTGTTTATATATATGGTGTGTGTGTGTGAGAGAGAGAGAGACAGAGACAGAGACGGGAACAGATAGGGACAGACAGACAGGAAGGGAGAGAGATGAGAAGGATCAATTTTTCATTGCAACACCATAGTTGTTCATTGATTTCTTTCTCATATCTGCTTACCTGGAGGGTTACAGCAGACCAAGTGCCCCCTTGCTCAAACCAGTGACCTTGGGTTCAAGCAGATGAGCTGTGCTCAAATCAGATGAGCCCGCACTCAAGCTGGCAACCTCGGGGTCTCAAACCTGGGTCCTCTGCGTCCCAGTCTACTGCACCACCACCTAGTCATGCATATTTATTTTCTTAATTTATTTAATCATTCAACAAATAGTGTGTGTAATGTTCCAGTTACTGTGATAAAATAATGATGAATAAATTACATACCCTAATCTCAAGTAGCTCATATTCTAAAGGGATATAATACAGATAAAAAGATGAGTGCAATACACTGAGGTCACTATTATATAAAATATTTATATGCCCTGGATGGACAGATCAGTTGAATAGCATCAATGTACAAGTGTATGATCTCTGGTCAGGGCACATACAGAAACAGATGTTTCTGTATGTCTCTCTCTTTCTCTCTTTCCCTTCCTCTCTCTTTAAAATCAATAAATAATAAAATAAAAAATTAAATAAAATATTAATAGGATAGTCTCCACTTGCAATAAGAACTCGTGTGGTGGTGTTTGGTGTTGAGATTCTAGTACACTGGGTGCCCCAGGCAGAGTGTAAATGAAAAGATTCAGGCCTATGGTGGATCAACTAAGGTAAATTTTTGCTTCCTGCAAAGAAAATAAAAATGAATAACTATCAAACAAAAAGAAGGAGTCTTTTATTGTGTGTATATTTTTTAATTAAAAATTATAACTAAGGGTGAAAAGAAAACAGCACTTAAAGATAAAGAAGTAACAATGCAAGTTGCTGTGATATGTAGTTTGGAGTTTTAAGGGTTGCGGTTTAAGTCTTTAGTCCTGAAGCTAAGCCTTTACAGCTGGACCCTTGGACTTCAATTTCCTCTCAGGCATCAACAATAAAATAGAACAGGGCATTAATTTGAAACTGTGATTTCTATATGAACTAAAATATGAATGGGTTGAATCCTCCCTGGAACAGGATAAAAAATCTCTACACATAGGATCATAGAAAGAAATAGAAGGCAGACTCTGTCCAGTACTCAGAGTGAAAAGCAAAACAAACAAACTAAAAAAAAAGCACACACAAAAAAATGTTTATATTTTTATAAAAAATTAAAATTCAAAGCTTGTTCCATGCAAGGTATAATATGCAATTTCACTCTCTTTATGGTATAGGTATCTCTAATATAAAAATTGATCTCAGGACAATGAAATATTTTGGACACCTGGCAGAATCAAATGCAATGCAAAACTGCTCTGAAGGACTACTTCCAGCCCATATGAACACAGAGTCCCTTAGAGTAAAACATTTTCAGTCAGAATCAGCCCTGCCTTACCTCCAGCCATGACAAGTCATCCACTTGAGTGAGAGTTAGAAATTACAACAGAGAGTCAGCAGAATCCCTAAGAGCTTGAGATAAGAATCTGAAAATTATCATAAGATGAATGTAAACTCAACGATGACAAGAGTTGCTTTGTTATTTTCACTGTTGTATCAATATTGAGAATAATTCTAGAATTCTTGAATAAATTCATATACTTAAAATAAAATGTTTCAAGGGGAAATAGATTTCATAAAAAGAACAAGTCAGAAAATGAGCAAGCAAAGTTGAAAAAAATAAAGTAGAACTTCTAGAAATGAAAATTGTAGATATAAAAATTTAAAAATATGAGATGAGACAGGTTGAGAGGTAAATTTAAAGAAAAAATATCTGGGGACATTTATCCAAATGTGGCAGAAATGAAAAAAAGACAGTTTTTGGAGAATAATTAAGATATATGGCAAATAAAAATGACAGAATTTATCTGTCTTTCTATCTATCCATCTGAAACAGGAATTCCAGAAGGATCTGAATGAAGAAATAGTATATACAGAGCTCATGATGAAATATATGAATCCTCAAATTGAAAACCACAGTGAGTTCTGAGAAGATTTCATAAAAGTAAATCTATTTATAGACATTTTGAACAAATAAACTATAATTAGTTGAACTACAGAGATTTTAAAAGCAACATTGGAAGCTCCAAATCAGAAGAATGATATCTTCAAAGTGCTGAGAAGAAATAGTTCTCAGACTAGAATTCTAAATTTGAATTGGTAAATTAATGATAAAAATTGAGGCTAAAATAAAGACATTTTCAGGCAAACAAACATTGCAGAGGTTTCTATGCATAGACCATCTCGGAACAACTAGAGAATAGACTTCAGGAAGAATAAGTTAAAACCAACTATAAAAAATGCAAAACATGAGCAATAGTGAACAAAGAATTGGTAAGCCTATAGGCAAATATAAATAATTGATGTCTCTAAAAATAACTGTGGGGCAGCTAAAATGGAAATAAAATACAAGACAGGAATGAGAGAGTGGCAGAGGAAGATTGGTACAGAAACCTCCTTAGCTCTTTGTGTTAGGGTGAAGAGTTGAAAGGTCCTTAACCTTTTATTTTGTTAGGGTAAAATATGAATGGAACTTAAAATAGGTCAATCAAAATATAAATTGATACAATTTTAAAGCTAATAGATGAACAATTTGGAATTTAAAAAAATATGATCAGACCATTGATAAGAAAAAGTATAAATGAAAAGCAAAACCCCCCACAAAACACAACAGACAATCTGAGCAGATAAAGTTGTATTTGTAGAAACCTGAAAAGCCAGAGAAAGCAGTGATGTTGGAAGGTATAAGTAGTTCAGAATGGCTGAAGAGGAGGCGGGTTCAAGTGTGCAGGAGGAAAAAGATTAGAGTGTGATATAGGATGAAGCTAGATAAGTGATCAAAAGCTATAGGGATCATCATAATCCATATCAAGTGTCAGAAAGTGTTTTAAGATAAGTAAAGAAGTCAGATTTATGTGCATTAGAAGATCTGCCTTGCCATGTACAACAGCATGGATGCACCTGGAGGGTATTATGCTAAGTGAGATAAGCCAGGCAAAGACAAATACTGTATGTTATTACTAATATGTGGAATTTAAAGGCAACATTTGTAGAAACACAGAGTAGGATGGTAGTTACCAGGGACAGGGAACTAGGGGAGATGTTGGGTGGTACAAACTTGCAACCAGAAAATGCACAATTTCTGGAGGATAGTTATTTTGTCATTCTTTGTGTTCTAGTGGCTAGCTCATGTAATGAGGTCAATCAACTCTGCAGGCTTATCCACTGCTCCCCGCCTTACACATATTATCTACTAGTCTTCTATCTCTGTCTCCAACTCCTATTTTAAAATCCTTATCAAATTCAGCTATTTAAAGGTGTTTTTTTTTTTCTAATGACTGTAAGCAAACATTATCTCTTTCTTAAACTTCTGTAGCATTTTACACTTCTCTTATAGGGAAATTATTTTTTCTTTCAAGAATAGTCTTTCTTTTCATATACTTTAAAAAATATTTTAAGACTGATTTTGATAAGAAAGGTACACGATAGATGTTAAAATGTAAGAAATGGATTGTTAGTGATGTATGGTGTGTGTGGGTGTTGGGAGATGCCTGCAAACCAAACTTAAATAAATCTTAATTGAGCTTTAAGTTTCACGAAGAATTTTTGGGAGATAAATGTAAAGGGGAACCTGATGGGCTTTGTGTTCATTTGTGTTTATTTTATATTTTTAGTCTTAGGTTGAATTCCTTAGGAAGAAAACAATGTGTTCTGGTGTGCTGTATGTTTTATAGAGAAAAGAGAAAGAAACAAAGTAGATAAAGGGAGAAGTTCAGCTGCAGTGGAATCACAGACAGGGATCAGCTGACCCCTCTGAGATGCTCTGAAGCTGAGATGGCTCTCCACATTGTCCCATGTTGGGGTGATGAAGCTGGGTCCTTGTCCTTTGGCATTGAAGAGCTCATGGGTGGAATCCTTTGAGTAGGGGGTGTGTTTTTAGGGAGGGAACCTTTTGTAGAGGCAGTTACTAAGAATCCCAGTAGTGACTCTTTCCAACAATGGAGTGAATAAATATTTCAGCTTGAAAAGGTATCTGTGAGACACAGGATATATTTACTAATTTATATATTTTTGTTTTTCATAGAACAGGAATTGTATTATCTTTTTGGTAGGAAGGTGTCCGTCAAATAAGTTTGTAAATATGATATATATGTTTGCTCTCTTATAGTTTGCATTGGGTGTGGGAGACAGGCTGTAAGCCGGCAAAGTCATTATAACCTTCCAATACTAAGATCTTTTCAGACCTAAGCTTTTCCCTACACCCTTGACTGTTGCATGATGTGTGGTGGTGCACTCTTAAGAGGAATACCATTTATGCCTCAGACAAGTGGCTTTGTACCAGAGACTTCCTTATTTGTATATTGGCTTAAAGGTTTGGATTTCTACACTATAAAATGGGGTAGACCAGAAGCTCTCTAGCTTGGTTCCTGAAATTATCATTGTAAGGAGAAGCAGCCAAGATGGCAGAGTGCTGAAGGAGAAGCTAGTTTGTGCAGAAAGAAGGAGATGAGGAACAGAGGTGAATAAGGTTGGTGAGGTAGAAACCTTTGATTCTAGGAAATTAGGATAAGTCAGTGACTTTGGGAGCCCTGAATGGAAACGGATGTGTTTTCCCACTTGTGTATTTCTTGCCGGCCCGGCGCGAGCTAGGATTAAAAGGTAAAGGCCCACCAGTTCTTGGCTCCATTGTTTCATTACTGTCTGTCCGAATCAAATGCGAACCTGCATGGGCCAGGCAGCTGTGATGGTGGCCGTGGCTACTGGCTTTACAGGACTGTGCTTAACACAATTTTCCAATAGTAAATCTGGAGATTACAGCACAATCATGTACATGACCTTGGGGTTTTGGGTTTGGAGAGAATATTAAAATACGGTGTCAGTTTTTAATGGCAATTAGTATGTGATTGGAAAACCCAAATAAATAAGTAAGTAACTAAATAAATAAAACCGGATAAATGAAAAGAAAATATACATAACAGGTTGTGGCAACAGCAGAACAGATGCCACAAGGAATTACATTACCTGATTAATTGCCAAATGAGCCACATTAAATCTTCGCTGGAACAAATAAAAATAAATTACCAAATTAATGATATAGGCAATTGTTGCCACAGGAGTTTTGTTGGAGTGGAAAGTCAGAAACTGAGCCATTAAAGATAATGCTGAAATTCTTTCTTACTGGGATCCTAAGAATGTTTGAAGGTGTTCACAAGAGATTGGCCTGACAGTGGTGCCATGAATGAGTAGGAAGAGTTGGGAAAAGTAGACCACGGAAGTGCAATTTCCAGTCTAGACAAGAGATGACAGAAGCAATAATGGAAATGGAAGAAACCACTTTTATAAAGATTTCTCTGACTCTCTGCTCTATGTTGATTGATTTCTCTCTCTTACCTGCCACAGGCCTTGCTGCTTTACACATTTGGGTCTTTGATAATCTGCTATGTAATTATTAAAAGTATTAATAACAACAATTTTAGGATTTATATTTTACAAAGTGCTTTCCCTGCTCATTGAACTCTTCTAAGCATATTTTGAGCTTGGCAGGACAGGAATTTTTATCCCCACTTTTACACATGAGAACACTTACAACATTATAAGCCTCAAGCAGCAAGGTTCATTTTTATCCGACGGAGCCTAGAATAGTGCTTTGAAAATGAAAAAGCGGTCAACAAATTTCAGTGTGATGAGAGTGAGTTTAATTTTGAGGCACTACAATCTCATAAAATTAGATGATATGGATTACGCTGCAAGGATTATGCCTTCAAGTATTAAAGTTAACTTTGTTATTTTTTACTTCCTAATGAGCAAGGTTTAGTTTTTAAATAGATGACAGCTCCATATTTTATTGTAGATGTACTATCACATGAGGAATCCTTTTTTCATGCTACTGGAAAATGTTACAGAATTTTCAGATAAGATGTTATAAGTATCTCTCTAAAATGAATACGCACTGCCCCAGTGAAAAATGAATTTATATCTGCATATACTTACCTTATATGAATGAAATCTCAGAGTAAAATGATATGTAAGAGTAAAATTTTAAAGTATTAGGTGTTGGAGAACACATTAACTATTCTCAATTTCTAAAAATCATAATAGGTCACATTTTTAATTTAATAATACATTACTTTTTTGTGACTATTATTATTTTGTTTGTTAGTTTATTTTGCTCACTAGACTCCACATATGAGTGAAATCATATGGTGCAAGGTTTTCTCTGACTGGCTTATTTCACTTAGCATAATGCTCTCCAGGTCAATCCATGCTGTTGCAAAGGGTAAGATTTCCTTCCTTTTATGACCACATAGTATTCCATTATGTAAATGTACCACAGCTGTTTTTGTTTGTTTGTTTGTTTGTTTGTTTGTTTTGTGACAGAGATAGAGAGAGATAGAGAGAGGGACAGATAGGGAATTTATATTTTAAAAACATGGGTAAAAGTAGATAGGATGGTAAGGTATGGAAAATAAGAATTTGAGAAATGTTTTATGTGTAATAAAGAATTTTAGTAGACAAATATGCATATGATGATAGAATTGGGCATGATATTAAAGTCTGGAAGCTACTGGATTAGGGCAACATTGGTTAAGTTTGAAGAACAAAGAAGTGAGTGAAAGAGAGAGGTAAAGATTCAAAAAACCCTCAAGTTGAATATTCATAGACTTTTCAAAATTCAAAAGTTTGGAATAGTTAGAGAACATGGTGGGGAGTCAACAACATGAAAACAAAAGGAAAAACAAAAGGGTTGATCAGGATAGTAAGAAAATAAGCCACACACTGAGAGAAAGTATTTGCAAAAAAAGACACATCTGATCAAGAACTATCCCAAAACTCTTAAAACTTAACAATAACAAAACAACGTGACTAAAAAAGAGTCTAATACCTTAAGTGACACCTAACCGAAGAAAATATACAGATGGAAAGTATGAAAAGACATTTCACATAATGTCTTATCAGGAAAATGCAAATTAAAATGAGATAGCACTGCACCCTTATAGGAATGGCCAAAATCCAAAACAATGACAGCACCAAATGCTGGCAAGGATGTAGAGCAACAGGAATTCTCATTCATTGCTGGTGGGAATGCAAAATGGTACAGCCACTTTGGGAGACAATTTGGCAGTTTCTTACAAAACTAAACATATGCTTAGCTTATGATCTAACAATTGAATGCCTTGGTGTTTATCCAAATGAGTTGAAACTTACACCCATACAAAAACCTGCATTCAGATGCTTGTCACAGCTTTATTTATAACTGTCAAAACCTGGAAGTAATTAAATAGTCCTTCAGGAGGTAAATAGATAAATAAACTCTGGTACATCTGGACAATGGAATAGTACTTTGTACTAAAAAGAATGAGTTATCGAGCCATGAAAAGACATGAAAAAATTCTTAAATGTGTATCATTATTAAATAAAAGTAGCCAGCCTGTTAAAACTATCTACTGTATGATTCCAACTAAAAAAAATTATAAAAAATCCAATTCTATGTAAAGAGTAAAAAAAATCAGAGATTGTTGGGGGGGGGGGCAGTGAGGGTATAATTAGGCAGAGCACAGAGGAATTTTAGGGCATTGAACATACTCTGTATGATATTATACTGATGGATACAGATCTTTAAACATTTTCCAAACCCACACAATGTACAATACCAAGAATGAACTGTAATTCAAGTTATAGATTTGGGGAGGTGGTGACATGTCAATGTAGGTTCATCTGTTGTAACAAATGTTACAACATCTGGTGAGAGATGTTGATAACGGGAGAGAGGTTATGCAGGTGTTGGAGCAGGAGGTATATGGGAGATACTTGCACCACCTTCTCAATTTTGCTCTGACTCTAGAACTAACTGCTCTAAAAATATTCTTTAAATATAGGAACAAATTAATAATAGGTACTCAATGAAAGAATATTTTCTTAAAAAAACAGAAAAGAAAGAAAAGTAAAAGAAGGGAGAAAGAGAAGAAAGATGGGAGAAAGGAAGAAGAGACAGAGGGATGGAAAGCAGGCCGAAGAAAGAGTGAGAGTCCAGATCAGGAGCAAACAAACTTTTCCTGTAAAGGGCCAGATACTAAAGATTTTAGAATTTGAGAGCTGTAAAATCTGTTGTAATGAGTCTACTCTGCCTTATAGTGCAAAAGCAGCCTTAGATAATATATAAGTCAATAGGTATTATTCTGTTCCATTAAAAGTTTATTTACAAAAATAGATGGCTGGTTAGATTTGGTCTGAGACATATGCTGACTCCTGATCCAGATAATGCCAGAATCTAATTGGTTACAGAATGCCAAACTAGTATGACTTCATGGCTTCCTTGAATGAAAGGGACTGTGTATATACACACATATGTATAGGTATATATGTAAATATTTATATGTATGTATACATCTCCCATACAAAATTTTCAGCTTCCCATTGCATATAAAAGTTTTACACAAAACTATAATCTATTGAGCGTGCAGTAGCATTATATCTTAAAAATAATATACATATTTTAATTTTAAAATACTTTATTATTTTAAAATCTTAACCATTATCTGAGTCTCAGTGAATTGAAATCCTTTTGCTGGTAAATTTTTAAAAATAAACTCAGTATCTGCAGACTGCAACAAAGTGCATTAAAAGAAGCTATTCTTGTAATTCTGATGTAATGATGTCTGTATTGATAGAAGAGTCAGGAAACATTGCAAGTTAGCCTCTAATCTCATGAATTTGTTTTTCTGAATGGTTCCCATGAATGCTTTATCTGCTGTTACACTGTCATCACTTTTAGTTCCAAAGCAAAGCAAGGATTTTTTTTCTGTCTTTAGCATACAAGTTGCTAAAGAGGTGGTATTTAAGAATAACAGAGATGTCATCAGGGCCACTGGGTCCTTTCCAATACTTTGAAGACTCCTTGGCAGGGCTGGAGCTGGCATTTTACCTAGTCATCTCTGGCTGCATTTGCTTCCTCTGAATTCTTCAATCTCAGTTAGATCTTGCAGTTGAATCCCCCTATATAAATATGAAACTGTCTTTAGTTCCTGCTTCTCTCTTAAATTACCACTCGCAAAAAAACATGAAATGGTTGTATGGGTAGAAAATGTGTAGTAACTTTTAAATTGAATTGAATATTAAACCTCCCCTTTTTAAAAGTTTTGGAGACCATGCTTTCTTTCTCTCCTTCTGCATTTTCACATGTTCTCTCCTGTTTGTACATCAGCCTGACTGTTGTCAAATACATTCTATGGCTGCTTTTCATTTATGTAATAGATGTCTAAAGCAGTGGTTCTTAACCTGGGTTCTATCAAACCCTAGGGGTTTGATGAGTCGGTGTCAGGGGTTCTGAGAAGCCTCTGCTGCAGAGACCAGAATAAAGTAATACTGTAATTTTTTGTGAGTTCATGCACTTTGTTGGTTTTGTTCTTTGAGCAAGGTGATATTCATGCACGGCTCATTTTGTGCACCAGTAAAAAAACGTATACCTATGTCTTAAATTTTGGGGAAAAAATCATATTTTATTTATCACTATAGAAAGGTTTGGTGAATGAGCATATGAAACTGGTGGGTTCAGTACCTCAAAAAAGGTTAAGAACCACTGGTCTAAAGTATTATTTCAATATATTATGTTTCTTCTGTTAGCATAAGTCAAGTCAAAAATACAATTCCTGATCTTAAAGACCTTTCTATTTAACTGAAAACAATGGATATAAAATAGACCTAAAAGAGCAAATAATCAACATATATCATCAGTGTCAAATGAATAAAGCAGAATTTCACAGATTCCACTGTTTTTCTGTCATGCCAAATTTGATGGAGTAGGTAGTTGATTTAACTGACTCAATAACATCTATCTCAGAACAAAATGCATACTTTGTTAAAGGTCTGAAGGTTGAGATTAGAAGTCTGAGCTTGTTGATAAAACAGGGTCTTATAGATCATTGTAGAAAATTAGAATAGCATAACCACCACTTTGGCAAGCAGAATTTTTGGTTCACATACTGAAGTTCATATGATGAGATAGAAAGGTTGTTTAATTTCAGGGTACAGTGAGATTGGGGCTGAAATTATTTGTAGAGAAATTTAGACAATACTCAGCAAAATCTGCATATGATTTTATGATTTAACATGCTTTAACTTTTTACTCTTTTTGGCAAGACCTTTCTTCATAAACTGAAAATAACTCATGAATGAATTATAACCAGTATCTCTTCATGTTTTAGACGCTCCATGAATTTATAATGAATTCTATTCTTTGTATTCTCTGTTTGAGTGATGAAAGGGTCAGAAGCACAATTTATAGGTTAAATGATATTAGAGAACTCTGCATTGTATGACATATTTCATTAAAGTAGAGACTATGAGCTGGGACTTTAGCAACCAGGAATTTCACTTATCTGACCAACAGTGTTGTTCATAATTACTTTTATAATTGCTAAAAATAAGAAAAGAGAACTGTGTGCATGCATATTTTAAAGTTTTACAACTGTAGTTTTTATTCAAAGTTCATTTTAGTTGTAAGGAGATACTATGACATATAAAGTATAATAATTCTATAACACTTATGTAAAGTATAAAAGTTTGTCTATAACTAAGAGTTCTGAAAATATATAGTAGGAACATACTAAATTTGGAATTGAAATTCTTTCAAGGATCTTTCTTAGGAGGAGAAAGGTTAGTTACAAATTATCCCAAGAAAATTAAAAATCAAATTGAACTCATTGCTTTTCATCAAAAGGTTAATTGTTGCCATTTTAAAGACGTGGCTAAAATTTTTCTATTTATAAAATTAAATTATTTTAAAGTAAAAACTTAATATAATGTGTAATGTATAATTATTATATGACAACAGATCTATGCATGTAATGAATATATCCTGTGAATGATACCGATAGTTACAAATAAATCAATTTAAACCTCTTTCAGACATCTTTTATTTTCCCTGATGGAGCCATGAAGTATTTTGGGAGCTTAGTTTAATATACATTAAAACTATGAAAGAAAGAACAAGAAACTATTATGTACATTTAAGTAATAAATGGCACAGGTTTGTATGCAGTTAGAGTTTAGCAGAAGTAAATATTGCCTTTAAAAAGAATATTTTCCAAATTTTATAACACTCATTTTATTTATTTTAATCAATGGATAAAGAGAAATTTCAGACCCAAGGGTGATCAACTATGTTATTTGAAGGACTGTAAGAAGACAAAAAGATGGTTAATTATCCACATAATGATAGTTTAAGAACCAATAATTTATTTAAATATGTAATGACCTAGCTTGTGATGAATATCTTTTTCTACTCTTTATTAAGCAAGCTATACTATTTTAGTTTATTTATAAAATATTTTTAAAATAATGTTGAATAGCTTCCCTGGTTAGGTGTAATTAAAAGTACAAAGTCCTCAAAACAGTGAGTGACTTAAACCTTGAAATTAAAGCAGGCCTGCCTATAAATGTGGGCACATAACAAGAACAATACAGTGAAATAGGAGCACTCACAACAGTTTTTGAGTTTCGGAATTTTACCTGATCACTGGATAAATCAATTCCATTGTTATGTACCCCTTCTTTTGGCTAGATTGATTCTGTAATAGATAAATAGTCACCATTTTTATTTTTGAAAGAATTCTTGTTTTTACTGTTTCCCAATAAAATGTATAGGTTATGGTCTAAATAAAATAGGAAGGTTTAATGTTTATACACAGAAGGCCTGAGTTTGAGTCCTCCTTTTAGTGTCATCTCTCTGTTGTGTGATCTTGAACAAGTCACATTTCTCTGTATGACACTGATTTTTCATTAGAAAAAATGAAGTAATATTAATGTTTTTTTCACCCAGTAGTGAATTTGTGCATGCCGATGGAAACATTTTGTTCATCACCAAGTGCTTTGGAGTCATTAGTTTTTCTTGTATTCCTTTTTCATTTCTTCTGCTCCTCATTGCCCCCCCCCATACTTCCCTTCCTTTTTTCTTTCCAATAGCTATCAAGAAGTGTATATAAGGAAAAAAAATCATAGCTTAAATAATTGTCTTTTAAACTACTAAAAATTAGAGATGATTTAAAATAAAGCTTTTAACTCAAATATTTACTTTTTTATTTTTTATTAATTTTAATGAGGTGACATTAATAAATCAGGGTACATATATTCAAAGAAAACATCTCCAGGTTATCTTGTCATTCAATTAAGTTGCATACCCATCACCCAAAGTCAAATTGTCCTCTGTCACCTTATATCTCGTTTTCTTTGTGCCCCTCCGCTCCCCCCTCTCCCTTCCTCTCCTCCCTCCTCCCACCCTGTAACCACCACACTCTTGTCCATGTCTCATAGTCTCACTTTTATGTCCCACCTATGTATGAAATCATGCAGTTCTCAGTATTTTTCTCTTTTACTTATTTCACTCCGATAATGTTATCAAGGTCCATCCATTTTGTTGTAAATGATCCGATGTCATCATTTCTTATGGCTGAGTAGTATTCCATAGTATATATGTACCAAAGCTTTTTAATCCACTCATCCTCTGACGAACACTTGGGCTGTTTCCGGATCTTCGCTATTGTGAACAATGTTGCCATGAACATACCGGTGCATTTCTTCTTTTCGAACAGTGCTATGGTGTTCTTAGGGTATATTCCTAAAAGTGGGATAGCTGGGTCAAAAGGCAGTTCGATTTTTAATGGTTTGAGGAATCTCCATATTGTTTTCCACAGAGATTGCACCAGTCTGCATTCGCACCAGCAGTGCAGGAGGGTTCCCTTTTCTCCACATCCTCACCAGCACTTATTCTGTGTTGTTTTGCTGATAAGCATCATTCTGACTGGTGTGAGGTGATATCTCATTGTGGTTTTAATTTGCATTTCTCTAATGATTAGTGATTTTGAGAATTTTTCCATATGCCTATTGGCCAACTGTATGGCCTCTTTGGAGAAGTATCTATTCATTTCTTTTGCCCATTTTTTGATTGGATTGTTTGTCTTCCTGGTGTTGAGTTTTATAAGTTCTTTATAAATTTTGGTTATTAACCCCTTATCAGAAGTACTGTCAAAATATGTTCTCCGATTGTGTGGTTTGTCTTTTTATACTGTTTTTATTGTCCTTAGCTGTGCAAAAACTTTTTTAGTTTGATATAGTCCCATTTCTTTATCCTGTCTTTTATTTCATTTGCCCGTGGAGATAAATCGGCAAATATATTGCTGCGAGACATCGGAGAGCTTACTGCCTATGTTTTCTTCTAAGATTCTTACGGTTTAATGGTTTACATTTAAGTCTTTTATCTATATTGAGTTTGCTTTACTGAATGGTGTAAGTTGATGGTCTAGTGTCATTTTATTGCAGGTAGATGTTCAATTTTCCCAACACCATTTGTAAAGAGGCTGTCTTTACTCCATTTTATGCTCTTTCCTCCTTTGTCAAATATCAGTTGTCCATAAAGGTGTGGGTTTATTTCTGGGTTCTCTGTTCTGTTCCATTGATTTTTGTGCCTGTTCTTATGCCAGTACCAGGCTGTCTTGAGTACAATGGCCTTGTAGTATACCTTGATATCCAAATTTTTGGAATATGTGTTCTATATCTTTGAAGTATATCATTGGTATTTTAATTGGTATTGTGTTGAATTTCTAAATTGCTTTGGGTAATATAGACATTTTAATGATGTTTATTCTCTCTAACTATGAGCATCATATATGCTTCCACTTGTTTGTATCTTCCTTGATTTCTTTTATCGATGTTTTATAATTTTCTGAGTACAAGTCCTTAACCTCCTTGGTTAAATTTACTTCTAGTACTTTATTTTTTTGGTTGCAATAGTGAACGGGGTTGTTTTCTTAATTTCTTTTGGTGACAGTTCATTGTTGGCATATAAAAATGCCTCTGATTTCTGAGTATTAATTTTATATCCTGCCACCTTGCTGAATTCATTTATCAGGTCCAGTAGTCTTTTGACTGAGACTTTAGGGTTTTCTATATACAATATCATATCATATGCAAATAATGACAATTTTAGGTCTTCTTTTCCAATTTGGATGCCTTTTATTTCCTCTTGTCTGATTGCTGTGGCTAAGACTTCCAGAACTATGTTGAATAAGAATGGTGAAAGGGGGCACCCCTGCCTGGTTTCTGATCTTAAGGGATTGCTTTTAATTTTTGCCCACTTAGTATGATGTTTGCTGTGGTTCTGTCATAGATGGCCATTATCATGTTAAGGAATGTTCCCTGTATTCCCACTTTAGTGAGAGTTTAGAGCATGATTGGGTGCTGGATTTTATCAAATGCTTTTTCTGCATCTATTGAAATTATCATGTGATTTTTGTCCTTTCTTTTGTTTATGTGATGAATCACATTGATTGATTTGCTAATATTGAACCAGCCTTGCCTCTCCAGAATAAATCCCATTTGATCATGGTGTATAATTTTTTTTATATATTGCTGGATCCAGTTGGCTAATATTTTGTTGAGAATTTTAGCATCTAAATTCATCAGGTATATTCGCCTATAATTTTCTTTCTTTGTGTTGTCTTTCCATGGTTTCGGGATCAGAATTATGCTCGCCTCATAAAAGAAGTTTGGAATTCTTCCTTCCTCTTGAATTTTTTGAAATATCTTGAGGAGGGTAGGTGTTAGTTCTTTGAATTTTTGGTAGAATTTACTTGTGAAGCCATCAGGTCCAGGACTTTTGGGGGGGGAATTTTTTGATAACTGTTTTGATCTTATTTGTTGTAATTGGTCTGTCTAGGTGTTCTGATTCTTCCAGATTGATTTTTGAAAGATTATATAATTCAAAAAATTTGTCCATTTCACCTAGGTTGTCTAACTTTTTGGCATAGAGTTCTTCATAGTATTTTCTTACAATACTTTGTATTTTGGTTGTATCAGTTGTTATTTCTCCACTCTCATGTCTAATTTTTTTTTATTTGAGTCCTCTCTCTCTCTCTTTTTTTTTTGGTGAGTCTAGTTTAAGGTTCATCGATCTTGTTTACCTTTTCAAAGAACCAGCTCCTGATTTCATTGATTCTCTGTATTGTTTCCTTAGCCTCTATGTCATTTATTTCTGCTCTGATCTTTACTATTTTCTTCCTGCTACTAGTCCTGGGCTTTATTTGCTGTTGTTTTACTAGTTCTTTTAGATGTAGGTCAAGTTGCTTATTTGAGCTCTTTCTAGCTCCTTATACTATGCCTATAGTACTATGAACTTCCCTCTCAGTACTGCTTTTGCTGTGTCCCATAAATTTTGAGTTGATGTATGCTCATTATCATTGGTTTCTAGAAACTTTTATTTCTTCATTGATCTCATTGTTAATCCATTCATTATTTAATAATATGCTGTTTAGTTTCCAAGTGTTTGAGTATTTTTCAGTTTTTCTTTTGTGGTTAATTTATAGTTTCATGCCATTGTGATCAGGAAAATGCTTTATATGATTTCAATCCCCTTAAATTTGTTGAGACCACTTTTGTGTTCTAACATGTGGTCTATCCTAGAGAATGTACCATGAGTGTTTGAAAAGAATGTATATTCTACTGCTTTAGGGTGAAAAGTTCTGAAGTTATCTATTAAATTGAGTTGATCTAGTGTATCCTTTAAGTCTGCTGTTTTTTTTATTAATTTTCTTTCTTGAGAATCTATTCAGTGTTGTTAGTGGGGTATCGAAATCCCCTACTATTATAGTATTGCTATTAATCTCGTCCTTTATATCCATCAAAGTCTGCTTTATGTATTACGGGGCTCCTATGTTTGGTGCGTAGATATTTATAATGGTTATATCTTCCTGTTGAATTGTTCCCTTTATCATTATGTAGTGTCCTTCTTTATCTCTTACTACAGCCTTTGTTTTAAAGTCCACTTTGTCAGATATAAATATTGTCACCCCAGCTTTTTTTCATTTTCATTTGCATGAAATATTTTTTTCCATCCTTTTACCTTCAGTCTATGTGCATCTTTTGTTTTGAGGTGTGTCTCTTGTAGTCAGTATATGTATGGGTCCTGTTTCTTTATCCATGCAGCTACACTATGTCTTTTGATTGGATCATTTAATCCATTTACATTTAAGGTTATTATTGATATGTAGTTGTTTATTGCCATTTTATTTTATAAAGCTTTATTCTTCTTTTGCTATATTATTTTCCCCATTTGAACTCTTCACAACAGGCCTCTTAGCATCTCTTGCAGAATTGGTTTGGTTTTAATGAATTCCTTGAGTCTTTTTTTTTTTTTTTTTTGTCTGGGAAGCTTTTTATTTCTCTTTCAATTTTAAATGTTAGCGTTGCTGGCTAGAGTAGTCTTGGTTGTAGATTCTTGTTCTGCATTACTTTTAATATATCGCCATTCTCTTCTGGCCTCAAGGGTTTCTGTTGAGAGTCGGATGTCATCCTAATGGGGGCTCCTTTGTAGGTGATAGTCTTCTCTTCTCTAGCAGCTTTTAAATTTTTCTCTTTATCACTTAGTTTGGTATTTTAAGTATTATGTGTCTTGGTGTAGATTCTTTGGGTTTCTCTTTAATGGAGTTCTCTGTGCTTCATGAACATGTGAAATGTTTTCCAGTCTTAATTTAGGGAAGTTTTCAGCAATGATTTGATTGAACAAATTTCTATCTCTTGTTCTTTCTCTTCTGTTTCAGGAACCCTTATGATGCAGATGTTATTTCTCTCCATTTTGTCATAGAACTCCCTTAGAGTTTCCTCAGATTTTTTGAGTCTCTTTTGTTTTTTCTGCTCTGCTTCCATGCCTTTGTTCATTATGTCTTCCAACTCACTGATTCGATCCTCAGCTTCATCCATCCTGCTTTTAATTCCTTTCATTGTGGTCTTCAGTTCTCATACTGTATTTGTCATTTCTGTCTGTTTCTTTCTTATTATTTCCATTACCTTTTTTATACTTGCTATCTCTTTATTTAGGTGTTTGTAATGACTATCCATTGTTGTTCTAAGCTCTTTGAACATCCTAACTATCATTATTTTAAACTCTGCATCAGGTTGTTTGGTTATATCTGATTCATTCAGGTCCTTCTCTGGAGATTTCTCTTGATTCATTTGGGTTGCATTCCTCTGCCTGCCCATTTTGTCTGTGTGTAAGAAGGGTTTGCCTTCTGGACTCCAATGGGTGTTGCCTCTGTGTTCCCTAGGTGTGGTCTGTCTGTAGGCCCGCCACCCCCCTGCTGCTGCCTTTGGTGTGTGGTTGTGGGTGTTGCCGGTGCCTGTCACTGCAGCTGTTGCTACAGTTTCTGCTTTACCTCTGTGGGAGGGGCAGTTTTCTTGTGCTTAGCTCTATAAGCCTCAGCCGTTCTTGGCCTTCGCCCTTCTCCCACTGGTGGGTTTGGGCACCACATTTGGGCCACGAGCCCGTGCACCAAGGACAAGGGTGAGCACTTTTGCTCAGCTGTGTGTCCCTGTCAGCCTGTTCCTCAGCCCAGGAGGGTCTTCTGGTGCACGCTCAGCTGCAAGCCAGGCTTATGCCCTGCCCCTGCCAACCTTGTCTCCTCAGCTGGTCGGGGCTGTTGCTATGTGCTCAACTGCCAGCCCAGGCTTCCTCCCTACCTCCGCAGGCAAAGCCTATTCTTGCTGGGCTTCAAGCCTCGAAGCTGAGTGTGGCTGCGTGCCCACTTTCCCCTGCCAACGGTGGATTTCTGCCTGTTCCGGGCTCCGGCTTTTCCCCCACAGGTGGAGTCACAGGTGACCCGCAGCCGCTGAACCACTTTCACATGTCCCCTTCACCCCCACTGGGCTTGACCGAGCTCACACCATGCTGCTCGGTCTCTGCCCTGCCTCCCCCCCCCCCCCCGCCTTGGGTTTCTGTGTCCCGTCACCGCCCGCCTTCCAGCAAGCCCTCAGCAGCGTGGTTGTGGGCACTGCAGCTCAGACTCTAACACTCCATACTGTAGTCCTGAAAGCTCCTTCCTTCTAAGCGACTGTGCTCTAATTGCTGCAGGTGAGCCTGTTTTGCTGGTCTCCTGCTTCCCGTTGCTGGTTCCAGGGAAAATATTGTTTCAGATTTGTGGAGTGACTTAGCCCAGGGTTTAGGGTGATTGTCCCTCAAAGCTTTTATCCCTGTGCCTTTCAGACTGCACTCTCTTCCCGCTGCTCCAGTCCTCTCATCTCTCCCTGTCTCCCAGAGTCCCGGGTGAGTGGTTGTGAGAGGAGCTTTCTGCGCATTCCCTTTAAGAAGAATCCTGGGTCTGAGACAACTGTCTCTTTCTCACAAACAGTATCCTAACCTGTTTCACAGCTAAATACTGTCCATATACCTCTTCTAGGCTCTGGGGCTGTAGGCTGGGGCTTTGTTCCTTGGACCCAGGTCCCTACCCTTCCGCTGGCCTCTCTTGCCACCACACGAGTCTTTCCAGGCTGCCTTTCGCTCCGGGGAGCTGGGGAGCTCTTTCTGCGTTTTCACTTTTCTTACCAGTCTCAATGTGGTTTCTTCAGTGTTCTCTGGTTTAAGAGTCCTCTCAGTCCAGTTCAACGTTGGTTTATCCAGATGATGTTTCTTAAAATCAACTTATAATCCACTTTGGTTCTGGGAGATGGAAGTTGGTACATCCACTTACTCCATCGCCATCTTGCCCCTCTCAATTTTTTACTTTTTATGTAGATATTTAGGTTTCTTATAAGTACAAGGTAAGTAGATACCTTCTGTGATATCACCAGTATAGGCTAAAATCAGTATTATTTCTTCCTAACCTTTTATTCCAAGCTTGTATAAAAGCCATTAAAAATGACTTGTAGAGAGCAACTTATTAGCCTAATAATTTCATAGGGCAGAAATATAAAGATTGAGTTATTTCAAATCTCTAACCTGCTTCTAGAAAGTAGAGTAGCTTCCTATTTTTGAATAAGGTAATTTTCTAGTGTATGTGGCATGAATAGGAAAAGGCAGTAGGCTGACAGAAACCTACAGTTGTAATTTTTCTGTTCAATACAAGGTAAATAATTAAGTCACTAACAGTAGAAATTGAATCATAGATGAGGTCTCCAACTTTTCCTGTATTACTGGACTCTCACTGGATGACTCAGCTAAGTCATTACATTAACTTTGCTTTCTCCAGATAGGTACATGGTTCAGAATGGACAGACAGAGGGTTTAGGTTGTGATGCTGTAATTTACTTTCTAGATCCCATTTACCCATTTCAGAAAATACAAATTTGCCTTAGAACCAGGATTTAATTTAAAGGTTTTGTTTGTCATGCAAATTAACTGCACAATGTCATGGACAGTGTAGATTGGCAAGGGTCTTATGGGTGCCTTTATTCATTGATACATCCAATTCATTCATTCGTTTCCAAAGATATTTATTAACTATCTCCTATGTGCTAAGTACTGTACTAGACACTTGAGTTAAGGAGATGGAAAAGAACAGCATGAGCTTTCACATCACTGGAGCCCTTGAGCTTCTCAGTTCACAGCTAGGGAAAGTAACACCCAGAACACTTACTTGCTTAAGGTTCACAGTTAATGGCCAAGCCAGGATTAAGATCTCAGTCTCTAAACCACCACTTTGATATACTTACCATAATTGTGGTGTCTTTAATTATTCCTGTAAATTCACATAAGCATGGTATAGTATAGTTAAGCATCATATATTTATACCAGAAATTAAATATATAAAATATCTAAACAGCACATACCAGAGAAAACTCATTTGGATTTAGATGTAGGCTCTGTATATAACCCCCTTTGAAACAAAAACAAAATACTGGTACTGCTTTAAAGAAAGAATATCTTCATTTACATTTGGGCCATTTATCAGTATCTTTATTCTGTAAATCTGTCCATAAATAACTGTTTCTGTCTTTCCTTTGAAGTGAACTTTGTACCACATTTTCTATGTCATAACCAGATATAAGAAAAGAAAAGCAATGGCGCTTTTACTCAAGTTAGGGTTATGGGATATTTGTTGTTCTCTGACACAGCTAAATACATATTCATAGTATCCTACAAATATAGTAGAAATTCCATCTCTGCCTCTAGGCTGCTTTCAACTAGGTCACACCAGTCAGTTAAGGATATGCATTGGTTCTTATACGTCTATTGGGAAAAATCCATTTTTGGAGGTTGGGCTGAGAAACAGTTTAGGCTGTGGTTTATGTATATTTATAGTGTTTGCATTTACTCTCTTGCTGTTCCCCTGTGTGAATCATTGTATGGGTTTGTGTTGACAGTATTGGATGAAGCACAATGTTTTAACCTCTTTTCTTTTGTAATTATATAAACATGTACACTGTATGTGGTGACCTAAGAATGCTGATCAGAACATCTGTTATGATAAATGAAACAATGAATGAGAGTTGATTTTTGAATTGTAAAGTACTAAAAGTCACTCTTCTGGTCTGTGGCTTTATGCAAATGTGAGTGTTTGAAAATGTTGCTAAAACCTGTCATTCTTTAACTTGCTGGAGGTAAAAAGAGAGTTTGCTTTTTATTGTTCTCATGTGGGTGTTGCCCAGCTAAGGAGTTATTTGTCTTTGTTGGCATGAATCAGTTAAATTAACCATTATATCAATTTGTATAGCAATTTAAGCATTCTAGAGCCTGCAGAAAAGTGCCAATTTATTGTAACCAATAAGGTAAGGATAACCTCAAGATTTCTTCTCAGCAAAGAGTTTTTAGTATGCAGTCAGCATCACTTCCATATATCATTGACAAACTTTGGGTTAAGGATCTAAGAGCAATAAGGTAAATTTTGACAACATGAACATTACTGTTATAATTCTTCTCTTAAATGAATGATGAGTCAAAGGAGACCTTAGACCCAGAGGCAAGTTATAAACTCAACTTGCATTAGAACCTCTGGCTATTCTTTTGATTTCCTATAAACCCTCCTCACTGTGTCAGAATAGCCAGTCACCAGGATATCATTAGCTACCTTTCCCATTATTGGCTTGGCTGTAAGCAGAAGACATTTTAAATATTTCAGAGTTATTTCCATGTATTTTTTAGCATAAATTTTAAAATATTTTTTATTATTTTTCTTTCAACTCACAATAGGTCTCTAAGTCAAACAATAAGAATTTTAATTTTGATTTACTTAAAACATAGGAAGTTCAGGAAACAGTCTTAACCAAGTTACTCAAGGTCTCAAAAAATATTGGACAGTGCTGTTCTGGGGAGGCAGGGGATATAGAGGTGGCATTGTCTCTGCCCAATCTGAGTCACCTCTCTAAAACCAGTTCATTTTTTAGTTTAATTTTCAAAGTCATTTTCTGTAAATAAATTGGCTAAATTTGCTGAATCTATATTTGGATATTTCCATATGATTGGAAATGTTCTCCCTTTTGCTTGGGTTCAGTCTAATGCTAAGAATCTAAAATTATATAATCCTCTGTCCCAAATTACTTCATCATCAAAAATTGTTTTCTTTCTATAGAGTTACCTCAAATACATAAATATTATTTTTATTTTAAGAAGTCCGGAAAATAGTAATTAGGTATAATCATATTACTCAGATATTTTCCATTAATAATTTGGTATGTGTACTTTCATTTCTTTATATCCATGGTTACATATTTATAGGTAAATGTAGAAACATAACTGAAAGGGAATAGCTAAGTTTTATTGAGGTAGCCCTGGTATTCTAAGGATTTTATAAATGAATTTAGCCTCTCATTTAACCTTTACAACAAACCTACGAAGTTGGTACTTAGTAATCCTGATAACATAGCAGCTTTTTTTCAATAAAACACTGAAATATAAAGAAATTATATAATTTGTCTGAGTCCACTAGGTATAAAGGCAAAACTGGGCTGTGAACCCAAGTGCCATTGACTTCAGGGTCCTTATTTTTAACCAGTACACAATATTGTCTCTGAAAAAACATGCTGACTGCTATGTTTGACCTGCTATATCAGTAGGAATATATCCTGAATATTTTTTCCATGTCAAGAAATGTACATCTACCCAACCATTTTAATGGCTGTACACTATTCATTGGTAGGTTTACAATACTAGATAGAACTCACCCCCCAGGTGATGTACATTTACATTATCTTTAGTTTATTTCATCATTGAAAATAATATTGCTATGAACATCTTTGAACATATATAACTTATGCTAAAAATTTGTCTAATTCTTCAACATTCAAGTAATTTGCCTTTTCTACTAAAAAAATATTATTTTTCAGAATTACTTGTTTAAAGTGTATTCCTTGATTCTGCAGGCCAATAAGATTATATCAGTGCAGGGAATATTTATTGAGCATCCACTGTGTGACAGACACTCAGATAAGAGCTGGAGATTCAACACTGAGCAAATGAAGAAAAGTTTACAGACTAGTTATTTTCACTAACTAATGAATTTTAGAAGTATTTTTTTTTTAAGCTCTGCTTGATTATAAATACATGGTTTACTTTTCAGGTATTTAGAAGTAGTACCAGTTTTTGTTGTTGTTGTTGTTTTTTACAGCGACAGAGAGAGAGTCAGATAGAGACAGACAGACAGGAACGAAGAGAGATGAGAAGCATCAATCATTAGGTTTTCCTTGCCGTCGCAACATCTTAGTTGTTCATTGATTGCTTTCTCATGGGCCTTCAGCAAACTGAGCCATCCCTTGCTGGAGCCAGTGACCTTGTTGCTTTCTCATGGGCCTTCAGCAAACTGAGCCATCCCTTGCTGGAGCCAGTGACCTTGGGTCCAAGCTGGCAAGCTTTTGCTCAAGCCAGATGGGCCGGCACTCAAGCTGGCGAGCTCGGGGTCTCGAACCTGGGTCTTCCACATCCCAGCCCGACGCTTTATCCACTGCACCACCGCCTGGCCAGGTAGGAGTAGTACCAGTTTTAATGATGTGTTTAATGGAAGTAACTATTTTAAATGAAAGTCTGTCGTGTGTGTGTGTGCGTGTACGTGTGCTTGTGTGTGTGTGTGTGTGTGTGTGATCCAACTCACTCTCCATCCTGAACACACAAAACTTCATAATTTGCAGTTGGTTCATTTCATTTGACTATAATAAATACATGTCTTTTTCAGCTTTATTTAAACAGTGTCAGACTACTATATTTTCCTCCTCTATTTTGTCTCTAGATTAACTAATTGGCTAAGTTTTCCTCAGATGTTGCTTTTCTATGAATCTTTGTGGGTTACTATCAGTTTTGCATGCATAATCACATTTATGTACATTATTTAAATATTACATCCATACTGACTTAGTCACGTTATATAATTAAAATTTTCACAAATGTGTTTCTGAGTTATTTGTTTGCAAAAATAAAATTACTAGCTTTAATACTGAACTTACATATTTACATTGTCCTTGACAAACAACTTTCTGCAATATTTTCTTTCTCCTTTGGATTCTTTCAGCTTTTAAATTTTCAGGAAATAATATCAATTATTGAATGCTAAAACCAGTTATGAAGAATAAGAACTTTTATATAAATTCCACTTAGCCTCAAAAATATAGCCTTCTATCCCACAAACTGTCCTAATTAGAAAAATAACTCATGACACTGTGTAACTTGCAAAGAGCTTTAGTAGATACTTGAGGCTTTCCGGATTACTGTAAAGGAAAACCCAGGGAAAAGGACACAATCTGATCCACGTGATTCTCTTAGTTACTTGGGAAAGGGGGAAAAATTATGGCCATTGATTTATTTCTACAATGTTTGTTTTATATTTTGTTGCTATATTATTTTTATTTTCCTCAATTTCTTTTGTATTAATACTCATAACACTTTCATATACCCTCCCCGTCCGTATTATTTGGTTATTCTTTAAGCTTTATCAAACACACTTTGTGCCAGACACCAAGTTAAGTCCAGTGAATCAAAGATGAGTAAGTCTCTCCCATCTTCAAAGAGTGTTCAGAGGAACCACATTTGGTAATAAGTTATGTCGCTTTATGATGTAAGAAGGGCTAGAAAAGAGAAATGAGAAAGGTGTTTCAAGGGGGAGCCTTGAAGTTTATATTAGGGAGTTTGTGGTGAGGTCTTCACAGAGGAGATTATATGTTATTAGTGGTGACATGAATGCTAACCTGTTTTAGCAATCTCAAAATATGTTTGCACAGTGGCAGTATCATATCCAATGAGGTTTATCAAAATATGTTTTCAAAAAAGAGGAAAATATTTTTAAGGATTTAAAATATCTTGCCTGAATAGTTAGTAAATAGAATAAAATAGTTTCTATTTTTTTTTACTTCCTCATTTAAAACAAAATGATGAACATACAAAAATACATAACTTATCTATAATAGGTAATAATCCAACTAATAGTATAAGATTTAAAAATTATTTAAGTCAATATTTATTTGTTTTAAAAAAGAAAAGAGAAAGAGAGAGAGAGATGGGGGAAGCGTAGAAAGCATCAACTCGTAATAGTTGCGTCTTGTATGTGCCTTAACCAGGCAAGCCCAAGGTTTTGAATTGGTGAACTCAGAATTCCAGGTTGACACTTTATCCATTGCACCACCCACCACAGTTTAGGCAAGAAGATTTTTTAAAACTGCAAAATGAGTATGTAAAAGTTAATAAATGGACTTTCTTGAAAGTATAGTTCATATAAATAATGTAAATTATTTTATATGTAATATCAAATTACATATTTAGGTTACTTTATAGATTGCACTGTAACTATTAAATTGATTTTATTATTATTATTATTTTAATCTAGGGAGAGGATGATGGGAAGCAGAGATAGACTTTTGCATATATCCTGACCGAGATCCACCTGGCAAACCCACTAGGGGCAATGCTCTGCCCATCTGAGTTATTGATCTATTGCTCAGCAACCGAGCTTTTCTTAGCAGCTGAGGTGAAGGATGGAGGCCATGGAGCCATCCTCGGTGCCTGTGGCCAACTCTCTCTAATCGAGCCATGGCTGCTATAGGGAGGGAGGGAGAGAAAGAGAGAGAGAGAGACAGAGAAGCAAGAGGGGGGTGGTGGAGAAGCACTTGAACACTTCTCCTATGTGCTCTGACTGGGAATCAAACCCAGGAGATCCAAATGATAGGCTGACACTCTACCACTGCACCAAGCACTGGCCAGGGCCAGATTGATTTTTTAAAATATGAATTTGCTAGCCATCTTTTTTAGTATTATTTCTGATTTAAAACTTCCTTGGACTCAGTGATGCTTCTCAATTTATTAAGCATTTTAGAATCATTAATTGGCCAAATCTCTAATCTTCAAGAGCATTTCTCAGTTTCACCATTTTGCAGAAGAGAAATAGAAGTCAGGATAGTAAAGGGGCTTGCTTATTCAATCAATTTTTGCCTTTCTTTTTATTGAGCTGACCTATTTTTTAAAAAATCAATATAATTAGAATGTGTACTATTGACCTTCAAATAGTTGGTATCATTTATACTATATACATGCTGATTATTCCTGTGGCTGTTTTCTGTGTTATCTTAGTTTGATCTGTTCTATTTATATCTTGATATTATTCAAGCATCTGCCTTCCCAATCAGTATGCATTTCTTCTGGGTCTTTAACTGTTAGCATGTAAGTAGCCATTTCCCAATTTGCTCCACAGTATGTAGTGTAACTACTTTAAAATTAATATTACTTGAATGTGTAACTACAGGTTCTTCTCTATGATTTTAAAGGTCCTTTTGTAAGAAAAAGAAGCAAAACCTATTTCCCATTCACTAGTGAAAACTATGTTGAAAACCAGAGGTTTGTAAAGTTTAAAATCTTATTTATTTTTTACAATAAGAAAGCACGTCTACATGCCTGTGTACAACCCATCTTTGTGCAATGGGACTAAAACATTATTTCCTGCAACTTGATTTCAGTTTATATACTGCCATCTACTCATATTCTTTATTCTACACTGTATTTCTTTTTCCAAATGCTCAGTACAAATTTGAGTTGAATTGAATGTGGTAGGCAGAGGAGGTGTGCAATAGTACGTTCATGCTTTCTATAGTCAAATGACTACAAACAATGCTGAAACTGCAAAAAATTTCAAGATATTTCACAGACACAGTTGTCATTGGTCATATGTTTATACAGTTTTTAGTTTACTTGCAATGTTGACAAAGATGCTCATTTACATGCTTGGATGAACTTAACTTTGTAACATTATAACGAAAGATATTGTTTCTAGAAATATGGCTAAAAATATTGGAACCAGTGTTTTTATTAAATTGGTAATAACTGTTGCTTTATGGACCAAGGGAATCGAAAACAAGTGGGAAGAGTGGTAGGTATCTCTCAGTTTGAAGTGGAGATGGGTCACTGCTCCCCTTGTTGGAAAATCCATACTTTACACCATGTACTTCCTACACAATTCCCTTTTGGGGAGATGTGACCGACTTATTCATTTTAATGGGGTATCAGTCATGAAGGTCACATGTGCATGTGTTTTTTCCACTTGCATACACAGGTAACTAGGATGGCATATACCAACTTCACATAAAATTAGTCTCAGAATGTTATATACATACTTCATATGGATGTACAATTCTATGAAATCTGTTTTAAGAAATTGAAAATATTTAGCATTCAGTAAAAGAAAACTTATGTGAAAACAAACAGAAGTTGAAGATAGAGGCAGTAATATCCAGCAGGAGATAATATAACATAGTGATTAAAAGATGAGGCCTGGATTGAGTCTTGTGTTTCCTAATCCAGTTATCTATTGCTTAGTAGTGACCATGAAACCGACATTAGGCAATATACTCAGGATGCTGGACTAATACTCTAAGGTCTTGCTAGAACAGAGCATAATAGACCCAGTAAGTTATTGGCCTAAGAGTTAAACTACCTTATAAGACCATGGAACAAAAAGGAGGAAAGTGATTCTTAGACTCAACTATGCGAACACCTTAAATATTAGGGTTATATTTAGAATTAAAATATAAACTGTTATAACAATGGGAAATATATTGAGGACACAAAATGTGATTCAATTATATTTCTTGCTGATCTTCTATTAATGTTTGAAAAATATTTATTGCAATGCCTGATATAGAGTATGCTCTCAAAAAATGTTGAGTGTCAGAAGCTTTCATCCTTCAGCATGAGCTCAGGTTTAAACATGTTTCATGCTGATTGGATTTTCTTAAGCTTCAGATTGCAAGAGTATGCATTTAGAATGTTCCAAAGTGATCTGGAACTTAAAGAATGTATCCACCTGGTGGTTGGGGCCAGAGATGAATATCTTTTCAAAGAAAGTGACTGTGCCAATGGATGTCAATGCATTAGGAAGAGAAAAAGCTGCAATTGTATATGTTCAGACTGTGTGCCTCAATATATGTGTATGTGTGTATATATGTGTATGTATGTGTTTATATATGTAAGTAAAAACTAGGTTCTGGGAAAAAAGAACATCATTTTTGGATGCATTTAACACTGTATACTATGGCCATAGGCCTGGGGAAGTGGGAATGTTAAGAAAAGAGTGTGGAAAGGGAGGCAGAAATTAGATTGTACAGAACTCTATAAGTAGCATTAAGGTTAAAAGTTAGGCAGTTATTGAAAGATTTTGAGAAATTAAACAACAAGATCAAAATTGCATTTTAGAAAGAATACTCTGGTTGCAGTGTGGAGGAACTACTGAAGAAATTCAGAATAGGGTCAGGTCTCTGTGAAACGCCTGTTAGAAAGATGCATTATTACCGTGTGGAAGACAGTGTGTTTGGACTTGGTCAAGCAGGTGAAAAGGTTTGCAGTGGCATTCCTGTATAAATGATGGAGACCTATGAACTATTAGCTACAATAATTAAGATCATTAGCTAGTTTAACAATAGAAGAACATCCAGTGGGGATATCCATGGAGTGATGATCTGAGACTTAGTATTTAACTCTTTTTTTCCCATTTTTATCCTGCCTAGAGAACTAGAGACTACAGATGCTAGCAAATTTGCCATTTCTAGACACCCATATATAGTAGTAGCAGCAATCATCCAAAGAATGGGTAGATCTGATAATTTTCTTTTTTTTGACAAAGACAGAGAGAGGAACAGATAGAAACAAACAGACTGGAAAGGAGAAAGATAAGAAGCATCAGTTCTTCCTTGCGGCATCTTAGTTGTTCATTGATTGCTTTCTCATATTGCCTTGACTGCTGGGCTACAGCAGAGCGAGTGACCCCTTTCTCAAGCCACTGACCTTGGGTTCAAGGCAGCAACCTTGGGCTTCAAGCCAGCAACCTTTGGGCTCAAACCAGTGACCGTGGGGTCATGTCTATGATCCCATGCTCAACCCAGTTACCTCACACTCAAGCTGGTGAACCCGTGCTCAAGCCAGCAATCTCAGGGTTTCAAACCTGACTCCTCTGTGTCCCAGTCCGACACTATCCACTGTGCCACCACTTGGTCAGGAAACCTGATGATTTTTTTATTGTGACAATTGTTAAGACTCCTATCCTTTGTACTTATAATAATAGTACAGTTTTAGTACATAGTAAGACTTTTCATAAATACTTGCAGACTAATTTAATGGTCTTTCTGAGACATCTGTTAAAAACATGTGTAATAACAAATGATTACTTATAAGTAGAGACTTTAAAATATGAATTTATTTCATTTACTTTCAGTTTAATTACTGTCATTGTTTTATATTTACCACTTGCACCATCTTAATAATCTTTAGTAATATGTTCAGTTTAGATCTTTTATTTATATTTTCTTATCAATTTGAACAAAAAATTTATAAATTATTACATTTGATCATGTACTATTTTATTATTTGCTTACTAATTTTAGGCATTAATATGCTTTCTTGAATTATTGCAGTTCAAAATAATTATTGCCTTTATTTTTCTTTCAATAATGCTAGAACATAACGTCCTTTAATTCAGTGGATTCATTTCTTGACTTTTGCATTATTGTTACCATGAGCTTAAATTCTACTTGCATTATAAACTTAATAAGATGTTCTCACTCTTGCTCTTTTAGCCAAATTCAATATTCATTCACTAATTATTCAAGAATAATTACTGAGCTTAACCAGGCAATGGTGCAGTGGATAGAGCGTCAGACCAGGTTCAAAACCCTGAGGTCACCGACTTGAGTGTGGGCTCACTGGCTTGAGTGTGCAATGATAGACATAACCCCATGGTCGCTATCTTGAGCACAAAGGTTGCTGCCTTGAGCCCAAGGCCACTAGCTTGGGCAAGGGTCACTCGCTCTGCTGTTGCCCTCCTGTCTAAGCACATATGAGAAAGTAATCAATGAACAACTGAGGTGCCACAACAAAGAATTGATCCTTCTCAACTCTTTCCCTTTTTGTCTGTCTGTCTCTATCTGTCCCTCTCTCTGACTCTTCTTTATAATATCTATTATGGTGATTATACTTTTATTTATATTTGATGAATTAATATTTTGGATATTATTAAAACCTTTCAAATTCTTAAATAGAATTACAACTCTTTTTTTAACCTAAGTTTGAGGTACCCACCTAACTTTTCTTTAAAAATAATTTATATTATATTTTTTTAATCTTCTCTGCCCATGCCTACTCCATAAATATCAGGGGTAATGATCTATTTTCTTAAGTTAATCTGTTTGGGAGGCATCATAGAAGATATTGTGTCTGGAAAACTTGTGTAATATTGTTTTTATTTTTATGTACAAAATTTTAAATTCTGGCTTTGGATTAATAATAAATAGTTGTTTACGTTTTTTAATTAAATAAAAAATGGGTTTTCTAAACAAATACAAGGATTTCTTTACACATTCAAACCAATGGGAAATACGTAAAGTTTAATTTGAATTTTTTACTTTGAAGAGAGTCAAAGATAGGAAAGTTTTAACCCATTATCATCAAATATTGATAATTTTTATTTTGTATTTATACCACATAGAAACTATACTTTAAACTGAGGAAAGTAGAAAATTCAGTTCTTCATTTTATTTTGCTGTTAAGAAATAATTTCAAGTTTGGATTTTTATAATTGATTCTTTATTCTCAATTAACTTTAAAAATACTTTCCAACTATTCAATTATTTTTCTGTTCCATTACAAAATCTTACATTTCTCCTTACATATTATTATTAAGGTAATCATATCTAACATTTTAGATAAGTGCTATGTATTTTTCCTGAATGACATTTTGAAGAAAACCACTAGTTTGTTTGTAGTAGAGTAGGAAAGGGCTTTGAAGTCAGGTACCAGCAGATTCTAATGCTGGCTCAGTCACTTGATAGCTGTATATGATCTTTGACCAGCACGTTTTTTTTCTTTCCCTGCAATATAATATTACTTGGGATTATTTTGAAGATTAAGTGAAATCTTAAACACTTACTGAGGGCTTACTTTATGGAAGCTACTTTTCTAAGTGCTTCATTATGAGATAGCAGTTAATCTATATAATAACTGTGCATAAGCTTCCATTATCATTCCTTTTTTATAGGAGAAGATACTAGGACTGAGGATTTAAGAAACTGTCCAAATGTACATGATGACAACTGGCAGAGCCAGAATGTCTACCCATATTGCTCCACAGTTCATGCTCATTCAACTATTCTCTAACAAATGCACAACAGTTCTAATTTGGTTCCTGACAGTCATTAGGCATGTAAATACTTTTTATCCTTGTGCTTACAATAAGTCACCAGAGATTTTAAGTATATTCAGATGCCAGTTTATAATAAGTTGATTACTCTGGTAACTCTCCTACAATTTATTTGAAAAAAGAAAAAGAGAACTATTTAAAACCAATGCAGTGTACAAACAACATTTTTAAAAATTCTTCCTGAATATAAATTTTTTCTGATCATTGTGGTATTTATTGAGTCTTATTTCCTCATATTTAGAGGAAGTGTTACCATATATAACTTCTTACTAATTTGTCATAGATAGTTTGCTCATAGTATCTTCACCTGACTGTCATTGTATCAGAGACTTTTGACAAGGTATGAATTGCAAGCTGCAGAAATGGCTTATTCAGGTAGTTTAATTTGTGAATGACTGTGCTGAGAGTACATGGTGTTAAATTTGAAAGCAACAGAGATAAATGCTCTTTTTTTATTAAATACTGGTTTCCCAAGGAGAGAGGTTGGAGGGTATCAGGTATCAGTGTTCCCCTTTCATTCTATTCATCAAAGCACCAATAAGGAAGAAATTCTGATGGAGGCAAAGGTCTTAGGTCACTCATAAATGAAGAGAAATAGTTGATGTCAAGGAGAAAAAATGCGGGACGAGAATGAGGGAACTAGACTGAGACATGGCAAATAGAAGGCGAAGAATGGAAAGGTTGTGTTTTAAAATTATACTTCACACTTTTTGGCCAAGATTATATGCTCTAGTGTTATACACTGATTGAAACATTTTCACTATGTGGGAAAATTATCTATCACAAATCTCAAGTAACTTCTGAAAAAACAGTAAAACAAATAGTGATGCTACTTTGTTCTCTATATCTTGCAAGATGCTGCAATTTGCAAGTAAATAAGTGGGGTTTCTAATACATATGTCATAAAATTGTTCTAAAGAATTATGATTTCTGAATTAATGGAGACAAATTAATACAATTTTCCCAGTTTATCTCTATAGATTTATATAAATATAGAAGATTGATTGCTCCAGATCTGAGTGTAAAATTTTGAGAGATAATATTCACTTGTTAAGACAAGATCTATATATACCTAAGCACTAAAAGAAGTAGTTACTAAAGATGAAATTATGTTACATTTTGGCAGTACTACCATGATAATTTTGCCAGTATGGATTTCTCTAAAAGGGCACATACCAAATATTCAAATTATATAAAAAGTAAGCACAAACTTCATGTCCTTAAATCTCTCTTAATCTCACTCTCTCTTTCTCTCTCTCTCTCTCACACACACACATACACACACACACACACCACATACAAAGAAGTGTAGAAAAGTTTCTATATTTCTCTTGTAAAAACTGTGAGATTATTTTTTCTTTTTTGCCAGGTGGTATTTTTGAATATGTGGAATCTGGCCCAATGGGAGCTGAGGAACTTGCATTCAGATTTGCGGTGAACACTATCAACAGAAACAGAACCTTGTTGCCCAATACCACCCTAACTTATGACACCCAGAAGATAAACCTTTATGACAGCTTTGAAGCATCCAAGAAAGGTAATTGATAGATATTTAACATTATGTTTTCTGGAATTCAAATTTCTAGTTATTCTTAAGAGATTTCTTAATTTCAAATATAATTAAGTATTAGGAGTGTTTCACAAAAGTTTTCTTATTCAAAGCTTGCCTATATTGATCAGGAAAAGTAAAGTCATGTAACTACCTGTTGCAAAGAATTTGCTAATAACAAGAAATATATTTAGATCTGTAATAGTAAAATTGCTTTTTTTTTTTTGCTACTAACCCTTCTGTTATGTTTATAAATTATTTTACTTTAAGAATTCACCACTCTGGACATGTGGCTCAATGCATAGAGTGTTGTCTTGGCATGCCAAGGTCATGGGTTTGATCTCTGGTCAGGGCACATATGAGAAGCAACCAATGAATGCACAACTAAGAACTCACCTATAATAAAACTATAGGTATCAGTGGATTTCTACCAAGTTTTGTAATCCATTCTTACATTTATTTGCATTATCTTTCAATTTCATTATGCGATTACTGGGGTCCCAATTTACTGTCTACCTTGAAAGTCCTGTAGTTCCAAGTGGTATTTAAACTTTATTGGAAATTTTGAGCAGCCTTTATTTATGTATAATCAATGACCATTTTTAATCACTTGATGTTCTTTTTATACCTGAAAATAAATGGCTGAGAAAAACTGTATTTTGTAAAGAAAAAATTAGAACATTTTATTGATTTTAAAGTATTATGTTAATATTAAATATTAATGATAATGCTTTATCATTTATGTTGTAAATGTTTATCATTTATGTTTTAAATATGATTTTGTAGAATATGAGTTTAACAATTATATATGAAGGAAGATGATATAGAAACTATTATCAAGGTATTGTGTTAACCAAACAACAATAGTAAATGTGTATTTTATTTGTTAGTTTTTTGTTGTGTTTTTATTTTTCTTTTTTGTTGTTTTTTTATCAAGAGAGAGAAAGACAGACAGACAAGGACAGACAGAAAGGAAGAGATGAGAAGCATCAATTCTTTGTTGATGCACCTGTGTTGTTCATTGATTGCTTTCTCATATATGTCTTGATGGGGGGGTGGGCTCCAGCTGAGCAGGTGACCTCTTGCTCAAGCCAGCAACCTTGAGCTCAAGCCAGTGACCTTGGGCTTCAAGCCAGCAACCTTTGGCCTCAAGCCAGAGACCATGGGGTCATGTTTATGATCTCACACTCAAGTTAGCGACTCTATGCTCAAGATGGTGAGCCTGTACTCAAGTTGGGTGAGCCCAGGATCAAACCAGAGACCTCACTGGTTTCAAATCTGGGTCCTCAGCATCCTAGGCCAATGTTCTATCCATTGCACCACTGCCTATTCAGACAATAGTAAATGTGTTTTGAGAGATGGTTTCATATTTTATTTTGTCTAAGTAGATGATTTTTTTTAGTGTGTGGTAACAGGAATTACATTTTATAATATATATTTTCTCAAAAGAGTGGGCTTACAAAGCATTTGTTCTAAATTCCTATTTTTAAAACAATGTTTGCTTTTCTTTAATGATAATATTGTTTAATTAGCCACCTTACATTGATGAAAATGTATAATTATTTATAATTCTAACTTGGTTCAGGTTTCTTCTAAGCTCATTAATATTAATGGCAGCTGATAAAGTACAATATTTCTTGAGATGAAAGAATTCTTCTTTTCCCCCAGCTACCTAGTGTTTATCAAAGCCTGTATTCTGCCTGCCCTTTGAATTCATATCTTTATGAATACAGATAAGTTTCCATATTTCAGAATTATGTCAGGGGTTTTAAAGGTTGAAAAAAAGGGTAAAGGTTATTGTGAAATACTACATTTGTCATCATAATTGCAAAATAAGTCATTAACTTGAAGATAAGTGCATTTGATTAGTGGCATAGTTCATGATTATTTCCATTAGGAAAAAGAAACTCTATCTCAATTGAAATCATTTAGACCAAAGACTATGTAATATGAGTGCAGTGTAAATAAAATATTAATATATTTTCTAATGGACTACAAAAGAGCAACATTAAGGAAAAGATGAGAATGTTCTACCAACAAACAGATTACTATCTTGGGAATAACCTACAAAATTATGAGATGTTAAAATTATTTGATTTTAAATATTAAAGGAATATATAAACTGTCATCCATTGGAATCAAATTCATTAACTGACTTTGAGCAGAAGTGAGGCAAAGGTGAAATAAGTGTACAAGTAACTGTATTTGTGAGCTGTTGAAAGGGTTAATGTCATGGTTTGGATCTTGTAAAAGGATAATATAAGGGGATAGCTAATTTGGTTTTTTAACCTTGTGGCAGAGTCAATAAGTAAATATGTGTTACTAAGAACGTTAATGTTTAATTATCAAGTAACTTAATTATTTGGACATTCTTAAAGTGGGTTTAAAATGGTTTTTAATGGTTTTTATAGGCAAAATATAAAAAATTAAATTTAAAATAATTTGCAATTTCTCTGATACATGACCTCACACTTTTCATAGGTAGTATGGTTTTGCTCAATAAGTGAATATTTGGAGGCATTATACCCTGAAGTATTATTTGCATCATACACTACTTTTACATGACTCCTCTGATAACTAAAAACTCTTTTTTAACACAGGTACATTCTGAATAACCTAATGCAATGCTTTTTAGTTTACTTGATTTGTGAACTTGTCAAAAACATAGCAAAGGAAGATCCTTTGTTCTCAGTGTATGCGAATTAAAAATCTAAATGAGTGAAACATTTTAGACTCTAGCCTTTGTGTTGGTTCAGTTTTCCAACGATTATTTTAAAAGTAAGAATGTACATATTTATATTTAGATTAATTGAATTTTGAAAGAAAGTTTAAACAAGTGCAGTTTTCCAGTTAAAATTTACTTAGTATCTCTATGCTTAAAAATTAAACCATCGCATTTCATTTTATGCAGCAAATATTCCAAAAAAAATATCAGCACATGTTACCCATTAAAATTATAAACTATTTTGGAAGGATTGGGTCTGAACATTAATTTGATGCCTAACTCTTAATTAATAATTTTCCTTAGTTCTGTTTAAATATTTGCAGGGATGAGCCTCTTAGAACACATGATTTCATTTTTGGACATTTCTTATATTTGATTAGATTTAATTGTTAAAATTGAATAAAAATTTTTGAGAAGCTTTTAACCATTTGTACTAATTTTTCCTTTTTCAGCCAAATGAAATGAACTTAAGTGTCTTTCACAGGCCTGATATTTAAATATTTGAAGATGATTTCATGTTTCCAATAATTATTCATGTTCTAAGCCCAAACTCACTTCAATAGCTTAAAGAATTTTAAGTTCTGACTGACCAGACAGTGGCACAGTGGATAAAGCATTGACCTGAAATGCTGAGGTCCCAGGTTTGAAACCTTGAGGTCATAGGTTTGAGTTCAAGCTCATTGGGCTTGATCATGGGCTCACCAGTTTGAGTGCGGGGGTGCCAGCTATAGCATAGGAACATAGATTGTTTGCTGGATTGAGCTCAAAGGTTACTGGCTAAAGCCCAAGCTCATTGTCTTGAGGTCAAGGTTGGTAGCTTGATGAAGGGGTCACTGGCTCAGCTGGAGCCCCCCCCCCAGTCAAGGCACATATGAGAAAGCAATTGATGAACAACTTAAGTGCGGCAATAAGTTGATGCTTCTCATCTCTCTCCCTTTCTGTCTCTCTCTCTCTCTCTCTCTTACTAAAAAAAAAATACAAACAAAAAACATTTTAAGTTCAGTCACAATATATCTATTTTCATCTGAAACCTTCTAGATTGTTTATGCCTCTCTTGATTATTACAATTATTATTGATATGTATACAATTTGTTAGAAATAAATATAAACTTTACTTATCTAAATGCTTTTTTTTTTTCCTTAAGTGAGAAGTGGGGAGGCAGAGAGACAGACTCCTGCATGAGCTTCAATTGGGATCTATCTGGCAAGGCCCCTATGGAGCAGTGCTCTGCCCTTCTGGGGCCTTTTCTTTGGTTGCTTGGCAAGGAACCACTTTAGTGCTTGAGGCAAGGCCATGGAGCCATCCTCAGCACCCAGGTCCAACTTGCTCCAACTGAGCCATAGCTGTGGGCGAGGAAGAGAAAGAGACAGAGAGAGAGAAGGGAGAGGGAGAGGTGTAGAGAATCAGATGGGCGCTTCTCCTGTGTGCCCTGACCAGAACTGAACCCAGGATATCCACATGCCAGGTTGATGCTCTACCACTGAGCCAATTGGCCAGGGCCTCTAAATGATTTTAACGTTCATTCTAGCCAATGAAATTAATTCTTTTGAGTCATATCAGGTTTTATTTGGGTTGTTGTATGCATAAATTGAGTATCTCATTATATATAAGCAAATACTTAGCTGTATATGGCCATAGTTTTTTCATGTGGAAAGCAGACCAAATGGGTTCTGATTAAAAATTCAAAATTATAGAAAATGGCCAGTGAGATTGGGAAGGATCACTATTCTTCCAACTCCCTAATAAGAACTATTCTTCCAAATAAATATTCCCCTCTTGAATTCTAGAATATTCTTTCTCTGTCTCCTGACCTCTCTCCCTCTCTTGACATTATTTGTAAAATTATTTTAATACTAAGCTTTATGTTTCTGGATGAATCAATTTCCTTCTAAGAAACTGAAAATGTGTAGAGTTAGACTAAATGTAAAATTAGCTAAACGCAGATGTTATATTATAAAACACAAATCTTTCTTCAGGATAATTCCTTTGGGTTTATAATAATAATAGTAATGTTGGTACACTGGCATCTCTCCTCTCATTATTGACAGACTTCTATCTCCTCTTCAGCCTGTGATCAGCTGTCTCTTGGGGTGGCTGCCATCTTCGGGCCTTCACACAGCTCTTCAGCAAATGCTGTGCAGTCCATCTGCAATGCTCTGGGGGTTCCCCACATACAGACTCGCTGGAAGCACCAGGTGTCAGACAACAAAGATTCCTTCTATGTCAGTCTCTACCCAGACTTCTCTTCACTCAGCCGTGCCATTTTGGACTTGGTGCAATTCTTCAAGTGGAAAACTGTCACAGTTGTATATGATGACAGCACTGGTAAGAAAAATCAGTAGCTTTGGGGGCTATGTTTTAAATAATAATGATTCTTTTTCTGAAACTTACTTGCAATTCTTATTCTATTCTCATTTGGTTGTTTTTAATTGAGGAATGAAAAGACATTTGCTATCAAACATCAACATTAACTTATTCTTCACAGAAAAAAACTTATTTTGGATGAAAAATACAGATAGTCTGAAATATAATACTGAAATATTTAATCCAAGAATATTTTTGCTCAGTTCAAGTAATTTCTCAACCTAAGACCTAATGATGGGCCTTCGGGGAAACTTTTCAAAAAATTCAGAATTTTGCTTTTATATATATTTTTTCTAGATGTTTAGGTTGAAAATAATGCTTATGGATAGTAATAACCTTTAATAACCTTTATCTGTATAATCTGTTAAAGTTTGAAAAAAATTATATTTTTTAATTTCAAACAATATAATGTCTATTGGAATACTCAAAGTTTTTGGAAACATTTATGTGCAGACACACTTTCTTGTTTTGGTGTATGCTAGTTTTATATATAAATGGTTTACTTGAGTTATGAAATGAAAACAAGTCTAATAGATAAATATAAGAAAGTTAACAGTAAAATTAAAGTGTTAATTTTTTTTGCAGTTATATAGTTGAAAGAAGTATATACTGTTTTGGTTATTATATACTGATAAAAAATTTCATGATAAAATAATTATCAGTGGTCTCTAAATTAGAATTTAAAAATATTTTATTCTAACACTTTTCACTATAACCTGATGTTTACGTAAAAATTACAATGTATTGGACTTTAAAGTCTCCCAAAGTGTGCCAAGAACACACTTTGTTCATACATTCAGTATTCACAACTGTGAAGAAATTAGTCTATTTGACAATAAAAATTACCATGTAGAAAACAACGGATAGGCATTCTCCCAAAAGAACAGGTAATAAGGAGTAACAAGGATGGAAAAACAATAAAAAACATTTAAATAGGGATAAGAAACAGTGAATCTAAATACATATTTAAAATGTGATTTTGCTTTTATGATAAAAAGTAAAAGGTTTACAAAATAAAAAGAAATTTAAAAAAATTGCCTGACCTGTGGTGGCGCAGTGGATAAAGCATCGACCTGGGAACACTGAGGTCGCCAGTTCAAAACCCTGCACTGGTCTGGTCAAGGCACATATGGGAGTTGATGCTTCCAGCTCCTCCCTCCTTTCTCTCTCTCTCTCTCTCTCTCTCTCTCACTCTCATTCTGTGTCTCCTCTCTAAAAATGAATAAAATAAAAAGAAATTTTTTTTTAAAAAAAGTAAAAGGTTTACAAATAATTTAATTATTTATTTTATTTAGAAAATTAACTTTAACAGGGTAACATTGATCAATAAAAGTACATAGGTTTCAGGTGAACATTTGGATAGCATTTGAATGTGATTATGTTGTATGTCCATCCCCCAAAGTCAGATCATTTTCCGTCACCTTATATTTGTCCCACTGTACACCCTTCACCCCCACTCGCTCCCCCCTTGCCATTCACTCAAGTCCCCTCCCCCCTCCTTCATGTTCCCTTTCCCCTGATAACCATTTCACTTTTATCTATGTCCATAAGTCTCAATATTATATCTGACCTATGTGTAAAATCATACCATTCTTAGCTTTTTCTGATTTACTTGTTTTACTCAGTATAATGTTCTCTAGGTCCATCCATATAACTATGTCATTTTTTATGGCTGAATAGTTTTCCACTGTATATATGTACCACATCTTCTTTATCCAATCCACTATCGAGGGGCACTTGGTTGTCTTCATATGATTGCCACTGTGAATAATGCTGCAATAAACATTGGGGTGCATGTTACTTTACATACCAATGCTTTTAAGTTTTTGAGGTAGATACACAGTAGAGGGATTGCTGGGTCATATGGTATTTTTATTCTTAACTTTTTGAGGAACCACCATACTTTCTTCCTTAGTGGTTGTACTAATTTGCATTCCCACCAGCAGTGAATGAAGCTTCCTTTTCTCCACAGCCTCTCCAACACTTATTATTATCTGTCTTGTTGATAATAGCCAGTCTAACAGGTGTGATGCGGTATCTCATTGTAGTTTAGGTTTGCATTTCTCAAATAGCTAGTGAAGATGAGCATCTTTTCATATATCTGTTGGCCATTTGTATATCCTTTTGGAAGAAGAGTTTGTTCATGTCCTCTTCCCAGTTTTTAATTAGATATTTTGCTTATTTATTATGTATTCATTAGAGATATCGTTCTATAGTTTTTTTTCTTTGTGTTGTCCTTGCCAGGTTTTGGTATGAGGGTTTTGTTGGCCTCATAAAATATGTTCAGGAGTATTGCTTCTTTCTCTATTTTTTGGAATACTTTGAGAAAGATAGGTACCAAATCTTCTTTGAATGTTTGGTAGGATTCACTAGTGTACAAATAAATAAAATAGAGAAAAAATACTTATAGAAACCATTAATATAATGAAAAGCTGGTTCTTTCGAAAGATTGATATAATTGATAAATCACTAGCTAGACTCACTAAGGAGAAAAGAAGGACTCATATAAATAAAATCCAAAATGAAAGAGGAAATATTACCACAGATATCATAGATGTACAAAAGATCATAGTAGAGCCTGACCTGTGGTGGCACAGTGAATAAAGCATCGATTTGGAACACTGAAGTTGCAGATTCAAAACCCTAGGCTGACTTGGTCAAGGCACATATGGGAGTTGATGCTTCCTGCTCCTCCCCCTTCTCTATTCTCTCTCTCTCTCCCTCTTCTCTAAAATAAATAAATTAAAAGAAAAGCAAAAAAAAAAATCCCATAAAAGATTTTAGTAGAATATTATAAATGATTATATGTCACCAGATCAAGAATCTAGAGGAAATGGATAAATTCCTAGAAATAGTTTCCCTGAGTCACAAAGAAATGGAAAACCTAAATAGATCTATAAGCAAGGAGGAAATAGAAACAACTATCAAAAATCTCCTCAAAAACAAAAGTCCAGGACCAGATGGTTACAGTTTTAACTTTCAATGTGAGTGCTTTTCTGGGTTGTATAATGTGATGGTCCAGGGCATTCTCTGTTACAAATTGGTCCACATATGTTTATGGATATTTATATACAGAAAGATATAAATATGAATACATATGCATTAAGATTCCATGGGTTATTTACTCTCTATTCCCTTTGATATCATTTAGGCGAATGCTTCCTAAATATCACATAGCCTCATACACATGATTGATACATATACACATATATGTGCATATATATGTGGGTATTGTACATGTGATATTTTATATTTATTTCTTACTATTTTAAAACCCCTCATAGTAGAAATAAAATTGATAATTGTTTAAAATGTTTATGGATATACAGTTATCCCATAGCATCTCCAGGTGATTGCTTCCAGGAAGCCCCATAAACACCAAAATTTGTGGATGCTCATATCCCATATATAAAATGGCATATAACATATACACATCCTCCTGAATGTATAAAATCATCTTTAGATTACTTACAGTATCCAATACAATAGAATTGCTATGTCAATAGTTGTTATACTGTATTGTTTAGGGAATAATGACAAGAAAATGTTGTGCATATTTGTACAGACACTACCATCATAGGCTTAACTGTGTAGTACACAATGTCAGCAACAATGTAGCATTATCTTCAGATCCACAATCTGTTAAATTCAGAGATGTGGGGCTGTGGATGCAAAGGGTAGACTGTACCACCTTTCTTCACTATTATGTATGTGTGTGTGTGTGTGACATTTCTTTATTTCTGCATGTAGTTCTTGAAAAATTGAATAAAGAAATAATGGGATTTGCGGTTGAGGTTATATCACTATTTGGTAAAGCTTTATATGTAATTGATCTTTTGCTTTAACAGTATAAACATATCACTGAGACAAATTTAAATAGAGAAATAAATAAATATATATATAGTTAATAAATTAGATGGATATAATTTTAATGGAGCCTTGACTTCATATTAAATTTGTTAAAATTTTTTAAGTTACTATTTAAAGAAACTTTGTCACTCTTCTTACTTTAAAGGTGGCATTGGTACTTGAAGATTCTAAAGGTTCTTGATTACTTAAATATTAATGCTGAGAATCACTACAGAATTATTCATAGAATAAGTATAACTTTGACATCCTTGAGAAAAAAAGCTTATAATTGCTCTATTTTATGCAATATTTAATTCGGAATATATTGATTAAGCACCTGCTCCATTCCTGGGACTAGTACATGTGTGTATGTGTGCAGGAGAAAGAAACAAAGTCAGAGCCCTTTCTGAGTTTGTAGTTCCCATTTAAGGATACATGATTGTTCATGGTTTTTATATTATTTGTAATGAGCTAATTGCCCTTGTAACTAGACACTTGTCATTCCTTTTAATTGAAACCACTTTTGAGAACTTCACTGTTAATGTCATGGGTTGTTTTTTTTTTATAGGATAGAACTGACTTTAAGGGAGACAGAAGAATCCCTTTGAAATGTATACAGAAGTACATAGAAGTAGATATCTTTTGTCTTTTTGGACATGTTTAAAATCTCAAGGTAGAATTTTCATGATAGAATTTAACAAGACAGAATTTTTAAACTTCCAAGTGCACAACATTGCTCTTTGATCATGTGGGAGGAAACCTGATTATAGCCAGGACTGTGAACTGAAATGAGAAAACAAATCCACCTTACACTCAGCAAGATAAACATTATTGACTCCATTATGGACTAAATGTATCTGCTGTTTGCTGTGCCATTTTATTTACGTTCCCTTTTTCCCTATTCAGACTCATTTATTATGCATGCCATTCCTCCCATTTATATTCATTTCTGTTTTGTTTTGTTGTCCAGTTTGATGCATGATAATTATACTTGCATGCAGTCTTTGTTCCCACCCAAAACAGATGGAATGATAGATGAAATGTAGTGCTGGAGAAGGAGAAATTCTTAGAATGATGTTAGCAGGAGCTGTTTATTTTTTATGATAATTAGCATTTGTTGTTGTCGTGGATGAATGCTTTTAAACACCCTGAAAGTCTGTTATAGCTCTGAATGATGTCCAAAAGTGATGGAGGAGAATTGGCTTCAGAAACAAAGCTGTGTTTCTGTCAGTCACTTTGGAGCATATGATTCATTTTAAATATAAAGTAAAAATAAGTTGGATAGCTGTCAACTTGTAAGCAATTCCAGGATAAGTTGTGACTATTTGCTTGAAAATCCCTGTGTTTCATCTCTCTGTTTATAGATCAGCAGTCCATTAACAAAGAACTCTGGATTAGTAAACAACTCTGGGCTTCTATTCCCCGTTTAGCTACTAAATTACTGGTACAGCTTTGGGAGAAAAAAAGAAGGGAATGGGAATGACTACAGAAAGGAATTATAATGCACTAGGCATTGTGGTTATTACTATTATACTGCTCAAAAAAATTAGGGGATATTTAAAAATGAATATGAAACAATAAAAGTAATGCATTTGATTTTTTTATATTAAACAAGAACATCAGAAAAGCAAATGACAAGTCAAAGAAAGATGTTTGATTATGCAAATGAGATGCAAAACCAACTTTATTTTATTGGTGAAAATGCACTATACAAAAGGCTTAAAGTACTGGAGTATCTGCTCGTTCCCTGACCCCCTAGTTTTTGTGAGGAGTATATATAAACTATTTCACTTACATAACTGCTTCCTCTGGTGACTGGTTCTTCTGCCCACCAACAGCTCAGAACAGAAAGCTGAACATCTCCCTTGATTTCTTCTTTTCATTGGACCCACATTCAATTTTTTTTTTTTTTTTTTTTTTTTTTTTACAGGGACAGAGAGTCAGAGAGAGGGATAGATAGGGACAGACAGACAGGAACGGAGAGAGATGAGAAGCATCAATCATTAGTTTTTCGTTGAGGTTGTGACACCTTAGTTGTTCATTGATTGCTTTCTCACATGTGCCTTGACTGCGGGCCCTCAAGAGACCGAGCAACCCCTTGCTGGAGTCAGCGACCTTGGGTCCAAGCTGACAAGCTTTTGCTCAAACCAGATGGGCCCGCACCCAAGCTGGCAAGCTTGAGGTCTTGAACCTGGGTCTTCTGCATCCCAGTCCGCTGCTCCATCCACTGCGCCACCGCCTGGTCAGGCCCACATTCAAATTTTAACCATTGCAATACTACACCTCTATGATGTCTCTATGCATCTTTTTCATCATCTCTCACCTGGATTATCACTTACAGCCTTCTTATTGGTTTTCTTACTTCAAGTTTGTGTCCCCTAACCCAGTCTCCATACTGCAAATTGAGTAATCTTAAAATAAATGCAATTCTGATCCATTGTCCTATTAATAGTTTCTCATTGCTCTAAGGCAGGGGTGCTCAATACGTCAATCGCGATCTACTGATCTATCTCGAAGGAAGTGTGGGTGGATCGTATTACATTAATAAGACATTTGTCTTTTGATTGGCATACAGGGTGGCCAATCTGACATCTGAATTTATGACACCCTACGCATGCGCATTAAACCGTGCTAACTTGTTCAGTTACATTGCTGCATAGTTAGCCTTCAATTTATTTAAACTAAATACAACAAAGGGTATAAAAATGAGTGCTGTAGCTGGTCCAAGTAAGAAGCATAAAACCTACTACTTTCATACAGAATGGGAGGGGATTTTTTTCACTATGTCATATTCTAAGTGCGTTTGCCTCATCTGTCTGTGTGCCATTGCTATTCCAAAGAAGGAAAATGTAGAGCGGCTTTTTCAGACTGTTCATAAAAACTATGACATTGACTTTCCTCCGAAAAGGGAGCTGAGATGGAGAAAGGTGAAAGAAGAATATACAATATTAAATAGTAATAATAATAACTTAAATAATGATAATATAGAAGAAATAAATTTATGTTTTGCATTTTTATTGTAGGTAGATCATTTTGACTTGGTCATCTTATAAGTAGCTCACAAGCTGAAAAAGTGTGGGCACCCCTGCTCTAAGGGTTCAGTCAGTTTTTTTAAAAGGCTTATAAAACCTTTCATGCTTTAGTTCCTGTACCTCTCCAATGACATTTGAGTCTAATATCTTGCTTGTGACTTTCCAAATGAGCCATTAAACTTCCTTCAGTTGCTGAAAATGCTATTCTGTCCACCTGAAAAGCTCCCATTTTGGCCCCCATGCCTCCTGCCCACTGAATGTACACAGCAGTGCATGTGTGCATTTGCACATACTTCCTCATATCTATCCCCTGGGCTTAGGTTTCACAAAGAAAGGCTGCCCTTACTCCAGCCACAAAGCCTGAAGTAGGAGTGCCCCAACATATCCCCATTGCACCATGGTGCTCATATGACCCTCCCTACAGAAACATGCACCACATTATGAATGACTTTTTGGCTGTATTTTCTCTGAGATCAAATACATGTCAGACTGTAATGGAAGCTAAGGCTGCTCATTGTGCTATCACCACCTCCTATATCAGGGGTGCCCATACTTTTTCAGCTTGCGAGCTACTTATAAGATGACCAAGTCAAAATGATCTACCTACAATAAAAATGCAAAACATAAATTTATTTCTTCTATATTATCATTATTTAAGTTATTATTATTACTATTTAATATTGTATATTCTTCTTTCACCTTTCTCCTTCTCAGCTCTCTTTTTGGAGGGAAGTCAATGTCATAGTTTTTATGAACAGTCCGAAAAAGCCGCTCCACATTTCCCTTCTCTGGAATAGTAATGGCACACAGACAGATGAGGCAAACACACGTAGAATATGACATAGTGAAAAAAATCCCCTCCCATTCTGTATGAAAGTAGTAGGTTTTAGGCTTCCTACTCGGACCAGCTACAGCACTCATTTTTATACCCTTTGTTGTATTTAGTTTAAATAAATTGAAGGCTAACTATGCAGCAATGTAACTGAACAAGTTAGCGCGGTTTAACGCGCATGCGTAGGGTGTCAAAAGTTCAGATGTCAGATTGGCTACCCTGTATGCCAATCAAAAGACAAATGTCTTTTTAATGTCATGCAATCTACCCACACTTCTTTTGCGATCAACCAGTAGATCGCGATCGATGTATTGAGCTCCCCTGTCCTAGATGTTTCCTGGCTCACAAAAGTTACTCAGTAATATTAAAGAAATGATTGTGTTGAGAGGTATTATAATATCATTGTTTAGACAACAACAACAACAATGGGTTAAGTAATCTGCCATAGGTCAATTTAGGTTAGGTAGTTTTTTAGAACTTGTCATCAAGTAAAAAGATTCACAAATAATTTTTAGATCAATAGACATAATTTCTTTCATTATTGAAAGATTTTCATAAGAGCTAGAGTGAATTGGGCTTCTATCCAATTTCAACTGTAATTAAACTTATATTTACTTATTTGAACATCATAAAGCATCTTCTGTATACCAGGTGCTATGTTAACCACAAGGATAGTATTATAGATAAAACTTTGACTATCACCTGGGCTTAGAGTAGAGTGTGTGGTGTGTGTGTGTGTGTGTGTGTGTGTGTGTGTGTGTGTGTGTGTGTGTGTGTGTGTGGAGGGGAGAACATGTGAGCAGGACATTATTATAGTGTGGCAAATGCAGATAAAAGGTAAGAAAACAATATTGTGGAAGGCTAGGATAGGAAGATTTTAAAGCTGCCTAGAGAATGCAGAGGAGAGTTTTGGAGAAGGTGACATTATCATGAAGTGATTGTCAGGTTACAAGTAGGAATGCTTCAACTAGAGGACGGGGATGCAAAGGGTGCGACCAGTGAACATGTGAAGAAGCTAGAGGAGCCAGTTTGTCAGGGAATGCAAGCATTTCGTTATGAATGAGCTTCATAAACAATGAAGATGAGGAATGATGATGGAGAATTTACAAAATGTCAGGATAGGATAAATTACAAAAAGCTTTCTACTAGCTACTCTGCCTTTCCTTCTTCCCAGAGTACCCTGGAATCTGCATGGTTAAAGCAGTACCAGTCATGTTTGTGTGACATGACCCTGCTTTTCAAGCTACCATTGAGTGTCTCAGGGACAGGCATGTACCCATTCAATTCCTTCTTTTTCTTTTTGTGTGAGAGAAGGGGAGAATACAGACTCCCCCATGTGCCACCACCAGGATCCACCCGGCAAGCCCCCTAGTAGCCATGCTGTGCCCATCAAAGCTGTTGTTCAACAACAAAGCTATTTTTAGAAACTGAGGCAAAGGCTCCCCAGAGCCATCCTCAGTAATTGGGGCCAACTTGCTGGTACCAATTGAGTCATGGCTGCAGGAGAGAAGAGAGAGAGAGAGAGAGAGAAGGGGAAGAAGAAAGTTAGGGAAACAAAAGGTTACTTCTTCTGTGTGCCCTGACTAAGACTTGAACCCAGAACATCCACACACCAGGCTGACTATCAGTGAGCCAATGACATATCTATATAGAGAGAGGTACTGTGTAGCCTGGACTATTATGGTTACTATGGTCTTTGATGTCAAAACATTCATTCTGGATTGAAATTTTGTCTCTCTTGTATAATTTTCAGCAAATTACTTGACTTTAAAAGCCTGAGTTGACACATTTGTAAATTGTAGATAATGCATACTTCAGGGGATTGTAGTCATGACTAGAGAAATATGTAAAACCTCCAGAGAGCCACATAGTGGAGCTTGAAACTCACAACACAAATGCCATGGACTATGTTACATTTTTTCCTTATCATCTGAGAAAAAGAAATTATGATTAATTCTATTTTTAACTAAATATGATAAAATTCAGTTAGAAAGAATTGAAATAAGTTTCCCAAGGTTACATAGCCAATATATGGTAGATCTGGGTTTTGACCCTGGACAGTCAACTCAGTTAAATACTGTGATATATTGTTACCTGTTATGCTTTTCTTTGATACATTTTGTTGTCATTGTTTAAAAAAAAGAATGACACAATCAGAGTTATTTTTGTTAAAGTCTCTTTGACAATAGTGTGAAGAATATGTTGGGGCTACTGAGATGTGGTGTGGGACTGGGACAAAACCAAGCACAAGAGAATTTCTGAATTAGTCTCTCATGAAGGTTTTGATGAAGTGATTTTGCGATAGGAATTCTAGGAAGATTTAGGAGATAGATTATAGGATTTAGTAACTAAGGGGAGTGAGTGATGGAGATAGAATTTAGGAATGGCCTCTATGTTTTTGGTCTAGGTTACTAATCTGTGGCACATTTACCAAAAAGGGGAAAACAATAAAAATAATTTGGGAGAGGGTATAATAAATCAGGTTCTTAACACATTAAGATTGAAGCAACTATGAAATATTCTCTTGGAATCATTCAGTGGTGTTGGAGGTTTTAGTATATCCTAACAAATAGTAATTTAGTATAGATATATTTATAGGTATATTAGGCTTTCATTGGTATTTTTCTGACCTTCATTTGGACTTATTTTGTCATATAAGGAATTGAAAAAAATACATATACAAAAAACATTAAAATGGTACAAGAAAGTTCAGATTAAGCAGTCATGGAGATGAATATAGACATGAAAATAATTTAGAAGAAAGAATGTATGTATTTGAAATTAATAAAGAAATATCAGTTATTTCTTTAGGTGTATAATTTTTAATACATGAAACTTTGATTTATTTCTATTATATGAACATAGAAAAAAAAAGTCCAGGGCTTTTATCCTAAGCAAAAGCAGAAATATTTTTTTTACTAACTTTATTAACTTAAAGTACATTTTTAGACTCTGTTCTAGATATATCTGTGTGTACTTTTGGCTTTGTCATAATAAAATGTAGAGTTAACTAATAGTAAAAATTAATTTTATTTTATCTTAGGTTAAATAAGAAAAATAAAAAATTCACTAGAGTGAGTAGTATGGAAATAAATATGTATCTGTAGGATATTAACTTTTGAATAATATAACAATTTTTGTATTACAAAACATCACTAAATAATTTCAATTTTGTTTCAGAGCGTAGGTAATTTGGATCTAAGATGATTATATGTTGTATATTCTAAATTCAAATCTTCAAGTTTTCTAATTCCAAGTGCAAATATACTTAGCAATTATGAGTTAAACCTAATTAGATATAGTTGATTGCATAGCTTGGTGTACTAGTATTTTCACAAAGTAGATTTTTTTTGAACAAAGTTTCTTTATTTCTATTTAAGCAAACATAAAATTTATTTGAATTTAATATGTATTACGTGGGTTCTGAGTATATAAGAGTGAATATTTTAAAACATTCATAGAACTAATTCTTTCTCTAAGTTTTAAATTTTTTTAATATATGCCAACCCTAAAAAAAAAAATTCTAACCCGTAACAATTACAAAACTCACATTAGTGCCTATAGTGAAATAAATACATATGTAGGTCTAAATAAAAAGCAGGGGAGGATCTCATACCAAACTTTAATGATTAGTAATATTTGCCTTTCTTGGAAAATAAAAAAAAACAAACATAAAGTGAGAATAATTCCCTGGTCAAGGCCAGACAGTGCCAGTTGTTCTAAATTTAAATCTGGAACATATTAGCCTGGGTTTATTGATAGTTATTTTTCTCATAACCTTTTTCTATTCTTGTTTGTCTCACTGTCTGAGCAGCATAGAGATAGACTTAGTACTTATATTATCTCTCTGATGCATGTCACAATTTTGACTACTTTTTTAAGTGGAAAATAAAGCTCTCTTATTTTGGCTTCTGTTCCATCATTCTCTATCACCTCCTTTTTTTTCGCCACTTATTCCTATTCTTATACTCTAGAACTCTATTCTTTCCCTGGTCCTTACAAGCTGATGTTATTCAAGTCTTTAAGTTTTACTCTTCCTAAGAGTAAAGTGAATATGACTCATGGGTTTCTGCTTGTTTACTAGAAACTAGCCCATGCCTTACTCTGCCTATGCAGTCATGTGCTACTTAATGCTGGGAATAGGTTTTTAGAAATGAGTTGTTACATGATTTTATTATTATATGAAGATTATAGAATGCAATTACACAAATCTAGATGCTACAGCCTACTACACAACTTGGCTGTATAGTATGACATCATTGTAATATATGATCTGTTATCCACCAAAACATTTTATACAGTGCAATACTGTATGTTGTAAATTCACTGATCTACAATTTTATTTGTTTCTACTGAGCTCCATGCTCACTGATCTAGCCACATCTTTACATGGATGCATCGAAGGCACATCTAACCCAACATAATAAAAACCAAACTTATTATCTGTACCTCAAAACTCGCTTTTTCTCCCGTTTCCCTCTTTATCAGGTTACCCAGTCAGATCCTTAGTGACAATTCTAGATTATTGTCTTTCTCTCATCCCTTATTTCTAATTGATCACTTAATTTTATTGCACATCTTTCAAATTTAGTTCAACCCTTTATCCTGCTACCTGTCTTACTTAACTCACTTATCATTTACTACCTGACCATTTCTGCCACCTGCCTAATTTAACCTCATCTATCTGATGCAGGCATGCATCAGACCAAAAAAATGGTCTCTTTAACAATGATAGTCTGGCCATGTCAGTTTCAGGCTTAAAGCTGTTTGATGGCTCAATCTTTAGAAGAATGAGTGCTAATTCCTCAACATGACACATGCAGCCTCCATCATTGGCACTCTCATGCCTCTGTGATTTTACTTCCCTGGTATTCCCTTAACACTTATACTACAACAGTCCTTATGGAATTATAGTCCTCCCTTTCTAATCATGCTCTGCTGTCACATGGTCTCTTTTGCTGTGCAAAAAATGTTCTCTCCCTGGCAAGCCCTTTCCCATTGGTAATGATTCACTACATTCAGGATGCATCCTAAAATATTCTTACAAAGTATAAATGTGAAGTAATCTTCTCTGAATCCTACTCATGTGAACTGATAACTCTATTCTTTGTGTGTATAATGCAAGAGTTAATTTAGTTGGTCAAATGAATTCATCATGAGTTCTGTAGTAAAGCTTATTTTCATCATGATCACCGTCCTAACCCAGTTAGCAAGAGTGTTGCTTTCCTGGGCATAAAAGGTCTAATTATTTATAATTAATTCATCTATTTATTTACTTCTTAATTTTTTAATTTAAATTTATTCCTTTATTTTGTCCTCCAAAATTATCACACATTTGCTATGTGTCAGCACTCTTCTAGGTAATGGAGATAGAAGAGTGAACAAAACAGACAAAAATTCTTTGGTGGAGTTTGCGTTCCAGTTTGGGTGATAAACAATAACAAAATTAATATGTATATTATATAGTATCAAATGCGGAAAGTGTTATGGAGAGAAATAAAGTAGGGGAAATATATAGAGAGTACAGCTTAATATTGCAGTAGTAAGTTATATTGTCAGAAGTGACTTTATTTACATGGTGACGCTTGAGCCAATGCTTGAATGAGCTAAGAAAATATGCCATGGGAGTGTGAAGGAAGAGTGTTTCAGAGAAAAAGCAAGGAGAAAAAAGTAAGTAGGGGAGAAAAAGTTAAAGACTTTCAAGGAAGGGATTTTGAAAAAGGAGTTTGGGAAAATTGAAGATTTTTATGACATTGTTTTATGTGTGTGAATGTGTATTTAAGTATAAATGTGCAAAATATTACATATTTTTCCTTATTTTCTTGACAACAGTAATGTCATTTGGTTAAAAATAACTCAGGGTAGAGACTTTTCTGCAGAGGGACTCATTTTTATATGAGTTACTTAGTAATGATTATGGTCCATTTCACCAACCCCTAAAAAAATGACTGAATTTATTTTAAACTACAATAAGACTTAATGTAAAAAAGAGAAAAATGAGTCTAATACATGTCTATTTCTGCAAGATGTAGTAGATTTTTTATTAGGTACTCAAAACTATATTGATTTGGTATCAGACACACATTTTAAAAATTTCAGAACATGAATGCATTATACCCGAGGTTTGATGCTCGTGGTATATCAGGCTAATAATACAACTGATTTCTAAAGCACTTTTCTCTATCCTACTAAACATTGAGTAAATGTTTATCTTGTTTTAAATATAAGGTGTATACAATATATTTGGGGACAAAATTATTCAGAATTAACAATTTTGAGAAGGCAGGAAAGGGTTAACACCCAAAGTCTAGGGTAATTGTTCATAATTATTTCAAAATTATTTCAGATGAAATATGGCATGGTGTCTATTATGAGAGTGTTTCAGTGACTCAAAAAACAACTCCAGAAATAAACTTATTTTGTATAAATGCATTAAATACATACTAAATCTACCATGTGATAAACAGAGCCTTGATTAGTAAAAGTTAATGACAATACAAAGCCTTATAACTCTTCTTTCTCCCATATAACTACCAAAGATATTATTTTACTATTTATAAATGCTTGCATTTCTGTAAAACCAATTATCTTTCTTTTGATAAAACAATATTTATTATATAACAAATATTAAAATAAAAATCCTGGGTGACGTTGATCAATAAGAGGACACAGATTTCAAGTGAACATTTCTATAGCATTTGAATTGTTGATTGTATTGTGTGACCACCACCCAATGTCAAATCGCTTTCCATCACTGTATTTTTCCCTCTTTACTCCCTTCCTTCCACCCTCCTCCCTCTGGTAAGCACTTCACTTTTTATCTATGTCCATGAGTCACAGTTTTATATCCAACCTGTGTGTGAAATTATATCATTCTTAGCTTTTTCTGATTTACTTATTTCACTCAGCATAATGTTCTCAAGGTCCCAGTAATGTGTTCTCAAGTAATGTGATTGTCTGTGCTACTGTTAAAGCTAAAGATTTCTGGGTTAACTTTTATGATTCAGTAACTCTAGGGTTATACCCAAGGACTTGCAATCAGATGAGACATTACTAGTGTTTACCAATGTCTGATTATCTCTTTTTCTAGACTTCATCAGATTACATTTCCTAATCTTCAACCTTAGGTTTGTCCATGTGGATTGCTTTAGTTCAGTGGTTCTTAACCTGGGTTCTATCGAAACCTAGAGGTTTGATGAGTCGGTCTCAGGGGTTCTGAGAAGCCTCTGCCGTGGCGGCCAGAATAAAGTAATACCGTAATTTGTCGTGAGTTCATGCACTTTGTTGGTTTTGTTCTTTGAGCAAGGTGATGTTCATTTATGGCTCATTTTGTGCACCAGTAAAAAAATATATACCTATATCTTGAATTTGGAAAAAAAATCATATTTTATTTATCACTAAAGAAAGGTTCAGTGAATGTGCATATGAAACTGGTGGGTTCGGTACCTCAAAAATGGTTAAGAACCACTGCTTTAGTTGAAGAAATATGAGCAGTAGTTTTGTTCAGTTTCAGGTAAAAGTATTTAATTACCTGGCAATAATTGTTCAGCTTACTCATTTCCTTCTTTTTGTTTTGAAGTTTATTTGTATTTATTTATTTATTTTTAAAATTTTATTTAGAAAATTAACAGGGTGCCATTGATCAATAAGAGTACATAGGTTTCAGGTAAACATTTCTATAGCATTTGAACTGTTGATCATGTTATATACTCATCACCCAAAGTCAAATCATTTTCCATCATTTTATATTTGTCCCTCTTTATCCCCTTACTCCCACCCCTTTCTTATCCTCCTCTATTATGTCTCTTACCCCCTGGTAACCACTTCATTTTATCTATGTCCACCTCATTCCCTTCTCTAGCAATTGTGCTATATTTAGAAGCACCCTAAAATACTGAGCCAAAATATTGAAGATAGCATCCCTGGACAATTATTTAGGTCTATTATCGACCTTGCTTTTATGAGACATATAGTTTTATTCTGTTAAATCACTGTGATTTGGGATAAATTTTTCCTACAATGTAACCTAGTCCAGTAGTTCTTGAACTTCACTGTCCAATAAAATAATTAGAAAAACTTGGTAAGCACACCTTGCTGCTCTTACTACCCATTTTTGATTTAGTAGATATAAAATGTGGCCTGAGATATTTTCTTTCTAATAAGTCACAAAGTGATTATAATGCTACTAATTTAGCAACCCGCACTTTGAGAACACTGATTCATTGAATCTTGAATATTATGCATCATCTTATAGCCAAAAACCAAATTTAACAATTTTAAACACCTTTGAATGATTATATAGTGATTTAACATTGTCAAATTATCCATTACATATTAATACTTATTCAGTTGTCTGAACTTTCACTGTAAGTAGTTTTAATTGTGCTAAATATTCTTGCTTTTAGAGTAAAATAGTTTAAAATTTAATTTAATGTAGAGGGAGAACCTTACACTCTAAATATAATAAAAATTGGCATGTGTCAAGTAGTGTTAAAGGAATCTAGCATTAATAAAGTGATTTATAATATCCATTTTAGAAAATTTACAAATAGTTTTACTTTTTAATTTAACTTAAAAATATTTTTAAAAAAGTACTAATTGCATGACTAACGATTCTTAGTTCTCAATTAAGCATATTTTAAAATCTCCTGTTCCATTTTCACAATTAGCTTTTTATCCTTTTATCCAATTGAAATAATTAGGTTGGCATTAAAGAAAGAAAATTAAGTCAGCCCTTGAAATATTAACACTAACTTGTTAATTACCCTATTAATTACACAATGAAAAATGACAAACTGTAATTTCCTAAAGTATGACTGAAGGTCATAGAGCTATCTTATTGGTAATTTGAGAGACCAAAGCAAAGATGCAATTTATTTTTCTTTTAAATACCATCAGATGTCATTGGAAACTTTGCCAAGGAACTACATCACTATTTTAAATATAATCATTAAACATTGTTTTATCTCTTCTTAAAGGAAACAGTACCTATTATATATTAAGAAGTAACATGACATTCAACAGCCAAAAATCAATCCAATTAAAAAATGGGCAGAGACTCTCTATTTTGTTTGTTAGTTCATTTTGTTCATTAGATTCCACATATTAGTGAAATCATATGCTACTTTTCTTTCTCTGACTGGCTTATACATAGAGGCTGACAGTTGTTGGTTACTGGGTGGAAAAGATAGAAGAACTGAATAAAAAACAAAAAAGAAAACTGATAGACACAGACAATAGTGTGGTGATTGCTATGGGGAGGTGAAAGGATGTGGAGCAGGGTATAGGGAAATAAATGGTGATGGATGAAGGCTAAAATTGGGAGGGTGAATATACAACATGTACAGAGATATTGTAGAATTGGACACTTGAAATCTGTAAAATTATGTTAGCCATTGTTACCCAATAAATTCAAAATGATGACCACAATAAGTATAGTTAGCATCCATCACCATATATATAAACACTTCTCTTGTGATGAGAACTTTTAAGGTCTATTCTTTTAGTCATTTTTCAATATGCAGTATAGTATTACTAACTCTGATTTTCATGCTGTATAACACACACCAATGCCTCAATTTATTTTTATTATATAACTGCTAACTATTCTTCTTTAAATTGGGCTCACTCCTTTCTCAGTTCTCAATGACAAATGGTGGAAAGTCGTTTCTCATTAACTCTTATTACATTATATTTAATCTGAAGACATTTGAAATCAAATATTTTTAAAATCATTTTTTCTCTTTATAAAATTATTATATACGGATTACGTAAACTAGTTTCTTATTAAAGCACTTTTTTTTTGGCCAGAGAAGAGACAAACAAAAATAGGAACTTTTCTTATTCTCCAAAAACTTAAAATCTGGTTTTGTAATTAATTTATAATATAGTGTTCTAAGTGTTAAAAGAGAGCCTCATAAAAAGTGTGCAGCAAAACAGGAGGTGAGAACAAGGAGAGAAGCTGGTTGGAGAAGTAAATATTTGTGTCATTTAAACTGGGTCTCAAGGCATGTTAAGAGTAGATAGGATAAGATATACAAAGGTACAAAGCGGTGAAACAGTATGGTGAGTTTGTATTATGCTGACAGGTATGCTGTGGTCAAGTAGAGGTGCCCAAGAATAGAAACAACTAGGTCAAAAGAGATCATGAAGGGTCTGAATGCCCTAAAATTAGAGCATGTGCTCATTTAAGAGTTAAGGACAGTTGGTCAAGGCAGCCCTGTGGAGGGAGCTGACCCTAAAACTGGAAATGACTGAATATCACTGTACAAGTTGGACGCAGATGTAGGTTCCCAGAGGGAACACAAGGGCAATCTTGATTTGAACTTCAGAATGTCGGTTACCAGGAATTAAAAAAACTTTCTAGGAGAAATTGATGTCATTAACTATTATGTAAATAAGCAAATTTTTAAAAATTTATAACATATGGGGCACAATGTGGTATGTAGAGGGCGTTATGTTGAGTGGGACACCTGAAACCATGTGAACACAGTAAAATAAAAAATTATTGCATATTTTAGCACATCAGAATGTTATTAAATTTTGTCATTATTCATACTAGTCACTATATACATCTGGGCTGCTTTCAGACACAGAAAATTGCATTTCCCCACCATCTTTGAAGCTAGGTAAGACCATGTGATTTTAGTTCACTAATGAAATGTGAACAAAAGTACTAAATCACTTCTTGGTGCATATTTTAAAATCCAGTAATCAATCTGTCATTTTGTTCTCATACCATGACGATGATGATAACATGTGTCCAGACATGGATCCTGGCATAACTACAGTGTGTACAGCCACCCTGTCAATCAATGCTAGATCAATGGTAGGAGAGACAAATAAACGTGCATGTTTTTAAGCCACTGAGATTTGGAGGCTGATTTTATTAAATATAAGAGCCTATATTTCCTTCAAAAGGCAAAACATGATACATAGCAGGGTTGTTCTGCATCTCACAACAGACAATATATGTCAAATAAGAGTCACATGTACACCTGAATCCTATATGATTTTATTAACCAGTGTTACCCCAATAAACTTAATTAAAAATAAGATAAATAAATTTTTAAAAAGTAAACTAAACAATAATAGCCAAATGACTGTTTTGTCTTTCTATACATTTACTTATGAAAATGTAAATATATCTGATACCTTTAAGATGTAAAACAGTTTATTCAACAGAACTGGAATGTGAAATATAAATTCTCTGTCTCCCCTATGCAAGTAAAGGTTATGTTGTTCCTTAAAAAAATATCGAGTTTTGGGATTAGTTGAATATTTCCTTTATAAAACTGAATTATAAATTGGTGATTTTTATTGCATTATTATTTTTAAAATTCTGGAATTTATTGCTTTTGATTAGTTCTTATTGTTTCTCTAAGATTGTTGATGTTAATATAACATTTTAAATTGCATTAATGCACATTTATTTTGAATATGAGTAGGACTTCTACTCTTCACTGTCTAACACTAGGGTCAAATATAAAAGTTCAGCTTTGTTATTAAAGCTGTATTACAAATAAATGATATTTATAAATTCTTTGTTTTTTTTAAAACCTATCGCAATCTAGTGTTTGAACAGTATTTTCTATTTTTGCCATTAAAAAAAATTCATTTAAAAAGTTCTATCTGGAACTATTTTTATAAGAGTTTTAGTTTATTGCTTCTCCTCCCAATAAGCTGTTCCAGGGAATTCATCCTTTTTATTCGCTTTCCTCCTGGAACAAGTGCTGCCATGTAGTAAATGCCCAGTACATACTTGTTGAGTGAATAAATGAGTAAAGACTATAGTTATAGGTCCATGAACTTGTATCTGGCACAACTACATCTCCCACTTACATTTCAGAGAAAGGGGTTTGTTTGTTTGCTTTGGTAATTTAGTTATAATTATGCATGTAAAGTTGAGAAAGTACCAAATTTACTTGTGTTGTTCTTAATCTACTTTATTCTTACCTACTAGGCTTCTGGTAAAGTAAAAAGAAAACATAATTACAAAGGGGCATTAAGGGACCTTAGTGGGTGATGAAAATTTGACTTGACTATAGTGATAATTTCACAATATCAAAATTAATCAAATTTTGTTTCTTAAAAGTCTACAATCTTGTTTACTTCAATCATACCAGAAAAAAATTGAAACTCACACCAAACCAATACTAACATATCAACTTGCTTTATGTTACAACTGCAACATTTCTCTAATTATTCTGCCCCTACACTTAGAGATGTGAAAAGGATATCACTACGAAAAATTGAGGATGACTTTGAGATTCTTTGTCAGTCGAATACATTAAATTCCCTATCAGATAGAGAAATTAAAAGTGCTACATTTTTTTTTCTGTTAGCATTATCTTAAAATTTCCAGCTTCCAATTAGAAATATATGAGAAGCAGATAACAGAACATTTGGAGAAAAAAGTATGTCATTTATATTAACAGGGAGAAGAGCAACAGGAAAGATATAATGCATGAGAGATAAATTTCACTAATAATTGGCCCTGGCTGGTTCACTCAGTGGTAGAGTGTTGGCCCAGTGTGTGGAAGTCCTGAATTTGATTCCTGGTTGGGGCACACAGGAGAAGCAACCATCTGCTCCTCCACCCCAACCCATTCTCGATCTTCCACTCCTGCAGACACAGCTTTTAGCAAGTTGGCCCTGGGTGCTGAGGATGGCTCTATAGCCTCACCTCCAATGCTAAAATAGCTCGGTTGCTGAGCAATGGAGCAGTGGCCCCAGATGAGCATAGCGTCACCTGGTAGAAAGATTGCTGGGTGGATCCCAGTGGGAGCACATATGAGAGTCTGTCTCTGCCTCCCTGCCTCTCACTTAACAACAAAAAAAGATCAATAATCCTCATAACAATTGCTACTGAGAACTTGCTGTATGCTGTTTATGGGCTAAGTACTTAGCATGTATTCCTCATTTTCCTAGTTTCACCACTTTCTTTTATTGTCTTCATATATACCAATGTGGGATCGGAGTTGTAAAAACAGTAAGGAACTTTTCCAAGGTGAGATATCACTGTGTTAGTATCGGGATTTGAATCCCAGTAAGAATCCAGCACTCACGTTCTTTGCTAACACTACCTTCAACACAAGTAAACAAATATCAACAAATCACAGCTGAGGGATGATGACAAAATGAACCAAACTGTTATATGTATTGGAGGGTGAGGAGGGACTTGGCAGCTGAAGCTAAACAAGAGTCCAGTAGAAAAGTGCACAGGCCTGCAGAAAGCTTTAAACAAAAGTAATATTATGATACTGTCTTTACAACTTTTATACTTTATTCATTTTTAAGGATTCAAAGTCTCTCCAAGGCTATAAAAGTGCATATTAAACCAAGGTTTTATTTTATGAGACATAAGAAACTATAGCAGACAAACAAAGAGATAAGCAGAGTTGAGTAAATGGTATAGAGTGTCTCTAGTTTTACAGAGGATGAAGATTATATCAGAAGTAGCAGACTGTCACTATAAAAAGGATGCATAATGTTCTTCATACAACTTGCTAAATCATTTCCTTTATTTTTTAACTAAAGATGAATAGCTTCTGCCATAGAGTAAAAGGGCAGGCAAAGCCAACTTAGATCATGAAAAAGTCTACCTGGAATATACATTTAATGACAAGCACACGAAGCATTCAGTATGGAAAGCAGAAGGCACTTACCACTGTGATATACTAAGTACAATTTCAAATATATATGGCTTAGGCTAGAGTTTCTTGCCCTTGAAACTATTGGCATTGAGGACAGAGAGTTCATTTTTGGACAGTTAGCAGCTTCCCTGACCTCTACCTACTAGATGCCAGCCGCAGTCCCCATCCCCAGTTGTGACAATCAGATGTCTCCAGACATTGCCAAATGTCTCCTGGAGGAAATATCACCCCTGATGGAAACCCTGTAGCTTAGAAGCTATACATACGCTCAATACAATCAGAGTTGGGCCAAACAGTATCTCTATTTATTGATCACATAGATATTTGTTAGTTGCTTACTGAGTGACTATTACCATTGCAGGTTCTTAAAGTACATAAATAAAGGGCATGAGATTTGAATTAAACCATGAATTACACTCTTCATTCATTCAGAACCACCAGTGTTTTGAGTTCTATTAAATTAGTCTGGTAAAGTAAAAAGTATTCTATTGAATTATTAGTATTGTATTAAATTATTAGACCATAAATTATAGACCTTATTAACTCATATCTATATAGAAATATTACCAATAAATTATCATTTTTTCTGGAAAATGGGTATAAAAATTGGCTCAAATGATTTTTAGTGTTTCTTTTTTAAAGTTATGGATTAAAATACTAGTGAATGTTCTCAATTATAGGATAAACTAAGTCTTGAATTCAAAGCTATAAAGATTGTTTATCTACAATCATACAAAGGATTGTTTATCATACAAAGGATTCTATGTCTTTACTGTTTGAGTAATAATCATTATACCTTTAAACTATTTTCATTGTTAGATAATTTAAGAAGGAACTAAACATTCAGAGTAATTATCAGAACCATTATCTTTCCAGAAGCTTCTTTTTAACTATTTTGCTCCTCTCCATTCCTTCCAAGAAAATTCAGATCCTGATATAAAAACAAAGAAATAAATAAGCAAATAATAATAGCTTCAGAAACTGTAACACATATTTTATTTATGTCATTTTATTTAATCATTTCAGGAAAAAAAAGAGAAATTAGATGCCACACAAGTAACTATACCAAGGTCTCATGTTAATCAGTACACATGTCTGGCAAAATCTAGTTTGTGCTTTTGCCATTCTACCACTTCGCCTCTGAGCTCCAGTAGTTTGGGGTAATATTCAAAATGTTTAATAGTCGATGTACTCAAACCTGAGAGATGTTTATTAGCTGAGGATTGACCATGCCTGTCATAGATGATCCTAGTCCACATACAAGTACAAGCCACATTTGATCTTTTAGTTAAAGTCTCATAAATTACACTGGGGAACACAATTTTTATTGCATCCACAAAAACACTTGTTCTTACCTAATTCGAGTGTGCTGATCTCAAATCTGACATTAGTTTTTCTCTGTAAGCTACAGTTTTTTGCAATTCAAGATTTTAGGTTTTTATCTTATTGTAAAATTTTCAACATTTAGTTTAATATAATGAAGTAGAATGTCTTCTTGGGCATCATCTTTGTGAACATATAATAACTTATATAATGCAGTAAATACACTAATATACTAAATGATATGATTGCATCAGAATTTGTCTACAATTTTGAAATAGAACATATTAAACTTGTTTTAATCATAAAATTCATGCAAAACTTATTTAAATTCTATTCAGAAAAAAATTTGCGTTTGTAGCTCTTGCATTTGTGTACTTGTTGAAGACAATCTCCTTTGATGCTCCAGCAATAGTCTGCTCATCACTAACAGCTCCAAGATTTTTGGGAAACTTATCAAAGTGACTGTTCAGGAAGTGAATCTTAATGCTCATGTTCCATCCAATGTCGTGGAAAGCCAACAGCATCATCCTTTGAACCAGAAGTTCATAGTTTTCTGCTTTGTTGTTGCCAAGGAAGTTCTTTATAACTGCCACAAAAGACTGCCATGCTGTTTTCTCCTCCTTATTCATCTTCCTGGCAAATTCCTCATCACGTATGAGGGTTCGAATTTGAGGTCCATTGAATACACCTGCTTTTATCTTTTTGAAAGACAAGGCAGGAAAAGCAGAAATAATGTTGAAAGCATTCACTTTTCTATTCAAAGCTTGAACACACTGCTTCATTAAACCAAGTTGGATGTGAAGTGGGGGGAAAATGATCCTGTCACAATTAACTATAGGTTCATTCACAATATTTTGCATCCTTACTCCCAGAGTTTCATATTTCGGCCACTCCTTCTTTGTCCAGTGTTTCTTCTGAGCTCTGCTGTCCCACAAACACAGAAAGCAAGGATACTTCATGAAATCTCTCTGTTGTCCTAGCAGAAAATTTACCATTTTAAGATTCACACAAATGATCCAGTTATGCTCCTTATACTACATAAAGTTGAGAACAATTTTTATGTCATTATACTCTTCTCGTAGATGAGTTGAATAACCAATTAGAACTGCTGCATAAACATTACCGTTGTGTAGGAGAACACATTTCAGACTCCATTTCGAGCTGTCAAGAAATAGCCACCATTCTGTTGGACTATAAGTGGTAATACCTAGGTGGCTGAAAAAAACTACTGATATCATGACAGTAAACAAAGTGTTTGTCTTCAGAAAAGGAAGTCCACAAAAATTTGTTCACTCTTCCTGAAATGGAATACTTTAGCTGACCGGCAAAGTACATTCTTTTCTTGAAGCTTGGAAGCTAATAACTCAGCTACTTCCTTTGATAGGCCCAAATCTCTTACTAATTCATTCAATTCTGGTTGGCTAAACTGCTGAAGGGTTAATGACTGTTTGGCATCAGAAGAAGACCCTTTAGATTCTACAACCATTTCCTCATGCATCTTATCAAAATACACTTGATTACCATGTTCACTTTCTTCATCCTTAGAAGAAATAAAACCATTGAAAACTGCTATTGGGAGTGTCTCAGACTGTGGGATAGGTCGTATTGCTGAAAGAATATTGGAATATGCAATCATGTGCCATTTTTTTCTTGCTGATGCCCTTTGTATGGATCAGACAGAAATAACAGTCACTGCTATGGTCCTTAGGTTCACGCCAAACCATGGGAATACCAAAAGGTATTCCTTTGCCTTTTCCTTTTGTCCAGTCACGAAACATTACCTCACAATTATGACACACAATATAAGGAGCCCAATTCTTGTCTTGATCACCAAGAAGAACTTAAAAATAGCCAATATATGCACGTGTCACAAATGATAAAAATTGTGCCTATGACGTTGAAGTGTGTAACAGCCATATATATAACAGAAGGTGTCAGGACTGTTCTTACATTTATGCCTACTCAAAGAAGCCACGATTCAATCTTAGAACAAAATAAGAGGGTGTTTTTATCAGATAATAATTTTTTACATTTAAAAACAACTACAATGATGTAAAAGTGATGTTTGTAAAACATTAATTGCCTTATGGTTATGTTCAATCCAAGAATAGTTGCCCTTTAACTCCAATTTAAAAACCAATGCATGCCATTAACTGTAACAAAAAGAAATTAAAATTGTGTAAAAACTAGAGCATGTACCAAAAAACAGATTTCAGATTTGGAATCAGTGATGCAGATATATATAGAAACAGTTCTAAAACCTCATGCAACAGAAAATGAAAAGATAAAATGGTTTCCCAGTGTTATTAGAATTGAGTTTCCTTCCTAAACTACTCTGAATGATCTCCTTTCAATGAACTTGGAGATTTAAATTTTATAACAACAGGCAAATGAGTTTACAAAATATTTAAGGTATTAACAGGGTCACCGTGCTGAGGCTAAGGGTCAGAGAAGTCAGACCAAATGCCAGCCAAGAGTGAAGGAAGTATGAGCCCGGAGTATGAGTCTTGGTATGGTGATGACTGACACTAGGCAACTGAGGAAGGGAAGGAGAGGCAGTGATTGTGAGGAAGAAGAGAGTACAGATGCTTGGAAGTAGCTAGTCAGAAGAGTCCTCATACCACATCTGAGCAGAGACCACACCGAGGGCTGCAGGAGACAGCAGAAAAGCCAGAAGAGCCTTTGCCATCTCTAGGCCTCCCAGGAATGTCTTATGCATTAAAACTGACTCAGTACTCCTTGAAGGATTCTGAAATGGGGCTTCTAGGAGATCCCAACAAATGACTGTTAACTTTGACCAAAGGAACCTGAAAGCAGTTTGGACCCCATTCTTAGAATGAATCCAGATACCTAAATTTTCCTTCATCTTCCAGAGCACATAATTTGTCAGACCACAACTAAAGAGCAAAGGATTTTTTTAAAAATCCCCAAAGAGGAATCATATTAGAAACTAATTACCGTATATCCCCATGTATAAGATTCTCCCATGTACATCAAGACACACCTTAATATGGGGGCCCGAAATTTGAAAAAAAGAAATGTATTACATAAAGTTGAACTCAAGTTTTATTCATCATAAAATTCATACAACTCCTCATCCATGCAAGAAAGCGGGAAATGCAAGTAAAAAAACAAACAAACAAAAAACATAAAAACAACCTACAACCACTGTGTAGGATGCACCCAGTTTATAGACCCCAAATTTTTCAAAAGAAAAACAGTGCATCTTATACACGGGGAAATACGGTAGTAAAGAAAGCAGTCCAAATGACCAGAAACAGAAACATATCTTTCTCTGTTTGACAAAAAGGAGAGAAAAAATCATGCAGTCTACTTGTTTCCTGAAGCACTGGAGGGTTCACCAATGACAGGAAAAGGCTGAGGAGACTTGGGCAGAAATCAAGTTTATCCATTTCCATTTCAGTTTACAGGTCTACTGAGTCTGACAGAATACACAGTGGACAAAGAAAAGCAGCACCCAAAACTGCTTCATCTCATAATTGGCTGTGCTTAGGAATGATAGTGCTTGGGTGAGGGAGGGTCAGAGTCAGTGCCAGCCCCACAGAGGAAGTGACAGTTCGGGGCAGGGGTGCAGGGGTGTGGAGACACCAGCCTGCACTTCCCAGCACCCACTGCCCCTCTTTGCTCCATTAGAATTAATCTCCCCTAAACAGCCCATCATCTGTGCCAGCATGATTTTTTTCACATTTACTAAAAGCTTTTCCCGTTTTTTTTTCTTTTGTTTCTAAGTAACTATTTAATTTCCTCTCCTCTCTATTTTGCAGTTAACTGACTTGAAACATCTAATGTGAAATGGGGTTTGCAGACCAATTTCTCTTTCTCTACATCCACCCCCAACACCTAGTCACAGCCGCTGCATGTGCATTAAGCGAAAGGCCCATTAGTGTGATACTGTTTTGCACTTTTGTAGACAAAGAAGAAAGAGGCCTCTAGTTGGGATGAACTCCTTGTATCTTTTCTTTCTTTTTCTTTTTTGGAATAAAATGTTTTCCTTTTAAATTCAGAAATGTAATGGCATTGAGGCCCTATATTGTTTTATCTAAATTGTTTTTCTCCCATCTTTACTCTCCTAGATTACAATCAATTTTCCCCTAGAAGGAATTATTCAAATTGAGCCCAGTATTCTGAATCCTTAGAAACAAAACAATGTCTTAGTATTTTGGGTCTATTCTACTCACTTATCCCTTGGCACATTCTGCTTGGTACTGGCAGACATTCTTTTTCCAACATATAATTTATTTCTCCAAATGTACTGCAAACTCCTCAAGATTAAAGATCATAGAATTCAGTCATTCATTCAACAAATATTTTTGGATATCTGCCACATGGTAGATGTGCTCTAATCACCTGAGATAAATACAAGAAATAATCAGATAAAAATCCCTGGCTCCATGGGGTTTATATTCTAGCAGAGGGAGGCAGAAAATTAGTCATCAGTGTTCTGAATATATAAAGTACATAGTATATTAGAAGGTGATATGTACAACAGGAAAAAAAAAATGAAGTGATGTAGGATGAATCTGAGCTATAAAAGAAGAAGACTACAATTTTAAATACTTTGGTCAAGGTGGATGAGAGAACAAGCCTTGTGGATAAATAGGAAATGAGTATTATAGACAAAGAAAATACTCTAAGGTTGAAAGTTGAAGGATGGAGTTGCCATCTGCTGACTCCAGAAGGACTGTGCATGGGACAGTGTGCAGCTTTGGATATGTTAACTTTTGAGTATCTACAGACCTCCAGAAAGGGATGTAGTAGGTAGGCAGTTGAATTTAGGAGTCTGGAGATCCAGAAGGGTCTAGGCTGGAATATACATTTGAGAGTAATATCATATCCATGGAAATTGGTGAGATCAATATAAGACTGAGTGTATATAATTCAAAGAGTGGGGTTGAGAAGAGATGGGTCTATAAGATGAGAGAACAAAGAACTTGTGGTATCCTATAAATAAAGTGAAGAAATGCTATCAAAGAAGCAGGGAGTGATATTACTTATCAGTAAAATGAAGGGTGTGACTTGACCATGGAATTTAATAACCTGAAGGTCACTGTTAATCTTAATAAGAGCAGTTATAATGGAATGGTGGTCACAAAAACCTTATCAGAATGAGCTTAAATATGAAATGAGGGACTGAGACATGATGAATATAGACAACTTCTGCTAGGAACTTTCTCATAAAGGAGAACAGAGCAGTGAGGTAATAGCTGGTGGGGAAGTTAGTGCAAGAGAATATGTCTTTAAAATTAAATAGCAGTATGCTTGATTGTAGAGAGAATTACAATAGAAAAGAAAGACTTGATAACACAGAATGGAGAGAATTGTGGTCTATTCTAACAATATGAAGGAAATGCTCTCTTTTTTTTCTAGCAGGTAGTATAGCAGTCTCCCTGAAGGAGAGACCCAATCTGTGATTGCTTTGATAAGTCCAGTGGTAGATAGACCTCCAGGGTTTCTCTGTCAGCTGGTTAAGATTGAGAGAGTTAAGGCAGAGTTTATGATTGCCACAGGAAAGAGGAAAGACGTGTGTGAAGGGACAACCAATAATGCTTAGGAAGGAGACATTAGTGTCACATAATCAAGAAGAAAGATTTGGCGATTTTTGGAGGGTGCTGTGCCTTGTAATAAAAGCGCTCTCCCCTGTCTCTCCTACTCATTTTTCAGTGAAATCAACATGTGTAAGTTTTTAATTTAGGAAATGTTGAAATGTGCTGAAAGTTGTCTCAAGTTTGTAGACAGATCTGAAGAGTGAAAGCAGAGCCAGCCATGGAAGGACACATCCAGGTTACATGGCTGATTTTCTCTGCCAGACCTCTGTCATCGTTGTTTGCCCCAGGCAGTGCTCATATATTTTGTACCAAATTACCCACTTACAACATTATACATATCTAATTCTTCAAAGTCCTGCCCGGTAACATACTCCAGACTCCTAACTGACTTACTTCTTTGTTCTGACTTTCTGAGATGTCATCCTAGCCTATCTAAGGGCAAACCTCTGCTTATCTTTCCCCATTCCCATCACTCATATTTTTTCCTTGTTCAATGTCAGGAAAACAGAACCTTTTAAAGTTCCCCAAACTCACCATACTGTTACCAATGCCTCTGTGCATGAAGTTACCTCCTCCTGACATATTTTTATTTTTCTCTAAGAGTCAAGCCTCCCTCTTTGTCTGATTAATTCATGGTCTTTTAAAATTTCACCTAAAACATTCTTTTACGAGAAAATTGTCCCTCCTCTGCACTTTTCTCATGGTAGTACTTACCACAGTGCATTGCAACTAATGCTTCAATGTCTGTCTCCCTCATTTAACTGTGAGGTCTCTATCATTCCGGTTTCCATGATGTTCTGTGCCCTAAGAATAATAGGTCCTGCTACATAGTAACTGCTTAATAAATATCTATCAAAAATTGAATAAATATATAGTAATAAAATTTGTGAAGAACAAACAAGGGAGTTTAACATTAAATTCAGATAAGTCAGGTTTAGAGTTCATCTGCTGCTCTCCAGTCAGAGTCACTGTGGTTCTGCTACCCACAACTGCACCTAGTGGATACATCATGTTTTGTTAGGTTTTACTTCTTTCCCTCAGTCCTCTGTTGGAATTAAAGGCTGCTCTTCAATTACAGCTAATTTTTTGGGTTCTAATATCCCACTTAATTTTTTCTGCTATTCTCTGATTGCTACTTCTATTCTTCCGGCTAGTAGAACCGTTCCACACGCGGGGAGATGGCCTGGGATCTCTAGAGCCTCAATGGCCAGGAGACTGAGCTGAGCAGCTTATGCAGCTACTCAACTGCTCAGCCCTACTCCCTCCTCCTGTTCCCTGTAACACAATCAAGACCAACACCAGCCCACACGAGAACAGGCTTTATGCTTTGGATTTAGGCTTCAAATTGGAAAGAAGATTTATTGTACCACTGCATTACCTTGGCCATGTTACATATCGTTCCTCTCCGGGCCACCTGAAGTGTCAGCATGCCTCACGTATGAGGCCTCTGGGCAATCTTTCTGACATCGATGCTCTAACCGACTGAGCTAACTGGCTATGTCCTACCACCTATTGTTAAAAACAATTGCTTATATAAAAAAGGGAGCTGTGGCCTGACCAGGCAGTGGCGCAGTGGATAGAGCATCCGGCTGGGATGCGGAAGACCCAGGTTCGAGACCCCGAGCTCGCCAGCTTGAGCGCGGGCCCATCTGGCTTGAACAAAAGCTCGTCAGCTTGGACCCAAGGTCGCTGACTTCAGCAAGGGGTTGCTCGGTCTGCTGAAGGCCCTTGGTCCAGGCACATGTGAGAAAGCAATCAATGAACAACTAAGGTGTTGCATCCTCAACGAAAAACTAATGATTGATGCTTCTCATCTCTATCCATTCCTGTCTGTCTGTCCCTATCTATCTCTCTCTCTGTCCCTGTAAAAAAAAAAAAAAAAAAAAAAAAAAAATGGAGCTGTAACAATGAGTACAATTTGCAGCTCTGCCAGTTAATATTAGATTTAAGCTATTTTCAATTGGTTCAAATCTCTGTTCCTCATTTTCCTCTACATACAGGATGTGGCAAAAGGATGTTTAAAGTTCATATAGTAAATGATGCAATCTTTGATAAATAATACAAGAATAAGCTCTGTGTTTTGTGTACTCATAACTGTGAACCTACTTTTGTCCCACCCTGTATGTATGTATGTGTGTGTGTATAATTTTTGTAAAAACTTAGTAAAAAATTTTGTACATAGTAAGTGATCAAAAATATTACCAAATATGATTTAAAAAACTTCTAAGTTGCAAAAATAAAAATAATTATCAGTTAATTTTTACTTTTATTTTATGTTTAGAATAAATATCAAAAGGCCACAAAATACAATTAAGGGACCAAACCATAGAAATAGCAAGATAACATAGTATTAATAAGAAACTGGTCAAAGAAAATGTATAAATATCCAAGGTATATGTGTGTTTGCAAGTGTGTTAATTAGATCCTGTATTCAGCGGTTTTACATGGAATGACAACTAAGAGCTACTTAGTTATGAGAGAGGCTATGCAATGCATAAGCTTATAGTTTGAGAAGGATTTAGGAGAGAAGGACTCTTTTTATCTTAGTAAGACTGAAAAAAATTTAGTTGACTTATGGGAAAGTGAGAAGGATTTGAGAAATAATATAAATGGCAAATAATAATCAAAAAGGCCACAAAAATCAAGATAATAAAACTGAAAGAAAATATAAAAGCTTAGCCTCTAAAATATTTTGGAATAGAAAATTAAATATAAGATTTATGCCTAAAACCAATGGCAGATTTTGTTTGTATAATGAATACATAAAATAGAATGGTTTTACCGTCCAAAGTTATTATGAGCAAAAAATATTCAAACCAAAGTACAATATACTGGGCTCCAGAGGTGCTGTTGTCACCATTGGGAGTTGGAGTTAAGTACTTTGGACACACCTGGAAATTAAGTTGTCCTTTGAAAGTTCAAACTGTGACATCAAAACAGAATGAATGAGAATGAAGAGTTGTAAATCTACCTTAAAAGACAGGTCGCCTCCAGATGAGCAAAACTTGATTATCTCCTGTTTCAAGATAGTAACATACACAAGAAAAGAATATATTGATTTGAAAGAGAATAGATTAGACATAGGGGTTTCTTAAAAATACACTTAAACAGGAAAACACAGATGAGACATCTAAAAAGTGTACATGGAAAATAGATCCTTAGCTGATTTACTACTAATATGATCAGGATTATTGAACTCTGGATAAAAAGATTGAGTACTAGCTTTGGAAGAAGATTTCCATGGTTTGAATCTGGCCTTGAGACTTAGTAATTATGGGTCTTTGAACCTTACCCAGATAACAGTGCCTTCATCTCATCTGCAAATGGGGACTGACAATAGTATTTCTTCACAGAGTTCTTATGGATGAAACACAAACCCTCAATAAAAGCTATCTATGATTATTATGCTCATTAGGCCAATTCCCTTTGTTCTGACTCCAAATTAATATTAAGTAAGCTTCAGATTACAATATGCTTTCTCATGTAATTTGAGAGTGCAGTGGCCATGCAATTCCAGTATTTCTATGCATGTGACAGATACAGGTCTCATAAATTATAAATTGGATTTTTAGTTTTATATGTCACTCTTGTGAACTTGATTAATGTGATTCTATTATGTTAGCAATATGGCTTATATTTCAGAGCAACCCAAAGGTTTTTTGAGCTAAAGTAAAAATTCAACATGGGCCCTGGCCGGCTGGCTCAGTGGTAGACTGTTGGCCTGTCGTGTGCAAGTCCCAGGTTCAATTCCTAGCCAGGGCACACAGGAGAAGTGCCCATATGCTTCTCCACACTTCCTTTTCTCCTTCTTTGTTTCTCTCTTCCCCTCCTGTAGGCAAGGCTCCAGTGGAGCAAAGTTGGCCCGGGTGCTGAAGATGGCTCCATGGCCTCCACCTCAGGCACCAGAATGACTCCAGTTACAATGGAGCAGCAATGCCCCAGATGGGCAGAGCATCGCCCCCTGGTGGGCATGCTGGGTGGATCCTGATCAGGCACATGCGGGATTCTGTTTTTCTGCCTCCCCACTTCTCGCTTCAGAAAAATACAAAAAAAAATAATCAACATGTATTTTTTCAGTTAAGGTGTAGTTAAATTCAGTGTTACTTTTTTATTATAAATAATTTTCTTTCTAAAAAAATAAATAATAGAGAATACATACAGATATGTGGTAGGATGTTAGGATGACAGAGGGTATAGAAAGAATGCCTCCTGCTCTTCTCACACTTAGGTGGATAGAGGCTAAAACTCAAGTCAACCTCCTTTTCAGTAATATCTTGTATTATTTCAATGTCCCCTAGTTTACTACCCCAAAATCCAGCCTTAGAAAAACCATCAAAATATGTAGTCTATGAACAATAAATCTTGTTGATATCAATCTTCTTAATTACTTTAGTGATTCCATAGTGGGCAGGGTCAGTACACCTAAGTCCCCCACCCCCTAGCTTCCTCACCCTTAGAGATGCAGCCATGCAGCGATGTTCATATCTTAAAGTAGGTCTGTGCTCCTGGCCACAATTTATTAGACCAAAGATTCACACAGCTGGTGTGACCTCTTTCTCTCTAGAAATTTGGAAGTGAGACCAAGAAAGATTAGCTGGTCTCTACCAGCTACTGGACTTATAACAAGTATACTTACAAGTAAATTTTTTTTAATTAATTAATTTATTTATTCATTTTAGAGAGGAGACACAGAGTGAGAGAGAGAGATAGAGAAAGAGAAGAAGGGGGGAGGAGCTGGAAGCATCATCTCCCATATGTGCCTTGACCAGACCAGTGCAGGGTTTTGAACTGGCGACCTCAGTGTTCCCAGGTCGACGCTTTATCCACTGCACCACCACAGGTCAGGCACGAGTAAATTTGAGAGGTGCCCATGTCCCCTTTGTGAACTGTGAGGTAGAGAAAGCTGTCCTGTTAAAAAGACAAGGATAAAGCAGACATACAGAAAAGAATGAAAGTGTAAGAAGGGGATATCTGAACAGCCTTGTTTCTATTTGTCTGTGTTTCTAAGGAATGACTGAAATCCTATGCTTGAGTTTCATGGAACTACCTGAAATTTTCTAATAAACTCTCCCTTTGTGCTTAAGCCAGCCTGAATTGTTTTTTTTTTTTTTTCTTTAATATTTGCAACTACAAAGTTTCCTCTCTTGAAAAGTACAGTCTGCATGACGTGAGGTGGCACAGTGGATAAAGCATTGACTTGGAATGCTACTACGAGTTGATGCTTCCTACTTCTCCCCCCTCCCCCCCCCAAAAAAACAAACAAATAAGGAAAAAACAACCTGATATGATGCTCTTTTTAACTGGTTCTTGCCTAATTCTGGTCCAGACTCACCTCCCACTATGTCAAGCTTATACTTGATTTTTCAACACTACCAACCAATGAATTCACAAGATTTTGTGAACTATCCACACTCTCATGTCATCATATTGTGTACATGCAGTTTTTTCTTTCTCTAATACTCATTCATCATTTTCCAGCTGTGAAATAGTTACCCATTTTGGGGCATCCTATACCTACCATTCCATTTCATTTTAGAACAGTGGTTCTTAAAGTGTGCGCCAGAGTGCACTGGTACACCCTAGGAGATTTCCAACTGAGCCCTATAGTATTCCAGAGAAATATGTGCTTGTTGGGGACCAAAAAGCCAACAGGGTTTTTGGAGTTTAGATTTTTGGGGGACAGAGGTGTGGGGAATTGGCTCTAAGTAAGCTGACAGTCTGCCCAACTCCCTACCTCACTTGCCTGATTAGGTAGCAAAAGGCTGTTAAGCTGTGGTGCTGGATTGTTTATACTACCCCCCATGTTCCCAGAAAGACTGGAGGCAAGTTTCTTCTATCCTTTGTTTGGTGTAAAGTTAAGCTGTGGTGCTGGATTGTTTATACTACCCCCCATGTTCCCGGAAAGACTGGAGGCAAGTTTCTTCTATCCTTTGTTTGGTGTAAAGTTAAGATGATATGGTGGGGGTTTTCTGCACTCAACACAATTAAGAGTAAAAAGCAAGGAATTCTTCAATATATTGACGAGGAAATAAGAGTTTACTTTTCAAATATATGCCCAAACATCGAACAAATCACTAGGGACACATCAGGCTCACGTTTCTCATAAAAACAAGAATGAAAAAACTTAACACATTTGTGCTGGAACCTGCCAAATTTACTAAATCTTACTAAGAATGTATCTGTATATATAAAAGGGTAACTTTTTTGTTGTTTTTTTTTATTTTTAACCCCTCTTTTTTACAAATTCTAAAAAGCGTATCTCAAAAAATGTAACAAAAATGTTTTTTAATGTCAGAATAAATTTAATTTTGTCGTATTTATTTCATTTAATTACCATAAAAGCACTCTTGGACTTTACATTTTTTTCTTTAATATTTTACTTAATTATTATAATATATTTCTCAGAAATTTGTATATAGTGTGTCTACAATTATTTGTAGGATTTTAAATGCACTCGACTTTAAAAAGTGTGAGAAACACTGCCTTAGAAACTCACATTATTGTACATAATTCGTGGTAGAGAAATGATTTGCATGAATCTCTTCTCACTATCCTATAATCTCACAGATGGAAGCTATCTATTGTTTATATTTTTGGATTTCACTTTTTCATTTCAAATTCAGAGCACATAGTATGTGCTGTTATGAATTCCTAACATATATTCACATTTTTCAACCTTTTAGGAGATAAGTTGTATGTTCAAAGAGCACAGTTGCTGAAGGCATTGGGGATTAATGGCATTGTTTTCTAGGACAAAAAGAAATAAAAGCTGAGCTCCTAAAGAGTCACATTCTACATGGTATTTATACCCACACATAGTAGTTTCGGTTGTTATTCATGGACCCACCACAAAAAGCATCTTAAGCTGTTTTGTCAATGTCTACTTTAAATTATATTTGATGTATTAAGTGGCAGGATACAACCATTAACAGCAGCTTCCTGGGTCAGAGCCAAAGAAAATGCTGTGAAGGATGATTTGCCACTTCATAACTGCACTGGCCTGGACACAAGTGGGGATTGAACAATAGCAGGGACTAATCAGCCACTGTCTAGAGAATTGATGTTGTGTAATCACAAGCTGAGAGGGCAGTTAGAGTGACAGAAGGACAGGTGTATATCTGAGCAGAATTGTCTCAAGAAAAAGGAAACTGCAGTGTGCTTATCAGAATCGAACAGTGAGGTTTGCCAGTCCCAGCAGGAGCAGGGAGCATTGCCAGGAGAGTGGGTGATGAAGTATCTCAGATGAAGAATGAAGAATGCTGTGAAGCAGGAGGATGACTGTACAGGACTCATTGGTTTGCCCAGACATGCCTGGAGTATGCTTGTCTTGGTCTAATCACTCCTTATTTACACCTCTTCCTCAGACTATCTATTTCTATCTTGAAAGGGTCCCATTTTGGTGAAAAATAAGAAAGTGCTTTTACTTTTAAATAACTGTAATAATTTTAAACAACAATCAAAATATTACCAAACTCTGGCCACAAACCAAACTACAGTCATCCTATTTGGAAAGTTTATGGCACATCACCATGATGTGTATCTGGGCTGTGCTTGTGTATTGTCCCAGAAGCCCTTTGAGGAAATCTCCTTAGTTGCTGTGGTTCAGGCAAGGCTCACTGTCTCCCCATGGAAACCCAGTGATGCATCCAGCTTCAACCCTTCCCCTCCCACAAAATAACCTCAGTCTGGGTCAGACAGTTCTTTGGATTTAGTCAGAACTTGCACAGAAAATCTCTCTTCATGAGTAGGAAGATCTGTGGGCTTTCTATGCAATGGAGTAATGAAGGTAACAGAGAAAGAGAGGCCTGAGTTACAGGAATTCCTTTCTCTAACCATGCCTGCAGGTTCTTTTCAGTTATGGGAGGCAGTGAGTTCCATTTTTGCTCAGTGCACTGTGAATTTGGTCTGCACATATTACTAAGAGTCCTGACAAATACGACCACCTTCTCATTAAAGTGTTCAGCTTTCTACCTGCCCTATCTCATTACATAGGTTCACATTCAGCAGCTGTCTGCATGGGACACATTAAAATTAGGTGATAGGCTGGATCTAGGGCTGGGCCAGCCTAGGACAGAGCCACTTATCATGACTATAGTGCCCCCCGTGTGCATAACCTTTAAGTTACCAGGGCTGGAAATCAGTCACTAATGTGCTTATTCACTTGTAAATCACATGCAGCAAATTTTAATAGCGGTAACCAAAGAAGAATTAAAATGCAACATTAATTCTATCAACTTCTTACAAACTGAAGCATTTTGAATAGAATTGACCTTAACAGATATTGGGCTTAGACCCTGAGACTTTAGAGGCCAAAGAGTTTTAGCCTTAGCATAGTAAAATGCACTGTTTTCTTTTCTTTTCTTTTTTAATAATGGCATAATTGCTTTTTCTTATAGCAATGAGAGATAAAACAGGGAAATTATATTTCAGTGTTAGCTTTAGGAGTAACAGGCAGGCTGACAGACCCTGCTTTCCAGCGAACACAGATACAGTCCATGTAACACCACAGATCAGTCCATTATCTGAGGAAATCTGTGACCAGTTAGGACCCTCATAGGGGTAGTGTGCATCTGGCTTTGCATCCCATTTTAAGCTAATCTTGGACCCAGCCTCAAGTTCATGGTAGCGATTTTGGCATTCGCTGTCCATTTCTTTCCCATTATCCCTGGTGCATTTCCCATTCCAAACTTGAGATCTCTGGTTATAGCCCCGAGACTTTGCCTAGCACAACTGCATTCTGCTGTCTGTACTGTTTTTGGAACAACTTTCTTTAGATGGACTGATTGTCTGGAAGAATAATTTATCCTTCCACTTGGCCTAGAAAATCTCAGGCTGCTGTAATATGTATGTCACACTTTGGAATTCATTGTGTATTGAATCAAGCTAAAGGACTGCCTATTTCCATGGCCACTGACTGCAGTTCCACCCAGCTGCTCTCATAGTTTTCATGCCTATACTAATACTGTTCTGCATGCACTTGCATTCTTCATTCCCACCTTTCTATCATAAAATGGTAAAAAATAAAACTGTACTTATGAGACTTCTGAAATAAGCCCCATAGTCAATGAGCTGCTACTGGATGTACCTGGACATACAAATATGTAAGTGCAGTGCTACTTAGGGGGCTTTAGAGTAATCAATTTGAGGGATCAGAGTAGCTCAATCCAGTGAATTAGAAGCAGTATGAGTTGGTAGCTTCCTGTAGGTATATGTTTTGAAAGAAGATCTGATAGGATTTTCTTTTTTTAAAATTAGAAAATTAACTTTAATGGGGTGACATTGATCAATAAGAGTACATAGATTTCAGGTGAACATTTTACAGCATTTGAACTGTTGATTATGCTGTATACCCATCACCCAGTCAAATCATATTCTGTCACCTTATATTTGTTCTTCTTTACACCCTTCCTGCCACCCACCCTCTCCCCATTCACTTAAGTCCCCATCCCTTTCTCCCTCCCCCACATTTCCTTCCCCCTGGTAACCACTTCACTTTCATCTATGTCAATAAGTCTCAGTTTTATATCCCACCTGTGTGTGAAATCATATAGTTCTTAGCTTTTTCTGGTTTACTTGTTTCACTCAGTATAATGTTCTCTAGGTTCATCCATGTTGTTGTAAATGTTACAATGTCATCATTTCTTACGGCTGAGTAGTAGTTCATTATATATATGTACAGCTAGTGCTTGACTTACAACCACAATTGGTTCCGACAGACCGGTCATAACAGACCGGTCGTAACATGATTTGGTCTTAAGTTGAGTAGGCTATATGTACAGTACTGTGAAATGATGTTATAAAAATCTTTAAGTCATATTTTATCATAATTTTTTTCATTATTGTTATATATCATAATTTTCTTTGTTCATTTTATGCCATTTGTATCAATCATCTCTACACCATTTTCTTATTTTTACATTCGTCAGGTTTAGGTAAAACTCTGCATTACCAGTACAACTGGTTTAATATTTGAAAAACATACAAAATTACAAAATACAGGTGCATACAAAAACTGCTCCAGACGTGGAGCAGTCGTGGTTAGTGATTGTGGTAGTAAAGTCGAATGGTTGTAAATTGCATAGGTCATAGGTCATAAGTCGATCAATACCTGTACCACATCTTTATCCAATCTACTATCGAGGGGCACTTTGTTTGTTTCCATGTCTTGGCCATTGTGAATAATGCTGCAATAAACATGGAATGCATGTGTCTTTATGTACTAGTGTTTTCGAGTTTTTGAGGTAATACCCAGTAGCAGGATTGTTGGATAATATAATAATTCAATTCTTAACTTTCTGAGGAACCACCATACTTTTTTCCATAATGGTTGTACTAATTTGCATTCCCACCATCAGTGAATGAGGGTTTCTTTTTCTCCACAGCCTCTCCAGCACTTGTTATTACCTGTCTTGTTGATAATAAGCCATCTAACTGGTGTGAAGTGGTATCTCATTGTAGTTTTAATTCACATTTCTCAAATAGCTAGTGAAGATGAGCATCTTTTTTTATACCTCTTGGCCATTTGTATGTCCTCTTGGGAGAAGTGTCTGTTCGGGTCCTCTACCCATTTTTTAATTGGATTCTTTGCTTGTTTATTGCTGAGCTTTGTGAGTTCTTTTTATATTTTGAATATTATTCCCTTATTGGAGCTGTTGTTTACCAATATAATTTCCCATTTATTTGGCTACCTATTTGTTTTGTTGTCAGTTTATTTTTCTGTTTGTTTGTTTTTGCTGTGCAGAATCTTTTTAGTTTGATAAAGCCCTATTTATTTACTTTTGCCTTTGCTTCCATTGCCTTTGGGATCAAATTCATATATTGTTCTCTATGGCAAAGGTCCATGAGCTTAGTACCTATGTATTCTTCTATGTAATTTATAGTTTCAGGTCTTATATTTAGGTCTTTGATTCATTTTTAATTCACTTTTGTACAGTGGGACAAATTGTAGTCAAGTTTCATTCTTTTGCACGTCGTTTTCCTATTTTCCCAGCATTGTTTATTAAAAAGATGTTTCTTTTCTCCATTGTGTGTTTTTGGCTACTTTGTTAAAGATGATTTGTTCATATATATGTGGTTTTATTTCTGGGCTCTCAATTCTGTTCCATTGGTCTATATCTTTGTTTTTCTGACAATGCCATGCTGTTTTGATTATCATGGCTCTAGAGTATAATTTGAAGTCAAGTAGTATAATACCTGTGGTTTCATTTTTTTTTCCTTAGGATTGTTTGGCTATTTTGTTCTTTTTATGGTTCCATACAAACCTGGTAATTCTTTTTCTATTTCTTTAAAAAATGAGATTGGGATTTGATGAGGATTACATTAAATTTGTATATTGCTTTGAGTAAAGTGGCCATTTTAACTTTGTTGATTCTTCCAATCCATGAACATGAAATATTTTTTATTTCACTGTGTCTTTTTCAATTTCTTTAAATAATGTTTTCTAATTTTCAGTGTATAGGTCCTTCACATCCTTTGTTAAGTTTATTCTCAAGTACTTTATCTTTTTGTTGTTGCAATTGTAAAAGAAATTGTTATTTTTTTTATTTTTGAGTTTATTTTCTGAAGTTTCATTGTTGGCAGATAGAAAAGCAGTAGAGCCTGACCTGTGGTGGTGCAGTGGATAAAAGTATCAACCTGTAATGCTGAGGTTGCTGGTTTGAAACCTTGGACTTGCCTGGTCAAGTTACATATGGGAGTTGATGCTTCCTGCTTCTCCCCCTTCTCTCTCTCTCTCCTCTCTCTAAAATAAAAAAAAAAATCTAGAAAAGAAGTAGACTTTTTATATTGTTTTTGTATCATGCAACTTTACTGTATTGCTTTCTTATTTCTAATAGTTTTTTGGTGGAGTCTTCGGGATTTTCTATATACAGGATCATGTCATCTGCAAAAAGTGATACCTTTACTTCTTCTTTTCCAATTATGAATGCCTTTTATTTGTTTCTCTTGCCTGATTGTTCTGGCTAAAACTTCTAGAACTGTGTTGAATAAGAGTGGAGAGAGAGGACAGTCTTCTTGTCTTGTTCTTGATTTTAGAGGAAAAATCTTTGTTTTTTCACCATTTGGTATAATATTAGCTGATGGTTTGTCATATATGGCCTTTATTATATTAAGGTACTTTCTATTCTGATTTTAGTGAGTGTTTTAAGCATAAAGCGATGTTGTATCTTATTGAATGCCTTTTCTACATCTATTGATAGGATCATATGATTCTTGTTCTTTGTTTTGTTGATGTGGCATATTACTATATTTCTCATGTATAAGACACACCTTTTTTGAAAAATTTGGGGTCTAAAAGCTGCATGTGTCTTATATAGTGGTTGTAGATACTTTTACTTGCATTTCTCACTTTTTCACACTTTTTTTTTCAGGGACAGAGAGAGAGTCAGAGAGAAGGATAGGTAGGGACAGACAGACAGGAACAGAGAGAAGTGAGAAGCATCAATCATTAGTTTATCGTTGCCATTGTGACACCATAGTTGTCCATTGATTGCTTTCTCACATGTGCCTTGACTGCAGGCCTTCAGCAGACCGAGCCACACCTTGCCGGAGTCAGAGACCTTGGGTCCAAGCTGGTGAGCTTTTGCTCAAGCCAGATGGGCCCGCGCTCAAGCTGGCAAGCTCAGGGTCTCGAACCTGGGTCTTCAGCATCCCAGTCCAATGCTCTATCCACTGTGCCACCACCTGGTCAGCCTTTCACACTTGTTTTTGCATTCATTGTTGTAGACAGTGATTCATCATCAGACACAGATGAGGACAAGCTAATGGATCAGAGTTTTGACAGTGATGAGGAGTTGTATGAATTTTATTTTTTAATATATTTTTTTAATTTTTATTTTATTCATTTTAGAGAGGAGACACAGAGTGAGAGAGAGAGAGAGAAAGTGAGAGAAAGAAAGAGAGAAAGGGGGGAGGAGCTGGAAGCATCAACTCCCATATGTGCCTTGACCAGACCAGTGCAGGGTTTTGAACTTGGCGACCTCAGTGTTTCCAGGTCGACGCTTTATCCACTGCGCCACCACAGGTCAGGCAGGAGTTGTATGAATTTTATGATGATTAAAACTTGAGTTCAATAACCTTATGTAATACATTTTTTCAAATTTCAGGCCCCAAAATTAAGGTGCCTCTTATACATGGGATTGTCTTATATATGAGGAAATATGGTATATTGATCGATTTCCATATGTTGAACCATCCTTGTGCTCCTGGAATGAATCTCACTTGATTGTGATGTATTATGTTTTTAATGTGTTGTTGTATTCAATTTGCTAGCATTTTGTCTAGGATCTTTGCATCTGTATTCATTAGAGATATTGGTCTGTAGTTTTCTTTTTTGTATTGTCCTTGCCAGGTTTTGGTATGAGGGTTGTGTTGGCCTCATAAAATGTGTTGGGGAGTATTCCTTCTTCTATTTTTTAGAAAACTTTGAGAAGGATAGGTACTAAACCTTTTTTGAAAGTTTGGTAGAATTCACTAGTGTAACCATCTGGTCCTGGACTTTTGTTTGTGGGGAGGTTTTTAATACTTGTTTCTGTTTCTTCCCTGCCTGGAAGTCTATTTAAATTTTCCACTTCTTATTTGTTCTGTCTAGGAAGATTGTCTAGTTCTAAGAATTTATCTATTTCCTCTAGGTTGTTGAATTTGATGGTATATAATCTTTTATAATATTCTATTATGATCCTTTGTATATCTATTATGTCTGTGGCATTTCTCCTCTTTTATTTTTGATTTTATTTATGAGTCCTTCCTCCTTTTTTCTTAGTGAATCTAGTTAGTGGTTGGTCGATTTTATTGATCTTTTCAAGAACCAGCTCTTTGTTACATTAATTTTTTTCTATAGCTTTTTTGTTCTCTATTTCATTTAGTTCTCTAATTTTTACTATTTCCTTTCTTTTGCTCACTTTAGGTTGCCTTTGTTCTTCTTTTTCTAGTTCCTTATGGTGTGATGTTATGTTGTTTACTTGGGATCTCTCTTATTTCTTGATATAAACCTCTAATGATATAAACTTTCATCTTATTACTGCTTTTGCTGTATCCCAGAAATTTTGATATGTCATGTGATTTTCATTTGTCTGTATATATCTTTTCATCTCTGCTTTTATTTCTTCTTTGACTTAGTCATTTTTTACAAGTATGTTATTTAATTTCCACATTTTTGTGGGTTTCTTTACTTCCTTTTTACAGTTGAATTTTAATTCAAAGCTTATGATCAGAAAATATGCTTGCCATAATTTCAATCTTCCTGAATTTATTTATGTTAGTTTTGTGGCCCAACATATGATCTATCCTTGAGAATGTTCCATGCACACTGGAGAAGAATGTATAATCTGACATTGTGGGATGAAATGTCCTATAAATGTCTATTATGTCCATTTGGTCCAGAGTATCATTTAAGGCTGATATTTCTTTATTGGTTTTCTGTTTGGATGATCTATCTAAAGCTGTCAATGGTGTGCTAAATTCTCCAAGTATAATTGTGTTTTTGTCTGCTTCTATTTTTAAATCAGTTAGTAGATGTCTTATATATTTTGGTACTCCCTGGTTTGGTGCATATATATTAAGAAGTGTTAGGTCTTCTTGATATAATGACTTCTTTATTATTATGAAATGTCCATCTTTGTCTCAGGTTACCTTTGTTGCCTTGAAGTCAGCATTGTTATATATGAGTATGGCTACACCTGCTTTTCTTTGGATATTATTTGCTTGGAGAATTATTTTTCAACATTTCACTTTGAGTCTACTTTTGTCCTTGCAGCTTAGATGTGTCTCTTGAAAGCAGCGTATGGTTGGGTTTTGGTTTATGATCCAGTCTACTACTCTGTGCCTCTTTATTGGTGAGTTCAGTCCATTTACATTTAGGGTAACTATTGACACTTGAGGATTTCCATGTGATTGGATTTTTTTCTGAAGATTTTTTATTTTCTTTCTGAATTTTGTCTCTGTCTTGTGTAGCCATGATATTTTATTTCTTCTTCCTTGTTGGCATTTGAGAGTGGTATTGTTAAGAACCTTAATAAAAAACAACTAAAAAAATTGAAAGAATTTAAAAATACAATAGTTTAAAATTTTTTAAAATTCCGATAAGTAAAAAGAAAAACCACAGTAAAGAAGGTAGTAAACAAAATAAATACAAGAAATAAGAATAAAAGTTTTTGCCTGACCTGTGGTGGCGCAGTGGGTAAAGCGTCGACCTGGGAACACTGAGGTCGCCAGTTCAAAACCCTGCACTGGTCTGGTCAAGGCACATAAGGGAGTTGATGCTTCCAGCTCCTCCCCCCTTTCTCCCTCTCTCTTTCTCTCTCTCACTCTGTGTCTCCTCTCTAAAATGAATAAAATAAAAATTAAAAAAAAAGAATAAAAGTTTTAAAAATGAAATTCAAAAATGAAAAAAGAGAAAATGAAATAAATAAAGGAAGAATGAAAAAAAGAAAAAATAAATTTCAGCTTTAAGAAATTTCTTCCAGCAGGTGTCACTGTATTAAAATTTTTAGCTTTGTGAAGTTCCTAGGCTGTCCAGTTAGATGTTGCTGTTGCAATGATGTAAGTGGGGCCATAGTAGAATTAATGGATGGGGCATGTAATGAGGGCTTTTCAGCTCTAAAATGGTGATCTCAGGCTTCCTGGCACTCCTTCTCACATGTCAACAGACCTGGGGACCGGACATGGAGCACCTCTATTCTTCAAGGGAGTCAGTGGTTTTGGAGAGCTAGCGGTGGGGTTAGTCTCTGCTACTCTCCATACCGTGAGGTGAGGGAGGTGGGATCTGGGAGACTGGGAGACCCATTTTAGCTTTTCTGTCTCTTTCAAGTGCTGGCTGCAAGCAGACCACAGGAGCACTGGCCATGACCCTGCACTCTTGCTGGTTTATCTCCTCCTCTGCCCTTTTGTCTCACTGCTCCTTGTAGCAGAAAGAGATCAAGTCACTCCAAGTTTTGTCTTCTATACCCCTCAGACAAAATCCAGCGAGCCCAAGATTCCTTTCTCCCCATAGTCCAGAAGAGAAAAAAATAACAAAAACAGTCACTCCAGGTTTCTCTACTCTTCTTTCCAAAGCCCACAGTGATTACGTTTTATCTTCCGCACCCCTTTAGACCCTGTCCTAACTTTAGTCCATTAGGTGCATGGATCTTTCAGGTGTGACTGCAAGACCCACTGGGGTTTCTTTGCTGCATTGTAATTGTTCAATTTGTTAAAATTTCAAGAAGAGAGATCAAAGTATCTCTCACGACAACATTACTCTGACATCATTCCAATAGGATTTTCTAAAATTGATGTAAGGTGTTCTAGAAAGAGAGAAATCAAAGATGTTTCTAGGTTTTTGGCCTGTGTACCTGGAATGATAAGAGTTGTCATTATCCTATGTGGGAGCAACTGAGGGAGGAGCAGGCTTGGAGGGGGGGAGAAGTGCAAAGTTTAGGTAATAAAATCTACTCTACTGTACATCAGTGTAGAGATGTTGCATTATTCAGGAATTTTTAAGAACACCCTCACTTCTAACACCAGCTGCAAAGTTTTGGGTTTCTAAGACCACCTTCACTTCTGATATCATCTGCAATTTCAAAGGTACCAAAGATCACCTGAAACTTTGATAATTCATTTGAATAACTTACATAATGACTAACTGCTGTCGTACTCCATGTTGTGATTTATAACAACAAAAGAATACAGATTAAGATTAGCGAAGAGAAAAGACACATGGGACAAAATCCAGGAGAGGTCCACACTTAGAGGTTCCAGTTGTCTTCTAGTGGATTTGTGGACAGTATTCACTATGGAAGACAACAGTAAGTGACAATATACATGGAGTATTACCACCTAAGAAAGCTCGCCTGAGTCTTACTGTCCAGAGCAGGGGTTCCCAAACTTTTTACACAGGGGACCAGTTCACTGCCCCTCAGACCATTGGAGGGCTGGACTATAAAAAACAAACTATGAACAAATCCCTATGCACACTGCACATACCTTATTTTAAAGTAAAAAAACAAAACGGGAACAAATACAATATTTAAAATAAAGAACAAGTAAATTTAAATTAACAAACTGACCAGTATTTCAATGGGAACTATGGGTGCGAATGCATCCTGTGTTTCTCTCACTGACCACCAATGAAAGAGGTGCCCCTTCCGGAAGTGCAGCAGGTGCTGGATAAATGGCCTCAGGGGGCCGCATGCAGCCTGTGGGCTGTAGTTTGGGGACCCCTGGTCCAGAGTTTCTTCTGGTGCTCAGTCATGTAGATGCAGCTGAGCACTGGCCTGGCTGACCTATATAATCTCTAGCCCTGCCAGAGTTTGAAAACCTTATAACTCAACTGCTCAACCATATTTCACATTGTTTGACTATGCTATGGCCAGGTTACAAAGACATTCTTATCAGGCAGGACATTTCAAGGGCTTAGACACTACCTCCCAGGAGTCTCTAGCACAGGCCAGACTTCTTTATGGGTAAGATTTAATTTATTACTACACAGTTTGAAATAGGGGAGTGCATTTAGGAGTCTAGATTTCAGAAAAGTGTTCTGGCAAAGAGATATAAATTTGGTAGTCATCAGCATATACATGGAGTATTAATTATGTTCTAAGCAGAAAGCAAAATTTGCTTAGATGCTTGAAATGAAGAGATTTTGATAGAGGTCACTCACAAGACTGCAGGCAGGGTTTGGGGAGTGAACAGGGCCTATGGAGGCACACATAAAGCAGCATTCTATGTTGTCCAAGGGAGAAGTAAATATTTGAAACCCATGAGAAGGGTTAATATGTGCCAGGTAGAATATTAAGTAATTCATGTTTATCAGCTCATTTGATTTTTTTCTTATATGTTCATAAATATAACTATCATAGTTTTACAGAAAAAAGCAATGAAGTTTAGAAAACTTCAATACCTTTGTCTTTAGTCATTCAGTAGAATGCCAATAAGGTGTGTGCAGTCTGCCATGCCACTGTGCAGCTCAGAAATTTGGCAACATGATGCAACACATAATATTGACCTTTCAGTTTCAGCATTTCTTCACGACTTACCTGCTAATGGTCACTCTGTAATTGCCTGCTGGTGACTTTCCCACCTAGGCCTTCCCGAGAGGCGTCTGCTCTGCTAGATCAGTGCTGTAGTATTTGTGGTGCGAACTTTACAAATGGCAGTAGAGCAGAAATAACAAAACATCACAGTCAGATTCTCCTGTGGAGAGAAGTCTGCAAAGAGGTAAATTATATTTCCCAGAGAAATAGAAACAGAGTAGTTTGATGTGTGAGTGTATGTGTGTGCATGTGGGTATGATGTATCAGAGTGAGTTTTTAGGATTTAAAGGGGAAACAGTGTCTGAAGAGGAAAAATGGAGAATTGTAATGAGTGGCTTCAGACTATAAATACGTACATTTTAAGAATATTTTCTGGAGACTGTATGTCAGAAATTCTATCTGGACTCTAACTATTTGAATGCATTGTGGTTCACGATTGAACCATGTGGGTCCTGGCTTCGGTAGAAAACATGATACCTATGTGTGGCCTAAACTGTATCATTTTCCATTTTGAGGCATAGAAAGGTTTTTCCATCAATAGGACAATATAATGGAGAGGATTTGATGATACAAAAAGTAAGCAGGGTATTTTAATATAGGGCTGACCATGCCTAGCCCACCACCCCGGATCTAATCCTTCATTGAAGCATGCCCTTGACAACAGAATTAGTGTGAAAATCATTCTCAACACAATACTTTCGGTAGCCATTGACAGCCAATTGATCCTGGCATATCTATTGAAACTCACTTGCCACTTAGATACCAATATATCAAGCTAGATTGTTTCTCTTTTAAAACATATTTTGAATTTTAAGTTTATTAGGCTCCAGAATAATTTAAATATACAGCATAGCTCAGAAAGAGAGAAGGCAGTCCCTTTCTAGTTAGAACCTGAGGATTTTCCCAGGAAACCAGCCCTCTAATTTTACTTTACATAACTGGCTTTCTCTTTTTAAACAAGATGAAACAGCTTGGGAAGTTTCGCCTTCCTTTCCTTTTTCCCTTCTTTTTCTAGAACCCAGTTTTCTTTATTTTCTTTATTTTTTGGATTGTGGAAATATTCACCTGCCCAAGAAGAGAAGGGCTCACAAAAATCTGGGGACAGAATTTTTTGCAGTGCCAATTTACCTTTCCTGTCAAAACCACATTTTAAACTTTTTCTCGTTACAATCAGCTTCCTTCTTTATATTTAGAGTTTTACCAAATATTACAATGTCCAGAACTGGTTTACATAATCTATTTAGTTTTCTTTAACACACTCTGTCGCAGAAATAAAACATTCTAAGAAAAATAACTTGAAATGTTATCCTTTCTTAACTGAATAAAAAGGAGGGGTGAGGAAACTGAATATAGATGAGTCATTTTTGTATTACTTATTATACAGTGCATTTTGGGCTGGGGGGAGGGAGGCTAGCCTGCACAAAGACCACATGAACTGAAATGATAAATAGACCTGATGAATAAGCCAGGTGGCAAATCTCTAGTTTGTGTGGCTGCCGAAATCAGTACATGGGGACGGGAGGAAACTTGGGACTCCTTTCCTGGGACCAGGGGGAGGCTGGGCCTGTGGAGAGGTGGTGTGATTGATCTCTGTAGAAGAACTCGCCAGCTGGAGTGTGTGTAAATGGCTCCTTCTGGATTCTCCTTAAAAACTAAATTGATGGCAACTTTAGAAAAGAGCAGCTCAGACCTCTGTCCCCTGTAAGCTGAAGATAAACCTTGATTTCAGCTACTGTAAAATGACTAAAAGTAAAAAGAAGTTTAAGAAAATATACTCTCAGTGAGAGAATCAGAAGAAATAGAATGCTACTCATCTACCAAAATAAAATGATAATTTCAATGTGCTGTTCTTCTTTGTTAGAAGATTTTTCAGGAACCCATCTGTGCAGATTGTTTCTTTTTTGTTATCATTACATCAACTAATTACATTAGGGAAAAGGGGACATTTTAATTAAAAGACTGTTTTGAGGAGTTATAATTCTACTTTTTCATTAAATAACTTTTTTTCTAAATATTAAAAAGAATTTTAATTACAATTTACATTCAATATTATTTTTTATTTGTCTGAGGTATACAGCACCTTGGCTAGATAGTATGCTGATAACTTAACCAGGTGCCAAATTTGTTAAAGTAAACCATTTTTCTGAAAATTAAATTTTTCTTTGAAAATTATTTGTATTAACCCCATTTTCAACAACATAGATTTTTTCCCTTTTATTTCATCTAATAGATGGGTCCTTTTATTTCTCCATTTTGACCAAAGGGCCATAGGACAGGACTACATGTAAACTATTATAAATATTTTAAGAGGCTTAACTTTTTTTCCTAAAAAGAATGGAAAAACTATTTCCATTTACAAAACATGCATATTTATTTCTCTCTGATAATTCGATTAGGGTAATCTTTTCCAAATCTGACATTTTTAGAACATGGTTAATTGCAGAGGGATATTGGGAGAGTAAAAGAGATCAACAGAGATCTGCAGAGGAAAATTTATAGCCAGCATTGTAGTTAAAAGATATTCCTCCTATTTAGGCATATTTCCCTATGGGTATAATCTCTCCACATACAAGGATGCTATTCAATAACTCATATTAATTAGGTGGGTAAACATCCATTGTTTTGATGTTTTGAATGCATCTTTCATTTTGTCAACTCTCTCTACTCTTCCAAGGTGTTGTAGATGACAGTAACAATTCAGTCAGGAATTTTTAGCTAAATGTTAGACAATGAGGAAAACAAAGAATCTGGAATGAAAATATAGATTGAAAGAAAAAGGAAATGACACCACAGGACACATTAACAAATGTTTGGAAGTCAGGAGAAAAGTAAAAGCACCTGTTAGAGGAGATAATGGAAAGCCAAATTTTAAAAACTATGATGCTACTACTAGTATTCAAATAGCTCTCTGGATTTCTTCTCTCTGATAGAAATATTGAACCACTTTTATTCCAAAAATTGGAATGTGAAAAGCTTATAGGAGCAACTTTTGTATAAAAAATAAGCCCAAGTGAAACTGTATTTCATGCAGTTGAAGACCAGATACATACTATTATTCCCATTATGGTATTTATCAATGAAACCATGTCTGGCACATAGTAGACATGCAGTAAATCTATGTTGAGTAAATGAATGAAGGCAACATTTTCTTAAATTCCTAAATAGGATATGGCAGTTCCTAGAAGCAGCAGTTATTTTCTTAGCTTTTCAATATTATTCCCTTGGCAAGCTGGCAAGCTGAAATCTGTTACCTTGATGCCAGCAGGGATGTGTATTGTGAAGAGAATAAGTAAGCATTTATTGTATCTGATGGCTCAAGGGGCTATCCACATGCACTCTTAAGAGACTTGAAAGTACTTGGCAATGTTTATACTGAGGGTGAACTTTACAAGTACTATTTATAGTTTTTTATAATATAGTTATAATTTTGAGTCAGTTGAGCTTTTCAACATAAAACTACTGGGCTTATTTGTTACTATATAGATATTTTCCTCTTTAATAAGTTCATCTCTAAAAATTTCATTCTAGTTTTGCTGTTAGGTTTTCAGTCTAAATTAGTGTCAACTTCCAAGAATAGATTTAATAATAAGTGAATTAAAAAAAAAAAAAAACCTCTATATTTTTCCTATGTTAAGATGCCAAAATAACAATGACAACTGTCCCTTATTAAGAATGTAATATTTCCAAGTTACTTTTTTTGGTGTTTTATATATTAATACACAGATGGTTTTACCCTGTTATAGGAAGAAGGAAAACAAAGAGCTATATAATGCCTTGCACAGAATCACAGAGATCATAGATTCTTGAAGTGATATTCAAATCTAACAACGAAGCTATTTCTATTATGAAAGGCTAAATCTCCCAAATTTGCATTTAATTTGCACAGAATCTTGTGAGTTAAGAAAATCAAGGGTAGCTTTCTTTTCTTTATTCAGCTAAGGTTGGTATCAATCAATTTGTGTTTACATAAATAATTTGTTAGAATAATAAAAATTTACAGCTAAGAAAAATTTAGAGATAATCGAATTTTTAGACATTTTTGTTTTAATACTACTTAACATTTTTAATATTTTGTGAGGATATCTAAAAGCACTTGTTATATATATATATTGATATCATATTAGTAATAAAAATAATATTTAAAATACTTATTTTTGTGTGTGTATGTGCGTGTGTGTGTGTGTGTGTGTGTGTGTGTGTGTGTGTGTATTTTTCTGAAGTGAAAAGCAGGGAGGCAGAGAGACAGACTCCTGCATGCACCTGACCAGGACCCACCTGGCAAGCCTACCCGGGGATAATACTCTGCCCATCTGGGCCATTGCTCTGTTGCAATCAGAGCCCTTCTAGCACCCGAGTGACCGGGCCAACTTTACTACAATGGAGCCGTGGCTGCGGTAGGGGAAGAGAGAGAAAAAGAAAGGATAAGGGGAAAGGTGAAGAAGCAGATGGGCACTTCTCCTGTGTGCCCTGACTGGGAATCAAACCCAGGACTTCCATATGCCGGGCTGATGCTCTACCACTGAGCCCACTGGCCAGGGCCTGAAATGGGAATCTTAAATGGTCACACTATATAATGCACATATACATGGTCAAGATAATCAGGCATTTTAGTGAGTATATTTTGTAATTCTATGATCCACTCCAAATTTTCTCTAATATTGTTTGTTGTTGTTTTTTATACTTTTTTCATTAAAGGTCTCATTCGTTTGCAAGAGCTTATCAAAGCTCCATCAAGATACAATCTTCGACTTAAAATTCGTCAACTACCTGCTGATACAAAGGATGCAAAACCGTTACTAAAAGAAATGAAAAGAGGCAAGGAGTTCCATGTAATCTTTGACTGTAGTCATGAAATGGCAGCAGGCATTTTGAAACAGGTAATCTTCAAATTATTTAATTCTTAGTTTCTTTCAAAATTTGCATTTAAAGTATGGCCTTTTGGTTTTCAAATTAAAGGGTTATTGTTTATACAGTCAGATAAAATAAAAAGCCAAAGAATTCAACTAGATATAATTTTCTGATAAAATGCCTGACAATTGCTTTTAATTGTTTCCAAGAAAAGTTATGTAAACATAGATGATATTCAAATAGATTGTAGTTTATTTTAAGTGACTATAATACTCTTTATTAATGCCAATATTGATTAATGAGTTAAATTTTTGTTTGGAACTGAAATAAAGGAAGAAACTAATAGTCAACAGTTGAGCAGCTCAACCATTAAAATTAAACTAGGAAAAAGAGAAAAAAGATTTGCTATTTAGCTGGCATCTACCATGAGATGCTTACACATTTGATCTTACTTAATCATCACCACAACCAAAAGAAGTAGAGGCTATCTTTACTTTAGAGACAAAGAGAATGAGTCTCAGAAAGATTTAATAACTTGGCCAATGCCCAACAGCATGGAAATAGCAGAGAGATGCATCTCTCACCAACTAATGTTAAGAAATAAAATTGGCCTGACCAGGCAGTGGCGCAGTGGGTAGAGCATTGGACTGGGATGCGGAAGACCCAGGTTAGAGACCCCAGGCTCGCCAGCTTGAGTGCAGGCCCATCTGGCTTTAGCAAAAGCTCGTCAGCTTGGACCCAAGGTCCCTGGCTCCAGTAAGGGGTTCCTCGGTCTGCTGAAGGCCCGTGGTCAAGGCACATGTGAGAAAGCAATCAATGAACAACTATGGTGTCGCAAGGGCAATGAGAAACTGATGATTGATGCTTCTCACCTCTCTCCGTTCCTGTCTGTCTGTCCTTATCTATCCCTCTCTTTGTCCTTGGAAAAAAATAAATTAATTAAAAAAAAAAGAAATAAAACTGAAGGCAACAAATGAATAAACAAATAAACAAACAAAGACTCACAGACACAGATAACAGTATGGTGCTTGCCAGAGGGAAGGGAGTTAAGAGGGTAGTAAAGGGTAAAGGGGGTCTAGTATACGTGATGGAAGAAGAATTGACTTTGGGTGGTAAACATACAATGCCATATACAGATGTTGAATCATAGAATTGTATACTTGAAGCCTATATAATTTTATTAACCTCTGTCACCTCAATAAATTTAATAAAATAAGAAATATTCTTTCCAGAATAAGCACTGCCTATTTTAAAATATAATACGAAACCAATCAAGTGAAATAATTTATGGCAGTAAGACTTCTTAATATTTTTTAGTTCTATTCAGACCTAATAGTACATTTAGAAACAGCAGTTACTTTTAGCTTATAACTGACAGATGAGGGAATTAATGTCTGGGGTTAAATAGCTAGTACAAGGCCACATATTTACAATGTAGAAAAGTGTGAATTTGAGCTCAAGTCTTTGGCTTTGCTTTTTTAAGATCATTATGTACAATGGCTAACACCACAGTGGTTTAGGATTATCCAACTGTCTTGAAAACTTTAATGTATAGGATAAAATTTTACTACTGCTGAGTGATGCAGATTCAGATGTCAAGTTATATTCTGTAAAATTATATCCCATAAAATGTAACTCCCAACAGTAAATGCCTGTTATAACATGGTTATTTTATTAAACAGATGTTTGTCCAACCTCCCAATATAAATGTTGGTTTCACTACAGTAAAATGTTTAATTGGATTTGAAAAATTGCTCTAGTGTTAGTTTGGGTAATAAAGCATATGAGAATTTTTTGTTTTAATTTTGTAATAAACAAAATGATGCAATAAACACTGAATTCTAGAGTAGGGAATTTCATTTAAAACCAACACAGTCCTTGATCACATTAAGAATACACTGACGTGGCCCTGGCTGATTGGCTCAGTGGTAGAGCGTCCGCCTGGAGTGTGGAAGTCCCAGATTCGACTCCTGGCCAGGGCACACAGGAGAAGTGCCCATCTGCTTCTCCACCCTTCCCCTTCTTTCTCTCTATCTCTCTCTTCCCCTCCTGCAGCCAAGGCACCATGGAAGCAAAGTTGGCCCAGGCGCTGAGGATGGCTCCATGGCCTCCACCTCAGGTGCTAGAATGGCTCCATTTGCAGGGGAGCAGCAGCCCAGATGGGCCGAGCATCGCCCCCTGGTGGGCATGCCAGGCAGATTCTGGTCCACCGCATGCGGGAGTTAGTTTTTCTGCCGCCCCCCTCCCCCTCACTTTGGAAAAATACAAAAAAAAAGAAAAAGAAAAAATACACGAACATGGATAGTAGACCTCTTTATTCTTGGAGTGAGTTAGTACTCAGCTGTTTGTCAGTGACAGAGCTTTGGTAGGCTTTATCTAGACTTTCAACTATGTAAATAATCAGTTGTCTTGTCCCTAGAATAACTATTTCTGACTTATTTTGCTATCTGCATGGTGTGAGACCCATATTTTTCCATAGTTTTTCCATTGTGCCTTCTCTTTGATTCATTCATTATTTTGTACATGTTTTCGTATGTGTAGTCTGACCTAGAAATATTAATAAATATTTATTCTAAAATATAACCAAGTCAGGATACACATAGGGAAACAGAATTATAACAATATTATATATATACAACAAGAAAAAGATATATAATTTTAACAAGATTAGTAAATGAAAAATTAGAGGAATAGTAAATGAGATTATAAAAATTAAGAAGTCAAAGTAACATTATTACACAGAATGTATACTTTTAGATACAATAACATGGTCAGACCACCTATATATTATAGTATTTTTTTTAGCTTACTCTCTTCCAGAGATTTGTCTCTTGTATGTATCTCAGTTATTCTAGAAACCAATTCAAGAAGAAAGCAAATAGCTTGTGTACTTTTTGAATAACTGTGGTGATTTACATCTGTTTCTTTAATGTCGGGGAAATGTCTCCAAAGTACAAAAAGAATTCCTATTGGCATTGTACTTTGCAGCCCATTTTCCCTGAGTAATACCTTTCATCAAAATAAAATGGTGTTCCTCATTAGAGTATTTGTTGTGGATACATTACAAATATAATGAACTAAGATGTGCTGTCTTAGGTTTGTGTCAAATGAAATGTCTCCTTTAATGTGCAAAGCAATAAGCTTTACCATTGCAAACATTCAACTTATAGCTTTTCTATCAAGAGAATTAGTTCTGAAATTTCTGCAGAAACCACTAATCTTCTTTAACTAAGGAGAAAAGATTTAGTTTGACCCTTAATATTAAAGGCTGATTCTTTATTACATCTTACTATTGTGTTCTCACTTGCCTTATTAACATAATTTCATAAACTGTGTACCTTCAATATAAATATGGTTTATTTATTTATTTTTATTTTTTACCTCTTAGGCATTAGCTATGGGAATGATGACAGAATATTATCATTATATCTTTACCACTCTGGTAAGTAATTTATGAACCAATGATAATACTTGAAATTTTATTATTATGACATTACTAAATGGAAAATGGGTTTTAGAGTAAGATTAAATAATATAATGATCAACACTTTTGTAGTTATACTATATATTATTTTGATAAAACCCAGGAAAAATTATCATAGAGAACTAATAATTCTTGGTAGGAAGCTGATGATTTTTGAAATAATATTATTTCATATATTAAATTTATAATACCTTATTTTTTATTGCTTTAGAGAACTTCCAGAACATAATGCATTTTAAAATTATTTTGCTGAGAAATTAGTGTTTTAGAATAGCACAAATTTTTATGTTGTTAGTTCTGCTCACTTTATAAATATCATGTTTATTAAAGCTGCTCTTTTAGTAGATCAATTTTTCTATCTAGTTTTTGCCTGTGTGTTGTTGGATTTTTAAAAAGTCAATATGATTTAACTTTCAATTAACCAATCGAATATTATTTTTCTTTTATCTCTACATACCCACCACACAGTTTTTCCTTAATATCCGACTTTATCTCTTTACCAGACCAACTTACTCTTAGCTCTATTTCTTTATATTTTATATCCTGATTTTCCTTTATTAAAAAATAAAATTCAACTGGGTAAATTTGAATATCTAATTGGCTTTATTCAGTGATTTCTGAATTGGACAGCATCCCATTTACCAAGTAAATGGGAGCTCTGACAAGCTGTATAAAAGGCTTTAAAAAGGAGGGGGCATGGAAGAAGAATGTCATAAATGAAGAAAAGGATTAATTCAGGCAAGGTACCTCCCACTGGGGAATAAAGCAGTTTATTTAGGCAGATTATCTACCTCCCTGGTGTTGACCAGAAAATTACAGACAGACCAGTTCAACCTATGGAAGGTTGAACTGCAGTTAGGTTAGGTATTAAGCCATGATTTGGTGACATGGTCTTTGCAAAATTGATTCCACTTAGGGCATGTTTGTATTTAACATCTTTCTTTGTGAAACAGCTGTATGTCTCTGTCACTGATTTTTTTTTCCTGCCCATTTTCAAAATATGAAAATATATTCAACTTTGGACCTTCATTCTATTTTCTTTTATTCTCTTTGATTATTTTCTTCAGAAATGAGATGTATTTACGGTTTCAGTAATTACTTCATTCAAAAAGATTTAAATGTCCATCTATAATAGTCCTGAATTATTGTGTGGTACTACATCACAGAACAATTCTAATTGTTGCTTCATTAAGATAATTTAAAATTATTTAAACCTTAATGTATTTTCCTATAAATCGACCCCTCTTCTGACTTCCTTTAAAACTCCCATTGTCTCTGACTCATACATCACCAACAAATTCTACTGTTCTTTCCTCAATAGTGTCTCTAGCCTGCATATTGTCTACCCTCACAATGACCAACTTAACCAATGCTCAATCACTGTTAACTTAAAAATCTTCCAGTTGAAGCTACCTGATCAAATTACTAAAATTTACTTGGTCGCAATAGCTTCCTGTATTAAAACTCTCCTTCAATAGAGATCCTTCTAGTTTTATGTTGCATTTTACTGGTAAATACTGAAGTTAACTCAGCTGTATTATCTCTATATCACTTCCCACCAGGAGATTTTTTGTGGCCTGTAAGAAAGTTAATGATAGGCTGGTGGACAGGGAGTGTCCACCTTCACTCATCAGCAACTTACATTTTAATCATGCTGAAATTCAGTTCTACCATAATCATAAGATTTTAGAGAAATCAAAAGTATATTTTAATAAGAAACAACAACAAATAATTTAGGATGTATAGAACTCAGTGTGTAACAGAAGGCATTTTTTAGTTTGATTCTAAACTAACTTTTCTAGTTGTTTTGTTTGTTAGTTTGCTGCTATTCATGTTCATGAATTCTCTTTTGTAGCCAAACTGGTCTAGATCAGTTTCCCAAATAGGTTTTATGTTTTCTGATTTTTGTCTCTATTGACATTTCAAATGACTGCCTCCTTTTCTCTTTTGCCTCTCAAAAGCCTGGCCTGACTCTCATAGCCACTCAGATTCCATCTGCTCTATAAAGTTGTTTCTGACAATAAAAATTGGAAGTCATCTGTCTTGCTTCTGAATTTTGCTGACTCCTGCTCTTTTACCCCTGTGTGTATATTGCAAAACATTATTTATTTATTCCTTGAAAAACTATATATGTATGTATCTCCTTGGCTCAATTGCAAACATTGAAAATTAAAAACCTAAAGATCCATCATATTTTTCAAGCACAGAGCACAGCTCAGGCTAATTTCTGTTGCTCTCCTTAGAGTTTTGTTCCCATTATCTAGCCTGTCTAGCAGTATGGGTCCAAGGCAAGGTGTGTATAAAACCAATAGCATTGATCTTGCCCCAGTTCTCATGTTCTCAGTAAGATCAGTTCAAAAGAAGACAAGAGTTTCACATGCTACATGTGGTGACATTCAAGTCCCCTGAGAGCTTTGGTCTCCTGTCTCCTGGGAAAACTAAAAGGCAAGGCCAGCACATTCCCTGTATGCAGACTGGAAAGGCAACTAAATCTAAGGTGTTCCTTATGGTGAAGTTGCTGGATAGGGTGTAAGACAAAGGGTCCACAAGCATTCTGCAACCAAAAACGCCATTCTTCTTAACATTTTTTTTCAGTTTTTATATAATTTTATTTAGTTAGAAGCCATATTTTATGAACTGTTTCTTAAATTAATAAAAAAGAGAGAAAAAAACATAAAGAAAGCAATAAGAGACAACTAGCCAAGGAAGCAGGGCATAGAAAAAACATGCCTACTCAGTTAAAAGTAAAATATTAATGCATAATATTTAAAGGTGAGTTATCCTTAACATGGAGAAGTAAGATTATGCAAATATTAAATGTAGTTTAAATAACCTGTTGTTTTATTAGTAGAATTAGAATATTATACATGTGTGAAGTGTATACATTTATTTTGGCAAAGGAAAGTAAATATGCTTATGTAAAGTATATATATTTGCATTTGTGAGGATAGTTGAATCTTGGTGATATTTAACATCATTTGAGACACATTGGCATTAAGGGGAGCAAGAACAAGTGACTATTTCAATTATGCATGCCTGTGAATATACTCTGTTGATAACAACACAAAAATTTTGTCTTTCAGGACCTCTTTGCTCTTGATGTGGAGCCTTACCGATACAGTGGCGTTAACATGACAGGGTTCAGAATATTGAATACTGAAAATACTCAAGTCTCCTCCATCATTGAAAAATGGTCCATGGAACGGTTGCAGGCACCTCCGAAACCCGATTCAGGTTTGCTGGATGGATTTATGACGGTATGAATACCCACTTAAAGATCAGTTTGTATGTTTCTAAGTAAAATTGTGTAAATTATTCAATCTTTTAGATCCAAACTTTGGTTTAACTGTTTAAAGAAATGATGTCTGAACTACTATTACAAAAAATTTTTAAACAATTTTCTTTTTATTTCTTTTTAAATTCAGTAAGAGGAGGGGAGGCTGAAACAGACTCCTGCATGCTATCCAACCAGGATCCACACGGCAAGCCCATTAGGGGACCACACTATGCCTATCTATGTGTTGCTCAGTTGCTCAGCAACCAAGCTCTTCTTACCACCTGAGTTGGAGGCCATGGAGCCATCCTCAGGGCCTGGGGTCAACTAGCTCTAATCAAGCCATGGCTGCAGGAGGGGAAGAGAGAGAGAGAGAGAGAGAGAGCGAGCGCAGCAAGAGGGGGAGAGGGGGAGAAGCAGATGGGCACTTCTACTGTGTGCCCTGACTGAAAATTGAACCTGAAACCTCCACATGCTGGGCTGACACTCTACCACTGATCCAACACTCTACCACTGAGCCAACCAGCCAGGGCCAACAACAATTTTCTAAATCAATTTTTCATTGCAAATTTGCACCTTTGTTAAAGTATCTCAGAACACATTTCTTCTATTGTTAGAATACTACACTGTAGTAATTTCTCTAAAATTAGTGCCATATATAATATAAATTAGAGACTGAAGTCATTGCCTAAAAGTTATTCTTCTGATTTTAACTGCCAACATAAATACTCTTCGACATGTTGGTTTCTGATAGCTGATATCATATAGATGACTTAGGTACATCACAGAAAAATATCTTCATTAAGTTTACTCATTTTTAATACATTTTTAATATCAAAGAAGTTTAATATACTTTAATAAAATAACAGCCTAGTAAAAGATCATGGAGTAGACATCAATGTTAAAGAAATCCTTCATACACATCCTCTAATTCCATACCCTATCTCTCAAAACCAAACAAGAAAATCTGAAACCACAAAGGAAATTCTTTCAAGCTTAGATTTCAGTGAGGGCTCCTTCACCAATAACAAGGATATAGTTTCCTATGTAGCCCGATAGAAAAGTAAAACACAGAAGCACAGACAGTCCACAAGATTTAAATATTTAGGAAACTAGGTACTTATTCAAATTTAAAATAACTTTAACTTTTATAACCACACACATTGTTTTAAAGCAACTTAACATATTTTAAAATTTCATATATCTAGGAATTTATCCATCTTGTCCAGATAGTCAAATTTGTTGACATATAGTTGTTTGTAATATTTTCTTGCAATACCTTGTGGGTCTGTGAAGTCAGTTGTTATCTTTCCTCTTTAAATTTCTGATTTCATTTATTTGGTTCCTCTCTCTTATTTTCTTGATGAGGCAAAATAAACGTTTCTTGATCTTGTTTATCTTTTCAAAGAACCAGCTCTTGATTTCATTAATCTTTTGGGTGTTTTTCTTAGGCTCTATTTTGTTTATTTCTGCTCTGATCTCTCTTATGTTCTTTCTTCTACTCACTTTGGGCTTTGTTTGTTATACTTTTTCTAGTTTCTTTAAGTGTAAAGTTAGATTGTTTATTTGGAATTTTTTTGTTTATTTGTTTCTTGAGGAAGCCCTGTAATGCTATGAATTTATCTCTTAAGGCTGCTTATGATGTGTTCCATAAATTTTGGGTTATTGTGTTTTTATTTTTACTTCTTTCAAAGTATTATTTAAAATTTCTTTCTTGATCTCAATCCATTTATTGTCTAATAATATGTTTCAATACTCTTAAATTTATTGAGACTTCTTTTGTGGTCTATCCTAAAAAATGTTCCATGTGCACTTGAAAAGAATGTATATTATGCTGCTTTGGATGAAAGGCTCTGAAGATACCAATGAAATTAATCTGATCTAATATGTCATTTAAGGCCACTGTTTCCTTGTTGATATTTTGTCTGGAAGATCTATCCATTGATGTCAATTGGTTGTTAAATCTCCTGTTATGTCTTTATTGCTGTCATTCTCTCCTTTATATCCATCAAGATTTGCTCTTTTATGTTGGGTGTATAAATGTTTACAAACATTATATCCTTTGTCATTATGTAGTGTCCTTCTTTGGGCCTTAAGTATAGCCTTTCTTTTAAACAAGCCTTTATCATATAAGTATTGCAACCCCAGCTTTTTTTTTTTAACTACTCATTTTTTAAAGCTTAAGACTAAATTGCCTGACCTGTGGTGGGGCAGTGGATAAAGCGTCGACCTGGGAACACTGAGGTTGCCAGTTCAAAACCCTGCACTGGTCTAGTCAAAGCACATATGGGAGTTGATGCTTCTAGCTCCTCCCCCCTTTCTCTCTTTCTCATTCTCTCTCTCTCACTCTGCCTCCTCTCTAAAATGAATAAAATAAAAAGAAATTAAAGCTTAAGGCTAATCAACAATTACACTTGTCATTTTCAAGTGCTGGTTTACACTTACAAACTAGATTAATACAAGAACTGTAAAAGAAGGGTAAATATTTTTATATAACTTAAGTTGTTTATAACAGTGCTATAAGTGAGAGAGAGAGGGAAAGACAGGAAGGGAGGGACAGACAGATGGGAAGGGAGAGAGATGAGAGGCATCAACTTATACTTGCGGCACCTTAGTTGTTAATTGCTTGCCTTCTTATATGTGCTTTGATATGGGGAGGGGAACTCTAGCCACGCCATTGACCCCTTGCTCAAGCCAGTGAGCTTGGGCTCAAGCCAGCAACCTTGGGCTTCAAGCCAGCAATCCCTGGGCTCAAGCCAACAACCATGGGGTCGTGTCCATGATCCCACCCTTAAGCCAGTAACCCCATGCTCAATCTGGTGAGGCCGCATTGAAACTAGATGAGCCAGTGCTCAAGCCCGTGACCTTGAGGTTTTAAACCTGGGTACTCAGCATCCCAGGATGACACACTATCTGCTGCACCACTGCCTCATCAGGCTTACTATTTTCTTTTATTAATGAAGGAAAACATTCTGAATAAATTTGTTTATCTCATATTCCACTAAACCCCCCAAAATGAAATATAAAATGTAGTGAAATAATGAATTTTAATTGTATGCACAATACCCAGGATTTGCTACAGGCTCTCAGTATTGGGTGATGAAGACAATACTACCACTATTTTCTCACAAAACTTAGGGAATTGACAAAATTAGAAGATACTGAATGTCTTACTGATCATATCTTACTTTTGTTTCAGTACAAAATCATATTCAATCTTTGGTTATTGATGTCTTCTGAATTTGGTACTTATTTGGTTGATCTAGTTTCCTAATCCTTTCTTCAGATTTTGTTAAAATTTCTTTTTTTCCATGCTATTTTATGATAGCAAGAGACAGGCATATAATTACCAGGGGTTTTACATAACTTTCATAACTGAGGTAGAGGCCATATTTTGCTGAAAAAATGTATAACATTGAACAAAATTTATTTATTTATTTATTTTTATAGGGACAGAGAGAGAGTCAGAGACAGGGATAGATAGGGACAGACAGACAGGAACTGAGAGAGGTGAGAAGCATCAATCATTAGTTTTTCGTTGCCGTCACAACATCTTAGTTGTTCATTGGTGGCTTTCTCACATGTGCCTTGACCACAGTCCTTCGGCAGACTGAGCCACCCTTTGCTGGAGCCAGCATCCTTGGGTCCAAGCTGAAGAGCTTTTTGCTCAAGCCTGATGGGCCCGCGCTCAAGCTGGTGAGCTTGGGGTCTCGAACCTGGGTCCTCTGCATCCCAGTCCGATGCTCTATCCACTGTGCCACCGCCTGGTCAGGCAAACAAAATTTATAACAGTTTTATTCTTATCTTTATTACAGAATAAATATTTTGAGGTTTTTATTATAATCAAATATGGAAGAAATCTTTATGTAAAATATTTCAGAGTATTTAATGAAGTCATAAATACAACATTCATTGAATTTGTGTATGAGTGATTTAATTAATAGTAAAAGGACATGTAGTATTGGCATGAATAATAGAATGACACTTTCTTCACTTTATATACCTATTAATCTTCCATGATGTACTAATTGCAAGTTAAGTTTGAATATAAATAATTTAGATGACCTAACAACATCTATTGTCTTATTAACACATGGCATTCTAATTGCCTTTGTTCATTGACAGATTAAATAATCAGCATTTATCTAAAGCCAATAAAGAGATAAGATTTCTATTTTAAGTAATTATTTTTTTACATGAAAAATGACAGCTGCAATGAAACATTTACTTTATAGTCCTGTTACTCTTTAGATCTACTTTTAAACTTTCATTTGGTAAAGGTAAGGTTGATAAGAGACTGTTGTGCCCCTTCTACCTTGAAGTGTACAATATGTCTTCAAAGCATTGATCTAAAATCGTGCAATGCAAACTCATAATTTTATCCAGCTTCTTTCAGATTTGTATTTTATATTTAAGTATACTTACATATATATATATAACCAATCACAGATGTATGAAGAAATCTAACTAGACAGAAATTCCTGGTATTCAGGAAAGAGGGTTCATCAAGGGACAGTCAATGACAAGGACACCTAGAGAAGGTGATGTCCAATACTCACATGAGAGCAAATTCCAGCATCACCATCTAGGAACTAGCAATCCTCTGAGATTTAGGATGTCACATATCTGATGAATTAGAGACTGAAAAGAAGACGTTATTTTGTAGTTAGTCTTCTGATTTTAACTGCAAGCTTTTTTGTCATGCTCAATTTTAGAACAATTTTATTTAAAAATTAAATCAACTGAAAAATATTACAACTACATAAAGAACTTAGTGTATAATAATATATATTATGTATAATAAACAGCAATCATAACTGATTTCTATAACAATATATACCACCGATGTTTTCCTCTTTTTTCTTTTTAAATTATCTACCTACATATTCCACCAGTAGAGATATTCTCTTTGCTAGTTGATTCAAAGAATTGCCTATGTCTTTTATTAGAAACAGGAACATACACATATATAAAGTTTGACTTTAAGGACCCTAGGAGGTAGAGTAGCTCTAGGAAGTTTGATCAAAATAACGACTATGTAAAAACTCTGAGTCAAGCTTCATTTACAAGCTATTGTTATCTGACAATCTTTACTATAAAAATGACCTATTTATGAAATACATTAAATTCTTACTACCTCATAGTGTTATTATTGTCCATGACAACATCATGAGGCAGATAGGATCCTCATTTTATAGATGCAGATACATAGAATAGGTAGGTTTTACATGAAGGAATATCGCTGCACTATAATCAGAAGCAAATATAAAGGAACCCTTAAGCACCCAGAGATAAAAAAAGTTGGGCATGATGAAGTAGAAATCAGCAAAAATGTTACATTTATTGCTTTTTCTGTAACTTTAGTATATAAGGTTTTATATCAATTTTGAGTGAGGCAGTGGGTCTCCTTAACCCTCCTATTTCCTTCCTAAACAGATTAAGCCAACAAAGAGGGGTTAAGAGGTAGCATCTGAATCCCATTTCTAACCCTTTCTAATGCTGTTGCTTAATCTCTTTGAGCCTCCTTTGTCAAATAGAAATAATAATTTTTGGTCTCTTGTTCTATGGCTCAAAAAGTATAATAAATTAACATATAAAATATTGGAAACCTTTTTGGGGGCTTTTTATAATTACAAGCTATATTATTGCCTCCTCTTAAATCCCTAGTGCCTTATAGTGCCTGATAAATGTAGAACAAATTTTGACACAGTGATTATAGTTTAAATCATCCAGCCTTATTATTTCAGCATCATTTGCAATTCTTTTTAGGCAATAATATAACATAGTAGATAATATGGTTTGTGTGTGTTTGTGTTAAGTGGTTAATTGACATAGAAACTTTAAGAAGCTTTCATAAAAAATCTACTTAGTACTTGAATTAATACTCTTAAAAACAAACCCAATCACAATGATTTTAAATATGCTTTTAGAATAATATGTCCTTATTTAATAGGTTTTTAAGTCTAGTTAGGAGTTTATTAAATGGTATGTATTATTTGTTTCTTAATGTCAGGTCACTTCCTTTTTAGGTTAAGAAAATGGTTCTTTGGGCAGAAAATTCAAGGATGAACTTTGCTTAGTTTTTTTTAGTTTGTTTGTTTGCTTGTTTGGTTTTTTGTCAGTTATAGAAGACTGCTAAATCTATCCTATCTTAGAACAAGAACTTTGGGATGAGAATCACCTGACTACTGAAACTGAGGTGTCCTTATTCCATTCTTTATAAACTTCTAATTGTTTAACATTGCCGAGTTTCAATTACTTCATCTATTTAATGGAAATAATAATACATCATAGTGTCAGTATGAAGATTAAATACATGGATATACTGCTTAAAGACAGTACCTAGTCAACAGTTGATCCTCCAAAAATGGTATCCATTTTCTTCAAGGCAAATACCATTCTAAACTTTAATGCAAGTCCTACTTCTGTTCCAAGTAAATTTCATCACTCAGAGAGCTTCTTGATACCCTGTTGTACAAATTTGACAATTGATAAGAATGCAACTATGTGAATACTACTTTTTAAAAAAATCTAAGAATAGGTAGTTGCTTACTCTAATGCACTAGATGAGATTAAGTGAATGAATGAATATGAATCAGAACTAGTTTAGTGTCAAATTGTTGATGTCATTTCATGATGCTGGTACTTAACTAATTATATTTACATGAGAAAGACAGTTCTTCAAAAATTGTAGCCTCTGCATTTCTGTGATATAAAAAGCCTAAGAAATGGTTAAGGATTTACTGTGATGCACTAATTTTCAAGATATCCTTGCCTAATATTCTTTAAATTCACATTAATAAATTAAAAGAATATTTCAGACAAAATGAAATAAGTTTTAGGATGAATTTGCCCTGGGGATATTAGGAATTCTCTTGCTTTATTGTGCAGAGAGGGAATATTATGTTGATCTTTCATTTGCCTTTCTGAAAGAAGTTATAAATATTTTATTCATTAATCTTCAGAATACCCTCTTACCAAATTGAACCAGAGGGAGAAATAAAGTTATTAAACATATACAGATATTGAAATGGTACCAAATCAATTCATGAAAAATTCCTATATATTGTTAGTCATTAATTTATTCTCCAAATAGTTACTGAACATCTGTTATATATAATATGTGGTATTAGACCATGTGGATGATAAGAAATATATATATATATATATATATATATATATATATATATCACCTGAAGAATTATCAATTTACTAAGGTAATTAAAACTAGCCTTTAATACTTAAAAATGATAACATATAGTAAGGAACTTTTTAGAAAGTAGTAAGCTTAGATGGGAATTTATCTATTTTTTTGTCTAGGGTAAATTGAACCTCACTAAAAGTCACAGTTAGAGAATGTTACATGCCCAAATTAACAGGCTGAACAGTTTCTTTTCTGTGCTATTCTCTCACTGCACATGGCCCTAATTTCCCATTCTCTGATAAGTTGTGATACTCAGAGACTTGATCAACTTGATCAGGCTGGTAGATGAGCACAGGCTCCACTCTAGGATACTTCACATAGAAGTGCCTCCTTTAAGCTGGAGTGCTCCATGGTTGCTACCAGGTTTGGAGCATTCCAGAAAATGGCACCACAGCCCCAAAACTGTTGCCAGGCTTGGAGTTTTGCTATTTCTGCCATAAAGGTGGCAGTCAAATTGTCATCTTAGTCATCGTGCTTCTTTTGCCTCTGGTCCTAGAGCCCACTTTTTGCCAGTTGGAGCTGCAGGTCTTGTCACTCACAACTGGGGCTAAAGCTCAAGTTTATTCTCAAATTGCCTTGGATTACCACTGTTCCAGCCTTCAGCTTCCTGTTTTCTAGCTCTTTAGTTTATATGACAAATGTGAACTTGGGAGCCTACCCTTCGTGCCAGCATGGATGAGTCAGGAGTCCCATGTCACAGGTTGTTTGCGGACCCAGCCCTTCTCTAGTGCTCTTGGGTCTTGTCTGGACTGTGGACTCAGCTGGTGATTGCTTTCACTCATCTGACTGCCTGGGCAGTCTTCATCCTCAGAGGTGTTCCAGATTGAAGTCTTGACTATTTTTTTACCTAGGAGTTTCCTTGACCCTTTTGTAAATTTATCTACTTTCTCCCCAGCAAAATTGCAAACTCCTGGTACTAAGGAAGGAAAAAGAGGTCTCTGTAAAAGCAAAAGTACAGTTGCCATGGCTACTGTAGAAATGCTACAGAGTTGGTCTCTGGCTAGTAGTTCAGCTGGTTAGTGCCCTGTCCTGATGTGACAAGGTTGTGGGTTTGTGGGTTTGATTCCTGGTCAGGACATATAAAAGAATCAGCCAATCAATATGTAAATAAATGGAATAACAAAATCAATGTTTCTCTCTCTCTCTCTCTCTCAAATTGATAAATATTTTTTAAAAGAAATGGTGCAGAGTTAGCTTTCATCTCTTTAAATAAATAAATAAGGAAGAAAAGATGAGAAAACCTATACCCAAAGTATTTGTGTCTTTCAACACAAAGCTAAAGTAATAATAATAATTGTATTTTATTATTATTTTAGCATCACCAAGTACTGGGCACATCTGCTCCAGTGTTATAAGAATTTGATAGTTTGGTAAGATTGGGAAGGACATTTTGGAGGAGGTAATGCTTTAGCTGGATCTTGCAGGTGAATTTGAACATAAAATAGCATCCTGATAAGACTAGATGAGAGCAGGAAGGACAAATTGGAAGAAGAGAATTGAAAGCCATGAAATGTTTTAGAATGTGAGAGTGCAATACTAGTGATACTTACCATTTACTGTGTATTCCTTCTTCAAAACATTATGCCATTTGGGGTAGTTATATGAAGCTATGCTATACTTATATTAACTCCCACAAAAATGTTGCAAGATAAATTTTTCTCAACTTACCGGTGATGAAAGTGAAGCTCAAATATGTTTAGTATGTTGTCCAAGGACATTTAGCTCTGAAGGTGAAGGCTGAACTTTAAGTCCAGACCTTTCTACCTTGTTTCCTGTGTACTTCCTGCCCTGACCTGCTCCCAGTAAGGCTCATATGATGGCTCTGTGCAGGTGATTTGGACTTCCTACAGGCAAAGGCAGGAAGCTGTAATTCTAGTCTGTGGTAAAAATGACACAAGTCAACCCTAGAGGGCTCAGAGACATGCTGAAAGGGAAGACCTATTAGAAGTAGAAAAGGAGACTAAGGAGACTAGGTTTAGAAGGGAGAATAAGAAGACAAGACAGACTGAAGTGACTGGAAAGACACTAGTGCTTTTTAACAAAAATGGGAGACTGTCTAGAGGAGGTAACTTGGAAAATGGGATGGCACTGATTGAAACATGCTGATGTTGATACCTAAAGGGAAAGAGGCCTGACAAAAAGTTGGAAGCCAGAATATTATTTCTCATTGCAGTAAGAGGTGAGGGCTTAATTTCTCTTTCAGAAATGGGGGAAACATCTCAGAATCTATTGCTTTATATTTTCAACCCTTCATAGAAAGAATGTAGCCTGACTATTTGGCCACCTAGACTTAGCAACCCTGAAAGTGAGAACATTTAAATTATATTTAATGTCTTATAGTCTCTTTGCTTCTCATTAGTCATGCCAAAACCTGAGGCTATACACCAAATATGTCTTGGGTCTTGGGAGTATGCCTTGGGAAAAGAGATTTTAACTTGTGTTCTTGTCCTGGCTTTCAAAGAAAATATTACTTCTGCTAAATATTGCCTTTAAAAATCAACTTCTCAAACTCCATTCTCAGCCTTAAATATTTATTCCTTTTTCGAAATTCTTTACTTTATCAAAGGGAAAGGAAAGTGAATAAGTGATAAAGACTGTGAAATACCTTTAAAATATGAACTTCTCTAACCCCTAGGGCAGGTGCACACAAATTTAATTGACAAAAAAATCATGCAGAGTTCTGTAGATTTGAATCTGCAACTAAAACTTAAGTAAATTTGAAATAATCAAAATTACAAGGTAAACACAGATGTAACTCATTTGTTCACTTTTATAAGCACTGTGATTATCTAGTATTACTATAGATGATACATACTGCAGAAAATTTGTAAGCTAAGAAATATGTGGACTAAATTAAAATTTTTTATTCATTAGCACACAAAGAAAATAGAATTACAACTGACATTTTAGGGACCAGTGGAAGCTCTCTTAACCTATGTTTCCTTAACTATTCACAAGAGTAACCAAAACTCTTTATACCTTGGTTAAAATAAACTGATATCCCAGCAGCCTAAAAACTCATTTCTAGCAGGCTGCTCTGTAATGCTTCTGTATTTTGCTCCCACAGTTGGGTCTTTAAAAATGTTAATGTTTCTTCCCAAACTAGTTTATACTTGTTGTACTTATTAATTACATAATTCAATTAAATATTACATAAAATAATGAAATACAAGGGCAAAACAGAAACTTGTTTCTAAGAATGAGTACTTTGAAAAACATGATAAAGTCAAGCCATTTAAGATGTTTTTTATATTAATATGAACAAGGGAGTTCTATAAGGTAGATTTTTAACATGATTTTCTTTATAAATATCTCTTTTTTTTTCTTTCAACTAAAAGAAATTAAAGCTGGAAATTATGGATAATCCATTATGTGACACAGAAGAGAAATTTCAATCAGCTGACCCTGGAAAAGGTTCTGGCTCTACTTTAACACATTTAGGAATAAATTTACAGTTAGATGTTTTACATTAAAACAAAAATTCTAAAGTATATATGCTTTAACTAGTCATCTTAATCAACTGGCCAAATATTAGCTTTGGGTTGCTTTGGAAAAGAGGTCATCTATGTATGTATTTCTATTAATATTTTTTTGTCCTTGTACATATTTTATTAAAAATAGGGTCATATATTATTCACCATTTGTATGTTTTCTTAAAGTTAAGCTATTCAAAATCTGTTATGTATCAGGTACTGTTCTCAGTACAATGATATTAGTGGTAAATAAGATAAACATGTAATTTAACTTTTATTTGGTAAATAGAAGAGAGAAATGAAAGAAAAAAATAAAGATAAGAGGTCAGAGAGTGATTAAGGGTAGGGAGGGCTGTTTAGCTAGGGTTTTGGGTGGAGATTATGTAAAACAAGTGTAAATGATGTGAAATAGGTGTCCATGCAAAGATTTATCAGAAGAACATGCTATGCAGTAGGAACAAGTGGACACTCTTTGAGGTAGAAACAAGCAAGTTGTATTTGAAGAAAAGAAATGTGACTTAAGGCTTATTTAGAGTAAGAAGAAAAATGATAAAAGATTGGAGAAGTGGTCTTTGAAGGATATGTAAGTTTGGGCTTCAGTGTCATTACAGTGGAAGGACTTTAATGAGGGTAGAGATTTAACCTGACTCCAGCATTGAAATGATGTCTGTGGCTTTGGTGGGATATTAGAATGTAGAAAGCAAGAGTAAAAATGGGGAGAAGAGTTAGCTGTTTCAGCAATGCTGAGGAACAATGTCAGTGATTTAGACTCAGGTTTTATCAGTGGGAAGAGTGATTGACTTTGAGATACAGTTTGGGGTGATGTCCAAACGATTCATTAATGGGTAAATTTGGGATCTGAGTGGAATCAAGGTTGGTATAGCAGTTACTGTCAGTTACTTACCCATATCCTTTTGGCTTTATGGTTTAGGGTACCCAGAGAATTGTGGCAGCCAATGTCTGCTTCTCTGTGTCTAAGAACTTTTTCCAGAAGGCTGCTCTGCTCATGTATCCAGCTGGATGGAAGGACTTGGCAATTTACATGACTCCCCCACAGCTCAAAAACATTCCATTACCAGTGGGAATAGCCCAGCTTCTTCAGTCTTACAGTGAGATAATGCTGAGATGTGCACTGTACATATTTTCTCAAAATTACCCTGTGAGATCAAACTCCATTTGCACATTATTGTAGCTGGCTTATTAACTATTTAGTAGCTGTTTTTTTTCCCCATGTCATTTCTTCCCTTCCTTTCTGGTGTTTCCTTACACAGAATAATTGTGTCAAGGTCTGCTTCCATGGGAACTCACATTGAGATAGAGGATGCTCAGATTTTTAAAGTTTGAGAAAGTTGATGAAAATGAGTCATGTGCTAAAAATGTAGAAGAGTTAAGAAGCTGATTTGGGGGTGAAAACATATGTACCCTTGTTATACAGTGTGCTTGAATTGCCTAGCAGACATTCAAATAGAGATGTTTTCTCTGGTTTCTCACTACTGTATTTTTTGTGCCATAACAGTATGACACATCATAGGCACTTCATGTTTGTTGAATAGGGGAAAGAATTATTTGGAGAATGAATGAGTTTGAAATGATGACTATTTTATGAAGTTGAAACTCAGGTAAAATGTCAAGATTAGATTTTTGAGTCAACAGGACATAGACAATATTTAAAATCAAGGGGCTAGATAAGATGATCTGGGAACACAGTGTGTGTGGAGAGGTGAAGAGTGTCAAGTACTGACCTGAAAGAGTAAGGAAAGAATTGGGAGCCCTCAAAGGTGATTGAAGAGAGGGATATGATAAGGTAGAAGGAAAATGAAACAGCAGCTGATTTCATGGACACCTAGAGAAGAAAGTGTTTGAAGAATGACAAAGAGGTCAGTTGTGTCAAACATGTTACTAACACTGTTCAAATGTGATGAGGTTTGACAATTGGTCACTAGGTAAAATACATATGAATTCATATTTCCAAATGAGTATTGGACTTAACTGGTCATTGGTTATTAGAAAAATATTTTTTTTAATGTCCACCTCTCTATAATAGAGCTGTGTCACTTTAGAGGGAATAGAAAAATCTTTATGGAAGAGTATATATGTCAAGTGGTGACAAATTAAAGGTAATAAAGTTTGGTAAAATGTATTAACTTATATGTAAAATAAAACTAGTGACAGTTAATGTGAGAATTCACTGTTTTAAAATGCTACCAAGGTATGGCAGCAATCACTTATAATGGCTAACAAATGACAAAGTTAAACATAGTAAAATATATATATTTTGCATATCAATTAGTTTCTCCATCTACTCTGATGCTCTTTATATATTAAATATTGAATATACAGTTCTTTAAATTGTATTGTTTTTTTAATGACTATGTAAAATAAATCCCTTAAGAAGTGCAACAATAAAAAAATACATCAACAGTGTTAAGAAATATATAAGAAGAAAATTAAAATTCTAATCTCCTAGCTAGTGTTATATTCAATATTTTCGTGTTCATCAAAATGTACCCACAGGAGCATGGTTAGACAGAATATCTTTCTGTGATCTTTAGTAGCTCTGTAGGCCCCATGAATGACTCAGTTACAAATCAGTGACTGCTTCAGGCTTTGTTTTTTGTTTTTAGTTCAAAGATGGACACCTTGAGGACATCACCTAGAGAAAGATTTATCATACGTTGTTTCAGATCTCTAATAGTAAAAGCTGAATTTTCTTGACTTTGTTCTACCAAATATCTTTTATACATATAATAGTTTAAAAAATTTTGAATATATTAGAGAATATCAACCAGATAGTATAAACTTAGATTAGGTGCCCCCCTCTAAAAATATAATACCATTCCAAGACCTGTCTATTGGCGTATTTATTATTCTAACATTTTATTTTATTATTCTATATTTTCAAATGTTACTATACTATGCAGACTGTTAATTTTTAATTTTATAATTAAAAAATATTATACTTGTTTTTGTCCTCCATAAGGCAAATGCATGATGAGAGTAGATGTACAGTGGATTTATTAGCAGATAAGCCTGTGAAGTATAAAAAGGGAGAAAGTTGAAATATGTAGAGCATCTTCAAGCTGAGGTGCAGGTCTGAAATCTGTGAAAGGAGAGAGGAGAATTAGGTCTGGATAAGAAGAACCTGTGACTGCAATTCAGGAATGCTTATCCATGCTGAAAAGGATTCCTTGAGCCAGAACTTCCCTATGGATAAAATGGCATTAAGCATAAGTAGCCTGATTCTAGCAAGCTTGTTCTCCTTAGTCATTGGTCAGGAGCAGTCTGCTGAATACTGTGGTGTGTAAGAAGGTGCAGAAGCTGGAGGCAGTTAATAAGGTATATACTCTGTAGTAATTTTTCTTAAAGCAAGATTTGAACAGGGCATCTCCATGCCCATCATGTATATATTTTTGGGCCTTTTAGTAGAGTTATTGTTGAGGGGAGGTAGATTCTCTTTCTTGGTTTCTTTATATTATAATGCCCATTTCTAATTTACCAGGTGCTCTAATATAAGTGTTATCAGTGGAGAGACTGGGGATGGACTCTGTAGTGAAATCATTGCCTTGAATGAAAATCAACAGTTAAATAAAGAAGAAATCTTAAAACATTTGTCTTACTTATAGGACAGTATAAAATTAGATATGTTCACAAATAGACATGTTTTAATTTGATGCCAAGTACTAAAAACAAATTAATTCAAAATTCCAAGAGGGTTATTATATTTCAATGAGGAACACCCAGCAGTGTTCAAGAAAATGGTGAGAGAAACTTGTAGGCAAGCACAGAAAATAGTACAATCAGATTACAAAGTGCATAGGTTTAATAATTGAGTTAATAAATAATCATGTGTATTATTTATTTTTAAAGAATTGATGGTATAGTCTTGAAAGCAAAATATTACAGCAGAAAGAAAGAATTTCTAGGCTCCCCCACTCAGCAAGCTCTCAACATATTTTATCTTAATTAAAAGAACAGTTGCATTCTTGATAACAGTTTTTGATTCACACACACACACACACACACAATCACAAAGATTGCAGGTTCTCTCAATATTTCTAGATGATCAATTATTATAGTTACCTTAAAATTAATTGTCATTGTACAGTAATATCACTTAAACCTAATAATAGATTAAAACAAATGTTGATTAAGTGACAGGCATTGTCTTGGGTACTGTTGATACACAGAAGAAGCAAATCAGGTGTTATTCTCTCTGCTGCTGGCTATTTGAAATTTTATTTATTTGCCTCTTGGGCAAATAAAATATGTCTTTTCTTATTGCTCCTCTGAGTACAAGGATACTGCAGTAAGTAAAAAAATAAAATAAAATAAACAGATAAAATAAATTAATGAATAACTAAACAAATAAGTCCCAAAGTACAACTAGCTAACAAGGGAGTAATCTCCCTCTGTAGCTAGAATCTTTTATTCTGTAATTAACACTGCTAAATACTTTAATAGCATAGACTCTATAATATAGAACTGTAATTCAGATATAGGATGTTTAAAATATAATTAAATCTCAATGAAAAAAAGATAATAATTTATTTGAAAAAGTATTCCATTATTGAAAAATAAACTAAAATCAACATCGGTCAACATTCCTTCTTTTACATTCATAATATTTTTAAAATACATCTTAATTGTCTTTTTTGATAATAAATTATTATTTTAAGACATTAAAATAATGTATAAAACTGAATAATACAATCTTCAATGATATGTTTATTAATAGTTTGATATATATTCCTCAATAATTTTTATTCATAAATCTATCCATATGTATATTTTTAACATGAATTTAATTTCAATATACATGATGTTAGGTAACTTTGCTTTTTTAATTAATATTTATGAATTTATTGTTACTCATTTACTTGCCTTATCTTTTTTAATTACTACATTGAATCTAGTATATAAGTGTATGACCATTTCCTGATAATAATTTAAGTTGTTTCCAGTGATGAATAAATAGTCCTATGGAAAATATATTTTTATATTTATAAATCTCAATAAACATATGTATTATTTCCTTAGTACAAATTCTTAGCAATGGTATACTTGATTAAAATTTTTGCATGTTATAAATTTTTATATTTTTTCCAAAGGACTCCTCAAACCTCATATAATAGTTTTTCAGTTTTTATTTATTTTGTGTTTGAATTGTGTCTCAAAAAAAGATAGTTTGACGTTTTAATTCCTACTATCTTTGAATGAGACCTTATTTGGAAATAGTTTTACAGATATTAACAGGTTAAGATCAAATTATTAAGGGTGGGTATTGGTCCTATAAGATTGATGTACTTGTAAGAAGAGGGAAATTTGAACACATGAACACATACACACAGAGAACTCTACATGAAGACACAAACAGGGAGAACACCAGATTAAGATGAAGGTAAAGGTTAGAATTATGCAACTGCCAGCTAAGGTATGTCAAGTATTTCTTGTCAACACCAGAAGCTCAGGGAAGATCTAGGAATAGAACAGATTCTGCTCTGCATCCTTAAGAGAAATACGGCCCTGCTGACATCTGGAATTTGAAGTTTCAGGCTGTGAGGATACATTTCTATTGTTTTAAGCCATCTCAGTTGTGGTAATCTGTTAAGGCAACTTTAGAAAACTCATACAACCTATGACCATATTTGAAAGTGCTTCTTAATCCACACTCTCTCCAGATTGAGCATTCTTACTAATGTATTCCTTTTGTCAATCAGAAAAATAGAATTAAAAAGATACCCAATAATTTTAAATTATGTGGAGCTCATTATATAAGAGGCAGAGAAATTTTATATCATATATAGGCATATATTTATTTATAGTTTTACTTTTCTATTTATCAGTCAACCTACCTCTCAATCCATTACTTTGTTTTATAAAATACATAATTTAAGCAACTATTATCCAGTTGGTATAGGAAAAAGTTCTATAAAATTGAAGGAAGGGAAATTTGCACTAAATAAATAAGTAGCTAAGCTCAGGTGTTATCCTCCTAGCTGAAGAACTGGGCCTTGCAGGGTCTAGGTATTTTGCTGATGGCTCTTGTAGTGATTGGATTGCAGGGTTAAAACCTGTTTGTGATTTCTGGCTCACCTCTTATCTCTTAGCTTCAGGTTTTGGCACAAACCTAAGATGGCAGAGAATCATCTATTTATATAGGAAAGAAGGCAGAGAATTCCTGCCATTAATGTTCTGTTTTGCTCTCATAGGAGTTTTTTATGCTGCTAAAATATGCAGAATTAGTTTTGGATTGGAAAGAGCCTCCTGACAATGTTAGTTCTGAGATGTTCTGGGTTTATCTTTAGCTTCGGGGATTATCTCGTGAAAGCCAAAACCTAGAAAACATTTATCAATGCCACTGTAGGAGTTGGCTGACTTTAGGTTGATTTGATCAGGATGACATTTACAATGTTTTAAATACAAGAAGAGTCCATCGATGAGTCCTCGTGTGGAGTCTTTTCAAATGGAAAGCATTTCAAATATCATCTCCTGGGATGATGAGATAGTTGCAAAGTGACAGTTATGGGGAAGTGGGAGAGCAGGTGATTTGCAGTCAGAAACCTGCATTCTATACCTGGCGTTGCTGCTTATTCAATGTGTGTCTCTGGAAGGGTGACTGAACCACTGATTTCTCAACAGTGAGATGGATTTATAAAGCATACCACAAAAGTGATTGTTAGGACCAAATGAGACCACATTAATCTCACTATTTTGCAAACACCGACTCTAAATATATGTAAAATGTTTTCAGCTGTAACGTTTTAGTTTGAATCAAGAGTAATTAGACTTTGTGGTTCATAATTAATTCTTCTCTTATCTGAATCTTTCAGTCATATTTAATCTGTAGATTGAAATCAAAGTAAAAACTTTATAACTCAAAATGCAGTTGATTGGGGCTGACTCTAGGCAAAAGAGTATTATTATTGAAGGATGGTCATAGTCCCTCCTGTGGCCTACGCATCCTTCTGGTTCTAGGGACTTGGTACTTTCCATGTGGGTTCATCTAAACCAAAGTAACCAACTGATAAATAATAATCTTAATAAGCTATCTTTGCAAATATAAAAATTAGGAAATATTAATTAGAAAAGCTAAAGTATAAATCTGCTTTGATATACCTCTTCTCAACCAGGGTTCTCTCTGTATACTACCTTAAAATTGATAAACATTTTGAAACTTGAGCTGACACTTCAATGCAATTTTTGTGACACTTGACCTTCAATTCCTAACGTTAAACCAGGAAGGACTAAGTTAGTGCCATCATAGATGTAGACTTCAAAGTAGAGGCTCAGCCTGTTTATGAGAGTGAGAGCTCTGGTTAGTGGTAAATAAGTAAAACAATAAAAAACAGTTTCTGAGTATATGCTACTTACTACTTTAACAATTACCAAGACTTTGAATGATGTAACACTTTTAATGAAGATCATAGAGACTTCCTCTATCTACTTCCCTAACCTAGAAACCAGAATGAAACATTAACATACCATTAATCTATACAATTTAGGAGTCCTATTGCTTCTTGCATGGATTATACACATTTTTATTATAAGGAAATTTTTATATTTTTCTTTCTTTTTGTTGTACAATTTATCAACCCCTATCATCTGGCTCAAAATATTTCAGGACAATATTTCTTCTTTCAGGATACAATTGACTGGGGTGAAATATTGATGGATTCCTATTCCTTTGCCTCCTCTTCTATATCTAGTGAACCCCTTCAGGATATTCAGGGCTCATCCTGAATTTCTCATTTATGTAGACCTTCCCTGACCACTTCATTGCAGACACACTCCCTCCTAGTCATTGTGCTGTCACCCGCTATACTATCCTCACAGCTTTATTTACTTATGTGTTTGTTGTTTAATGGCTCTCCCCTTCCAATGCAAGATCCATGAAAGCAGGGATCTTGTCTGTCTTGATTACCAGAGCCTCTAAAACAAACCATTTATTGAATGAATGAATGGATGAATAAATGAATGAACTTCAATTTTATCGTCTGAAAAATTGATGTGCCACCTACATTACAAGGTTCTTAAAAAATTATACAATGAAAGAATGTAAACACATGTAAAACATTCACCATACCTAGTAAATACTCAAAAAAATAGCGATTGTTGAAGGAAATGTAGACTTACATTATGTTTTCAAAACACCTATCTAAAGAGGGAAGTTGAAATAGCAGGAGGTAAGTGTAGTTTTATTTCCTGTGGGACAAGTGAGGGAGATTGAGATAAAAAGGAAAGAATGATTTAAATGAGTGAATTTAGATTTATATGCAGTTTCTTAGCCTTAGAATAATTAATATGAAAAAGTATCTTGTTTTTCTCAGGCTGTTTCTATCTCGCTTGATTTTTGCACACCCTTGGGGTTCCAGGAATCTTGAGGTTTCTATTCAATGGATGGAATCTTGCTGCTGTCCCTGTGTGTATACACTCAGATGACCACCTATGCCTTTCTGAGTATCACATTTGTAAGGATTATCTTGATCAGTATGAATCACTGGGTAATAATAAAAATGTGCAAGGGAGACTTATCTTTTCTGATTTAGTTTCTATGAATACACATATTTATTCCACTTAACGTTTGATATATTTTACATTGGCAGCCTCATAGGCTGCTGAATTTTATAGAAGATAAACTATGAATGTCTGTGAATAAAATTAGAAAGATTTAAAACAATGTTCAAGATAAAGTGAAGTGTCATGATTAAATCCACTGACTATTTAGTAAATACAATGACAAATATATTTTTCTAAAATCCCACAAAGGAATATTTAAAATCATCCTGAGCTTAAATTTTGTCCATCTGTCTCCTTAGTTCCATAATTTGAGATACAAAAGTATCATAATTTTAATATAAAATCTGGAGTATAATACTCATGGCTATATGCTTATACATGTCCTCTCTAAATATGTGGTTGTATCATTAACTATCAATATACTATGTAAAGTGGTAATTTGTATTGAAGGAGAAAATTGAATTCAAATATCCTTATCTTGCTTTTACATTACTTCTTTGGGAAGCCAGTGACTTATATATCCAGACCCTCTGAAACAAAGCGCAGAGGTAAAATTTCTTTAATACTGTGATAAGTTTGAATGTCAAAGGGCACTGTTTATGTCCATATAAGATTAAAAGAAGAAGTGTGTTATATTAGCCTAATAACAATCCATAAAACAATTCCCAGTTAAGGTGTGAACTCAAAGCATCATAACTAAAAAATCTAGGGGCATGTCCATGTATTCTGGACAAACAAATCTGCAACAATTGGCCAAAAATATTACATACTGAAAGGTAGTAAGCAGGATATTTTTCTAAAATATTATAGGCTGTGTCATTATACTTGACATTTAGAAAAGCTTTTTATAGCGTTTTTTTTTTCTAATAATATTTCTACAGCAATGTGATGCTAAGAATGTATTTATCTTGTTTTTCAAATTTCCTTCAACTGCTAATATATAAACTACTATATAAATTATCCCTTAGGTCAAATTAATCACTCCAAATGTCTGAGTAAATTTGCAGCCAAGCTGAAATTAGAACTTTTAATTATTATTCGAAATGTAATTGAATGAAGTCAATCATAGAAAAAAAATTATATTTAGCTCCTCGATGCATTAAAGTTTTTACTTTTGGTCGGGGGGAGGCCATAGGATTATAGCTGACTGCTATCACTTGAAACCCTTTTACTTTATGTGTGGTTCACGGACCAGAAGCATCGGTAGCAACGCAGACATACAGAATCTCAGATCTATTGAATCATAACCTGCCTTCTAACAAGATCCCCAGGGCTCTGTATGCCCAATCAAGTTGGAGAAGCACTGACTTAAAACATTACTATTTACTCCCTTATTTTTTTTTCCTTGTAAGTAATAGACGTGAGCTACTTACGAAGGTGGACAGCAATAAAAATATTAATGTTATAATAAAATGTCATATATCTGTTACACCTTTAATATCTATATGAGGATGAGAATGCCCAATTCCCAGGAGTAAACTATGCAAGATGTATTTTATTTTCTGCTAACTATGCCTAAATATATTGCTTTTTATAAAGCTTTAAAACTATCTCAATGCTTTGTTAAGGTGACAAAATGCTTATGGGCAATTATATTTTTAAGCTGAATTTTTATTCTTATCACCTCTGAGGGACACAGTATTTTCATATGTATCCACTATCCTTAACTGACTAGAAAATTCCTGCTCAAATTTCAGTGCTCAGCAGGACTCTATTTAGATCTGATTTATAGTTTCCTATTGGATTTTATGTCAACTGTAATGATTTTAAAATTCACATAAAAACACAATAATTCAATTAATTATATATCCAGAACTCTTTTTCTTCAAATAACTATATGTTTCCTTATAAAAAGTAGAGTTTTTCAAAAAACTAAGTCTATGTTTATATTAATATTGGGTTCAGTATATAAGCAAAAGTATACTTTAAAAATATTTGGTCATCAGAAAAAATAAGACGTTTAATTTTTCATCTTACAATGGAAACTTGTCACACATAAAAATAATAAAGAAAAGGGAAGCATGGACGCACACCTTTTTCTAAGTGTAGGAGATAAGATGTCAAAAGAAAAGATGGCTAAGTCTAAAGACACAGTGTCTTTAAGGTTGTGAGATTATTCAATTCAAAAATAAAAATCACACCAATATTTTACTTACAGTCATGTGGTCTGGTATCATTGTTGCATGTATGCATGGGAAAAACCTCCTAATCTTTTCTGTTTTAAATTTTATAACTCATGTGAATGCTCTTTTCTTAAGGACATTAAAAGGTGCTTATGCTTTCTCAATGACTCAGAATGCTAATTTCCTTCAGGTAATTGGATTAACAAAGACCCAAATCAATAAGATATTATTTATAAATATATAATGTTATACATTCTACTTAATAAAAATAAATAGATATTATTCAGATAACTAGTATATAAAAAAAAAACAAAAAAGAGACTGAGCTTTGTCATCTTTCAGGAGGTCTGTCTATTAGGCTAAATAGATATTGAGTGAAAAATGATGGTAAATCAGTTGTTCTCCATTGAAGCTGTTGGACATTTTCATCTTTGCTACTTCTCAGTCTTAGTCTGCTTGATGAACAACTATTTCTTACTAGCCTCTGTACTGATGTTTAAACTATCTCTTTGGTAATCAAGATATTTCAATTTTATTTCTAACGACTATGATTAGAAATAAGCAAACTTTGGCTACATTTGTGACAGAAAAAGTTAAACTTTCTAATCCTGTCTTTTAAAATATCTGTCTTGAAGCAAAGAAAACAACTTAGCTGTGCTTTGTTCCCTTGTCCTCTATTCTCTAAAAGTGAAAGTGGGATAAGGTAAAGTACATAGTACCCTAAAAACCTTAAGCTTGATTTAAAGAATGCTTGCTTTTATTTTATGTTAGAATAAGTTAAAATTAGAAACTTTTTTTTCAGCTGTCAGATAAAGTTTATTGCTTTCAAAATAATCTTTATTCTTAGTGAAATGAACTTCCCCTTTTCTTTCTCATATTAAAACACAAAGAAATATCTAATCCATTTTAAATAGCAAATTCATGTGTTATTTACAGAGGTCATACAGAATGGAGGTAGGTTGCCAGGGCACTCTTGAGCTAATAAAACACTTGAGCTTAGCCCGTTTACAGGAGATGTTTCTCGTATCTGTTGGCAAGATCTTTTTTAATAGGAGGCAATTTAAAAAAAGTCATACTTCCAAAATTGAAATGTCAATCATACCTCCAAAAATAAAATTAAAATAAATTAACAAATCTATTTTTACAATAACTGTTGGAATAATTTTCCTCAAGTCTTTTTTGGTCTTTTTTTGGATGGGTTGTTAGTAGCATGAAATGAGTATACTTTCTGATTTCCTTGAATCCCAATTTTTCAATAAATTGATATATCTTACTCCAAGTCTTTGTTCCTAAGTATGGAGTTCAATTAACACTTTTGAGTTTAAAAAACTAGGCTTTAATATTCAAATATAAATGAATTCTTTAAAACACACCAGAGGTTCCTCAGCTTACAGAACAGTTCTTTTCCTATGACCATGATATAACCTGAATTTTGGTGTAAGTCAAAACACACCCTAGCCTAAGTCATTTACCTATCCTAACACAATTGTAAAATCATAATCTAGAACATAAAAACACAACTAAGCCACAGAAAAAGTAAAAGGACATAAATATACTGTACTGTACACTATACTGTGTATTCTTTTGTCACGTGCAAACAAACTAGTTTGCCCACGTAGTCTGTAAGTACCAAGCTAATGGCGTAAGCCGAAACACTCATGTCTCAACTTTTTAGTTTTTTTATTGGAGTGAGTATCGTAAACTCAATGTCATATGTCGAGACTGTTGTAACCCAAAGACCGCCTGTATTTTGACATTAACTTTTAAAATGTTATCTCTTGAATGATCCATTGGATTTTTGGCCTGGTGGGCTCACTTCAGAGTTGATCACAAAGAACTACTCATTTGTTTTCGATATAACAATTGTTCTCCAGTTTGTGTTTCAACATACACAATACCTAATTTCACTTTTATTACTTAATTCATTTTTCCTTTGTCACATGTCCTTTGTTTTCTTACTATTTTGGGGTTTTTTTATGTTTAATGTGGTTCATCTATTCACTTAAAGTTCTGAAAAATGATTTTTATTGTTTTGAATTCCAAATCAGAGGAACTGATTTTAAAATATAAAACAAACTAAATTTAATAATATAAAGCAAACAAATTATTGTACTATGAAAACACAAGTAATTTGAAATGTTTCTTTAGTTTAAATAGCAACTGTAATATCAATAAGTCAACTGATAGCCTGACCAGGTGGTGGCGCAGTGGATAGAGTGTCAGACTGGGATGCAGAAGATCCCGGTTCAAGATCCCGAGCTCGCCAGCTTGAGCAAAAGCTTGCCAGCTTAGTTGGACCCAAGGTCGCTGGTTCCAGCAAGGGGTGGCTCGGTCTGCTGAAGGCCCACGATCAAGGCACATGTGAGAAAGCAATTAATGAACAACTAAGGTGTCGCAATGGCAACGAAAAACTAATGATTGATGCTTCTCACCTCTCTCCGTTCCTGTCTGTCTGTCCCTATCTATACCTCTCACTGACTCTCTCTGTCCCTGTAAAAAAAAAAAAAAAAAAAAAAAAGTCTACTGATATAAAATCATCCTAAAAGAAGTGTGGAAATCTAGCCCTTCCACCTCACTGTGCTTCCACCAGAGACCCCTCCACTGGCTTCACTTCTCCACCCCCACTTTCTTATCTTTCTACTTTTCCACCTCCCTTTGTCATTCCCTGAGCATCTGTGGATAAACCTAAAGCTTCATGAATATAGTTTGAAAATGATTTGCCCAGATAATTTATAATATTCTTTTAGACAGTACTTTATATACCTGAATAGTGTTTAACAAATAATTAATTACTAAAATGGGTTGGAAAAGAACACAGTAGAGAGGTAGTTTTGGGAACAGTCTTAAAAAATACAATCAGGTTCAATTAGACATTTCCCTCTACCAGAGGCCTGAGTTACTGAAGACGAAAGATAAATAATAATGGAATAGAACAATAACAGGGAAAGTTCTAGAAGTTCTGCTGTTTTGATTGATTAGAAATATTATTATGGTACAATGAAATATGAAACTGTAATAGTAATTGTAAGGTATTTTTCCCCGCTGAGAAAGAAGGAAGGGAGGCCAGAGCCACGGAAGTGTGGAATAATAAAAGGCTTTATTGAGTACAGAGCACATCCTGCCCCATGAAGTTCTCCAGCCCTGGGGACAGAGGCTAGGGAAGTTGCATGAATTAAAGTGTGTGAGAGGTATTTAAAGGGATCCTCTAGGGTAGGCGAGCTAATATGATGTGATGAAATCTCACTGGCTGACGGACAGTCGCTCTTCTCCCAAGGACCTCTGGGAAGTTACTTTTAGTGCACTTAGTTGTGGGCGGCTCTAGCCAAAGGTCCTGGGTCTGAGTTCCTCACGTGACCGTCCCCCATTATCCACCGACCTTACAGTAATCATAAGTACCTATTCATTTATTTCATATTATGTTACAGATATATTAAATATTTTGATCTTGTTTAAATATTCACCTACCCTGAGTAGATATATTAATTTAAATTCACAGAGAAAGGTATATGAGTAAAAGAAAGGGTCAAAAATGTTTTTTTATAGATTCCCTTGACAACCTGTGGGGAGAAAATGCCTTTGCACTGGCCTTTACACATACTGAACTTAATTCTCACAGCCTTATGAAACTTTAAAGCAGGCACACTTATTCCCATTTTATAGCTAAAAGATAGAGATTCCAAAAGGTGAAATTAACTGTTCAATGTAGGGACATTGGGCTCCTTCTCCAGTGCCCTTTCCTAGCTATACTTTCCTGCCTCCTTAATCTCTACAAGAATCAATTCTCCCTATCTATAAACCTTCAAAAGCAGGTTGGTTGCTTTCTAATTATAAATACTTGGAGAAAAGTATGTAAATTGATATGCAAATGATCTTTTCTCCTTAGCAAATTAGCACTTTACTTCCATTTAATTAAGTAGCTTTGTGGAGGAAATGGCTTTTTGAAAGAAGAATGGAAAGTGTTTGGATTTGTTCTAGGGGTGTTTTAGTAAGCCTTGATAATGAGGTACAGAAAAAGGAGTGGTGAGTGGGAGCAAACATGACAGCAGACAGAAAAGGCAGGCGGAGGGGAGACAATCAAATGTAAGTGTAATGGCTGAGATACCTTTATGAGAAGGTATCTTTCTTTTTCTCTCTCTAATGGTAACGCTTTTTTTAAAGTAAAATAAAACTTTAAAAATAAAAAAAATTCATTTATCTGGGTGTTAATGCTGACTAATCATTTATTGAAAATGGATATATTTAAGGTTAAACGTTCAGAATTGACAGAATGTGCTTCTAATTAGAATAAATTAATTCCTTAAATATATTAAAAATATGTAAAAAAAATTGTTGCAATGAGAATTGTTAAAAGATAGACTGAAGCATATTAAAAAATGTTAAGTTAGTTTATATGAACAAAAACTAATTTCAATCAGGTAGTATTCAATCTAGCAGACAAAAAGGAGCTCCAAGGAGCCATACAAAATAAAAGGCTTTGATAGGCAGAAGGCAACAGGACAAGTAAGTTATATTAGCAAAACGCTAGTTGGTTATTGCAAGGTTGCTTTAAGGGATGGCAAAGATCTATTAGGCAGATTAGCAAACCAGTGCTGATCTGGGGATTCCTGATTGACTGGATTAAAATTCCATTTCAGAGAGAGCTGAACTGCAATTAACTCTCAGTTTGGTGAGGTGAAGCTTAGCATAAGTGATACCATTTTGGGCCTGTTGTATAGTTTTTAACAGAACTAATGGAATAAATTTCTGCCCTTATATGTGTTTAATGGTATTAGGAGAAAGGAGTTCTTGTATGTGTGTGTGGGGGGGCTACTTCTATGGTGGTACTGAGGCATTTGCTTTAATGCTCTCTTCCATAATTGATACTGAAGAGGAAACCAGTACATATGTATTGAATGTGCAAGTAAGTGAGTAAAGAGTACCAATTTAAGTTTATAATTGAAACAAAGGCTAATGATATTCACAATAATATATTAAATTCATACTATCTAAAATTTATTTGTGGATATAAGCAATACTATAGTCTTTATTAAACTGGGCTACCAAGGTTCATAAATAGCTGGTTTCTATAAATCATATAATGTAGTGTTAAATTATATTAGCACTTCTTAACAATGATAATATTGTTTAACCTCCTACCCATATTACTATATCAGGTGTTATTTTGTCAATATTCTCAAATTATTTTGAATTTATCATGCTTGTTCTTATATTTTATTAATTAAAATAAAATAAAAAATAACAACAAACTGATATTAATTGAGTACCCCAACAAAACTCCATTGTGCTATTGGCAAATTCACTTATTTTATCCTCAGTGACCTTCAAGAAAAATAGAGAGAAATCATATTTGCCAACTTCTAGGCTAATTTATTTTCTATTTATTTATTTATTTATTTTTACACAGAAAGAGAGAGAGTCAGATAGAGGGATAGATAGGGACAGACAGACAGGAACAGAGAGAGGTGAGAAGCATCAATCATTAGTTTCTCGTTGCCCTTGCAACACCATAGTTGTCCCTTGATTGCTTTCTCACATGTGCCTTGACCATGGGCCTTCAGCAGACTAAGCAACCCCTTGCTGGAGCCAGCGACCTTGGGTCCAAGCTGGTGAGCTTTTTTTCAAGCCAGATGGGCCTGCGCTCAAGCTGGCAAGCTCGGGGTCTCGAACCTGGGTCTTCCACATCCCAGTCCAATACTCTATCCACTACGCCACCTCCTGGTCAGGCTAGGTTAATTTAATATAGTGGGAAAGGAACAATGTTTACACTAGAAAATAGTTTTGTGTCAGGTGCACAATCATGATAGAAATTAAATTTATTTTATTATAAACAATATGGATACTAGTGACTAAAATCACATATCAGAGTAAAGCTCAGACAGACATTCACATCTTAATATAGATGTAGAAGAGTCTTTCTCCTATTATTGAAAACTGATATGCCAAGAACAATAAAAAACATACAAGTACTGAAAATCATCTCAAAGCTACAAGATTTTTGTGAAGAAGAAGATTTTGAATTTTACATCCCCAACTATGGCTGTTCCTCCCTTATCTGGACGTGACTTTCCTTGTTTTTTGTAAAAAGTCCTTGTGAGATCATGCTGCCAATATGTACAGTATCTTGCCCTTTTACAAGAGAAGAGTGTCTTTGAGATTACCCAATTTATCACCTTTGCTTTTAGATGAAGATACTGAGGTCTGGAGAGGTCATTTGAGTTTGTCCTGTTGTAGCACTTCTTAGAAGCAGAAATTTGATAACAAGTTTGATATCTAATCCTCAACTAAGAAAGGGTTTTCAACCCTAACATGCTGTTTTCATGCTCTGAATAGAGTCATCACTTTATTATATAATTTATCAGTAAGACCATTCTAACTCTAAAGAAAATAAACATAAATGTGTGTTCTGAAATTTGCAACATACTGTAAGGGCTTTCTTTTCATAATTACATAATTGTCCTGAGCATTTTTAATTTGTTGCATGACAGATTTCCTGAATGAAATAGCAGCTGTTACAGGAAAGTATCAAACACATTCTCTGCAGGCCCATTGGTTGCTGTTTTGCTTTTATATCCTCTCTCCACTAACTATACAGCAGCTAGAGCGGAGGAGTTGTTAACAAAATGTACTCTCACTGCTAGACACACACATTACCTTGTGGTAATATTTGACTTTATATCATTTAGTTACGTCTGTATATGTCTAACACCCAATAGGAAAAAGAAAAAGTAGGGAAATTAACTAAGTAACTGTGAGCCATCAAATAGGCCCAGATTAAATAATGAGTTTTCAGTAGACTGGAATAGAATAACATTAAGCCTTTGGAGTTCAGTGGGCAGTTAGATGCACTAATGGCAGTGCTGTGCTGGGAAAGCATGTATTTTAGCTGAATTTTTTAACATGGAGGTGATTGCACATTATATGAATAGCTGTACTAAATGCATGGAGGTTTTCTGCCAACACAGGAGGTGATTAAGGCCCCCTGTACCAGGTAACAGCTCGCTGGAGGAATGTAATGATGGTAAACTGAAGTCTGAAAGCAAATTTTCCTCTTAACAGTCCATTGACTCACCTCCTAGAGCCACCGTGGTGAAGATACTGCTCTTTATTTTCATTTTGCATCAAAAAAACATAAGTTGTTTTGATGTTTTTGAGCTCATACTTCTTCTGAAAGAGAGAGAGAGATTAGGAGAGAGAGAAAGAGGAACTCTTGCAATAAAGATAAATGCAATTTATTCAGTTATTCATTTTAAGAAATATATTGGTTGTTTCTATTGAATATTTATTGTAGCTTAGGATGATATTTTCCTCCTTTTTCTCTCTCCTCTCTTCCAACTGGATTATTCACCTTCTCTCTAGTTGTAACAAACTACAGGAAAGGGCATTGTATCTTGAACGTGTTCTCAATGTGATTATTTGACTGTCCCAGCCCCACACCCTCTAAGAGCTTGACTTTTTTTCAATGCAAAGTGCCATTTGTATGTGAAATAGCTAGTATACTTTTCCCATTGAAAGGATTTACCCATTATTTTTTTTCCCTTATCTTCTATATGTTCTCTCATAGTATGTAGGATGAATATATCTGGATGTCTTATTTTATCATTTATTTAAGCATAGGAGTTAATTTGCCTTTATTTAAATAAATATTCTATCCAGTACACAGAATTTTCATTAATTTAGATATCAATTAAAGTATACACTTATAGTATTATTTATTACTAATTCCTAGGGTTTTCATTCTAGGTTTTAAAAGCAGCTTAGTATTTCTCATACTAAAATGTTTTAGGCTATCTTTATTTACTAATACCACTTTACTCAAGCACATCACTTTTATTTGCTTCTGAAATAATAAACAAAGTAATGATTCTGTCATCTAGGATTTGTTTAAATATGGAAATACCAACCTTCAAATAGTCTTATAGTAAAACAAATTTAAAAGAGCACAGAGGGATAAAAGATTTGAGTTGAATTTATTTTTTTGCACACTAAATAATAAATAAAATGCAAAACTATTTTTATCCTTACTTTGCTATTGAGTGAAATAGTTTTATCTTAAGAATTATTTTTTAATTACCTTACAAAACACTTAAGAACCAATCTTAGTGTTCACATTTCTAAAATCAAGGATGAACTACTTTCACATGTTGATTTCTTCACCTTAAATATACAACTGCTGCCAAGATTTAGGAAGTTGATCAGTAAGCAATCTTGTAATTTCCATTTGCTAGCATAAGTGAATGGTTGAATTTAACCATTTGAGTAAAGTGGTTGTATTTTATGCCCATTTTCAGGATGAGAAATTTTTAAATAAACTTGCCATCTCTTAAAGCAGGCAGCTTCTTCTAATCTATTGGTACTCAGGCCAATGTAGTTGATTGGTTGTTGCTTCATTTTTTTTCAATTTATTTTTATTTAAAAAATTTTTTTGCTATCAAAACATGTAAATATCTCTTATTTTAAAAGGCAGGTATTATAGCAACAAATTGCACAGAATATAAACTTAATATTTGTTTCTTTTCTGAATGTTGTCACTACTTTATCTAAAAGTTATTTTTTTTTCTGTATCAGTAACTTTTTGTTATAGTATAAATGGACCTGGAGATTATTATATTGAGTGAAATAAGCCAGTTAGAGAAAGCCAATCAAGTACTATATTTCATTTATATGTGGAACCTAAGGAACAAAATCAACTAAAACACAAAACAGAAACAGATTCATAGATACAAAGAACAGACTTACAACTGCTAGAGGGGATGGGGTTGGTGGGGGGGGGTGAAAAAGGTGAAGGGATTATGCAAAGAAATAAAAATTTATATACATAGACAACAGTGTGGAGATTGTAGGAGGAAAAAAGAGGTATAGGGAGGTTGTGGAGGGTAGACGGAAGATAGATGGTGATGAATGGAGATTTGACTTGGGGTGTTGAACACACAACGTAATATGCAGATAATGTAGAATTGTGCACCTGAAGCCTGTATAATTTTATCAACTAATAATACCACAATAAATTTTTAAAAAATGAATTATACATATTTACACTGATCTTTTCATTTCATGCCTTTAACTTCATAACCCACTATAGAATGTTGACATTTTTACATGCAAAACCTATATTATCAAATTTACAACATGCATTTTACTAGACTGAAAGAAATAACTTGCAAATTCTAATATTATGCCTTATGCTTTCATGAAAGTTTATATTTTTACTTCTCATCAGATTTAGTTTTCACATAACATAATTTCATATAAACTCTAAAAATCTAATTAATCCATCTGCCTCAATATATTCATTAATGGGAAGGGGCAGTGATCTTTTTACTTTATTAAAAATACTAGTAGTGAAGATTAAATGTGGTGGTGTTATAGTTTTGTTTTGTTTTGTATTTTTCTGAAGTGAGAAGTGGAGAGGCTGATAGACAGACTCCCACATGCGCTGGACAGGGATCCACCTGGCATGCCCACCAGAGGGTGATGCTCTGCTTATCTGGGGCGTTGCTCTGCTGTGCCCGGAGCCATCCTCAGGGCCTGAGGTGAAGGCCATGGAGCCATTCTCAGCGCCCGGGCCAACTTTGTTCCGATGGAGCGTTGGCTGCTGGAGGGGAAGAGAGAGATAGAGAAAAAGGAGAGGGGAAGGGTGGAGAAGCAGATGAGCACTTCTCCTGTGTGCCCTGACCGGGAATCAAACCCGGGACTTACACACACTGAGCCAACACTCAACTGCTGAGCCAACTGGACAGGGCCATAGTTTTTTTTTTTTATTTTTTTTATTTTAACATCTTGGATATTTCTGAAATATATATAGTAGTAGCATTCCTATTTTTAAATAGAAAAAACTTATGAGAAAATTAGTGATTATCATAAGATTTACTATTTATGTCGGACAAAACTAAACTGAAACCTAATCTACTTAATCTTACTATTATATAGTCTTTTTTAAAAATAGCCCTTGTGATTCAACTTTATAGTGCTACATCTGAAATGTACTAATCCTGGTTGTTTTTTCATCTTCTTTTTGTCTTCCCATCCAAGTATAGTCTATGTATTTGACTCACATATTCTGTTTGTGTTTATTTTTATCCTTCTCTTAACTTTTTTATGACTGATAAAGTTGTTTGTACAAATAGTTAAAATGAATTCATACCGCTGGAATGTACATATTATGTTAATGAGTACAATGCCAGTGATTCAAATTCCATCTTTAGTTTTAATATAGGATTTTAAATTTTCCTCAGACCCGAAGTGCACCTGGACTATATGCGTAGTGGAATGGACGCCAACTGTAAAACCCACTTTGGAAACTGTTCATTGTTGGGCAAGTCGAGATTTAAGGAATGAAGTGCTGTGAGATGGTAGGGAAGAAGGAAACCCTAATTCCTAGCCCAAAGAAATAAGAGGGATGGTGGCATCAGAATCATTTACCAAGTCTGGGGCCAAAGCTGACAGGAGAGAAGTTATGGAAGCTAGCAATTTATGATGTGATTAGTATGAAATAATTTGAGATGCAATCATTTTTTATTATCAGCTCTTCTAAGGGACAAGGCCTCTGGCCCAGAGATATGTCCATCTATCATCTATCTATCTATCTATCTATCTATCTATCTATCTATCATCTATCTATCATCTATCATCTCTCAATGCAGATACATATACACACACACACACACTGTGAAATATATATGTAAACTGTGAAAGTGTAATTTTTATATATGCACAAATAAGACAGTATTTATCATCCTATCCCAGACATAATAAAACTCAACTACAATTCATATAATCAAACTGTAAAATTTTTTTACTGTAGTATGCAAGATAGAAAATGTTTAGAAATATCAAAAATAAAAATAGATTGTAAAAATTCTAGTGACATTTTTTAAATAAGCCCGTTATTAGAAATTTGAAAATGGGTTTGTTTCAGGACTATCTTGGAACTTCCTGCTTCTATGGCTGTAGATACATTTTGTACTGCACTGTAACATCTATAATTTTAGAATAATAATCTTAGAATTGAAAGAAACCTTAGAGATCAATTGATGCAGTCCTTTTTACAGCTAAGGATCTAAACACTAAGCTAGTTAAATGAATAAATAGAAAGTGACATCCAATAAAATGTGAGAAACTCAACAGTATTTATATAATAAAAAATAAATAGATATAAATTTAAAACATAACATCACTGTTGGGTAACATAGGGAGCTAAGTGGAAAAATTATTTTTCTCCCTTTCCAATTGAATTTAATATCTTATGAAAGAAATATCCAAAGATAATTTTAATAATATGTTGTAATAAAGCCTGTCTTTTAAAATTCTTCTTGCTATCTTTTTCTTATATTACATTATATAGAATTACTAAATGTGTCTGCACAATCACTAATATATTTAAAATACTTTCTGATAATATTACCTCTCTTCTTTCAATATCATTTCTTTTTTAAAAAATTACTTAACACAACTGGAGGTATATGTGTGGGGTTTGAGTCGATATATATTTTAAGTAAATCTTTGACTTAAAATACTAAAGATAAAGTTCTGAATATGTTATAGAAAAGTGTTGTGATTTCAGAAGAGATAGTGAAATAAGATTAAAATAGAGCAAAATTAATTAAAACAGAGGTAAATAATCAGTGAATATTTACTTTAAAATCAACATTATCAGTTATTTTCAAAAGATTTTTCTGAACGAATTATATTTCAAATACCTTCATCATTTATTTGTAATGTTCTAAGAATATGTTTATTATTGACTCAAAATAATAATTCAGCCTTTGAATTTTAAAATTAGAAATAAGGGGAACATTCTACCACATGGACGGGAATCACTAATTCTAGTGAAGATCATTGAACTTTATTCCCTACTGATGTTTCCAAACAGAAAGCTTTTATGCTTACACATTTAGAATTGCACTGAGACAGAAACATCTATCCTGGGTGAGTAATAAAGAGATTACGAATTGAGGAGAGAGAAGGAACTGGAAAGAGCTATTCTAGCCCAACACACCAGTAACTTGAAGCAGAAGTATTAACAAGAAGCTTAGTTATATTTGAGAAGAAAAGAAATATCTCATATTCAGTCTGGGGTAATATCCCTAGCCATCAACATTGATTTAGATTTAATTATATCACATATGCAAATATGCTCTGTAAACTGTAGTCTAGTATGGAAATGTTAGATGTTAAGAAAGACCATGCTATAAGAAACAGAATGTGGGTCTGGAATTCACATAGGCATGGGTTTTTTAAAAAAAATAAAAATAGAAATGAGTTAGACATTAATTTTTTGTTAACATTATAATTCCACTAACATTGTTATTTCAGCCTTAAGTGCTTGAAAGGAACTTACAGCGATCATGAAGATCATTACCATGCCTGTTGCAAAAACTCATTCTTGAGAAACACCAGGACTGAGCCAATGTCAACCTGATAAAATCGAAATACCTTAAATGCAGTTCTAGGATAGTTTAATACTTAATATAGTATTATAAGGGTATGAGAATCAATGACATCTTTAAATTCATTAAAGGTGTCATTCAGTAAAGTACAACTTCCTACAATTGGAAAATTATATTTCCAATAAAGATGATATAGTTCTTTATAAAGAAAAAATAATTGAAAGCTGTATATCCTTCATGTAGGTCCATAGCTGGTTCTTTGTTTACATTTTCTTGACTTTATATTAACCCTTAAAGAAGTTGTAGAGTAGCCACATTTATCTTAGATTGGGTGTTCATACATTCTCTTCTGTCCTGGACATTCCTGGTCATCATAGTATAATAGTTAAAATGTCCCCTCTCATTCTCAAAAATCTCTTTCTTTGGATGATAAATTATATGGCCACCCTTCTCTCAGGGATAGCTCTTATTAATCAGTCAGAATGAATTTATTAGGTACATAAATGGTGCATGGGAGAATTAGATGAGATAGACAAAGCATTAATAAAAGATAATCAAGACATACTCCTTGTATTTAGATATTGGTACCTAGTTGGGGAGAGAAGAAATACTTTAAATGGTTAAGACAACCTAATGAAATGACATAGTAAGTGATATGACCAAGTGATAGAAGAAGGAGTTAGAGGTTTGTGGGATAAAATGAAGAGCATTTCCCCCCGTCGCTGCACTGTGAGATTTCTTTACCCCACAATACCTAATTGAAGGACTTTTGCAATCTAGACATGCCTTTCCTGTCTAATCTTTATTTTATTTCTCTCTGCTTTGCTGCCATAGACTTCCAGTGTTATTCTATATAAACGTTATTTACTTTCTGAAATCAGTGTATCTAGTAGCTATTTTCTGAAATCAGTGTATCTAGTAGCTTTTTTGAGATCAGTGTATCTAGTAGCTATTTTGAGATAATAATCCAGGCTTATGGCTTTTCACAGATAACAATCATTCATATATTAAATGGCTACTCTTACACCCAATTTATGTGGTCCTGCAAAATAAATTTCTACTGTTACTGGTTTCTTTCCTTCATTAGACCTTTTTCTAAAGCAGGGTTTTCCAAAAGAAGCACTGTTAGGAAACTTGGTTGATTGCCCCATATTTTGAAGGTTGTCTGATTTTAGTTCTGTGTGATTCCATAAATATTAAATCTAGAGTCATCACTGACACTGACTTATAATAGGAAAAGATGCTGTTCAATCTCTCAGGAAATTGAATTAGAAGTGATAATTTATGTGTATGCCTTGCATACTTGAGGGATAATAGAGACATTGATTATTTTTTACTTATTTCTGTTCGGAAGAAATTTTTCGTTATGTTCATGAGTAAATCATCGGAGAAAAGATGTAAGATTTTTAAGTTGTTCTATAGGTAGTATGATCCTAAGAATGACTTAAAGATTAATTCTGGCTTTAATGTATATTTGCTGTAGTTATACTGTTATTTTTTTAGTGCACAATTTTAATCTTCAATATTTATAAGGCCACCAGCTCTCTGGACATAATTCTAGAAAGCAACACTTTTCACTGGTCACTGACATCCAAAGACTTTTGATTCTGATATTTTTCACATGACATATTGTGCTTACCCAATTGTTCAACCCTACAAGGAAAATGAATATTGCATACAGTCTCAAATGATATTTGCTTATTGTTTTCATGATGTAAGTAAATTACATGGTGATTGCATGACCAAGTTGATTGAGGAGTATTTGTAACAATGCTTTTGTGTAAATTTGATTAATAAAACTATCTAAATCTTAAAGTCAATCAGTGAATTTAAATACAACTATTGATTCTTTAGGACTTAAAAAACCTCATAATGATTGAAAAATGCACTATATACATAACACTGAGATAGGCTTTATGTAATTATTGTAATTTTCTCTTCATAGGAGGATTTGAAAAATAATCCTCATGTGTTGGATAACCTCTTAGTGTCCAGAGAAAAGATGTAATCTTCATTAAAAGTGATTTTGCTTGGTTAGTCCCTAGTTTAATAGAAAATTAAGATTTTCTAATGGGAAGACAGTTTCTGTTGATTCAGAAGATTATGGTAATGACTTTGTTGAAGTATATGAAAGGTACTAAAATAAATCAGTAATCTAAGTGGTTAATTTTTTAAATGCTTAAAGAAAACTTGAATGCATAATATCATCATGAATTGGTTATAGTTATGTTTTGATAATAAACTTGTAATTCAGATATGCATACACACAGCAATCAGATTTGTCAGAAAAGATTATAAACATGAACAATCATTTGCTTTGATAGGAACCTAATATGTGACAGTTATATTGATGACTAGAGTACCTATAAATGAAATAGGAATTTAAATTGATGGTAATTAAAACATATATCCAAAATAACATATTGTCAAAAATAAATAATAATTGCATGTTTGAACAATATACATAAAGAAGCTATAAAGTTGTGTGACTGCTATATATTTTTAACGTTTTATTTATAAACCTTTTAAAAACTAAAAAAAAATACAAATGATACAAAACAATGAGTATGTGTTCAGAAATTAAAACCTGCATTGTAAATAATTTTATTTTTTTAACATTTCTGCTACACAGGAACCAAGCCAGGAAAGTAGACAAAGTAATATTATATTTTGAATTTTTTACATTTATTTTCCTGCCTGCCACTTTACCCAGACAGAAGCTACCTGCTTAAAAGTATTATAGATATTAATATTAAAAATATTTATCTTAAACTGTATTTTTCTCTTGGCTTTTAGTATCTGACATTTTATATTTGTCAGATTAGTCATGGTCTTATATATGGCAAAATGTAAACATTATTTTTATTAATTCATTCATATATATACAATTATTTAAATATTGGTTGAATACCAGGCACTAAACTATATTTAACAAGTAAATATATGAATTGTTCCCAACATATTTTACAATATGAGGCAACTAATTCTTATTTACATGCTCTTTATATTGATAACAAAGAAATAAAACAACCCAAGGGATTTGAGAGGAAATTGGATATTATTTCATATATCAAGTGCTACTGCCCTGAATAATGCAGAGCTAATAGAAAATTGAGCAAGATATTTGATATGGGAAGGTACTCTAAAGAATAAAGCCCACGACTGGTCTGTCTGATATTTCTGGAGTATATAAAACCTCATCAGGAAAGTGACTTGCAAAGATTGCTTGTGGGTGGTCTGGTCTGGATCCTCTTTGCTACTGGCCAGCTTCCTGCCATTTGGCTGCCTTTGCTCTCTTTCAAGTCTTTTTATCTTTTAATGATTTATCCGGCTGCTTTCTACTTTTCCTGGGAATAAAGTAAAGCTATTTAAAATCTTGGTTTCAGAGTTAGTTCTTGTGACTGTGCTATAATGAGGGCCCAGTCCATTTGCCATTATGCTGCACAAGGAATTCAAAACACCACTGCAGAAGAGATGAGAGTGTGAAGAGAGAAGGTAAGAGAGAAAAAGACCCACCGTTCCATCTCTAGAGATATGGGTTTCAATAAAGCGAAGGTATATCTATAGACAACTGAGAGTTGTCTATGTGTAGTGTGTGTGTGTGTGTGTGTGTGTGTGTGTGTGTGTGTGTGTTTTACAGGTAAGAACTCTACACAAACTAATATCTAATCAAAAATAATAAAAATACCAATGTGCATAATTGTGATTAAATTGCCGAATGGTACTTGCCCAGATGCAGTAAATGAGATTCAAAAATAATTTCAGTAAATTATTTGGTTGAGGTAAAAAAACCAATAATTTAAAAGCCAAAGATATTAGAAATTAATTTGATTAACTTATCAGAGGCATGGCAGGTATAAGAATAACTGTCACAGAGTAAATAGATTAGAGTAAATAGATTAGATCATATGATCATATGTGCTAGACAAAATATATATCTTATTTCATTGAATTACTCAAAAACCTGTATTATAAATATTTTCTTCTCATTTAATTTATGAGAAAACTGATGCTTAGAGGGGTGAAACAGCTTACCCAAATCACATCATGAGTGACACAGCCAAAATCTCCACTTACATCTTTGACACCAAGCATTGTTTAAAAAAAAAATGCGATTGAGTTAATTAAGTTAATACAGTGGTTGAAAGCATGGGCTTTTAAGTCAGACCTGGGTTTAAATTCTACCACTGATGTGTTATAGCTGTGTGGGCTAAAGTGTCCTCATTTTTATAAATGGTGATAAAAATATATATCTAGGAAGCTCTCAATATTGTTAATATTAAGATGAATATGTTGCCTTAAATGATTCAGTTATCTATGACAAATGTAACTCCATCATTATTCATCCAAATATTTTTTCTTAAGTGAGAAGCAGGGAGGCAGAGAGACAGACTCTCGCATGTGCCCAGATTGGGATCCATGAGACAAGGACCCTCTGAGGCAATGCTTTGCCCATCTGGGGCCATTGCTCCATTGCTTGGCAATCAAGTTACTTTGGCGCCTGAAATGAGGCCATGGAGCCATTCTCTGCACCTAGGGCCAGCTCACTTTAACCAATCTATGGCTGCAGGAGGGGACAAGAGAGATATAGATAGAGAAGGGAGATGGGGAGGGGTCGAAAAGCAGATGTTCACTTCTCCTGTGTACCCTGACCAGGAATTGAACCCAGGATATGCTGTGCTGATGATGTGTTAGCACTGAACTAACCAACCAGGGCCATTCAAATATTTTAAGGGATATTTTATTTGTCTTTACCCAGGAACATCATAACCTATCTGATCCCTTAATTGTGACTCGAAACAAATTGCTGAGGCTTTTAAAATGTTAAGAGTCCATTATTATTTCTTTCTGTGTAGGTTCCTCTGTTGAAAGAGGTACTTTGTAACTCTAGGGTATATTGCTAATGAATATGGATATATTAAAAGCAACTCTTTTGACAACCCTTTCTTAACAGTGAGAAATATATTAAGAAGACTTGTTTTGCATACTGTTTCAACCACAGAACACTAAAGATCTATATGTTATAATTACAATTATCCTTTCTCTTCATTGTCCTGCTGAGGAATGCACTGTAATTCTGGCAGCCAGACTACAGAGTTGGCTTGCTTTCCTTGGATTGCAGATGTCTAATTGCAGGCAACCATTTCATTTAAAATGGCTCATTAAAGTGGAAACCACTTAGCATCAGTAACATGGATCAGCATCCATGATTATGCATTTAATTAGAGAAGTACATTTTTTCCACTATTCAAATTTTCCTATCAATTTATCAATCTATTTATTTATGCATGTTTCTATCATATATGCACAAATGCATACACATGCTTAAACAGTTTTATATACAAAGCCTTTCTTAGGTATTAATTTTATTTGTTTGAAAGAATTAAAATTCTTTGGTTAATTGTTTCATGTAATATCTACAGGAAGTTCCAGTTATAAAATTACAGAATTTATGCTATTTAAGTAGATTGGGTATTACACATAAAGAATAAATTTCCTACTTTATAGGTTTTTCTAGATGTATTATTGTTCGACAGATAAAATATAATATGCTCACTTTGTTAAAGATGGTGCTGCCCACATGGAAGCCCGTCACCCAGGTGATATTATTTGCCCTTATGCTTGTGATGGCTGTGGGGGAAAAGTTGTAAACAGGCCGGGTCGTTATAGCTTAAGGCTTTGTTTTAAGAGTCAGCTCATCTCCACACCCTTGACTGATTGGATGATATAGGGTGGTGCACTCTCCTGAAGAATCCCATTATACAGAGACTTCCTTGTTTGTATAATTGGATTTAAGGTTTTGAGCCTATGCTATAAAATGGGAGAGAGCAGTAGCTTGATCTCTCTCTCTCTCAGTTCCTGGGTTCCTGAGGTTGGTATTAGAGAGGAGAGCAGAGTAAGGCCACATGGAGGCCAGGAGAAGTAGCCAAGATGGCAGAGTGCTGAGGAAGAAGCCAGTTTGTTAAGAGTTTGTGCAGGAGGATATGGGAAACAGAGGTGAATAAGTCTGGTGAGCTAGAAACCTTTGATGCTAGGAAACTCGGATAAGTCAGTAGCTTTGTGAGCACTGAATGTGTGGGTTTTGGAGCCCAGTGTGTGTTTTTGCTTTCCCGCCGGGTGCAAGATAGAATTAAAGGTGATGGCTCACCAGTTTTTGGCTCCAGTGTTTCACTGCCATCTGTCCAAATCCAATGCGAACCTGCATGGGTCAGGCGGCTGTGATGGCGGCCTTGACTACTGGCTTTACAATTATATTTTACCTTAGTAAATGTCTTTATCACTAACTAAAATATTATTTTTATTATAATTCCAAAGAATTGAAATATGAAAAAAGACTATTTTCAGATCCTGAACTACTGATTTTACCAATCTCTGAAATGGGATTGTGGAAAGAGAAAAAACATCTGATCTTTCTTATGCATAAAAATTCAATAATGCCTTACCAGGCAGTGGCGCAGTGGATAGAGCTTCAGACTGGGACATGGAAGACCCAGGTTTGAAACCCCAAGGTCGCCAGCTTGAGCGTGGGCTTATCTGGTTTGAGCAAGGATCACCAGTCTGAGCTGAGGGTTCCTGGTTTGAGCAAGGGATCACATGGTCTGCTGTAGCCCCTGGTCAAGGCACATATGAGAAAGCAATCAATGAATAACTAAGGTGCCGCAATGAAGAATTGGTGCTTCTCATCTCTCTCCCTTCCTGTCTGTCTGTCCATCCCTATCTGTCCCTCTCTCTGTCTCTGTCACAAAAAAAATCAATCATTGAAACATAGTTTTGATTTAATATTATGTTGTTTTTTATATTGTGAAAATAAATTTATCTGATATTTGTTCAAATATAGAATATTTAAAATTTATAGTCTTTTTACTTTTAATATGAAATAAATTTCATTTAAAATATTTTTAAGAGAACAGGCTGTATGTTATAATTCTACTAAACAGCATTGCTGAAGTATATGATCTACAATTAGTTGACTATTAAATCAGTGTTTACATACTTATTTGCAAGTTATTTGTAAATGGCCTTGGGTTTTTTCGATCCATATGTTTTAATGAATGAGGTGTTACTTAAAGGCTTTTATAGTAATATCTAAGGATAGACTAGTCTGTCTTTTATTAGCTTCTTTTTTCATTTCATTAGAAGTAAACAATTTATTTCTACAGAATCTAGATATGCTGATGTACTATATCATGTCATATCTAAGGCAGTAAAGAATTTTCTGTTGAGAACTCCAGATCTCTACAGAGTCAAATTTAACATGTATGTGAAAACGAGATTTAAATGATATTTAAATTAAGAATTTATAATATAAAACCTGCTCTAACTTCATTTTGCGAGGCAGCCAAGGATGGCTTCGTGAGTTCAAGGTTGGTCAGTCTCAATAGAAGCTTATTTACTTCCTCAGTGGATATTTAAATTGCATTCTCTCTTCTTCCACAAGGACTACTAAAATAAAATAAAAAATGCTGACAGGTATGTTATTTACTACCAAACAGAAGTTCTAAAATAATCGTTATGAATGTATACTGAGCCCTTGATACATACAAGCGTTGTATGCTAGTTGCATTTTGCCCCATTCTACTTCCTTTATTCTTAATGAGTCAGAAGCAAGAAAAGAAACAAATGAAATTGAGAGTAGGAGAGGAAAGAACAGAGAAAGAAGAAAATATAAAGGGAAAAGAACAGCATGAAAATGGAGAGAAAAAGAGATACTCTGCAGAAGGGAAAAAGTCACATAAACAGAAGCAAAAATGAGAAGATCAACCAGGATTTGAGATAATAAAATGGGAAGTTAATATTTAAACCACAGAGGGAAAGGGGTGGGTAGCCAGGAAGAGCTGTTTGAATCTGAAGTGTTAGTAAACTCTACATCTCACAAACTGCAATTTACTTGAGTACTTATCTTCAAAGTGTTATCACATCTTTTCACTGCTTTGAAATGTAAAGTAGATGATTGATTACTATTCATAGTTCTTAAACTTTCCTTGCAAGCATATCTTCAAGTATTTCTATGCAGTTTTAGTTCCAGTAGCTAACAAATCTTAGAAATTATTCCAGCAGTAAAGAGAGCATTACACATCTTAAGAAAGGAACAGATTCAAGTAAAAGTGAATTGTGAGTCTTTTTTAAATAACAATTTCCATCCTAACCTGGTTGCCAAAGGAACTGTTTTGCTTCCTTTAAATTCTCTCTCATCCTTGCCTTGGTTACTGTATTGCCTTTCTGGTCAGTACTATAGAGGGGGCCACCATCAAAGTGTCTTTGTACTAAGAACTTTAGGAAGGAGTGAAAATGAAGTGTATACAAAGTCTTGGCCTAAATTCACTATAATTGGAATACAGGTAGATAGGATGCAACTCATGAGAAGTTTAAAGACAACATAAATATAAAATTTAAATACAGTGTAAATTTCAGCATAAAAGAACTTGGAGAGACACAGGACAAAAATGTTCTCATTTTGTTTTTTGTTTTTCTTTACAGAGTTTGGCAAAAATAACCTAAACCCACTTTTAATATAAGCCACAAAATAGATAATAGTGTTTAAATTGAAAGGTAAAAAAAATAATACCCTCACACAGATATAAAAACAAACACGTGTTAAAAAGTTCTATTTAACTCTCCAGGGAACCAGCAAATGTTAATACCAGTTTAAAAGAGAATTCAAAGAACAGACAAATTTATGGACCAGGAATATGCAAATAGAGGCAAAACTATTTCTTTATCCACAAAAAAAGAGGAGGAAGTCAAATATATCTTCTACCAAATAAGACAGAATTTATGTCTGTCAGATACCTACAATTAATAGTTTTAAACTATCTTCCATAAAATTATAATCTTGACCTGCCAAAGCCAAAACTGCTATTTACGATACAGGGCTTTCTTTTAATTACAAATGTTTTCTTTCAAGTAGTAAGGTCAAGAACCTAGAGAACCATAATAATACTCGCTACATCATATTTTCAAATGAGTAATAAAAAGCATATCTCAAACATTAAAAAAAGTAGAAACCTTTACTACACAAGTTATTGCATAACATTTTTCAGTTCTTGGTGTTTGTACAAACACACTGTTTTCCCCCATTTGTGGTTGATAATGGCTTTATATTTTGATATTTCTACAATATCTAAAATATATTAGGGTCCATCCAGAAAAATGATTTCATGGTGAAAAATAAATGCAAAACCATGACTGCAATTGATCTCTAGTTTGGGGTCATGTATTTCAGTTGTATTGTTGTTATGTTAACTTTTGTACCTGTCAGCAAAATGCCTTCATAGGCTGTAGGTCTACTTTGGCTGCAGATGTGAAAGTGGATGGTACACAGTGGAAAGCTGAACAAAATTCAATCCAGTTCAAAATTGATTATAATCAGAAAAATGTTACAGTGTCAACGGAATATTTAGGATAAGCATAATAAAATGGGAATTAGAGGCAAATGAGGTATTGCTTACTCAGAAATATCAAATCTAAGAAGACAGAGATTGAGATGTATGACTTTTCTTTTTCCCTTGTGAAAAGAAAGGTAACTGTTCTCATATGTAACTTAGAATTCAACAGCTGTGTTGAAGAACCGGACCACAACTTTATAGACAGAATATAATACAACTGGTATTTTGAATATATACATATATGTGTGTATACATGTATATTCAAAAATTATCTCCCTTTTTATTGTCAGAATTAGTTTAATTTGTGAGTATATTTTTGATGGTAATAGCATAATCTTTATTTTTTACTATCTTCATGATGTAGTGCAAATTTCAGTTTTGTAACTTTTCCCTGAGAATTGTTCTGGTGTTCCTACCTGTCCTGTCGTCATCACTTTGATCCTGTATGGCCAGTAGTCACAGCCATCACAGCCAGGCACATGCAGGTTCTCATTGAATTCAGACAGACGGAAGAGAAACAGTGGAGCCAAAAACTGGTGGGCCATACATTATTCTAGCCTTGCACCCTGCAGGCAAGTAAAAGCACACAGGGCACCAAAACCCACTCATTCAGTGTTCACAAAGCTACTGACACATCCGGGTTTTCCTAAAATCAAAGGCCCCCACCAGCTCAGTTCCCTCTGGGTCCTCATCTCCTTATCTCTACACAAACTTGTTATAAACTGGCTTCTCCTTCAGCACCCAGCCATCTTGGCTGCTTCTGTGCAAAAACCAGGCCTCCTTCTTCTCTCCTTCTCCTTAAAACTTTTTGGAGTGAAACCCCTACTCTAGCACACATTAGCATAACAAAGCCCCTTCCCAAGCAGGGAATTTATATCAATTTCACAGATCACTTATCTGGGCAGCTGCCATTTTTAACAATAAAACTGAGCAAAATCAAATAAGACAAATTTTACAAACTTATTCACCCAGCAGACCTTTAGCTTCTTTATCCTCTGAGATGCTAGCATCATTCAGTCATTTATTCATTCATCCATCTATTCATTCATGCAGTAAATATTTTTTACACCAAAGAGATGGTCTTTGTCTTCACAGAAAGCTTACATTCCAGAACAAGGCTGTTTGACTTTGGCATTGTTTACCATTTGGGCTAAATAAACCTTTGTTGTGGGGGGGTTGAACAATGTAGGGCATTCAGCAGCATCCTATACCTCTTCCTAGTAGATGCCAGTAGTAGTCCCTGAAAATGTCTCCAGAGAGTGTCAGATATCCCCTCAGTGACAAAATAATGCCTGAAGAAAACAACCACTCTAGAGGGGGAGAATGGACACAGGGCACTGAATGTACCTTGGGGGTTTCAAAGTGTCACGGCAGGATAATAAAAAGAATAGATGGTTAGTAAATAGGTCAAATGTCACAACATTTTACAGTTGTAATAAGTACCATGATATGAAATTGATACTGGGACTATGATAAGAGAGCTGGCAGAGGCTAGAGCTCAAAGGTTTTATATTAAGGACAGTAGTCTGCATAGTGCACAGACACTGGAAGCCGTATTATCTTTACATAGATGTTTTTCATTCACTGAGAGCCTATCTATGAAATTGTCAATTAGAACAAGAGCCTGATATAATATTTATTTTTAATTAAATTATTTCTGTTTCTTCAGTATTTATAAAATGCCACAGTGATAGTCAGATGTTTTTTGAATATGTCAAGTACTTCAACTGAATAGAGCATTTATAACTTTAAATGAACTATCATAGGATGTTGATTTCATTGTCCTGTTTCTGCTACTTAGAAACATGAAGATTAAGTCCTGTAGACCCTCAGTGGTATAAGTGGAAGGTTGATTAAGTTGTGTATATCTCAGATAGGAGGTATGTTTATTTAAAACTATTCTGTTAGTTTTTGTTCATTACATTATTTAACTTTTTTTGTGTGTGAGAGAGACAGGAAGGGAGAGAGTTGAGAAACATCATTTTGTAGTTGCGTAATTTTTAGTTGTTCATTGATTGCATATGAAAAGCATTTCATACATGTCTCGACTGGTGGTTTCAGCTGAGCCAGTGACTCCTTGCTCAAGCAAGTGATCTTAGGCTCAAGCCAATGTCCTTGGGCATCAAGCCAGTGATGGTTGAGCTCAAGTCAGCAACCACAGAATCATTTCAGTGATCCTACACTCAAGCTGGCAACCCTGTGCTAAAGCTGGCAAGCCTCTACTCAAGCCAGATGAACTCAAGCTCAAGCCAGTGACCTTGGGGTTTTGAACCTGGGACCTCAGCGTCCCAGGTTGGCACACTATCCACTGAGTCACCACCAGTCAGGCTATTTAACCTATCTTAAAACAGGCCTGCCATTTTTATGGGTTTCAGAATTGTCAAGACTCTGAAGGGGACATTCTGTGATGCTGTGATAAATGAAAGGGCAGTGGACTGTGATGTGGACTCTAATTAAGTTTCTGTTATTGACTGGCTGGGGACCTTGGGCAAATCATTTCACCTTGGGTGTCTTCTCTTAAATGGGGATTTTTATATTTTATTTTTTTTATTTTTTTTTATTATTTTTTTTTAATTTAAAATTATTTATTTATTTATTTATTCATTTTAGAGAGGAGACACAGAGTGAGAGAGAGAGATAGAGAAAGAGAGAAAGGGGGGAGGAGCTGGAAGCATCAACTCCCATATGTGCCTTGACCAGACCAGTGCAGGGTTTTGAACTGGCGACCTCAGTGTTCCCAGGTCGACGCTTTATCCACTGCGCCACCACAGGTCAGGCTTATATTTTATTTTATTGACATTATGATTTTCTAGGAAGAAATGACATTGTAAAATAGTTTTATTATTTTTATTTTTAAGAGTTTATTTTAATCTTTTATTGAGTCTATTGGGGTAACATTGGTTAATAAAACCATACAGTTTTAAAGCGCATAACTCAATAACACATCATCTGTACACTACATTATGTGATCATTGTCCAGAGTTTCTGTCCCCATTTATCCCCCTTTGCTCAGTTCTTCCTTTCCTTCTGGCTATCACCATACCATTGTCTGTGTATATGTGTCAGACAAATATTGTGGGAGAACAAACTTTCTTCTACCCCCAAGGTTCTTCTGACTGGTCTAATGATTAAATAGACATGAGACAAATTAGCAAGAGAAAATAATCAAATTTAATACATACTTATATATGGAAACCCACATACATGAGAAAGTCTGGGATCCCACATGCAAGAAAGGTTCAGAGATAGAAAAAGAACCTGGTTATTTAAGACATTCTGAGCTAGAGATGAGGTAATGTACCTTGGGGGTTTCAAAGTGTCACGGCAGGATAATAAAAAGAATAGATGGTTAGTAAATAGGTCAAAAGTCGTTATATATGATAATCTCTTATTATGGGCAGGGCCCCTAATTTAAGTTCTTTTAGGTAGTTAAAGGGAGGGGCAGAAGTTTTTATTGATCCTAAAACTACAATTGTGTTTAGCTCAAAACAATCCACAAACCACACTGAAGCATATCTTAGGGTGACTTCTTTTGAACTCCCATGATATTATTAAAAGCAATCTATTTCTCAGATACTCTTGAGGCTGAGAGGGAACAACTGTCACTATTCCCATTGCTCAGTGTTTCTTCTCATCTAATCTATTCAAATATTTCAGGTCCCTGATCTACCCTAGTAATTTTCCCTTCAGTTTGCAAATATTATTGAAAGTTATGCCAATGTTCTCTCTCTCTCTCTCTCTCTCTCTCTCTCTCTCTCCCCCTCCCTCTCTCAACTGACCTGATAACCCAGATGGCTGTTAACTGACTAACAGGCAGGTAGCATCCACAGCATAAATATCCTAGACAAAAGAAGGATTCACATACTGGATGAACAATGAGTCATGGTGTGAGATTTCATCACATTACCCAAATGGTGCATGATTTAGAACTTATTGTTTATTTGTGGAATTTTCCATTTAATATTTTCAGACTAAGGTTGACTGTAGATAATTTAAACCAGAGAAAATGAAACTGCACATAAGGGGATACTACTATAGTATAGATTTGTTCCTGCTCAAGAACCAATTTTTGTCCTCCCTTTTCTCCTTTGTGGATAGTTCATGTTTTAGGCTCTCTAGATTCTAATTAGGGTCTACCTTTGCCAGCAGCTTTTTAGCAAATCCAGTCCAGAACATATTAGCAATGGCTTTGTGGTATAGGACAGTGGCTCATTTAGCAGAAAACAGTGTCAAGCCCTTGTGTTCCATGCTGGCTTATACTTCTGAAGTTACTTAAGGTCTCTGAGCATTTGGCCAGAAAATAGCATTATATTTGTTGTTCTTGAGTTACAAGGCTGAAATGGGCAACACCTAGAAAGCACTCAGCATGATGCCAAGCACATCATAAGCACAAATGTTCATCATTATTAATACCAAGTCATAACAGCCAAAAATAAAAAATGAAAACAGTAAGAGGGACTAATGCTCTTAAGTTACACTACTGTGTTTTGTACTTATGCAATCATCATTTTAACTTTAAACTATGTATACAACTTAAACTTTGCTCCTGGTTGTTTTTTGTTTTTGTTGGTTGGTTTTGATCTTAATAGATTTGACTCCATGTTAAAACTTACCATATACAAATTTAATTGGCTTTTGTGGTTCTAATCCTAGATTAAAAACAGAAAAAAATTAACTAAACACTGCTTTGGGGAAGACAACAAGGTCAGGAAAAGCTACAAGCATGAAAATAATGAAAGAATCCAACTAGAAATTTCTCCTTAGGACTATGGTTCTCAACCTTGACAATATAAAATGGACTGAAGTATGACTTAGGTGTGGGAATTTAAAAAAAAAAGAAATAAGTAAGAGATTATATTAGAAAACTGGGTAAATAACTACTGCATATTCAAATATGCAATATTTAAATCTAATAAATCCAATAAAGTTAGACCAATGCTTTTCAATTACTGGTCTGTGTAATGGCTCCCATCCACCAGAAATGTTGTACCCATCTGCAAAAGAGTTAACCACCCTGATGTTTTATGAAGATTATAGACCCAGTGGTTATATACTCCATAATCTTCATACAACATCAGGATGATTAACTCTTTTGTGAACTGGCATAAAATTTCTGGTGGACCTTTGATTGAAAAACACTAAAGTTGACCACCAATCCAGATTTCTCCTTCTATTCACAAGGATATTGCTAGATTTTGCACATAATTTTTTGCTGAAATCCAGACATACTGTGTTTACAGAATTTGTCCATTAGAAGGAAAAGTTTTCCTCCACTCATAGGTTCCAGAGGTCAGGGTCTGCAAATGCACTGAAACTTGTTTAACAGGAGAAAAGACCGGGGTTTATTCACAGGTGTACAGAGAGTACTCAGTGATAAGTAACTCTCTGAACAGCCAGGGAGTAAAGTGTTACATACAAAAAAGGAAAAAAGTTTCAGAGCTGCAGTGGAAAAGCATGGAAGAATTTATTGGCCTTTTTATACTAATAAGATGGGCTGTCTGTCTCCATGGCAGCTAAAGTCACAGGAAACCCTCTTGGAGGTGGTTAATGGCAGCTCTGTTTTCAGGAGACTCTGATTTAATCAGATAAGTCAAATTCAGGTGAGATTTTTTCCTGTATCTAACATGACCCACAACTGCATCAAAAAAGCCAGTTATAGCCAGATGACATAACTGTGTACTATGTCCCAGTTTTTTTCAGCTGGGCCAAATAATTTGCCCAAGGTTAACAGCTAATAAATATCACAGCCAGGATAAACCCAGCTTTACCTGACTCTAAGGTCAACATTTCTATTATACCATGCTGTTCTCAGTATGCCCAAATGATTACTGCCTCGCTTAGAGTTCTAATCAGGTTAAAAAGCTAACATAAATTTTTGCTTGGGCTGATTATCAGAATATAATATTTTCTATAGAAAATTAAATGTCTTTACAGTTTTTAGCATCATAGAGGGTCTTGATCATCTTATTTGAAAAATTTCTCAGCACACTGTTATGCAGTTCCCTGGGCACAGAAACTCAGCTAAGAGTTGTATTCCTGAAGACTATCTTGGCCTTTGAAGGTCTCTTTCCATAGTTTTTTTCAAACTAAATTTTGTCCTCCTTGAAACAGAAAAAAGAAGTAAAGTTGAAATTTCATGTTTTTTTGTTTTCCTTCTAGTCTCTAACATTGTAGGAGAGGAAACATTTTTTTTTTCTTTTTCTAACCTCTTAGGATTCTTGGCTAGGTCTAAAAATTAAACTAATAAAGACAGACTAACAACAAAAAAGTGTAAAAATTTATTTAATATAATTTTTATGTGACACAAGAATCTTCATAAGGAAATGAAAACCCAAAGAAACAGACGTGAATATTTTATGCAAGTTCTGAGGAAGAGTGGACATCACTGGAGGAACAGGATAGGTATAGCAATAAGATGTAATTATAGTAACATGGGGGAAATTTAGTGTAAAGCCAGTAGTCAAGGCCGGGATCACTGCCGCCTGACCCACGCAGGTTCGCATTTGATTCGAACAGTCAGTAATGAAACACAGGAGCCAAAAACTGGTGAGCCATCAGCTTTAATTCTAGCTTGCACCCGGCGGGCAAGCAAACACACACACTGGGCTCCAAAACCCACACATTCAGTGCTCAGAAAGCTACTGACTTATCCGTGTTTCCTAGAATCAAAGGTTTCTAGCTCACCAGACTTATTCACCTCTGTTTCCCATCTCCTCCTGCACAAACTCTTAACAAACTGGCTTCTTCCTCAGCACTCTGCCATCTCGGCTGCTTCTCCTGGCCTTCACGTGGCCTTACTCTGCTCTCCTCTCTAATACTAACCTCAGGAACTCTGGAACCAAGAGAGAGAGATCCAGCTACCGGTCCGCCCACTTTATAGCATAGATAATCCAAACCTTTAATCCAATTATACATTCAAGAAAGTCTCTGATACAAAGCCACCCATCTGAGGCATATTGGGATTCCTCAAGAGAGTGCACCACCCTACATCATCCAATCAGTCAAGGGTGTGGGGAAGAGCTTACTCTTAAACTAAGCCTTAGGCTATACTGACCTGGCCTGCCTACATTACAGCTTTTCCCCCACAGCTATCTCAAGCATAAGGGCAAATAATATCACCTGGATGACGGGATTCCATGTGGGCAGCGCCATCTTTAACAAAGTGAGCATATTATATTTTATCTGCCGAACATTTAGCAAGGCCTGTTTGTTAAAATTCTGCTTGGTGTCCCCTTGTTTTTGGAGATGAAGATGCTCTTTCCCTCCAGGCATACAGGAGGGCACCTCCCACATGAGGGATTTATGATTTGTTTCACTTTACCTGAATTAGGGATTAGGGGAGAAGGTTAGAGTGACCTTCCTGTTCCTGTCCTTTTTTAAAACTCTTTCAGCTTAAAATGTTCAATAATAAGATGACATATCTTGGGATACCATGTACTGATCCACATCAATACCAACTCTAATTTTAACACAATATCAAATGTCTAATTGTTGCTGGTGGAAATGGGGCCCTTTCACGGGGTCACAAGGAAAGCATTCTAGGTACAAACAAGGTCCTCATAGAGGAGGACATGGTGTAGCGGTAAGGTTTACTGAAGCTAGAGCAGATACAAAAGACTGTCCCAGGTTCAGCTCCAGTGTCTTATCTCCATTCTTCCTACTGTAGAAAAAGTCCATCTTGTCTTCATCAGGCCTGAAAGAAAGACCAGGATCCAGAGATTCAGTGTCAATGGTTCAGTTCAGTACCTGTCCTTCTAATCTGATACAACTAATCTGTCTTCCTGTCTGTGCTCCAGCTGGCACTGCATTTGGAGCCCTGGGGTGTAACTATCACATGGATGCTATGGAGCGAGAATGTACAAACCCGGTAACCAAGTGTAACCTAACCAGGGTGAACCTGGGCTTGGGAAAAACCAGGCCCTTCTTCAGACTAACCAGTCTTTCATGGGCTGGCTTTGGGTCCTCCCCTAACCAATGCGTTTTCTAGATCTTTCTGGGTTCTGTCTCTTATCCACTCTCGTCCTTTTCCCAGGCTAAACTGAGAGGTCTCTATGGTCCTCATCTTTGCTCCTACTGCACATACCTCATAGTAGAAGCACCCCACCACCACCACCATCTTGACTTCCACTGGGCATGTATCCAGAAGAGGAATTTCTCCTACTGTTTTATCTTTCTTTTGGAAATACTGAAGATTAGGTCCCAGTGAAGTGGTCTCCTGAGAAGACTATATGAGTGCTGCAGATTCCTAGTGAAGCAGGCCCATTGTTCAATTCAGCTCCCCAGCTGATTATACTTAATAATGTCTGATTTTCTTTGCTCCTTTTCTTTATTAATATCTAGCTACCTACACTAACACAATGTGACAGGTTTTATCATTTCCATATTTTTCCTTACTCTAAAAATAACTAAAAAGTAGGAGTTCCTTAAGGCAATGTCGAGGTAGACATTGTACTTGCTTTATCTAAGCACTAATTTAATTCTTGGCCTCCTTGTAGGTAAACAAAAAGGCAAGCAAAATGACTTATGCAATTTCCATAACAACTAAAGGGAAAATATTTTATTAGTTTATTTGCAAAGATATTTTTCATGCTCTAAGAGAAATTTATTAAATAAATGTTTATATAAGAAACATTAAATAGAATGATGCTCAAAGACTGCATGTAACATTTTCTGTGGAGTTATTTAGTTTATGTACTTAATTAGTTTTTTGATTAAAGCTGAGGGTATAATATTAACGTTATTCAATAAAAGAATACGTACTAGTAGCAAAAACTGTTATAAATCTTTAGGTTTTAGATATCTAAATTTTAGATTTATATAGTGCAGGGAAAGTATCAGAATGAATACCCACCATATCACAGAGGATGCTCTCTCTATATTTGAGAGTACTCACAAGGCAAACAGCTATGATGGGCCTGCTATTCTAGTGCTAATTATCAATAGAATCAATGCCTAAAAAGAATCTGCCAAAGTTATAAATAGATATGCAGTATAAAATTATATTATAAAATTTAACTTTCTTTGAACTAGTCTCAAAGTTTAATGCCACTTGCAACATTAAAAATTAAAAATAGAAAAATTTCTTAGTCCCATTTTTTTGTTTAAATATATATTTTTAAACCTTAGCTCTTCAGGATGTTACCTGCAGGTATATTTTTAAATGTTTCCCAATTTCCCTCTTCGTTGGGGTCATTTAAGATTGTAACATTTTAATTTTGATTTTCAGCAGACTTTTTTTTTTAATTTTGAAAGAGACAGAGACAGAGAAAGAGACAGGTAGGGACAGACAGACAGGAAGGAAGAGAGATGAGAAGCATCAATTCTTCGCTGCGGCTCCTTAGTCTCCTTAGTGGTTCACTGATTGCTTTCTGATATGTGCCTTGACTGAGGGGTTACAGCAGACTGAATGATTCCTTGCTCAAGCCAGTGACCTTGGGCTCAAGCCAGTGACTATGGGATCATATCTATGATCCCACGCTCAAGCTAGCAACCCCACACTCAAGCTGGTGAGCCTGCACTCAAGCAAGCGACCTTGGGGTTTCGGACCTGGGTCCTCTGCGTCCCAGTCTGGTGCTTTATCCACTGCCTGGTCAGACTTCAGAGGACCTTTTTTCAATACTTTCTAATTGACCTTTTGCACTATATAAGAATCTTAGGTCTTGCTGTTCCCTGAAAATTTTTAAATCTGATTTTGTTTTTTAAAAAAACATGAACTAAATTATAATTGTATCTCATAATTCCCATATACCAACAAGCCTTACCCAAGATTATCTTGAACAGTAGAATAGCAGGTCATATTCACACAGTCCCATCATTCCAAGTTTGCCACCAGTTTTTATTTATCCTCTGCTTTCTCTGGCATATTAAATTACCAGCCAGGCTGGCAAGAGAAAATATTAACTTCTCTAGTTGAATAATGCTTCAAGGAGAGTTGGGCACTCTTTTTCTTCTTCCCTATCATTTGTATAGCTAATCACCGTAGTATTTAGAAATAGAAATGTGGATTGATCATCCATTTCAATCATCTAACCAAATAACCTTCATCATCCTGTTAAAAAACAAAATTCAACTGAGTATTTTAAAGAACAAATTGTCTTTATGTGACAATTCATGAATTGGGAAGCATCCCTTCTAGCAAGTACAAAGGAGTTCTGCAGATCTGCAGAAAAGGAAAAGTTTTTACAGACAGAAGGAGGCAGGAAATAGAAATTTTTAGCAAAGAGTGGCTAATTTCAGGTGTAGCTCACCATTTTGGGGGGATGAAGAGTCTTCAGGAATTATCTCACTGGTGCTGTCCAGGAAATTCCAGACTGACATTTCTGGGATAGGTTGAAACTTCAATTATGTTAAATACTGGATCACTGTTTGTTTAGCATAAGTACTACATGTTAAGCCTCTTGCTTCTTTTCTAACAATTCTCACAAATAGTAGCACTTATAATCCAGTCTCATTTTATTGTCAGCATCTTGCTGCCTTCAAGTTTCTATTTTGGCAGGTAAGATATATCTTATTATTCTAGCCTTACTTTTAAAATACTTGTTTCTTTAATTAAACACTTACACTGTTGTATTCTAATACTGAATCTCTCAGTTTCTCTTGGCAAGTATGCATGTGCACAGGAAGGGGCACGCACATACATATTCTTTTTATTATAATAGTCTGGCCCTTGATACTCACTGATGTCTATAATCCAGTATGTTATCCTAGGAACAGCTTGGGGAACTCCTGAATGTTTTCCTTTCTCTGATATATAATATAATTTTTATAATCCTTGTTAATATTTTTATATTTTTTCCTCATATTTTTTACTTTAAGATCCTCTTAATTAGATCAGCTGTTCAGAGAGATAATATTCTTCCCTGCCTATATAAAAATAATGTTTCATACTTAGCCAATGATGACCAATTTGGGTATCATAAATTAGGATTCTGCTACCATCTATATAATCAACTGCTTAGGATTTTATTTCCCTTTCTAAGCCACACATTGAGTTTGAGAAAGGATAAAACAATACCTGGGTTCCAAGAGCCCCTTAGTTTTCTGCCTAGAATATCATGGCTTCTAGGAATGGTTTGCATATTTATCATGTTGGCATCATTCATACCCACATGAACCAGCAGGCATGGGTAGTTAGTTGTCAGCAGGTGTGATAAGTGTTGGCAGTTTTTCCAACATGTCCTGGATACATGTTCCAGAAAGATGATGCACTTTTTATTTGGCCATGTCAAGTCTACATAAAATTGCTCTTCTCCTTGGTGAATATGATAGGCTTTATCCTAATTCGTTTTGAAAATAGAGTATGACTCTTCCTAAATCATATTACTATTTGATTCCTTGGATCTTTTGAAACTTTTGCGCTTCATGTCTATAATCCAAATCTTAATAATTCTATTTTATAATAACAATATAGACACTAATGTTGATAGGCACATCATTTACCACTATTTGGGTTGTTTAAATTATACTTGGTTACATATGAAAACAGAGAGAAAGACGATCTTTGTGAATTTTTGAGGCCACAGTGCATGAAACAGAGAAAATGCAATACAAAATTAATCTTTGGATATTATTAGACAACAATTATATCTTACTTTGTTCTGTGGCTGGCAGACCACATGCTATAGAGGCAGTAGCCAGGAGGATTTCAAATACTGCCAAGTCAGAAAGAGATTCCAACCACAGGGACCTGGCATTGTGATTGCTACAATTTCTCCTGAAAAATGTTAATATTTTAGACAAAAATAAATAATGTTGCCACAATATCTACATATAAAAGTTGGGACAAATCCTGGCTGAGAAAATGTAAATTACAGAATAATGTGTAAACGGGAAGTGAATAACTGAAAAGTATGCATTCAAGCAAAATAAGTGAATACTTTGTAGCTAGTTATTTCTTATTCTAGGACTTGTTAAAAATAAAATGGACTGGGATGTATTATCTGTTAGGGAATGTCACAGAATACAGTTATAATTTTGTTCTGCCATTCTTTTGATCCATTTAGCACAAAGAAGATAATTAAATAACAGTTATTTAGTGGTGAGAAAATTTGAATTCTGGGACTTAACCAGCCTTTTTCATTTAAAGGACAAATTAATGTTGAGAAATTCTGGAAGAACTAAAGACTTTGTGAAGGACAATAAATATTTAATTGAATTACATGAAATTGTCATTGTTATAAAAGAAATCTAATGCTTAGTAAGTGCCTAGAATAAGAAAGACAAATTTATTTAAGTTAATAAATTTACACATTACAAAAAAAGTGCTCTGTCTGCTAAACAGATTTCAGAACAAAGTCTCAGATATAATACCCAGAGCCTGTCCTTAAGCCTGGTCTGATAATTCAGATTAATATGTGGCTTCCCTTCAACTGAAGATGATGATAGTATTTCTTCATGGGAATCAAAGAGGGTTAAAAAATGTACTTGTTTGGTATATTTAAGCATTTCATATCTATATCATTGGTATGAAAAAAAGTTCTCTTCACTGTGAACAAGTAAGACTTTTTAATGAAAGCAACCATTCAAAATATATTTACTTCTTTGTTTCTTCCTATAGCAACAGCAATAGCAAACAAGATAAATCTTGCTTATTGGACACTTGTGTGTGCCAGTTTCTGTGATAAGTATTTTACCTAGAATTGCCTCATTAACCCATAATTTTCTGGTTGAAGTATTATTTTTACCATTTTGTGGTTGTGCATACTTAGCCTTAGAGTGACTAAGTTAGCTAGGGTCACATTATAGGGAAGTGGCAGGATTGGGATTTGAACCTAGTTTCTTAGACTTCAATCCCTTAGTCCCAAATCACAATAAATACTGCTTCTCTTCTCATAAGAGCCAGACTTGGCGGTGTGTGCATGATGCCTTCTTTTTTTACTGAGCTCACAGAAGATCAGATAAATGTGTTTGAAAATTACTCAATCAAATTCACTCGAAATTGGATAGAAAATAAAAGTATCAAACCTGGGAGCAGAATCCTTTCTCCTCAATGGCATAACCAGTATTTCTTCCATGTGTGCTGATTAATGGCACACAATGTTGCGTGGCTATTACACATATCTATAGTTCCAGCTACAGTAACAAGATTCATCAATGTCTCAATGCTATGGCAAGAAAAAACATTCAGAAAGAATGATGCAATTCTTTTTTGTAGTTTCAAGAGTCTTATTTGTGGATAGTTAGGAGCTGAATGGTCAGAGAGAAAGAAATATTGTGACTCTTGTCACTGGATGTATGATGATAGATAGAACAATGCTAGGTAGACATCCCATACTCTTTAACACAGACTCACTGGCTATTTTTCTCACTGCTTTTTTTTTTCTCTTTTTTAAAAAATTTATTTAATTAATTGAGTTTACATAGATTCTAGGTTGACCCCAACTGCATCCCCCCACCCCCATATTCCCCTCAACATCTCCTTTACTCCCTCCCTACAGTGACCTCCCCCCTTCCCTTCAGGTTTATCCCATCCTATTATTTCCTTTCCCTCTGTCCTCTTTTCCTCTGGTCCCTTTGATCCTTCCTCTGTCTCAATTTCTTTCCTCAGTTCTCAATGTTCCTTGGATTCCTCAAATGACTAAGGTCATATAATATTTTTCTTTTTCTGCCTGGCTTATTTCACTCAACATAATAGTTTCCAGGTCCCTCCATATTGTTGCAAAAGGTAATATTTCCTTCTTTTTCATGGCGCCATAGTATTCCATTGTATATATGTACCAAAGCTTTTTAACCCACTCATCCACTTATGGACGCTTGGGCTGTTTCCAGTTCTTTGCTATTGTGAACAATGCTGCCATAAACATGGGGGTGCATTTCTTCTTTTCAGCCGGTGATAGGGTGTCCTTGGGATATATTCCTATAAGTGGGATAGCTGGGTCAAAGGACAGTTCCATTTCTAATTTTTTGAGGAATCTCCATACTGTTTTCCACAGTGGCTGCACCAGTCTTCATTCCCACCAGCAGTGCAGGAGGGTCCTCCTTTCACCACATCCTCGCCAGCACCTATAATGTGTTGTTTTGTTAATGAGTGCCATTCTAACTGGTGTGATGTGGTATCTCATTGTGGTTTTAATTTGCATTTCTCTAATGATTAGTGATGTTGAGCACTTTTTCATATGCCTATTGGCCATCTGTAGGTCCTCTTTGGAGAAGTGTCTATTCATTTCTTGTGCCCATTTTTTGATTGGATTGTTTGTCTTCCTGGTGTTGAGTTTTACAAGTTCATTATTAATTTTGGTTATTAACCCTTTATCAGATGTGTTGTCGAATATGTTCTCCCATTGTGTGGTTTGTCTTTTTCTCCTGTTCATTTTGTCTTTAGCTGTGCAAAAGCTTTTTAGTTTGATGTAGTCCCATCTGTTTATCCTTTCTTTTATTTCATTTGCCTGTGGAGATAAATCAGCAAATATATTGCTTTGATAGATGTCAGAGAGTTTACTGCGTATCTTTTCTTCTAGAATGCTTATGGTTTCATGGCTTACATTTAAGTCCTTTATCCATTTTGAGTTATTTTTGTGCATGGTGTAAGTTGGTGGTCTAGTTTTATTTTTTTTGCAGGTAGCTGTCCAGTTTTCCCAACACCATTTGTTAAAGAGACTGTCTTTACTCCACTGTATCTTCTTACCTGCTTTGACAAATATCAATTGTCCATAAAGATGTAGGTTTATTTCTGGGTTCCCTGTTCTGTTCCATTGATCTATATGCCTTTTCTTGTGCCAATACCAAGCTGTTTTGAGTACAATGGCCTTGTAGTATAACTTGATATCAGGAAGTGTAATACCTCCCACTTTATTCTTCTTTTTCAAGATTGCTGAGACTATTAGAGTTCTTTTTTGGTTTCATATAAATTTTTGGAATATTTGTTCTATATCTTTATCATTGGTATTTTAATTGGTATTGCATTGAATTTATAGATTGCTTTGAGTAATATTGACATTTTAATGATGTTTATTCTTCCTAACCATGAACACGGTCTATGCTTCCACTTGTTTGTGTCTTCCTTGATTTCTTTTGTCAATGTTTTATAATTTTCTGAGTACAACTCTTTAACCTCCTTGTTTAAACTTACTCCTAGGTACTTTATTTATTTATTTTTTTGCAATAGTGAAGGGGGTTGTTTCCTTAATTTCTCTTTCTGACATTTCATTGTTCGTGTATAGAAATGCCTGTGATTTCAGTGTGTTAATTTTATATCCTGCCACCTTGCTGAATTCATTTATTAGGTCCAGTAGTATTTTGACTGAGCCTTTAGGGTTTTCTATATACAGTATCATATGATCTGCAAATAATGATAGTTTTACTTTTTCTTTTCCAATTTGGATGCTTTTCATTTCTTCTTCTTATCTGATTGTTGTAGCTAGGACTTCCAGTACTATGTTGAATAAGTGTGGTGAAGGGGACACCCTGCCTTGTTTCTGATTTTAGGGGAATTGTTTTTAATTTTTGTTCATTGATTATGATGTTGGCTGTGGGTTTGTCATAAATGGCCGTTATCATGTTGAGGTATGTTCCCTGTATTCCCACTTTGCTAAGAGTTTTGATCATAAATGGGTGCTGGATTTTATCTAATTCTTTTTCTGCATCTATTGAAATTATCATGTGGTTTTTCTCCTTCCTTTTGTTTATGTGGTGAATCACAATATTTGATTTACAAATGTTGTACCATTCTTGCCTTCCCAGAATAAATCCCACTTGATCATGATGTATAATTTTTTTCATGTATTGCTGGATACGGTTTGCTAATAATTTTTTGAGGATTTTAGCATCTAAATTCATGAGGGATATTGGCTTATAATTTTTTTTCTTTGTGTTGTCTTTGCCTGGTTTTGGAATCAGAATTATGCTCACCTCATAAAAGAAACTTGGTAGTGTTCTTTCCTCTTGAATTTTCTGAAATAATGTGAGAAGGATAGGAGTTAGTTCTTCTTTCAATATTTGGTAGAATTCACCTGTGAATCCATGGAGCCCAGGGGATTTGTTTTTTGGGAGCTTTTTGATAACTGTTTCAATCTCTTTTGTTGTAATCAGTTTATTTAGGTTTTCTGATTCTTCCAGATTGATTTTTGGAAGATTATATGTTTTAAGGAATTTGTCCATTTTACCTAGGTTGTTTAATTTTTTGGCATACAGTTGGTCATAGTATTTTCTTACAATATTTTGTATTTCTGTTGTGTCGGTTGTTATTTCTCCACTCTCATTTCTATTTTTATTTATTTGACTCCTCTCTCTTCTTTTTTTGTTGAGTCTCATTAAAGGTTCATCAATCTTGTTTACCCATTGAAATAACCAGCTCTTTCTTTCATTGATCCTCTGTATTGTTTCTTTAGCCTCTATGTTTTATTTCTGCTCTGATCTCTATTATTTCCTTTCTTCTACTACCTCTGGGCCTTTCTTTCTATTCTTTTTCTAGTTCTTTTAGATGAAGGGTTATGTTGTTTATTTGAGCATTTTCAAGATTCTAAAGGAATGCCTGTAGTGCTATGAACTTCCCTCTCAGTACTGCTTTAGCTGTGTCCCATAAATTTTGAGTTGTTGTATGTTCGTTATCATTCATTTCTAGGATGTTTTTATTTATTCTTTTTTTTTCTTTTTTTTTTTAAAGGTAAAGGGCAAAATGAAAAAAAAAATTTTAGTTTTTAATTTCTTTTTATTTGATTCATTTCAGAGAGGAGACGCAGAGTGAGAGAGAGAGAGAGAGAGAGAGAGAGAAAGAGAGAAAGAGGGGAGGAGCTGGAAGCATCAACTCCCATATGTGCCTTGACCAGACCAGTGCAGGGTTTTGAACTGGTGACCTCAGTGTTCCCAGGTCGACGCTTTATCCACTGCGTCACCACAGGTCAGCCTTTTTGTTTGTTTGTTTTAACAGGGACAGAGTGAGAGTCAGAGAGAGGGATAGATAGGGATAGACAGGAACGAAGAGAGATGAGAAGCATCAATCATCAGTTTTTTGTTGCCACTCTTTACTTGTTCATTGATTGCTTTCTCATATATGCCTTGACCACGGTCCTTCAGCAGACCTAGTAACCCCTTGCTTGAGCCAGCGACCTTGGGTCCAAGCTGGTGAGCTTTTGCTCAAGCCATATGGGCCCATGCTCAAGCTGGCGACCTTGGGGTTTCGAACCTGGGTCCTCCGCATCCCAGTTTGACACTCTATCCACTGCGCTACCGCCTGGTCAGGTTTATTTATTCTTTGATTTCATTGTTAACTCATTCGTTATTTAATAACATGCTATTTAGTTGCCTTGTGTTTGAGTATTTTTCAGTTTTTCTGTTGTGGTTAATTTCTAGTTTCATGCCATTGTGATCAGAGAAAATTCTTGAGATGATTTCAATCTTCTTAAATTGGCTGAGATTATTTTGGTGTGCTAACATGTGATCTATCCTAGAGAATGTACCATGAACACTTGAAAAGAATGTATATTTTGCCTGACCAGGCGGAGGTGCAGGTAATAGAGCATCTGACTGGGATGCGGAAGACCCAGGTTCGAGACCCCGAGGTCGCCAGCTTGAGCGTGGAGCCCATCTGGCTTGAGCAAAAGCTCGCCAGCTTGCACCCAAGGTCATTGGCTCCAACAATGGGTTGCTCGGTCTGCTGAAGGCCCATGGTCAAGGCACATGTGAGAAATCAATCAATGAACAACTAAGGTGTCACAATGAAAACTGATGATTGATGCTTCTCACCTCTCTCCTTTCCTGTCTGTCTGTCCCTATCTATCCCTCTCTTTGACTCTCTCTCTGTCCCTGTAAAAATAAAGTAAAATAAAAGAATAAAAGCTTTAAGAATGTATATATTGCTGCTTTAGGGTGAAAGGTTCTGATAACATCTATTAAATCCAGTTGCTGTAGTGTGTCCTTTAAGTCTGCTGTTTCTTTGTTAATTTTCTTTCTTGAGGATCTATCTAGTGATGTAAGTGGGGTATTGAAATTTTCTACTATTATAGTATTGCTGTTGATCTTGCCCTTTATATCCATCAATGTCTGTTTTATATATTTAGGAGCTCCTATATTAGATGTGTAGATATTTATAATGGTTATATTTTATTTTGGATTGCTCCCTTTATCATTATGTAGTGATCTGCTTTATCTCTTACTATAGCCTTTGTTTTAAAGTCCATTTTGTCTTATATAAGTATTGCTACTCCAGCTTTTTTTTCATTTCCATTTGCATGAAATATATTTTTCCATCCTTTTACCTTCAGTTTTCAGTTTATGTGCATCGTTTGTTTTAATGTGTTTCTCTTGTAGACAGCATATGAAAGGGTCCTGTTTTTTAATCCATGCAGCTACTCTATATCTTTTGATTGGATCATTTAATTCATTTACATTTAAGGTTTTTATTGATATGTAGTTGTTTATTATCATTTTATATTTTAGAGGTGTATTCCTCTTTTTCTATATTCTTTTCCCACTTTGATCTGTTTACAACAGGCCCCTTAACATTTCCTGCAGCATTGGTTTTATTGTAATAAACTCCTTGAGGTTTTTTTTTTTTTTTTTTTTTTGTCTGGGAAACTTTTTATTTCTCCTTCAATTTTAAATGATAGCCTTGCTAGATAAAGTAGTCTTGGTTGTAGGTTCTTTTTCTGCATTACTTTGAATATTTCTTGCCATTCCCTTCTAGCCTCAAGTGTTTCTGTTGAGAAGTCGGATGGCATCCTTATGTGTGCTCCTTTGTAGGTGATAGCCTTTTTTTCTCTAGCAGCTTATAATATTTTCTCTTTATCACTTTGCTTTGGTATTTTAATTATGATGTGTCTTGGTGTAGGTTTCTTTTCAATGGAGATCTTGTGCTTCTCGAACTTGTGAGACCCTTCCTTGCATCAATTTAGGGAAGTTTTCAGCTATAATTTGATTGAATAAAGTTTCTATCCCTTGTTCTTTCTCTTCTTCTTCAGGAACCTCTATTATGTGGATGTTATTTCTCTTTATATTGTCACAGAGCTCTCTTAGAGTTTCCTCAGACTTTTTGAGTCTCTTTTCTTTTTTCTGCTTTGCTTACATGCCTTTGTTCATCTCATCTTCCAACTCACTGATTCGATTCTCAGCTTCATCCATCCTGCTTTTAATTCCTTCCATTGTAGGGTCTTCATTTCTGATATTGTATTTGTCATCACTGACTGATTCTTTTTTAATATTTCAATGTCCTTTTTTATACCTGCTATCTCTTTATTTAGGTGTTCATAATGACCATCCATTGTTGTTCTAAGATCCCTAAGCATCCTAACAATCATTATTCTAAACTCTGCACCTGGAAGTTTGGTTATTTCCATATCACTCAGTTTATTTCTTGGAGGATTCTCTTGTGGTTTCATTTGCATTGCACTTTTCTGTCTTCTTATTATGTCTGTGTGTTTGGGTGTGTTGTTTGTAGAGCTGGTTGAGTCTAGGCTTGGCATTGTCTGCCTCCAGTTTTGAGTTGTTTTATTTCTAGGTCTTCTTGGGTTGGCTTCAGCTATTGTTTGTAATCCGCTGTGGAATTTGGCTTCTCTAATAGAGCCCCTTTGAAGTTTTGATTTGTTTGTTTTCTTCTCAGTTTTCTTAACTTGGTGGTAGTCTTGTTTACTGATCCCAGAAGCGAGCTTATTTGAAACTGTATCCAGGAATGCAGTGGGTGTAACCTGAGACTCTGAAGGCATGATTTGCCAATTACTCTCTCTGGGGGCGGGATGCTTTCTCTGCTTCAGTAGGGTGAGGTGTATCTCAGATGTCCATGGAGACCTAAGTTACTGCCCCTCCTTTCCACTTCTTGTTTTCAGCTGTGTCTTTTTGTGCTGATTGGAGCTGGAGAGATATCTTAAGCAAGTTGACCTGGAACCACTTTAATCTTGTGTTATGGGGAAGGATCAACCCCTCCCCTTGCAATGTCCGCCTCCAGCACCTCCCCCAGGTATGGTTGCTTCCCACACTGGATTAGTCCCAATGCTCAGGTCTTCCCATGCATGCCTCTGTTTGTTACCGGTTGTCTCTCTCTCCCTCTATCTTTTTGGAAAACAAGCCAGCTCTTTCAACACACCTCATTCCCAGGTCCCCAGGTAAGTGGCTGTGAGTGATATTTTCTACTGTTTTCCTTGGATTGAGAGCCTTTCTGGGCTCTCAGCCTCATGCCCCCACCCCTTTGTTCCTATAAGTAGGGGAGGCTCACCACTCCTCGGTGCTCCTCGCCAGGCTCGGTGTGGCTTCTTTGTTCCTTGGATTTTGAGAGCAGTTCTTGTAGTCCAGGGTTGGTCTTTTAACGCTGGTTGTTCCTAACTTAATTTGTAATCCAATTTGGTGGTGTGAGCTCAGAGTCCGTTCATCTGCCTCCTTCACTGCCATCTTGTGTCCCTTCCTTCACTGCTTTTTAATTTACTATTCGTGACTTTTATAGACTAAATAGGGTAAGTGGTTCAAGATTATTTTGTCAAGTGAATATTTTTCTTTACTTTCAAGTTAATTTCAAGTTTTCTTAGCATTGTGACATATTATGGTATTTATGGAGTTCTGGATTTAGAAGCAAAACATTGAAATTCTCTTCCATCATACACTTAAAACAGTGGTGGGATTTAGCTGGTTCACACCAGTTTGGCAGAACTAATACCTACTTTTTTGTTGAGTTCAGCGAATTGGTTGTTAAAGTGGCACTTGTAATCAGGAATCTCTCTAAGGTGGGCACCTAGGCAGTGCCCAATGCAGAAATCACAAATTTATATTCCTTACTCTTTTTTAACATTCATCTGTGCAACAGTGTATTTTAAGTGCCCGTGGTAATATTCATTCCATCCATAAGTGAAAAAAAAATTGATGGAACTATGCTTGTATTATTTATTTATTCATTTTATAAAACTCATTATACCTTTGATGAAATATTAGATTTCAATAACTTCATGTTTGTTACTTCAGTAAACAAACATATAACATAAGGAGAAAAAGTGCCAAATAACCAGGGGATGACAAACTGTCATTGGGAATATCTTAAATAACAGTTTTATTGTTTGGTATTATTTAATGTTTTTATTTATATTTTAGAACTCATAATCAAATTCTGTGTACCTCTTTTATTATTCTTTTTTTAGTATTAAATGTATGAAATAATAAACTACCTTTTGGTATATTATTTTTTTATACTTAAAATGGTCATTAGAGCAGAGAACTGGTTGTTAAATTGTTTGAATCCCACCACTGCACTTAACTGTACATTTCTAGGGTCACTTTGTTTCTAAACTTCTTTTGCTCTTTTATTCTTTATTTTTACTTTTTAATTTCAAATTTTTATGTTCAAAAGTAGACAGAATAGTAATAGCAAACCCTTATGTACTTTACCTAGCTTCAAAAATTATCAGCACACTGTGGATTTTATTTCATTTCTATCCCCTCCAACTTTCCCCTCCCATGTTACACTATAGCAAATCCCAGCTATAACATCAGTTCATTCATAGATATTAAATTATGTCATCCCAATATGTCAAAGTTGAGAATTCCATCCCCATTCAGGGCACATATAAGAATCACCCAGTGAATGCATAAATAAGTACAACAGAAAGTCAATGTTTCTTACTCTCTCTCTGTCTTTTAATCGTCTCTTCATTTCTCTAAAAAAATCACTGCAGAGTTATGTATCACAAAAAAATAAGGTCTCTTTCAAAAACACATATAACCTTAATAGTATAGTATCTGAAATTAACTAATAATTCTTTACCATCATTGCAATGTTCTGATTTCCAACAGCCTCATATATATTACTTAATTTTTCTTTACAGTTGAGTTTTTTAGATATAGGATTCAATTAGAATCTACTCATCATGATAGGCTGGCATTACTGTCTGGATTTTACTGATTACATCTGCATGGCATTCTTTAAGATGTTCATCTATCCTTTGTATTTTCTATAAATTGGTAGTTGGTTAAAGACTTAATCAAATTTAGATGGGATTGTTTGTTTGTTTGTTGGTTGGTTGGTTTCTGAGCAGAACTACTTCATATATAGTATTGTGTTCTTCCATCAGAAGATACTTGATGTTTGGTTGTCTTTTATGGTATTAGGAAACAATGATGATCAATGCCCAAATTCATTAAGTCAAAAGAGTAAAATAAAGAGAGTTTATTTTCTTATTTCTTTATTTATTAGCTGAAATACTTCTGCAAAATTGTTTTTCTATTTTCTATTTGTTTTTTCCGTCATATAATTTTATGTAATAAATAAATAAATACTTCTCTTTATCTACCAGGTTCCAAAATAATATATTGGCTCATTATTATCTACCACCACTGATCAGTTAATTTATCTATTAATAATAAATAATTTAAAAAATTTGCTATTCATTCTATTCAGTTATTATTCTTGATTTTAAGTTATTTTATTTCAGCCCATGTAAACCTCATCAAGAGAGCCTCTAAAAAATTTTTAGTCAGACCTATGCTTCATTGATAGTGTCTTTAAATGAGCATTAATAAACTTTTTCAGGTTTGTCTTATATTTTATTTTGCCCAGCACTAGAATCACCAATTTATCCAAAGAACTTGGTTTCTTTTAGTGGTAAATGGTAAATCAAGACTGTAATATGGACATTGAGGGTATTCATTGCTATTGAGTTGGCCACTGTTTCTAGGCCTTTTCAGTAAATGGAACAGTAAAATATTTATTTTTAATTCTAAGATATAACACATCATGAGTTTATTTGGATAATTCAAGTTTAAAACTATAAGATTTCAATTTATTCTTTTCTGTGTTATATCTAGATCTCCTTTTCTCACTATTGAGAATCCATTTCTTTATGACACCAGAAATTATAGAATTAGAATAGTAGAATATTAAAATAGTACATTATTTGCTTTATCCAACATACACACATATTAATCTCAGAATACCAACACCACCACTAACATGAACACATGATATGATAATAAATATGAGGGATAATATGTATTTTACATGTAAAAGTGTATTGTAAGTCCAAAGTTCTGTACAAAGTTAAGTAGTTCTTATGTGTAATCATGAATGTACTTCGCAAGTGTTTCCATAAGTCTCCAAAGGGAAAAACTCTTAGATGTAGGATATAGTGTAACACAAAAAATATATTAGAAGGTAAACTTTGTAAATCTGCCACATTTTAAGAGAACATAAAAAATAATAAGGCTATTATAAGGTAATTTTCCCCAATGAGAAAAAGGGAAGGGAGGGCCGAGAGCCACAAAGTGTGAAATAACAAATGGCTTTATTAAGCACCGTGCACCTCACCTGACGATGTCCCTCAGCCCCACGGTTCAGAGTCTAGGTGAGTCGCACAAATTATACTGCATGCAAGGTATTTAAAGGGGTCCTCTAGGGTGGGCAAGTAGTTATGATGTGGTGAAATCTCACTGGCTGACGGACAGTCAGTCTTCTCCCAAGGATTTCTGGGATCATTTTTTGGCGTGCTTGGTTGTGTGGGCGGCCCTAGCCAAAATTCCCGGGGCTTGAGTTCTTCATGTGACCATCTCCCATTAGCCACCCCACATTCCAGCCTTTTTTAAAAATAGAATTGGGGTGCCATGTATTCATCTGGCTGCTTCCTGCTAGTTAGGGGTGTTGTGTGAAGGGGAATATTGGTAGGTGGTGGCTTTGAGGGATCTCAGGAGGAATATCTGTTTGGCCATGACTTGAAAAACTTTGCGGATGTGATTCTGTAAGAATTTAAAAAAGAGAAAAGCAAATATGAGTTATACGTTGATAATTAGAAGATTTAGGATAGGGGCAGCCCAGGTAAGAATGGGTGGCTGCCATCAGGAGTTAAGCAGGTTGTAGGAGGAGAGATTCTTGCTTAGTTTCTCTCACAGACGGTTGAGGAGATTGAGGCTTCCTTTATCAGGCCAGTCTTACTGAACAGCATTGCTCCCTGCTTCAGCTCACTCCAGCAGCAGGTTCCTGGTGGGAGGGACAGGATGCAACAGGAGGGTCTGCAGGCCCCAACCTTTTGGTGAACCACAGACGAGTAGGGCCCAGTGGTTCTGACTGCCAGTGATCCTGCATGGGAGCAAGCTTGTGGCGAGAAATATGATTAAATTGATTATGGGGGAGCCCTTGGTAGTGAGGAATGGTAGGAGTAAATGGAAAGATGCTGTCAAATGGATAGTGGTTCTGAGACTGTATAGAATGTCTCAACATAGAAGGGGTACAGAGCACAATGGCATAACTAAATAAGAGTGCAAAAAAAGGGGATTCCATTTAAACTGCATGTCAGTGGTGAAGTGCAAAGGGGAAAAGAAGGGGTCCCATCCATTCCCATAACCAAGACCTGTGAGGGAATTAGAGGTCCAGAATGTGATGGCAAAACAAAGAAGGCAGCTTCCATGTCCACAAGAAATGAGATAGACTTATCCAATAGTTGCAGCATACCCTGGGTTCTCTGAGTCCAGGCCGTGTTCTAAGAGTCTAAGTGGTGCACCCACATGCCTGCCTCATCTTCTACCTAGAGGCGTTGAGGATGAGCCTGCTGCCCAAAGGGGCAATCGCTTCACCAGTGACTGGGCTGCTTGCAGTTAGAGCAGGGCTCAGTGGGCACCCATGCGCAGGGGCCCTGTCAGGCACAGTGGCCCTGCTTGCCACACTTAAAGCAAGCTGCTGGCGGAATTCCTCTTTGCGGTCCAGACTTGGGCTGGGCACTTCCTGTGCCTGGGTTTGAAGAGTTACCTTCTGCTGCATGCGGGCCTGGTGAACAGTCTAGGCCATTTCCTACTAGTCACGACCATTGAGAACTTTAAATGCCATGTTCACAGGTCCTGAATAGGGGTCTGGAGGTGAGAATAAGAGGAGGAAAAGGGCTCCTAGGGAGCCCGGCCCTCAGATCCAGCTGGAAATGCTGGATGCTGCGGCAGAACAGGGTCAGAACTTCCTGAAAGCAGATTGGGGTTGGGCATCCTGCAAACCAGTGTAAGGGCCAATGACAGGCTGAGAATGGCCTGATGGAGGAGGGACTTAAGAACACAGTGAAGAAGGAAAGGGCCCCTGGCCAGCAGGGGAGGAGAAAGAGAGACTGGTATTTGCAAGTGAATGAGAAACAGGATTCTGCAAAGGGAGGGGAGGAGGCTCTCTGAAGGAAAGGGACTTGAGCAAAAGAGGTCTGCAGAGAGACCAGGGAGTGGATCCCGAGAGAGGGGTAGCCTCGGGGGTCAAACAGGAGAGAGAGAAAGTTGAGAGTCCATGGGGAAGGAAAGATTATGAGTGGAGGGTTTTCTCTGGCCAAAAAAAGGCCTACGCAGTGTAACAGGCAGCACAGAGATTAAGGACGGGTGCTTGAATAATTAGAGGCCCTGAATGTAAAGGGATCTCCAATCAGTTCCCAGCCACTTTGGCGATAGTTAAATTGGTGAGGGTGTTAAAACTGAAAGTCCCTTCAGGAGGCTACCTGGTCCAATCATTTAGTGGGTTCTGTGGCCTGGCCATAGCAGAGAGGAAGAACAGTTTCCTCTTCTTTAGGGAGGGAGAGATTTCTGATAAGGCAACTCCTGGAGTGTTTTAGAATTCCTGTGCCCCCACGGCCACCCTCAGTTCTCAGAGGTGAGAACTGGTGTCCCAAAACTTAAGCTCTGGCGATGGATGGATAAGGAAAGTGAATGTGCTCGGATGACTCTAGGGCACATACACACTCAAATGGAAAAGGCTTCCCTGACATAGCTACGGTTTCAGACAGGGAGTCTCGGCAGAAAGAACTTGAGGGGAAACCCTGAAGATGGGACTTACCACACCGTGCACTGAAGTGGGTGGAAGGGTGGAGATCCTGGGTCCTTGTTCTTTCTCAGAGGGGAAGGGGAGATGAGCTGCCCCAGCAGGTTTCTAACTCCTTCTCAGGTCCCAGGTTTTGGCACCAAAATGTAAAGTACTTTTCCCCACTAAGAAAAAAGGAAGGGAGGGCTGAGAGCCACAAAGTGTGGAATAACAAATGGCTTTATTAAGTACCGCACATCCTGCCTGATGATGTCCCCCAGCCCCGGGGTTCAGAGGCTAGGTGAGTCGCGTGAATTATACTGCATGAGAGGTATTTAAAGGGGTCCTCTAAGGTGGGCAAGCAGTTATGACATGGTGAAATTTCACTGGCTGACAGACAGTCTTCTCCCAAGGATTTCTGGGAACTTTCTTTGGGCATACTTGGTTGTGTGGGCAGCCCTAGCCAAAGTTCCCAAGGTTTGAGTTCCTCACGTGACCATCCCCCATTAGCCACCCCACAGCTATCATTTTTTTCATTTACAAAACTCTTTGTTGTGATATTCCTGTGAACATTATAATATGTCTAAAGATACAAGACAATTTTAAGGGAAGAAACTACTTTGTTTTTTCTAAGATCTAAAATTTAAATTTGCAATAAAATCTGGTATGTCTTTACATGGAGTTACTGATGATCTGAAGTATCTTTGAGGAAAATGAACTTGTTATACAATTATGAGTACAACCCATGAAAGATAAATACTTTTTCAGTTAAAATACTTTAGAATACTACCTTTCTATGTCTTAATGGTCAAAAGACTCTAACTCAGTTGTTCTCAAAGTGTGTGACAGGGTGCACTGGTGCACCCTAGAAGATTTCCAGGTGTGCCCTATGGTATTACAGAGAAATATGTGACTGTTGGGGACCAAAAAACCAACAGGGTTTTTGGATTTTAGATTTTTGGGGGACAGAGGTGTGGGGAATTGGTTGTAAGCTGACAGTCTGCCTAACCTCCCACCTCACTTGCCTGATTAGGTTGCAAAAGGCTGTTAAGCTGTGGTGCTGGATAGTTTATACTACCCTTCATATTTCCCAGAAAGAGTGGAGGCAAGTTTCTTCTATCCTTTAATTGTTTAAAGTTAAGATGCTATGTATGATGGGGGTTTTCTGCACTTGGTAAAATTCTTGGGTTGCCTTGGAAAAATGATAAAAGACCATTGATTTGCTAATGGCCTCACTTTGCCCTATAAATAAAGCCAGATGCAGTTTTTGGGGGCACATTGTTCTTGCCAGCAGCAATTACAGGGCCCTCCCGATCCCTGTATTTTCTTAATTCTGTTTATTTTCTTAATTCTACCCTGTTCTCACTTGGGACCTGTAATTACTAGCTGCGCTGGTTCGCAGCATGTGCCCAGATAGAAAAATAAATATAGTTACTCATTATATCATTTCATTACAAAAATACTGCTTTTTCTTTTTATTGATTTAAATTTATTATGTTTACATAGATTCTAGTGTTGCCCCAATGCATCCCCCTGCCCCCGTAATCCCCTCAACATCTCCCTTACTCCCCTCCCAATACCACCCTCCCCCCTTCCCTTCAGGTTTATTCTATCCTATCATCCCCTTTCCCTCTGTCCTCTTTTCCTCTGGTCCCTTTGATCTCTCCTCTGTCTCAATTCTGTTTCTCAGTTCACATTGTTCATTGGATTCCTCAAATGAGTGAGGTCATATGATATTTTTCTTTTTCTGCCTGGCTTATTTCACTTAACATAATAGTTTCCAAGTCCCTCCATGTTGTTGCAAAAGGTAATATTTCCTTCCTTTTCATGGCCCCATAGTATTCCGTTGTATATATATGTACCACAGCTTTGTAATCTGCTTGTCCACTGATGGACACATGGGCTATTTCCAGATCTTTCCTATTGTGAACAATGCTGCCATAAACATGGAAGTGTGTTTCAACAAAACAACACAGAATAAGTGCTGGCAAGAATGTGGAGAAAAGGGAACCCTTCTGCACTGCTGGTGGGAATGCAGACTGGTGCAGCCACTGTGGAAAACAGTATGGAGATTCCTCAAAAAATTAAAAATCCAACTGCCTTTTGACCCAGCTATCCCACTTTTAAGAATATACCCCAAGAATACCATAGCACTGTTTGAAAAAAAGGAAATACTGCTCTTTTTGTTAACACATCATAATTATATTTATTATTAACACATCATTATATTATTCTTAGGTAAATAAAACCAAATGAAATGGATAGGTTTCTCAAAAAAAAAAGTGTGATATTGAAGAATCCGATTCTGAAAGTGAGCAAAAGTTAAATGTAAATAAAATAGGATTTAAAGGCTGCTGGTCATAATTTAATTTATAGTATTTTTCATCACTTAACATTGAACAATATGATTGGATTAGAAACCCATTCATGGAAGCCTCAAGTGATTTTGGTTTAACATTAACAGAAGAAGAAGAACTGGCAGCTATATCCACTGATTGTGGATTGATGATTAAACATAAGGAATTGTCTCTTGAAGCATTTTGGATTTCTATAAAAGAAGAATATGTGGCAATATCTAAAAAAGCTTTGAACATTTTGCTACAGTTTCAACATCCTATTTATGTGAATTAGGATTTTCTACCCTCAACACAATTAAGAGTAAAAATAGAGGAATTATTCAATGTATTGATGAGGAAATGAGAGTTTGCCTTTCAAATATATGCCCAAACATCGAAGAAATTGCTAGGACAGATCAGGCTCATGTTTCTCATAAATACAAGAATGAAAAAACTTAACACATTTGCGCCGGGACTTGCTGAATTTACTAAATCTTACTAAGAATGCATCTATCTATCTATCATCTATCTATCTATCTATCTATCTATCTATCTATCTATCTATCTATCTATCATCTATCTATCTATCTATCTATATAAAGATAATGTTTTTGTCACTTTAAAAAATTTTAACCCCTCTTTTTATGAATTCTAAAAAGCATAACTCAAAAAACATAACATAAAAATGTTTTTTAATGTCAGAATAAATTTAATTTTGTCATATTTATTTTATTTAATTACCAGAAAAGCACACTTGAACTTTATATTTTTTTCTTGAATATTTGACTTAATTATTATAACATATTTCTCAGATATTGTATATAGTGCACCTTCAATTATTTGTAAGATTTTAAATGTGCCCCAACTTCAAAAAGTTTGAGAACCACTGCTCTAACCATCAATAATTACTGAGAAAGTAGGTGTTGTATTAATATGACAAAGAGAAACAAAGAGAATTACCAAACTTATTGAAAATTTGTGGCTTGTATAACTACTGCATGATAGATAATAGTTTTCCAACACATTAATAAAATGTTCTTGGGCTTTCTACTGTGTAAACTAATATAGAATACTGACAATGGCCCTGTCTGGTTAGGTGAGCAGTAGAGCATTGAGCTGGCATGTGGAAGTCCTGGGTTTGATTCCTTGTCAGGGCACACAAAAGTAATGAACATTTGCTTCTCCCACCCTCCCCCTTCTTTCTCTTTCTCTCTCTCTCTTTTCCCTTCTCACATCCATGGCTTGATTGATTCTAGCCTGTTAGACCTGGGCACTGAGGATGGCTCCTTGGAGCCTTCACCTCGGGTGCTAAAAATAGCTCGGTTGCAAGCATGGGCCCCAGATGGGAAGAGCATTGGCCACAGATGGTGTTTACCAGGTGGATTCCCATTGGGGCACATGCAGGAGCCTGTCTTTCCTACTCTCACTAAGAAAAGAATATTGATAATGTAAAATACATTAAAATAATAGTATAAATTAAAATAGTCTTATGTTACTGTATGCATTAATTTTGTTAATTATAATTTTATTATATTTTAGAAGTGTTTTTCATAGTACCTTTCAAACTTTTAATGTGTTTGGTTTTACAAATTGAAGCCATCAAATATTTTTTGAATTGTGTGAATTGCATTATGGAATGAAAAACAATGATAAATTACTTTTGCTAAATAAAAATAGAAGATATTAAATTAGCAGCTTCTAGAAAAGAAATGTCACATTATTTCTTTGTTTAGACTATTTCTTCAATATGCAGCTGATCTTGATGATAGAAAATTTATGTTGGTAAAGTTATTATTTTTCTTTGTTTTATATTTTTAGGATTATTTCAGAATTTCAGACTGAAATAAAAGTATTTATATAATCTAATAAACTTATTAAAATATATACTTAACCATAAGCTCACCATCAAAGTGTACTTTAATTTGGATACAAAGTATATTTCTTTTAAAAACTGAATAGCTGCCTAAATTATATTTTGCATTTAATCAGTTTTCTCCACCCAAATTTGCTTAAAGCAGAGATACTGCGGTGTAAGGGTCTGGGTTCTACTTCAGATTACTGGCTCACTTAGCTCTCTGATGTAGGGCCTTTCAATTAGCTACTGAACATTTGATGAGCACTTACCATACATCAGACCTGTGAAATCCACCAGAGACAGGTCATTAAAAGCGTGTCCTTCATGAGAGGGTTAGTATAAATTATCTTTAAAAGCACTCCTAACACTATATAAATCCAAAGTATCTTTTCATCTAGATGCTAGATAGTGTTTTTTTTTTCAGGGACAGAGAGAGAGTCAGAGAGAGGGATAGATAGGGACAGACAGACAGGAATGGAGAGAGGTGAGAAGCATCAATCATTACTTTTTCGTTGCCATTGCGACACCATAGTTGTTCATTGATTGCTTTCTCACATGTGCCTTGACTGCGGGCCTTCAGCAGACCGAGCCACCCCTTGCTGGAGCCAGCGACCTTGGGTCCAAGCTGGCGAGCTTTTGCTCAAGCCAGATGGGGTCCGCGCTCAAGCTGGCAAGCTCGGGGTCTCAAACCTGGGTCTTCCGCATCCCAGTCCGACACTCTATCCACTGCGCAACCGCCTGCTTAGGCCATGCTAGAGAGTTTTCAAGGTTTTTTCCCTTGGAAACATAATGATAGGAAACTAGTTTTATCTTCCAGATAATCTAGGATGTTATCAACCCTAAGTTGTCAGATCAGAAATCACTAATAAAAACCTAATTGAAGGTGTTACCTACCAAGTGTGTGTGATAGGTTTTCAGTCATTTGGAGCAAGGCAGTATCAGATGCCAGCACTAAAATAACATTAATTAAATATGACAAAATAATAGCTAAATATTGTGAAATATTTTCTTCTCTTATGGGTATGCCTGTAGGTATATGAACCCTATTGGAAAAATGATTTATATAGTACATTTCATCCTAGGAAAGCAATTTATGAAACATTATTATAATGGAAATTGTATTTTTTTTCAATAAGTTAGACATGAAATCTTTAACACCTGGGGGAAAATGCTTATAAGGAATAGTTTCTGTTAAGAGAGGGCTGTAGGCATTTCAATTGAAAGGTTTTGTACCAGAGGACTTTTACGGGAGATGTAAAGGTCCCTCCCTCCAGGTTTTGTGTTCCTTAATAACATCTGAGGCCACTGTGATGCCATTCCTTGTTAGTGCTGCTCCTGCACAGCTCAGACAATACTAGCAGAAGAGGTAAGTTTCCCTAAGGGAGTAGTTAGAAAATTAATTAAACAGAGGGAGGCAATGGGATATTTAGAAAACAAATTAGAGTCAAGACCAAACACAGGCAAGGACAAACAAGAGCAACAAGAACATGAAAGGACCACGTTTACAAAAGTGTGGCCATTCGGCTACTATCCTAAAAGAACTTGGATAATAATTTTTCATAGGAACACAAATTTCCTCTGTTTACAATAGTGTATATTAATAAATACTTATATTTACAAAGTTTAATTATTTTAATAGTTTAAATTAGAAGGTATGTTCTCACCTAAAGGCTTTATGCCAATCACAAATCTCAGAGTCTGGTTTAAATGGCATTTGGAAGGTTGCTACGGAGTCTTAACAAAGTGCAGGTATACAAGGGCTTGGTGTGAAAATATTCAGTCCTCTTTGAAAACAACTTCTTTAGATGGCCAACATTTGAATTTAAAAAGTTGTCTTGTTTTTCAGTCCTGAGTTAACTAAAAAATCAGAGTACTAGAATCTAGAACTTATTAGACAAGTAGGCATAAACACTACATTAGTTTAAAATACAGAGTTAACTTGTCTGCCAGTCACTATTTATGAATTGCCCAATTTTTATGAAGTTTGGTCAAAACTGACATTAATTTTTTTGCTACTCCACCTACTAAGAAATTAATTCTTATAATCCTTAAATCAAATAAACATTCTTAAAGGCAAAGATATCTTTAATATATATCTATTTAATTTTGAAGTGTGACCTCGTGAAATCTTGTAAATAATAATCTGCCAAGAACTAGTGGCTGACTTTCAAGTTTCAGAAAATATTGGTTTGGTTTGTCAGGGAAGGAGAAAAGAAAATAATTGCCCAGTTATTGAGTTATCATGCTTTTGTGACCGTTGAATCAATGAATAGTAAAGCCTTCTATTATATTATCTGTCTGAAGAAATATCTTTTTAAACAGGGGAACTGAGGTTTAGGCCACCATTTTCTGAGTAAATCAATAAACATTTATAATGTATCTAATGTGTGTTGTGGTAGAAATACAAAGGTCAAAAAAGTTTAGATCTCCTGGAATTTACAATATAGTAAATAGGGAAAATTATAAATACGTTACTTAAATAATTAAAATGTAAACATTGAATAAAAATTGGATAACTCTTCTATTATATAGATGAATAATAACTTAGTTTTCTTGAGTGTTTATTTCAGTGTAGCATACTACATATATTCTCTCATTTAAGTTTTGAAAGTAGGACTATATTTAATTCCTAATGTCCAGTTGAGGTCAACACAATTGTCATTTCTATATCATAGGTTAGTATACTGAGGTTCAGAGGGATAAAAAACTTGTCTAAGGTCAATATTCAATCAATGAAGTTTGTCTTTTTGCCTCTCTCATAATCTGATTACTCAGGAACTCTTTTATATGTACAGGTATGAGTGTCAAAAACTCTGTGTAAATAGAATTGTGATTCTTCCAAGTATAGTTTAGAAAGTCTATACTAGTGCTCTGCAGATAAAAAAGAACATTTTCATGTATTTCCTTTTCCAAATGTTTCTCCTTTAAAGATTTGTTTACTTTACTCATTCAACTCTATATATTTAGTAAACTTTCCTGTTTATAATCAGTATCTGATTTATACTTGCTAACTTCATTGTTGGCATTAAGAAGTAAACATATTAAGTAAAGAGGAAAAAGTATTTAAACCTTAGTTGCTTGCAAAAAATATACTGTATAAGTGATGTAAATTATTTCAGTACATTTCAGTGTGTTTCAATAACTATCTTATTTTTAAGTCAGAGCCTGTGATGTGGGATTATTATTCATTTGAGGTATTATCCTCTTTAAAGTGTACTTTATGTAGTTCAAGGTATATGCTGATTATTAAGTGCACATTGTTTATAGTTAAATGACTTGCTGATGTTCCTATATTGCTCCCTTTTGGAAAATACTCCAACAGTGAAAACAAAATCTTTGCTGTTTGTTTAATTGTGCCCTAGGGTAGAGCTGGGAATGTGTCTAGGAGTAAAAGAACACCAACTTTAATAAGCATACAATGCAATTTAACAGTTCATAAAATAGTAAAATTTAATCCTAGACTGAGAGATTTATTAAATTTCACTCAGCAAAATAGAGTGCAGGATATAGAAGCAAGTGAGAGTTAAGTGAAATGATTTCAGGGGTAATAGATTTTATTACCTGATAAAGTGGGGGAATCATTCTTTTTTCAAGCTATTTCTTCTTAATTCATTCATTGGAAATAATTATCTTGCATAGGAAAGCTTTTTGCAAACAAAATATAAGTTGGGGACAACTAAAATCTTTTGCTTAACTGTGTTTAACTTTTAAAAAGTAAAACTGTTCTATTGAAATCTTGTTTAGATTATGGCTGAAATATTTTGAACTATAAATTAAAGTATTTTGTATTCAAAGAGAATTGACCAATTTTCTATTCTCTTAAATCCATTTACAGTGCCCCTGAACTAAATGATGCTTAACAACACTGCAGTTTCAGATAGTTTCACTTTTATGCATATCAAGTAATATTAAAAAATTCTTAGGCATATCCTCTGTATCAATAATGTTCAGTTCTATCGAAGACTGACATAAATGGATGCTATGTAATTTTTAAAACTTAGTTTGTTTTTTCCTAATATAAAGAAGTATTTAACAGTATGAACATGCTGTTAAAGCATATGAGGTACCCTTGTAAGGTTGAAAAATGTTTCTTTTATGATTAAAAGAAGGAGCTTTACCCAAAGCTAGAAGTCTCTTGATATGTATAAAAAAAATCAGCCGCTAAAGATTGTGTTGAGATTTAACTGTCTGACACACATCGTGTCATTTGAGCTTCATTTAACCCTGGTATAGTAAGTAGGGAAGCTATCATTTCCCCTGTTTTATAGCTGAGAAAAAGGAGGTTTGGAGAGGTTACAATTTATCAGTGAAGATACAGCCTAAGGTGCAAATGATTCAGTTCTGGTCATTGGAGTTCAAATTATCAAAACACTTGAAGCCCTATGCTGTATATTAAGCATCAACATTTAATATCATTAGTTTTTGAAGATTTAAAGAATTTAACTTGAGTCATACTTTTATTTGAGTCATACTTTTATATCATTATCTGTAATATTAAAAAAATCCATAATCAAGTCCAATATTTCATTTTATTAAAATAAGGTTTGTATTTCAGTGGTCACTTGCTAGATAACAATAGTACTTCATTTTTAAACAAAAATGCATTTTAAATTGTTTAATGTCCTTTATGCAAGATGCTGGTGAAAGTTTATATAGGTTATCTAAATATGTATTGAGTCATATTTAATTAAATGAGGTTTTAAAATTAAAAACAAAAACAAGCGTAACATTATAACAAAATGGATGGTCCTTGATAACATTATACGGAGTGAAATAAGTAAATCAGAAAAAAAGAAAAACTGAGAACAGCATGATTTCATACATAAGTGGGACATAAAAGTGAGAATATGAGACATGGACAAGAGAGTGGTGGTTATAGGGTGGGGGGAGGGAGGGAAGGGTGGGATAGGGAGGAGGGGAGGGACACAGGGAAATCCAGATAGAAGGTAACAGAGGACAATTTGACTTTTGGTGACGAGTATGCAACACAATTGAATGTTAAGATAAACTGGAGATGTTTTCATTAAAAAATAAATAAATAAAAAAAAACAAGCGTATGTTACACAACACAATCTATGCCTCTTGTGTTGTGTATCATTCTAAATACGTATTGAGTCATATTTAATTAAATGAGGTGTTAAAATTAAAAACATATAAACAAGCGTAACACAATCTATGCCTCTTGTGTATCATTTTATTTTGAGATTTTTGCTTATCAAGTTCAATTTTTGAGACAGCACTGTCATAGAAAATTAATTTTTTATCACTTGACTTTGACAGCTGTGTGTTTTACAATATCTGTACTGTGCAATATCTGTCTCACAGGAGGTTACTCGATACGTGTTAAACAATATTGATAGTCAAATGTCAGCTGTTAGTTGGTGGGTGACATGAAGTTTAAGTGATATTTTAGGAGTGAATCAGCACAACACTTTTTAAGGAAAGTTAAATGTCCACAAGAGCTCACATATTGAGTGTCCTCTTTTAGCTTCATTTAGAAAGATCATCGGGCACAACCAGGAAACAAGCACTGGTTGTACAGTCTTTTCAGGTTTACCTGTATACAGAAGTCACCTTTAGTGCCAGTGCCATTTTATTCCTAGGCTACAAATAGAAACATTGTCCATTGTTGAGTGGATTATTTGGTTATGTCTGACACCGATAACCTATAAAGGAAAAAACAAGGGAGCAGGGGCATTTACATCTGCGGGACTCTGATAATTTCATTTATCATTCCTTTTTGTTGTTGCTGTTTTTTTTTTTAAGTAGAAATCTAAGTTAAAACGGCTTCCCTCAAGAGAAATATAACTGACCCATTAGAAAATTGGTGAGAAAACAAACGTGTAATTGTGACTCCTTCATTTCTCCAGTGGGTTCCTGATAGCATGCATGTTTTATTCCCATTGGCTATATTTTTCCCCCATCATTCTTCATTATTTGTCTCCTGACTATAGAGATCAACAAAATTCAATATCTGTAGTGCTTACATATATTATAAGATCATTTACTAGAATATGACAATGAAAGAGTTTTTGCTTTTCGGACAAACTCATAGTAAAACTTTTCTGCCCAGGATCTTTAAAGGTTATATTTTTAACCAAAACAGATGCAAAGCTTTTACCTAATCATATCTTACCATATGCCCCCTTTCTTTTTTAAATTAAGTATCTCCTAATCCTACTCAGAATGAGGGGGATGACAGATTCATATTTGCCTGAGTACTTAGGATGACAGGACCATCATCTCCTGTTCTAATATGATAAATGACTTAGTCTAAAATGGTGTCATTAGGTACATGCTTTGACAGGGTTTGAAGTTTGTCCAAATTCAGGATGTTAATTACAGCTTTCTTGTCTAGTTAACATTCACCTAAAATTAGATGTGTTATATGGATCAGGTTCAGTTCAACTAGAAGCAAACTACTTATCATCAAAGTGTAATGTGATCAATACATTCTGCTTTTCTTATTTGTGGAACATTTGGCTGAGAAACTTCCTTATGACTGAACCATCAGATGTAATGAGCTTGCTTTTAACTGTGCATCTCCTAGAGTCACACTGAGGAATCTCAGCAGCAGGTGCAGTTCCCAGGGCTCTCTGTAAGAGGCTGCAGTGCGAGTACAGATTATGCTCGGTGTTCCTTAGAGACGTTCATGTTAAAATGGAATAATGTTTCAAAGAACATCAAGGCCATCCTCCAGAGGAACATGTAATAACAAAAGGGCAATGTACAGATCGAGGGTATTGGCAGAAAATCAAAGGGGCTGTCCCTTCTGCTTTGATTCGGTGACAGTGTGGTAAGAACATTGGAGTCAAAGGATTTGTTTTTATACAACTGAGTGATCTCTCCGCCACTGAAGCCCTGGGCCAGTGTAATTGTCCTAATTCACTCAATCCTGAAAACAACTCTGATTTGGAGGTTTCTAGAAAAGGAATATAGAAATAGAATTATTTAGTCACTTTCTGTTACTTGGTCATTGTCATTTATCTGACTAAATAGCTCAAATTAATAAGCTCTGTAGATATATGAATGTTTATGTAGCCAGAAAATAAATGTATTTTTAATTTTTTTCTTGACATGTTACCATCTTATAATCACATTTAATTTATTCAACCAGTTAATTGTCTGTATTTTCTACTCAAATCAACCCCCTTTTAATGACTTCTTATTTTCTTGCTGCTATGAACTCCAAAGCAAGAGAAGAGTGGGATTCTTTTCCCTTGTTCATTCAAGGTTTAAGGAATTTGATCACATAAAAAAAGAAAATTTATGGGAAATTAATAGTCTTATTCAGTTGATTTAAACCTGATTGAAACTTAAAGATATAGGTTGTTTCCGGGACTGATTTTGTGGTGTGTGACTTGTATAGTTACACAGGACACCACGCTAGAAGGGACCCAGGCTTGTGTTAATGCTGTGCTATTGCTCTCTTGCAATTCTTAATATTTGAATAAGGACCACACTTTTTTATTTTTATACCAGGCCCTATAAATTATATAACTAGTTCTGATTGCTATTAGTATTTTAATAAAATCTTCATTTGACAATCAACTAAATTTAAACCAAGAGTAACTTCTTAATTTTTATCTGATTTGACAGAGCGTGAGATAGACATTTGTCTTAAGAAAGGTCAATCCAAATTCAGAAAATTACAAAATGTTTCCATTTCTGTGGTTTGATTTCCCTGTCCACTCTCTCTTGGCTTTCTGCCATTTACTGTTTCCTCTCATGCTCATCTTTGTCATTTGTCTATTTTGGTGAACACCAGCGCTCTCTTCTGTCATTCTACCTTGACTCCCAGGTGTCGTTTGCTCTTCTGCTTCAATCCTTCTCCATACACTGTTGATTCCCAGATCTACATTCTGGCCCATACCTGTCTCCTGAGACATAAACTCATATATCCAATGCATGTACATATACAGGACACTCAATATTATCATATTCCAACTGAAATCTTTTGTATCCTAATGGAGATACATTAGTGAGTAAAGTCTCTGTAGTCATGGAGATTATGTTCTAAAGAAGGAAGATAATTACACTGTGTCTGTGTGTGTTGTGGTCAAACAGTATTCTTAAAAAGTGTAAGATAAGAGAGTAAAAGTGATTGTGATAGCATTTTTGATAATATTTGTCTACATTATTCTATCTTAGTGACTGTCATGTGTATCTTCCCATTTAGCCAAAATAATAACAAACCTGAGGGTTGCTGTAGCTTACTATTTGTCCTCATTCCCTTCATCTCCTTAATAATCAATTATTAAGCCTATTTTCTGATTTCATCCATTTTCCTTCCTGTCCTTAATATGCTCACCTAAACTACTGCCATCTATATCATCCACTGGGATTATTTTAACAAGTTTTCTGAAGGATTTCTTGTCTCTAGTTTTGTACCAAAGTGCAAGTCATTTTCCACACTCCCAGGGAGTAGTCCTCCTTGAAAGTAGATCTGATCATATCCTTCCCCTGAAAACACTGTAGTGACTTACCCTTAACCTACAGATAAAATCTACATTTGTGACCCTGGCTGACAAATCTTCAATTTTCTGATTATCACTGCAAACCCCCAACCTCACTGGTGCTTCAGCTACTGGGACCTTTCTTCAGCTTCTCAAAGCCATTGCGCTCTCTCTCTCTCTGTCTCTCTCTCTCATTTCCAAGATATCTCAGATTTTTCTCCCTCTTCACCAGACTCTTATAATTCCTGAGTACCTACATCACTTTTTTCCAAATGTCTTGTCTGAGAAATCCAAACTAAATTAGGGTTATTAGTATGGCCTTGCTATAGCACCCTGTCCTCCATTTCAATTTTGGCAGTCAACATACTTAATTTTTACTGCATTTCCAATTCTCAATACATTTCACTGGGTATAAAGTTCGTAACAACAGGATGACAAATCTGTCTAGCTTATGTTTATGTCTCTGTTGTTAGCACAGAGCCTAGGACAGGATAGCTGATCATAGAATGCATGTGTGCTATTTCTCTGTGTGTCTCTGATTTCTTTCTGAATCTAAATGATACTGTGTATGAGTTATTTATACTATTATGTAAGTACATGATGGCAATTGGGCACAACATATTGGGTCTTTAATAGTTGACATTTATTCTAGGAAGAATAATGGAGTGACTCATTTATTTCAGATTGTGTTTTAGTTTTAGACAGTATATTTACTTATACTTTTGCAGAAGCTATGAGTTGGTCTTGAAGTTTCTGCCTAATCTAGAGATAGCGGTCTGATCTAGTACTACTACCTAGGGGAGGGACATGAAAACATTAGCAAGGTATGTTTTTCTTCAGAAAATTTTTTGTTTTTGTGTTTTGGAATTTCTTTTTTTAAGAAAATCTATCTCCCTCTCCATGAAGCAGAAATTAAACTTGTAACTTATTTTTGTAAGACTGTAAAAATGGCTAGAATGATCTTTATTTTAATTGAGGTTAATCTGGACACATGTGATGGAAATGACCGTTTCTTTTTAAATTAGAAATGTGTCTAATTTGTATATTCCTATACATTTACTGAAATCTAATTTCTCGAAAAAAATATTGAGAGTCATTTTTATGAGATCCTTTGTTCTTTTTTTTTACATCACGAATAAAGGCAAAATTTCAAAATGTATGAGTTTAATCCTTTAAAATGTAAATTGAGCAATTAAAACAACATTGTAAGCCACCTTTATTTTGCAAGGGGCATTAAATAGAATATCAATTTAAAATATTTTTAATATGAAGAGATTATTTAAGAAATAATACGCAAAGGCTGAATCATTGGAACAACAATTGCCTGATAAACTCTATGTGCTTATTTCACTTCTGCTTACAATGACTGCTCAATGACTTAGAGATTTGATTTTAGAGCAATGTGAGAAAATCAATTTTAATACCTAATAAACATTTTTAAGAAGTTAAATGGCCACGTTATTAAATATTTCTATCAATTACTCTAGAACTTTTTCTAAATCTAATTGCTAATGATTTGATATTAATGAGGATATCAAAATGATATTCTAAACAGTACCTGTACTATTTTAAACCTCCTTGAAAGTCATGTTTGACATACATGAACACATTTTGAATTTCTAGAGCATTCAATTGGGAGAATGTGATCTGCTATGTTTACCTCATTCTTATTTTTTATAATAGAGGTGTGTATAAAAATGCTTAAAACCACTATGTTTATTTTAAAATATCTATTCATGATAGTATAATTGTGAAACTGTAGTTTAGGTAAATACAGCATGTTTTTATGACCAAAAGACTTCTGGGATTGTCAGCCTCTACAGCTGAGCTGCTTACTAATAACTCTGATCAAGGCAGAAAAAAGCATATTAGAGCTTTTTCAAATGAGCCCCATTCTTAGTGAACACTGCTGTAATTTTATTTAATAGCTCAGAGCTTCATTTGCAGGAAGCAGACACTATATTAATTAATAAAATAATGCTTGCAGAAAAGCTTTATGATACTACTTGATTAATTACTTATTTCTTTTGATGTTCATATTTAGAAAATAATTCTTTAGGTCCCCAGATACAGTAGCTGGCCTGGCTGGTTGATTGCAGTTGTCAAGAAGGGATTGTTTTTAGACTGATATGGCATCAAAACTGCTCTTTTTTTCTTACCTGGCAATCTTGGGCCCTGCTTCTGTCATATGTAAACTTCTTCTAGAGTTTACATATAACAAGATAAAAATGTGTAGTTTAACTTCAAGAAAATGAGAAGGGTCTCAATTAAACAGTAAATATTATCTAGAATTCAGAAGAAAAAATTGCTACTTTTAATTAGAAATTTTAATTGACTCTTTATCCATTAATTCTGTTTATTAGCCTAACACTTAAAATTCCTGAATATCAAGCATGAGTAAATGTATAATTACTTGGCTTATTTTTATTTTTGGCTAAACATAATAACTTTAGCATTTTTTCTACCTAAGAGAGTAGTATTGTTCTCATACAATATAGATAAAGAAGAAAGGTAAACTTCTCTATAATCCATTATGATTGTAAACATTTGGCTTTATTATAACCTCTATCATTATGTATTTATGAAGATAAATATAAAAATATTTAAATTAATATAAGGGGTATAAGCTACATTTTTTTATACCTTAGCAATGTATATTTTATATAGTTAAAAGTTATTCAGTTGTTAAAAATAATGAGGTAGGTCTATTAATACTAACTTGGAAAGGTATAGTCTTAGTTTTTTAAGCAAATTGTATTATATCTCACTTTTGAATATAATAATAAACATCAACTCAATATCTATGTGTATGGTTATTTATAGTTCCATGCTATTGAAGATAATTACCTCTGAGGCAGCTTGGAGCACAGATGGGAGGCTCTAAAATATTTTATTGAATATAATGCTGAACTATAATAATGCATATAATAGGAATATATTATTTTATAATACAAATATGAAAATCTTTGCATTCATCTTTACATGTCAATAAATATAGTTCCAGAAAATAATTTTAATAGTATTACAATATTCAATTATATAAATATAACATAAATTGCTTAATGTTATGAGGAACCCTTAAGTTGCTATATTTTTAAAAACATAAACTACATTATAATGTGTATACACATCTAGGTACAATTGTATTTTTGTTTCTATGAAATAAATGCCCCAAGTAAAATTATAGTGTTCCTGTTTGTGTTGGACACATATTTCCAGATTTTTTTCCAGAATAGTATTACTAATGGTTTTTAGCACCCAACCATGGGTGCCAACACATCTCATCATTATGCACTATGTCTCATTAGGAAATTGTGATTTATTTTACTTAGAAATTTTACTGATATTCTCTTACCTCTGGATAAAGAACATGAGTACGTGTCATCAAGAAATGAAATGTGTATTTTCAATCATGGAAAGCTTTAGATGAAAGCTATCTTTTAAATGATCTTTGTTTCATAGAGCACATTGCATTATCTTAACATAAGCAGAACTAGTCTCTTAAATGCCTAACATTTTGTTTGGGTACTACTATATATAGTAGCAATGTATATTATTATAAGGTATAATGGTTTAACAGTTAAAGCAAAATCTTTGAAATTTGATAGACCTAGGTTCAAATCTCAGATTTGCCTTTTACCAAGTGATTTGAGCTTCAGCCTACCCAGAATCTATTACTTAAATTGTTAGATTGTTTAAGCAAACAAAATTAAATAATATCTGTAAAGTGCTTACCACACTGCCATATGGTTGACATTATAGAAAGTATCTTTTAACCAAATAGCTTCTTTGTGAGATATTTCCTTTCCTTTCTTTCTTTTTTTACAGGGACAAAGAGAAAGTCAGAGAGAGGGATAGATAGGGACAGACAGACAAGAATGGAGAGAGATGAGAACCATCAATCATCTGTCGTTGCCGTTGTGACACCTTAGTTGTTCATTGATTGCTTTCTCACATGTGCCTTGACCGCAGGTCTTCAGTAGACCGAGCAACCCCTTGCTGAAGCCAGCAACCTTGGGTCCAAGCTGGCGAGCTTTTGCTCAAGCCAGATGGGCCTGCATTTAAGCTGGCAACCTCAGGGGTCTCAAACCTGGGTCTTCCACATCCCAGTCTGACGCTCTATCCACTATGCCACTGCCTGGTCAGGCTACTTTCCTTTCAATTCAAAAAGAAAAGACAGAATATTTTCCATGGAGTACAATAGTTAAACGTGGATGTGATAGGCTCCAGTGATAGCTGTTATGCTTTTACTCTGGCTTTTAATATCTGTAGTAAATCTAAGTCTTTTAAATTTTGGAGAAGGATAGGCCTTGTGATTCAGCTAATTTCAAAGAATAATCAATAAACGTATACACTATTCTACTTTGCATGCTGGCTATGTGTAACACCTTTGTACTGGATTCCTTGGGTACAAAAGTAGGTGCAAATGCCTAAGTATAAAATATGTTAAATTTTGTTCAGTATTTAACATAGAATAATACTTATGTTTCAGTATTTTTTTTAAAACACAATTAAATTCACATGTTAATTATGTAGCACATATTTAAGAGGTAAGAAGACAATGAAGGTTGCACAATTGTGTAAAAGGAGATTGCGTGGGTTCAGGATCAGGAATAAAAAAGAACTCAGGGGAAAAAAGGAGCCTACTCAATCATTAACAACTTTGCACCATAGTGCCTTGGTCATAGTGGGTTCCCTCAAAGAGATTTGATTCAAAGTATGCTTTATAAGACATCCTTCCATGAGATTCCCTAACTCCAGCTCATGAACCAAACTCAAGGATAAGTTGAACTATTTATAAATGTCTTTAATCTGAATTTCTTTTTCTTATAAATTTATCAAATCTTTGTTTCAGTTAACAAAGAAAAATTTTAAGCTATTTCTATCTTTACTGCCTCATCATTTCTTAAATTTCTTTTTGTTTCTTCTGGTGATCATTCTTACTATGCTTATTAAGACATTTCTAATATCCTCTAGCTGCTAATTTCTCTATGGAATTGCTATTTCTTCTGACTTTCCTCTGAATCCCAGCCATATATTCCTCCCCATTCTCACTTTGGCTGCAGCTGTTCAGTTTTCAAATCCAGCAGGTGCAAACAAACTATTCTTTTCTCCCAGTAGTGTGATTGCTCTTACCTCCTGCTCTTTATCTACTTTGAATTAATTTTCTAAATGGCATAGAAGTCAGTGAAAAAATATATATATATATATTGTTTTAATGAAAGTATTTTATGTCTGGGTTTGTAATTTATAATTTGTTTCATCAAGTATAAAATTCAAAAGTATAAATGTCAAGAGTTAACTGATATAGCTTAATCAGTGATTTTCAATTTTGATGTCAATCTATTAACCTACTCACTTCAAGGGCATCATAGAGTACTGACTTGCATTTGGTTTTGGAGTCCTCTATGATTTCTTTCTTAATAATGTTCATAGCAGTGTACCATTCAAGTTTTTTGCTTCAGTTCACATTTTGATTGTCCTTGAACCTGTATAATTCACAGTAGAAATGCTACTTACTGTTGATTCAGGCAAAATGTTGATCCATGTATTTTGCCCGGCATGATGAGAACTCCTGTGTCATCTCACAGTTGCCCCAGTCTGTGCTTTAAAATGTAACCAAGTCACAATATTTTAGTAGGTTTCTAAAATTTTTCTATTTTATTGAATACTTTTCTGCAAAGAATCAAGGTTATTGATAATTAGAAGATAATAGTTACACATTTTTGTGAATTTATTTAATATAACAGTGATATTTTCGAGTACTCTCATGTATATAATTGTATATGGCCTGCTTTTATATGCATCTTACTTTTTAGTGTGTGTTTCAACTCAAGAAATTAGAAGAAAAAATAATCTCATTTTGGCTTGAGGAAACTGAAGCCTAAACCTGTATTCTTTGAGATTCTTTCCATATCAGTTGTCTAAAATTTCATTAAAATTATTTAATAGTAAAATGAAATTACATTGGTTTTCTAGCTTTTAAAGTAGAGGATAACTGTCTTCAAATACAGTTGAATACATGAGTACAAAAAAAAGTCATTAACTGATTATTCTCTCTCTCATCTCCTCTTTCGTCTGCATTGACTTCATTCCTGACAGAGATGGCATCAAGGTTCATATCCCCTGGTACAGAAAGAACTTCAGGAGAAACAATATGCCTCTTTATTAATGGCTCCTTCAAAAGGCCTGGGTTTAAGTAAAGAACCAAGTTTGTGTCACATGGCCATGCCCCATGTTGTTGTTACCAGTCCTGAAGGTTCAGAGCTAGGAGGTTAAGTCAGGGAATGGACTCAAGAAGAAGAGGGTTCTGCTGGCCTTCTGATTTCCATGCTCTACTCTTTTAGTCTTTCACTTAGATTGGATCTAATATAAAATTATTTATACAGACCCCACTTTAGGACAATCCTTTAATTTAACCCATGAAAGAACAAGCATATTTTAATTGTCTAATAGAAGATATTGAACATTTCAGAATATAAAGTATAATCTTAAAAAAGGACTAGTGAGAATTCAGGTTTGACCTTTTTTCTTGAACCCACCATTCTTTTTGACCTTTTTCTTAGCTTTTCTACTCTTTTGTTTTTTTGAACCTATGGATAGTAATAGGAAATCATATTGAAATAATGAATACTTTTTAATAATTCAATAGACATTACTCCAGATAAGATTAAATGCTTCTATATTATCCTCCATATGCCATTATATTAAGAATGTTAGTTTACTGGTTTGTTAAACTCACCCACTCTAAATACCCCAAAAGTCTAACTCATTTTTGATTTTTTACCATTAATACCCAAACTCTTAATTGTATTTACTGTCAGTAGCACAATAACATTAATAATAAGTATTGTTGAATGAGTGAATCAAACTATAAAGTGCCTAGAAGCAAATTAAAAAAAAAAAACAATCGGGAAAGTATATGTCCATGTGGGAAAAGAGATATTCAAGAGACCTACGAATGGGCAAGCAAAAGTATGTTCTCATGGCAATAAAACAAAATTAGTTGAGTCAATGTATTTTCAAAATAGGAAATAATCACATTAATTAAAATAGTAAAGAGATGACATGTCTTCAAGTTAGGAATATAAGGTATACTGTGAAATATGAATACAAAATGAATGTTAATATTTTTTTCTCAAAGACCCCTGTGCGTTACATACCTTTGACTTGCTTCTGACTCCTGGAAATTCTATGAATGAGTGATGTTCTCAATAGTCTGGCTTCAACACAGCCCTGGTTCATTTCTTACAGAGTCTTGCCAATGACTTCTTTTTAACAAAGTTAATCCATCTCGTATTTAGTCTTCCTCTTTTTCTGCTGTCTTTAATTTTTCTCATTTTATTATCTTTTCCAAAGAACTTTGCCTTATCATGATGTTTTTGAAGTAAAACAATTTCAGTTTTGTCATTCTTGCTTCAGAAATGTTTCAGGCTAATTAGTTGTAATATTTACTCGTTCATCTTTTTTAGAAGTCCAAGGTATCTGTAGAGCTCTCCTCCCCATACCATTCCTTAAATGAATCTCTCTCTCTCTCTCTTTTTTTTTTTAGTCTTCTTCACTCTCCAACTTTCACATTTATACATAGCAATTGGAAATATAAGGAAAGTAGATGATCTTAGCCTTGGTCTTTAATAGTACATCTTTTCTCTGGGTGATCTTTTCTAATTCTTCTATTGCTGTCCTCCAAGGTAAATAAAGTCTTGATCAATTTTGATGTCTTCACTGTCTATATTTTCATCTGTAGTCATGATTTTTGTCCTCTTGAAGTTCAAATGCAATTCTGCCTTAGCACTTTTTTTTTTTAAAGAGAAAGAGATAGAGTCAGAGAGAGGGACAGATAGGCACAGATAGGAAGGGGGAGAGATGAAAAACATCAATTCTTCATTGCTATTTCTTAGTTGTTCATTGATTGCTTTCTCATATGTGCCTTGACCGGGGGGGGGGGAGGGGGAGGCTACAGCAAACTGAGTAACCTCTTGCTTAAACCAGCGACCTTTGGGCTCAAGCTAGCGACCATGAGGTCACATCTCTGATCCCATGCTCAAGCCAGTGACCCCTCACTCAAGCTGGTGAGCCCGTGCTCAAGCTGTCAACCTCGGGGTTTCCAACATGGGTCTTCTGTGTCCCAGTCTATCACTCTATTTTACTGCACCACTGCCTGATCATGCCGCCTTAACACTTTCTTTTACTTTCAAGATAATTCATTCAAAATCACTTCAACTTTCTGCCAGTAAAATGATGTCATCTGTATATCTTGTTATTAATATTCCATCAATTTTTATTTCTCCTTCCTCTGAGTCTAGCCTAGTTTTTTTTATACTATATGTTCTGTACACAGATTAAACAAATAGGGAGATAAAATAGACCTAGATGACACCTTTGCTCGATCTAAATTGATATTATCAATTGTTCACACATTTATACATTTATCTAACTTGATCATTACAACTCTGTGAGGTAGACTACTATCCTATTTATTTTAAGATGACTAATAAGTTATAAAGCTAAAGATCAAAGTACCACCAGCTTTCCATGAAAATATTCCCTTTTCATATGTCTGTGACAAGTTGCTATTACTGTTTTTAATAGACTCATAAATTAAATATAACAAACTAAACACATAAGAGCTTAAAAAGTCATAATGTTTACATGTTAATATGATGTTTCCATACCTACTGTTTTATTTTCCCAGAAATGTCTATATTAATATGTATATCATCCTTCATGTTATATTTAAATTAGATCTTTACTATATTTTATTTTTTTGTTTGAGTAAATTTTATATAAAGTCTTAAGTTCTCAATGATTATAGCCATTTGAAATTGGTATTGACATGAACATTTGAACTCATGAATCTAAATTTGTGATATTTATTTTTGGTTTGCATACTCCTGTATCTCAAACTAAAAATAATCAGTCTTTTAACAACATAAAAATATATTTTAATTTATTACATTGAAGAGTAAATATAAACAATATTAATGAATATAAAATTTTAAGTGCACAAAGCTAATTTATGCTCCAAATACCAAGATAATGGGATGTATTGGAGACCAGCTAGAAGTGCAAAGAATACTTCCCCCTGATATTGACTCTTCTTTAGATCAATAGCAGTTTCAAATGTAATACAAAGCAGACAAGATTTAACAGTGCCTAAATTATTAAGGCTAGTGCGTTGTTGCTAGAGAGTTCATTAACAATCCCATCAATACAGCGTGGTTCATGGATGTTAGTGATAGCTTCATGGAACATTTTAAAAGGGAATGAGATATCTCAATGGGCTGATCTTAGTGGAAAAAAATTAATTAGGTAAGAATAATTACATTAGTTAAATGAAACTTTTAATTGAAAACCTGTTGGTATTTTTTAACCTGCTTCACAGCTGTCCCTTAATCATCTGTATTTACAAAGTGAAGTTGACCTACATGGTATTTAAGAAACAACTAAACATCTTGAATTTGTATATAAATGTTTAAAGGAGTTTAGAAAGTGTGGCAATAAAAACAAATAGGATTTTCTGCTTGGAAATGTTGCATTTTAAAAGTATATGTGGAAAGAAAGAAAATTATATAGAAAATACTCATGCTAAATACGTACACTTCTTGGAAAGAATTAAAAATAGTCACTTCCTAAAGTTTTCACAATTGCAACATTAAAACTCCACAAACTGATTTTTTTACCTTATAAAACTCTAAAAACTTATAGGCAAATAATGGTGTTTGTAAAATTATCTCATTGAGTGTTGTTAAGGAAACTGGGATCCAGCAAGAGTTCTTGTAAGATAAAAAGTTACAAATTATGGATTTCTTTCTTTTTTTTTTTTTTTAACAGGGTCAGAGAGAGAGTCAGAGAGAGGGATAGATAGGGACAGACAGACAGGAATGGAGAGAGATGAGAAGCATCAATCATTAGTTTTTCGTTGCCATTGCGACACCTTAGTTGTTCATTGATTGCTTTCTCACATGTGCCTTGACCCCGGGCCTTCAGTGGACCGAGCCACCTCTTGCTGGAGTCAGCGACCTTGGGTCCAAGCTGGCGAGCTTTTGCTCAAGCCAGATGGGCCCGTGCTCAAGCTGGCGAGCTCGGGGTCTGGAAACGTGGTCTTCCGCATCCCAGTCTGATGCTCTATCCACTGCGCCACCGCCTGTTCAGACAAATTATGGATTTTAAACATAAAGGACTAATGGAAATTCTACCTATAAAAATTAGCATTGAACACATTTATGATTTTTGTGCTAGTTGTTCAAAATATTTTAATTAACTATCACTATTTTTTTTTAGCTTAAGCCAAAGAGCACAGGTTTTTTTGTTTTAAGATTTTATTTATTCATTTTAAAGAGGAGAGAGAGAGAAAGAGTGTGGGAGAAAGAGATAGAGGGAGACAGGAGAAGGAGTGGGAATTATCAACTCCCATAAGCTCCTTGACCAGGCAAGCCCGGGGTTTTGAACCGGCAGCCTGTTCAGGTTAATGCTTTATCCACTACACCACCACAGGCCAGGCCCAGAGAGCACAGGTTTGAAGAGACATAGAATGTGTTTAAATCCACAAACTCCAAGGAACCCCAAGCAAATGGTTCCATTACTTACTTATTTCATTCTGGCCCAGGCACTTTCTTTACTGAGTCCCAGCAGCACCGTCACCCAGTGTTGTCTCCTTCATGATCTTCAAAGCATTGCTGAACTTGAATTTTCTTTCTAACTCATTAATTTGACTGTGAGGTAAAGCCATTCTATTATTTCCCCTTCTCCTTTTTATATCTTTCTTTTGATCTCTTATCCCTTTTAGCCCTTGTGGGTACTGAATCCCATACAGGTAGCTATAAAAATTCATATTCATTTTAAAGGTCTTCCATCGTGTAGGTTCTGGAGTATCCTTTTATTAAATTAATTTGCAATATAGGAATCTCTCTGGTAAGTTAAAATCTGAAGTACAGTGTGTCCGTAAAGTCATGGTGCACTTTTGACCATGTGACTGGTCAAAAGTGCACCGTGATTTTACAGACACACTGTATAGCATACCCATGTTCTGACTATTCAGGATATACAGGAAGATAAAATACTAGGATATCAATGAAACTTTAAATAGGAGTGAAAAGAATATTAGTTTTTCTCTGCAGAATATCAGCAGGCTGGGGTAGGTTTCAACATGGGTGAGAAGTTTCATAGTCAATTTAAAACAAATACAATATAGTAAAAGTGTTGGCAGGTTTTATTGGGCTAGGCACGAATTGTATAGAGTGTTAACACAAACAATGGTAAAAAAAGTGACTTGATTTCCCCTATTCATTAATTTGTATGAAATGTTGATACAAAAGTTCATTATCAAGCACACAGACCATAAAGAACTATGGAGCCAAGGTAGATAAATTAAGCTTGATTGTATTACAAAAGCCAAAATAAAATCAGAATAAAATGTGAGTTTTCTAGAATAGAGTTGTAAGCCACAGGACACTTTAAAATCTACCTAATTCTAGCTCCTGCTCTTACAGATAAACAAATTAAAGACTAAGAAAAATATACAGTAGTTTTGTCCATGTTCATATGGCTGGTGTGCAATTATCTGTCCAGCAGCAGCTTTTTGTTTAGTAACAAGTGCATGACACTGTAATATTTTTGCCACTTATATTTATTCTTTAATCCTAAATGTGTCACATAATACTTTTGAATTCAGTATTTATTTTTGAGTTCTGAATTGTAGTGGTTTGTACACACCACATTTTATAGGAATCAAATTGCTGTTGTATGATAATTTCCTTCCCGCTTCTCTCCTTCCAGAACTTGATCTGCTTTTTTGAACAGCACGAGGCCTCGTCCTCTATTTAGGCTAACAGCGGGTGTAGAAGGATTGAAACATTATATTTTCTAAACTGGTTCCTTGTTTTGGATAGTATCCATGTTGAAGAGATTACTGATCTTCTGGTGATCGTCATCATCATCATCTAACACCTGCCTAAGCACCACGTGCCAGGGATGGTGCAAACTGTTTTTAATGTATTATCTCATGCAGTCTGTGCAGTTCACGCAGCTGCTGGTAAAGAACCCCATTTCAGAATAGTACAAAGAGCCAGCAACTGAGAAAGCATAATGGCAGCTTCAGTGTAAGAGAGAATTGTCTCTGACAATTGGCTCCAAACTGGGTCTGCGGGCATTTCTTCATCAGTCCCTTCATTCTGTTAGCACCTGCTCCGTGCCAGGCAGAGTACTGGGTGCAGTGTGCCAGCTGAATGAATGAGCCACCAGCCTGCCTTCCATGTGTGGCCCTCACTCTTGCTCAGAGGGATGGATGATTATCCATCTCTTTTATGCTTGTGCTGCCTACACAAGGAAGCTTCCAAGTTTAGAATCCACCGTTTCCCCCACTTACCTTAACATATATGCTTCTTCTAATTAAAGAGTTAATATCTGTAATTGTTTTTCATCTAGAATTGTCTGGTTTTTAGAAGTGATTTTTCCAATAAAGACGTGATATGGTAGATCACCATTTTTTTTTATTTCCAATTATAAAATGAGAAAACTAAGAAAAGGGGATTTAAGTTTTTTTTTTATATCAAGTTAATGAAAGAATCAGAATTCATAAACTTAAAGTTTGTTTATTAGACTATCCTACTCTTTGTGCTATGCACTATAGTTCAGGTGGGAATTTAGAAATGAGCAAAATATGAAACGTAGGAGTTCCAGAATGGATCTGCCACCTGCCAGCTAGCATTCAGCTCTCAAAGGGGACCTGCCTGCACTTATTTAATGGGAAGATAAATGTGTTCACAGAACTGTTACTATAAATTCATTTAGAAATGGGACAAACGCTGTACTCACATTCCTCCCAGGTATGAGTTGCTGGCAGATTTGGTTCACTGTACCTCCGGGAGGTAATACATTTTAACGAGATGGCGAAGTGTGACTGTTATTCAGAACTCCACAAGACCCATTTCTTGTACAGTTTAAGTGAACTTTTTGGTTGAATTCATCAATTTATTGAAAATTTGTTCTATACAGTTACTGTGGGTAAGATGAGGTGTGGAACCCTGTGTGGGGTATTACAAAGATAGATATGATTATTATCTGAAAGGTGCTTATGACCTGGGAGGGAAGATAAAAGGTGAGAAAACTTAAAAAGTTTTGTTAAAACTAGATGTGCAATGAAATATAGAAGATACAGATTGGTGAATCTTAGTTTGGGATGTTTCTAGGGTAAAAGAAAATCTATGAGCCATGATCCCAGAAAAATAACATGATTACATTTTAAAATATTCTTGATATTGGAGTAAAATTGGCATAAACTTCTCAAATTTAAATTGTACAATTAGTTTTGATGTACATATACACTGGTGTAATCATCATTTCAATCAAGATATGCACATATATCACAACACTCTTAAGCATGATTAGATTTAAATGTAACTTATTACATACAACATAATGGGTGCTTGGAGCCCAGAATAAGAGTCCAAATATGCACAAAGTGTTTGAGGAGAATCGCATTGTAACAAATGTAACTCTGCTTGTCATAAGAGAGAGAATAAACTGAAGGGGCTATGTTTCAAGTTCTCTGAGTCAAAATTAAGTAGGGATCACAGAAGCCATGACTCTTGGGGGACAGAACACTCCAAGAGAATGTCCTCTCTTTGGAAAAAGGAACAAATCATTTTGATAGCATTTTGCTGAGGGAAATTTTTAGTATATCTGAGAGACTTTATGTACCAGTGTTCCCTTCTATGATGGTATGTAGTTCAGAATTGTTCATTCATTTCTAATTATTTGCTTCATGTTTCATGCAGCTATAAGCTGTTTCAATTTTTTTATAACCTAGAACATCTCAGAAGTTCACAAAGATGTTTAATAATGATTATAGTGATAAAACACAGAAATAACATATGCACTCAACCTGCACATAGTTCGTAATTACTGCTTAGTGCCAGATTCGTCCATAAATGAAATCTAAATACATAAAAACATTTTAACTATTCACAGCATCCATTATCATTCCTGTGTTATTTTTTTCTGTGTTTTGGGGAATGTTTTAATTATATGAACATAATCTAAAGTATTAAACAATAGTAATTTTTATCATTTGAAACTTTTGAGAGCACCTAATTTCTCTGAATCTTCAATTGTTTAAAAACATGTAGTGGACTTTTCAGAGCATAAAAGAACTGTAAGCATAGTTTACTGTTCTTTTGATACTTTAAAGTCTTATCAGACAGGAGTTTAGCTGAGATGGATGAACTAGCACTGTGTGACTAAACCAATTTCTATGGCAATAGCTCAGCTACAGATATTAGCATTTGTCACTCTTCCACCTATCTCCATGTTACACAATTCTTACCTAAAAGTAATTAGACTAGATATAAGATGAAATCAGAAATAAGTTAATGAGATGATAAATGCATAAATAAAATGTATGTAAAGGCATTTTTTATGATCTTTTGAGCCACCATTTTGATAGATTACTACAGATTTATTGACACATGTAGGACTGTATTGCACAGTTTTAAAAGTTTGCAAGAGCACTTTTTGGCTCAAAGACATGCTTTGTAAGTTAACTAAATTATTTGAGAAAGAAATATAAAGTTTCAACTCCAGTCTAGTCAGTGGTAGCCTCTCAAGGGGGCTCCAAATGCTATCAATAGATGCTTGACCCAGCTTTAAAGACTTCGCTCTTTCTGTCTTATCTGGTCGTGCTTTCTTCTGGGCTCTATTCTCAGGTGAATAGATATTCTAGCTTTCCAATAAGTGTGATCTATTTATATATAAATGAGTAATTATACTTGAAAGTGAGAAAATAGGACAGATTGTATTGTCTTCACTGCTAATTGTTTTTCCTCTGCTTAGCTTTTGTCTTTGTAGTTTAGGACGTGCATGGCTACAACTTTATCTCACCCTCTCATATGAATCTTAATAGTCAAATTGTGCACATTTTTAATTTTAACTTAGTTGGTTAAATTTCAATTACATTTAACCTCGAAACTTTCTTTAGAGGTAGCTTTGATGTATAAAGAAAAAAAATATCTGACTTGGGAACCAAATGAACTTTTATTTCAATATCAGCTTAGGGACATAACTTATTCTCTATGGGGCCTAAGGACATAATTGTCTGGTATTCCACAGAGTCTCCAAAAATATGAGACATGCTGCCATCAGTTTCTTCTTCATTGGTTTACATAGTTTCAGTGTGAATATGGCCGGCTTAGGGAAGTAGTCAATTATGATAGTACGGACAGTGGTTCTAAGATTATACCTTGCCTGCATCTTGTTTCTATGTCTTCTTTCTGAGTCTTATTTCTGCCAGTCTTGCTATGATAGTTTGGATGGTAGTTCTAAGAGCTAAGCTTTGCCTGAGTCTTGCTTTCTGAATCTTGTTTCTCAAGGTGATAAAACCTTGAGAAAATTGCTTTAACCCAGCTGAGCTTCTAAAACATATGGTCTTTGTGAGAATGTATATAAAGAAAATAACATGGTTGTGTAGCACACAGTAAGCATGTAATGTAACTTAAAGGTAACAAAAATGGTGATAAAGTAATTAACCTGTATGTCTCCTCTTCCTTTCACCTCTTCATTTCTATCTGTTGCTTCTTTTCCATCTGTTTCCCATTGAGAACAGAGTCAAAGCAAGAGATTATAGAGTAAATATGAATGTGTGAAAAACTTAGCAAAAGCAGCTCAATCAATTTCTATAATTTAGAGGTGGTAGTAAGAGAGTCCCCTTAAGCCTGATTCTGAAAGATACTGAGTCTTCTGAAAATCTGAACGGCAGTTGTATAAGCAATCTACTACTTTCATGAATGTTTCTGGTTAACATTACTAACTTCCTATCTAACCTATTATTGACCGAATCCCATACATCCATGAATTTTTTTCTTTGTGAATTTATATTCATCAATTCTCCACAATCTATACCTTTCCTTACTTTGCAGTACATTTTCATTATGTGAATATTTATTGCTCATCAAAAATTATGCAAATTAGTATATTCAAGTACTTATTAGAACTTTTTATATTTTGTAACTTTAAAATCATTTGAACTATTTTGCTTTATTAAATGTAGTGCACTGAGCCAAAAACTAAAGAGAAGGATGTGAACTCTGGATAGATTGTCTGCATTTAAATCCAAACCCTCTATGATGTGATTTTAGGCTAATTACTTAAGTGTTTTTTGCCTCAATTTTCTGTTATATACAAACTTAATGGATTTCCAAATGGATGATGGTTATGAGAAGTAAAGGAAATGACTTAAGGAGACTGCTTCGTGCATAGTAAATACTCAACAAATGTTAACTAATAATATGACAAATTTTCAAAGATTTGCTTTTTTGTGAAAAAATAGTAGGAATATCATAGTTTATGTGTTTTTTGGTTATTGTATGGAAATAGAATAAAACAATTCATTTTGGGAATAATTGCAATCGTGTTTGGTAAACTTCCATCTTTAAAACAAACTGTAAAAAGAATAAGAAAAAAGAAATTCTAGTCATTACTTATTCCAAGAGTAATCATTGGTATCATTTTAGTGTATTTTCTTCTTTGATTTGTTGTTATTGTTGTTATTCATGCAACATGCAATATGGTGGTGAAGAACACCAGCCAAGCGTATTTGAATATGGGCCTCTCTCTACTTCTGAACTGCTCGGCTTTGGTGAATTACTTATCTCAACCTTGGTTTTGTCATTTGTAAAATGGGAACATTTACAATAATTATAGTGAGAATTAAGTTAACTAGCCTATGTCAAGTATTTTGAAGATGTATAGTATGATTAATGCTATAAGTACAGTTCTATATAATCTATTTTTACACTTAACCTTTACATACAATTTTCAATCTAATTGATTATTTTCCAAAACATGATTTTGAATGGTTATATAATTTATCATTGTAATATTATATTTTAATTTTGAACATTCAGCAGGGTTCTATGTTTACCTATTTTTAAAAATAAATTATATATGTAGCCTTTGTTCTTATCACTGATTTTTTTAGGACAATCACAGGGTTAAAAAGAACATGATTTTTTTTAAAGGCTCTCTTGTGGTACAAATTGCAGAATGCCTTTTATTTTCTATTTAGTAGTGTCTGAAAGTGTTCATTTTTCTATATTTTTAAGAGTGATATTTAAAAACATTTAATTTTGTTCAAAATTATTTGTACCTTTTATATCTTAATAACTATTTTAATGATCACCTGTATGGTATGTGAAATACATCCTCTGAATGTTAACTTAGGCCAAAGACAAATATCAGTGTAAACGTCAGGGTCATGATGTATGCCTATATCAATTTCCCATTTTATTTTTCATTATTCAGCCATCAGAATATGTGGAAATAATCAGCTGATATTTACAAAATGAAGGTTAGGAATCTGAGCTATATTCCCCAAAGATTTATGAACTATAAAATGCATTATTATTATTATGTTCTGTCATTGCATAGTGCTCTTTAGCTGTCTTTCATTTATGAGGTAGAGCTTCTTAGCATCTATTTGCGTGAAAGCTACTGTGTGTACTCATTTTGTATTGTATTGTGGCAGGCGCTGTAATCTACAGGGTTCCTATTCATTTTGGAATTCATTTCACAGCTCACTAATTGTGAGGATGAGAAGAGAAAATATATGCTTTGATTCCCAGGCATGCCAAGCAGATGGCCCAAAGTTCATTGCTACCAACACTGTCAGTGTGGCCCTCTTCTGTAGGTAGTGAACCTGGCACCAATCATCAAACACAATGTGAGGGTCCATTTCACACAGCATTGACAGTCGCTGAGCCTCTGGTTTCTTATGACTTATAAACATTTTAATCTTTATCATCAGGCTCTAAAGTGGTCAGTCATTTGAGCAGGTGCAAACACAGTAGAATTCCTATTCATTTTACATGAGAAGCCAAAATAAATTTTCATTCATATGGAAATATTTTTGGGAAAAAAGTAGAAGGGACTAAGCTTAGTTTCTTGAAAAGAGATTAATATATGTATTGAGATTCAGAACTGTAGCATTCTTTCTGATATTGAGCCTTTAGAAAAATTGAATTGAATAAAAGATCAGGGTTTATATTTTTACATTTTTAGTGAACTTCCTATCAAATATCTTTTTCGTCGTTCCATACAAAAAAATTGTTTACTTAATTATTTTTATACAATAGGTAATTTATATAGCCATTCAAAATGTCAGCAATTGCATTCAGTGTGTGTGTGTGTGTGTGTGTGTGTGTGTGTGTGTGTGTGTGTGTGGTGAAAGAGTAAGATAGAAACAGAAGTAGTAACAAAAATAAAATAATTAATGTCTTTACACACTTCTTAGTTTAACAGAGACCCCAGGGCAATATAAATTTGGGTTATCATTTCGGGAAAATGAAGGTAGTCAAATGTTCTAATGGTGCTAATGTAGGAATTTTGTTTCTTTTATTTCTTTCTTCCTTTCCATTCCAAACCACCACCATGGGTTTCACATGTTTTCTTGACTTCATGTTTCTTTTTTTCTTGGCTTTCAGACTGATGCTGCTCTGATGTACGATGCAGTGCACGTGGTGTCTGTGGGCGTCCAACAGTTTCCCCAGATGACAGTCAGTTCCCTACAGTGCAATCGACACAAACCCTGGCGTTTTGGGACCCGCTTTATGAGCCTAATCAAAGAGGTACGTCCGTCAGGAGATGCACATTTCCCCTTTTTGTCCTCAAGCTGAATGCATTGAGATTATTGTAGCTTTCTTAGCAGTTGACCTTTTACTTTTATCTTTTAAATTAAACTTTCTCTCGTCCCTATTAAGGCAAAATTAACATTTTTACTTAATAATATGAAACGAAGTGCCTGACCTTTGAGTACACAGTGAATAAAGCATCTACCTGGAACACTGAAGTTGCTGGTTAGAAATGCTGAGTTTGACTGGTCAAGGCGCATATGGGAGTCAATGCTTCCTGCTCCTCTCCACCTTCTCTCTTTCTCTCTCTCTCTCTCTCCTCTCTCTAAAATGAATAAATAAAAATCTAAAAAAGATAATATAAAATATAAAACAAAGGAGGTAAAACTACATGACAAATAAATGGACATCCTTCAAAATATCTAGAACTGTGTAAACAGATGAAAATCTGTGACTTATGGTTATGACATTTTTAGTTTCACCTTCCTGAATGAACTTTTTATTTATGTGGAAATATAAATGTTTTAAGAATGCTTGTTTATATTTTAGGCAACATGATATGTAAAGAATTTTTAACATGCATGCCATTTATAGTATACTAAACTGCATCCATGTTGTAAATTTTAGAAAATAGTTATTTAGATCTATTGTTCTTAAATATAATGTTTAGTTATTTTAATTATTTAACAGGTAACATAAAACATAATATATGAAAAAAAACATAATATATGGATTTATAAAAGTGCAAAGCTACTTCATATTGCATAATGCAACCACTTTTGTGGTCATATACAGGACAAAAGTAAATTTACAGTTCTGATTATGTGAAACACTGAGTTTATTCTTGAATTATTATTTATTAATTATTGCATTATTTTCCATCAGAACTATAAATCTACTTTTGCCTACTCATGTAATATTTCTTATTACATTCATTGTAGTTATAAGCTATGCACAGACTTAGGAAGAAAAGAAAAAATTCTTTTTTGTTTTTAAATTGAGGTGGTGAGGACTAGGGCTATTTACAGACTGTGGCATAGGGGACGTGCTCAGGCCCTGACTTTGAGTGGAGGTTTTGTGTGTGTGTGTCTTTTATTAAATTTTAAAATTTATTGTGTTAACATGGATTCAAGTGTCTCACTCAATGTAACACCCTCACCCCACAACCACGTGCCTCCTATTATGCCCCCTATTACACCCCTTTGCCTCCCTCCACTTAACTCTCTCCCCACTTCCCTCTGGGATTTTCTGTCCTGTTATCTGTATCTCTGTGTTATGTATATAGAATTTCATGAATCACATCACCTTCTCTGATCCCATTTCTCATCCCCTTCCTTCTGCTGTCCCTCTGCTTCCCATGACCCTGCACCTGCCTCTATTCCATTTCTCAGTTCACCTTGTTCATTAGATTCCACATATAAGTGACATAATATATTTTTCATTCTCTACCTGGATTATTTCACTTAGCATAATAATTTTCAGGTCCACCATGCCATCACAAAAGGTGAGATTTCCCTCTTTCTCACAGCCTTGTAGTATTCCAGTATTCCATTGTGTGTATGTACCACTGCTTTTTTTATTCATTCATCCACGGACAGACACTTGGGCTGTTTCCAGAACCTGGCTATTGTAAACAATGCTGCAATATACATGGGGGTGAATATCTTCTTCTGAGTCAGTGTTTTGGGATTCTTAGCATATATTCCAATAAGTGGGATAGCTGGGTGAGAAGACATTTTCATTTTAAATTTTTTGAGAAAACACCATACTGTTTTCCACAGTGGCTGCACCAGTCTGCATTCCCACCAGCAGTGCAGGAGGGTTCCCTTTTCCCCACACCCTCGCTAGTACTTATTGTGTACTTATTATATACTATGTACAGACTGCATTTTCAAATTGATTTGTTAATGAAGTCATTTGACAGGTGTGAGGTGGTATCTCATTGTGGTTTGAATTTGCATTTCTCTGATGATTAGTGACATTGAACATTTTTTTTATATGCCCATTGGCCATCTGTATGTCCTCTTTGGAGAAGTGTCTATTCAGTCCCTTTGCCCATTTTTAAATTGGATTGTTTGCCTTCCTGGTGTTGAGTTTTAGAAGTTTTATAAATTTGGGTTATTAACCCCTTACAGACATATTGGCGAATATGTTCTCCAATTGTGTGAGTTGTCTTTTAATTTTGTTCGTGGTGTCCTTTGCTGTGCAAAACATTTTTGTTTGACAGGGACCTATTTGTTTATTGTCCTTTATTTCATTTTCCCATGGAGATATATCAGCAAAAATAATGCTACGGAATATATTGGAGAGTTTACTGTCTGTGTTTTCCTCTAAGACATTTATGGTTTTATGACTTACATTCAGGTCTTTTAGCCACTTTGAGTTTATTTTTGTGAATGATGTAAGTTGGAGGTCTAGTTTTATTTTTTTGCATGTACCTGTCCAATTTTCTCAACACCATTTATTAAAAAGACTGTCTTTACTCCATTTTATACTCTTACCTCTTTTGTCAAATATCAATTAACCATAATGACATGGGCTTATTTCTGGGTTCTCTGTTCTGTTCCGTTGATCTCTATGCCTATTCTTATGCCAGTACTAAGCTGAGTAGATACAATGGCCTTGTAGTATAACTTGATATCAGGAAGTGTGATACCTCCCAGTCTATTCTTCGTTTTCAAACTTGCTGGGGATATTCAGGGTTTTGTGTTTTTTGGGGTTGTGTTTTGTTCCATTAAATTTTTGGAATATTTGTTCTATATCTTTGAACTATGCCATTGGTATTTTAATAGAAATTTCATTGAATCTATGGATTGCTTTGGGTAGTATAGACATTTTAATGATGTTTATTTTTTCTATCCATGAATACAGTATATGCTTCCACTTGTTTTTATCTTCCATGATTTCTTTTTTCAATGTCTTATAATTTTCCAAGTACGTGTCTTTTACATTCTTGCTTAATTTTTTCTAGGTACTTTATTATTATTATTATTATTATTGCAATAGTGGAGGGTGTTGTTTCCTTAATTTCTCTTTCTGATGGTTTATTGTTGATCTATAAAAAAGCCACTGATTTCTGAATATTAATTTATATTCTGCCACCTTGCCAAATTCATTTATCAGGTTTAGTAGTTATTTGACTGGAACTTTAGGGTTTTTTATGTTTAGTATCATGTCATCAGCAAATAATGACAAATTTACTTCTTCTTTTCCAATTTGGATGCCTTTTATTTCTTTTTGTCTGATTGCTGAGCTAGAACTTCCAGAACTATGTTGAATAAGAGTGACGAAAGGGGGCACCCATGCCTTGTACCTGATCTTAAGGGGATTGCTTTTAATTTTTGCCCATTGAGTATAATGTTAGCTGTTGTTTTGTCATAGATGGCCTTTATTATGTTGAGGTATGTTCCCTGTATTCCCACTTTGCTGAGAGTTTTGATCATAAATGGGTGCTGGATTTATTAAATGCTTTTTCTGCATCTATTGATATAATTTTGTCATCCTTATGGGGGCTTCTCTGTAGGCAATTAACTGCCTTTTCTTGCAGCATTAGTATTTTTTCTTTGTCTCTCAACTTTGGTATTTTAACTCTGATGTGTCTTGGTATCAACTTCTTTGGTTCATCTTTAATGAGAGTCTCTGTGTTTATTGAACTTGTGTGACTTTTCATTCATCAATTTAGGGAATTTTTCTGCTATGATTTCTTCAAACAGGTTCTCTCCCCTGATCAATCTCTTCTCCTTCAGGAAGCCCCATGATGCAAATGTTGTTTCTCTTCATGTTGTTGCAAAAGTTTCTAAGAGTTCCCTCAGTCTTTTTGAGCAACTTTTCTACTTGTGCTCTGCTTCTGTGCTTTAGTTTATCTTGTCTTCTAAATCACTGATTCGATTCTCTGCTTCATCAGACCTACTGTTGATTCTTTCTGGTGCAGTATTCATTTCTGATATTGTATTTGTAATTTCTGACTGGTTCTTTTTTATGACTTCAATGTCCTTCTTGATGCTTTCTATCTCTCTGTTTAAGTTTCTCATTGTGATTATCCATTGTTACTCTAAGATCCTTGAGCATCCTAAAAATCATTATTTTAAACTCTGCCTTGGTACTTTGGTTACTTCCATTTCATTTGTTTTTTTTTCTGGGAATTTCTCTTATTATATCACCTGGGTCATATTTCTTTGTCTGCCCATTTTGTCTGTGTATTAGAAAGCACTGTCTGACTTTGAAGTTTGTTTTGGTTTCTTCATGAGAAAAATGGGCTCAGTGGTACTAACCTCCAGGCCACCTGATTTCCTTGCTCTAGGAATGCTTCTTGATGGTAGTATTTACCCTCTTTTTGTATGTGAGTATTAAGTACAGTTGGTCCTTTTGTGAATGTGGTTATCACTTCAGGTGGCTGGCTCTCAGGGTCAACCTTACTCATTTGTATAGACTCTGTGCAGCATCTGTCCTGTTGTGTGTATTTATTCTCCACTGTGTCTGGTGCCTGCTGGAATCCTCCTTTGGGTGTGCTGCTTATGTAGCTAGTGAGCCTAGCATTGGTGCTGTCTGCCACCCACTACTGGTTGTGTTGGTTCTAGGTTTTCTTTGGTTGGTGTCAGCTTTTGTTTGTAACTTGCTGTGGGTGACCTGTCTGGAGCTACAGCTCTGTTTGCTGTTTGTGTCTGTGTTTTCTACACCTGGGTAGTGTGAGAGGGGCAATCCTGTGTATAAGGATCAGCTTCCTCCTGCTTAGAGATGACAGCAGCTCCATAAAAACCCCAAATTTCATTAGATTTGCCTCCACTTCTAGCTGCTCCACCTCCTTTACCACCTGCCTTGTCTTCCCTCTGTCTTCTATAGAAAGTAGTGTGGATTCAAATTGGACTCACTCAAGCAACCTCTCTATAGGTTGCAAGCTTGGTGGCTGAGGATGGCTGAGGTTGGCAATATGTTAGTGGGTCTTCTACTTCAGGGGTTTCTTGGTTAGGTGTTCAGCATGACTAAAGTGGCCACTACTGAGCATAAGTCTCAGCCACTGCTGTATACTCAAATTTTATTTCTTCCCAACAAGGTGAGCAGCAGGATCAGACTCAATGATGCCAACAGTTCCCTCTGCAGAAGTTCTTTCAGCTGGTGATCTCATGGTCTCAGGGAGGAAAACTGAGAGAGTTCTCTCCTGGGTCTGACTGTGACCCCTCAAAAAGTGTATAAGCCCTTTAATCAGACACAGCAATAGCTTTGCAGGGACCCATACTTTATATGTCCATGCTCCAAGCCTCTCTTCCATATTTATGTGGAATCTAGCCCAGAGGGGCAGGATATTTAGCACTTGGTCCTGCTGACTGTGAAACTCCATCCTGCCCAATGCACATGAGCCACTCTGTCAGTGTTGACCACAGAAAGTGGAACTCACTTTAGCTGGACCTAGTGTCCAATGAGTCCTCCCTTAGGACACACCACAAGCAAGGGCTTTTAGGTCCTGTTGTTAGATCCTGAACCAATTTTTCTCTGCAGCTGGTACAGGTGTGCTGGCCCTGGCCTTTCTGGAGGAACCCAGAGCAGAACAGTGGGGGATACTGCCCATGACTGGCCCATAGCAATCTTCTTCTTCTTCCTGTTTTTTGTTTGTTTGTTTGTTTTGTTTTTTTTACAGAGACAGAGAGAGAGAGTCAGAGGGATAGACAGGGACAGACAGACAGGAACAGAGAGAGATGAGAAGCATCAATCATTAGTTTTTTGTTGCGACTCCTTAGTTGTTCATTGATTGCTTTCTCATATGTGCCTTGACCACAGGCGTTCAGCAGACCCTCGCTTGAGCCAGCAACCTTGGGTCCAAGCTGGCGAGCTTCTGCTCAAGCCAGATGGGCCCACATTCAAGCTGGCGATCTTGGGGTCTCAAACCTGGGTCCTCCGCATCCCAGTCCAATGCTCTATCCAATGAGCCACCACCTGGTCAGGCAATATAGCAATCTTCTTGGACTACAAGCAATCCAGAGTTTGTGAATGTGTCTACTGGAAATACCAACGCACACCTAGGCTGGTTTTCACATACTCTGGGCCTGGGAGAAGTTCCACAAAAGGACAAGGTTCCCTGAGCTTCACCTCCTGCAGGCTCTGTCTGCTGGCCTCTTATTAAACTCTGACACTGAAATTAAACCTCTGGTGAAGTCTAGAGCCTGGGGCAGTTCAGGGATAAGGAAGAATAGTGGGTGTGGCTTGGCCCCAGGTGTCAATCTGGCCAGACTTTTTTCACAGACCTCAGGGGGTCTGATTTCAGGAGTCTGGTGTGTATAGACTCTGACACCCAGAAATGTGGTCTTCTCATAGTCCGAACAGTTTCTACTGAATCTTCTATGAGTCAGAAGCACCAGTCATATTCTTGGTAGCACGTGGGGGAAAGCTCCAGCCTTAATGCCAGTAAACTGAGTCACTGATATGCCCCCTACTTCTTGGCTGACTTCTCAGAATGGCCTACTATCCATAGGTAGGGCAGGAGAGATTCCTAAGGGTGGGGCAGTTGTTTTTTCTTAGGCTGATGTCACAGGAAGGGGACTCCTCCACCCAAGAAAGATGGTGACTTCAGTATTGAAGAATGACTCAGTAAAGAGATTCTAGTGGCCATCCCCTAGATCAGTGGTTCTTAACCTGGGTTCTATCAAACCCTAAGGGTTCAATGAGTCAGTCTCAGAGGTTCAGAGAAGGCTCTGCCGTGGAGGCCAGAATAAAGTAATACCGTAATTTGTTGTGAGTTTATGCACTTTGTTGGTTTTGTTCTTTGAGCAAGGTGATGTTCATGCATGGCTCATTTTGTGCACCAGTAAAAAAAACATATACCTATGTCATGAATTTGGAAAAAAAAATCATATTTTATTTATGACTAAAGAAGGGTTCGGTGAATGCACATATAAAACTCGTGGGTTCGGTACCTCAAAAAAGGTTAAGAACCACTGCCCTAGATTGTCTCTTCTGGGACACCAACTTCACCCTCTTTTTATTCAACTCTAGTCTTCTTAGCCCTCCTCTGCCAAAACCCCTGGTAAGTGCCCGTAAATGAGATTTTCTGCACTGGCCCTTTAAGACAGAGCCTGCATCTCTGAGAGCTCTGTCCCTTTCTCACAGACAGAAATCTTGGCTCTTTTCACCACCAAATGCGGTATGGGCACCTCTTCTAGGCTCTGGGGCTGTAGGCTGGGTTGCTGGCCTGGTGCCCAGGACCCTCCCATCTGAGGACGATCCTCCCTGCAGTAAGAGTTCCTCTGGACCCTCCGCCATTACTTGCCCCTGGGAGCGGGGCAGAGTTTCTGCATCTCCACCCTTGCTACCAGTCTCTGTGTGGCTTCTTTTGTAATCCTTGGTTATAGATTCCTCTTCATTGAGTCCAAAATTGATTTTCAAGATGATTGTTCTTAAGTTAAGTAGTAATGCAGTTTGGTACTGAGAGGTAGCAGTTGGAATATCTGCCTACTCCATTACCATCTTGGAATCCTAAGGGAAAATTGTTAAAAACATACACGCACATACTTTTCTCTGTTCTTCTTATTATAAAGAAAATTCCTTTTTCAGCTTTTTAAATTTTTTTCTTTTTTTATCAATTGAGAGGCAAGGAGGCAGAGAGATAGACTCCAGCATGCATACTGACCATGATCAACTAGGCAACCCGTCTGGGGGTGATGCTTTGCCCATTTTGGGCCACTGCTCCATTGCTTGGCAACTGAGATATTTCAGTGCCTGAGATAAGGCCATAGAGCCATCCTCAGTGCCTGAGGATGACTTGCTTGATATATTGGAACCATGGTTGTGGAAGGGAAAGAGAGAGAAAGCATAACAGAGAGAAAGGGTAATCAAACCCAGGATTTTCACACACCAGGCCTACGTTCTACTGTTGAGCCAACCGGCCAGGGCCCAGCTTAGAATACTTTTCATTTAATAAAAACAGTATTATTTTATATGAAAATTTAACTATGAAAATTTAATTTTTGCTATGAAAAATCACAGGTATTATTATCATAAAGATTTTTTATTAATGGCTTACAAGAAATCATAAGTTAATCATGTAATAAATTATTCATCATGAAAGCAAAGCACAAATAGGATAAAAATTAAGAATGTTCATGTTTTTAAAAGAATATTCATAAAATTTCTTTGTCTAATTCTTATAAAACTCTCATTTAGGTGAAATTATACCCCTGAAGAATATGCCTTTCATTTATCTTTTCACATCAATTATTTATTTCTGGTTTAAAACAACATCAGAGAGTAGCAAGCACCATGCACAGGACTGACGAGCTGAAGAATAGCTTTTTCTGAATGCAGCACTTGAGTACTGAGGCATGTATCAAACAGCCCTATAGAAAGCAGTTGTATAAAACTCACTATTGTATTTACTGTAGGGTGTTATTGAGGACCTTGTCCACTAAATCACACAGTGTGCCCCTTCTGAGGACTAAAAGGAGACATTTCTCTAAGGTCTCAGTGTCAGGAAAAGCTGGGCTTCTCCTGGTAATTGGTGTGTCTTAAATTATAGGCCCTATATAGGTTTTCATCATATTTTCTTTATTCTGATTGCTGGGAAATTCAGGATTAAATTTGTGATTGAATTTTGTTAGTTGTACCATTTCACCTGATGTTAATTTCCTCATGTTGTCTCCATACCAGATTTCTTTTACTATTTTTTAGTTCTATTCCTCTGCTTCTTGATCATGTCTATTTATATACTAATATGCATTTTTGTAAATTACCTGAAATTATTTTATTTAGAATAAGGATTAAAAATATTTTTCATTTTTTTTCTTTTTTCTTCTTTTCCAAGTGAGAGTAGGGGAGATAGAAAGACAGACTCCTGCTTGTGCTTTGACTGGGATCCACCTGGCAAACCCCATCTGGGGCCAATGCTGTATCCATCTGGGACCATGCTTACACCGAGTTATTTTTAATGCCTGAAGCAGAGGTTCCATGGAGCCATCCTAAATGCCCAGGACCTATGCACTTGAACCAATAGAGCCATGGCTGCAGGAGGGAAGGGAGAGAGAGATAGAGAGAGAGAGAGAGATGAGAGAGAGAGAGAGAGAGAGAGAGAGAGAAAGAGGGAAAGGAGAGGGGGAGTGGTAGAGAAGCAGATGGCTGTTTCTCGTGTGTGCCCTGACTGGGAATCAAACCTGGGACATCCACGCACAGGGCTGATGATGTACCACTGAGCCAACTGGCCAGCGCTATTTTTCTTTCTTATTGCAGACCAATTCATATATGTTTAAGCTCAGTGATGACATGTTGCAATATTCATATATTTACTTATAATAATATATTTACTTATAATAATTTATAAGTAAAAGAGAAAAAATTTAATACATATATATATATGTATATGTATGTATTAAATTTTTTCTCTTTTACTTATAAATTATTAGCTTAAAACTATTTTAGAATACCCACCCCCATAAGTACCCAAGAAACACATGAAGCCTGAGAAATGCAATAAGAATAACATCTATTTGTAGTCCTCATTGAGATTTTCCCCATGATCTACTAGATTTTACTTCATTTAGGTCTTTCTTTTTCAGATATTGTAGTTTTGAGTATATATCTCATATTAAATTTTCACATATAACTATTTTTCCAAGTTGTTTCCAAATGATAAATAATGAAAACATCTATTTTTAGCAAAATAGTTAGCAGAATGGGAAAAGTTATTATAAATTTTTAAAGCCCAGATATTTGCTAATCTTTAAGAGGGGCTAAACACAGTTAGTAGAGTATAAAATATACTTCCTTCTACATAGAGAGCTCCTATCCTACTCCAGGAACTCTAACTGTATGTGAACTACTTTTGATACATTTCTCCCTGTCTACTTAAGGGAAATTTCAGTAATAAGTTAATTATTCTAAGTTGAAAGTGTATAATTAAACTCTATGACATAGGTTTTCCTATTGTAATAAAATAAATTTATTTTGACATTAGTGTGAATTTAGGATTGGTATTTTCAAACAGTAATTCTGTCATCTTCAGTGAGATATTCACTATTTTCTATATTAAAATAAGTAACTAAATTCTTCTCACTTTACTAAAAGAGATTTGCTATTTTAAAATTCATAGCATTATAAGTTTGTAAGAAGTAATGAAAATGTTTACCTTATTTTTTTATTGGTGAAAAAGTGTTTTCTTTTCTCCTTCTTTACTTAGTAACTCATATGTATATATTTTTCTCTTTTTTCTTTTTTTTCTTTCTTTTCTTTTCCTATAGGCACATTGGGAAGGTCTCACAGGCAGAATCACTTTCAACAAAACCAATGGCTTACGAACAGATTTTGATTTGGATGTTATCAGCCTCAAGGAAGAAGGACTGGAAAAGGTATGTTAGGCATTCAGCTTATTTACTTTTAATTATTAAATGAAACACACATACATACAGTAGAATTGGGAAATAGAGCTAAAATGTTAGATTTGAGTCAAACAATAAACATTTTGCAGAGATAATTTCAATATATTAGTATACAATTTGAGTTTAAAGAGAAAATATCCTGGAGGCCTATGGGTTGCTTTAGGAGATATTGTACTTTGGAATAATTTTAGTATAGAAACATGAATTTAAAACTATAGTTGTATTTTGAGAGTGGTTTTGAGAGTGGAAGTAAGAGATGAATAAATACTGACAAAGGCATTAACTGTCCTTCCAGTAATCTTGTTAACTCAAAGAACAGTAAGAAGTAATGGAGAAGTCAGGTGACAAAAGTGAGAGGAGATAGTAAAAAAGATGGAAAGCAAAGGTCAGAGAATAAATTAGTGGGAGGGATTAACATTAAAAATAATTGGCTCAAATCTTCTGAGAAGACACATAAGTTATTGAGCACAGGTAAAGGTAAGGTAGAGAAAAATAGTATTCAAAGAGTTCATATCAGGGCCTGGTCAGTTGACTCAGTGGTAGAATGTAGGCCTGCATGTAGACGTTCTGAGTTCAATTCCCAGTCAAGGCACATAGGAGAAGCAACCATCTTCTTCTCCAACCCTTCTCGCCTTCCCTTCCTTTAGCCATGGCTCGATGGTTTGAGTGAGTTAGCCCTGAGCATGAAGATGGCTCTGTGGCTTCTGCCTCAGGTGATAAAAATAGCTCAGTTGCTGAGCAACAGAGAAATGGCCCAGATGGGCAGAACATCACCCTTAAGGGGTATGCAGGGTGGGTGGAGAGTCTGTCTCTTTGCTTCCCCTCCTCTCACTTAATTTAAAAAAATTCAATTTAAATGTCTTTAATATCTTCAAAAATTAGTACATAAAGCCATCACTTAAAGGACAGAAGTAGGATTTAGTTTTAAAAGAGCCTAAGAATAATATAAATATTTTGGAAATGCCATATGGCAGAACTGACTTTGCATCAGTAGAAATAAAGTGCTGATAAATAGCAAAATGTACTTTTTTTTTCATTTAGTAGAATAATTAAGAAATTAGAAACTAGAGGCAGAGGAATTGGGCTCAAATCCTTGCTTTGCCTTTCACTATTTATAAACATATTTTTTTATCCTTCTAAAACAATGTCTTTAATTTCATCATGGCTAATAGCAATATTCACCTCATGAGGATGAATAAGTCTTGTTGATTTTACTTTTACTTTTTCCTGGAAAGAGTAGTAACCAACTCATGAACTCATAGAGTGTCTACTGGATGGAGCTCTTAGTTTGGAACAGTCAGTACCTGGTGATTCAGGAAGCTTAAATTACAATTCTAGTTCTATCACAACTATGTAGACTTCGTCCTTCTGTGCAACTTTATGCCAAATACTTCAACACCCCTCTCCCCAAAAAAAGACTGCAGTGTGCTTCCCTCTTAGGCTGATGTGAGAATATCATGATCTCTAAAAGCACCTGTAAATTCTTTATAAGGGTCGCAGCTAGGAAATTTAATTATCCTCACTTCAATCTTATGACCATGAGAGGAAAATCAACAAAGAAAATGTGAAATACTGACTTTATCCATTACTTTTTCTCTTGCCACTGCCTTTTCCTCATTTTGTCTTGGTTATCTTTGATCAGCATACTTCATTTAAATTAATTCTCTAGCAAATATGCAGTGAACATCTGTTTTGTGCCATTATGATGGTTATACTCTAGTGAAGGAAACCTGCCAATAATAAATGGACTCATAAAATTATAATATTGGATTGGGCAGTAAAAAGTGCTAAAAAAAAGATATATTCTTTGTGTAAGGTATTTTCCCTGCTGAGAAAGAAGGAAATCAGTGTAGTTACTAAGTATTAACTATTAAGGCTTTATGTGGTACAGAGCGCTTCTCGGACAGGACTCACTGACACGGAAGACAAATGCCAGGAATCTCATGCCAGGACCGCATGGTGTCAGATTTAAAAAGGGGCCCTCCTGGGGTTGTCTAGCTAATATGACGTAGTGAAATCTCACTGGCTGACAGACAGTCGCTTTTCTCCCAAAGGTTTTGGGGAAGTGTAATTTCCGCGTGCCTGGCCATATGGGCGATCCCAGACAAAGACTGGGGCTCTGATTTTCCCACTTGACCACCCCCCTTAGTCACCGACCCTATATTCCAGCCTTTTTGGTTAAATCAAAAAGGGGTGCCATTTATTCGTCTGACTACTTCTTGCTGAATAGGTGCATCGTGGGGAGGAGGCGTTGGCTGATGGTGGCTTTGAGGGGTGTCAGGAGGAACATCAGTTTGGCCGTGAGTTGAGAAACTTCGTGGATGCGCTTCTGTACGAATTTAAAAAAGAAACACATATGAGTTATACGTTGATAATTAGAAGAGGATTTAGGATGCGGCAGCCTAGGTGAGAATGGGTGGCTGCCATTAAGAGCTAAGTAGGTTGTAGGAGGAGAGATTTTTGTTTGCAGACGGTTGAGGAGATTGAAGCTTCTTTCATCAGGCCAGTCCTATTGAACAGCATTGCTCCTTAGTTCAGCTCATTTCAGTGGCAGGTTCCTGGTGGGAGGGACAGGATGCAGCAGGAGGGTCTTCAGGGCCCAACCTTTTGGTGAGCCACAGACGAGTAGGGCCCAGTGGTTCTGACTGCCAGTGATCCTGCATGGGAGCAAGCTTGAGATGAGAGACATGATACCAAGGTGTTTGCCCTAGGAGTTTAGCTGCAGTAGGAGTAGTCAGTATTACCATATGGGGTCCTGTCCATCTGGGCTGTAGGGAGCCAGGCTGGAGCTCCCTCAAAAGAAGTTTGTCTCCTGGTTGGAGGGGGAATGCTGGGTGTGCTTCATCTGGGCCCCCTATAGGAGGAAGGATCCGGTCCGTGTGTTCCCTGAGAAGATGGCGAAGTAAAGACAGAAAGGGGAGGTATGTGGCAAGAGGAGGGTGGTTGATGGGTAAGTTATAATTGATTAGGAATGGTCTACCATAAACCAGCTCAAAGGGACTGAGTCCAGTTGGATTTCGTGGGGTTGCCCTGATTCTGGTGAGAGCCAGGGGGAGGAGGTTTGGCCAGGAGAGTCTGGTCTTGATGGAAAGTTTGGTTAGCTGTCCCTTAAGGATGCCATGGGCCCTTTCCACCTTACCTAACAATTGAAGATGATGGGGTATGTGGAGTTTCCAGGTAATGTTGAAAGAGATGGCAACCTGTTGGACTATTTGGGCAGTGAAGGCTGGGCCATTATCTGACTGGATGGTAGTCGTCAGTCCAAACTGCAGGATTATACATTCAATGAGAATGGAGGCAACAGTGTCTACCGTCTCTCGAGAGGTGGGAAAGGCTTCTATCCATCCTGAAAAGGTATTCACAAAAGTTAAGAGATAACAGAGTTTTTTGTAAGGGGGCATATGAGTGAAGTCAATTTGCCAATCCTGGCCTGGCATGTGCCCCCTCAGTTGATGAGTAGGGAAGCTGGGGTGGAGTCCCCCTTGTGTAGAGGCTTTGGAATAGACAATACATGTTGCGTGTACCTTTTCGATAGTCTGCTGGAGGCCTGGGAAGAAAAAGAGTGGTTGCAAACCGATAGAGAGCTTTTGGCCCTGTGTGTAAGGAACAGTGGATATCAGCAAGGAGAGTTTTAGCCTGTCCTTTCGGTAAGGCAATTCTATCTCCGAGAAATACCCATCTCTGGTTGCACATGTCTCCACCCTTTTTGAGGAGGGTCTATTCTTCCTCAGGAGTGTAGGAAGGTTTCAAGGATGTGGAAAGAAACATGAGAGCAGTGGGGGAGGCTCCCAGGGTGAGGTTTTGAGCCTTTGCATTGGCCCGGGCATTTCCCAAGGCAACCAGGTGTTGAGAGTTTTGATGGCCCTTACACTGTATCAGGGCCACCTCAGCGGGTAGCTGTAATGCCTGAAAAAGTTTAGAAATGAGGGTAGCATTGATTATGGGGGAGCCCTTGGTAGTGAGGAAGCCCCTTTCCTTCCAGAGGGCGGAGTGGCTGTGGGTGATAAGAAAAGCATATTTAAAGTCAGTATATATAGTTACGCATTTTCCTTGGGCCAGGGTGAGTGCCCGCATGAGGGTGATCAGCTCTGCTTTCTGAGATGTGATGCCCTCTGGCAGCAGTTGAGCTTCTAGGGTGGAGGAGGTGGTGACCACCACATAGGCCACCCATTGTCGTCCATCAGGTCCCTGTACAGAACTTCCACCCACAAAGAGTATTAGATTTGGATCTTTTAAAGGAGAATCTGATAATTCATCTTGAGGTCTGTTGAGAAAATCTATTAGTTTTGTACAAGAGTGGGTGGGTTCTGGAACTGTCTTCAGAGCTGGCAGTAGAGTGGCTGGGTTGAGTCAGGGAGAGGGCAAAAGAGTGATTGAAGGGTTTTCGATGAACAGGAGATGAAATTCTTGTAGGCAGGAAGGACTTAACAGAGAAAGAGATTTGTGTGAAAGGAGGTCAGTGAGCCTGTGGGAGGAGAAGACAGTGATGGGTTCGGAGAGGGTGAGTTTAGTACCCTCGTTGGTGAGTTCAGCTGCTGCACCCAGTGCCTGGAGGCAGGGCTGCCAGCCTTTCACGGTGGTGTCCAGTTGTTTAGAGAGGTATTCCACGGGGCAGTATGTAGGCCCCACAGGTTGAGTTAACACGCCAACAGCATTACCGTGATTTTCATCAGTGAAAAGATGGAAGGGGTGTCTGGAGTCAGGTAAAGTGAGAGGGGGAGAGGAGATGAGGGTGTCTCGAAAGGTAGAGAAAGCCATTTTGACAGTGTTGGGGGATGTGAGAGGTCCCATGGGAGTCTCTTTTGCAGCCTCGTAGAGGGGTTTGGCTAAGAGAGCAAAGAAAAAATCTGATCAGCAGTGGTAGGTGGTTGGAGACTGCGGAGAGTCTGAGTTCAATCTAGGGTTAGACCTCGAGTACTGGGGGTTAAGGTGATGCCTAAATAGACTACAGACTGAGAGTGAAGTTGAGCCTTAGTAGGGGAGATATGATATTTCTTCACAGCAAGGAAGTTGAGAAGGTTAGCAGTGTGTCTTCTTGAGGCAGACAGGGAAGGGCTGCAGAGAAGTAGATCATCTACATATTGTAAGAGAGTACTTGTCTCAAGATCACATGCAGCTAAATCCTGAGCTAGCACCTGTCCAAACAGGTGTGGGCTGTCTCTGAACCTTTGAGGTAAGACAGTCCACGTAAGCTGCTGGGCTTCATTAGTGTCTGGGTCAGTCCAAGTAAAAGCAAACAGAAAGTAAGAGTCAGGGAGTAGAGGAATGGTAAAGAAGGCATCCTTGAGATCTAGGACTATGAAGTGAGTGGTGTCTGAGGGAATGTGTGACAATAAGGTGTAAGCATTAGGGACCACTGGATGGAGGTGAGCTACTACCACATTGATTAGGTGTAAGTCTTGTATGAGGCGATAAGCTCCTGAAGGTTTTTGAACAGGAAGAATGGGGGTGTTGCAGGGAGAATCTGTGGGAATGAGTAAGCCTTGGTTCAAGAGGTGGGTAATCATTGGTTTAAGGCCCTGTAGGTGACTTGCTGAAATAGGGAATTGAGGAGGGATTCTTTAAGCGGATGCATACAGGTGGGTGGTAGGTTGCTACCACAGGGGTAGAAGTGTCCCAGACCTGAGGGTTGACAACATTTGGTAGAACAGGAGGCGTGATTGGGTTAGGGTGATCTGTAGTAGCAGGAGAGAACCTTCAGTCAGGAGTGGTTGGAGTAGGTGAGTTGATGCTGTCAGCTCCGAGACTGTGTAGAATGTCTCGACCCAGAAGGGGTACAGGGCATGATGGTATGACTAAGAACAAGTGTGAAAAGGGGATTCCGTCCAGACTGCATGTCAGGGGTAGTGTATGAAGAGGAGAAGAGGGATCCCATCAACCCCCATAACCAAGACATGTGAGGGAACTAGAGGTCCAGAGTGTGATGGCAAAACAGAGAAGGTAGCCCCCGTGTCCACAAGAAATGAAATGGACTTACTCGCTACCTGTAGCTTCACCCGTAGTTCAGAGAGAGTGAGGGGGGGTCTCCGAGTCCAGGCCGCATCAGTCATCCATGAGGCCTAGGAATTCGAACAATGAGCCTACTTGGCGAGCTTGGCCTCCCATCTGAGCGGTCTGTCCTCCACGTTGAGACACCGAGGATGTGCCTGCTGTCCAGAAGGGGCAATTACTCCACCAGTGACCAGGTTGCATGCACTTAGGACAAGGCTTAGTGGGTAGCCTTGGCAGGGGCATTGTCGAGACCAATGATCCTTGCCACACTTAAAGCAAGCTTCTGGTGGGGATCCTGTTTGCGGCCCAGACTTAGGTTGAGCACTTCCTGTGCTTTGCCCCATTGCTCTGGCCTAAGGGCTGCCCCAATAGCCTGGGTTTGGAGTGCTACCTTCTGTTGCATGCAGGCCTGGCGAAAAGCCTCGGCCTGTTCCTCTCAACCATTAAAAACCTTAAATGCCATGTTCATCAGGTCTTGGATAGGGGTTTGTGGGCCCTCCTCTGCCTTCTTAAGTTTCTTCTGAATGTCTGGGGCAGATTAGGAAATAAAATGAATAGCTAATACAGTGGCCCCAGCACTGGAAGTAGGGTCTAAACGAGTATGGAGGACCATAGAATCAGTAAGGCAATTTAAGAAGAGAGCTGGATTTTCCTTAGGTTCTTAAGTAATTTCCCTTAACATGTCATAGTTAACTACCTTTTGTGCTGCATCCTGCATGCCAACTATAAGACATTCAACCATCTGATCATGTCGTCTCCTACCTGGTTGTTCCTTCTGATAATCCCAGTTGGGGTCCATGTCAGGGAGCGCCTCTGGGCCCACCGGCATTTGAGCATTAGAGGTGTGGACCTTATCTGCATGAGCTCGCACTGCTGTCCAGATCTGGTCTCGTTCATTGGGGATGAGGGTAGAAGACATAATAATATAGAGATTATGCCAAGTAAGATCATATGGCTGAGTAAGATATTGGAATTCCCCGGTATAGTTCAGTGGTTCTTAACCTGGGTTCTATCGAAATCTAGGGGTTCAATGAGTCGGTCTCAGGGGTTCGGAGAAGCCTCTGCCATGGAGGCCAGAATAAAGTAATACCGTAATTTGTTGTGAGTTCATGCACTTTGTTGGTTTTGTTTTTTGAGCAAGGTGATGTTCATGCATGGCTCATTTTGGGAACCAGTAAAAAAACATATACCTATGTCTTGAATTTGGAAAAAAAATCATATTTTATTTATCACTAAGGAAGGATTCGGTGAATGTGGTGCAGAGATTAGGACGAGAACGCAAATGAAGAAACCCCTGTATATAAGGAATCTCTGTTCATTTTCCAAATTCTTGGCAATAGTTCTGTAAACCAATAAGGATGTTAAAATTGAAACTTCCTTCATGAGGCCACCTGGTCCGGTTACCTAGTGGGTATTGTGGCCAGGCTATGCTGCAGAAGAAAATTAGTTTCTTCTTTTTTAGGGAGAGATCAATGTTTGGGAGGTTTCGGATAAGGCATCCCAGGGATGTTTTAGAGTCAGGCTTGGAACCCTTTGCCCCCATGGTCACCCCTCAGTTCTCAGAGAATGGTCAAGAGATGAGTATTGGAGTCCCAAAACTCAGACTCTGGCCACGGAACGGATAGGGAAAGGGGATATGTGCTTGGACGTCTCCAGGGCACACATGCTCTTGGATGGAAAAGGCTTCCCTGATGTAGCTATGGTTTTCGGACAGGGAGTCTCGGCAGAAAGAACGTGAGGGGGGTTTGGAGGCAGGGAGCTTACCACACTGTGCGCCAAGGTGGAAAGTCGGTCGGATATCCTGGGTCCTGGTTCTTTTTCAGAGGGGATGGAGAGAGAGGAGCGGTCTGTTGCAGACTTCAAACTCCTCCCGGGTTTTCGGCATCAAAAATGTAAGGTATTTTCCCCGCTGAGAAGGAAGGAAATCAGCATAGTTACTAAGTGTTAACTATTAAGGCTTTATTTAGTACAGAGCATTTCTCAGACGGGACTCACTGACATGGAAGATGAATGCCAGGAATCTCATGCCGGGGACCGCATGGCGCCAGATTTAAAAAGGGGTCCTCCCAGGGTTGTCTAGCTAATATGATGTAGTGAAATCTCACTGACTGACAGGCAGTCGCTTCTCTCCGAAAGAATTTTGGAAAGTGTAGTTTCCACATGCCTGGCCATGTGGGCGATCCCAGACAAAGACTAGAGCTCTGATTTCCCCCACATAACCACCCCCTTTAGTCACCAACCCTATAGTTTGCACATCATTAAAATGTTATATTTTGGATCATTTTCTGAAATGTGAACCTTAGGATTGAAATTACTAATAGGAAGAAAGTCCATGTGTCTGATGTTTACAACTGTGGAACAAATAAACCAGGAAAAAACAAATTATGCTTCTGTCAGAGAATCTGGATATAGGAAAAGGAGCTTGAGGTTAACATTTTACTATGGGCACATCCTTTCCACCTAGTGTCCAGAGATGAGTGTGAATTGTAAAGGAACTAGTCACGGCCACCATCACAGCAGCCTGACCCGTGCAGATTCACATTAGATTTGAACAGTCGGTAATGAAACACAGGAGCCAAGAACTGGTGAGCCATCAACTTTAATTCTAGCTTGCACCCGGTGGGCAAGCAAAAACACACACTGGGCTCCAAAACCCACTCATTCAGTGCTCACAAAGCTACTGACTTATCCGAGTTTCCTAGAATCAAAAGGTTTCTAGCTCACCAGACTTATTCACCTCTGTTTCCCATCTCCTTCTCCAGCACAAACTCTGCACAAACTGGCTTCTCCCTCACCACTCCACCATCTTGGTTGTCTCCTCTCCTCCACGTGACCTTAATCTGCTCTCCTTTTTAATACTAACCTCAGGAACCGAGAGAGAGCAAGCTCCTGGTATATCCCACTTTATACTGTAGAAACCCAAACCCTTAATCCAATCTACAGACAAGGAAGTCTCTGATACAAAGTCACCCATCTGAGGCATAATGGGATTCCTCAGGAGAGTGCACCCTACATCATCCAATCAGTCAAGGGTGCGGAGAAGAGCTTACTCTTAAAACCAAGCCTTAGGCTACAATGACCCGGCCTGCCCACAACCTGTCCCAGAACACACATTAATATCAACGAATCTTCATGTGGGCAGCGCCATCTCCAACAAAGTGAGCATAATACATTTTATCTGCCCAACAGAATCTTTCCCACTCTATTTCAGTAGGGACCTTGATTGGGGGCCGGCTCAGTTAGCAATTGTCGAAGAAGAGTCACCAATACCACATTCATAGCAACCACATGTCCAAAGAAGCTCCCAGGGCCATGGAAGTGCCTTTGTGGAGCAGAGGAGAGAGAACAAAGGAAAAAAACAGTAGGGGACTTTGACTATCTCAGTCAATAGTAGAACAACTTCTTTCTTTAAGAGCCTAGTATTATGTACTAACAATAAGAAAAGAAAAATTAGAATAAGTGGTTTTCCCAGCTTGAATTCTTCTGGTCAGATCAAATATTACAATGTATATTCTACTTCCAAAATATATTTAGAATTCATCCATTTCTCTCCATGTCCACTGCTGAAATCCTAGCCAGGAAACCTTTCACCTAGACATCTCCATTAGAGCCCAATTCACTCTGCTCTACTGTTTGTGATTCATTCTCCAAATCACAGCAGCCAGCCAATACCTTTAAAAGCGAATTGATCTGTCATTTGCCTATTTGAACCCTTCCATTTACAATGGATTTTCTACCTTTCCCTCTTAGCTCTCACTTCTTCTCAGATGTTTTGTATACTCCGGCTATGCTGACTTTTTTTTTTTTTTAATTTTCTAACAGATTTAAAGTTTTCTTTTACTTGGCAATTGAGTTTCCCAGTCTTGGGTAGCCATCTCTATCCCCTTTACCTGGCTAACTCTTATTCATCCTGGGTGTCAGAGTATAAATATTATCTCCTTAGATAGGCATCCCCAAAGTTCCTCTCAAATTTGAGTATTCAGAGTGCCCTATAATTTCCTTCCTGGGATTTGCCACAATATATAATTATGTATTTACATATACATTTTTGAAAGAGTGTGTTTCATTCTGAATGGGTACCTTAGTTGTTTAGAGCATTGTCCCAATATACTAAGGTTGTGGGTTCTATCTCTGGTCAGGATACATACAAAATCAACCATCAATGCATAAATAAGTGGAACAACAACTTGATGGCTCTCTCTCTCTCTCTCTCTTTCTCTTTCCTTTTCTCTCTCTCTCTCTCTAAGTCAATACATAAATAAAAATACTTAAAAAAAAGACTGTGTTCCTAGGAAGAATAATGTCCTACTAAAGGAGAAGAATGCCCTCTTAACCACTATTTATATAATCAATGTCTAGCAAAGTGTCTAGCACAAACTATATCCTCAAAAAATATTTAATGACTGTTGAATGAGTGAAAATCACAATGTAAATCATAAGAGATACTTTCATAGAATGCTTACTCAAGTGTCTGCTGTAAAGTTATTTTCTTATAGCTTAGCTTTTTTCCCCAGTTTTTCTGCATACATACCTACAGAGTGGGGACAGAGAACTCCAGTTATTAGGCTGGGCTGGAGAGTCAAAGCACCCATGGGTACAGGATTTTACAGTGCAGAGGGCAGCACTGAAGCCTGAGCTTACAAGGAGGCACATGGCACCAAAGGCAATCTCCCCTGCATGATGTCATGTAATACTTTCTGACACTCTAACATAACATCAAAGATCAAGAATTATCATTCTATTTATAAATGTTTTTATTCCTATAAATGCATGGTGTGAAAATAAACAAATGTCTATCAAATGAGAACAAACAGAAGTTATTATTCAGAGTTTGCAAGGGAGCCAGCCAACATCACTTGCATGTGGCAGAGATTCAAGGGCAAGCAGAGGAGTGGAAAAGCTTCATTGTAGAACAAAGGGACTATCTCAGGGATGTTCTGAAGAAATAGAAGGTAGGCTAACTAATAATGTGACATCTTAGGTGATTGCTTGGAGGGTATATTTTATTTTCTACGATATATCTGGAGTGGCAAAAAAATGGGATGGGAACTATCAATAACTGAACAAATTTTAATTGTTCCGAGCCGATTTCTGGAGCAATGATAACTTGTAGTTTGATCACATAACATATTTTCTCCAGAGGTTCTAGGCCAAAGTTCTGTCTTTATACATGGTCTGACCATTGCCTATTTATTTGTATACTCAGTCTGTCACTGGAATTATTTGGGGACAGTTGGAAGGAGAAGGAACAATAGAAAAGAATGATAAGGTGTCACAGTGACAGTGAACTACTTGGAGACCAGATGGCATGCTCTGAGGAGTTAAGGGGAGGCCACAGCCCTGGTCAGCAGATCGAAGAACTGAAGCCACATCCCCAGCCTTACTCAGATATTTATTAGCCAGTACAAATAACTCAAGGAAGCAGAATGCAGAAGTTTTCAGGGGTGAAGTAAAGGACAAGGAACATGCTGACTCCTAATCTCTGTTTTAAGAGCCTAAATATTTCTCTTACTGAATCTTATCCTGCTGCTTTCTGTTTCTAGTACTCACTGTTTCCAGTATGGGTCAGAGAGGCCCCTGGACTCTCATCCACACAGGGCTTTCACCCTAAGGCGCCTGTCTGCTTCTAATTGTTTACCCTAACTCTGCATATTTTCATAGCATATTCCTACAATAAGGTCAAGAGGAATTGAGGCAAGATAAAAAAAATTTATAATTGACAATAAAATGAAATGTTTTTTTGGTTTTTGTATTTTTTTTTTCAGAATATGTAACTGGAATGTGATCTACCATTGGAAATAGCTTAATCGTACTTATTTACCTCTGAAGCTTAGATGTATGGTTAGAAAAGACCAGTTTCAGATGGAGGAAGACACATGAATAGTGGCATAAGCTGTTAAGAAATGTTCAGAAGGTTCTTGGAAGATAATGTCAAAAGAATTCTGTTTAGAACCAAAACAGTTGAAAGCATTTTACACAAAATATATTTGAGCTGAGTTAATGATACTACATAATAATGGTGCATTTCCATTGTAAGATGACCTATATAGAGGCCAATTTTGGAAAATAACAGCTTATATTTAATTTTTTTTCCTAAGAGGCTCTAATGCAAAAGTGCAATTACTGAATTTGGCCACATATTGAATTTTTTTATTGAATGTCCTTTGCCATCACCATGTACATCATCAGATACTTTCCAAGAAACAAAATCAGTCTCTTACTATTTTACCTTGTTGGTTGTTCAAGTGGGTTTTTATTGTACTAGAGGATATTTGCTTCTAAGTAGAGGTGTTAAACTAAAATCATTGTGTATCTCTCTTGTGACTTATCTAGCATCAAAGTTTGCTCTCTGTTCTGGTTATTTTTCTCAAATTCTCTTGAATGTGGTGCTTATATTAAAAAAGGAAACTTGGGAAAGAGATTTCTTTGTCTCTTGGACAAGGAAAGGGTCTTGTAAATTCTTATTAAAATTTTTTATGGCATCTTATTTATTTATTTTTTTCTTGTGACAGAGACAGAGAGAGGGACAGAGAGGAACAGACAGGTAGGAAGTAAAAGAGATGATAAGCATCAATTCTTCATTGAGGCACCTTAGTTGTTCATTGCTTTCACATATGTGCCTTGACCGGTGGGTTGTAGGAGGCTAAGGCAGACTGAGTGACCTGTTGCTCAAACCAGCGACCTTGGGCTCAAGCTGGTGAGCCTTGCTCAAACCAGATTATCCTGCACTCAAGCTGGCGACCTCGAGGTTTCGAACCTGGGTCCTCCACATCCCAGTCCAACAATCTATCCAGTGCATGACTGCCTGGTCAGGCTTATTGAATATTTTAAAAATATTAATATGTATTTAATAAAACCTTAGGTATGAAACAAATACATTTCTCTCGCCAGACATGGTGATGAACGCCTGGTGTTTAGGACTGTGAACAATTATATCATATGCTTGCCTCATCATTCTCTTATGATAAAATCAGTTTTCAACTTGTACATCCTCAGTGAAAATCTTGAGAAAGAAAATGGCTACAAAAAGCCATCTTATGAAATGTTTATCAACTTCATAGTTAAGAATTCAAAAGAATAATACAAAATAATATAACTCATATTTGAAACCTTTAAAAGCTTAAGGTAGTCATATTTATTTTCAAATTAAGCTTCATTCCAACTTTAACAGCTTTACTTTCTAAATATTCACTTTTTCATTAGTACTCAGCAGAACAAAAACTGGTAATAATATAAGGAGAGAGTGAGAATTAGTGAAACTCTGCCTGCCTGAGTTTACACACATATATGTTCCAGGAAAAGAACTTGTTTCAAAGTGCTTTTTGAATAATTTTTTTGTAGAGAATATATTTTAAGAAAAGGTGGTAATTTTCTTAGAAACCTTTGCTATTGATTTTTCTTTTGTCTGTAAAATCTGGTGCTTAACTTTCTATGAAAAAGGTTTCTGAATGGAATTTGCAGACATAAAACTTAATTTAAAACTGAAAATACACACTTAGATAGGTGAAAATTTTTTCTTTGATAAATTTTTAGTAACCTGAGGCATCGCTGTTTTTATCTTCCCCTCTTTGATGGCATTTTATAAATATGCCCTGGTCCCCATGGCAACAATAACCCCTACCTTTCCCAGAAACTGAGATTTGTTTGGCCTCCCTCTAGGAAGGCACTGCTAATGATATAGTAAACTTCCAGCCAGTGAGAAATGAGTTGTTTGCTTCTTAAAATGCAAAATTATATCCTGGGCAGGATCCAAGCCTAGTGTCTTTCTTTGGAGATGTTAACCATTTAATTTGTCTTGCTATTATTAGAGTTTATTATATGCCTTGTCTCACAGCTATACTGACATATTTTGGTTGCATGTCACTGTGTTTATAGTTATTATTTTGCTTGATAACCTTTAACCTTCAGGGAGGTAAAATTTTTAAAAAAATAATTTACAGATGATGTTTATAAGTCAGTAGTATGACCTCATTTGACGGCACACAAGCTTTTTTTACCCAGCAGAGAATACAAACTATTGATTTTTCTTTTCAACTACTGAATTGGAATTAAACATGTATGTACGCTAAACAGAATTGTAATACCTTGGTTTGATTACAAAGTAAACTCTGAATTACATGTTATCCTTTGAAAAGTGGCCTTTACTTGAATTATATCACACTGTTATATTTGAGAACAGTTAATTCATTGATTAAAATTTGATTTATAACATCAAAACTATCACTTGTCTCTAAATGCTTTAATTATGTTTATGCTTGACTTTGCCCTAGATAAAAATAAAAATCTTTCTTATATTCTTTTTTTTTTTTTACGGAGACAGAGAGAGAGTCAGAGAGAGGGATAGGCAAACAGGAACAGAGAGAGATAAGAAGCATCAATCATCAGGGTTTTTTTTGTTTTTACACCTTAGTTGTTCATTGATTGCTTTCTCATATGTGCCTTGACCGCGGGCCTTCAGCAGACCAAGTAACTCCTTGCTCGAGGCAGCGACCTTGGACTCAAGCTGGTGAGCTTTTGCTCAAACTAGATGTGACTGCGCTCAAGCTGGCTGCCTCAGGTTTTGAACCTGGGCCCTTCCACATCCCAGTCTGATGCTCTATCCACTGCGCCACTACCTGGTCAGGCAAAAACATAAAAGTCTTAAAGGTGAAAAATCTATGTTTGGATTAGTCATCCTCTTTGTGAGATAATTATATACTTATTGATTTATTGTCTCATATTAACATTAATGGTTCTCAAATGGTGAAGTTCTAGACCCTTTGGAAACTGGTTGATAGTTTTAGGAACGGGACTAGCTGAAAGGTTCTTTTCACTATTCTCATGAGCCAAACCACACATATATGATGATGGTTCACTTACCAATTAATTGTTTTTTACTCTTAATTTTCTGAAATGCCAGATGGCACACAGACATTGCTATAAAATGTTTCACATATCTTTGCATGATCAGGTACTAGTTGTTTTTTATTTTTTTAAGTAATCTGTTAATACTTAGCCCAATGGAAGTATGCACATTACTATTGTTATTAGACTGTATTATACTATTAGACAGTAATGCAAGTAACTATCTCTGCTTTTTATTTAAAAATTCAACATGGAAAGGGTAAAATAAGTGAGAGAAAATATTTTCCAATTTGCCTGCAACACTTAGCCGGATAACTACTGTGTTTAACTAATCTGTTCCTGCTATTTGTGTATACATAGGCTTCAGAAACCTGAGTTTGGAAATTATCCATGAAGAATGGGTACACTAATTCATGGAGAAATCTACAGTCCACCAGCATATATTCAGTCAATGGGAGGGAGTTTATCATCTAACTATAAATTAGTATTTAATATCAACACATTCCCTTATGCTTTTCACTTCTTAATACCTTCCAAATATACTCTCAGGGATTCCCTTTCTTTGGAAAAGAATGGTAAACAGTCTTCAAGGAAAACTGTACTTTATGGATCATGTGTTTGAAGGCAACTCATTATTGGAAAGATTTTGTTTTAAGTGAACTTACTTTATGATAAAAACCAGATAATTTATGTTAAATTATTTCTTAACTTTAAATGAGGTTGACTTTATTTATAACCAATACTTTTAAACCTAGCTGAGAATATTTACTTTGTTCTTACTTGAGACAGTTTTTGGTATACTTATCAAACAGATTATTACTGCAATTACACAGAAAATTAAAAAAAAAAAAACATGTTCTACTGATTTTGCTTACATGTTTAGAAAAAAGTGTAGGATGATAATTACAGATGAGATAGTAAGCAATTTTGTAGCTCAGGAGGAAAAGGCAAAACATTTTTGGACATCCAGAAATAACATGAATTGTAAAACTAAGGAAGTTTATACTGAGAAATCTTCAAAAAATGATAAATAAATGAAGTACCAACTAATTAATTAGATACTTAATTTTAGAATTATTTTGAACACATGTTTATTTCTACATAAAAAATAAAACAGAAAACATACTTAACAAAATTATCTGATGAATTTAAACATTCATAACAAATATAAAAAAGAAATCATAATTTTATTTATGTGTCTTCTGAAATATTTATATTAAAATATATATAATGCAGCTTAAAAAGGTATAATAAGTAAACTGCAAAGATATTTAGTATAATATTTCCAAAATTTAAATATGATATTGTGTCAGAGCTTCAACAAAACGTGAATAACAAAACATGGAAAAGAAAGTGTTGGGCAGATAAAATATATTATGCTCACTTTGTTAAAGATGGTGCTGCCCACATGGAAGTCCGGTGATATTAATGTGTGTTGGGGGACAGGCTGTGGGCAGGTCGGGATGTTATAGCCTAAGGGTTAGTTTTAAGAGTAAACTTTAAGTTTTAAGAGTACCCTTGACTGATTGGATGATGTGGGGTGGTGCACTCTCATGAGAAATCCTCCCATTATGCCTCAGATAAGTGACTTTGTATCAGAGATTTTCTTGTTTATAGATTGGATTAAAGGTTTGGATTTCTACACTATAAAGTGGGGCAGACCAGGAGCTTGCCCTCTCTCGGTTTCTGAGATTAGCATTAGAGAGGAGAGCAGAGTAAGGCCACGTGGAGGCCAGGATAAACAGTCAAGATGGCGAAGTGCTGAGTGAGAAGCCAGTTTGTGCAGAGTTTGTGCAGGAGAAGCAGATGGGGAACAGAGGTGAATAAGTTTGGTGAGCTAGAAATCTTTGATTCTAGGAAACTTGGATAAGTCAGTAGCTTTGTGAGCACTGAATGAGTGGGTTTTGGAGCCCAGTATGTGTTTTTACTTGCCCGCTGGGTGCAAGCTAGAATTTAAGATGATGGCCCACCAGTTTTTGGTTCCGTTGTTTCATTACTGACTGTCTGAATCCAATGTGAGCCTGCACTAGCCAGGCAGCCCTTTTGGTGGCCTCAACTACTGGCTTTACAGAAAGCATAAATCTAAAAGCAGTAGACACACTGTATATATTCAGTATTTGGCTGCTGTTGACCAGCATGGCTAGTAATTATCCAGGTCCTGAGTGAGAATGGTGAGGAATGAAGAAATAAACTCAGAGAGAAAAAAGATGGGATCAGGAGGTCTGTGCACAGGTTATAGCTTGCAAGAACAAGTTTCTACCCCTAAACCATTTTTATTTATAAAGCATAGCAAAGTCATTAACAAATCACAGATTGCTCTTATACAAAGTCACACACCTGAGGCATAAACAGGAATTCTCTAAAGGCCAGGACTCCATTTAAGGCATAAACAGGAATTCCCCCACAATGCATAACTGAAATCAACCAACATCAGAAAAAACAAAGGGTAAGAGGAAGGGCATCTAAATTGCCTCTAACAACTTAATCAAGCAAGTGAGGTGGGAGGATTGGAGCTAAGTATACAAATACTTAGCTTCATAACCAATATGGAGTGCTGCAAAGGCTTTGCCAGTTTGCAGTCCCCCACATTTGCCAAAAGAATGCATGAATTAACACATAGATTTAGAAAGTTAATAATGTAAAATAACCCCTAAATGTTTTTATTATATAGTCATTCACTCACTTATTCCAGTCATTCACTTATTCATTTAATATTCATTGGTTTCTTCAAGGCATTTAATTATGGTCTAACACAGGAGGATAAGAAAAATAAAATGAAATATTTTAATTTAAAGTAAAACATGAGTGGCCTTTTGTAAAGCCAATAGCCAAGGCCACCATCACAACCACCCGGCCCATGCCGATTCGCATTATATTCGGACACTCGGTAATGAAACAACGGAGCCAAAAACTGGTGAGCTATCAGCTTTAATTCTAGATTGCACCTGGTGGGCAAGTAAAAACACACACTGGGCTCCAGAACCCACTCATTCAGTGCTCACAAAGCTACTGACTTATCCAGGTTTCCTAGAATCAAAGGTTTCTAGCTCACCAGACTTATTCACCTCTGTTTCCCATCTCCTTCTCTCTACACAAACTCTGCACAAACTGGCTTCTCCTTCAGCACACCACCATCTTGGCTGCTTCTCCTGGCCTCCTCCATGTGGCCTTTCTTTGATCTGCCCTCTAATGCTAATCTCAGGAACCTAGATAGAGCAAGCTCCCAGTCTATCCCACTTTATATTGTAGGTTCAAAACCTTTAATCCAATATACAAACAAGGAAGTCCCTGATACAAAGTCACTTATCTGAGGCATAATGGGATTCCTCATGAGAGTGCACCACCCTACATCATGCAATCTGTCAAGGGTGTGGGGAAAAGCTTAGTCTTAAAACTAAGCCTTCGGCTACAACGACCCTGCCTGCTTACAGCCTGTCCCTCCCACACAATAATATAATTACGCCCATCCCAAGCATAAGGGCAACTAATATCACCTGGGTGACAGGCTTCCACATGGGCAGCACCATCTTTAACAAAGTGAGCATAATATATTTTATCTGCCCAACACCTTTCTGAATTGAAAATACATTTATTTGTTCATTCAACAAATGGATTTAGTCCTTCACATATACATTATAGCCCCTATTATGTCCTTTATTCAAAGTCCTTGGGATAAAAGAAGGAGAAAACCAGTTTCTACCCTCAAGGGATTTAAGTTTTACATAGACAAAGATAAGAAAAGGATTACAATTAAAATTAATATGATACTTTTGACTTGGTCATCTTATAAGTAGCTCGCAAGCTGAAAAAGTGTGGGCACCCCTGGTGTAGGGAAAAGCTTACTCTTAAAACAGCCTTAGGCCAGGGCTCACCAAACTTTTTACACAGGTGGTCAGTACACTGTCCCTCAGACCATTGACGTCTGCCACATACGGTAATCCATACACTGACCACCAATGAAAGAGGTGCTCCTTTAGGACGTGCAGTGGGGGTCATATAAATGGCCTCAGCTCTTCTAGCTCACCAGCCTTATTCACCTCTGTTTACCATCTCCTTCTTTCTTCACAGACTCTGCCCATACTGGATTCTCCCTCAGTACTCTACCATCTTGGTTGCTTCTTTCCTCCATGTGGCCTTAATCTGCTCTCTTTTCTAATGGTAACCTCAGGAACTGAGAGAGAGCAAGTTCCCGGTCTGCTGCACTTTATAGTGTAGATTAAAAACCTTTAATCCAATCTACAAACAAGGAAGTCTCTGATACAAAGTCATTTATCTGAGACATACTTGGAGGATTCCTCACGAGAGTGTACCACCCCACATCATCCAATCAGTCAAGGATGTGGGGAAAAGCTTACTCTTAAAACTTGCATGTGGACAGCACCATCTTTAACAAAGTGAGCATAATATATTTTATCTGCTCAAAACCTGGTGAGCTAGAAACCTTTGATTCTAGGAAACTCGGATAAGTCAGTAGCTTTGTGAGCACTAAATGAGTGGGTTTTGGAGCCCAGTGTGTGCTTTTACTTGCCCGCCAAGTGCAAGCTAGGATTACAGATGATGGCCCACCATTTCTTGGCTCTGTTGTTTCATTACCGACTTTCTGAATCAGATGTGAACCTGCATGGGCCAGGCAGCTGTGATAGTGGTGTGGCTACTGGCTATACAACCAACCTTATTTACCTCTGTTCCCCATCTCCTTTTCCCTGCAAAAACTCTGCACAAACTGGCTTCTTCTTCAACACCCCACCATCTTGCCTGCTTCTCCTCTCCTTCATGTGGCCTTTCTCTGCCCTTCTTCCATGGGCTCTTTCTAGAATGTAATCACTCTTCCCCGGAACAATGTGATCGCTCTTCCTTTTAAAACCTTTTGGCGCGAAAGCCCTCCCCCAACACATATTAACATAATCACATCCATTGCAAGCAAGAAGGGCAACTGAGACGGGCTTCCACATGGGCAGTGCCATCTTTAACAAAGTAAGCATAATATATTTTATCTGCCCATCACAGATAATCAGGAGAATTATAACTGCAATAAAATCTACCTTCAAAAGATTCAGAAATGCATTGTATTTCTGGCAAATATAATAAAAGAAGAACCCTCTTTTTCTCTCTGTTTTTATCTTTGTCTTTCTTTCTCTCTCTTTAAACCTTCATATAGTGGTAGGAGAAAGGTAGGTGGGAGAGGGTAAAGAGGGACAAATATACAGTGATAGAAAATGATTTGACTTTGGCTGATGGGCACACAACACAGTGAACAGTTCAAATGCTATAAAAATGTTGACCTAAAACCTATGTACTCTTGTTGATCAATCTCACCCCATTAAATTTAATTTTCTAAATATAATTTTTATAACAGAAAAAAAACCCATGTAGAAAATTCTGGGAGCTTTTGAGATAAAAATATTAGTACCAATAATGGAAAAAATATTAGGTTGTTTTTAGTCTTTTTAGCAATATTAAAGATCAGAGAAAATGAGTAAGACAGAGCTCTGAAAGGCCATGAGGTGATATGTCTTTATTTAGCCAAGTTTTTTTTACATAGAAATGCAACAAAAATATTTTCAAATCTGCAAATAGAAGCATTTTCTATTCATTTGATATTCATTTTATATAACCACTAAAATTATAAATTGGTTAATTTTAATTTTAGATAAAAATACTTCTAATAGTGTACAAATAGAATATATTTAATTAATATAATAATTATAGCATACTTATAATTTCATTTGCTTTTTTCATTTAATTCTTATAATAGCTCTATGAGGTGGATAATACTATTTTACTATTTATAGATGAGGAAACTGAGGCACAGAGAAATAATAGGTTCAACTCATCTAATGGTAATGGGATAGAAACAGTCTGATATTTCCCTCCAGAATTTGGGCCATTAACTACAATGTTATAATGCAAATTATGCTAGCAACATACATACACTAAAGCTTTAGCTATGATTGACTCATGTAAGTGTATAGGTTCAAAGTTTAAATTGAGGTTTTCTTTTATATATTTTGTATAGTTTATAATTTAACAGTAAACCTAGATTCTTTTATGAGGAAGAACAAATTTATTTTAAGAACTATTCAGAACATAAAATGAGATAAAAAGTCAATAATGACATGTTTCTATAGTTCTGTATGATTTCTGAAGCACCTTTATATTAACTTATCTAGTTTGTCCTTATTATGGGAATGCATTATAATTTATTATCCAAACCATGACTTTTTAAATTGTATAAAAGGGTGCTATTAATATGTACACTAAGAAGGCAATTTTAAATTTGAGATATTCAAGTAAACCAAGACTCTGCTTAAAACATCTCTGTAAGGTCAAGAGTGATTAGATATCTTTATTCAACATTAAAACTAAAATAAGTTCTTAAGATACTTTATTAAATCATAAAATGAAAACATTTTGGTTTTGAAAATAGATGAACAGAAATAATTGTCTTGACTTAGTTCATGATTCTTGGAATTAAAACAAAACAAAGCAAAAAACCCACTGGTGACAATTTGCTCAATCAAAAGAAAGTTTTGAATTCTCAGTTCCAGCAGACTTAAAATCTAGTAATCATACAGAATTTGATTTGATTTAAAATTTTATGCCATTGAAATTTCTGAAATTTTATAATATTCTGCTCAAAAACCTGAATTTCACAAAAGGGAATACCCAATATTTGTGATTATAAGAAGTTATGCATTTACATACTATGAACCAGAACTCCTCCATCTAAATAGTACTAGGAAAGCAACTAACAGAGTATGAACTAAGTATGTTTAGGTTAGTGATTGTTTAGCTATTTTTTTTTAAATATAAATCTTTTTTTAAAAATCTTTTATTTTATTTTATTTTATTCATTTTAGAGAGGAGGCACAGAGTGAGAGAGAGAGAGAGATAGAAAGGGGGGAGGAGCTGGAAGCATCAACTCCCATATGTGCCTTGACCAGACCAGTGCAGGGTTTTGAACTGGCGACCTCAGTGTTCCCAGGTCGACGCTTTACCCACTGCCCCACCACAGGTCAGGCCCTAGCTATTTTTTTAATAAAAGTAATCATAGCAGACAATAATAACTGAAGTGAGCAATACTTCAAATTAGTGATTTGTTTAGAAATTTGAAAAATTTATTAAGCTTGAGTGTCATAAGGCAGACAATAGTAAACCAATGATGTTTGCTAGTGTTTTGACTGATAGAATTGCACATGTAAAAATTCTGGCTATTTAGCCAATGGTGGGGCAAAAAGAAATCTAATGAAATACATTTTTTTGTAATAGGTGTTAATTATACACCAGGGGCAGAAAAGTGACAGTCACTGCAAAATACAATCTTCGAATGTCTTGTTTAGCCAACAGTGTTTTTAATGATTTTGAATTTGAAACACTTTAAGCAGGTCAGCAGACATTCCATATTTTACATCTCTGCTATCCTTCCTCACCCACATCTTCAGCAGGGTCTCTCCTAGCTCCTGAGACGCCTTGTTGGGAACTTGAAAAGGCAGCTGCTCTGAGAACGCCTAACCCCAAAACCCACAGCTTGGGAACAGAGCAGGGTCAGGAGGTGACCCCTACTTTTCCTTCTGTCTTGAGATTCTGTTTGATTTAAAAACTGTGCACATCCTTGCCTGGACATTCTTACTATTGGCTTCCATCCTTCCACTTCAATGTTAATGTTATCAGTCTGGCCCCTGAATGTCTTATTCCCAACCCCAAATGTCTTTATTACATCATGGCAATTATACTTTAAATTAAGGAAATTTAATTGGCATGTAGGTAATTTACTTTGGAAAGAATACTAAATTAAATTTTTTTTTTCTCATTGTGTTATATGACTCCTTTCTTGACTCAAACATCAAAAATGTGTAGTTTTTAATTGTAAGAGAAAATGTAACTGGAATGTGAATATATGGCAAAGTATTTTATTTTAGAAATCAGTAAAAAAGTCCATAGTTTAGTTAAATGCATTCTTGAAAAAATATACTAGGGTTTGCACTTATGCACAAGGATTAGAACTTCTTATAAGGAATGGAAATTACTAATATCTCCACTTCTGTGCATTTCTAATTAAACATCTTAAAAGTAATTAGGAAAGCTATGAAAATGAAAAGGAGATCAAAAGAATAAATATAATGAATTATAAAGAAAATGAAAGGATCATAATATTTAATTTGAGTAAGGTTATGTTGATGAGATAGATCCTAAGTGTCCCAGGTTTAAGATGGTGGGAAAAAGAACTGCTGGAACTACTGACTTCTCATCTCCTTTTGCCTCTGTTCTCCTTTTGTGATGACCATTGTTATTTGATGGTTCAGTGGTGAAGTGCATGTAAACCATCGAACTGATCTATGACTTAGTAGCATCCTGCGCTTCTGTGTGTCTCCCAGAGGCATGTCTGTGTCTTCCCAAAGCTGTGTTGAGTGGGTATAAAATGTCTGAACTTTAAGAGTATATTCCCCAGTCCAGTGATTTTCAACCTTTCTCATCCCATGGCACACATAAACTAATTACTAAAATTCTGTGACACACCAAAGGATACATATTTTTTACCGATCTGACAAAAAAAAATTAGGTATAATTTTTATTCATTTGCACCAGAGACGGCTATTGTTGTGTTGTCTGTTATCATTTTTTATTTGACAGTCTAAGGGAAAAGATGTCAGTGTCCCTGACTAAATCGTCAGGTATAGTATGTTTTAAAAATTCTTCCAGCACACCGGTGGGCCTTGGCACACTGTTGAAAATCACTGTCCAAATCTATTACAAAGTACTGGTTAAATTAAATACACATTAAATGAAATACAGTTGGAACTATTGAAATTAGTTAAACAGATGAGATTGTCATATAATCACCTTTCTTCTGAGTATTTTAAAAGTTTCAGAGGTATATTTTTAGGAGCTCCAAAGGTAATTCTGGGTATAATTTTACCCTACTGAGAATAACGATCAATGACTCTCCTAAACTTGCCCTTACCGATTAGTTTAATCTGGATCCTGAGGTTTTCCTCTGTCTTTTAGCTTTCTTCATGTAATATGACCCGCTATCTTCATAGTAAGAGAATGAGATGGTTCATTACAATAAAAGATATGCACTATTAATGAGCTTATAGCCACCTATCAAGGAATCATCAAATGTGGTTTATCTTGGTGAATGAAAGTTTGAATGGAAAATTAAGCTCCCACACTGACTATAGACATGCAGTGGATCGTTTTGTTCTTTAATGTCACACTTCACTGGACACACTTCACAGAGCAGTGAATCATGCTTAAAACAAGCAGCCTTTACTTTAACGACAGCGGATAATGCAGCAGAGGTGAATAATAAGTGTTAGCAGCCTTAACGTTCTCTGACAGTCTTGTTTCCCAGGTGCCTGATGGACAATTTACAAAGATCATATGCTATTTTATAGATTGGAACTTGGGATCCAGCCAGTGGCCTGAATATGACAGAAAATCAAAAGGGAAAGCCAGCCAACATCACAGATTCCTTATCTAATCGTTCTTTGATCGTCACCACCATTTTGGTAAGTACTTATTTTTTCATTCTTTTTAGACGAAATATAGATAAACATGGAAGCAGGTAGAAAAGAACATTATAATTGGAATTCTATGTATTTTATAGTTGTTTAGCAATTACTGTATAACAGATGAGTTAAAGTTAACTTAGTCACTCTTCTTATCTTTTTAGTTTTTAATGATGTAAATTATAGTGATGGGGTGATTAGGTTGATCAATAATATAGCTTCATACTTTACTGGAAATCTTTACATTTCTATAAAATTAGTTACTAGAAGGATTTTCATTGTTAAGATTTAAAAATATATGAATGTGCAGCTGTGCAAATATAGTTGTGTGACAAGCTTTGTTTGACCTTTGCTTTCAGTTTCATTTTCTGCAAATATGTTTCAGAGGACATGCCATTTATTTTTTTTAGAATTTTTTTATAATAATTCTAACCTTTCTTTCAATTTCATTGTTTTATCATGAATCACTTTAACTTTATTAATCTCCCTAATGAAATCAAATGACAAGTGTTAAGACAAATATTTTTACCACCAACAGAATTAAATTTATACTCTTAAGCTAAACATTTTTGCCTTTCTTATAATAATAAATTTTTGTTAGATCACACAGTTGTGTTCACTTATGCTTAGTATGCCATTTGCAAATGGGAACTTTAATTTTAAGATAAACAAGGAGTTCTTATATTATTTAGTCAGTAATATTACCTACAGAATAAGCTGATCAACACTAGTTCTTATATCTCTCCAGGTCATCAGTAAGAATGTAAGATTAATGGTCCAGAACAAACTACCCCATACTTTTAGCATGTATTTCATTTCTAAATTTGATTTATGGGGGGAAATCAAGCCAGGAAGAATTTATAACCTTGTCCTTTTAGTAACAACAAAGGATGTCAGATGTCTAGCATATCATAATAAAATAGTTTGGGTTAAAGACTCTTGATAATGAAGCAAAGCTGCTAATAATTAAATGGCAGTGATGGAAGTTTATGAGGCTTTAAAATCACTTTCTTGCTAAGAACCTTAGTGAATACTTGCTCCCTATAAATCATATTCAAACTTCCTATAGGTTTTCTTTTACTTAATTTTATATCTTCTTCTCTTTTCAAATATAACTCTCACACTCACCAAACAGCTTTGTTCTTTGGTTGGAATGTTCTCACTGGATGATGGCACATCTTTTTTTGTCAGTATGTACCACGTAGCTATCCCCTCTGCCAATGGTCTTCCCCCATTGCAGTGCACACCACTCTCCACTTTAAAGATCTAATTCTGTAATTTTCCTGCTTTCTCATTTATAAGTCATTATTGTATTCATATTAACCATTTAAAGAGCTCCAACATTTCAACTCTGGTATTCAAAGCCTTTGACAGTCTTGTCTTCTTCCATCTTTTTATCTTCATTCCCTATAACTACCTTTCAAGATTCCTGTATTTTAATTGAACTGAAAAAATCAAATGGTCTACCACCGTGATTGTGTTAACTCTCTTTCCTTTATCTGCAATATGTTTTGTTCCATTTCTAAGATACTATCGTACCTATTAGTACGTTATGTTATTTAGAATTAATGCTATACTATTTTTAAATTATATCATGTACTCAATATTTTTTTCTAGACATTACTGAACATTCCTCATAGAAAGGGGGTATGACTGTTTCTTGTTTTTACACTATATGTGCCTCTCCAAGGTTTGCAAAGAGTTCTGTGCAGGGACTACTGTGGTCTTGAACAATAAATTCTGCACTCTTTCCTCTGTTCTCTTCAATCCAACCCAATTTACAGATGTATCATTCATTTTGTAGCTCCTAACATTTGTTCACTTCTTTATATTTCCCTGTGAAAATACTATTCATCCTTCCAGACCAATCTCAAATGAAATCTACTTCATGAAACTGTCTGATCTCTCCATTAAACTGTGTGTATGTTTTTGTGTTGCAGGGGTGTTATACATGATACTTTATGTATCATAATACTCTATCATGGCACTTACCATGCATATATATAGTTTTAGAAATTATCTGACTCCACTTGACATGAATCTGTACAAGGCCAATGATCAACTTTTACTTTTTTTTTTAATCCAAGAATCTCAGAGAAAAGTGCCTTGGGCACAGTTAGCACTCACTAAATATTTGTCAAATTAAATTAAATGAATGGTATTTAATTAAATGGAAAATTAGAGTAACTGAGAAACTTCCAAATGACTATATTTAAATATTTTTCAAATGTTCAGGTTATTGCACGCCCCTTGTTCAAACAAAGCAGGTAATTAAGAGTACACATATAATTTCTCAATCTTTGTTATTTACTCAGGGTTGTTTTACAAGAATGATCCAGACTTTTCCTTAACAATGAACAACTTGTATATATCAATAAAAATGCCAATTAACATTAGCTTCATATCAGAGCTAAGTATAAAGCTTTTAAAAGGGTACTGCTCCCAAAACTTACTTTATACTTTTTAAAACAGTATTTATGAGATTTGGACCTTGAACAATATTATTTTTTTAACCTTCACAGGTAATTCTGATCTATAATGATGATTGAAAACTGTTCAGATCATTACTCTGTATAACTAAGATGTAAGATGAATTCTGGAACACTGACTAAGCTTACATTTTAATAAATACATTATTGATAATTTTTCTATGGAACCTTACTGATTTCTAAGAGATCCTGATATTAATTAAAAGGAAAGGTGGACCTTTATTTGTTTTTATATAACTTAGTAGAAAGAAAATTCTTTTCCTGAATACTCTGATCACAAAGTATCCTCAAGCTAGAAAAGAACAGATTTGAAGAGATCATTTACCTTACTTATGTAAGCATTGTGTTTCATGTAATTTGTTGATGTTTATTTCATATTTATAATGAAGTTGAAGTTATGATCATTTGATTTATGTTTTGGTTATTTTGTTCTTTTGTCTCAGGAAGAAATCTTAGGGGAATTCTGGCTGTGTTATAAATTAATGGCATGTCCAGAAAGAGAAGTTCATTTATATCTCTCTTTTAATATACTTTTAATGTCTTTTTAAAAAAGTGAAGTATTTTTGAATACAACATTATCAGTGCCAATAACAACCAGTTCAATTTCTCCAGAATTTATGCATGTATTTATTTTATTTTCATTTATATTTATTTTTTATTTTATTTATATAATGATGATATAACAGGCATTGTATTAAAAATTAATACTATTAAATATTTAATTCATTAACAAAATAGACACATTCTCTTTTCTGATGAACCTTAGAAAACAGTAAGGATTATATAAAGAATTACATATACAAACACATATACACACACATACTCTGTGATTAGGATATAAGAGAAATAAAAGTGGAGATGCTTTATTACAGAATGATCCTGATTCTACTCGGGTCAGGTGTGAAAGGAAAGGTCAGGTTAGGCTTAACTGCGGAAGAATAGAGAGCTGAGACTTGAAGTTATAGAAAGAACTGGCAAGGTAAAGAAAGGGGACAGGAGTATTCCTGGCAGAGAGGAGAACATGTGCAAGGGCTCTGAAGTAGGAAATATGTTGTACAATTATCAAAACTGAAAGGAGGTCATGAATGGGGCTAGTGCTTTGATCTGCCTCTCTGCGTCATGAAATTTAATTTTATGAATATGGTCTATTACAAAGAAAAAAGGAAGGCCATGTTTTTTTGTATCCCTACTATCTGCTAGACATTATTTAAAGCACTATTCATAAAACAACTAATTTGTCATAATAACCTTTTGAGGGTAGGTACCATTATTAATACTATTTTACAGGTGAGAAAGCTGATGTCCACTTTGCCTACAGAAACCACTCATAGTCACATACCTAGAAAATAGAGTAGTGGGTTTCAACCAATCTGAATGGCCAACTTGAGCAACCGATACTCTAAGATGAAAGCTTTAGTGGCACACCACAAAAAGTCTAACAACTATAATTTAGACCCAAAATAACATTCTGATGGAGAATTACAGCAATGCTTCTCATTCAGAAATCTCATATAGCTAAAGCACTGTGATGCTGTTATGGGTGTGTACCCAAACATCTAGACATACTCATTGTTAAAGGCAGGATTTAGAATATACTTGCTTGAATGTTTTGGGCTTCTCATTTTTCTCTTTCTTACTTTAGCACTCAGTTCTCTTCCAGCCTTTTCAAACCATAATCTCAAATTTTTATGAGCAATCAAAATAGTATTTGGGTTTATCTCATCCCCTTCAACAACAACCTATACCCAATACAGTGTCTGGGAGAGGTATCTAGTGATAACATGGAATGAATTCATTTTAGGAAGCCCTACATATATTTTTTAAAAACTTTATATTTTTAGTTTTGAATTAAGATTTATGATATCCTACATTCTGAAAATTTTTGTACATCAACTGAGGGCCAAATCTGAAGCTCAGGTCTACTTTTGCCTTCTAATATTCCTCATATTACAACTCTGGTTATCAAATTGCAAGGTAAAATCCTTTCCTTGCTTTTTGTTTTTATCATTATAAACAGAATAAATAATATCAACCTTAGAATTTTGTTTTCATTTACAATGGTTTCATTAATTGCATAGAGATTGTTTAATCTTAACTTCCAAAATAATAACAAAAATACTAATTCTGAATGAGATATAGACAGCATTTGAGGAATGATATTGCTGTATTTTTAGTTTAAAATCTCATCCTGTCATCCTTACTGTTATAGATTCAGTAGCTAGAGGCAGTATCAGGTGACTGAATAAATACTTCAGTTTATATAGGGAATGCCTCTTTTCCCACTGTGTTTTTGGTTTTCAGTAGATTTTTCAGACCTGTCTAAATATGTTGAGTGCTTCCCACTTGCTGTTTTTGTACAATGTTTGTTTTTTGTTTTTTTTTTTTGTCCATCAGAAGATTACTAGCACTTAACTGTCACTGTATATTTTCTTTTTCCTGATAACTAGTAGGACTTTAGTATGCAAATTACTATGAATTTGGTTACTTTTTCATAAAATCACTCTTTAAAAAGTTTTTTCTTCTTGGCTACTCAGTGAATTTAACAAATGTGCTTGCATCTGTAACTTAGTATTATTTTTTATTTTCCTAGCACTTCCTGGCAGGTTGTGTATTTGAGGAATGAGTTTACTTGCTGAGGCTTGTAAAGCTTCATTGTCGGCAGTCCACAGATACAGAGGCTTATCTGGGAGCAAACTCCCAAGGACACTTGAAAGAATCACAGAACAAAAGTCAGAAGTGACCTAATCATCCCCTAAATGGTGCTGCAGCTTATTCTATAATAACAACAAAAGCAGATTTCTAGGGTTTCTAATCTGTCATGCAATAAATATTCCCCGATTCTTCTCTTTCCATTGTCACAAAAGGACTGTGAATCATGGAGTTCTTAGAGAGCTGTTAGCATTCAGGCTTGGAAAACTGGACACTGCAGCTTCACAAAGAATAAAGACTTTCATCCTTACCAACCCCTATGACATTACCAAGTAGTCGTATGTATAAGTACTTCTTAAATGTTAACATGTAAAATGAAAGCATCTCATTCAAACTCAGTCTCTTCACACCATGTTCTTGCAACCAGCTTGTTCAAAGGCCACCAAACTGTTTCTCACCATATTTTTTTTCTTTTATTTCTGGGATTATCCTGGCACTACTCTTTTTTCCCTTTCGTTCTTGCTGTAATGGCTCAATGTATTTTACTTCTAACAACTTGTCATATTTTCTTAGACCTCCATATTAGTTTAGGTAAACATAATAATACTATTGGTGGTAACACCATTGAGAAAAAAAGCCATGTGTTTTAATTTGACATGTATTTTCTAAAATCTTAGAGTCTCAATATTTAAAGAATTTTTAAGCAACAAGGACCTTATTTTTTATCACACACACACCTGCTTCCTTTATTCTTTTTATCAAAGCAAATTACAAAATGAAACCATAGTAAAGATTTTTATTTTTATTTTTTATTATATTCTTTTTATTGTCAACACTATTGTTCATACTATAATTTTAATGAAATAATTTTGTTATGAGCAATACCTTAAGTTTTGTATAGAGCAATGAATAAAGAAATCTGAATTTTGGGTTCTACTTAACCACAATGAAATACATGGAAATTAAAAAATTTGGTTTACCTGTCTCATTTTTAAAGATGTTATCAGGATCGTACCATATGAAATTATAAATCTATATTTCTGAATGATATTGATCTGAGATTCATATGTAAACTGGCAATTACTTATAGATATTCATCTACCTACATGTGCAATATCAAATTTAACCTTCATCAAAACTCCTTCTTTAATTCAGGACTTGAACATCTGTTTCAACTATATCTGAAACTATTTCTTATATTTTTCAAACCTGTTTATTTTTTCTATAATTTTTTATTTACACAAGCCAGATGCTTGTTTTCTTAGACACTTCAGTCTCTTTATGCCTCATATTCACATTTCAGATACCAAAAAGGAAAAAGGAAAAGATGACTTATTCTAAGAGAGTTTAACAAAGTGAGTCAATGAACATGTTGAGCAAGTGAGATAAGGTTTATTCATGGGTACTACTGAATGGGGAATTTATAGAGTCTGATTTGAATGACATTGTTCCTTTGGAAAGAAGAAAGAGATGGCAACCTTGAACATTCAGGGTGAGATTTCTTGGAGATGGTTTAGATGTGGGGCAAAAACAATTAAGAATGTGAATGAATACTTTCAGGTTAAAAGCCTAAGAGGCAAGGGTGTTAACATCACCAGAGAACATAATAGGGATGTTGGGAAGGGAGTAACAAGGCCTGTTAGTCATGTTTGAATGGACACATTGGCCATAACTTTCATATACTCAAATCTTAATTATGCATGTAAGGGGATAATAAATTTGATCAGCAATGAAATGCAATTTGGAGAATAGCTAAAGGTGCAGTCTCCTTTCCCATCAAACCTTTTACTGGAAGAGCAGTGAAATGGCATGTTTGATTGATTTGAGCTTCAGCTTTTTCCCCCTCTTTACTCTTTCACGTGTGAATTAAGCTAATGAAATATTTAATGGCCAAAATACAAATACCAGCTGCAATGCAGTAACAATCAAGACATCCAATCTGAGCTGATAATTCAGTCAAGTAAAGAAGTTTAATAGCATACCAGCTTTTACTAAAATATGATTTTTTTCACATAAAAATGAATAAAAATCACTAAGCCAAATCTTCCTTTAAACTCTTATTGCTCTGACATCAGTATCTTTCCTAAAATGTTGGTGAACAGAACAACTGACAAAACTTGAACCCTGTTTTTGAAAGTTAATTTCAACCTATTACACAGGATTTGCTACAATTTCAGGTGATTAAATATTACATGTCAGGGAGAAAGAAGATTTTCTAACTGTCCCAAATACCACCAAATTTTCTATAAATACAAAGTAAAAACAGCATGATAATTGTGGGCAATGAAAATTTAAACTTTGGTAAATTTTGTAAATTCTGTAAAGTTACTCTTTTGAAAGGCGTTAAAAACAGTTTGCCGGAAGTAGTGTAGTGAAGGATTTGTTTGGGCTTGCAGCATAGGATAAGAGAAAGGAAAAGAGACTTTGTAGAACTCCTCCACGTGCACTTGATTTTTTTTTTAAGTAAAAGGTAAATAATAAATATGGCTTATTAAAAAGTTAGGATTAAACATTGCTCTCCAGTCCTGCATTGCTTTAAAATGAAAGCCCCAGATGATGATTGTTACTCATTTTCTCTCCAGAAAGTTTAAGTGAAAGTGCCTTTTTTAATAATGTCTCGTGGTATCAAAACAGGGTTAGTTGTTCAGGCAAGCGAAAAATGTATATGGAGCTCATATGGAGAGTTTCTCATTAATAGTTTTTGTTTTTTACAAACCAGTCATCCTTAGTATCGCCTTTCTTTGAAGACATTAAGTTGTTCTGATGGTAACTGCTAGGTTTTTCCCTCTTTCTTACTAGTATTCTCACTCCCAATTGTGATAACCTGTAGTGCACCATAGGCAACTGACATGAATGCTAATTAGGGATGGCAGAATTCAGAGTTTAAGCACTGGTGAATAGAAGGACGCTGCAAGACCAGGATTCAGACAATGGTAAGACCTTTCTTAGCTTTACAGTGGTAAAAGCACAACAGTTGGAACAAGGTGGATGCTGAAAAAAGAAATGTCTGTCGGTTCTGTCAATGAAGTAATAACAATCAGCTGTGTAATTTTTATTTACACTTATCTATCATTTATTGTTTTTGTTGGTAATTTTTGTGACTGTGAATTGGGAGATTGTTTTTCTGGGGGCCTGTGCAGTTAATGTTCTGTGTATTTTGTGGCAGCATTTAGGGTAGTAGGAATCATTAAAATGTAATGAAATGCTAGTAGTTAAGATTATTAACTACTTCCCGTAAATGATCCCTATTCATTTTTAAGATCCAAGTTTACTACATGTGTTTGTGAAGCTTCCTTAATTTAGCTAAGAAAAAAAAAATGACTACTTTAGAATGACTAAAATGTAATTTAGACTAGTGGTGGTATTTATTCAAAGAAGTGAAATTACAAGCTTGAAATTGTCTCTAGGCCTTGGATAGTATATGAAGGTATAAAACCAAGTGATATTTACAAATCTTAATGATACTGTTTTCTTGTTCATTCTCATCAGGTTTAAAAATACCATTTTAAATTAATACAAACAAATACCTTATAAATGAACCACTTATATATATTATGATATTTACTTCTGAAATTCTTTTGAAAGAATCTTCAAACATGGTCAACTAAATTAGCACTTAAATATATCTCTTCGCAATATTGAATTATTCTCTTTTTAAATTATCTTTCAAGAATAATTCACAGTATTTTATACTCATTAACCAAATGTTTATAAATTATAAATAAAGCTCTAAAAGTTTCTATTATTTCTTACCATCATACAGATATGTCCAGGAAATTTGCTTAAATTATCAAAAATAAGATGTATATTTGAAGCAATTTTGGATGAATGTAAGAACAACCTACCATTTCAGAAGAAAAAATAATGCAAACTGTTTAAAAGTTAGGATATGAGAGAATTGGTTCTTCATTTTGTTTGGAGGTTTTGACCAGGGCTGGCTCCTCACTTGGCAGATGGCCTGGCGCCCCTCTGCCAGCTGCTGAGCAGGAGGCATGGGAAGGACAGTTGCAGTAGAAAAGCTACTTGTGATGTTTCCCAGTCAGATCTAAAGAAAAACGGAAGCTGAGGGAACAAAAGATAAATTTTCCTTTCATTAAAAGATGTGTCTTCTGTTTAAATGCATTCTGTTTTTCATCCTTCATCTACTGTTTCAGTCTTGGTGCTCCAACTTATTAATTGTGGTATTGGTTTTATAGTTCAAATAATTAGAATTGTCTGAAAATCTGTAATCACAGTGCTCACTAGATGTTTATAATGGCAACTGTTCTCATTAACACTGTAAAATATATACTTCTTAATTTTCCAATAAAATCTGCAGTGAATATTTAGGAAAAAAACCCCAGAAAAACAATGAAAATGGTAATATTATAAACTAAAGTTAAAAGGAGACCACATGCCATCATTTCCATAGTATATCCATCAAATAAAGCTCATGGGGACAGTTTCCTGATTATCTTCTAATATTTGTAGACCCTAATTATGAATTGAAACAATGTGATTTTATGTTTTTATGTCATAAAAACAGAAAAATAATTTTTTTGAATGCTTCCCATATTTTAAGTCACTTCAGGAAAATATTTCTATATTTAAGAGGCCTATAATTAATTGTACTTGGTTATTTAAATATTTAATCATGCATCTTATGTATAGTTATAATTCTATCTTCTCATTTACTAATTTTTAAGTGCTTTTATTTGTCTTATTTGCATTTGGTGAGGACTTTTCTCTCTGAGTCTGTTTTCTGTTTATTTTAGTGGTATTTTCTTTTCTCATTATTAATTATAATAATAAATTTTTTTTCAAAAGAGTGTTTATTTCTTGTTTTCCCATGCATTTCAAGAGGAAGCACTAAATGTTACTGAATACGTTGGTCATCCAACTCTGAATAGTAAAAATAGTTGTATTCTAGAAATAAACTATTATTGTTTTTGGCTGAAAAATTGTTTAATAGACTGCTTTATTTTATTTATTGTTTTTAGGTATATTTGACAGTGACTGCACTTAAGTTACAATATTTAATTATTTTTATTTTGCTTTTTATGTTATTGTTATACTAACTACATTTAAAAAGAGGTAACTAGTTTCACAGCATTTACTGTTCTCTAAAATAGTTTTACAGCAATTAGTATATGAGTATGTGAAATAATTTATTCTAGTATTATTTATTAATTAATTTATTATTAAATGTATTTTAACTGTAAAGCTACTTTTGTCCACCCCTATATTTATTTTTTCTAATTTCCACATTTATTTATTACATTTTTTAATATTGATGATATAATGCTTTGGTAATCAACAAAACCAAAAATGATATTCCCATTTCAAGGTGAGGAGCAAAGGATTATTGCTAGATAATGTTCTTTTCAGATTCATAACAGAAATATATGTTTTATTAGGTATGTGGTTGTACTTTATTTTTATGAAAAATGGTGGCTAGATTCTGTCTAGAAATGTTTTTAAAATGTATTTGCCAACTTTCTGCAAAAATATCAATTCATCCTAAAATGATCTTATCAAACACTAAAAATATATTTTTTAATATCAGCAGAGGGTACCAGATTCATTATGAGTTTCCTTTTTGTTTTAGGAGACTTTGTATATATATATATATTTTTTTATGCCTTTTACTCAGCTGTAATCTGGGACTTCTTTTCACCATCATCCTATGAATCCTATTCATCTTTCTCATTTGCTGGAACCCATTTTCTAGATCCTATGATTTTATTTTTCATGAATAATTTTATTATTCATTTTAGTGTGCAGGCTGTAACGGCATCCTGATTAAGGTCAGAGGAGATGTAAAACATTGTATATCTAAAAACATTGCCTCCTGTGGATGGAAGTGTAGGTTGAAGACACATGTTGTTCCATGTGTCTTCTCTTCCTGTTCCAGTACAGTTTTGCATGGTTATTCTGATTCTCTATCCTTAGTGTGTGTCCTAATATCTTTACTGTGAACAATTTAAGATCATCTTTTCATTCCTAAAGCTTGTGTATTTCACTAATAATAGGTGTGTCTCCAGGTGCTCATCCATTTATAAATCAATGTATTTTATTAGGTGTATCATTCATAAGGCATTTATGCCATTAATTTATGGCATTGATTAGACAACTAAACAAAATAACTATTATAAAATTGAATCCTATAAATTTTGTATTCTGAGATCTCTTAGCTTTATTTCCATGGTAGTTGGGTAAAAAACATAAACATAAAGTAACTTTGAATTTGTTTTTATACCTTGTTTGAGTAAACATATCACTTAAACAAACAAAGGTTTTTACCACTTCATCTGACTACTAATGAAATAGCAATGCTTTTGCCTCATAGCTATTTGGAAAACATTTCATATTATATAAAGAATATACTGCATTCAGGCCTGACCTGTGGTGGCGCAGTGGATAAAGCGTCGACCTGGGAACACTGAGGTCGCCAGTTCAAAACCCTGCACTGGTCTGGTCAAGGCACATATGGGAGTTGATGCTTTCAGCTCCTCCCCCCTTTCTCTCTTTCTTTCTCTCTCTCACTCTGTGTCTCCTCTCTAAAATTAATAAAATAAAAAAAATAAATTAAAAAAAGAGATAAAGAATATACTGCATTCAAATATAATTAGAATCAAGATTCATCAAATATTTTTTTACAGATTTGTATCCTTAAAATAAATCTAAATTTATATTTCATCCTTTGAACTCATATTTGAAATTGGCAGATATGATACTCTCTGTCCTTAGAAATGAAACTACTTTCATAATACTGCCTGCAGTTTCTCTGCCCTGTAGCAATAATACTCTGATTATTAATTGGTTACATCAGAATTTCAGTGTGTCCACAGTTCTGCTAAGTATGTGATACAGATAACTGCTACAACTATTCTGTAGTTAAATAGATTTGGGAAAAACTGTATTAAGCCAAATTCATTGTTTTTTGTTTGTTTCTTTTATTGCAGAATCTTTAGCAATTTCATATGTATTGTGGCTATCTCAAATACTTTTGATTGTATAATTTTTTTTTTGAAAATAAAACTTGTAGGATAATTTTCAAGAACAATATACTATAGACAACACTAAATTAAGCCACAACAATTTTGAAGTCCTCACTGACATCTATGAAGGAATTTACCAACATGAATTTAATCCATGACTGCCTACCTACCCTACTAACATTCAGCAGGGGAGCTAACCTTTCCTATATTTAACTGACACAGTATCTGGATTTAATTTGTTACTGAAAATGGACTTACTGCCAGTTTAAGGGACAAGTGGAAGTTAGAAAATCTGTTTGAATTATGAGTTTGACTTTTATTAGATGATTTACCTTGGGTACTCACCTTAACTCTATAATGAGGGTAATAATGGTGAAGTACAACTCGAAGTTTATACTAGGAATAAAAATTTAGAAAATACACAACATAGTTTCCAGCATAATAGTATCTGTAAATGATAATTTTGAATGGATTCAAAGTAACTTACTAATTATAAAGTAATGAATGGTGCTCATATTTACTGTTTTCCCCCAAGTTTTTTTAATCATGTTTATAAACATCTTTCTCTTAGAAATCACCATTCCTCTTCTTTGAGCCATGTGCCAGTGAAATTCTTCTGTGTACCTTTTCTCATTTCATTTTTCTTACCTGAACAACTCTTATTTCTCCCCATTTATCTAATGTGTTCTCATTCTACAATCCATTTCTCTAATGGCTCTTTTTCTAGGATGATTTATCTAACGACCTTGGAACATTTTTACTTTCCTTTGCTGTCACCTAATGGTCTTCTTATCTATACAATTTATTCCTTGGGCACTTACATGAAAACTTGCATTATAGTTTACATTTTTCTATGCAAGTATTTTGAACTAGATTTAGAGATGCTTAGAAGAAACAACTCTGTCCTAAAGCAGGGGTTTTTCTTTTATATGATAGGTTTTAAATAAACATTTGTGATTTTATTGATTATGGAGGGCAAGTGGCTGAAAGTTAAACTCACCATTCATTGTGTAAAGAACTTTCAGCAGATACATGTTGCTAACTACTACTGATCATTGATGGATAGCCGTCATTGCACAAGGACATTTTCTTATGAGCACGTTACATCCCTATTCAGGAATGTTGAAAAGCTTGCCAATACTTCATTCACTTTTAGTGTGACAAGTGTAGAAAGCCAGTTAGTAATCAGCTTTTGATTCTAATTCATGTTTCTATCAGCTGATCTCTGTAATTTTTGGGAAAATATTAAGTAGAACCAGAGGGTGCTAATGTTGAGTCCTCCTTTTTAAGACTCAAGAACATCCAAATGCAAATTGTTGCATTAAATTATTAAATACAGAATTTTAATGATTGAAAATTCCACATTATAGACAATTGAAAAATGTCTTCCTCTTTTCAGTTTGCTTTTTCTCTCTCCCAAACATACATTCAAATTCATCCAATGTTTAAAGAGTGAAAAAATACCTAAAGGGAGAATACTGGGAAATAAATTCTCAGCTTCATTTCCTACATCAAAATTGGTTTTAGATAGATGCTGAAAAATAATCTTAGTAAAGAGAAGGTCATTCTAAGCAGGATATGAATTGAAGTCCTGATAATCAACAGTGATTATATCTAGATAGTTTTTCAGAATTTTATAGAAAAAAGGTTTTCTTTTCCTAAATTAGATTTTTATGATAGTATCTCTCCCTATCTTTCTTGCTCCACATTCTCTTTCCCTTAAATCATCCAGCTATTTATTCTTTCCAGCATCACATGAATCATTCTCTCCCTTCAAAATATTTTCATTTACTAGAGTTAACTTTTTTTGTTTGTTTAACTCAGGAGTTCTTATTCTTCATTGCATATATGACTGGTTTCATAATTTCCACTCTCAGTGTAAAATGAAAATGACAATCTCTTGTTTAAAAACTATTAAGAATTTTTAAAGGCAACAGTAGAGTAGTTAACCTACCGAAAGGCCCTTCAAAATGTTGGACTCTGTATAACTACATGGGACACAAACCCATGAAACTGTTCAATCACACATTAGAATCATCTAGAAAGATTTTTAAAAGGAATGATGCCTAGAAAGTACCCTAGATAAAGATCATGATCTCTGGAGGTGGAGGCTAGATATCAGTATTATAATTTTAATTGTAAAAATTAATTTAACTTAATGTATAAACAGGACTGAGAACTGAACTCAAATGCCATTTCTTGTAACTTCACATTGTACTTATTATTTACTTTCCATTTCTCTCACTGGACTGTTATGCTCCTTAAGAATAGGTACCATGTCTTAGTAGTCTCCTCATCTTCATGACATAGAGCAATGACTAGAATATTATGAGCATCTAAAACTGGTTATTGAGTGAAGGAACAAATAGATAGATAGTAATAAGGCTGGTTTATTCAGTTCTTAGAGAATAATCAGGGAGAAAATAAAGGCAGCCATTGCAAGATAATCTAAAAGTAAAAAGTTAAAGTATGTTCTTAAAGAGAATGGAATAAAGTAAAATAAGAGATTTGAGAAATTATATCTAAATATGAATTTTCTTTTTGAACATGGTGTTGACCACAGAATAGCTCCCATAATACTGTGCTTAGAGGGACAATTATTTTATTTTGCTATTACTCACTAAACTTCCAGTGTTGAGAAAAAGCCAAAAACAAGGAATAGATATGAAAGAATTTTTAAACAGAATTAAGAAAAAATAATCACTCCCTAGATATACCTTTTATAATTATTGGGAGAAAAATTGGTGGTTATATTACTTTTAAATGTACTGTGCAACTTGTGAATAGGACTGTAGTTGGGAAGGAGTGTCTGTTTTAATCGTGGCATGTCAGATCAAAGTAGTAGAATAAATGTAATTGCCCCAAAATACTTGTAAGGTACAATTCTAATATATACATACATGATTGAGAAAAAGTAGGTTTATAATTGTGAGTACACAAAACACAGTGTATATTATTATATTTATTAATTATTTCATTATTTTTTCATACAAACAACTAACACTCACTTTTGCTCCACCCTGTATATTCTACTACATAAATATATTGTTTATAAATTGTTTTTTATTTAAATAGTATACCATAGCAATTTGAGGGCATGAGAAATATTTTATTTATTTATTCTTCACAGGATTTGGTAAACTAAGGCCAGAGAAATGGTCATATATTTTTGTCTGTCTGATTATTTTGTTTTATTTATTGAGATAAAATTTATATAATATAAAATACACCATTTTAAATTATACAATTCAGTAGCTTTAGTACACTCACATTGTTGAGCTATCATCATCATTATCTTGTTCCATATTATTTTCATCTTCCAAAAAGAAACTCAGTATCCATTCAGCTTTCACTTCCAATTCCTCCCTAAGGCCAGCCCCTGGCAACAACTAATTTGGTTTCTGTTTCTATGGTTTGCCTACTCTACATTATTTCAAATACATAAAATCATATAATAAGTGACCTAATTAGAATTAGCTTTTACATTTCTGCAAAAAGAGAGTGGGTCATTTGATGACTGCACTGAATTTTCACATTACTTGGGAAATTATTGCTATCTTAACAAGATCATATCTTCCCATCCATGATCATAAGATGTCTTTCTATTTATGTAGATATTCTTTCATTTCTTCTATTTTTTAGTTTTCAATTTACAAATCATGTACTTCCTTGGTTATACTTACTACCAACTAATTTTTTATACATTTGTAAATTGAATTGCTTTTTTGTGTGTGACAGAGACAGAGAGAGAGACAGAGAGAGGGACAGATAGGGACAGACAAGGAGAGAGATGAGAAGCATCAATTCTTTGTCATGACTCCTTAATCTCCTTAGATGTTCATTGATTGCTTTCTTATATGTTCCTTGACTGGGGGGCTAGAGCAGAGCAAGTGACCCCTTGCTCAAGGCAGTGACCTTGGGCTCAAGCTAGTGACCTTGGGCTTCAATCCAGCAACTTCTGGGTTCAAGCCACTGACCATGAGTTCGTGTTTATGATCCCACACTCAAGTCAGTGACCTCTCACTCAAGCCGGATGAGCTCGCACTCAAGCCAACAATGTTGGGGTTTTGAAGCTGGGTTCTCCACATCCCAGTCCGATGCTCTTTCGACTATGCCACTGCCTAGTCAAGCTGAATTGTTTTCTTAATTTCCTTTTTGGATTGCTCAGTCTACTGTATCAATATGAAATATATAGATTCCATGATGATCTTGTATTTATTTATTTTTTACCTCAGGGTGAAAATTTGTAGTCTTTACCACTAAGTATAATGTCTTCTGTGGGTGTTCCCTTAACATGTTGAAGACTTTCTATTCCTTTGTTAAGTTTTCTTAAATCAAGAAAACTGTTTAACTTTTCAAATGTCTTTTATATACTAAACTGAGGTGATGATCATGGCACCTTTCTCTTTTATACTACCAATTTTGTGTATTATATTATTTGATTTTCAAATTACACCATTCTTGAATTTCTAGATTAAAAAATAACTTGGTCAAAATATATAAATAATTATTTGAACATGTTGCTGGATTTGGTTTGTTTGTATTTTGTTGAGGATTTTTTTCATCTATATTCTTAAGGAATATCAGGCTATAATTTTATTTTATTGTGAAGAGTTTTTCAGCCCTGGATTGATAACTCAGTGGTTAAAATATTGTGCCTATATGCCAAGATTGTGGGTTCAATTCCCAGTTAGGGCACATAGAAAAATGAACCAATTAATGCATAAATAAATGGAACAACAAATTGACTTATCTATCATCTATCTATCTACCATCTATCATCTATCAATTTTTTTCCTTCTCTCCCTCTTTCTCTCCTTTCCTTTCTCTATAAAAAATAAATAAATAAATAAAGGTATAAAAAAAGAGTTTGTCTGGTTTGGTGTCAGCATAATGCTGGCCTCCAATTAATTAAAAATGTTTCTTCATCTTCTATTTTTTGAAAATGTTTGACAAGAATTAGAGTAAAGTCTTCTTTAAATGATGGTAGAATTTACCAGGGAAGTCATATGGTTCTGGGTTTTTAAAAATATTTTGATTGGTAGGTTTTAGATTAACAATTTAATCTCTTTATTTGCTAAAGGTATATTCAGATATTCTATTTCTTCTTGAGTCGGTTTTAGTAGTTGTATATTTCTAAAAATTTGCCCATTTCATTTGGATTAGCTAATTTGTTGGAGTACAATTGTTCCTATAATTTCCCTATAAATCTATTATTCCTTTAAGGTTAATAACAATATTCCTTTCTTTCACTTGAGACCTCTCTAGTTTTTTCTTGGCTAGTCTATAAAGACTTGTCACTTTTGTTGATCTTTTCAAAGAACCAACTTTTGGTTCCATTGATTCTCTTTATTATTATTTTATTTTTTACAGATAGATGACAGATAGATAGATTAGATAGATAGATAGATGTAGATATAGATATACTTTATATATGTAGTATATATACAGTAAACATTTCTTCTACAGGTTTATGTTTAGTTTGATCTTACTTTTCTAGTTCTATAAGGTATGATTTTAAGTTATTGATTTAAAATCTTTCTTTTTTTCAATATAAGGATTTATAGCCATAATTTTTCTTTAGAACTCTTCTTCTACTCCATTAAACAAGTTTTGAAACATTCTGCTTTTGTTTTCACTTGTAACAAAGTATTATTTTACTTTCTCTTCCAAATTCTTCTGTCTGTAACCCATTTGTTATTACTATGGGTAATAATAATACCCATTTGTATTATTCCATTGCCACATATTTATAAATTTTCCAGGTTTGTTTCTGTTATTGATTTCTAACTTAATTGGTATTAGAGAAAATAGTTTATAATTTTAACCTTTTAAAATTTATTGAGACTAATTTTGTGGCCTAACATATGGACTATCCTAAAAAAAATTCTATGTGCAACTTATATCACTGTCTTTTTCTACATAAATTTTTTCTTTTATTTTCTTCATATATTTTTGGTGCTTACATACTTATATTTGATATATCTTCTTGACAAATGGATACTTTTATCAATATTTTGTGTCCTTTCTCTCATGTAAGAAATTTTGAATTAAACTCAATTTTGTTTAATTTTAACAGTTATTTTTTCAGTTACTATTTGCATGGAATATAGGTTCCATTCTTTCACTTTCAACATACTTGTGTCTCTGGACCTAAAATTAGTCTTGTCTGGATAACGTATGTTTGAATCATATACATTAGTTCTTTTAATATTCATTTTGCTAAGTATTGCTTTCTGTTTGTAAAATTTAACACATCTACATTTAATTACTGACATTGAAAGACTTTTTCCCTTTGATATTTGTTTTTTTATATGTAGCCTATTTATTTTATTCATTTATTTTTCTATTTTGCTGCCTTGTTTTACATTTAATTGATTTTTTGCTGTGTACTATTTTGATACCCTTCTCTTTTCTTTCTTTATATATATATATATATATATATATATATATATATATATATATATATATATTTTTTACTTAATTTATTAGTGGTTATTATAGGAATTACATTTAATATTTGAATCTGTAGCCATCTGGTTAGAATTAATAGAAATTTAGTTTCAGTAGTATGTAAAAACTTTCTATATAGCTCTGGCCCTCTACATTGTTATCACAAATTGCATATTTATATATGTGCCTATTACCATAGAATTATCATTATTGTTTCACCCATTTGTTTTTTAAAATATATGACAAAGAAGTTACAAACTAAAAAAATATAATATGCATTCATATTTACGTATATAGTTACCTTTTTCGGTATTTTTTAAAAATAATTTCTATGACTACAATTTATTGTCTGTTGTTCTTGTATTTCAGCTCAAAGAACCTCCTTTCACATTTCTTGTATGACAAGTCTACTGGCAGCAAAATCCTTTAAATTTTATCTGAGAATATCTTAATTTTGCCTTAATCTTGGAAAGATTGTTTTATTGAATATTAACAATGTTTTTTGTTTTGGTTTTTTTTTTGTGCTGTACAATCCCCATGGTTTCTGATGAGAATTGACATCATATTAAACATTATTGTTTATGGCAAATCATTTTACTCTTGCTGTTTTCAAGATTTTTCTCTTTGTCTTTCAACAATTTGATTATAATACCTTGCTGTGGACCACTTTTGGTTTATTCCACTTAGAGTTAATTGAATTTTCTGTGTACTATGTTTCTTTAAATTTGAGAACTTGGCCATTATTGTTTCAGATATACTTTCTTCCCCTCTTTCTCACTTCTGTCCTCCCGGAGTCTCATAGTGCATTTGTTAATCCATTTGATAGTGTTCCACAGTATCATAGGCTCCATGGGTTTGACCTTATTCATTTTCTTTCTGCTCTACACACCAAATAATTTCAGTTGATCTGTCTCTAGTCAAAAAAATGAACTGATTGTTTCTTTTTCTTGTTTAAATCTGCTGTTGTACCCTACATGTGAATTTTTTATTGTAGTTATTGTAATTTTCAATTACATAATTTGTATTTGGTTCCTTCATATAATTTTTATTTATTTATTATTGTTCTCTGTTTAATGAGACATTATTTACATAGCTTCTTTTAGTATTTTGTCTTTGATTTCTTTTATCCCTTTGATTATATTTAAAACAGTTGATTTAAGTCTTTTCTAGAAAGTCTAATGGCTGCTCTCTATCACGACAGTTCTTATAAGTGGGCTGTATTTTTTTGTTTCCTTCCATACCTCATAAATCTTTGTCAAAATGTGAACATTGTGCATGTTATAATGTGCCAATCCTTTAAATTAGATCCCATTTCCTCACTGAGGATTTGTTATTGTTTTTGATGGTTGTTGTTTGCTTGCTTAGTGGCCTTGCTGAGCTAATTTTCTAAAGTCTGTATTCTTTGTTAAGTATGGCCACTGAAGTCTATGTTTGTGAGGTTAGTTGTGGTCCTATAATGATTATGCTAATATTTCTTTAAACTCCTGAAACAAAGTAAGAAAAATAAAACAATGCCCCATTTTTATAGTTTAATTGTTCATAGAACAGTAATTGTTGCTTAGCCAGGCAGTTTACCAGTTTACTTTCTCCCTTTCTACTTGCACTGAGCCAGAAGTCCAGCCAGAGGAAAATGCTTAAGTCCTCTCAAGTTTATCTCATCATATGTCATGCCATAGGCATGTATGTGGTTTCCTTTTAATATAGATTCCTTTGAATATGCTGGACTTTTTAATAGACTTAATTTTTTCAAGTATCTCCTTCTCCAGCCTCTTCTGTTCCAAGCATTTTGGTTCATCAACTTTCTGCCCCTGCTATCATCTCTTGCTCTGGAGGTAGTGGCTAATATAGTTGCCTTTACGTGCTTATGACAGCATTACCTATGAAGCAGCTTAAGACCCCAGGAATCTCTTATGTAGGCAAAATAAGGTCAAGCCCTTAAGCAAATCCTTCACTGTCAAAACACTAACATCCCTTTTTTGAGAATAAGCCCAAACTGTTCCCTACAGTACTCACAACTTACACCAGGAATGTAGGCTGCCTTCTTCAAGGTTGCTGCAGAATTGGGAAGTGAAGAATAGTAGTAACAGGGCAAATTTATATGCCAGAGAAGTCTTTAAGCAAAATTCTGCACAGAGCATTCTGCTAGTTATTGTAAACAGGGTTATATTAAACTCCAAAGTACCTAAAACAATTGATTTTTAAATCTATGACAGTTTCTGCCAGCTTATTCATAGCTTCTATGATTGTTTTAGTTCTGCAATGGAAGGGCTGGGTGGTTGCAAACCCTGGTTGGTTGGCTCAATAGAAAGAGCACTGGCTCAGTGTATGGATATTCTAGGTTTGATTCCTGGTCAGGGCACACAAGAGAAGCAACCGTCTGCCTCTTCCTTTTCTTTCTCCCTCTTCTCTCTCTCTTCCCCTCTTGCAACCAGTGGCACAGTTGGTTCAAGTGTGGCTTGGGCACTGAGGATAGCTCTGTTGGAATGCATCAGCCTCAGACACTAAAAATAGCTTGGTACTCGAGCATCAGCCCTAGATGGAATTGCTGAGTGGATCCTAGTTGGGGCACATGTGGGAGTCTGCTTCACTGTCTTTCCTTCTCTCATCTAAAAAACAACAACAACAACAAAAATTCATGATAATACATTGATTATTTTTGGAGTCATCATTTTTACTTAAAGTTCACTATTCCATACAGAATTAGTAGTGGTCAGTTAGAATCAAAATTTGCCATTTGAAAGCATATATTATCATTAGGGAGACAGTTCTATTATTATCATAATCTGCCTTTTTTTTTTTCAGTTACATGATACATTTTGTGTTCTTAATCTAACCAGGGGTGTTGCTTATTAGAACAATGGAATAGGCCATGACCAGATAGTTACAATAACTTATTTGTTAAAGAAATATCCATCTTCTTAACATCACTGTTGATGATAATGTCCTTTTATCCTTTATCTCTATTTTTAAAGTGTAATTTTTCACTTTGTATTCTCTTGAGCATTCTAGGGAAAAATGTTTATGCTTGGTTTTTTCTTTTACATTTTGTCATATTAAGGTGCAAGTTTTACAGTTTTAAAGAGCTATCTTACCTTCCTGAAGAGGCAGCGTCAGCAGCATCATTGCCCTTGCCCTTCATGTTGGTCATCCATTAACCTTCCACTTCTGATCAACTACTCAGCATCTACCTTGATCTTCACACTCTTTCAAAAGCAATTTGCTCTGCTACTACTTGTTGGCACTTTCAGTGTGAGGACAGTGATAGGAAATAAAGATCATGAGGCTCAGAAAATTAAAAAAATATATAGATTTTTTGGGAAAATATAAACAGCTTAGTTTTAAGTTTTAAAATTTAGAAATTTATTTTATAATGATACTATAAAAAGATGTTTTGGTTTAGTTGACCTTATTTCATTAAGAAAAAATTAGAAGCCATGAACAATATAAGTGCATAAAATATACATTACTATTATTTTTTATTGAGGATATTGTTACCCATAGTCAATATGAGTTTTAATTGGTTGCCAAAAACTTATTTTAAGTCTTCTGGTAATAAGGGTAAATTCAGAACCAACTGAGGCTAACTGGATATTCATTTCTATTCTTCCAAAAACAATATTTGGGGGTGACAGTATTATAGGTCCTGAGGTTTACCAGAATGCTTTAAAACAAGACACACACACACACACACACACACACACACACACACACACACACTTCTTAGAAATGTACTCTAAAGTGATGTTTTATTCTAATAATTAATGAAACAGAGTAGCCATGTAAATAATAAAGGATTACATGAAATAAATAAAAATCTCAAATTCATCACTAGATTGGCAGTTTCATTAAGGGAGGGGTGTTTAAGTATTGTTTTTTTTTTAATTTGTTTTTAACTGTTGCATATCAGGAGCCTAAAAACTAGTTCATAATAAGAGTGCAGTAGATGTTTAAATAAAGAAATTAGTTACATAGTTTAACTTTATTATTTTTATAGCAAGGTATACATGTCATATAAAATGAATTTGCATTTTTATGTTTTTGCTATTTAAATATTATGGGTAAAATGATATAGTTCAAGGGTTATCACATGAAGAAGATAATTTAGTTTTCTGTAGAGAAGAGTGGAGAGATGTATGAGTTATATACTTATAATCATAAAGTTTTATTATATTTAAATAAACCATTTTGTTCCCCTGAACCTAAAACATATTTCACGTTTTCAGAACTTCATTTTAGGTTTATTCTGTGCCGACTTCCCATCTAGTGCAGATAAAAATATATGAGTTATTGGGTTCTTTAAAACTGGGGTTGATAGTGGAAATGCTGACAAATCTTTATTACAGATGCCAGTAGAATGAAGTGCCTTTACCTCTAGTAAATGCTGATGTGGAGATTTAAGACTATATGAGAAATCAGTGAAGTTGTCCAGGAGAAGTTTATCATATTATTCATTGAACTCAATGTGTGGTACAGTAATTGCTTCTGCTACCATTTTTCTTTTCTTCTGTGAGGTTATTATTTATCCTTGTGCTGTGTGAAACAGAGAGTTTAAAAGAGAGTCATAACTCGGTATAAACTATCTTGTGACACAGTGTTACTGGAGATAGGAATCACAGCTGGAAAACTGTGTCTTACCAGAATTAAATATAGGAAGAATCATATTTGACATTGCTGAGATCCATAAATACTAAAAAAGACACAATCAAACCACATAATTTTTTCATGTGATATGAAAACCTGTTTAAAAATATATATATCTTATTTCATTTGTGCAGTGGTTACCAGGGAGAGGGGGAGGGGGGAGAGGGGAGGAGGTAGGAGAAGGAGAGGGGCATAAAGAAAACCAAATATAAGGTGACAGAGGATGATTTGACTTTGGGTAATGGGTATACAACATAATCGAATTTCAAAATGATCTGGAATTGTTTTCTCTAAATCTATGTACTCTAGTTGACTAAAGTCACCCTGTTAAAATTAATTGTCTAAATAAACTTAAAAATATATATGTATATCTAAATAGGCTTTTTACTCTCACAGGGATCATCAAATTCATTTGCCTGTGATGGAAGTTTTCTTATATATTATAGGTGAAGAAAATCTTTTAATAAGTTAGATGAGTTAGATGGTTACTACTAAAAGCTAGATTAATTTATTTTTATTTTTATTTTTTTTTTAGTGAAAGAGATAGAGACAGAGAGAGGGATAGAAAGACAGCAAGGGAGAGAGATGAGAAACATCAACTCATAGTTGCAGCACTGTAGTTGTTCACTGATTGTTTTCTCAGATGTGCCTTCACTGGGAGCTCCAGCTGAGCCACTGACCCCTTGATCAAACCAGTGACCTTGGGTTCAAACCAGTGACCTGGGGTTTCAAGTCAGTGACCTTTGGTCTCAAGCCAGCAACCATGGGGTCATGTGAATGAGCCCAGGCTCAAACTGGTGACCCTGTGCTTAAGCTGGTGAGCTGATTTCAAGCCAGAGTAACATGTGCTCAAATTGTGACCTCAGGGTTTTAACCTGGGGCCTCTGTGTCCCAGGCTGATGCTCTATCCACTGCACACCACCTAGTCAGGCTAGATTAATAGTATTTAAATAGCATAATAATTTTTAAATTTCTGCTATGTTTGTACCATATGCACATATATCCCTCACATGCCTCATGCACTCGTAAGTAATCACTAGATTTATCATATTTTTCTCCAGTGTGCAAGTGAATTTGTATTAAAAATATGCCATAAGGATTTTGAAACAAAAACTTAAAATAGAGACAATAATGATTTAACAGTGCAAATAGAAAAATAAAATCATTTTTAGACATAGATTAGTACCTAAATCTGATGAGTTTAAACTATGCTATTTTTGCAAATTCTGTACTTTTATGTTAAAAACACATATTCATATTTGGAAAGGAGATCATTTGTAATGTAGAAAATGAATTTTCTGGATTATATATTTGCTTTGTTTCTACAATGTTGTTTTGATTGCATTGCTTAATAAATAAATGTATCACCATTTTGCATGTAATATAGATCAGTGGCTAATCCCAGTTATTGGAAATAATAATAATAAATACATGAAATACATATTACATTATCTAATGTGCAATATAAAATTCTGCGGTTCCATGGTTTTGGGAAATGATCACTAGGAATTTTTTAATGTAGAAATTATAGTGTGGTGGTAAGTGGCCTAGCAGTCTGACGACTTGAATTATATGCTAATTGTATGTTAATTGTTGTTAACCTTAGGTAAAAAGTACTTACCACCCCTGTCCTCAGTTACTTCATCTGTAAAAAAAAAAATTACTGACTGCACCTGGTTGTAATGAGAAATAAATGAGTTAATCTAAGGAAAGCACTCAGAATGGGACTTAATATGAAGTGCTTGGAAAATATAAGATGGTACAGGAAGCTTAAAAATAGTTAATGTTTGTGGCTTTTAAATTTAAAAGAAAATATACATTCATTTATTTATAAGTCAGAAACTGAGACCAAAATTTGAATTTGTTAGAGATAAGTTATTGAACCAAGGTAATTCTTCTGATTTCAATTCCACCAACACTAAATTCTTAGGCCATCCCGTCTTCTGTAGGGGAATATGGTGTGTTCTTCTCAAGCCCCTAGCCCTCTGCTCATGGGTTAGGGGCCCGAGGATTTGTTTCTACCATACTATAACATCACAAGGGAACCTACCTCTTGTAATTTAACTCTTCAAGTTCAAGTTCCCTTGTTTTACCCAGTTAATCAGAGCAATCATTTCTATTTAATTCATGGTAGTCATTTTTTTTGTAAGCCTGGCGATGTCTGGTAGTATTGATGCAAATTTAAGGAATTATCTTGCCATATAAATTGTGCAGGCCTAGTACAAAATATAAACATATAAATTACCACTCACTATTCAATATGGTAAATATTATGGTAAAAGAATTCAAAAGTCATGTAGGAGAACCAGAAAAAGAATACACCTGAAATGCCTGAAATATGAATGCTGAGCTCAGGATAGCTGTTTAGTTGTAGTAATCCTTCTTTTCAGAGTAACAGGGGCATTTAAACTGTTAGATAATATGTTATCTAACTTAAAAGACTAACAGGCCTGGAAGTAGAAGAAAAATAGATAAAATAATGCAAAAGGTGGAAGAATACAGTGTGTCATTTTCTAGAAATCTGTATACGTATGAGAAACAAAGTTTTCATGTGATCACATGGTACATAAAAATTAGACAAGACTGTTTTGTTGCCTTATGATAAACCCAAATATTTAGCTTTGAATTTAGTTACAGATTAATTTCTGATTTCTAGGTGTTTAACCTAATTGCATCTAAAAAATTTAGCATATATGAACTTTTCACAAATAATCTTATGGTATGGAAAGCAATATAAAATATTGGGGAAAGTATGTATCCTGAAATTTAAATAACCTGAGTTAAAATCTCTTCTTTTCCTCTTATTAGTTGTTCTTACCTCTTTATAGCCATATGATCTGGAAAAATAACTTAAGTTTTCTTGAAAAATGACCAATGTGAAACAGTCTTAATAATCACCCTACTATTGTTTGCGTCTATAAGAGATTTTTTCATTTGTTTGTTTTGTTTTGTTTGTTTTCAGTTAATCCCTTTATTGATGGCTGTTGTCCCCTTTTTGGAACAGTCCAGTGTCATTTTGATCTTAGGGCTTTTACTTGCTGTGTCTTGACCTAAATGCTCTTCTTTCAGATTTTCAAATGACTAGACTCCTCTTCTTTTAACTTCTACCTCATCTCTCATCTCCTCAAAAAGAATTCACTCTTATTACTTTATTGTCTTGTCTTCTCTTCTCTTGTTAAGTATCTTACAGTTTTTCTGTATCCTGTATCCTGATTTTATGATTTTATGCCATTTATTGACACATGAAATTACATGTTTAAGCATTTATTATTGGTTTTCTCCTCCATATAATGAACTTTATGAATTGGATTTTGCTTTTAGAAAGAGGAAGGCTGCCTAAGAGTAGGTGGCCAACATAATGTTTTTGGGTGAATAAATATGTCCCTGATAAATGTTAGTTTTTTACATATATTTTAAAATAAGCTATTACTTTTTTCTATAAGTAAATATATTAGTTGTAATTTTCATAGTTGTTTAAAAATGTGATAATATATATATAAATCTCTAATTCTTTGCATGTGCTAGGTAATTAGGCAATGAGTTTTATTTATTCTTTTTCAATATATCCCACTAAAACAACACATCAGATATTGATAAAGAATATAAATCAACTTGTGATATTGTAATGATAGTGAAATTATATTTGTATGTATTACATATTATATCTATATATATTATATTTCTGTATTATATAATATATAGCATGTCATATTATATATCACTTATTATGTGGTATAAGCTATATATTAAAGATATGTAACGATTTTTATTATTTAGTCAAGGTAAAATTATTATATTTAAATATTCTTTTGTGAAGGACAAATATTACTGATAATCTGCCTTATTAGTATTTCAAAATACAAAGTAGGGCAAAGGTAGGTTTACAGTTGTGAGTACATAAAATACAGAGTTTATTCTTGTATTATTATTTATTATTATTTTCCATAGAAACAACTGTAAACCTACTTTTGCTCATCCTGAATATTAATTACAGTTAGAAAAAGATATAATTGATTTGTGTCATAAATTAAAGTGAAATTTTTTATCTTCTAAGAAAAGCTTTAATTCTGATAGTAGGTTTCATGATTAACTGATACCTCCTACCTTCATATTCATTGTTTCCAGGAAGAACCTTATGTCCTGTTTAAGAAGTCTGACAAACCACTCTATGGGAATGATCGATTTGAGGGCTATTGCATTGACCTTCTCAGAGAGTTATCAACAATCCTTGGCTTTACATATGAAATTAGACTTGTGGAGGATGGGAAATATGGAGCCCAGGATGATGGCAATGGACAGTGGAATGGAATGGTCCGTGAACTAATTGATCATGTAAGTATTTTTTCTCAGTACTCATCACTTTTGGTAGATTATTATTTCTTTTTGATGGTCATTGGTTAATAATGTCAAGTATATATTTCCTTCAACAATTTTATTTAAAGTATATGTATTTTGCAATTAAATACAAAGAATCAAAGAGAGATGTAAAGTTCATTATAAAAAGATGTCTGTCTTAAATTAGTATTCAGTGGTTTTGATATCTTGAAGTATTTTCTCTTAATTTATAAAATGGAATGTGGTTTTTCAATATTGATTTTTTTTTTTTTTTTTTTTACTTTTAATGCCAGCTTTTCTCAATAGAGAGAATGGGTGATACAAATCTAAATTTCATGATAAATATTTTCTATACTAAGGTATTTTCTATATAGGGCAAAGAGCATAAAATAAGGTACTATTTAAAAATAAAGCAAGAATATTAAACATTTTAACAGGGTGGTAAACATTTTGTTGTATTTTTTTTAATTAAAGAAACCAAGGATTTCTTTGTGGACAAGAAAGCATTATTTATAATGTCTTAGTTGGTAGTGTAAAATCATTCCTTTGAAATAAATTCTTATCTTTTAAATATCATAGCATTGTATTTATTTTGAGATTTGTAACATTTAAGTTTATTTTAACATTTGCCATAATACTAAGGGATAAATTATTGCTAAGAATTCTATAAAATAATAAAAATAATTTTCTTTAAAATTTTTATTTATTCATTTTAGAGAGGGGGGAAAGAGACAGAGAGAAAGAAGGGAAGGAGCAGGAAGCATCAACTCCCATATGTGCCTTGACCAGTCAAGCCCAGGTTTTTGAACCAAAAACAATTTTATTTTAGAGAACATTGTGAATTGTATCCTTAATAAAAATTCTTACCTGTGGAAGTAGCAAATATGAGCAAATTTCAAAGCATTTTAAAAAATTTTTATTAATTACAAACTTTATTATCAAGAATAAAGGCATATGAAAAAGAATAATATGTAAATAAACATGATTAGCATCTATGAATTTTCTAATAGAGTACCTGACATTTAGTAGATAATCAATAAATAAAGACATAACTAATAAGCGCAGACTTTGTGTCTTCTTACTTATTCTATATTTCTCCTATAGTGTTGATGAGTTTCCTTATTGAAGACTCAGAATTAAAATATTTAGACGCTGTTACAATGAAAAAAGTGTAGCAATTATAGTGCTGTTGATATTAATTATGAATTGAATTTTAATCAGTAAAGTCAGTCAAAAACCTTTGGTTGATGAATATTTCAGTGTTTTTCTACCTAAATGGCCTATGTCTTTGAATGGTAGCTTTGTATTAGAATTAATTAAATTTAGGAAGGAATTATGTATTAGGAAATCAAACTCACTATTAGATTAGAAATAGGTAACATAATGGGAAAATGCTTACAATATGAGCAAATTGGGGGACCCAATTAAAAAAAAAGTAGTATTTAAAATGTTTTCAATCAAATAATTAAAGGAAAAATCAAAATTAGTTTGGGACTCCTTGTACATATTTCATGATTTAATATTGTGTCAAATTTGAGTTTTATAAATGATTAAAAGTGAAGAGATTTATATTTTTTGCTTAAATCCTATAAAACCTTAATTCAGCACTTCTCAAATACATTTTTTAAAACATAAATTATTGCCCAGAAACTCATTATTTATTACATTTCTTGAAATCTAAATAGCATATGACCTCCTACAAAGGAGATACTGGAACATCCATGCGTTTTTTTCCCCTGTATGTAAATAACCTACTCTTTTTAATATTTTAACTCTATTAGGTCTCTTCATCAGGCTAAGCATTATTTGAACTTTTATCACAATGAAATGACCTGGGCCATTCTATTTGAATTTTGTTGGGCAGCTATAAAAATTGATAATTTTGTGAGTCATCAAAATGATTCAACTGTTGTAAGCATGTTATTCATATAGCCAACTAGAGTTATTCATCAGCATGAGGGAAACACCTAAGCCGCAATAAACTAGAAGCCCGTATTGTTATGGGACTGCTTAAAGAAGACAAGAGCAGTTAAGTTTCAAATCTTTGCTGATGTCTCCTAGGCAGTGGAAAACTACAAGAAGATTTATGCTTGTAAACATCCATATAAGAGTGAATAAAAAGAATGCAAATTCTCTGAATATGCGATTAAAAATAGACCTCAAATCTGTTCCTACCTTCTAGTTTTACACCCAGCAATCTAGTTCAAACTCTTGCTACCTCATTTTTATTATGAACTTCCTGCCTCACCTTTAGAAATCCACCTGTATGTTATTGTCAGATTCTTATGTTATCATCTATGTCTTAAAGCTTTCCCACTCAGAGCATTGCAGAGATACTGAAAGGTTGTAGTAGAAAATTTGAAGTACTCCTGTTGACCTTTAATTTCTTATCCATTGTCCTTTGACCCCTAGTGATTCATGCACTCCTTCAGTTCTCTCATCTTGTCACCTATTTAATGTTCACTTCCAGGATTCTGTGTTGTGCTCCTGCTCCAAAGGCCTTTCCTGACCATTTCACTGCTTTTAAGAGCCCAATTTTTGAATATCTATAGAATTACTGCTTCTTGTGCTTAATCACAGATGCTCCTTATTATTTGAGACTCTTTGTCCTTTTATCTTTCAGCTAAAGGCAAAAGACCTTGTGGGTTTCTCTGACCTTGTGTCATAATGCTGATAAAATGTGTGAGGAAATATTGTGTTCTCATACTCCACAGACCTAAATTACATTTGAACTTTGCCAATTTGAGAATTTGGTGTCTATCTATCTACCCATCAACCTATCTTCCTTTTTACCTACCTATCTATCAATAGACTATGTGTAACTTTGCGGAAGTTACTGATCCTGTCTTAGAGTCAGTTTTATCATATGTACAAATGGGAATAATATACTTATTTCATAGAATAATAATGTGGACTAAATGTTAATATCTGAGAATGCAGCAACATTTTAGGCCTTTTTAATATAGTTAAAGGGATCAACGGGACAGCAGAGATGGTGGATAGATGCAGGAGACACAGTGAAGGGCAGAAAGACAATGACATGAGGAAAGAATAATTTAAATGTTATTGGACAGTAATGCTGATCTCACTAGAAGTCCAGGACTTACTGTATGAAAATATCTTGGCATAGATGAACACTGTTATGTATACAGATATAGATTTTAAAAAAGAAAACAATTTTAAGTCCAAAAACTACTGCATATTTACCTGGTATGCAATTATAGAAACAAAGTTCACTTCCACAACTGGGCTATTTAAGGAATTTATATATCATATTTGAGAAGTTGACTCTCATTTAGAATATGAATCTGTATTGCACAGGTCTTAGTGTGTTGCCTGGAAATTAATTGTTGTTCTTATTTATTATTACTATTATTATTATTATTACTATTACTGTTACTATATCCTAAGGGTATGAAATGTTTTCTTTCATGTTGCATTATCTTGGCTATTACTATGAGTTACTTTACCAGTTTACTATTGAACCATGATTATTATATATTTAGAACAAATAACTGACTAGATGTGTGTTATATTACTTTCAGAGCAAAGGGACTTTTTTATATATATAATTATAGCAAAAATGATTTTTAAATTCATGTTCTCAATCTCCTTACCTCCTTAGAACTGAATAGATTGGACTATGAAAAGTGTCTGCTTTTTTTAGCCAAGGTAATTTGGGTCCAAGCTGGCAAGCTTTTGCTCAAGCCAGATGGGCCCGCATCAAGCTGGCAAGCTCGGGATCTCAAACCTGGGTCTTCCACATCCCAATCCGACACTCTATCCACTGTGCCACCGCCTGGTCAGGCAAAAGTGTCTCCTTTTTTAACTAACATTTAAGCTTAGCTTTTTTAGAAGTGCCAATGATTTTGACAACTCCTTTGTGCTTAAAAAGACTTGTATTTTAATATCATTACCATTTGTGATTGGTAGGAGAATGTATAAGTCAATAAAAGCTTCTTTTGTTCTTTTTAGTGAGGCTCCTTTTTATAACTAAGTGCTGCTGAAATTTTAAAAGCAAACAAACAAAAACTTGATTATTTGACAGTTTAAGAAAAAGTACAGGGAAGAAATTCTGCTTCAGTTTATAAAACAAGAATGGTAAAGTGGGAAGTCTGTTGGGATCTGCTCTTATTTTATATTATTTTTAAAAGGACTCTTGATGTTATGGTTTCCAGATGTATGAGTGCTCCCAAGCATGTTTCCTTAGCATTTCAATTGGTACGTAACACTATCAAACCTTTTATGATTCATTAATGAAACTTAGAAGACCTCACTATACTTTGCTTGTGCCTGCTGATTACACTTTTTTTTTATGTACTAGGAAGAAATCAAATATTTGCTTTTTAGGGAACTTAAAAAGGCTCCATGTAATATCACAAAAATGGAAGGGCTAAATCAGAAGCCAGTTTCAACTAAATGAGAATTGACTTGCCCCATATCTTTAAGTTTTGATCCACATTGTCTCAATTTTGCACTGCAGTGGAAGCATTTTAATATTTTCAAAAACAGTTGAGGGAGAGTAATATTATTATAACTACTTTTTTGAGTTATAGGACAAATAAATAATAGAAGTGCAAATTAATTTATATTTTCCTATGACCTCAAATTGACAACTGTAAAACATTACAGATATTACTGAAGGTTCTTACCATAAAATATCTTAATTCATTAATTTTCCAAATCAAGCACAAAAGACAGAATCACATTTTCCTCATACTTCTACATGTTCTACATGCTTCAACAGCAAAAAGAAATCCAAACCTATAGAAAAAAAATGTATAAAGGTTTATTTGAGCCAAAATTTTGGAAAACAGGCCCACAATTAAGACCTCAATGTATTGAGAAAATGTACTGTGGAGAATAGCCGATTTGCAGTTCCTTTTATGCATTTAGAATCAAAGGAGAAAAAACGTTAAGGAAGGTATATGAAATCCACAGTGAAAGACCATTGGAGCAGGAGAAAGCAAAGCAGGAAAGCTCTATGACTGGAAAAAATTACAGTGATGAAACACGTACTACTTTTACATTGGTAGGTACAGGGTATTTAATGAACATTTACAGCACATGGAGATGGTACTTGGGGAACAAGATAACAATGACTTATTTTGGTCTTGGGTTTCTTGGTCTTGTGCTGTGGTAGTCTTGTGCCCTTATTCCTGTGGTTATGTCTTAAAGGGGTCTGGAAAAGAAAATTCTCTGACATTTCAAAATTTAACTATGTTCTCTTAATGCATAAGAATAATTGACAAGGATCACTTAAGGAAGCTATAAGTCTGGTACCTGGGACACTACTACCTGCCATGACCTGCCCAGTTAGGAATTTAGGATCAGACCATCCTGTGTGGTTACTTTTGGTCATTGAGCTTGTCAGGTCTGCCATGTACACATCCCCCCCCACCCTAGACCTCTCTGTTTTTTTTTCTTCCATAGGCCTTTTTGCATTCACACATGTAACCACTATCTTAAATTTGGTATTCTTGTCCACTTTGTATAAATTACTCAATAGTATTCTAGAATAAAAATATACCATTTTTATTTAACTAGTCTTCTATTGAGATGTTCAAGTTATTTCCAGTGTGATACAATAGTATAAAAACTAATGCTGTCATGAAGAGCTACATCATGTCTCCTAGAGCTTCTCTGAAGGATGTACTGAGAAAGGAATTGATCAGAGTTGACATATCTTTTTTATTTTATTAGATATTAAAAATAGTTTTCCAAATGTTTTTACTAGTTTACATTTCAGTGTAAAAAGTTTCTGTTTATCTGCAAAATTATTAACTTAATAAACTTACTCTTTGAATTTTCAATTTAAATGAAATGACATTACTTTAATTTGCAATTTCCTGATTTTTAGCCTCTTCCTCTCCCCACCCAATATTTAGAGACATCAGTTTCTCCTTCTTTGAATTTACCATTCTTGTTCTTTGGTTTTTCTTATATATACATAAGGATTTATTACATAGTCTGAATATAAATAATGCAAATATTTATCCTAGTAAGGATTGTGTCTTTTAATTCTTTAAAGTGTGTGTGTGTGTCTGTTGGCATGAAGTTTTAAAGTCTAAGTTTTCCAAATGTGCTTATTTTCTCTTTATGACTTGTGATGTTTTTGTTCCTGGTTGAAGAAATTCTTACTTAGTGAATCTCACAAAAGTATTCTCTATTTAAGAGTCTGAAGTTTTTTTGTCTATGAAATTATTCCATCAGCCACACTGATTAGACTTGAATAGAAGAAAAAGATATGAATTATTTTTGCTCCCTTTATGAAGATGGATCTCCTAATATGCTAATCTACAACATAATTATTAGACTTGAATTGAAGAAAAAGATATAAATTCTTTTTGCTCCCTTTATGAAGATGGATCCCCAAATATGCTAAGCTACAACATAATTATTAATAAATGTCTTTTCTTTGTTAAAAAAAAAAAAGCAACTTGAAAAGCAAGTGATTTTTACTTTTAATGTGAAATCCTGTAACTGTTAGCTCAGACATTAGAGTCAAGGAATTAAGAAAAGTTCATGATACATTAAACGTTGAAGAGGAAGAAATTTTCCTCTGCCCTTCTAGTTCTTTTCAGCTGGTCTAATAATTGAATCAACGCAAGGTAGGTTAACAAGAGAAAATAACCAAATTTAATCATATAAGTATGTATGGGAACCCAAGAGACATGAGAAGTTCAGACACAGAAGGTAAAATGAGGCCTATATGATCATTTGAGCTATATAATGAGGTAAGGTAGTGCTATCAAGCTTCAGAGGGGAAGAGTGTAATGCACAGGACAATAAGAAGAGCAATTTCAGGAGTTAGATGTCTGCCTTGCCATATAGATATGTTCTTAAATGTGATTTTTTGTAATAACACTTATTAAGGACAAGGCTGCCCACTTAATTTCTATAAGAAAGAAACAAAAGTTTCTATTATGCCTGCAGGTTCTCCGTTGTCTTCAACTAAAATGCCAAAGTAGCATGTCTTGGGGAAACCTGTTCTGAACATCTTCATTAAAAAAGGGCTACTGTTATTCTTTATAACTGAATGTTTCTTTTAAAAATGGATTCATGGACATAGATAAAGGTGAAAATGAAGTGGTTACAGTGGGGAGGGAGTGGAAGTTGAGAGGGAAGGGAGTAAGGAGGGACAGATATACAGTGACAGAAGATGATTTGACTTTGGGTGATAGGCACACAACACAATTAACAGTTCAAATGCTTTAGAAATTCAATACCTGAAATTTTAAAGGTATTGAAACCACAAGGTGTTAAAAATCAAAGTGTACTGTCAAAAAATTCTAGAGACTAAGATATTGATAAAGTTCATCTAGAATCAGGATATCATAGACTAGTATAATTCTGATTTGTGCTATATAATAGATTATAATTCACTAGAAATTATTTCACAGTTGATGCTCAACAACATTATATTGCTTATCTAGTCTTAAAAAAACACTGTAATCTGCAGCATTAACAACATCTTATAAATATAATGATTACATTTATTTCATAAAGCAAATAAGGTGTTTTAAGTGTTAAATATTTCTTTAATGCTAAGTTAGTAATAAATTTGTCCTCATTTGATGTAGTTTTGCAGTAATATTAAGGTTTTGTTTAGAAATATTTGTAATTTTTAAACTTAAAAATTAAAATAAACCACTAAAATATTTTTCTATAATGTATATTCAAAAATTTTAAAAGACATTCTTTTTCAACAGCCATATTTTTCTAATTTGCCATTTAATTGTACTTAATAGGAAAAAACAGTATTAAAATTTATTTTATTTTGCAAGTATGCAATAAATTATTGAATATTTCCCATGAATACTACTAAATAAGTTCTTCAAAAATTATTTTTGAACTTAAATTACTAAAACTATCAGTAAAATAAATGTTTTGAACATAAATATTATAAGCAAAAATATAGCACAGTCATAAATTGAAGGTTATGAGGAAGTAATATTCTAAATTGATATTATGGAGACTCCCATAGGTGTAGAGAAACTCCTATACATTCCTATGCATTCTATACATACTTTTGCCCCTTACAATACAATATATAACTAATTATTTAACATAGTCACGCAAGGCTTCTTAAACAATAAGGCTTTTATAAAGCTTCATAAAATGAGCAAAAAAAAATAGAGTGGATTTGAGAAAGCTTCAAGATAGGATTTTGATAGCTCACAGTATTATATAAAAATGGAAGTAGAAATATAAATTCAGCGTAATAGGGTTCTGGAAAATATTGTCCACCTGAACAAATCCAAATTCTACAGTAACTTAAGTTTAATAATATTAGTTTGTATTTGACTCAGTGAATTTATAGTGACATAGCAAATAGTGGGAGATTTATCTGTTGTATATGGGACATCTGTGTGTTATTAAATAATAAATACAAATTTGAATGCAAATTTGTATTTATTATTACCAAAATAACACTGATTTGCATCTGTAATTACCAGAATGAATATAAATCATACAAGTATAAACAAATGTGTGTGTTTTTATTAAGCTGACATTTTCTTTAGAACATGCACAAATCTAAACAGAAGCACAGCACAACAAAGTCGTGAGAAAATGAAAAAAAAAATTAAAAGGAAACCATAGCATGAATTTATTTAATTAAACAAATATTTCTCTGTTAACTGTGATTAGATTTTTTTATTACCTAAAATTCTGTGGAGTTGCTTTCCCAAGTAATTGAATAAGTGGAAAAAATGTGATTTTTAATATTGGATATTCTTTAGATATCCCTAAATGGAAGTATATAACTCAGTATTATTAATTCGGTATTTTTATGCATGTCACAATTTTATACAGTGAAGATATAAGCATAAATATGAATCCCAGGTATGACTGACAGTTACCTAATTTTAACCTACTTCAGGTACTATAATAATATAGTTAATTCCCAGATACTTAGGGAAACCTGATGGGTACATATCTAATCCTGTCTGAGAGGAAAAAGGTCAAGGAAGACTATTTTATATAACATCATAAGTGACTAAGACAGTGAAGTACAACTTGGTCAGATTCATTTAAATATATTGAAAAACAATTTAAGATATACTTATCTGCTTAAATGATTTTTAAGAGACAATTAACATCAAGTAAAAGAGATTCCTGTCTCTTTTTTTCTCATAGGTTTATTTTTATTAATTAGCAACAATCTATTAAGAATAAATTTATTTGGTAGTATATAATTCCATTTACATTATTATAGTTTTATAACAAAATCATGTATCATTAGCCATACTGATATAAGTTTATGATTACTTTTAATTACATTTTAAGGTTTTCTGGCTTTTTGAGGACATTTGTTTTGCTAAAGATATAGCTACTGATAAAGAGTTTATTTTTTTTATGTTTAATTGTGATTTTTAAAAACATATTATCCAACTTAAATATTTGAAAGAGATATTGTCTGTGGAATATATTAAGTATAAAATTATTTACTATCTTATGTGACAATATATAGTTTAGTATTAGATAATATATAATATAGTTTATGTTCTTGTATTTTCTTTTCCAGAGGAATGATTGATTTGGTTCCTTATAATATACTAAGCTTTCTTTGTTCACTGTAGATTATTTACTTAGCAACATTTAGATTTTTAAAAAAATTCTCTGTCACTTTCTGTGCTTCAAACCATGGCTTCAAGCTTCTCTCCCAGTAAAAATATAAGCTCTGGGAGAAACTGTATTTCTGGAATTCGCACTGTGACTACTGTGACTAACATATAGTAGACTCTTAATGATTGTTTGTAAAATAAATTAATTCTCTTGTTTTCATCATGCCAATTCTGCCAACTTTACTTACAAAACTACTTATAAGTAGTGATATGTCTCAGATAAATTTTCTCAACCTTTATATTCTATCTGTTAATGTATACAGCTTGTCTGCTCTACATAGGTGTCAGTGTCTTGATTGAGCAGGAATGATTCCATCTCCTTCTTGGTATCCCCTACACACAACACCTACCACAGGGCCACACACATGGTGGAGGTGGTCAATGCATTTCTATAGAATAAATCGATAGATTTAAATGATTCACCTACGTCAGTGATGGGCAATCTTTTGATCTTGGTGTGTCAAAATTCACCAAAAACCGAGCATAACTCAGGTGGTGTGTCACTTCGAGAAAAATGGCCTAACTGGAAGTCCCAGAATTAGACGCTCTGTGCCAGAGTTTTGTTGTTTTGGCCTACAGACCTCTGGCACAAAGTGTCTACACTATAGCAAATGTTTTATCCTTGGCTACTGCGCCTGGCTCTGCAGGAGCCGAGGATGAAATGTCCTTCTCTGGTATGCGGCCACGTGTCATCGAAAATTACTACGCGTGTCAGTTTTGATGCGCATGTCATAGGTTTGCCATCATAGACCTACATTCTTCTACTCTCTATTAAGGAAGTGCAATAAACTTTACATCAGCATAGCTATGATATTGTCACAAATTCCTTTTGAAAAAAACGTAAAGTTGGTGAGATGGTGGAACAAATAGAAGTTACAGTTTTAATGTGGAAAAATAAGTCATAATAAAGACATTCTGAAACACATGTATACCAAATGTGCATGCATAGAAAAGTCATTGTCCGAGGTTTTTAAAACAGATATTGTTAGATATATCAGTCAATGTATGGCAAGATAATAATACATGAGTCTTGGAAAACATTCAAGATATGATACCTAAAAAAAGTGGCTTTGTCCTGAAATCCTCCAGATTAATAATACACAAGGTCAGAATTGTCATAATTATATTTGTATAAAGTCCAATGAGACTTGATTGATTATGATAATACAAAAAGATAGCTTGTCCTCAGTGCAGGAGCAGAAGAGAAATATTGTGAACTCCGTAATCAAAGGGTCATCAATTTCAAGGTAACAATTTTAACATCAACACCTTTAAAAAAAGAAGATATCCTGGTTATTTGAGTTTATCTTTTAAGCACCTTAATACAATATTTGGATGAAAGCATTTCTAGAGTGCATTATATATATTTCACTCTTCACAATGGCAGTACAGTGAGCAAAATTCAAACTCTAGTTGAGAACTTTATATTTATTTTGATGCTTACATGAAAACTTTATACTTTATATTGCAATTATCCAAAAATATGAAATGCATGTCTAGTAAAAATTTATATCTGTGGGTTGTGATTGAAATGCTGTAAGCACTTGCTCAGTAACAATATACTACTGCTATCTTACCTCATTTTTTTGTAGGTTCAAATGAGCACCTGTTGATTGATTCACCCTGTTCCCACTCCTCACCCCCTCCAAAGAGCCCTGTGCTTACTTCATATTGTATAGTATCTTTTATGTTTTCTTAACTTCCTCACACTTGTTTTGCCTGATTTGCTACACAAAACACTACACAGACTAAGTAACTTTTATTTCTATTTCCAATCAGCATTTGAATAATTTGGAAGTCAGTATTTTAAAAGGTATGTTCATAATCTAATATGAGGTATGCCTCATGAACTAATGGTAAGATTGAGTTAAACATATTTCAAACTAGCATTGAGTGCTCAGCAGAGCCACCTACATGGGTGGTGATTACATAATGGTGATATTGATTCTGGGCCTAGACCTTAGTTATGCAAGTCTCTAGTGCTTATGCAGTTATTCAGTAGTTACTGAGCTAACTAAACACATGGGATTGAAATTAAATCAAATATTAATTTCACGTGAATGTTATAAGGACCAATGCTTCCCACTGTTCGTACTACTTTCTGTTTCCTAAGTGCCATTGGAAGCCAGTTTACAAATCAGTGGTCAAAACACAAAAAAAGCCCAGGTAACATGATATTTTGTCCCATTTTCTGGTGATATTTCTATGTATAAATGCAGGACATTGAAAATAAGAACGTTCTTTCATGGGTACAAAAAAATCCACATATAAAATCTTTGTCTCTCATTTTCCAAGGCAGACCATCACATTACAACTTCAACAAAACATCTTATTTCAAAGGTGTTAAAATTAAGTGCACTATCATTTCTTTAACTAAACAAGTGCTTTTCTTGATAAGATTGATGAGATTAGTAACACATCAAAAATCTCTCCTAAAAGAAAACCAGATAGAAGGTGACAGAGAACAATTTAACTTTGGGTGATGGGTATGCAACATAATTGAATGATAAGATAACCTGGAGATGTTTTCTTTGAACATATGTACCCTGATTTATTAATGTCACCCCATTAAAATTAATAAAAAAATCTCTCTTAAAACATTTGCATTTTTACCCTCTAAATTGCTTTATTTTTTTCTCTCTTCTTGACTTCATTTTGATTTATTTGGTTTTCATATCTTTTTTGTTCCATTAGTTTGAAGTGACAAGCTTTATTTTTGCTGATTATTTTAGTGGCTATTTTAACAAGCATACTTAATAAGCTAATAATCAATATGGTCTTTCTCCAAAACAATGTAAGGACATTAGAAAGCTAAACTGACCAATAGTAGATACTAACATCTATAGTTATTTTAGTTATAACTGGATTTATTTTAATGTCACAAATAAGCCATTAATATTATTTTATATAATCAATACTTGTTTAGAATGAACAAGTTTGACACATATATTTGCTTTAATCTCAATTCCTTCTCATATTACAAACCTTCTTCTGTTGTGTTATATTTTCTTCCAGCATAACATACTTCATTAGTGACTTTCTGTTGGTTGTACCAAATTCTATTTTCTTTTTATTACAATTCTCTTTATTTTACCCTCACTCTTGACAGATAGTTTTTCTGTTATGCGATTTTAAATTAATATTTTTTTCTCAGTGCTCTGAGCATTCTGACTCACACTTTTCCTCTGTTGTTTGTTCATTGTTGTTCTAGCAAAGGTAGCTATAGTTTTGTTATTCCATCATTTAAATAATTATTTTTTCCTCTGGCTGCTTTTAAAATTTCTCTCTATGTAGTATTTTTAGCTCCATTCTCATAAAAATCAGTTCTCATTTACTTATCTTGCTTAATTACATTGACAGCCTACATGAGGATTCATGACATCCATCAATTCTCAAAAATTCTCAGCCATTTCTTCATATATGACATCACTTTTCTGAAGGCTGATTAGATTTATTTTGGAACTTCCATGTTTTTAAGCTTTATTTTCCCACTTTTCCTCTGTGCTATGTTTTGTATAATTACTTATGACACATCTGCCATTTTGCTAAATTATGGTTTAGTTTTTCTAATTTGTAGTATAACTAATTCATTGAAGTTCTAATCTCCATTATAATTTTGTTTTAAACGATATATTGGATTTGTTTTCAAATTTCACTTTTAATTTCTCAAAGTTTTTTTACTCTTTGTGTTTTGCATATCTTCTTATATTTATTTAAAAATAATGTACACACTTTTTTATTTTCATATTATATAGTGATAATTTTAATATTTTTATTCTTGAGTGTCTCATTTTGCAGTTTATTATTTCTGTAGACTCTTGTTCCCAGATTTTATTTCATTGGATACTTTCTGATATTTTATTGTCAAAGTACATATAATAAGTTGAAATAACATCTGTTGAAACACGAGAGTTTTTGTTAATATCAGGAAATTTTATAGTAGCTTTTCCAGGTGTTTATGATAGAACCAGTATGGAACTCATTAAAATAATTTTTCTATTTGACTTTTTTTAGTTTTGAGACCTCCAGAAGAGGGTAGATAAGGGGTTAAGAATTCTCAGAGCAGGCATTTCATATTTTACTCTCATCTAATTAAGGCCAAAATTAAAATTAAGATAAGGTCCTCACCATCTACTTGTGGGGTGAGCTTTATTCTAGTTGACCCACTTAGTATAGGTGTGCTCAGATGTGGTAGTTTTATTAGGTAAAAGTCTCCAGTCTGATTATTATTATTTTTTTGCTTGGGCTCTAGACCTTAACTTCTGGTTTTGGTTTCTGGTTTATCAAACATCAAGCCCTAACCTATGAGAATTAGAGGATTTCATGCAATCAAGGCAGATATCAACTAAAAAAAAATCTGGACTAATGTAGTCTTTATTTTACTTGTTCTGAATTAAAAGTATTTCTCTGGCCATTTAATATTTTTGGAAATGTGTGTGGTGGGATGTTTGTACAAATACCTAGTCTTTCACATTATATATTGGATGTTGAATTGTTTGCTTTCATTTTCAGGGAAATGGCATTTTCCTGATCCCCTAACCCAAATGGGAGTACATAAAAATTAAAAGTTTAATATTTAATATAGTAAGCAATAATGTAGGAAATACATAAAAGAGAGCAGTATAGTTAATTTTATTGTATGACAAACTATATTAAATAAAAAAACACCAAACACATTTATTTATTGAAGGAACTACTTTGTATAGGTTCTGTGCAAGTCACTGCAAATAATATAAAGATGACTTACATATGAACTCCTTTTCCAAGCTATTTGAGTATAGGACCTAGGCATGAACAAATAATTATTTAATTAATTGATCAAAGAATCAAGTATCAGCCTGATCTGTGGTGGCGCAGTGGATAAAGCATTGACCTGGAATGCTGAGGTCACCAGTTCAAAACCCTGGGATTGCCTGGTCAAGGTACATATGGAAGTTGATGCATTCTGCTCCTCCCTTCTCTCTCTCTCTCCTCTCTAAAATGAATAAAGTCTTAAAAGATTTAAAAAAAATAAAAAATGAATCAGGTATCAAAAGGTATACTTGAAGGACAGAGAATAAATCTAGAGCTAGAGGAAAATATAAATTGGAGGCATGGGAAAGGCTTTGTGAAGAGGTGGCTCCATGAATGGTCCTTGAAGAGTAAATCTAACATGATGAAAGTTAGGAATCAGAAAAATGTATTTAGGCAAACTTTTTTTATAAACACCAGTCAAGATCACAAAAGAACTCAGTGTATCCAAATCAGTATAAATAATACCTAATAAGTTTCTTCTAAAATATTATTCAGGGTCAACAACATCTCTCAGCCAAAATTGTGATGAATCGATTGCAGGAATAGGCATGTGTATGTGCACGTATTTTATCTTCAATTTTTCTTGCTTAAAAAGGCTAGTGAATGTTTAAAAATATAATTACTGCTTACCTTGAGATTAGCATTTCAAATAAAAATGCTATCTGAGCAATGTGTAAAATCTGAAGCTAGTATTTGAGAAGTCAAAATTTAAGAAAAAGTGTTTAGTCAAATCATTTAATTATATTACTAATAATATCAGGTTGAAATTTAGAATTGCCATTTTTGTAGATTAAAATGAAATAACCAGAATTTCTTTTGTATCATCCAACTTATACATTTTTTCCTACTCATGATACCATTAAACTGTTAGCAGAAGCTTTATTTTTTCTACTTTTGGATTTGAATATTTAACCTACAATGATAAAGAGCAATTCTAAATCCTTTTTTAGAAGACAGTTGTGAAAAACTATTTCTTTTTGACATTTTATAAGCTTTGTTTAGACTCCAAAACTAGTTATGACCAAGAAACAGTTTTAATGATTAAAATATGGTTTCCTACAAACCAAAATGAAGCAAAAACAAGCAGGCAAGCAAACAAACAAACAAACAAAAACCCCTTATTCCTGAAGCACTGTTTAAGGCTCATATTTTCTACCAGTGCTAGAGCCCTGTCACCATTGTTTAAATCCTGGCAAAGTTCAAAAGGAGCTCAATGATGCACAGTGAGAAATAATGTATACCACTCATTATCCTGCTGAGACCCTTTGTTGTAACAGTCAATTTCTATGCTGTTTGTAAGGTTGTGTGTTGTAATCCCTGGATAATTGCCTGGAATAACCATAGTAACAAAACAACCATTGTCTTTCTGTTTTCAAATCAGACTGTCATTATGTAAAGAATTTTTAGAGTTATGATGAGTCTTGTTTCTAGTCAGTGTTTTTAGGTTATTCCCCTACGTAAATGATGTTACTTTTAAGCATATGCTATCATGAATGGATTCATTCCCATACACCTCTTTACGTAAATTTTATGTTATGATTTGGTAATCAGCTGATGTTTTATTTTCTAATCAAAATATAATACATAATATGTATAAAAATAATAACAGTGTTCTGATACTCTCTAATATGGCCTTTATGTAAATCATAGTACACTTAAAAAACAAATAAACTTGCCTGACCAGGCGGTGACACAGTGGATAGGGCGTTGGACTGGGATGCAGAGGACCCAGGTTTGAAACCATGAGGTTTCCTGCTTAAGCACAGACTCATTTGGCTTGATCACTGGTCCACCAGCTTGAGTACAGGGTTGCTGGCTTGAGTGTGGGATCATAGACATGACTTCATGGGTGCTGGCTTGAGCCCAAAGGTCACTGGCTTGAAGTTCAAGGTATCTGGCTTGAGCCCAAGCCAAGGTTGCTGGCAAGGGGTCACTCTCTCTGTTGTAGCGCCCCAGTCAAGGCACATATGATAAAGCAGTAATTGAACAACTAAAGAGCCACAATGAAGAATTGATGCTTCTCATCTCTCTTCCTTCCTGTCTGTCTGTCCCTATATGTCTCTCTCTCTCTATCTCTAATCATAAATAAAATAAAATAAACTTAAACTTTATAATTTTTAAAGTAATTGATACATTATTAGTACATGCACATTTGTGTCTATACTTATTTCTATATGCATACAGTCTATACTGCATATGTATGTTTATTAATATATACAAACAGTATTGTGTTTTGATGTACTATATAAAAACAATTTTAAAAGAATAAAAGCATCTGCATAAAACAGGTACTGTTTCAATAAACTAATATTTCATCTATTGTCAAGAACTATGTCTCAAGTTTAAATGTCAATACAAACTTTGATAATTTAATGAAGACTTGATCATGGCTTTATAGGCTATCTTTAAATAAATCTACATTTGATTCATTATTCCTTAATACATTTTTACTCTAGATTGAAAGTTAGTTCAATGTATTTTGATATTAAAAAGCCATCAAAAGTCCCTGGTCATTTGGCTCAGTAGTAGAGCATCAACCCAGCATGTGGATGTCCTGGGCTCGATTCACTGTCAGGGAACAAGGAAGTTCCATATTCTTTTCCAGCCCACCACCCTCTTTTCTCTCTCTCTCTTTCACTCTATCTTTCCCTCCTGAAGCTATGGCTCGATCAAAGTGAGTTGGCCCTGGTGCTGAGGATGGCTTCATGAACTCTATCTCAGGTGCTAAGAAGAGCTAGGTTGCTGACCAGTGGAGCAAATCTTCAGATGGCAGAGAATCGCTCCTCAGTGGACTTACCGGGTGGATCCTGGTCAGGACACATGCAGTAGTCTTTTGCTGCCTCATCTCCTCTCATTGAAAAATAAAAAGAAAAGAAAAGAAAGCCTTCAAAAAAATACCAGTAGAGCTCCTTTGGAGTCACCCAGATTTCCAAATTACTTTCCATTCTTTATCAAAAGTGTGGTCTTGGGTAATTGTGTTAAGTTACCTGAGCCTCACTTATCTAAAAAAGGCTTGAAAAAATCATGCTAAAGATTATATGTCATAAAATATATAAAATGCTTAGATAATACCGAGTATATTTTAAGCATTCAGTAAGTGTTAGCTGTCAGTAATTTTTTCTGCTAGAATAGCCAACTATCTAAAATAAATATAAACAACCTCAGATATTTTACTGCCTTTTTCATTAATCCAACTTTCCACTTAAAACATCAGTAGAATTAACAAATAAGTACAAGTCTGAATTCCCTGTGGAATCTAGATATGGAGCCATTCAAATGATGCTTTTTGCTTGACCTAGTACGTATGAGAGCAGAGATAAGGAAAAGTAGAAGGTTGGTACCTAATCCCACTCATAAAATATCAATGAATTTGAGCATTTGGTGAAAAGCAATGAAAAACTGCAGTTTGTATCCACAATAATTTATTTTTAACATGAAAATGAACTAAATGAAATATAAGTCACAAATTTATTATTGGACATTGTAAAAATGTTAAGACTCCAGTCTGCTTAATTCTCTCTGTACTTTTGCTTTTAGAATGTGCTGTGCTCTGTTGATTTTCTCTAATCACTCTGTTTCTGACAGCCCATTCATTATATCCTATGGACCTCCACCCACTTCATCATTGATAATGTATTTTAATTTCTAATATTTATTCTCATTATGTTCTATTCTATTTGGCCTCTCTCCTATTGAAATTGCTCCCTCTGCAGCCCTGTCAATGATGGCTATTCTCTCTCACTCCACTTACCTCAAGAGGTTGGGACAAATCCTCTTGGCTCTCAGAATTAGGCAGCATGAACTAGGCTTAAGTTATCTTAGTAGTTTATACCTTATAGAGACTAAATATAAATCAAAGCCCAGCTGAGGGTTGTACTTCATTTTTTCACTCAGAAACCCAAACAGATAGGAGAGCTGTCATTTGATTATTGCTGATTTCCACATCAGCGAAGAAGATGTGAATTGGACACTGTCTTTAAAAGTTTCTTTCTAGATATGAAAACACATCATGTTTGCTTATATTCCATTAACTAAAATATATCATGTGACTGTGCTCAATTTTAAGGGAGATAGAGTGTGCAATCCACCATATGCTCAGAAAAGGTAAATGGAATGTAGTTGAATAGCTCTAATATTATAATCCCTATTTCTGTTCCAAGTTCATGAATTCTCTAAACTCTAGAAAAACCATGCTTTATTGAAGTTCAGCTTTCTGAATAAACTATTTATTTATTTATTATGCTATCATCTACTTATTAATCACAGTTATTTACCCACTGTTCATTTCAGCCACTGGCTCATAGCATTCCACTTTAATATGTTTCATTTCATGATCCTATATAAATTCTCTCTTTTTAAATATTTTTATTTTTAATAATTTTATTGGGGTGACATTGGTTAATAAGATTATATAGATTTAAAGTATATTTCTATGATATACGATCTGTATACTGCATTGTGTACCACCACCCAAAGGTATATAATCTTCTATCACCATATGTTTGGCCCCCTTTACTCTTTACTACTCCCCCATCCCACTCCCCTCTGGTAACCACCATACTGTTGTCTGTGTCTTAAAAGTTTCAGTTCTATTACTGCAAATGTATGAAATTATATGGTTCTTAGCTTTATCTGACTGATTTATTACACTTAACATATTATTCTCAAGGTTCATCTATGTTGTCACAAATGGCAGTATTTCATCTTTTCTTATAGCTGAGTAGTATTCCATTTATGTGTGTGTGTGTGTGTGTGTGTGTGTGTGTATAATCACATCTTCTTTATCCAATCATCTATTGAAGGACACTTTGGTTGTTTCCATGTCTTGGCCACCATAGATAATGCTGCAGTGAACATAGTGGTACATATATCCTTGCAAATAAATGTTTTCAAATTTTTCACAGTGTCACCCCCAATAAATTCAATTAAAAAAAAACTTGGATAAATACTCAGAAGAGGAATTGCTTGGTCATATAGTAACACTATTCTTAATTTTTTGAGAAAACCCCACACTGTTTTCCATTGTGGATGTACCAGTTAACATTACTACCATTAGTGAATGAGGGTTCCTTTTACTCCACAACTTCTCCAACACTAGTTGTTACCTGTCTTGTTGACAATTGCCAGTCTAACAGGTGTGCAGTGGAATTTCATTGTAGTTTTGATTTTTATTTCCCTAATAGCTAGTGAAGTTGAATATCTTTTCATTTATCTGTTGGCTGTTTATATGTCTTCGTGGGAGAGGTGTCTGTTCGATTTTCTCACTGTTCATCAGTCTAGATTTTCCAACTCTTCTTGATTCAATCTAGGGAGTTTTTATATTTCTAGGAACTTATTCATTTCTTCTATGTTATTGAATTTGGTAACATATAGTCTTTCACAATATTCTATTATAATTCTTTGTATATCTGTGATGTCTGTGGTATATTCCCTTTTACTTCTACTTTTGTTTAGATGAGTCTTTTCTCTTTTTTTCTTAGTGAGACCAGCCAGGTGTTTGTCAATTTTTTAAATCTTTTCAAAGAAGCAGCTCTTTGTTTTACTAATTTTTTGTATGTTCTTTTCATTCTCTATTTCATTCAATTATGTTCTAATTTTTATTATTTTCTTTCTTCTGACTTTGGGTTGCTTTTATTCTTCTTATCCTAGTTCTTTAAGATTTTGCTTCTTGAGATAGGCCTATATGATAAACTTCCCTATTGTTACTGCTTTCTGTGCATCCTAGAAGTTTTAATATGTTGCACTGTCATTCTCATCTGTCTGTATATATCTTTCTAGCTCATCTTTTTTTTTGACCCAGTCATTTTTAGTAGTACATACATTGTTTAATCTCCACATATATGTTTGTTTCTTCCTTTTTGCAGTTGATTTCTAATTTTAAAGCATTGTAGTCAGAAGATATGCTGGGTATAATTTCAATCTTTTAAATTTGTTGAGGCTAGCTTTATGATCCAACATATGGTCTATTCTTGAGAATGTTCCAGGTACACTGGAAAAGAATGTATAATTTGATGCTTTGAAATGAAAGGCTTGGTAAATGTCAATTATGTTCATTTGGTCTAGTGTGTCATTTTAGCTGATGTTTCCTTTTTCTTTGTGACAAAGAGAGAAGAGAGTCAGAGAGAGGGACAGACATGGACAGGCAGGCAGGAAAGGAGAGAGATAAGAAGCATCAATTCTTTGTTGTGGCTCCTTTAGTAGTTCATTGACTGTTTTCTTATATATGCCTTGACCGGATGAGCTACAGCAGAGTGACCCCCTGTTCAAACCAGTGACCTTGGGCTCAAGTGAGTGACCTTGGGCTTTAAGCTGGTGAGCCTGTGCTCAATCTGGCGACCTTGGGGGTTTCAAACCTGCATCCTCTGTGTGCCAGCCTGATGCTTTATCCACTGTGCCACTACCTGATCAGGCTCAGCAGATATTTCTTTATTCATTTTCTTTTCTGATGATCTAGCTAGTGCTGTCAGTGATTGTGTTGTTGTAGTTTCTCCCTTTAGTTCTATTAATAGTTACTTGATATATTTTGGTGCTCCCTGGATTGGATGCATATATAATGAGAAGTGTTATGTGTTTTGATACAAAATTTTTCTTTATCATTATAAAATAGCCATCTTTGTTGTTACCTTTGTTATCTTGAAATATATTTAGTCAGCTATAAATATGGCTACCCCTACATTTTGTAGATTTTACTTCCTTGGAGAATCATTCACCACTCTTTCACTTTGAGTCTATCTTTGTCTTTGCAGCTTAGATGTGTCTCCTGAAGGCAGCATATGGTTGAATTTCATTTTATTTATTTATTTATTTATTTTGAGCCAATTTTCTGTCCTGTGCTTTTTTATGGGTGAATTCAGACTATTTATATTTGTGGTAATTATTATTTTGTGTGGCTTTTCTATTGCAATTTTATCTTTTGTTTTTCAGTACCTCTATGCCTCCTTTTGTTCTTTTCTTTTATGTTTCTCTCAGTTTAGTTTGGTGGCATTCCATACCTTTTTTTTCATTTTGTTTTATTTTAGGTTATATGTCTCAGTTGTGGGTTTTTCATGCGTTGTTACCATTAGGTTTTTGAAAAATATTGTTTCATATATGCAGTAGGCCTTTTTCTTTTGAATGCATCTAATCTACTTCCTCCTTTGCACATTTGTTTTTGTTGTCACAAGTTATCCTCATTTAAGCTGTAAGTTTGTTGGTGATTTTACTCATAGTTTTGTGACTTTTTTTCTTTGTTACAGTTAAATAGCCCTGTTGAGTACTTCCTCCAATGAAAATCTTCTGGTGATAAATGTACTCAACTTTTGTATGTCTAGAAACGTCTTTATTTTTTCTTCAAATATAAAGGATAACTTTGCTGGATATATTATACTTGACTGGTTGGAATATTTGTATTCATTCTCTTCTAGCTTGTAGAGTTTCTGCTGAGAAGTCCCATGATAGCCTTATAAGCTTTTCCTTATAGGTTACTTTCTTCTTTTCCCTGGCTGTCTTGAGAATTATTTGTCATTAATTTTTGACAGTTTTAAAATCTGTGCCTTGGAGAAGGCCTTTATAGATTGAGGTAATTAAGTGTTCTGTTTGTTTCTTGTATTCAAGGATCTAAAACATTCCATAGGTTTGGGAAGTTCTCATCAACTGTTTGTTTGAATAAGCTCTCTGTTCCCTTGTCCTCTTTTTCTTCTGGTATGACTATTATTGTTAATTGGAATCAGAGAGTTCTCATAAAGTTCTTTCATTTTTATGCTCATTTCTCTCTCTTCTTTCCTCTGTATCATTACTAAATTTCTATCCTTGATATCACTAATTCATTTATCCAGTTAGCTCCATTTCTTATGTTCACTAGTTAATTCTTGATCTCTGGTACTGATTTCTTGAACTCCAAATTATCTATGTTGTTCATTCTTAAAGTTTCCATCATTTTGGTAAATTACCAATTTTCTCTTTTTTTAAATTTAGTTTCTGAATTCATTAAACTACCTGTTTTCCTAAATCTTGTTGAATTCTTTCAAAACTGCAGTCTTGAATTATCTGTCATTTAAATCACATATTTCTGTGTTTTAAAATTTGTTTTCTGGGTATTTTTTATTTTCTGAGCTATTTCATTACCTTGGTTATTCATGGTATTTGATAGATTTTTTTGTCTATTCCATTTATGAAATCTGTGGATTCCATCTATGTATTAATGGCACTTCTCTAGTACATTGATGAAAAGTCTTTCTATTGTTTCCCAGTAGATGGCACTGAATCACAAGTTTCTTGGCTCTCTGGCACTTCTCTAGATTTTCAGATCTCCACAGGGTGGAGGAAAGTACTATTTTGTGTTCCTTGGAAAGATGGCCACCTTCCCTGTAATCTGTTCATTCTTTCCCAGGGGACAAGCACCATAGAAGAATGGTAAATTTCCAGTGCTGTCTCCCACAGCCAGATGCCACCAGCAGTGCTGGTTCATATGTTGACAGATTGAACTAAGAATCCCCACTGCTTCCTTTGTTGCTTTGCTTTCCCAGGAATGGAAACTGTGGACTTCCATGGAGTCCTCCTGGCTCTCCACTCAGCCCTGAGATTAGTAACAGAATGTTCATTTTTATTTCAGGGAAAAACTGTTTCTGTAATACGAGTTCTCATATTTGCAGATAATGTGTTCTACCCAAATGGTAAGGGAGGGTGAGTTCTGGGAGGATAAGAGAAGATGAGCAGGTTCCATGGCTTTATTTTTCTGTCTGGAATGCTGATTGCCAGACAACGGTGACCACATCTCTGTGTTTCATCTTCTGACCAGGTTACTGGGCTCAACTGCAGGTCATACTGCCCACTCCTGAAGGAATGTTTCATAAATCTCTTTGCTCCTCTCAGTTTAAGGAAGTGTCAATCATAACATGATCTCTCTCCAGGCTGAACCCTGCAGTTAGCTTCAAGTTGCAAGGCTAAATCTGTGGCTCCTTTGAGATTTTCTCCATTCTTGTTTCCATGGTTTTTTCCCACTTATTCACCTTTAGATGTTTCAATGTGGTTTATGTCCACTTATTCACCTTTAGAGATTTCAATGTGTGAATCTCTCATATGTGTTTGTGTGCATTGAAGAGGGAGTCATTTGTGGAATTATAGCTTTTCAAATTGTTGAAAGTTCAAGGGAAGAAATCAAGGGGATCTTTAATGCCACCATTCCTATGACATCCTAAATTCACTTACCTTACAGAAGATCTGTCCAACAATATAGATTTTAAATATCTTCAGTTATACATTTCTGAGGACATCTCATCCACATAATATTTACATATCACTATAATTATATCATAATCATTATGACCTAGAGAATAATAATTTTACATAAATAACTCAGAAATTCAACTTTTTTTCTTCATGCTTGTAAATTTATTTGACCCTAATATACTAGCTTTTAACCCTTTAAAATGCATAAGTTGGTAAATTATTGGTTTCTGTATATTAATTCTCTCCTTTACTTATATTTCTCTATATTCAGTTTAGTGTCTATGGATTATTGTTACAGCAACTCTCTTCTACAACCAAATTTACCTTTTTGTTTTATAGCTTTTACCTCTGCAAAACTTGATTCTGTATTAATGCTATTGTCATCTTCATTCTATCTGACTTTATTAATCATCTCAGATGAGCAAAATTCGACAATTGTGAAAAGTGAAACCTCTATAAATTGGTAGTAATCCCAATCTGTCAACCCTGCCACAACTGCTAGAAACTCTAGTGAACACATTCACTTATATTCTGCAACATTATTTTTCACATGCTTGTTTCTACTTCTCAAGTCTAACTGCTTAATTTACTTCTGATCTTAAAAACCTGTTTACCTGCTTCCAAGAGAATTAAAAATCAGTAGATGAGAATGTTATATTTCAATTTTCCACCATCAAGTTGATAAACACTGCCTTATTAGCACTTATTCTTTTCTCCTCTCTTCTACATTTGATGGAAAAATAGGCATTTCTACTGCTTAAGGGATCCTTTTCCATTCCAGTTGTCAATTTAAAATTTTTTAGACCCATTTGCCTTTCTTTGTTTTAGACATTAAGGAATTTTTCTCCTGGTCCACTTACTTTGTGTTTTAAAAAATTATAATTTCTCGCCTGACCTGTGGTGGCACAGTGGATAAAGCATCGACCTGGAAACACTGAGGTCACCAGTTCAAAACCCTGCACTGGTCTGGTCAAGGCACATATGGGAGTTGACCTTCCAGTTCCTCCCCCCTTTCTCTCTCTCTCTCTCTCTCTGTGTCTCCTCTCTAAAATGAATAAAATAAAAAGAAAAAAAAATTAAAAAAATTATAATTTCTCAATTAAAAGATTTCTTTCAATTTCCAAACCATATTTCCATTTTGTCTGAGGGAAGCTTATTTACCCAATTAGCTGCACTAGGTATTTCAATTGGCTCAGATCTTACTGATGATCAATTAAAAACTAACATGCCATTAAAATTTTTTTTGTTAATTTCTCCAACTTGTTAAATCCAGTGGACATTTATAAAGCTTTGTCTTATTTAATCTTAAGAAGCTATTTTCTTAACTCACTACTGTAATTTTTGAAATCCTCATCCATTGGCTCCCATAACACTGTCCTCATTTTTCAGTTGCTTCTCTTAGGTTGCTGCTTCCCAATTCCATTTGCTATTTTTACAACTTCTGACTAACTTTTAAGTCCTACTAGAAAGAGTATATATTCTAATTCACTTAGAAGTAATACTGCCTTGTTTCTTGTCAAGATTGTGTAATAACATCAAGCTTTGACATATTTCTCTTTGGTTAATACCCATAAGAAAAACCATGCAAAATACACAGAGTAAGCCTGACAAAAGCTATGGGCCACTGGACTTCTGATCCAAAAGTATGGTGTGCGTGTCTAGAGTTATCCATGGATTAAAAATGCTCCATATGAAATTTAGCTGGCAATGACAATGAGATGTAAACAGAGATATGGATTTCTGAAAGATTAACACAAAGGGCTCAATGATCTGCATTTGAAGATTCAAAACAATTTCTGGAATCTAGTAGTTAATGCTCTTATTTAGTGGTGGACAAAGCATTAGGTACTAATTCTGCTGTTAATAAATGTTTAGAGGCTAAGCAGCAAGAGATGGCATTGAGGTCTACTGTCCAAATAGTGAGTTGAGAAGGTAAAATGTATATTATCATGAACATGATGTATAAAGCCTCATAGTTCCAGGTGAAAGGCTATGTGGCTAGGACTGCTTATTTAAGGAAACTCCAGAGAGGAAATAGATAATTTCAGACTAAAGATCTTGCCACCTAATTGAGAACACTGGACTGGCCAAAAACATTGGAACTTTGAGTGAATGGCAAAGAACCATATCCCTGCTAAAAATTCAATGTAAATGCATTTTGGTTACTGCTGCAAATTTGCTCTCTGCCTCCATTCTCCCTAACCCCTCCTGATATTTTTATCCCAATCTCAGTTTCTTTAAAGGGAAAAAAATTAGTATGGATAAATTCAAGTTTTTCCTATTTCCAAAACCATAAATACCTGTCCATGTATTCTGGAGAATATCAGTCAGGTTATGATATTGCTTTGTTACCAAAAAAGCTTTGTTAGATACAAGTGACTAAATCACAATCTTCCCATTTTCATTGGAGTGTTGACTTTAAATAAATCGCCAGATATTTCTCTAGCAAAATGAGTGTATTTAGGAATAGCAAAGAATTGAAATTTCAAACATGCAGTCTAATGGCAAATCATGTGCAAGTCTGAAAAAACAATGAAAAGGGATGCTTTTTTATGGACTTGAGAGATAACTTGTAGATAACAAATCTATTGGAGGAAACTGAAAGTTAAAAGCATAGTGTTTTTTCATTGGTGAAATTATAGCAATCTCCTATTGGCTGATCTGTTACTGGGTAGAAAGGAATCTTTTCTTTCTCATGCTCAGGTAATAAATGACACATTCATTTTGCTAATGTATTTTACTCAGGATTAACAATTGAGAAAGGACTCTAACAAGGCTTTGTGTTAAGAGTCTTTAGGACCAATTCAATGTACTGTAGTTGTTGCTTATACATATATATGTATAAAAGGAGTTTATGTTGTTCTATAAAGGCTAGAGAGGATCCTCTGAATCATAACAAGTTAATGTAGAAAGGTCCTGATATCTTTGGAATCCACGACCCTAAGGATTCCTTTGAAATATAAGTCCCGTGACTGATGATTTTGCTTTTTGCTGTCCTGTGCCTGAAGTTTCCCTTCCAGTTCAGTACTGATCACATTCTAGACATAGCTACCACATATAATCTTTTAAAAATCTGCTATTAACTTGCTGTTTGGACCTTGTTGAAACTGAATACCTGATTTACAAATATCTTGTGACTTCATGGCCTCATAGTTATATTTTGATGTAGGTCAACTTGAACTTCAGTAACTAACAATGTTGTATAGTTTCACTTATCAAATGGAAATAGTATATTCCAGAAGCCAGCCAACCTGACAGTAGTAATATCTTGGCTGTACAGAGAAAGAAGTAGCTATCATATTGGGGGAGATTTTATTCCCCATGTCACAGTATGATCATTCCCATTAGATGATAGAAGTCAAGGTAAATCTCAGAAGTTTACATTTGACTTGAGCTGTTTGGTATGCCTTTTGGAAAGCTACAGGTTGGTAGATTAAGCATACTTCTCTCTGGGATCACTCACTATGAAAACCAATTGCGACTACTAATTGGAAAGTTTGAGTCACTAATGATTTTAGAATCTATGCTTATTAGCTGCTATATTGGTCTTTTTCATAGTTTAATTCTTTAGTCTTCCATGAATCTTCTCTTAACCATTCCATTGATTCCTTTCTCATACAATTTATTGTGTACTTATAGTTCCTCTGAGTATTTCTTGCTTCAATGAAATTTTATATAAGCTTTGGGAGGAATCACATTTAAAGTCTTTTTATCTCCACTCTGCCCAGTCCACCATTAAATATTGATTGATAGAACCTGTCATATTATATTTCATAGTTGAGAAAATGAAAGCTTATTTTACTTTACCATGGGATATAGTTCTGGGAATATTTTAAGTGAGTGATAAACAGTAATTCTGAAATCATGGGTATGTAATATTTTTATAATTTAATATTCTAAATTTTTGTGTTTACATTTATAAAAAGATAATCTGATTGATAATAGCTTTCTCTTAATCCTGAAAAGTAAGCATGAACATATGAAAAAGATAAGATTTGATAGCCTTGATATATAATATTTTCTTCAACATGTTGTTCACTATTGGATATCAGAGACTCTACCTGAATTGTTCAAGTTAAAATAGTTATAAAAAGGGAGTTATTTTTCTTACCCAAAAAATAAAAACATGTCAGCTGCTTTTGAGGTTTTTGAGGATAAAACAAAAGTAAAGCAGTCCTTTAATTCAGTTTTAAAATAAATAGTGTGATAAGATTTTATAGTATTGATTATTTACAAATGTTATAATTTGCCTATTTTAAAATAAATCCTGGAAATCCAAGGTGCTTAATCCATTACCCACTGAATAATGATATACCAGATCAGAATTATAAGTTCATAGTTCCATTAAGAAGGTTTCTTGTAGTTCATAGTCATTCATCTCAGTGTTAGTAGTTGTTTCTTGCTCTACTGATTGTGTTCCCATAGTATTTAAACTGAGAAATGGAAAATGTTTAGTGGAAAATATATAGGAGAAATAATAACTTAAATCAGTAATAAAAAAATCTGTAAATGTTTTATGGGTTCAAAAAATAACAGGAGGTTTTAAGTAATATTTTGAGTTGCTTCTAATTTTTTATTTTGTATCTTTGCACATAAATTTGTTTTGAAGAAACCATCTATCATCTATCTCTTCTCAAGTACAGGATTGTTAAATGAATAATGATATTAAAAGTGAATAATATTGTCGATGTTTCCTTGTTTTTATGTATGTTTAAATATTTATTACTATGGAGTATCTTTTATATTTAAATGATTATGTTTGGAAGAAATAAAATGTTTTTACTTATACTATAACTTCAAAAGGGGTTAATTATTTTAAAATTAGGAAATCTGCAATGCCCAAACCCTGAACAGAAAATGTCAGGGAGAGCATTATTCAGTGTATTGCTCATGGATAATAGATATACTAAATTCCTCTTTGGAGTATTGAAATTTATGACTTCAGAATATTTTTAATAGAAGTTTAGTTTTCTTGAAACTAACAATGTTAAAAAAAAACTCCTCAATTTCTGTATACCCTTTTCCCCCCAAGTGAGTTAAACTAACTCAACTAGCATTAAAAAGAAATAAATCTCATATAAATATTGGAATGTGAGGGAACAATATTATGACATTTTTAGTATAGAAGTGTTAATATTGACAAATCAGAGAATTGAGAGTTTATGATAAAATCAGATACCAGTGGGGATAAAACAAAACAAAACAAAATTAAAAACAAAAACAAAGATGAACCCACCATCAAACTGTCAAACTTTAAAAATCTTTTGAAGTCAATACACTTTTGAAGAATTACCAGTTGAGAAGTTTATGTTTCATTTTGTAAGTAATGGCACATTTGGTAGATTAAATCAATATCACTTGAGATTATTAGCAGACTTACATAAGCATTAATAAAGTCACAGCTGCTGAAGCTACAGCTGAACTGCTACTGTCTGTGTGTAATTTTTTCTCAATTGCCCCTGTGCAGGCCCTACAAGTGTGAAAGAAATCTCTGTATTTTATAACTCAGTTGCCTACATCACTTTCCATTGTATACTGTATGGGTTAATATTTGTTTTGCTGATGAGCAACTGAGGCATATTTCTCAATTATTAGTTTATGTTTTTTTAGAAAATCTACAAATAGATATTAGGTTGTGTACAGTATACAATATATATAATTTATAGAAGTTTGAAGTTAGGTTTTTCCATATGTGAACATATATAACTTTGATCTCATTAAACTATTTTTGGTATTGTTAAACATAACCTACTAAGTACTAAGAGAATGGTATGAGGTGATTTCTTATTTATTATAATAATTCCCAGTTTACCACATATATATTATATAAAACATTTTAACAGCTATTTATTATTATTTCAGTTGTATAAAAAAAGAAAGCATGCAGCCTGACCTGTGGTGGTGCAGTGGATAAAGCGTCGACCTGGGAACACTGAGGTCACCAGTTCAAAACCCTGCACTGGCCTGGTCAAGGCACATATGGGAGTTGATGCTTCTAGCTCCTCCCCCCTTTCTCTCTCTCTCTCTCACTCTGTGTCTCCTCTCTAAAATGAATAAATAAAAATAAAATTAAAAAAAAAAGAAAGAAAGCATGCATATGAAAAATCTCACTGTTGTAAAAAGACAAAACTCAAGATTACTGTCTTCTATAAAGTTTAAAGAAGGACTGGGGAAAAAATTCCCAATAATCATCATTGTATCCAATCACCTTAATGACTACTCCATGCCAGGTACTATTCAAAGCATCGGAGATACAGATTTGGACAGAGAAACTTGTATGGCGGGTGGATATAGATGAGAATATGGGGAGATAAATGATGATGGACCAAGTCTTGCTTGGGTGAGGTGAATACACAGTATGGTGTACAGAGATGTGTTGTAAGATTGGGTACCTAAAACCTGCACAATTGTGTTAACCAGTGTAACTCCAATAAATTCAATTAAAGGAAAGGAACTTACATTCCATTGAAAGAAGGCTGACAGTAAATAAACAATTTCAGATCATGAAAAGTGTTTGAGTGAAATGAAAATGTGGGAGGGAAGGAGATGAAGAGGGATAGAAGAAGTGACCACAAAAGACTTCTTTCAGTGACTGATACTAAGACAGCACATGAAAGAAGTAGGAGAATAAGCGATGTAGATGTAGAAGGACAAGTTTTCTGACCAGAAAGGATAGCAGATATAAGACCTCGAGACAGGAATGTGTATACATGTTTAAAGATTAGTAAGGCAGACAGAACTGTTGGAACAAAAATGATCCAATTAAGATCAGAAAAATGATAGGATCTGATGTTAATGAATTAACCATGGGCCATCTCTTATAGTAATTTGTAGGCCAAGATTAGATTTTATTCCATGTGTACTAGAAGTTATTGGAGGATTCTGAGCAAGACATAATAATCTATTATTTTTTTAAAAAAGAAGTTTCTATTTTGATGAAGAACTGACTAATAGTTGGAGAGAAATGAAAGCTGGGAACCAATTAGGAGGCCACTTTAAGAGTCCAGGCGGTATGAGGGTGTTACTAGGTGGACAGTGGTGAAGGTTGCTGGCTATGTGTACCCAAAGTAAACTATGTTTCCTAAAAATGAACACAAGGGCAAAGTATTTGTTCACATTATACATTGCAGAGTTTAGGAAAGTGTGATCTCATTTATAAGTGACATTAATATGCATAATTATCTAGGTTAAATTTCTTAGCTAAATCAGTTAAAATTTTTCAATTTTGTCATATACAGTTACTACTTTAGTTATTTTACCAACATATTAAGGATTTCACAGCATCATGGAAAAGAAAACTACATAAAATTGTGTTTTTGTTACTGAATTTTGAAAGAACTTTCGGAAGACTGCATAAAAGATTTCACTAACCAGATCATGTATATAAAATAATGTCATTATGTTCTTTAATTACTAGAACTTTCAAAATGTTCTCAACATGATCAAATTTGAAGTCATAGTGCCATTCATAAAGATATGTTTTGTTACCTATTTTTTGTAATAGATAATTATTACATTAAAATGTAAAATTGCCATTGTTTTATGAGACTTTAATCAAAGTATTGCTATTAGCTATATAACTCAAAAAGAATTATTCTATTCTTTCTAGATGTTTATTTTGCTAGAAATCATACTAATGTACAAATAAATCTTATTTCTATGGTAAGATTAGAGAAAAGCTTAATTTAAAAATTATCTGAGTGATCTTCCTTGTTTTTAGTAAGTTAAATTAAAACTGAATTTAGCAAACATTTACTAAGCAGTTCATAGGTGTTAAAATTTGTCCAATGCCCTAAGGATGTTAGATTTGGTTATGATCACAGGGCTAAAGAAAGATAATTTGGAAGAGTTTCACATAGGATGATATAATTTTAAATTTATACTTATTAGTAAAGTAGTTGCTATACAGGCATCTGTGTGAAATTTACAAACACTATAAAAATTCTTTAAAAGACATTAATGTTTACAGTATGTTCAGAAAAAAACTTCACAGAAGAAAAAAACAGATGTGTCTTACAGAATTTGAATAGTGAAGAAACGGAAAGATCATTTTGGGCTGAGAAACAGAAATTGTATAGTAGAAGAAATGGTTATGATGCATTTGATTGATTGTGCAAGGAAAAAATAGTGGAATAAGTGTGGTTAAGTCATATTTGGCACCTTACCTTTTTTAAACTTTCACAATTCCTTGTTTTCACCCATAAAATGGAAATCACACTACGAATCTGGTAGAACTGTTTCAGGGATCTATGGAAGTGTTACGGGCAAAGAAAATAAGTCAGGTTTGACCCATAACAGACACATTTAATGCTACTTACTACTATGATATTTCTTTTTCCTGCTGCCGCCACTCTTCCAATTTAGGCTTTTGTCATTTGACTCTTTCATAATCTGCAACACTATTATAAGTATTATGGTTTGGTAAAGCCTTTGTTAACCTAATCATGTAGTAGTAAGCTCTCTCTTTCCTTAGTCTCATTCATACGACATAATTTACTTATTTATTTTTCTTTTGCTGAAATAGGTTTTTAAAGCAACTTTGATCATTGACATTTTCTCATACATGATTACTTTATTCGTTAAAATAGTTAGTTACTAAGTCTGTTTTTATTAAATTATAAACTGTATCTACAGAGATAGAAACTTCTTGGATTATTTAATTTTACCATTGACGTCTTTTTTCCTACTGCTGTCTTTAATTATATGAGCTTTGATGAAAAAGACCACATCATTACAAACATCTTTATTATAACGACATTTTGATTAGATTTCAAAATGATTATATTGTTAAAATACTTGTAATGAAATTAGATCTCATTTATGGAGAATGCTATTATGTATAAATAAATGTTCATATTTACTGTGGCAAGATAATCCTGAGGATTGTTTAAATGAATTTAAAAATATATTTGATGTACAATTTTAGACTGCTAGTTTTGATAATGATGTTTGATAAGTTTTATGTGTTTTACTATTAATGGTAATAATCAAGTTTAAATTTATTACTCAACATAACTCATTAAATTCTACTAACTGGAAATGTAGTTTAAAAAGACCTGTTGTTCTTCTTTAAAGATTAATAGGCATTTTTTTAGAGAGGTTTTAGATTTATAGAAAAATGTTGCAGAAAGTAGAATTTCCATATAACTTGTCCCATCTTGACCCCACCAGCCAACACACACAATTTCACTTATTAACAGCCTCTATTAGTGTAGCACATTTGTTACAGTTGATGAACTGTTATTGATACATTATTATTAGCTAAAGTTAATAGTTTATGTGAGGATTTATTCTTTGTGTTGTACAATATCATGGGTTTTGATAACTATTAGGTCTTATGTACCCACCATTACAGTTCTTGCAGAGTAGTTTCACTGCCCTAAAAATGTTCTGTTTTCCACCTATTCATTACTCCCCCTTTCCCTTGAACCTTTGCCAACCACAGATCTTTTTACTCTCCACAGTTCTTCCTTTTCCAAAGTATTATATAATTGAAGTCATACTATATATAGCCTTTAAAGTTGATGTCTTTCCATTTGTATTATGCAATTAAGGTTCTTCCATACTTTTTATGGCTTGATAGTTCACTTCTTTTTAGGATGAATAATATTTATAATTTTGATGTTCCATAGTCTATTGATCCATTTATCTTTTAATTAAATATTTAAAAGTGTCTGCTTACATTTTTAGTTTCAAATGACTAATTTTTTTATAATTAAAAGTATTTTACTATGTTATTTCTTTTTCATTTTATGTTTTAAATCATAGTTTTATTTTAGGTAGTGATAAGTAAAATTTGAAGCTTGATGTATGTCTTGTCAATCTTATCAATATATTCTTATAGAACAAATTTTTAAAATTATTTAGTGGTTTTGTTTTTAATATGTTATTTGAATTGTTTTCTAACTTTTGTTAACATATACTTTGTAAAAAACATATTTTTACCATTTCAAAATATATTTATATACAAGCTTTATATGTGGTAAAAGTTTACTTTCCCTGTGCCTAGGAAGAGGGAGGTCACAAAGGGAAGTGACACACTGGTAAACTGTGCTGTGCCTAGCCCCTCAAAGAAGAGCAAACCACCACTTGATATTTTCCATTATTTTAAACCTAGGATCTTTATTTCTTAAATGATTACTTTCTTTCACTTTCAAAATTGTTTACTTTTCAAACCATCTTTGCTTCTTTTCTTTCTGTCTCAGAAGTGCTTCCTTTTCCTGTACAACATATACCATCTACCTGCACTCTGCACCTACCCCCTAGATTCTCATAGGTAGTAGTCTATTAATCGTTGCCATGGCTTCTGTGTATTTGAATGTCCATCTTTCCAAACTCTGTCATAAATGAATGAATGAAGAATAATGGCCCCATGATTTCATCTCTGGTTTCTGAGATGCAGGCATTGTTGCTTCCATATTTCTTTATCCTTTTAATTTTTATTTATTTTTATATTCATTTTAGAGAGGAGAGACAGGAAGAGAGAGAGAGAGAAAAGAGAGAGAGAGAAGGGGTGGGGAGGAGCAGGAAGCATCAACTTCTATATGTGTCTTGAGCAGGCAAGCCCAAGGTTTTGAACAGGGGACCTCGTTCTTCCAGGTCAATGTTCTATCCACTACACCACCCCAGGACAGGCTAGTATTAGTTTTCAAAAGCTTGGTTTTATGCCCTGGCTCCAATTCTCAGTTAGCTCTATGAAAAAGAACAACTGCTTAATTTCTCATGAATTCAGCTTTCTTATCTGAAAATGGAAATAATGGTAAGATTGTGTAGCGATTAATTATGACAATTCATTTAAAGTTCTTATCAGAGTTCCTGTTGCATAGCAAATGCTTAATGTATATTAATAATTATTATTACTAAACTGAAATTTTCTTGATTTAAGAATATGAAATATGAATACCTTCCGTAGGACCCAAAAGGCCTATTTTTTTCCTAGTTGTTTTTCAAATATGAAGGTTTGTTTTATTGCCTAATACAAAAACATATCATTGAAACCTATAATGCATCATGCAGTCAGCAGTATGCTAATTATAAATTGTACACATAAGATAAGTGAATTTATAATCTAACATTTAAAAACTAGTGCCAAAAAAAGTACATAAAATTCAACTTTTAATTATAGTATATATTTGTAGTTTGATGTTGTTAAACAGTGCTTCAAATGTATTGCTTGAAAGTTATATTTTATAAATAGTGCTGGGGGTCATGTCAGATTTCAAACTTAAAAAATTAATATCTTTATGGAATTGGAAAGCTAATATTGTGATACTCAGACTTACTTGAATCAGTTTTCAATTCTCACTCAAATTAATTTAATATATTATTAGTAATCTAAAAACCATCTTTTTTCTAGCCAAAAAAAATCTATTGAAATTAAATTATGCGTGTTCAGCAGTCAAATCTCTGAGTAGACCTGAATGGCGAGACCTGAACTCAAGGTGGTTTGGTGTTAATCAGTGCACTCTGCCATCCAGTAGAAACCTTCTGGTATAGAACACACTGCACCTGAAAAGTTCCTATGGCTGGCCATTCAGTTCTTTCAGAGATTAACCACCTTCTCTTGTGGTCTGACCATATAAACTAAACATCTTTCAGAACTTCTTTTCACAGATAGCTTCAGTTCTGTCGGTCTTATTCCCAAGAATCAGTGTAGGCACATTAGCAATGATTTCATTAATCATTAGTGACTCAATTTCTTCTTTTGTTTCGAATGGCCTTTTATAGTCTGCATAATCCAACAACAACACACGGCCATTGATAGCAGGAAGATAGTTTTTCCACACACTTGGAGCGTGAACATGTCCACCCATATCAAAAGTGTTAATGGTCAGGCCAGAATTTGTTTGTTTTTCTGAAGTGGGATGTAATGTTGTGACATGTTGTCCAAGTCTGTCATTTGTAAGCATGTGTAGCAATGTTGTTTCTCCACATTATCCAACCCTAGAAATACCAAGTTACCAATGTTTTTATATAATCCTAAAAACTGTAGCACACTGATGAAATCACTGTAAATCCAGTCAGATATGGAAGACATAGTCATATCTTGTAGGGTATGCAAATGGAGAGAATGCAATTCTTTATTTTTAATTATTTTTTATTTTATTCATTTTAGAGAGGAGGCACAGAGTGAGAGAGAGAAATAGAGAAAGGGGGGAGGAGCTGGAAGCATCCACTCCCATATGTGCCTTGACCAGACCAGTGCAGGGTTTTGGACTGGCGACCTCAGTGTTCCCAGGTCGATGCTTTATCCACTGCGCCACCACAGGTCAGGTCTGAGAATGCAATTCTTGACATCAGCTTTACACCTTCCAAAACCCAACCACAAAGTGTGATTACTGCTGCAGCCCCAGATCTGGTCAGCAACTTCCAGGCCAGCAGGTCACTTCCAAATTTTTAGGGAAATGTCTTCCTCTCTCCATAGCTACTCTCCAAGATACTTTACCCAGGCATCTTCCCTCCACACTTCCACAAATGAGCTCAGATACATACCCAAAACAACAGTGTCAACAAACCTAGCATGTTAGAGAAGTTTCTTCTATAAGTTCTTTTATAATTTCTGCGCCAAGAAAATAGTAGAGATCCAATTTTATTCTTTTATATGTCATTCTATAGCGCTCTGCAATGAGCCTTTCTTCTATATTGTCTAAAAACTTAGTGTGTTTATGAAAATAAAAGAAATGTAAAAATACAGCTTCTCACCAAAGATGGGAATAGATGCTTTTGTTATTTTAAAATACTATATTTTTTATTTTACATATTAGAACTTAAGTTCATCCCTGACAGATGGCTATAACATGATGCGTGAAAAGAATTAGTAGTTTAACATATTTAAGCTACCATGGAAAATTAGCAAGTTTATGAAAATTGAAAAATTCATTTCCTAATACGATTTAGGCAAGGCTGCAAGGATTTTCATTCAATAATATAATTATAACACAATAGAAAAAAACTCAGGGACATTAAAAATGATTTTCACAATGTTAAGTATTTAAAGACTATAAGCTTTTAGCTTTACTCAATACTATTAAAATGAGAAAAAAAATGTTTATTGTCAGATGAATGGTTTGAGGTAACAATTAGTATTACCATTTAGGATTTGACCAAAGAATTTATAAACTTATAATTGATATTAAATGATTTTTAAAGTTTAGAATCAAAGTAATTATGCAAATGTTCAGTAGCATAATAATTCTGGTATCAAATGTATAACTGTTCCTTCATTGTTTTCATCATACAATTTTTCTATCTCTTTGTACTTGCAATAAATCTTGGTTTGCTAATCCAGAAGCAGATAGAATTGAGAAGCAATGTAAATCAGATGCTTCATGTCAAAGTGAAGAATGCTTTAAATGTAAATATAATCATTTCTTAGACAATTCTCAAGTGTAAAGCCTTTGTTTTAATTCGGTTACTGACTTTTTTCTTCTGACTTAGAACTGATTTTTGTTTTTTATGTTTCTCTCTACAGAAAGCTGACCTTGCAGTTGCTCCACTGGCTATTACTTATGTTCGAGAGAAGGTCATCGACTTTTCCAAGCCCTTTATGACACTTGGAATAAGTATTTTGTACCGCAAGCCTAATGGTACAAACCCAGGCGTCTTCTCCTTCCTGAATCCTCTCTCCCCTGATATCTGGATGTATATTCTGCTGGCTTACTTGGGTGTCAGTTGTGTGCTCTTTGTCATAGCCAGGTAACATGCTCACTTTTGTGATTTTTTTGGCAATTGTTACCTCTTTTTCTAACTAATAATTGTCAAAAGTCACAATCAGTTTTCTTTTTCTTTATTTCCCATGGGATGCTGAAGAATGATGAACTTTTAAGAGTCACATAACTTATTAAATATTATAGGATGCCTTTTGGGGCAAAAGCATGCTGGTTGTATCACTAAGCTATAATTATGGTTGAGTTTAGTCTTCTAATCAGAATTTAAAAGCAGTACTAGTCACCATGATAAAAGAATTATTTCCTCATTTTGAAGGTTTCTCTTGAACCAGACAGAAAAATACTAGTATGTTTTATAAATTTGAATTAATAAACCAGTCATAAGAAAAACCAAAGTGGTAAAATTTAAAAGGTGGCTTCTCTTTCACTGAACCAAAGCTAAATAAAAATAACCATTTTAAGTATTAAAAGACTATCATGATTTTTTACATAAAATTTGTCATTTTTTCAAAGAATGTATATATCACTACAAAAATTGCCTCATATTATTGATATGTAGCCTTTATTTCATCATAATATCAGAAACTCAAATACCTAATTGAAAATTATTAGTTTTATATTTGCATAATGGCCACTACATTCTATAATATAGCTTAATCTATGTTGCTTTTGCTAATCTATTGCTGCTTTGGAGGTAGAAATCTGTAATAATTTCTTGCTTATGCTTACCTCACTATCAGATTTTTAACAGCTAGATCATTTCCATATGATTTAGTTTGTGGATTTCTTTTGCCTTAATTAAGAACATAAAACTATTCCTCAGGACTCAGAACACTATTGTTAATATGATGGTCTTGAAAGTAACATATTTATTATCAACTTAAGATTTTTATTTCCTAGCACATATCAAAATGATAGCTCTAAATTCACAATAAATTACAATTTTACGTATAATTCATGTTGATATAATATAAATATATTTTTGCCCTATCATCAAAATAAAATATTAAATGTGTGGGGTTTTTTAAAGTACACTAAAAAGGTTGTTCTGATCAATTTATAACTAAGGATATGTATCTTTTCTTGAATTTATTATATTTATAGTGAAGTCATATATTTTACCAGCAGTAAAACATCACTTCGTTCATCAATTAAAAGGGAAATAAAATCAGTTATACAAGTACAAAATATTTTATATATTTATACATAAATGTTATACAGATATATAATATTTAACCTAATTGGTTCAATATTAACACTGAAGTCCTTCAGACGGTTATCATTTACCTTTGACCGAAAATTTGTATTGGAACCCATTTATGCATACAACTTTTGTAGCTGTATGGTAGAGAGTGTTAATATTTATTTGAAGTTTCTGTCCCCAAAAGGGAGAAACTGGAGCATGAAGTTTCTAAGTTTTTAGCAATAGCTCTTTTCATGTCTTGTGAAAATAAAATAACCTTCTCATTTTGAGCATTTTTGAACAAAGTATATCATTTTTATAGTGACTAACACAAGCCATTCTGTTTCATATATATTAAGAGATATGAGTTCAAGGATTGCAGTTTAAATAATTCAATGGCTAGAAAACTCTGAAACCTATCCACAGAGCAAACAAAAAGAAATCTTGCAAAGTATAAAAAAAAACCAAAGTTTGAAAAATTCTGCAGCTGTACCTGTTTTTATTACATAATAAATGGTTAGATATCCTATATGAAATAATAAATAATATTAGATATTCTAGGTAAAATATATGTAATATAAAAATAAACTCTACAGATTTTCTCAAAAATTTTGTTCAATTAACAATATTAAAAACTTTGATATAAATATTGCCAAGTTTCTAAAAATGCAGTAAAATTTCAGATTAAAAGAAAATTCTTCAGTGTCCTTTAAAATTCTAAACTAAACCTCCCAAACCAAATGAATTTATATTATTACAATCTGCTATCACATGGTATTGAATTCTTACTACTATGGGAAAAGTTCATAATGTGCAAACACAGAAGAAATTCCAAGATATAAATTTAGAACTTAACTTCCTAATTTAAGTGGAACTGTGATATTTGTTATCAATTCAAAATAAATGCAGTATTTTTATTTTACTTATGAATAAACATGTGTTGGACTTCAATGAAGTTCACAGAAATACTTAATAGTTACCCTATATTTTTAATGAATACCATGTTTTAAAATATATTTTTCTAAAAAAAGTGTTGTAACATATTTCACTGGAGAGATATACACAACTTTAAAAGAAATAAAGTATTAAGCAGATTGTTAGTTATCATTAGAATGCCAGATTTAAGGTTTACTGAATTATCTTCTATATCATGGTATTAACAATATAAATTTTATGACAAATGAACTGATCATAACTGTTAGAATTTATATCTTTAAAAGTTGGATTTAAAGGTAGATTGTGATTGTGATATGTTTGTTAAATTTTCCCTTACTCTTATTTTATATAGAAAAAGTAATCTAAAAAAATACATAACAAATGCTAAATTTTTAAGTCAAGAATAATGAAGAGATATATGGTCTTATTTGTTTGTCTGGATATGGTTTTATAATCTATGATCTCTTACAAACAGTTGCATATTTTTATAGTATAATGACATAACCAGCATGCTTATCTGAATTAGCTAAGAAACCTTATTTAGGAATAAAGATGAGCCTGGGGTACTGCATTCTAGACGTAGAATGGCCTTATCCAAGGTATACTAATATTTTTTGGCTGGCAGAAGATAGGAAGAAATCCTGTCCATGATGGGCTTGTACCTAATCATATTTACCTGTACACACTTTTCTCTCTTTTTATTATTTTGTTTCTTTGATCTATGTATATTATGTAAAAATGCCAGCTAGTCATATAAAAACTGGTCAGGAAACCCACCCTTTATACAAATAATGAGGGGTATTTTTCACCTTGCTTCAAATATTTTCTTTATGAAAGAACAGATGGTATTGATACAGCAGATACTATTTATAAAGAGAGTCAATTTAAATTCTCATAATATTAGGAGTTATTTTCTTTTAACCATAGTTTTTTTCCCAGGATAACTAGAGCTGTTCAGAAATACAGCATGAAAATTTTGGTCTATGGTTCTTAGTAGTTTGTTATACAGAGATGAATAACTAAAGACCAAACTTAAAAGAAGAGAATTATGTTACACACATTTCCCTCCAACAGGATTGATGTAACCTTAATAATGATCCACTGGTTATATGAAAAACATTGAATATTATATTCTGAGACTGACATTTAAAATTAAATACAAATAAACTCTGATGAAGAAAAATAATACTATACCAAATTTTGTAGTGAAAATATTATTACACAGAAATTGCTTACGCTACTTAAATGAACAAATTAATATGGTCGAACAGGAAAAACAGTAAATAGTAGAAAGCAAGCAACATTGACTACCTTGGCTTTCTTAGTAAGAATAGGAAATAAAGTGAGTATTTAACGTGTTAAATATGTAACATTAGATTTTCTAAGTAAAAAAAGAATATAGACATTTCTTGTATATATTTTTTGTATTTAATTGATTAGCAATATTTTTAGAATATATTGAATACTGTCTATTTTGTTATTGAATTAGGCAGCAGGGTAGGTTATTCTTAGAATCTACTCAAGAATTTATTATTACTGTGACCACCAGGACTGTCTTGACATATGTTTTGGCTTTAACATGGACTGTGGTCATAAGATCACAGGGCTATTGCCTAATTGAGAGTCATTAGACTGTAAAAGGTATACTATGTATCTTATGGCCCTCGCAGAAGTATAGAAGTTCTAAATATAACGTTTCTGACAATTTAACTGAGTTTAGAAAACCATGTCCAAAGTACTTCCATTAACAGCTTTCATAGTGGCTCCTTACTAATGTGCAATAGCTTTTATATTCCTGTCATAATGATGGGTGACATTTAATGTATGGAGAAGGGCAACAGTGAATTATTATGCACTTGAAAATAGATTACTGTTTCTGTGGGATGTTCAATGTTAAACTAATCTTCTGTCGAAAGGACTGTTGTCACATTGAAATGAAATGCCAGTTTTGTTGTGTGCCTTTGCCACCAACTTGCCCACCTCTTACGATTAAAACATTTTAGTTTACCTTTCCATAATATTTTATTTATGTGACTTTTATTTTTTAGTCATTTTTTTACTCAAGTAAATTGCAGGAAAGCCAATCTGTTATTCCTCTTCTCATTTAGCAATCTTTCTAAAATTTAATGAAAATTTGTTTTAAGGTTGTATTGCTTTGCTATTCTGCCTTTCATGTGTATGAAAGTGATTATTAAAATTGATAATATTAAGAATACCTCAATTATGGACCTAAAAATCAACATTGATTAAAAAGAAATTCACTTTCAAATATGTTTTGCAGGAGATAAGGTTACTTCTATATTAACAATTTTCTTCCGCAACTGTTATTTGGTAATCCATTGTAAAATACTTTAGACCTTTATTATTAATGCTGCCAGTAATGCTTATGGTTACAAACTAGACAAACAGTTACTAACCCAGAAAATAATTTCTAATTTGAATGATTCGTAAAAAAACCAAACTAATTGAAACTAAGGTGAATCAGTGACTTCATTTAGGTTTGGTAAAAATGGAATCTAGATAACTGAAGCAGAAAAGATTTTTACTGAAATTGCATATTTTTAGATAAAGAGTATTTCAACCATCATAAGAAAAAATAAACATATTTTCTGCTTCTCAATTTTATAGTTATTTAGATATTTATAAGAAAGAAAGATTTGAGAAAAAAGTTAGTAAAACAAAGAATTTAAAATTAAAATGTTTTTCCTGTGATCTGTAATTAAATGCTTTTTGGTATATTTACATATGTTCACATCGCTTTCCAAATTATTTTTCACATAAAATATTTCTGATGGTTAGAACAAAATTAAATATAATCACAAATGTAAAAGTTTGATAAGCCATTTTTATATTTCATGGTCTATGGATAAATTATTTGCCTCAGTACCTTTCCTTGTGCCATTACCAAATTGAATTCAGACTCCTAAAAGTGAAAAGGCTGCCTTTTTGTCTAGCCATTGCAAGTGGAATTACCCACTCAATAAATATATTGGTTAATAATTCTCTGACAACTATAGTCACTCTATGATCATTTGTTTCAATTTAAAAGTTGTACAAGTTTAGCTCAGTAAATCACAGATGCTAATTGTAATAAATTACAGTTGATAGATTCACATCAAGAAACTCCATAATGCTAAAAACTTGAATGCTTATTAAATTATTAGATTTGCTACTAATACATGACACCTCTGTTCTTAATGAATCTTTACAAAAAAATGAAATTATATTTTACATACACACACACACACACACACACACACACACACACACACACACACATATCTCCTGCTAAGAAACAAGAACTTTATAAGAAATTAAGTGTTTTTGAAAGCTTTGGAAAAGTGGAATAGTGGCTTATTTCATGGTTACCACCATGTCGCTTACATATTTCTAATTAAAGTTGAAAACTTAATAGAACAAGAATAATACTGTGAGTGGCTTATTTCACATACTTTTTATTTCTTCCTTTTCTTTTTTTTTTTAATTTTTTCCATAGGGAACAGCTGAGGTGATTCTCAAGAACCAATAAGATAAAAAATAAGCAAGCATTTTTCACCAACTGATGTGCTGCTTCTCCCACATTTCACAGTTTCTCCGTAGCTCCTGCCACAGCAGCAGAGCACTGTGAATTGTGTGTCAGAAGGCATCTCCCTTGCTTGTTTTGCTTGTTAACTATCAAAACAACACTGCACTTCTGTTTTTCTGTAGCCACCAAAACAAATGGTCCCCTTGGACTTTTGGTGGGAGGTTCTCAGTGACCTAGGAAATATCTTCGAATTTCTAAACTACCACAGAAAAATTTGTGATCTTTTTAAAAAGAAAATTAACAATATTCTTTATGAAATATATTTATCTATAATGTCCTGTCAAGAGAAGCAAAAGTTTTTATATGAACATACACCCAGAAATAGTAAAATCTGTGCAGGAAGCAAGTGCAACAAAGATAATGAGAAAATAAAGAAATGTTCACTAGAGGTTTTATATATATATATAAATTTATATATATATATATAATTTTGGACAATGATGGTGTACTCTTCTAACAAAATGGCAGTTATGTTGAGAAATAGGTCAGTTTGCATTTTTTTTAACAATATGCATATCACCTGAACTAGTAAAATTTTTATCTAGATAAAGGGGACTTTATCTTGTCAATTCTTTGATTTTGATGTAGGAGTTCTTTCAGGTGTATGTTTTCCTATATAGTCTTGTCCTTGGCTGGTGAGTCATTTGAAGGAATTCATTGAGAGAGATAAGGAAGGAAACTAATACAAATTGCTTTTTTACAATAGCCAGGTTACATTTGAGAACCACAGAGAGATTAATTTATTAACTTCTTTTTTCAGTAACTATGTTTTTATGATTGATTATAAGGAACAAATAGTTATACATTACCCTTCACCTCACATACCCTACACCTCTTACAAATGAGATTAAAGAGGTTTTCCTTTGTTTAATGCTATTATTGTTGTACTTTTACAATTCTAATTTATTATAGGGAGGAAGATTCTACAGAAAAATAATTTAGAAGAAAACAGATTTAAAAAAGGAACGTATATAAACTTGGGTTTTTTTTTTACTATAATGTTAAATTCACTTTTCACTTTTTCTTCTAAGATTTTAGGGAGAAAGTTGGATACCTTTTTTGTTTGTTTTTAAAGAATGTTATATTAATGATTTTACTACATATTAGCAGTGTACTATTATATAATACAGGTGACAATAGAATCACCTTAGCTAGCTATACTTATAAAGTATGTCTTTCTCTTTAGACCTGCAAATTAGAAAGCTTAAAAAATTATTCCCAATCACTTGTGCATGTAAAGATGAGACATTAGTAAGCCACACATGCAGATTTGCCTCATAAATCTATTATTTAGAAATGCTAACTTTCCTCCCTGAAAATTCCTAACTGCATATAATAAAAGAATTAAGCTACATTGTGAACTTTTTATTGGATATTCAAAATGCTATAATTGATAGTTTTGACTTTTTTCATAATTCATGGATGTGGGAGAAGTATCACCAATATTAAATGAAAATGTATGGATGTAAATCTTAGTAATAATTTATGAATTTATCTCTTCATGCTATGTAAAATAATGTAGTCTATTCAAATATCCAAATAATTAATGAGTAGAAGATATAATATCATCAAACAGTATAACTTCATTCATTAAAGCATGTCATAACACCTTAATTGCTATAATTTTTTACATTCCATTACATAATTACATCATTCAAGTTAATTGTTTTCATATCAATCCTGTTGGGTGTGTATACATATATTTTTTTTAGAAAAAATGTCATTGCTTTCTCAAATAGCAATAAAAATTTTAATATAATATTTGGATAGAAAGAGCTTAATAGCATCTGATTTTATATAAATAGAATTAGCAAAACAAATGACAACGGAAACCATTCTATTGATTTTCTACACTATAAAATGTGAACTTACCTCTGTTAGAAATATGTTAATTTTATATTCATCATTAAAATTTTATTTTTAAACCCAGAGATTAACCTGGTAACTTTTATGAAGAGACTGTATTAACAAAGTTGTTATAAATATCTGCATTATAAAAGTAGGGTAATTCTATTTTGCCCAATGTATATTGGATTAAAACAGAACTTTAGTTTCAATACTTTTTATATAAAAGTAATTCCCGCCTCCCCCAGTTTCCCTATTCCTGCCCTGGATATAACTTAATTTTCCACCATTCTTAAAAAGAGATATTTAACCATAAAATAATTATTTTAAAATATTTTCCATTTTCATTACCCTCTCTTACTACTCCTGAGATGATAAAATTAGGTGAAATGAATTTACAATAGATTTTCCTATTAATATAATGGACTTAATATTTGAAGCAAAGGTGAAATTGTAGGTTTTGAATGTTACTGGCATGATAAACAAAAACAGAATAGGGCTACAACTGTCATCTAAGTTGGTTCAGAATATGCACCTGAATATTATTTTAATATAATAAAACTAGGTAAGTGTTTCCCTGCTTCCCTTACTATTACTGGTATTGAAAATGGGGGTGCTGGGAGGTATGTTTTAATATAACTGTAGCAATTCACTAGACTGACTGAGATATGTTTTGGAAACTCATGAATAATGTGATTTTACCAAAAAAATCAAAAATAGTGACAATATTGCTTGTAGAACAAGATGCAAAAATAAGATTCACATTCAGGAATATGTATGTTAATTTTAAAGTTTTCATATTTCTACTTCAATTTATCAATTAGGGTTTTAATTTTGTAATCAAAATATATTAAAAATTTCAAATCTTCTGCCAAAACTATAAAAATATTTATATCTGTATATCTTAATTCAGATAGTTGAGTTGTAAAAGAAAATTGTGAATGCTTTCCAAACATACTTCAGTTGCTTTAAATACAAAACTGCATATGCAGTGCATATACTTAATTATGTGGTTGATATATTTGATTTAATAGAGTATAATTTCAAAAAATGTTTAGTTGGAAGAAAAGAAAGCTCAAATTAATTTCATAGTTAAAACTTATGTGCTTTGCATGTTTATAGTACCTCTTTTGCTATTTTTGTATAATCCAGATATTAGTATATTAGCTAACTCAGTTTAAATGTCCAAGTGATGCTAAAAAAAAAAAATGCTATTTTTAGATGCTAGCTTCAAGTTCTTGTTGATTGCATTATTTACTAACTGAGTGTTCATTTTTAAAAAAACCTAGTTTGTTTCATTTTTCAGTATTAGAAAGCACATGGCCTCCTGACTGATCTGAGGACAGTCTGCCTTGAGCCTTTTAATACTGCTTGGACTTACTGCTTTTAAAATCCTTAGCAAGTGTGTTGCAAGCTAAACACTTGCTCTGTAAGTCTAAAGAGAAATTTTTCAAATGTAAATTATACTCATATTGATTTTTAAATAATTACCTCTTTAATGTTTGTGCTTCACTTGCAAATAAATAGTACATTGGTAAGAAATTATTGATAAGACAAACATTTACTTTCTGATGCAATGTTGGTATGTTGACCATTTTCCTTACTATTCCCAATTTAAAGCCACTCTTAATTTGATTAAACAATGGGATGTTTTAAAAAATGGTTTTAGTATCTATTTAATGATACTATATGAAACCTATTGTATAATCTAAAAAATAAATTCCAACTTTAAGTGTAAATTTATAGTAGGTATTTTACTTTTATAAAATTAAGTCTGAGTTTTATGGTAAATAAAATAATGCCTTTTCTTCAGAAATCTTAAAATGATCAATAGGTGATTATAATGAGGACTTTTTACTTTATAACAATAAAACCAATTTTAGCTACTTTAAAATTTAACTAGGTTGCAGTGTAGCATTATGACTTAATTGTATTAAAAATTAAATTTCTTAGGATAATGTTAGGTCACAAAGATCTGAATCCAGCCTATTGTTGAACTTAGTTTCCTATATCAAATATAAATTTTAAATAATAATCAGTAGGAATACCTAGATTTTGAAGACATTTATTAATTATTTTTTCTAGTTATTCATTTCTGGCTGATAGTGATATTTATTTTTTCTTAAGATTATAGTTTTGTTAAAAATCGATCTTAATTTAAATTTGTCATTAATAAATTACAAATCAATAAAAGTGATCACTATTACCATCTCATTAAATCCTTCCAATCCATTAAAATCTACTTAATAATATGTCCAATGACATATTATTGTAGCATTCATATGCCAATAACCCTTGTACTTCACTCTCTGTATATCTGGTGTCATTCTGGTACTAAACTACAATTATACAGTGCTAAGTTTAATTAATGGATATTATAAGACAAAATTTAACAAAAATGATGTATATTATTCAGTGGTTTGATTGTAATTGTTTAATGCTGACTAAGGCAAAGAGAGAGGCTTTGATTTGTAACAATTGCCATTTTTGTGGCATAAATACCACCACTGTGACCAATTTTAAGCTATCAGTGGAGGATCTTAAATTTGGAGTTGAAATGATAGTTGAAAAGCTCTTACAAGCAAGTAAGGGCCAGCCCTACCATACTACTAATGTATTACATGGTTAAGTGATGGATAAAGAATAGCTCATAAAAGGGAATAGCAGTCATTCCAGATGGAATATGTTTATACAGATATGTAGGGTGCATCAAACGGATGTGGGGAGGATGAAGGTAAAGTTGAAGAACCTTGAAAACAGAAGTAAAGACCTGGACTTTTGTTAATAAAATTAAAGTCATTGATATAATTCTAAACTTCAATGTCAATTTATTCTTTAATTTATGAAAATAATTTGATATCTGAACAACTAGCAATATTTTAAAAGTTAACCTCATATTAAAATATCTATGGAAAAGAGAACATACACTATGGGGAATTTTAGTTATATGACAGTCTCATGGAATGAGTCTGCGAATACTGATGTTTTCTGAATTACTGAGGATTCATCATTAAATTAGAAAAGTTTCAACTCTTTATGTGGAAAATATTTAACCATGAAACAATCTACGTACATTATAATTTTTAATAAAAAATTCTAAAAACAATAAAAAATTTTAAGATTTTTCAACAATAATATTATGAACATTAATTAATGACTTTTGATAGTTCAGTAATAAGCTCAGAGCCTATGGTAGCAGGAATTGCTTCACATGTAGGCAATCAGAAACCTGACAGAACATTTAGTTTAGGAATTAGGGGGATTATGATCATTGAGTCTTAAATTAGGCAGGTCAAGACTGAAAGAGCTCCTGAAAGGTGTTACCCAGGAGCTTGACACGTGTGTACACGCTACATTATTCAGAGACTGAAGCTTTCATCCTTCTTGGTCAATTAAACAAAAAAAGGCTGCAGATGTGAGTGACTTTACCTGGATACATTGTCACCTCAGTTCTCTTGTGTGTAAGAAAGAAGACATTATTGTGTATGCAATTGACAGTGCCTGCCACAGAGTTTATGATATTGTGAAGTAATGTTTAGCCACACATGAAATTCTCTCAAATTTCTTATTTAAAGTATTCATTTTAAAAATTTTCTTTGTCATCTGTTATTCCGGTACCTTTCTCTAAACAGCCTACTTTCTTCTTATTTCTTATTTTAAACTAACATTTTGTTTAAAACAAGTTAATGAAGCTTGTTTCAGAATGTATCAAAAGTAAGTGTAAATATTTTATATTTTAGAGATCTTTTGTACTTTCTTTCTAGTTCTGACCTATATTCTTGGAACATGAATATACCAAATTAATTTTCTATAAGAAGCATGAATTGTTATTCCAGTATTATCTTAAGTGATACTATCAAAATATATATTTCCAATCCTATAAAAATAACCCTGGTTTATTTTTGATATGGGGTAGTTTAGGACACCCATGATTTCCCTAACTCTTCTAAAGCAATAAATAAGTTGGAGCAAAAATATTGTATCATATAGTAGTCTTCATAATACTCATGCAATATAAATGTATTGCACATCATAAGGCAGTTTTTTTGGAGGGGATTAACCAATAACATTCTATGAAAAAATAAGATCAGTTGAACTATATTCTAGGTATTGGAACTTCACTATTAAAAAAGTTTAAGGCTTTGAAGTCTTGCTATAAAGAAATCTGATTACATTAATTTAACAGCATTTTTCAAACATCCTATTTAACCATGGGACATTGCTTTGCTCTATAATCTCAACATTATCTCTTATTATATGTTCTCCATTAATAACCAATTAGGTAATCTGCTGAATCAAAGGTGTGAAGCATTGCTTTAATGGTGATATTAAAAATTTCTGTTTTCATCATACAAATTTCATATAGATTACATCACCTGGACAAGATTTAGTGTCTATGCTTCTGACTTCTCATGGAATTATTATTAGTACTTTTGTTGCTGATGTTGATGAAAAGTAAAATAGTATATTTGAGAGTATTTAATTTAACTACGGAATTTTAAAAATTCACTTTAATCTTAAAATGTCAGGTGTATATCAACATTATACTTGTGAACTTGTTTTGCTATTAAGTAATCAGAAAGACACTTAAATATTAAAAAACATTTTCCTACATGCATTAAAAGTTATAAAATAATTACATAATTAGAAAAATAAAAAGAAAGACATTTTAGGATAAGGACAAACCTAGAAAATATGTCTGCTTTTTATACTGGAAATTTATGATCTGAAAAAAAACATGGCTTATATAAATTCCGGTTCTATTAATATCAGTTACCATGTGTGTTAACAAAAGAAGTATTTTGAAAAATAATTGATAATTTATTTTGTGCTTATTGCAAGGATGAAAGTTATTATCTATTCTTACATAAATGATCAGCACTTTAAGTAAACAGTGTGTCCATAAAGTCATGGTGCACTTTTGACTTTTGACCAGACACACCGTAGATGAAATATGTAGATTTTAATTTGAGATCTAATTTTGAAGCTACATATTTGTATGATATTTTAATCTTTTGGTAGAGTCTTATTGGTCATCTATCTTATGACCCACACTGTTTAAATAGGACTGAAAGAGGTCTCTACATTTAAAATCATATTTACATATTAGATAGCATCAAATGGTAATTATTAATATTCTAGCCATATATGAAATATAAGGATACTAAGTGCAAATGCCAGAAAATAAGGAGTAAATTTAGCAACGTGTATGCCTACAGTGTCTAACACTCAGCTACAGTGATATTAAAATGCCTTATCTAGATAAAACCAACATTTTTTATCCACATGCTTCTAGTTTCTTCATCTTATGCAGGTTGGACAGGTAGCAATTTTGAATGGCTCATCTCTAAATGAATGCAATTATCAAATGATTAAATAGTCTATCCTGCAAAACAGTCACTCATTTAATCTTTTCTTTGTAGCCTTCCAGTTCTTCTTATACACACATATTTATAGTTTAATGAGAAGTATTATAGTTTAGGCCTTAACTTATTTCAAATAAAATATGTTGTTAGATAATAGCTTCACAAATGGCAGCTGTTCTTTCTCAAATTTAGACCAAGTATTTGTTTCCTGATATCAGTGATGGCATATAATTTGCTTACTTTGTAATTATAAGATAGTATATCCAAAATATTGAAAGTATGATCATAATTTATGGCAAAATTGAGGTTATATAAATTCAGATTGAGTTCTAAATAAAAATTTATTTTTTATTTAGTGACCTTTGCATTGTCTAAAAATTATTCCAGCTTACTCTATCAATCTTTTCTCTCTTTCTATCAATTATCAAAATGTACTATACATATAAATCACCATTTGAAATACATATTTATGTTTTCTTTATTCATGATTCCTAACAGATTTAATTTGATATAACCTGTCAGTGTCTATTTTAGGAATAAGGTAAAACTATTATCTTTTAAATATGATTAAATAAAAAAGCATTACAAAAATCAGTTATAGTTTTGTGGATAAGCATTCTGGATGATAAAGATGATTTTTTACTACAAAATATAGCAAATAGAGACAATAATCTAATTTTCTGATCTTCTACCTCAAATATGAAAATCCATTCCATATATTACATTATTAATAAAACATACACTAAACATTAGTTCAAAATCCAAATTGTTGAGAGAAGCTACAGTTTTTCTTTTTCTTTTTAACAAGGGTATTTAAAAAAAAATTGTGTGATAGGATTTCCTACAAATGCTTTAACATTTTTGAATTTTTATCATAAACTAAGTTGTTGTGTATGTATGTATATATGTATGTGTGTATTTTAAATCTTGGGATAAAGACTATAAACACAGAAACTTTGGAGCGTAAACCCATTTCATTTACCCAGAGGTAGATTAAGGTTGATGGAGGCCCCAGATGCAGAAAAAAATGTTGAACTCCTTAATAAAAGAGAGAGAGAGATAGGGAAAATTAAAATACATATTAACCATATTTTTAAATAAATAAAAATTATTATGTACTATTAATGTTAAAATTGCACATAGGATACCAAACTTGGTTTCATTAGAAAAAACTGTAAAGTTGGGGGTTTGTGGTGCCCATCCGAAGTCGGGGCCTAGGATGCACACCCAGTGTGCCCACCATTAAATCAACCTCTGCATTTACCCCCAAATGTTTGCGTACTGATCTTTGTAGAATACTGATTAAGCAATGAGAGAAATGCACACTTCAGGTGCTCCATCTAAATGGGAGGATTTATAATTAATATTGTAAAAGAACTAGAATACATAGAAAGGGACCAGATGATAATAAATTAGTCCATCCAGAGATAACACTATAAAAGACATTCAATTGTGGTGGATTATAAAAGAACACAAAATCTGCAGAGTAGACTCAAGAAGTTACAAAAAGATATGGCTAGCATATCAGTATTAAGCATAGCCGACAGAAGATGTCATCCAATTGATAGTTTGTTTAAAGTGTATTTTAAAGCTATATGCCAGATTACAGCAGAGTGAGCAATACCATTTGTAGTTTTGGGCCTTATTAACCACATGAAACCTACCTAGGATTTGATTTTTTGGCCTAATACATAGTGAATGTTAGTCCACACTAGGAAGAGGTAATACAGCAAACAACAACACACACACTGCTTTTGATTGTTAACTTATTTCTTATATTGTCTTAAAATCCAAACACTAGCATAGCCATCTATTTATGAACAGAGGGACAAAGCATTATGAATGTATCAATAAAATGATTAAATCTTAAAAAGATTATGAACAAATTGCCAGAGATTTACAGTATAAAGGCAATGAATTTTGCCTTTAAACTTGAAAGTCATTAAATACAATATTTTAAAGGCCAAAGTATAAATAAATGTATTAATGACACAAAATATTAAGAAATATGATTTATATATAATATTTAAATAAGAAACTGGGACATGTATGTTATTTTACAATACAAAGTCATAGTCTTTGAAATACTTTTAAATAGAACCAGTTACTAATAGAATGACAAGAATTTTCTGTGTCACTTAAAGCATTAAGACATTTAGGAGAACTGAACTATATGTTTAAAAAGAATAAAAGTACATAAACCATGTAAAAAAACAAAACTTGTATAACGTTCTGTGCCTATAACTGATAAAATTTTAACATAATTAATGGAAACTCTTTATTAATGAAAAATCTGAGGTCTAAAGACATAAGACAACCTGACAAAGGTCAAATGTTAATCACAGAACTGGGGCCAGATTGCTAAAAGCATGCAAGGCAGCACAGCTTTCAGGCAAAACTTATCCTTTAACAAGCACATTAACAACTCCACTTTCCCAATTAGAACAAAAGTTCAAAGTTTAAAGTCTTGAACCTGCTGGACTTTAAAAATATTATAACTAATAATGTGTTCTGCAGTATTCAAGACAAATTTGTTTCCTGATAATATTTAATATTTTAGATATTGGATTATTATATTTTGAAGTTTTTTCCCTAAAATCTCTTAAGATGTTTTTAATCTTTGCAACAGCACCATAAATGGAGAGTTCATTAGGTAAATAATATCTGACAATATGCTACATTTTACTTCCTCACTTAGTACAATATCTCATTTACTTTTTTTTTCATGTGAACATTCCTGATTTATTAATTTTCAGAGTAATTTACTTTTAAAGCAATTAAATGCATCCTAATTTAATGTGCATTTTTCATTGCTCTCCATGCCATGGGAATTTTCTTTTCCTCCCCTCCCTTATTTTCTTCTGCTTTCTTTATCTTCCATTTAATATAGAGTGTGCATTTCTGAATTTATCCTTTGTGAGTTCCCTGACTGACTCACAGTCATTGATTGATTAGAGCTTTTCAGCAAGATTTATTCTCTTTTCCTCAGTCCATTGTTTCTCTAGTGTTGATAGTTACAGATCTAAATTAAAATCCTCTGACAATTTCATTTATTATATTATCTTTGGTTGTTTCAAAATGTAACTACGGTATATAAAGCTAGGCTTAATACATTAAGAAATTTGTGTCGTACGTGCACCTTCCTTACATACTAATATTTATTAAATTAGTTCTTTTTTGTCTCGCATGTAGTTTGGAAGATATATGAGTGCCCATATTTAAGCTAGTTTCAATAAAGTAAGATTTGGTTCCAGGAAGTTTACCTATTCCATGATTATTATCTTTTTTAAAAAAAATATTTGAGTGTGAATTAAAGTAAATATTGCTACTTACAATATTATGCTTATGAAAAAGTTTCAGAAAGTTTAAGTCAATGTTACTTTAACAGAGATCAGAATAGAAGAAAGTAATCATAAAATAGATAATAAGATTTAGTAGAGATAGTAAATAAGTCTATAAAATAGTGTAGAATAATTTATTAAATTTACTATCTTTCAATTAATAAATTTTCAGAATGAGTATATTTAATGAGTACATTGATTCAAGTACAAGCATTCTATAAAAATACAAATAAAAAAAGAATAAAAATAAAACATCCCAATCACAAAAAGTAGTAGATACAGACAAAGTTACATAAAATAAAACAATCATGATAAAAGCATCCTAAAATTCTTTTGAAATAATGAGATAATTTTATTTAACTCCCTTATCATATACATGAGAGAGTTGGGGTACTGAGTGGTCAAAAGACTAATTGGTAGTTATATAATCAAAGACATGTTGAGACTAATATTGGTCTCTCAAATATAATATAGAATTTAAAGTACTCTCTTAAAAAAACAGATATAAAGAACATTTTGAATTATTAGTGTTATCCTAAACATAAAAGGTTAAAATGAGTGGCAACAAGATTTTATTTGAGATCCAAAGAACAGGTATTCAGAAACACTAATTTAGGAAGAAATCCAAACTGTGTTTTCATTATAAGATGAAGGAAAGGTTATTTATTTGCTGAGAAAAGAAAGGGGAATAATTACATAAATAGAAGAAATAAATTTTTATTTCTGTAAAGTCAAGGAAGAATTTTTTTTGAGAGAGACAGAGAGTCAGAGAGAAGGGAGAGAGATGAGAAGCATCAATTCTTTGTTGTGGCACCTTAGTTATTCTTTGATTGCTTTTTTATATATACCTCGACTGGGGGGCTACAGCAGAGCGAATGACCCCTTGCTCAAGCCAGTGACCTTGAGCTTCAAACCAGCGACTTTGGGCTCAATCTAACAATCATGGGGTTCCATCTATGATCCCACGCTCAAGCCAGCAACCCCATGCTCAAGCTGGTGAGCCTGTGCTCAAGCCAGATGAGCCCACACTCAAGCTGGCAACCTTGGGGGTTTTAAACCTGGGTCCTTCGCATCCTACTTGATGCTGTATCCACTGTGCCACAACCTGGTCAGGCAAGAAAAAATTTTTTATAGATACAAATAAACTAATTTATTCTTTAGCTATACATGATGGTGCTAATTCTAAAGAATGTCTTTAACTTTCAGTTTTGTAGTCAGAATATCTGTTTTCTGTCAGCTTAGCAAATATGTGTATGAAAGACAGTGTTTCTTTGGGCCAGTCCAAAGGTTTTTTGCCCAATTTAAATATTTCTAACCTTTGACGAATTAGACATTCACAGCAGTTTCTCTATGGTGACATCTGTAACTCTATTCTGGAGTGGCTACATTTATATTATTTGTTAAATTAGCAAAACTAAATTCAAAGTAAGAAGAGCTTATTAAATGACTGAAAGGTGTTACAAGGGCATAAAACATTGTTTATGATAATTTGGTCAAATTATTGGCTCTGTCACCAATGTGGAAGGGATTTTCGATGTTAATATCTGGAGGAGTTTTGTTGTAATACCTCGAGTCATAAAACAACTTTTAAAATGAGGATTGAAATAATGTCTCGGAAAGCCATATAAAGAGGGCCAGAAGGTACTAATTTAAGTGCTTTAATACATACTAAGGTGGTTTCAGAGTGAATGGATTATTTTTGAATGCTGAGTGAGCAGATTTATTTTTTGAATAGGATCATTAGGGAATTAGAGAAAAAGGTGCTACGAGAAGTTGGAACAGTCTATTTGTTTAGCAGAGCAGATATAGTGTTAAGCTTGTAATGAAAAAAAATTTTTTTGAGAAATTAAAGGACAGATAACTTAGAGAAATGAACAGACATAGATGGACTTCTTCGCCTTCTTTCATCAACACATTTTCTATTGTATTGGATTAGAATAAGTATATGTATATAACTAAATTAAAATGCAGAAGAAAAATGCATCTTTTGTAAATGTATAAAATATGGCCTTTGCCTCTGAAAATATAAGTAAATAAAATATGTGTGTCTAAGGGTGGGCAAAAGTAGGTTTACAGTTATTGTTTGCATGGAAAAAGGCATGCTTGTTATGATCTTTACAATATCTTTATTAACTGTATTTTACACACTCACAAAAAAGCAGATAAACCTACTTTTACTACCCCTGTGGACCAGTTTCTATATACATGTGTGTGTGTGTATATATATATATATATATACACACACACACACACACACATACATATGCATTCTCACTGACAAGAAGTGAAAAACAATTTCTAATAGCATAATAAAAACCTTTTAATTATACAAATATTATATAAAGAATAATTAACAGAAACAAGACTGATAAAATTTGAACATTTAATGTTTTAAAAACACAAACTACTATAAATATTATAATGCATAAAAGCTATTATTTGACAATTATTTTTTAAGTGTTTTATAAAATTTTATTATATGCAAGTATAAAATTGCATTAAAATTTAAGAATCACAAAATTATTTTAAATATTTTATAAAGAATAAGAAATACTTATTGAACATTATCCCTGGTATATTTTTCCACACTGTAAAGCAGAAGAAAGATGTAATTATAATTTAATGCAAAGACATATTATATATGCTAAATAGTTCAAAAATACTTAAAGATGATAAAAATTGAATGCAAAGTGTCAAATTAATTTTTAATTTTTTAAAATTTTGCTTAAATTCATCTCTTGCATATTTTTAAATTGCATAGCATGATGTTGAATAATGACTTCTGCTTCTCTGAAGTTAATATACATAAAGTTTGGTACCCTTGTGTATCTTATAAATATTTCAGTGTATAGTTTAATGTGGTGTAAAGTAGAGAAACACTAACTGTATTGAATGGAGAAAAGACTTATAAATATACATAAAATTTTCTTTAAAGTTTAAAGAAGTACAGGAAAAAATGTATCTATTTCTGTGAATGTATGAAAGTTATCTGGTAGCTTTAATATATCTGCTGCTGGTTTAGTATGTTTTATATAGAAAGATATTGAATTAAAGATTTACCTGGATAGCCTTGAACTTAATGGTAACCGTTATTTGTAATAAATTTGTTTATTTAAAAAATTTAATGTTTAAATATATTTGGTAATGCAATATTTTAACATTGAACATTCTCCATTTTATCATGAATTTAACTCAATAGAAGTCCTTATTCTTCAGGATCTGACATTAAAAACAGTTCGAACAATGGTCACATCCAAGCTTCTCACAAAGCATTTTTGTTTCATATTCAGAAATCATGTCATTCAGGGAGTAAAGAGAACTTGAGAGCATTCAATCCAGTGCCATCATTTTGCTGAGAAAGACAATGAGTTGAAGTGAATCATCTCATTATACAGTTAGGGAGCAAATAAGAAAGAGAGAGAGAGAGAGAGAGAGAACACAGAGGGTGCCATAGACAAAACTACTTCTATTGTGTAGACACCATCAATTACATTCTTCACCTACCTAACTTGCACAGATATCCTGAGGTGTTATTTAAAAATACCAAGAAAATAGAGCAAAAAGCTATATTGTGTTAGGTAATTAAGGAAAGTTTAGTTTTTTTAAGAAAATAATTTTTAGAACAGCAAAACAATTGGCTCTGTAAACAGTTTTTTCAGCTCCAAGTACTTAGCTTTACTAAGTGTGGAGGGGATTCTAGTTTCAATCCTACAACCCTGTCAGACATCGGTATTTATTTGCTCCTCTTTTAAGTCCTGCTCAAGGCATATGGTATGTTATCAACAATGATCACCAATGGTAGGAAATCTATGCTTTAAAGGGCTGAATATGACTATAACTTTTCTCTGCACATTAAAAAGTAGTACTTTCATTCATAGCCAAAACCCTGCTAACAGGGTTGGGTATTATTGTGCCTAGACTTTAGTTTCATCAAGAGATTAGTTGTAAAAATTTCTGAACTGTCATATTTAGTTGCATGTCGTTTTCTGTAGTATCAAAAAATATTCTGTGCCCATGTCTTTTGTGCACTGTTTCCAGCAACTGCTTGAGTGAGCATCTTAATATTAATCTTTATTTCTTAAAGAAAGTAAGTTTTTCCTGGAAGCTTTCCAAACAAGTCATATCTTAGGTCTCACCAAAGACTTTGTTCAAGAAACTTAAGCTTGCAGTGAAAGTAATAGAAAGTTCATATTTATTTGTTTATATATTTGTTTTTACTTCTACTCATTTTTTAATACACATTGGCTTATAATCAAACTAGTATTTTGCTTATTGTTTAGAGAAAGGGTTACCTGAATGAAATATAGAACTGATATGATTTAAATACATCTTATATCTTTGTAAGTTTAAAGCAGTAGAAGGAATTTCATCGGTAGTTTAAATGTGAAACAGTCCTGCTCAAGAAGTAGATCACAGAGACAGGTAGGCAGGTTAAATAGGATTAAGACAAATACTATTTGTCTATAGTTGGTAGTTGTCAATATTACTACCTTGCACTTGCTTGAGAACATGAATATTGAAAAACAGATAAATCTTAGTAATTATTTTGTGAATACTAAAATACCTATATGTTACACTTAACAAACTCTATGTGCTATTGAGAAGTATTACTATGATAATTATTCACTAAACAGTGACTCTTCCCTGCCTCTTCTACACCCAGTAATATCACACATTCTAAATAATATGAATCAAAGTACATGTTTATTTCATTTTTCTATATGTATAGACTCTACAAAACAATATAATTTATACTTCTAGGATTATTCTAAAGCTATAGGAGGTATAAAATTAAAATGACATATTCTCTTTCCTTAAAGAATCTATTTTCCCAGCAAAAGAATTAGGCTTTAAAAAAGAAAAAAATATTCTGAATAGTGAAAAATGGAGAGAGTATTTTGGGGGGAGATTAAAATAAATGTGTCATATCCTTTCCTGTCAAAAGGCTTATCATCTAATAGATAGATTATGCTTTAATATTTAAGTAGGTTATTAATATGCTGCAATGAGGAAATATCTTAGCTATAACAGTGTTAGCTAGAGTGAGGAGATGTTAATATAAATGCCATATATGAGATATTTATTGGTGTATTTTAATAAATTATTATTTTTTGGTTGTGGCTTAGTAGGAAACGTGGTGAGATAACTCAAGTTTCTAAAGTGTTAAAAGTTGGGTAGAATATGTTGGAGTTGATTAGAAAGTGATACTGATTTCTAATAGATTTTGATGAAAGAATGAGCAGTATTAACATCTAGTAAAATTTGATAAAAGTCATGTGTAAGATGGACAAAAGAGATAGGATTGGAAGAATCGAAAGGAAGATCTGTTGTACTAGAGGTAATCAAAACCCAAGCTAAAATTGCATTAATAAAGGAATTGCAAAATGAGAAGGGATAGGCAAATCCAATAATTATTTTGAAAACAAAAGTACACTAAACCTTGGTGATATAATGAATATAGGCAATGAAAGAGAGAGTAGACAGGGGACTTCAAGTGTTTTTATCTCGATCCTAGTAAGGTGATTAGCTTATCTGCATAGGTCATCAAGTATAGACACAGCCTTGGTTTGATATGAGGATTAGGAATATTGGTTTAGGTCATGCTGGATATTAGGCATGGCTGTCCATCCAGGTAGAAATCTCTTGTAGCTAGCTGGAAATACTCGATGGTAAAACTGGTGAAACTCAAGTGAGATTCAGATACATAGATGTTTAAGTTAACCCAAAATCAGCAGGTGACTATAAAAAATATACATGTGCTAGTTTAATAGTAATGTGAATAATGACGATAGCATGAATAAATCTATTGCCATTATTCTATAGTTTTTTAATGTGGGAGTTACTTTGATTTGCAGTGTGAATTAATGTTCTTTGAAGCTTTTGGTTTATTTTATTTTCAATTTTCACACTTTCTATTTGGACAGTCTTTGACATTGTGCTAACTAGCTATTATATTGCAATAAAGTTTATCTACTCATCAGATGGAATAATATGTGTATGATAGGTAATTCATATGACTTGAGCTGCTTCTTTTAAAGAACTACCATTTTTAATCATTACAAATTTATTCTAGAAAGAGAATATTCATAAGGATTGTAGCACATTTGGCCTGATGAAACAGTATAGAGATTATTACAGTACAAATATCTTCTGTTCAGTCCTGGGTGATTTGTAAATAATAACTACACAACCAGAAATTTAGAATTGACTATGTACTTGAGCTGTATTTACTTCAATTAAATATATTTATTTTTAATTGTTTTTATTTTTAAATAAAATCAATGTTCTAAACTATAAACTCACATATTTTATAGTTTATGTAATAATGTCTTTCAAATGTTTCATTTCTTTTCTTTTTTTGACAAAGAGAAGGCTTTATTTTAGACAATAGTTGAATTTATTTAAAAAAAACCTTTCACGTAAAAAATTCTTTTCATGTTCGTTGCAAATTTTCTTTCACAAATGAATCTTAAAACCAACCTATCAAAACCTACTTAATATAATAAAAAATTTCATTTAAAAAAACCTTTTATTAAACTCTGAAATGAGAGTGATCTCAGCTCAATCAAGCATAACTAAAAAACCTATAAAAACACTCTGCTTAATGGTAAAACATTTCAAATATTCCCATTGAAATCAGGAACATGCAAAGTTGCCATCAAAGTACTTATTTAGCATTTAAATGTGTCATGCTTTCTCTTTGTTTTTAACTCCCAAAGTCTTTTATTTGATTCATCAAATTTTCTTTTGATAAACTTTCCTCAATCTTTTTGAAATTTTATGTTCTATTTCAGTTTATTTAGTGGTTACCAATGGGCTCACACACCCATAAATGTATAGAGTTCCATTGCTCTCTCATATTGAACATCAATAGAATCTCTAGGAACTAGTTAGCAATTTTAGTACTTTTCAGATCCTTCTGAACTCCCCCTACTTCTAAATGTTTATAGCAATGTCTTTTGGAATTTTAATTGCAGATTATTCATCTTTCTTCTAGAATCATACTTAGACTTAATAAATCACTTTACTAATTTCCTTGCTTCTGGTCCCTTTTGCATTCCACTTCTTCCTCTTGGATTCTTCTCTCCCTCTCTCTCTGATAAAAAAATATTGTATGTCCTTTCACTGGAGGTAGCAAAAACCTCACTCAAACTGCCTTTAACAGCAGAGCACTCTAGCATCCCATTGGTTTATAAAAGTCTAGATTCAGAGTTATTTCTTATGCAACCTTTGAGGATGTCATCCCTTTGCTTTCTCAGATTTGCTGATGCTGCCTAGTGAGATCTGATGTCAGGCTAGTTCTGCTTTTCTTGTATGTCTCATCTCTCAGGTAGCTTTTGGGATTTTTTTTTTTTTTACCACACTACAATCAGGTATATGTTATTCTCATGTGCTGCTCAGGATGAATGTCCTTCTTCAGTGTGGAGAAATTATTAGCCATTATTTCTTTATATATTTCTCTCATCTAAATGTTCTGTTCCTTTTGGTAGAACTCTTAGTTAGATGCCCCAACTTCTGGAGCTATTCTCAGTGTGAAGCATCTTCCAAAACTTTACCTCTCTTTTGCCATATTTGGGGGTTCTCTCTGTCCAAATATCTAGTTTACTGATTTGTTCCTCAGTTCTGTTCATTAGCAATTAAAATTACAACATAATTTGGTATTTCAACAAAGTTTTCATCTCAAACATCTCTAATTGACTTTATATGTAAGTACATAGAATATCATATTATCCTGTATCTCTCTAAGGATATTAATTATGCAGTTTTAAAGTATCTTTCTGAATCTCTCAGATAGCTCAGTTGGTTAGAATGTTGTCCCAATATGCCCAGGTTGCATGTTTGATCCTCAGGGTACATACAAGAAACAACTAATGAATGTATAAGTAAGTGGAACAACAAATTTATCTTTGTGTCTCTCTTTGTCACCCTTCCTCTCTTTAAAATCAATTTTTAAAATCATATAAATGTCTTTTTCTGAATGTCCTATTGCCTTGGATGTAACTTCTTTTTCCTCTTTTGTTGTGTACTCTTCTCTAAAATGTTTGGTCTTTAGACCTCTTGGGAGAAAAAAATCATGGTGGGAATACTATAGACCAGGGGTCTCCACACTTTTTCAGCTTGCAAGCTACTTATAAGATGACCAAGTCAAAATGATCTACCTACAATAAAATGCAAAACATAAATTTATTTCTTCTATATTATCATTATTTCAGTTACTATTATTACTATTTAATATGGTGTATTCTTCTTTCACCTTTCTCCTTCTCAGCTCTCTTTTCAGAGGAAAGTCAATGTCATAGTTTTTATGAACAATCCAAAAAAGCCACTCCACATTTTCCTTCTTTGGAATAGCAATGGCACACAGACAAATGAGGCAAACGCATTAGAATATGATATAGTGAAAAAAATCCCCTCCCATTCTGTATGAAAGTGGTAGGTTTTAGGCTTCTTACTCAGACCAACTATGACACTTATTTTTATACTCTTTGTTGTATTTAGTTTAAATAAATTGAAGGCTAACTACGCAGCAATATAACTGAACAAGTTAGTGCGGTTTAACGCGCATGCGTAGGGTGTCAAAAGTTCCGAGTTCAGATTGGCCACCCTGTATGCCAATCAAAAGACAAATGTCTCTTTAATGTCATGCAATCTACCCACACTTCTTTCACGATCAACCAGGAAATCGTGATCTACGTATTGAGCACCCCTGCTATAGACTGAATATTTGTGTGCTCCGCTCCTCAATTTATATGTTGAAATCCTAACTTCTACTGAGGTAGTGTTAGGAGGTAGGTCTTTTGGGATGTGATTAGGTCATAAGTGGAACCCTCATGATGGGATTGGTGCCCTTGTAAAAGAGCCCGTAGATTGTTCTCTTAACCTCTCAGCCACAATAGGACACAGCAAGAGGACAGCTATTTGTAAACTGAGAACAAGACTCTCACTAGACACTGAATCCTGTGATCTTCAACACCAGTCTCCAGAACTGTGAGAAATAAAGGCCTGCTCATTTAAAGCCATCCAGCCTATAGTATTATATTACCACAGCTTGACTACACCGTGATGGAGGAAGACAAAGGGAGACTGCTAATTTATATCAGCAAGTATTGAGGGACTAAATATATGTGTGTATTTGATAAAGCTTAAAGGGTGACAGAGGGTGCATGGGAAGTAAGCACGGGACCCTCTTAGGATCCTGGGAGGGAGCTTGCAGGCTCAATCCAGACAAGGTAGAGGAAAGAGAGAGAAAAAAATGGGAACTTAGGTTTAGGACTAGGGAACAAGGAGTATTTAGCAAATTCCTGGATCAGAGAAAGGGAGATTGAAAGCAACTGACAGAGGTCAGTTGGAAGCTAATTAAAATTAACTCTAGCTAAAAAAGTGTTTTCATTAGGAATTAATTCTTAAAGTAGTTTAAATGTGCTCAATTAAAAAATTCCAGTTTGGGCTAGTGTGACATATTTTAATATACACACAATTTATTTTTAATTAAAACAAATTTAATTTAATAAATAATAGTAAACTATTCTGGGATATGTTATTAATAGCTATCAAGATAAGATATTTAATAACAACTGCTATTAATTGTCATAATCCTTATTTTTGGAAAAGAAATTATTTGTTATATTAAACAATTTATTTGGAATAATCACAATACTAATTTTCTAGCTAAAAATAGTGTTTAAGTTTCTCTGCCTGAACCCCTGTGTTTTGTACAGGTATTAGGAGAAAAACCTAACTGTACCATTTGATATGGTGGATTTCTCAGTCATATTATTATTTTTCATCATGGATCTTAATAGGTACATGAAATATTCTAAGGTAAATTCTTGATATTTTCTTTGCTGAAACCAAAGTTAATTAGAAATGAATGACTTGGAAATATAACCAATCTACCCTGGAAGATTTATTTTTCTTTTTTTCCATATGTAGAGTTAAATTCCTTTAACTTGATTTATTCCATCTCAAAGATTCTATGAGGGTTCACAAAAATTGCTGAGCCTCTTGCTTTTAGCATTTCTTCATGGATTCGAAAATATAACTTTTCCTGACAGTGTAAAGAAAGCAATATTATATTTCATGTGCAAAATAGTTAGAATTTAGGTGACAATGGTGAAGTATAAAGCAAAGATAATATTGTAAAAATTGTTTAGACTTCAGGTGAATTTGACTTCCTTTAAGGATTTTATATCTATTCTTCTTATTTAATTTTGACATTTAAAATATTTATATTATTAAGTTTGGTTGTGTGGTATTTATAAATTCATAATGTAACATTTTTAATAGAATTTAGATGTCAGTTAACATATTTGTTCATTGAAACAAGATCTTTGTTGAAAATTTATGAATTTATTTTGTATTCCAATGACATTAAGGCACTATGACCAACTTTTAATTTTTGAATTCTCTCAGTGTGCAATATTTGACTCTATAAAATGCAAAGTAAAATGTGCCCAAAATTGATTAATCAAAGGGTCTTTTGTATTCCAAGTGAAAATTAACCAACTCTCCATAGACTAGAGAGTAGAAAACTGGAAATAATATTCTTCTATCACTAGGAATTGAATTAGATCATAAGACATTCCTTTATGTTTCTCATGAGATAGAAATGTTGAGTGGATTGGGCCATACTAAAAGAGCAGAAACTTGTTTGCATGAGCATATTGCACATCTGACTCCAGCCTTCTACACTCTTGGGCAGAGATCCCTGACCTAAATGAATCTTTTTTTATATATAATAATGTTAATAATATTACCTCAGGTCATTTCTTTGAAGTTAAAAATGAAATAATATAACTGGATATATTTTTATAAATGGCAAGTATGACACAAATATGAAGTGAGATTATTATTCTTATTAATTATATGTCTTATTTTTAAGTTTATTGTTTAAGCTTGCCTTCTCTGGAATACCTCAGCTGGACCTTTTATATCTTCTTGAAAGCTTTAGAAGTTTTCACTTATAGCTCTCTTCAAGGTATTCCTAAATTAAACTAACAGTAACTTTATCTCCGAGTAGAACTATACTTAGAACTCTCATTCAATCTGGATCTAATTTCTACATATACTCTCTCATTTCTGATTGTTTGCTTTTATGCTAGTGATAGCTATCATATCCACTTCCATGCTCTGCTTTTCAAGTAAATGCTAAATAGTGTCTCTATGCTACCAGTATTAGTACTAACATGGCTTGATCACCACCTATCCTGACATAGCTTATAACTCATTTAAATAATAGTGAACAGTTGTACATGGCTTAAATGGAGGGTGAACTTGAAAAACTATAGAATTGTGGTTTAAAATATGGTTTATAGACATGCTGTGAAGAATTTTAATGTATATGGAGTTTTTATGTGCTTCTGGTTTCTCCCCTAAACAATTCAGTCAGGCTGACTCTGTCACCTGAATTATTTAAAACCAAACAAACATGATTAGATCCTATAATTTTCCTTATTAAGTGCAATGATATTTTCTTTTGAAAATTATATATTTATTTAATGAAATAGATCAATCTTTAAATAGGTATAAATATTCAAAATAATCTTTTTGTACATAAATTAAAAAAGTAACAATGGAAACTTTATCAAATTTTACATATTTTACTTACTCTGGAACTTCAACTGAAAAGTAGTAACATCTCATTTGCCATTTCATATTCAGTTAAATATTATGACCATGGAAGAAAAAACAAAACTTTAGTCATTATGTAGTATACAAAACTAAAAAACGTATTATTTTCATACTGAGTATTAGTTTATAGTTGCTTTTGGAAATGGTTATGTTTATTTTGTTTAAGATAAACTACAGTTGCAAAGCTATTCATTTTTCCTATCAACCATTTAAACCCCCAGTTTAAATTGATGGAAAGGATTGCTGTGTCAATGAAGGACTAAGCAGAGTAAAGAGGAGCAGAAAATTCAGAGCATCACAATTACTGTTGTTGATGTTTAAAACAAGATTTTCTGTTGGTTTATAATACAGCAGAAAGTTGAGTATAGCTATGAAATAATAATGATGAAGATATCAACTCATATTAAATTTAAATCCTGAGATATGAAGAAGACATATTTTAGGAAGGTCAATACAACTTAAGGAAGTGGAAAGAAGAAAGTGATTGAATATATGAAAATATATGGCTCACTGACTCAAAATAATACATAATATTATAAAAAATCATATGTGTACTCTTGAGTAGTTGTGATGCAGTTTGCCTCTGATAAAATGCTCAAATGTTGAATTGGAATTTTGAAAAATATGGTTAAGAAAACATCCTTAACAAGTAGTACATAATTTTGTGCACTCTATAAACTATTGATATAAGACTCAAGTAAGAAACTTTAAATGAGAATTATATACTTTTAATTTATGTAGCACTGTATAGTTTACAAAATGCTTTGCCTATTTTATCCCTGATTTTTAGTATTTTTTCCTAGCCTTTTAGAGATAAGTCTCAGTTCAGAGAAGTTTAGAACTTGTCACCAAGTACAAAATACACAGGTCTCTGAAACTCAAATCCTTCAGCCCTCAAACCTGAAGTCTTTCTATTATGCCATTTTAGTTACTGAATATAATAATAATGATGATGATGATGATGATGATGCTAAAAATCCCATCTCTCAAAATCCTCATAAAAATTTGAGAATTCAAGACTGGTACATAAAACACCAAGAGTAGAGCACAAGCAATAGGTAACATAGAAAGATTTGAAGCAAAAGCTTTGGGAAAAGGTAAATCTTTTGGAATTTTAAAAAGGAATAGAATAAAAGCTAGTTGGGTGAACCAACTGAAGTGAAGAGGTTTTTTCATTAGTAAGAGCAGAATAATCAAATATATAACAAGAGAATTGGCCAGTCTACATATAATGGAATAAAACCAAAAAAAATTGTTGAGTCATTATATAAATCCTTGAAATACAGAGGAATAAAATGTTAAATCTGAATCACTAGCTAATAGAAACTGACTATAGAGAAAATAAGTTTCATGGTACAAATTTAATATAAAGTTAATTTAAAAGAAAATCAGAAAAAAGGGGAGCCAAGTAGGAATTGACTTTCAAAATTTTCAATTTAGGATTAAGATGAAAGTTCCATAGAAGTTGAGACAACATAATAAGAAATTATAAAACAAAAATTGATGTGACATAAGCATACTTGTATTTAAGGAAGGAGATGGAAATAAACTTTTGTTTTCAATTTCAGCTGACATTTAGTACTACTTTATATTAGTATTATAGTTGTTGCACTGTTATATTACTTACGAAGTGATCGCCCTGATAATTCTAGTACCTGCCTGGCACCATTCATAGTTTTACAATTTTATTGATTATATTCCCTATGCTGTACTTTACTTCCCCATTACAGTTTTATAGCTACCAATTTGTACTTCTTAATCCCTTTACATTTTGCGCCCAATTCCCCAACCCCTTTCTCCTTTGACAACCTTCACTTTATTCTCTGTTTCCATGAATCTATTTCTGTTTTGTTTGTTCATTTATTTTGTTCTTTAGATTCCATATATAAGTGAAATTATATAGTATTTGTCTTTCTCTGTCTGACTTCTTCATTTAGCATAAGTCACTCTAGGTTCATCCACATTGTCACCAATTACAAGATTTCATTTTTTTGTGTGTGTGCATTTTTCTGAAGTGTGAATCGGGGAGGCAGAGAAACAGATTCCCACATGCACCCAACTGGCATCCACCCGGCATGCCCAAAAAGGGGCAATGCTTTGCCCATCTGGGGCATTGTTCTGTTGCAACTGGAGCCATTCTAAAGCTTGAGGCAGAGGCCATGGAGCCATCCTCAGTGCTCATGCCAACTTTGCTCCAATGGAGCCTTGGATGTGGGAAGGAAAGAGAGAGATATAGAGAAAGGAGAGGGCAAAGGGTGGAGAAGCAGATGGGTACTTCTCCTTTGTGCCTTGACTAGGAATAGAACTCAGGACATCTACACTCTGGGTCAACGCTCTACCACTGAGCCAACTGGCTGGGGCATGATTCCATTATTTTTTTATAGCTGAGTAATATTGTATATTATCTTTTTTTATCCATTTATCTATCGGTGGACACTTAGGTTGATTCCATATCTTGGCTATTGTAAATAATGCTGTGGTGAACATAAGGATGCACATATCTTTTCATATTGGTGTTTAGAATTTCTTAAGATAACTACCCAGACATGGGATTGCTGGGTTATGAGGTAGTTCTATTTTTAAGTTTTTGAGGAAACTCTATACTGTTTTCTATAGTGGCTGCACCAATTTTCAATCCCACCAACAGGGCATGAGGGTTCCCTTTTATCCACATCCTCACCAACTCTTGTTTATTGATTTATTGATGATAGCCATTCTGATGATGTGAGATAATATCTCATGTGGAAATAAAATTTGAGTCTCAAAAATTCAGTGATATGTCAGTCATATCATTGTAGAAAAGGAAAAAATGGAAGTAGAGCTAGTATAGAAAGAGTTGGGCTCAATTTTGAACATTTTATGTATAAGGTAACAATGAGCTGCCTAAGTAGAAATATACTGAGATGGTTGAGAATACTTTGAATGAGAATTCATGGCCATAAATAGTGAGGATTTGTAATTATCAACACAGAGGTTAAATCTTGAGTGTGTTTAGTTACTAAATACAGAAGAATGATCTGTGACCAATTTTTAGTCAAAGGAATGCTTTATTAGGCAGAAAGTAGAAAAGCAAATATGCAGGTCACAGAAGTTAACAGAGAAAATATCAAAGGGCTGGTGTTTAATAATTTTAATGAAAGCACAATATGGCTAATAGATAGCCTTGAGAAGAAGACAATGGATTGAAAAACAAAATCAAGATTTTGCAGAGATAAAATCTTAGGGTTAAAGAAAAATTAAGTGTAAAGAATATAGAAGATTATCATTTTAGATATTTGTCCAGAAATTGAAAAAGAAGTAAATGTTGCATAAGCATTTAAAATATACCTTTTATTTCTTATATTTTTAAATTAGAGTTGGCATACAGAAACTATATTTTCTTAAAACCTAATAGAAGAGAGTAGAAATATATATTAATTTATAGTGAAGAAACCAGGAGATGGTAAACATGTCTTAAAGTGCTTAGTGCTGTATATATGAAGACAGAGGTACCTGAATCATTCAAGTACTGGTCAAGCTTCACTAACAAAACAGTATCACTAAACCAAAAACCTTATTTCTTTGAATAATCTATAGATTTGTGGAATGCAATCCAAACCTGCTAGGGAAACTTTGCCATCCTAAACATGGGGTTTCCAATACATCTTTAGTTGTCACCATTCCCTAAAAGACAGAAAAAGAAAAGGAAGTCCTGGACACATATCCTTAAGGAGAGTTCTCAGATGTTGTACACACTGCTTGCTCATATTCCAGTGGCTCAAATTTAATTGCTTACAAGATGTGGAAGTATAGTTTTATTTGCTGGGCAATAAAGTTCCTAGTAAAATTCAGGCAAGACAATGAATACTGAGGAATATTAAAAAGTCTCTATCATAACTATCCTTCATGAAAGGATCATAAAAACAATAACAATATGGTAATATTGTATTGGGATTGAATGGTGGGTGTAAGATTTAAATATCAATGGAGTGGAGAATAGGGATTTACATGCTGAAGGACAATATTAGCAAAGAAATTGATAAAAATCATTATAGTCAATAGAGTCTTTTTTTTAAGTGGCCAGTAGCCCAGCAGATGGGTGAAAAGTAATGAAACATAATTCTGAAAAGGTATGTGGAGGATCCTGAATTCCCTCCCTAAAAGCATGTGTATTTATATATAGACTATGGTCACAATTAAAGATTTGTTTTTAATATAGCTAGAGCTATAGAAATATGGAAAATTAACAGCAAAGCAGAATTTGGAGCTTACAAATTTGGAATGAAGATTAAAAAGTGGACAGTCCAGATAGGAGACTATTGCTATCGAATATTACAGCCAGAACCAGCATTGATATCAATGCTGGGAATAAACAGGGAATGAGAAGGTAAAAGAATGAAAGAGACATTCTGGAGGTAGAGTGATACAACTTGACAACTGTTTGGAAGTCAGTTTGCAGGGCAAAGGAACATAAAGAACTAAAGGTGATTTTGAAGTGTTAGCCTAAGTGAACTAAGGGTTAATGTCAGAACCACTGCAATTGTTAATTTAGGGATGCTGGCAGGGGAAGCTATTGGTAGTGATAGGGAACGCAGTAAAAGGCAAGGATTAAGAGGAAAGATTATGAGTTCACACTGAACATATTAATATTGAAGTCTACTCTCAGGCCACTGGAAATTAATTCTAGGTCAATAGAGTGATTGACAATAAATGTATAGTTTTGAGGTGATGGAAATAATCCTTTATGATCTGAAAATTTAATTTGGAGGTCAACAGTATTTTAAAAAATTAGCCTGAAGGAGATGGAAGATAAGCACAGATACCAAAGTAAGATCTGTTGGAAATGCAGAGGACAGAGTTAAGCATAGCACTTAATCTGGGAAAGGGAAAGATGATTTAGTTTAGAAAAATAGAGAACTGAAATAGAATCAGCTGTGATGACTTAAATGTGAGGAAGACAAAGCAGACCACAGACAGAGCAGTTAAAGGCGTGTGTGTGTGTGTGTGTGTGTGTGTGTGTGTGTGTGTGTGTGTGCGTGCGCGCGCGCGCGCGCGCGCACCTTGGGAAAGGGAGTGTGAGTGTTGTTTGGGATTAGGAATTTGAAGAGAGGAGGCGTGATTGACAGTAACACCGTAAAAGAATGCTAATAAACCAAAGGGAGACAGGAAAAGCTTTCTGAGCATAATCATGGGGAGCAAATCACAAATTCAAGTTAAATAGTATTTATGTTAGCTAGATTTACAGATTTCAGAGCCTTTGTCTACCAGAAATCTTTAGTCTAAGGGGAAACAGAGAAAGTGGAGTACATGAAAGGTATATATAATTTGAATTTGAGTGTTAATATATTTTGCCCTCACTTTCTATTAATACTCAAGATGCCCTCACTGAAGTAAGTAGTCTCTTGAATTCAGTGTCAGTGTTTCCAGATTCTTCTTACTATCTCTCCCCCATTTCCCCTTACCTCTTCTTTTTGTCTTTCCTTCTCAGAATATATGTATATAAAAGCCTTAAAATATAAATAATATAAATTGGAAAGGGAGGAAAAGCCGTGCATATTTATATTTCCTGAAGCACATCACCACATCTCTCTCCCCTCATTTCATGGAATTCCATGAAGCGCCGGTATAAACCTCAAGGGCTCTTGGAATTCTATGTGGAAATGAGTGGTCTCGATCAGCCACAGTACTGTGCTCATTGTGTGTGGTAGTGTCTCTAGGATTTGTCATGTGCAAAAACTAAATCCAGCTCTTACAGACAGACTAGTTTTATGTTTAAAGTTAGTATAGAAAAGAACAGTTTAATGAACAATAAATCAAAACAGTTGTTTTAGTATGTAACTACAGTCAAAATTACAATGTTTAACTATATGCATTTAATAATATGATGTCAGACTCTTGAGTAATTGCTGTCTGTTAACACATTATTGACTCATAAAACTATCACAATCTTATGAGTTAGGTTTTGCTACTGTTCTTTTCAGATAGGGGTACAGCACAGAATGATAATGTAACTTGTTCAAATGCCTGAAGCTGACTGGTCCAGCTAGATCACATTGTCTCTGATGAGCAATGAATTGTTTAGATAGTTAATTAAAATTTAAAATGTTTTTAAAGAAGATGTTCTAGTGTAAAGATTGATGGTCAGCATTATGATACTTGGAAATTCTATTAAAACACACACACACACTCACATAACTGTTCTCAGTAGAGTAAAATTAATGAGGAAATTTAAATAAAAATAAAATTCTATAACTAAAGCTAGTTTTACTTGAGTTAGACAACAAGTCAGACCAGAATGTTTAATTACCATCCAATCAACCTTTCTGTTCAGTGTGTCACTTTAACTTAGAGAACCAAACCATTTCTTGTCAAGCATAGGCTATTAAAACAGGGGTGTTCTAAAATTGTATTAGAAAGATAAAAATGGTTTATTTCAACTTCTGAATTTTAATATGTCAGAAAGATTATTGTGAAGAAAAGTGGGCTCATTGCAATGACAGGTACATTATTCAAATAATTTTGATTGAATGTAAGGTTTCTTAATGCTTTTATAAAGGGCATACAAACTAATTTGGTTTACAAAAGAGTGGCTTTAAAACTTGAGATATTAGGAAAATATTTTGTTGGTTTAGTAATAACCTAAATAGTTTTAATTATTGCAGTGATTTTTTTGGATAGTACCATTAATTGATAAATATATCTGGATTATAATTAGGATAAGTTAATTTATGTATACAATTGACAATTTAAAAAACCCTCTGTTTGAATTATTTGAGAAATGTCATTAATATTTCTGAAACCATCTATCAATGGACTCAAATTTTAGATTTTATTTTCTTTCTCTTAAATCAGTGATTCAAATGAATTATAGACTTGATACCAAATAATAAGTGGAAACCAATCAGCCTTAGTACTGATTCTTGCTTGCTTCTAACACTGCTTTGATATCATGCATATTGCCATACCCTTTGAAAGTTATAATGATGTCAGAAGCATGTATCAGAATGCAGTTTATTATGATTTGGTGTTCTAGTTAGAACTGAATTTGTTACACAAAAAGATGTAAGTTTATAATGCTGTTTTCTCAGAGATATAATAATTCAGTGATTATTTTAATTTATCATTTTGGTAGTTTATGTTACATCAGAAAAAAATTTCAAGCTGGTTTTGTATTGTTTCTTCTGTCATTTGCTATTTTTCCACAGTTTTAAAAATATTTATTCTATAACTCAACTTATTTTTATAATGGTTTTCTAGTTTTTAATTCATTAAAAATGAATTAATCATGTACATGAAAAAGACTGTCTTAAAAATGTTCTCAGTTTAATGGTATACAGATTTTCCTCTGAGTAGTAAAATATAGTGGAAAAATGCCATTTTTTATAAATTAGCTGGAAAGGCCGGGGAGCCTTCAAACTTAACTTTTGCTGTCATGCATATGAAATTATACTATAAAAATGCTTATTTCTGGTTTCTTTTTAATCTTACCTGTCTTTCTGTTTCTTTTGCAGCAAAAATGCTGGATAGAATTTCTTCTCACTGCATTTAAATATATTCTTTTCTTGTCAATTACCACAGGTTTAGTCCCTATGAGTGGTATAATCCACACCCATGCAACCCTGACTCTGACGTGGTGGAAAACAATTTTACCTTGCTAAATAGTTTCTGGTTTGGAGTTGGAGCTCTCATGCAGCAAGGTATACGATTCAGCCTGCCATTTTCTTTGGGCACCATGTCCCACTCTTTGCTGGGGGTGACAGCTCTTGCCGGCATAAGTCGCTTGCATGGGTGCCTCTGTGCATGTAACCATAATCCAGCTTCTCCATCTAACTAATGCATTTAGGTGTTCTCGAATCCCATTCAAGAGAGATTCTGAGAAAATAATTAGCTTTTGCAAATGCCCATACAGTATACTCATCTAATTTTTTTTCTTAAACCACAGTAGGTACATTATCTCATAGATAACTAAACTAACCTAATCCATTAGCTAGAAGCTGCATTTAAAGTACTTCTAAGATTACATCTCCTTGAGACAAGAATACAGTGTAACTCCTGTTTCCTGTTTCATTTTGATGTAAAACATTCTCTTTCATATCAATCCTTGATGATTAGACGCATTTGTGTTGCATGATTAGTAATCTATTGAAAATAAATTGGCAAAAATCAAAGATTTAACCATTTAATTACCTTTATAAGTAAAATATAAGCTGCATCTGATAGTATATAAGAATATAAAACATTGCATGCTCAGAGGTGCTTGCAAAATACTTCCATAATTGTTTAAAATTTATAATATAAATGTTAAAAGTAACGACTATATATCTTAGAAAATGATATAACACGTGAAATATATCTTAATGGTTTATATATACCTCTAAATTCATTATTTTAGTTTCAGTTCTCCCAAGTAAATTTATTTATTTTGCTGTCATGTTTTTTATTTATAATTTAATTTTTACATAAATTTTAATATGCTAATATTTCATATCTACTACTCAAAATAAATATTTTATTAGTCAAGACAAAGTTATTTTATGCATTTTAAAATGTACTATTTTTAAAATTAGTAAATAAAGCAAAATACACAAAATTTGAACTGACAATGAATGGATTATGGAGAAAACACATTCCTTCATAAGAGTTACAACTCCTATCATAATGGTTTACATTAAATATTAGTGGTGTATTTATTATTCACTTTCAAAAAATTCATTTGGTAATTGCATTACAAATATGAAGAAGTGAAAATTTATAGTTAAATTATAAGATTTTTTATTAAAAAGGTATTTGCTCTTGCATGTTTAGTATTATGTATAAATTTATTAACTCATTACTATTTAATTTATAAACTACTTTCTAAAATGAGAATAAATAACTACATATCAAAAAAAATAATTTTAAAAATACAAGTTATAAGCAAGGCCTTATAAGTTGAAATAAATTTTTTCTTTTAAAATTATGAGCATCCATGTGTGTATGTATATATGGCTTAATAGAATTTCAACCTAAATCCTAAATCGTGAAAGTTTAATTTATTCTTACATGAATTAATCTAAGTTTGTGGTATCTTTTTCTAAATAAATTGAGTCAATAGCTGTACTTTGGGTTCAATTTCTTTTCCTTAGGCATACTCTATACTAGAAGATGATTTTGGAGTTCTTTCAAGACATTAAAAGTGAATAAAAGCCTATCAAATGAGATAAACATCTCTTACAAGTGGCATTGGGTAATATAATCACCCAAGAAAACTGCTATTCACCTGTGAAAAATTAGTCTTAATACTCTGGATTATTTTATCCTCAGAATAAAGGTCCTACCATAACAAAGTTTTCTTTTTAATTATTATTTTTGCTTTGAAAAATAGAGTATTTTTTCACAATATTTTCTCTGATGTTTGGGGATTTTTGAGAATTTATATACGCATAGGATGAGCTTGATATCTATAAAATCTAGCAATTAGAAATAAGACTATAACTGACATCTCTTAAAATTATTACAAGTAATCCAAGCAATGAAAAATTCAAATATACATTTGCTTTGCCACATAACGACCTCACTGCTGGTGGATACATGAAAGAGGAACCCATACCATTCTGGCTGATGCCCAGCTCCCAGGAATTAGTGGGATATAGTGCTGGACATGACGTTACCTTGAGTACATGACAGTCAGCCCCTAACCAGGCTCTGATTTCCAAGCCTAGGAGGTACTCGCTTTAAGTCCTTGGGTAAGATATGAACTTGTGGTAATTGGGCCATTTTTGTCGGATGTCTCCACTGTTCTTTTCATTCCAAGTCTTGTTTGACTTTATTAGTGTTGTTGTTAAAAAAAAAAAGGTAGTATGGGCAGCCAAAACTGCTCGTCATCTTGGGAGGATTTTAGTGTTTCAGTGTCCGGTGTGTGTCTAACAGGGCCTAGGAGCGACAACATCAGAAAGGTACCTTTTGTTTCTTTCCTTACAGAGTGGTAGGCAGAGTCTGGAGCTGGAGTTGGCTGTCATGTCCAAGTCTGTCTGCTTTTAAATATTTTGTGCTATTGTTTTGAAATTGCAAGAGTAAGATGACCTGCAGTGTAAGATGGGCTATTGTGATATATTCCAGTCATGACAGGAGTTCTTTTCAATATTAGCATAAATAATGTGTCGTATTTTTTTACTCTATCTAAAAGTAAGTTACTTTACTGCATCACTGATTATATTGAACATATGACTATAAAACAAGTCCACAAATAAAGTCCATCTTTGCTTCATTCCATTTTACTCAAACTCTATTAAAAATCAAGTAACTTGTAGCCAATGCTTTTTTGATTATGGAGTCAAAATGATTAAAAGTGAATACTAATATATTACATATATACCCATATTTTAATCTAGTTTTCTTATAAAATAATATATTCTGATATGTTTTAATTTAAACATTAAGACTGTAATAATGTATTTAATGTAAATAAAGTAAAACTATAAGGTTCGATTTTAAAATTGTTAGTATATTATTTCATAATCTAACTTACTTAAAGCTAATAATAATCAAAAGTAAAATATAATTCAGATCCCATTTCGTATTAATACCATGAGCAGGCATCTCCAGCAACGTATTGTAATATGTTTATAAAATATTTAAATATGTGTAAAAGTAAATTTGTGACAGTTTCACTATTTATTCTGATTTCCTGCATTGATGCTAACTATAGTGATAGGAGACATTTGTTTATACATAGCAAATAATTTACTACCTTACTTTAAAATAAAAAAATGGACTAACAACCCTACTGTCAAGAAATGTGGGTTTTGAAATTACTTGATTATTATACATTACTGTTATAAATGAGAAGATAGACAATGTTTTGGACCTTCATGCACATGAAAAATGCTAAGGAATGAATCTGATCAATCATATGTTATTATTTTTTCTAATACCCACATAACTAACAAAAATATGAAACATTGTGCATATGGTTAATAAACGAGATAGATTTTTTTCTTCTAATGCTATTTTTGTAAAGGTTTTCCACTCAGATTTTAATGTTTACACTCTCTCAGAAAGACCTTGAGTCTCCTGTCACTATACTTAAACACAAGTGTCCTAAGAGACTGCCTACTAACTGCAGTTAGCTGCTGCATTCCCAATGGTTATTGCTTGCTTACTAAAGCAATATGTAAATCTGAATAATGCTTTTATTATGCAGTGATTCCATTCTGCCACTGTGACCAAAAGTACCTGAATGCTGATCAAACTCTCTGTATTCATTTCACCTTTTCCCCCAAATTTTTGTTAGGTTCTGAGCTCATGCCCAAAGCACTCTCCACCAGGATAGTGGGAGGCATTTGGTGGTTTTTCACACTTATCATCATTTCTTCGTATACTGCTAACTTAGCCGCCTTTCTGACAGTGGAGCGGATGGAATCCCCTATTGACTCTGCCGATGATTTAGCTAAACAAACCAAGATAGAGTATGGTGCGGTGGAGGACGGCGCAACCATGACCTTTTTTAAGGTAAGTCTTATTGGTTATCTAAAATTAATGTATTAAAGTGATAGAATGCAAACAAACAGATCTTTATTAATGAATGTAAGAGCATAATGACACAGTTATTCATGCCCAGCAATCAATATCATATTCCTCAGGAGTGGAGAAGATTACAGCAAAATATATAGCCATGAAAGCAGAACATTTTAATACTGGACTTTTTGCTTTATAAGTATTCTATTTTTGTATTGAGGAAGTCTGCCCAAAGGTAACATTATTTCCCTAAACAGAGTTTTATCTTTGAATGTAAAACAGATAATGCAATATATTTATTAAAAATTGTTTCAAGGCTTGGCTATTCCAGAAGAACAGAATGACTACATATAATAATATTTCTTTAAATATATTTCTTTGTTAAAATGAGACAAGGTTTATTCATTCAGAAGCCTGCAGAAAAAGAAAAAAATAATAACGGCTTAAAGAGAAGAGTCCAAACAGCTCTTGTTATCTGTTCACTCATCCATTTAATATTCTGGATGTCAGAGTCTGAATGCAAATGGCCTACCCCCTTGAACTTGCAATGTTTCCGGAGGGACAGCTCTGTGGAACATTTAAATGAAAGTTATACTTGTACCAAGTTTCCAGGCAGGTAGAGTGTCCTGCCTTCCTCTTTATTATTTTTCTCCTTATACCAGCTGACCTCATTAGGCCAGAGTATATCAAATTTAACTTTAGGGCCTCATAATTGCTTTTATATTTTACCAAATATTTCTTAATTCTTTGTACGTTGGGCAAGTATTGGTGTTTTTCTTTGTTGTTCAGACAAATGCAATTTGCAGTACAAAAAAATATTCAGTAGAAGAGAATTCTTTTAAAATAATTGAATCAAACAATATTTAAACTATTTTATTAAACATTCATCAAGTGCGTCTTGGGTGCCAGAAATTGCACTACATGTTGGTCACTCTATAGGAAATAGTATCTTACCAGAGAAAGTGCTAGCTAGCAAGGGTGAAGAATATTTGGAGCTTTGATATACTGATGCCATCACTTTGGAAAACAGTCTGGCACTGCCTAATAAAGTTGAAAAAGTCATAAAAAAAGAAGAAATAAAACAAAAAAGGATAGATCAAAACCTTCTAGGAATATGGGGACGTAGTATAGTAGAATTAAAACCTCACCCCAGGGCTAAACACTATACAAAATGCTTTCAAGCAAACAAACACAATATATTTTTACATAAAATATAAAGATTAGGAGAATGATTACATACAGATTTTACGCTTAAAAATAACTTAGCCAGAGCCTGTAAGTGTTTTGGTCTTTTTGAGAATCCCTATATTTTCAAAGTGAGTCTTATGTATGACAAAATGATGCTGAATCATCTATTTCTATGTAACCTGTGACTCAAGTTATCCAAGTTCTACAGATTCCCTCCTGGGCTTGGTCTAACTAAAATGTCTAGCTTTTCCCCATATACAAATATAGTCATCCAAAAATAGATGGCATCAAAGGAGATACATTTTCTTTTTTATGGTTGTTAAAGTATTTCTGCCACAGCCTGACCTGTGGTGACGCAGTGGATAAAGCTTCCACCTGGAATGCTGAGGTCACCAGTTCGAAATCCTGGGCTTGCCTTGTTAAGACACATATAAGAAGCAACTACTAAGAGTTGATGCTTCCCACTCCCCCCCTTCTCTCTCTCTTTTCTCTAAAATCAATAAATAAGATATTTTAAAAATAAATAATTAAAATAAATTTCTGCCACATATTAAAAGGACATTGAAGTAGATTCAAAAATCTAATGTCAATCACTTAATACTTCTAAAAATATAGTCTGCAATTTAGAATAGTTGTTAGGAATAAAAAAACAAACAAACAAAAAAACAACTATGAAATTAGAGAAACCTGAACTTAATATCAGGCTCTGTCACCTATTCACTGTCTTTAGATAAGACATTCACTTTTATAAACTTCTGACGGCTCATTTCTAAATTAATGACTAATAGGACCATTCTCACAATACTTTTTGAATATTAAATAAAAGCTGTTCATGATATGTTAAGCTCCTAGTAAAAATGTCATAGCTATTACTAGAATACATGGCTAGTTTAAAAATTTGAGAATTAAAATTATTTTAAACATATGCAAGTAAATTGTGTTTCTATTACCATTAATTGGATAAATAATTTTAAAATAAATTAAAAGAGATCACATCATGTTTATCTAATTTAAATTGCTCTCAGGTAAAGGAAATACTTTCATAAGTGAAATTTTAAAAGTCTGGAAAAAAACAGAAGTAGCTCTTTTTAGACTATATATTTTGAAATTATATGGGAGATATGTCCCAAGACCCTCAATGGATCTTCAAAACTTCAGATAGTACCAAATCCTTTATTTACTCTTTCATTTTTATGCAAACATATATATGACAATTTATAAATTTGGCAAAGTAAGAGAGAGAAATAGCAATAACTAATAATAATATAGAATATTATTATAATATACCATAATAAAAGTTATGTGAATGTGTTCTCAGTTTTTGAAAATATTTTTATAGTGTACTCATCATTCTTTTTGTGATAATATGAAATGATTGACACACTGCCTACAAGATGAGATGAGTGAGGTACTCAGAATGGCAGTCATTAAATACCACACTGTGTTTGCTTGGTTTCTCTGTATCCACACTATCCTGGCCAACAGGCGGACAAGGATAGAATCTTTCTCACTCATACTTGGATCTCTAGCACAGACTCTGCATATTGTTTGGACTGTATTAATTATTTCTTGCCACAGTAATTTAGCTTACAGACAACTACAACTTCTTAGTGGCATGTAATATAAACTTTTATTTAGTTTACAAGCGAGGTTTCCTCCTCCTAGAAATTTTTTGGCCCAGAAACATTCTACATTTTGAACAGGTTTTGTTTCTTTTACATCAGGGTCAATGGTTTTGCCAATAACATTCTGCTAAATCGTTATGGCCTGTAAATATATCTGAGTCCATTTATAATCTAAAACCCACACTTGCAGTTCTGTTTAAGAGGTGTCTCAAAACATAATCATTGCTATTTTGAACTAGAAAGCTTTTATTCAGAGGAGAAAACCTGCAAAGTTTGTCCTAATTTTGTCAGAGGGCATAGCAAAGCACCATAAGGCAACACGATTAATTTGATCTGTAATTAAGACTTGACACTATGTTGGAACAATTTTGAGAAATTTTACATGCTCAGAACACTGAAGATTATAAACACTGGCAGTACCCAATCATGCAGTTTCTCACTTTGTATCACCTCCAAGTTGTTTTTGCAAACATCTCTAAATTAATTTTCCCCTCCCCCTTCATTCTCTCCCTTCTCTTCCTCCACCCCCTCCTTCTCCTTATTCTTTGTTGTTCTTATTGTTAATATTCTCTTTCTTTTACTACTGTTTCTTTGTAGCTAAAAGTAACCAGTTAATAATGCCTAAATATTTTGCATTTTGTCTGAATATTTTTGGCTAAGTCTAAAGAATTAGTAGTGTATTGTTCCATCTTTCAAATTACTATAAGGCAACTTAAAAATATTATGTGTCCATATATTCACATATTTCCAATTTCCCAGCCTCTCCTAATGATTTCATTGTCATCTGCCATATGACCCTAAATCAGTGTTACATATTTACATTTTCTTTATGGCAACAACTCACTTCTTTTACCAAATTTTGTACACTTGTTCATTGGAACAGTGACTACTGCATTAATTGATGGGACACCTGTGACAGAAACTTTTAGATAGAATGTGTGATTACTTATAAAATTTTATTATTTCATAGAAAGCTATAAATGTTTCTTCAAAATATGTAGCATTCTATTACATTTTCATTTTAACCATGGATTATGAGTCAGTTTATTTCAAAGTATAGATTATAGTGTTATGAATACAAACAAGGGGATTAATCCATTGGGGAGGGTGCTTTATCTTTTGGTACCTAGCAATGTAGAAGGTTTGCTTGTTCGTTTGCATTTTTCTCCCTTTCTTTGTGCATAGGCTTCCTCTTTAAGAGAACTCAAAGTACAGACTAAATGCCAACTCATTAATCTTCACTTCAACCCCTAAGGAAGGAAAAAGCAATTATCATTATGCTCATTTAACAGATGAAGAAACTGGGCCATAGCGAGGTTAAGTGACTTATTAATTATGAAAGCAATAACCAAGGGACACATACTATCAAGAATGAAGGCAATAGCCAAAGATATTGTGGCATAACTATCACCATTCAGAAGAACTAAGTGCATTAGTCATTGTGGTTCAATCCCATGACCTCAAATGTTTGATCATATTAAACTTTTAAAACATTTGCCTTAAGCCATTAGTATAGATACAGCTATGACATGTTTCTTATAGTGTGCTCCTTATTCTGAGTTTATAGGTTCAATGGTCTTCTGAAATTAAATTATGCTAAGGTGACAGTATAGGTTTTTAATCCTGTATTACTTTTGAGGCATGCCTGTAATGATTTTTTTGAAGCTTCAGTGATTTTTGCTTTTTAAGTGCCAAAAGACCATAAGTAATTTTTAAGTGGACAGATAGAATGTAAAAAGGTGACAGTTTACCCAAATGTACTTAATGAATTTAGAAAAACACTATTCACTAGACAGTTTCCACATTTTTTTAATTTCTGAAAAACATACTTTTTATTTGTTTTTATGTAGAACAGTTGTGGTAATGCAAGCAGGACGTATTTACTATGAAAAGATTTACACATTAGAAAAGTAAATTCTCAAAATGATATCTATAGTCTACTTTTCACATTGTAAAGTATTTTCTGAAAGGAGTGTTTATTTTTTTCTTGCTGTATTGGAGGTAAAACATTTTGAAAGGCCTATTTTACATATGCAGAAATTGACTTGAAATAGTTTTAAAGATGAGAAATATTAAAAATGACTTTTATTTAAATTTATTTATTTTTATTGAGATATAAATGACATAATATTGTGTGAATTTTAAGTGCACAATGTATGATTGGATACATTTATATATTGTAAAATGATTACCATCATAATGTTAGCTAACAGCTCTATCACATCACATAAGTATCATATCTTTTTTATGGTGAGAACAATTAAGATTTAGTCTCTTAGTAATTTTGAAGTTTATAGTATAGTATTGTTGACTATAATCATTATATTGTGCATTAGAACTCTAAAATTTATTCTTTTATAGTTTACAGTTGTATAGGTTTTATAATGCCTTTTATGGCTTGTATAGTAAATTCCCAGTTCAGTATGGTCATCATAAAGCAGGGGTTCAAAAACTATTTGTCTGCACATGAATAAAAGTTGGGTATGTCTTTGTTTGTGTGCCGTATTTACTCTTACACATATTCTAATCACTTTTCACCATTATCCAGAAGAAATTCTTTGATACTATAATAATTGAAAATTCATAGTAGTACTTCAATCAGTACAAGAATCATTTTTTTAATATTTGCCCATGTGTGAATTGCCCTGTTTATTTGTGATTAAATTGTTACATAGCTTTGCTTTCAAGTCATTTATTTTTAACTTGGAATCACTTTATGTTTAGTTATGTCACCTTTCATTTCTCCTCAATAATTTAGAAGAAGTTTTAAATTTCACCTTTGGGTTTCATATGTGTGATATTTCTGTACCTGGAAATCAATTTAAAAGTGAAAAAGCATGAACATGTTTAAATTATCAAAGTTTTGTAACAAAAATTTTGATTTGGTAATAGGTGTACCTACCTAAAAAATTCTACGTTATAATCTAGCAAAGTTGGTGAAACTGGCTATTTTATCAAGATAACCAGTTAAAGCACTACTTCAACTTTTAAGGCCAATCTTTTATCTGCAGAAGCTTCAAGAGGTGTGGCTGTGCTGCAGCCAGTAGGACTAAAGAGCATTTAAATCTGTGGAAATACGGTCTTATCAGTTTGATAAATAAGTAGCCTTAATTTTTATATTAATTTTTTTCAAAGGATAGAATCATTATTTGTTCCTATTTGAGGGTATCATCTACAAAATTATAAACATACTTACATTGTCCATTTGTTTAAGTCAGTATTTTCCATCTGCACATTAGAACACTAGAATCATTTGGGGGGAGTATTTAGCAAATACTGAGACCACTGGCCCTTCTACAAATATAAATAAAAACATCTTGAAGTAGCATCCCGGGCACCTGAGGTTTTTATTATCTCCACTGGCTATTCTATTGTGTATAGAGAATTTTTCAATTTGAAATTTGAACATTACTTTCATTGTTGACATCAATGATTAATAACTGGTTGCATGAACTTCCCTTTATTTTATATTAAGGTATTTTTCTCTTCTGAAACACACACCCCACAAAATATCAAATAGAGGAATGAAATAATCTGCTGAACACATTCTTACTTCTTTTGAATTATTTACCTGAATTGTCTTTAAAGCCCTTTCATTAGAGCAGTGGTTCTTAACCTGGGTTCTATCGAATCTTAGGGGTTCGATGAGTCGGCCTCAGGAGTTCGGAGAAGAAGCCTCTGCCGTGGAGGCCAGAATAAAGTAATACCGTAATTTGTTGTGAGTTCATGCACTTTGTTGGTTTTTTTCTTTGAGCAAGGTGATGTTCATGCACGACTCATTTTGTGCACCAGTAAAAAAACATATACCTATGTCTTGAATCTGGGAAAAAAATCATATTTTATTTATCACTAAAGAAGGGTTCGGTGAATGCGCATATGAAACTGGTGGGTTCAGTACCTCAAGAAAGGTTAAGAACCACTGCATTAGAGACTTGCTGACAGTGAATAGTCTAATTGAATTTTTAATTTTGACACCATTCTTGAATTCCCTAATAAGTATGCATAAGAATTGCCATGTAGCAGTATGCAGGTTAGAGGTTTCTCCTTCCTCAGAGAAGTGTGAAGGACTAGCTTCTTATACCTTTGAGTAAAAGCTGATAAAGTATATGTTCCGTGGGACCTGGGAAATGAATATATGCACTTTTAAATATAAGCCTTTATTGCAAATTACTTTATCATGGACAAATGGAGAGAAAATTAGAGAAGAGACATGGAAGGGGGCATATTAGAGTTGTAGGACTGTTATGTGACTTTTGTGTTTAACTGATGAGAAGTAGATTAAGAAAGATGAAACACCTTACTTTATACATAGATATTGTTAGGTTCTGAGCAAGAGTTGGAGATTTGAACTCATGTAATGTTTTTATCTGAGCTTATAGTAGGTTTATCCTATAATATTTAGTGAACTATTGTCACACCTTTTCTTGTGAAAAAAAGTGTACGTATGTTAACTGATGGGGACAAATTAGTATACAATTCTAAATGATATTTTCTTTGTTTCACTTGAGGATTTCTTAATATTCATCCTTCTGTAGCTTTAAACAGAAACAAAATGCTCTTCAAATATGACACTTTTCTGTAATTTGAGTGATCGTAAATAGTATATAATTAAGCTTCCAAGGCAAAACACTATTCTTGCTAATTTGCTTGTGAGTTATTAATTAAGTAATAACCCTATGGTTATTCATTTTGGATTTTTGTTTCATGCATTCGAGTTTGTGGATAATTTACTATGTGAATTTTTATACATACTTAATTGAATGAAATAATATTTTAAAACTATCCCGTTGAACACCAATATATCTGAGCACTCATTTTATTTTAATTATATTATTATTAATTTTTTTAAGAGAAAAGAAGATAGTGAGGCAGACTCCCACATGTGCCCCTACAGGGGCCTCCCTGGCAGCCCTTTCGGGCTGATGTTCTAGTACTGAGCTATTTTTAACACCTGAGGCTGGCACTTGGCCCAACTGAGTTATCCTCAGCGTTGAGTAATTGGCTGTGGGAGGGAAAGAGGGAGAGAAGAGGAAGCATGGAACAGAGAGGAACAGATAATCTCTTCTCCTGCATGCTCTGACTGGGAATAGAACCCAGGAGGTCCATACATGAGACCAAAGCTCTATCCACTGAGCCACTAGCCAGGGCCTCTGAACATCATTTTAGATTAATGTTTAATATTATTACTACATTTTTTATTTGTTAACATTGATGCTTTCCTTATTTCCCAAGACTTTTCTTTTTTCTTATTTAATTTATTGTGTTTACATAGATTCTAGTGTCACCAGATTGAATCCCCCCTCCCCCATGTTCCCCTCAACATCTCCCTTATCCCTCTCCCAACAGCTCCCTCGCCCCTTCCCTTCAGGTTTAATTCTGTTCCTCAGTTCACATTGTTCCTTGGATTCCTCAAATGAGTGAGGCCATACGATATTTTTCTTTCTCTGCCTGGCTTATATCACTCAACATAATAGTTTCCAGGTCCACCCATGTTGTTGCAAAAGGTAATATTTCCTTTTTTTTCATGGACCCATAGTATTCCATTGTAAATATGTACCACTGCTTTTTAATCCACTGATGTACACTTGAGCTGTTTCCAGATCTTTGCTATTGTGAACAATGCTCCCATAAACATGGGGGTGCATTATATTTCTAATTAGTGATATGGTGTTCTTGGAATATATTCCTAAAAGTGGAATGGTGGGTCAAAAAGCAGTTCCATTGTTAAGTTTTTGAGAAATATCCATACTGTTTTCCACAATGGCTGCACCAGTCTGCATTCCCACCAGCAATGGAGAAGGGTTCCCCTTTCTCCACATCCTCGTCAGCACTTATTATGTGCTGTTTTGTTAATAAGCTCCATTCTGACTGGTGAGAGGTGTTATCTCATTGTGGTTTTAATTTGCATTTCTCTAATGATTAGTGATGTTGAGCATTTTTTCATATGCCTATTGGCTATCTGTATGTCCTCTTTGGAGAAGTGTCTATTCATTTCTTGTGTCCATTTTTTAATTGGATTGTTTGTCTTTCTGGTGTTGAGTTTTACAAGTTCTTTATAAATTTTGGTTATTAACCCCTTATCAGATGTATTGTTGAATATGTTCCCCATTGTGTGGTTTGTCTTTTTATTCTGTTCATATTGTCTTTAACTGTGCAAAAACTTTTTAGTTTGATATAGTCCCATTTGTTTATCTTGTCTTTTATTTTACTTGCCCGTGGAGATAAATCAGCAAATATATTGCTGCTACAGATGTCAGAGAGCTTATTGCCTATGTTTTCTTCTAAGATGCTTATGGTTTCCTGACTTACATTTAAGTATTTTATCCATTTTGAGTTTATTTTTGTGCATGGTGTAAGTTGATGGTCTCGTTTCATTTTTTGCAGGTAGCTGTCCAATTTTCCCAACACTATTTGTTAAAGAGACTGTCTTTACTCCACTGTATGCTCTTACCTCCTTTCTCAAATATCAATTTTCCATAAAGGTGTGGGTTTATTTCTGGGTTCTCTGTTCTATTCCATTGACCTATATGCCTGTTCTTATGTCAGTACCAAGCTGTTTTGAGAACAATAGCCTTGTAGTACAACTTGATATCCGGAAGAGTGATACCTCCAGCTTTACTTTTTCTTTTTAAGATTGCTGAGGCTATTTGTGTTCTTTTTTGGTTCCATATAAATTTTTGGAATATGTGTTCTATATCTTTGAAGTATGTCATTGGTATTTTAATTGGTATTGCATTGAATTTATAAATTGCTTTGGGTAGTATAGACATTTTATTTATTTATTTATTTATTTATTTATTTATTTTTACAGGGACATAGAGAGAGCCAGAGAGAGGGATAGATAGGGACCGATAGACAAGAACAGAGAGAGATGAAAAGCATCAATCATCAGTTTTTGTTGCGACACCTTAGTTGTTAATTAATTGCTTTCTTATATGTGTCTTGACCATGGGCCTTCAGCAGACCGAGTAACCCCTTGCTCGAGCCATCGGCCTTGGGTCCAAGCTGGTGAGCTTTTTGCTCAAGCCAGTTGAGCCTGCCCTAAAGCTGGCGACCTCGGCATCTCGATGCTGGGTCTTCCACATCCCAGTACAATGTTCTATCCACTGTGCCACCACCTGGTCAGGCAGTGTAGACATTTTAATGATGTTTATTCTTTCTCACCATGAGCATGGTATATGCTCCCTCTTGTTTGTATCTTCCTTCATTTCTTTTATCAATGTTTTGTAATTTTCCCTGTACAAATCTTTAACCTCCTTGGGTAAAGTTACTCCTGGGTACTCTATTATTTTTGTTGCAATAGTGAAGGGGATTGTTTCCTTAATTTCTCTTTCTGACAGTTCATTGTTGGTGTATAAAAATGCCTCTGATTTCTGTGTATTAATTTTATACACTGCCACTTGCTGAATTCATTTATCAGGTCCAATAGTTTTTGACTGAGACTTTAGCATTTTCTATATATGGTATCATATCATCTGCAAATCATGATAGTTTTACAATGTGGATGCCTTCTATTTCTTCTTCTTGTCTGATTGCTGTTGCTAGCACTTACAGATCTATGTTGAATAAGAGTGGTGAAAAGGGGCACCCCTGTCTTGTTCCTGTCTTAGGGAGATTTCTTTTAATTTTTGCCCATTAATTATGATGTTGGCTATGTGGTTTTCACCAAGACAACTTTTCTAGTAATCTAAAAAATGTACCCCAGCAAAAGTTATTATAGCCATATAATTTCTGTAATTCTCCCAAATTATATATTTTTATTAATGTTATTAAACTATTGGTTATGGGTAATGAATTATTGCTACCATTAGATTAAATGAAAATATTTTGTTTGATAAAATAAAGTTGGCATTTTAAAAGTGTTATAGTTTTAGTAGTGTCAGATGTGGTTTTGATATTAATTCATTATCTTTGAAATAAATATTTAAACCTATTTTTATTATGTATTTAATTTATTGTTATAGTAAGGACGTTATTTTTACCCAAGCGGGTTGTCTCCTTTCCCGTTCTCATCTAACACACAACTTATTGTATGTGAGGCCTGATTCTATGGTTTATTACAGGGATTTTCATAAGGCCTGCAGAAACCCACACCATTTTACCATGTTTCCATTCCAAGAAATAAAATGATGCCTTTGAGTAAAGCTGCTTCATCAGATGATAGTTTTGCATGCCAAGTTACGGCTATCAATGGTGAAACAGCAGATGTGGAGGCTAGTTGGCATCAGAGCATATGAGTCAAAGACTTTCCTATGGGAATGAAAGTGCTTCATTACACTTTATCTATACTAAGAACATTGGTTCTATCAAGCTGTCTGAAAATTAGAATATGATGGGTTTTATTACCCTAGCTCTGCCAGAATGAATTTAATAGTGAAAAAGTGAGTGATGACCCCACTTGGGGAATTAGAAGTAGTGATTAGAGTCTCAATGTATTTAAACTTGGGAGGAGAAGCAACTTTTATCTTAGCTTCTCTAAAATGTCTGAGGGACAGAAGTTCAATTCTTCTCTAATTGTTGCATTTTCAATATGTACCAGTGAAGCTTCGGGGGCCTTTCACTGAAGAATAAGCTGTGTTGACTGAAATGTAAAATCTGAAAAACAAAGTTTTAATTGCCTTGGAAAGCCAATGTGTGAGGCAGCTTGTATTTCAGGACATACGATGGCTTCCTCCCTTTTTTGCCCTTCGCCTTCATTCTGTGCATGGACCATTCTTGCTGTTTGTCCCATCAGGATGGCAGTTTAAACACTGTATTGCACCTCATCAATCTTAGGAGAGAGGTTCCCACAGGGAGTACGAAAATTCGAAAGTAAGTTAATATAGTGATGTTGAGCTGGCATGTCGAATGCTGGATAATGGATAATAGTTGTCACTGCAAGAGTTTATAGCCACTGGTGAGGCAACAATTTGAAGGAAATTCAAGAAGGGCATATTTTTGGATACAATGAAATAGCCTGAGAGAAATATTATTTAAAATATTGCCCTTTAAAACGTGCAAAGTAAAACAGTGCCCAGTATTTTTTTAGATAAAAATAATTAAAATAAAAGTTTCATTTCCTCTATGTAAATAGGTGAATAAAAGCATCATTTGATATTTCTAAAACAAAACATACAAACAAACAAAGTTTCAGACTCCCTGCTTTGTAAATATTTTGAGAAAATTATATATTTTTTGCATTTTGGCTAAGAAATATCTATTTTTCATGCTTAACTGTTTTCTTTGGTGGGTTTTAGTTTTAGACTATCAAAAAAAGGCATATTTATTTCTCCAGATTGTCCATTAATTACAGATGTGTGCACTGAACTTCTGCTTAATCCAACATGTCCTTGGCAGACGTCATTCTTGATCTTTCATGTCCTGTGATGTCTTTTTTGGGGGAAGCTCTTCTTTCATTGCAAATACAATCTACTAAGTAGCATCTTCAATCAATTGACATTTCTTTTGTTCAGTTATTTTCTTGTTCTTTTCCAAAAGTCCAAATTATAGTAATTTTACTCTGTTCTTTGATCTTAAATGTTGAGTGAAGACATAACATGGTAGTTAAGTTGGTTATTTTATTAAGTCATAAAACAAAATAAGGTTTACTATTTCTTACCGCTCCTGCCACCTTTGAGATAGCATCTTTGAGATGGCTACTGAGACTTTTAATTAAGACAACACAGAATTGCCATTCCCCTTTAGAAGAAACAAAATATAAAGTCATGAATTCTGAGCACTTTACCATGTATATTTACAAGTAGCAAACGTAAATCATGATTCATCCCCAGTAATTTTTATATCCTTCCCACTAACCCCATATAGTTTGAAAAAAAGACAAAATAAACTCTAGAGCTAGTTAATAGCTCTTAATACTTATAAACTAAATATAATAGCTTTCTCAAAAATATTGCTTTAAAAATGATTAGATTAGCCTGACCTGTGGTGGCGCAGTGGATAAAGCATTGACCTGGGAACACTGAGGTCGCCAGTTCAAGACCCTGCACTGGTCTGGTCAAGGCACCTATGGGAGTTGATGCTTCCAGCTCCTCCCCCCTTTCTCTCTTTCTCTCTCTCTCTCTCTCTCTCTCTCCTACTCTGTGTCTCCTCTCTAAAATGAATAAAATAAAAAGAAATTAAAAAAATGATTAGATTAAACAATGATGATAAATGTCTTAGTCATAATGTGATCAGATTCTAAAATAACTGTAATTCATCTGTAATATTTGTGACTGTGGTAGTGCCTACAGTTGTTTATAAATCTAATTCATACTGATGAGTACTTTCATTGGCCTCCTATATTCAGACCAATCCTTTAATAATTTCAAAATTAAATAAATTTCCAGATGTGTGAATGTGTCTGCACATGTACACATAAATGCATAAGTGTGTTCTGTAGAGCCTGACCAGGTGGTGGCGCAGTGGGTGGAGCATCAAACTGCGATGTGGAGGACCCAGTTTCAAAACCCTGAAGTCGCCAGCTTGAACACAGGCTCATCTGGTTTGAGCAAGGCTCACCAGTTTGAACCCAGAGACTCTGGCTTTATCAAGGGGTCATTTGGTCTGCAGTAGTCCCCCTCACCCCACTCCCGGGTCAGGGCACATATGAGAAAGCAGTCAATGAGAAACAAAGGTGCTGCAATGAAGAGTTGATGCTTCTTGTCTCTCTCCCTTCTGGTCTGTCTGTCCCTATCTGTCCCTCTCCCTGTCTCTGTCAAAAAAAAAAAAAAGTGTGTTCTGTAGAATTAAGACATGCTACTTTAGTTGGAGTTAAATTATGGGTAATTACATAATTTATTTTTCTTATACCCAGTTTGCATATTAAATCTGTTTTAAGTGAAAGAATAGTTCAGGGTTGGCAATAAATTGTAATTTTATATGTCTTGACAGCATATGAATAATGCTTTTGATTGTTATTAACTTATTGTAAGGCACTAGTGGAGTTCAGTCAAAAAATTTGATTATATCTAAGGGCAGGTGTTATATTTTAAAATATTTTAATTACAGCTATTTAAAGGCTACACTATAAATTAGTTTGCTTTGTAAGTCCTTGACTGTTTTCAGAACACTATGAGTTTATTTTTCATTTCAGTTTATTACAGAAACAATTAAATGACAATAAAAGAATTGGAAAGCAGTATTAATAATAGAGATAAAGGATTATTGAGTTACTTTAATATAATAATTAAATGAATAAACTGGGTCATGGCATGAAAAGTCACTAGGAATTTATTTAATCACTCCAGGCTTCTGTTTTCTTATAGGTAAAATGTGGGTATATGTATGTGTTGTCTAGTTTGGCTCCATAAAAACTAAATATATAATTAACTACCAGTATCTACCTACAGTTTCCCCCTATTGAGGGGCTTAATAGTAGAATTATTAAACTCTATAGCCAATGAAACCATTTCCCCAATATGAATCCTTGTATTTCTGGAAATACATTCTATTTTCTTATGGTTAATATTAAGATCTGATACTCAATTGCATATTTTTCTGTCATTAATAATTTGATTCTAATTATAGATTATTTTAAAATAATCTGGATTATTCTGATTAAAAGCTAAAATACATTATAAATCCAGTTTTATTCACACATTATAGGTAGTCTTTTAATTAATGATATTTTATTAATAGTTGTTTAATTAATAGTCTTGTTATTAATGTGTGAGGTTTGTTTTTGACAAAATATATTCAGAAATAATGCTTAAAATAGAAAAAATATCTCCCATTTTTTATTTCTCCTCACCATGAATATTAACTTTTGTAAATTAAACAAGTTTCTTTTTCTCTTATGAAATTAATGCATTTGATTTATGAGCACTACAGAATTTTAGAGGGAAAAGAGAAAAAAATTCTTTAAGTCCAATCTACAAAGACAATTCTTAATATCTTCTAACAGTAGCCTCCATTGTGTAATTCTACCATAGCTTTTTTATTCATTCATCTGATAGGCACTTGCGTTGCTTCCGACTTTGGCTATTATAAATAATGCTGCAATAAACATAAGGATGCATATATTTTTTTGAATTAGTGTTTTGGGATTCTTCGCATATATTCCTAGAAGTGGAACTTCTGGGCTATAAGGCCAGTTCTATTTCTAATTTCTTGAGGAAACTCTACTGCTTTCCACAATGGCTGTGTCAATCTGCATTCCCACCAACAGTGCACAAGAGTTCCTTTTTTTTTTTTACATTTCTGATAATTAGTGAGTTGAGCTTCTTTTCATATGTGTATTGGCCATCCATGTGTTCTCACTGGAGAAGTGTCTATTCATATCCTTTGCCTACTTTTAATTTGATGCCTGTTTTTTTGATGTTGCATTTTATAAGTTCCTTGTGAATTTTGGATATTAACCCCTTATCAGATGTATCATTGGCAAATATGTTCTTCCATTCAGTGGGTTGTCTTTTCATTTTGTTGATGGTTTCTTTTGCTGTGCAAAAGCTTTTTAGTTTGATGTACTTCTTGTTTGTTTTTTTCTCTTGTATGAGGAGATATATTAGAACAAATATATTGCTGTGAGAAATGTCTGAGGTTTTAGTGCCTATATTTTCTTCTTGGATTTTTATTGTTTTCAGTTTAACATTTAAGTCATTAATCCATTTTGAGGTTATTGTCATGTATGCTGTAAGAATGTGATCTAGGTTCTTTTTTGTGTGTGCATTCTGTCCAATATTCCTAACACAATCTATTGAATAAACTTTAGCCTATTATAGGTTCTTGCATCTTTTGTCAAATATCAATTGACCAAAAAAGTGGGTTTATTTCTGAGTTCTCTATTCTGTTCCATTGATCTACCTGTTTGTTTTAATGTCAGTACCATGCTATTTTGATTGCTATGACCTTGTATTATAGTTCAGTTTAGATAGCATGATTCTTTCAACTTTGTTCTTTTTTCTCAAGATTGCTATGGCTACTCAAAGTCCTTAGTGGTTCCACATAAATTTTTGGAATATTTGTTTTAGTTTTGTTAAATATGCCATAAATAAACCCATGAAACTGAGCAGACTCTGAGAAATGTTAATACATTTATTGGTTTAATTTTAGACAGGTTTTATAATTCAAAGCAAGTAAATCCATTCTTCATATTCTCTACAATTTGTTATATATAGTTAAGTTTTATTCTCCTTTATGTTCTTTATATTCTGGGACAAAATGACACATTTCCTTAGTCCAAGTCTACTCTTTAAAGAACAAGCATATATTTAATTTATCTGTCATTATTGCTCATGCTTTATTATCAACAACCCATAATTTTTATAACTTTAACAACAAGAAAAACTTTTATTCTCCAAAGAAAAAAGAGAGGTAGGTTAAAATTTTTGTGATACAAAAGCATTTTAGCAACCCAACAAAGCCCATGAATAAACATAATACAACTTTGTACAGTTGCACAAGTTTATTTTACACTTGCTTATACTAGAAAAAATGAACATATTTATTAATATGATCCAAAGATATAGCCACTACATAGAATATAAAATGTAAACTTAACATTACACTCATCATTCAATATTCCTTGGTAGGATTTAGTATGTAAAATTCTTTACAAAAAGGAGTATTACAAAGAATTTTAAAAAAAGACATAAAAATTTCTTACACTTTATTTATTTCAATAAATATTTTTGAACATGTATTCTATGTGTTAGAAATCACACTATATTCGAGGGATACTTCTCAATAAGAGCCTGTAATTTTGTAGAGAAGATAAATATTGAAAATATTCTTAGATCTATGCCAACTATTAAATAAAAATATAGAGGGTGCTATAAAAATGTATTAGGGTTCTCAACATAATTATTAAAATTCAGATAATTATAAAAGATATATCTTTAAAGACATATATTAAAGATATATATAAATTATATATAAAGATTATATATAACAGAGTTAAAGATGTTATAATTATATAACTTGTATAACATATAGATTTATTTTAAGGAATTGGCTCACATGAATTTGAGTGTTTTGCAATTTTGAAATCTGCAAGCAAGTGAGCTAGTCTGAAACTCAAACAGAGGAGTTAGTAGCAAGTGAGCTAGTCAGAAACTCAAACAGAGGAGTTAGTATTACTTGAGGAAGAATTTCTTCTTCTTTGGAAAACCTCAGTTTTTGATTGTAGGGTCTTTTAACGGATTGGATGATTCCTATCCACATCATCAATGGGAAGATCTTTTGCAGGGAACTGATGATAGGTGGTCACAACATCTAAGAAATAAACAGTACACTCCTAGCAACACCTAGATTAGTGTTCAATTAAATAAGTGATCACAAAACCTGGTCAGGTTGACACATACAACTATCATAGGAATGTGTAAATGGGTATATAAAAACAGTTAACCCATCAGTCTGAAAGGTTCAGAGTAGGTTTATTTTAAAATAAATATTTAAATTGAAAATTAAAACAAAAATAGAGTTAGCTAAGTAAAAGGTAAGACTAAACTGTAGGATAAAGTTAATTCAAGAAGAAAGAAAATTTTTAGTGAAAATATGCCAAGGTAGCAAGATTATATACTAATTTTATTGTTTGTTGTTGTTGTTTTATAAATAGTTTTTAAAAAAAGAAAGGATGTTTTCTTGGCTTTATGCACTAAGGGAATTTCAGAAGAAACAGAGTAGAGAAAAATTATAACTTAAGTTTGGGATTTGTTAACTTTGAAAAAAGACAGCCACAAGAAAATGGATGGTAAGAAGAGAAGAATACAGAACTAGAGAGTTCACGTTTGATAGTTATATAATTAAAATGTTAGGTATAGATATATCATCTAGGTAAGTGTAGGTAACTAGGTATTTAGGTAATTACTTGAGGCACTTGATGAACTATCATTTCATAGGACAATGACCCAATAAATTAACCTGTGAGAAACAGAGGACAGCTCTAGAAATAGGAAGATAATATGGAATGTATGAGGTCTGGGAAACCAAGAAAAAGGTTTGTCTTGAGAAAGAAATGATTAACAATGCCAAGTGCTGCTTAGAGGTCAAGCAAGATAAGGATAGGGAGGAATCCATTGTACTTTGTGACAATGAGCCAATTCCAGAAGTCCAATTGGAGGTGGATGAGGGAAAACTGAAACTGAGAAAATGGAGACAGCATGTGTAAAGAAATAATATAATTGACTATCAGAGAATGAAAAAAGAAAGAGAGTGCTAAGATGAAGGGCAAGAAGAAGTGGGGTCGTGTAGGTATTTGTTTATTTCATTATAATTAATTATATTTACTAGCTATCTATACAATTTACTTATTTTTTTCCCCTTGGGGTAAAGTAGAAATGAGATAAAAAACCCTGAGACATGGAATATTAGATAGCAGAACACCACCAGAAAAAGCCAAAGGAAATGATACACAAAAAAGAAAAGAATAGCGTCAGATGGAAGGTAGGTTTTCTCATTGTACTGGAAGGAGAGGACAAAAAAAGAGATCAAGGTGAGAAGAAGAGGAGAAAGTTTAGAGATTTCAAGAAAATGGACGCTGTTTTAAAGATTGTGAAGAATTGGAGAGCTGATTGAGTAACAGTAAAATTATAAGGCAATTTTGAACACTGTGGATGTAGTGACATTAATGATATCTAGTTTCTCATGTTCGGTGGTATCTTTTCCCAGTGGAATAAAGTAGCCTAAATATTGTCATGGAATAAAGGGTTGGATTTATGCAGGGTTTTTTGTTTGTTTGTTTGTCTGTCTGTTTTTACTGTGATGAGAGGATAATGAAGCAAAGGAGTTTAGGCTCTTCTAAAATATTAGTGGTTCAAAAACGATCTGCAGAATCACAATTTAGAATAGAGGTAAATTACGTGAGAAGATTAAGGAGGAATTGGGTGAGGAAAGAAAGGCTACTGGACAGAACTGCACCCGCCTAAGAAAAGTGCAGTGAAATAAACTGAGCTAGACTAATGCAAATTGGGAGCTGTGCAGTGAAATGATATGCAAAAAAGAGTGGGGTTCCAGTGGAATAGAGGAGGAAATTATTGAGAAGACAAAAACATTAGAACTTCAACCAGTGGTCCATATGCACATAAATTGCCAGTGTCATATCAAGAAGTGAGATGAGAACACTGTAGCACAGGTGTTAACATCTTAAATGAACTAGGGAGTGACCAGGAATTAGTAGTGACAGCAATGAGGTGACATAGGAATATTTGAAGGCATATTACATGAACTAGATAGGAGAGGCACTTGTTAAAAAGAGGTTGGAATAAAGAGTAAGTAGAATTCAATTTATTCCTATTTACCAGAGCATATACTGTGTGGGTGAGTTTGAGTACTCTGTGAAAGACACCAAAATGGAATCAGAGGTGTAAAGATTTGTTTGGAAATGTCTGTGAGGAATAAAGAAGGAGAGGAAGCAGAAGTGGGCAAGGAAAGCCTTCAGACAGAAATTCAGGCTAACACCTGTAAAAAGAGATACGGAAGGAAGAAGGATTGGGTGGGAAGAATTCAGGACCTCACAGTCATTCTGTAAAAGTCACATCCAGGCCACTGGGGGAGCTCCCAAGCAAATGTTGCTCATTGAAAAATTCTGGCCCTTATATAGAAGGCTCGCAGTGCTAAATCACTGGCAATCAGCAGAAAATAGGAAGTGTGGTTTGGGTATGAAAATCCATGGTGGATTTAAAGGTACAGTAGCTTGAGACTGTCAGCCAATTCACTGCAGTGAGTTTTCTTGCAAACACCTAAGCTAAGACCTCTGTGACCTGCATACTTTGTCTTCTCAGGTATCTACTGCTTCGGCACAAAATTTCAGATCTTTTAAGAATTTCTTCATTGCACTTCCTTTGGTTCATTTAACCTTCTTTTCTAGAAATACTCTACTGAGAAAAAATAACATCTGCTAAGTAAAGATCCTTGAGAAATTTCCTGGAGGTGGGCTACATGATAAATATACTTGAAATGGCTCAGATTTTTTTTGTGTGTGTTATATGCAGCAATGTATTTGGTAACTCCTAGAATAAAATCATTTTAATTTTTTTATGGACATAAAGATCTTTTAAAAAATCATGACACTTGCATTCCAGCAAATGTAAAAATTTTTCAAGTCCCAAATATATATTTGTATCCTCAGAGACTTAAGTTCATAAGCTTAGCTACTAGCCAACTACTGTACTTATATTCATTTAGAATATGGCTTAATGTTAGCATGTTAAGGGTAAAATCTGATGGGTTCAAATTCTCTATACCCTGGGTTTCAGGACTAAAGTCTATTTGTGTGTGTGTCAAAGGTCTCCTAATCAGGGAACTGATGGCTAATGTATATACTTGATTGTACATTTTTACCCCCAATTATGAGAAATTTTAAAAAAGCATATCCATATTTCTGCCATTAATTACCTGAATCTTAAAAATTGACATATTTTTTACAAAATGATTGAGTATAGAATTATACATTGCTGTTGATGTGTCTTTTCTTGACTGTCATTAACCTCATGGTGTTTAATTCTGATTGACAGCTGTTGGGTACTTACATTCATCTTACTCTTTCTCTTTACATGTAGTTCGCATTAAGCCGATTATATCTTCAATACCTTTATGTCACAGATTTAAAGAAATCTGGCAGTTCTTGACAGAAAGAAGTTGGAATAGAAAAAGACAATTGTCCTAAATTTTTTTTTTTCTGGTACTATTTGCTGACACTTCTACAAATGTATAAACATTATGATAGAGTAGTTGGATTCAATTATATCCTTGGGCATAATATTAATAATTTATCAGCTTACTTGCTAATGATAAGTATTCTGTTTGCCAGAAAACTGTATTTATTTACTATTAGTAAATAGCTATAAATTATTTTGTAGCATTAGCTGCTCACTCTAAATTCTCCTCTAAAGTTTCTCATACTACTTAATGGTATTTTATTCCATATGTTTTATTAATTATGTGGCACAGCATCTCATTTCCCATGGTCAGTTTTAGGTAACATATCATATTGTCAACCAATAAGTTATATCTAGTAGTCATGTAAACAGATGTTCTCATAGTAAAACAAACAAACAAAAATGAACAAAGAGTAATACTGTGACAAATTCAAACAGTTATATTCTTCCTAATTCAGTTAGTGTGATCAAAATTTTACTGATCGCAATATGGGAATTTTGAAGTTTAGTAAAGTCAAGTTTACATTCAAATTTATTCTGTTGACTCTGAACTTCCACTCTTTGAAAAGGCTTTTGATATATTTTTTATTTTAAATGTTGTACCAGTTAAGTGTCTGGGTTGCAAATGTTGTTCCTTAATTAGAGTTAATCAAAGGATTAGAGATCTTACTATAAGCTAGCTGTGATCCATTTTAAGCTAACTTCTGTGTGTAGTGCAAAGTATAGAACAAAGTCCAGTTTTGGTTTTTTTTTTGCATATGGATATTGCTTGTTCCAGTACCGTTTGTTATAATAAATAAACTGAGGAGAAGCATGGAGGGAGCATTCGCTTAATGCCAGAGAGCACACAGGAAGATCTATGAGTACTGATGTGCAAGAAGAAATGGGTGAGAAGGAGTCGCTCCCTTTGTCTTTCCTGATGGAAATGAACGTGTTCAGTGTTCATATTTGATTGTTGTGGCAAGGGATGGTTTAGGCTCTGTGCAAGAACTCCACCTTGCACAGAGTAAAGTGTTCTAGTGAAGTGGGTTCTTCTTCCATGTGGGTTCCTCTTCACCTAGATGAAAGAGGGACCATAAAGAATATGATTTGTTTTTCTAAGTTAGATTCTCTGTATCTTAAGCACTTGAATGTTTTATGTTTTTATCCTCTCCTTATTTACTTCGTAAATATTCACTGAATGTTTCCTAAGTGTCAGGTGCTGTTTCAAGTTCTTAGTCTCCATCCGGAAGCCGAGAGCATAGAGACAATGCCAGTCATTTCACAGATAATGACCAATTAAAGCTATGGAGATTTCCATACTGGAAAGCTGCATTTTGCAAGAAAGCATATAACTGAGAATCTAGATTTAATTTTTCTTGTCAGAAGGTCTTATCTGAAGAGGTGACATTTAATGTTTTTGAAAGAGTGCTCGTGAGCAGGGCACGTATATGTCAGGCAGAAGGAAATCTGAATAAGAAACTGAGACAGTCCCAGGCTTGGTGTTTTTCATGCATTCAAACTCCCTCTACTTCCCATTAAATCTCATACAGTGCCAACAGACAGGACTTCTGAAACTTTTCAGAGACTTTCACAACATACAAATGACTAGTTTCATCCAGATGTTGAAACAGTGTTTTACCATTGTTCACACTTCTCTGACTGGTTTTCTAGAATCTGCAAAAAAGAAAGAGTTTTTTCTAAGGGAAGTAGTACCTTAGAGGCTCCTAAGTAGAACTGCAGAATGCTATATTTCTAAAGTAATTTTTTTATGTTAGTGGCAGACGAATTTGAAGAGCAAGGGAGGAATATAAGAACAATAGTAGGGCTTACTCAAAACCTTTTAAAAACCATTTGCTCTGGTTTTTATAATAGACTTTAATACTAAAAGCTTTAAGTAATTAGTAAATCAGCAAAATTTACCAATTTCTTACTATGTGCCATCAAAATGTGCTTATTTCTTTGATCAATATCACTTTTTATAAAGATATGATATGTGTGTTTATATAATATCAGGATTTCTGGATTTACCTCACTTAAATTTCTAAGTATAAAAATGAGATCTTTCATGTCTCTGAAATGGTTTACTCGTGTTTTTTGGGATTTTTTCTGAAATAATTATAAGGCCACCTGGTTTTGTTTAAAAGATTTGCATTATTACAAGAAAGTAAGCAAGCAGTGTGTCTTCATTGACTTAGTTGACTATGGTATAACAAAATACCATAGCTGGGTGGCAGGCATTTATTTCTCACATTTCTGGAGGCTTAGAAGTTCAGGATCAAGGAGCTGGTCAATATAGTTTAGTCATCAACTGAGTATCTTTAATGCTCAAAATGTACTAGACATTAAGTATCCTTGTCTTTAAAAATTTTATGGTTTAGAAGAGGTGTAACCATATAGATTAGAATACTATAATTTAAAAGAAAGATACTATAATGATGATACTTCAAAGTTCTTTAGGAATTCAAAGAAATGGTGGTTAATTCTAGCCTGGAAAATTAAAAAAAGAAAGAAATAGTAAATTCATAGAGGAGTTATCATTTGAAAAATGCCTGAAGGAGAAAAGAGTTTCAAGGGAAGAACAATAGAAAAGGAGTACTTTTTTCTGCCTCTGAGATGAAATGGGCTGAAAAAAGAAAAAGGAGTTTAAAAACTACAGGGGTTATTCAGATTATGACACAGTTCTGTTGCTACAATAGTGACATAACCCAAATTTTGGTGTAAGTCAAAACACACTCTAGCCTAAGTCACTAACCTATCTTAACACAGTTGTAAAATCATAATTTAGAACATGAAAACACAACTAAGCCACAGGAAAAGGAAAAGGACATAAATATACTGTATTGTACACTGTACTGCAGTAACAGAAAAAATGACAAAAAATGAGTGTAAAAAAATTTCTTACCTTTTTTCCTGTGGTTGGCTTGCACACTGGAAGGGGCATTGCAAGGTGGGAGAGAGTGACCTGTTGGGAGGAGGAAGCTGGAGAGTCAGGGGAACCTGCAGAAGGTGCTGGAGATACTGTGTCGGGTAAATCAAGATTGCCTAAGGAATATACAGGAGACACTGGAGATGATTCTACCTGTACTACAGGTGTTTCATCTCAAGAAGCAGCTGAGGTAGAGGGTACAGGATTTGTTGCAGGCCTCTCTACCTTTTTAAAGAATTGTTCCAGCCCTGACCAGGTGATGCAGTAGATAGAGCATCAGATTGGGATGCAGAGGACCCAGATTTGAGACCCTGGCATCACTAGCTTGAGCATGAAATCATAAACATGACCCTATGGTCACTGGCTTGAAGCCCAAGCTCGCTGGCTTGAGTCAAAAGTTGCTGGGTCAGTCTCTCTACTGTAGCCCCCTGGTCAAGGCACATATAAGAAAGCAGTCAACGATCAACTAAAAAGACTAAGGAGCCACAACAAAGAATTGATGCTTCTCTTCTTTCTTTCTTCTTGTTTGTCTGACCCTATCTGTCTCTTTCTCTCTTTCTCTGTCTCTGTCACACACACACACACACACACACACACACACACACACACACACACAAATTGTTCTAGGTTAGTCTAGAAGGTTGATGACTTCTTCTCTTCAAAAATCTATCTATAGAATTGCAAGGCATCCATAACAGCTCTGTAGACCTTACCAAATCTGTCATCGTTGGCGTCCTTAGTCTGAAATTTTGCCAACCCATCCTCTTTCATAGAAAAACCTTCTTCCAAACTCTTGGTAGTAAATCTCTTGGGTTCTGGGGTTTCTATCTCTTCCTCTTCAGTCAACTGCTTCTCCAACTGAATGAGGTCCTCATCAGACAGCTCCTTTTCATGCAATGCCAGTAGCTCTGTAACATCTGTCATGATGGCTTTCCCCTTCTTCGAAGCACTACCATCTGAAGACTCTGACTTTCATTTAGGAGCCATGATAAGGGCCAAAATGTTGCCAAACAAAGCAATGCAAATGGAATGCTTGCGCTTTCAAAAGTCCAAAATAGCGTAGGTAAGCATACTGGAGGATGCCAACTCCCTCACTCATATGCAACCTTACTACATAATCTTCTGCCTTGTGCAACCAAACTAGTTTGCCCACTTAGTCCATAAGTACAATTTTAAGGGCATAAGTCGAAACACTCACATTTTAATTTCTTAAGTTTATTCGGGAGTAAGCATCACAAACTCGAAACGTCGTATGTTGAGACTGTCGTAACTGGAGGACCCCCTGTACTTTGAAATGGAAGTGAAAAAGAAGATTTCACTGAGATGGCCTTGGTTTTTTTCAGTGAGCAGGTGGAAGACAGATCTGCATGTCTAGTGAGAATGAGTTAGGGGTAGTTGGATGGATACGTAGATGAATTGGTACATGGAAAAATAATTAGAAAATATTGAAACACAGTTCTAAATTCTTAGTCTGTATCAGGCAGTATGTTTTCATATCTACTCTTTTAAGCCAAATTGAAGGGAAAAAAAGGAGACTGGAATCTTAGAATTTGTGCTTAAGTTAAAAAATCCACTGATATTAATTTGGCATCAAAATTTAGCGAAGAGAATTGGTGGGTGGTCTTTTTGATTCTTAGCATTGACAGTTCAGATATATTGGGCCTACCTAGTCTCTTCCTCTAAGGAGGAAAATAGTTCTTTCTCATATCATTCCCCTGTGTCTTTCTCTAATCCCTCTTTTTCTGAATGGTTTCATCATATATAAAACTTTCTGGTTAAAATGAAATGTGTGCACTTGAGCTACATTACATGATGTTTGCATTTACAGTTATTTCACCACACTTATATGGCACTTAGCCTGTTCCATTATGATTTGGGTGAATGATCAGATGCTTAATCTTAAAGTGAAGGAAGATAAGCTAAAAAGTGTTTTTTCTTCATTGTCATCTAAAGTACAGATGTAGTTTAAGGCAGAAAGGAGGAAAGCATTGCAGAGTGACCCTTAACAATAAAAGGGAAAAAATAAAAATGAAAAAGCCATGTCCATTTTATCATCCCTCTCTGTGTTGCATACAGGAATCCAAAATGTTTCAGTGCCACAGCATGGATTAAAGGTACCTAGATTAGACAAAAGTGACAGACTACAGCAAAATGACCCAAAAGATCCAAATGGTATGATTTGCACATACCTTCAGGATGTCAATGACTTTATAGATGAATGGTATCTCAGTAGTGGCCTGTAAGAAGCAAAAACAGCATAAGAACAGAAGCAGACCCCTAACTTTATTTCCATTAAGATAAATCTATTTCCTTTTGCACTCAGATGCTGAATTTGGAAAATAAGAGAGAAAATTTTCTTGAGAGAAAAGAAACACTCTTAACAGATAGAGTCCTGATACCAGTTTTTCTTTATTAAGATTTTCCTGATATTCACCTGTTTAAATCAATTTAATTTTTTTTATTATTTTAGCACCCCCTCTTCATTCTCAGAATAGTAACATTATTTTCCATTTTATTTATTTTATTTTTTTAATTAATTTTAATTCTTTTGTTAACATATAGTCAAGTGTCCCCTTTAATAAAACATCCTCACCAACCAAACAGTTACCCCAATTACAAACCCTTTGTCCTACTCCTCCTAACTGCCTCCCCCTCACCCCTTTGGGATTTGGCTGTCCTGTTATCTGTATCTCTGTGTTATGTATATATAATTTCACTAATCTCTTCACCTTCTCTAATCCCATTCCCTCATCTCCCTTCCCTTTGACAGCTGTCCTTCTGGTCCCTGAGACCCCGCCTCTGCCTCTATTCTGTCCCTCAGTTCACCATGTTCATTAGATTCCAAAAATAAGTGAGATCATAATATTTTCCTTTCTCTGCCTGGCTTATATCACTTAGCATAATAATCTCCAGGTCCATCTGTGCCATTGCAAAAGGTAATATTTCCTTTCTTTTCACGGCCATGTAGTATTGCATTGTGTATATGTACCACTGCTTTTTAATCCACTGATGGATACTTGGGCTGTTTCCAGATCTTGGCTATTTTAAACAATGCTGCAATAAATATGGGATGCATATCTTCTCTGTATCAGTGTTTTGGCATTCTTAGGATATATTCCTAAAAGGGAGATAGCTAGGTCAAAAGGCATTTTCATTTTTAGGAAACACCTTCCTTTTTTGAGGAAACACCATGCTGTTTTATACAGTGGTTGCAAAAGTTTGCATTCCCACCAGCAGTGCAGGAGGGTACCCTTTACTCCACACCCTTCTCAGCACTTATTGTGTGTTGATTTGTTAAGGAGCGCCATTATGACAGATGTGAGGTGATATCTCATTGTGGTTTTAATGTGCATTTCTCTAATGATTAGTAACGTTGAACATTTTTTCATATGCCTATTGGCCATGTCTATGTCCTCTTTAAAGAAGTGTCTGTTCAGTTCTTTTGCCCATTTTTTAATTGGATTGTTTACTTTCTTAATGTTGAGGTTTAGCAGTTCTTTATAAATGTTGGTTATTAATCCCTTATCAGATATATTTTCAAATATATTCTCCCATTGTGTAGTTTGACTTTTTATTCTATTCTTATTGTCTTAGCTTTTCAAAAGAGTTTTATTTGATATAGTCCCATTTGTTTATCCTGTCTTTTATTTCATTTGTCCGTGGAGATAAATCGGCAAATATATTACTGCGAGAGATGTCTGAGAGTTTATTGCCTAGGTTTTCTTCTAAGATGCTTATGGTTTCACGGTTTACATTTAAGTCTTTTATCCATTTTGAGTTTGTTTTTGTGAAAGTTGTAAGTTGATGGTCTAGTTTCATTTTTTTGCAAGTAGATGTCCAATTTTCCCAACACCATTTGTTAAAGAGTCTGTCTTTACTCCATTGTATGTTCTTTCCTTCTTTGTCAAATATCAGTTGTCCACAAAGGTTTGGGTTTATTTCTGGGTTCTCTGTTCTGTTCCATTGATCTATGTGCCTGTTCTTATGCCAGTACCAGGCTGTCTTGAGTACAATGGCCTTGTAGTATAACTTGATATCAGGAAGTGTGATACCTCCCACTTTATTCTTCTTTTTCAAGATTGCTGAGGCTATTCGTGTTCTTTTTGGGTTCTATATAAATTTTTGGAATATGTGTTCTATATTATTGAAGTATGTCATTGGTATTTTAATTGGTATTGCATTAAATTTATAAATTGCTTTGGGTAATATAGACATTTTAATGATGTTTATTCTTCCTAACCATAAGCACAGTATATACTTCCACTTGTTTATATCTTCCTTGATTTCTTTTATCAATGTTTTATAATTTTCCGAGTACAAGTTCTTAACCTCTTTGATTAAATTTACTCCTAGGTACATTATTTTTTTGGTTGCAATAGTGAAAGGTATTGTTTTCTTAATTTTTCTTTCTGACAGTTCATTGTTGGTGTATAAAATTGCCTCTGATTTTTGAGTATTAATTTTATATCGTGCCACCTTCCTGAATTTATTTATCAGATTCAGTATTTTTTTTACTGAGACTTTAGGTTTTTCCATATACAATATCATATCATCTGCAAATAATGATAGTTTTACTTCTTCTTTTCCAATTTGGATGCCTTTTATTTCTTCTTCTTGTCTGATTGCTGTGGCTAGGACTTCCAGAACTATGTTGAATTAGAGTGGTGAAAGGGGGACCCCTGACTTGTTCCTGATCTTAAGGGAATTGCTTTTAATTTTTGCCCATTAAGTATGATGTTGCCTGTGGGTTTGTCATAGATGGCCTTTATCATGTTAAGGTATGTTCCTCATATCCCCACTTTGCTGAGAGTTTTGATCATGAATGCATGGTGGATATTATCAAATACTTTTTCTTCATCTATTGAAATTATCATGTGATTTTTGTCCTTCCTTTTGTTTATGTGATGAATCACATTGATTGATTTGCGAATATTGAACAGCATTGCCTCCCTAGAATAAATCGCACTTAATCATGGTGTATGATTTTTTTCGTATATTGCTGGATCCAGTTGGCTAATATTTTGTTGAGAATTTTAGCGTCTAAATTCATCAGGAATATTGGTCTATAAATTTCTTTCTTTGTGTTTTTTTTTGCCTGGTTTTGGAATCAGAATTATGCTTGCCTCATAAAAGGAGCTAGGAAGTCTATCTTCCTCTGGTATTTTTTGAAATAGCTTGAGAAGGATAGGAGTTACTTCTTCTTTAAATTCTTGGTAGAATTCACTTGAGAAACCATCAGGCCCAGAACTTTTCTTTGTTGGGAGTTTTTTGATAACTGTTTCTATCTCATTTGTTGTAATCAGTCGGTTTAGGGTTTCTGATTCTTCCAGATTGATTTTTGGAAGATTGTATGTTCCAAGGAATTTGTCCATTTCATATAGGTTGTCTAGTTTTTTTGGCATACAATTCTTCATAGTATTTTCTTACAATATTTTGTATTTCTGTTGTGTCAGTTGTTATTTCTCCACTCTCATTTCTAATTTTATTTATTTGAGTCCTCTCTCTTTTTTTCTTGGTGAGTCTAGTTAAAGGTTCATCAATCTTGTTTACCTTTTCAAAGAACCACCTCCTGGTTTCATTGATCCTCTGTATTGTTTTGTTATTTTCTATGTCTTTTATTTTCACTCTGACCTTTATTATTTTCTTTCTTCTGCTACCCCTGGTCTTTACTTGCTGTTGTTTTTCTAATTCTTTTAGATGCAGGGTCAAGTTGCTTATTTGAGCTTTTTCTAGCTTCTCATGGTATGCCTGTAATGAAATGGACTTCCCTCTCAGTACTGCTTTTGCTGTATCCCATAAATTTTGAGTTGTTATATGTTAGTTTCCAAGTGTTTGAGTATTTTTCAGTTTTTCTGTTGTGGTTAATTTCTGGTTTCATGACATTGTGATCAGAGAAAATCCTTGATATGATTTCAATCTTCTTAAATTTGGTGAGATCGCTTTTGTGTCATAATGTGGTTTATCCTTGAGAATGTACCATGACACTTGCAAAGAATGTATATGCTGCTGCTTTAGGGTGAAAGGTTCTGAAGATATCTATTAAATCGAGTTGATCTAGTATATCCTTTAAGTCTGCTGTTTCTTTGTTAATTTTCTTTCTTGAGGATCTATTCAATGAAGTTAGTGGGGTATTGAAATCCCCTACTATTATAGTATTGCTGTTAATCTCACCCTTTATATCCATCAAAGTCTCCTTTATGTATGTTGGAGCTCCTATATTTGGTGCATAGATATTTATAATAGTTATATCTCCCTGTTGAATTGTTCCCTTTATCATTATGTAGTGTCCTTCTTTATCTCTTACTACAGCCTTTGTTTTAAAGTCCATTTTGTCAGATATAAGTATTGCTACCCTGGCTTTTCTTTTCATTTCCATTTGGATGAAATATGTTTTTCCATCCTTTTACCTTCAGTCTGTGTGCATCTTTTGTTTTAAGGTGTGTCTCTTGTAGACAGCATTCATATGGGTCCTGTTTTCTTATACATGCAGCTACCCTATGTCTTTTGATTGGATCATTTAATCCATTTACATTTAAGGTTATTATTGATATGTAGTTGTTTATTGCCATTTTATTCTTTATAGCTGTATTCTTCTTTTGCTATATACTTTTCCCCCTTTGATCTATTCACAACAGGCCCCTTAGCATCTCTTGAAGGATTGGCTTGATTTTAATGAATTCCTTGAGGTTTTTTTTTTGGTTTTTTTTTTTTTTTTTTGCCTTGGAAGCTTTTTATTTCTCCTTCAATTTTAATCATTAACCTTGCTGGATAAAGGAGTCTTGGTTGCAGGTTCTTTTTCTGCATTACTTTGAATATGTCTTGCCATTGCCTTCTGGCCTCATGTGTTTCTGTTGAGAAGTCAGATGTTATCCTTATGGGGCCTCCTTTTTAGGTGATAGCCTTTTTTTCTCTAGCAGCTTTTAATATTTTCTCTTTATCTCTTAGCTTTGGTATTTTAATTATGATGTGTCTTGGTGTAGATTTCTTTGGGTTTCTCTTTAATGGAGTTCTCTGTGCTTCTTAAACATGTGAGTCATTTTCCAGCCTTAATTTAGGGAAGTTTTCAGCTATGATTTGGTTGAACAAAGTTTTTATCCCTTGTTCTTTCTCTTCTTCTTCAGGGATTCCTGTGATATGGATATTATTTCTCTTCATGTTGTGTCAGAGTTCCCTTAGAGCAGTGGTTCTTAACCTTTTTTTGAGTTACCGAACACACCAGTTTCATATGTGCATTCATCGAACCCTTCTTTAGTGATAAATAAAATTTTTTTTTTCAAATTCAAGACAGAGGTATATGTTTTTTACTGGTGCACAAAATGAGCTGTGCATGAACATCACCTTGATAGAACCCAGTTTAAGAACCACTGCCTTAGAGTTTCCTCAGTGTTTTTGAGTCTCTTCTTTTTTCTGCTCTGCTTCTGTGCCTTTGTTTATTTTGTCCTCTAACTTGCTGATTCGATTCTCAGCTTCATCCATCCTGCTTTTAATTCCTTCCATTGTGTTCTTCAATTCTGATATTGTATTTGTCATTTCTGTCTGATTCTTTTTTATTATTTCAATTTCCTTTTCTATACTTGTTATCTCTTTATTTATGTGTTCTTTATTTAGGTGCTCTAAGTTCTTTGAACATCCTATCATTATTTTAAACTCTGCATCCAGTAGTTTACTTATATCTGGGTCATTCAGGTCCTTTTCTGGGGAATTCTCTTGATTAAATTGGGTTACATTTTTCTGCCTGCCCATTTTGTCTGTGTATAAGAAGGGTTTGGCTACTGGAGTCCAATGGGTGTTGCCTCTGTGTTCCCTAGGTGTGGTCTGTCTGCAGGCCCACCCCTGCCCCCCTGCTGCTGCCTAGGGAAGTTGAGTATGGGCTTAGTCGGTGCCGATCGCTGCGGCTGTTGTTGTGGTTTTAGCTTCTCCTCAGCGTGTGGGGCTATGTTCTAGGGCCGGCTCTACAAGCCTCAGATTGTTTCAGCCTTCTCCCCACCCCCATTGGTGGGGTTGTGCACCGCAGTCGAGCCACAAGCCTCTGCACCAATGCAGGGGTGAGCATCTTGGCTCAGCTGCGATCCTCGCCTTTTCCTGGGCTTCCGCCCAGCCCCCACAATCAGAGCGGGTTTGCCTATGGGCTTCCGCCCCACCCCTGCAGTCAGGGCTGGCTTGTGCAGGATCCCAAACCTCCAGGTCTGCTGGCGTGCACTCAGCTGCAAGACTCTGCCTGTCCCAGGCTTTCGCCCTGCCCCCGTGGTCAGGGCCAGCTTGTGCAGGATGGCATACCTCTGAGGCCAGGTGCTGCTGTGCTCGCGCATGCTCCTTCTCAGCTGCAGATCTCCACCCATTCCCAGGCTCCCGCTTTTCTGCCCCAGGTGAAGCTGCAGGCGTGCCCACAGCTGTCGGGCTGCTTTCACGCGTCCCCTCCTCCCCTGCTGGGCTAGACCGAACTCACACCGGCAGGCTGGGCCTCCGCCCTCGCCAAACAAAACCACGTTTTAGCGTCCCACTGCCACCCTCCCTTCAGCAAGCCCTCAGCAGTGTGGGTGGGGACACTGCAGCTCAGACCCCAACACTCCATACTGTGGTCCTGAAAGCTCCCTCCTTCTAAGCAGCAGTGCTCTAAGTGCCACGGAAAGCTTGTTTGGCTGGTGTCCTTCCTCCCTTTGCTGGTATTGCTAGTCCCAGGGGAAATATTTGTTTCAGATTTGGGAAGTGACTCAGCCCAGAGTTTAGGGTGGCTGTTCCTCAGAGTTTTTCTCCCTGTGCCTTCCAGACCACACTCTCTTCCCACTGCTCTGGTCTTCTCCTCTCTCCCCATCCCCTGGAGCCCTGGGTGAGGGGTTGTAAGAGAGGTTTTCTGTGCCATTCCTTTAAGAGGAATCCTGGGTCTGAGAAAACTATCTTTCTCACAAACAGTACCCTAACTTGTTTCACAGCTAAATACTGTCCATACGCCTCTTCTAGGCTCTGGGGCTTTGTTCCTGGGACCCAGGTTCCTACCTCTCCGTTAAACTCTATTCCCACCACATGAGTCTCTCCAGGCTGCTGTTCACTCCAGGGAGCTGGGAAGCCCACTCCGCACTTTTGCTTTTCCTACCAGTCTCAATGTGGATTCTTTAGTGTTCCTTGGTTGTACAGTCCACTTAGTTTAGTTCAAAGTTGGTTTATCCAGATGATGGTTCTTAAAATTAAGTTATAATCCACTTTGGTTCTGGGAGTTGGAAGTTGGTACGTCCGCCTACTCCATCGCCATCTTGCCATCTTCCCACTTGGTATAATTTCAATCTTTCTGAATTTGTTGATGTTAGTTTTGTGGCTCAACATGTAGTCAATTCTTGAGAATGTTCCATGTACAGTGGAGAAAAATGCATACTCTGGTGTTTTGGGATGAAATGTCCTATAGACGTCTATCATATCCAATTGTTCTAGTGTTTTGTTCAAGAACCATATTTCTTTATTGATTTTCTGTTTGTATGAACTACCTAAAGCTATCAGTGGTGTATTGAGGTCTCCAAGTATGATTGTATTTTTGTCGGGGTTTTTTTATAGTTAGATCAGTTAGTAGATATCTTATATACTTTGGTGCTCCTTGGTTTGGTGCATATATATTAAGAAGTGTTATGTCTTTTTGATTCAATGTCCCCTTTATCATTATGAAATGACCATCTTTGTCTCTGAGTACTTTCGCAGTCTTGTAGTCAGTATGTTTAGATACAGTGTGGCTACACCTGCTTTTTTTTTGGAAGTTATTTGCTTGGAGAATCATCTTACAACCTTTCACTTTGAATTTATTTTTATCCTTGTAGCTTAGATGTGTTTCTTGAAGGCAGCATAGAGTTGGATTTTCTTTTTTGATCCACTCTGCTACTCTGTGCCTTTTTATTGGTAAGTTCAATTCATTTACATTTAATGTAATTATTGACACGATTGTTTACTATTGCTATTTTATATATTGCTTCCTGAGAGGTCTGTATCTTGTTTGGTTCTTCTCTTTTGTTTTTCTGTCATTTGTTTTTGTTTAGTTGTATTCCATACTTTTTTCTCTGTTTCTTCTTTTTTAAGCTACATGTTTCTGTAGTGGTTTTTTTCAGGGTGATTACCATTAGGTAATAAAAAGGATATATATCATATTCATTGAAGTACATTATCTCATGAGTGCTTCTGTACTCCATCCTCCTTTGATACTGTTAATCTTTGACCTCTCTCCTTTTTTTGTTTTTGTTGTTACAAATTAATTTTGTTTTTATTGTGATCTTCTTAGAGCTTTTACTTTTGATTTTGTTTTGTCTTGGTCTTTATATCTGGTGGGATAATCCCCTTTAGTATTTCCTGCAATGGAGATTTTCTGGTTTTAAATGCCCTCATCTTTTCTATATCTGTGAATGTTTTTATTTCCCCTTTGTATTTGAAGGATAGCTTTGATGTATTCTTGGCTGGAAGTTCCTCTCTTTCAGTACCTTAAATAGTGGCGTCTACTCCCTTTTGGTTTGTAGACTTTCTCCTGATAATTCTGATTATAGCCTAATGGGCTTTCCTTTATATGTTGTATTCTTCTTTTTCAGCCTGCATTGAGGATTTTTTCTGTGTCATTGGTTTGTGATAATTTCATTACGATTTGTCTTGAAGTAGGTCTGTTTGGGTTAAGGTAACTCGATATTCTATTTGCTTCTTGAATACAAGGCTCTAGTTCTTTCCTCAGGCTTAGGAAGTTCTTATCGATTATTTGTTTCAAAATGTTCTACATTCCATTTTTTTTCTCTTCTCTTTCTGATATACCTGTTGTTCTTATGTTGCTCTTTTTGATGAAGTCAGATAATTCTTGTAGGAATTTCTCATTTTTTAAAATTTGTGAGTCTCTCTCCTCTTCTCTCTGTAGTATCTATAGATACTACAGTCTTCTATGTCACTAAATTTTTCCTCTATCTGGCCTGTTCTATTAGCTAAGCTTGTTACCTTGTATTTTAGTTCATGTATTGAGTTTTTCATCTCTATTTGCTTCCTTTTTATAGTTTCAATTTTCGTGGTGAAATATTCTTTTTGTTCATTGAATTGTTTATTGAGGTCTCTAAATTGCCTTTCTGTGCTTAATTGTATTTCCTTGAGTATAATTAGGACTTCAATTTTAATTCTCTGTCATTTAACTCCAAGGTTTTCAAGAAATTGACATTTTTTTTCCTAGGGCTATTTCATGATCTATCTGAGCTACATCTCTGTCTTTTGTATCATTATATTTGAATTTTTCTTTAATAGCATTTGAGAGTAATATTGCTAATAACACTTATAAGAGATAATTATAAAATAAAGTAATATTGAAAAGATAAAGTGAAAAAATGATAATTCTGTAATAAGTGGAACAAAAACTACAGAGTACAGGGAGAAGGAACTGAAAGAAAATAACAAAGAGAGAAAAAATGAGGAAAAAAACACAAAGTGCTACAAAGAAAAATATAAATCCAAAATAAAATAATTTGTTGATAAATGATGATCAAATGAGAGAACAAGAAAAAGAAAAAAAAGAGAGAGAAAAAGAAAGTTAAGATTTTTGAGATAAAACTCTCATAAAAAAAAAAAAAAGAATGAAAAATGTAACAACTATGCATCATGGAGATCAAAAGAAAAAAAATGAATGGAAGGAAAGTAAAATGACCAAAATGTTAAAGAAAAGGTTATAAAAATGTAATTTTTTTCTGTTTTGATAGTTAGCTTCTTTTTTTTGGGGGGGGGGCAGGCGTTGCTGTACTATACTACAGGTTTTACCCCTCTGGGGCTCTTGAGCAGAGGTTTGCTGTAGTGTCACTATGGCAAAGACGTAGGCTGGGCCTAAGTTCCATTGTTAGGTGGGGCAGCTTGTTAGTTCTTGGAGGCTCTGACAATGAGTATCAGTTAGTTTTTTAGTTGCCTCTCCCCACATCTCTCACACCTGAGCTAGCAGCCTGGGGACTTAGTTGTGAGGTTCACCCAGCCATTGTTTGCAGAGCAAGAGGCTCTAAGAGCATCCAAGACCTCCAGCACCACTGAAAGTGCAGTTCTAGGTAAGGCTGTGCCAACCAGAGCTGCCAGCAAGAGCAGGCAGGGCTGGGAGCCGATTGCACATATGGTACCTTTCTAAGGGCCGGCAGACAAGTCTAGCATGTCTCAGTGTCCCACGGGCTGGGAGCTGATTGCAGACCAGGCACTTTTCTAAGGGCCCCTGGGCATGTCTAGTATGCCTCAGTGCTCCACAGGTCTAATCAAAACAGGCTTCTCCCTTGTGCTCTGTTTGGTAGCCTGAAGTAAGCCATACGTGTGTACACAGAGGTCTGCTCCCACCCACTTTGGTGTACAGTGCCTGTGATCTCATTCAGAGCTGGGAATGGAAGAATGCAGTTTGAAACCTGTGTCCACTCATGGAGGTGCTCCGCCTGGACCAGTTCAGGCTTAGGAATCTCAGCCCTTATGCACTTCCTGTGCTATTGGTTGGGGAGCCTGGGATACACAAAGACACTGGCTACAGCCCATGCAGATGCCCACTGCTTATAATCTCAGGCTAAACCTTCTAGCCTGTGAGTGCGTGTGCCCGTGCCAGAGGTGCCAGGCGGAGCCACTTGCACACCATCTGTGATCACGGACTGGGAGTGCACTACTGGTGCCGGCACCAGCTCCCACAGACACTAACAATCCTTGTCAGAGCTTGCCATCCATGCTCCCCCACATTTGCGACCTTAGGCAAAACCAGCATGCTATCTCCTCTGCTTGATCTTCTACCCTAACCCAACTTCTTCCCTGTGCCCCAAAACTTGTGCTTCTCTTGGTTCCAGGTGAAAGTGACCCTTCCTTAGATCAGTGAGAAAAGTGAAATATTTTGTTCTCTATCCTATTTCCTTCAGAGTGGGTTATATATTCAGCCACCTTTTCACCCATTATACCTTTGTCTGGTGTGGGTATATTTCAGGTGCTCTTGAGATTTTTTTTTCTCTGTCTTTAGTTGTTCAATTTGTTGAAATTTTAAGGGGAGATATTGGAAGCACCCTTCATAGCATCATTTTTATGATGTCACTCTGTCATTTCTGACTGGTTCTTTCTTATGATTTTAATGTCCTTTTTGGGTTTGCTACCTTTATTTAATTATCACTATAATCATCTATTGTTGCTTTAAGATCCTTGAGCATCCTAAAAATCAGTATTTTAAACTCTGTGTCTCGTAGTTTGGTTACTTCCATTTCACTTAGTTTATTTTCTAGGGATTACTCTTGTTGATTCATTTGGGTTGTATTTGTCTGCCTATTTTATCTGTATATTAGGAGGCACAGTCTGACTTTGAAGTTTGTTGTGGTATCTTTAGGAGGAAGATGGGCTCAGTGCTACTGACCTCCAGGCCACCTGATTTCCTTGCCCTAGGAATGCTTCTTGAGGGTAGTATTTTCATTTTTGTTGTGTGTGAGTATTGAATGCATTTGATCCTTTCATGGGTTTGGTTATCCCTTCAGGCTGGCTTGCTCTAAGGGTCAACCTTGATCATGTGTACTAGACTCTGTGCAGTGTCTGTCCTGTTGGGCATATTTATTCTCCTCATTCAATGCCTACTAGACTCTTTCTTTGTGCATGCTGCTTATGGAGTTAGCTGAGTCTAGCATTGGTACTGTCTGATACCCACTACTGGTTGTGTTGATTCTAGGTCTTCTTGGGTTGGCGTCAGCTATTGTTTGTAGCTTGCTGTGGGCTACCTTTCTTTAGCTATTGCTTTGTTTGCTGTTTATACTTGTGTTTCCTGTGCCTTGGTAGTGTGGAAGGACCCAACCTGTGCATGAGGATCAGCTTTCTCTTGCTTAGAGGTGACAGCAGCTTTACAAAAGCCTCAAGGTCTGTAATATTTGCTTCCTCTTTTCAGCTGCTCCAACTCCTCTTGCAGCTGCTTGGTCTTCCCAAAGTCTTCTGTTTAAAGACTGTAGTATGGTCTAAGACTAGCCTCACCCAACCAACCCCTCTACAGGTTGCAAGCTTGATGGGTTAGGGTAGCTGAAGTTGGAAATACAACATTAGAGGGACGACATACTTTAGGAGTCTCTTGGTCAAGAGCTCAGTACAGGCATGTGGCTCCTATTCCAGAGCCTAACCCCTCAGCCACTGCTGGATACTTCAATTCTATTTCTCCCCAGCTACATAATGATAAAGGGAACAATTCAACAGGAAGATATAACTATTATAAATATCTATGCACCAAATATAGGAGCTCCAACATACATAAAGGAGACTTTGATGGATATAAAGGGCGAGATTAACAGCAATACTATAATAGTAGGGGATTTCAATACCCCACTAACATCACTGGATAGATCCTCAAGAAAGAAAATTAATAAAGAAAAAGCAGACTTAAAGCATACACTAGTTCAACTTGATTTCATAAATATCTTCAGAACTTTTCACCCTAAAGCAGTAGAATATACATTATTCTCAAGTGCTCATAATACATTTTCTAGGATAGACAACATGTTAAGACACAAAAATGGTCTCAACAAATTTAAGAAAATTGAAATTGTATCCAGGATTTTCTCTAATCACAATGCTATGAAAAAAGAAATTAACCACAAAAGAAAAACTGAAAAATACTCAAATACTTGGAAACTAAATAGCATGATATTAAATAATGACTGGATTAACAATGAGATCAAAGAAGAAATAAAAAAGTTTCTAGAAATGAATGAATATGAGCATACATCAACTCAAAATTTATGAGACAGACCGAAAGCAGTACTGAGAGGAAAGTTCATTGCACTACAGGCATACCAAAAGAAGCTAGAAAAAGCTCAAATAAGCAACCTGACCCTGCAGCTAAAAGAACTAGAAAAACAACAGCAAATAATGCCCAGAACAAGTAGAAGGAAGGAAATAATAAAGATCAGAGCAGAAATAAATGACATAGAGGCTAAGGAAACAATACAGAGGATCAATGAAATCAGGAGCTGGTTCTTTGAAAAGGTAAAAAGATTGATGAACCTTTAACTAGACTCACCAAGAAATAAAGAAAGAGGACTCAAATAAATAAAATTAGAAATGAGAGTGGAGAAATAACAACTGACACAATAGAAATACAAAGTATTGTAAGAAAATACTATAAAGAACTCTATGCCAAAAAATTAGACAACCTAGGTGAAATGGACATTTTTCTTGAATCATAATCTTCCAAAAAACAACTTAGAAGAATCAGAATACCTAAACAGACCAATTACAACAAATGAGATAGAAACAGTTATCAAAAAACTCCCAAAAGAGAAAAGTCCTGGGCCTGATGGCTTCACAAGTGAATTCTATCAAAAATTCAAAGAAGAACTAACTCCTATCCTCCTCAAGCTATTTCAAAAAATTCATGAGAAAGGAAGACTTCCAAACTCCTTTTATGAAGCGAGCATAATTCTGATCCCAAAATCGGGCAAAACAACAGAAAGAATGAAAAATATAGGCCAAAATCCTTGATGAATTTAGACGCTAAAATTCTCAACAAAATATTAGCCAACTGGATCCAGCAATATATGAAAAAAATCATACACCATGATCAAGTGGGATTTATTCTGGTGAGGCTTGGCTGGTTCAGTATTTACAAATCAATCAATGTGATTCATCACATAAACAAACAGAAGGACAAATATCACATGATAATTTCAATAGATGCAGAAAAAGCAGTTGATAAAATCCAGCACCCATTCATGCTCAAAACTCTCAGTAACGTGGGAATACAAGGAACATTCCTTAAAATGATAAAGGCCATCTACGACAAACCCACAGCAAACATCATACTAAATGGACAAAAATTAAAAGCAATCCCCTTAAGATCAGGAACCAGGCAGGGGTACCCCCTTTCACCACTTTTATTCAACATAGTTCTGGAAGTCCTAGTTACAGCAATCAGACAATAAAAAGAAATAAAAGGCATCCAAATTGGAAAAGAAGAAGTAAGACTATCATTATTTGCAGATGATATGATATTGTATATAGAAAACCCTAAAGTCTCAGTCAAAAAACTACTGGACCTGATAAATGAATTCAGTAAGGTGGCAGGATATAAAATTAATACTCAGAAATCAAAGGCATTTATATATATATATATATATATATATATATATATATATATATATATATATATATATATATATATATCAATGAACTGTCAGCAAAAGAAACTAAGGAAATATTCCCCTCCACTATTACAACCGAAAAAATAAAGTACCTAGGAGTAAATGTGACCAACGAGGTTAAGGACTTGTACTCAGAAAATTATAGAACATTGATAAAAGAAATCAAGGAAGATACAAACAAGTGGAAGCATATACCGTGCTCATGGTTAGAAAGAATAAAAATCATTAAAATGTCTATATTAGCCAAAGCAATTTATAAATTCAGTACAATACCAATTAAAATTCCAATGACATATCAAAGATATAGAACACATATTCCAAAAATTTATATGGAACCAAAAAGGAACACAAATAGCCTCAGCAATCTTAAAAAGAAAAAATAAAGCAGGAGGTATCACTCTTCCAGATATCAAGGTTTACAAGGTCATTGTACTCAAGACAGCCCAGTACTGGCATAAGAACAGGCACATAGATCAATGGAACAGAACAAAAAACCCAGAAATAAACCCATACCTTTATGGACAATGATATTTGACAAAGGGGGAAAGAACATATAATGGAGTAAAAACAGCATCTTTAACAAATGGTGTTGGGAAAACTGGACATCTTCCTGCAAAAAAATGAAACTAGATCATCAACTTACACCATTCACAAAAACAAACTCAAAATGGATAAAAGATTTAAACGTAAGTCGTCAAACCATAAGCATCTTAGAAGAAAACATAGGCAGCAAGCTCTCCAACAGTTGTAGCAGCAATATATTTGCCCATTTATCTCCACCGGCAAATGAAATAAAAGGCGAGATAAACAAATGGGGCTATATCAAACTAAAAAGTTTTTGCACAGGTAAGACAATAAGAACAGAATAAAAAGACAAACCACACAATGGAAGAACATATTTGACAACACGTCTGATAAGGGGTTAATAACCAAAATTTATAAAGAACTTATAAAACTCAACAACAGGAAGACAACCCAATCAAAAAATGGGCAAAAGAAATGAATAGAAATTTCTCCAAAAAGGACTTACAGATGGCCAATAGGCATATGAAAAAATGTTCAACATCACTAATCATTAGAGAAATGCAAATTAAAACCACAGTGAGATATCACCTCACAATAGTCAGAATGATGCTCATCAGCAAAACAACACAGAACAAGTGCTGGGGAGGATGTGGAGAAAAGGGATCCCTCCTGCACTGCTGGTGGGAATGCAGACTGGGGCAGCCACAGTGGAAAACATTATGGAGATTCCTCAAAAATTAAAAGTCGAACTGCCTTTTGACCCAGCTATCCCACTTTTAGAAATATACCTGTTCGAAAAGAAGAAATGCACCACCATGTTCGTGGCAGCATTGTTCACAATAGCGAAGATCTGGAAACAGCCCGAGTGTCCGTCAGAGGACGAGTGGATTAAAAATCTTTGGTACATATATACTATGGAATACTACTCAGCCATAAGAAATGATGAAATCAGATCATTTACAACAAAATGGATGGACCTTGATAACATATGGAGTGAAATAAGTAAAACAGAAAACAACTGAGAACAGCATGATTTCATACATAGGTGGAACATAAAAGTGAGACTATGAGACATCGACAAGTGTGTGGTGGTTAAGGGGTGGGTGAAGGAAGAGAGGGTGGGAGAGGGGGGAAGGGAGGGGCACAACGAAAACCAGATGGAAGGTAACAGAGGATCATTTGACTTTGGGTGATGGGTATGCAACATAATTGAATGATAAGATAACCTGGAGATGTTTCCTTTGAACATATGTACTCTGATTTATTAATGTCATCCCATTCAAATTAGTAGAAAAAAAGAATCAAGTTAATAAAAATTAGTAATAAAAAAAGGGTCTTTTGTTTTGGTTTTTGTAACAGAAACAGAGAGAGACAGAGAGAGGGACAGATAGGACAGAAGGATAGGAAGGGAGAGTGATGAGAAGCATCAATTTTTCATTGCAACTCTTTAGTTCATTGATTTTCTCCTATGTGCCTTGACCGGACACTACAGCAGAGCGAGTGATCCCTTGTTCAAATCTGTGACCTTGGGCTCAAGCCAGCAAACTTGGGCTTCAAGCCAGCGTCCATAGGGTCATTTCTATGATTTCACACTCAAGCCAGCGACCCTGTACTTAAGCTGGTGAGCTTGTGCTCAAGCCAGATAAGCCCATGTTCAAGCCAGCAACCTCAGGGCTTTGAACCTGTGTCCTCTGCATCCCAGTCTGATGCTCTATACACTGCACCACTGCCTAGTTAGGCAGGGCCTTTTCTTTAGATTATTTTCAGGAAGGTGATCCATAAATCAGATTCCAATAATTAAATTAAAGTACATTTTTGAACAGTGATATTATAAAATTTTTTTCTTTAAAGAAGCAATATTATCTCTTCAAATAAACTAATACATATGTATAACTGTATGGAAGTTCAGCTATTTAATGTTCCATGGTCCCTACCTTCTTACTATCAGGAAATTCTAAGGGCTTCCCCATTCAATCCAAAAACTCCATAGAAGACAGTGGAAAATATATTGCTGTGAAGTAGAGGTCAACAAACTAATTAAATGGTCATATAATAAACAAGTAAAATCAGTTGTTCCAGTCCTGGACCATCAGCAGTGCTAAGATTGAAGTGAATTTGAGACTCTGTATCATCTAGTAAAACATTAAAATTGAATCAAAAATTTTATCAGCCCGGTATGTGGAAGTTCTGGGTTTGATTCCCAGGTAGGGCACACGGGAGAAGTGCCCATCTGCTTCTCCCCCCTTACCCCCCCCCCGTTTTTCTCTATGTCTCTCTTCCCCTCCCAGAGCCAAAGCTCCATTGGAGCAAAGTTGGCGGGGCACTGAGGATAGTTCCATGGCCTCCACCTCAGGTGCTAGAATGTCTCCAGTTGCAAAGGAGCAATGTCCCAGATGGGCAGAGCATTGCCCAGGCTTTCTGGGTGGATCCTGGTCAGGCACATGCAGGAGTCTCTCTGCCTCCCAGCTTCTCACCTCAGAAAATTACAAAAAAAAAAATTACATGTTGAAGGACTATAGATATAAACTGTATATTGTTTTTAAGGGATTTATATATATATATATTCTAAATTAGACATTGTTACATTGTTAGAAAAACTTTTGTTCCTTCATTGTCACTAGAATATAGAAAAAGCTATCATGCTCTTTAATATTTCAGGTCCAGTAATATAAAAAAGCCCTTACTCCTTCCAACTGTTTAAAAATTAGTTCAACATCTTTCACAGTGACATTTCTCTATGAATACAGCGTGTGAAGCCTCAATCGATTTCAGAGATCATTTGCTTTCTAAAATATATCTGCTTGTTTTGGACCTTATTCTGAATATGTGAATATTACCTGTTTACTGGGGCAAAGGTGTTCAATAAATGAAGCCAATCTCTACTGTAAAAACTTTAAGACAATAAATATGCTTAATATCCCAGGCCTTTGATAAAAGAAGCCAAAAGGTAATTATCAGATGGTATAGGATGTGATGGAATAGTTTAGGATTGTCTTAAAAGTTCTTAGGATCAATGTTGAGCTCATACATTTGAACAAAAGAGTGTAGAAGAGAAGTAAAAAAAAAGTGATAAAATAGGGAGAATGAAGAAGGAAAGGAAATGCCTGTATAAAGTTCAGATATGTTTGGAATTTCATTTATGTTGATTTTGTGGTATATGTAATATTTCTGTGCTCATGTATTTTTTTTCAAAAAGCATAGATGTAATATAAAGCTTATTGCATATTTTATACTCATGCTATTGAGAATATGTGTCTCTCTTACAAAATTTATGCCATATGCATTTTATACTATGAAAAACTGCATTTGAATATAAATTTATGGAATTTTATTTCAATGTCTATATTTCAATTTCTTGCACATTAACAATTAAATTGAACTAAATGCACTTCTGATATAATTTAAATGCAATTCAATTCTTTTTTAGAGCACATATGACTTTGATTTTTTATTTTAGTGGGCTACAATCATAAATTCAAAAAATAAAAAAACATTTTTTATGTTTTCAGTGACAAAGAAATAGAGAACAAAGAATTCAGAATAATGGAAATTCATCCTTAAATTATTATTTTAGTTTTAAATTCATTATATTGTAATGTAAGTGTAAGACTTATGCCTTATTCTCACAAAGAGGAGTGACCTAGCAATTGATGAATGTGTTGGTGTGGTCTGACTGGACACATTAACTGAGCTAACCATACATTAGTCAGATTTTATATTTTATTTTGATATTTTGACCTTGATAGCTCTCTTTTGTTATTGCACTAGCCCTGATGGTCTTTAAAGAAAAGCATTTTAAATGATGTCACAATGAGAGATTCAGAGGTTTATTTACTTTTCTATTAAACATGCTTGATCATAGATGTTAGTATTTTCTTTCTTGTTCTGATGCATTAGTACTTCGCTTCTTTGCACAAGCTGGTGAGGCTGTGGCAGAATATTATGTCTAGACCTTGAGCAAATAATCATTCTATTATAATTCACAGCCAAAACAATGCCTACTACTCAATGGTTCAATGAGTGAAGCTGTCAAAAAATATATATATTACATGTATAAAAAATATAAAAGACATTCTTAGTTTAAGAACCATAGTCTATATATTACTACATGAGAGTTATATTGTTACTCATTTTACACTAACTTTTTGGAATATATATATTACTAGTGAAGACACAGATGGCTATATGCAGAGTGGCTACATTTTAGGTTGCTTCTTTAAAACCATAACAAATGAAATTATATTAGTAAGCAAACAAAACAAAAAGATAGGCAGTAATTTTTTTATTAATGTTATATGTCACTACATAATTTTGCTTTAGTAGTTTTTATCATGTCTAAATTTTAAGCTTAATAGAGATGAATCTTTCACTATTTGTAATAGTAAGTTTACCTTGTGTATAAGTGTAATGATAATATATGTGCATGTTAAATTTCTGTAGGTACTTGAAAATATAAGAAAAGGAGGATTAACTAAATATATGCTAAATTCTATTAATTCCTATTAAACACCACTGGCTTCCTGTTCTATAATTAATTAAATGTATATTAATCATTAACATATTAAAATATAAGTAAATATGTACAAAGTTATAATTAAACAGATATATTTATATTGATCACATATTTATAGATTTATGTTTTATTTTCATTTTTCTAAATTCTAGTCATTATAATTTATAAAATATATAATGTTGTCCATATATAATCAATAATCAACAAAACTACATATTCTGTAACTTCTTTTTTCTGTTTTCTATACGCTTAATCTATTTGTTTGATTTTCATTCATTTTTATGAAATGGTAGCATTAAATCTCCTTTGGTTTTGTTCTTAAAATTTTCTGTACCCCTATTTATAGATTCCAAGTTTATAACCGGTTACTTTGGGAACTATTTAAAGAATGTCTTCTCTTTACTATTTGTTTTATCAGATGATAAAACCGCCTTCTTTCTTGTATGCGTGTTTATGTTTCATGATGGTTAGTAAAACTTAATTATAATGACCTTGTGCATTATATTACACCACTATTATTCTAAAGGGCTAACCAGTGACTAAAAACTGATTTTTGGGATAATCTTTTTTGAGTACTCTAACATCTGAATCTGTATGTAGTATATAGTATTTCACCAGTGAGTTTTAGGCAATATTAAAATACTTTGTATTAGATGGTCTGTTTAGGTTTATTTTTTTTAAACTCTGATATGTCCTATGAGACATGGCAGATTGACATTGCAGATTGCAAAAGATGGTAAAACAATATGATGACAAAGAAATACAAGTTCTGTGTCTGCATTCTGTGAATTGTAATCCCAGTTTCACTACATTCTAGATATTCAACCTTGAAAGGCTACTTAATGCTTTGTATCATCTACAAGATGTAGACAACAAAGCTACCTACCTCATAGGGTTATAATGAGTTAATTCATGTAAGTACTTAAAATATATGACTAATGCAAATTATGGGTTTAACCAACTTGAAAAGCATTGATCTTAAACTTTAATTAAATTTATGGTAATTCCTTGATGATCTGCAGACAAATTTAATTTACACCTATAAATTAGTAATCTAGATGTTACATGTCAATAAACTCAGCTACTGATCTGCATAAATACCATGCATTTGTTTTTCAGCCTCAATTTCAATGTAAAAGTATATCAAATTTATATACTTTTATAAAATAACCTTAAGGAGCTTAATTATTTTTAGATGTCCTTGCAAACAGTCCATTTCTGTTGCACACCTCAAAGTTTATGCATTCGAATACTTCACAGTGGTTTTGATGCTTTCAGATACTTTATCAAAGACATTCATTAATTAAGTTAGAGTCTTTGAGTGTGTTATCTATGTTATGGTTTGAGGCATGCATACTTAAATAGAACATTAGATTTTTAAATCATATCACTTAGAACATTTGTTTTTTGATATTAAACTCATTTGGGAGAAGAAAGCAAATGAATTAAGTTGGAAAAATTAGTCACTAGTTAACTAGTAAGTTTACGATTAACAATTATTTTATCCGCCTGACCAGGCGGTGGTGCAGTGGATAGAACATCGGACTGGGATGCGGAAGACCCAGGTCTGAGACCCTGAGCTCGCCAGCTTGAGTGCAGGCCCATCTGGCTTGAGCAAAAGCTCGTCAGCTTGGACCCATAGTCGCTGGCTCCGGCAAAGGGGTGCTTGGTCTGCTGAAGGCCCGTGGTCAAGGCACATGTGAGAAAGCAATCAATGAACAACTATGGTGTCGCGACGGCAACAAAAAAGTAATGATTGATGCTTCTCATCTCTCTCCTTCCTGTCTGTCTGTCCCTATCTATCCCTCTTTCTGTCCTGTAAACAAAAAAAAAAAAACACAAAAAAAACAACAAAAAAAACACAATTATTATATCCAAATTACCTTAAGTAAGTAATATTTTATTTTATAAGAACTGGCAAGTGTTTATTTATCAGATGTGCTACCTTGCAATATTTCTTCACCTGAACCAAGGTTTTCTCAATACACCATGGGGCTAGAAAATATTATCTTGCATAATCTTTATATCTGACAGTTACAGAACACACTTAACAGAGGGGCAAATTCTTCCTTGAAATACTTCAAGTTGTTTTTCTCTTGGTGGAAACCATGACATTTTAAAAAATACATTTCTGAACATTTTTATGATATTAGATTCTAAAAACAGATGTTTACTAAATATGATTACAGCTGCTAGACCATTTAATACAATCTTACATTATGCTTCATTCCTCCTGAGTTATTAGAGGAATAGTGAGATTGAATCAAATAAATAAGACGTTTTTCAAAATAAAAATATAATAAATTAAGGCATCTTCCAAAAGCATTCTCCTAAATATATAGATATTTCTTCTTTTCTATGTTTGCTATGTATACTGATATAATGGAAAACTGTTGCCTTTATTTCAATATGATGATACATTAAGTAATTGCAGTATTTTTAATTATATAAGATCACCAACATATGAATTCCCTCTTATCTGGAGAAATTATTTCTGCCACTCTAATAAATCACTGTATACTAGACTTGTGTTTTGCACTTTGTTTTCAGTTCATCACACAATTCTTACAATCAATCCAGGGCACAACTACATCTTATCCACATATAAAAATAAGGAAATTAAAGTTTTTCAACTTTAAGGACTTGCCAAAAGTCATACAGTTTTATAAACTGCCAAAGCCAAGATTTAAACTCAGACCTTACTTTACCAACTACTATGTACTATATCTGTCCATTTTATAACTTAGATTTTCACTTAATAGTTTATATTCTCTGAAAATAACCAATGAGTTTGACAATGTAACTACAACAAATGCTTCTAAACACAGTTTGAAGTCTGCTGAAAATGGAAAATTAACACATGATAAGAAAATGTGAGATATAATTTTAGACTGCTTCATGAAGCAATTCCTTTAAAAGTTTAATTTTAATTTGAGTAAAGAGCAATTAAAGAGAGGATTTTCAGTCAACTACAATTTTTAAAGTGGTGTCTTAGTGTCATAGTTTGATAATAATTTAATTCTTCTGCTTCATGCCTGATAGGTAAATTAATATTGAAAAATGACAGATGGACATAAATAATTATAAATTAATGAGTTCATCATGAGGATATGTGTTTCATTATCTTAAACTTCTTAGTTATTTTGTGATTTATTTTAGGCAAGAGATTACAAAACTTCAATAGTCTTTCATTTTAATGGTAAATGTTTTAAAACCACAAAAATGTTTAATGATAAATGTCTATATGATGAGTAAATAATAAGTTAATAAAAAAAACAATTCCTCTGTACAATAAAATGTTTTATCAAAAGACCCTTTAGGTATAAGATGCACATGCTAAAAAGTGTAAGCCACGTTTCCCTAAACTGCTCTTATTGATGCATTCCAGAATAATTTTGTCAGATAGAATAATTATTGACTGGTACATCTTTTTTTATGTGGAGTCACATCCTAGCTACTAAATGCGAATGAATCTCAATTAGAAAGTCATTATTATTGGCACTCTTTATTGGGCCTTTCCTGTGTGCCAGGCCCTATGATAAATGCATTACACATAAAATATCTTATTTAGATCTCCTTTTATTCCCTAGATGAGGAAACTGAATGTTGGAGAAGTTTAGTAATTTGCCAGTGACAAAAGCAAGTACATAAGCTTGAATATCTGACTCTAAATCCTAATAACTTATTTACTGTGTCTTTCTATGCTTGCTACTCATTGCTATTTTATTTTATAAAGAATAATACTTATGAAAAACTATGAAACACTTTATGACAATATTAGATGAGTTTGATATATAGCTGTTTATGAGCATAGGTTTCTATATAAACAAAATAAAATATTTAAAGGGTGACATATTTATTTTATACAGGGAAAATCTGAAAATTATAGCAAATGTTTCATACTTATTCATGGTGTTCTATTTAATATCAAGTCTAACTTCTGTGAAATAGAACTCCTAGAAAAATTGATTAGACTTTGACACTTGAATTTGTAAGAATAAAATGAAATAATGTAAATGATATATGTCTCATGCTATCATTGTTGCTGGCAGTAGTGTGTGTGGCTCAGAAAACCTGGTTCACAGTATAATATTTATAATAAATTAATGCTATTGACTGTGTACTTAGGGTATAAGCAATACCAAGCTATATCATGTCTGAGGGAGTCAAACTAATTTAGTTAATATTGGAGTCTAATTTTTGAGGAAAATATTTGTCCATGTGATACAAACCAAGTCTGATGAAGAAAAAGAGAATACATATATATAATATATGTATGTATGTATATATATATATAAAATATATATGTGTATATTAATATATGCATTATATAATTATTAAAATTATATATTTCATTTTATTTTAATTAACAGAAATTATGCTGTTTTTGAGTTTGTAGAAATGGTAAAAATTTTTTCAGTATAGTCATTTGGAGTTGGATTCTTATATAAATATTCATACTGTTTACTATAACTGGAAAACTTCATATTTTTTCAGATATCTTTATAGTCAGTAATGCTAATATTTATGTTACCTGAGAGATAATATGAAGAAACCAATCAGTCAGTTGCAGAAATCAGCTATAACAGCTTTTCGACAGAGATTCAGGATGTTGTTCCCAAGCAAAGGCAGAGTGACAAAACCTCAGATTAGTCTCTTCCTTATTATTTGTTTTTTTGTAAATAAATAGATCACTCTATGTTCTCAAAGTATAAAGGGTGATACATTCTAATATTGCTGTAGCATTTAAAATTAGATGAAAGCCTATTTAGCAGGGCATAAGATCACCATAAGCCTCTTGTCAGTTTCCAACAAATTCATACATATCAAAAAAGGACTCCAAGAAAAATAACAAAGAGGAAAGATAATGAGCCCATCAAAGGAAATGCTTAATACAGCTCCACTTTGGTATTAATCATCCTGTATGTGAGTGAGGGTCAAAGCAGCTGAGGTCAATAGAGAGGCTTTTGGTAAAGGGAAAAGGAAAAGCTAAACTAGTGATTTCCGACAGATTGAAATTTTAAAAGTGAGACATAAGGTCACAAATCAGAGTCAATGTGCAGAAGCACAGTGGGCAACTCTTAATGACTTCTCAGCAGAGCTTTTTAAGAGAAGCACTCAAGATTGAACTATCCAGACAAACTAAACTTTTTCTTTTTATCAACAGAAAAAGAGATGAAATATTCTGAAGATTAAATGACATTATAAATTGCTTTTATTGAGGGAGTTTTCACTACTTTGGATTATTAGAGTAGCTTCTTTTAAAAAGAATTTGGAATCTATACAAATTTTATTCAGCACATATAATTTAGATATTGCTTTATATCACAGATGAGCAATATACTTAGATAAATATATGTTTGAATATATTTTAAAATATGTAGTTATAAGATGTTTTTCATAATTAAATATAGATACTTTTCATATTTATAAGGCTTTTAATATATATCTGTAAAACTCTTCTGAGTTTACTAAATCCTGTTGACAAATGCTGAGAGAGGCAATGAAATCTTTCTTTCCCTAATCCATTAACTTCATCAAACCATTCACACTCTACATTTAAACTAAAAGTCAAGGAGAAGGATGAGAAGCAGGGGAAGGAAAAGCAGATGAAGGGGAGAAGAGGAGAAGAAAGAGATGGAGGAGGGAAACAGAAGCAGGAACACAAAATCTTTTGTATAACAGAATATTTACTTGTCAGTTCTCTTGCTGAAGTGTTAAACAAGTTTTATTTTTGTCTAGATTTCTTTTCAAATATGTTTACTATTATTTAATTTAGTTGTTTACTGCAAGTTTACTTGGTGAGGTATCTTTCAAAGTCTAGAGAAAGCTCAAAGATTTAAAAATATATAGAGAGTTTGCAGGTGTTAGAGTGTAAGATGGCTGTCATAAGTAGTCATGAATTTAGACATTTTTGTTATCCAGAAAAAAATTATACCCATGGAAATGGCTATTTAGAAGTTAATACTCTAGTTATGTGCTGAAATATCTTTCACAGTTCCTGGTCCTTCTTTAGAATGTAAACACATTTATATATCCACAGTTAATATTTCTTAAAAATAAATGTAATTGGATTTATTGAAAATGGCATGTGTTAGAACCATATTAGGTACTACTGTCCATTTATTTATTATTTACTTATTTATTTATTTATTTATTCTATTAAGCTAATGTTGCACTCTTTATATTCACATTGCCACCAATTAGTCCATTCAAGTATCCTGGATTATTGTAATCTTCTATTGGACCTTCTTTCAATAGTCATCCCCATCATCTCAGCAATCTCAGGTTCACAGTCCAGTTTTTGAGAGTTCCAAATTATGGGACCCTTAGCTCCATTTCTAGCCTCAGTTATTTGCTTTTGCATTTTCAGCGCATAAATGGCTGCTTTATATGGCACTGTTTATTAGGTGAAATGATCATAAAGAATAAAAAGGTGTCTTCCTCTATGAATATCTAGAGTTTTCAAATAATGATAATAAATTATTTATTTTTTCTCTTGTTACAGAACTACACAAATTATGGTAAAAATATTATAAATACATATTTTTTAAAATATAGGAAGGAGTCGCCTGACCTGTGGTGGCGCAGTGGATAAAGCGTCGACCTGGGAACACTGAGGTCGCCAGTTCAAAACCCTGCACTGGTCTGGTCAAGGCACATATGGGAGTTGATGCTTCTAGCTCCTCCCCCCTTTCTCTCTCTCTCTCTCTCTCTCTCTCTCTCTCACTCTGTGTCTCCTCTCTAAAATAAATAAATAAAAAATAAATAAAAAAATATAGGAAGGAGTCAATGTGTACTAAATCTTCACAGTACTCTTTTTCTAAGAATTTTTAAATTTATTGATTGATTTGAGAGAAGGAGAAAGAAAGAGTGAGAAATAAACATCAATTTGTTGCTCCACACATTTATGCATTCATTGGTTGATTCTTGTGTACCCTTACGAGGGATTGATATTCTAACCAACTGAGCTACTTGAAAATTAGACACAGTAAAAATAAATATTCTATTTTATATAGGGGAAACTTTATGATTAAGAAACTTGCCCAAGATTCCTCTCTCAGTAAATGATGAACTAGTAATAGAACCCAGGACTATTGACCACAAATCTTTCATCTTTTTTTCAAGAAATCTAGGATAAACATATGTCCCAATTTTTCCAGGAAAGTTTCACTTAATTAATACCTGGCATCCTGAATTGATCATTAGTTGTGCCCTCTTTCACTCTCAGTAGTATAAATAAGTTATAAGGTCACCATAACTGTAGCTCATAGTGAGAAATAAGAAAAAAATAAGAAATAGAGTATATCAAAGATTTTGTTTTGATGCCAGTGTTGATAAGGTCATATTAGCTTATGACTATTAATGATGTAATAATCTCTTTTAAATAACTTGCAGAATAGAAAATTTACCATATAAACTACTTTGACATAAATCCTTATTACTTTATCTATTATTTGAAAACTACTGAATAATCTATGAGCATCTCTAAAAATTGTCTTAATATATTCAAACATTACAATATGTAAAACTGGACTTATAACATATCCAAACTAGACAAGTTTGACATACAAGCAAGCAGATAAGATGGGAATTGACTTTCTTGCTTTGTTAACAATTTAGTCATGTTGAGCGAGAGAAGCTCTTTTTGTTAAACACCATACAGGTTTGGTTAGAAGATCACAATATGAGTATTAGTTGGTGTTTCCTATATAAATTAACAACCAAACTAACATTTTTCATTCTAATAACTTTAAAACTGGTGAATGAAAACTGAGTGGATTCTGACAGATGCTTATTTTCTTTTGAAGTTTATGTATTTCTCCTCAAAAATGAACTCTTGACATTAATGATCTTGGCTCTATTGTCTGGTTTTAAAATCTATGCTCTTTAGAAAGGTGTAATTATTATTACTATGCTCTAGCCAGCTAGCAGACTGTTTTAAAATTTCTTAATAGCTTTCCAAAATAGGTCATTTAAATAAATTATTTCTAAATGTGAATAGATTTGACAAAGGTTAAGATTTGTTCAAATGTATCAATCCCAGAGTATGTATATAATATATAGCTGAGACATAAAAGGTGTGTATGTGTGTGTGCACGCGCATGTGTTTATATTTGTGTTTCTGTCTGTATGAAGGCACATAACCCTTCCAAAGAACTTAAGGAAAATTACTTCTGACAATTCTTTTATGTAAAGCACAAGAAAAAAAATGAAAAATCTATCAAAAAGGCTATTCACAAAATCATTTAAATAAGTCTGGTTTAGAAGAAGACAGTAATATAACTGTAATTTTTATATCATCCCAGATAACTATTTTGGTAAAAAAGTTACACATCTATATAAATAAGTTTATAGAGTATTGAAACTAGAAATATTTCAAAGAGAGTATAATGACCATAGGTCCAACATCATTGAACATGACTGAAGCGAAAATCTACAATGAGCTATTTGAATAAATTTTTCAACTTCATCCCATCAATTATTATGGAGAGTCTACCATATATAACATTATAATATTACTTCATTAATTGTATTTTTAAAGTTATTCTATATTTCTCACTGTGTTGAATTTCATTTCTAAAATCCAGGAGAACAGACACAGTGAAAAGTTTGGTAAAATTTATTCTAAAATTTTTTATCTTCTTTTCTGATTTTTATTACCTTAGATTTTCTATCCAGAGAGATAATTATAGATGGAGAGAAAATACTTGGCAACATAGTAAGTGAGGCAGAGTATTTCAAATGGTGAAAAATAATTTTTATGGCTACTACAATGAAGTTTCCAGCTTTTAATTTTTATTGTATTTGATAATTATGGTCCAGTTTTTCACTAATTTTTTATACAGCCATAACAGTGTTAAAAGTGCTCCATTTTTTGCCCCAGCTAAATAACTTGGTTGGCAAGAACATCATTCCAAGATGCCAAGGTTGCAAGTTCTATTCCTGTTTAGGGCACAGACAGGAACAAATCAATGCTTCTGTATCTCTCCTGCCTCTCTTTCTAAAAATCAATCAATAACTTCTTTTAATGCTTCATTTTCATTAAAATCTATTAACAGAACACTCTTATATGCATTATGTGCACAATGCTCTTCATTTGCTTTGATTGTTTATTTCTTATATTTTTGTAATTAAGAATATAAAATGGATCCTCACCAGTGATAAAAAGAGGTTATCTTTGCTGAAGATTAGGTATCATAATTTATATATATTTATGCTCTCACCAGAATTTTCTTGCTTCAGATAGCAGACACAGAGGGATAGACTCCTTTAGTGGGCCTTGGTGTTCTCTCTGTTGCTTAGATACATTCCTCTACTGATCTGTGCCCCTTACACTTACTCACTGAGGCTTGTACATAGATTTGTAGCATTGTATAATAACTAAGAAACTCAGTTTCCTCCATCATTGATCTATTTTGATAAGTGTTACCAATGGTGGATTATTGACTATTCTAGGTTTTTATATTCCTGTATGAATTTTAGAATAGGCATGTCAAATTTTATAAAAATGCCTACTAAAAATTTCTGAGAATTGCATTCAATTTATAGATCATTTGGTTAAGGAATGCATAGAATTGACATCTTAAAATATAGAGACTTTGAATAAATATAGCATATTTCTCAATTGTTAATGTTATTTCTCTAAAGAGTGTTTTCTGGTTTCAGTGTCTAGGACTTACAAAATATTGTTAAAGTTATTCATAAGTAATTTAAAAGCCAGAGTCAGAAAAAACAAAGAAAAGAAAGCATTTATTTTAGAGTGGGAGAGGCAGAACCCATAATCAAGCTACAACATCAAGGGGTAAATACAACAGTGAATAGCTATGCTAATATAAAAATCAGGCATAAGGAATTTGATGGAACCAATTGAATAGGTTCAGCAAGGTTAGAGGCAAGGCTTTCTGATGACAGAACAAGTAATCGTGGGTTTCCGTGACTGAGCTAAGTAAAAAATGTTTTCTATGGACATAGTCAGCAAGAGGTAGACAAAAAAGCAACAAAGAAGACATGTAAAATCTGCTCGTGGTAATTTAATAATGAACTCTAAGAGATTGGTGACTTGAATTCTAAAAGTGGTTCTGCCTCTAAAACAAAAAATACAATATAGATAAATATTAGATGGCTTATCTAATGTTTTTTGGCTTTTCTAACTATAAAATGCCTTTTAAAGGTGCTTATAAGTTCAAAATGATTTTATGTGTTCTCATAAATTCAAGGTAAAACTCTTAATGAATCATAGTGAATCTTACTGAAAATTAGTACTTCAGGACTTTGAAAAAGAACAGGTTATTCAGAACCATTACTATTATAACATAAATCTTGAGGAAATTTTTTTAAACAATACATGATTATGAAGTACTATATTATACATAGTATTTTACATATAAATGCATATATGTATTTTCCATATGTATATAATAAAGTATATCACAAGAACTGATTATCAGCTACTATGAATTATAGAAGAGAAGGTTTAAGTTAAATTATATAAAATTAACTTCACAAAGGATTATTTGTTTAAATTAATTTAAAAAATATAGTCTAGGCAGTTATTTTGAAAAATGTATATCTAAGCATATATTACATCAGTTTTGTATTAAAATATTATAGACAGAGAGATATGTACTTTGTGTTCTCTGAAGGCAAAAAGTGAAAAAGAATTGTCAGATCCAACTAATAAACCATTTTTTAAAATGTAGTTTAGTCCCGTGGCCTTACTGTTGTTCATTTTCTTTTTTAACAGTGCCTGCTTTTTTAACCATTATAATGGTTATTTCTACCAGGGCTTTTATATACTTCATAGATTTATTTATTTGGTCTATGCTAACAGTTGTTTGTATATAAGAAAGATATTGTGTGCATTTTCAGAAACTGTAGTTATATAATTCTATACTATTGCTGTTCCTAGCTTACTCAACTTAGATCAGTGTGACTTTTTAAAAAAATAAAGCTCTTCATTCATCTACACTTCACTCTCTTTGAAATGCCTTTGGCCCAGGCCAGTTGCTCAGTGGATAGAGTGTTGACCCAACATGTAGACATTCTGGGGCTCGTCCTGGGTAAGGGTATATTTATTCTATTCCTCTTCCTCTCCCCCTTCTTTCTCTCTTTCTCTCTCGCAGCCAGTGGCTTAGTTGGTCCAAGCATCAGTCTCTGGAGCTAAGGATAGCTCAGTTGGTCCCAGTGCATCAGCCCTGGACACTGAGGATAACTCGGTTGGTCCAAGCATCAGCCTCAGATGCTGAGAATAGCTCAGTTGATTCAAGTATCGGCCCCAGTCATGTTGCTTGGTGGATCACAGTCAGGGCACATCTTCCCTCCATTCACTTAAAAGAAAGAGAAAAGAAAGAAAGAAAGAAAAAGAAAGAAAGAAAGAAAGAAAGAAGGAAGGAAGGAAGGAAGGAAGGAAGGAAGGAAGGAAGGAAGGAAGGAAGGAAGGAAGGAAGGAAGGAGAAAGAAAGAGAGAGAGAGAGAGAGAGAGAGAGAGAGAGAGAGAAAGAAAGAAAGAAAAAGAAAGAAAAGAAAGGAAGAAAGAGGAAAAAAGAAATGCCTTCAACAGATGTTAGAGGTGAAAGTCCCTTTCCCCAGTGGCTGGCTATACAGAAGCTATAAACTTCAGGTCTTCCAGCGGAAGGTAGTGACTTCCAGATTAAGTATTACCTATAGAATCTTATTGAGAAAAATTCATAAATCTTTAATATTTTAAAATTTTTTGTGTGAGTTAATGATCATCCTCTTGCCTACAACTATACCCTGTCTTTGGTTCTGCTAATCTGAATTTTTCCATATAACCATCGAGTGTCTTCTGTGTATGGGTTAACCAGACACATTTAAGAGCACTGTATACTATGTAGGAAATTGTATAGCTATGTGTCAGGTGCTACTTAAGTTGGTTTATGCAGTCTTCTAAGAGAGAATTACTGAAAGTCATTATTTTATTTAGAAGACTTTTGAAATTATGAAAGGTATGAGCAAGGCATATGTGAGCATATTTGCTTACTTCACTTGAATGCAGTAAATTGCTACTACTTTATGATAAGTTCAGTGATATTTTTTTAAAATGACAATGTTGCTACAAAAGATCTGAATGAAAACTTAGTTTTAAAATTTAGTAATAATGGAACTTGTATTCTCAAAGTAACAACAGAAACATTTCATGAGGCATTTTAATGGTGTTTGAAATAAATGTTTAAACATTTTGACTTTTTTTATACAATTATTTTAAGAAATAGTTTTCAGTTTGCTATATATCTCAAATTTAAAAAAAAATTGCCTTGGCCTCATTTAAATAGATACTTCATGTGTGGCATTTGCTTAGGCAAATTAGTTGGTTATACTAGTGGTTCTGTTACTTTTATCAAGTCAAAAAGATGTAATCAGCCAGAATTTGGGGCTGGAGTCAAATTGTCATCTAAAGACTTGTCTTTACCATCTGGTTTGATGCCTTCTTGACATATCATTTTGATAGATGGTGTAACAGGAAACTTTCCATCAACAAAGGTAGCACTTTTCAACATCTGCAAATTCATTAGAATCAACAAAAGGGTTCTGGTGCCGTAGCTGTGACATCTACCTCAGAAAATGCTGCATTTATACCAAGTGAAAAGCAAACTGGCTCTTCCTGTGGCAGCTGCTCTTTTGGGCCAACACTAAGATTCTTACTCAGAGCCCGCATTTCATCCTGGGGATCCAGACACCTTGTGCCACCCTGGAAATAGATGTTGTTACTTCTCATTTAGTCATTTATTCTTTAGGTTTCCTAAATATGTGAGGGACACTGGTTCTCTGTGTTAGTAAAGCAGGGGGTCTGGATTAAGCTCTTCAACTTGTCACCTCTCAACCAGTTTTAGTATAAGAGGTGCATTTCCACATATGCTCCCACCGGAACCAATGAATAGCTCTCTAATTATCCTCAAAATGTTTGTTGTCAAGGTCTTTCATTATATTTTTATATCTCCTTGTGAATCAATCCCTTAATTTCTACTAGATCTACTGTGAAATGTCTTCATAGTTATGTCTTGACACTTTATTTAGTGTTTTATATCAGTTTTTATTTTTTGGTGTCTCGATTGAAACATCTAATTTAACTTCATGTTACCTACACAGATGTTAAAAAGGTTACAGGCAGATTTAGTTCTTATATAAACATTTTTCTGCTAAATAAATGAAAATACAATAAAGAAAAAAACCTTTCCGTTTAAAAGACTGTGTGTACAAATGCTACAGATTGTACATAGCAATTAAAGGCTATTCCACAAAGGTAACACCTCAGAGATTGCCTTTGATAATGTGATTGGTAAAAAGTATTCTTAAAGCTTTGACTTTGTTATTATTATTATTTTTTACTTTTATTTAGTGCTTTTAGCAAGAGATAAAGGGGGAGAGAGAGAGAGGCAGGAACATGGATCTGTTCCTGTATGTGCCCCGACCAGGGATTAAAGGGGCAACCTCTGAGTTTCAAGGTGATGCTCTAACCAACCAAGCTATCTGGTCAGGGCAGTATTATTTTTAGAACACAGTTATGTACAACACATGAAAACTAACTCTTTTACTTTATAGCTATTCCTGCTTTTATAACAATAATGACAAAAATAGTGTGTGGCTTAAATATACATTGTTTTACTCCAAATGCTTTGATTTATTTTCAAAAACAAAATTTACCCTAATAAGACATAAAAGTGTTAATAATGACAGTCTTTAAAAGAATATAGTATACAAACAATAGTTTTCTGCTCATTTTGCATGGTGACAGATAATTACTAGAATTAGTGGAGTGCTCAAATTAAAAGGTATAATCACTATACCATGCACCTGAATTTAATATAACTAATATAGTATTGTATACCAACTATATTTAAATTTATAAAAAGATATAGTGTAATATCTGAAGACAATTCTAAAAAAATAATTAAATGCAAGCAAAATTCTAATAAAGTGACTATTTTGAAGGTACAATTGTCGTTTTGGATATTTTGATTTGACAAGGTTCATATAAAAAATAGATGTTACCGCTTCATTTTTCTCTTTATAGAGAATTATATGGCCCTGGCCAGTTGGCTCAGTGGTAGAGCATCAACCTGGTGTGTGGAATTCCCATGTTCAATTCCCAGCCAGGGCACATGGGAAAAGTGCCCATCTGCTTCTCCACCCTTCTCACTTTCCTTTCTCTCTGTCTCTCTCCTCCCCTCCCGCAGCCAACGCTGCACTGGAGTGAGTTGGCTCGGGTGCTGAGGATGGCTCCATGGCATCCACCTCGGGCGCTAGAATGGCTCCATTTGCAGCAGAGCAACACCCCAGATGGGCAGAGCATCGCCCCCTGGTGGGTGTACCGGATGGATACCGATTGGATGCATGCAGGAGTCTGACTGCCCCTCTGCTTCTAACTTGAGAAAAATACAAAAAGTAATAATAATAATAATTAAAAAAAGAAAGAATTATGTGCTTTCTGGACATGGTCACAAACCATCTTATAGGAAGTAAAAAAAATTAAATTTATTCTAGGGAAAGACAAATGCTTTTTAAAAAATCTTTTTAGGAAAGAGAAAATCTAGCTATAAAAATAATAGCTAAACAGTAAAAAGTTCAAATAATATGGCATTGTCTGTTTAGATATTTGTTGTTTTTATTACCTCCCTAGCTACTAAGTTTCAGAGTAAAGTATTTTGTTTTTCTAGAAAACTTAAATGCAAAACTGAGTACCAAATTACCATTACAAATAAATAGTGAGGGTAAAGTAGTCCTTCATTTTTACTTTCTTGGTTAGTAATTAAATGGGTAAAGTGAAACTTTGAACAAGATGAATAATTACATAAATATGTTATATATAAAAAGTTATGTTTACTACTTAAGTTTCTCCAGAAAAATTTTATATTATTTATAATTAAATTTTTACTAATGTAATTAATTAACTTTTACTTAGGTATTTATATTTTGAATAGAATTTTAATACTTACTAATGAAAGTATAGGTTTTACTATTTTGTATTTTTAGAGATTTATTGGTATTTTTATTCACATTCTTATATTAGGTTTAATATTTTTATTTTGCACCATACTTTCGTTTTTAAAATTGAATTTATTAAGGGTGACATTAGTTTATAACATTATATAGGTTTCAGGTGTACAATTCTATAATATATCATCTGTGTGTTCACCACCCCAAGTCAAGTCTCCTTCCATCACTTTTCTTCCCTTTTACTCTCTTCTACCTCCCTTTGCTCCGTTCTCCTCTTATAATTACCATATTTTCATTTGCTGTTCCTTTTATTTAACTACATTCATCCATATCTAATTTCATGCATTTTTAGTTACAGCTGAGTTCCCATGCCTATATATTGAGAAGGTCAAAATATGATTATAATTTTTAAAAGTGCCCTTGAGAAAAAACTTCAGCTCAACCTGGAATGGATTTCCAATTTTAAAATGTTATTTTTGTGAATTTGAGTCAGTTTTTGTTTTAAATACTAGGATATACCTTGCTTCATTTGTTTCAATCACAATATAATATGGTCAAGCTGATGCCAACACAATTACTATTTTAAGCTATGGATATAAATATAACAGAAAATTGTTTTGTGTATTTTCTAAGTATAGATGGAGTTAGATATTTTCCCAAGCAGTTGGCATTGTTTTTTAAGTTTGTTGATACTGTCAAGAATAATTCTGTGCTCTAGTTTTTAAAATTAACTTTATTTTCTTTTCTTTTTAAATGAGTCCTTTTGCTATAATTTGACAAGTTATATGCATTAACTAGGTAACATTCCAAAAATAAGATCCATAAAGCATGATCAAAAGCTTTATGCACCTTGTTCAATCAATTAAAGGAAAGATAGATTTTTTAGTTTAGTTAGTATTTCTTATTCTAAAATTTGGTTAAATTGGATGATTAAATAGAAACATACACACACATGCATACATATATTTTCTGTAAGTACACTTTGGAAAACCTGGTTTATTTGTGTTTTAAAAAATATTCTATTGTATTCTTGGTACTACATTCAGAAAATCTCAGCATTCCATCTGAAAGAGAAGTTGGAAGTTCCACAGATTTTATAAAAGTGTATTTGTGATCAAATAAAGTTGAAGGCAGGACCCATTTACTAAACAACTTAGGTTTCTGGTATAAAAAATTTGATTCATTTAGTCTACTCTTCTTGAGAAACTTCATCTGTGGAGAAAAAGAGGTCTGGCATGGGAATTTCTTTTATGGAGCCAACTAGACAAAAGTAAAGCTTAAGCTTTTGAAAGCAAATGTAAAATAGAATCGAACCTCTAGCCACCTAAATATGAGACTCTAACTCAGAGATGGGGAGTTACAAAAAAAAAATGTAAGAAAGTAGTTAGGTACCAAATTGAATACCTGGATAGAAGAAAATTAATTATCAATATGATTGAAACAATACATAAAAGATATCTCAAAAGTCTATACTAAATTATAATGGTTAGTGGATAACAGGTAGTGATGAATACTAATTGGAGGCATAAACACATATGACTTAGCTATCTCCATTCTAAGGTACATACAGACACATCTAAGAGAGTTTTGTGTCAAAACAATGAAGTCTTATGGAAAATACCTTTAGTTAGATACATAAGTGTTGAGGTTAGATTACCTGCAAATTGTTTTTCTTGCTACCTTTGAAGGAGGAGAGTATAAAGTAATAAAACCATTTCACTATATATCTATCTTACTTTACCTATTTTTGTTAGCATTGCTGACAGGTAGGAACCCCATGCTGGCAAATGTTGGATACTTACTAGTGTTTCATGTATGGTGGCCCAGCATTGGATTCATTTTTGTCTCTAGCTGCTTAAAATATTCTTCCTGCACAACCTAATGGGTTTAAGCCTGTTCAGGGTATATAGTGGGAGTTGAACAGTTTGTCAGCATGTTACACACACACACACACACTCACATATTCAAACCATTTTTACTACCCTTATAAATTGAAATTAAGCTTCATTTAGGAATCACTTAACGCATATTTGAAATTATCATTTTTGACACTAACCTCAAATGATGGTTCTTGAAAACTATTCAAATCAATCATACTATGCATAGCATTATGTTTTTTTTTCTTTTAGTATTTCTATTAGATTTTTTTTGTTTGTGTTCTTTGAGTTTCATTACATATATTATTCTTCTGCATAAATATTTTGGGTGTTTCTTCTTAAATTTATTATAGTTTAATCAGCCAGAATCTATTGTCTTCCATCTATTTGGCTTCATCTTATAGTATTTACTTTAGAAAGTATATTTTGGTTTATCTCAGAATCATTGTCTTAAATAACACCAAGAACTAATGAAAGAAAAGGAATTTCAGTAAAATTGTCTACTGTTATAAGTCACAGAATCTTGCTTTAGTATATAAATTAAAAATGTGCCTTATGCCTTATACTAGATGTTTAATTAACCTAACATTTCACTTTTCTTACCTTTGTGATGGGTCTCACAAAACCTATCTCACCAGGATATGAGTGTTTAAATAACATGCTGTTATTAAAGTGCTTAGTATAGCATTTTACACATAATTAGTTCTAATTCAGGTGTAGTATAAGAAAAGCAGCTAAAATATGTATTATTTATATTATCAGTAGCAATATTAACCCAAGTCTTTCTTTAACAAATCACAATGTTAATGGTAATTAGCCTATTATTTAAACTTATCTTTATGAAAATGAGATTCAATACATTTTCATAATTGATCTGAATATTTCCTTCAGCTATTCTATAATAATTTTATGTATAGTTAATACCCCTCAGAATTAATAAAAGATGTATATTGAATTTTTCCTTGGGATGAATCTTCAGTGATATAGTTTTGATAATAACCTGGTGTTTCATGGATAATTACCTCTTTATCATTTCATTAATGTACTTCATTCATTTCTTAAAATATTTATTGAGTGTCTTTCTGTCAGTACGTGTACTAGGTATAAAGATATATCAAGCAGTATGACTCAACAAGAGTCATGAAGAGTACAGAAATTAACCAAATAATGATTAAAAGAATATGTATATTATAAACTGCCAAATTTGGCTATAGGCATTAAGAGAACATCAAATTAGTCTAGAAAGGCAGAGAGAATGTGCCAACTGAATCTGCCTTATCAGGAGTAGTTTATCATAAGCTCAATTCATGTTTTCTAATTATATAATTGGGCATAAAATTGGTTAAATGGCTAACTTGCTATAAAGGGAGGGATAGGAAATGTATATTCTGTTAAAAAGGAATACAAAGGAACTAGTTAGGGCACTAGATTTAGTCTCTGTTAGTCTTTTGTAACCTGTGTTATTAATACCTTTTCATCTTCAGAGTAACAGGGAGTCTTATAAGTCAGTTCATAAAGTATGGATTGAAATTACAAAATTTTGAGATTTAGAAAAGCCATTCTTAAGGGGGCGAAGTTAAATAGAGGAAAGAAAGTTAAGATCTAAAAGACTTAAATATGTGTAAATGTTGTCAGTTAAAGGGAGTTATAAGGGAGAAAAGGATGTGATGAAATCCAAACCATAAAAAGAAAGCTTCTTGTGGGAAGATGGTTACCAGAACAGAAAAGGAGAATATTACAATGTAAGAAGATTTTTGTTATAAGAAGGTTTTGGTTTGGTCTTTGAGTTTGTTCCCATACCTGGTTTCTTTTTTTCTTTTCTATGAAGCCAAGGCAAGGCCAAGTGTCAGACGTAAATGCATCCACAGGAGGTTTTGAGTTTTAGGAAAGGAAAGAAAGTTGCAATAAGCATTGTAGAAAATAAGTTGAAAAAAGTATATTTTCTAGGCAGTGTTGAGCATGTACTTGAGCCTCTCACACTTTTTAGTATGACCATTTTTAGTAACGCTGTGCTGCCATAATGAAGAATCAAAGGAAGTGGAGAGTTGAATTTAGTTAGTGTTCAGGTTAAGTTAAGTGGTTCAAAAAGAAAAAAGAAAGCTTAGTGAGTTGAGGATATTAGCAACAATAATTTTGAAACAACGAATCATAGATAAACACCTGAACAGTGAAATATACACAGTAGAAGGAGCTAACGAATTATAATGTGGGTCATTAATGGGCATGAAGCACCAATGAAATTGGAAAATGTGACCAGGAAAGAATTGAATATCAAATTAAGAATAAAAAAAAAAGATTATAATCACAGGATAGGATATTTTAGTAATTGATTTCCAAAGCAGAGCAAATTAAGATGGTGATAAATACAACAGGAGACAATGAATATGAGTATCTAAGGTAAGAAAGGCATTGGAAATGATTAATAAGTAGCTTAGAACTTTCATTGAAGGAGAAGCAGGCATTATGAAACTGCTTTGTACAAATCTGAAGAAATAAAATATTCAAAAATTTTATAGTTTGGTTGTTATCATGATCACAGCTTGAAAATGGCAATAATAGGGATATTTAAACCAGAAAACTATAAATCCAGGCCTTTTCCCCTTTTCTAAAAAGCCAATTGTTAAACTACTGCATCACTCAGGAAAAAACAACATATGGGTGCTACAATATTCTGGGAATGATGGCCAAATTCAGAAAATAAATAAAAGATTATAGTAAGAAGAATCAGATAGAAAAATTGTGTGGCATGAATCTTAAAATATCAGGGTTTTGTATCTTGTTTTATTTTCTCCTTTTTATTGACTTTATTGGGGTGACAATGGTTATAAAATTATACAGGCTCAGGTGCACATTTCTACAGCACATCATCTGTACACTGTGTCGTGTGTTCACCACCCCAAGTCAAGTTTCTGCCCATCACCATTTATCCCCCTCTATACCTTCCGCCACCTCCTCCCACACAGCCTTCCCCTGGCAATCACCACAAATACCTTGGTTTGTTTTAGAAGGTATTATGACAGTGATGATTTAGAAATGGGGATAGAACAAAGAGGAGACTAATCCTATTTCCCATCCTTGAGGTATGTGCAAGGTGAAATACCTTCTAGTATTTTTATGAATACATGACAACTACAATTTAACATTGGAATAGAGATTAAAATTTATACAGCGCAATAAGATGGCTTTCTTATGCTGTCTTTTAAAACTAGGGCAGTGGTGTTCTTTTCTTTATTAAATTAAGCCATAAATGTAATATGAGAGAAGTGTATGTGCCTGTTTACTTTTTAAAATATGCATAGTTATATAGACCATCTCTGATGAAAGATATCTTAGCATTTATATAGTCTTACCCTTGTATTATGCAGCTAAGCAAATTGAGTTCTAGGAGGATAAAATTACTCATCAAATTTTACTTAACTAGCGCTGAGACTAATATCTCTGCTTTTTTAAAATTTCAGCACAACAGATAAAATGGATTACTTGATTCATTTACTCATTTTTTTGCTTATTAATAAATATCTGCTGGTACCTAATATATTCCTGGACTGCTCTAGATATAAGGGCTAGAAGGATGAACAAAATAAGACAAAAATCACTGACTTCATGAAGTTTATCTCATAGTGAATGAATATAGAAACTTAAGAGATACAAAAGCAAAATTGGGAAATATATAATATTCTACATAGTTATTAAATTGTATGGCTAAAGTTAAAGCAGGAGGCATAGCTATGGTATGTGAATTTATACCTGGAATTACAAATGGAATAAAAAGTGGAAGTTGTCTTGAAGATGTGATCAGATGAAAGTGAAAAATTGAAGCACAGACATATAAAGGAAGTGCATTCTAGCTAGAGAAGAAGTCTAGTTCAAGACCCTAAGCTAGAGTGTGGCTTTTCTAATTGTAATGTACCTTAGACGAATGATTTATATAGACATTGATATGATTACTTTTTACATATTATAATTATTGTGATCAAATGGACTTCTCCAGCCATCAGATGGAGATGTGGTTGGAGCTGTTCATCTCTTCTCCTTCAAATTCCCAAGGCCCAGCTAAGGTTATTTATTTACTGTTTAGAAACAAAACATCCCTTTGGTGTATATTTTAATGTATATAGGTTTATAGCAATGGTGGAGAAAGATACCATTTGTGTAGTTTAATGTACATGTTTGCAGATATCATTCATATGCAAATAGGGGTCCTTGGGTTACAACACAGTTCTGTTCCTATGACAGTGACATAACCCAAATTTTGGTGTAAGTCAAAATACACCTTAGCTTAAGTCACCTACTTATTCTAACACAGTTGTAAAATCATAATCTAGAATGTAAAAACACAACTAAGCCACAGAAAAAGAATACTGTGTATTCTTCTACTACACGCAACCAAATTATTTTGCCTATGTAGTCCATAAGTACTATGCTAACAGCACAAGCCAAAACACTCACATCATAAATTTTAAGTTTTTATGGGAGTGAGCATCATAAACTTGAAACGTAGTATGTTGAGATTGTAGTGTGTATATATACATATACATATATATATATATGTATATATATATATATATATAAATACACACATGCACGCGCGCGCGCACACACACACACACACACACACACACATATATATATCATGAGGTTTGCAGCATCTCCCAGTAAAGGTTAGAAACTCTAAAATGGCTTCCAGCAAAATGAGAACAATAATTCTTTTGAGAGTTTTAATATTGGTATTTTTTAGCCACACCTATTCATAATGCAGAATTCTAATGACAGATGTGTGAGTGTACAGCAACTTTGTGACTGATTTAAATAATAAAATAACGAGAATTACTTCCTCAGCTGTCATTTTCATGGCACTTTTTACACTATTTTAAAATTCTTAGTTTACTTGTGCATTTGAAGATTTTAAGCTTTGTTAGGACAGGAGTATGGTTTGTTTTTGGTTAATCTCTGCCTTCCCAGTGCCAGACATTTTTGTTACACCAAGCTGGTGCTCAATAAATATGAAAATGAAATAATGAGCAATTAAATGAACAAGCAAGTGAATCATTTAGAATGAGCTGAGATTTGAAATAACACTTTTGTGCCCCTGAGGCTCCCTATATGGAAAGGTCTGATGTTATAAGCCATGTTGGGTAATGATGCTTCCTCAGCCAGGGCTCAGGATAATTTTGATAATCTTGCTCACTAGTGTTATTAAGACAAGTTATGGAGGGAAAAAGAGGTAGCATGTTTTCATATTCCTAAAAAATTATATATTATACAAAGAATAGAGGCATAGGTAAGAATGTAGTGACATATGCTAGAGTCTTAGCATAGAATTACAATGTTTCTTCATTGATTAATTACATAAATTTGCCATACAAATTTAATCCATATATTTTGAATGATTTATAGCTTATTTACAGTCAATTTATATGGATTTTCTCAATTATTTCTCATAACATTTCCATGCAATTGGTAGGGAATGTTTTTATTAGATAAGGATAAAAAATTCTTTATTCAAGGATCTCCATTGACTAAGTGAAGTCAAGTTTTTCTAACTTTATTTAAATCTGGCAAAATGACAGTAAAAATTATTGCTGATTACTATTATTTGGAGCAAAAGAAAACATCTGATCAGGGAAGTTCAAAATATCTTGTTTAAAAAATAAAATGCAGTGACTGGAAAACTCATTGTCAGTGATTTTGTGTAGTGCAGAATGAATATCTAATTCTGGTTCAACTCGCCAAAAAAAGATAACTGTCTTTAATTGCATCAAATTGTTTTAAACTTACTGAGTATACTATTATGCTCAGTCATAATACTTTCTCTTATTCCTCTCTTAACTCTCAGTAACATCAAGAAGAGCAGTTCCCTCTGTTTCTGTGTCCTTCCTTTCAAATATCCTGTTAAGAGATCGCAGATGCTTGGAGATAAAAACTGCCAGAATTATTCTAAGGACTGACAGATTTGCTAACAACCAAATGCTTCCAGATCACTGCACTAGCCTCAGCTCCACCTTTCATATGAACCACATATGGCTTCAGTCCTGTTTTCCTGAATTAGCTCTAATCTCCTAATGACCAAGGTCAGATGAGTACAGATAGGGCTCAGCTGTTCTTACCTAGCACATATGTTCCAGTATTGTTGGTAATTTATTTACTCTAATAAAAAATTAAAATGCAAATCTCAGCCAAATGCTTCTTTACTGAGAGAGATCTCGGTATGAGCTTTTTTCAAACCACATATTAGGAACGATGGCATGTGACTTTTTTATAATAAAATAAGAAAGATTATTATAGCATTTATAACAAAATAACAAATTAATGCTAGAAACAAAATTGGTCATCTGGAATTTGTTGAAAAGGAATACTTTGAGTAAGTCCAAATACCACCAAATTTACTTTGGTAATTATGAAAAATAGTCAAAAATTACTGCTTTTATTAATTTAGAAATTAAATTTAATGGGGTGACATTGGTCAATAAGAATACATAGGTTTCAAATAAACATCTCTATAGCATTTGAACTGTTGATTGCGTTGTGTGCCTATCACCCAAAGTCAAATAATTTTCTGTCATCATATATGTGTCCCTCTTTACTTCCCCTACACAAACTCTCTCCCCTCTGGTGACTGCCTCTCTTTTATAGATATTTCAGCATATTTATTCTTATACCAAACTTTAACTAATCTGCTTGACTTTATGGTTTAGGAACTAAAACTTTGTTTTTACAATTTTTTTTAGATCAAAAGAATGGAGTTTCTAAACATGCAGTATTTTTAGGTTACTTCAAGATGCTTTTGGTATTGTACCACCTGTTTAACTTTGTCAAAGAATCTGAATTACAATCAACACCACTAACATGTACAATCAACCATATTAAAAAGTAGTACTGCTCTGGCCAGCTGGCTCGGTGGTAGAGCACTGGCCCGGCATGTGGAAGTCCAGGATTCGATTTCTGACCAGAGCACACATCTGCTTCTCTGCCCTTCTCCCTCTTTATTCTCTCTATCTCTTTCTGCCCCTCCTGCAGCCAAGGCTCCATGGGAGCAAAGTTGGCCCGGGTGCTGAGGATGGCTCCATGGCCACTGCCTTAGGTACTAGAATGGCTCTGGTTGCAGCAGAGCAACAGCCCAGATAGGGGCAGAGCATTGCCCCCTGGGGGGCATGCAGGGTGGGTCCTGGTCAGGTGCATATGGGAGTCTGACTGTTCCCCCACTTCTCACCTTGGAAAAATGCAAAAAAAAGTAGTAGTACTGATTATTCTTTGTAGTATTGATGCTTTGTGCTTATGGTATTTCAAGAAGATATACCTATATTAAAGATTTTCAGTATCATTCATAGAAATAAAGTTTTTGCTAGAACATTTTTAAAAAGTTAATTTTAAATTCTTACTTCTAAAGGTCAAATATATTCTTTTCTTACCATATTTTAGGCTCTCTGGCAGATTTATGAAAGCAGGTCAAAATGAGCACAAGACGGTTTCTAATTTTATTTGACAGCAAGTAAAATAAACAGAAGTAAAAAATTTTGTACTCAAACAATTTAAGCCAAAGATATTTTTAAAATAGAAAATGACTATTATAAAATATGTTGCTTCCGATAATAGAAAAGAAGACCTATGCAGCAAAATAATAGTAACCCTTACTTTAATTACTCACATAACTATTCAGAGGGATAGAAACAAAATTTCAAAGCAGTATCTTTACAGTAATATCTTACAAGTTATAAAATTTATCTCAGAAATGCTCAGAAAAAAAATGTTGCCTAAAACCATTACTTACCAGTATTTGAGATCATCAAAGAACAAAATAGTTTCAGGTTGCAAATCTTATTTACAGTTCAATCAGACACTAAAGCTAATATTTTTTTAAGATTTAAATCATTAGCAATATGTTTAAAATAGCACTGAATGCTCTTTTTAAAACACAGAATCATTTGGCATATGCGAATTTTAAAAAGCATTGTATTTCTTTTTCTTTGTAAGTTTGTCCTTGGCAAATTTTTTTTCTTTTATTCTTTTGTTGATGTTTCACAGTCCAGGAAAACTAATTTATAAAGGCATTGCCTTATGAACCAATTTTATTTGTTTTGTGCTGATGTTGCAAAAATCAAATCAGCTTACAAGCTTAAGCATTTTGATAAAATAAACACTGCTAACCATTGACTCTCTAAATCCATTTGATGTAACATAGAAAATAAAATTGTCTTTAATGTGAGGCTCAAAAGAGAGAGAGAGAAAAAGCAAGAAATTGAGTCATTTTCAGTGTGACAGGATTAAGTTGCAGGAGGAAATGAGATGATTTTACTTAGAAAATTTAAAAGATGCTTTTCCTCTCTAGGACTTTCTCATATGCATTTCAACAATATCTCTGAGATGTTGTTTAATTTATTTGCTTTACTTTGTCTAAATTGCTATGTGCAACATAACTGTAAGGATAATATTAGAGAATGCTTTACATTTTTGCCAAAGACATTATCTTGTTATATAGTTAAAACTCTTCTTTATAATCATCATGATGGTATAAATCTTATCATTTTTCTCTTTGCAAATCTAACTTCTCTGTTAATTTTTTTTCTTATCAAGTAGCCCTAGTTTTCTCATCTGTGAAATTAAGAAGTAAAACAAGATACTCTTTATACTTGCCCCCACTAATTTTGTTTTTCTTTTACTAGGCTACACTCTATTTGAGCACCTTTTCTGTTATGCTCTAATTTGTCATTCCAATTCTCTTCTTACAGAGAATTACTTTATTTTATGCTCAGCTTATTACCAGATTTTGATTTTTTCATACTTCTCAAGTAAAACATTTCTTCTGGAAAGTCTTTTCTAATCAATTTGACAGTAGCAATCAATGCACAGGGCCAAGCTGTGTACCGAATTCTGTCATTCATGGTATTCTATCTCAGTCCTCACTATTCCGCCTCACTATGGTCACAGGACCTTCAGAGATGGTGCACATTTTAGCTCAGCAGCTTAGTTGCCATCCAGAATTTTATCTCACTCCTTAGAAATTATCAGTAGCCATTTCATTGAATGGAACTAGTAGTGGGATTCAGCCAGTTTGCGCTGGTAAGGTTTAAAACCTGTACCTAATTTTTTGTTGAGTTTGGCAAACCGATTGGTAAAATGGCGCTTGTAATCAAGGTTCACTCTAAGGTGGATACCTGGACAGCCACTCAAAGTGGAAATTACAAATTTACATTCCTTTCTCCTTTTTTTTTTTTTATTCCGTTCTCTTTTTTAACATTCATCTGTGCAACAGCATATCCTAAGCACTCGTAGTAATGTTCATTCTGTTCATAGGTAAAAAAATTGCAAGTGAAAATGCCAATCAAAAAGCAATATGTATCCTGACCAGGTGGTGGCACAGTAGATAGAGCATCAGACTGGGATGTGGAGGACCTACGTTCGAAACCCCAAAGTCGCCAGCTTGAGCACAGGTTCATCCAGCTTGAGCGAGGACTCACCCAGCTTGAGTGCGGGGTTGCTAGCTTTAGCGTGGGATCATACACATGACCCCATGGTCACTGGCTTGACCCAAGTTCACTGGCTTGAGTAAGGGTTCAAGCTCTGCTATAGCCTCCCGGTCAAGGAACATATGAGAAAGCAATCAATGAACAACTAAGGTGCTGCAACAAAGAATTGATGCTTCTCATTTCTCTCCCTCCCTGTCAGCCCCTATGTAAAGCCAGTAGCCGTAGCCACCATCACAGCTGCCTGGCCCATGTAGGTTCAAATTTGATTTGAACAGATGGTAATGAAATAATGGAGCCAAGAACTGGTGGGCCATTAGCTTTATTCCTAGCTTGCACCTGGCAGGCAAGAAATACACACAGAAGAAAAACACTTCCCTTTCCATTCAGGGCTCCCAAAGCCACTGACTTATCTGAGTTTTCCTAGGATCAAAGGTTTGTACCTCACAAACTTTATTCACCTCTGTTTCCCATCCCCTTCTCTCTGCACAAACTCTGCAAAAACTGGCTTCTCCTCCAACACTCCACCATCTTGGTTGCTTCTCCTTTCCTCCACGTGGCCTTTTTCTGCTCTCCTCCCACATGGGCTCCTCAGCCCCATTTTATAGTGTAGAAATCCAAACCTTTAATCCAATCTACAAAGAAGGAAGTCTCTGATACAAAGGCACTTATCTGAGGCATAATGGGATTCCTCATGAGAGTGCACCACCCCACATAATGCAATAGTCAAGGATCTGGGGACAAGCTTAGTGTTGAGAAGATCTTAGTATTAAAAGGGTAGGAAAAGCTTAGTCTTAAAACTAAGCCTTAGGCTATAATGACCCTGCCTGCTTACAGCCTGTCCCCTACACCCAATGCAAACTATAAGTGAGCAAATATATATATATATATATATATATATATATATATATATATATATATATCATATTTACAAACTTATTTGACCAACACCCTATCTGTCCCTCTCTCTGACTCTCTTATCTGTCAAAAAAAATAAAAAAAGAAGAAGCAATATGGAAATATCTTTAACAGTTTTATTGTTTTTGTCAGGTATTATTTAATATTTTTTCATTAAAATTTTAAAACTTTTCTTACAACATAATCTAGTTTTGTGTACCTCTATTATTGTCCTTATTTGTTGTGGAGACAATGACTTCCTGGAGACCACATGGCATGCACCGAGGAACCTGAGGGAGACTGCCTCACAATCCCTTATACAGGTTTCATGAGATGGCCCTGACTCTCAATCATTATCCCTTTGAATAGTGAGTTTTTTTCATTCTTGTTGACCCCTGGGAGTGAATTATTTTTCAAAAAATGAAATTAGTTCCAGTTTTATTAACTTAAAATCATGTTTGTTTGATAACCAATATATAGAAACAAGAAAAACATACACTTGCCTTTTTTTAAAGTTGCCTTACACATTTTATAATATATTGATCGTACTCTGAATTGTCAGGAGGCACGAGGATGTACATGAACACACATACTACTCAAAGGATTATGGGTATTTATTGATTGTAAAGCCAGTAGCCAAGGCCACCATCACAGCCGCCTGGCCCACATAGGTTTGCATTAGATTTGGCCAGATGATAATGAAACAACAGAGCCAAGAACTGGTGGGCCATCATCTTTAATGGCCAAGTTCCTTAAACTGGCTTGGGTTCAAGCCAGTTCCTATGTAAAGCCAGTAGCCGCGGCCACCATCACAGCTGCCTGGCCCATTAAGGTGTTAGAAGGAGATGGAGAACAGAAGTGAATAAGGTTTGTGAGGTACAAACCTTTGATCCTAGGAAAACTCAGATAAGTCAGTGACTTTGGGAGCCCTTTACAGTTGGAGTCCCTCCAACACATTAATATAATCATGCCCATCCCAAGCAAGAAGGGCAACTGAGTGATGGGCTTCCACGTGGGCAGCGCCACTCAACGGGAAAGTGAAAACACACACTGGGCTGCAAAACCCACTCATTCCGTGCTCACAAAGCTACTGACTTATTCGAGTTACCTAGAATCAAAGGTTTCTCGCTCACTAGCCTTATTCACCTCTGTTCCCCATCTCCTTCTCTCTGTACAAACTGCACAAACTGGCTTCTCTTTCAGCATTCTGCCATCTTGGCTGCTTCTCCTCTCCTCCATGTGGCCTTTATCTGCTCTGTTCTCCGCTCTCCTCCTAGAACATAATCCCTCTTCCCCTGGAACAATGTGATCTCTCTTCCTTTTAAAACCTTTTGGCATGAAAGCCCTCCCCCAACACACATTAATATAATCATGCCCATCCCAACCAAGAAGGGCAACTGGGTGATGGGCTTCCACGTGGGCAGCGCCATCTTTAACAAAGTGAGCATAATATATTTTTCTGCTCAACATTGATACACACAAAATAGAAGCAGAGACAAGAATGAGGAAGTCAGGAAGCAAAGAAGAGAATGAGGAAGTCAAGAAGGGAAACTTCTTTAGAGCATATTAAAGGGCCAGCAAAGTAGCTGAAGTGTTCCCATCTATTGATTAATCAGAATTGCTAATTCTATCCTTATTGTGCTGTGTACAGTATACAGTACTGTGTTCAGTACTTTTGTCAATAAAGACACTGTGACGTTTGTCTCAGTGCACTGACCTTTGTCCCTGTGTTATTTTCCTATTCAGGTCCTCTACACTTACTTAAGTATTAAATGCATAAAATAATAAACTACTTTTTGGCAATCTTTTTTTTTTATACTGAAACTGTTCTTGGAGCAGAGCACCAGTTGTTAAATTACTTGAATCCCACCCCTGAATGAAATTAACCATAGGGATAGGAGATTCAAGCACAATATAGTACAGATAGTTCTCAACATGTCCTGTCTTCCACTGACAAACACTATTTTATAATGCAACCAGATATGTCCTTTCTTTTAAGTTCACATATAATTTTCATGCTTAACATACTCATATGATTAATTACCTCCTTGTTGGGCAGATAAAATATGCTCACTTTGTTAAAGATGGTGCTGCCCACGTGCAGGTTTTAAGAGTAAGCTTTTCCCTACACCCTTGACTGATTGGATGATGTGGGGTGGTGCACTCTCATGAGGAATCCTCCCATTATGCCCCAGATAAGTGACTTTGCATCAGAGACTTCCTTCTTTGTAGATTGGATTAAAGGTTTGGATTTCTACACTATAAAGTGGGGCAGACCAGAAGCTTGCTCTCTCTCGGTTCCTGACGTTAGCATTAGAGAGGAGAGCAGATTAAGGCCACATAGAGGAGAGGAGAAGCAGCCAAGATGGTGGAGTGCTGAGAGAGAAGCCAGTTTGGGCAGAGTTTGTGCTGGAGAAGGAGATGGGAAACAGAGGTGAATAAGGCTGGTGAGCTAGAAACCTTTGATTCTAAAAAACTTGGATAAGTCAGTAGCTTTGTGATCACTGAATGAGTGGGTTTTGGAGCCCAGTGTGTGTTTTTACTTTCCTGCCAGGTGCAAGCTAGAATTAAAGCTGATGGCTCACCAGTTCTTGGCTCCATTGTTTCATTACTGACTGTCCGAATCTAATGTGAATCTGCATGGGCCAGGCAGCTGTGATGGTGGCCGTGGGCACTGGCTTTACACTCCTTTTTTTATTTATCTCCTTTCTGAAATTAAATTCATTGAGATACCTAATCTTTAACTTGTGCAGTTCCATCAGTTAATTTTAACCTTATAAATTTTAATCTATTTCACTTTGAAAACATTCAACAATTTTCTATTTTATTAAAAATAAATTTAGTTGAGGTTTCTTATTTTCTTATTTCTTTACACAGCAGATCTTAATGTATAATTCCACATGTATTTAATATAAATATTTTGAATTACGAGATCAAGCTAATTCAGTATTTTAAATCCTCTTTTATTCTACATAAGACTCACTTTTTAGAAACTTTACTTAATTGATTGTTCTTTTATTTTCTGGCATATTAAATCTTTCTCTTATTTTTTTTAAAACTCTCCCCATTGACATTTAAACATGCTCAAAACTTGTCAATTCTTAAAAATCTGACTTAAACCAAAATATTCTATGTACTACCCTGTATGTCCTCTTCTTTAGTGACCTACATTTTATTAAAATTTTTATTAATTTTTAATTTATTGTGTTTACATGGATTCAAGTGTCCCACTGAATATAACTTCCTCACCCCCAACCCGTGTCACTTTTTATATGCCCTGTACCCCTTTCCCCTAAATCCCTCCCATCTTTCCTCTAGTATCTGCTGTCCTGTTATCTGTATCTCTGTGTTATGTATGTATATTTTCACTAATCCCTTCACCTTCTCTGATTCCATCCTCTTATCTGTTTTCTCACTGACTACTTTCATTCTGGTCTCTGTGACCCCAACTTTGCCTCTGTTGCAATCCTCAGCTCACTTTGTTCATTAGATACCACATATTAGTGAGATCATATGATATTTTCCTGTCTCTACCTGGCTTATTTCATTTAGCATAATAATATAGGTCCATTCCTGCTATCACAAAAGGTAAGATTTCCTTCTTTTTCACATCTGAGTAGTATTCCATTATGTATATGTACCACTGCTTTTTAATCCACTTGTCCACTGATGGACACTTGGGCTGTTTCCAGATCTTGACTATTATAAAAAGTGCTGCAATAAACTTGGGGGGTGCATATTTTCTTTTGAATTGGCGATTTGGTATTCTTAGGATATATATCTAAAAGTGAGATAGCTGGGTCAAAACACAGTTCCATTTTTAATTTTTTAAGGAAATCTGTAAAGCCAGTAGGCAAGGCCATTATCACAGCAGCCTGGCTCATGCAGGTTCACATTAGATTCGGACAGTCGGCAATGAAACAACGGAGCCAAGAACTGATGAGCCATCAGCCTTAATTCTAGCTTGCACCCAGTGGGCAAGCAAAAACACACACTGGGCTCCAAAACCCACTCATTCAGTGCCCACAAAGCTACTGACTTATCTGAGTTTCCTAGATCAAAGGTTTCTAGCTCATCAGACTTATTCACCTCTGTTTCCCATCTCCTACTCCCTATACAAACTCTGCACAAACTGGCCTCTTCCTCAGCATTCCACCATCTTGGCTGCCTCCTCTCTTCCACGTGGCCTTAATCTGCTCTCCTCTATGATACTAACCTCAGGAATAGAGAAAAAGCAAGCTCCTGGTCTGCCCCAATTTATAGCATAGATTCAAAACCTTTAATCCAATCTACAAACAAGGACATCTCTGATGCAGAGTCACTTATCTGAGACATACTGGGAGGATTCCTCATGAGTGCACCACCCTACATCATCTAATCAGTCAAGGGTGCAGGGAAAATCTCACTCTTAAAACTTGCACGTGGGCAGGACCATCTTTAACAAAGTGAGCATAATATATTTTATCTGCCCAACAATCCACCCCTATGCTCACTTTCCTACCCGCAATCTACACCACCGGCATCTGTGTACAAGGAAATTAGGTACATTACACAAATTACATATATGTAACAAATCATGCAATTTCAACAATTACAAAGGTACATTTCACCAGTCTCTGAGTACTTTGCCAAAAGCACAAAATGTCCTTGGCCTTCTTTCTTGCCTTTTGAAAGGTTTCCCGGGGCAGGGGAAGGGCCTCCAGCAAAGCCGCCCCCATCAGGGTATTTCACATTGTCCAAAATCGATAAGTCCATTCAACAAAGGAGTGAGTGCTCACTCCAGTCATAGTCCAGGAAATCAGTCCACGCACATGGGGTGTTAGCCTCCACCCTCATTTCTACCATCATGGCACATCTCACACTGTCCTAAAGAGAAGTGTGTGGCAATGGCAATCAGCATTTCATCTCTGCTCTGGGGAGCATGATGGCATCCACCCCTACGTCCCAAAATTGTAGACCTACCAGGAGGAGTGTAGCAGGTCCTCCTTCCAGGTGGGCTCTCATTTTCTGGAGACTATGGATTGCAACTCCAGTACGATTCTCTTCATACTTGGAAGAGGAACTGGAAACACCAGTTTCTGCTGCTGGGCTAGAGCCCCGGGTCACCATTGCCTTCTGCTCCAGGGGCTTTACAGGCCCCACCTCAGCCTCAGCCTCCTGCCACTGCTGGCTCTCCACAACATCCAGGGCAATCTGCAACTCACGAGCCTATGATTTCTTCTCCGGCAGCTGCTCCATTTCCAGGCGAATCTCACGAACCTGATCAGCCTCCTCCTTCAGCATTCCCTTCAGCTCCAGGGTCAGCATTTGTTTCTCCCACATTTCCTCCTGCTCCTTCCACTGCTCAGTTTGCAGGTCTCAGGTAGCCTCTTCCATAGAGCTCTCGGTTTCCTCACACATGGCTGTAAAAGTCAGCCATCATACAGTCCCCCAAAGAACAGCTATAGAAAACCATAACAGCAACCAGTTCTCTACCATGTATCTCAAGAGTGCCAGCTCCATACCAATCTGTATCAAATCCTGCCACAGACTTTGCCAAATGTAAAGCCAGTAGGCAAGGCCATTATCACTGCAGCCTGGCTCATGCAGGTTCACATTAGATTCGGACAGTCGGAAATGAAACAATGGAGCCAAGAACTGATGAGCCATCAGCCTTAATTCTAGCTTGCACCCAGTGGGCAAGCAAAAACACACACTGGGCTCCAAAACCCACTCATTCAGTGCCCACAAAGCTACTGACTTATACGAGTTTCCTAGAATCAAAGGTTTCTAGCTCACCAGACTTATTCACCTGTTTCCTATCTCCTCCTCTCTACACAAACTGCACAAACTGGCCTCTTCCTCAGCATTCCACCATCTTGGCTGCCTCCTCTCCTCCACGTGGCCTTAATCTGCTCTCCTCTCTGATACTAACCTCAGTAATGGAGAGAGAGCAAGCTCCCAGTCTGCTCCACTTTATAGCATAGATTCAAAACCTTTAATCCAATCTACAAACAAACAAGAAAGTCTCTGATACAAAGTCACTTATCTGAGACATACTGGGAGGATTCCTCATGAGTGCACCACCCTACATCATCCAATCAGTCAAGGGTGTGGGGAAAAGCTTACTCTTAAAACTTGCACGTGGGCAGCACCATAGTTAACAAAGTGAGCATAATATATTTCATCTGCCTAACAAAACCGCATACAGTTCTCACAGTGACTGCACAAGTCTGCATTCCCACCAGCAGTGAAGGAAGGTTTCCTTTTCTCCCCACCCTAGCCAGCACTTATTGTGTGTTGTTTTGTTAATAAGCACCATTCTGACAGGCCTGAGATGATATCTCATTGTGGTTTTAATTTGCATTTCCCTGATGATTAGTGACTTTGAACATTTTTCATATGCGTATTGGCCATTTGTATGTCCTCTTTGGAGAAGTGTCCATTCAGTTCTTTTGCCCAGTTTTCAATTGGATTGTTTACCTTCCTGGTGTTGAGTTTTAGAAGTTCTCTATAAATTTTGGTTATTAACCTCTTAACAGACATATTGGCAAATACATTTTCATTTCTGTGGGCTTGCTTTTTATTTTGTTCATGGTAGCTTTTGTTCTACAAAAGCTTTTTAGTTTGATATGGTCCCATTGTTCATCCTGCCCTTTATTTCACTTGCCTGTGGAGATAAGTCAGCGAAAATATTGCTATGAGATATATTGAAGAGTTTACTGCCCTGTTTTCTTCCAAGATGTTTATGGTTTCATGACTTACATTTAGGTCTTTTATTTATTCTGAGTTTATTTTTGTGAATGGTGTAAGTTTGTGGTCCAGTTTCATTTTTTGCTTGTACCTTTCCAGGTTTTCCCAATATCATTTCTTAAAGAGACTGCCTTTCTTCCATTGTATGCTCTTACCTACTTAGTCAAATATCAATTATCCATAAAGATGTGGGTTTGTTTCTGAGTTCTCTGTTCTATTCCATTGATCTGTATGCTTCTTCTTATTCCAGTACCAAGCTGTTTTGAGTACAATGGCCTTGTATTAAAACTTGATATGAGGAAGTGTGATACTCCCCACTTTATTCTTCATTTTCAAAATTGCTGAGGCTATTAATGTTCTTTTTTGGTTCCATAATTTTTTGGACATTTGTTCTATATATCTGAAGTATGTCATTGGTATTTTAATAGGAATTGCATTGAATTTATAGATTGATTTGGGTAATATAGACATTTTAATGATGTTTATTCTTCTTGTCCATGAACACAATATATGCTTCTACTTGTTTATATCTTCTTTGATTTCTTTTATTAATGATTTATAATTTTCCGAGTACAAGTCCTTTACCTTCTTGCTTAGATTAACTTCTAGGTACTTTATATTTTTTATTGCAATAGTGAAAAGAATTATTTTCTTAATTTCTCTTTCAGACAATTAATTTTTGCTGTATAAAAATGCCATTGATCTCTAAATATTAATTTTATATCCTGCCATCATGCTGAATTTATTTATCAGGTCTAGTAGATTTTTTGACTGAGACTTTAGGGTTTTCTATTTACAATATCATATCATCAGCAAATAATGATAATTTTACTTCTTTTTCAATTTGGATGCCTTTTATTACTCTTCTCTCTGATTGCTGTGGCTAGGACTTCCAGAACTTCATTGAATAAGAGTGGTGAAAGGGGGCACCCCTGCCTTGTTTCTGATCTTAAGGGGATTGCTTTTAATTTTACCCATTGAGTATGATATTGGTCATGGGTTGTCATAGCTAGCCTTTATCATGTTGAGGTATGTTCCCTATATCCCCACTTTGCTGAGAGTTTTGATCATAAATACCTCCTGGATTTTATCAAATGCTTTTTCTGCATCTATTCATATTGTCATGTAATTTTTATCTTTCTTTTTGTTTATGTGAAGTATCACATTGATTAATTTGCAAATATTGTACCAGCTTTGCCTCCCCAGAATAAATCCTACATAATCATGATTTATGACTTTTTTCATGTATTCCTGGATCTGGTTTGCTAATATTTTGTTGAGGATTTTAGCATCTAAGTTCATCAGGTATATTGGCCTATAGTTTTTATTCTTTGTAGTATCTTTATCTGGTTTTAGAATGAGGATTATGCTTGTCTCATAAAAGTATCTTGGAAGTCTTCCTCTTGAATTTTTTGAAATACCTTGAGAAGGTCTTAGTTCTTTTAATATTTGATAAAATTTATCTGTGAAACCATCTGGTCCAGGACTTTTGTTTACTGGGAGTTTTTTGATAACTGTTTCAATTTCATTTCTTGTAATCGGTCTGTTCAGGTTTTCTGATTCTTCCAGATTGAGTTTTGAAAGATTATATGTTTCTAGGAATTTATCGATTTTGTCTAGGTTGTCCAATTTTTTGGCATACAAATCTTCATAGTATTTTCTTACAATCCTTTGTATTTATGTGGTGTCAGTTGTTACTTCTCCACTTTAACTTCTAATTTTATTTATTAGAGTCCTTTCTCTTTTTTTCTTGATGAGTCTCGTTAAAGGTTCATCAATCTGTTTAACTTTTCAAAAAACCAACTCTTGATTTCATTGATCTTTCGTATTGTATTTTTTTGCCTTTCTGTCATTTCTTTCCGTTCTGGTCTTTATTATTTCCTTCCTTCTACTTTTCTGGGCTTTATTTGTTGTTCTTTCTCTAGTTCTTTTAAGTGAAGTGTTAAGTTGTTTATATGAGCTTTTTCTTGCTTCTTAAGTAAGTTATGCCTATAATGCTGTAAACTTCCCTCTCAGGACTGCTTTTGCTGTGTCCCATAAATTTTGAGTTGTTTTATGTTCATTTTCATTTGTTTCAAGAAAATTCTTTATTTCTTCTTTGATCTTGTTGTTAACCCATTTATTTTTTAATATCATTAATACTTAGCCTCCAAGTGTTTGAATGTTTTTCAGTTTTTCTATTGCAGTTGATTTCCAATTTCATGTCATTATGATTAGAAAAGATGCTTGATGGGATTTCAATCTTTTTAAATTTATTGAGACTCATTTTTGTCCTAACATGTAGTCTATCCTAGATAATGCGCCATGAACACCTGCAAAGAATGTATATTCTGCTGGTTTGGGATAAAGATTGTGAAGATATCTATTAAATCCATTTAATCTAGTGTGTCATTTAAGGCCGCTGTTTCTTTGTTAATTTTCTGTTTTGAAGATCTATCCATTGATGTTAGTGGGGTATGGAAATTCTCTAATATCATAGTATTGCTGTTGATCTCGACCTTTATGTCTATCTAAATCTGCTTTATATATTTAGGTGCTCCTATATTAGGCACATATATACAATGGTTATATTCTCCTGTTGGATTGCTCCCTTTATCATTATGTAGTGATCTTCTTTATCCATTATTATAGCATTTGTTTTAAAGTTTATGTTTTCAGATATAAGTGTTGCTACCTCAGCTTTTCTATTTTTAATTTCCATTTGTGTGAAATACTTTTTTCCATCCCTTCACTTTTATAGTCTATGTGTATCTTTTGTTCTGAGCTGAGTCTCTTGTAGACAGCATATGTATGAGTTCTGTTTTCTTAATCATAAAGCTACCCTATGTTTTTTGATTGGAGCATTCAATCCATTTACATTTAAGGTTCTTATTGATATGTAGTTTACTGCCATTTTATTTTTTAAACCTGCAATCCTCTTTTTCTCATATTTTTTTTTCATTTGTTCTTTTTATAGAAGGCTCCTTAACATTTCTTGCAGTACTTGTTTGGTTGTAATGAATTTCTTGAGTGTTTTTTTGTCTGGGAAGCTTTTAATATTTTTATTTTCAATTTTAAATGATAGCCTTGTGGAATAAAGTAGTCTTGGTTGTAGGTTCTTGCTTTGCATCACTTTCAATATTTTTTGCAAAGCCATTCTGGCCTCAAGTGCTTATGTTGAGAAGTTGAATGACATCCTTATGCGGGCTCCTCTGTAGGTAATTAACTGCTTTTCTCTTGTAGCTTTTAGTATTCTTTCTTTGTCTCTTTGACACTGTAATTATGATGTGTTTTGCTGTAGGCCTCCTTGAGTCCCTCTTTAATGAAACTCTTTGTGCTTCTTGAACTTGTGAGACTTTTTTCTTAATCAATTTAGGGAAATTTTTAGCTATGATTTCTTCAAACAGGTTATCTATTCCTTGTTCATTCACTTCTTTTTCAGGAACCCCTATGATGCAGATATTTTTTCTATGCATGTTGTCAAGAGCTCTCTTAAAGATTCTTCACCCTTTTTGAGCCTCTTTTCTTTTAGCTGCTCTGCTTCTGTGCTTTCATTTATCTTGTCCTTTAAATCACTGACCTGGTCCTCTGCCCATCCTGCCTGCTATTAATTCCTTGTAGTGTAGTCTTCATTTCTGATATTGTATTTGTCATTTCTGACTGGCTCTTTTTTATGATTTCAATTTTCTTTTTGATGCTTCCTATCTATTTAGGTGCTCATTATGCCCATTCATTGTTGCTCTAAGTTCTTTCAGCATCTTAAAAATCATTGTTTTAAACTCTGCATCTGGTATTTTGGTTACTGTCATCTCATTCAGTTCTTTTTCTGGTGATTTCTCTTGTTGTTTCATTTGGGTCACATTTCTGTCTGCTCATTTTGTCTGTGTATTTGATAGCGCTGTCTGACTTTGAAATTTTTGTGTGGTCTTTATGAAGAAAATGGGCTCAGTGGTTCTCTTCTCCAGGCCACTTGATTTCCTTGTTCTAGGAATGCTTCTTGAGGGTACTATTTTCCCTCTTTTGGTATGTGAGTATTAGATGTATTTGGTCTTTTTATGCGTATGTACATTTATCCCTTCAGTCTAGCTTGCTTTAAGGGTCAACCTTATTATGTATATTACACACTGTACAATGTCTGTTCTGTTGGACATATTTATTTTCCATGGTGTCTGCTGCCTGCTAGACTCCACCTTTGGGTGTACTGCTTGTGTAGGTAGTTGAGTCTAGGGTTGGTGCTGTCTGCTACTCACTACCAGTAGTGTTGCCTCTAGTTCTTGTTTTGGCATTAGCTATTGTTTGTAATCCTCTGTGGTCTACCAGTCTGCAGCTATTGCACTTTTTGCTGTTTGTGTCTGCGTTTCCTGTGTCTGGAAACTGATTCCACCAAGAATCAGTTTTCTCCTGCTTAGAGATGACAAAAGCTCTGTAAAAACCCCAAACTCTTCAATATTTGTCTCGACTTTTCAGCTTCTCCTTCTCTTCCTTGGTCTTCCCAGTCTTCTGTTGTAAGATTGTAGTTTGTGCTCAGGTTGGCCTCACCCAAACTACCCCTCTACAGGTTGCACACTTGGTGGGTTAGGGCAGCTTAGGTTGTGAATACAACATTTGTGAGACCCCCCTACTTCAAGAGTCTCTTGGTTAGAAGCCTAGTACAGAGAATGTGGCCCTTTTTCCAGAGCTTGATCCCTCAGCCACTGCTGGCTACTCAAGTTTTATTTCTTCCCAACAAGGTCAATAGTATGTTCAGACCAAGTGTGGCAACAGTTCCCTTAGCAGAAGTTATTTCAATGAGGAAGACTGAAAGAGTCCTCTCCTGGACTGTGCCCCTCCCAAACAAGACTAAGCCCCTCAACCAGTCCCAACAATAGACTCACAAGAACCCACACTTTAAATGTCCATGCTCCAAGCCTCTCCCCCTTTCCCCTGTAGAATCTAGCCCAGCAGGACAGAATATCCAGCACCCAGGCCAGATGACTATGAAGCTCTGCCCTATCCAATGCATATGAGCCACTGTGCCGGTGTTGATCACAGAGAGTGGAACTCGCCTCAGCAGGGCCCGGTGTGAGGAGCTTTTCTTTAGGATACCACTCTAGCAAGGGTTGTTAGGTCCTGAACCAATGCTTTTCACAACATGCCCCCGGATGTGCTAGCTCTGGACCTCCCAAGCAGGAATCCAGTGCAGACCAGTGGGAGACACTGCCTTTGACTGGCCATCAGCAACCTTCCTGGAGATACAAGTAATTCAGAGTTTATGGCTGCCTTTGCTGTTCCCAGGTGTGAATGGAAATACCAGCTGGATACCTAGGCTAACTTTTACCTACTCTGGGCCTGGGGGAAAGTCTGCTCAAATGGCCAAGTTACCTGAGTCTCGCCTCCTGCAGCCTGTTTGCTGGCTGCTTGTTGAGCTCAGCCATTGAAAAAACCTCTGCTAGAGCATAGATCCTGCGGCAATTTGGTGATTAGGAATGACAGTGATTGTGGCTCTGCCCCTTGGCCCCAGGTGTCAGTCTGTCCAGACTTATTTCACAGACTTCAGTAAGGTGTGGCTCCAGAACAGTGATCTACTTTCTGATTTATTTTTTTTTTTTGATGTTTACTGGTTCCATTTTTCTTTCTTCTTCTTTAATCTATTTCAGTGTTATTTCTAAGTGCTCACTCCACTAAATTAGCTTTTGCTAAATAACCAAAAAACTGTTGCCAAATCCAAAGATATTATTCAGTTCTTATTGCATAATTTTTTTTTCTTTTGGCAAGTCATCTAGGTGACGATTTCCTCACAGAATATTCTATTGCCTTGATTTCTGTAGCACTCCAATTTCTAGACTTTTTTTCTTAATCTTTGTCCCCTCTTTTTATGTCTTATTTGTAGACTCAATCTTCTCATCTAGTCATTGAAATTTGAAATTGCACTAAGATTAACTCTAGGACTCCCCTTCCTCTAGAATAATTTTCTTCATCTTCTACTACTTTGACTTCTACATCCAGGAGAACTCCAAAATTTATATTTTAAGTCTTGAGTTTTCCACCAAAATTTAAACTTAAATATCTAACTTTACATGACAGGTCCACTTAGATGTCTTTAGGTACTTCTAACTTACTAGATGTGATCTTTTCTTCCAAGTATTTACTCTTCTTTCTCTTTTTTTTTTTTCCTCTCTCTGTCTTTCCATGACCCTCAAGTTTAATTATAAAGCAAGGCATTAATCTAAATCTTTTATTTACTTCCTGTATTCCAATAATGGCCAAGTATTATCCATTACACACATGCAAACACACACACACACACACACACACACACACACCTTGTGTTCTTAGATTTCTTTCTATCTCCAACACCACTTTCCTAGTACATGTACCAACTCTTATGTAGAATGCTGCTACATTTTCTTTTATTTTAAGTATTTTTATTATTTATTGTTTTTACAGGAACAGAGAGTGTCAGAGAGAGGAATAGACAGGGACAGACAGACAGGAACAGAGAGAGATGAGAAGTATCAATCATTAGTTTTTTGTTGCAGCTCCTTAGTTGTTCATTGACTGCTTTCTCATATGTGCCTTGGTCGTGGGCCTTCAGCAGACTGAGTAACCCCTTGTTTGAGCCAGTGACCTTGGGTCCAAGCTGGTGAGCTTTTTCCTCAAGCCAGATGAGCCCACACTCAAGCTGGTGACCTCGGGGTCTTGTACCTGGGTCCTCCACATCCCAGTTTGATGCTCTATCCACTGTGCCACCGCCTGGTCAGGCTACATTTTTTTTGATTATCTTCTTTCTACATCTACCTTTGTCACAACTGATTCATTTTCACATTGCATGTTTAGTGGTCTCACAATGCAAATGTAATTGAGTCTGCAGTTGGCTTCATACCTGTTTTGGCTTTTCACTGTTCTTATGATAAAGGCAACTATCCATTATATTCTTGCATCTTAACTATTTGCAATACCTAGAACCTGGTCAATATCTTGAATTGTACCCAGCATGTGTCAGACATTATATCAGAGTAATTCAAGAAACATAATTTAAATAAAACAATGACCTGGCATGTCAAAGAAAAAATTGCACTGTGCTAATTTAAATAGGCATGAAAGATATTAATTTGTAATGTTATTATAGCTAAAGCAAAGCAGAGAATTTAGGCAATTTATGGCCAGTACAGGGAAAAGCAACTTTTTGTTTAATTACTTACACTGCTTGATTTTGGCCACCCATGGTCTGATTTTGTACTATCAGTCTCCATTAAATATTTTACATTTCATTTTACTTATTTATATTTTTAAGTGAGAGGAGGGGAGCTAGAGAGATAGATTCCTGCATAAGTCCTGACCAGGATCCACAGGCAATCCCCATCTGGAGCTGATGCTCAACTACTCAGCTATTTTTAGCACCTGAGGCTGATGCACTTGGACCCCTAAGCTATTCTCAGCACCCTGGCAGATACTCAAACCAGTTGATCCACTGACTGTGGGAGGGGAAGAGAAAAAAAAGGGGGAAAGGGAGGGGAGGAGAAGCAAATAGTCACTTCTCATGTGTGCCCTGATTGGGTATCATATTGGGATATCTGCATGCTGGGGTGATGCTCTATCTACTGAAATAGCCAGTCAGGGCCTAAATATGTTACATTTTAAATTTACAAGTTATGAGTGTGCAGTTTTGATCACACATTTTTTATTACCAGTCACAGATTTAGTGAACCAATAATTATATCCAATTTTATTTTTTACATTAAATTATATTATTATGCAAAAAAGGTGATTTTGATTTTATTTGTATTTAGTCCTCACTTAATCTTAAACACTATGAGAAATATTCTTTTTATTTTTTTCTTCTTTTCCAAGTGAAATGAATGGAGATAGAGAGAGACGGACTCCCCATGAGCCCTGACTGTGATCCACCCAGCAACCCCCAACTGAGGCCAATGCTTTGCCCATCTGAGGCCATGCTTGCAACTGAGCTATTTTTAGTGCCTGAGGGGGAGGCTCCAAAGAACCATCCTCAGCACCCATGGCTAATGCAATCGAACCAATCAAGCAATGGCTGCAGGGGGGAAAGAGAGAGAGAGGAGGGGGAGGGATGGAGAAACAGATGATTACTTTTCCTGTGTGCCCTGATTGGGAATCAAACCTGGGACATTCACACACCAAGACGATGCTCTACCACTGAGTCAACTGGCCAGAGCAAGAAATATTCTTTTTTTTATGACAGAGACACAGAGAGAGACAGAGAGAGGGACAGACAAACAGGAAGGGAGAGTTGAGAAGCATCAGTTCTTTTTTGGGCTCCTTAGTTAATCGATTGCTTTCTCATATATGCCTTGACTGGGGGCTACAGCAGAGTGAGTGACCCCTTACTCAAGTCAGCAACCTTGGGTTCGAGTCAGCAATCTTGGGCTTCAAGTCAGCGACCTTTGTGTTCAAGCCAGTGACCATGGGGTCATGTCTACGATCCCACAGTCAAGCCAGTGACCCTGCTCTCAAGCTGGTGAGCCCATGCTAAAGCCAGATGAACCCATGCACAAGTCAGAGACCTCGGGGATTTGAACCTGGGTCATCTGCATCCCAGTCCAACACTCTATGTACTGCAACACTGCCTGGTCAGGCAAGAAATACTATTAACTTTGAAAAAACTGAATTTATTCTAATTATCCTTTTATTTTAGTGATTTGAATGACCAAGTGAGTCTATGAAAATCTCACTATTGGTCTTAATTGATCCAATAAAAATTTTATCACAAACTTACAGATTATTTTAATTTTCTTTAGTCATTACCAACACTTGATTATTTTATTTGAAAACAATTGACCTTTCACAATAGCAGCCCATATTTGTAATTATCTTATTCAGGGTGGTTTAGCTGCTCTCTTTTAAAGTTTGAGCTATTGTCCTTTTAGCATGTTTTAGTTTCACTGGAGAGCAAATGTTTTCATTTCTTCCCTCACTTAGCCATAATGCTATACTTGTTTTTATATAGCACTCATATTTTATTAGTTATTTCCCCAGTAAATTTAGAGTTTCCCTTCCCATTTTATGATTGAAACAGTGCAAGAACTTTTCTAAATATTGTTGTGCACCCGCCTTTTAGAAGAGATCATGGTAATATCACATTTATGACCTGGCACATATAAGACTAAAAGCATGATGTAAAAAAGATTGCATATCTATTTGTTTGAAAATAAGCTCTTCTGGATTTTATAACAGGGCCACCGATATGCTTCTTATGTTTATAGATTCAGTATTACTTTGTATTTCTATAAGAATTAAACTAAAGTAAGGGTTTCATGGATGACCTTTCATAGGCAGATACTAATTTTTGTCATGTTTATGTCGTACCAGTGCCTTCTAAATAAAACCCATTTCTTTCCCTTAGCAATAAAATTTAGTAAAGCCCCATTGAGAATTTTCAGTTGGTTATAAAAACTATTCAATTTTATTGATTCAGAAATCTTTAGTTAGTTAGTGGACCTGAATGATAGATTTCCTGTTGTCTAGAGGTTGGCTGTGTCTCAGTGGAAATGTAGTCATTTTTATTTGTAACATCCTTATTTCTAATGAATTATTCTCATCTCTTCAGCCTATATCTTGTGTATCCTTGGGGGTTAACGTGACATCTGTCTTATAGTCAACCAAAGTGGGAAAAATAACCTCTTGATGTTTTACAGTGTCAATCGGTATTCAGTATCTGTCTCTATCAAATTAATGTTACTGTAACATTGAAAGATAAAATTATACACATAAGATACTCATGTGAGGTATAAGCACAAGAGATCCAATTTATTAATCTTGTTTATTTTTTATTACCATCTGTGATTTACTACTTGAGCATTTTTTTAATATTAGGACACTTTTGAGATATTTTTTAAATAAATCTGTACTGTACCTGGAAATATTTGAGGAATTGCTATGAGACACATTTTTATACAAATTTTGATTTTTCTGTTTAGATATTATTATTATTAATCCTACAATTAAAGATTATATTGTTAACTAAATGTTGTCAGTTCCATCTTAATATTGTTGAGTCACATGGAAACTAGGAATTACCCTTCTTATATATTTTATTTTTCCCCAGAAATCAAAAATTTCCACGTATGACAAAATGTGGGCCTTTATGAGTAGCAGGAGGCAGTCAGTGCTCGTCAAAAGTAATGAAGAAGGCATCCAGCGAGTCCTCACCTCTGATTATGCTTTTCTGATGGAGTCAACAACCATCGAATTTGTGACCCAGCGGAATTGCAACCTGACACAGATTGGTGGCCTTATAGACTCCAAAGGTTATGGCGTTGGCACCCCCATGGGTATGTTTTATGTCAGCCACTTGTTCTTTGTTCATTAATTTTAGTTGCTTTGAGAAGCAGATAAAACAGTGCCTCTATATGCCATTATAAATTTTGTCTTTCATAAATGGATCTTGCTACATTTTATTACTATAGAAAATCAGAGAAGCAATTTAGAAATCTGCTTCTAAATGGATAGGTAACAAAAGATAATTTAATTTTTACCAAAATGGTCAGTAGTGATGTTTACTGAATCAATGTTGAAAAATCCTACAACATCCCCCTAAATAACCTTTTCAAGATGACATTTAAAAAATGTTTTATGGATGAAATAAAGCTTTTTCAACTTCTTTTTTCAGATTTCTGGCTTATGTGTATATCACTGAGAAAGTTAATTAAAATAATGAGCTACAAATTGTTTGTTGAATGTTTACTGTATTTGTTTTATTTAAAAGAAGGCACATATAGCAGACTATTCCTGTAACACAGCTAGAATATTTGACACCCAGGATTAATTATTTTTAACATGCTCTTTATTCCATATGACAAAATTATTTTCAATAATAGTTATGAAATTAAATAAAAGATAATCAACTGCCAGAAAAGACAAAAAAGTAGAATTTTAGTTTAATGAACATTTTATATATATAGGATGGGGCAAAAGTAGGTATATAGTTGGGAAGATGTGAAACAGAGTTTATTCTTATATTATTATTTATTAATTATTTATTACTTTTTATATGAACATGTGTAAATCTACTTTTACCCAACCTTGTGTATGTATGTACCATACATAAATAAATGCACAAGTATACAATATTATAGTACATGTATTTTTGTGACAGCTGTAATAATGGGTCCACCACAATGTCCATGACTTAATCCTCAGAACCTGTGACTATGTTACCTTATATGGCAAAAGGGACTTTGCACATATGATTAAATTGTAGATTTTTGAGAAGGGCAGATTATCTTGGATTAACCAAATAAATTTATTGTAATAAAATTGTCTTTATAAAAAGAAAGCATAGGGGTCAGACGGAGAATTGAGATAATATAGAATGGCTAAGTCCTATAGCATTAGTTTAACAAAACACCAGAAATTTGGTGGTTTATAAACAACAAAATTTATTTCTCAGAATTCTAGAAGCTAGAAACCCGAGATTAAGGTGTCACAAGTTTTAGTGTATGGGAGGACCTGCTTACTGGTTAATAGACAGCCATCTTTTCATCGTGCCCTCACATGACTGAAGGGTCAAGAAAGATCTCTCTGCAGTCCATTTTATAAGAACACTAATCTCATTTATGCTGCATATCATCAAGACCTAAAGACCTAATCATCTCCAGAGGTTCCATCTCCATATACCAAATACCATCATATTGGGGATTAGGTTGCAATTATATGAATTTGGGGTAGGAGCGTACAACCATTCAGACTATGATTGAGAAAGGGAAAAATACATATATAGTATTTTTATTGTTTTTTTAAAAAATTTTTCTGAACTGAGATGCAAGGAGGAAGAGAGACAGATTCCTACATACGACCAACTGGGATCCACCTGGCAAGCCCCCTTGGGGGTGATGCTCTGCCCATCTTGGGCATTTCTCTGTTGCAACTGGAGCCATTCTAGTGCCTGAGGTGGATCATAGAGCCGTCCTCAGCACCTGGGCTAACTTTGCTTCAATGGATCCTTGGCTGCAGTAGGGGAAGATAGAGATAGAGAGAAGAAGAGGGGGAAGAGAGGAGAAGCAGATGGGCACTTCTCCTGTGTGCCCTGGCTGGGAATCAAACCCGGGACTTCCACACTCCAGGCCAACACTCTACCACTGAGCCAACTGACCAGATTCTACATTTATTGTTAAGAAAAATTTACCTGAGTAAATTTTAAGATCTAATTGGCTTTAATAAATAAGTCATGAATGATACAGCATCACATCAGCAAGCAGAGCAATATTCCCAGTGGTTATACAAGATAGAAGTTTTTATAGAAAGGAGATGAGACAAGGAAGCCATTAACAAGAGAAATAGTAGTTTGTAGAAGGAAAATGTGAGTTCAGGTGGTGATGGCTTCTTTTTGCCTGAGATGCAACCTTTCAATCGGCTGGACTTGTTGCTGGGCAAGAGGAAAATCTTCCTTCTTCTGGGGTAGCAAAAGGGTTGAACTTGTGTGAGACAGCAAAATACAGCTCTTCTGGTTGCAGTTTTTAACTGATGTTAAGAAAATAGAGTGATAGGGCATGAAAGCTCCCTCTACAGGCCTTTCCTACTCCAATTTTAGTTGAGGTTTCTCTCTATTACTTGATAGGGGGGCGGGGGAGGCAGGGTTGGGACATAAACCCAGAAAAAGAGAAGACCTTTACAAGTTCATTGAAAAGGCAAGGAAACATTTTTTTTTTTCCTAGAGGACACATAAATACAACCTTGAAGACACTTTTTAGGAACTGTGACCCCTGAACTGAGATAATAAATCTGTGTTGTTTAAAGCTACTAAATTTATGGTAACTTGTTACAGAAGAATCACAAAACTAATACTATATAAAAGAAAAAACAACAGATTAACATATTTTAATCATGTTATTGTAATTTTTAAAAGAAAGGGAAAAACACTAATAGCTTTTCACTGGCCTATCACAGTAATAAAAATAATTATAATTTTGGAGTCTTAACTTCTCCAAATTTGTCAATGATTAAATTAAAACTGATATTCATGCCATGTAACCTGATTTATTGGTGTCACCCCATTAAAATTAATAATAAAAAACTGATATTCATGTGTTCATGTTTAACAAATGATATAGCTATATTTGTCAATTTATCTTTACTTATAAATTTATTAATTTTAATTTTGAAAAGTTTCAAATAAACTAATATATATACAACAAAAAGTTGGGCATAGGTTCATAAAAATTTTATTTTGTAATAAATTTGAAAAACAATAATTTTATGTAAGTTTTTCTTTGGAATAATTTCCAGTGATTTTAAAATATCCAGATGTTCAAAAATTTTCACTATAATGACTTCACCCAAAAAATTAACATTAAATTCTACTATATTTGATAAAGTTTTCTAAAACTTATTATACTTCAAAATGTTGTGAACTGGCTTTGAGAAAATTTCACAGTGCTAGCTCCCATAATACTACATGTTCCTGCATTATACACTATACTCAAAATGATGATGATTCCACAGTCATTGTATAAATGAAAAATATAACAAAACAGAACAAAACTTTGAGTATTTACTTCCAAAACATTCAGGTGTAGCTGAATCCACCTCTATTGGGATGAACTGTATAATAAGAATTTCCTAATTAATTTTCAAACAGAATACAATGTTTATTAAAGAATAAGAAATAAATATATGCTAATTCAAAGCTTAATACCAGTTGGGTTGTTACAACTCAATAACAATTATTTAGAAACTAAATGGACAAAAAGAGATTTTCAGGTAAAATTTTTTATTTTTGAAATGTTTGACTTGTCAACGCATGATGATAGCTCACGCTATTGTTGTTTATAAATTATCATATTCATAGTATGATTTGGGTTTACGGCTCTAATTTTGAGCTGGTAGATTGCTCAAGCAGTGGCATTCTTCATAGTTGGAGCACTTATGGTTCTTTCCCTCAGTAAGAATTACACAATGAGCACAACAATTTCTCGAGTACTATTTTACTTGGAATTTTTTAAAATTAATTTATTTAGACAATTAAATATAACAGGGTGACATTGGTCAACCAGAGTACATATATTTAGAGAGAACATTACCACATCATTTGGACAGTCGATTATGCTGTATACCCATCACCCAAAGTCAAATCATCCTCTGTCACCGTATATGTTGTATTTCTTTAAGCCCCTTCTTTTCCCCCACCCTCTTCCTTCCCCTCCTTTCCCCTCCTCCTGGTAACCACTGCACTTTAATCTATGTCCATGAATCTCAATTTAGTGTTCCACCTCTGTATGGAATCATACAGCTCTTAGTTTTTTCTGATTTACTTATTTCACTCAGTATAAAGTTATCAAGGTCCATCCATGTTGTCGCAAATAATACTATGTCATCATTTCTTATGGCTGAGTAGTATTCCATAGTATATATGTACCACATCTTCTTTAACCAATCCTTTATTGAAGGGCATTTCGGCTGTTTCCATGTCTTGGCCACGGTGAACAATGCTGTGATGAACATGGGGTGCATGTGTCTTCACGTTTTTCAAGTTTTGGGGGTATATACCCAGTAGAGGGATTGCTGGGTCACATGGTAGCTCTATTCTCAATTTTTTTGAGGAACCACCACACTTTCTTCCATAACGGTTGTACTACTTTACATTCCCACCAACAGGGAATGAGGGTTTCTGTTTCTCCACAGCCTCTCCAACACTTGTTATCACCTGTCTAGTTGATACAAATTAATCTAACAGGTGTGAGGTGGTATCTCATTGTAGTTTTGTTTTGTATTTATTTAATAGCTAGTGAACATGAGCATTTTTTCATATATCTGTTGGCCATTTGTATTTATTCTTGGAGGAAAAGTCTGTTCATGTCCTCTTCCCATTTTTTTTTAATTTACATTACTAGATTTATTACTATTATATTTATTACTTTACTAGATTTATCAACTGTAGAATAAAAAGATGAATCTCTGTGGGGTTTTGGTTCTGAAATATACAGCAAGATACTGGAGGCCACGGTTAAGTAGGTACATCTTCCCAGAACATCAAATTTACCTGATGACAAGCACTAGAAAACATCCTTTTCTTTTTCTTTCTGAAGTTAGAAGCACGGAGGCAGTCAAACAGACTCCACATATGCGCATGACTGGGATCCACCCAGCTTGCCCACCAGGAGGCAATGCTCTGCCCATCTGGGGCGTTGCTCCGTTGTGGTCAGAACCATTCTAGCACTTGAGGTGGAGGCCATGGAGCCATCCTCAGTACCCAGGCCAACTTTGTTCCAATGCAGCCTTGGCTGCAGGAGGGGAAGAGAGAGACAGAGAGAAAGGAGAGGGGGAAGGGTGGAGAAGCAGATAGGCACTTCTTCTGTGTGCCCTGACCAGAAAACGAACCTGGAAATTCACCACTCTGGGCTTATGCTCTACTGCTGAGTCAACCAGCCAAGACCTAAAACATTTTTTTTTTTCAAAATTTATTTACTTTTCCACCAAATACTTATCGGGCATTTGCTACATGCCAGGTACTAATATTTTTAATATTTTATTATTATTAATTTTAATGGGGTGACACCAATAAATCAGGGTACATATGTTACAATGAAAACATCTCCAGGTTATCTTATCATTCAATTGTGTTGCATACCCATAACCCAAAGTCAAATTGTCCTTTGTCACCTTCTATCTGGTTTTCCCTGTGCCCCTCCCCTCCTCACATTCCCACCCTTCCCTCCCTCCACCCACCCCATAACCACCACTCTCTTGTCCATGCCTCATAGTATCACTATTATGTCCAACCTATGTATGAAATCATGCTGATCTCAGTTTTTCTTTTTTTCTGATTTACTTATTTCACACCGTATAATGTTATCAAGGACCATCCATTTTGTTATAAATGATCCGCTGTCATCATTTCTTATGGCTGAGTAGTATTCCATAGTATATAAATACCAAAGCTTTTTAATCCACTTGTCTTCTGACGGACACTTGGGCTGTTTCCAGATCTTCGCTATTGTGAACAGTGCTATGGTGTTCTTAGGGTATATTCCTATAAGTGGTACAGCTGGGTCAAAAGGCACCAGTCTGCATTCCCACCAGCAGAGCAGAAGGGTTCCCTTTTCACCACATCCTCGCCAGCACTTATTCTGTGTTGTTTTGCTGATGAGCGCCATTCTGACTGGTGTGAGGTGATATCTCATTGAGGTTTTAATTTGCATTTCTCTAATGATTAGTGATGTTGAGCATTTTTTCATATGCCTATTGGCCATCTGTATGTCCTCTTTGGAGAAATTTCTATTCATTTCTTTTGCCCATTTTTTGATTGGGTTGTTTGTCTTCCTGGTGTTGAGTTTTATAAGTTCTTTATAAATTTTACTTATTAAACCCTTATCAGATGTGCTGTCAAATATGTTCTCCCATTGTGTGGTTTGTCTTTATTCTGTTCTTATTGTCTTTGGTTGTGCAAAAACTTTTTAGTTTGATATAGTCCCATTGTTTATCTTGCCTTTTATTTCATTTGCCGGTGGAAATAAATCGGCAAATATATTGCTGCTACAGATGTCGGAGAGCTTGCTGCCAATGTTTTCTTCTAAGATGTTTATGGTTTCACGGCTTACATTTAAGTCTTTTATCCATTTTGAGTTTGTTTTTGTGAATGGTGTAAGTTGATGGTCTAGTTTTATTTTTTTGCAGGTAGATGTCCAATTTTCCCAACACCATTTGTTAAAGAGGCTGTCTTTACTCCATTGTATGTTCTTTCCTCCTTTGTCAAATATCAGTTGTCCATAAAGCTGTGGGTTTATTTCTGGGTCCTCTGTACTGTTCCATTGATCTATGTGCCTGTTCTTATGCCAGTACCAGGCTGTCTTGAGTATAATGGCCTTAGAGTAAACCTTGACATCTGGAAGAGTGATACCTCCTGCTTTATTTATTTTTTTTTTAAGATTGCTGAGGCTATTCGTGTTCTTTTTTGGTTCCATTTAAATTTTTGGAATATGTGGTTCTATATCTTTGAAGTATGTCATTGGTATCTTAATTGGTATTGCATTGAATTTATAAATTGCTTTGGGTAATATAGACATTTTAATGATGTCTATTCTTCCTAGCCATGAGCACGGTATATGCTTCCACTTGTTTGTATCTTCCTTGATTTCTTTTATCAATGTTTTATAATTTTCCGAGTACAAGTCCTTAACCTCCTTGGTTAAATTTACTCCTACGTATTTTATTTTTTTGGTTGCAATAGTGAAGGGGATTGTTTCCTTAATTTCTTTTGCTGACAGTTCACTGTTTGTATATAGAAATGCCTCTGATTTCTGAGTATTAATTTTATATCCTGCCACCTTGCTGAATTCATTTATAAGGTCCAGCAGTTTTTTGACTGAGACTTTAGGGTTTTCAATATACAATATCATATCATCTGCAAATAGTGACAGTTTTACTTCTTCTTTTTCTATTTGGATACCTTTTACTTCTTCTTCTTGTCTGTTTGCTGTAGCTAGGACTTCCAGAACTATGTTGAATAAGAGTGGTGAAAGGGGACACTCCTGCCTGGTTCCTGATCTTAAGGGGATTTATTTTAATTTTTGTCCATTTAGTATGATGTTTGCTGTGGGTTTGTCGTAGATGGCCTTTATCATGTTAAGGAATGATCCCTGTGTTCCCACTTTACTGAGAGTTTTGAGCATGAATGGGTGCTGGATTTTATCAAATGCCTTTTCTGCATCTATTGAAATTATCATGTGATTTTTGTCCTTCCTTTTGTTTATGTGATGAATCACATTGATTGATTTGCGAATATTGAACCAGCCTTGCCTCTCCAGAATAAATCCCACTTGATCGTGGTGTATGATTTTTTCCATATATTGCTGTATCCGGTTGGCTAATATTTTGTTGAGAATTTTAGCATCTAAATTCATCAGGGATATAGGACAATAGTTTTCTTTCTTTGTGTTGTCTTTGCCCGGTTTTCGGATCAGAATAATGCTCGCCTCATAAAAGGAGTTTGGAAGTCTTCCTTCCTCTTGAATTTTTTGAAATAGCTAGAGGAGGATAGGAGTTAGTTCTTCTTTGAATTTTTGATAGAATTCACTTGTGAAGCCATCAGGCCCAGGACTTTTTTTGGGGGGGAGTTTTTGATAACTGTTTCGATCTCATTTGCTGTAATTGGTCTGTTTAAGTGTTCTGATTCTTCCAGATTGATTTTTGGAAGGTTATATGATTCAAGAAATTTGTCCATTTCACCAAGATTGTCTAATTTTTTGGCATATAGTTCTTCATAGTATTTTCTTACAATGCTTTGTATTTCTGTTGTGTCAGCTGTTATTTCTCTACTGTCTTTTCTAATTTTATTTATTTGAGTCCTCTCTCTTTTTTTCTTGGCGAGTCTAGTTAAAGGTTCATCAATCTTTTTTACCTTTACAAAGAACCAGCTTCTGGTTTCATTGATCCTCTGTATTGTTTCCTTCACCTCTATGTCATTTATTTCTGCTCTGATCTTTATTATTTCCTTCCTTCTACTTGTCTTGGGTTTTATTTGTTGTTGTTTTTCTAGTTCTTTTAGATGCAGGGTCAGGTTGCTTATTTGAGCTTTTTCTAGCTTCTTATGATATGCCTGTAGTGTAATAAACTTCCCTCTCAGAACTGCTTTTGCTGTGTCTCATAAATTTTGAGTTGATGTATGCTCATTATCATTTGTTTCTAGAAACTTTTTTATTTCTTCTTTGATCTCATTGTTAATCCATTCATTATTTAATAACATGCTATTTAGTTTCCAAGTGTTTGAGTATTTTTCATTTTTTCTTTTGTGGTTAATTTCTAGTTTAATGGCATTGTGATCAGAGAAAATGCTTGATATGATTTCAATCTTCTTAAATTTATTGAGACCATTTTTGTGTCCTAACATGTGGTCTATCCTAGAAAACGTACCATGAGCGCTTGAGAAGAATGCATATTCTACAGCTTTAGTGTGAAAAGTTCTGAAGATATCTATTAAATCAAGTTGATCTAGTGTATCCTTTAAGTCTGCTGTTTCTTTATTAATTTTCTTTCTTGAGGATCTATCCAGTGTTGTTAGTGGGGTATTGAAATCCCCTACTATGATAGTATTACTGTTAATCTTGCCCTTTATATCCATCAACGTCTGCTTTATGTATGTTGGGGCTCTTATATTTGGTTCATAGATATTTATAATAGTAATATCTTCCTGTTGAATTGTTCCCGTTATCATTATGCAGTGTCCTTCTTTATCTCTTACTACAGCCTTTGTTATAAAGTCCATTTTGTCTGATATAAGTATAGCTACCTCTGCTTTTTTTTCATTTCCATTTGCTTGAAATATTTTTTTCCATCCTTTTACCTTCAGTCTATGAGCATCTTTTGTTTTAAGGTGTGTCCATTGTAGACAGCATATGTATGGGTCCTGTTTCTTTATCCATGCAGCTACCCTATGTCTTTTGATTGGATCATTTAATCCATTTACATTTAAGGTTATTATTGATATGTAGTTGTTTATTGCCATTTTATTCTTTAAGGCTGTATTCTTCTTCTTTTGCTATATTCTTTCCTCCCTTCAAACTGTTCACAACAGGCCCCTTAGTATCTCTTGCAGAATTGGTTTGGGTTTTTTAATTTTCTTCAGGCTTTTCTTTTCTGGGAAGCTCTTTATTTCTCCTTCAATTTTAAACGTTAGCCTTGCTGGATAAAGTAGTCTTGGTTGTAGGTTCTTGTTCTGCATTACTTTGATTATATCTTGCCATTCCCTTCTGGCCTCAAGTGATTCTGTTGAGAAGTCCCATGTCATCCTTATGGGGGCTCATTTATAGGTGATAGCCTTTTTTTCCCTAGCAGCTTTTAAATTTTTCTTTATCCATTAGCTTTGGTATTTTAACTATGATGTGTCTTGGTGTAGATCTTTTTGGGTTTCTCTTTAATGGAGTTCTATGTGCTTCTTGAACGTGTGGAGTGTGTCCCAGCCTTAATTTTGGAAAGTTTTCTGCTGTGTTTTGATTCAACAAAGTTTCCATTTCTTGTCCTCTCTCCTCTTCTTCAGGAACCCCTATGATGCAAATGTTGTTTCTCGTCATGTTGTAACAGATCTCCCTTAGAGTTTGCTCACCTTTTTTGATTCTCTTTTCCTTTTTCTTCTCTGCTTCTGTGCCTTTGTTTATTGTGTCATCTAACTCGCTTATTTGATTCTCAGCGTGTTTCATCCTGCTTTTAATTTCTTCCATTGTGGTCTTCAGTTCTGATACTGTATTTGTCATTTCTCTCTGATTCTTTTTTACTATTGCAATTTCGGTTTTTTTCATATATATATATATATTTTTTATTAATTCTAATGGGGTGACACCAATAAATCAGGGTACATATGTACAATGAAAACATCTCCAGGTTATCTTATCATTCAATCGTGTTGCATACCCGTCACCAAAAGTCAAATTGTCCTCTGTCACCTTCGATCTGGTTTTCCCTGTGTCCCTCCCCTCCTCGCTCTCCTCCCTCCCCCCACCCCGTAACCACCACTCTCTTGTCCATGTCTCATATTCTCGCTTTTATGTCCCACCTATGTATAAAATCATGCTGTTCTCAGTTTTTCTTTTTTTCTGATTTACTTATTTCACTCCGTATAATGTTATCAAGGTACATCCATTTTGTTATAAATAATCCGATGTCATCGTTTCTTATGGCTGAGTAGTATTCCATAGTATATATGTACCATAGTTTTTTAATCCACTCGTCTTCTGACGGACACTTGGGCTGGTTTCAGATCTTTGCTATTGTGAACAATGCTGCCACGAACATGGGGGCGCATTTCTTCTTTTAGAACAGTGCTATGGGGTTCTTAGGGTATATTCCTAAAAGTGGGATAGCTGGGTCAAAAGGCAGTTCGATTTTTCATTTTCTGAGGAATCTCCAAACTGTTTTCCACAGTGGCTGCACCAGTCTGCATTCCCACCAGCAGTGCAGAAGGGTTCCCTTTTCTCCACATCTTCGCCAGCACTTATTCTGTGTTGTTTTGCTGATGAGTGCCATTCTGACTGGTGTGAGGTGATATCTCATTGTGGTTTTAATTTGCAATTCTCTAATGATTAGTGATGTTGAGCATTTTTTCATATGTCTATTGGCCATCTGTATGTCTTCTTTGGAGAAATTTCTATTCATTTCTTTTGCCCATTTTTTGATTGGGTTGTTTGTCTTCCTGGTGTTGAGTTTTATAAGTTCTTTATAAATTTTAGTTATTAACCCCTTATCAGATGTGCTGTCGAATATGTTCTCACATTGTGTGCTTTGTCTTTTTATTCTATTTTATTGTCTTTAGCCGTGCAAAAACTTTTTAGTTTGATATAGTCCCATTTGTTTATCTTGTCTTTTATGTCATTTGCCCGAGGAGATAAATCGGCAAATATACTGCTGCTACAGATGTTGGAGAGCTTGCTGCCTATGTTTTCTTCTAAGATGCTTATGGTTTCACGGCTTACATTTAAGTCTTTTATCCATTTTGAGTTTGTTTTTGTGAATGGTAAGTTGATGGTCTAGTTTCATTTTTTTGCAGGTAGATGTCTAATTTTCCCAACACCATTTGTTAAAGAGGCTGTCTTTACTCCATTGTATGTTCTTTCCTCCTTTGTCAAATATCAGTTGTCCATAAAGCTGTGGGTTTATTTCTGGGTCCTTTGTTCTGTTCCATTGATCTATGTGCCTGTTCTTATGCCAGTACCAGGCTGTCTTGAGTATAATGGCCTTATAGTATACCTTGATATCTGGAAGAGTGATACCTCCTGCTTTGTTTTTTCTTTTTAGGATTGCTGAGGCTATTCGTGTTCTTTTTTGGTTCCATATAAATTTTTGGAATATGTTTTCTATATCTTTGAAGTATGTCATTGGTATTTTAATTGGTATTGCATTGAATTTATAAATTGCTTTGGGTAATATAGACATTTTAATGATGTTTATTCTTTCTAGCCATGAGCAGGGTATATGCTTCCACTTGTTTGTATCTTCCTTCATTTCCTTTATCAATGTTTTATAATTTTCTGAGTACAAGTCCTTAACCTCCTTGGTTAAATTTACTCCTAGGTATTTTATTTTATTGGCTGCAATAGTGAAGGGGATTTTTTCCTTAATTTCTTTTGCTGACAGTTCATTGTTGGTGTATAGAAATGCCTCTGTTTTCTGCGTATTAATTTTATATCCTGCCACCTTGCTGAATTCATTTATAAGGTCCAGTAGTGTTTTGACTGAGACTTTAGGGTTTTCAATATACAATATCATATCATCTGCAAATAGTGACAGTTTTACTTCTTTTTTTCCAATTTGGATGCCTTTTATTTCTTCTTCTTGTCTGATTGCTATAGCTAGGACTTCCAGAACTATGTTGAATAAGAGTGGTGAAAGTGGGCCACCCTGCCTGGTTCCTGATCTTAAGGGGATTGCTTTTAATCTTTGTCCATTTAGTATGATGTTTGCTGTGGGTTTGTCGTAGATGGCCTTTATCATGTTAAGGAATGTTACTTGTATTCCCACTTTACTGAGAGTTTTGAGCATGAATGGGTGCTGGATTTTATCAAATGCCTTTTCTGCATCTATTGAAATTATCATGTGATTTTTGTACTTCCTTTTGTTTATGTGGTGAATCACATTGATTGATTTGTGAATATTAAACCAGCCTTGCCTCTCCAGAATAAATCCCACTTGATCATGGTGTATGATTTTTTTCATATATTGCTGGATCCGGTTGCTAATATTTTGTTGAGAATTTTAGCGTTTAAATTCATCAGGGATATAGGCCTATAATTTTCTCTCTTTGTGTTGTCTTTGCTCGGTTTTGGGATCAGAATTATGCTTGCCTCGTAAAAGGAGTTTGGAAGTCTTTCTTCTTCTTGAATTTTTTGAAATATCTTGAGGAGGATAAGAGTTAGTTCTTCTTTGAATTTTTGATAGAATTCACTTGTGAAGCCATCAGGCCCAGGACTTTTCTTTTTTGGGAGTTTTTTGATAACTGTTTTGATCTCATTTGTTGTAATTGGTCTGTTTAGGTGTTCTGATTCTTCCAGATTAATTTTTGGAAGTTTATATGATTCAAGAAATTTGTTCATTTTATCTAGATTTTTTAATTTTTTGGCATAGAGTTCTTCACAATATTTTCTTACAATGCTTTGTATTTCTGTTGTATCAGTTGTTATTTCTCCACTGTCCTTTTTAATTTTATTTATTTTAAACCTCCTCTCTTTTTTTCTTGGTGAGTCTAGTTAAAGCTTCATCAATCTTGTTTACCTTTTCAAAGAACAAGCTCCTGGTTTCATTGATCCTCTGTATTGTTTCCTTCGCCTCTATGTCATTTATTTCTGCTCTGATCTTTATTATTTCCTTCCTTCTACTTGTCCTGGGTTTTATTTGTTGTTGTTTTTCTAGTTCTTTTAGCTGCAGGGTCAGGTTGCTTATTTGAGTTTCTTCTAGCTTCCTATGATATGCCTGTAGTGCAATGAACTTCCCTCTCAGTACTGCTTTTGCTGTGTCCCATAAATTTTGAGTTGATGTATATCATTTGTTTCTAGAAACTTTTTTATTTCGTCTATGATCTCATTGTTAATCCATTCATTATTTAATATCATGCTATTTAGTTTCCAAGTGTTTGAGTATTTTTCAGTTTTTCTTTTGTGGTTAATTTCTAGTTTCATGGCATTGTGATCAGAGAAAATACTTGATATGATTTCAATCTTCTTGAATTTATTGAGATCATTTTTGTGTCCTAACATGTGGTCTATCCTAGAAAAAGTACCGTGAGCGCTTGAGAAGAATGTATATTCTACTGCTTTAGGATGAAAAGTTCTGAAGATATCTATTAAATCAAGTTGATCTAGTGCCTCCTTTAAGTCTGCTGTTTCTTTATTGATTTTCTTTCTTGAGGATCTATCCAGTGTTGTTAGTGGGGTATTGAAATCCCCTACTATGATAGTATTGCTGTTAATATCGCCCTTAATGTCCATCAAAGTCTGCTTTATGTATGTCGGGGCACCCATATTTGGTGCATAGATATTTATAATAGTTATATCTTCCTGTTGAATTGTTCCCTTTATCATTATGTAGTGTCCTTCTTTATCTATTACTATAGCCTTTGGTTTAAAGTCCATTTTGTCAGATATAAGTACTGCTACCCCGGCTTTTTTTTCATTTCCATTTGCATAAAATATTTTTTTCCATTATTTTACCTCAGCCTATGTGCATCTTTTGTTTTAAGGTGTGTCTCTTGTAGACAGCATATGTATGGGTCCTGTTTCTTTATCCACACAGCTACCCTATGTCTTTTGATTGGATCATTTAATCAATTTACATTTAAGGTTATTATTGATATGTAGTTGTTTATTGCCTTTTTATTCTTTAAAGCTGTATTCTTCTTTTGCTATATTTTTTCCTTTCTTTGAACTGTTCACAACAGGCCCCTTAGTATCTCTTGCAGAATTGGTTTGGTTTTAATGTATTCCTTGAGGCTTTCTTTGTCTGGAAAGCTCTTTATTTCTCCTTCAATTTTAAATGTTAGCCTTGCTGGATAGAGTAGTCTTGGTTGTAGGTTCTTGTTCTGCATTACTTTGATTATATCTTGCCATTCCCTTCTGGCCTCAAGTGTTTCTGTTGAGAAGTCTGATGTCATCCTTATTGGGGCTCCTTTGTAGGTGATAGCCTATTTTCTCTAGCAGCTTTTAAGATTTTTTTCTTTATCCATTAGCTTTGGTATTTTAACTATGATGTGTCTTGGTGCAGATCTTTTTGGGTTTCTCTTTAATGGAGTTCTGTGTGCTTCTTGAACGTGTGGAATTTTTCTCAGCCTTAATTTAGATAAGTTTTCTGCTATGATTTGATTGAACACAGTTTCCATTTCCTGTCCTCTTTCCTCTTCTTCAGGCACCCCTATGATGCGAATGTTGTTTCTCTTCATGTTGTCACAGAGCTCCCTTAGTTTCCTCATATTTTTTGAGTCTCTTTTCCTTTTTCTTCTCTGCTTCTGTGCCTTTGTTTATTGTGTTTTCTAACTCGCTGATTCGATCCTCAGCGTGTTTCATCCTGCTTTTAATTTCTTCCATTGTGGTCTTCAGTTCTGATATTGTATTTATCGTTTCTGTCTGATTCTTTTTTATTATTTCAGTTTCGTTTTTTATACTTGTTATCTCTTTATTTAGGTGTTCATAGTGACTATCCAATGTTGCTCTTATTTCTTTGAACATCCTAACTATCATTATTCTAAATTGTGCTTCTGGTAGTTTGGTTATATCTGGTTCATTCAGGTCCTTTTCTGGGAATTTCTCTTTATTCATTTGGTTTGCATTCCTCTGCCTGCCCATTTTATCTGTGTATAGGCAAGTTGTGGGCACTGGAGTCCAGTAGATGTTGCCTTTGTGTTCTCTAGGTGTGGTCTGTCTGCAGGCCTGCCACCCCCTCTGCTGCTGCCTAGGGTGGTTGGGTGTGGGAGTTGCCAATGACAGCCTACTTCGGCTGTTGCTGTGATTTCCACCTCTCCTCTGCAGGAGGGGCTGTCACTCAAGCCACAAGCCTTAGAACCAAGGGCAGAGGTGAGCACTTTGCTCAGCTGCCGGATCAGCCCGTTTCCAGAAGATTTACGCCCAGCCCCTGCAGTCAGAGCCTGCTCGCCACAGTTTTGCGGGTTGGGTGGGGCTTTTGACATGCTCTCAGCTATGCGCCTTTGCCCGTCCATAATTTAGCCCCGCCCTCGAGGCTGGGGCCCTCCTGCGTGGGGTCGTACACTGTGGTTTATTGTGCTGGGCGTGTTTGCTGGCGTTAGCTCAGCTGCTAGCTTCCGATCATCAGGACACTGCCACGCCCCCACGTTTGGTGCCAGCTCGCGCACGTAGGGTGGCCACCAGCCGGGGTTTCTTTTGCTGGGTGGGGCTAGTAGGGTGAGCTCAGCCGCAAAAGCGCTCACTTGCCGGGCGGGGCCGCGGAGGCCGGTTGCGCGCCAGGCGGGCCAGTAGCGCGAGCTCAGTCGCAGAAGCCGCTCGCGCACACAAAGGATTTCAACCCACTGCGGTTTCTCCTTTTGGGCGGGGTTGGCAGCATGAGCTCAGCCCTGGTCCTCTCACCCGTCCCTGGTCTTAGCCCCGTCCCCGTGGTCAGGGTTGGCTTACGCAGAGTCTTAGAGCCGATCTCTGCCCGTATTTTTCCCCCACAAGTGGGGTCACATGTGGCCCGCAGCTGTCGGACTGCTTTCGCGCGTCTACTCCGGCCTTGCTGGGCTAGACTGAGCACACACCCTTCCGCCCACACCGACAGGACCGATTTTCAGCGTCCTGCCGCCAACCGCCCCTCAGCAGCGTTTAGAGAGATAGCAGTGTCTTAAGTCTCCACACTGTAGGCTTGGGAGCTCCCTCCCTCCAAGCAACTCCGCTCCAATTGCCGCAGGAGAGCCTGCCTGGCTAGTGTCCCGCCTCCCCTTGCTGGTGTTGCTAGTTCCAGGGGAAATATTTGTTTTCGATTAGGGAAATGACTTAGCCCAGGGGTCAGGATGGCTACCCCTCAGAGTGTTCTTGTGCCTTCAGTCCAATCTCTGTTCCCGCTGCTCTGTTCCTCTCCTCTGTCCCCATTCCCCGGAGCCCCGGGTGCGTGGTTGTGAGAGAGGGTTTCTGCGCTGGCCCTTTGAAAAGATTCTTGGGTCTGAGAAAACTCTCTCTTTTTCACAAACAGTATCCTCTCTTGCTTCACATCTCAGCACTGTCCATACGCCTCTTCTAGGCTCTGGGACTGCAGGCTGGGGCTTGGTTCCTGGGACCCAGGTCCCTCCCTCTTCGCCAAACTCTCCTCCTTCCCCGCAGGACTCTCCGGTCTGCCGTTTGCTCCGGGGAGCTGGGCAGCCCTCTTCGCGTTTTCGCTATTCCTACCAGTCTCAATGTGGCTTCTGCAGTGTTCCTTGGTTGAAGAGTCCACTTATTTTAGTTCAAAGTTGGTTTATCCAGATGGTGGTTCTTAAAATTGAGCTATAATCCACTTTGGTTCTGGGAATTGGAAGTTGGTACGTCCGCCTACTCCATCGCCATCTTGAACCCCTTCAATTTCATTTTTTATACTTGTTATCTCTTTATTTAGGTGTTCATAGTGACTATCCATTGTTGCTCTAATTTCTTTGAACATCCTAACTATCATTATTCTAAATTCTGCTTCTGGTAATTTGGTTATATCTGGTTTATTCAGGTCCTTCTCTGGGGATTTCTCTTGATTCATTTGGTTTGCATTCCTCTGCCTGCCCATTTTGTCTGTGTATAAGGAAGTTGTGGCCACTGGAGTCCAGTAGGTGTTGCCTTTGTGTTCTCTAGGTGTGGTCTGTCTGCAGGCCTGCCACCCCCTCTGCCGCTCCCAAGGGCGGTTGGGTATGGGCGTTCCCAGTGCCGGCCCCCTGTGGCTTTTGCTGTGATTTCTGCCTCTTCTCTGCGGGAGGGGCTGTCACTCAAGCCACAAGCCTCAGCACCAAGGGTAGAGGTGAGCACCTTTGCTCAGCTGCTGACCCAGCCTGTTTCCGGACTTCCGCCCAGAACCTGCAGTCAGAGTCTGCCTGCCACAGTTTTGTGGGTTGGGCGGGGCTTCTGACGTGCTCTCACCTGTGAGCTTTTGCCCGTCTGGAGGTTTAGCCCACCCTCGAGGCCAGGGCCCTTCTGCGCAGGGTCACAAACCAAGTTTTATTGGGCCGGGCGTGTTTGCTGGCTTCCGCTCAGCTGCGAGGTTCCACTCGTCCCAGACTCTACCTCGCCCTTGCGTTCGGAGCCCGTTCATGCATGTAGGAATGCAATCCGCGGTTTCTACAGCAGGGCGGGGATAGTAGTGTTTGCTCAGCTGTGAGCTTACGCCCGTCTCGGGGTTTACCCCTTCCCTGCGCTGGGAGCCCGCTCGTGCATGTAGAATGGCAAACCGCGGTCTCTCCGGTGGGGTAGGGCTGGTAGCGTGAGCTCAGCCGGGAGCCCGCACCCATCCCTGGTCCTAGCCCTGTCCCCGCAGTCAGGGCCGGCTTGCGCAGGGTCGCAGAGCAGATCTCTGCCCATTCCTGGCCTCCCGCTTTGTCCCCGCAGGTAGGATTACAGACGGGCCCACAGACTCCGGACCGCTTTTGCTCATTCCCTCTGCCCCTGCTGGGCTAGACCGATCTCACACTGGCTTGGCCTCCGCCCACAACGACAGGACGTGGCGTCCTGCCGCCACCATACCCTTCAGCAACCCTCAGCAGAGTAGGAAGGGACCTAATACTCCACACTGTAGGCCTGGGAGCTCTCTCACTTGTTTCACAGCTCAAAACTCTCCAAACGCCTCTTCTAGGCTCTGGGACTGCAGGCTGGGGCTTGGTTCCTTGGACCCAGGTCCCTTCCTCTCCGCCAAACTCTCCTCCCGCCACACGGGTTTCTCCGGGCTGCCGTTTGCTCCAGGGAGCTGGGCAGTCCTCTTCGCGTTTTCGCTATTCCTATCAGTCTCAATGTGGCTTCTTCTGTGTTCCTTGGTTGAAGAGTCCACTTAGTTTAGTTCAAAGTTGGTTTATCCAGATGATGGTTCTTAAAATTGAGTTATAATCCACTTTGGTTCTGGGAGTTGGAAGTTGGTAAGTCCGCCTACTCCGTCAACATCTTGCTCCCTCTCCTCTTCCCATTTTTTTATTGATTCTTTACTTGTTTGTTGCTGAGTTTTGTGAATTTTTTATATATTTTTGATATCTGAGCTGTTGTTTGAAAATATAATCTTCCATTTAGTTGGCTATTTGTTTTTTTGACAGTTTTGTTTTGTTTTTGTTTTTTTTGCTGTGCAGAAGCATCTTCATTTGATATAGTCCTATTCATTTATCTTTACTTTTACTTCCTTACCTTTGGGGTCACATTCATAAAATGTTCTTTATGGTGAACATCATGATTTTAGTACCTATAATTTCTTCTATGTAATTTATTGTTTCAGATCTTATGTTTAGGTGTTTGATCCATTTTGAATTAATTTTAGTACAAGGACATAAACTATAGTCAAAATTCATTTTTTTGCATGTGGTTTTCGAAGTTTCCCAGCGCCATTTATTGAAGAAGCTTTCTTTTCTCCATTATGTGTTTTTGGCTCCTTTATCAAAGATGATTTGACCATATATGTATGGTTTTTTATGGGCTCTCTATTCTGTTCCATTGATCTGTGTGTCTATTTTTCTGCCAGTACCATCTGTTTTAATTATCATGGCTCTGTAGTATAGTTTGAAGTCAGGTATTGTAATGCCTCCTGCTTCTTTTTTTCCCCTTAGGATTACTTTGGTTATTTGAAGTTTTTGATGCTTTCATATAAACTTGATGATTTTTTGTTTGTTTTTATTAAAAAATAACATTGGAATTTTGATGGGAATTGCATTAAATTTGTATATTGCTTTGAATATTACCGCCATTTGAACTATATTTATTAATGAGCTCATTTTATAAAACGTTGTTTTAGCAAACTTATATTTTAGAAAGGAGACTGATAATGAACTATTAGAAAGTATCATCATCTAGTTATACTGATATTCTAGATTTAGCCTTGTCACTTACTGTGATCTTAGATGAGTCACTTGAATAATATGGCCTCTAGGTATATTTTTTTAATTAGTAAAATGAGGTGCTATTACCCAGAAAATCAAAATCTATTTAAGTGCTTTACTTATAATAATTTTCCAGATAATATGCTTAACAGATTCCCAGAGTTTCATCTAAAATTGGGCTACAATCTATATGGAAAATATAGCTAGCTGATATCTTAGAATAAATTTTAAAAGCCAAGCACACTCTTAAACATTTATGAAAAGTGGAAACAGAGATTTGTTAGGCTTCCAGGCTCTCATTGACTTATATTTTCATTTGAAAAAATCTGGAGCACATAAATGCATTTTCTAGTGTTATGTGATAGGAGTGAGATTCCCATATATTTCTACCATCCTCTATGGGTTTACATTAGCTGGGCAGAGATTATTTTTTTTGTTTTGTTGATGTAATCCCATGTAACAATAGAGGCTGTACTCTTTGGGCCCTAAGTTATTATTTGTTGAACAGATAAATTCTACTTCGGTAAATAAGATGTATAGAAACATTTGTAAACAGAATAAAAATATTTTTAGAGCTAAACATCTGACATTATAAAATGTGCTGACCTCATTAAACAAATAATGCAGAGTAGTGAGATTTGGGTAAGACTTGGGGGAGGAGGGAGGTGAGATATACAAAGACTTTGAAGTATAGCTCAGACATTTTTCAGTTATGGTAGTTACATAAAAGCACTCATACTTTTCAAATTACTAAAATAGATAATTTTGACCTATACTTCATACAAAACACTAAAGAAATGTTTTGTTTGTTTATTTGTTTTATAAATATAATGTACCAATATACCAGGAATTTCTATCAAACTGTCTTACTTTGAGGACGTGCTTGGTAAAGATAAATCAGAATAATATATTATAAAAATTCCATCAGGATTTTTTAAAAACCCACTTAGATATTTCAAGTGGGAAAACTATCTTTACACAGAAAGTTCATATTTGAATTAGTTATAAGGGAGCTCTTTGTACAGTTTATTGGAATAATACTTTGAGCAATCTTTGATCCCTCCCTGCCATTAGTCCTATTGACTTATTAAGGGAATATAAAACAATTTAAAATTTTAATAAATGTATAAAATACATTTTAATGTAACATTTTAAATTGAGGAAAAACTGAGGACAGCCTCTGAATTTCTATTTTCTCTGTTATACTCGTGAATACAATGTGAGAAACAAAACAAAATAAATTATAAGCCTTAGGATGGAAGCATTTTTTTCGTCTCTATTCAACTTGACTGATAGATCAATTCTTGACCTTCTGAAGAGTGCTGAGCTATTTCTGAAAATATTTATTGATATTACAAGTTATTTTCATGAGAAACTTATAGAAATCAAGTTGCATTATATATCTGAGTGGAGTATGTCCTTGTAGTGTGTATATTACTGTGATATAATAGTGTGATATATTTGTGTTTTTATTAAAAGGAATTTTTAAAAAATAGGCAATAACACATGATAAATATCTGATTTTTATAAGAACCATCTTGTAATTTTAATGTAAAATTATTAGTACCGACTAATAAAAATTCAGAGGATATGAATAACTGTGACTTATCAAATTTTATAGATGAAGAAGGCTATTTTAGAAAATTCTTTAATTACTAATAAACACAATGACATGCAACTCTAATACTTGAAAGAGATTCTGACCTACCAATACTTTCAAACCCATTAGCAGTTATCTTTTTTTTTTTTTTTTTTTATTAAGTGAGAGGTGGGGAGGCAGAGACAGACTCCCTCATGTGTCTCACCCAGGATCCACCCAGCAAGCTCCTACCAGGTGATACTCTGCCTGACTGGTCCACAGCTCCATTGCTTGGCAACCTAGCTGTTTCAGCACCTGAGGCTAAAGCCATGGAGCAATCCTCAGCACCCGGGACCAACTTTGCTAGAACCATTTGAGCCATGGTTGCAGGAGGGGAAGAGAGAAAGAGAGAGATGAGGGGATGGGGTAAAAGCAAATGGTTACTTTTCCTGTGTGTCCTGACCAGGAGTTGAACCTGAGACTTCCACATGCTGGGTCAATGCTCTACCATGGAACTACCCAGCTAAGGCCAGAATTTATCTTTTATATCATCATTGCAAATATATTGAGAATTATTTGAAATATGTTATATTTATTTACCTTTAAAATTTTGTTAATCACAAGCCAAAACTAAACAAAACAAGATAATGCATTTTTGGTATGAAAATAAATGTTATTGGACGGACGCTCTAGCTTTTTTTCCCACAAGAGTTAATGTGATAAATATATTCAAAGAAAACTAATATTGGCTTCATCTCTGGAAATTTAGATCAGTTCTAGAAATTGCCCAGGATTCTGTGTTTATAATCTGCAGGAACCATAATCCATAATAGAAATTTCAACTATACGCCTGACAAGGCGGTGGCGCAGTTGTTAGAGCATCGGACTGGGATGCGGAGGACCCAGGTTTGAGACCCCAAGGTCTACCAGCTTGAGCACAAGCTCATCTGGCTTGAGCAAAGGCTTGCCAGCTTGGACCCAAGGTTGCTGGCTCCAGCAAGGGGTTGCTGGGTCTGCTGAAGGCCCACAGTCAAGACACATATGAGAAAGCAATCAATGAACAACTAAGCTGTTGCAACGAAAAACTGAATATTGATGCTTCTCATCTCTCTCTGTTCCTGTCTGCCTGTCCCTATCTATCCCTCTTTCTGATTCCCTGTCCCTGTAAAAAAAAATTTTTTTCAGCTATACCTATATTGTAAATAGGATCGAAGAGAAGAACTTCTTTTGCTTATAGTTGAGTTTTTCAGATATTGTCAGAGAAGTGTATGTGGTTAATTAAGCACAGGAGGTTACAATAGAAAAGACTATGTATTTTAGAGTGGAAAATCAAAAATATTTCAAAATTATACATTTCTTTTTCTTAAAGGATTGTGCATCTTAGTCTTAGCATACTAAATTTTTTCTTGCATGATTCTTCTAGGGACTTACCATCACTATTCATCATTCTGAGTATGATGATTACTGACCAGTGTGTTGTGAAAGTGCTGAATGACTCAGATATAAGCTATTTAATTAGGGAAGCTCTCATTACAAAATAAATACCTCAGTGGAGCAATCAACAATGATATGAAGGCAAATGCTAAATAAGCATAAGATGTTTTAATTAACCTGGAGGTGACACTATATCTTTTTCATAATTTTCCTGACTTCAGCAGTGTTATTTTAATGTGATATTTACTGTATTTTTGAAGTTGTAGGTGTTCTTATTCATAATAAGTTAACTGAACTTCTTATTTCATTCAAAGGAATTAAGAAAAAAATAACAACACTGGATGGGGTAAAACCAAAAATAAAATCACAGCAGTTTTTATTAAGGGATATTTAAAATGTGTGAGCAGCTGCAGTCTTGCCTCTTAATTCACCATAGGTGATAATCTCTTTATTCAAACAGGGAGCATTTCTACTTTAATAGCATTTTTGACTACATTGCCTCCCTTCTGACTTCCCATACTAAAAGCCTTCTTGGCTTCTCTCTTTCAAATGTTGAGTACATATTGTACTTTGAGGACTAGGCAGACTCAGCAGTCTATAAGCTTGAAGGAAAGCAGCAGTCTAGAAAAAAATCCATCAGGGTCAGTTGGTGTTATTTTGCTTTAATGTGTTCACTTTGGTAGAAATATTGTAAAGTGACTGAAGCGTCTCATTAAAACTGTCTCTACTTTAACAACAAGCTAGTAGCATGCTTCATTCATTCACTAGTTTCTTACAACTTTAATCACAGATGTGACTTATATGTCAGCAGAGTAGGGTATTGAGAGAATTGTGTTCATATTTCTATGTATTGCCGTTCATGCTAAATTTTTTATGATCTCATTTATTCTTATTTTCCTTGTGGGATTAAATCAATAGTTTGTTTCAGTGAATGAATAATTATTTCTGTAAGCAAAATCTAAATTAAATTAATTATATAGTCATAGATCTACTGAGATATATGTAACATAAGAAGGTCAAGTGGCAATGTAAAAATAAATGTAGATTAAATATATTTATAATGATTGATAATACTAAGGTTAATTAATTAATTCATTCATTAATAAGAGGCAGAGAGGCAGAGACAGACTCCTGCATGATCCCCAAATAGAATCCACCAAGCAAACCCCCTACCGGGCAATGCTCTGTCCATCTGGGGCTGCTGCTCCATTGCTCAGCAACTGAACTATTTTAGCTTCTGAGGCAAGGCCATGGAGCCATCTTCAGTGCCTAGGGCCAACTTGCTCAAACCATTTGAGCCATGGCTACAGGAGAGGAAGAGAGAGATAGAGGAAAGGGAGAAGGGAAGAGGTGGAGAAGCAGATGGCTGCTTCTCCTGTGTGACCTCACCGGGAATCAAAGCCAGGACGTCCACACCTCAGGCTGATGCTCTACCACTGAGCCAATGAGCCAAGGCACTAAGGTTAAATTTAATGACAATTTTATTACACACAAAATTTTTTGCTGTACTTTATTTCTATCATATTTGTAGTATAAAGATATATTCTTATTTTATTTTAAATTTGAACGTCACCTTTATGAACTGTTTTTTCTAACATATTTTACATTAAGAAATACATAACAGCAATAGTCCTATTAATGATTTTCAAGTAGCATTCATCTCATTATAATCAACCGAAAGTAAAAAAGTGCCCCAGTAGGTTGTACCATTGATTCTTTACAGTGGAATGCCCCTTGGACATTTAAACAATGTGAAATTTCTTTTTAACTTGTTTTCTAATGTTAAATGCATGAGATTCCAATGATTGTTTTTTATTATTTGATGTAGTAAAAGATGTAGAATTGGTACTAGGGGAGACATGTTGTTTGTTTAAAGCATATGCCAGTATTTATAAAAATAGAATTAGTATGAGAAGCATGTTTTTCCTGTTTTGCTCACCATCTATTTCTAGAATTCCCAATTCATCACATAATAAGTACTGTAATATGAATTATTATACATGCATAAAATTGCTGGCCTTCAGTTCTTCAGCTTTACTGAAATGAATGAATACATTTATCTTCATTAGTTGGACATAATGCACAAAAATTGATGCAAATTATTCATTTTTCCTTAGGTCAAACCTTCCATTGAAATGCATTCTATTTTTTCATTGCACAAGTAGGACAGTTTTAATGTTGGTGAAGTAAGTGATTTTGAAAGCTAAATCAAGACCTAATAATTTTCAGAGCCTGAATTAAACAAAAAATGTTAAACTACAACTGTAGAAGCTGTAAATTCCTGGCATATTTGTTAAAGTCTAGATTTCATGTCACTGAAAACAGATGACTCTCAGTAAGATATGTATACCTGCTCCACAGACATCATTGAACAACTTGGTATGTTAGAAACCAGGAAGCTTCCAGAGGGAATTGAATGAATTTTGAGCATGAGTGTGATCAGCCTTTATTAATATTTTAAATGCTTACCAAATGGTAGCAAACAATGTATAAATGGATAATTGTCATGAAAAGAGAGTTAGATCTGATAGATATTATATGCAAACATTGGATCATTAAATTCATTTATTTGTCATCGTATGCTGATTAATCGAAGGTCATGGGTCCAAATTCTATTACAGATTAGTTATCCAGATTGACTATGTCAGACTGTCATCCTTCAGTTAGCAGGACTAAGTAAGATTGGTGAATAACACTTATTAGAAAAAAAAGTCAAAGCATGGAAGTAAATTGTGTGAGCACTAAATTACAAAGATGAATGTCCTACAGCTGCTGGCACTCATGTAAAAGGCATTTTCTTAGGACATTGTACAGACTCTTAGTGGCCTTTCCACTAAGATCACTTATGTACAAATACTATATCAGTGTCCGAGATGTCCCGGGTAAAGCCTACCTGAGACTCAGAGTCCTCATCTGTAAATGTGTAGAAATGTGTCTGTATAATTGGATTGTGCAAGAATTAAATACATTATATTTATAGTATTTGGCTCAAAATGCATGTACCATGAAGAATTCCTAAAGATATCTTGAAGAAATGTTTTATAATATACTGCTCACAAAACTTAGAGAGTATTTCAAAATGAATATGAAGGGATAAAAAGCACTTGACTTTTTTATATTAATTTTTATTTAGACAATTAATTTTAACGAGGTGACATTGATCAACTAGAGTACATAGATTCAGAGAAAATATCTCCAGATCATTTTGACATTTGATTATGTTGTATACCCATCACCCAAAGTCAAATTGTCTTCCATTACCTTTTATTTGGTTTTCTTTATGCCCCTCTCATCCCCCCAATCCGTCCTTCTCCTCACTTTCCCTTCCCTCTGGTAACCACTGCACTTTTATCTATGTCCATGAGTCTCAATTTTTTATCCTACCTATGTATGGAATTATACAGTTTTCAGTTTTTTTCTAATTTATTTATTACACTCAGTATAATGTTATCAAGGTCCATCCATGTTGTCACAAATGATCGTATGTCATCATTTCTTATGGCTAAGTAGTATTCCATAGTATATATGTACCACATCTTCTTTATTCAATTTTCTATTGAAGAGCTTTTTGGTTATTTCCATGTCTTGGCTACCATGAAAAATGCTTCAGTGAACATGGAGCTGCATGTGTCTTTATGTTTTTGAGTTTTGGGAGGTTTATACCCAGTAGAGGGATTGGTGGGTCATATGGTGGTTCTATTTTTAATTTTTTGAGGAACCACCATGCTTTCTTTCATAATGGTTGTACTAGTTTCCATTCCCACCAATAATGAATAAGGGTTCTTTTTTCTCCACAGCCTCTCCAACATTTTTTATTACCTGTCTTGTTGATACAAGCTAATTTAACAAGTGTGAGGTGGTATCTCATTGTAGTTTTGATTTGCATTTATCTAATAGCTAGTGAAAATGAATATCTTTTCATAGATAGGCCATTTGTGTTTCTTCTTGTGAGAAGTGTCTTTTCATGTACTCTTCACCTTTTTTTATTGGATTGTTTGTTTGCTTGTTGTTGAGTTTTGTGAGTTTTTTGTATATTTTGAATATTAGGCCCTTAGCATTTGATATTACTTTAATTAAACAAGAACATCAGAAAGGCAAACAAGTTAAAGAAAGTTGTTTGATTATACAAATAAGATGCATAGCCAACTTTTATTTCATTAGTAAAAATGCACTATACAAAAGGCTGAAAATACTAGAGTATCTGCATGTTACCTGATCTTCTATTTTTTGAATCTCCTAATAATGAAACCAATTTTTGATCCCCTAGTATTAAAAAAATGTATTTGTGGTTTAAGTTATTTGTATCTTACCCTTTCTTGCTTTCTATTCTTTTTATATTTGGAAATATTGATTATAATGTTGATAAAGTCGACTGTGAAGATGACCCATTTCTAACCAATTAGGAATCATTTTCTATGGAACCTATCTAGGGTTTTACCATCAGTCAATAGGCAATCTGTAGTTAAACAACCACAATTTAGGAAGAAGGAAGTGATTATCTACTTTATAAGTCAGTGGTTCTTAACCTTTTTTGAGGTACTGAACCCACCAGTTTCATATGTGCATTCACCGAACCCTTCTTTACTGATAAATAAAATATGATTTTTTTTCCAAATTTAAGACATAGGTATATGTTTTCTTACTGGTGCACAAAATGAGACATGCATGAACATCACCTTGCTCAAAGAACAAAACCAACAAAGTGCATGAACTCACAACAAATTACGGTATTACTTTATTCCTGTCTCTGCGGCAGAGGCTTCTCTGAACCCCTGAGACCAACTCATCAAACTCCTAGGGTTCGATAGAACCCAGGTTAAGAGACACTGTTATAAGACAATTCCTATTGTAAGGCATTATCTAAATAAGTGAAGTTTTTCCTTCTCTAAAAATTTCCTGAGTGTTTACTAAACAGAGTCCAAGATGTATTTAGGAAAGGTTATCTCCGGCCTGACCAGGCAGTGGCGCAGTGGATAGAGCATCAAACTGGGATGTGGAGGACCCAGGTTTAAGACCCCAAGGTCACCAGCTTGAGCATGGGCTCATCTGGTTTGAGCAAAAAGCTCACCAGCTTGAACCCAAGGTCACTGGCTTGAGCAAGGAGTTGGTCTGCTGTAGCCCACTGGTCAAGGAACATATGAGAAATAAATCAATGGACAACTAAGGAACCTCAATGAAGAATTGATGTTTCTCATTCCTCTCCCTTCCTGTCTGTCTGTCGCTATCTCTCTCTCTCTCTCTGACTCTCTCTGTCTCTGCCACACAAAAAAGAAAAGGAAAAAAAAAGGTTATCTCTGAATACATATATGCTTCCTTTGCATTTGGTCAATGTAGAAAAAAATTTAACCACTTTTCAATTTGTTTGGCTCTGGAAAATAATGAACATAAAATATAGATATATATCATATACTTTTTAAAGAAAAAATGTAAAGATAAATGTAATATAAAATAGGAAAAATACAGCATAAACAAGGGATCTTTTATATAATGCAGGGACTCAGAATAGTATAGTGTTTATTGAGTTCAAAAGCAGTCAAACCAAATTAAGAAATAAACTTGAGCTCTATCTTTCTATCTTAGAGATGGGTACTTGACTCTCTTAGAAAAGTTATCTTCTCTCCCAGTTTTGGGGATTCTTTATTATTAACTATAATGATGATTTTATTTAAAATTAAACAACTTTTATTATTTAATTCATTAAAGTTTAATATTAGATTTGGAATGAAAACATCATAGTTAGAACATTTTTCTGACATTTTCATTTTTACCACTATTTAAATGATTACTCTGTAGATGAAAAATTGTAAGGAAGGTATGATTTCTAGAATAAAACTTTCTATTTTCATACTTAGTGTCAGTTTTATGATTTTATAGCCAGAGAAGAAATGTGGCTACAAATCTACTTCACCAGCCACTTTTATCTAATCTATATGAACCAGGGACCATAGTGTACCTTTTCATTATAAGTTGATAATATTTGGCCAGACCAGGCAGTGGCACAATGGATAGAGCATTGGACTGGGATGTGGAAGACCCAGGTTCAAGACCCTGAGGTCGCCAGCTTGAGCGCAGGCTCATCTAGTTAGAGCAAAGCTCACCAGCTTGAACCTAAGGTCGCTGGCTCGAGCAAGGGGTTACTTGGTCTGCTAAAGGCCCACGGTCAAGGCACATATGAGAAAGCAATCAATGAACAACTAACGTGTCGCAACGAAAAACTGATGATTGATGCTTCTCATCTCTCTCCGTTCCTGTCTGTCTATCCCTCTCTCTGACTCTCTCTCTGTATCCGTAAAAAAAAAAAAAAAAAAAAAAAAGTTGATAACATTTGTCCTTTCTATTCTTTTTTCATATAAGTTAGTGTATATTCAGAATATGAATAAAAGGCAATTAGCTAAAGAACATATTCTATAAATTGGATTATTTTATTGATACATTTTATATGCCCCATACAAGCATGTCTCTTTGTGATCTTACATACCTGAATTTTCTTCTGAGAATTCTGCAAATAGTTTTATAATTAGAATGCATTTACTTTACTTCCTCTTGAGTTCATAAAGACATTGCATTTTGTGTCTACAAGAGAGAAGAAAACATAACCTCTGTCCAATTTAAGCCAATTATTGATTTTGAATAAAAGTACGTACCTCTAAATTTTATTATCTTTATAAAGTCCTTAGTGATACATAACTTGATATTTACTCCCTATATATTTGCTCCCAAATCTGTATAGTATCTGCTTTGTGGAGTTTGTTAGTTTGTTTTTACATCTTCTCTTATTTTCATTTATACAGTGGCATTTATATTTGACTTTATTTCATTATCAATTTAATATATTATACCTAGTTCTGCCTTCTATATCTAAAAGAAATGAACAAAATACGTTAGGGATGCTCTTAATATTATTTCCTTTTTTGTACATAACTTTCTAAAACCAAAATGCATATAGAAAAAAATATAGGAGAGGTAGGCAAAAGAGAAAAAAAAAGAGTTATTGTCCCTACTCTTATTTTTAAAGTATGCAAACTTTTCTGTGAACCTACTAAGGAAACAAAGATAATTCCTTCTTTTACATGGTTTCTATAAAATTCTGATCTTTATTATAATAATTCTTGTATTTGCAAAAAGTTATTCAACATATTTGTATTGCTGTGAAAACTCTAGAAAGGCATGGCTGTCTTAGATTGTTCACCACTCTGTGCCTACAATCTAGCATCCGTGCTAATTAATATTTTTATATGTAATAATTAATAGTAATAAAAAAGACATGACTTATACATAGCCCTCAGGATCGTCACATCATCCACTAGTAGGGAAAGAGACACAGAAAAACATTTGAATATGATTTAACAATGCTGTATTAGAATATTGGCAGTATGCCATAACATCAAGGAAGAGGGATCCTTATATCTCTGTGTGCAAAGTAGGGAAAGATGAGCAAAAGTTTATCTGGATGAAAAATTCAACTAGAAAACTGGAGGAGGTATAACAGCAGAGCTCTCAAGGTGATGGAAAATATAGCTAATTAGTATATTGCTGGCAGGTTAGGTGTAATAATAATAAGAAAATAAAATCAGAAAACCTGTGATTGGTTACAGAAAAAATTTTTTTAATTCATTTAGGAATTAAAATTCTATTATACTGCTTTAGAGTATCACTGAAAAATTTTAAGTAAATAAATGATGTTCATAAGTGTCCAATGTGGAAGACTACTCAGCATCACAGAGAATGGATCACTAATATCTCTCATTTAACATTTTGTGATTAAAATGTTGTAAGTCGATGGTTAGTTTTCAAAATGAGATTACTCTTTTTATTCTTATGATTCTCACTCATAAATTTTTTATACTCCTACAAAATTAAATGCATTTGATGAGATGCCTTTAAAAAAATACAAGGAGCAATGATGATAACTTCACACTAGTTTAGCTGTTATCTAACAGGGAGTCTGCAATGGGCCTCATGAAATATTTAGTTGCAATATATATTAAATGCTTTATTTAAAATAAATATAATTATTGGGTAAAGATGAAATAAACATCTAGATATGGTTTAGATTCATAAGAAATGACTGGATATAATTTTTAAGTATTCCTGACCAATTATTAAGTAATTAAAATTTCATTTTACTTATGCTTGTATTTATTCAACAAATATTGTGTTTTTACTGTGTACCAACTGTTATACTAAGAAAACAGTCTATTAGGGTAAATGAACATTAAACAAATAATCACAGAAATGATGTTTTAGTTATAAATTGAGTCAAAATCTGTGGAGAAAAAGAACAATGATCCTTTCACACTGTATAATAGAATTATTGACTAAAAAGAGCATAAAACTGGAAATATAGATAATGTATAAAATTGAATCTGAAATGTAAATATAATATTTTTCTTAGCACTGCTTAAAAACAAATATGGAAGAGAAAGTGTTTTGAGAGATAAGAAAACCCATCTTCTGCTGTGGAAAAGGCTTTAAAAGGATGTAGTCTGTTTCTGACTTTATTGGAAGATTTTATCATAGAAAGAATTGTAAATAGAGATAAAGCTCTAAAAGAAGCCAAAATGTGTGGTGTATTTAAGGCACTCAGAAACTCAGCTCAGCATAGAAACCAGGGAGACATTTATATTAATACAATTTAATATTTTACAGAGCACTGTAAATTAAGAATGGAAATTGATGATTCCAGCAGATACTCTCAGGTCTTTTGTGCTAACAAGCTTTTACATATTATGATACCAACCAAGAGAAATCACTGACTATAGGTATAAATGCTGATATGACAAAGAATTTAGAAGCGTATTTGGCCATCTAGTTTATTATACATGTACAATATGAGAAATGTCAACTAAGTCTACTTTTGGGCTCTTCTTAATCTATTAAATTTAATAAGAATGTGTGAAGATGTCCAATATCAGGAGTTCTTTCTTGACATATTTTGGCTATTTCATAGTGATATATTATACCTGGCTTAATATTTTATTCAAAAAGCACTTGTTGAATGGTTAATGTGTGATAGGCAGTGTGCTAGATACTGGATGTACTAATATAAATAATCAATGATTGACTGCTGATAACTGACAGACTAGTCTTAACCTAAAATTCAAGGGTTTGGGATTTTGGGGTAGATGTCTTGGAAACATTTATCAGACTCCGTTCTTTAAAAGAAGAGAAATAAGGAATTGTTAAATTTATTTTTGAGACCAGAACTTGAATTACTATATGCTTTGTGAATGATTTAGTCTTATACCCACAAGACATGTAAATTACCATATTTCAGAAAGTGTACAATATTTTGAATTATGACAAGCTAAAAGAAATCTAAAATTATGAGTAGACTACTTCATAGAAACATCTTCCCAGACCCGAAGAGAGCAACTACCAAAATGTTACCTAATTTTGTGTTGTAGAGAGCACATGCTACCATTATGATGATCTGAATAACTACAAAATATAAAACCAAAGGAATCAAAATCTTGTTGAATGTGGACATAGAGGACGTGTCATTATGTAAAAAGAGCAGTACTTGCATAAAATTTTAACGACATATTTAAAAGATTTGGGTGCTGTTAAAAAGAACAAAGGCTGTGTACTTTCTTTTGCAAAAAAATTGGTTTAATAAATTTTGGTATAAAAATATATTTAAGTAACTTTTATAACCTTGTCCCCACAAAAATATCTTGTACTTTGTGTACTTTGTGTAAAGAGATTTCAAAGCCCCGTGTGATGACCTGTCTTAAGGTGATCAGTGTGATATGAATTTTTGTGAGCTAATGTTTTATAAGCATATGAAAATATAAATAATAAAAAACATACAAAAAATGCAACTTAATGTTTAATAATGTGCAAATTCAAACAGAGAGGAAGATCTAGGTGGGGACAAGCACAAATATTTAACAGGAACAAAATGTTTTTTTTTTCTTTTATAGAAAGACTAGTGTAAAAAATTGTATTGTGATCTAAGGCAGTGCTTTTCAAATTAAGTTTAAAATAATGTAAGTGATGAAAAATTTAATAGATATGAAGCAAAAAAATTCTTCCCCTAAAAACAAATTGAACCCCTTTAAACAAGTTTTTAAACTTCTTTCTTTTATTCCTTCATGGAGACAAGGAAACCTTTATTTTGCTAATGTGTAATGTGAATTTATGAGAGATATATTTGTTATAGATTATTCTTCAGTTTATCTGACCAAGGAATACTTTAAAAATAAAACACTGATGTACATTTCTCATAAAGAGAAAAGTGTAGGGAAAATACAGTTTTAGAAGTATTGGTATAATGAGTTTTAGGGAAAGATATTTATAGACAGCAAGAATTGTTTTGTTTCCAATATTTGCAATCGATTAAAACACAAAGAAACCTGATTTTAAAGTAAAGGCACATTGAACAGGATGGATGGGAGATTGCCAGTATGTTGATAATGTAATTTTATCATATTTCACTAAAACATTGTAATTATTAGGCAACTTGCTGTGCAACCTTTAAAGAAAAGCTGTTTATTAATCAATAAACTTCCCCAAGATTTAAATGAAATGCTGATTCTATTTACTTTATTTCTTTTTTGTTTGTTTTTTATTTATTCATTTTAGAGAGACAGAGAGGGGAAATAGGGTGAGAGAGAGTGAGAGAGAGAGAAGAGTAGGGAGAAGGAGTAGGAAGCATCAACTCCCAGATGTGCCTTGACCAGGCAGGCCCAGGGTTTCAAACCAGCGACCTCAGTGTTCCAGGTCGATGCTTTATCCACTGCGCCACCACAGGTCAGGCTACTTTATAATTTCTGTACTAGCTAGTTGTATTGAAATGGGACAAAAAATATTGGTATATAATTGAAATTGAGAGTTGGTACAGACTATGAAAAGAACAATTAAATGAGCATATCAATATATTATGTTTAGTAGGCTTAGACTTGGAAGCAAGTATACATGATAACATATGCCTTCAAGTTCATAAGCAAAAAGTTTAGAATGGTAGAAATGAAGGGTAGAAAGAATGGAGCTGAAGATAGGGAAGGAGGAATGGAAACAGAAAGGACAGCAGGGAAGAGAAAGAAAAGAAGGAGAGAGGATGAGGAGAACAAAAGTAGAAAGCATGAGAAAGAGGGAGGAAGAGAAAGAAATGGATAAATAATGAGGGAGGAAAAAGGAAGGTAAGGAGCAAAGAGAAGAAACAAACCTAAAAGCAGCATTAGCTCTGAAATATATCGTAAAATTTGTATTAATTGTGCATAATAGTCACGGTTTATTTCTCTACGGAGCTTTTAATTTGTTCAGAGTGATCCTAATGAAATTATAATATTATGTAAAACATTTTATCAAAATTTAACATTTAAAGACATTTGGAGACAGTAATTCTTTTATGAGGAAATTCCCAGTTGGCGCATTTTTAGTTTTCATTTATGCCCACGTATATATATGGTTACTGTTTATCACTTGAAAACAACTGCTTTTAAGACTCCTTTATGTACTTCTTTTGAGCTCCAGGTTATATGCATCTGACATGTCAAGGGGCTTCAATATGTAGTAATCATATCTTTTCTTTCTTTCCTTCCTTCCTTCCTTCCTTCCTTCCTTCCTTCCTTCCTTCCTTCCTTCCTGCCTTCTTCTCTTCCTTCCTTCCTTCTTTCCTTCCTTTCTTCCTTCCTTCTCTCCTTCCTTCTTTTCTTCATTTCTTCCTTCTTCCTTCCTTCCTTCCTTCCTTCCTTCCTTCCTTCCTTCCTTCCTTCCTTCCTTCTTTCCTTCCTTCCTTTCTTCCTTTCTTCCTTCCTTTCTTTATTCTTCCCTGCCTTCTTTTCTTCCTTCCTTCCTTCCTTCCTTCCTTCCTTCTTTTTTTCCTTCCTTCCTTCCTTCCTTCTTTTCTTCTTTCCTTCTTTCTTTCCTTTCTCCTTTCTTTCTTCCTTCCTTCCTTCCTTCCTTCCTTCCTTCCTTCCTTCCTTCCTTCCTTCCTTCCTTCCTTCTTTTATTCCTTCCTTACTTCCTTTCTTTCTTCTTTCCTGCCTTCTTTTCTTCCTTCTGTCTCTTCTCTCTCTCTCTCTTTCTCTTTTATAACCTAGAACCTTTTGGCAACTTGGAAAAAGACCATTTTAAAAACATAATATGTAGTTTCTTATAGTCGGTATGAAGTACATGTTTAAATAACCAAAGAAAGTTGCATTGCGATCGAGATTATAAAAGAGACTATTAAGATGCTTTACTTGGATGGTAAACACATAGTACAGTGTACAGATAATGTGTTGTAGAATTTTGCACATGAAACCTGTAATATTTTGTTAACCGGTATCACCCTAATAAATTTTAAAAAAGAGATTACGTAGTGAAAAATTGAAGGACTAGATTTAGCTTTGAAAAGTATTTGGCTTATCTTGAATGATAATTTTTAAAAATAATTTACTTGTGAACATTTTAATGAGATAATTTTAGACAAAATATTTCATGCGATTTCACAAAATATTAAAATACCTGATAACACTTGAAATCTCACAGTTTTAATAAAAGAAACAAAAAGTTATCTTTCCACTTTAGGATGTTGCAATTTTCCTTTTTTTTTTTTTTGTCTAACTATCTCCTTCACTCATTTATGAGTTATCTGTCTGCTCCCTTAAGCCTTTGTGAGTGGACTATTAGGTACAACAGTACATATTATGATAGACATATTTAGAATTTCTTCAGTAGTTTCCTAGTCAAACTTGGAGTCCTCCTGCAAAAGTCCACATCTTCCCTGGAGGCAGCCTTACAGTGCAAATTTCCTGATTCTCTCAGTAGTCTATAATGCCTTAATTTTTTGCTTGCCAGCATACAGACTGAGTCTGACTTGTGACTTGGGGAAAACATAAGTCTATCTATCTAACTAATAACGGTTGTTCATATCATTAGAGTTAAGCGCATGGCTGTTCATGTCACAGGAGGATAGAAGATACTTTTATTCTTTGATCTCCATATGTCCTTGAGATTTTTTAATTACATGAGATTTCAGTCCATGGTTGACTTCAACTAGTATCTACATAGAAATACCTTATAAGGAACATCAAATAATGTACCAAAAAATTAATAATTTATTGTTGAATTATTGTTTCTTTTAAAAAATAATCACTAAACTAAACTAATGACAGAATGACAAAGCATGGCAATAATTTATTTTCATTGATTATATGCCTTATTATTTCAACCTGTTAAAAACCTTAAAATGAGGTATATTAACTTTGTCATTTATATATTACTATGTTTACACTGGAAAACAAGTGTGGTGAGGTTTACTAGTGATAGGAAATGTTTATATTTACAGGAAGTGCTGGAAATAAGCAGCTCAGCTAGCAAGAGCAAGATGAGTCCATCATTTGTTCAACAGTGCTTTTATTTATCAGTGCCTAATTTTGAGAATGCAGTGGAAAATGTTGTGTTTGAAGACATTAGAATAAACATCCTAATGCAATTCAGTGTGTATGGTAACTTAGTAATAAAACTATATTATTTCAATATTGCTATGTGCTGGCTCAAAATATTGCTGAACTGGATCAATAATTTTTCATATTTGAAAGTTTACTTTTCAAGTCATTAACTGGAAAAACTTTGCCTATAATTGTACTTTTAGAAAAGAAGCCACATTTTATATTAACCACACCTGACTGTTTTTGCTAGCCTTATCAACACAGAACTTGTTTCAGATGCTATGTTTCTAATTAAAAGATAGGATTGATAAACTATAACTCTGCTTGGAATGGGTTGTATTTTTCTCAGTCAAATGTTTATTTTACAAGGAAAATACATGGCCAATAAGAGTGGTAATTCAGAGTTAATTTAACCTTAAGGCTGGTGCTAGACTAGACTTAGTGAATTCATGAAAAATGGATATCCAAACAGGATTGTCTTTGAAAGCACCAGGTTGTCACTCTTCACATTATGTGAGAATGCCTCACTCATATTATGCTCCTTATAATAGAAAATATTTGTTGAGAGCCTATCATGTGAGAAAAAATTGAGAATTAAGATAGATAGATGGATAAGATAGATCATAAATATAAATAGACTATAGATAGCTGATAGATAGATAGATAGATAGAAATTGATAGATAGATGATAGATAGATCCTCTATTCTGAAGAGTTTATAATCTACTTAGGAAAATAGGTCACATCTTGAAAGGTAAATAGTAATAATATTAGTTGACCTAGGCTGAGTAATCGAGGTAGAAAAAGGGCTGGGATAATAATCCCTTGAGATCCTAAGTGACTTGAGGGCAAAATTGAAAGTGAATTCTCATCAAAGTAGTATTTGGAAAAGAACGCAGAAAAGAAACTGAGAAGCAGGAATTCTCCTACTATATAGTTAACATATTTTGAGTTCTGGCGTTCTCTCTCCTGGGAGCAGGCCTCTCCTTTCTCTTCCCCCTTCCCCTATCTCCCCGCCACACACATACACACACACCTCGGGCCCATTTTATCTGTCTCTCTTTTTCTCCTAAACTCCAAGAAACCTTCTTCTGTCCCTGTTACTTGTTTCCTAAAGCCCATTTCTTCTATATCTGTGACTTTTTAAATAAACTTTCTCTTATATTTTGAAAAATAAAATAAAATAAAATATTTGAGTTCTAGTTATAGGAAAGAATAATGCCCCCTTTTAGGAAAGCTGTGAAAAATGTTATATAGAAGTGATGTACTTACATATTTGTTCTGAACAGATTAAAATTATGCCAAAGAAATAGCTGTCCAGCTGGATTTCGTAGATTTTCACTCCAAGTTTTTCAACAGGCCACTTACTTCCTATGTTTATCCTTGTCTCTCTACTTTTAACTTGCATATTCTTGCTAAATGAGTAACACTGAATTAAAATATTACAATAATCAAATAAAAACAATATATATAGTAGTGTCCCCTTGTGATGCAGAAAAGTTTTCACACCAGGTTTTTAATTGCTCTTAGCAGAAATAAAGCTTTAAGTATAGTTGTAGATATATTTAAGTTAAAACAAGATGACAGCAATATTGAATACAAGCTGAAATTGGTATTTTTTTGTAGGCATAAAAAATTTATGAATAAATTTGTGAAGAAAAATGGAATGTGCCTGTAGTATTTTAGTAGATTAAATATTGGAAACAGACTATTTCTAGATGGGAGAAAGCAGTAAGACAAATCATTTGGGAGAGATATTAAAGATACTTTTACTTCCACATTATTCTGTGATTCTGGGCAACCAATTAGAAAAGTTATTACCTATCACATAATAGCTAATGCAGATGAATATCCACTCCCATCAGCCTAAATACTAAATTTCACTTACATTGTTGCATCCACTAAAAAAAAAATTTCTTCCCAAAGCATAAAATGATAAATAAACATATAACCAGAAAATCTAACAATGCATTGATTGCCATAATGATATTTGCATGATCCAAGTCTGTGCAAACCTGTTATTTCTGTCTTATAGGAAAATAAGTTATCTGTTATCTGCAAGGTATTAGATACTCGTTAGTACAGCTTGTTCATGATTGACTTAAATTATTTCACTGAGTAAAAGAAAATACCATTTTCTCACTAATTCCCTAAAAATAACGGTTACTGGTTTTTCAATACTTTGTTTTCAATATGAAATGATTCCTAGACATTAACGAAATATCTTTGCAATCTCTCTATTTCCTATTGTCAATTCTTAATTACTGTTTTACTTCTTTTCCGGTACTCTGAGTTGAGTCTGCCTTTCAGAAGGAAATTTTTTCCTTAAAAAACAAAACAAAACAAAAAAACAAATTCACTTTACCCTTCAAAATAAGCCGTACATCTTATCTTTTTAAACTTACATCCTCTGTTGTTTTCCAGTTTTCCTCTACTGGAAATGAACATTGGTACGGTTTGGAGCATTTGGAAAAAAGTTCTGTCCTCTTCTCATGTTGATTTTTAATTATGAAATTTTGAGTTCCTTGAAAAAAGTTAACATACCCTCTCTTTCTTAGGTTCTCCATATAGAGACAAAATCACCATTGCGATTCTTCAGTTACAAGAGGAAGGCAAGCTGCACATGATGAAGGAGAAGTGGTGGAGGGGCAATGGCTGTCCGGAGGAGGAGAGTAAAGAGGCCAGTGCCCTGGGGGTTCAGAATATCGGTGGCATCTTCATTGTTCTGGCAGCCGGCCTGGTGCTCTCAGTTTTTGTGGCAGTGGGAGAGTTTTTATACAAATCCAAAAAAAACGCTCAATTGGAAAAGGTAAATATCACATTTTTTACAACTTAAACCAAATTGTTATAATAAAAGGAAGTATTTTGATTTTTCCAACCAAGAGTAGTGCATAGAACTGTGACTGTTGTCTTCTATCACTTGTTATATAACAAAGATAACATACACATGTGACAAAGATATATATATATAATCTCAGAGAGAGAACACATGATCAACTTTGTGATTTTTAATTTAAATGCAGTATGTTTAATTAAACCAGCTGCAAGACAAGTGACTATTTCGCCTCTTATTGAAGCCTGAAAAAAAGATCTGCTTGTAGTTTATTGCAGTTAGGTTGGTGAAGGAATATAATTAACAATGAAGCAAAAATCAGAAACTGTAATATGAAGAAAAAAATGCTTTCCTGCAGATGAAACGTGTTATTTTTAAATTTATGATTTTAATTTATTGTGTTTATATAAATTCACGTGTTCCACCGAATATATCTCCTCCAATTCCCATGTACTAATTGCCCACCCCCCCCTTTGCCCCCTTCCCCCAATGACTTGCCCAGTTCCCTCCAGGATTTGCTGTCCTGTTCTCTATAATGCTGTGTTATGTATATATAATTTCACTAATCTCTTTCCCTTCTCTGACCCCATTTTCTCTTCCACTTTCCCTATGCCTGTTTTCCTCTGGTTCCTTTGATCCCACCTCTGCCTCTGTTGCTTTGCTCAGTTCACATTGTTCATTAGATTCCTCAAATGAGTGAGGTCATATAATATTTTTTTTCTCTGCCTGGCTTGTTTCACTTAGCATGATAGTTTCCAGTTCTATCCATGTTGTCGCAAAAGGTAAGATCTCCATCTTTTCCATGGCCGCGTAGTATTCCATTGTGTATATGTACCACTGATTTTTAATCCACTCATCTACTGATGAACACTTGGGCTGTTTCCAGATTTTGGCTATGGTGAACAATGCTGCAATAAACATGGGGTACATTTCCTCTTTTGAATCAGTGATTTGGTATTCATTGGATATATTCCTAAAACTGGGATATCTGGGTCAAAGTGCAGTTCCATTTTTTAACTTTTTGAGTCACTGTTTTCCACAGTGGCTGCACAAATCTGCATTCCCACCAGTGGTACAGGGGGGTTCCCTTATCTCCACACCCTTGGCAGCACATGTTATATGTTGCTTTGTTAAATAGCGCCATTCTGAGAGGTGAGAGGTGGTATTTCATTGTGGTTTTAATTTGCATTTATCTAATGATTAGTGATGTTGAACATATTTTCATATATCTATTGGCCATCTGTATGTCCTCTTTGGAGAAGTATCTATTCATTTCTTTTTCCCATTTTTTGATTGAATTGTTTACCTTCCTGGTGTTGAGTTTTGCAAGTTCTTTATAAATTTTGGTTATTAACCCTTTATCAGATGTATTGGTGAATATGTTCTCCCATTGTGTGGGTTGTCTTTTTATTTTGTTCATAATGTCTTTTGCTGTGCAAAAGCTACATAGTTTTTTTTTTCTTTTATTAATTTTAATGGGGTGACATTAATAAATCAGGGTATATACATTCAAAGAAAACATCTCCAGGTTACCTTATCATTCAATTATGTTGCATACCCATCACCCAAAGTTAAATTGTCCTCTGTCACCTTCTATCTGGTTTTCTTTGTGCCCCTCCCCTCCCCCTTCTCCCACCCTATCCTCCCTCCCCCCACCCCGTAATCACCACACTCTTGTCTATGTCTCATAGTCTCACTTTTATGTCCCACCTATGTATGAAATCATGCTGTTCTCAGTTTTTTTCTGTTTTACTTATTTCACTCTGTATAATGTTATCAAGGTCCATCCATTTTGTTGTAAATGATCCAATGTCATAATTTCTTATGGCTGAGTAGTATTCCATAGTATATATGTACCAAAGCTTTTTAATCCACTCATCCTCTGACGGACACTTGGGCTGTTTCCAGATCTTCGCTATTATGAACAATGCTGCCACAAACATGGGGGCACATTTCTTCTTTTCGAACAGTGCTATGGTGTTCTTAGGGTATATTCCTAAAAGTAGGATAGCTGGGTCAAAAGGCTGTTCGATTTTTAATATTTTGAGGAATCTTCATACTGTTTTCCACAGTGGCTGCACCAGTCTGCATTCCCACCAGCAGTGCAGAAGGGTTCCCTTTTCTCCACATCTTCGCCAGCACTTATTCTGTGTTGTTTTGCTGATGAGCACCATTCTGACTGGTGTGAGGTGATATCTCGTTGTTGTTTTAAATTGCATTTCTCTAATGATTAGTGATGTTGAGCATTTTTTTCATATGCCTACTGGCTATCTGTATGTCTTATTTGGAGAAATTTCTATTCATTTCTTTTGCCCACTTTTTGATTGGATTGTTTGTCTTCCTGTTGTTGAGTTTTATAAGTTCTTTATAAATTTTGGTTATTAACCCCTTATCAGATGTGTTGTTGAATATGTTCTCCCATTGTGTGGTTTGTCTTTTTATTCTGTTCTTATTGTCTTTAGCTGTGCAAAACTTTTTAGTTTGATATAGTCCCATTTGTTTACCTTGCCTTTAATTTCATTTGCCCGTGGAGATAAATTGGCAAATATATTGCTGCTTCATATGTCGGAAAGCTTGCTGCCTATGTTTTCTTCTAAGATGCTGATGGTTTCACGGCTTACATTTAAGTCTTTTATTCATTTTGAGTTTGTTTTTGTGAATGGTGTAAGTTGATGGTCTAGTTTCAGGCTATATAGTTTTATATAATCCCATTTGTTCATCCTAGCCTTTATTTCATTTTCCTATGGAGATAAATCAGCAAAAATATTGCTACCAGAGATAATGGGGAGTTTACTGCCTATGTTTTCTTCCAAGATGTTTATGGTTTCACAACTTACATTTAAGTGTTTTATCAATTTTGAGTTTATTTTTCTGAACGGTATAAATTGGTGTTCTAGTTTAATTTTTTTGCAAGTACCTGTCCAGTTTTCCCAACACTATTTGTTAAAGAGACTGTCTTTACTCCATTGTATGCTTTTACCTCCTTTGTCAAATATCAAATATCCATAAAGGTGTGGGTTTGTTTCAGGATTCTCTATTGTGTTCCATTGATCTGTATGGTTGTTATTATGCCGGTACCAAACTGTTTTGAGTACAATGGTCTTGTAGTATAACTTTATCAGGAACTGTGATTTCCCACACACACTTTATTCTTCTTTTCACTATTGTTGTAGCTATTCGTGTTATTTTTGGTTCCATATAAATTTTTGGAATATTTCTTCTATATCTTTGAAGTATATCATTGGTATTTTAATAGGAATTGCATTGAATTTATAGATTGATTTGGATAATATAGACATTTTAATGATGCTTATTCTTCCTATCCATGAACACGGTATATACTTCCACTTGTTTTTATCTTCCTTGATTTCCTTTAACAATGTTTTATAATTTTCCAAGTATGTCTTTAACCTCTTTAGTTAAATTTACTCCTAGCTACTTTATTTTCTTTGTTGCAATAGTGAAGGATATTGTTTTCTTAATTTCTCTTTCAGACAGCTCATTGTTGGTATATAAAAATGCCACTGATTTCTGAATATTGATTTATATTTCTGAATATTCATATCAGGTCTAGCTTATTTTTCATTTCCATTTTCATGAAATATTTTTTCCATCCCTTTACTTTCAGTCTATGTGTATCTTTTGTTTTGAGGTGGGTCTCTTGTAGACAGCATATGTATGTGTCCTGTTTTCTTATCCATGCAGCTATCCTATGTCTTTTGATTGGAGCATTTAATCCAATTACATTTAATGCTATTATTGATATGTAGTTGCTTATTGCCATTTTATTCTTTAAATCTGCATTCCTCTTTTACTAGAATGTTTTCCTTTGTTCTATTTACAGCAGACTTCTTAACATTTCTTGTAATATTGGTTTGTTTGTAATGAATTCCATGAGTTGTTTTTTTAGTTGTTGTTTTTTTTTTTTGGTCTTGGTAGCTTTTTATTTCTCCTTCAATTATAAATAATAGGCTTTCTGGAAAGAGAAGTCCTAGTTGTGGCCTCTTGTTTTGCATTAATTTTTGTATTTCTTGCTATTCTCTTTTTGCTTCTAATGTTTCTGGTGAGAAGTCAGATGTCATCCTCATCCTTATGGGGTCTCCTCTGTAGGTAATTGACAGCTTTTCTCTTGCAGCTTTTAGTATTCTTTCTTTATCTCTTAATTTTTGTATTTTAATTATGATGTGTCTTGTGGTAGGCCTCTTTGTGTTCATCTTTAATGGGACTCTCTGTGCTTCTTGAACTTGTGTGACTTTTTCCTTCAACAACGTAGGGATGTTTTCAGCTACGATTTCTTCAGTCAGATTCTCTATTCCTGATCTTTCTCTTCCCCTTCAGGAACCCCTATGATGTGGATGTTGTTTTTCTTTATGTTGTCACAGAGCTCTCTTAGAGTTTCCTTAGACTTTTTGAACCTCTTTTCTTTTTGCTGATCTGCTTCTTTGCTTTTGTTTATCTTGTCCTCTAAGTTGCTGATTCGATCCTCAGCTTCATCCATCCTGCTTTTAATTCCTTGTAGTGTGGTCTTCATTTCTGATATTGTAATTGTCATTTTTGACTGGTTCTTGTTATTTTTTCAATGTCCTTTTAGATACTAGTTATCTCTTTATATAGGTGCTCATTATGTCCATCCATTGTTGCTCTAAGATCTTTGAGCATCCTAACAATTATTATATTAAACTCTGCATCCAGTGATTTGGTTATTTCCATCTAATTTAGATCTTTTTCTGGGGATATCTCCTATTGATTTATTTGGGTGAAATTTCTCTGTCTTCCCATTTTGTTCTTGTATAATAAGGGTGTGAACACAGGAGACCAATGGGTGAGGCCTCTGTGTTCCCCAGGTGTGATCTGTCTACAGGTCCACCACCCCCTCTTCTGCTACCTCAGGCATTTGGGCACCAGCATCGCCAGTGCCGGCCCACTGCAGCTGTCACTGTGGCTTCTGCCTTGCCTCTATGGGCAAGATTGCATTCACGTGCCCAGGCTGCAAGCCCTGGTTAGGCCCTGGCCTCCAACCCGCCCCCACAATTGGGTCTGCACTCACACATTTGGATTGCCAGCCTTGACCAAGCCTGGCCTTTGTCCAGCCCCTGCGTGTAGGTAAGACAGTGCTCCCGTGCTGGAGATCAAGCCTCGGCCTCACGGTGGGGTTGTGTTCATGCACCCAGTAGCAAGTTGCAGGCCTCAGCTGGTTCCCCAGTTTCTGCCTTGCCCCCACAGGCAGTTCTGCAGGTGGGACAGCTCTTGTGCTCCTGGCCCACAGTCACAGATAAGATAGCTTTTGTTTGCCCTGTCCACAGCTGCCATCGGCAGCTGGCTTCTGCCCCTGTGAAAAAGACTGTGCTCATGCCTGGGGCACAGCCTTGGCTGCCCCTACTTCTGCCCCTGAAGGCTGGACTGCACTCGCATACACTGGCTGCAGCCACCACCAGCCCCTGGCTTCCGATTTCGTCAATGGGACCGCACTCCTGCGTCCCACTGCTACCCGCCCTCTGGTGAGCACTCAGCAGTGTGGTGGTGGTGATACAGCTCAGACCTTAGCACTTAATACTGTATCCCTGATGGCTCCCTGCTTATACGTGATTCTTTGCTCTGACTGCAGCAGGGGAGCTTCTGTTTCGCTGGTGACCTGCTTCCCTTTGCTGGTATTGCTGGTCTCAGGAAAAATATTCACTTTAAATTTGGGCAGTGACTCAGCCCAGGGGTTAGGGTAGCTGTCCCTTAAAATGTTTCTTCCTGTGCCTCCTAGATTATACTCTCTTTCTGCTACTTCTGTCCTCTCCTCTCTCCTCCTCCCCTGGAGCCCTGGGTGAGTGGTTGTGAAAGAGGTTTTATGCGTGGACCCTTTAAGGCAAATCCTGGGTCTGAGAAATCTGTCTCTTTCTCACAAACAGTATCCTGGCTTGTTTTGCAGCTAAATACTGTCTGTATTCCTCTTGTAAGCTCTGGGGCTGCAGGCTAGGGCTTCTGTCCTGGGGCCCAGAACTCTCCCCTCTCCCTGAAATTCCCCTCCCACCCTGTGAATCCCTCTGGGCTGCTGCTAGCTCCTGGGAGCTGGGCAGCCTTCTCTGTGTTTCTGCTTTTCCTACCAGTCTCAGTATGGCTACCTAGATGATCTTTGGCTATAGATTCCTCTTGGTTTAGCCCAAAGTTGGTTTTTCTAGAAGATTGTTCTTACAATTAAGTTGTAATCCACTTTGGTTCTGGGAGGTGGAAGTTGGTACGTCCACCTACATCATCACCATCTTGCTGCCCTGGCTGAAACATGTTTTAAGACACAATACTGATTAACAGGTTCAAGCTAGAGAGTAAATGGAATTTTATATAAAGATTTTGACTCCGGTAAATTCTTAATTGAAAAAAATTTTAACTTGCATTTTGAAAATTACAATTATTTTTTTAAATTAAGAATGAAAATGGTGTGGTTTTATTTTAATTTAATGTTATTCTTAATGAGCCCTTTATTTCCTTGTACTAGTGTCTTTTGAAAAATATACATAACCACAAAAATAATAAGATTATTGCACGTTTTCTTGAGATTGTAATACACTTGTTTTGTTTTATTTTTTGCACAAATACATTTATTTTTTATTCTTGAAATGTTTGCAACTCCATTCAGATTATGTATATCTACACTACTATAAATACAAGGAAGAATATATATATATTTTAATCTTTCTTTTAGATGGTACTGACACTTGTTATGTAAATTTATAATTCTGGACACGGAATAATGCTTTAACATTTTTAAATCTCTGGCATTTCATTTTAAACTTTTTGTATATAAAAACCTCTTTTGTTTTTAATTAAAAATATTTTGGGAGGCTTAATTTACAGACCTTGCATTAGAGTAAGACTATATTTTCTTTAATATTTGAAAGATTTATGATCTTTTTTGATAAACATGAGCAGAAATATGATATTTAAAAATAATATACATGAAGCCTGACCTGTGGTGGTGCAGTGGATAAAGCCGTCGACCTGGGAACACTGAGGTCGCCAGTTCAAAACCCTGCACTGGTTCGGTCAAGGCACATATGGGAGTTGATGCTTCCAGCTCCTACCCCCTTTCTCTCTTTCTCTCTCTCTCTCACTCTGTGTCTCCTCTCTCAAAAAAATGAATAAAATAAAATAAATAAAAAGTCTATAAAAATAATATACATGAATATAAAGCTAATATATTCTGCTAATATTCTTAGAAGCACTTGCACCTTTAAAGCTATTTTTGAAAACCATAAATGTCTTCTTATTTTTCTGTGTTTATGTTGCTATTATCTATATTTTCTGGTAAGTAAATGTGACATTTCTACATGTTCACTTGACTGTAGTACTTAACTCTTAGAAATAATGTTTTTGTAAATCAGTATTTTGATAAGTAAACAGTTCAAAATTTGAAAAATTCTAACAATCATAATTTTTTTATAACGTTCAGGATGGCTATATTTGCTGACATGGCCTAATCAAATATTTGTTGCTCTGGTGTGAGTGACAATAAGGTCTAAGTACACATTATATGTTATGGTCCTTTTTTTTATGGTGTCAAAATGAGTTGTTACAGGAAATTAAAAAGAAAACTAACCAAGACAAAATGTATTAACTCATCAATTTTTATTTCTACTTTTATTTTTCAATAGATGTGATATTTGGTTAGTTAATGCTTAAAATAAGCTCAAAAATCATAGAAGGCATTTGGTTTTTTTAACTGGAACCTAAAATCATCCATTTTCTTTCATTTATAGCTCAGTATTAAAGTAAAATAAGTGAACTAATTGTTTGACAATTTGTGTATTCGATTGCCCTTTTCTTTTTTGTCCTATTCATATGATTTACCTTGGCCGTGTCATTATGTATGTTTATTTGATAAACATTCTCCTTAAAAAGTTAAGAATATAGAGATTTTATTTCTGTAAAATAACTTTTATTGTCATTAGAAAGAACTAATTTAGTTGAATTTTCAATATATCCACTAGTTCTCTTGAATTTCTATGTATCTATATGGCACTCTAAAATATTAGTAAAAGGAGTATACAATTTTTGACTGAAACAGATGAAATATTACATTGGAAAGAAATAACTGTTGGTATTCCATGAAATTTTTAAATCATATCCCTCAATGTTTTCACACACGTCTCCACATAGCTTCCTTATGAAAGTCAAATTCCCTGGCTTAGCAGGTGAGGCACTTCAGATTATGTCTCTGCCCACCACTGTAGTTTTACCTTTATTTCTCCCCAATTCGCACTTTATTCTCTAATGTACTAGATTACTTTTAATTTTCCAAGGTCTAGTTTTTTCAAAACTTCTTCCATTTGACTTGAGAAATTCTTTTACATTTTTTCTACCCAGTTCCTACTAGTCTTTTTAGATTAGGCATTCAAGACTAGGTATTGCATGATCAAGGGGTTGTACAGTGGATAGAGCATCGAACTGGGATGCGGAAGACCCAGGTTCGAGACCCCGAGGTCACCCAGTTTGATCATGTGCCCATCTGGCTTGAGCAAAAGCTCACCAGCTTAGACCCAAGGTACCTGGCTCCAGCAAGGGGTTGCTCATTCTGCTGAAGGCCTGCGGTCAAGGCACATATGAGAAAGCAATCAATGAACAACTGTGGTGTCACAACGGCAACGAAAAACTGATGATTGATGCTTCTCATCTCTCTCCGTTCCTGTCTGTCTGTCCTTAACTACCACTCTCTCTGACTCTCTCTCTGTCTCTGTCAAAAAATTAAATAAATATTTAAAAGACTATTTAAAAGGTATCAATTAGCCTAAAAAGCTTTACCTAGTCAATAGATATAATAGTTTTGGGAAAAGCACACAACTATTTCCATAAGGTTGTGTTAGGTTTTTATTTCCTATTTCAATGAAAAATCTATGACTTCTATATGTTACCTTATTTTACTTAGCTTATGTCAGGTACTAGCATCATTCCAAAAAACAATTTTCTCCTCCTTTGGGAAAGTTGAGAAGGCATATTGCCCATTTCAAACCACATCCATCCATAAGCTTTGTTACCTTTTCTCTGAGACATATGCATCTCTCCGTTCTCCTATTTTATTTATATTTGTTGGTTTCTCTGTGTGAGTGCCTCTCTCCTTAGTTCTTATAAGACAAGTATTTAATGTTTTTAATTTGTATTTCCAAGGTATCAAGTAGTGCCTGTTGGCATCAGATCTATCATCTATCTATCTATCTATCTATCTATCTATCTATCTATCTATCTATCATCTATCTATAGCTAGTGCTCGACTTACGACCGTGATTGGTTCCGACAGACCAGTAGTAACAGGATTTGGTCGTAAGTTGAGTAGGCTATAGGTACAGTGCTATGAAATGATGTTATAAAAATCTTTAAGTCAAAGACAAAGACAATTTCCTCATGGTAGACATCTAGGGAGGGGTTTGATGAAAAATATTCAAGACACAAAACACAAATTGCTGTACTGAGTCAGGAATAACAATTGAAATGGTGCACGCGGAGATGGTAGTGCTGTTGGAAGCTGGTCCGCACTGTTGTACACCTAGCTGGGCAACACTTGCGCTGCCAGATGCAGAGCAATCTTGACTAGCAATTGTAGTCGTAAAGTCGAATGGTCGTAAGTTGTATAGGTTGTAAGTCAATCAATACCTGTATCTATCATCTATCATCATCTATCTACCTGATCTTTCTTTCTTGCTTGCTATTGCTTTAAATTAATAATGAGTTGACTCCAGTGACCTATTTTAAAAATTCTGTCATAAAGGGGAAAAAAGAATCATGCTTCTATATAATTCAAAAGAATTATGTTTAACAAATAAATAATTACATGTTTATTAGAATAATGCATTTTATTTATTGTGGTAAATTAGCTTCTTGAAATACATTCTTCATTTTTCTTGAAAAATATTTATTTGTTTGGGTTGTATAGTTTAACACCTTACATAATTTATTAAAATTAACCATAAATGACTCCTATATTTTATCATAAGGAATGCACATGCACGTATAGAACTCCACAGTTTATTTACACTTACAATTGTACCTTAAATCTAAAATTTTCATTTTACAAATATGATGAACATTTGTGGTATTATTTATTTACTCTAATTATTTATTGAGAACCAAACATGTAATAAATTATATTTTGAATATTAAAAGTAAACAAGGGTTTGTTATTCACCATCTAGTCCCAACATGTTTTGCTATCTGTTTTCTCTTTCTCCATTTTCCTTCTTTTTATTCAGTTTATAGTATGCTAGTAGTTTTTTAAAGGAACAAATAAAATTCTCATTCTTTATCTAAATACTTGGTAGATGTACACACAGTCTAGTTGAATATGGACTTAATGGAAAAAATTTATAAGGAGTAATGTCTTTTCATGTCAGTTCTTTCTTCTAATGATGATGATGATAAATTAATGAGGATGATTGGTATTTAAAGGTTTATATAAAATGTTTATAGTAAGTGCATAGTTTGTAAAATACTAATAGAACAAAAGAACATGATGACTATAACTATTTTATATTTCCAATTTTTTTGATAATTAAGAGTAGTATATGTGTACATCATTTTAATATGAAGGCAGATTAAAACTGAACATAAAATATAATGTTGAAACATGTATGCCTTAAAAATTCAACAACTCTAAATTGCATTCCTAACAGATACCACAAGATGGTGTATTCTAATTTTTATAGTACTTAATGGTTTTGATTTTGATGCAAATGTTAATACATCAAAGATACCTTGTTTTACTTTTATTCAAACTTTTAAAATGAATATTTTTCTAATTTTTCTAAAGTATAACTTGACCATTGGAAAGATACTCACAAAGTCTTCCTTTTGAAATGTCTTAAAAAGTAACTAATGAACATGTGCATTTTAATTGACTGTCATTTTTCTTTACCTTTTGCTGGTTTTAAAATAATAACTGCTTAAGTTTCTTTCAGTGTGCCATTCAAGAATCTGTTACACATCAGTCGGTTTCAGTTTGTGTGCCTTTGCTTGAGGGGTCCTAGTCTCCCTTTCTAACTGAAAGAAAGCTACCTAATATACAGACATTTGTTTTTTTTAGTATTAATTATGAGAATATGTTGGTTTTGTAAGCACGAGTTATAAGTGATTGTAATCATTTTAATTTATACAAAGTTATTTTATGACATAATTATGGATTAATAATTTATGTTTAAAATTACTCACTATATCTTAATTATTTGAATGTCTTTCTTAAAAAGTATACATAATTCTGCCTTCTTGCCTTCCAGCAAGAATAGTAATTGTTTTTGTCTGATTTATATAGAAAAATATTATATTTTCTTTCCCATGTAATAAAAATAGATTTGCCTATACCAATTATTTTTATTGAATGCCAATCTGGATTCTTGACATGAACAAAACCTTAGCATCAAAAATATTTGTTTTTCTATTAAGTTTAAATAAAGCATAATAAATATGAGGAATAAAAATATAAATTATTGCTTAGATATTAATTTTTTAACTTATGTGTTCTGTATTGGAGGCATATATTTATTTTAAGTTTCCTCTAAGATGTCTGATGTACATTTTAAGAACTTCTCAATATTGATTTTTTTTCTGTATATAGTCCATCTTAATCAATATAGTTATTTGTATTATAGAACACTGGTAACATGATATCTTTAAATAATATTTTTCTAGTCACTGAAAGTTTAAAAACATTATTGAGTGCACATAGAATATTCTTCAGTGTGTAATTGAATAGCAAATGTAAAAGGCAGCTGTAACTCATAGAAGAACAAATGAATGAAACAACACAATTTGGGGCATGTTAAGGAGCAATTACAATGCTTTAGTTTAAACCTGGATCCTAGGTGATAGATTATTCACAAGGAAGACATTTTTCAAAGCTAGCTGAATCTGTATTTCATGGAACCAGAAGAATGAAAACAGGTAGTTCAAAAATCTTTATACACTAATTTCTTTCAGAAAGTTGAAAAATCAGTTCTAACAAGAGCAATGCTTTACGAAAGAAACAGCAATGCTTTTTTTTTTCTTGAATAAAGTATAGGAGTGTAAACACTGTTATAAATCTTCATAAAGATTTAAAAATTTTTAAAGTTCTAGATAAATTTTCAATATGTAAAATTTATCTACAAAGCATGATGCTAATCAAAAGTTTAAAGACATAAATAAACTTTAGACAAATAGTTGTTTTTGTATTTTTTATGTTACTGCCTTTCTCTCCGCGCTGATCATCTCTCATTTTCCATTAATGACCTCTATAAGAGTTAACTAAATGGCTTTTAAAGATGTTTTATACATATAAATATAAAACGATACTTTAGAATGAAAGGATTATCTCTGTTGTGCTCACTAATTTACTTCCAAGTCAGCAAAAGGATATTTAAATTGTTCCTTCATAACCCATACTCTTTTTATGCCTATAAATGATGTTTTAAAATTAAGATTGTAGCATAACAGATAATTTTATTTGTTTTTAAAATAACTTTAGAGATTTTATAGGATAACATTATTTTTTAATGTAAAGTTATCTTTAGAATTAGGTAAATTGCCTGATCTGTGCTGGTGCAGTGGATAAAACATCGACCTGGAACGCTGAGGTCGCCAGTGCCAAACCCTGTGCTTTTCTGGTTAAGGCACATATAGGAATTGATGCTTCCTGCTCCTCCCTCTTTCTCTCTCTCTCTCTCTTTTCTCTAAAAATGAATAAATAAAATCTTTTAAAAAAGAATTAGGTAAATTATCCATATTATACAGATGAGGGTGTCTGAAGGGTCAAGTATGTTTCCCAAGGTCAAGTATGCCTAGTCTAACTCTATTTATACTATATCATATTACACAAAATAGAAATGGAAAATTTAGCTATTTTTCTTGATAGATTTTTGTCCTGAAGTTATATTGATAAAATATGTGGAGTAAGAGCTTGAATTAGTTAAACAGATTGTGGACTTTGATTATAAGCACTGTCTAGGCCAGGAGTCCCCAAACTTTTTACACAGGGGGCCAGTTCACTGTCCCTCAGACCATTGGAGGGCCGGACTATAAAAAAAACTATGAACAAATCCCTATGCACACTGCACATATCTTATTTTAAAGTAAAAAAAAAAACAAAACAGGAACAAATACAATATTTAAAAAAAAGAACAAGTAAAATTAAGTCAACAAACTGACCAGTATTTCAATGGGAACTATGTGTGTGGATGCATCCTGTGCTTCTCTCACTGACCACCAATGAAAAAGGTGCCCCTTCCAGAAGTGCGGTGGAGGCCGGATAAATGGCCTCAGGGGGCCGTAGTCCGGGGCCCTCCGGTCTAGGCATTTCATTTTCTTATTCTTATGTATGAGTTTTGAAATAAGAGACTTGGGATAAATTATCAACTTTGTTTAACCTTGGATACAATTAGTTAACTTCTATACATGTCTTTTTAAATAAATATATACATACATACATACATTCATACATACATGGGTTACAAATGTATCATGAATGAAATGTTTTAAAAAGTATATAATACATAAAAAACAGAGTTTTTGCATGTGTCTGACATATAATAAGTAGCTGTTGCAATTATTATTCAAAATCTGATACATTTTAACTGTTGGTCCTTTAACAAAGAGTGCTTTCCTGTAATTAAGCATTAGTTATTTAGATGTTATATATTTTATTGAAAAATTGTATCATTATGACTACCAGCAAAAATGTGATAACATTGTTTTTTCTTAAAATGCATTTTACAGCTGTATTGACTAAAGTGTTTTTGAAAGTTGTCAGACATTATTCATTGATTTTTCTAGCTTAAGTAGGGGATGTATAAAAATGTATAATGATGCCCAATTTTTCTCTGTCTTTGTACTTCCAAAATACAATATAAAGATATTTGGTGACTGTTTCTGTAAGAATCAAGGTTTCTGAGAATATTTTAACCTTTTGCTGTGTTTATTACTGTAAAATAATTTAGGCAAAAGCATAAGAAGCTTTATCATTTTATTCATTGAGAAGAAAATGTTTTTGTTCTGCACACTAATTATTTTTATTTGACTTATTATTTCGTTTCCAAAAAATTAACATTTATTAAAAACATAGTCCAGGTAAAAGGCTCAGCTGAAATTAAAATTATTGTTAATGAGGTGCAGTAATGTAATACATAGAATGGAAGTCAAGAGAACAGCATTCCTCTCTTAGCTTTGGTATCACTTATGTGCATAACCTTAGATAGAAAACTTGACTTAAGTTTTAGTTTCTCTAGGTATAAAGTTACAGTGTTTAAGAGATAAGATCATTAAAGAACCTACTGGTAAAGTCTCATCTAACTGCTTGCTGCACAGCTTACCTAAAAAATATAATTTGTTCAGGAAGATGGCTGCTATAAAACTGAATATCAAGATCAAAGTTGCTATATATATTTTTTGACGTGAGTGGTTTAACTAGTCATTTTTCATCTCTCATTGCTTCATTACTAAATTCATACAACCCAAAATCAATTCATACTTCTGATATATAGCATTTTAAAAACACTGCCAATTAAAAGGTGTAAGTCAGTAAGAGGGCTCTCATCAAAAGATATTTATTTTCTTCATTTAATACACCAATATTATATAAAATATTGCATATTATATATACTGTTAACCTCATTTTCATCATTATGTAGTTAATTTAGTTATTTTTTAATGTGAGACGGTTTCATGCCGGGATCACAGTGACTTTTTGATTTGTCTCTAAGCATGTGATATGGAATTCTTGGACAAATGGCCTACAGCTCAGAAATTAATTAGAAAAGAGTCTGAGAATGGATTAGGTATCTATAATCAGTTAACAAACAAGCACAAAATCAGTTTGGGTCGATATATGATAGTCTACATTTAAATGCAGAACTGCAAAATCTGATAGAAGCAGCTGAAAGATAACTTGACAAGGATTCAAGTATGCAAAAATGGTTAGAATTATTCTGAATGAATATTAAAATATTATGTAATTTTAAACTGTCAAAGAATAGGATAGCAAGACATAAAATAAAATTTACTCCTTAAGAAAAATAAATACAGATGAGAGTAGTTTATGATATTTTATGATTATGTCTTATTTGGGCAATAAATGACTAATATTTCAACATGAAAGTGATAAACTAAAAATGCATAAAAAATCAAACTGGTTACTTTTCCTCTGTAGCTGTTTGGTTCTTTTAAAAAAAACATTGCTAAATATAAAGGTTTTAACTTAAAAATGAGGTTCAATAAGTTAGTGTTCAATGTGGAGCATATTTACAACTAGATTTGTAATATTTCAAAAATTATGTGCTTCAAGTGTTGTCACATGTTATATAAAAATGTCTATAAATTAGCAACTTAAAGTATAAGAATAAACTATTCTATAACAACTATAATGATGTTATTTAGAACATTTATCTGTAGCTATGTGTTATCTTATTATAGCCAAAATAAGAAAATGCAGCTTTTAGAAAAAACAATGCGAACATTGTCAAATTGATACTTTTAAGGTTTCCAGACCTTCATTGTTTTAAGAATTAGAAATGTGTAAATACGGGTTGCCTCTTCTTTACTTATAATAAATTTTATAATGGGTTTTATTAATTTAAATGCAATTACATGCTAACAGCTCAAAGATTTAAATTTTCATTTTCAGGAATCTTCTATTTGGTTAGTGCCACCCTACCATCCAGACACTGTTTAGTAAACTTTTGAAACTTACTAAAAGAGGTTTTTAATAATGGTTAGTATCCTTGTGCCTTTCTTTTTCTTTTTATAGTCTGTTATATTAATGTGAAGAAACATTTCTGTTGTTGTTTTCACCCTAAGAAAGTTATCTTACTTCATAACACAGTATGTGTGTTTTTATCCCTAAAAGTAATTTGAAAAGCAAAATAGTTTTTTCCTTTTTCTTTCCTCAGTCTCGCCTTTCTTTTCATCTCCCCACTTAATGTTTTCTTTATCCCCTTCTACCTCTTTTACTTCTTTCTCTTTCTTCTCCTTCTCCTCCTCTTCCATCTTGTGTATTATAACCCAGAAAACTTCTTTTAAGTGAATTTGGGTTTTCAAAGCCTTATTTCATAGTTCAAGAAGACATTGAAAAACATTCTAATCCTTATATGAAGTAGAAAAGACAATTTGTATTTTATCAAATGATGTTAGAACTTTAAAAATAAACCATAGCAAATATTTGGCAACTTATAGCACAGGTAAATGACTATATTTCACAATGATCTCTACATTTTCAACTTTAGATTATTATATAAATCAGGATATACAGAATTGATATTCTAAAGCTTAAAGAAAAAGAAAGAAAAGAATATGTTTGCCCTTGTGTGAATAAGACTTTCTAGTATTATTAAATTTTTTTTAAGATTTGTTATGTTGATTTAAAACTCTTGCTCAAATTTAAAGGTTTTTATAATTTTTGTGAAGATTAGAAATATTCTATAAGTGAGAAGAAAACCTATTGTGTCACAGTGATTTCATTAGTTACTTAAGATAAAACTATTTTTCAGGGATAACTGCATTAATAGATAAAAAATAAAAACTCAGACAAAATTTAGCTAATTGGACAAAAAAATTAATAAAACTGGTAAATTAACATATAATTAAGCCTATTCATTGATTAATTAAAGTTTGTTTGATTGAAATTTTCAATCACTAATTTCTTTGTAAACAGATAAAGCCTAAAATGGTAATGAACAAGTTACAAATTGATAATTTTCAGTGTTTCTAAATTTATAAATATTGTTTACATAAGATAATTTTAAATTATAAATAATGGAAACATTTTTCTAAATTTGTAAATATAATTTACTTAAGATAACTTTAAATTATAAGTGATGACTTTTTTATCTTTTAAATTATAAAAAATGAAAGATTTTAACTTTGATGAAGGTTTTTAACCTACATTTTATTCTACTTAGCATTATAAATTTTATATTACATAAAATTTCTTTAAAATAATTTTACATATCTTTATTTGTGCTCTGAAGTTACATATGGGGTACTATATTCCTTTTTTATTTAACTTATTAGAAATAAAATTCTGTAATTTCATGGTTGAATGGGTATGTACATTTATAAGAATTTTATTCTGAAAAGAAATTAGTTGTTTAGACCACTCTTGTAGTATAGACAAAAATTAATTAATATATATTCTATTTTTTTTAACCAATGTAACCAAACTAAAAACCAAGATTGCCTAGAAAAGAGTATTTATAAATAATGTACCATTTGGGACATTTATTACTTTTAAATGAAGGCTTATTTCAAACAATCCAAAGTTATTTACATCCTATAGCATTTTTAAGTATCAGTGGCATCAAGTTCTGACTTTGTTATATTATCTAATCAATTGTTCTGTTAAATGTTTCAACAGATAGCCAAGACTAAGTTACCTCAAGACTATGTATTCCTCTCCTTTTTGGAGTCAGATTTTTCCATTTCTACAGTGTTGTCATCATCACCATCTTCATCATCATTGTCATCATGTTCTTAATAAGTACATCTAATAGTAGGTATTAAGAAACAAGAAACACTGTGTCCATGTACTGGCTCTCAGGTGTCATGAGTTTTTAAATAGAAATATAATTTATGGATTTCAGAACTGTATAATTTAACACAATAAAAAATGCATGGAAGTAGCTCTATTAGTTAGTGGGGCATTCATGAGTGGCATTTAATCATCATCCATTATAAATACTAATAAATTAATAATTTTATTATTTTAATGTTATGAAACAAGTACCAAAGATTTACCTGATTAGTTAACTGGTATGCAATGTATTTCATTAAACTTCTGAAAATGCTTTTTTAAGCAATTGAGTTAGAAACATTCTTAAGTAAGAGTTAAGGTATTAGGGTCATATACAGCTATTGTTAATTCAGTCAATATTTAAATAACACGTGTGTACAATTAGTAACATGGGAATTTGATCTCTTCTCTTACCTTTAATCAAGAGGCATCCATAGAAAACCTAGAGGCCAGATGGGAAAACAATATAATGAGTTTAAAATACTAAAGGGACAGAACTAACTTGAGCGAAAACAATGTTCCTGGTCAATTAGAAAGTGATTCCCAAATAAGTTAAAATTTGAGTTATGTCCTGAGACAAGGGATTAAGTCAGGTTGACAAGAAGAATGAAAGAGCAAGGCAAGATACCAGAGAAAAAAGAAACAAAGGAGATAAACTTTGGAGGTACAACCAGAGAAGGTTGTATGTATTGTGTGTAGAGAAAATAAATAAATGTTGGGGAGAGCATTTAGGGGAAAGCTGAATAAGAGAAGTCATGAGGAAGAAAGTAGATTTGGATTTCATCTACACTTTTTTTGGACAAGAAAAAGTTATTCATAGGTGATGATTTAAAAAATAAATTATTCTGGTATTTATAAGCCTTTGGGGCAGAAATAGGCTAAACATAAAGTTAAAAAGGTCACCAAGGGAACCATTCAGGAAAATATGCCCCTCAAAAATGAGGATATAGCCAGGAATGGACAAGAAAGTACTAGGGCAGGGATAAAAGTTAAAAAATAGATTATCTTGCTGAAATCTCAGTTGTGAACTGCAGAAAAAGATTTTCCCTGTTTCTGAATCAATCTTCTTTGTCATATAGATGCCTACTTTAATTGAAATATTAGTTTTTAACAAATAATTTTGTATGCAAAAAATTTTAAACCTAAAATACATATGTGGTATTAAATATTTTTTATTCTATATTTTTTTGGAATGAGTATAACGTGGTAAACAACAAAGCAGCAACACTTAGGGGAAAAAACAAATCCTCATATGCCTATCTGATTAAGCTTATTTCATTGTTTTCATACCACTTTTTGGAATTGTGTACATGTTTCATACTTGTTCACATTTTTGGTTGTTTTCTACAGCTTTAGTTTTTGTATAGAAAGAGCCTAAGGCTTAGTACATCTAATTTTCAACTACAATATACAAATGGCTCATAAATATAATTTATATGCAACTAAAATGTGTATTTCAATGAGCTGGGGAGGGAGACCAACAAAATTTTGTTTCATATATGTGACTTTATAATATTCATTTTGAAGAGCTTGTAATAATGAACCCCAGATATACTGTTTGTCTAGTAAATCTATTGCCAATGAAATGAGAATTTTAAGAAAATATATAGAGAGCCATTTCTTTTTTCTTCATGGGATAAATTTTTACCAGCACTCAGTTATCAAATATGATGATGACAAAAAAAAGTTAATATTTTTTCATATATTTTTAATGTGCTAAAATTTGTTATTTCATGGTGAAGTCATATTTGTTTGTAATCATTAATAATTTTATAGGCCCAATCACAAAATGTATAACGAATACCAGAAGTTATTTTCCATATTTTTATGTCTGTGTGAGTGCTATTTTTGTTTTGTTTTGAGTTGCACAATGAAGAATCTATGTTTAAAGAAAATTTTCATATTTCAGGTGTAGTCTAAAATGTAGTACATTTCCTCTATTTTTTAATATCAAGAACGTATTTCTGGTAATTGATTTCTGTATATGTGCTTGTGTTTAAATTTTAAGGTAGATATATATGTTATTATGCTAATTTTACATCTGAAAATCTTACTCAATATAAATGGAATATAAGAATTCTTAGTTGACAGTTCATTTCATTATCAGTTGGAGATTTTCTTTAAACCAGTCCACTTTGATAAAATATTTTACTTATTGTGTTGTGTAATTAAAAGTGTGACAATATGTTATAACCTTTATAATGAAAATTTTCAAACTTTGAAGGCTGTTACATTCACAAGTCTGTTGAGAATAATCTTAGAATTGTTTCTGGACAGTTATAGTTTATCTGTTTTTTAATATTTTATTTTCTGTGTTATTCTGTAGAGGTCCTTCTGTAGTGCCATGGTAGAAGAACTGAGGATGTCCCTAAAGTGCCAGCGTCGGTTAAAACACAAGCCACAGGCCCCAGTTATTGTGAAAACAGAAGAGGTTATCAACATGCACACATTTAACGACAGAAGGTTGCCAGGTAAAGAAACCATGGCATAAAGCTGGGAGACCAAACACCCAAGCACAAACTGTCGTCTTTTTTCCAAACAATTTAGCGAGAATGTTTCCTGTGGAAATATGCAACCTGTGCAAAATAAAATGAGTTACCTCATGCCGCTGTGTCTATGAACTAGAGACTCTGTGATCTAAGCAGTTGCAATTGATCGGACTTGATTTATAAGCATCATGGATCAACCAAGTTACACGGGGTTGTACTGTTTATCATGGGTTCCTCCATTCTTCTGAGTGAATGTTACATGCGTATTTTGTGGCTGGTTTCAAATGCAGTCCAGTAAGACATTACAGGTTCCTATTGAAGTTCAACTGTTGCCAGGAGATGGAATATCAATACCCCAAGGGTAACCAATGAAAAAGTCTTTAAGAATAAAAATACTTGGAATCAGCAAAAACTGTAGTATTACAAGAAACAGTACAGTCTTCTGAACATCCAGACAATAGTGGTGGTGATTGTTACTAGCCCCCAACAACTCAATACAATGATCATCTGAAGAGACAATATGTGTTTATAGAATATGAAAAAAATGTAACACAAAACAAATCAGAATTTCATGGCAAATGGAATATAAAGCATATCTTCATCAGTGTTTTTTTTTTTCTTCTTTCTTTCTTTCTTTTTGACAGTCTGTGTCACTGATTGAGATAGAAATGTCAATTACCAAGGTGATGATGTTTTTCTTAAATTTACCTGCAGGAAATTTAACATGTAACTTTACTAGATCCCTACCTATCTACCTGTTCCCCCCACCTGAGCCCCTTTCCCAACTCCACACCAAGAATAAAAAGCAACAGTTGATTCATAGATTATGAATTAAAAAGTATATTTTGCAATCTTTGTCTTACATTATGAAAGAGGGTTGGGTATTGATAGTTATGTGGAAGACTGAAGATTTCATTTTAACATTAAGATATGTTCATCTAAACCCTAGTTCCTGCTATAAATGAATTTGATGGAGCCTGGGCAGAGATCTCGGTGACAGGAAATGGGGACTAGTCATCAGTAGAAAAGTATGTGTGGAGAACTTTGAAGTGGACTGCATTTATCAATACAGTCACAATGTTAAATGAACAAAATTCTTGAGCAGTTTTTTTTTCAAAAAAATGTTCAGGTTTATTTGTGGAAATGCAAGATTTCTATGAAAATAGTTTTTGTATGGAAATTTTTGTAATACTTTTTATCAACAAAATAAGAACATGTGTACCTGTCAGGGGTGTGATGTCAAGCATGAATGGTAGTGCGTGTGCACCACCAACGTTTGGTGAAAACTATTTTTATCAAGAAAAAAAGGAATCATAGAAGAGAAATATTTTCAAGTTAGATAATATAAAAGTTAGGTGCACTACCACCACTGCTTACCATGCTACACCCCTGGTTTCCATGAGGCTGACAACATACTGTAATGAATAATTGTGTGTAAAATGGTAAAAGACACAGATCTCTTGACAACATTGTGATAACAGTTGAGTGCACACAGTTTGCTGTTTGAATTCAATGCACAAAATTGAAAAAAAAATCATTAAAATTATGTTCATTTTACTTTCAGCTTTGCCTTTTATTTTTCTTTGGTATGTATAAATGAATGCACAATATGCTCATTTCATTAAGGGAAGTATACTCCTTAAATCTTTCTAGGTCATCAAGGATGGCCACATTCCCAACTACCTGGAGACAGGAAGAAAATAGCTTGAATGCTGAACTACCACCGATGTAGGATATAATCTTTAGATTTAGGGCCATTTAAATAAGAAAAAATAGCAGTTATAAAGGCTACAGTCATTGTCTTGCCTTTTCTGTGAGTGGATATTGACTTAGTTCAAAGGGTTGGGTGAGACTGTATAGTGATTAATGATCTTATATTTAAAGTCAAACTGATGTCCAATATAAGACCTCTTTGTGCATTGATAATTTAGTGTAATTCAGCAAAGGGCGAGGAAGTGATAAGCTCAGTTTCAATGTTTAGTAATAATGTGTGTGGTTTAGATATTAACATATTCATAAACCTTTTACATTTAAATAACAATTATAGCATAATTTTTACTAAGCAAAAAAGATAAACATTTTAGCTAGAACACCTAACCAAGAAAAACAAAAATAAATACTTTGGAAAATATTTTTTTTAACTCACAAAAATTGCATAATTAAATTGCTTATATCAAATTAAATTATAAATTAAATGCCTAAATATTTTCAGTTTGTTGTGTCTGAGAAATTTTAAATTAAAATTCAATATTTCTTTCTTCTTCTTCTTCTTCTTCTTCTTCTTCTTCTTCTTCTTCTTCTTCTTCTTCTTCTTCTTCTTCTTTTCCAACTGAGAGGAGAGGAGATAGAGAGACAGACTTCTGCATGTACTCCAACTAGGATCAACTCAGCAAGCCCTGACTGAGGCCAATGCTCTGCCCACCAGAGGCCATGCTTGCAACCGAGCTATTTTTCGTGCCTGAGATAGAAGCTCCATGGAGCCATCCTCAGTGCCCAGGGTCAATGCACTTAAACCAATTGAGCCATTGCTACAGAAGGGGAAGAAAGAGAAGAATAGAGACAGAGGAAGAGAAGTGAGAGGGGTAGAGAAGAAGATGGTCACTTCTCCTGTGTGCCCTGATGGGGAATTGAACCCTGGTCAATGCTCTACCACTGAGCCAACTGACCAGGGACTAAAACTCATATTTCAATGATAATTTTGTCACCAAATTTATTTTATAGAGTTACAGAATTCACTGCATAAAACTCTCAGCATTATATTTATTAGTGGTAAATAATATCAAATAACTTTTCATGAAAATGTTCAGATTTTGTAGAATATTAAGCTTTTAATCAATCAGGTTCTAATCAGATTTTAAAGCACTTTTTAGTTTTAATTCTTTATTTTATTAAACAACCTTAAAGGCAGGAAATGACAAAAAATTTTTGAGAAATTAGAAAATAATTATTTAAATATCTGGTAAAATTTAGCAATTGTTTGAAGTATTAAATTTAAAAATTGAAAAGTTTAAAATATCTGCTTTATTTTGACTTAAAGATAATTTTGTATATATAAACAATGTATAACATTTATCCATTTTCTAAAATGTTTCTATATTATTGTTGAAACAGATATTTATCTATTCCTCAGGTCAATATATATACATGAGATACTATTCTTAATTTTAGTACAATCTAGATTACTTTCAAAATAATTTCAACCAATGAGAGAATTTCTCTTCTAAGAGACCAGTATATCAGAATAAACATTACTTTAGTGTTACACTCAAAGTATAGGAAGAAAAAAGAGGACATCTGTTCTAGATAACCATATAACCTGATGGCTCCAAGTAATCAATAGAGACACATATTCCACAAATGAATAACCTTAACCAGAATGAAACACTGGAGGAATATATTTATATATACCAAAATTAGGAAATCCTAGCCAGATGAAAACACCAAGAATTTATATGTATATGTATATATATATACCAAGCAGATATATTCACATAAGTACAACTAAATGACCCTAACTATTATGGGAATGTTATCCTAATCACTAAGGGGATATGTTCTATTTTACAAATGTAAAATGTACAAGGGCATTTTAATAATTATAATGTCTCAATATTTTGAAATTCTTATATTATAAAAGTTTCTTTATAAAATTGAATGAATTTATGTTTATAACATTAACAATTTAAAAGTATTTTAGCAGTCTAACAATGCTGTTATTATGATCACATAAAAATTATTAGTTTTTCTTGGTATAAAATGCTGAGTTGAAAGTCATTTTCTTAGATAAATTCAAAGATACTCTTTTATTGCTTTTTTAAATATATATATTATTATTATTAATTCTAATGGGGTGACACCAATAAATCAGGGTACATATGTACAATGAAAACATCTCCAGGTTATCTTATCATTCAATTGTGTTGCATACCCATCACCAAAAGTCAAATTGTCCTCTGTCACCTTCTATCTGGTTTTCCCTGTGTCCCTCCCCTCCTCCCTATCCCACCCATCCCTCCCTCCCCCCATCCCGTAACCACCACTCTCTTGTCCATGTCTCATAGTCTCACTTTTATGTCCCACCTATGTATGAAATCATTATTGCTTTTTTACTTCCAGTCTTCTGTGGACAAACCTGAAATCCTTTAGACCCCTGATCCCTTGCATGTGTGTTCTCTTTTAAACTCTTTCTCAGGTTTGTTTGATATTCTCTTCTTCCACAGATCCTGAAATAGCCCAATATAAGACATCGACCTATTTTCATTCACTGTGCTAGTGCTTGCTGAATGTTTTAATTTGGCTAATGTTCTTCAATTTAGAGAAAACTTTCTGAACTGTTTTTCTGATGATTTCTTTTGTCTGTTTTCACTGCTTACACTAACAGCTACACTTAACATTGGAGCTTCTGAACTATTGATTCTAAATTTATAATCTTTGTGTCCTCGTTGGCATTTATGTAATTTTTATCTTTTAAATATTATATTGAGTTTTCCACTTCTGTTAATTATTTTAATTTCTATGAGATCTAGTCTCATGGCTATAGTATCTTCTCTTATATATCTGAAGTCATTAATAATAATCTCATGACATTATTTTCTTCTTGAAAAGATCTTAGTTTCCTCCCAGTTGTATTTTTTCTGTTTGCTTTTTAGAATTTTTATACTTCACAGTAGAGGTTTTTAAAATATTTTTGTTAATGATTATCATCCTGATAATGATACTTAAAAGGAGACAGAAATCTATTTTGGAAGTTCATGGCAGGGTTTGGGGGGGAATATTTATCTAACTTGAGGTTTAGCTTAGATTCATCTAGATCAGGGGTGCTCAATACGTCGATCGTGATCTACAGGTTAATCGCGAAGGAAGTGTGGGTAGATCACATTACATTAATAAGACATTTGTCTTTTGATTGGCATACAGGGTAGCCAATCTGACGTCTGAACTTTTGACACCCTATGCATGTGCGTTAAACCGCGCTAACTTGTTCAGTTACATTGCTGTGTAGTTAGCCTTCAATTTATTTAAACTAAATACAACAAAGGGTATAAAAATGAGTGCCATAGCTGGTCCAAGTAAGAAGCCTAAAACCTACCACTTTCATACAGAATGGGAGGGGATTTTTTTCACTATGTCATATTCTAAGTGCGTTTGCCTCATCTGTCTGTGTGCCATTGCTATTCCAAAGAAGGGAAATATGGAGCGGCTTTTTCGGACTGTTCATAAAAACTATGACATTGACTTTTCTTTGAAAAGAGAGCTGAGAAGGAGAAAGGTGAAAGAAGAATACACAATATTAAATAGTAATAATAGTAACTTAAATAATGATAATATAGAAGAAATAAATTTATGTTTTGCATTTTTATTGTAGGTAGATCATTTTGACTTGGTCATCTTATAAGTAGGTCGCAAGCTGAAAAAGTCTGGGCACCCCTGATCTAGATTAACTTTTTTTTTTTTTTACTTTTTTTTTAAATTTCTTTTTATTTTATTCATTTTAGAGAGGAGACACACAGAGAGAGAGAGAGAGAGAGAGAGAGAAAGAAAGAGGGGAGGAGCTGGAAGCATCAACTCCTATATGTGCCTTGACCAGACCAGTGCAGCATTTTGAACTGGCGACCTCAGTGTTCTCAGGTCGACGCTTTTATCCACTGTGCAACCACAGGTCAGGCCTAGATGAACTATTTCTTGATGAATCATTCAAAATGTTCTCTGAATCTTTTCTCTTGGACCTTTTAGGTTCCCCCTGAGAAATATTTTTAAATTTCTTGCTTGGAGAATAAGACCCTGACTGCCAATGTTCTGGTAATCTGGGGTTATGATATCTTGAGATCAATACATTCTGCATTCAGAATGACTAAGGCCACTTAATCACCCTGTTTTAAATTCAATACTCAGTCCTTCAACTGGACCTGGAAACCTTTAGTCTAGAGCCATTTTTTTTTTCCTTTTCTGAGACTATTTTCCTATAATTTTGCTGAGTTGGTAGAGAATAGGCTCTCAGGTGTAAAAAAAAAAAAAAGAGGAAGAACATAGGAATCCACTGTTTTCAAACTTCATTTAATAAAAATGAAGTCCCCTTTGTATTTTCCATCCTGTATTGCTAATTATGAATGCACATTGTTCAGCTGGTTCCTGTATCTTGGAGGATTCTATGATATAAGTAATCTGATTAGTTCTCAGGGTTTCACATTGCCCACTTGGGATTATATTTTGCTTCAGTCTGGTTAGTTAACTCATTAGTTCATATGAATTCTCTTAACAAAAGTTTTGTTGAAACTTTTACCTCTCTTATTCTCTTTATTATTAGAGTTTTAAAAATAAAATAAAAAATCAACTGCAATTTTTATGGGTGAGTAAGAAGCAAAATTTGATATATGCATTCAATTTATTTAATTTGACATATGCATTTAATATAATTTAATAAATATGCAGATTATTATTAATGACAAGCATATGCCTGGAACAAGAACTCTTTATACTGAAATCTAGTATAGGAAGCAAGTAACTAAAACTAACTGCAGTTCAAGTAAATTAGAAACAGAACAGACCTTCCTCTTGTAATTTCAAAGAATTTAATATTGCCAAGTTTTTCTCTTCTTACCAAATAATTTTTAACTCTATATGTCAAGTAGACTATTACAATATAATTTAATTTCACAAAATGGAGCCAAATTTTATTTCTGAAATGGGAATTATTTCTATTTTATTATCTGTCAAATAACACTAAATTTTGGAATCCAAGGTAATCTATATCCTAAGGGCTAAAGTCTAATTTAAAACATTCCAATTTTTATTTTATTAGGAATACTTTCTTAGTGAACCATGATGAACTATACAGTTTTAAGAATGCTCTTTAATCTATTGCCTTACACTATACCTTCCTTTCATATTTATTATGATTATAATTTTTAAAAATTTAGATTTCATTTATTGATCTTTAGAGAGGGGGAAGAGAGAAAGAGAAAGATGAGGGAGAAGAGGGAGCTTCAACTCATAATAGTTTCTTCTTGTATATGCCTTGACCAGGCAAGCTAACAGATTCAGAACAGTGACCTTAGCATTCCAGGTCAATGCATTATCCACTATGCCACCACAGGTCAGACTTAAAATACTTTTAAACTTATATATTCCTGCTTTATTACCAAGGACAATGGCTGTTTTCCTACATTTCCACTAGAAATTTCCACAATAGGATACTTAAAAAACATAGCACTCTCAATTGCTTTAGTTAACCCTAAGGTCAATCTGTACAGTTTAATATATAATAATCATAAGTACACTGAACAATGTAAAATTATATATTCCACTCACCTTAGTCATAATTCATCTTAAATGGGGAAATATAAAACATGCGACACATGTATGATCCTTCTATAATATTTTAAAATATTTTTTAACATTAGCTTATATCTCAGCTTCCAATCTAATGTTTTCATATGGTTCAGGATAGCTGCTATAGCTCCAGCCACTGTATTCACATTTCTACCAACAGAATACTTTGGTCAGAACTTAGTGATGTGTCCACACTTGTCTGTAAAACAGAATATGTAATGTGGACTTAAATTCAGGCAACAATATGTCAGATAAAAGGCAAGGTTTCTATTACTAGGGAAATGTATAAACAGATATGGGGAAACAAATTACAATTTCTGTCATTCTTGGTCTTTTCCAGTCTTTCACCCCAGCACACTAAATCCTATCTTGTCCTGTTAATTTCTTATTTTTATTTTTTTTAAATTAAAGTACCATTGACATACATTTTATTTCAGATGTAAAACATATTGATTCAACAGTTATATAATAGTTCTTTCAGTGTGATTACCCTGATAAATTTAGTAACCATCCGTCCCCATACAGAGGTCTATTTTCTCTATGGTATATATTATATTCTCATGACTTACTACTTTTTATCTAACTGGAAGTTTGTACCTCTATTCCATTTAATTTTTTCACTCATTACCCTCTCTATCTGGCAATCACCCATTCGTTCTCTATATAATAACATTTGTATAATATTTGTTAACCCACTATTTTGCTCATTTCTCACTCATGTGCCATCTACCACTATCATTCTCTCTTTTCCTTATAAACCAGATTCTTTCATATCTTATGATTTCCTTTATATTTCTTGTATCACTTTTTCTAATGGAAACCTGGATTTTCCTTTATGACACTATTTGTCTTGAAGCAAAAATAGAAACAGTTGACAATTTCTTTGCTCTGCAAAACACTTATTTTCATTATAGGCAAATATGTACCTTTTTTAAAGCCAGTATTTTAATCCCCAAATACTATTTCTCATTCTTTAAAAACTTGGACACCTTTATTAGAATTAGCCTGTTAAACTGTGCCCTGCCAACTTTAATTAATTCTGTATGCACCCATTTGTTTATATTAAAAATCTGTGAACATACAATATGATCCAAGCTTTCTGTTAGATACTGGGTAAGCAAAGAAAAGAGACATGGTACTTGCTGGTATAGTTCTAGAAGAAGAAGCTGATCTTAATCAATAAACTAAATATAAAAATACAAACTGGAAAATGCTGTTAGAAGAAGTGCTCCTTTTTGTTATTTCCTGATAAAACATGAAACTTTCTTCACTAGATCTCAAGCAATACAGTTTAATAGTTGAAGGTATTATAAATTTGATTATATTTATAAAACATGAACATAAAAGCATTTTTGGTCTAATGCCGTGATGGCAAACCTATGACACGCATGTCAGCACTGACACGCATAGCCATTTTCCATGACACGCGGCCGCATGCAGTCGCATACCAGAGAAGTATGGGGCCACATGCAGGACATTTCATCCTAGGCTCCTGCACAGGCAGGTGCAGTAGCCAATGATAAAACATTTGCTATAGTGTAGACACTCTGTGCCGGAGGTCTTTAGGCCAAAACAACAGAACTCTGGTAGAGCGTCTAGTTCTGGGACTTCCAGTTAGGCTGTTTTTCTCCAAGTGACACAACACCCAAGTTATGCTCAGTTTTTTGGCAGATTTTGACACCAAGCTCAAAAGATTGCCCATCACTGGTCTAATGAGACAAGCATGCTTTGCTTCATTGTGCTTCACTTTCTTGAAGGTTTGTGGCAACCCTGTGTTGAGAAAGTTAATGAGTGCTATTTCTCCAACAGCATTTGCTTGCTTCTTGTTTCTGTGTCATATTTTGGTAATTATTGCAATATTTCAGGTTACTTAAGCATTTTTATGGTAATCTGTGATCAGTGATCTCTGATATTACTGTTGTAACCATTTATGGTTGCCACAACTGCTCCCATATAAGACAGAAAACCTAATGAATGTGTGTTCTGACTGCTCCACTGACCAGACATTTCCCTGTCTCTCTCCTCCTCCTCAGGGTTCCCTATTATCTGAGACAAATGGTATTAAAATTAGTCAAATTAATAAGCCTACGAAGACCTTTAAGTGTTCAAGTAAAAGAAAGAGTCACATATCTCTCACTTTTATAAAACTGTAATAATTAAGCTTAGTGAGGAAGGCATGTTGAAACCTAAGTTAGACTGAAAGTGAAGTCTATTGCTCCTAGTAGTTAGCCAAGTAGTGATGCAAAAAAAAAAAACTACACGAAGAAAATTCAAAGTGCTTCTACAGTGAACACATGAATGATAAGAAAGTGAAACAGCCTTATTGCTGATATAGAGAAAGTTTTAGTGGTCTTAATAGAGGACCAAATGAGCCACAAAATTTCCTTACCCTACAGTCTAATCTAGAACGAGGCTTAACTTTCTTCTCAAATCTACAAAGGCTGAGGAAGGTGAGGAAGCTGCAGAGAAAAGGAAGAAGCTAGCAAAGATCGGTGCATGAGTTTAAGAACATACATCCATTCGCAGCCCAAGAGTCAAAGCTTAAATTTTACTTTCAAGTCTTATTATTTAAGAATATATTTTATAAGGCTATAACTGCCAAGATAATGACTCCTCTGCTAGATCTGGGAAGGTTTCACCTTTCTAGATGTCATTAAGAATATTCATAATTCATGGGAAGAGATTAACATATCAACATTAGCAGGAGTTTGGAAGAACTAGATTCCAACCTGCATGACTTCGATGGGTTCTATACTTCAGTGGAGGAAGTAACTGTAGATGTGATACAAATAGTAAAAGAACTAGAATTAGAAGTGGAACCTGAAGGGCTAACCAAACTGCTGCAATCTCATGACAAAATTTCAGCAGATGAGAAATTGTTTCCTTTGTACTTTCTTGAGATGAAATATACACCATGAAGATGCTGTGAAGATGTTTCTTGCTGTGAAGATTGCTGAAATGACAAAAAAATAGAATATTACATAAACTACTTGATAAAGCAGTGGCAGGGCTTGAGAAGATTGACTTCAATTCTGAAAGAAGTTCTACTGTGTGTAAAAAGCTATCAAAGAGCATTGCATGGCACAGAGAAACTGCATAAAAGAGTCAACTGATGCAGCAAAATTTAGTCTTAAGTTAGCGCCACAGCTACCTTGGTCTTCAGCCACCACTGCCCTGATCAGTCAGTGGCCATTATCATCAAGGTGAGACCTTTCACAAGCAAAAAGTTTACAATTCCCTGAAGGCTTACATAATGGTAAACATTTTTAAGCAATAAAGTATTTTTTTAAATTGAGTTATATACATTGATTATTTTTAGAATCATGATATTACACACTTACTAGACTACTGTATAGTGTAAATAAACATATCTATTGTAAGCATTGGGAAACCAAAAAAAAATTGTGTGACTCACTTTACTACGATATTCACTTTATTGCAGTGGTCTGGAACCAAACCCTCATTATCTTCAAGGTATACCTATATTATTGGTTTATGTCTTCCTCTCAGGAATGCATAACTTCTGTTAGCATCAAAGCTTGGCACAGGGTAAGATTCTAATAGGCTTGAAGAACATAAACTGATTTGTAAAGTTTGTTTTAGTTCATTGCTGTTGTCCTATTACTCACAGTAGCAATTTTCCACTATGTGCAAATATGACACCATAACTTTCTAGGTTCTAATTTGATCTATACTACTGCCACTTATATATATATATTTGTTTTTTCTCTTTTCCTGACAAAAGTGCAAAAATATTCTACAAGTTTTACTTGGTTTTTGTTTTATTTATTTCGTCTTGTTTTATGTTTCTTGCTTTTCTTTTTTTTTACTCAGGGTAAAAGTAAGCAGTAACCTAACAATTAATTTTAAAAATCACTGAAAGCATGCTTGTTGAATTGAGGTCAAATATTCAAATCTCAAATATTTATCCCCTTTCTAAAAGTTTACCAAAAAAATTCACTTGAGTCTCTCTCACAAAGTATGAAAACTATAGGAATAATGCTGTATGAAAGTGAATAATAAAGGAATATTATTAGACTAGAGGATTGGGGTAAACTTCCCAGAGGAAGCAATGATTGCACTGAAATATACATGCTGAGAAGCAGACACTCAGTAAAATATAAATTTTCCCAAGCCTGTGACAAAGTACATACAAGTGTCCTGTGTTAGAAGGGAGTATGGCATGACCTGAGGAACTGAGATGCAGTCAGTGTAGTAGAGCACAAAGAAGGCATAGAGATATATAGTAGACATGCATTTAAAATGCAGCTCAGAGCCAGACCTCAGTAAGGTAATGCAAGTGACCTTAGTGATTTGATATTTATCCAAAGGGCAATAAGAAACCACTTAAATCTCTGAAGCAGAAGCAAGATTGTTGGATAGGAGCTGCATTTTGTAAAAACCACTCAGGTTTCAATCTGGAGCATGATTTCAATAGACACCCGAGTGGATGTGGGGAGGTTAGTGAAGAGGCCACATCAGTAAGGAGTCTTGGAAAATATTGTGTTACTTTAGATTAAACTCAATTTGTAACAGTGAAAATGAACAGAAAGAGACATTTTCATAAGATATTTAGCAGGTAAATTCAATAATAAATATACAGATTACTAACAATTGTTATGTCATAATTTATAATTAGTGCTTTTTATGATTTACCTTTTCCAATTCTCTGAGCTAGGGTCAATATTTCCACTGTTTTAATTTCTTTTTATTTATTCATTTTAGAGAGAAGACACAAAGTGAGAGAGAGAGAGAGAGAGAGAGAGAGAGAGAGAGAGAGAGAGAGGGAGAGAAAGGGGGGAGGAGCTGGAAGCATCAACTCCCATATGTGCCTTGACCAGACCAGTGCGGGGTTTTGAACTGGCGACCTCAGTGTTCCCAGGTCGACGCTTTATCCACTGCGCCACCACAGGTCAGGCTCCACTGTTTTATAAGTAAGAAAACTACTGACAAGAGAAATTAAGTAAATTTCTTAAAATCTTACAAATACCAAAGTTAAACAAAACAATTCCAATATTCTTAGCCACTGTACTTGGTCATAATCACAAACAACACAGCTATCTCAATGGCTTATCAAAATGGAAGTTTATTTCTTACTAATGAAAATTCTGTTACATGTGTTTTGAACGTCCCTCTATGTCTCTTATGCTCTCTGTGGTAATCCCTAATCTGGATGGCTTCACTCTTCCAGTGTCTTGTGAGGCCTTCTCCTAAATTACCTTCAGAACCTTTTGGCAGAACCTAGTCACATGGTACTGACCTACTCTAAGAGGCTTCAAGTGTTGTAGGGGGTTGCAGGTTGGAAGGAAACAAAAACTGGTTTTGTGAGAAATAGTAATGCTATGCAAATCTGGACCAAATTCACAACCTTCCCCACTGCTGTTGTCATCAGTCAAATAGGAAATAGAAGGAAGTGGAAGAAATTGTTACAACTGTAAGAAAGAAGATGCATTTAGTTGTTTGTTTATTTGTTTGTTTTTGACACAGCTGGAAATATCTGAAACATTCAAGTGGAAATTTCTTTTTAATCAATTGACAACACAGTGTGAGTTAGAGTTAGAGTCTGAAGTACATACATCACAGAAATACTAATTGAAGTAGTGAATACAAGATTGTCTCAGTAAAGACTGCCAAGTAAAAAGAGATGTGGGTCTAAGACAAAGTCTTGACTGCCTCTAACTTTCAGGGTTAGATATGGAGGGTAGGTTTGTAAGAGATAATGAATGCATGGCCAGATAAATTGGACTTTATAGTTTTACATGTTACCCAGAGGGCTCCATAGCGTATTATTCTAAGTTCATGTCTGCAACCCTTAATATCCTAAAGATAGAAAATGAGATGTCCTAACATTTCTTGCTGCAGAAACATTATTAAGTTATACCAACCTGACAACCAAAAAGAAATTAATATTTACATTGTAAAATGGAAGAGTTCCTGGAACAAGCATCTGCTGGCAGCTTGGGCCATTACTGACACTGGAAGTCAAGCTGACATCAATGTCTTATATCCCTGGAACACTCTCACCACTTTGTACTAAAGTTGCTTTGGTCCCTCTCTTCTGGAATCTTCACTAAATCCAAGCAGAAGAGGTTTCTTAACTTAATCTTCCCACCATTACTCTAAGTAACACTGATAGGTCCAAACATTATTTGGATCTTGCCATCCTATACTGTAAAGTTCACTCATTGAGTCTAATGTGATTGATGCTGGCCTAAGAAGTCTTTGCCATGTGTTGTGCCATTTCTTATGAACATCCATGGATGTCATTCCTTATCCTGTTTATATAGAGATCCATAAGAGACTAAAAAGGAAAAGCAGGACCCTGCTGCAAAGGTTGTGTCCAGGTGGTGCTTCAGGATGAATAGACCAATTTAATGCCTCATTTTCTACAGCCCAAGAAAGATTGCATACTAATTTAAAGGTATGCAGATATCCTATGTGACCTTTTTCGCAGTTCCCTACAGAAAACTGAAGTGCTTGGCTTGTCACAGTACAGCCAACTCTCACTGCTCGGTCCACTGACAAAGTAATCACAGCTATAGAATATTCTTAAAGGATCTTAGACAAGCTCTTCAACAGACTGAAATAAGATTGAAAGAAAATAACTGTCTCTTAGAAATAGAGTAACAATAATAAATGTGATCTAAAATACTGACCCAGTAACTATACGGAACCTCCTTTGCTGCTCGGCCATTTTAGTGACTTGCATGTCTAGCTACACCTTTGCCTCAGTGCCACGAGAATAGGCCCTCACTTTTTCTACTTCCTTGCTTCCATCTCATTTACTCCTATTTTCATCCGTGTCCTCATTATTTCAAGTTTTTCAGTAGTTTTATTATACCCATTCTCCACTGTACTTACCTCTAGATACAATACAGTGGAAATAAGAATTTCCAGAAATGAGAAATATATAGAAATAATGAGTATAATACTCTAAGACAGTGGTTTTCAAAGTGTGCGCCAGGCTGCACTGGTGCGCCCTAAAAGATTTCCAGGTGCGCTGTATGGTATTCCAGAGAAATAAGTGTCTATTGGGGACCAAAAAACCCACAGGGTTATTGGAGTTTAGATTTGGGAGGAACAAAGGTGTGGGGAATTGACTGTAAGCTGACAGTCTGTCCAACGCCCCACATCACTTGCCTGATTAGGTTACAAAAGGCTGTTAAGCCTGACCAGGTGGTGGTACAGTGGTTAGAGCATCGGATTGGGATGTGGAAGACCGAGGTTCGAGACCCCAAGGTTGCCAGCTTGAGCGCAGGCTCATCTGCTTCAAGCAAAAGGTTCACCAGCTTGGATCCAAGGTCACCAGTTGGAGCAAGGGGTTACTCGGTCTGCTGAAGGCCTGCGGTCAAGGCACATATGAGAAAGCAATCAATGAAAAACTAAGGTGTTGCAACGAAAAACTAATGATTGATGCTTCTCATCTCTCTCCGTTCCTGTCTGTCTGTCTCTACCTATTCCTCTCTCTGACTCTTTCTCTGTCTCTGTCAAAAAAAAAAAAAAAGGCTGTTAAGCTGAGGTGCTGGATTGTTTACACTACCCCTCATGTTCCACGGAAAGACTGGAGGCAAGTTTCTTCTAACCTTTGTTTGGTGTGAAGTTAAAATGATATGTATGGTGGGGGTTTGGGATTGATGATTAAACATAAGGAATTATCTCTTGAAGCCTTTTGGATTTCTATAAAAGAAGAATATGTGGCAATATCTGAAAAAGCTTTGAACATTTTACTACAATTTTCAACATCCTACGTATGTGAATTAGAATTTTCTACCCTCAACAGAATTAAAAGTAAAAAGAGAGGAAGTCTTTAATGTATTGACGACAAAGTGAGATTTTTCTTTTCATATATATGACCAAACATTAAAGAAATCGCTATGACACATCAGGCTCATGTTTCTCATAAATACAGGAATGAAAAAACTCAACACATTTACGCTGGGACCTGCTGAATTTACTAAATCTTACTAAGAATGTATCTATATATATAAAAGATAACTTTCTTGTTGTTTTATTATTTTTAACCCCTCTTTTTTACAAATTCTAAAAAGCATAACTCAAAATATGTAACATAGAAATGTTTTTTTAAATATCAGAACAAATTTAATTTTGTTGTATTTATTTCATTTAATTGCCATAAAAGCACACTTGGACTATATATTTTTTCTTTAATATTTGACTTAATTATTAGAACATATTTCTCAGAAATTTGTATAGAGTGCACCTACAATTATTTGTAGGATTTTAAATGCACCCTGACTTGAAAAAGTTTGTGAACCACTGCTCTAAGGTGTTTTCCAACACTTTCTTTCTTCTATTTTTTTTATATATATATTTTTTCTGAAGTGAGAAGTGGGAGAGAGGCAGACAGACAGACAGAATCCTCATGTGCCCAACTGGGATCCACCCCACATGCCCATCAGGGGGCGATGCTCTGCCCATCTGGGGTATTGGTCCACTGTAATCAGAGTCATTCTAGTGCTTGAGGCAGAATCCATGGAGCCATCCTTAGCACCCAGGCCAACTTTGCCACAATGGAGACTTGGCTGCGAGAGGGGAAAAGAGAGATAGAGAGAAAGGAGAGGGGGAAGGGTGGAGAAGCAGATGGGCGCTTCTCCTGTGTGCCCGGGTTGGGAATGAAACCCGGGACTTCCACACACACTGGTCAGATGCTCTACCACTGAGCCAACTGGCCAGGGCTCGACATTTTCTTTTCTAACTTAAAATTATGTTATAAAGATTTGTTTGTTATTTCCCTGATAACTCTTGTTCATTGTTTTTTACTGCTACAACACTACCAAAACCACTATACCAATCAGCACTTTAATCGTCGTTTTGAAGAGAAAGGAGTAATCTATTTCCTCTCCAACTCTTGGTCTTTGTCAGATTTTTAAAAAACATTTTGCTTATTAAATGTGTCAAATGCCATTGTGGCTTTGTTTTTCATCTACCTGTTGACTACTGCTTTGATCTCCTCTTTGTGTATTAGCTACACATTTCATATTCTTTGAAAAGTTCACCCAGGCTTTTTTTTTGTGATTTCTAGGAGTCTACCTGTTGCTGATATTATCTAATTTGTTGCTTGGTTTTATTTGCTGCAAACATCCCTCCTCATATGTTATCTATGTGTATTTCACTTTAAAGTCCGATTGGTGAACAGAGGTTGCTAATCTTAATGTTCCCAAATTTATCACTCTATTACTTTATTATGAGCACTTTGGTACCCTGTTTAAGAAATGCTCTTAAATGATAACAGAATGATACTCATCTATGTCTTTTTCTAAAAGTTTGTTTTACGTTCTAATCTTAATTAAATTCAATGTGTACTTTTACCACCACCATCTGCATAACCATCTCCCTCTTCCTTTAATTTGTGGAACAATGTTTCCTTCTCTCAATGATCCATTATACTTTGTCTGCAAGGTATTGGGATTTCTTTTGTACATGACTCTGTTTCTGGGGTTTATATTTAATCCTTTCTTATATTGTGTCTTAAAAAGTATCTAGTTACATCATCTAAATTTCAGAATCAATCATGCATGCTACCAGATAAATATACACATAACTTCTGAAATTTTAATCAGGATAAATCAAAGTAGCAATTTGAAAGGACTTATTGTATTTGTTAGATATCACACATAAGCATGTACTTGTCTTCTCTCCCTTCAATTTTTGTACATAGTTCTCACACACACATTTGTTTCATTTATTCCTAGATCATTTATATTTTGAAGCTACTATGAATAATGTTAATTTAAAAATGTTGCTTTTATGCTCTTTGTTGCTTATATATAATAATGTATAAACATTTGCATATATACTAGGTTGGATTTTCTATGTAAATCATCATATAATATGCAAATAATGAATGTCTTATTTTATCATCTTTCTGTCACCTGTTTCTAAGTTTCCTCTTATCTTATGGAGCTATGACCTCTAATACAGGGTTGACTCTAATAGGCAGTGGTAGACATCCTTATCTTTTTCTCAGTTTAAAAGGAATGTTTCCAATTGACATAGCGTTACTCATTTTACCTCACTGTTTTGAAATTACTGTTTAAATCATTATCTCTACCAAAATTGTCTTCTTCTTCCATCCCCAATACTTGTCTCGATTTCTACCAGTCTCCACTTGCTGAACCTCAAGTTGCAAAGAAATATATGACAGACTTTGGAGGTGGCACAGAAATTAACTAGTAAATGCCCTCAGATCTTTTGGATTCTTTGTATATGCCTGTAAAGAGACCAGACCATCATTATTGTTTGCTATTCGAAAACCTGCATTTTCTATCTAATTTTTCTGTTTCCAATATTTTGCTTTTTAATTTATTCTTCTCACTTCTATTTATAGAACCTGATAAATCACTCTTTGCTGCAAAAGAGCACAATAGTCTCAGACTATTTTCTCTAGGTTACTTATGATATAAGTAGTAGTGTTCTGACATGCCATTTAGAGACAGTTTAAACTCCACACAAACTGTCTTATCAGCCAGTTTTCTTATTTCAACCATATGCTCTTTGTTTCAAGTAACTTATCAATAATGTTGCCATGAATTTTCTCACACCCTACACTTGCTATACCTGAACAGTTCTTAGCCTCTTCTCTCCTATAAGAATTTTCTGCTCATTTTTCATGGTCTAGTGTAGAGGTAGAAAAATATTTATGACTCCCTTTGAAGTTTTCTAAGCTTAGCACAGTGTTTTTCACATAGTAGATGCAAAATTATTTGTGATACAATTTTTTTTGGAAATAATTTTAATTTATATTTTCTTGTCCTACATATGTAAGTAAATTAGTTTTAAATTTAATTAAATGTCAGTAGGGGAAGTGTGAAAATAAAATTTTAAAACTATTTTTATGATCTTAGTGGCAACAGAAACAGAACTGATATCCATCATTTATTTATGATTGTTTCAAGGGCATACCATGTTCTAAGGATTTGCCTCTACATTGCCATGTTTATGGATTTGTTTATTTATTATTCAATCCTTATTGAAGAAAATCTTGTCACATGTGTTAGCAATATTTTATTAAGTCTATTTTATAGTCTATAGATTATAATTTATGATTTACTTCATTCTAAAGGAAATCATTTGATGTGTATTAATGCCATAAATGTTTGCTACAAATCTCTTGTGAGCCAGATATTATACTATAAATAAGCTAAGGATTCAGTTCTTAGCTAGTAGATGAGTTCTTTTTTATTTTTTAATTTAACTCATTCATGTGATGGTGGTTAACAAAATAATACAAGTTTCAGATGCACTCTTCTATAACACTTCATCTGTACATTGTATTGTGTGTTCACAAACCCTAAATTAAATCTCTGTCAGTCCCATTTACATCCCCCATACCCTCCTTCATCTACTATTTTCCAAGAGTGTCTACAGTATAAATGGGTGGGTAAACATTGAACCACCAAATTATATAGATCAATATATTGTTACATATTAAACCAATCACTATATTTTGAGTAAAGAGAACAACAGAGGTTGCAGTTTACATTCATGAGTAAAAAGTGTCTCTGAATAAATGAAATTAAAGGTTAAACTGTGAAAATTAGAATTGACTAAGAAGAGAGAAGGAGGATGGCATTTCTAGGGAAGAATCTCTCAAGGAATACTATGTGTGAAAACACAAGGGCAGGATGTATAGAAGGTGGTGTAGCCAAAGAACAATGAGCGAAGAAAAGTGTGACTTGAAAGCATACACTGACTCGTGAGAGACATGGATGCTCACATAAAGAATTCAGTGTTGTTAATGCAGTCAGAAGCACCAAACTTATTGATTAAGGGAGTTAGGTGATCGAATTTGAGTTTTCAGAGAGAATTTTGGTGGTTGTGTTTCCAGGAAGGACACCCAAATAAACAGTAAGGGCATTTATGACCCATTTAAACTAAAAGTTAGAAATGCCTGGTTCTATATATACACAAATCATTACTTTGCTGATTTTCTAATAATACAGAAAACAAATTTTTATATCTACTAGTCAAAAAAATCTTTTATTATTTAATAAACAGCTGGGAAGCAATGTCTCATTGCCTTTCACATCATGTTTTTTGTGTCTGTGGGAAAAGTTCAAAGCTTAGACTGTCAATATATATTTGTTGAAAGAAAATGAACTGTGGCATCTCAGGAGAATAACAAGCCACTAATTAATAGTCAAGACTCCATTGACAAAGACTGGCTAGAGATGACAGAGAAGATTGGGCTGGTGATCTGGTGACACTGAAGTGTTAGGAGAGTCACGTTGCACGTTAATAAAATTACAATAAATTGTATCAAGAAAATACAATAAAAAATTTTTGCTAATATTGTTAAGCTACTAACAGGATCAGATAGAAAGATAGGAGCAAGAATGGGTTACCAATATAAGTAAATCTTTTGTTTAGCTTTTAAACTTTGGGGAAATTATGTCTTTCTCAAAGTACTATTTCTCCATGGACATTCTATGCAATCTTCTTGCTTAAATTACTAACTATATCTTAGTGACTCCTGTACTTATATTGAGCCTAGAGTACTTCTCTATTGCCAGATACTTCTGTGTAACCCAGTGGGCATCTACAGATTTACCTCAAATTCTCTGCATATCGTGGTGCAGGTTAAAGCTAAACACACTACTAGATGCTGGAGAACCAGGATCAAATATATTACAATATAGAGATTGCAATCCTTTGGGGAAAGTGTTCTTATAGACATATATAAGTTTTTATTACCTTATACAGAGGGCCACATAATACAGCTTGGGGACCAGGGAATAGGAACCGGGAGCCACCTCAGAAGATTGTGCTTAAGGCTAGCTACCTGATTTGACCTATAAATCATCAGGCAAAGTATGTGGTTTGGGATGGGGAACATTGCCAGTAGAGGGCTAACTCTAAAGACAGAAAAAAAGAACAAAAGCACAGTTTATTCATAAAATTGTAGAAGCTTAAATAGGGTCCAAAGGTTACATTTGAAGTTGTGAATACGTATGGGGCAAGAAAGAAAAAAGCCTAAAGGAATGACATTCTGAGGAAATTTTACGTACTTGTTAGGGAACAAGAAGTCATTGAAACATTTATGGGATCATTTGATTATATTCATATTTTAGAAAACTATCATCTGAATAGCAGAGAATTGATTTGAGGGAGACTCAGATTGAAGTCTTAAAAGAAACACAAAGAAAAACAAATAGTTGGCTGTTATTTAATTTCTGTAAGAAAAAACAAAATAAAGCAAAGCAAAACAAAAGTTAGCAAAAACTAAATCAATGGGAATGGGAATGAAGAAATTTAAACAACTTTAAGAGAAATTAAGGAGTTAAGAGTTATAAGATGTAAGATAAAATTGTTTGAGGAGGGAGGGTATTGGAGGAATCCAAGATGACTCCCAGGTTTCTGCTTGGGCAGCAGCACAGAGGATTGTGTCTCACAATAGGAGAGAAGAATTTAGGAGGCACCAATCTGTGAGAATTATGGTAACTTTCACACCTCCATCCCCATCACCTTGTATTCACTTACCATTACACTCTCTAAACATCTCCTTCTGTGTATTTATTTTCAACACATGATTATTTAATGATGTTCATATACTGGAGATAAAATACTAAATGAATTATCCCTTTTCTTCAAGAAGGTAAACTGACCTCCTGAGTATTTTTTAAATTATCTTGCTTCCACTACCTCTACTACTGCCTTATTTCAGACATACTACATTAACTCGTTTTCTCATCCCCAGTCTCAGGTTTCCTGTTCTCTTAAATAACCCTGACACACTCACTTTTTAAAATCAGCTAGAACTGCTTTCATTATAACAGTAGTCACATAATGTATTGGTATGAATTTTTTTGCATGCACATCTCCACTTTTGGACTTTGAGCTTCTTGCACGAACAGTCTATCTCTCTGTTTTATTTGTATTTCTGCCTTTTACTAGGGTGTGCAACAAGTGTTCATTACACTCTACGTTATTTGAATGAGTAAACAAATGAATGACTTAATGAATAACTAGCAGAAATGCACCCATATGTGCTGGAGGTTTAGGGAGAGACACTAGTGAAGAAAGGTGGCTGTAAATTTCCACAAGACCTTTATGTTTTTATCACAGTACCACAGTCTAAGATCAAGAAACAAGTTTTGAAGGTCCAGACTCAATCTGTATTAAGAGTTGCTGGTCTCCACAAAATTGTCTTTTAGAAACTGTACCTTTAAACTAGGGTGACATATACATGCAAACGCAGGTTGCTATACTACTAACAAATGTGTGAAACCATCACTATGGAGCAGCACTATCTATTAAAACTAACTCTCTATGATGTTCTAGACCTGTCCTGAGCAATACAGTAGCTACTAGTTACATGTGGTTATTGAGCATCGAAATGTGCAACTGATAAAATGATGGGGTTTAAAAATTTATTTTATTTAGTTTTAAGTATTTTCAATTTAAGTGTAAATAGTAGCAGGTGGCTAGTGGTTACTTTGTTTCACAGAGCAACTCTAGCATAAAAAAAGAAATTTTCTTCCAATTGTTAATTTAATAATTCTTAACTATTTCTAGTGTTAATTATTTATTCCACTGGGGAACAAAATTTTTGTTGAATCCACAAAAACACTTGTTCTGGGGAACAAAAATGGCGATGAAGTAGGCGAACGTACCAACTTCCAACTCCCAGAACCAAAGTGGATTATAACTCAATTTTAAGAACCATCATCTGGATAAACCAACTTTGAACTAAACTAAGTGGACTCTTCAACCAAGGAACACTGCAGAATCCACATTGAGACTGGTAGGAATAGCGAAAACGCGAAGAGGGCTGCCCAGCTCCCCGGAGCAAACGGCAGCCCGGAGAGACCCACGTGGCAGGAGGAGAGTTTGGCGGAGAGAAAGGGATCTGGGTCCAAGGAACCAATCCCAGCCTGCAGTCTCAGAGCCTAGAAGAGGCGTTTGGACAGTATTGAGCTGTGAAACAAGTGAGGATACTGTTTGTGAGAAAGAGACAGTTTTCTCAGACCCAAGATTCTTTTTAAAGGGACAGCACTAAAAACCTCTCTCACAACCATGCATCCAGTGCTCCGGGGAACGGGGACAGAGGAGAGAAACAGAGCAGCGGGAACAGAGTGTGGACTGAAGGCATGGGAACAATCTGAGGGACAGCCATCTTGACCCCTGGGCTAAGTTATTTCCCTAATCGAAAACGAATATTTCCCCTGGAACTAGCAATACCAGCAAAGGGAGACAGGACACTAGACAAACAAGCTCTCCCGTGGCAATTAGAGCAGAGCTGCTTAGAGGGAGGGAGCTCCCAGGTCAACAGTGTGGAGACTTAGGGCACTTCCATCTCTCTGAGGGTTGCTGAAGGGATGGTGGCGGCAGGATGCTGAAACGCGGTCCTGTCGGCATGGGCAGAGGCACAACCTATGTGAGCTCGGTCTAGCCCAGCAGGAGCGAAGGGGATGCGCAAAAGCGGTCCGGCAGCTGCGGCCCGCCTGTAACCCCACCTGCGGGAAAGAAACAGGAGTCCAGGAAACGGCAGAGATCTGCTCTGTGCCCCTGCGCAAGCCGGCCCTGATGCGGGGACAGGGCTAGGACCAGGGACGGGCGGGGGGCTCGTGGCTGAGCTGACGCTACTAGCCCCACCCGTCCAAAGAAACCGCGGATTGCCATCCCACGTGTATGGGCTGGCTCCTAACGTGGGGGCAGGTTAGAGTCTGGGACGATCAGAAGCTAGCAGCTGAGCTCATGCCAACAAACATGCCCGGCTCAATAAACCGCAGTTTGCGACCCTGCGCAGGAGGGCCCTGGCCTCGAGAGCGAGGCTAAATTCTGGATGGGCAAAGGCTCACAGCTGAGAGTACGTCAAAAGCCCAGCCCAAAACGCGAAACTGGCAAGCAGGCTCTGACTGCGGGTATTGGGCGTAAGATTCCGGAAACAGGCTGGGTCCACAGCTGTGCAAAGGTGCTCACTTCTGCCCTTGGTGCTGCGGCTTGTGGCTTCAGTGACAGCCCATCCCGCAGAGGAGAGGAGGAAATCACAGCAACAGCCGCAGTAGGCTGATGCTGGCAACACCCACACCCAACCACCCTAGGAAGCGGCAGAGTGGGTGGCAGGCCTGCAGACAGACCACACCTAGAGAACACAAAGGCAACACCTACTGGACTCCAGTGGCCACAACTTGCTTATACACAGATAAAATGGGCAGGCGAGGAATGCAAACCAAATGAATCAAGAGAAATCCCCAGAGAAGGACCTGAATGAACCAGATATAACCAAACTACCAGAAGCAGAATTTAGAATAATGATAGTTAGGATGTTCAAAGAAATTAGAGCAACAATGGATAGTCACGATGAACACCTAAATAAAGAGATAACAGGTATAAAAAATGAAATTGAAATAATAAAAAAGAATCAGACAGAAATGACAAATACAGTATCAGAACTGAAGACCACAATGGAAGGAATTAAAAGCAGGATGAATCACACTGAGGATCAAATCAGCGAGTTAGAGGACACAATAAACAAAGGCACAGAAGCAGAGAAGAAAAAGGAAAAGAGACTCAAAAAATCTGAGGAAACTCTAAGGTAGCTCTATGACAACATGAAGAGAAACAACATTCGCATCATAGGGGTGCCTGAAGAAGAGGAGAGAGGACAGGAAATGGAAACTTTGTTCAATCAAATCATCGCAGAAACCTTCCCTAAATTAAGGCTAGGAAACATTCCACACGTTCAAGAAGCACACAGAACTCCATTAAAGAGAAACCCAAAAAGCTCTACACCAAAACACATCATAGTTAAAATACCAAAGCTAATGGATAAAGAAAAACTCTTAAAAGCTGCTAGAGAAAAAAAGGCTATCACCCACAAAGGAGCCCCCATAAAGATGATATCGGACTTCTCAACAGAAACACTTGAGGCCAGAAGGGAATGGCAAGATATAATCAAAGTAATACAGAACAAGAACCTACAACCAAGACTACTCTATCCAGCAAGGTTAACGTTTAAAATTGAAGGAGAAATAAAGAGCTTTCCAGACAAAGAAAACCTCAAGAAATTCATTAAAACAAAAACAATTCTGCAAGAGATATTAAGGGGCCTACTGGGAACAGTTCAAAGGGAGGAAAGAATATAGCAAAAAAAAAAAAAATACAGCTTTAAAGAATAAAATGGCAATAAACAACTACATATCAATAATAACCTTAAATGTAAATGGATTAAATGATCCAATCAAAAGACATAGGGTAGCTGCATGGATAAAGAAACAGGACCCATACATATGCTGTCTACAAGGGACACACCATAAAACAAAAGATGCACATAGACTGAAGGTAAAAGGATGGAAAAAAATATTTCATGCTAATGAAAATGAAAAAAAGCCGGGGTAGCAGTACTTATATCTGACAAAATGGACTTTAAAACAAAGGCTGTAGTAAGAGATAAAGAAGGACACTACATAATGATTAAGGGAACAATTCAACAGGAAGATATAACTATTATAAATATCTATGCACCAAATATAGGAGCCCCGACATACATAAAGCAGACTTTGATGGATATAAAGGGCGAGATTAACAGCAATACTATCATAGTAGGGGATTTCAATACCCCTCTGACGACACTGGATAGATCCTCAAAAAAGAAAATTAATAAAGAAACAGCAGACTTAAAGGAGACATTAGATCAACTTGATTTAATAGATATCTTCAGAACTTTTCACCCTAAAGCAGTAGAATATACATTCTTCTCAAGCGCTCATGGTATGTTTTCTAGGATAGACCCCATGTTAGGACACAAAAATGGTCTCAATAAATTTAAGAAGATTGAAATCATATCAAACATTTTCTCTGATCACAATGCCATGAAACTAGAAATTAACCAAAAAAAAAAAAAAAAACTGAAAAATACTCAAACACTTGGAAACTAAATAGTATGTTATTAAATAATGAATGGATTAACAATGAGATCAAAGAAGAAATAAAAAAGTTTCTAGAAACAAATGATAATGAGCATACATCAACTCAAAATTTATGGGACACAGCAAAAGCAGTACTAACAGGGAAGTTCATTGCACTGCAAGCATATCATAAGAAGCTAGAAAAAGCTCAAATAAGCAACCTGACCCTGCATCTAAAAGAACTAGAAAAACAACAGCAAATAAAACCCAGGACAAGTAGAAGAAAGGAAATAATAAAGATCAGAGCAGAAATAAATGACATAGAGGCGAAGGAAACAATACAGAGGATCAATGAAACCAGAAGCTGGTTCTTTGAAAAGGTAAACAAGATTGATGAACCTTTAACTACTCTCACCAAGAAAAAAAGAGAGAAGACTCAAACAAATAAAATTAGAAAGGACAGTGGAGAAATAACAACTGACACAACAAAATACAAAGCATTGTAAGAAAATACTATGAAGAACTATATGCCAAAAAATTAGACAATCTAGGTAAAATGGACAAGTTTCTTGAATCATATAAACTTCCAAAAATCAATCTGGAAGAATCAGAACACCTAAACATACCAATTACAACAGATGAGATCTAAACAGTTATCAAAAACCTCCCAACAAAGAAATGTCCTGGGCCTGATGGCTTCACAAGTGAATTCTATCAAAAATTCAAAGAAGAAATAACTCCTATCCTCCTCAAGCTATTTCAAAAAATTCAAGAGGAAGGAATACTTCCAAACTCCTTTTATGAGGCGAGCATAATTCTGATCCAAAAACCAGGCAAAGACAACACAAAGAAAGAAAATTATAGGCCTATATCCCTGATGAATTTAGACGCTAAAATTCTCAACAAAATATTAGCCAACCGGATCCAGCAATATATGAAAAAAATCATACACCACGATCAAGTGGGATTTATTCTGGAGAGGCAAGGCTGGTTCAATATTCGCAAATCAATCAATGTGATTCATCACATAAACAAAAGGAAGGACAAAAATCACATGATAATTTCATAAGAAGCAGAAAACACATTTGAGAAAATCCAACACTTATTCATGCTCAAAACTCTCAGTAAAGTGGGAATACAGGGAACATTCCTTTACATGATAAACGCCATCTACGACAAACCCACAGCAAACATCATACTAAATGGACAAAAATTTAAAGCAATCTCCTTAAGATCAGGAACCAGGCAGGGTTGCCCACTTTCACCACTCTTATTCTACATAGTTCTAGAAGTCCTAGCTACAGCAATCAAACAAGAAGAAGAAATAAAAGGCATCCAAATTGGAAAAGAAGAAGTAAAACTGTCACTATTTGCAGATGATATGATATTGTATATTGAAAAACCTAAAGTCTCAGTCAAAAAACTACTGGACCTTATAAATGAATTCAGCAAGGTGGCAGGATATAAAATTAATACGCAGAAAACAGAGGCATTTCTATACACCAACAATGAACTGTCAGCAAAAGAAATTAAGGAAAAAATCCCCTTCACTATTGCAGCCAATAAAATAAAATACCTAGGAGTAAATTTAACCAAGGAGGTTAAGTACTTGTACTCAGAAAATTATAAAACATTGATAAAGGAAATCAAGGAAGATACAAACAAGTGGCAGCATATACTGTGCTCATGGCTAGGAAGAATAAACATCATTAAAATGTCTATATTACCCAAAGCAATTTATAAATTCAATGCAATACCAATTAAAATACCAATGACATACTTCAAAGATATATAAAACTTATTCTAAAACTTTATATGGAACCAAAAAAGAACACTAATATCCTAAGCAATCTTAAAAAGAAAAAATAAAGTAGAAGGTATCACTCTTCCGGATATCAAGGTTTACTACAAGGCCATTATACTCAAGACAGCCTGGTACTGGCATAAGAACAGGCACATTGATCAATGGAACAGAACAGAGAACCCAGAAATAAACCCACATTTTTATGGAAAACTGATATTTGACAAAGAAGGAAAGAACATAAAATGGAGTAAAGACAGCCTCTTTAACAAATTGTGTTGGGAAAATTGGACATCTACCTGCAAAAAAATGAAACTAGACCATCAATTTACACCATGCACAAAATCAAATTCAAAATGGATAAAAGACTTAAACGTAAGCCGTGAAACTATAAGCATCTTAGAAGAAAACATAGCCAGCAAGCTTTCCGACATCTGTAGCAGCAATATATTTGCCGATTTATCTCCACGGGCTAATGAAATAAAAGGCAAGATAAACAAATGGGACTATATCAAACTAAAAAGTTTTTGTACAGCTAAAGACAATAAGAACAGAATAAAAAGACAAACCACACAATGGGAGAATATATTCGACAGCACGTCTGATAAGGGGTTAATAACCAAAATTTATAAAGAACTTATAAAACTCAACACCAGGAAGACAAACAATCCAATCAAAAAATGGGCAAAAGAAATAAATAGAAATTTCTCCAAAGAGGACATACAGATGGCCAAAAGACATATGAAAAAATGCTCAACATCACTAATCATTAGAGAAATGCAAATTAAAACCACAATGAGATATCACCTCACACCAGTCAGAATGGCACTCATCAGCAAAACAACACAGAACAAGTGCTGGCGAGGATGTGGAGAAAAGGGAACCCTTCTGCACTGCTGGTGGGAATGCAGACTGGTGCAGACACTGTGGAAAACAGTTTGGAGATTCCTCAAAAAATTAAAAGTCGAACTGCCTTTTGACCTGGGTATCCCACTTTTAGGAATATACCGTAAGAACACCATAACACTGTTCGAAAAGTAGAAATGCGCCCCCATGTTCGAGGCAGCATTGTTCACAATAGCGAAGATCTGGAAACAGCCCAAGTGTCCGTCAGAAGATGAGTGGATTAAAAAGCTATGGTACATATATACTATGGAACACTATTCAGCCATAAGAAATGATGACATCGGATCATTTACAAAAAAATGGATGGACCTATATAACATTATACGGAGTGAAATAAGTGAATAAGAAAAAAGAAAACTGAGAACAGCATGATTTCATACATAGGTGGGGCATAAAAGTGAGACTATGGGACATGGACAAGAGTGTGGTGGTTACGGGATGGGGGGAGGGAAAGGAGGGTGGAATAGGAAAGGGGAGGGGTACAGGGAAAACCAGATAGAAGGTGACAGAGGACAATTTGACTTTGGGTAATGGGTATGCAGCACAATTGAATGATAAAATAATCTGGAGATGTTTTCATTGTACATATGTACCCTGATTTATTGGTGTCACCCCATTAAAGTTAATAAAAAAACAAAATAAGAGGGTGTTTTTATCAGATACTAATTTTTTACATTTAAAAACAACTACAATTATGTAAAAGTGATGTTTGTAAAACATTAATTGCCTTGTGGTTATGTTCAATTTACGAGTCGTTGCCCTTTAACTCCAATTCAAAAACCAATCCATACCATTAACTGTAACAAAAAGAAATTATTATTGCATAAAAACTAGAGCAGGCACCAAAAAGCAAATTTCAAATTTAGAATAAGCAATGCAGAAATATATAGAAATAGTTCTAAAACTTCATGAAACAGAAAATGAAAAAAATAATGTTCCCCAGTGTTATTTTCATTTTAGGGTTTGCATTTGCATCTGGTTTGCCTGGCTTTGATTGTCCACTGCAGTATTTTATTAGATCTAATAAAACTATATTGTGTCGCTTTCACTGCCTCTCCTAAACTCAACTGCAGAGAAACTCTGATATTAATTATTGCCTACTTAAAGGCTTTATATCTGGCTCTCAATTTCAACATCTTATCTCCTGCAGCCATATCTTTTCTAGGTGTCAATTCTGATTATGTACTTAGCAATGTAAAAAATTACAATATTCTTATATTTTAACCTGAATAAATAATTTTAAGTGTAACTGAAATATACTATTTTTATGTTGGCTTGTCAGATATTATATGACCTTTGGGAATAATAATTGGGAAGCCAATTATTAATTTAAAAGTGATATAGTATTTGCTGGTGATATGTAACTCAGATTATAGGTAGCAAGTTTTTGTTACATTTTCATCGTTATCTTTGTCCTGAAATTTTATCAGGAATCCCCACTCTGTGTACCTGCCTGAAAAAGAAAAATATTTTCTTCCTAGTGGACTGCACATCATCTCCTGGAAAAGTGCTGCAAGCACACAGATTGTACATTACACTGGGAATATTTTTCTTTTCTATTCTTCATATTGAATAGACTCCTTTCTTTTATACTTATATTCTCTGTCAAGAAAAAACAGTTATTAAATCTTTTTAATCTACAGTCTCAGTCTATTTTTTGCAGCCTGAAGATTTCTTTATTTAACAAGTAGCAAGTTACTATTTTCTAAATTCTTTTTTATTTTTAAATTAAATTTAATGAGGTGACATTGATCAATAGGAGTACATAGTTTTCAGGTGAATATCTATAGCACTTGAACTGTTGATTGAGTTGTGTACCCATCACCCAAAGTCAAATCATTTTTCATCGCTGTATATTCATTCCTTTTTACTCCCCTACCCTTCCCGTTCCTTTGGTAACCAATTAACTTTTATCTATGTTCATGAGTCCCAGTTTTATATCTCACTTATCTGTAAAAACATACAGTTTTTAGCTTTTTATGATTTACTTATTTCCTTTAGTATAATGTTCTCAAGGTTCATCAGTGCTGTAAATGGCAATACAGTATGTCATCATTTCTTATAGCTGAATAGTATTCTATTGTATATATGTACCACCTCTTCTTTATCCAATCTTCTATCGAGGGACACTTTCTTTGTTTCCATGTCTTGGCCACCGTGAATAATGACACAACGAACATAGGACTTAATGTGTCTTTGAGTACCAATGTTTTCAAGTTTTTTTAATAAATACCCAGTAACAGGGCTGCTGTGTCATACCGTGATTCTTTTCTTAATTTTTTGAGGTACCACTATACTGTCTTTCATAATGGCTCTACCAGTACCATTATATTCACTCCAGCAGTGAATGAGGGTTCCTTTTTCTACACAGCTTCCTCAACACTTGTTTTTACCTGTCTTGTTGACAATAGCCAATCTAATGCCTGTGAGGTGGTATCTCGTTGTGGTTTTAATTTGCATTTCTCTACTAGATAATAAAAATGAGCATCTTTTTATATATCCGTTGGCCATTTGTATGTCTTCTTGGGAGAAATGTCTGTTCAGGCCTTCTCCCCATATTTTAATTGCATTGTTTGCTTGTTTTTTGTTGAGCTTTATGAGTTCTTTCTAGATTTTAGATATTAACCCCTTATCGGAGCTGTTGTTTGTGAGAGTCAACTCCCATATTTGATTGGGTGCCTTTTTTTGTCACTTTTTTTTTGCTGTGCAGAAGCTTTTTAGTTTGATATAGTCCAAATAATTTATATTTGCCTTTACTTCCCTAGTGTTTGAGGTCAAATTTTCTATGACCAATGTCCCTAAGTTTAGTACCTATGTTTTCTTCCATGTAATTTCTTGTTTCAGATCTAATTTTAGGTATTTAATTCATTTTGAATTAACTTTTGTGCATGGAAACAAACTGCAGTCAAGTTTCATTCTTTTTCATGTAGCTTTCCAATTTTCCCAGTACCATTTATTGAATAGGCTTTGTTTTCTCCACCATGTGTTTATGGCTCCTTCCTCAAACATTATTTGTTCATATATATGTGATTTTATTTCTGGGCTTTTGATTCTGTTCGATTGGTCTATATGTACTTTATATTTTTTTATTTTTTCCAATACCATGCTGTTTTGATTATTGTGGTTCTATAGTATAATTTAAAGTCATATAGAGTGATTGATACAGCTGGCTCCACCATTTTTTTCCTCAGAATTCTTTTGGCTGTTTGTGGCCTTTTATATTTTCATACAAATCACTTGATTTTTTGTTCTATTTTTTTTAAAAAAATGACATTAGAATTTTAATGTAGATTGCATTAAATTTCTATATTGTTTTGGGTAACATGATCATTTTAACTGTTGATTTCTCCTATTCAATAAACGTAGAATATTTTTCTATTTTATTGTGTATTTTAAAATTTCTTTTTAATAATGCTTTCTACTTTTCAATATATAGGTCCTTCATGTTCTTTGTTAAGTTTGTTTTTATGTATTTTGTTTTACTTATTATTGCAAAAGGAATTGTTTTTCTTAATACATATTTTGAAGTTTCATTGTTGATGAATAGGAAAGCAGTAGAGTTTTGTATAAAGATTTTCTATTCCACAATTTTACTGTATTTGTTAATTATTTCGAATAGTTTTTTAATGGAGCCTCTAGAGTTTTCTATATACAGAATGATGAACAAGTAACAAGTTCTTAAGCTTTTCAGTGGTTTTTGTCATGCTTATATATACAAGATTTCCCAATTTTTTGACTTAATTGGCTGATCAAATCAGAGAGCAATCATTAGATTTACTTCACCATACATTTTAAGTAATTTTATTTTATTATTAGTCTTTTTTCATTTTATTATTGAGAAGTGAAGAGACAGAAACAGACTCCTGCATGTGCCCCAACTGGGATCCACCTTACAAACCCGTTATGGGGTGATGCTCTGCCCATCTGGGGCTGTTGCTCCATTGCTTAGCAACTGAGCTATTTTAGCACCTGAGGTGAGGTCATGGTGTCATCTTCAGCACCTGGGGCCAACTTGCTCAAATGACCCATTGCTGTGGGAGGAGGAAAGAGGAAGAGAGAGAGAGAGAAAGAAACAGGTGGGAGGGGGAAGGATGGAGAGGCAGATGGTCACTTCTCCTGTGTGCCCTGACTTGAAATCAACCCTGGGACTTCCATACACCCCAGTTGACACTCTACTACTGAGCCAATCAGCCAGGGTCTTCAGTAATTTTATATGATTCAGCAAATAAGTTTTGAAAACTACAGTCAGAAAACTCAACTTCATCTGTGGGAAAACTTTCCTAACCTTCTTTATATTGACCATTCTCATTTGTAGATGCCAAATCCATTGCACTAATATGACCAATACTTTGAAATCTATCAAGATTGCTAAAATTCTCTATGACCATGCACTAAGTATAATTAACATTGATCTGGTAAAAAATTTATAAGAAATAATATTAACAATAAAGTTTTGCACTGAGTAAGCACTAAAATAAGGTTCTACACCTAGAAATTCATTCTAATAAATTTTAAAATTTAATATTTTTAAGTAAATGGACAAATTATAAAAATAAAATGAATAAAATATATTAATGCCAATGTATAAGAGCTGGATTAGGTAAGTGGTTTATCTGTCAATACATATGAGTAAATTATGAACCACATAGTAATTAACACACATAAACCTTATAAGTACATAAATCATTTTGAATTTCACATTTCTAAAAAAAGCAATATGTAAAGTTTATCCACTATGAATCCAACTGTTTTATTTAGTTAGCATAAAAAAACCCTCTGTTGTTTGGTTAAAGAACAAATTAAAAATAGGTTTTAACTTGATCTCCGATATATTAACAGTTGAATATGGCTTAGGATGAGAATAATTTTATTACTTGGGCTCAGATAAAATATTGTTTAAATCAATTGGTATGCCTTATATTTTTAAGTACTCTATAGATTATTCCAATACAGGTGGTTCAAGAAGTTCACTTTGACATTGTTATACTTAATCTGTAGAAATAAAATTATTGTCATGCTATCCTTTGAAAGGCAGTATAATGAATTTTGTGTGAGAATGAGCTTCAATTTTGAATTAACATGAGTTTTAATCCAACTTAGTTATATGAATTTGAATGAGTTAAATAGCTCCAGTTTTCTCATCTGCAATTTATATAGTTAGTGGGTTAAAAGTGTTTGTATGTTATTTACCTACACAATGCTTTCAGATAGTTCTGAAAAGGGAATACCTTTATCTTCCAGCTTGTTCTTCCTTATGAGAAAAATATAGAGCATATTATTTATAAAAAAATACTTTGAAAAATAAAAGACAAATTAAAAAACTTTTATCTTAACTTTAAAAATACCTCTCTAAAACATAATGGCTGTCTAAATCCATGATATTACTAGGGTACGGGGAAGAAAAGTTACAATTATATCACAAAGTTTTGAGTATAAACTATCTTCTATAATAGCTGATAAAAAATGTTCATAAGGGAATTTTATACACAGCAACACTTTCAGGTGTTAATCAATAAAAATTTGAGAACCATTTCTCTGAAATGAATTCTATAAAAGTATTTATTAAAATTCAAATCTTGGTGTTTCTCAATAGTGCAATACAGTCAGTCAGTAGTTCGGCTGCTTCATAAAAAATGCAATAAAATATTTTTACATTAATTTCACTATATAATGTAATATTTATCATAGTCTCATAAACTTAATGTATTTAACAACAAAAGTTTTAAAAGTGTGTGTATTTGGTGCAGACTGTATTTTAAAAAGAGTTTATAATCTGTCTAATGTAACTCAAACTGTTTTAAATGTATATTTGTGATTGTTGTATTGTTATGCAGTTTTTATTCTCTTATACAGAAGTAAAGAAATGACTCCAAAGTGGTTTAACAAATATAAAGATAGTTTAAATATAGTCATAAAATATTATAACGTAGAACAACATCATAATTGTAAATAAAATGAACAGGAAAATATTGATAACTACATTAAACACAATTGGTCTGTCTCCCAATTTAAAAGAATGTCAGATTAAAAATAAAAGCAAGGACAAAATATATGCCACTTAAAATAAAATCACTTCATTTTAAAGTGAAAGTATAAAAAGAGATATACTGAGCTATATTACACATTCAAAGAAAGCTCAAATCTATATTAACCTCAGGTAGAGGAGATTTCAAAGCAGAGCATAATACTGGGGTAAAAATTTTATTTTATGATAAGAAATGAATCACATTACAAGGAGTATTTAATAATTCTAAATATTAGTTCTCTTAGTAACAAACATTTAAAATGTATTAAGCCAGTTCTTATAGGACTGCATGGATAAATAGAAATCTCCAAATATAGTCAGACATTTCAACATTGCTATTTCAATAATTGTCAGAAAATTAGTAAGTACATAGAAACTTGAACAATAACAACCAACTTCACCTGGTTAACATTTATAAGACACTTCAGCTAACAATGACGAAACATATTATTTTCAATTATACACAGAACATTTATCAAGGCGGACCATACCTTGGTACGTAAAACCAGTATCATTAAATTGAAATGTGTTTAAGTAAAACAAAATATAATTTCTGCTAGCAATGTAATAGAATTAGAAACAAATAAAATTTTCTGCAAAAAAAAATTTAAAAATACCAAACTCCTAAATATTTTATGAGTCCAAGAACGAACCAGGAGATATATTTAAATACCTTGTACTGAATAAAAATTTATACACAATATATTATCAATGTGGAGGTGTAGTTATAAAATAAATAAAATTATTTTTATAATACAAATACTTTTTTAAAAATATACTTCACAAATCAAGGACCACTTTTTCCACCTTAAAAAAATGAAAAAGAAACACAACAAAAAGTAGAAGAAATGTATAATTTATATCAAAGTGGAAATCAGAAAATGGAAAACAAAATAAATGAAGTTCAAAACTCTCATCAAACTGTGAATAGCAGAGAACCTATTCAAACTGGTCAATGTTGGTTATGAAAAATTTATAGGTAATTATACTTAATGGAGAAAAACTGAATGATTTCTCCCTAAAATCAGGAACAAGACTGAGATGTCTAATCTCCTCATTTGTCTACTCTTATTCTTGTGGTGATAGATATGTTCACTATTTTGTTTTTGCTAATGCTTCATATGTATTTTCATATGTTAAAACTTGTCAAATTGTACCCTTTAAAACTGACCAGTTTATTGTACGTCAATTATACCTCATGAAAGCTGTCAAAATCTTTGCTTTGCATTTAAATTATAACACAATAAAAATATTATTAGGAATAATAATATGAGTGATACCTATTTTAGAATATTTTCATTATGTCACTCAATGCCTAAAACAAAGAAGTAAGGAAATAAGGTATGTCCTAGAAAAGAGGAGAATGTCACACTGTCATACGGGTTCTAGGTCAAAATTCCCCTAACCATTTGCTACATATAGACTGCATGTGCCCCTCTAAAAAAAAAAAATCATGATAACACTTTTGGAAATGTTAGGTCAAATGAGTGGAGATTTTATAAATATAAATAGACCTCTTCTTGTACAAGAATCCTCCACCTTCCACAGTGTGAGTTTATGGCTTATAGTGAGAAACAGAAAGCAAATCTTCACTAAGTACTCAATCTGCCAGTACTTGATCTTGGACTTCCCGGCCTACAGAACTATCAGAAACTTCTGTTGGTCATAAGCCACCCAGTCTATGGTATCCTGTTATCACAGTTCAAATTGAATGAGACACAATGAAGCTAAAGTTGTATTTTAAAAATGCCAGTGGGACATTCCAGTTCCCCACTTTAAAACTTCTCACTAACTAAATGATAAATGCTTAAAAATGACCTACAGATCTATGCATTGCCTCTGTTTAACCGTGTTTATCTCTCAGTAGCATCTAAATTTCATCTTTTGAATGACTTCACTTCTTTTCTACCATGGCAAGATGAGCATATTTCAAAATATGCTGCATAATCTCTTGCTTTCATGTCCATAAATGTGTTTCCTTTGTTGAGAATTCTTTTCCATTGTTCATGCTTCATCTTTTACACTTCCACCAGAGGTCCTTCCTGCACCAGTCAAACTAAATTAGGTTCCTTTGCTTTGTTTGCTATACAGAACGGATATTCAGGTTTATGATCATGAAAGACACTTTGTAGCAACATATTAGATTTATTCAATAGGAAGAATACCATAAATATTGAAAATATGAAAATAAGAAATAATGAACAAAGAAAGAGGTATTTAAATTTCTATACTCTATACTCATTTAATTATTGACTAGAAATTTTGCTAAAAGTTTAATGATATTGAATACATTTCATAAAAAACTGCAATCTACTAGCTCAGATAACTCAAATAAGAAATAAGAGGAGTTTGAACATGACTCTTTCTCCCACAGTTTGACAGCTCCAAAGTTACCCCTTTCATTTCCATTAATAACAGAGTTTAATGCTTAGAATTTCTCTAGAGCTACATTTTGACAACCTTGAATGTGATCTCATGTAGCATTCTTGTACTGCCTACCACACCCATATTCATTTTAAAGAACTGGAGGTAAGAAATCAGGAATACAGAGAAAAGAAAGTTGTAAAAAGAACCCACAGAAATTATTAAATTTCAACTTTATTTTAAAGCAAATAAAAGTGCAGAAAAATAGATTAGAAAAATATTTACTCTCTCATTTAATTTAGAGAGATGTAATGGAGAAATAAATAATTTTGTAAAATAAATTCTTGTGATATGTAGAAATCAACAAAGACAATGTTGTACTTTTTACTCATATTAAAATAGATACAGCCTTGATAGAATATTAAAGAATGCAAACATTAAAAAAAGATATAGCACTTTTCTTAAATATTTTTCTGCATGAAAATTACTTAGGAAAATTATTAAACTTTAAAGTTCTGTCATAATACTTAAGAATTTTGGAACAATAGATATTTTATGTGTCAAGGACATGCATTAAAGAAATAAAGCCTCAGATAATTTTTATGTAGGTGATCTTGAGCTACAATTTTACAAACATCAAAGTTGAGGAAATCAATTATTTAGAATTCTGTGTAGCAAGAGCAAATCTTATTAACATTTTAACATATATTTTAGCATATATTTTCCAGATGCCTTTTGCCTCTTAATATTTAGATATTGTGCTTTAAGTCTTGACATATAATAAATCATTCAAATATGTGTTGTGAGATTGATTTTCTATAGATACGTGGTTAAGAATAGATTTTGTGATGGCTGGTAGCCTGGATCTAATCTTCATTTCAGTGTGGTTTGTCTTTTATCAAATTGTTTAACCATCCCATGTCTAATTTTTCTAACCTATATAATAATAAATAAAACATCAAAAAGTTAAATTCTAGTATATATAAAGTACTTGATACAGTGAATCTAGTTAATGCACAGGATATTAGCTATGATCATTGTCTTAGAAAAGAGTTGTTGACTTTTTTATATAAGAAAAAACATGCATATTTTAAGTGACATCTTTCAAGCTACTTGATCTAAAAACATAAAAATAACAAATTAAACATCAGTGTGTTAGCATTTTTCTTTACCTATTAAGCATTATTTGCAGTCAATGTCCAACATTCAACTGAATAAGCAAAATTACATTGTAAAAGCTTTTTTTTAATTAATAATACTTTGGAATCATGATGCAAAAGACATGTTAATATTTTAAGTAAAATATTATAATATATAAACTTTCAATGTAATTAATTAAAATAGTTTTCTTTATAAAATGTAAGGAATACCTACTGTATTTTCTTGCACAAATGTAAATTTTCTAGTAAATATTATTAATTATAATAAATGTTAGTGTACTTAATTTGATTTTAAGAATTTAGTGACAAAATGTTATCACCTCAGAAGTTATTAAAAGTACTATGTTAAGGTTGCTGATAGAAGCTAAACATAAGCAAATGACATTTGAAGTAGGGCTTAGTAAAATCTCAGGTACAGAACTTCCAATGTTTGAGAATGTACTTTCAATGTAAATATACTGGCTTTTCTATTACAACTATAAGAAGTAGAGTCAATACAAGAGTGGTTATCCAATTAGAACTCTAATGATACATTCCTAAATTCACTTAAAAAATGAATATTTCTTCTCCATAATTGAAAAAGAAATGAAGAAGCCCTGGCCAGTTGGCTCAGTGGTACAGTGTCGCCTGGTGTGTGGAAGTCCTGGGTTTGATTTCTGGTCAGGACACACAGGGGAAGTGCCCATCTACTTTTATAGACAGCATATTTATGGGTCCTATTTTCTTATCCATGCAGCTACCCCTTTTATTTTATTGGAGCATTTAATCCATTTACATTTAAGGTTATTATTGATATATACTTATTTATTGCCATTTTATTTTTTAGACCTACAATCCCCTTTCTCTCAATTTCTTTTTTTCTTTGCTTTTTTTACAGCAGGCTCCTTAACTTTTCTTATACTACTGGTTTTGTTGAAATAAATTCCTTGAGTCTTTTTTTGTCTGTGAAGCTTTTTATTTCTCCTTTTATTTTAAATGATAGCCTTGCTGGATAAAGTAGCCTTGGTTGTAGGTTTTTGTTTTGCATCATTTTGAATATTTCTTGCCAATCATTTCTAACCTCAAGTGTTTCTGTTGAGAAGTCAGAAGTCAATTTATGGGGGCTTCTCTGTAGGTAATTAATTGCTTTTTTCTTGCAGCCTTTAGTATTCTTTCTTTGTCTCTTAACTTTGACACTTTAATTATGATGTGTCTTGAGGTGTGCCTCCTTGGGTTCTTCTATAATAAAACTTCCTGTGCTTCTTCACTTGTGCGACCTTTTCATCAATTTAGAAAAATTATCAGCTATGATTTCTTCAAACAGGTTTTCTATTTCTTGTTCATTCTCTTCTCCTTCAGGAACCCCTATGATACGCATATTATTTCTCTACATGTTGTCACAGAGCTCTCTTAGAGATTCCTCAGACTTTTTGAGCGTCTTTTCTTTTTGCTGCTCTGCTTCTGTGCTTTCATTTATCTTGTCCTCTAAATCACTGATTCAGTCCTCTGCTTCATCTAGCCTGCTATAAATTTCTTCTAGTGCAGACATCATTTCTGATATTGTATTTGTCATTTCTGACTGGTTCTTTTTTATAATTTCAATTTTCTTTCTGATGCTTGCAATATCTTTATTTAGGTGCTCCTTATCTCCATCCATTGTTGCTCTAAGATCTTTGAGCATCCTAAAAATCATTGTTTTAAACTCTGCATCTGGTATTATGGTTACTTCCATATCATTTGTTCTTTTTCTGGGGATATCTCTTGTTGATTCACTTGGGTCGCATTTCTCTTTCTGCCCATTTTGTCTCTGTATTAGGTAGCTCTGTCTGACATTGAAATTTTTGTGTGGTCTTTATGAAGAAAATGGGCTCAGTAGTACTGTCCTCCAGGCCACTTGTTTTCCTTGTTCTAGGAATGCTTCTTGTGGATAGTATTTTCCCTACTGTTGTGTGTGAGTACTAAATGCAGTTGGACCTTTTATGGGTTTGGTTATCCCTTCAGGCTGGCTGGCTGTAAGGGTCAACCTTGATCATGTGTATTAGACTCTGTGCAGTGTCTGTCCTGTTGGGCATATTTATTTTCCACAGTTTCTGGTGCCTGCTGGACTCCTTTTCTGTGCATGCTGCTTGTGTAATTAGCTGATTTTAGAGTCAGTGCTGTCTTCCACTCATTACTGGTTGTGTTGGTTCTAGATCTTCTTGGATTGGCATCAGCTGTTGTTTGTAGTTTGTCCTAGGCTACCTATCTGGAGCTACTGCTCTGTTCACTGTTTGTTTTTGCATTTCCTGTGCTTAGGTAGTGTAGGAGGGGCCAATCTATGTATAAGGATCAGCTTCCTCCTGCTTAGAGATGACAGTAGCTCCATAAAAGCCCCAAGCTCCACAAGATTTGCCTCCTCTTTTCAGCTTCTCCACCCCCTCTTGTAGCTGTTTGGTCTTCCCACAGAGTGTTCTGTATAAAGACTGTAGTGTGGGTTCAGACTGGCCTCACTCAACCAACAGTAGTACAGGTTGCAATCTTGGTGTGTTAGGGCAGCTGTGGTTGTGAATACAACATTAGTGGGAGCCTCTACTTTAGGGTTCTCTTGGTCAGAAGCTCACTACAGGAAATGTAGCCCCTTCTCCAGAGCCTAATCCTTCAACCGCTGCTGGTTACTCAAATTTTATTTCCCCCCATCATGGTGAGCAGTAGATTCAGATCGAGTAGGCTGATAGTCCTCTTTGCAGAAGTTCTTCCAGCTGGTGAGACCATGGTCTCAGAGAGGAAGACTGAGATCATCCTTCCTTGAGGTTGATTGTGCCTCCTCAGAAAGTGGCTAAGCCCCTCAATGAAACCCAATAATGGGCTCGCAGGGATCCATACTTTAAATGTCTGTACTCTAAGCCTCTCTCCCTTCTCCCTGTGGAATCTAGCCCAGCAGGGTAGGAGACCCGGCACCGAAGTGGGTGACTGTGAAGTTTCATCCTGTCTAATACACATGAGCTGTCGTGCCATTGCTGACCAAACAGAGCAAAACTTACCTCAGTTGGGCCAGATATGGAGAATCCTTTCTTAGGATACCCCACTAGTAACAGTTGTTAGGTCCTAACTGATGTTCTCCACAGCTGGCCACTGGTTGTGTCAGCACTGGTCCTCCCTGAAGGAAAGTTGGTGCAGACCAGTGAGAGACACTGCCCGTGAGTGGCCTTCAGCAACCTTTTGGAGCTATAAGCAATCCAGAGTTTTTAGCTGTATCTACTGGGTCCAGTTGCACATGGAAATATCTAGCTTCTGATCTAGTCTGTTTTTTACCCACACTGGACCTTAGGGAAGGTCTAGAAAAGGCCCAAGTTTCCTGAGTCCTGCCTCCTGCAGCCTCTGTCTTCTTGTTGTTTATTGTGTTCAACCACTGAAGAAAGCCTCTGTTAGAGTCTAGAGCCTGTGGCAGTTTACAGATTAGGAAGGGTGGTGGGTCAATTGGTTCAAAATTATTTTATAGCCGTCATTAGGGTGTGGCCCCAGGAGTCTGGTGGGTATGGTCTCTGAAACTCAGAGGTGTGGTCTGCCTGCAGTCTGGCCAGTTTCTACTGAGTTTCCCATGAGGTGGAAGCACCAGTAGGGGTGGGGGTCAAGGCATTTGTTTTTTCCCAGACGAATGCCTCTCAGAGGGGACTGCTCCACCCGAGAAAAATGATGACTATGGTATTGGAGAATGACTCAGCAATGGAGTTCCAGTGACTCTTCTTTACAGTGTTTCACCTTGTGCCACCAACTTCACAGTCTCCCCAGGCAACTCTAGTCCTCTCAGCTCTCCCTCTACCAGAGCCCAGGGTAAGTGGCTGTGAATGAGATTTTTGCCCTAAACCTTTAAGACAGAGTCCGCGTTTTCAAAAGCTCCATCTCTTTCTCACAGACAGAAACCTGTTTTTTTTTTTCACTGCTCAATGCTGTGTGGAAACCTCTTCTAGGGTCTGGGGCTCTAGGTGGGAGTTCCGGACCCGGGACTAAGGACCCTCTCCTCTCAAGGCACCCCTCCCCGCAGTGAGAGTGCCTCTGAACCCTCAGCCGCTGCCAGCACTTGGGAATGGGACAGCCATTTCTGTGTCTCCGTCCTTCCTAACAGTCTCAGTGTGGTTTCTTTGTTATTCCTGGCTATAGACTCCCCTTTGTTTAGTCCAAAGTTAGTTTTTCAAGATGATTGTTCTTAAATTAATTTATAATCCAATTTGGTCCTGGTAGGTGGCAGTTGGAATATCCACCTACTCCATCATAATATTCTAAAAGGCCATGTTTTTAATGGTGAACTTTATATAATGAAAAAGCTTTTCTCATAAGTGCATCTATAAATGCACAAAAATATTTTAGAAAACCAGCCTGAGATGTCAGTAATTCACACCTAATTAAAGAAATAAATCAATATGGAAATTAGAGATGAGAACTGGCCAGCAGGACAGTTGGTGGAATAAGAGCTAAATATTAACCAAGAAGACATTTCAACTTTGCTTCACACTGTTAGCTCTTCCCTGTTGCTTCACTTATGCCATGCTCATAATGATGTGGATGACAAATCCCTCTGACATTGTGGTTAAAGATTTGAATAAAGCAGCTAAGAAAATTAGCAAATAAGCAAAATTTGTGTATCATAAATGTTCGCAGTACATGGCCAGGACTACTTGTTTTGTGAATTGATATTCTAGTTTTAAATTTGATTAAATTCAGTGCTCAATGTATTCAGGAATTTATAAAAGATGAAGAGAATGAGTTTTGAGCACCAGAATTCTTACTCTTCTCTGAAGTTCACTCACTGCAATTATATCATTCAAAGCCAACAAAGAGGTATTGAGCCTGAGAAGAGTATAATTATAAGAAAAAGATTCACTATAACTACATAATCTACATGTCTTCTGAAGTCTCTTTTAACATGCATTGTATATAAAATTAAGATTTCACTTGGTCTTAATTTTTGAATAGAGATATTATGTATTGATTTAAATATAAATTATATTAGAAGAAATATAAATATGTTATGCATATATATAAATTACTTATAGTAAATTTCACCATCGAAATATCTGTTTTCTAAAAGATTTACTTTAAAGGTTTTATATTTTTAAATGAAACTTGTCATTTTTTTAATGAGACCTGGCTCATTTTAAACAAGCATCAGTTGACAAGTTCTCATACTAACCTATATACACAACTAATATAACAATTATTTATAATTATTGAAATAAGTTATTAATAGAATTTCCCTATAATAATAGGCTAAAGCCAACACAACTGTATCTATACATGAAAATTGATTTAGATTACTAAATCATGGTTTAGTTCATTTACTTCAGTGAAAATGCCAAGTCAAAGTGGTTAGAAATTGTGTGGAATATAGCTAATTTATTGTATTCTAAGTGTAAAAAGACTTCAAGGACTCAGAAACAAACCATTTGTCCTCTGCAGTCCCATGTGAGCACAGATTGGCACATGGCGGCCAGTCAGTAAATGTGTTATGTAAATGAGTGAATAGAACTATTCAAGTATTAGGAGTGTTCAAGTGGTTAAATATGAAATGTGAGTGAAGTTAGCAGTCCAATTTCCCCAATCAGCCTCCATTGTCCTCATCACTTCTGAATTAAGATGAGGATTCCCACTATTCACACGACCTGCACTGACATTGTGGTGAAGTGTTCTCCTTATACCTAAGCAATGGTGAAAGCCCTGATTCTCTGCTAGTTCTCCTCTAATACCACTCAAATGAAGAAGGGGAGGACACATCTTTTTACTGCCAAGTGGAAGTGGAAGTCCAGGATGTTCATATAGTCTCCAATCATCAAGATTAGGTGGCCTCAGTATCAGATGACAGGAATGAAAGTCTCAGCTTCATTTCTGACATTCTCTGACACTACCTGGCAATTGTGTTGAAAGACCTTTTTACAGCCCAGCAAAGGTGGAAGTCTAAACTCTGTACTCATTTTTTGTTGATGTCATGGAGCCACAATTCTTTTCCTATTGTATTGACCTGAGGTATAGAGGTAATTATCTAAAAATTATTTTTGTTTTGTTAGTCTGAGCCTTTCCTGGTCTTTTGCAAAGATAGACCCCATCTTCTGCTGGAATGGTGTCAGACAAATCAAATTAAAACAACAGGGTTAAGGTCCTGGCCAGTTAGCTCAGTCAGTTAGAGAGGTTAGAACGTCACATCTTCCGGAAACGACAAGGTTGCGGGTTGGATCTGGTCAGGATACCCATGGGAAGCAATCATTGAATGCACGACCAAGTGGAAGAACAAATGAATTCTACTTTTCCCCCTTCCTTCTCTCTCCCTTCCTCTCTCTGTCTCTTTAAAAATCAACCAATAAAAATAAAGAATGAAGAAAGAAAGAAAGAAACGAAGAAACGAAAGAAGGAAGGAAGGAAGGAAGGAAGGAAGGAAGGAAGGAAGGAAGGAAGGAAGGAAGGAAGGAAGAAAGGAAGGAAGGAATTAAGCCCTGGTCAGATAGCTTGGTTGGTTGGAAAGTCCTACTGAAGTGCAGAGGTTTCCAGTTTGCACTTGTAAGAAGAGCTCAATGCACCTGTCCCTTTGACTCTCTCCCTGCCTCTCTATCTAAAAATAAGAAATTAAATAAATAAAACCTAGTGCAATATGAAAATGTTCAAGTTTCAACTAAAAATCATCTCTCAAGAAACAAAAAAACTCAAACTGAATGAAAAAAACAATCAGTGAGATAGATGTCAATACTGAGATGATGAATGCTAGAATGAGCTAAAATTTAAATAAGTAAGTAGAGCAGACATGATAAAAGTAGTTTATCAACTATTATGAACATACTTGAAACAAATGGAAATCAAAACTCATCTTAAAAATTAGAAAATCTCAAAAAAGAGATAAAGCATATAAAGAAGAAACAAATTTTATACTTAAAACCCACTAACAAAATTAAAACCCAGTGGAAGAACTCAACAGTAAAATGGAAGGTACTGGAAAGAATTAGTGAATTGCAAAACAAATTATAGAAACCGCATAATCTTCATTACAAATAGTTATATTTAGTACTACCATTAGTCTTTCAAGTGACAGAAAAACAATAACAAAAATATCAAGCCCTGGCTGATAGCTTGGTTGCCCAGAGTGTCATCCTGAAGTGCAGAGATTGTGGGTTTGATCCCTGGTTGGGGCACACACAGAAATATCTCAATGATGATCCTGTCTTTCTGTCTCTTTCTGCCTCTCTAAAAGTAAGAAATAAAAAAAATTATTTTTAAAAAACAAAATGTTTTTTCCAAAATTAGTTTTATCATTGCATTCAGAAGACCTAATAAACATTAAATGTTAAATATTCAGCTAGTTATGGTAGTATTAATTTATTACCTTCAGTTTATTTCTGACACCTCTTTACACAAAGAAAAACAATTGAGAATAAAGAATAATATCCAGATTTTGAAAAACTTTCACTATAATCTGAAAGAATTCTTTTTCTGCCCTCAAATGCAAAGTAAAATCAATTCAATTATGTTTCTCTTAAATCCTTAAAATGATAAAGTAGGTACAGAGATTTCTTGGGTTACCTCTCTTTCTCCCAAATGACAGATTCTATATATTTAAAAATAACATGTTGACATTTCTGCAATATCATGTATAATCTCTAGTGTCATAATCCTAAATTTACAGACATAAAATTAAATGTTAAAATTCTTTGAACCGTGACTGTTTCATTTATATTATCCAGTAAATCATTCTCAATATACCATAATCACAAGTTCTAATTCTTCAGCTTTTATTAGAATCCCTAAGGCAATTTTCTCTGTCAAATTTCAAATTATCTCACAGCATGGCCTTGAGGATAAAATTGGAAAGTGATTGGTAAATGGAAAATGCCTGTCTGTAATGTGAAAATCTTTACTACTCAGTTCTTTATCAAGAAATACATAGACTCAAAATGTATAGTACAATGTGAAATACTGATAAATAAAGGCATTTAAGAATAGAAAAAGATACTTTTAAATTAAAGAAGACTTTTAATTGCTATCTCACTTGTCAATATGTTTCTCAAAAATCTTCAAGAAGGCAAAGATTTTGTCCTTTACTTTTTCTTCCATCTGATCTCATGTTGGCAAATGTCAGTCACTCAGTAAATGTGTTATGTGAATGATTCACGAGTGTGTTGCCTGGCTTTTAAGAATGTTAAGATAATACATGTAAAAGCACATTGTAAACTGTGGCATACGATTCAACTAGCTGATTTACTTACTTCTTGCTTCTGCTTCTAGATCTAAACCATGTTCACTTGCCCTTTTCCCAAAATACCAGTCTTTTATTTTTTTTTTCAAACAAACAACACTTATTATTCACAGTTCTAGAGGCTGGGTATCCAGCTTTTTGTTTATTTGTTTTTGTTTATTTATTTTTTACACTTTTTAAGTAGTGTCTTAGGTTTACAACACAATTGAGAAAGTTCAAAGATTTGTCATATAGCCCCTGCCCCCTCACATAGATAGACTATCCAATTATTAATATCATTTATGAAATGGTACATTTTTTTCAAGGTTCAAACCTAATTTGAAACATCATAACCCCAAAGGTCTTGGTCTACGGGTTTGGATAAAAGTACAATGACATATCTCCATCATTATAATACTATATAGTCTTTTTACTGTCCTACTATTCCCCTGTGCACTGCCTATTCATCTTTTCTCATCATATATCCTTAACGCCCACACTGGAAACCATTGATTTTTTTTTTTTTTTTTTTTTTTTGGTGTCCATAGTTTTGCCTTTCCCAGAATATCACAAAACTGGAATCATAGTGTGTAGCCTTTTCAGATTGGTCACTTTCACTTAGAAATATGAATATAGGATCCCTCAAAACAGATTTAATCTCCTGTTATACCTGTCACCTGCTACCCTCTTCTCCCAGTCTTCTACTTCTATACCTTTACTCTCTTAATTCCTTAGAGATTTTAGCTCCTGGCTGTGATAGTTAATTTTATGTGTCAACTTGGCTAGACTATGGTTGTTTGGTCAAACATTAGCATAGAAGTTACTGTGAAATTTCTTTTCTAGATGTGAATAACTAAAGATTATAACATAGAAACCCTTATATGAGTTTCCAGCCTCCTGGTCAATCTTGCAGATTGAGATTTGTCAGCCTTCATGATTATGTGAGCAAACTTCTTAAAATCGTCTTTTTTTGTTGTTGTTCACTTGCTCTCACTCTTTCTCCATCACTCTCTCCTTCTCCATTTCCATCTCTATCTCTGTCTATCTGCTATTGTCTCTGTTTCTCCACAGAGTGCTGATTAATACACTGACTTGGTGTCACTCTATGTAATATGGCACTAATTACAGTGCTTTTGATTCCTCCAAAGTTTTTGGTTTCTGTTTCCTAGTCTTGCTCTCTTCTACTGATTTTATTATTGTCTTATCATCCACTTAATACATGGTCATATTCTAGACCTATTCATAACTTCAAGAGCAATGTATCCATAATCTCAGTTTTAAGTATTTCCTTCTCTGACAATTTTCTCTTTTTTTAACCTCTAATCCATTCAATACTTCAGTCTTAAAAATTCTCAATCCCACTAACATCTATAAACTACTCTCTTCTCTCCTTCATTCTGTCTTTTCTCTCCTGAAGAGTTTAAAAAGAAGCAGCCATAGTAACAAGAATTCTTTCTTATGATCCCTATTGAATAATGATAATTCTCTTACTTACATAATTTTTTGCTCCTCTTACTTTGTCATAACTTACAGTCCCACTGAAATCCAACTTTTTGTTACCCTGTGCTTAAATATAAACATAAGTGGAGAAAAGAACTATTTATTATTTTAATTTTAAAAGTATGATTCCTAACCTCAGTAGGTCTTTAAAGATCTTTTCCCAGTGTCCCCAAGTCTACTCTAACTTTCTGAAGTCTGCTTTGTAAGACTATGTACCATAGCAACAGTCCTTATGATCGTTTTCATTTCTGTTTGGATTTAGCTATTATGGCTCTCCTACACCTCTGTAGATAATCTGATTGTGTATTAATTTTCTTAGAATTATCTTACTTCATGTGATCTGCTTGTAACAGAAAAAGATCATTAAGTTTATCAGTAAATATTTTTTCTTCCATTCAACTAGTTTTCACTTTTCTAATCTTTTAAAATAATGTGAAACTCTTTTCTATTCTTACTCTCAGGATATGACCTTATTTCCTATTTCTCTGAAAAAAAAACCAAAGAAACAATCTTGATAAAAAATCCATAATCTCTGCCCTCCACCCACATCTACCCAATACACTGAATTCATATAATGATACTTCATGTTGTCACCAACTTTCATCATGCTGATTGGAAGCTATCAATGTGATGGCACTGAGGCTGAGATTTCCAGCTCTCACCAGCCATGCAAGCCAGCTCTGGAACGGCACTGGAAGCCAGGATTTGATTTATTTACTGCTCTATGTCCAGTAAGTAATTAATCAAACTATCTTGAATAAGATAAAGATAGTAATCATTATAATTAAACATTTACTTGGTAAATTATTGCTGAATATGGCTGAGTAAACATCTGATTATGTGTAGACACTTGGGTATGTGACTTAATTTAAATGTATTTAATCAGCTATTATTTCAAAGCCATGTATGCTTTAAAATTCTCAGCCTTTTATAAATTGGAAAAAAATACTTCACTTTTAAGAATGTATTTATTTGTATTACCAACTTAAGCATATCTAAGAAAATAAAATATTTCTCCCTACTTCAGTATATTAACTTCTATACCTATTAAGTAAATAGTAATATGAAGAGACAGAGTAAATGTTAACAATAGATTAATACCAAGAATATAGATGTCATTGAGTTAAAAATGAAGACTGTGATTAATTATAGTTATTTTCTAGGTTCATAATAGAAGCTGAAGCAGAATAGAATAATGCAAAGTAGAGTATTAAATAGCTGGACAGGAAAACTAGTTGGCCTAATGGTATTTTCATATAAACATATATTTGCTTATTGGAAAAATATGCTTCTTAAGAACCTTGCGGATAATTTTCTTTCAAAGCCAACAGGAGTGATAAGCATAGGCAAAGAAAATCCACGAAGGTAAAAAAACATCCCTGGATTCTATATTAAGGCCCTTTCCTCACATTTTATGACTTTCTATAGACTATTAACTCCCTTTTGAAAGTGTATTTTACAGTCCTTCTGCTAGTAAAGATAGCCTTCAAGCTGAAAATTAGTGTATACCATGAGCTGAGGGTGAATTTCCTTTATTGACTTACTGAAACTTCTTATACTTATTTTTCTGTATATTTGGATGTCCAGGGAAAAGTAATACATATTTAGTAAAAAAGCATGGAACAAAAATAGATCAATTATAAATCAAACTTGTTTCAGGATACTAACAGTACTTTCACAGTTGTACTTCTGAGTAAAAATTATGTTCCTAATTTCTATCTGGTGGAATATACAATTCATAAGGTTGATTGTGGGGAAAATACACTCCTCTTCCAAACAGAAGGTAAAGCATTATTAATTTTTAGACAACAGTATTAAATCATATTTTCTCCATTTTAAAATATAAATAGATTCTTTTGTGGTTGTCCATGTCTTGATCTCCAGAATACAGTACCATATATCGTAAAAAGGGCTATGTATTTGTGAGTAAAGATTTTGATAGAGAGATTGCCCTGGATTATTTGGGTGTGTCCCGTGTAGTCAAAAGTATCCTTATAAAAAACAAGGCATAAGTCATCATATAAAGGAGAAGATGATGTGGCCAGAGCAGCTGATACTGGAGTGATGTCACCATAAGACAAGGAAAGCTGGCAACCTCAAAAAACTGCACTAGGCAAGATTCTCTTTTGGATCATCTTGAAAAAAACAGCTTTAGAAGACTCTTGATTTTAATCCTGTAATACTCCTTTTGAACTTTGGACCTCAGAATCATTACACTAATACATTTTTGCCCTGGTAGGCTAGATCAGTGGTAAACATCAGCCCAGCATATGAAAGTACTAGTTTGATTCCTAGTCAAAAAACAGAGAAGCAGCAACCATCTGCTCCTCCACTGCTCACTGATCCCCCATCTCTCTCTTTCTTTTCCTTTCCTGCAGCTATGGCTCACATGGTTCTACCAAAGTTGTCCCTGGGCAATGAGGATGGCTCCATGGCCTCACCTCAGATGCTAAAATAGCTCAGTTGTCAAGCAACAGAGCATCGGCCCAGGCAGGCAGAGCATCTCCTGGTAGTCGAGATGGTGGGTGGATTCTAGTTCAGGGCATACAGGAGTCTATCTCTGTCTCTCTGCCTCTCACTTTAAAAAAAAATAATAATTAATTTAAAGCAAGTGTTTTGTGAATGGGTAAAGACATGAATTTGTTCTGAGTACAAGAAACAAACAATTAATAAACTAATACATTTACTAGTAATAAAAAAAATTCAAAATATTTTAAGTTGTGATGTGTTGCTTATCATACTAAGAAATTATTTTTAACATGATAATAAACATATTTTCTATAATCTGAGGAGAGTGACACACTGCTATTCTGACAGCACTGGAGGGAATTTAAACTGGCATAACTTTTCTTGCAGTAAGTTGGCAATGTATTGTGTTTCCAGTTACTGGCAGATATTTACTTTGATACTTATTAGAAACAATACAAACATGCAACAATTGTGCAATTTATTGGGTCATGGATAATCCAGAAATTTTCTTGAATGTCGATTCCAACACTTTTTTTTTAGCCAAATATAAACATATTCAGTTTCTATGCAGATGATATGAACAGTTCAATAGTGATATTTCTTAACTACCAGATGAAATTATTCATAAATCTGAGGCCTGAGGAGAATAGTGAAAAGCAGATTTGCTTTATATCGTAACTAAAGGACTAACATGAAAAATAGTTAAGAATTAGACATGGTTTTGTAAAGAAACAAGGTAATTCAGAATGGAATGCTTTTCTTAATAATCATAAAAATCCGATTGGCATTACTATAGGGTATGTTACAATTATTTGTTTTTCACTAAACATGAAAGACAAACCACATCTTTCAAGTGATTGGATTTCATGTATCTTCTACTATGCTATGTCCTTTGAAGTGCTCACTCTTTTCCATGCAGGAATAAGTCATTAGTGTTAGAAAGAAAGATAAAAAATGCTACAGGGGAGAAAGCATTATGAAGTACATGTTTAATTTATTAAAACATTGAATTTAAAATATAAATTTTATGAACTATTTTAAACTCTTAAGATAGTGATAGAAAAATACCACTTGTTTTAGTAGTCTTTCTTTTACTTGATAGCTACTATCTTTTTCTATTTAGTTTTACAATTCTGTATGCTCTTTCATTTTCTTCAGGATCTCTATGAGTAGAGTTTAGGGGATGCAGACATTGCATAAAAATGAAAGGTTGGTGGAAATAGTAATCTCTGAAAACTTTCTAAAAAACTTAAGTCAATTGCATGAACATTAAGACTACTGAAAAAAGAACAAGTCATACAACCCTGCATTCAAAGAAACTAGAAGCCCAGGTTCTTTCTTTGTGCCCCAAAAAACTACTTTACTCTTTCAGATCACCAGCATTGACTTTTGTCTTGTATAACAAATTATCACAAACTTAGTGATGAACATACACATTTATTATCTCACAGATTGTGTAGTCTTGTGTTGAGGCATGGAATCCCAGGGCTCTCTGTTCAAGGTCTCACAGACTGATCAAATTGTTGACTGGGGTTCTATCTTTTCAGAAGCTTGGATCCTTTTACAAGCTCACATCATTGTTGGTTGAATTCATTTGCTTGGAGCCCGAGACCAAATAAATGCACCCATGCTTTTGATGGCTGTCAGCTTTCGGGTCCATGCCATATGGTTCTCATCAATCTTCTGACTTCAGGAAAGGTTCACTGGGTTACATCAAACCCAACCAGTTAATATCCCTTTTATTAACTCAGAATTAACTGAGTGATAGCCTAATTATGAGAATAACATCTCATCATATTCACAATTTCTGCCTACACTCCTGGAGTAGAAATTATAAAAAATGTGTACATCAGGGGTGGGAACCTTGACCTATCTTAATATTCTGCTTAACACAGATATGTAAGAGCATGTTTCTTATTTAGGCTTAATACAGAGTTAGTACTTGAAATTCCATTTATATCTAAAAGATGATACATTTGCCCTGCTTTATAAGAAGTAATCAATCATTCATTTGCCAATAAAAAGTAAAAACAGATTCTTCATAAAACTGCTGCCTCAAAATTTTAAGAAATGATCTTAAATATTACACTTGATTAAAACCCTTATTTGAAGATTTTTAAGTTTCATTTCTAACACTTCTCAGTATAGTATAACACTGCCCAGAATATTTATTGGTATAAATAAGAAAAAAATATTGATTTCTGCATTGTTAATAACTTAATTAGAAACTTACTCTGTGATAAATCGTGTCTGAGAGGGCAAGATTTTCATCATTTAATTCTCATATCAGTAAATATTATTATCTTACATCACAGATGAAGAGAGAGAAGGTCAGAAGAGATGACACCACTGAGAAGCATCTAAATTGGACTTATATCCTCCTCTGTCTGTACCATATCCCACTGCTGTTCTAAAGCAGAAGTTATCCATGGGATCCACAACCTTAGATCCTTGCACGACATGTTAGGGCACCTCTGAAATAATTATTTTTAAAATGTCTTCTGTGGAATGCTGAAATTATGTAAATGTGTCTTAAGGACTACCTGATGGATAAAGAAAAGACCAAGTGATATTATCTTTTCACACACATTGTGGTATTGGGACAACAGAAGGTAATTCTGCTAAAGCCGGTTGAAAATCAGTCTTATTATTCAGCCTCCATTAGGATATATTCCTTGGAGAGAACCATTCTATCTTTCGTTGAACTTTTCTTATACAAAGTATATTAATACCAGAATACTGTTTTTGCTAACTTTTAAATATTAATATAAACTCAAACTTACAGAAAACTTGTAATAGGGCAAGAGGCTCCTATATGTTTTGTGCAGATTCACTAAATGTTTATGTTTGTTCCATTTGTGCTCTCTTTCTCTAACACACAGATACACACACACAAACACACACCTTAGGTATAAGCGTTTTCCCTTGGTGTGGATTGCTTGCCTGCCACTGTGAGAGGCAGTGTTCCCTGCCTGTTTGCTAGTCAACAGTTGCGAGGAGCAGGTATGGTCCAATATTTTCTTGCTCTGCATTTCCTGTACCATCTGCCCTAATCCAATGTGGACCTGCCTGACCTCGACCACCGGCATTACACAAGCTAACACAAGGACACATGTATTTGATTAGATTGATTATTTTGACCTGATTGGTTAGAAAGCAATCCCTTGAGTGATCAGGGAATGCCTCTAAGAAGACAGTGCAACTGACTTAGAAGTGCCTCCTAATGTACATTTGGAAAATTGTAAGATGGTTAAATCAAAATAAATGTTATAATATATTAGCTCATATGATCATTCCTTGATCATCACTTTCAAGGAATGACTTCTCTCTTTCAGTGCAGTATTTTCTAAGGCATGTTCTGTTCCTGAAGAGGGGAATTTCCACACCCCTTCTCCTGCCATGATGTCATGCATGCATTGCTGCTTGTCTAGAGGGTGCTCACGATCCATTTTAAAAGCTAACAAAATTATTTTTTAAATAATTGCACTTGCACTATCAGTTATCCCTGCTGCACAATCCCAGCAACACACTCTAAAATTTTCAATTTTGTTAACTATGAAGTATATGCTCATGTTTTTGTTGTTATTTTTTTTTTATAGAAACTGATAGAGACAGGAAGAGAGAGAGAAAGTGGGAGGAGAAAAATGAGAAGCATCAACTCACAGTTCCTTTACTTTAGTTGTTTTATTGATTGCTTCTCATACTTGCCTTGACCAGGGACTCAAGCTAAACCAGTGACCCTTTGCTCATGCTAGCGACCTTCAAACTTAAGCCAGTCACCTTGAGATTATGATCTCAAACTCAAACTGGAGAACCCATGCTCAAGCTGGCACGCTTATGTTCAAGTCATCAACCTCTGGGTTTTGAACTAAGATCCTCAGTATCCCAGACCAATGTTAAATCCACTGTACCACCACTGGTCAGACCTATATTCTCAGTTTCAATGCATTTTCTAACTTTAGTCATTGTTTCTTATATTTATTATCTATTAATGTTGTCTTTTGAGTAAATATTTTTTATATTATTTTCATTTTCTATTATGTTTCTCAATCATATTGATTTGCAAATATTTTTATATATTCTTTACACTATTACTTTTGTTACATATGCTAAAATATTTCCTTCTGGTAAGAGGCTTGTATTTTCACTTTCCTTATAGTGCCTTAAGATAATTTTGTTATAATGTTTTTGTGATTTAATTAATCTTTTGCTGTGACTGTTTGCCTATCATACTTATAAAACAAAATAAATATATTTACTTTCCTCAAAATTATGTTTCCTACATTGCTTTGAAGATTTTAAACATTTGCATTTCACATTGTAGCTCATTATTTATCTGGAATGATAAGTACTTGTAATATGTTACAATTTTTCTTTCTGTTTTGTTTTACTTGGAAAATACCTTTATTAGAAAAGTGTTATGAGTGGCAAGATGGCAACAGAGTAGGCAGACGTTATAACTCCCACCTCCCAGAACCAAAGTGGATTACAATTTAATTTTAAGAAGAATCATCTTGAAAAATCAACCTTAGACTAAACTAAGAGGATTCTATAACCAAGGACTACTTAAAAAAAAAACACTGAGGCAGAGACACAGAAAGGGCTGCCCCCCTGCCAGGACAGAGTAGTGGCACGGAGGGACTCTCATGGCAGGGTGGGTTGCCTGGAGAGTTGTGGGTCCTCAGCCCCAGGACAGGAACCCCAGCCTAGAGACCTAGAGCTTAGAAGAGGCGTATGGACAGTATTTAACAGAGAAAAGAGCCGGGATACAGTTGGTGAGATAGAGACATAACTCCCAGACCTAGGCTCCATCTTAAAGGGACCGCACAGAAAACCTTGCTCACAGCCTCTTACCCAGGGCTCTGGGACCAGGGAGTACTGAGAGGACTGGAGTTGGCAGAAGAGAGTGTAATCTCATAGGCACAGGGAGAGACACTTGGAGGGACAACCACCCTAACCCCTGGACTGAGTCACTGCCCAAGTCTAAAGTGGCCATTTGTCCTGGGAGCAGCAACACCAACAAAGGAAAGAAATTACCCTGCCCACTGGAGACTCTCCTGCTCCAGTCAGAGAAAAGAGGTGCTTAGAAGCAGGGAGCGCATCAGGGACACAGATAGTGAGTTCTGAGGTCTGAGCTACACCCCCACCCCCACACTGCTGAGTACTTTCTGGAGGGCAGGTGGGCCAGTGGCAGTGGGGCATGGCAGCAGGGTCCAGGGAAGCCTAAGGGCATTGGTGCAAGTCCACTCATGGTGGCAGAGGCAGGGGCCTCTGTGGTGGCTGACGGGAACTGGCAGCTCCCAAGCCTGAACACCTGATGTAGCAGCAGCAGTGGTGGTGGGCCAGGCCGGAAAACAGATCACATATCAGGAACACAGAGGCCACACCCACTGGACTCCTTTGGTCACACACTTCTGAGGGCTAAAAAAGAAAGAAATAAAAGTCTGGATAAAATGACACCTGAGAGTAAGGGGCAAGGTACATCCAATACCTATTCTCTGAATTACAGTACTGAGCTCAACAAGTAGCCAACAATGAGAGGCATAGGAAAGCGAATCTCAGATACAGAAATATATGAAAAAAATCATACATCATGATTAAGTGGGATGTATTCTGAGGAGGGAAGGCTGGTACAATATTCACAAAACAATCAATGTATTACAAAATACATATTACAATGTATACAAAATACAATATGAACAAAATAAAACAATCACATAAACAAAAAGGAGAAAAATTACATGATAATATCAATAGATGCAGAAGAATCTAGCACCCATTTGTGATCAAAACTCTCAGCAAAGTGGGAATACAGGGAACATACCTCAACATGATAAAGGCCATCTATGACAAACCCATAGCCAACACCATACTCAATGGGAAAAAATTAAAAGCAATCCCCTTAAGATCAGAAACAAGGGAGGTGTGACCCCTTTCACCACTTTTATTCAAATTAATTCTGGAAGTCCTAGCCACAGCAATCAGTCAAGAAGAAGAAATAAAAGGCATACAAATTAGAAAGAAGAAGAAAATCATTATTTGCTGATAACATGATACTGTACATAGAAAACCCGAAAGTCTCAGTCAAAATAATACTGGTCCTGATCAATGAATTTGGCAGGGTGACAGGATATAAAATTAATATTCAAAAATCAGTGGCATTTTTGTACACCAACAATTAACTGTCAGAAAGAGAAATTGAGAAAATAATCCCTTTCATTATTGCAACAACAACAAAAAATAAAGTACCTAGGAGTAAATTTAACTAAGTAGGTAAAAGACTTATACTAGGAAAATCATAAAACATTGATAAAAGAAATCAAGAAAGATACAAACAAGTGGAAGCATATACAGTGATGATGGATAGGAAAAATAATCATCATTAAAATGTCTATATTACCCAAAGCAATGTATACATTTAATAAAATTCCAATTAAATACCAAAGGAATACTTCAAAGATATAGAACAAATATTCCAAACATATATATGGAACCAAAAAGGAACATGAATAGCCTCAGCAATATTAAAAGAGAAGTATAAGTGGGTGGTATCACCCTTCCTAATATCAAGTTATAATTTAAGGCCATTGTACTCAATACATCCTGGCACTGGCATAGAACAGGCATACAGATCAATGTAAAAGAACAGTAAACCCAGAAATAAACCCACACCTCTATGCACAGTTGATATTTGATAAAGGAGGTAAAGCATACAATGGAATAAAGACAGTCTCTTTAACAAATGGTGTTGGAAAAATTAGACAGGTACTTGCAAGAAAATGAAACTAGATCATCAACATATACCATACACAATGAAAAACTCAAAGTGGATAAAAGATTTAAATGTAAGTCATGAAACCATAATCATCTTGGAAGAAAACATAGGCAGTAAGCTCTCCGACATCTATCGCAGCAATATATTTGCTGATTTATCTCCACAGGCAAGTGAAATAAAGGACAGGATGAACAAATAGGACTATATCAAGCTAAAAAGCTTTTGCACAGCTAAAGACAATATGAACAAAATAAAAGACAAACCACACAATGGGAGAACGTATTTGACAATACATCTGATAAAGGGTTAGTAACCAATATTCATGAAGAACTTGTAAAACTCAATCCCAGAAAGATAAACAATCTGATCAAAAAATGGGCAAAAGAAATGAATGGACACTTCTCCAAAGAGGACATACAGATGGCCAATAGGCAGATGAAAAAATGTTCAACATCACTAATCATTAGAGAAATGCAAATTAAAACCACAATGAGATATCACTTCATACCAGTCAGAATGGCCCTCATTAACAAAACAACACATAGTAAGTGCTGGTGAGGATGTGAAGAAAAGGGAACCTTCCTGCATTGCTGGTGGGAGTGTAGACTGCTGCAGCTACTGTGGAAAACGGTGTGATGTTTTCTCAAAAATTTAAAAATAGAATTACCTTTTGACCCAGCTATCCCAGTTTTAAAAATATATCCTAAGAATACCAAATCACTGATTCAAAACAAGAAATGCACCCCCATGTTTATTGCAGTATTGTTTACAATAACCAAGATCTTAAAACAGCCCAAGTGCACGTCAGTGGACAAGTGGATTAAAAAGCAGTGGTACATATACACAATGCAATAGAATGGGGTCATGAAAAAGAAGAAAATCTTACCTTTTTTGACAACATGGATGGACCTGGAGACTATTATGTTAAGTGAAGTAAACCAGGAAGAGAAAGAAAAATATCATATGATCTCACTCATATGAAGAATTTAATGAACAATGTGAACTGAGGAATGGAATAGAGGTAGAAGTGGGATCAAAGGACCTAGAGGGAAAGCGGTCAGAGGGAAAGGGGAGGAGAGGATGGGTTCAGAGATGGAAAGAGATTAGTGAAATTAAATATACATAACAGCGTTATAGTGAGCAGGACATCAAATTCTGAAGGGAATGGGAGAGAGCGTTGGGGGGAGGGGTCAAAGTATCAAGGGGAACATGGGGGTGTGGGGGAGGAAGATATATTCGATGGGACACTTGAATCTATGTAAGCATAATAAATTAAAATCAATAAAAAATTACAAAAGAAAATTAAAAAAGTCAATAAATAAAAATTTAAAAGCAAATAAAAATGTGTTATAGCTTTCTTCTTTTATAGCATTTCTTTTAATACTTTTAATACTTTTTTACTATTGATTATAAATACTGCTTTGTTATATATTATTTCCATATGTGTGAATATATCTTTGACTTTATTCATTTCTTTTCATCTATGTGACAATCCAAATGCCAATACAAAACTATGGTTGGCTCACAGCATTCATACTTTCTGCAACAAAGAGTAATGCTAAACCTCTAATATGACACTGTTCACTTAGGATACCAACCGGAAACAAACCAACTATCTAATTATGCTTCAGGCTTTCAACCCAATGTTTCCGTCTTACTTTCTCCTTCCACAAGTTGCACACCTGCATTACAATATAAAATCTCCTCCTAAGCATTTCTTATATTGCACAGGTGTTTTCTCACATACAACTCTTGTCCATTTAATCTTGTATCGGTGTTGGCTTCTCAGATGTCATGAACAGAAACATATGTTTCATCTGAGGAAATTCGTTTATAGTCTTCCGAGTATCTGAAATAACTAACATTGGATAACAAAGGAGATGTCCAAATGGTAAATACACAATTAAAAAATGCTCAACACCATGAGTTATTAGGAAAATACAAATGAAAAGCACAAAGAATATCACTATAAAACTATTAAAATGACTAAAAAATAAAAAGACTGGCCATAACAATTTTGGCAAGGTGGTAGAGAAACTGAAGCCTGCTTCACTGCTAGTGAGAATGTAAAATGTTACAACAACGTTGGAAAATAGTTTGGCAGGCTGCTAAAAAGTTTAAATATGCCCTATCACATGATCTAGCCATTCTATTCCTAGATACTGTCTTTAGAGAAATAAAAGCATATGTTCATACAAAGCCTTGTACATGAATGTTGATTGCAGCTCTAGTTGTAATCCAACACTAGAAACAAACCAAATATCTATCACCTGGTAAATGAGTGGACAAACTAGAGCTATTCCTAAAATAAGGTAATATTTAGCAATAAGAAAGAATGAACTGCTGATCCTTTTATTTTTCTTTTTGTGACAGAGACAAATAGAGAGACAGATAAGGATAGACAGGCAAGAAGGGAGATGAGAAGCATCAATTCTTTGTTGCAGCTCCTTAGTCTCCTTAGCCGTTCATTAACTGCTTTCTCACATGTACCTTGATGGGGGTTGTGGGGAGCTATAGGAGAGCAAGGGGGACAGGAAAAGAAGAAAAGAAGAGGGAAAGGGAAAGAAGCAGATGGTTGCCTCTCTTGCGTGCCCTGACCAGGAATCGAACCAAGAGTGTCCATGCGTGTGGCCGACCCTCTATCTACTGAGCCAGCCAGCCAGCCAAGGCCAGCTCATATACTTTAAATAGATGCAGTTTATTGAATGTCAGTTATACCTCAATAAAACCATTTATAAAAATTGGCCTGCTTTCTAAAAAAATTAATCCCTTATTTTATAATCACTCAATTAAATATGTTTGAAAATATTTAGCCACTATTTTATTTGCTTTCTAATGAAAATATCATTCAGAATTTGTAATCTGTTATACAGCCAGAATTGAAAGTGTCTTACTAGATTCTTTTCCATACAATTTCAGCTTTAAGCTGTTGAAAAAAACAGTTTTCTAAAACCAAAATATAGGAATACAATTAAAGATGTGAAATCTCCCTAGTATTTCTCCATAACAACAACAAACAAAAAGAGCAAGTGTTATTTTGAAATTCTTATTATTTTTAAAAGAAATGTTATTTTCCATCAACCCTATTTGCATTTTGCTTAAGAGTGTGAGGAAGAACAGCTAAGGCTACTTGATAGTTTTTCCCACCCTTTCAGTGGCCTGAGCCGTGAAGACTGAGCACCTGTCCTCAGTGGCGGGCTGTGTGCTCCCATTGTCAGGAGGCAACTGCTAAATAGAAGTAGGGGGCACCTGCTGACCTTCAGACTGTAACTGAGAATAAACATGCTATATTACTGATTAACTGATGTTAGTCTGACTAGCCATAAAGTAGAGCCATCACTTATTTAATTCCACATCTTTTCCCATTCGAGGACCCTGTAATAGACTCGTCGTGGCTGGACTGCCACAAAAAACAAAACAAATCAAGAAAACCTGCTTTTTGCAAGGGATCAGGAAACAAAACGCACATCAGGGAAGCACTTATAATAGTGCTGTCATGTGCTCATGCACTAATTGCAAAAAGTGCTTGCAGTAGGTAAATCAGCAAGCAAGTCTAACACAGCTGTTTTCTCCATAATAATTAATCCTGTACTTGAACTTCTGGCCAAGCTCTCTTTTTTAAATAAAAATAAATAAAATGAAACAGCCTCCACAACAATCACTTTCATTTTTTAATTTCTTTTTAAATTTATGATTTTTATTTATTGTGTTTACATAGATTCAAGTGTCCACTGAATATATCTCCCCCTACCCCCATGTTCCTCTCGGGCCCTCCTTTTTGCCCCTTCCCCCAGTGCCTTCCCTCCAGGATTTGCTGTCCTGTTCTCTATAATGCTGTGTTATGTATATATAATTTCAATTTGTGTAACATGCTATTGCCATATCACTTATAGAAATTTACTTATTATTATCTTGATAAAACAATTACTTATATTTTTCAAAAAGGGAAGACATTTAACTACTACTTAATAATCTCTAAGGTAATTTAATCTATTTATTTAAAATCATTTTAGGATGCCAACCATTTTTCAAAGCTCATGAATACATTTTTCCTCTATTAGCTTATATTTTTCTCAAAGATTACAATAATAGTTCCCTTATAATCCTAAAACTCTTTGCCTAGAACAAGATTAATGAAGCCCATCATATGTACCTCATGATATTAACTCAGTACCCCAAGTTTTGATTTTATGATTTCCTAAAAACTATCCAGTAATATTTAATGCCAGTCATTTTTATTTTTAACAGGAACAGAGAGAGAGAGTCAGAGAGAGGGATAGATAGGGATAGACAGACAGGAACGGAGAGAGGTGAGAAGCATCAATCATTAGTTTTTCGTTGCCCTTGAGACACCATAATTGCTCATTGATTGCTTTCTCACATGTGCCTTGACCGTGGGCCTTCAGCAGACTGAGCCACCCCTTGCTGGAGCCAGCAACCTTGGGTCCAAGCTGGCGAGCTTTTGCTCAAGCCAGATGGGCCCGCGCTCAAGCTGGCGAGCTCGGGGTCTCGAACCTGGGTCTTCTGCATCTCAGTCCAACGCTCTATCCACTGCGCCACCGCCTGGTCAGGCAATGCCAGTCATTTATCATTTAAAAAACATTGTGCTATCTTAATACCAACCCTTAGATCCCATTGTGCATTATATATGGTATGAAATTTTAAGAATGATGATTTCTCCCAAGTTTAATTAGATAAATATTTTATTTTAAGTTTACATTATAGAATGTGTTACACCTAAATATCTGATTATTTTTTTCTTATTCCAAGAGATATTCTGATGACAAAATCTGCTCAATTTTGTGCTTGCAATGTATAGGCAAGATTTTTCTTTTTTTAAAATTTTTTTAAAATTTATTTTATTCATTTTAGAGAGGAGACACAGAGTGAGAGAGAGAGAGAGAGAGAGAGAGAGAGAGAGAGAAAAGGGGGGGGGAGCTGGAAGCATCAACTCCCATATGTGCCTTGACTAGACCAGTGCAGGGTTTTGAAATGGCGACCTCAGTGTTCCCAGGTCGACACTTTATCCACTGTGCCACCACAGGTCAGGCTAGGCAAGATTTTTCATCTTGAATGATTTAAAGATGGTGACAGTTTTATTTTAACTGCCCATTTGATTGCTCCATGGCATGCCTTGATATTTGGTCATATTATTCTGGTTACTTCTGCAAATTTGTTTTTTAATGAAATAAACATTTCAAATGGGAGTAAAGCCTATTACTTTTCATAATGTGAATGAGCTCCTCTAGACAGCTGAAAGTTTGAACTAAATAAAATGTCTTAGGTTTTGTCTGCAATATCAGCTCTTCCTGACTTCTAACTGGAGCAATTTATTCCTGGGTCTCTAACCTGCCAGCTCACTCTGCAGATTGGACTTACCAGCTTTCGTAATTGTGTAAGCCAATATATATAATACGTAAAATATATATAGTAAAGATATACATGTATATTATAAACACATGAAAAAATAGTATGTATAAATAAATATGTAAATATAATTCATAATGTACATATATTGTATTATACAACATATATTATTATATATGTTACATATAATTATGTTATAATTGTATAGAATTTATATATATATATATACATATATATATATATATATATTAGTTCTTTTCTTTGGAGAACCCCGAATAATAGAGGGGAATATTAAATAAATATGAGCACAGATGCAGAAAATATTGCAAGCTCTTCATCACCTGGATTAACTAATTTTAACATATGTCTAATTCATAATTTCCTGAATAAAATTTTTTATTTGAGGTATGTTTTTTCCAGACTTTCCTCTCCAATATGTCTTTTCTCTTCTATTATGTTCTTTCTATCTAAATAGAAGATATTGACTTTAATTATTTTTAAACATTTGTTTATACTTATACTCACATTCTATGAGTATAAGTTAAGGAATTTGAGTTGTGGCATTTTGTGCTTCTTGTCTAAGAAAAATATATCAAATAAGACAAATCATCCAGAAAATGACATTCAGCATCTTTTGTGATGTTTTAAAAACTATTTTAACTCTCAGCCTCAAGCAGAGATAGAATCTGTATTTAATAACAGCTACTTCAAAGATATGCAAAAACACATTTGCATATGCTACAATTGGAAGAATTTATATGCTTAGTTCACGGATATTAAAATTAATTGTAAAATGCCACTAAGGGAATTTGTCGTTTTATGTTTTCTGTAGGGAAAAATTTACTTTTTGATATTAAACATTAAAATTAAAAAAAAAAACTGAAAGAAAGTATGTTTTCATCCTGTGGTTAGTGGATTGGGCACAGATATATCTCAACATATTATTAATTGAGGGTTTTCAGGGAGCTATGTTTAGAATACGCCAGAGGAACAAAATTTCAGTACTTTATTGAAGACCTCAATTTTCCTTCTTAATAAATACTGCTATGTTGGCTACCTTTTGCTCAAAAAAAAAATGTGTCAGGTATGTAAATATTATGGACTATTTACTGGTAATTCATCATTTAAAGGTTAGAAAAGGCTTTTAATTAGTAAATATGTGGCAAGAAACTTAATGGAGATGCCTAGCAAATTTCATTTCACATAAAAGGATTTTTTTCCACATTAATAAGAGTAAAAATCAGAGGCAAAGTTGACCTCCTGTCTTAGAATCAGCTCATCCATTTTCATAATTAAGTTTCTAAGTAATTTCATGGCCCTTACATAACACAGTCTTCTGGGTTGTTAGTTCATGTCTAATTTTCTCCTTTCAATGCTTCTGACAAATTCTTCAGTCTCAGTGGACATGGCTTGATAATCCCCCAGCAAAGCACTGCCACATCTCTAGTCTTTTGAAGTGATGCCAACTCACGCATGGAACTCAAGTAGCCTCACTGAAGTAGGCTGAGAGGACAGAGATCGCCACTTTATTGCCTAGCAGTTGCCTTAATAAGAAAGAAAACAAATAATAGTCTATTCGAGATAGTGTTTATGAGATGCAAAATCATCTAGTTGAGAATTGGAAAGTACAGTCAGTGTTTGGGCTAAATTTAGGTGCACACCTGCTTTATCCTGAAGAACCAGCTACAGGGCTTAGCAGTTCCCATGAATTCACTGTGAATGCGTAAATATTCACAGGAAGGGATGGGGATGAGGAGGATTGTAGAAGGCGGAGGGAAGTTAAGAAGAGCAAAAGAAAGACTAAAAGAGACAGGTACACAAATGAAAAATGGCACTGTCACATAGTTTTGTAATTGACATTCTGATAGAAATGAATGACCCTATAATACAAAATTAAATAACTGACTCAGACCAATTAGAATAAGTCTAACCTCTGTGTTGCCGGGCTAGAAATTGAGCTTTCCAGTATGACAATAGGGTATATCAAAATTTATCAGTAAGAGGACAGTAAAAATTGATGAGTATTGTGTTTCACAGTTTGTAAACAGATCAAAGGCCTTCTATACTTACTTTGCTGGTAAGTATCAAGGATGGAAAAATTAGTTTCCTAACCCAGTCATTTAGCCTTCTATTCTAAGTTTTCTATATATGCTCAAAATTATATCCTAATAGGAAATATAAAAATGAAGTGTGTCTGAGGAACACTTACTGAGATGTCATGTCATCAGGCAGGTGTTTCCCTTCTCTCCCATTGAAGGCTTTCTCTGCTAAGTATTTCTGGGAAGTGGGATTAATTCCTGGAAATAGAGCTAAGATCTCCTCTATCTCTTTTCTTCAAACTGAAGTTCATTTACTCTTGGAAGAGAAATTATAAATCGAACCTTAGCAAGCAGGTACTTACCAAAAAAGTGAACAGGAAAGTAGTTCCTGTGCACAGATTCAAAAAGATGAGGCTCATTAAGGCACTGGAGTAGGATTGCTGGATAAGGAAACAAGAAAATGAATTCATAGTATGCATTACTTCTCATTGTACTATTAAGATAATCCCATGATTACTGAACTTTGCCTAATAAGAAGAGAAGCTTTTATTTAAGAAGACCTAGTAAAGATGTAGACAAATGGGCCTTGATTTATTCCAATACTTTGTTTTCATGTAAAGAAGAGATACAATTCCTTCATTCTTGAGTTTTAAAAGAAAATGTAAGACAAATGCCATGAATGACTCTAATAGCTTATACTTTATAGTGAAGTTGGTGCCAGTGATCAGAGCAGTCACATGGAGGAAAGAAGTGCATTGTTTAACAAAGTCAGGTAATCAGAAGGATGACTATAGGCCCAAAGTTCATTGTGGAATTCTGACTCAAAAAATCTGGCTATTTCTTGAATAATTCATTTATTAAACATTTAAGGAGCAGCAAGATGACAATGGAGTAGGCAGACGTACCAAGTTCCACCTCCCAGAACCAAAGTGGATTACAACTTAAGTTTAACAAACTTCAACTGGAAAAACCAAGTTTGGACTAAACTAGGACTCTAACCAAGGAGCCGTGAAGAAACCACACTGAGACTGGTAGGAAAAGCGGAAATGTGAAGAGGGCTGCCCAGTTCCTGGGAGTGAACAGCAGCCCGGAAGGACTCGTGTGGCGGGAAACAAGTTTAGCAGAGAGGGGAGGGTCCTTGGGCCCCAGGATCAAAGCCCCAGCCTGCAACCCCAGAGCCTAGAAGAAGCATATGAACATTGCTTTGCTACAAAACAAGTTAGGATACCATTTGTGAGAAAGAGACAGATTTCTCAGACCCAGTGTAAAGCCAGTAGACAGGGCCACCATCACAGCCACCTGGCCAGTGCAGGTTCACATTAGATTTGGACAGTCTGTAATGAAGCAACGGAGCCAAGAACTGGTGAGCCATCAGCTTTAATTCTAGCTTGCACCCGGTGAGCAAGCAAAAATACACACTGGACTCCAAAACCCACTCATTCAGTGCTCACAAAGCTACTGACTTATCCGAGTTTCTTAGAATCAAAGGTTTATAACTCACCAGACTTATTCACCTCTGTTTCCCATCTCCCTCTCTCTACACAAACTCTGCACAAACTGGCCTCTCCCTCAGCATTCCACCATCCTGGCTGCTTCTCCTGGCCTTCTTCACGTGACCTTTCTCTTCTCTGCTCTCCAATGCTAACCTCAGAAACCAAGAGATAGCAAGCATCCAGTCTGCCCCACTTTATAGTGTAGAAATACAAACCTTTAATCCAATCTACAAACAAGGAAGTCTCTGGTACAAAGTAACTTATCTGAGACATACTGGGAGGATTCCTCATGAGAGTGCACCACCCCACATCATCCAATCAGTCAAGGGTGTGGGGAAAAGCTTACTCTTAAAACTTGCAAGTGGGCAGCACCATCTTTTACAAAGTGAGCATAATATATTTTCTCTGCCCAACACCCAGGATTCTTCTTAAAGGGACCACGCAGAAAACCTCTTTTACAACCACTAACCCAGGACTCTGGGAGACTGAGAGAGCTGAGAGGACTGGAGTAGCAGGAAAACAGTGTAATATAGGAGGCACAGGGAGAAACACTTTGAGGTATAGCCACCCTAACCCATGGGCTGAGTCACTTCCCAAATCTCAAGTGAATATTTGCCCAAGAACCAGCAATACCAGCAAAGGGAAACAGGACACCTGCCAAACAAGGTATCTGCGGCACTTCTGAGCTGAGTCGCTGAGAAGGAGGGAGCCTTCAGGAATACAGTATTGAGTGCTGAGGTCTGAGCAGCAATGCCTCCACCCACACTGCTGAGGGCTCCCCGGAGGGTGGGCGGTGGCAGGATGCAGAAGCATGGCTCTGTTGGTGGGGGAAAAAACCAGGCAGGCCATGACTGAGGCCTGGCATAAGCCCAGTCTTGCCCCACAGGGGAAGAAGGGGTGCACTGGAATGGTCCAACCTGGCTTTGGGCTGGGTGAGCAAAAGCAGTACTGCCTGCAAACCAACCCACAGAGGAAAGGCAAAAGCTGGGAAACTGCAGAGACCAGCAGGAAGCCCCACCCAGCACATGAAACTGGAGCCCAAGCACAGCTCTGCCTGCAGGGTGGGGCAAAAGCCAGGGAAGAGGCAAAGACCTGCCACTGAGCATAGGGGCTCAGCCCCACTTGCGGTGCTGAGGCTTGCAGTCACAGTGCAGTGTACAGCCCCTCCCGTGGGGACAGGGGGAAGGCCAAGGCTAGCCAAAGCATGTAGACCAGGCACGTGAACACAGCCCCTCTTATGGAGGAGAGGTGGAAAGCTCAGCGATTGCTACAGGAGGCTGGAACCGGCAACACTCATATCCAAAGCCCAAGGCAGTGTCAGAGGGGGTGGCGGACCTGCAGACATACCACACCTAGGGAACTCAGATGCCACACCCATGGGACTCCAGTGGCCACACCCTTCTTATACATAGAAAAAATGGGAAGATAGAGAAATGCTACCCAAATGAATCAAGAGAAATCACCAGAAAAGGACTTGAATGAGCCAGATATAATAAATTTACCAGATGCAGAGTTTAAAATAATAATTGTTAGGATGCTCAAAGATCTTAGAATAACAATAGATGGACATAACAAACACCTAAATAAAGATATAGAAAATATGAAAAAGGACATTGAAATAATAAAAAAGAATCAGCCAGAAATAGCAAATACAATATCAGAAATGAAAACCACAATGAAAAAATTAAAAGCAGGATGGATGAAGCTGAGGATCAAAACAGAGTTAGAGGACAAGATAAACAAAGGCAAGGAAGCAAAGCAGAAAAGAAAAAAGAGACTAAAAAGTCTAAAGAAACTCTAAGAGAGCTCTGTGACAACATTAACAGAAGTAACATTTGCATCATAGGGGCACCTGAAGATGAAGAGAAAGAACAAGGGATAGAGACTTTGTTCAATCAAATCACAGCTGAAAACTTTCCTAAATTGATACAGGAAAAAGTCACACAAGTTCAAGAAGCACAGAGGATTCCATTAAAGAGAAACCCAAAGAAATATACAACAAGACACATCATAATTAAAATACCAAAGCTAAGGGATAAAGAGAAAATATTAAAAGCTGCTAGAGAAAAAAAGACCATCACCTACAAAGGAACCCCTAAAAGGATGACATTTTACTTCTCAACAGAAACACTTGAGGCCAGAACAGAATAGCAAGATATATTCAAAGTAATGCAGAACAAGATCCTACAACCAATACTACTTTATCCAGCAAGGATATCATTTAAAATTGAAAGAGAAATAAAAAGCTTCCCAGAAAAAAAATAAAAAAACCTCAAGAAATTTATTACAACCAAACAATGTTGCAAGAAATGTTAAGGGGACTGTTGTAAATAGATCAAAGGGAGGAAAATATAGCAAAAGAGGAATACAGCTTTAAAGAATAAAATGGCAAGAAACAACTACATATCAATAATAACCTTAAATGTAAATGAATTAAATGATCCAATCAAAAGACATAAGGTAGCTGCATGGATAAGAAAACAGTATTAATACATACGCTGTCTACAAGAGACACTCCTCAAAACAAAAGATGCACATAGGCTGAAAGTGAAAGGATAAAAAAAAATATTTCATGCAAATGGAAATGAAAAAAAAAACTGGGGTAGCAATACTTAGACAAAATGGACTTTAAAACAAATGATATGGTAAGAGATAAAGAAGGTCACTACATAATGGTAAAGTGAGTAATACAACAGGAAGATATAACCATTATAGATATCTACACACTGAATATAGGAGCGCGTAAATATATAAAGCGGACTTTGATAGATATAAAGAGCGAGATCAACAGCAATACTATAACAGTAGGGGATTTAAATACCCCACTACATCACTAGACAGATTCTCTAGAAAGAAAATTAACAAAGAAACAGCAGATTTAAAGGACATACTAGATCAACAGAATTTAATAAATATCTTCAGAACCTTTCACCTTAAAGTAGCAAAACATACATTCTTTTCAAGTGCTCCTAGTACATTCTCTAGGCTAGACCACATGTTATGGCACAAAAGTGGTCTCAACAAATTTAAGAAGATGGAAATCATATCAAGCATTTTCTCTGATCAAAATGGTATGAACCTAGAAATCAACCACTACTAAAGAACTGAAAAATACTCAAACACTTGGAAACTAAATAGCATGTTATTAAATAACAAATGGGTTAACAATAAGATCAAAAAAGAAATAAAAAAAACCTAGAAACAAATGATAATAAGCATACAACAACTCAAAATTTATGGCACACAGCAAAAGCAGTATTGTAAGGGTGTTCATAGCATTACAGGCATACCTTAAGAAGCTAGAAAAAGCTCAAATAAACAACTTAAAACTGTGTTGGTCAAATAAGTTTGTAAATATGATACATACGTTTGCTCGCTTATAGTTTGTATTGGGTGTGGGCGACAGGCTATAAGCAAGCCAGGTTGTTATAACCCAAGCTTAGTTTCAAGACTAAGCCTTTATCACCCTTTTTGATGTAGGGTGGTGCACTCTGATGAGGAATCCCATTATGCCTCAGATGAGTGACTTTGTATCAGAGACTTTCTTGTTTGTAGATTGGATTAAAGGTTTGGATTTCTACAGTATAAAGTGGGGCAGACTGGGAGCTTGCTCTCTCTGTCTATTATCATTGCAGAGGCCTCCCTGATCCCTTGCCCTACATAGGAAAAGCAGGTTTTCTGCTTTTCCCTTGTCTTTTCTCTTGTGGCTTGCCTGTCTTGGTGAGACACCAATAAACAGAATGGCCTACCATCCTCTGACTCCTCTGTTTCTTTACCATCTGCCTGAATCCAGTGAGAACCTACATGTGTGTGGCCACAAGGGCAGCTCCTGGCCATACACCCTGCATCAAAAGAACTAGAAAAAAAACAGCAAGTTAAGCCCAGAAGTAGTAGAAGGTAGGAAATAATAAAATTAGAAATGAGAGTGGAGAAATAACAACTGATACAATAGAAATATAAAGGATTATAAGAAAATACTATAAAGAACTGAATGCCAAAAAATTAGACAACCCCAACCCGCGAAACTGTGGCGAGCAGGCTCTGACTGAGGGTTCTGGGTGGAAGTCCGGAAATAGGCTGGGTCCGCAGCTGAGCAAAGGTGCTCACCTCTACCCTTGGTGCTAAGACTTGTGGCTTCAGTGACAGCCCCTCCCACGGAGAAGAAGCAGAAATCACAGCAAAAGCCACAGTGAGCCGGCGCTGGGAACGCTCATACACAACCACCCTAGGCACCGGCAGAGGGGGTGGGGTGCCTGCAGACAGACCACACCTAGAGAACACAAAGGCAACACCTACTGGACTCCAGTGGCCACAACTTGCTTATACACAGACAAAATGGGCAGGCAGAGGAATGCAAACCTAATGAATCAAGAGAAATCCCCAGAGAAGGACCTGAATGAACCAGATATAACCAAATTACCAGAAGCAGAATTTAGAATAATGATAGTTAGAATGTTCAAAGAAATTATAGCAACAATGGATAGTCAATATGAACACCTAAATAAAGAGATAACAAGTATAAAAAACGAAATTGAAATAATAAAAAAGAATCAGACAGAAATGACAAATACAGTATCAGAACTGAAGACCACAATGGAAGGAATTAAAAGCAGGATGAATCACGTTGAGGATCGAATAAGCGAGTTAGAGGACACAATAAACAAAGGCACAGAAGCAGAGAAGAAAAAGGAAAAGAGACTTAAAAAATGTGAGGAAACTAAGAAAGCTTTGTGACAACATGAAGAGAAAAAACACTCGCATCATAGGGGTGCCTGAAGAAGAGGAGAGAGGACAGGAAATGGAAACTTTGTTCAATGAAATCATAGCAGAAAACTTTCCTAAATTAAGGCTGGGAAACACTCCACACGTTCAAGAAGCACACAGAACTCCATTAAAGAGAAACCCAAAAAGATCTACACCAAGACACATCATAGTTAAAATACCAAAGCTAATGGATAAAAAAAAAATTCTAAAAGCTGCTAGAGAAAAGAAGGCTATCACCTACAAAGGAGCCCCCATAAGGATGACATCGGACTTCTCAACAGAAACACTTGACGCCAGAAGGGAATGGCAAGATATAATCAAAGTAATGCAGAACAAGAACCTACAACCAAGACTACTTTATCCAGCAAGGCTAACGTTTAAAATTGAAGGAGAAATAAAGAGCTTCCCAGAAAAAGAAAGCTTGAAGGAATTCATAAAAACCAAACCAATTCTGCAAGAGATACTAAGGGGCCTCTTGTGAACAGTTTAAAGGGAGGAAAGAATAGAGCAAAAGAAGAATACAGCTTTAAAGAATAAAATGGCAATAAGCAACTACATATCAATAATAACCTTAAATGTAAATGGATTAAATGATCCAATCAAAAGACATAGGGTAGCTGCATGGATAAAGAAACAGGACCCATGCATATGCTGTCTACAAGAGACACACTTTAAAAGAAAAGATGCTCATAGACTGAAGGTGAAAGGATGGAAAAAAAATATTTCATGCAAATGGAAATGAAAAAAAAGCAGGGGTAGCAATACTTTTATCAGACAAAATGAACTTTAAAACAAAGGCTGTAGTAAGAGATAAAGAAGGACACTACATAATGATAAAGGGAACAATTCAACAGGAAGATATAACTATTATAAATATCTATGTACCAAATATAGGAGCCCCGACATACATAAAGCAGACTTTGATGGATATAAAGGGCGAGATTAACAGCAATACTATCATAGTAGGGGATTTCAATACCCCTCTAACAACACTGGATAGATCCTCAAGAAAGAAAATTAATAAAGAAACAGCAGACTTAAAGGAGGCACTAGATCAACTTGATTTAATAGATATCTTCAGAACTTTTCACCCTAAAGCAGTAGAATATACATTCTTCTCAAGCGCTCATGGTACGTTTTCTAGGATAGACCACATGTTAGGACACAAAAATGGTCTCAATAAATTTAAAAAGATTGAAATCATATCAAGCATTTTCTCTGATCACAATGCCATGAAACTAGAAATTAACCACAAAAGAAAAACTGAAAAATACTCAAACACTTGGAAACTAAATAGCATGTTATTAAATAATGAATGGATTAACAATGAGATCAAAGAAGAAATAAAAAAGTTTCTAGAAACAAATGATAATGAGCATACATCAACTCAAAATTTATGGGACACAGCAAAAGCAGTTCTGAGAGGGAAGTTTATTGCACTACAGGCATATCATAAGAAGCTAGAAAAAGCTCAAATAAGCAACCTGACCCTGCATCTAAAAGAACTAGAAAAACAACAACAAATAAAACCCAAGACAAGTAGAAGGAAGGAAATAATAAAGATCAGAGCAGAAATAAATGACATAAAGGCTAAGGAAACAATACAGAGGATCAATGAAACCGGAAGCTGGTTCTTTGAAAAGGTAAACAAGATTGATGAACCTTTAACTAGACTCACCAAGGACAAAAGAGAGAGGACCCAAATAAATAAAATTAGAAAAGACAGTGGAGAAATAACAACTGACACAACAGAAATACAAAGCATTGTAAGAAAATACTATGAAGAACTATATGCCAAAAAATTAGACAATCTTGGTGAAATGGACAAATTTCTTGAATTATATAGCCTTCCAAAAATCAATATGGAAGAATCAGAACACCTAAACAGACCAATTACAGCAAATGAGACCGAAATAGTTATCAAAAAACTTCCAAAAAAGAAAAGTCCTGGGCCTGATGGCTTCACAAGTGAATTCTATCAAAAATTCAAAGAAGAATTAACTCCTATCCTCCTCAAGCTATTTCAAAAAATTCAAGAGGAAGGAAGACTTCCAAACACCTTTTATGAGGCGAGCATAATTCTGATCCCAAAATCGGGCAAAGACAACACAAAGAAAGAAAATTATAGGCCTATATCCCTGATGAATTTAGACGCTAAAATTCTCAACAAAATATTAGCCAACCGGATCCAGCAATATATGAAAAAAATTATACACCACGATCAGGTGGGATTTATTCTGGAGAAGCAAGGTTGGTTTAATATTCGCAAATCAATCAATGTGATTCATCACATAAACAAAAGGAAGGACAAAAATCACATGATAATTTCAATAGATGCAGAAAAGGCATTTGATAAAATCCAGCACCCATTCATGCACAAAACTCAGTAAAGTGGGAATACAGGTATCATTCCTTAACATGATAAAGGCCATCTACGATAAACTGACAGCAAACATCATACTAAATGGACAAAGATTAAAAGCAAAATCCCCTTAAGATCAGGAACCAGGCAGGGGTGCCTTCCTTCACCACTCTTATTCAACATAGTTCTGGAAGTCCTAGCTACAACAATCAGACAAGAAGAAGAAATAAAAGGCATCCAAATTGGAAAAGAAGAAGTAAAACTGTCACTATTTGCAGATGATATGATATTGTATATTGAAAACCCTAAAGTCTCAGTCAAAAAACTACTGGACCTTATAAATGAATTCAGCAAGGTGGCAGGATATAAAATTAATACGCAGAAATCAGAGGCATTTCTATATACCAACAATGAACTGTCAGCAAAAGAAATTAAGGAAACAATTCCCTTCACTATTGCAGCCAAAAAAATACAGTACCTAGGAGTAAATTTAACCAAGGTGGTTAAGGACTTGTACTCAGAAAATTATAGAACATTGATAAAAGAAATGAAGGAAGATACAAACAAGTGGAAGCATATATCGTGCTCATGGTTAGGAAGAATAAACATCATTAAAATGTCTATATTACACAAAGCAATTTATAAATTTAATGCAATACCAATTAAGATACCAATGACATACTTCAAAGATATAGAACACATATTCCAAAAATTTATATGGAACCAAAAAAGAACACGAATAGCCTCAGCAATCTTAAAAAGAAAAAATAAAGCAGGAGGTATCACTCTTCCAGATATCAAGGTTTACTATAAGGCCATTATACTCAAGACAGCTTGGTACTGGCAAAAGAACAGGCACATAGATCAATGGAACAGAACAGAGGACCCAGAAATAAACCCACAGCTTTATGGACAACTGATATTTGACAAAGGAGGAAAGAACATAAAATGGAGTAAAGACAGCCTCTTTAACAAATTGTTTGGGAAAATTGGACATCTACCTGCAAAAAAATGAAACTAGACCATCAACTTACACCTATCACAAAAACAAACTCAAAATGGATAAAAGATTTAAATATAAGCCGTGAAACCATAAGCATCTTAGAAGAACACATAAGCAGCAGGCTCTCCGACATCTGTAGCAGCAGTATATTTGCCGATTTATCTCCATGGTCAACTGAAATAAAAGGCAAGATAAACAAATGGGACTATATCAAACTAAAAAGTTTTTGCACAGCTAAAGACAATAGGAACAGAATAAAAAGACAAACCACACAATGGGAGAACATATTCGACAGCACATCTGATAAGGGGTTAATAACTAAAATTTATAAAGAACTTATAAAACTCAACACCAGGAAGACAAACAACCTAATCAAAAAATGGGTAAAAGAAATGAATAGAAATTTCTCCAAAGAGGACATACAGATGGCCAATAGGCATATGAAAAAATGCTCAACATCACTAATCATTAGAGAAATGCAAATTAAAACCACAATGAGATATCACCTCACACCAGTCAGAATGGCACTCATCAGCAAAACAACACAGAATAAGTGCTGGCGAGGATTTGGAGAAAAGGGAACCCTTCTGCATTGCTGGTGGGAATGCAGACTGGTGCAGCCACTGTGGAAAACAGTTTGGAGATTTCTCAGAAAATTAAAAATCGAACTGCCTTTTGTCCCAGCTATCCCACTTTTAGGAATATACCCTAAGAACACCTTAGCACTGTTCGAAAAGAAGAAATGCGCCCCCATGTTTGTGGCAGCATTGTTCACAATAGCGAAGATCTGGAACCAGCCCAAGTGTCCGTCAGAAGACGAATGGATTAAAAAGCTATGGTACATATATACTATGGAATACTACTCAGCCATAAGAAACGATGACATCGGATCATTTATAACAAAATGGATGTACCTTGATAACATTATACGGAGTGAAATAAGTAAATCAGAAAAAAAGAAAAACTGAGAACAGCATGATTCCATACATAGGTGGGACATAAAAGTGAGAATATGAGACATGGACAAGAGAGTGGTGGTTATGGGATGGTGGGAGGGAGGCAAGAGTGGGATAGGGAGGAGGGGAGGGACACTGGGAAAACCAGATCGAAGGTGATAGAGGACAATTTGACTTTTGGTGATGGGTATGCAACACAATTGAATGATAAAATAACCTGGAGAAGTTTTCATTGTACATATGTACCCTGATTTATTGGTGTCACCCCATTAGAATTAATAATAATAAAATATAAAAAAAATTAGACAACCTAGATGAAATAGACAAATTTCCTGAAACATATAATTTTTTAAAAATCAAATTGGAAGAATCAGAAAACATAAACAGACCAATTACAACAAATGAGATAGAAACATTTATCAAAAAACTCCCAACAAGCAAAAGCCCTGGGTCTTCACAAGTAAATTCTACCAAATAATCTAAGAAGAACTAACTCTTATCCTTCTTAAGCTATTTCAAAAAATTCAAGAGGACGGAAGACTTTCAAACTCCTTTTATGAGGCGAGCATTATTCTGATTCCAAAACCAGGGAAAGACAACACAAAGAAAGAAAATTATAGGCCAGTATCTCTGATGAAATTAGATGCCAAAATCCTCAACAAAATATTAGCAAACCAGATCCAGAAATATAGAAAAAAATCATCCACCATGATCAAGTGGGATTTATTCTGGGGAGGCAAGGCTATTACAATATTCACAAATCAATCAATATGATTCATCACATAAACAAAATGAAAGAGAAAAAATACATGATAATTTCAATACATGAAGAAAAAGCATTTGATAAAATCCAGCACCCATTCGTGATCAAACCTCTGAGCAAAGTGGGAATACAGGGAACATACCTCAACATGATAAAGGCCATTTATGACAAAGCCACAGCCAACATCATACTCAATAGGAAAAAATTAAAAACAATCCCCTTAAGATCAGGAACCAGGCAGTGGTGCTCCCTTTACCACTCTTATTCAACATAGTTCTGGAAGTCCTAGCCACAGCAATCAGAAGAAGAAATAAAAGGCATCCAAATTGAAAAAGAAGTAGTAAAACTATCATTATTTGCTGATGATATGATATTGTATATAGAAAACCCTAAAGTTTCAGTCAAAAAACTACTGGACTTAATAAATGAATTCAGCAAAGTGGCAGGGTATAAAATTAATACTCAGAAGTCAGAGGCAATTTTATACACCAACACTTAATTGTCAGAAAGAGAAATTAAAATAACAATCCTCTTCACTATTGCAACCAAAAAAATAAAGTACCTAGGAGTAAATTTTACGAAAGAGATTAAAGACTTTTACTCTAGAATATTATAAAACATTGATAAATTAAATCAAGGAAGATATAAACAAGTGGAAGCCTATACCATGCTCATGGTTAGGAAGAATAAACATCATTAAAATGTCTATATTACACAAAGCAATTTATAAATTCAGTGCAATACCAATTAAAATATCAATGACTTACTTCAAAGATATAGAACACATATTCCAAAAATTTATATGGGACCAAAAGAGAACACAAATAGCCTCAGCAATCTTGAAAAGGAAGAATAAAGTGAAAGGCATTGCACTTCCTGATATCAGGTTATACTACAAGGCCATTGTACTCAAAACAGCCTGGTACTGGCATGAGAACAGGCATATAGATCAATGGAACAGAACAGAGAACCTGGAAATAAACACACACTTTTATGGACAACTGATATTTGACAAAGGAGGAAGAACATACAATGGAAGAAAGACAGCCTCTTCAACAAATGATGCTGGGAAAATTGGACATCTACCTGCAAAAAAATGAAATTAGACCACCAACTTACGCCATTCACAAAAATAAACTAAGATGGATAAAATACTTAAATGTAAGCCGTGAAACCATAAGCATCTTAGAAGAAAACATAGGCAGTACGCTCTCCGACATCTCTCACAGCAATATATTTGCTGATTTATCTCTACGGGCAAGTGAAATAAAAGGATAAACAAATGAGACTATATCAAACTAAAAAGTTTTTGCACAGCTAAAGACAATAACAGAATAAAAGGACAAACCACACAATGGGAGAACATATTTGACAGCACATCTGATAAGGGGTTAATAACCAAAATTTATAATAAACTTGTAAAACTCAACACCAGGAAGATAAACAATCCAATCAAAAAATGAGCAAAAGAAATGAATAGACACTTCTCAAAGAGAACATACAAATGGCCAATAGGCATATGAAAAAATGCTCAACATCACTAATCATTAGAGAAATGCAAATTAAAACCACAATGAGATATCACCTCACACCAGTCAGAATGGCACTCATCAGCAAAACAACACAGAATAAGTGCTGGCGAGGATATGGAGAAAAGGGAACCCTCCTGCACTGCTGGTGGGAATGCGAACTGGTGCAGCCACTGTGGAAAACAGTTTGGAGATTCCTCAAAAAATTAAAAATCGAACTACCTTTTGACCCAGCTATCTCACTTTTAAAAATATACTCCAAGAACACCATAGTACTGTTTTAGAAGGAGAAATGCACCCCCATGTTTATGGCAGTATTGTTCACAATAGCAAAGATCTGGAAACAGCCCAAGTGTCAATCAATGGACAAGTGGATAAAAAAGCTTTGGTACATATATACAATGGAATAATATCGGGCCATGAAAAAGAAGGAAATCTTACCTTGCAACAACATGGATGGACCTGGAAACTATTATGTTAAGTGAAATAAGCCAGGCAGAAAAAGAAAAATATCATATGACCTCACTCTTTTGAGGAATCCAATGAACAATGTGAACTGAGGAACGGAATTGAGACAGAGGAGAGGGAATGATAGGATGGGATAAACCTGAAGGGATGGGGTAGGGCTATTTGGGGAGGAGGATAAGGAAGATGTTGAAGGGAATCCAGGAGAGGGGGTGCATTTGGGACAACACTAGGATCTACGTAAACACAATCAATTAAAATCAATTAAAAAACATTTAATAAAATACAGTATGCATTAATGTTAAATGCTGAAATTAAAAAAAAAAGTTCTTATTTTAAGAAGGAAAAATGAAGTATCCTTTTAGAAACTCTTTGTTATCTCATCAAAGTTTAGTAGGTACTAAAAACAAAAAAAACTACAAGTAAACAACTATTGGTAAAGAAGAGGTCAGAACATATTACAAAAACCTTTTATTATTCTTCCATTATGTTCTCTATTTGTGCATATGAGATAAATCTAAAGTGGGCTTCTGAAGAATACCTTATATTCATGAGCCCTCTTCTCTTTTCCCTCCTGTTCCTCACCTCCACCATTACGCCTTCAGTAATTTCTCTTCTTTTACCCTCCCTCCATAAGGTCAGATCTCTCAGAGAAAGGTGCTAACATACCCTGATGAACTGATTGTGATTGCTCACTCTCTCTGGCTAATTATCGCCATGGATTTAGCAGATTTATTTTCCTGAGAGGAAGCTTTAAATTTTAATTTGCTTTGCTGCAATGCATCTACAAGACAAAGTGTTTTTTTGAGAATGTTAAATATTATTTTTTGAAGCAGAACTTCAATATCATTTTTTTTTAAATATATATTTTATTATTATTAATTCTAATGGGGTGACATCAATAAATCAGGGTACATATGTACAATGAAAACATCTCCAGGTTATCTTATCATTCAATTGTGTTGCATACCCATCACAAAAAGTCAAATTGTCCTCTGTCACCTTCAATCTGGTTTTCCCTGCGTCCCTCCCCTCCTCCCTATCCCATTCTTCCCTCCCTCCCCCCATCCCATAACCACCACTCTCTTGTCCATGTCTCATACCCTCACTTTCATGTCCCACCTATGTATGTAATCGTGCTGTTCTCAGTTTTTCTTTTTTTCTGATTTACTTATTTCACTCCGTATAATGTTATCAAGGTACATCCATTTTGTTATAAATGATCCGATGTCATCGTTTCTTATGGCTGAGTAGTATTCCATAGTATATATGTACCATAGCTTTTTAATCCACTCGTCTTCTTTGAATTAGTGAATTTTGTTTTATTTATCCGATTTTACTAAGGTTAAACAAAGATAAAAGGGAGGAAAGAGAGAAAAATCCCATTTTCTCACACAAATAATTTTTTACATATGTAAATACATATGTGCTCTGACAGGGAAATCAAATTGGCAACCTCCACACTCCAGGAGGATGCTCCTATCTCCCGAGCTATCTAGCCAGGGTTTAATGTTTTTATTGATTGATTGATTCTTAGAGAGACAGAGAGAAGAAGAGAGAGAGAGGGCAGAGGAAGGAAAACATTCATTTGTTGTCCTATTCAGTGGTACAATCATTGCTGGCTTCCTGTATGTGCCCTGACCAGGGATCAAACATACAAACTTGTCCTTTGGGATTATGCTTTTAATGGATTGAACTAACCGGCCAGGGTGCAAATATATTTAATAAAAGCTTTTAAGAGGAATCTCAAGAGAGTAAATAAGGTATTGGGGCAAACTATATGTCTGATGCTGAAGGAATGACAAATAATAGAAAGAAGGATATGGGTGAAATTTAATGAAGAGATCATATGTGAATGATTTTATTATAAATCTTTTAGAGAAAGCTAAGTACTTGTTTTTCTGGAAAAGAAAAAAAACTTTTTGAAACAAAGAAAGATAAGAATTAAGAACAGGAATATAGGTTGAGGAGAAGCAAGTTATATAGAAAAGATAAGAGATTCTAGATGATTGGATTGAAGAGCCAAATGGAGAAAAAAATAAGAAATGGATCTTTATTAGACAAAGATGTGAATTTATAATGTGTTTAAAATACAATTTGTAATCAATGAAGGTAATAAAGTTTTAGCTTGATACATAACTACCCACCTGAAGACTACCATTCTTAGTATCCTTTGCAACAATATGTGGATATACAATTACAATTTTCCCAGTGAAAGGTGAGCAAAATCAATATGGGCAATTTTTAGGTACAGATTTTGACATTATTTTTATTATGTCAATTTTTCTAGGCTATAGTTTCTAATTATTTAATAAACACTAATCTAAGTATTGCTCTAAAGAAACTTGTCAGCCTGACCTGTGGTGGCGCAGTGGATAAAGCGTCGACCTGGGAACACTGAGGTCGCCAGTTCAAAACCCTGCACTGGTCTGGTCAAGGCACATATGGGAGTTGATGCTTCCAGCTCCTCCCCCCTTTCTCTCTTTCTCTCTTTCTCTCTCTCTCTCTCTCTCACACACACACTCTGTGTCATCTCTCTAAAATAAATAAATAAATAATAAATAAATAATAAAGAAACTTGTCAGATATAAATAAATCCTTAATCAATTAACTTTAAGTAAGGAAGAATATCCTGAGTAATTTATTTGTGTCAGACAGTCAGTTCGAAGGCCTTAAACAGAGCTAAGACTTCCTAGATAATAGATAGATAAGTTAATAGTTATGATAGTTTTTCAGATTTTTGAGACATTCCTGTAGTAAATGACTGTAACCAGTTGAAATTGGGTTAAGGACCCAAGTACTAGATTCCAGTCCTTTGTATTGTCCTGTCTTATATGAATCATATACCCATAACCTACTGGTATGCAATTGTCTATTGCCTATCTGTGATTGGACTACCCAGCCTGCTCTGTCAAAACCTCAGGTAGAAACACAGACATGTTAAGAAAAGGAATAAAAATGTGTAATTATTGAAAGCAATAATATTTTAGATAGACCCTTGAGTGTTAATGCAGTCATTTTAGTCTAAAGTAGTATAAGGGGCAGTGAATCTCTAGACTTCTCTGCCTAGAGGGTGTATTACTTCTTATTCTACAGTTAGAATTTGGGGCTCACCTTTATAAGGAACAGAGAGGCATTGATGGCCACATTCTTTTAGATATTCTTTTATGACCTCTTGTATATCTTGCATTGGTTTAGTAATAAAAAGAATAAACAAAAAATATTTAAGAAAATGTAAGTTATTATTTCTATCAATGATGGCCTGTGGATTTTGTCCAGGCTCATACTGCTAAATTTTAAGTTTCTAAAAGGAGAGGTAGAGTAGATTTTTTCTTATTCATTATTATATCTCAAGTCTTTGTTCAGTATCTGTAACATTGTATGTAATAATAAATATTTATTAAATAATTTACAAGCTAATATGAGCATATTCTTTTTTCCAATAGCTTACTATCAATTTCCATAAGATACCCTATTAACATATCAAGAGTAATGATTCTAAAATTTCACTTATTATTAATATTCATACCTCTGTGCCTTTTGTATGATTTGTTTTTCCATTAAATGCCAAAACAGGTCCCAGTAGCTCAACTGGAAACACAATAGCCCTCTTTTCTTCCTTTTCAGCCACCAGTTTCCTTTTGTTACTAATTTCATCAACTGGGTTCATCTGAATGGAAATCTACCTATCTATCATCTATCTATTATATATCTATTTATCTATTTATCTATCTATCATCTATCATTTGTCATCATCATCTATCATCTATCATCTTCCTATTTGTATCTTATATCTCTCCATCCAGTTAACTATTTAACTATGGAATTTATACTAGGTATATTATTGGACTCTTGGTAAGAAGGTTAATAAGATTCAGAATTGCTATTTTTCTAAAGAAAGTTAATTGTCCTGGTGAGATAACTTGGATAGAGTATCATGCCAAAACACAGAGGTTGCTGGTTCAATCCCCGATTAGAGCACATACAGGAACATGATGTTTCTGTCTCTTTCTCCCTTCTTCTTCCTTCTTTAATAAATAAACATTAAAAAGAATTTCAAGAGTGTTAAACATTTTTCATTTTAAATCATTAGCGCTTCCTTCTATACTCTTTCTTTTTTAGGAAAATAAAAGCATCAGCAATCCAAAACCTTTGTTTAATGGATTATAATTTATAAGTAATATTAGTTAAAGTTGTATCTAACTAGCAATACGTGTTGCTGTCTCTTCCAAATTTCCATTAAAATCTCTATAAAAAGATATAAAACTTTAAAAACTTATAATGCAACCCAAAACTACATGAGATTTAACCTATAGTAACATTTTAGAACCTTTTCTATTAATGACAAGTATGATGGATCTCAATTTCAAAAATCAACAGGTAACCAAAGAAAAATGTCTATCAGATAAGCATAAACACTATAATAAATGGATCTATTTCTTTTTCATTCCTTGTCTTTGGCTAATAAAAGAATGAGTGAATGAATGAATGAAAATAAAAGGAGAAATTGATATAAAGAACTTTCCAATAGGGTATCTACTGTACTTTGAGTGACCTAGGGTCTTTTTGTCCTCACACCACCATCACTAACAGTGCTAATATCTCTAAATAACCATCTGGAAATGGTAAACCACAAAATGAACCTAGATAGACACTGGGCAGTAAGTAAGGACAGTACAATGAGATGATCTGGGATATAAATCATTTCTCCAAAGGTTTGAGATACATAATTATTATGCTATAGGTTGGGGTAAAGTCAGAGTAGTTTACAAAAAGTGGTATTGTTCACTTTTCTTATTCTTTCACTGATTAGAGATTCTGAGAGTCAAGGGTCAATTGTAGGGATGGCGAAGGAAATAAAATAGCAGCCAGTACTTTGGGAAAACGACTGGTATCTACGTGACAAATGTTATACTACGCAGTTTATACACATTAACTCAGTTAACCCTCACAACAACCAATAAAGTGGCTGTTATTATTAGTTTAATTTTTAAATGAGAAAATTGAGTCATCAAAGGTGATATGTCCAAATTCAAACAACTAGTAAAAAGTAGAGCTGGGACTCAAGCTCTGGTTTCAAAAGACATGCTCTTGATTATATTATACAATTAAGATAAACTTGATCCGGGAACACTCACTGGACACTAGAGATCAAGCTGAGAATTGTGTCTTTTAATGTACTTTTAAGCTGTATATCCAAAGGTGACTTGATCAAGACTCAACTTAATGACTTAAACCAAGTAAAATATAGTTACATAATCTGTAATAAGCAAAACAATCAGAAAACTATACTGAGCAGCTAATAATGATATATAATCTTGAAGACTTATATTAGGATCACATAGCTCTCTGCACGTTATATATAAAGACTTAGAAATTATTTAGAAATCTATTCTGTCCTCAACCCTATACAGGAAATCCACAATGAGAGAAAAATCAATACAATGAAGAAAATATATACTGAAATGAAAATAATACCATATGATAATGGGTGTGTGATAGATGACTGAAATAAAACTAAAAACATCACAACAGAGTAGAAATAGCAGGCAATATAAACATTACTAAACAATGGAGAAAACTGAGCAAATGGTTCGGAGGTAACATTTATTTCTTACAGATTGCTTATGAATTGATGAAAATATCCAGTGAGAAGCTGGCACATATGGAGGAAACAAATGTCTGAGGTAAGAATTATACGTGTTCTTGTGAAAATAAAAAGTTAGGGATAAAAGCCACAATCAAAAACATGATTGAAGAAAAAAAACTACATGAAATGAATAGCATCAAAGTATGGAGACCAAAATGACTCACTGCAGCTTTTATAAAAACTATTAAAAGATACCCTTTCTGATGTATGTCTTAATGCAGAAAATTTGGTAATAGAATGAAAACATTAAAAAATTTATGACATTGTCACCCTGTAAAGGCTGATGTTAACATATTTTATATATTAGATATGCATATAATTTTATCATGCCCTATTTATATTCTGACAGCCTGGATTTTTCACTTAAATTATTCAAAATATTTTCTTATTTATTGAACTTAGATTTACAAAAATAATTTCTAAAACATCAAGGTGTAATTTATTTAACGAATCCTCCATTTTTTTTTATATAAGCAAGGGTATAAGACATTCTTTAAGTTACATTTTGAAGTATATTCATTAGTCTACCTGTGGAATAAGTTGAAATTGGTTGTTCATATGGTGTGTGCATTCTTAGTAATTTTGACATTAATCCTGAATATATTTAATATGGAGCAATTGTTTAACAAAAGGACTGTGTTAGCATCCAATTTTCATGTGAAATATAAATATACATGAATAAAGAAATTCAAAATATGAGTACAATATATGCTGTTATTGTTTTGTTGCTTAAGGACAAATAATTTCAGAGCACAGCTTAAGGATATATGTTTCTATTTATGAATTCTGTAATAATCAGTAAAAACAATTCCTACATACAGTAAGTATTTCATTATAATACTGGATGTCATATACATTTTTTCCTGTATTTCTGTTGCCAGACTATAAACACTCCGTATATTTTTTCTTATAAATCACTTAATCAAATGCAAATGTGTTACTGTGCATTATGCATTCAGAAAATATTTCTAATACATTTGTATAAATACCAAAAATGTTAATAAATCTGATATATAGTTGCTGTCTAGCTGTTATTAGTGTAAATTATATTTGTATATTTTAAAAGGATCTGGCAGTGAATATTCATTTATATGCTAAATTTCCAAAACAGAATAGTTAGCAAGCAGGGCATTAGACAATTTTGAAGTTTTGTGACTTGAATACATTAAAATGTACATTTTTTTTTATCTCATAACCTCTTATTAGGTTGTGAAAAAATATTAGGGAACATATCTTCTTTCACTTTGGACAAAAAGAAGTATTATCAAGAATATTTTAAAATGTAGAAAAAATATGCTGGATCGTGGTAAAAGTCACTTCATTGTCTCTGCCACCATTGAACCCATGTCCTTGTCTCTGGTTCCATTCAACATTTTCTCAAATTCCCCCAAAATTAATTTCCTTGACATTTGTGCTGATCTTTCACTTTTTATTCTAAAGAACTTTAATACCTCCTAAATAACTAACAAAAACCTTAGGCTGGTGTCCCAGGTTCTCTGTAATTTGTCACCCAGATGTCCTTCCTTATTTGCTTACAGTTGTCTTTCTCGAAATCATCATTTTTATTGTTCATGATGGAAGGTTTCTTTTTGTTAGTTTGTTTATTTTCCCCTTATGAAATAATTTATCCCACTTCTAAGTTTACTAGTCCTCCTTTTTCTTTAAGATTGGTAAATACAGTGTAAAAGATTAGTTAGAAACAGACTTTGGTTGAATTCCAGATCCACCACTAACTCAGTGTGTGGCTTTCAGATAGTATTCAACAACGTGAGCTTTGATTTTTTCATGAGCAATATAAAGAGGATGTCAGTCTAACTAACCCTCCTGAGGATTTATGTTTCTGGCACAATGGAAATGTTAGGTCTTGTTACTTTGTCTAAATGCTTTACTAAACCCATCAGTTTTCATTTGCATTATGCTTCTGTGTATACAAGCATTACTTTTGTCTTCTCAACTGTGTGCCACTGTTGTCACCAACTGTGATTCACTTCTCTGTTTATCGTCTTAGTGCTTAGCACATTATCTTGCTTATATGTAAACCTAAATTAAATACTGATTGAATAAAATAATGAAGAATCTGCTAGAGTTATATCCTTAACGAAATGTTGCCTCACAAAGTTTCCTGCTACTAAAAGTGCTTAAGGAGTGGTGAGCTAATTTTCACAGTGGAATAAGGCTTATACTTCATAAAGTACACGGAAGATAGCAGAAGGTGAACTCTTAAACACAGTTTAACTCTAAGATACTTAGATAAGAAAGAAGATCTAGTTACAGTTCAACAAAATAGAGTACCAAACAATTACTAAATGGTTTTAGATTACCACAGTTTATTATGAGAACGTTGTGGCAATTTAGGTGAAGTAAGCTTGTTAAGCCCAATGTTAAGGGGAAGTACAAGTAATAATTTTGCATTATTTTAGTTAAGAATTAAGTTAGAAATATCATTTTTAAGGATGATATTTGCTTAATAATGCTGCTAAAAACAATTATCTGGTGCTAATTAGAATAAACTGGGAATTCCGATATTTAGTTTTGCAGTGAACAAGCTGTATGATTTTAAGACTATACATTAACCTCTCTATTTTTAATTTTCTCATTTCTAAAATTTCTGTTTGAACTAAACAACCTTAAAATCTGAAATTCATAAGAGCTGTGAAGAAACTTTAGGCTCTTTAATATACAAAATATTAAATAAACAGAGAAACCCTATATTATTTAAGAATTGTAGAGCCCTGGCCAGATAGCTTGTTTGGTTAAAGCCTTGTCCCATATGCAAAAGTTGAGTGTTTGTTCAATCCCTGGTCAGGATACATATAGGAACAAATTGATGTTTCTGTCTCTCTCTTCCTTTCTCTTTCTAAAAATTAATAAATAAATTTTTAAAAAAGAAAGAATTGTAGTAATTTAGAAGCAAATATATAGTCAGCAAAGGATATGACCAAATTCCTGACAAGCAAACTCTAGTGTGTTTTCTCTTCAACCTAAATTAAAGTATAATTGTACCCCAAACAGCCTTACATGTTTGTGGGTTCCTGCCAATATGATGTTGAATTTCTCTTCTGCAGCTGTCTGATGCTCCAAAGAGACAAGTGAATACTGTTGTCAAATTAAAAGTGTAGAAAATGACATCATTAGAATAGAATGAGTAAATTACAATAGTCCTATAAAAGCATCTTTAACAAACGAACACAACCACTAAAGGATAAAGTTCTGATTTTGCACAAGTACAATTTTAAAAATTCTTTAAGTTGACATTTTAACTTAATAATACATAAGTCTATTTTAATTCTGTACATTAGCTTTGGCATTGTTAGGCAGTTTTATTAAGAAACTAAATATTAAGTTTAATAAAAATATTTCTGACCCTAAAGTAAAAAATCTGGCATTTCAGTTCTTCCATTAAGCATCTGTGCTATATAGCTTCACTTGGTCTTGATTTCTTTAAGTGCAAATTAAGACTAAATTTTAACCAAGATCTTTCTGATGTTCTATGATTCTCTTAATCTGAAAGCATCTGTTTACTCTATTTTTTTAATTTTTTTTTTTTACAGGGACAGAGAGAGAGTCAGAGAGAGGGATAGATAGGGACAGACAGACAGGAACGGAGAGAGGTGAGAAGCATCAATCATTAGTTTTTCGTTGTCCTCGCGACACCTTAGTTTTTCATTGATTGCTTTCTCATATGTGCCTTGACCGGGGGCATTCAGCAGACCGAACAACCCCTCACTGGAGCCAGCAACCTTGAGTCCAAACTGACGAGCCTTTGCTCAAGCCAGATGGACCCACGCTTAAGCTGGCGATCTCTAGTTCTAGAACCTGGGTCTTCCGCATCCCAGTCCGACTCTCTATCCAGTGCACCACCGCCTGGTCAGGCGCATTTATTTACTCTTGAATATATATGCCAAAAATACTTTTTATGGACCTTGCATGTATTACAAAGAGTGCTGATTATTACTTTCATAGTTGTAAACTAGTTGAGGTTAATTGGAGAGCATTAATGGGGACAGCATGAAAAAACACAGGCAAGTTCATATTTCAGGGAAATAGAATTAGAAACTGAAGCAGGTGAAAGATTTGAATGTTTCACTGCAGGAGTCAGACAGGAGCAATGCAGATATTATTTAATTCAGCGCTAGAGTCAGGGAAGCAAATTAAGCATTTTTATTGTTTCACAGTGTGTTAAAACTGTATACTCACCTCAGATATTTAAATGGAGACTTGGCAACACCAGCAATTCTTAAGAGCAAAAATATGGAAACCAGCAGTGACGACTCAGCAGATGGGCACCAGTACAAAGAAGTACATCTCTGGCACTTAGCATTTAAATGAACGGTCACGTGAACTGTGGCTTTCTAAGAAGCTTGTTTGGTTGTCTGTTGGACGTCAGACTGCTTCTGAAGGTTATATTTAGAGAAATGATGAAACAAGAGTAACAGTGGTCAGAAAAGGCAGCAGAAAATTTGATTTTTACATGAAATGATGCATAAACAAGCACAATATTGAAATCTGAGCCTGTGGAGCAAGTGCTAATTATTCTTTCAGTGGCCCAACAGAGGTCAGGGCAAGGAACCTGATTTATAGCTCATCTCAGCTCGTACTGACCAGGTGTAAGTGACTCCTAGTGCCAAGTGCAATGGGGGCACTAGACGGGCTCCACAATAAATGTTATACATTTTAAGATAAAAATGGCTGGACCTCTGTCCTGTACTCTTTTTTGCTAAGTAAGGATTATTCTGAGTTACAGAAGAGATTTTTGCTGACATTGACTTTAGAACTTGTACTGAATTTCAGTATACCTTGACCAAGTTTATTTGTTCCTTTTCTACCTGTACCTCACCCAAGTAGCTCACAGCCAGCCAGGATCATTTAGTGACCAACCTCTCTTAGAACAAAATAAATCTTTCAACTAATGAAGTAGTTATAATGTGCATCTTTCTCCTAAGAAAATAAAAATTACAAAAGAAAAATGCATTTTAGAATTTTCTTTCCTATTTGGCTGCCTTTTTGAATTCATCCTTATAATTCAAGACTTGACTCTATTCGTAGTGAACACACAATGCAGTGTGCAGATGATGTGTTGTGGAACTGTGCACCTGAAACTTGTATACTTTTGTTAATCAGTGTCTCCCAAATACATTCAATAAAAAGAAAAATAATTTAGACTCAAAAACAAAAGACTTGGCTCTAACACTGTATGTTCTCAAAAGACAGAATAAACCATTTTTTCTCAATCCTAAACCCTCAAGTTAAACACATTTCTACTGCATTAAAATTTTTGTGTATTTGTTAGTCATTCTCAGTATGCACCAAAAAGTGAAGGCAAGGAATTTATCTTAACTGTAAGTATTGAATGAATGAACGAATAAATAAATAAATGACTAGATGAGTATGCGGATGGTGTGCTTACCCTACTAACTTGACAACCAAAGATAGCTGGGCCAGATTTCTGGGCTGAAACTGGTGGCACAGCAATCAATGTGACAATCAGTAACATTTAATATGTTACTTGGTATATATCAGGATTATGTGAGAATTATTTTATTTTTTATAAAAATTTTAATATCTGACTCTTACCCTTTAGTGGAGTGATTCTCAAAAGCATTCCCTGGATCAGCAGGATTAGCATAATGAGAATTTGTTAGGAAAGCAAGTCACTGAGCTCCACTGCAGACCATCTAAATCAGAAACTTTAGGGATGAGTCTCAGAAATCTGTGCTTTAGGGAACCTTCCATATGTTTCTGATGCACAGTCAAGTTTAAGAACAATTATGAGATTCTCATTCAATTGATCTGGGATGTAATCTAGGTGTGCACATTTTCTTTAGAGCTCTTCAGATAATTTTAACACATACCCTGAGGTGTGAACTATAGAAATAGTGGAGGAAATAAGAAGAAATATATGCACATACAGTATTGATTTCATAAGAAATAAGAGCAGAAAGGTTAAAAATGTAATGAAAAGAAAGTATGTTAGGTTGTCAAATATTGACTTAGCTATGTTGTGTTTGTTTTTTATTCTGACAAGAGGAGGGCACTATATAAGGAAATGTTACCTAGGGCCACCTAGTGATTTGATTATTTCACAAAATTCTATGTCAATTGTGGACACCGTATCATACAACTTTATGAAATGGTCAAACCACAGAACTATTTCCATCAAGAATCGTCATCTATACATATATAGGTATAACTGTGCATCAAATCAATTTTATTTAATGCTCAAACAATTCTTTTAAAGGTAATCATTATTACACTGCTTTTTTACAGATATGTAAACTGAAACTCAGAAAGGTTAATTAACTTGCCTATAGTTGTACAATAACGATGCATACAGCTGGGATTAGAACTCAGGTCTCTTTCACTCTACTGTCTTACTTCTCACAAGCAAGACACTCAGAATATTAACATAGTGATGTTTAAATCATAATGAGTATTCTTGCCTGACCAGGCGGTGGCGCAGTGGATAGAGCGTCGGACTGGGATGCGGAAGACCCAGGTTCGAGACCCCAAGCTCACCAGCTTGAGCGCAGGGCCCATCTAGCTTGAGCAAAAGCTTGCCAGCTTGGACCCAAGGTCGCTGGCTCCAGCAAGGCATTGCTTGGTCTGCTGAAGGCCCGCGGTCAAGGCACATGTGAGAAAGCAATCAATGAACAACTATGGTGTGGCAACGAAAAACTAATGATTGATGCTTCTCACCTCTCTCCGTTCCTGTCTGTCTGTCCCTATCTATCCCTCTCTCTGACTCTCTCTCTGTCCTTGTAAATAAAGAAAGAAAGAAAGAAAGAAAGAATATTCTTAATAGTGTAGTTAATGCTCAGGATGGGGATTTGCTCTACATGGTTTATAAGTAAGTGTACATATTTCTTTATTATGTGAGACATAAGAAAAAGAAGAGGGAAGTAATTTATCTTTTATAATTTTTTTAAAATTTATTTTTATTTTATTCATTTTAGAGAGGAGACACAGAGTGAGAGAGAAAGAAAGAGAGAAGGGGGAGGAGCTGGAAGCATCAACTCCCATATGTGCCTTGACCACACCAGTACAGGGTTTTGAACTGGCGACCTCCGTGTTCCCAGGTCGACACTTTATCCACTGCGCCACCACAGGTCAGGCTTTTATAATTTTTTTTTATTTTCTGTATTTTTTTTCTGAAGTGAGAAGCAGAGAGGCAGAGAGACTCCCACATATGCCTGACTGGTATCCACCTGGCATGACCACAGAGGGTGATGCTCTGCCCATCTGGGCCTTTGCTCTGTTGCAACCAGAGCCATTTTAGCACCTGAGGTGGAGGCCATGGAGCCATCCTCAGTGCCTGGGCCAACTTTGCTCCCATGGAGCCTTGGCTGCAGGAGGGGAAGAGAGAGATAGAGAAGAAGGAGATGGGGAAGAGCAGAGAAGCAGATGGGATGACTGGGAATTGAACCCAGGATTTCCATAGGCCGGGCTGATGATCTACCACTGAGCCAACCGGCCAGGGCCAGGAAGTAACTTATCTTAATGACTGTTACTGGATAAATACTTAACCTACATTGATGCATTTATCTTTTGAAAACCCTGAATGGTAATTATAAAGTATTTGTAAATGAGGGAATTCTGGATGAAAGTGACAAAAGTGGTAACCAACTTCACACAGCTAGGCAGAACTGCACTCAAATTCTAAGCCCAGTTCTCTCGGATCAGAACTCAATTTTACCGTATCTATTCTCACTACAATGACACATTACTCCCTCAAAGACCGGTAAAGAAAAAAACTACAAGTGAGTCCTGAATTATTCTGAGAATGAAAGAAATGATAAAAAGTAGAAGAATAAAAAAGGTAAGTGTAAGGTGAAGGGATGGAGAAATGTGAATGTTAATTTAATGACACAATTAAGCATTGCTTTCAAATAGCAGCCTTTTCACAAAGTTAAAGGAAGTTAAGCACATTTAATGTAAATGAAAGTAGAAGTGAGAAATTAAATCTAATCCTGTGGAGACTGAGAGGAGAATAAATAGTATGACATAAGGAATGGATAGATTAAGGGAAAAAATGCTCATGAAAGAAAAGTGAGGTGTATCAAATAGAGGAAGGAGATTGTGCATATTAAGTAAAAGCAGCTGTATGAATATGCATAGCATGTTTTGACAAGTTTTGGGTGTACTTAGAAACAAATGTTTGGGGAAATTTGAAAATACTGCCAATCAAAATAGAAAAGAAAATAAAGTCGAACTATTTCAAGGTGAGGAATGTCCTTTGGAATTTGTTCTTTACAACAAAGTGTTTTTATGCTGGATTAAAGAGAGGTGTAGACCTTCAGTATCAGTGGAGGGCTGTAGCATTTGTCTGAGTGAGATGAAATGAATGGTCCCAATGGATAGAGGGTAGCACAAAGGGGATTGGATTCACTTTCTACAAAAGAAAATAAAGTGAAAAGTTTTTTGGTGTTATTTTTCTTTGTGTTTTGTTTTGTTTCACTTTGTTTTGGCACCATCTATAGGAGAAGAGAACAAGAGCAAAGATCCAATCTTAAGTATGCTAAAGACATCTGAAAGAAGAAAGCCACCACCAAGGAAAGGGAAGAACACATTATATAAATGATGGAATGAACCAGGAGAGCAACCTCATTTGGATAAATGTCCGATCACTTTCCCACACTTAATATCTTCAGTGGAAACAATCAGGTTTCTACCACAGCTCTGTACCACCTACTTTATTGGCTTATATTTTTTGTTATTTATATAGTTACATATCTAAAATGAAGTATATATCATTACTATGAATAGAATATCCATAATTTTCTATTTTACTTTAAAATAGACAGGTAACATGATTGTCACAAGGATGACAAGATTCTAAAATCTTTCCATCCAAACATTTCACTTTCCCTGTGCATATAGAAGGAAACAGCCTACAGCAGTGCCCTGGGTTGAAGAACCAACTCTCTGGCCTTCAGGTCCCACTGCTATTGTTAAGGGTGATGATCCCATTAAACCTGAGAAAGTCCCCTTGCTATTCTCACACTAGTGTTTCTACCCTTCCAACTGCTTATCTTCTAATTGCTTTGGAGGGTTGGCTTTCCATTACTCTTCCTGCCTCTTGGGCAATTCAGTGGTTACTCAGTTTATAATGTTATGAGATTATCTCGCTCACTCCCATGAAAACTTAAAAACTTGAGAGTTGAATGTTTCTACTTATGCCATTAGTGTTATACTTACGGACTATGTGGGCAAACTAGTTTGGTTGCACGTGACGCAGGATACACAATAATGCCACACATGAGTGAGTGAGTTGATGTCCCCCAGCATGCTTACCTACGCCATTTTGGGCTGTTAAAAGCACAAGTGTTCTATTTGTGTTATTTGTTTCGACTGACACCAAAATTTGGTTTCTATCACTGTCAGAGGAACAGAACTGTGTCGTAACCCAAAGACCTCCTGTACCCGCCTTTATCATTCACCTAGGCTTTCCAGACAGGCTCCCAGGCTGTCTTATTCTCTTCTTAAAATAGCTTTAAAAATTTTTAAAAATTTGTTGTGCTAACACTGTTTCAAGTGTCATACTCAATATAACACCCTCAAGCCCCCCACATTGTGCCCCTCATGTCCCATGGAAAGTTTCTTTCTATTCCTATTTCACCTCTGCTGCTGGCCCCCACCTGAATCCCCCCCTTTCCCTCTGGGACTTGCTGCCCTATTATCTATATCTATGTGTTATGTATATATACTGCTCACAAAAATTAGGGGATATTTCTAAATGAATATAAAGTGATAAAATATCCCTAAATTTAGTGTGCAATTTATAATTTGGCTAATACCTTCACCTTCTTTCATCCCGTCCTCACATCTTCCTTCCTTCTGACAGCTTGTCCATCTGTTCCCTGTGACCCTGCCTCTGTTTCTGTTTTGTTCCTCAGTTTATTGTGTTCATTAAATTCCACGTATAAGTGAAATTATATGATACTTGTCTTTCTCAGCCTGGCTTCCTTCACTTAACATACATAATAGTCTCCAGTTTCATCCATGCCATCATAAAAAGTCAGATCCTGTGTATTATTGAATACAAAGTCACATAAGATGAAAACAATGACTAGAATTAGATTAAGTGCCTAAACTCTAAGGAAAAGTGGTGTGAGACTTTTAACGGAGAACTATGTAATCATGGAATAAGCACTGCTTTTGCTAACACAGGTTCCGTGTTGAGAACTTCATAAGGGAACATATACGACTAGGTTTACAATCTTGTATTAAGTAGCTTTTAAAAATCTTGTAGTTTACTATTTATTCATCACTTACAAAACAACTGACCCATTTACCTTAGTTATTTTAAACAATAAGCTTGTTTTAAATGAAGTTTAAATAAAAACTTCAGTTCTTGCTTAGCATTGGTTGTTTTTATAATTATGAGTAGGACAATGATTATTTTCATTTCCTAGTTAGCCAAACTGGAAGGCAGCAAACTTAAGTAACACGTTTCTCTTGTTAATACAAGGCCTTCCTAACTACTGGGGTAACACTGACTAAAATTGAGTACCTTGTACTTTAGGCAAAAATCCTCACTATTTTGCTAGATAGGGTTTTAGGGGATTGTTGATCATCCTTAAATTTTATGTAAATTATCAGGCACATTTGACACATATTTTACTGAAATTAGAATATATAATTTTCTCAGAATTGTAAACTGACCACATACACACATATTGAGGAAAAATGAAAGAGGGAAGGGGGAGAAAGAAATTGCTCATTTTGGGTTACTTTCTGCAAGTCTAACTCATCCAAATATGCTAAATGGAAGAATCTGTTGGTATCTGAAGTCAGATTGTTTTTTCTTTTTTTCTTCTGTTCCAAGTGAGAGAAAGGGAGATGGAGAGACAGACCTCCTACATGCATCCTGATTGGAATCCATCCCCATCTAGGGCCAATGCTCTGCTCCTCCGGGGTCATGCTCACAACTGAGCTATTTTAGCATCTGAGGCTGAGGCTCTACAGAGCCATCCTCAGTGCCTGGGGACTATTCACTGGAACTAATTGAGCCTTGGCTGTGGGAGGAGAAGAGAGAAAGAAAGAGAGAAAGGGGAGGTGGAGGGGTGAAGAAGCAAATGGTAACTTCCCGTTTGCTCTAACCAGAAATAGAATCTGGGATATCCTCATGCCAGGCATATGTTCTACCGCTGAGCCAACTGGACGTAGCTGTGTGGTGCTTTGTCATAAAGTAAGCTGATTTAGATTCTACTTCCTGTAAGTTTCTAGAAGAGCACATCTTTCCATGAGAAAACTATATTCACAACTTTGCCTAGGTAGTATATTTCAGGGCATCCCTGTAAAAATTGTATTTTAGTTGATGCTCAACCTATTCTCTATAGTTAATAAAATGAAATGAAGTGCTCATTTTTCTTATTTTATATACTCTTTTTTAGTTTCTCAAGGACACTCTAAGACTTCTAAAACTTTCTGTTGGCACATGGTTTTTAGAGAATCTCAACAGGCCATGAATATTGTCAAGTGTTCTTGAGTCAATCATCACATATAAATGAACTTGAGATTAATGTGCTACTACTTTTCCAATTAGTATAGATAATCAAGAATTGATTGTAAGATAATTATTAGAACAGAAATTTAGTTATTTTGGAAGAAACTGCATATAGTTTTTATTCTAAGATTTCTTTCCCTGAAGAATTCTGCTCATACTTTTCTGTCTTTTATACATATAATTATTTAAATCATCACCTCAATAACTATTTGACCTTTGCCACCTCCACCTGCCATTGCTATAGGTCCCAAACTCAAACAAGAAACAGAAGCAAGAGAATCACTGTAGAAAAAGCAGTGAACTGTGAATCTTTCTTATCATTCGATGGAGATTTCTCTTGCTGTGTAACTGACCTTCCTCTTTTCCATTAAAAACTCTATTATAATGTGTGTCAAAAAACTTTCAAAGCATTTATTATATAGTGGTTATGAGTTTGTTATTATGTAAAGTAGAATAACACACTTATTTCTATTACTTTTCACATTCCTAAATTTAATATACAATTTATAAAAACCTGGGTATTATTTTATATAAAATCACACTCTCCTATATTGAAACTCATAGAAAGTAATAATTTTTAAAATGTTTGTAAATCTGGACCTTTGAAATAACCATTATATTGATTTATATGCATCTAGTTTCTTGCCTCTCTATCTGCCCCACAAACAGTCACCTTGGTTCTGAGGTTACTGCTCACAGCTCTTCAGATATTTTGTATATCAAAGTAAAATGAAACTTTAGAATACAGTGGTACCTTGAGATACAAATTTAATTTGTTCTGTAACCGAGTTCGTAACTCAGTCAACTCATATATCAAACAAATTTCTCCCATTTAAAATAACTGAAATAAATTTAATAACTGAAATAAATAAATTTAATTTGTTCCAGCCCTGTAAAACATCCCAAACCATCCTAAATTATGAAAAAAGATATGTTTTTAATTAAGAAACACACATGTATACTTTACCAATGCATAACAAAATATATGAAATAAAAGAAAAAAGTGTTATTTAGTACTGTATTCCTACCTTGGAGACAAACGAGTGTAGCTAACAGAGGTGAATGGCGGAGGACGGTGGGGGTGGGCGGAATGGATGCAGGCACTGTAGACACGTAAACTAAAACTGCACTTTCTTAACACTAAATGTAAACTAAAACTGCATTTACTTTAAACAAAACTAAAACTGCACTTTATTTACTTAAAATAAAACCACAAAAACTTAATCACGACTCCTATCTCGAAATTTTGCTCAGATCTCAAACAAAAATACGGACCGAGTCGCAGCTTGTATCTTAAAAAAAAAAAAAAAAAAAAAAATCGTATGTTGGTCTGTTTGTATCTCAAGGTACCACTGTAATTTATAAGACTTCAGGATTTGACCCTATTGTAACTTCTAAAACCATTTTATCATTAGTTTACTTGGTTTTATGCTAATGTTCTAGTCCAACCAAAGCTCTATACTGTTTCCCATAGGTGCCAATGCACATCTGTCCACTCCAACTCAGTTGCTCTCTTGCTTGTAACCAGTTGTAGCTTTCACTTTTCTTCTGACCACAAGTAGTTTCTCCTTCCTTTGAATTTAATACTTGTCAATCATTTGCACTTATTCTATCTCCCTGTAAGTTAGATACACTGTCATAGCTTTCTAGCTAAACTCTACTCTTTGGGGTCAGAGCTGTGTTTGTTTCCTTTGTATCCTTAGTAGACTCTTTCAGAATACTTGAATATTGTAAGTTCTAAAGCCACATGTGCTCAAAGAAAGTCAAGTGTAACGTATTAGTATATCTCAATGGTGAATGATGACTACTGAATAGTTAATTTATTCATTAATTCTACAAGGTTATGGGATATTCATTATGTCCTAGGAATTATTTTCTGCCTGAGCAGTGGTTTCCATTTTCAGGTCAAATTTTTTAACAGATTTGAAACTTGCCCTGAGGCAGATTTTATTTAGAATCCCTGATTTTCATACTTCTCTGCTTTCCAGGATCTTTTCTAGGGTTATTGCCATCTTTGATGTTCCTCTAAATTAAGCCAGGTATACCTCAAAATCTATAACTTGGAAAAATTGTTATTGTGGAAAATGCTTATCTTGCAAAAATCTTTCCACATGTGTTATTTTTCTATCTTCTCACAGTGAATACTTTTGGCCACTGATGATACCTTGCATGGTAGTTGAATTCTCTATGTTCCTCTTCAACTGATGGCCTGATTGTGTAGGACACTAATATCCCTCTATCAGTTTCTCTGATTTCCACCACATGGCAATCTGAACTTAATCTGCTCTTTCTTGTAAGAACTTTTAGCACAGCATGCTATTTATTTACATCATTCACTGCAATTTTCTGAAAATATTATTGCAGAAAACAATTGCAGTAAGACATACACATGTGTCTTCAGAATTAGACTTTAGTGAGAATTAGGAGTCATATCCTCATGATATAGGTAAAACCTGATTTAATATACCTGTGTTGCAATACTTAGTCATGCAAGTTTTGTTTGTTTCAGAAGACAAATACTTCAGTAGACATCTGCACTGGTTAATACTAACAAAGTGCCTGGTTAGGGTACATTCTTAACACATATTACTGAATCAATGAAATGTGGTGTTTTGGGGCCTTAAAGAACAATGAGAACAACACATGTGAGAGTGGGACTCTGTGTTTGTTTATCTGTGGGTGGGTGTTAGGATGTTCCCTTTAGTTGGAAGACTGAACTGAACTCAGTGGCTCTTCTTTGGTTTTAGCCTCCACTTTTGTTAAAATATCTGGATCTATATTGCTCTCTATGTATAGTGAGCATATATAGAACAAGATATGTTCTATTTCTGGCTATTTCTGATTCTATATATGCATTTGACCTAGCTGGACTTTTCTTTATTTTTTTATTTTTATTTTATTCATTTTAGAGAGGAGACACAGAGTGAGAGAGAGAAGGAGAGAGAGAGAGAAAGGGGGGAGGAGCTGGAAGCATCAACTCCCATATGTGCCTTGACCGAACCAGTGCAGGGTTTTGAACTGGCGACCTCAGTGTTCCCAGGTTGACGCTTTATCCACTGCGCCACCACAGGTCAGGCATGGACTTTTCTTATATTCAAAATGAGGAGACACGATTTAAACAACCTCTAAATTCTCTTCTAGCTTTAAAATCTGACATTCCATGGATTAGATTACTTTATCTTACTCTATTCCTCTGTCATTGTTGTTACTTTTGGATGTATTTTATGCTTCTTTTTCCATAGAATATTAAAGCACTACATGTATGTATGTGTACACATATATGCCTATATATGTATTTATATTAGAAAGTATGAACACTGGTTTAAAATATCCTGCTAAATAAATGTAATGATGCATAAATAATAAAATATTTTTATGAGTTCTTATTTCAAAGTTTGCTTTGAAAGTAGATGATTAACATACTGTTCTCACCAGCTAGCTACTGGAATGAGGAAAGGCAGAAACTAATGATAAATGATCTCATTAAAGTGAAATTTGGCTTTACTCTGAATGTCAAGTGTATAAATTCAGGCTTAAAGTAAATCTGGGCCCTTCGGCAGTTGCAGTATCTATGCTTTTGCTCATCCCTCTGGGCTGTTTTGTTTCTGAGCTCTGTACTATTATTTATTTCCAAGCAGCTTTACATAGCCTAATTATGAGCTTTGCAAAGATATGAATCATGTCTATATTTTAATTAAAGCTTTCAGTAAATTCAAGATGCTTCCATAGAATAGCAATTATTTATTAAAATGTATAAACTGTATCAGTTAACTTTAAAAACTTTTATATCCTTAAAATAGTGTTGATTAGCAATGTCATTTGTAGGAGCTCCATTTGTTGGTAACCCAAATGCAGATATGTTGTGGAATTCTGTTGTTTAACTTCGATTGCCATTATTTTGTCTCTGTTTCTTAACAAAAGGCCTGGAGACATAATCTCTCTATCTTTAGATATATTGTCACTTGCCTTATAGTAAGGATTTACAGCAATGGCATTAGGTTACAAATCATCTCCCCCACACTCACACACACACCTCCCAGCAACCTAATTTCCTGGAATGTCTTTCTCAATGATCATGGTAATCTCACATTCTTCTCACATATGCCTGAAGGTTTATAGTATGAGCCCTTAATTGCTTTCAGGTAGGCCCTGCCAAAGAGGACAAGATTTCACTAAAGACAACTCTTTACCAAAATATAAATGTCTAATAAGGCAAAAGATTTTTGTCAGTTTAGTTCACTAATATTTTCCAAGTTCCTAAAACAGTTCACACACAACCCAGACACTTGGTATATCTGAGCTAGTAACCTGATAGTTTCCTACCAATAACCTTCAATTTCTAGTTCCTGTGCTAACACGTGCCTCAGATAAAATAGGGAACAGCAAAAAGGACTTGCATTTGTCAAAACACCGTGAAGGAGTCTTTACTTGTATTTACCACACAGCCAGCTACATATTTCAAAATATATTATGGTTGAAATATTCTAATTTTCTTGAACGTGAGGCTGCATTGTAGGTAAATAACCAAATTTAATTAGCTTATGAAACAATGCATTTATTATAATGAATTTAAGCTGTCTAATGGAAGTCAAAACTGGGATCTGAACTAGACTTCAGGGAAAAGTAAGATGAAGTACTTGAACAGTATTAAAATTTTCTCACATGTTGTTCTCTGTCTTCCTTGTCCATCTAGCATTTAATCTCTTTCTAATCCTCACGCCTTCCAAATTTTGGTCCACAGAAGTATTCATTGTTAAAAAGTTAGCCATTTGAAAATTTCTCCCATTTGTCCAGGTTTATCAGGGGAACCTCATTGAAATTACCAAAGTACACTTCTCCAAAACTTTTAGTATAATTCTCATAAAAGTATAGAATAAACATGTCAAAATATATTAAAATTTTTAATAAGAAGTCAGCACAATGGTGAGATTGTTTTTAAAAGTTTAAAAAAATTGAAGCATTTCTATGTAAAGTATTAGTTTTCTATTCAGAAAAATAGAATGCTGAAATAAAGTTTTGAATTACATTAAAAACTAGCTGATGTCATTCGGGCAATACAAAATAAGTAAAACTTTGGGATAAAATTTTTAGCATGCTAGCATATCTATTTGCATCTCAAAATTTATTTACATTGTTATTTGATATGAAACATTTACAGTAGTATTGATTTTATACAAATCAAGCTATCTTTGCAGAGTTGTTAAATCTTCAATCAATGGAAATAAAATGTATATAGAACTAGAAAACTACAGAACTCTTGACTAGCCCTGCTCAACAATGCTCTAGTGTGACATCGAAGCCATGTAATTATCTTTTCCCTATTTCCACATTATAAATGTTTTTAAACAGTGCCATGAATATACTCCATTTACACGGTGAAGATTAAATGAAAACGTGTAGAAAATGCTTAATTCAGTGCTTGGTACAAAACAAATTTACAATAAATTTTAATTTTTGTATGTTTGTTTATTTGTTGGTGAGAGGAGGGAAGATATTGAGACAGACTTTGACATGAGCCTGGATCAGGATCTACCCGGCAACCCCATTAAGGGAGGACCAAGCTATTTTTAGCACCAGAGGCTGTCATTCTCCAAGAACCCAGGGCCACCTTCAATCCAATTTAGCCCCTGAATGTGGGAGAGAAAGAGAGAGATAAGGGTGAGAGGGAGAAAAAGAGAAGCAGATGGTTGCTTCTCTTGTGTGTCCTGGCCGGGAATCAAACTCAAGACGTCCATATGCCAGGCTGATGCTCTATCCAATGAACTATTGGGAAGGAACAAGTTTAGTTATTTTAAATAGTATATTCTTACATTATAAAAACACAATCTATTTGAGTTTATGAGATGTTACTTGAATATTTTTTATATTAATTTTTCCTCCTTTCATTTCTTCATTATTTTATTCATTATTTGCTTTATCTTTTGCGTCTTCATTTTTCTCCCTAACTTTTCTTCTTCCCTCTGTCAAAAATCCAGATACAGTAAATATTAAACCTGATTAGTTTGCTAAGAGTTTAATGTTCATATAAGGAGAGTTCATAAACGAGGAATCTTTAAGACTGTTAGACACTTAAAGCTATGATGTTACTAGGATGGCTTATAAAGTAAAAATGAAAGATTTCTTTAACCTTTACAATAATAGGTTATTACAAAAGGGGTGCAGACATTAGAAGATTGCCTAATAGTGCTAATTTTACACCACTTTAGGAAGATGAGTTAAGTTTAATTTGTGATTATTAGAGGCATTTCTAAGAAATAACTTAAGCTAAGTGTTGCTTGTTAATAAAGTGAGCTAGATATAGTTATTTTTTTAATTTTTTTCTTTTACAGGGACAGAGAGAGAGAGAGAGAGAGAGAGAGAGAGAGAGAGAGAGATAGGGACAGACAGTCAGGAATGGAGAGAGATGAGAAGCATCAATTATTAGCTTTTTGTTGCCGTTGCAACACCATAGTTCTTCATTGATTGCTTTCTCACATGTGCCTTGACCGCGGGTCTTCAGCAGACCGAGCCACCCCTTTCTGGAGCCAGTGACCTTGGGTCCAAGCTGGCGAGCTTTTGCTCAAGCCAGATGGGCCCGCGCTCAAGCTGGTGACCTCGGAGTCTCGAACCTGCGTCTTCTGCATCCCAGTCCGATGCTCTATCCACTGCACCACTGCTTGGTCAGGCTAGATATAGTTTTGAGTACATTATATATATATATATAAATTATTTTTTGCATTATTCTGAAGTTAGAAGTGGAGACACAGAGAGACAGACTCCCACATGCACCCAACATGGATCCACCCAAAATGCCCAGTAGGAGGTGATGCTCTGCCTATCTGGGTTGTTGCTCTGTTGCAACTGGAACCATTCTAACATCTCAGGCAGGGGCCATGGAGTCATCTCCAACGCCCGGACCAACTTTGCTCCAATGAAACCTTGGCTGCAGGAGCAGAAGAGAGAGATAGAGAGAAAGGAGAAGGGTAGAGAAGCAAATGGGCACTTTTCCTGTGTGCCCTTACCTGGAATTGAACCCAGGACATCCACATACCTGTCCTATGCTCTACCACTGAGCCAACCAGCCAGGGCCTACATAACTTAAATGGTTTTGTCTTCTAGAGGAAATTTCAAGCCTAGTGTCTACTTTGTTTTATTTAAACATTTTATTTTATATTTTCCTTTTTCTCCTTCCCTCTCTTTGCTGATTTTTTGAACAATGAATAAGTAACAATGAAAAATATAAAAAACAAACTTCAACTCCACTCTCCGGAGATCCTTTATAAAGGAAAAGTCTTCTAATGGGAAAAATCTGCTGAGGAAGGCAGGTTAACAAATGGGCACTTGAGAGATTCATTATTCCTGTTTCAGAGGCTATCAAATATATATTTTAGTCAGGGATCAAGGGCACAACGCATCTCTTTTCTTGGATAGACTTTTTTACTATTGTTATTCTGGTTTATTTCAAAATTTTGCATCAGGTATTTTGAAAATGGTTAAGTTAAAATTATCATTATGGCCATACATTGTCAAATTGTAGTCTGTGGGTAAAATTCCTCCCACTGCCCGTTTCTGTACATCTCTGAGATAAGAATGTTTTTTTCCATTTTAATAGTTGAAAAATCAAATAAAATGTTGCAACATGTTACTCTTATATAATTCAGTTCAATATTAATAAAGTTTTAGTTTTATTAGAACACAGCCAGACTCATTCATTTACATGGTGTCTATGACTGCTTTTATGTTATAATGACAGAGATGACTAGTTTTAACAGAAACCATATTGCCGTAATCCTAAAATATTAACGGTGGGAATAAAAAAATGATAGGGTAAAATGAGTGAAATAGTCATCCAGAAATAGAAAACAGCAAAATAAGGAGATATTATTATACATTCAGTTTATGGCTTTAGCTGCATGTATACCCAATTGCATTCCTGGCTTTAGTTTTTATAACATTTTCTAGGGTTTTTATTGATAGTACTCCTTCTAATGAGAAAGGGAGAAAGTGTTATAAATAACTTTATAAAACATAATTTTGAATAGATATCATGTAATTTAAGATAATAATAACTATAAACAATCACTGTACTCTAGTTGCTGAATTTAACACAGGGCTATTGCTTAGGAATTATAAAGTAACTTGAACAGGACAGCTCAATAAATAAGTAAATATATTGTAAGATTTAATGTAAATATAATAAGAAATAAATTTTTCAATGTCCAAGAAATCAGTTACAAGTAAGAAGGGAGGAAATGTTAAATCGAACTGCATGAATTAAAATAGGACTTATCAATATAAACTTGTTTTTTAGATACATAGATAAATGGATCAACAGATAGAGAGATAGACACATTAACAAATTGACAGATGATAATAGATATGTATACACATGAGTTAATATGTTTGTGTAGATACTTTACCTCTATCTATTTATCTATCTAGATATCAATCCCCTTGCTCTATTCATTAAAAAGGAGCTAGAAGCAGTGATGCTCTATTGTTATGAACACAACAGTGTCCAATCTTTGTTTTCTAAATATAACTCATCATGAAAATGAATCAAAGCTCCTTGGGAAAATGGGTAATTTCAGAAGTGAGACAGGAAAAATGTAAGATTACCCTGAAGCATTTTATTGTGTTTGAACATAAGAATGTGCTAAAATATATAATATGTGTGTGTTTTTAGGCTGAAGAATATTAAAAAGACACACAGCTACCTTGAGATTATTCGTCATAGCCAAAGCTGGAATAGTTCTTTGTTTTTTGTTTTTGTTTTTGTTTGTTTGTTTGTTTACAGGGACAGAGAGAGAGTCAGAGAAAAGGATAGATAGGGACAGACAGACAGGAACAGAGAGAGATGAGAAGCATCAATCATCAGTTTTCTGTTGCGACACCTTAGTTGTTCATTGATGGCTTTCTCATATGTGCTTTGACCGCAGACCTTCAGCAGACCGAGTAACCCCTTGTTCGAGCCAGCAACCTTGGGTCCAAGCTGGGGAGCTTTTGCTTGAGCCAGCAACCTTGGGTTCAAGCTGGCGAGCTTTTGCTCAAGCCAGATGAGCCCACGCTTAAGCTGACAACCTTGGAGTCTTGAACCTGGGTCCTTTGCATCCCAGTCCGACACTCTATCCACCTCGCCACTGCCTGGTCAGGCAAAGCTGGAATAGTTTTGACAACAAAATAAATACTAATGGTATTGTATTCTAGGCCTAAAAATAAAGTAAAAAATTATGAATTCATATAATATAAAAATAAATAAAAATTAATAAATAGAGGAGAGTAATCAGGTATCCCCTACAGTAGAATTTCTGTAACTGTGAAGGGAAGTAGTTAAGTAGAAAATCACCAATTCAGTCATGGATGCAGAAATTAGTTGAAAAAAGTTTAAGCAGAAAGTGGATATTTGTATATTCTCAAAATATCACCTTAAAAGTAGTTTGTCCTTAAAAAGAAAGGGAAAAGAAATTTTACAATGCAACATTATAATATCCTACTATATGCCCCTTTGCTGTATGGTCAAGACAAGCATTACCAATAATAAACATGTAAATATCATGAATCCTTGATATGATACACTGAGAAAGGCATGGGATTGCTGAGATATTTTGAATGATAATAGATAAGCTTGATGAAATCAAGAGAAAACATCAGGCAAACCAAAAGTGAGGAGAATTTTACAAACTGAATAGTTCTTTTAAAAAGTTTAAAATGTTTTGAAAGAAAAGGGACATTGGAAGCACTCTCCTACATTAAACTAAGGGGTTATACCAACAAAATTCAATGTGGGACCCTAAAGTGGATTCCAGAAAAGACAAAGCACAAAAGTAGAAAAAAAATAAAAATTCACATAAGCTATATATTTTAGTTAATGGCATTGTATCAATGTTAACTTACTAATTTTGATAATTATCCTATGGTTATAAAACCTGTGCTGTTGGCATAAAGGGTACCTGGCTGACATGTATAAAGACACTCTGTATATTATTTTTGTAATTCTTCTGTGAATTTAAAATTATCTACACATATTTTTAAAATGCTCTCTGTTAACCCTGTTTTCCTTTGTCCAAAAGGGTCCTAATGGTACTGATGAAGGTGGCAATTATTCTTGCTTCCTTACTGAGCAATCAAAGAATGGAAACACCAACCCAGATAATACATAAGCTGCTTCCTAAGCTTCCTGACACTTTCTAGTCCCTTCAGGAACAGATACAACCAAAAGAAAAAAAAAAAAGAAAACAAGCAGGAGTACAAAGTCAGAGTGGCTTATCTCTTTTCAAGCACAGAAGGAAGAAGAAGAGACGCTGTTAGAAACCAGAAGAGAGAAAAGCTGGATAGATCTAGTATTTCCACACTTTATTGCTTTTTAAAGAATAATTATGTTATTTACAGAAGAATAGTCTTTGAACAAAATCTAGGCATTGTATTAAATAGCAATTCAAATAAGAAGTTTAGAATATTTATCATTTTACTCCTGTCCCTCATAGATGTTTAAATAGAAGAAAAGCAAATAGCAATCTGATTCCCATATGTACATGCAAATAATGAGAATAACATGGACTGTAATATTAATTAATGGAAGTTAGGTTTCCAAAGAACAGAGATTTTATGGTTTTTAAATCATCTTATTCAGACTACAAATTATCAATAGTGGTTTTACTGCATCAATTTCACCCAAAATCAAACAGAATGAAAATGAATATGAAAAATGTATTTGCTTTCAGATCTATGGTAATGATCAAGTAGTTTAAGCAAAAGTAAAATTTACTATATTGTAAGTAATGATAAATCCCCACCTGAATCACTAGTAATTTGTTGTCATCTGAAGTGAATTTTTCATTTTCACCTAAGTCCTTCAGCAAGGATAACAAATTCTAAAACTGACAGGGGGGAGCACATAAAATAATTGAGTGAACTAAGCTGTGGTGGGCAGTATGGAAAACAGAAAAGCCCCTGTCATTGCCTGATGGAGAACACTGATAGGTAAGAGTTAATTTTTGCCTTGCAGGAAATAAGCATTGTCTTTTCATGTTTTTATTTCCCCCATGAAAGCAAAACCCAAGATTTTTATACAAAATCTCTCTATCCTTTGACTTCTTTCCCAAATTGTTAGTGCTCTTTAGCGTATTTAGTTTTTGTTTCTCTTCCAACAGCAGAACAGGCAGCATGGACACCAGAGACACAAGTAAGAGGGTGAGTGTCATCACTACTGGCAGACTATACACATGGATAATATTTTTAAACTTTGTTCAAAAAGGAGTGGAGAATGCAGGCTTAAGACAGGTTTTATTTGGTGCTGAAAATCTTAAGGATAACACTGGGGAACAATTGTTTTGAATTTTACGTTGCATGAGGTTTCAGAACTTTTTCTATATATTTCTGCATAGGTAATTCAAAATCTGAAATCTGTTTTTAGGTGCATGCTCTAGTTTTTATGCAATTTTAATTTATTTTTGTTACAGTTAATGGCATGCATTGGTTTTTAAATTGGAATTAAAGAGAAATGACTCTTGGATTGAATATAACCACAAGGCAATTAATGATTTACAAACATTCAAAATTGTAGTTGGTTTTAATGTAAAAAATTATTATCTGATAAAAAAACCCTCTTATTTTGTTTTAAGATTGAATCATGGCTTCTTCAAGTAGTTATAAATGTAATAGTCATGACACCTTCTGTTATATATGGGACTATTACACACTTCAATGTTGAAGGTGCAATATTTCATCATTTGTGACATGTGCATATATTGCCTATTTTCAAGTTCCCCTTCACGATCAAGACAAGAATTGGTCTCCTCATATTATGTGTCATGATTGTGGGGAAACACTTCGTGACTGGACAAAAGAAAAACACAAAGAAATGCCTTTTGGTATTCCCATGGTTTGGCATGAACCTAAGGACCACAGCAGTGACTGTTATTTCTATCTGAACCATACAAAAGGCATCAGCAAGAAAAAACGGCATATGATCTCATATCCTAATATTCCTTTAGCAATACAACTTATTCCACACTCTGAGAGACTCCCAGTTTCAGTTTTCAATGGTTTTATTTCTTCTAAGGACGAAAAAAGTGAACATGGTGATCAAGTGTGTTTTGATAAGATGCATGAGGAAATGACAAGGTGACCAGACGTCCCGCTTTTGGCGGGACAGTCCCGATTTTTAACAATTTGTCCTGTGTCCTGTGACGTTTTAAAATAGTCCCGATTTAAAAAAACATATTACAATACTATTTTTTTATTCTATGAAATTTTTTTTTTGCTCCATATAGACCAAATTTTTAATCAAGAACCCCCTGGCCCCCAGCCCGTCAATGGTGTCCCACTTTACCAAAATTAAAATCTTGTCACCTTATTAGAATCTGAAGGGTATTCTTCTGATGTTAAGCAGTCATTAACCCCTCAGCAGTTTAGCCAACCCGAATTGAATGATCTAGTACAGGGGTGTCCACACTTCTTCAGCTTGTGAGCTACTTATAAGATGACCAAGTCAAAATGATCTACCTATAAGAAAAATGCAAAACATAAATTTATTTCTTCTATATTATCATTATTTACGTTACTATTATTACTATTTAATATTGTGTATTCTTCTTTCACCTTTCTCCTTCTCTGCTCTCTTTTCAGAGGAAAGTCAATGTCATAGTTTTTATGAACAGTCCGAAAAAGCTGCTCCACATTTCCCTTCTTTGAAATAGCAATGGCACACAGACAGATGAGGCAAAGGCACTTAGAATATGACATAGTGAAAAAAATCCACTCCCATTCTGTATGAAAGTGGTAGGTTTTAGGCTTCTTACTCGGAACAGCTACGGCACTCATTTTTATATCCTTTGTTGTATTTAGTTTAAATAAATTGAAGGCTAACTACGCAGCAATGTAACTGAACAAGTTAGCACGGTTTAACGCGCATGAGTAGGGTGTCAAAAGTTCAGACGTCAGATTGGCTACCCTGTATGCCAATCAAAAGACAAATGTGTTTTTAATGTCATGCAATCTACCCACACTTGCTTCGCGATCGACCAGTAGATCATGATCGACGTATTGAGCACCCCTGATTTAGTAAGAAATTAGGGCCTATTAGAGAAAGCAGCTGAGTTATTAGCCTCCAGGCTTCAAGAAAAAAATGCACTTTACCTGTTAGCTAAAGTATCCCATTTTAGGAAGAATTAACAAATTTTTGTGGACTCTTTTTCCGAAAACAAACACTTTGTTTGCTGTCATAATACCAGTAGTCTTCTCAGCCACCTAGGCATTACCACTTATAGTCGAACAGAATGGTGGCTATTTCTTGACAGCTCTAAATGAAGTCTGAAATGTGTTCTCTTACACAACAGTAATGTTTATGCAGCAGTTCCAATTAATTATTTAACTCATCTGTGAGAAAATTATGACATAAAAATTGTCCTCTACTTTCTAAACTATGAGGAGCATAACTGGATTATTTGTGTGGATCTTAAAATGGCCTATTTCCAGCCAGGATAACAGAGAGGTTTCACAAAGTATCCTTGCTTTCTGTGTTTGTGTGACAGCCGAGCTCGGGAGAAACACTGGACACAGAAGGAGTGGCCAAAACGTGAAGCTCTGGAAGTAGGGATGAAAAATATTGTGAATGAACCTGTAGTTAATCCAGACAAGATAAGTTTTTCCCCATTTCCCATCAAACTTGGCTTAATGAAGCAGTTTGTTTAGGCTTTTAATAGAGAAAGTGAATGCTTTCAACATATTATTTTTGCTTTTCCTGCCTTGTCTTTTGAGAAGATAAAAGCAGGTGTATTTGATGGACCTCAAATTCAAACCCTCATACGTGACGAAGAATTTGCCAGAAAGATGAATCAGGAGGAAAAAGCAGCATGGCAGTCTTTTGTGGCAGTTACAAAGAACTTCCTTGGCAACAAAAAAGCAGAAAACTATGACCTTCTGGTTCAAAGGATGCTGTTGGCTTTCCACAACATTGGATATAACATGAGCATTAAGATTGGTGAATCTGAACATTCACCTTGATAAGTTTCCCAACATCTTGGAGCTGTTAGTGATGAGCATGAAGAATGCTTTCATAAAGAGCTGAAGATGATGGAAGAGCATTATCAGAGGTGATGGGAAAGAAATATGATGACAGACTACTGCTGGAGCATCATACAAGATTGTCCTCAACAAGTACACAAACACAAGAGCTACAAACGCAAATTTTTGCCTGAATAGAATTTAAATAAATTTTGCGCAAATTTTATGATTAAAATAAGTATTTTAATATGTTCTATTTCAAAATTGTAGACAAATTCTGATGCAATCATATCTTTTAGTGTATTTACTGCATTATATAAATTATATTTTCACAAAGATGATGCTCAAGAAGACATTCTACTTCATTATGTTAAACTAAATATTGAAAATTTTACAAGATGAAAACCTAAAATCTTGATTGAAAAAGAACTGTAGCTTACAGGGGAAAACCAATGTCAGATTTGAGATCAGCACACTCAAATTAGGTAAGAACAAGTGTTTTTGTGGATGCTACAAGAAAATTTTTCCCCAGTGTAATTTATTCACTAAAATATATGTAAAATATAAGAGAGTGGAGTTAGAGGATTCTGAGTTTATCTCTTCCATGGTCACACAAAATCTATAAGGACATAGAGAACGACTAGAGCTGAGAATAATCTAAAGACTAGCAGAATTGACTTTTTGCCACCAGAAATATAAAAAAGAGCGCCACATTGAGATGGGTGAAAGGGGTGGAGATATGGTCTAGTCAAGATCCACACCCACTGTGTGGCAACCCACCAGCCAGGGGGATATCACAACCCTGCAGGTACCCACTGAAGAGTGAGGGTCCTAATACATACTTTGGGCTCTCAAACTCGTGGACCTGTACCAAGAAGAGGATCCTTCTTTTTTTTTTGGTTGTAAAAATTACCGAGACTAATATCCAGGAGAGCCAAAAGACTAGAGGAAACCAAGACTCCTCACTGAAAGGGTCCTTACTTAAGCTCACTACCTCCAAGTCCAGTGCAGAGATTATAGTTTGAAAAAGCATAGTATATGAAACATCATTTATAAAGCAGATACCTTTTCCTAGATGAAAGCTTTGACCATGCCTTTTTCTTTTCTCTTCCTCCACTGAGCTGGTCCAGTGCTGGTAGATAGGGAACACACTGATTGTTTAGGATTGGGGTTTAAGGGAATAGGCAAAAACAAGAAGAGGTTTAAGAAGTAGACACTTCCAATATTAAAATAAATAAGTCACAGGGATGTAATGTGCATCATATGAAATATAGTCAATAATATTATCAAAACATACTGATGTTTTGTTTCTGTTATTTCTGTATATTTGAGCACACATATGCCCATGCATTTTCTTTGCCTTTTCGTGTTTCAGAATTGCTATTTAAGTTTGATAAAGTGTGACCAGCAGATTGTTTTATCCTGGGCAAAAGAGAATAGTAATCTTGAGTTGGGTTAAAGCAGATGTTTGCAGAGCCTTTGTTCATATTTCCAGTCTGGGTACTCCAGCCTGTTCTTTATGCCTTGATTTCTACTCAGAGCTCTATGATGGTGTCTCATCAATTCACTCTGGTTCAATGTATCCTTAGCATGTTTCTTTTGTGAATCTCACTTGCTGTTGCCCTGCTTCGGCTGGATTTACTAACCTGCTGAATTCAATTCTCTGCACACATCCTCCAAGAGCAATTGCCATCTTAGTATATTTAGGTAAGCATTGATTCTTTCATTTGAAACAATACTTTTATGCATTGACATTCAAAATTGGCATGCATTACAAGTAACAATCTTACTGGTGCAATGAAAGCCTTGAACTGGTAACCAGGATATCCTGATTAGCTTATCTTTTGCCAGATTGTAGAAACTTCAAAAGGTCAACCATACTGCCCTTCAGTTTCTTTATCTAAGGAAATCATATTTAATGGGAGCCTAAGCATGTCCTACCTTTCAAACATTGTAGTATTCCAAAGCAGTGGTTCTCATATTGAGAATATATTGAAATCACCTGTAGGGCTTCTAAAAACAGATTTCTGGACTCTAACCCAGTGATTTCTCTTAGTAGTTCAGAAGTAAGGACCATACATTTCTAATAGTATCCAGGTAATGATGATAGTTTTCCAGACCACACTTTTTCTAGCACCACTCTATGAAATACTGGTCATCAGCCTTGTGCTATGATCAACTCTGAATAATGTGCTAGCTAAGTAATATTTCCTGATTCTAATGACTTTAATATTTTTTACAAGATTGCATGTGTTGGGTATGTAAGGTACAACAGTATAGTAGTAAGAGTGAGGATTTTGAAGTGCTTACACTTGAGGCTGTATCTCCTTCATCTCTGTAAATTCTTAACCTCAATTTCTCCATTTCTAAAATGAGAGGGTGAACACATGACTCATAAAGATATTGCAAGTGTTAAATAGTTGAATATTTGTAAATATGTGCATTACAATTAGATTTCAATTCTTCCTTCACCAACTTCCTCCCAACTGTCTCTTCTTATTTTACTACAAAGATAATTTGTCCACAAATTAGGTAGCTAATACAATAAGAAATTTAGTTATTGCAATATTTAATAGATGCTTCTTTGATCAAATACAAATGTTATGGGGACTAGGTGATAAAAAAATATAATGAAATTAAAAAATGCATGCCATCTGTTCATGGAAAACTTCATTCTAAAAGATACAGAAACACTAAGGAAGATTACAAAGCCCAGCTTTGCATTTTGGAAGGAGGTAAGATAGCAGTGCCAAAAAATGCATTTTAGAAAAGATTTTGCTTTGTTTATCCTTAAAATGAGTTGAGTAGCCAGCTAAGAAAGGTTTTTTAGAAAGAGACTTCTATGTTAAAGTTTCTGCGAAAGTGGATACAGTAGGTTGAGTTTATTTTTTCTTACTTTGTACATATTAGACAAAAGTCATATAATAATGTTCCTGCCTGCTTTGTTCTTAATTGTATCCCAAGTAGTTTTCTGCTTTTCAACAAGCAAAACAAAAATATTGCTTTTGATCCCCTTTCTTTTTAATCCACCCTTAACCACTCCCTTTTATGAGTATTAATTTTTTAGGGAAAAAACTCATAAATCTCTCACACTTCAAAATGAGTTAAAACCTGCTGTCTTTTAAACCCACCTATTCATTTACTGAAAAATACTTATTTAGCACCTACTCTAAGACAGACATTATTCCAGTATGGGAAAAATATGGCAATCAATGCAACAGACAAAAATCCCTAATTTCTTAAGTTTATAGTCTAGGGCAAAATATATAGTATGCAATATGAGATGATGGTAGGGGCTATGGAGGATGAAAAAATAATAAAAGGAGTTTGATGTGTGATCAGAGGACTCAATTTTAAATAAATAGCCAGAGATGACAAAACCTAGTAAATGACACAAGAATAAACTTGAATGGGGCAGAGAGCTAAATTTATGGCAAATAGAGCAAATCGTACCAGGTGAGGGAGCAGCAATGGAAAAGCCCTGAGAAAAGAGCATACTGCACATTTGAGGAACAGCAAGGAGGCTATGTGACTGGTGTGGAGTGAGAGAGGAAGATAGTGAGGTATGTGATGTCAGACAGGTCATGAGGACACATGAATCTATCCAGTAGATCCTGTAGTTCAGTGTGAGTGAGAGGGGAAGGATTTGGACAGATGGTATAGAGTACTGACTACACTGAGAAAGTGAAGTTTAACCCTTTGAGTAGTACGAATGCTCATGTATATTCTCTTGCCTCCTCACCATCCAGAGTTTGATCGTACAAAAATTTTTATTTTAAAAATGTGTAACGCAACATTAAAAAAAAGGCAAATGTATGTTCTTCTTGTTTTCATAGATTGGTTTTCAAACAAACATGATTTTAAGTTAATAAAACTGGAACTGGAACTAATCTCATTTTTTGAAAAAAGAACTCACTCCCAGGAATCAGCGAGCATGAAAAAACTCACTACTCAAAAGGTTAAAGAAATAAATGCCTAATAAGCATTAGCTAAGCAAAAGAAGAAGTAAGAGGATCCAGGTAAAAAAAAAAGCACTTGTACAAATACTGATTTTTCTCTTTAAAAGAATAATCATCACTAATGACTTGTCTCCATTTCTTTTCTATTTTTAGTTAAGTGTATTGGAATGACATTTGTTAATAAAACTGTATAAGTTTTAAGTAAACCCCAAATCTCCTCTTCCTCTTATCTATTCAAAAGTATGAAAACATTTATTTGCAAACATATACTTAACCTTATGTTCATTGCAGCATTATTAATGGTGGCCAAGACATGGAAACCACCAAAGTGCCCCTCGATAGAGGATTGGGTAAAGAAGATGTGGTACATATATATAATGGAACCCTACTCAGTCATAAGAAAAAATGAAATACTGCCACTTGTGGCAACCTGTATGAATCGGAGAAGATCATGCTAAGTGAAATACGTCAGACAGAAAAAAGTCAAGAACCATATGATTTCACTTATGTGAGATATAAAACTAAAAGCAACAAATGTACAAATATAAAAAACAGAAACTCATAGACACATAAAACAAGTGCAGCAGTTACAGAGGGAAAGAAGCTAGGGGGTAGTAAAGAGTAAAGTGGGTCAAATGTACGGTGATGGAAGATTTGACTTTCAGGGATGGGAACTCAGTGCACTATACAAATGAAGTATCTCCATTTTGAACTGTGACTCATCTGAGATAAGATACAAGGGCCTTTCATTGCATTTTTTCTGTTGATCATGAAAGTTTTCAATCTAGCATTAATTTTCTAGTGATGTATTAAGAGAAGCTCTTAATTAACTGATAGATGCTTTTAAAAAGAGAACCAGCTAGATTACTTAACATAAAATATATTATTCAACATAAAATGGAGATTGTTTTTCAGTGAATTTGCTACATACAGAAAAATATGACTAATTCCAAAATTTCTAGCAGCTAAAGCAGCATGAGGGTTTTTAATGACCAAGTGGTAAACAGCTTATAGAATGTCCACATACAGGTCAATGCCCAGAACTGATGTTTTGTTTTCAACTTTTAGAAAAACTTAAATTTTAAGTTTTAATGGCTTCAAACTGAAGAAAAAAATGAATAAATATGTTTTTTTATAAATAAACCACTTAAGGTCTCAAATTCATTTTTAAAAGAACAAAAGTTTTTTAGTAGTCAGTTTTTAAAAATAAAGTTCTAGGAAACTTTTAATATAAATATATGCTAATATCTCAATACAAATGGAAACTATTTTTGTTTCTCATATATTTATACTCTATCTTAGAAAAATCTTGTCCCATATTCTATGACAGAGTCTCATCATTATTTCATGGAAGCTCTCTCAAAGTCAATGTTAAAGTCACAGAGACAAAACAAATCCAACCCAAATGTACCAAACAGATTAAATTCCATTAAGTATGAAAAATATTTCAAGAACATATTGCATATTGACTTGTATTTTCCTTATTAACTTTTATTTTCTATTGAACCCTCTATGGCATTGATATACATAAATATTTTATTTTCTACTTATAAGATAGCAAAGGTATTACATAAGATTCCCAATTATGTTATTTGTAGTGAAGCAGAGTTTTAAACTTATTTTTTTAGTTAAAAAAGGTTGTTAAGTATTTTGTAGCTAGAGTTTTAATCGTATAATTTATTCAGATATATTTGAAATTACAATTAAATATATTTGAAGCAAAGATTAATAACAATAAGCTTAATTAAAAAGGATGTGTATTATTTGGTAATTATTTTAGTAATCACTGAATTTGTTTTTGTATACATATAAATACCTATAAAAGCACATGAAATATATACATATATATTTATATATACACATGTATATGTATGTCTATAGGGACACACATACTTTATATATATATATATATATATATATATATATATATATATATATATATATATATATAATTTCTAGATAAGCATATAAACAACTATCAAACATAGTTATCTCTATCTAGAAAAAGTGTGGATTCCATAGACTGGAACACAGAATATTCAGTGTTTGCATATTATAGTATTTAAAATTTTTGTGTTTTACATAGTACTCTATATTTTTATATATTATTTTAAAATAATAAAAGAATTATCATTAATTAATATTTTTAAAAGGCAAAGACTGCTATATATTATAGGAACTAAGGGACTTAAGAAGAATTTCCCTAATAATATTTTATAAAAACCCCATGTTCGCCTGACCTGTGGTGCGCAGTGGATAAAGCGACGACCTGGGAACACTGAAGTCGCCAGTTCAAAACCCTGCACTGGTCTGGTCAAGGCACATATGGGAGTTGATGCTTCCAGCTCCTCCCCTTTCTCTCTTTCTCTCTCTCTCTCTCACTCTCTGTCTCCTCTCTAAAATGAATAAAATAAAAAGAAATTTATAAAAAAAAACAACCCCATGTTCATGCTCACAGGTAAGAGAGACAATAAGATTGACAGTGAGAGTCAATAATAAAGTAGAATTTAACATTTGTTTTATTTCTCCATACCTTTTGGAGGCAAAATACTTGGCTAGGGAGTATTCCTCCCACTCTTCCTTGTTCAGACACAGGGGTGTCTGATGCCGTATTGAATGATGTTGTATTGAAAGAGCAAAATATAACTACATTTCTTTCTGAAATCTACCTTTTTACTAGCTGTTTATCTTCTGGTAAGTTAATTACCTTCTTTCAGCATCAATTTCTTTACATAAAAAGTACAGGTAATAGCAATGTATTTGTTGCTGTTATGGGTAAAGAAAATAATGTAAAAACTCACCTGGAATGTAGTAGTATTCAACAAATGCATTTTAGTCTGTATTAAATATAATAAATGTATTAGACTCCTTATGTCATTAGGACTTCCTTATAATAAATATATTGTCTTTCATGTCATTAGAACATTTTTTATATAGGTCTTTTAGATCTGTATCTTCTGACTTTTCTCATTGTTAGATTCTTTTGTGTTGCTAGAGTTATTTATTTAATAACTTATGCAAAAACTATAATTTATTTTCTATTGTTTTTTTAAAGGGTCTCTTCACTCTTCTTGATAAGCCACAACTCCCCAATTTTATCATATTTGGCTCAGATAGCAACCAGATTGTAATCACAAGTAAACATACAAATAGAATTATGGTAGATTACATTCTCTTTGAACCTGTCAATTAAGAAATGTTTTAAGCTCTAAGAATTTTTATAAGTTTGAGCTAAACAGTTGACAATTGCCAGGAACAAAGTCTCAACAGTTGACAATTGCCAGGAACAAAGTTGAAAAGTGCTCCTGAAAATGGCAGTTTTATCACTTATTTTATACTTTAGAATAAAAGGGGAAGATATCAGGGGATTACATAAAAGTGATTGCTGATAGATTAGGGAGTCAGGAGAAAAAAAAGCGGGAAAATCTCTGGGATTGGATATAATGTAAAAATGTATATACTGATACTTTTTTTTACATAGGCAGGCATAAAATAGTTAACAGTTAATTAATATGACAATAATAACATTGAGGAGGGTTGTTGGTTTCTGCTGTGGTAAGATGCCTGCCCAAAGGGGGACAGGCGGGAAAAGAACATTACCCTTATCTTTCAAAAGTATATTATTAGGTATATTATAGTAGATGCAGAAGACCACAGATAGGCTTGATTAAGGTAATAATTGATGCTTGTTAGATAAAAGTACATCCCGAGGACATGACTACCCACCTTGAACTGTTCTTAGTTAGAAAGTTTTTATTTCAGACTATCCTATGTGATTAATTTAGATCTCTGAGTTTGCAAGACCACCATGAAGGCTTCCCTTGAGTTTGCCAGGCTCAGCATGTGGCCCTTTTTTCGTCCACACACTTATTAGAGAACTTTTTAAAACATAAGTATTTGTATCAATTCATTTTTATTTCATATTGATTACTTCTAAACTTAGTGGTTTAAAACAACAATTTATTTAGTTCATAATTCTGTGAGCATTTCTTTTTTCTGATTTACTTATTGATTTTAGAGGAAGAAAGGTAGAAAAAGAGAAACCTCAATTGTTGATTCACTGTTGATTCACTTATTTATGCATTCATTGGTTGATTCCCGTATATGCCCTGACCAGGAAACCCACAATCTTGATGTATTAATTGAGCTACTCAGCCAGGGTTTCTAAAACATTTCTTTTGTTTTGAACTATAATCTGGCTGTCCCTGATCACATGGCAGATGGTCTTATTCATGTGACTAGCAGATGGCCTTATTCACGTGACTAGCAGATGGTTGGACATAGGCTGTGGCCACATGGATGACAGAAAGCACTTGTCTCATATCCAGCAGGCTAGCCCATACTTCTCACAGAACAGCAGGGTTCCAAGAAAAAATAAGCGCCAAAGAATAATCACTTTTTCACTGCCTGAGTGATGTCCCATTAGAAAGCCAATCACAGAACAGAGGAAAGAGTCAGATTTAGTGGGCTTTCAAAGTTTTATAACAAGAACAGTGATACAAGGATAGAAATAAATGCCAGCATTTTTTGTAATTATTCTGCACAAAAGTTTACATAATGTTATTTTTTTATTTTACAGAATTTTTATAGATTGAAATAATTATCAATTTGTTCTTTTTCTTTCCTTCTTTAATTTTTTTAATTTTCTCTTTACCTTATGTATTCACACCATCTTACACATATTAATAATTTCTGGTGTGTTCTTGTTGAAACTTCTTCATTGTTTACCTACTTGTTGTTTGAGTACTCTGCTCAGATCCTAAACTTGAGGGCTTGTTGATATAAATTTACATTTTCTTTACAGCAATTTAACAGAATGACTCTAATAGCAGGGGAGCCATAGCTCTGGGCAGTTCCAGCTGAGGAACTTCATATCTGCATAGTTTATTCTCTGTGTTAATGAGGTGGTTGCTCAAGGAACAAGGTTTCTGCATTTACCTTTATGATTGACTTGGCTTTCTTGCCAGCTACCCTTGTAGCTTTAGCTTTAGGCTAAACTCAACTTTCCTTCTGGTATATAAAGGAAAACCCCAACCACTGCATACTCTTGGTTTTCCTTGTTCAGTGACTTTTGAATGCTTTCAAAGCTCTACAGGTAGAATAATTCCTATTGTTATAGTTTTTGTCAGGCCTGTGGTCTGTCTACCCATGTCTGCAGAGAGATGTGCTTTAAATTAAAGAAAGTTACTGTGATCCAGACAGGGTACCCTCTGCTTTCCCAGATGACACACTGTTTCATGAGAAGTACAGTATCTATTCAATACACTTCCTATGAGTGAAGACCTGACGATTTGGCATTTTCTTTATGTTTTAAAACTACTACTGCCTGATTACTTAGAATCCTATTTGGTCTCTCTTCTATCTACAGTATTCTTCTCATGTTCATGTAACAGAGAAAGGATAGTAAAAGACACCAACTTTCTCCTTTGAAATTTATTTTTACTTCACAAACATATCTCTAGAAGTTAAGTGCATCCTTGATACATGTGTCTTTTCATTGATGCTTCATGTAGTTTATACCTCATCAAAATATTTTGATTTCTCTTTCACTATTTTAAATCTCTTCAGTATTCTTCATGTCCATCACCCTAATGCAAATTGCTTATCTCTATCACCATTGCTATTTTAATGTTTCCTTAGGTCTTTACTTTAACTTAATTAGTTCTAGATCTTATATTGTAGGGCCAGTATTCACAGCTACCTTCACAGCTGCCTGGCCCATGCAGGTTCGTATTTGATTCAGATAGATCATACTGAAACTGCAGAGCCAAGAACTGGTGGGCAATTTTCTTTCTTTCTAGCCTCGCACTCAGCAGGCATGTAAAAACAAACATACGGGCTTCAAAACCCACTCATTCAGCTCTCCAAAGCTACTGAACCGACATGTTCAAGTTTTCCTAGAATCAAAGGCCCTCACCAATTTAGCAGAATTTACAAAGCCCCTGACCTCTGTTCCCCTTCAGCAGCCTCCATCTTGGTTGCCTGCCTCTCCACCACCACATGGCCTCTGCTCCCTGCAACAACATAGTCCCTCTCCCCTGCAACAATATGGTCCCCTCCCCAAACGGCCTCCTAGCTCCTCTTTTAAAACTTTTCAGTGCAAAAACCCCTCCTCCAGCCCGCATTACCATAACCATGACCCTTCCCAAGCATGAAGGTAATTAACCGTATCATGTGAGAGCATCATCACTTGAGCAGTGGCCATTTTTAACAATAAAAGTGAGCAAAACTGGAAAATACAGATTTTACAAGCTTGTTTGCCCAATATATATTCTTTAAATTTTTCCAATAAGATTTGAGATGAGCTATTAATAACTTTTGCTTAAGCGCCTATAATATTTAACAAGCCATAAAAGATAGTGGTTGCCACCATGGCCATGCAAGTTCTCATTGTATTCAAGCAGATGGTAAAGGAACTGTGGATCCAGAAAATGGTGGACCTTTCCATCTTGTAATGGCAGACAAAGAAACAGGTAAGAAAAATTGTTTCCCTTTCTCTGAGGGCATCCAAGCACCTTAGCACTCTGGACTCATTGGACTCATTATCCGGACTCACTGGACAACAAGTCCCCACCAGCTTCAGCATTCCCCAGCCAAACAGATTGGGCCAAAATACCCGTTCTCCAGCAAACAGTGGCCCCTCACAAACAGGTAGGCAATCCCAATTTGCAATCTGCTACCCTGAGGGCAAGCACCCACAGCCTTCCATAGATTATCTACTTATGGCACTCCCCTGCGTCAATGCAAAATACAAGAGAGCAAACCTAAAAACACTTTACAAACTTGTTTGCCCAACAGACAGTTTCTAAAGACTGTATTTTAATGGATTCTAAAGCTTTTTAATAATATATTTGTATATAGAGAGAAATGATCACCACACAAGTCTTATTTGTTACCATACATAGTTGCAAAAAAGCTTTTTTCTTGTAATGAAGACTTTTAAGATTTACCCTCTTAGCAGCTCAAATATGTTCAAATATGCAATATGGTCTTATTAACTACAGACATTATGCAGTGTATTATGTTGTCATAACTTAATTATTTTATAAGTGCAAGTTTGTATCTTCTAGTTCCTTTCACCCATTTTGTTCATTCCCCACCCCTGCCTCTGGCAACCACCAATCTTTGTATCTTTGAGTTTGGGTTTATTGTTTGTTTGTTTGTTTCCATTCTACAGGCAAATGAAATCATACAGTGAATCTAATTTATTTTGCTTAGCACAGTGTTCTCAAAGTTTATCCAACCATGTTGTCATAAATGGCAAGATATCATTCATTTTCTAGCTGAATAGTATTCTTTCGCTTATGTATGTAGGTACTTGTATAAAACATCTTCTATGTATATTTATCCATTGATGGATACTTAAGTTATTTGTACATCTTGATATCTTTCTTATTGTAAATAATCCTGCAATGAACATTGGGGGTGAATATAAATTTTTTCTAAAGTGGTGTGTGTGTGTGTGTGTGTGTGTGTGTGTGTGTGTGTGTGTGTGTGTTTCAGGTAAATCCCAAGTTGTAAAATTGCTGAATCAAATTGTTTAATTTTTCAATGAACCTTTATGTTTTCCATAATGGTTGCAGCAATTGACATTCCCACCAACAGTACTTAAGAGTTCCCTTTCTCCACATTACCACCAACACTTGTTATTTCTTGTGTTTTTGATAATAACAATTCTAACAGATCAGAGATGAGTTCTCATTGTGGTTTTGCTATTTATATCTCTGAAAGTGAATGATGTTGAGCATCCTTTCATGTGTCTGTTGGTCATTTGTGTACATTCTTCGGAAAAAATGTCATTTCAGATCCTGGACACTCTAGCTTTTATTCTATTTCTGTCTTAACCCATAGTATGTATTACTTTTATTTTTAGTGTGCATTTCACTAAAATTTAATGCTCTTTTTAGTCTTCCTGTGTGTAAGCTTACTCCTCTTTAATTTATTCTCAACATTTCAGTTGCAGTGATTCTGATAAATGTACATATTAGAGTTCATGGTAATCTTCTGCTCCAAATTCTCCAATGCTATACAAATAATTCTGAGTAAATCATCAAAATTACCACTAACTACAGTGATGTATGTGGTTGGCTGATTATTTCTCCAAACAAATCTCCTATTGCTCCTCTCTTATTCCCTTTGTTCTGAGCAATTTCTTTGCTGTTCTTTGAATGCAGCAGGCAGTGTTCAAGGTTTTCTTTGTTTTGTTTTGTTTTGTTTTTTGGTATTTTTCTGAAGTGATAAGCAGGGGGCAGCAAACAGACACCCACATGTGCTCAACCAGGATCCACTGGGCATGCCCATCAGGGAATGATGTTCTGCCCATCAGGGCCGTTGCTCTGATGCAACTGGAGCCATTCTAGCACCTGAGGCAGTGGCGATGGAGCCATCCTCAGTGCTCTGGCCAACATTGCTCCCATGGAGCCTACGCTGCAAGAGGAGAAGAGAGAGATAGAGAGAAAGGAGAGAGTAAAGGGTGGAAAAGCAGAAAGGTGCTTCTCCTGTGTGCCTTGGCTGGAATCAAACCCAGGACTTCCACATGTCGGGCCAAGACCAGTGTTTAAGTTTTTTATGCAGTCTTACTTCCTGCCTGGAATTTTCTCCTCCCAAAATATTAGTACTTTTAAATTTTAAGTAAATGCTGATCTAAGTTTCAGTTTCCTTTAGCAAATAATTTTAATTCCTTTTAATAGAATCATTTAAATTATTAAATTATGTTATAATATTCTTGTCATAGTTCCTTGGATATATAACAAGTGCTCAAAATTATTGGCAATTTTAAATGACCTCATAGACAATAAAAATGAGCTTAGACTGATTTTTATATCTATTATTAAATATTTCTAAAGTTACTAAATTAAGAAACATCTTTTCTAAATCATATCAGCTTTTAAATATTACGAAATGTCAAACAATTTTTCTCAAATTCTGAAATATCTGGAGTTTTTTTATAAATATTTTTTAAAACATTAATATCTTTTGTTATATTGAAAATTTTATTCTATAAAATATCAGAAAGATGTATTCCGCTATATAATCTTGTCAAAAAAAATTTTTTTGGTGTGTGTGTGTGTGTGTGTGAGACAGACAGAGAAAGAGAGAAGGACAGATAGGAACAGACAGAGAGATGAGAAACATCAATTCTTTGTTGTGGCACCTAAGTTGTTCACTGGTTGCTTTCTCATATGTACTTTGACTGGGAGGCTACAGCAGACCAACCGAGTTACCCCTTGCTCAAGCCAGTGAGCAAATGAGCTTTACTTAAACCAGATGAGCCTGCACTCAAGCTGGAGGCCTCAGGGTTTTGAACCTGGGTCCTCTGTGTCCCAGTCTGATGCTCTATTCACTGTGCCACCACCTGGTCAGACTTGTCAAATTTCCTAAGGTCAACCTTTACCTTCCCTTGAACTCACTTTAATAAAATCTCATTATGCACAAAATATTGTTTCTTTACTTTACTAGAAATAAAAATAGTAAATCTTAAAAAAATTGTTCATTAACAAATTAAAATTATTTATTTTGAAACAAGACTTTACCATTTCTTGGTGCATATTTAATTTATAAATTTAAAAGTTGTCATATATATATATTAAGAATTAAAAACTTAAAGTTTTTTTAATATAAGCAAGTTATATAATTAGTATTATTTATATTTTACACCAGGACAAATAAAACGTTTTTATAACATGAGAAAAAATCAACATCAATAATGCATTTCTGTTTATAGATTTTCAAAATTATATAACCAATATATAACTTTTATTGTCTATAATTATTGTCATAGCCACCACAAATCTTCAAAACTTATGAAATACATTACTCTTAACTGAAAGATTAAGAACCCTTTGAATAGTACGAATATTCATGTACGTCCTTGTGCCTCCTGACCATCTAGATAACAAAAAAAATTTATTTTAAAAATGTGTAAGGCAACATTAAAAAAAGGCAAATATATGTTTTTCTTCTTTCCATAAATTGGTTATCAAACAAACATGATTTTAAGTTAATAATACTAGAAGAAATTTCATTTTTTGAAAGAAAACTCACTCCCGGGGATCAGCGAGCATGAAAAATCTCACTACTCAAAGGGTTAATGAATTTTCCTTTGTTCTCAGTCTTTAAAACCAATATTAAAACTAGTTGTTCTGAGTAACAACCATTAATACAAATAAAGATAAAAACTGTACAATGATAGATATTAAAAGATGTATTTTTCTTATGTATAATAGCTTATATTTTACAGTTTTGAGCTTTAAAATTAAATCTCAAAAATGGGTTAATTTTTTCGTTAGCTTTGGGCAAGACTACACACAGAGGTAACTGTCTCTTCTCATTTATTTCCTGCTTTATCAGTAGAATTTTGAGGATGTCTGCTTTGATAATCCTTTTCTTTACACCTTTTTATTTTTTGTAAACCCAGATTTCTTAGCATCTTTTTATACTTTATAAATATTTCTTATACTTAGCTTTCATTTTCTTTAAGATACAATTACATACCTAGATCAACAATACAAGTGATGGGATAGCAGGTACTTTTTTGAACTAATGAGTCAGATTTTGACAAAGTAAGACTATTTGCTCAATATACTGAGGTGTTCCATCAACAAGAGATGTCATGGAAATTTACTAGCTATTGTTCTCAATAAAGGCTGACATGTTAATTTACCAGTTAGTTGTTCAAGTTTTCCAATAATACTGGAATTATGAGTGATGTTTTAAGGATATATTACTGGTAAAGTTTTTTTATTTCTCTCAGTTACTAAATACATTTTGGCTCTGTAATCAATAGTCTGAGAGATTACTTTTGTAAATCTTTTTCTATGAGACAAACCAGATGGTGGCATCATTTTCATTCAAAATGTAGCTTTGAACTTTATTATCTAAATATTTAGGTGGTATTTAGAGTGGCATTTTCATGCAGATTTCAATTTTCACAAATTTATCAAATGTTTGTTCTAGTTCAGTTTTGCTGCTAAGAGAGAGGGATATAAAGATGAGTGTTGCCTGCTCTAGAAAAACATTCTTTGCATGGCGAGGCAAAATTTGCAAACAAATAATTTAAAATATAATGTTTATATTCTTCTCTAGAAATACTTAAGGACTGGAATATATTTGGAATCATTTCCTTAATTTCATTTTAAAAGAAAATTTCATTATCCAGGAAATACATAGGACTACATAACTGTTTCAAATGACAGTAACTATATTTATTTTTGTCATACAAATAAAATAAAGCATAAAGGGAAAGTGACATCAGCCTTAGATTCTAAGGCATTGAGGTTTACTAAGTGAAAAGAAATGATAATTAGAAGTAAAAGTTTGTTTAAAGCCATGGTGGTGAGCTATAATTTTGAGTTGTGAGTTTATATGTAGAAAAGTATTATAAAAAATGAGAATAACAATTGTGAATATGGTATTAAGCTAACAAAGTGAAAACATGGACAGAAAATATACATATTAAGGCTGATACAACAACAATTCTTATGGGAAACAGTGAGATCGAATCAGTGGCAGAAGTATGGACTTCCTGTTATTCATTACATTCTGGGTTAGAGCCCAAGAATAGAGCAAGACCAGTTGCTGACTCGGGGAGAAGAACTTCAAACTTGCCTGTGGAGCTACTTAAAATTTATGATTAAAATATCATTGTTTTCTCCTTGGACTGATTAAGAGATTAAGAGCTGGGACTGAACAGCATACCAATGGGCAGGACTGTGGTTCCAGTCTCAAACTCCCAGATTAGCATCCACAGTTGGAGGAATACTAGCAATAAGGGGAGCCATTATGGTTTGACCAGAGGAGGATTCCAAGCTTTGTGCTTGTATCTGTGTAACATTTCAGGCCACTCCACGATCTTCTATCTCAACCTCATCCAGGCTTGGTTCAGTAAGAGTTGGAACCAGTGACTGGCTTCCATTGACATTTGTAGATCAACCTGTAGCGAATCTGTCTTGGACAAGTTAACTCTTAGTTCTTATATATCCAAAGTATTTAGAATACATTTTTACATAGAAGAAGCTTTGAACTCTTTTAAAATTATTTTCTAAGTATAACCAGATAGTTTGTGAATAAGCTGGCTTTGTAAATAAGGTCTTCTTCTCTTTTCAGCCTCTATCTTTAAACATTATGTTGTAGTGCACTTTAGCATCATTCAGTGTGCATTCATTATGTTGAGCTTTATCTCCAGTCACTATGGGAAGAATAACAAAGGCTAAGGTGATATTTTTTTCTTTCCTGCTATTTCCTTAAGCAGTAGAATGAATTATATCAAGAATTAGAGTTAAAAGATACTTTTTCTTTTATAATGTAAGAATCAAGCACATTTCTAAATATGTGTCAAGTAAAGGTAAAATTAAAAAATCAAAGACTATAAAATATGCTGAATATATTTTTGGGATAAAACATATTTATTATAATTACCACAGTTGATGCTAATTGTGTCTGCCCTTTCTATTCTTCTTGTAACAAAATTTACACATCTAGCCCTATTAATCAGCCTATCTTGTGGACATAGGAACTAAGTCAGGTAAAAATCTTTTTTGCATATTGCTAAATATAAGTGAAGGAAAAATATTTTTCTAATGCCCGTAAAATATAAATCCAGTGAAGTGTTTCCACAGCCATACAGAATATCTTTATTATGGTTGAGAATTAAGTCAAATAGCAGGGAAGTAAAGACAAAAGATATATGGATACAGAGGGAAGAAACCTTGATTCTATCAGTGATGTTGGGTCAGTTTGCTACATGGTCTTCTGAGGTGCCCTAATCAATGATCTCTATAAGTTAGTTGAGTGTTGTTTTTTTCTTACTTGCAACTGTACTCCTGGCCAGCATAAATCTATTTTAGAATTTATGGGCTAAACTTTAAAGAAAAAATAAGGTTAAATTTAATATTAAAACCAGTTTTCCTTTTAACTTCATTTTTGAAAATTGTAGCTAAATGAATTAGATGACAGAGTTCATTCAATTGGAATATGATTCCAGTTCACACACACATTGAGATGGGAGCACAGGAAGGACTCCATTTCTGGGCACAAATTCTTCAGAACATGCTATAAGCTATGGGTGTTTTACCATATGCATGACTAAAAACAACTATAGGTTAAATAGTGGAAAAACATTTTACACAAATTTTCAACTCCATTAACAATTATCTTTTAGTTATTAAAGGAAATGTCACTAAATTGAGTGGAGTAGAACAAAATTATCATAGAACAAAAAATTAATTAAATCAGAACTGCTGACAAAAAAAAAAAAAAAAGAGTAAGGATGGAAGTTTAATTCCAGACGATTCCCAAGTTTCTGGACTTGGTAACTGGGTACATTCTAAGGACGCTATCCAAGCTAAGAAATGGACATAAATAACAGTTTTCTTGTAAAAACATTCAAGGCTATTAAAATAATGATAGTAAAAATGCATTTAAATGGAGACTTTTAGTTATATGTACAAATCAAAAGTTAGATAAAGAATCAAGACTAAGCTTTATATGATTAGCAGAGCATATAGAAAGCAAAGAAATAATGTAAGATCTATTTAACCCTTAGTAGAGCATGTAAATCAAAAGAGGACATAACTTTTTTCTTTTAAAATACACAATATGCTGAGACCTATGTATACACACTAAATTACTAAATTGTCATTGATTTAAAATATTCCTGAGTTTCCAATGCTATCTATAATTTTATCTCATATGTTCTAAAACATAATAAAGCCAAGCATAAAGCTTCATCTATAATAACCACTATTTAACTACACTAAGTTCACTAAATGTCTGAGATATTTTGTACTTAGTTAAAATCTGTCTACCTGCTTGATGTACTGATTTTTGAATATATATAAAGAAAATTAAAACCAAGTGAAAGAAAAATTAATTTTAAAAGACTAGACATGTGAAAAGATGCTCAATGTCATTAATCATCAGAGAAATGCAAAATAAAACCACAATGACATATCACCTCACACCTGTCAGAATGTTTATCATCAATAAATCAACAAATAACTAATGTTGGTTAGGGTGTGGAGAAAAGGAAACCCTGGTGTACTGTTGGGAGCAGTGAAGAGTGGTGTAGCCATTGTGGAAAGCAGTATCAAGTTTCCTCAAAAATTAAAAATGGAACTTGTTTATGACTAAGTTTTTCCACTTCTGGGAATTTATCCCAAGAAACCCAAAACACTAACTAGAAAGAATATATCCACCCCTATGCTCATTGTAGTGCTATTTACAATAGCCCAGATTTGAAAACAGCTCAAGTGCCCATTTGTGTGGATAAAATAGCTGTATTACATTTACAAAATGCAATACTGCTCAGCTGTAAAAAAGAAGCAAATCTTCTCTTTAGCGACAGTATAAATGGACACAGAGGGAATTATGCTAAGCGAAATAAGCCAGTCAGAGAAAGACAAATGCCTTATGATTTTATTTATGGAACCTAATAAAAAAATAAACAAAGATAATAGAAGCAGACTCACAGATACAAAGAACAGACTGACAGTTATCAGAGGAGAGTGGGGCTGGAGGGCTGGGTGAAAAAAGTGAAGATATTAAGCAAAATAACAAAAACAAAAATAAACAAATGATAAACATAGACAATAGTATGATCATTACCAGAGGGAAAGTAGGGTGGGGTCAGTTGGAAGAGGGTAAATGGAGGATAAACAGTGACAGAAAGAGATTAGATTTTGGATGATGAACACACAATACAATTACAGATGCTGTATTATATAACTGTATACTTGAAACCTTTATATTGTAATTTTATTAACCAATGTAGTCCTAAAATTAAATTTAAAAAAAATAAAAAGACTGAACACTTATGAAATGAAAATTTAGTATAGTTTGATACAAATTTAAGTTTAGTACATACATAAGTATAGCTCTAAATATACAGTTAAATAATGCATATTAGATATATACTATGTATCTATAATATATTAATGCATACAAAAGTTACACAAAACAAACATATATTATAATTCCGTTATTAATATTAAATCTCAGACTGTTATTTTAAAAGTTTAACAGTCAGAAAACCACTGGAATTCTTTCTGTTCTAGTTAATTCAATAGCCCATTCTGTTTTTGTTATTCTTGTTTATTGTCTTAAGATTTCTCATTTCCATTTCTGATAACACTGGCTGTATTACATTTACAAAATGCAATACTGTCATTTTTATTTTGGTTCATTGCAGTTGGCTACTGCTATCCTCACTAACTCCTGTCTATTTTATTTGTGTGTGTGTTGGGGGGGCTTAGATATGTTCTCTGTTAAACTAAGAAAAAAATTACCTAAAACACAAATCTGACCATGTAGTCATTAAATCTAAGTTCTTAACATTGTTCCATTCCATAGGAGAGGGAAAGGAGTTAACATTTGGCATATAACTGCCATGTGGGAGAAATGAAGAGAAATCTTGCATGTATTAACTGATCTTCATTGCCTCATTTAGCTGAAATTGTTATGGAAGAACAAATATAATCAACAGGCAAGCATGGAGACAAACAAACCTGTAAGTAAAATATATTTTATGTGTTCAGAAACCAGATGTTTGAATTGCTTCATAACAGAAAAAAAAAACCCAAAAAATTCAAAGATGAGTCAAATGGTGTTTCAATCACAGAAACTCTGGTAAATCATACGAATCTATATCAGGATAATCTTTCCATATTTTGCTGTGTCTTATATTTCTTCCTTTTCCTCAGGACTTTATACTCTATTTTATCCTACTCTTGTATATTTATCTTCTTCCTTTCTCGGCAAGATAATTCTCCTTCAAGTTAACTCTTTTTTATTCTTTCTAAAAGTTAAAAAAGTAAGATAGAGAACTGATCCATGGTCTTGCAGATACTAAGTTCTTTCACTTTTTTTCACTACCAAGCATTCAAGAGTTATCCATAATGTTGTGCTCATTCTCCTAGGTCCCTAGGTTCTTCAAACCATTACTTTCTGGCGTTCACCCTAACACTCCTCTGAAAGAAGGATGTCTCCTTTCGAAGGCTTCTGTTACTGAACCCAGTGAATATATTGACTCTGTAATCTTACTTAGCTTCTCAGTAGCACTCAGACTTACTATCCTCTGAAGTTTTCTCTTCCCTCTAATTTAACAATGCAACTTTTCCTGGACTTCATGCTTATGTCTCTACTCATAATCTTCTTATTAAAGGATGGTGCTCTGCAAGTTACAGCTTCCTATTACTCTTTATCTGATATTTACACCTGTTCACAGACAAGTCACAAACAGGGTATTTTACCTATACAAATTTAGCTCCACAGAATTTCCATTATCTTGAAAATGTTCGTTATCTGTAATAGATCTGGAGACCAAGTGGCTCGTGCCTAGCGGAGCCCAGAGCCGCACGCAGTTGGCCAGGAAGCGGGTCTATGGGTAGTTAGGGAACTTGACAGCCACCGCCCCAGCAGGTATGTCCTCCTCCCCAAGTTCTTTGTTTCAGGGCCCTGTTTGGGGCAGCCAGCTCTTGCAGCAGTGTGGGCACTTCCAGGTCAAGGTGGGTCTTCCCGCGGAAAACCGTATGTTCCCTTCCTGTTCTCCCGCTGTTTCCTAGCTTTTTGTGCATTCTTTCCAAAAAATGGGACTTTTTAAAAATGCCAAGGGACGCGGGACAAATTGTTAAAAATAGGGACTGTCCCACCAAAAGTGGAACGTCTCATCACTTTACCCAGCTACATCTGGTTATTTAGCACTTTAAATGTGCCTAGTGAGACTGAATTTTTTATTTTTTTTAAATAGTTACACGTGGCTAGTGGTAACTGATTGGACTGTGCAGGTCTAAATCTCACAGTACTCTTTTTGACCTGTCTTCTGTAATGTCTGAAAACTACTTTAGACAGAAGAAGCAAGACTAAATCTGCATTTCTTATGGCTTTTATCAATTGTCTAGTTATGTAAATTAAAAATTCAAGAGTCATTATAGACACTGACTTCTTGAATTCCTGATATTTTTCCTTCTCTCAAATCAGTTTACTCCCCCATCATCTTATCATCTCAGTACCAGCCTCAGTTGAAACAACCAACATTTGTGCCTGTTTTGCTGCATAGCCTCTCTTACGGTCTTCTCTGAAATATTCACTAGGCATAGTCACAGTAATCTTGCTGAAATACAGATCTGCTTGCATTCATTTGTCCCACTCTTATCCTTATCTCTATCTGTCTGATTTGAAACTTTATAAAATTACATTTGCTTTAAGGTAAAGATAGAACTCCTCAAAATGGCCTATATAGCTCTATACTTCCTGGGCCATAATCATCCCACTGACATTTTCTCTAACTAATATTATATTTTTAATTAATAATATAACAGTGCTTTATATTTATATATTCTATGTATGTCAGTATTTTCATACTCTTTGCCAGGTTATAAAGCACTGTTATAAACCTTAATAAACTTAATGTTCACCTTCTCCCAAGCTTCCCCTACTGCAGTCACACAGGTTTGCTTTAGTTCCTTGAACACACCATCCATCCTGCCTTCCACACAGGGCCCTGACATGCATTTTTCTCTTTTCCTTTAGATTCATCTTTATCTCACTAATTCATTCCAGTGAACCTCTATATTCCCCATCAATTTGGAAGAGGCTAAGAAGAAGTTTAAGTTTCATTAACTCTCACTTTTATGAACTGCGTCCAAGATGCCCTGGGCCTAATTTGAATTATTTCTCTTAATTAAAACTAAAATTAGCAAAATATTTGATCATAATAAATCTGTATTCAACAATGGCCACAAAATGCAATAACTTTGCTTCTAAGTTAAAAAAAAAGCCTAATGATGATTACTCATTGTAGTGAATTCTGATAATAAGTTGAGGAGAAAGTTGTAAACTTAAAACTAATATATCAATTCCATTTCAAATTAAAAGAAAAAATTTTCCCAAGCCAAACAACTGGTGATTTCCTAACTAAAGTACTATCTTTCTCATGTTTTATACCTCGAAGGAGAAATTTGAAAAGTGCATTGTTTTGTTTCAAAATGGTATAACTGAAACATTTTTATTGTTCAAACCTTTATTTTTATAAAATAATTTATAAAAAATGTTAGTAAATATAATGCAATGTGCATTCAATTTGCTGATAAAATATAATATTGTCTATACTTTTATAACATGTACACATATCTACTTGAAATAAGTTAAAAAAGAAGAATATGCCCATAATTATTGTTATATAATAATTTTACTCAGAATATGGATTCTAACATTTACAAAAGCAAATGATCAAATACATTTCTTTTATATTGATTTAAGAAACTTATGAGCAGTTTACAAATTCAAAGCAATAAAATTGTTATTTTTTAATAGATTAGATTACATCTACCTGATAGTGTTTATAGTGTTTCCAGTATAAAAGTTGAGCAATAACTTTTTTTTTTTTTACATTTTGAGGAATGTTGGGCATATAACATCCAATGTCTGTATTCTGTGGAATATAAGGAACAGTTTTGAAGAACTGATTATCAGGGAGAAGTGACCTGGACTGGTTTATTGATTATGAGAGAAAAGGAAGCTATAAGTTAACCATTTTTAAAAATAATTTTTAATTGAGCATTACACAATTCTTTACAGGCAAAATTCACTGAAGGTATAAATTTAGCATGCAGAAATGAGATAACATTTCTCCAAATATTGCAATTTTATCTGGGGTAAAAAAACAAAACAAAACAAAAAAACAACACACTTGTATGTTTGTTTTGTTAAAAAAATACAGCAATATTCCATAAAGCTTATTTATCTAATATTTAAGTAAAAAGGGTAAAATAATTTATGATATGCTAGAAAATAACTGTGGAATTCTGTTTAAAAACATTTCTTAAAATCTGTCCTTCGATGTATTTTTAGGTTTTCTTTGTATGATAGTTATAAAAGTCTGTTTTTGTTGAAATCAATGTCCTATGTAAAACTTGACCAATTATCAGATGCCTATAATGAAATTTAAATGGTAACATCAAAATTAATAAAGATAATGATTGTTTAAAAGAAAAACATAACACAAGGCACAGTGTGTCATTCATATTATGGAATTATCTCCATGTTTACTCATGAAAATCAATTCAAGTTTTCACTCATAACCACATCTGAAAATGAAAAATTGCTCATGAGTATTTAATTCTATATTATTGAACCTATGCTTTTTAAATCCTTACGAATCAGTGGTTTGGTGCCAGGGAAATTATTCAGACTTCTAGCACTAGAGAGAGAGAGGGGAAGACCCAATATAAAGTACATATATTTCACTGAGGGTTCACCTGGAATAATGCCCTTATTACCTAGGCTATACAACCTAACAGTGTAAAATGACTTGCCTGGAGGTTGAAACCTTCCAGCTGCTTCTCCAGAATCCTCCTATAATACATCTTGTCAAATGAATAAACAGTTATAGAGTTTTTTTTAGGTAATATAGAGTTATTTAGTTGATCACCAGTATCTAGCAAGATAAGATGAATTATTTTGTATATTTAACTCCAGACTTCAAAATATCAGGCTGAACCCATGTTTTGATAGAGCAGGCTGATGATGTTATCATAATATTAAACTTCTCTGTATATTTGGAATTAGAACAGTTCCAGGCACATGATTGATTCTTGTTTGTTGAATTAGATCGAATATATTTTTTAGAATTCTGAAGTTGGAATATCTATTTTAAAGTGGTTATTTTAGACAAAAAGTGGGGGTGGAGGGATGAGGTTGGCTTTTCAATAAATGTAACCAAAAGTAACCTCACAGGATGATATGATCATAAATTTCTAACTGGGCTATACATGGTGGGTAAAAAGTTACCTTTGCCTTAAGCAAGCCCTGTTCACTGTTTTGTGCATTTATTTAGGTTTAACACACCTTCGAAACACCTTCTTTTTAGATCCTTGGAAGCCAGAAACACCATCAAGAGAGCATGTAATCTTTTTAACTATATATAATACAATCATAAAGATTTCTCTGCCTTGCTTTATCTAACATTCATATAATCTTGTTTATGTTCCCTTCTTAATTCCAAATCTATGAAAGAAACTATAAACCATCATTTTGAATAACATTTTTCTAACCCTGTTGAGATCTTGCTTCTGGGTATGTCTTCTCTTTGGCTCAAATAAACTCTAATAAACTTATAAAACTTTTCTATAGGTTTGGACTTTCTTACATCAACATTATTGATGATTTAAAGTTAAATCTGCACTTAATAGTGTTGCAGTAAAGAAAATTTAAGCAATTAGAAGATTAAATAAAACCTTTTTATGACACAGTGTTGATTTACTTAAAAATGCTGTCATCCCTTAAATCTCTAATTACATATATCAGAGTGTAAATTTATATTCCATTTAAGAAATTTAAGGAACACAATGAGCAACAAGGCTTTGAGGTATACACATTTAAATGGGTCAAATTACAAGATATAAAATAAGTCCGCAGGTAATATTATAAACAAATTGAGAAGACAGATATAAACATTGCAGTTACTGTTATCCTTGTCATCTAAGCACTAAGCATGTATAAATGCTTTCCCACCCCCTTAATTAAGAACACAAATAGCATGCAAGGATTCTTCTAAGGTCAGTATGTGAGAGAAGTAAAGTGTATAAAAGAATCATATTAGATTTATCTTGTAAAAAGTAGAAAGATACATATATTCTACCCCTGTTCAGACTTTCGAATTGTCTTAAGGATTATTTTTTTTTCTTTTGGCAGAAAATACAGCTTTTACGTGGCAAAAGAATTTTTTGGTGAAAATAACTCAAATGGCTTTTACGTGGCAAAAGAATTTTTTGGTGAAAATAACTCAAATGATGACAAGAAAATTTCTTAGAAAATTATAAAAGAATAGCACAAACATGAAAACCTAAACAAGTTTTGTTTTGTTTTGTTTTGTTTACATGGGCAGAGAGAGAGAGAGAGAGAGAGTCAGAGAGAGGGATAGATAGGGACAGACAGACAGGAATGGAGAGAGATGAGAAGCAACAATCATCAGTTTTTTATTGCTGTTGCGACACCTTAGTTGTTCATTGATTGCTTTCTCATATGTGCCTTGACCGCAGGCCTTTACCAGACCGAGTAACCCCTTGCTCAAGCCACCGACCTTGGGTTCAAGCTGGGTGAGCTTTTTGCCCAAGCCAGATGAGCCCGCCCTCAAGCTGGCGACTTTGGGGTCTCAAACCGGGGGGGGTCCTCCACATCCCAGTCCGATGCTCTATTCACTGCGCCACCACCTGGTCAGGTTAAAAATGTTTTTAAAATAGCAAAAATAATAAAAATTATAATAATAAAACAAAACAAACAAATAAAAAAACTCTATAAATTAATACAGGTGAGAGCTCAGCCAAGTTTTGTCTCTCTTTACATATATAGAAATTAACTTATTTTGACATGGCAGTGGTGCAGTGGATAAAGCATTGGACTGGGACACAGAGGACCCAGGTTCGAAACCTCAAGGTTGCCAGCTTGAGTGCGGGCTCGTCTCGTTTGAGCACAGCTCACTAGCTTGAGCTCAAGGTTCCTGGCTTCAGCAAGGGGTTACTGGTCTGCTGTATCCTCCTCTCCCCAGGTCAAGGCATCTATGAGAAAGCAATCAATGAACAACTAAGGTGCCATAATGAAGAATTGATGCTTCTCATTTCTCTCTTCTTATCTGTCTGTCCCTATCTGGCCCTCTCTCTGTCTCTCTGTCTCTCTCTCACTCTGTCACACACACAAAAAAGATATTAATTTTTGACTCAAGTTTTGATCAATGTTTTAGTAACTCTTTATTATATTATCTTCAGAAAAACTGTGTATTTGTTTCTTCATTTAGCTTTATCCTAATATATACATTTCTAATTTTTCTAATAAAATTTTTCTAATTTGATTTACTGAATTTGAGGCATTATAGATCATAAACCTTGTAATGGCTTTCACTTGTCACAATTTCTTGATCATTATTAGGATCAAATGAGGTAAAATAAGTTAATATTCTTTGCGAAAGATGACATCTTTTTTGAGAAATTATTTTTATTAAGATACTTAAGCATTTAATTTTTAAATTAAAATGCACAATTGTTAAGTGATCATTATGTCTAAATTGCTATATATATATATAATATTCAAAATGATACTATTTTATAATATTACTTTCCCAAAGGATTAATAAACAAACCTTCTAATGAAAAATATTAAAAATTAAAATACTAAAAGTTTAAATTTAATAAAAATTATGTTTTTTTCAAAAGATAAAATAAGATACAAAAGAAAAGAATACAGATAAGTTCAACATTAAATTACTAATCTCATATTGATTTTTTATTCTATTTACCATCTTCTAGGTGTTTTTTTTGTCTATATTTCTTTATATACTTACTTTTTTTATTAAAATTGAGATGTCTTCTTCCAGATACAAGATTCTACAGATGCCAAACCAAACCCCAAATGTGTACATTTTTTTCAGCATTCTGACTGCTCTGAGAAAATTAGACAGTTTATAAATATTTATTTGTCTTTTTCAATTTGTTCTTATTCACATTTGTATCATACTGACTTTTTTTTTTTTACTTACAGTTTACATTCTATATTATTTTGTATTAGTTTCAGGTGTACAACATAGTGGTTATATAATTATATAGTTTATGAAGTGTTATCTCCTGATATTTTCAGGCCTCACCTGGTACCACACATAGTCATTATAATATTATTGACTATATTCCTATGCTGTACTTTACATCCCCTTGATTGTTTTGTAGGTATTCCTGATGTCAGTTTTTCTGTGCTACTTTTCCATAGAAACACCATCATCTTCTGCTCTACCTGAAGACACTCTAATAGCGTCACCTGAGGCATTTACCTGCTGACCATCCTCAGACCTACCACTATCTTTCAGTTGTTCCAGACCTGTAACCAAACACTTCTTGCAGCAACACTGAGGAGGTTGACACAGAGGGTGAAAAATTATAAGGTACAATATGCATGAAAATGAATTACAAGATTATGTATATTATATTTATAAAAATAAATAGGCTCCATTAATACATACAATGCCGAGAAGAGTGACTTTCTCTTGACTTATTGTCAAAGTTTAAAGGGTATAAGATGACCCAATCTGCTAGAAATATATTACTCTGATTATGATGAGGTTGATTTGTACTCATTATAAAATTCTAATATAATTTATTATTTATAGTAGTATTCATTAGCATTAAAATATAGTATAATTTATTATTAAATTATTTTATTCATTTCAAATTTTTATTCTGTGTATTTTCAATTTATATATTTTTTAAAGGTTTTATTTTATTTTATTTTTTTTACAGGGAAAGAGAGAGAGTCAGAGAGAGGGATAGATAGGGACAGACAGACAGGAAAAGAGAGAAATGAGAAGCATCAATCATTAGTTTTTCGTTGCTGTTGCCACACCATAGTTGTTAATTGATTGCTTTCTCACATGTGCCTTGACCACGGGCCCTCAGCAGACTGATCACCCCCTTGCTAAAGCCAGCGACCTTGGGTCCAAGCTGATGAGCTTTTTGCTCAAGCCAGATGGGCCCGTGCTCAAGCTGGCGAGCTTGGGGTCTCGAACCTGGGTCTTCCGCATCCCAGTCCAACACTCTATCCACTGTGCCACTGCCTGGTCAGGCTCAATTTATATATTTTACACAATTTTATTGGTTTAAAGTTTTTTATCTTACTGCTATCCCTCCTTGCCTCTTCCAAACACAGACCCTGTTTTTTCCTCTTCCTATTTTTTTATGCATTTATTGTGAGGTTAAAGAATTATGCTTTGTGGTCTTTAGACAGTGCATCTAACTCATCAGGATCTGTAATTCATCAATTAATTTTGGTTGGGTTGTTCTTTTCAGAACATAGTACCTTTATTTTTTCTTGTTGTTTGCGTTTTATGGGTCTCATTATAAGAAATATACATTGTAGTGATCCTAGGTCATATCTTTTTCTTAAATTTTGGTATATTATTCAAAATTCCATTATTACTTAGGCTTTATCATGGGAATTTATTATTTTTTTAAAGATGATTTCATGGTTTTATTTATTTATTTATTTATTTATTTACAGGGACAGAGAGTCAGAGAGAGGGATAGATAGAGACAGACAGACAGGAACGGAGAGAGATGAGAAGCATCAATCATCAATTTTTTTGTTGCCTTTGGGACATCTTAGTTGTTCATTGATTACTTTCTCACATGTACCTTGACCACGGGCCTTCAGTAGACCGAGTAACACCCTGCTCGAGCAAGCGACCTTGGGTCCAAGCTGGTGAATTTTTGTTCAAACCAGATGAGCCTGTGCTCAAGCCGGCAACCTCGGGGTATCGAACCTGGGTCCTCCACATTCCAGTCTGACGTTCTACCCACTGCACCACCACCTGGTCAGGCAGCAATTTAGTATTGATATTTCAATTTATCTCCAAATAGTGATCCTAGTTATTTAGTACCATCAGTGCTGATCCTACTAACTTGTTAGGCAGTTTTCATTTTCTGGTTACATTTTGGCACCAACTTTGGGCTGTTTTGTTTTGTCTACTATATTTCAGTTCCAGTACAATATTTTTATCACAAATTTTATTTTTATCATATTATATTCATTAAAACTTCTTAAATTTGGTAGACAGAATCTTAATCTTAATTCTCTTAAAAAATATGAACCTTGCCTGACCAGGAGGTGGCGCAGTGGATAGAGCGTCGGACTGGGATGCGGAAGAGTCAGGTTTGAGACGCTGAGCTCGCCAGCATGAGCGCGAGCCCATCTGGCTGAAGCAAAAAAAAGCTCCTCAGCTTGGACCCAAGGTCGCTGGCTCCAGCAAGGGGTTGCTCGGTCTGCTGAAGGCCCGCGGTCAAGGCACATGTGAGAAAGCAATCAATGGGCCTGAGCTGTGGCAGCGCAGTGGATAAAGTGTCGACCTGGGAACACTGAGGTCGCCAGTTCAAAACCCTGCACTGGTCTGGTCAAGGCACACATGGGAATTGATGTTTCCAGCTCCTCCCCCTTTCTCTCTCTCTCTCTCTCTCTCTCTCTCTCTCTCTCTCTGTGTCTCCTCTCTAAAATGAATAAAATAAATTAAAAAAAGAAAGCAATCAATGAACAACTAAGGTGTTGCAACAGCAACGAGGCAACGAAAAACTAATGACTGATGCTTCTCACCTCTCTCCGTTCCTGTCTGGCCCTATCTATCCCTCTCTCTGACTCTCTCTCTGTCCCTGTAAAATATTTATATACCTTAATTGTGAACTTTAATTCTACATAAAGTTTACATTTAATATTTTTTATCACATAGCTTAAGTTATTAGGGAAATTGTATGAAATATATGCCTGACCTGTGGTGGCGCATTGGATAAAGCGTCGACCTGGGAACACTGAGGTCGCCAGTTCAAAACCCTGCACTGGCCTTGTCAAGGCACATTTGGGAGTTGATGCTTCCAGCTCCTCCCCCTTTCTCTCTCTCTCTCTCTCTCTCTCTCTCTCTCTCTCTCACTCTGTGTCTCCTCTCTAAAATAAATAAATATAAAAAAAGAAATTAAAAAAATATATTAAAATGTTTAAAAATCATATTTACATTTGTAATATTACATAATTCAGTACATGTACGTGATTTTTTATATATGTTCATAGAAAAGTAACCTTTTTTTCTAATTGTTTGTTCTATGAGTTTTATTTTATTTTCTATTATATTATCTGGTGGGTTATTTCTTGTGTGGAAGCATTCTATTTACTTTTAGGATTTTGTTATTTCTGGCAAGCTTATTAATATTCTTTTTATTATTTTTAATAGTTTCTTGGTTCTTTATAGTGTTCTCTGTTTATAACATTTTCTGCAAATACTTTTCTTCCAATGAAACAGAGACTTAGTATTAAACCACCCCACTCCACATATAAGAAAATCTTTAACTTCTTGTTCTTTCATTCATATGCTTTTTCTTCATTATAACCTCTTTGCTATAATATACTGGAATTTTTTTCTTTTAATTACTAAGTATAGATACACCCTTTAGGTGATACTTCTCATTCTTATTCACACTATAGCACACATAAAATTGGTAGCAATATTTATTGTGAATTATAAATATGCTAATGAGTCTATCCTGAGACACTAGGAGCTCCAGCCCACTCAGACACCACCAGCTGTGATGAGGACTGAAGGTGTCTTTATATATTTAAGCACTTGTCAACTATTTTGTCAAGCTAATTGGAAAATTCTATTTTAATTATATAATTTTTTTTCTACTCTCTACAGGAGGTTGTCTACTCCCTTAACTTCAGAAATATCTTTAGAATCTTACTTTTTAATTCCAAACCTTTTAGTCAAGTCAGGTTATTGCTATTACAAACAATCCTAAATCACAGACCTTTATCTAAATAAAGTTTGTTTCTCATTCAAATAAAAGCAGTATGCACTGGAGAAGGGGAAGACTCTACTTCATGTTATCATTCGGAAACCAAGGCTCCTTTCTTTTATTGGTTCAGGTTTTCTTCACTGGACCCTTTGCATTCAGCCGGCAGAAGAGTAAAGTAAAATAATTTGAGATAATAGAGAAGTTTTTAAAGGATCAGACAAGCATATCTCCACCAAAGTCTGGAGGAGTCTGAGGAATATAATTTAACTTTGAGCACACACAAAAGAGAAAAGGCAGGTTAGCAACTCTGGTTAGAATTTATTCTGTCTCGGTTCACCTTTCATCACCAAAGATGTCCGTACAGTTAGATGAGAAATGTACAGCCACTAAATGGGAAGAATTAATAGTATATTAGAAGATTTAAGTCTTACACAATTTTTGGAGTGGTTGGGAAAATAATATACTGGAAAGAAATATTAGTGAATATGGGAGAAAACACTGATCAAGAACTATAGAGAGCAGCTGGTGAAGAAATTTCAGATGGCTGCTGCATCATCAGCTTATGGGGTGGCCTGAAGTAGTTGCAGGTCAGCACAACATGCCAACAGTAAAAGCTCCATTCAAAACAGGGAAGAAATAAAACAGACTGGAACTCACAAGACTAAATGGAATCAACAAAGGCAAAGAGAAACCTATGAGGATGAACTGGAATCCACTTTTACCTCCTGCCACATTTAACCCTGATGACATAATCTGAGCAAAAAAATACCATTGCCCTTTTGTACAGACCTACCCATGTATATAAGCCAAGGTTGGAACTAAAAGAGGTGATTCTGCAGAGTGGAAGATATGTTTGCCAATGAGCCAGACCTCAGTAATTTATGTGAGCTGCCATAGTTCTGTGCTTGTAGCTCTGTGCTGACTGTCGAGAAAAATGCTACTGTTTACCTGCACCTACAGGATATAGCACAAATTTTTCAGTGGCCAGGCCTAACCAGAAACACACAGAGGAATGAAAAACCTGGCAATACGTTTCCAAATCAGCTTTGACTTATAAAACAATTTATAGTGCCTTCCAAAACCCCACTATACTATGTAACTATAGTTTTCTGATTGTGTGCTTATAAAATCATATTTGCAAAATAATAAATGTTTCCTGATATTTTGGTTATTAAAGCATCCTTAATGCATTCTAATGCTTCAAACTCAATAGTGCTCATCAGATATATAGCTACATGCTAAGCCCAATTTAAAACTGTCACAGGAATAATAACAGTGTTATCAATTTTGGTTTAGAGTATTGAGAAGAAGTATCATTGACACAGGTACAGAAACATAACAATATCTTATTTTATTAATTATATGTTTTAATTATTTTCTTTAATATTAATTTGATTTTCTTTAATTTTAAGTAATGTAAGTCTTTTTAAGCTTTGAGGCTCTTTATTTCAGCAAACTTTTGTTAAGAAAGTTTGCTTGCCAAGCAATTTTCACAGCTATCTAAACATAGTTCCTTTTCCAGTGTCTGACCTAAATATATTTTCTTTAAACAAAAAGAACGAAAAGAACAAGGCCTCAAGGATATGGTACTACCTGACTCGTTTACTCTGTGCCAAAGAAAACATAAATACATTCTTTCCAAGGTGGTGAGGTTTTGCAAGGCATTGTAAATTGTTTGTAATAGACGAACCCTAAGAAAACACAATGACTCTGTTAAAACAATCAAAGAATAATTATTCAAGTAAAAAAATACACTGTACGGTACACAACTAAGACCATAGACAAAACCCTATCTATGGTGCCAAAGAACCTGAAAGTTCCAAACTCTTACCACTATGGAAATGTCAAAAGAGAAAAGGGAATCAGATGACCAAAATACTACAGCAAGATAAGATAACAAAATGTTGATTTAAAATATAATGAATTGTTGATTAAAAATATAATTGTGAAAACAAAATCTCACAATTCTGGGGAAAATATCTATTTTTTATGTAGTATTTTTAAATGATGTTTTAACAAATTTTCTGTTGCAGGAAGAAAACATTAGTCTTTCATCCCAGCTTTTTCTTTCTGGATTTTACATTATCACATTCATTATATTTGATAGAAATAGAAAAGAAACATTTTCTCCCAGATTTATCTTAGGTTATCTCTTTGAATCAGCCACCTAGTTTGCTGTAAAATTTGATTATTATTTTTTATAAATTCTTTCCTAAATACAGTTATATAACATACTAATTGACTAAAAATAAAGGAGAAAAAAGGATGGTAGATGTGGAATATCTATGAATATATATATATATATATATATATGTAGAATAATATAAATAATGCAATAAAACTTCAACTATATATTATATTTTCATACATATAATTATTTATATATAACAGAAATGTATTAAATATTAACATAAACAATAAATATATCAATTTCTAAGTATATAAATGATATACATTTACGTAAATGTATAAATCTATTATATACATACATAATATAGAATATATATATATACTCTTCCTAACTTAACTATTTCTCTTGGTATTTTTTTCTCTATTTTTACCAAGCTCAGCTTGGGGTAATGGAGTAACAAAAACATAATACTCAGTGCCCTAGTGACAACATTGTTGTCTATGAATTGACAGACTTGAGATAAGGAAAGGCAATGGATCTATTCTAGAATGATTTTTCAGGGGTCATTTTGCACTGATTTGGGTTTAGTATGACTAGAATGAAAGAGAAAGGATTCTTTTGTACTAGAAAAAAATATTGAAAAATATCCTGGAGTTGAAGAAAAATTTTCTTTACTTTCTAACCATACTGAGCAATGTTATATAACTGGAATTATGAAAACAGATTCTCCTTAGAAATGTACCAATAATATGATGAAGTCATAGTACATAAATAGATAGTATAATTAAATTAATATATGAAAAATCTTAATTTATATACAATTTTAACAAATACATAGAATAATTATTAAACAAATGAGTCAATAATTGAGAATAAAATAAGTATATACATATCAGCCCAAAATATCACACATATGCAAGCACACAAAAAATACCAGGTAAGATAAATTTAAAATTGGAGTATATATAGTTGTATATATAAATTTATAATGTTTTTGTTTAAAAGAAAAATTCATTTCAAAATAAGTTGATAGATCTGTTTCTATAAAACAATAGTTTCTGTAGAAATAAATACCACAGAATCACCAAGAGCTAATAATTAAAATAAAAGACTAAAGTTATTTTTTGAAAAACATTTGTTATAACTATAAAAATGAATTAATAATTTTGATATGTAAATATAATATTAATCATTAGAGAAACTGTCATAAGTTCAACTGAAAAAACCAACAAAAAGGAAGAAAAATACTTAAATTGAAAAAGAAAACACAAAGGACTTACAAATATTTTCCCAACATTGTCTTTAGTAAATATAAATAAATAATTTCAGACATAAAAACAACAAAGAAAAACTCTTTATTTTGCAGATTAACAATGTATCTTATATTGTGATTAAGAAATGCACTATATACATATCTCACTCATAATTCTAGTAATTATCTACAATACTCCATTACGATTTTCTAAACTCACTTTAACATTTACTGGGCATTAATGACATAATATGCTACCCTATCTTTGGAATTTTACCATTTATATGAAGTTTTCTCCAGAATATATCTAAATCCAAAGCCTTAACCTTTTGTTAAAAAAGTAGTTTTAGTGATGTGATTCAAATATAGGACGTTATGAGAAGCATTGGTGAGAAAAAATTCTCTGCAGTTAAATTAACACTGTAAAATCAGCCACGTTCATGAAAGTTTGAACCTATGTAGGAACAAAAACTATATCCAAGCTTAAGCTCAACCTCTGAGTCAAAATAAGCTTGGCATTCTTTGTGTAAAACAAAAAATAATTGTCTCTCTTTAAGACTTTTGGAATCTCTTGGCTAGTTTCATATTCCATCATTTAAATCATAACTTGCATGTGGACATGAACTTCCTATCCTGTTCACATGTGCCTCCTCAGTGTACAGGATCTGGCACATATAAGGATTTCAATATATACATGTGTTTGAATGATCAGAATATGTGATAGCATATTTAAAGAAAAGATGACTATGATTCATAATATTTAATTATAAGTATAAGTAGTTTCTGTGAATAAATCCTAAAGAATATTAAGATAAGGAAGAAACTGAATGAAGGACTATCCTTCAACAATAAATTTAGGTCAAGAAAATAACTAGACTGAATAAACCATGTTAAAAGAGAATCAGAAGAATAGGTGAGTCTTCAAAATACATATTTACTGGATGGAAAAAAATGAAATGAAGTGGTAAATAATATAACATGCTAAAGGAAGAAATACTCATTTCTAGAAGGGATATATTCAATAAAGAAAATATTTATCCCTTTTAATAAATACTTCCAAATTTCAGGACAATAAAAAATGTGGTGAAATAAGAAATACAAACTCAAAAGTAAAATTGGTTGAGATACAAGAGCAAAAACTTATAACTAAAAAAATCAATTTGACCTAAAAAAATCTACTATTATAAAATTAATAGATAAAACCAAAAATGACATGGCAGGACACAGAATAAATTAATTAGTAAAAGGCTTCTGGCAATGACATGAAATGAAGAGCAAAGAAACAATATGAGAAACTATGATTTGATGAAGATACACAACAGATATTGATCATAGAGCCTGATGGTGTTTTATAAATAGAGGACAAGTTAAAAAATACACTAGAATTCTAAAACCATGATAGAAAAAAGAATTTCCAAAGTAAAGAATGAACAGAATCTGTATATTGATATGGAATATTTTGTTATAGGAAAATTTTATTTAATTTAATAACTTTATCTAAATTTAGTCTCTTGAAAGTTTTTATAAAGCATCATGAAAGAAAAATCACATAAATATAAAAGAATGAAGCCCTGGCCAGTTGGCTCAGCAATAGAGGGTGGGCCCCTGCATGTGAAAGTTCCAAGTTTGATTTCTAGTCAGGGCACACAGGAGACAAGACCATCTGCTTTGCTACCCCTTCCCTCTTCCTCTTCTCTCTTTCTTTTCTCCTCCTGCAGCCATGGCTTGAGTGGTTCAAGTTGGCCCTGGATGGCTTCATGACCTTGCCTTAGGCTCTGAATTTTGTTGCTGAACAATGGAGCATCAGTCCCAGATGGGTATACATCACCCAGTAGTGGACTTTCTGGATGGATCCTGGGTGAGGCACATGCTGGAGTCTGTCTCTGCCTCCCCACCCTACCCCCCATCTCTCACTTAATAAAAAAAAATTTTTTTTTAATAATGTAGTGACTGGCCTTATGTTCTACACATGCAAATTCAATGAAGAAAAAAACAGTTACATAAGATCTGAATGAAGTAACACTGAACCTAAGATTTTTGCTATCAGCCAAGATTTATTATTTATTTATTTATTTATTTATTTATTTGATAGAAAGGAAACAGATTTTTTAAAACAGATCAGGTTTTAGGGCACAGCTCTTCATTCACATTTTTCCTCTCATCATTTTCTCTCTGTACCATTTATTTTAAACAAACGATAATTTCTTTTTCTTTTTTCCTTTTCTTTTGCTTTTTTTTCTGTCTCTTGACTTTTGCATTATCCACCAAACATGAAAGTATGACTTGACCTTACTTTGACCCTTGGTCAGTTAGGATTAGCAGTCTTCAGATTTATTTTGGTATAGGGGTAAACATTCAATCTGCCCTCCCATAGTGAAGGATATTTCTTAGATAACTTTACTGGCCTGCCCCAGGTCTTTCTATGCTTTATAAATAACAAACCTAAACATTTCTGGGGTTATTCCAGAATGTTTCTGCAAGCACAACTAGAGTGTCCACAGCTCAATCTTCCCTTTCCCTGAAACTATCATGAGCTTGTATAGAGCTGATAGTGAGTATGGACAGGATTATTTGGTGGTAATATATGGTGTTTTAAAATGGATAATTTCTTCTTAATGCATCAACAAACCAACCACAGATTAAGATTAGGCTTAAATGACAAGGACTCTGTCTTGTGTTTCATTGTCTGAAGAATCTACAACACTGCCTGAAATCTTCAGTAGACTTATTATGCATTGAATAAGTGAATAATATTTTCATTTTTCCATTTCTCAATCTCCTTTTATCATCTACTTTTGCCATCCTTTTCAGATTGTTTTAAAACACTGAAGCCCATGGAACTTCAGTGTTCTATGTCTCTTTTTGAAATGCTACAAGCTGTAATAGAAAATAACCTTTTTTAACCAGAGGTCATTAAATTCTTCATGTCAGGCTATCCAGTTTGCTCTGGCCTTTTCCTTTTTATATATACTTGTGTTTATATAGTTTTAATTTTTTTCTTCTTACATTACAGAGTAGCACAAATAAGTCTAAAAATTAAAGCTATGCATCTTAGCCTTAAAAGATCATTGACAGTTCTTGATCCATTTCATTTTTTGCATTGTTTCTGTTTTGCCATTTGATCATATGTCCAGCGACTCTGAGATTGTTTGTGTTTCTTTTAAATGTGAAGATCTTTGTCTACCAACATATGTGGTATAATTTACGTAAGCCTTTGTTTTATCTCATTCATCTTGGTATGGGTGTGGGCAAAAGTAGGTCTACAGTTGTTTGTATGCAAAATAATGTAATAAGTAATAAATAATAATACAATAATAAACTCTGTATTTTGCTACTAACAATTGAAAAGTCCTTGGATATGCACGGTCCAGAGTTAGCTTGAATTTGAATTTTTTCACAGCTACTTGTTAATTTAAGACCTTGGGAATAATAGCTAACTTCATTTCTGGTGAAATGTGAGCTGAAAATAAATCCCTTACTCAAAGAGTTCTTTTTACAGTGCATATTTTTTATATATTATAGTCATAATTACTTCTTTTTTTCAGCTGATTGTTCATTTATTTCAAGCAATTTTATTGAATTTATTGGGTGACACTGGTTAATAAAATTATATAAATTTTATGTGTATAATTCTATAATACATCATCTGTATATTGTATTGTGTGGGCCCGCGCTCAAGCTGGCGACCTCAGAGTCACGAACCTGGGTCCTCGCATCATCATAGTCCGGTGCTTTATCCACTGCGCTACCGCCTGGTCAGGTTCTCTTTTTTTTTTTTTTTTTTTAATGAAAGAGACAGAGAAAGGGACAGATAAGGACAGATAGGCAGGATGGGAGAGAGATGAGAAGCATCAATTCTTTGTTGTGACACCTTAATTGTTTATTGAGTGATTTCTCATATATGCCTTGACCAGGGGGCTGCAGCTGAGCCAGTGACCCTTGCTCAAGCCAGTGAACTTTGGGTTCAAGCCAGTGACCATGGGGTCATGTCTATGATCCTACACTCAAGCCATTGACCATGCGATCAAGCTGGATGAGTCAACACTCAAGCTGGCGACCTTGGGATTTCTAACCAGTGTCCTCTGCATCCCAGGCCAGTGCTCTATCCACTGTGCCACTGACTGGTCAGGCCCAAATATCTCTTAATCAAATAATTAAAGCATAATAGATAATAAGAAAAACAAGCAAAAACCTAATTATAGATGCAATAATGTTAAGAAAACAAATTAAACACAGTAGTATATTATTATTATTATTATTATAATTATTATTTTTTACAGGGACAGAGAGAGGCAGAGAGAAGGATAGATAGGGACAGACAGACAGGAATAGAGAGAGATGAGAACCATCAATCATCTGCATTGCCGTTGCGACACCTTAGTTGTTCATTGATTGCTTTCTCACATGTGCCTTGACCGCGGGCCTTCAGCAGACCGAGCACCCCATTGCTGGACCCAGCGACCTTTGGGTCCAAGCTGGTGAGCTTTTGCTCAAGCCAGATGGGCCCACACTCAAGCTGGTGACCTTGGGGTCTCGATCCTCGGTCTTCTGCATACCAGTCCAATGCTCTATCCACTGTGCCACCGCCTGGACAGGCTATATTACAATTTTTAAGACACTAATTTAATTATATTTCAAAAATATATAACTAATTCTCTATCAAAAATCTTTAAATATAACATGCAATAATTTGAAAGACAAAGCCCATATTTATTTTATAATTAATAGGTGCCAGAGGCATTAAGGAGCAACTCTAAATTTAACTAGAAAATGTGAATACAAAAATAGATAAAAGTAATTTAAAATGTTATGAATAAGGAATCCCATTTTCAAATAAAGGTAAATAATATATCACATAAAATGTGGACATTTAATTAGAACATACGGAAATCAGATTTTTTTAAACTCTTTTCTTAACCTTTATTCTTTGAAAATATCTTTATTTTTTGGCATATCTTATAGAAAAGTTGTTATTTTTGTTTCCAGATTTCTATTAGTGATGATTAGGAAAAGGGAATTTTGAGGATATCTTAATCTGATTTTATGCAAACACTAGAATTCATGTTCAGTTTTATTGTATAGTCAGTTTTGAGTACTTGAACACTAACTTGCCAGGCTCCTTAAGACCCATATTGAAGAAATTCCTGAGCCAGATATCTTTAAAACTTAAGCATAGACTTTTCTGTATATATAAAATACTATAACTATTGTCAATTAAGATAAAATTAGAAATTCATTTTTTAAATATGTCTTAGCTCCAGTCATTTCTCTCTATTTCTATTTATAAGACCAAATACAAGAGATAGAAAACCAATCATTTCAGATAATTCTGACAGGAGAGTTATAGAATGAGAACAAAGAGTATTACAAAATAATATTGATGAAACTTGATAAAATCATGCATTTCTAAAAAGAAATTTATATAATTAGTGCATTGTTATGTACTAAGTTGAGACTAATTTAGTGAGGCATGAAGAATGTTAATGTTATATCAGACTTGAAATCACAAAATGACTATAAAATTTTCTATATTTAATTTATGATTATTTATATAATTTTATATACATATATTACACATCTATAAAATACAATATAATTGTTTATACACATATTGTCATATCTATGTCATATATATCATATTTATACAGTTCAGCTTTCCTCAAGATGTCTTCTGTGAAATAATAGCTTACATGCCTTCAAAATCTGTGCCAGCCTTTATCCCACTTTTAGGAATATACCCTAAGAACACCATAACACTGTTCGAAAAGAAGAAATGCGCCCCCATGTTCGTGGCAGCATTGTTCACAATAGTGAAGAGCTGGAAACAGCCCAAGTGTCCGTCAGAAGATGAGTGGATTAAAAAGCTTTGGTATATATATACTATGGAACAATATTCAGCCATAAGAAATGATGACATCGGATCATTTACAACAAAATGGATGTACCTTGATAACATTATACGGAGTGAAATAAGTGATTCAGGAAAAAAAAAAAAAATCTGAGAACAGCATGATTTCATACATAGGTGGGACATTAAAGTGAGATTATGAGACATGGACAAGAGTGTGGTGGTCACGGGATGGGGGGAGGGAAGGGAGGATGGAATAGGGAGAAGGGGAGGGGTACAGGGAAAACCAGATAGAAGGTGAAAGAGGACAATTTGACTTTGGGTAATGGGTATGCAGCACAATTGAATGATAAGATAATCTGGAGATGTTTTTATTGTACATATGTACCCTGATTTATTGGTGTCACCCCATTAAAGTTAATAAAAAAAAAATCTGTGCCAGCCTGACCAGGCAGTGGTGCAGTGGATAGAGCATTGGATTGGGGTGCAGAGGACCCAGGTTCAAGATCCTGAGGTTGCCAGTTTGAGTGCGGGCTCATCTGGTTTGAGCAAAGCTCACCAGGTTGGACCCAAGGTTGCTGGCTTGAGCAAGAGGTTACTTGGTCTGCTGTAGCCCTACAGTCAAGGTACATATGAGAAAGCAATCAATGAACAACTAAGGTGTCACAACGAAAAACTGATGATTATTATTTCTCATCTCTCTCTGTTCCTGTCTATTCCTTTTGTCTGTCCCTATCTATCCCTCTCTCTGACTCTTTCCCTGAAAAAAAAAAACAAAATCTGTGCCAATCTTGTGACAATCTGACACAGGTAAATATTATAATGCCTCACTTAACTTACAAGGTAATTGGAGTTTGAATGTGCTAAATATTACCTGAAATTATATCTGCAAAGTAATATACTTGTAGTTTGAATTTGATAATATGCACAATGGAATCTATGCATACTTATTAATTACACTGCTCTTCTCACCTATTGATAGAGGTTTGATGATAGGTGTCCATAATAAAATTAGTTTTTGACACAGACAGTGTTAAATGTTACACATGTTGCTTTATTGCTAAAATTGTCAAAGTATTTGATATGCTAATGCACATTATATAAGAAAACAATGATATACAGATATGCTAAATCTTATTGACCACAAAGTCCTTTTCCCTCTAAAATATTTTTAGTAGTTCATTTATAAATTGCTACTATAATTACACATATAAAAACCATGATCATTGAGAACAATTATTCCAAAGCAACTAATAAAATAATTACCAAACACTTTTAAATAGTACTATTTGATATACTGTCTGTGCATATACAAATTTGGTAACTCTATGAGAAGAAAGATAACAAATAGAAAACCAATCTTCTCATTCTTTCTTGCTCCTGACCTTGTTCCCACTTATATCTCCATCGATTTCTTATATATACTGGCTTTGGGGAAAGTGTGCTATATTTCGTATCAGACATTTTTAAAACTTTATTGTACATAAGAATAATCTCAGTAAATAGTTAAAATGAAGATTCTGGTTTGGTAAGATTGGGGTATAGCACAAGATCCTGCATTTCTACAAACAGCTGCATAACAATGATTTGACATTTATAAATCTTCAGATGTAAGCCAAAAGTTAAGGCAACATCTTTTCCTAATAGGTGTATTTTGGAAAAAAATTCAGAGTGATTAAAATCTGTCTAAAACAACTTCTGATCTAATGAAGTTGTTATATTGAATTAGGTAAATTTTTTATACTAATTGCTTTTTCCTTTTTCTGAATATTTTTATTGTGATAAAATAATAAACATATTTCAAAAGGACATAATTTAAGTTAATATTTTCTGTTTTGATACTATTTATTTAAAATAATGATTTTGAGCTTTAAAGGGAGAGAATCAAATTAATAAAAACATTTAAAAGAATAAAAAAATATAAAGGGAGAGAATCATATAAAAATAATGAAAGTGGAGAGATAATATACTATATTTCCCCATGTAAAAGATGCACCCTTTTTTAAAAAATTTGGGGTCTAAAAACTGAGTACATCTTATACAGTGTTTGTAGATTTTTTTTACTTACATTTCCCACTGTTTTGCACTTGATGAGGAATAGCATGAATTTTATGATGAATAAAAACTTGAGTTCAATAACTTTATGTAATACATCTTTTTTCAAATTTCAGGCCCCAAAACCAAGGTGTGTCTCCTACATGGGAACTACTTATACATGGGGAAATGTATATTAAACAGTATATGTCTAGTGAACTTTGTCCCACCCCCAAATTTGTATGTTGAATTCCTAAACCCCAGTACCTTGGAATTTGTGTTTGGAGATGATAAAGTTTTTAAAGAATGAAGGTTAAATAAGGGCAGGAGGGTGGGTTTTATTCAGTATGATCACTATCCTAGGAAGAGGAAATTTGGACATATGTACATGCTCAGAGAAGAGCATGCAAAGTAGCCATCGTCAAGCCAAAGGATGATGTGACATTAAAAAGAACAACAACCTGCCGACACGTTGATATTGAACTTCCAGACTGCAGAATTATAAGAAAATGAGTTTATTGTGTTTTAACCACTCAGCCTGTGATATTTTGTTATGGCAGCTTTAAGAAATTAATACAAATGAATTTCATTCATAATTGGTGGGTATATTATTATTGCTTTGTGTCAAAATGTCTGCAGCATTGTACAAAATAGTACTAATGTGTTTCTCATTTACAGAATGCAGCACACTGATGAACACTCAGTTATACATTTAAAATTAGATGAATTTAAAAAATGTTTTTTTTTTCTGGAAAAGGTATATGTATGTGTGTGTAAAATAACACACTTAAACTTCACTCATAAGCTAGTACAATGTTTAAACATTTCTATTCAATTTCTTCATCTGTCAACTGAAGGTACTAATAATTGGCAAGTCTATTTTTGTAGGAATATATAAAATAAATATAAAATACCTAACATAGTGTCGAAAAAAATAATTAATTAAATAAAATAATTGCAACTTCTTCCTACCTGGATGTCTCTGCTTTTGTTTCTAATTAAATTCTAATGTGAAAAATGACCCACTTGCTTTTAGTATGGTCCTTTTTCAGGAGACCTCTAATGATACACCAGTTTCCTAACCACTGTCTCCTGTGAACATGCTATGCTTCCATTCTCCCATATTTTTCTCAACATGCCTTTAGTAATGACAATATTAAAAATATGCTTAAAGGAATGCAACCAAGAATGTGAAAATAAAAATGTAAATTTTTAAATTAATTTTAATGGGGTGACATTAATCATATAGTACATAGGTTCAGAGAAAACATCTCCAGGTTATTTTGACATTTGACTATGTTGCACACCCATCACCCAAAGTTATATAGTCTTCCATCACCTTCTATCTGGTTTTCTTTGTGCCCTTCCTTTCCTTCACCCCCTCCTTTCTCCTCCTCACCCCTGGTAACCACCACACTCTTGTCCATGTCCCTGAGTCTCATTTTTATGTCCCACCTATGTATGAAATTATATAGTTCTTAGTTTTTTCTGATTTACATATTTTACTCAATATGTTATCAAGGTCCATCCATGTTGTTGTAAATGATCCGATGTCATCATTTCTTATGGCTGAGTAGTATTCCATAGTATATATGTACCACATCTTCTTTATCCAATCATCTATTAAAGGGCTTTTTTGTTGTTTCAATGTCTTGGCCGCTGTGAGCAATGCTGCGTTGAACATGGGGCTGCATGTGTCTTTATGTACCAGTGTTTTTGAGTTTTGCGGGGTATATACCCAGTAGAGGGATTGTTGGGTCATATGGCAGTTCTATTTTTAATTTTTTGAGGAACCACCATACTTTCTTCCATAGTAGTTGTACTACTTTACATTCCCACCAAAATGGATGAGGATTCCTTTTAAAAATGTAAATTTTAAAAAGTGGCAGATATACTTTTATTAGTATTCCATACAATAAATATGAAATAATAGTAGTAGTAATAAGGAACACATATGTCAGTATAATTTTTTCATTTATATTGGTGAACTGGATGGGAAAATGAGCATACCACTATAAAATAAAAGTGAGAAACATTATAAATTTGAGTGCATCACAGAAAAAAATAATAAAATGCTATAATAACAATATCTTTCCAATAAAAAAATTTTCTTCAACATATTCCTTATTTTTATACATATAAACAAACATATTTAATGTTTTTAAATTATTGAATGGAATTTTCCTGGTTTGCATGGAAATGATATAACTAGTGTGAATCTCACTATAATTTATTAGTTCCCATAATTCTTATTTTACTGAGTTATTATTATGATAATAAATTTGTCACTAAATTCCATTGTGAATTATTGTAATCAGGCTCCATCATTTAGTGAAATCACAAATGTTGTATTTCTAAATATTCATTTCTATAGTATTTGTTTGAAGATGAACATTCATGATGAAAAGTAATAAGCCATTATTCCATGACTGGAACAGTTTTGCATTTTAGTATTAGTGAGCTAAGGTCGTTGAACCTAGATAGTTTTCTCTGCAGTAGAATAGTGTGAATGTCATCATACATGGAGCAGCCTGAGACTGGTGTTTTTATATTCAGAGTTGGTGCAACTGGCCATTCTAGATGAGACCTCATTTAGTATATTTAATTAGGGCTTAACTGTAAATTGTAAGGTCATTTTAAATGGTTAGTCATATATATTCATATGTTCTTATAATACATCTTAAAAATTTAGATTCATTATTGATTAAATTCACAACATAAAGTTTAAATGTTATCTCATGGACACTAATTTTATCCTTCACAACTAGCTGTGTGTGTCTACATTTAAATTCTAAGGCTTTTTCTCCTTTTTATTTTAATATATCTTGAAAGACTTTATTCATATATTCAGAAAATAGTTGCCATTTAAACTGAACTCAGAGAAGAACAAACCAATTACTATAGTTGCCTCAGTGTAAAGCATTTTTACTCTTCTACTAGCTGTAGAAGTGTGCATACTTCTTCTATCACAATTATTATCACATTACTACTGCATTTGTATTCACCTCCTGAAGTAGACTAAGAAGCTTCCAGGAGAATGAATATCCTTAAAATTTATATTGGATTTTAATGGTCTTAAATGACACAATTTAAAATGAGAAATCTATAGTTAAACTAACTTATATTCATCCTCAAAAATTTTGACTGAGTTCTAACAGAAGTAGAAAAAATTAAAAAATATACACACAAATGCATGCACATTTCATAACATCACTTAGCCATAAGGAATGCAGATTTTTCACTACAGAGACCAAAATCTATCTATGCTTAAAGTTATAAATGATAAAGGACATCTTGAAAACTATTGTCTATAGGGTAATTAATGCCAAGGGCCATGTAGTACACATTACTCATCTTTTTGAGTGTCCAATTTTTGCTAATTCTTCTCTTTTTGTAGTTGTGTGTGTGTGTGTGTGTGTGTGTGTGTGTGTGTGTGTGTGTGTGTTTATTTCTTGCTGTGGCAAAAAAATCAGAAATTTCTTCTAGTAAAAACTATATGGATACAAAGCTTTGCTTTGTCAGAATTTTCATGCACACATACACACACACTTAGAATCTGATTGGCAAGATGATTCAAGCATAAGAAAAATTAAGTGTCATTCAGTGACAAATTAATAAACATTTATTAAAGCCTGTACTAGCTATTTGAAACATTAAAGTGAATCAAGGCACAGTCTCTAAATGTAGAGTGTTCACATTTGAGAATGAAATTAAATTCTATATAAAGACAAGCCATATGAGTACCCTTTCATGGCTGTACAAAGTAACTGTTTCTTGGGAGAGATGAAATGACTGATCTTTGTGAAGCAGATGACATAAGACTTAGCTGTTGACAGATATCTGGGCATTTGTGAAATGAGGAAAGTGTCAAAGACTATTCTATGTAGAAGGATGAATGAGCATAAGGCACAGATACTTGAAAGACTACTATGCCACGTTTGGCAAAGTAGTTGGACAGGTAGGTAGAGACAACTGAGATGGCTTTTGTACTCCTTGCGGATTAGTATATATTTTAAAACTTTTCTGTTTCTATAGGAGGATGATATATATAGCTCTACCTTTATGCTAGGTGACTAGTATCAGAATGAAAGATCAGCAAGAGCACGGCAATTTTGCAACAGTTAATCAAGAGAAGAGCCTTAAATATGGTTGTACAAAAAGAATGGATAAAACATTTGACATAGATTTGAGATAATTCTGTGAAAGTCTAGGTGAAAGAAAAAACAGCAGGTAAAGTCAAGGGTGGTTTTTAGGGTTTTACCTTAAACTTGAGATTACTTTATTAAATAAATGGGCAATACACAAGTAGAAGTAAATTATAGATTTGTTGGAGACAAAAGAAGAATGCAACATGAAGTTATTCTACATGCTTTCCAGATTCTTTTGAAGACACTGGTTCATGGTCATAGCAGCAAGGTATTCACAATTTATGTTTTCTCAAATTTCTTTTTTTGTTAAATTTGCTTCAAATAGTTTAATCCAAATTAGTAGTAATCGAAATCTCTTCCCACTCAAACTTCCCCTCTGTCATATGTTTTTTTGTTCTTGTACATATTAAAAAACTGAAGAATTATAAAAATTTGGCTAAGGGGATTTTGAGTTGGAGATAGTTTGTGTTTATTAAGATAATCTTCTATATTCATATAAGTTTACGGGGAACCATCCTTTTGTAGAAACAACTTCTAGAATTACTTCGGCTTCCCACTGTGAACTAACCTGCCCACAAAGTGATACAAACTTGGAGGGCCATATATGGTCTTTTATTAACATATTCTCTGTTGTTTGACACCAGCAGTACATAGTCATGAAGGAGAAACAGGATTGGAGATGTACCGAATAAGAAGCTATTCTGTTCAAAATTCTACCAATCATCAGATGCATAAAATTATAAACAGAAAATTCAGTTCTTATTGATGCATAATTAAAATTTATTACTTATTCTGTCAGAAATATACTCAGTAATGTAGCATAAAAATACAAATATGCTAAATTTCCATATACTTTTTTTCTTTCTTGATGGGTAAATTAAGAATTGAAAAGAAACTGTAGCAATTCTATAATAAAAGGTTCATTTGTAACGGCTCATAAATCAAAAAGTTTTGATAGAGATTTTGCAGTTTAGATAACTTTTGGCACTATGAGAGCAAGCCTAGTAAATATAAGAACTTTCATTATATTTTAAAGGCACAACAGAATATGTAGTATGAAAACTAACATTAGATAAAAATAATTTTTGCCTAAGTTTACCAAGTATGCTAACTCTCATAAGGAAAGATGTACAGACATTTTATATCTCTTATCAAAAACTAGGATCTTGTTTAAATGTATATTTAACTTACATTTTTTTATTTTCTAAAAGATTTATTGAAGTCCAGCAATTATACCTACAAAAAACATTAAAAAAATTAATACTTGAAAAGAATGGACTTGTGTGTGTGTAGTTTGATTTGGTCTGGTTTGGTATAATTTTTGCACAACGCCTGTCTGTATTGATCCAGATTTGGAACAAAGACTTTAACTGTGAAGGAAAACCTTGCTTGTTCAAATGATCCATCTGCTTGACCAATACTGTTGGTTATTTTTAGATCAGGTTAAAAATTAATTATGAAAACTAATCATGAAAAACAATTGCCTTCACTGAACACCAAGCATACTTAAAATTTAGAAAGGAAACAACACGGCATTCACAGTAGAGTGAAGATCATGTGACTCCCAAGCATAGAGGCTGATGTACTAAGATCACTGTGACTTTGGTCATACTGAGCTCATACATATAATCCCAAATGAGAGATGTTACCTTATCAGCCAAGTGTCCTTCTCTGGGAGACCTATCTAGCTTCCATTACCTGGAAAAATTTCATTTCAACAATATTTATTTTTCTGTACTTGATAAACATTCTTTATAAAATATTTTGATATATTACACAATAATATATATGTATTATATTATAGAATATAATACATATATATTATATAACTCCAGACCCACTCTCATTTATGTGGATATTTATATGCTCTTTAAAAATTCTCAAGTTATGCCTGATGAGGCAGTGGTGCAGTGGATAGAGCATCGGCCTGGGATGTGGAAGATCCAGGTTCGAGACCCCAAGCTCGCCAGCTTGAGCGCGGGCCCATCTGGCTTGAGCAAAAGTGCGTCAGCTTGGACCCAAGGTCGCTGGCTCCTGCAAGGGGTTGCTCGGTCTGCTGAAGGACCACAGTCAAGGCACATGTGAGAAAGCAATCAATGAACAACTAAGATGTTGCGACGCAACGAAAAACTAATGATTGATGATTCTCACCTCTCTTCGTTCCTGTCTGTCTGTCCCTATTTATTCCTCTCTCTGACTCTCTCTCTGTCCCTGTAAAAAAAAAAAAAAAAATTCTAAAGTTATGCCTGACGAGGCGGTGGTGCAGTGGATTGAGCGTTGAACTGGGATGTGGAGGACCCAGGTTCGAGACCCCAAAGTTGTCAGCTTGAGTGCAGGCTCATCTGGTTTGAGCAAAGCTCACCAGCTTGGACCCAAGGTTGCTGGCTCGAGCAAGGGGTTACTTGCTTTATCTGCTGAAGGCCCACGGACAAGGCACATATGAAAAAGCAATCAATGAATAACTAAGGTGTCGCAACGAAAAGCTGATGATTGATGCTTCTCATCTCTCTCCGTTCCTGTCTGTCCCTATCTATCCTTGTCTCTGACTCTCTCTCTGTCCTGTAAAAAAAAAAAACAAAAAAAAAAACTCAAGTTACTCTTTTAGGAAAGAGTTAATGGATGTTCTTCACACATCTCTGGAACTACAAGTAAAACCGGAAAATACCTGTAACTCTTCTCATCCACTTGAGAACTAGCACAAACCAGTATAAGAATGCAACCTAGTAATAAGAATATTTTTGCTTTAAATAATCAAATACTGAGGATACCAGGAGAAAACAAAAAGGGAAAACAACAAGGGATAAACTATATTTTTGAAATAAAAATACCATTTAAATCAAATAAAATTAGTAATATGTACTTTTAAAAACTATAGACTTGTCATAGTTTTCAGTCATCAGAAAATAAAAATTCAGAGCATTCTTGAGATTATTTCAGATGTCAATATTAAATTTGAGTCTCTTTGACTTTGAGATTACTTAGCAAAGATAGTTCTTACTTTAAATTAATTTTTAAATTATTTTATTATACTTAAGGATTGTACAGATGTAGATGTGAATGGATTATAAAAATAACTAAAATGCTAAGCATTTATAACAAACCAAAATTCATTTATACTCTGATATAGATAAAAACATTATTTTATTACTCAAATAATTACACAGGTATTTTGAAGTTTCATTCTGAAATATTTATCTTAAAAATAACTGAATTATTATTACACAATAACTTAATTATATTATTACACAAAAAGTCTGTCCTATTGTAGTATGTTTTTGAACTAAAATGACCAAAAATTTTATATACTTTTTACAATTTATTTATTTACTTTTTTGTATTTTTCTGAAGTGAGAAGCAGGGAGGCAGAGAGACAGACACCCACGTACACCTGGATCCACCCAGCAAGCCCAACAGGGGGCGATGCTCTTTCTATCTGGGCGATTGCTCCATTGCAACCAGAGCCATTCTGGCACCTGAGGTGGAGGCCATGGCACCATCCTCAACACCCTGGCCAACTTTGCTCCAATGGAACCTTGACTGTGGGAGGGGAAGAGAGAGATAGAGAGAAAGGAGAGAGGGAAGTGTGGAGGAGCAGATGGGTGCTTCTCCTGTGTGCCCTGGCTGTGAATCAAACCCAGGACTTCTACATGCCAGGCCAATGCTCTACTGCTGAGCCAACTGGCCAAGGCCAAAAATTTTATAAATTGTGATCTTTAGCTCCAATAGTGTAATCCGCATTAAGGATTAGGAGATTTCTTTTTGTAACATGTATAGTTATAGGAGCAGCTAACTGAAAATTCATCTGAATTCTGAACAGAGGATTATAAGGTTTAGGCAAGAGAGTTATATGTTTATAATTTCATGATAAGAGTTGTACTGTTAAATCATATAAGTGTTAAATTATTCTGCAATAGCTAACAGAGTCAGTCTGGTTGTAATAATCCCAGTCATTTTTCCAACACCAGCAGTTCAAGTGAGAGTAAAGATGAAAAATAGGGCTGACAGAAAAGTTCTTTGAGGTTTTATTTAAGGTAAAATTGTACTCCTTGGCCATCCAAAATCTCCTCCCCAGAGTAGAGTTAATACGAGGTCTATCATCTGACAAAATTTATAAGTGCTTTGCGCAAAAGAGAAACATAGATCATTTTCTATAGAGATAACACTAGTGTAGCTGTGAATACCTCAGAACAAGGCTCAGCTTTTCTTGCATCTGAAAACTTTGCAACATGTTCAGGACCACTTACTAAAACCTGAATACTGCAATTACACCAAAATGGCCCTTGTGTATCACTCAGACTTTGTACTAAAATGAAAGCCCAAATGACAGATACAACCATTTGTCCAACAGCAGAGGAACCCCACCTCCACTATCTTTCCCACATTTTAAATTGTAACCTTCAAAATATTACTAGAATCATTTCATATGTAACAGAGTGAAATGCACTCTCTCTCTTATTCTATCTATCTGCCAATTCTCCCAAGGCTTTCAAGTGAACAGCTAATTATTAGAGGAATTCTGCCTGAGACTTGAGCTTTTAGCAAAGATTTGCAAGAGCCTCAAGACTGGATTCAGATCAGCAGGGGTCAATAGACCAAGAAATAATGAGATTTAGAGATTTTGTGCCTTTTCTTGGATCCTTGTTGGAACGTTGGTGTCACACGTATCTTGCCCCACCCACTCTCTATTCTTTTGACATAAAGAAAAGCATAAATTTTGGGCTTTCCTAAGATGGATTTGAGGAAGTTTTAAGGCCCCCATAAAGCTGATGCCTTCTCCATCAATAAAAGTTTCCCCCCTCCAAACTCTGATATATTGGATATGCCTTTGAAGCATTGGACACACAAACCTTGACTAGGTAATAGATATACTACCGATAGTATCACTATGTATGTTAGTAACATGACAGAAGAAAATAAAGATAAAATAAAAACCTACTCTAGAGGAAAAAAAGATCATTTAAGAGTAGAAGAGAACCTTAAAGAAAATTTAGTATACTCATTGACATATCAAAAACTTTTCTAAAATTCCTATGTTTTGTGACAAAGAGACAGACAGAGGGACAGATAGGGACAGACAGACAGACAGGAAGGGAGAGAGATGAGAAGCATCAATTCTTTGTTGTGCCACCTTAGTTGCTTCTTGACGCTTTCTCATATGTGCTTTGACTGGGAGGCTCCAGCAGAGTGAGTGACCCCTTGCTCAAGCCAGTGACCTTGATCTCAAGCCAGCAATCTTTGGGCTGAAGCCGGCAACCATGGGGTCATTTAACCACCAAACCCATGTTCAAGCTGGTGAGCCTGAGCTCAAGCCAGATGAGCCAGTGCTTAGGCTGGTGACTTTGGTGTTTTGAACCAGGGTCCTCCGCATCCCAGTCTGATGCTTTATCCACTGCACCACCACCTGGTCAGGCAAGTCATTAAGTTTTGAAGTAATTAATTAGCAACAACAGTAATTGGAACATTCATATTAAATTATTTTTTAATGTTTAATTTTTATGACATTATCGTGATAACCTAAAAAATAAATGCATATTAAAGTCACAGAGCAAAAGAAATCATTATGAGTATATTTAATCAGCTATATTATTAGCCCTCAAATTTGAGTGAAACTATGAACATCCAAAATGTTTTTAAAAATATTTTTTGAGTTATAACAGTTTCAAAATTATTTATATTTATTAGTAGTATAGGTTTTTAAAGCTTTTAAGATATCATTTATGCATATTTATATTATGTTACTAAAGTACTGACTTTAGTAAATGTTTCAAAATATCTATAACATTTTGTTTGAAACCCTGGAGTACATTTCTAAACATATTTTTGTAAAATTCTAAGGTATTTTCTTTCTAAAAATACCTCTCTCTTAATTTAGCATGCTATAAAATTCTAGCTTTAAATTATTTTTTCCTCAGAAATTTAAACGTTTTCTCTCTCTCCTTCTTTCTTTCTCTTTCCCCACAATGTAGTTAATGAAGACCCTGATTCTTTATTATTCTCTTTGGAGCCTACTAGATTAATTTTATTTTGATTACCTAAAACTTTACCAAAACCTTCTATATGTACTTATTTTTTTTATTTACTCTGCTCTTCCAAATTTGAATATGCCATCAATATATACTGCTTACCAAAAGTAGGGGACTTTTCAAAGTGAATATAAAGCAATAAAAAAAAGAAGCATTAGATTTTTTTATTAAACAAGAACATCAGAAAAGCAAATAAAAAAATCAAAGTTGTTGATTATGCAAATGAGATGCAAAACCAACTTTTATTTCGTTAGTGAAAATGCACTATACAAAAGGCTGAATGGACCAGAGTTCCTGCACATTCTCTGATCCCTTATTTTTGTGAGCGGGTAGAAAAATAATAGTGTTTTCTTTGTAACACTATGCGTCTCCTCCAATCTGTCTTTCAACAAATAAGATGCACACTGTAAATAGGAAGGAGCAGTCTTGCAGGGGTCCTTTTGAAATGTACTGTACTGCCTGACCTGTGGTGGCACAGTGGATAAAGCGTCGACCTGGGAATACTGAGGTCGCCAGTTCAAAACCCTGCACTGGTCTGGTCAAGGCACATATGGGAGTTGATGCTTCCAGCTCCTCCCCCCTTTCTCTCTTTCTCTATCTCTCTCTCTCTCACTCTGTGTCTCCTCTCTAAAATGAATAAATAAATAAATTAAAAAAAAATAATGAAATGTACTGTACTAGTGGAGGAGCAGGCAAGCAGGCTGAGAACATACTCCAAATGCTGATTTTAGAAAGACTGCCTATTATAAATATAGCACTTTCTACATTTCCCTTATGGAAAAAAACAAAAACAAAAGAGAATCTACTTCCTTCTTTTCTCTCTCCTAACTTTAAATATTGGTATACCTGTCAATACAATGATCTGATATGTCATATATCTCAACAAACTTACCGAGCACATGTTCTCCCCAATATCGGTTGTGTTGAAGGATTTGAGGATATTTATTTATTTTAAAGAGGAAATGTAAACATGTTTTTTCACTCTTTTGTCTTGAACCAGGTGCACCCATTATTTCATTAAAATTCTTTTAATCCTTTTCGAAACAAGCAGCATCTAAGGAAATAACATAATGTTATTTACTGTTAGATGTACCCAAGGGCACAAAAACTGCGGTAGTAAAACCATTAGTACCTTTGCTCAAATTGTTAAATTGTAATCCATTTTGTTGGTGGTAAAGAAAAAAATATGTTTTAATTGATCATATGAATGCTGAGGTTGTGACTCACATAAAATACAGGATTTAGAGCACAACTCATTCATGCCCGCTCACTCATGCCGGCTCACTCATGCCGGCTCACTCAGGCATTGCTGAGATAATCCTGGGGCAAGGGGAAGGAACATGGAGGGCACGAGCAATGCGGTACCAACTCTAACTCTCCTTCTCCCTCTTCGTGCTCCACCGCACACCAGTGTATGGTGACACAGCAGTGGACATCCACTGACTTGGAGCACTGGATATCACAGGGTATGTCGCTTTTAGCCAGTGGGTATAACAAGAGGTATTTATTTACAGAAGGTGGCAGTATCAAGAGGAAGATGTGCAAGAAGCATTTTGGACCGTTTTTCAGGGTTTATGTCTATTATATCTAAAGATATTTTTAAGTTCTAGTTGTATGTCATGCAGTAAATTTATTTTATACTTTTTGTATTTTAAATATTTTTATTTTCTCCAGCTTTATTGAGGTATAATTGAAAAACAAAACGGTGTATGTTTAAAGTGTATGACAGGATTATTTGATGTATGCATACATTGTGTGATGATCATCACATTTAAGATAATTAATTCATCTATCAGTTCAGTTAGTCACTGCTATTATCTTAGCAGATTTCAAGTATACAACATAATAACACAATAAAATACTATTAGCTACAGTTATTATTCTATACATTCTATCTCCAGAACTGATTAATCCTATAACTTCAAGTTTGTACGCCTTAACCAAAATTACCCTATTCTCTCCCCATTCTACTACCCCACCCTGGCAATCTTCATTCTATTCTGTGTTCCTGTGATTTAAATTTTTTATTTATTTATTTACTTGAATCCCACATATGAGTCAATTTATACAGCATGTGTCTTTCTCTGTTTGACTTATTTCACTTAGAATATTGTCCTCCAGGTTCAACCATATTGTCACAAATGACAGGGTTTTCTTCTTTGTTTTTAATGTCTAAATAATATTCATCATAGTTATATATCTTAGCTATTGTTACTAATGCTACAATAAGCAAAAAATGTAAAGATATATTTTTGAGATACTAATATTGTTTCCTTCAGCTATATTGCCAAAAATGGAATTGTTAGATCTTATGTTAATTCCATTTTTAGTTTTTTTGAGAAGCCTTCATACTATTTTTTATAATGACTATAACAACTTATACTCCCATTAACAGTGTACAAGGTTTCTCTTTTCTTCACATTCTCACCAACACTTGTTATATTCTATATTGTTTATACTAGCCATCCTAACAGGTGTAAGGTGATATCCTATTTTGGTTTTCATTTGCATTCTCCTGATGATTAATGATGTTGAGCATCTTTTCTATACTTGCTGGCCATATGGATGTCTTCTTTGGGATAATGTCTATTCAGGTATTTTTCACTTTTTAATCAGATTTTTTTTGGGAGGGTGTTATTTAAATGTATGTGTTCCTTATATATTTAGGTATTAACCCCATTTCTAATATATAATTTGCAAATATTTTCTACCAATCCATAGGTACATTTTTATGTCATTATTTTGTTGTGCAGAAGCTTTTTAATTTGATGTAGCTCCACTTGTGTATTTTTGCAAGCAGAGAAAATATCAAGAGCTTCTTCCTTATGTCCTCCTCCGGAGTTGATTTGTTTTTGTATTTGTTTTTGTTTTCGGTGACAGAGACAGAGAGAGGGACAGACAGACAGAAAGGGAGAGAGATGAGAAGCATCAATTTTTCCTTGAGGCATCTTAGTTGTTCATTGATTGCTTTCTCATTTGTGCCTTGACTCGCTACAGTGGAGCAAGCAAGTAAGCCCTTGCTCAAGCCAGTGACCTTGGGCTAAAGCCAGTGACCTTGGGCTCAAAGCAAGCCACTTTTGGGCTCAAGCCAGCAACCATGAGGTCACATTTATGATCCCACACTCAAACCAATGACCTTGTGCTCAAGCCGGATGAGCCTGCGCTCAAGCCATCAACCTCAGGATTTCAAACCTCGGTCCTCTGTGTCCCAGACCAATGGTCTATCCATTGCTCTCTCTCCTGGCCAGGCTTCTCCAGGAGTCTTCTGATTTTAGGTCTTATGCTTAAGTTTTTAATTAATTTCAAGTTAACTTTTGTGCATGGTGTAAGACAAGGGTTCAGTTTAACTTGTTTTTATGTGAATATTCAGTTTTCCGAACAATATTCACTAAAAAGATTTTCCTTATTGTGTGTTCTAGGTGCACTTGTCAAAAATTATCTCACTGTACACATGGCAGTTTATTTCTGGGCTCTCATTCTGTTCCTTTGCCCTATGTCTGTTATTATGACAATACCATATTATTTTGATTACTATAGCTTTAAAATATAGTTTAAAATGAAAACCTCTGATGCCTCCATTTTTGTTCTCCTTTCTCATGATAGTTTTGTCTCCTTTGTCCTTCCAAATGAATTTTAGGATATATTTTCTATTTCTGTGAAAAATGCCATTGGATTTTTAATAGGAATTTCATTGAATCTGTAAATCATTTTGAGTAGTATGGAAATTTTTAAAAAGATTAGGTCTTCCAATCCATAAACAAAATTCTCTTTCTATTTATTTTATGTTCTTTATAAACCATTTTAATTTTTTATATCTTGCTGGATGTGCTTTTTAAAAATTTTTGTCACATTCTAAATTTTACCTTACATTTCCAACGAGAAATATGTGATATTGTTACATTTTGAAAGGATCACATTTATCAGTGGTTCTTTAAATCAATAATATCAAAGCATCATATTATGGATTATTACTTCTCTTTAAACACACAGCAAATTTAAAACATTCTTTCTTGGTTTGATATCATCAGTGCCACTTGTATCCAAATCAAATAGTTTGTCGCATCACATCTCATCTTATTTATTTAGTTATTGGTGAGAGAGAGAGAGCGAGAGCGAGAGCGAGAGAGAGAGAGAGATGAGAAGCATCAATTCTTTGTTGTGGGACCTTAATTGTCCATTGATTCCTTTCTCATATGTGCCTTGACCAGGGAGCTCTAGCCAAGCTGGTGACCCCTTGCTCAAGTCAGCAACATTTGGCTCAAGCCAGTAACCTTAAAGATCAAGACAGAAACCATGGAGTCATGTCTATGATCCCACTCACAAGCTGGTGATACCACGCTCAAGCTAGTGAACCCATGCTCAAGCTGGATGAACCTACACTCAAGCTGACAACCTCAGGGTTTTGAACCTAGGTTCTTTGCATCTCAGGCTGACACTCTATCCACTGTGCCACTGCCTGGCCACCCTGCCACATCTTATCTTGTATTCAAGTATCAGGAAGGTATTTACAAATATTGACCATGCCTCTAAATAGCTATCCCTTAATTTACTCCTCACTAGTTTATTATTTCTCATAATGCTCACTATTAGTTTATCATTTATCAATAATTTCTTCTGCATATACTCTACATGCACAGTTCCATATTGTATTAAAAATAGAAAGATTATTAAATTAGGACTAAGCTCTTCATTAGTTAATAAAATGATGGTGAGACAAAGAAGTAAAATGATAAATGTCATTTGATGTTTACAAAAGTACAATAGAAACCCAAGTAAATATTAGTTTATATGGCCCAGTGAGGTATAGTTACTAAAAATTCCAAGAAAATAATTTATGGCTTATAAAGATGAACCTTGCCACAGTCCCAATGAGATGGGCTTCCTCAAAAAACGATGGGTTCTCTGTCACTGGAGGTTTTCAGACTGACACCATGCAATCACTTAGTGGGGATCTGATGGAAGAAATTCAAACATCATATGAGTACTTTCACTAGAAACCTTTAAAAGATTCTTTAACCCTGAGACTTTGTAACATCTATTCACGGCTCTGCTTAAAACTCTTATTTAATTTTTAAAATCTTTGGCTTCCAAAACTTTAATTTACTTATATTGCAAAGATGTTAAATGTCACTTTTAACTCTTCCCTATTATTCCAAGAATATTTTATCTACCTATTTTTTTTTTTTTGATGAGAGAAATATGATTCCTTCTCCTTTTTTATTTTCATGGAACAGAAACCATGGATAAAGATTGTGTTGCTTATTTTTGGAAGCCTTATACATATTATAATAAGATACGTTAAAAAGTCGATTTGAGAATATTGGTATTATACTGTCTCCTTTCAACTGCTTGGCTTTTCAGCAAACTTGAACACAAACATTTCAAAATAAATTCACCCGGAATTGAAATGACTACATTGAAAGTAGTTAGGAGAAAACAAATTTCTTCTAAATAATTAGAAATATCCCCATGAAGACTGAAGACTAAATGGAACAATTCTGTCTGTAGGGCATGGCAATATTCAGTCCAAATATGAAATGATAGAGGGGCTCGCTTTTAGACTGAGAAGGTAATAAAATTCAGGACTGCATTTATAAAACTTAGTCATTGAAATACTAGTTCCTGCTGGCAATGGATATTCCTGAGTTGATTTAAAGATAAATTTTTGTTTGTAATTTTTTCTAGTCTAGAAAAGTATATTTAAATGATTACATTACTTTATTCTTCATATATGAATTAGAATTTTCTGGTATTTTTATATTAGCATAAGTGTTTTCCTTGGAAAAATAAACGTTTTTTATTTCACTCAAAATAAATGGAAGCTTGTTTTTTTCAAAAGCTATATAGAAAAATATTAATGACTTTCTAGAAATGAGCCACTGCTTAATAACCTGTGGAAATTTTTTAATGAGTAAATAGAAAATGACTTCATTTCAAAACTGAAAACCGATAGTATTAAAATACTGAATTAGTGTTTTGAGCACTTTACCTGAATTGATGAAATATTCTTTTTATTCTAGTATTCTATTATTTTTAACTAAGTGCTATCACATATAAGAAACATGGCCTGAGAATTAATAAAAAATAATATATTTTTTGCAAAAATTTATTATAATTAATTAGTTGATAAAATTGTAATAACAATCAGTTTAGGAAAATGAATGTTCTAAAGATATTTAGATAATATTTTTTCTCAGTACATGATCAGGTGTATAAGTATAAAATTAAATGGCAAATATAGCATTCTAGAAAAAAAATAAAAAACAAATTGCTGAACCAGAGAATTCATCATGACAATAATATAAAAAAAAGAAGTACCCTGCCTGACCAGGCAGTGGCGCAGTGAATAGAGCATCGGACTGGGAAGCAGAGGACCCAGATTTGAGACCCTTAGGTCGCCAGATTGAGCGTGGGCTCACCTGGCTTGAGCAAAAGCTCGCCAGCTTGGACCCAAGGTCGCTGGCTCCAGCAAGGGGTTGCTCAGTCTGCTGAAGGCCTGCGGTCAAGGCACATGTGAGAAAGCAATCAATGAACAACTAAGGTGTCTCAACGACAACGAAAAACTAATGATTGATGCTTCTCACCCCTCTCCATTCCTGTCTGTCTGTCCATATCTATTCCTCTCTCTGACTCTCTCTCTGTCCCTGTAAAAAAAAAAGGGGGGGGATATTAAAATACATATTTCACTACTGTCTGTGCGGAGTTTGGATTGAGAGGAATGGATTAAAAGGGAAGCTTTCAAGGTAAATGAGAGAATACGAATTCTCTATGTTAGGAAGCAAATGATGTATCAAATCTTCTCAATTCAGGCAAATGAAAGACTTTCTGTAGAATCTGGCTTTAAAAGTTTAAAACTGTTTTTCCATAATTTTGATCTAGTTTCATTTTTATTTATAAATTCACAAAAATACTTTTTCTATAATTCTGCTTCTTTCATATATATTTCTGCTCTTCTGAGTATACTATTTTGATCAAAGAATTTATGTATCTCCTTGCAGCAGATGTTCTTCCCCATATTAATACAGATTCCTATATACAAAAAAAATTAGAAAAAAAAAAAAGAACCAGTAAAGAACTAACCACATCATGATAAGATTATTTCTAAGTACGTGTCTATGCTTAGGACTGCAATTTCTTAACAGGTATATTTTATAATCAATAAATTATAACATCGTTGGGTAAAGAAGTGTGTAACAAGTGTGTTAGGCTTGCTCACCTTGTACTTTGCCTGACTGGTGCATGAACACGTGTGTATAGTTCATGTAAGCCTGCAGGTGCTTACCCTCAGGGTGGTAGATTGTAAATTGCAGATTGCCTACTGCCATTGGGAGGGCCATTGCTTGTATTGTTTGCTTGAGAAGGTTTTTTTTTTATGTCAGCCTGTTTTGCTTGTGAGTCCTGAGAGAGAGACAGAGAGAGAGAGACAGAGAGAGAGAGAGAGAGAGAGAGAGAAGCAGTTTGCCCTGCCTGCTTCCTTGTCGACTGTTGCGAGACTCTAATAAAAGGAATGGCCCACCATCCTCCAGTTCCACAGTTCCTTTACTGTCTCCCTAATTCAGTGTGAACCTGCATGGTCACAACCACCAGCCTTACAAATATGAGTCCCATTCTTATCCTCTTACTTGCCTTCCATAAGTTTTTGTACTCATAGACTCTACAAATGGGCAGATAAAAATATTCTAAAAGTGTATTTATTTAGTTAAAGAATTGTATATATAAATTTATATTTAGTCTTATTTTATGACAATTTAAGAAAATTAAGATATTTGGAATGTTTTCCTTTATGTTAATATTTATTGAATTTTAAGGGGTTATTTATAAAAGAAGCACTGTAGACAAGAAAAGCTGCTCTTGTGTGATACATATTGACAAGCAATTTTTAAAACCATAATTAATTTTTAAGCAGCTAGAACTTCAAAAGTCAATTTCCATTTTGATTCCATCAAGCTTTGCCACATATATAAATAGCTTATCTGCCTGCTTTATTTGATTTTCATGTGGTTGCTTTACCATTTTTTCTCATTTTCCAGTTTACTGAATTCTAAATAAGTTTTCAGAATGTGTTGTTCCATTGTTTAGTTTCATTGTTTCCCCCTTATTATCTTTAATCTCTTGATTTTTTAATGTTCTCCAAACGAAAGACATTTTACATGCAGATGGTGATGTTAATATATTATATTCTCAAGCATTTTAGTGTTTCACTTGATAAAGTATGAATGATCCATATTCTATTTTTTTTAAATAAAAGTTCATATATGCAATCAGAAACAGGTGGAGAAATAGAAACCCATGCCTCAAGAGAAACTGAAAAAACTCATCCTTTGAAATTAACAGCTAGATAACAGCTAATTCTCTTAGCAGCTAATTGGCTTTCCCAGAAGGGAAATCTCTAGTATGAGTTCACACTTCTCAGGAAGTAATAGCTTCTTGAAATACCATAGCAGTCTTTATTAGCATGCAGTCATTCTTAACATCCGGTTGAAGTTACTGGAGACCAATAATCTAAACACCAATGCTCTGTATAAATAATTTGGCGAGGGTGAGATGGCTTTAGTTTTATATCTCCTTGTTAGGTATCTAATGGATATTAAATTATAAAGCAGTTCTAATAAATGTGTGTAATGGGCACAGTTTACATTTGCTTTTACAATTTTCTTTTCCAGAGCTTCATTGTTCACCACGTCTGTCTCCTATACCATTTCCCATAGTAAGCAAGAACTCTCTGCTACTTTCACCCATGTACCACTCTCAACTGCTACCAAAGTCTCAAATACTTTTCCTGCTCTTGAGTGTGTGATAACATCAGTACTGCCTGGTGGGAAAGGTATGACCCTTGCATTCAAAATCCAGGTCTTTTACTTCCAGCTACATGAATGTAGGCAATTCATCTAATCACTTGGAACCTTGGTTTCCCATCTGTTCAGTGCACATCCCTTTTCAATAATGAGATAAAAAGCACTAAGGATGGAAACTGGCATAAGGTAATCAATATTTAGGAAATATTTTTTAAAACTAAGTCTAAATTATAATGGATAATGTGTTTATTGAGATACCTACTTTGATTATATGGCTAAGAATAAGAATATTATGCTTTGAAAAATTTTCTTTTGACCCAAATTCAAAATTGGAAGGGCAAATATCTCTTAATTTGGGGGAGTAATTAGCAGAGAAGTTAAAGAAAGCAGGCATGGGAGAATCTAGTGTTTTGTGTTATTGTTTGAGACTTGTCATTCCAATAGGAATTTCTAAATGTTAACTATAACAAGGTTGCAAATTTACCCTCATTGTACTCAGATGAGCAAATACATTTAGCTTTCATACTTAACTCTTTTATAATTGACGTGATCTTCTCCATGAACCCCCTTTCCTCAAGTTACATTACAGGAAAGTGTGGTATTAAACATGCATACACATACACACAAGCACAGTGCAAATACAATGTACAGTGTAGTCCAATTTGATAAGCTCAGAATGTCAAAATAGTTTTTACTATCCATTTATGTATCTAGTCATTTATGCTAGTTAAATATATTTCAGATTCAAATCTTTCATCTGGATTCTTTCCAAGATGGTATCTGTATATAGACGTTTGCATAATCATGTTTTGGGAAATATATACCGGCCGGTGTTCCCAAACAAGAAGCTGGATAGACACTGTTCTTGGCAATGTGCGGGTAAAATCAGTGCCTGCTGCAATCTGTTGTCTGCTTTCTTAGAGAGCTCACTGAATCTCACCTATGGCTATTGCCAGCTTCACACATTCCCCTGAGGCTGACCCAAGTGTTCTGCTCTGGAGCTTTCAGTTACAGCATAGTTTCCCTCCCACTTTCCTGAAATCCCTAGTGAGCCTGACAAACAGAAAGGTTGGATCTTAACACATTCCTCCACTGGGCACACAAGAACGTCTGTCTGCCACTCATGTGACATGGGTACTGAAGAGACTCTCAGGCCTTCCTTCTGCCTCACTGCAGCTCAAATATCCTTCAACTCTCATGGAGAGTACTCTGTGGGGGATACATTCGATAAGTATATCTTCCCAGTACACCTGAAACAGAAAAAGAACAACTACTCTTTCTTAAGTTTTGCCTTCAACCTATTTCTCCCTCTTCAAGGCCGCTCAGATTGTAGCCTAGCAAAAACATGAGAGAAGGCCACAGTGTGCCCTCTCACTACCTTCTAGAAAATTTTTACCCTTTACTTCACAATTCTACTGAGTGACAGAGGTCCAATCTATAGGAGCAGAAGAAAGTTGCTCTCTTATCCCATTTTTCTGGCTGAAACACTCATATATCATTTATTTCATCACTGTATTTCTGCAATAACATCCATTTACTCTGTCTTCCTTATGCGTATCAAAAAGAAAACTAGAATACTAATAAAGGACATAATTCAGAAGAAATTTCAGAAATTTAAAATTCATTATTAAATTTTATTAATGTATTAACTATTACTTAAAATCCTTTACTATATAAATACATTTAGTAAATATTGGAGAATTGAACCTCATTATTATAATAAATATAGATTGTAGTATTTGTGATGAATGAAGAGACTTGGGTAATATTTGTGTTGATAGAAATTAGACCTGTAAAAGATATGTATGTGAATATATATTACATATATGTAAAAATAATATATTATTTATAATTAATGTAATATTTATAATATAATAAATATTATACATATATCAATACATAAGCATTTACATATACTTCTACATATATTCTTTTATTAATTATTTCATAGTTTTCTTCTTTCAGTCTTGTATCTTTGGAATAGGAGACTATGTAATTTGAATTAAAAATGACAAACTGAACAAGAACAGGGTGGTAAGACACCAAATTCTGTGTTCCTTACTTCTTTTCAAGTCTTTCCAACAAGATTGTAAAAATATAATGAAAGGACATTAGAGCCTGATAACCATCTTAAGGTAGTTTTCTTAAAAGTGTTCTTTTTAAAGGGAAAGAATTTTATTCTTTTTGCTTGTATGTTTGCATTTTATTTCATTTGTAGAAGAAACCTGGCATTGAGTATAAAGATGAAAGTAATTTTACATAGTTGTTTTAGCTTTCCACAACTTATAACCACAGTGACCTATACTAGACAGATAGGTTTTTTCACCTATTCTCCAGGAGCTTTTTAACCCTTATTTGATTTTTCATACATATTGAGATACTCCAACATTCAAATAGTGAACTTTAATCTGGATCTATTAAACATATTCCACATACTCCTAAACTATCTTTGCAGATTCCCAAGTGAATCCATCAAAGTCTGGTGAGTTGTGGGACTCACACAGTTCAAGTCACTGGCCACAGGTAATACTTACTGCTACCCCAAGAGGCAACTAATGATTTTCTCACCACTAGCAACAGAAAGTGAGTCCTCACTGCCTGCACAAATTAGAGTCATTTATTTCTTTTAGCTTTATTAGTTAGTGCTCTGAGTACTGCTCTGGAAAGAAAAATGTTTGTTAGATTGAATCATAAGTGTAGGGGAGAAACACATGGGTTGACTTTCAGATTTTACTACATATGAATGTGAAGCTCTTTACTACACATGGGTCTCACATTTCTCTAGATAATACCATGTTGGTGCTAGATATACCAAGTACCAAGTATCCTGACTTATTTTAATAAAACTATTAATAACAATACTTTGATAAGAAAATAGATAAGCTGGGATGATTTAAAAACTAGATGGGACACAATATGCAAATCATATAAATATAAATATATAATAAAGTATAACTTGTACCTCTTCTTTATGTCTTTCTACTCCTATGATTTATCTATACTGCTGCAAATGGAGCAGTTATAAAATTCAAATATGAGCATACTACTTTCTGTAAAAAAGAAAAAATCATTCTGAGCTTCCTTATGCTTCAGAATGAGGAACAAAACCCTTCCTTCTGTGTTCCTTCTTAGGCTCAACCTGGCCTCTACCTTTACTATTCTAAATTTAATATTCCTTCTGATGTTACAATTACCTGAATTGCACTTCATCTCTCTTCCTTGCATACTTTACTTACCTATCTTCTATTATCCTGAAGGTCTCTTTCAGTTGAGTCCTTCCCCAGGAGAACATAGAATCGGTGTCTGTCATTGTGCCCCAATGCAACGCTGTGTATACTTACATGGTGGTTAAGAAAAGGCTTTAAACTGACTGCATAAATGTGTTTCTCTAAGCAATTAGACTTCAACATCCAGATGGAAGTGTTCAGTTCTTAGAAAAATGTCTACTACAAAACTCCTTAAATATTTGACATGAACTATTAAATAAATAAAATGTCCTTACCCCAAAGAAGCTTACCATCTAATATGAACAGATGCTTTTCAACTTATCCATCTATGTGCAACAATTATAAATAGGTTTTATTGACATAGGAACGTTTCTAGATTCTGATTCAGGATCTTTATTTATTTTATTTTTTTTGATGAAGAGAAAAAAGGTTCCCAGAGTCTGGTATATTTGTGATGATGCCTTTTAGTTCTTTTATTTTTCTTTCTTTCTTCTTTTTTTTTTTTTGGCTAAAGTTTAGCCTTTGAATTGCCAATATGTAGATCAGGTAACATTTCATCTTACCCAGCCCAGAACTTCCATCTGTTCTGAGCAGACAAAGCCTTCTTAACTGTCAATGTACTTGAAACACTTGAATGCACATCCAGTCAAATGTTCTGGTTTTACAGTTAGATTTACATTCAAATAGACAGACTAAAAAGGGTCAACAGAAGTCAAATTTTAGTGAAGAACAATGACACACATGACAGAAAGTGATTTGTGTGTCATTCCGAAAGCTGTCACAATGTGGCTATGGACACTGTGATGTTGTGCATGAATTCTCCTTCCTGGAAATTCAAAACTTTTTCATCATAATTCTACCATTGCTTCTCATTAGTGACTCTAATCCATGAAGCTTTATCAAAATCATAGTAGTGGTTGTGGGGAGCTTAATTCTTCAAACAATACACATCTCCCAAAATAAAAACAAATTTTAGAGGTTATTTTTCTTCTGCCCATAAATTTTTCTCACTCTAACTGCCACACACACACACACACACACACACACACACAAACTCATACAGTTGGAATTAGAATCATTAAATGGTAATTCAGTGATAAAGATAGGGATTGCCACATTACTCAGATGCATAAGTATAGAAAAAAATAGAGTTCCACTAAGCTATATGTTCTAAGAGAAGAGAATGAGATAGTAAAATTTAAAAAAAGGTAAAGAAAAATAAAAAAGAAAAAAAAAGAGAAAAGCAAACAAGAAAGAAAAGTAATAAAATAAAGGAAGAAAAAAATCACATATTTTGAGCTACTCTGTAGATGCAACCATTTAAAATTATGGGACAGTACAAGGTACATAATGTGTTTTTTTGTTTGTTTTTTTAATTACCTGCAGGAGGAGTCTGAGAAGCTGACAGCATGGTTAAATTACAGAATTAAAAGATCAGGACTGAGCCAGCCCACTTCTCTACAAGGTCAAGGAACCTGTAGTAGAATTAAAAAGCAAGGAGAATCACAGAGTGGAGAAGATCTACAGAACTGCTGGAGACAACTGCCTTGGCTTTGATTCATTGTTCTACCACATCTTCATTTCTAAATCTTATTTTTTTAATTTAATTTATTGTGTTTACATAGATTCTAGTTTCACCCCAAATGCATCCTTCTCCCCCATATTCCCCTCAACATCTCCCTTTCCCCTATCCCAACAACACTCTCCCCCTTTCCTTCAGGTTTATCCCATCCTATCATCCCCTTTCCCTCTGTCCTCTTTTCCTCTGGTCCCTTTGATCCCTCCTCTGTCTCAATTCCATTCCTCAGTTCACGTTGTTCCTTGGATTCCTCAAATGAGTGAGGTCATATGATACTTTTATTTCTGTGCCTGGTTTATTTCACTTAACATAATAGTGTCCAGGTCCATCCATGTTGTCACAAAAGGTAAGATTTCCTTCTTTTTCATGGCCCCATAGTATTCCACTGTATATATGTACCATAGCTTTTTACTCCATTCGTCCACTGATGGACACTTGGGCTGATTCCAGATGTAAATCCAATGCCTGCAGCCACTATCAGAGCTGCCTGGCCAGTACAGGTTCACATTTGATTCAGACAGTCAGTAATGAAACAACGAAGCCAAAAGCTGGTGGGCCATCATCTTTAATTCTAGCTTGCACCCAGCGGGCAAGTAAAAACACACACTGGGCTCCAAAACCCACTCATTCAGTGCTCAAAAAGCTATTGACTTATCTGAGTTTTCTAGAATCAAAGGTTTCTAGCTCACCAGACTTATTCACCTCTGTTCCCCATCTCCCTCTCTCTGCACATGCTCTTCCCAAACTGGCTTCTCTCTCAGCACTCCACCATCTTGGCTGCTTCTCCACTCCTCCATGTGGCCTTAATCTGCTCTCCCATAGTATGGACTCCTCCTAGGATGTAATCACTCTTCTCTCTAATGCTAATCTCAGGAACAAAGAGAGAGCAAGCTCCTGGTCTGCCCACTTTATAGTGTAGAAATCCAAACTTTTAAGCCATCTACAAATAAGAAAGTCTCTGATACAAAGCCACTATTCTGAGGCATAACAGAATTCCTCATGAGAGTGCACCAATCTACATCATGCAATCAGTCAAGGGTGTGGGGAAAAGCTTAGTCTTAAAACTAAGCCTTTGGCTATAACTACCCTGCCTGCTTATAGCCTGTCCCACACACACATTAATATAATCACACCCATCTCAAGCATAAGGGCAACTAATATCATCACCTGGGCGACAGGCTTCCACGTGGGCAGCACCATCTTTAACAAAGTGAGCATCATATATTTTATCTGCCCAACAGGGTGCATTTTTTTTAATCATGTTTATGGCAGCATTGTTCACAATAGCAAAGATCTGGTGTTGGGCAGATAAAATATATTATGCTCACTTTGTTAAAGATGTGCTGCCCACATGGAAGCCCATCACCCAGGTGATATTATTTGTCCTTATGCTTGGGATGGGTGTGAGGGAAAGGCTGTAATGTAAGCAGGCCAGGTCGTTATAGCCTAAGATTTGTTTTAAGAGTAAGCTTTTCCCCACACCCTTGACTGATTAGATGATGTGGAGTGGTACGCTCTCCTGAGGAATCCCATTATGCCTCAGATGGGTGATTTTGTATCTGAGACTTTCTTGTTCGTAGATTGGATTAAGGGTTTGGATTTTTATACTATAAAGTGGGACAGACCAGTAGTTTACTCTCTCTCTCAGTTCCTGAGATTACTATTAGAGAGGAGAGCAGATTAAGGCCACATGGAGGCCAGGAGAAGCAGCCAAGATGGTGGAGTGCTGAGGAAGAAGCCAGTCTGAGCAGAGTTTGTGCTGGAGAAGGAGATGGGAAACAGAGGTGAATAATTCTGGTGAGCTAGAAACCTTTGATTCTAGGAAACTCAGAAAAGTCAGTAGCTTTGTGAGTACTGAATGAGTGTGTTTTGGAGCCCAGTGTGTGCTTTTACTTGCCCACCAGGTGCAAGCTAAAATTAAAGCTGATGGCTCACCAGTTCTTGGCTCCATTATTTCATTACCGACTGTCCTAATCTAATGGGAACCTGCACGGGTCAGACGGCTGTGAGCCTGGCCCTGACTACTGACTTTACAGAGTGGGTTTTGGACACCCAGTGTGTATTTTTTGCTTGCCTGCCAGGTGCAAGCTAGAATTAAAGATGATGGCTCACCAGTTCTTGGCTCCGCTGTTTCATTTCCGACTGTCTGAATCTAATATAAACCTGTATGGGCCAGTCAGCTCTGATGGTGGCCTTGGCCGTGGCTACTGGCTTTACAATATTCTTTTTCTTTTGCTAATTAACAAGCACAAAGGAAGTCTGATCTGGAGCTCTCTAGGCCAGTGGTTCTTAACCTTTTTTGAGGTACTGAACCCACCAGTTTCATATGCGCATTCACCGAATCCTCTTTAGTGATAAATAAAATGTGATATCTTTTTCCAAATTCAAAACATAGGTATATGTTTTTTTACTGGTGCACAAAATGAGCCGTGCATGAACATCACCTTGCTCAAAGAATAAAACCAACAAAGTGCATGAACTCACAACAAATACGGTATTACTTTATTCTGGCCTCCACGGCAGAGGTTTCTCCGAACCCCTGAGACCAATTCATCGAACCCCTAGGGTTCGATAGAACCCAGGTTAAGAACCACTGCTCTAGGCTAATTTCTTAAAAGCCTGCTCACATGCATTTCTTTATTTTTGTGCAAAGGTTACTCACTCACACAGTTTCTTGGTGTTTGCATCCAAGAACACATTCACATTCAGGGCTTTTTAAACTAAAGTTCCCTAGTCCAAGTCATAGAGGGTTCAAGGTTAGGTGGAGGATTCCCTACATAAAGCTTTTAAATACTTGGGAGCTCTATTGGATTTAGGTACAGACTATTCAGGAAGCAGATGTGAGGCAAGTAAGTTTATAAAATGTGATTATGTTTGTTCACTTTGTTAAAAAATGGCGCTGCCCACATGAATGATGCTGCCCAGGTGAAAATGTTAATTACCTTCCTGCTTGGGAAGGGCTATTGTTATGCTAATGTGTGTTGGAAGACGGGTTTTGCACCAAAAAGTTTTAAGAAGAAGGAGGAAGAACAAAGCCATGTTTTTGCAGAGTGAGAGGAAGAAGAAGGTAAGATGGAAGGGAAGGAGAGAGAAGCCAGTTTTGCAGAGTAAGAAGCCATGTTGGCAAATGGGGAACCAGAGGTGATATAGACTAGTGCGGGCTCTTGATTCTAAGAAAAACCAGAAAAGACTCTCCTGGTTGTGGAACCAGAGAATGTGTGAGTGGGTTTTGGTGGCCTGTGTGTGTTTTACTCACCAGCCGGTTGCAAGGCTAGAATAAAGGAATGTCCCACTGTAAAACCAGTAGCCAAGGCCACCATCACAGCAGCCTGGCTAATGCAGGTTCACATTTGATTTGGACAGTCGGTAATGAAACAACAGAGCCAAGAACTGGTGAGCCATCAGCTTTAATTCTAGCTTGCACCTGGCAGGCAAATAAAACACACACACTGGGCTCCAAAACCCACTCATTCAGTGCTCACAAAGCTACTGACTTATCCTAGTTTCCTAGCATCAAAAGCTTCTAGCTCACCAGACTTATTGACCTCTGTTCCCCATTTCCTTCTCCAGCACAAACTCTGCTCAAATTGGCTTTTCACTCAGCACTCTTCCATCTTGAATGCTTCTCCTGGCCTCCTCCACGTGGCCTTTCTCTGCTCTGCTCTCTAATGCTAACCTCAGGAATTGAGAGAGAGCAAGCTCCCGGCCTGCCCCACTTTATAGTGTAGAAATCCAAACACTTAATCCAATCTACAAACAAGGAAGTCTCTGATACAAAGTCACTTATCTGAGACATACGGGGAGGATTCCTCATGAGAGTGCACCACCCCACATCATCCAATCAGTCAAGGGTGTGGGGAAAAGCTTACTCTTAAAACTTGCATGTGGGCAGCACCATCTTCAACAAAGTGAGCATAATATATTTTATGTGCCCAACAAGCAGGCAAAAGCAAAACTCACAGTCAGTTAGCAGGATGATAATAAAACGGGGTGGTAGGTGGTGGTTGATGTGGGTAAAAGAAAATAAATGGTGATAAAAAGATACTTGATTTGTGGTGGTAAACTCACTATACATATACAATGATGTATTATGAAACTGTACAATTGAAACCTATATTATTTTATTAACCAATGTCACTCTAGTAAGTTAAATAAAAATAAAATTTTTAAAAATTGTTTTATAAGCCTGACCTGTGGTGGTGCAGTGGATAAAGCGTCGACCTGGGAACACTGAGGTAGCCAGTTCAAAACCCTGCACTGGTCTGGTCAAGGCACATATGGGAGTTGATGCTTCCAGCTCCTCCCCCCTTTCTCTCTTTCTCTCTCTCTCTCTCTCTCTCTCTCTCTCACTCTGTGTCTCCTCTCTAAAATGAATAAAATAAAAATTAAAAAAAAATTGTTTTATGACCATGGATGAAGTCTTGACTTGAGGTCAGGTTATATAGAGGTGTGTTGCAGAATTGGGTACATGAAACCTGTATAATTTTGTCAACCAGTGTCATCTCAATAAATTAAATTTAAATAAAAATATTTTGATTGAGAAAAAATATAAAAATTTTTAGATAAGTAAAAAGAAGGTAGAAAATGCTAGAACAATGGCAGAAAAGAGAAAACCATCTTTAACATCTCTCAGACACTTGTGGAGAAAAATAAAATCTAAGGGACAATGTCCTTCATTCAAGGAAGTAACCAGCAACAAAGTAAACAATGGACTGGATCAAAATGAAAAGAAATAGGACAAGAACATGATGTTGAGGTGAATCCTCCAAGAAGACATGTCAAAATACTTATGATCCAAGCATTGGTTCATTCTCTCAGTGCTTAATCCTTAAAAAGTAAGTGGGTTCTTGTAATACTCCAACCTGCTGGGAACTACCAGTGTCATGTGGAAAAAATCTTCTCAAGACACAAACTTATGTCAAGAGGGAGAGGGGGAGACTTGCCAAGGGAGGCAAAGAAGACCTGAATTTCCTTCTCCGTTAGCTTTTATTGATCAGAAGCAGAACAGAGGTAATAGGATTAAAAGGGAGGTAGATCAGGTGATAAGAGGAAAGAATGATTAATGGCCATTTTGCTGACATTAGCTAATTTGGGTCAGTACATTCTTTTTCTTTTGCTAATTAACAAACACAAAGGAAGGGGGCAATCTAGAACCTCTAAGCTAATTAGTAAAGCCTGTTCACGTGCATTCCTTTGTGTTTGCACAGAAGTCACCCACTCACACAGCTTCTTGGTGTTTGGATCCAAAAGACATTTACTCAGGGCTTTTAACAAAAGTTTCCCAATCCAAGTCATAAAAACTTCAAGGTTATATGGGTGATGCCCTACAGTTTCTATCATTTATAAATGATATCTGAAACTGAATTATTATTTCCTATCTTATATACTCCATCAAAACTCTTTATTTTAGGGGGAATATTTATACTACACAATCTTGGTTTTTATTCTTTTGTAGTGTGTGTGTGTGCGTGTGTGTGTGTTTACTCATCTCCTTCCTGATATAATTCTTCACTGTCTTCTCTAATAAATTTTTTTTTGTGAAAAGACTAGAAATGTTTTAAATATATCTGTCTATAAATAGTTATACATAGGAAATTATTTTGAAATAACTGAAAATATGAAAAATAAATCTCTATTATCTATCTGTCTGTCTCCATCTATCTATTTAAAACCTTCTTATCAAGCTTTTATTTATGGTGCTGTAACGTTACATGAGAATTTTTCTTAGTGTTAGTGACAAGTACCTTATTCTAAATAGAGAAGCTAAAACATGTTATAAATTAAAAAAAACATCCTATTCTCCTAATATATCATTTATTACTCTAATATACACATATATAAGAACTTTAAAATAATTGATGTATTATTAGGTAGCAAGTACTGTGGTATTTCTACTTCTCTCCCTGTATACCACGTAGGGATATTTGAAGAGAATTATTCATAGAGACAACTGATGCTTTCCAGATGGACCAGATGTTCTTATTTTGCAAACATTTATAAGGCCATTCTACACTGCTACCAGAGGAGTGCAAAATATGGTTTGGTGCACATCCAGCATTTCAGGATTTTGAAAGGCAAAAAATGCCAAGCAGACAGCAAGGAAGGAACTGAAGCTCAGACTGATTTAAAAGGACTTCTCCCAAGAGAAGAAGTTTAATGACTTTATTAGAAAAAAGGTATGTTGGAAAAACTGCCCAGAAAAAAGCTGGAATAAGTAGGAAACGTAAGATCTAGAGGCTGGGCCACCTCTAGGGTATTCAGGGCCAAAGGTAAATATTTTTTATGATTCCTATGTCTGTAAATGCAACTTGAGTAAAATATTACAAAATATGATGTCATTGTCTTGCTTACACTATTCTTGACCTGTTGTGTCATGGCTAATTCCTTCATTGTCAATTAGGTTTTCAACTTGTATGCTACTGTGGTGGGCAGGTTCTAAAGTGACCTTTAATGATGGATATTTATTCATGCTTTGGTATTCATGCCACTGTTTAATTCTCTCACTTAGAGTGTGGACTGGATATACTGACCTGGTTAGAATTAATAGTACAGGGCAGAAATAATGCTATGTCACTTCTGAAATTAGGTTATAAAAACGACTGTGGCTTTCAATTTGGATATGCACCTGCTTGGATTTCCATCCCTTGGGGAAGGGCTTGACATGCGTAGAGGCCAAGGTAATGAGCGATCAAGGCTTGCCAACAAACGTGTGTAGTTGTGGAATAGATTTTCTACCATTGAGTTTTTAGATGAGGCCACAGCCTGAGCTGGAAGTTCGACTGCATCTCTTAAGAGACTTAAAGCCAAAGGCAACCAATTAAGCAATGCCGAAATTCTAAGTAATATAAATTAAGAAAATCAATGTCTGTTGTTTTAGCCACTTATTTTTGGTTATTTGTTATTTAATAACAGATATCTAATATACTCCCTTCCTATCTAAACATTTACTTTTCTGACTTCCCTATATAAACACCTACATTTTTAAAATAATTATTTGAACTTATTTCTCTACATGATACTTTTCACTATATAATAATTTTTTTCTTGTTTTCTAATTTATTTTCTATGTTTAGATATAGAATATAATCTTGATGAAGGCCAGAAATTGTGCTGTATTCTCAGTGCTGTGCAAGTGCACCTGGCCCATGATAGCATTTTGAATAAATATTTGATGGATAAATAGTATATATAATTTTACAAACTAAGTGCTTATTATTATAACATGAGTTATCTTATTCAAAACTTAGTATCTTTAATAACTGCACTATTGCACTAAATGAATTTATAATACACAAAGACATACACACACATACTGAACACAAAGAGAATTCATCAATGTTTCAGTGCATTATACAAAAGTCCCTGTACAATTTGTTATTTATATTTTACTCCAGCTTTACTTCTATCTTAGATTTATGATCCAGGAAAAATAATTGCATGGATTTTTTTCATGTTTCAGATTTATGCTTAAATCCTAGTTTCTCTGTCTGGAATGATTTTCTTCATCTGTCATATTGGGGACTTTATATAATGAAATATTTCAGAACAGCTGCTTTAAATCCAAATTGGTTTGGCTGGAACAAGTATGGCTCCACTAAGTATCTCATAAACAATTGTTCCTTGTTTGTAAACATTTAAGCTTTCATTTTCCCCACACAGAACAATTCCATCAAGCTCCTAAGAGAGTTAGGGAGAGACAGAACCCGCAAAGATTGATGTTGCAATATGGTAAATTTTTCAGGACTAAAGTCTAAGACATTCTTGCCCTCAGACTAATCCCTGTAATGGTCAAGCAAATTGCAACAACAAACTAGATACATGCCGGAGTCCCCTCTGTGATCCGCCATTCTTGTAGTAGAAGGTATGAGTGAAGCTGTCTGTGTTTCTGGTTCTGTTTCTTTTTAGAATTTCAACAAGACCAACCTAGAAATTTATCTGAAATTTTTGAAAGTATTATTTTTCTAAGTTTGAGTTTTGGAAACATAAACATTTTTGTAATGAGAATCGATCTGAAAATACAACTCAAAAAGGAACAAAAACTTGTATTCACAGTGGGGTAAGATCATAAAGAGCAGGGCAAAGAGTAGGGTCAATCATTTTGTGAGCAGTTATAATAGAAAACTTTTTTTCCTATTTCACACATATCAGAAAGCTAAATAAAACACATCACAATGTTTTACTATTAAAAATATTTTCCTATGACTCCTTGGTAACTTCCATTGATGGTTTAAGACATAATAATCCTTGAATCACCTCTTTCTGAAAGCCTCTTCTTCATCAAATCCCATGCTGCATGAGTTTCCTGTCTTCTGTGTTCTGTATTCTTTACACGTTTATTTTTAACCACAGGCTTACCATGTTTTATCTTTTTACAACTCCATTAATTTGAACTCAATTATACCAGTTTAAAAGGAAAGCCACAGTTTTTTCACTTTAATAACCTCATGTTTACTCTATCACAGTATTAAGTTAAAACATGTAAAAATTGTCAGTCCTTTGTATTTTTGGTCCTCCAAAAGGCAGGGCTATGTGTCTAAAATCAGTTGATGATCCAGACAGTAGAATCACCCATGCAAAGAAAACCTTCCCTCATCCCTAACCAGGTCTCCCATGGATGGCTGTGCTTTGGAGAAATAGGACCTTCCAAGGACATAGCTCTCAAACTGTGGGTCCAGGCACAGCCAGATCAACAGTACCAAGGACCTTGGTAGAAATGTCAATTTTAAAGTTCCTCACAGAACTACTGAAACAGAACCCTGATGGTGGGCAAAAATTTATGTTTTTACTATGCCCTTCAAGGGAGCTGCATCTCACTACAGTTTGAAATCTAATGTTCGGGGCAGTGACTCACTGTGTAAAAATAATGAAGTCAATTGCAAACTTTTAAAAATTGTATATGTGCTCTGCCTTCTCCAAGGAGAATATTCTCATAAGTTCCTCTATAGGTGACAGGCTACAGTAATAGCTCATTAAAAGGTTCTGCCCTATCATGGAGTGGGTTCCTCTGATAATTGACATCATATATAAGTATTAAATTCAATTCTCCAATGATCAACAATACAGTGTGTGCATTTTATTCACATCTTTACACTTTGGGGCAGATGGCCTTCAGTAGGCAAACATAATGTAAGGAACGTTTTGTGAAATACAGTATACGCAAAACAGTTTGGGATCAAGATTCGATCTAAATGTAAATGTTTTCACATTACACCTGATCACTGGTCTAATTCTCTAAATTTAAATAAGACTGAAGAAAATAGTTTGCATGTAGGTAAAAACAAAACAAAAATAATACTGATATTATTTCCTGATGGTAAAAAACATTTTTTTCATCTACTTTATTTAGTTGCTTGAAATGTATAGTGGAGTTTCCTCAAAGGAAAAAAAAATCTAAATAAACCATTAAATAGTGGTCTCAACAGTAAGAGGTTTTCTGTTGATGGCAATGTGATAAAATATTTATATTTAAAAGTGTGTACTTAAAGTGTAGTTTTTAGTGAAAGAGAATATCTAGGTGATTTATTGTACCACATAACTTTAAATGTCATTCACTATGTTTAAGTGATGAGTTTGCCAATATGTATTAGTTCCTATACTTTTACCTTATTAAGAAAGATTATAAAGTGCCATCGCTAAGAAAGCAGTCAGGACAAAATTAATATATTGGCAGTATTCTTAGATATACTGAAGCAACATCACCTGTATATCTTCATATTGCTTTAGCAACTATTTAAACACTAGCATTTAAAATATTGATGTTGCTGACTAATACTTTTTGTTCAGAAAGAAATATGTTGGCTTCACAACTTTAGATGCTTTTAGCCTCTAACATACATACTTTTACAGGCTATGTAACAAACCCTTGCATTAATCATGGAATTGCCTTTAACTTTTGTAGATTGAAAGCAAGCAGTATAGGCATCTAGTCTATTTTAATCAAGAATGTTTAAACATATTACATTTTATTCCTCTTTTTTCTCTATATATTTTTAATATTCAACGTTTATATGGAATTAACCTTAAGTTAACCTGCTAAGTATTTTTTCTTTTAATATATATATATTTTATTATTATTAATTCTAATGGGGTGAAACCAATAAATCAGGGTACATATGTACAATGAAAACATCTCCAGGTTATCTTATCATTCAATTGTGTTGCATACCCATCACCAAAAGTCAAATTGTCCTCTGTCACCTTCGATCTGGTTTTCCCTGTGTCCCTCCCCTCCTCCCTATCCCACTCTTCCCTCCCTCCCCTCATCCCATAACCACCACTCTCTTGTCCATGTCTCATAGTCTCACTTTTATTTCCCACATATGTATGAAATCATGCTGTTCTCAGTTTTTCTATTTTTCTGATTTACTTATTTCACTCCGTATAATGTTATCAAGGTACATCCATTTTGTTATAAATGCTCCGATGTCATCGTTTCCTATGGCTGAGTAGTATTCCATAGTATATATGTACCATAGCTTTTTAATCCACTCGTCTTCTGACGGACATTTGGGCTGGTTCCAGATCTTTGCTATTGTGAACAATGCTGCCACAAACATGGGGGCGCATTTCTTCATTTTGAACAGTTCTATGGTGTTCTTAGGGTATATTCCTAAAAGTGGGATAGCTGGGTCAAAAGGCAGTTCGATTTTTAATTTTCTGAGGAATCTCCAAACTGTTTTCCACAGTGGCTGCACCAGTCTGCATTCCCACCAGCAGTGCAGAAGGGTTCCCTTTTCTCCACATCCTCGCCAGCACTTATTCTGTGTTGTTTTGCTGATGAGTGCCATTATGACTGGTGTGAGGTGATATCTCATTGTGGTTTTAATTTGCATTTCTCTAATGATTAGTGATGTTGAGCATTTTTTCATATGCCTATTGGCCATCTGTATGTCCTCTTTGGAGAAATTTCTATTCATTTCTTTGGCCCATTTTTTGATTGGGTTGTTTGTCTTCCTAGTGTTGAGTTTTATAAGTTCTTTATAAATTTTAGTTATTAACCCCTTATCAGATGTGCTGTCGAATATGTTCTCCCATTGTGTGGTTTGTCTTTTTATTCTGTTCCTATTGTCTTTAGCTGTGCAAAAACTTTTTAGTTTGATATAGTCCCATTTGTTTATCTTGCCTTTTATTTCAGTTGCCCGTGAAGATAAATCAGAAAATATACTGCTGCTACAGATGTCGGAGAGCCTGCTGCCTATGCTTTCTTCTAAGATGCTTATGGTTTCACCGCTTACGTTTAACACTTTTATCCATTTTGAATTTGTTTTTGTGAATGGTGTAAGTTGATTGTCTAGTTTCATTTTTTTGCAGGTAGATGTCCAATTTTCCCAAAACCATTTGTTAAAGAGGCTGTCTTTACTCCATCGTATGTTCTTTCCTCCTTTGTCAAATATCAGTTGTCCATAAAACTGTGGGTTTATTTCTGGGTCCTCTGTTCTGTTCCATTGATTTATGTGCCTGTTCTTATGCCAGTACCAGGCTGTCTTGAGTATAATGGCCTTATAGTAAACCTTGATATCTGGAAGAATGATACCTCCTGCTTTATTTTTTCTTTTTAAGATTGCTGAGGCTATTCGTGTTCTTTTTTGGTTCCATATAAATTTTTGGAATATGTGTTCTATATCTTTAAAGTATGTCATTGGTATCTTAATTGGTATTGCATTGAATTTATAAATTGCTTTGGGTAATATAGACATTTTAATGATGTTTATTCTTCCTAGCCATGAGCACGGTATATGCTTCCACTTGTTTGTATCTTCCTTGATTTCTTTTATCAATGTTCTATAATTTTCCGAGTATAAGTTCTTAACCTCCTTGGTTAAATTTACTCCTGGTACTTTATTTTTTTTGGCTGCAATAGTGAAGGGAATTGTTTCCTTAAATTCTTTTGCTGAAATTTCATTGTTGGTATATAGAAATGCCTCTGATTTCTGCGTACTAATTTTATATCCTGCCACCTTGCTGAATTCATTTATAAGGTCCAGTAGTTTTTTAACTGAGACTTTAGGGTTTTCAATATACAATATCATATCATCTGCAAATAGTGACAGTTTTACTTCTTCTTTTCCAATTTGGATGCCTTTTATTTCTTCTTCTTGTCTGATTGCTGTAGCTAGGACTTCCAGAACTATGTTGAATAAGAGTGGTGAGAGGGGGCATTCCTGACTCGTTCCTGATCTTAAGGGGATTGCTTTTAATCTTTGTCCATTTAATATGATGTTTGCTGTCGGTTTATCATAGATGGCCTTTATCATGTTAAGGAATGATCCCTGTATTCCCACTTTACTGAGTGTTTTGAGCATGAATGGGTGCTGGATTTTATCAAATGCCTTTTCTGCATCTATTGAAATTATCATGTGATTTTTGTCCTTCCTTTTGTTTATGTGATGAATCACATTGATTGATTTGCAAATATTAAACCAGCCTTGCCTCTCCAGAATAAATCCCACTTGATTGTGGTGTATGATTTTTTTTCATATATTGCTGGATCCGGTTGGCTAATATTTTGTTGAGAATTTTAGCGTCTAAATTCATCAGTGATATTGGCCTATAATTTTCTTTCTTTGTGTTATCTTTGCCCGGTTTTAGGATCAGAATTATGCTCGCCTCATAAAAGGAGTTTGGAAGTCTTCATTCCTCTTGAATTTTTTGAAATAACTAGAGGAGGATAGGAGTTAGTTCTTCTTTGAATTTTTGATAGAATTCACTTGTGAAGCCATCAGGCCCAGGACTTTTCTTTTTTGGGAGTTTTTAGATAACTGTTTCGATCTCTTTTGCTGTAATTGGTCTGTTTAGGTGTTCTGATTCTTCCAGATTGATTTTTGGAAGGTTATATGATTCAAGAAATTTGTCCATTTCACCAAGATTGTCTAATTTTTTGGCATATAGTTCTTCATAGTATTTTCTTACAATGCTTTGTATTTCTGCTGTGTCAGTTGTTATTTCTCCAATGTCTTTTCTAATTTTATTTATTTGAGTCCTCTCTCTTTTTTTCTTGGTGAGTCTAGTTAAAGGTTCATCAATCTTGTTTACCTTTTCAAAGAACCAGCTTCTGGTTTCATTGATCCTCTGTATTGTTTCCTTCGCCTCTATGTCATTTATTTCTGCTCTGATCTTTATTATTTTCTTACTTCTACTTGTCTTGGGTTTTATTTGTTGTTGTTTTTCTAGTTCTTTTAGATGCAGGGTCAGATTGCTTATTTGAGCTTTTTCTAGCTTCTTATGATATGCCTGTAGTCAATAAACTTCCCTCTCAGAACTGCTTTTGCTGTGTCCCATAAATTTTGAGTTGATGTATGCTCATTATCATTTGTTTCTAGAAACTTTTTTATTTCTTCTTTGATCTCATTGTTAATCCATTCATTATTTAATAACATACTATTTAGTTTTTTAGTGTTTGAGTATTTTTCAGTTTTTCTTTTGTGGTTAATTTCTAGTTTCATGGCATTGTGATCAGAGAAAATGCTTGATATGATTTCAATCTTCTTAAATTTATTGAGACCATTTTTGTGTCCTAACATGTGGTCTATTCTAGAAAATGTATCATGAGCGCTTGAGAAGAATGTATATTCTCCTGCTTTAGGGTGAAAAGTTCTAAAGATATCTATTAAATCAAGTTGATCTAGTGTCTCCTTTAAGTCTGCTGTTTCTTTATTAATTTTCTTTCTTGAGGATCTATCCAGTGTTGTTAGAGGGGTATTGAAATCCTCTACTATGATAGTATTGCTGTTAATCTCGCCCTTTATATCCATCAAAGTCTGCTTTATGTATGTCGGGGCTCCTATATTTGGTGCATTGATATTTATAATAGTTATATCTTCCTGTTGAATTGTTCCCTTTATCATTATGTAGTGTCCTCCTTTATCTCTTACTACAGCCTTTATTTTAAAGTCCATTTTGTCTGATATAAGTATTGCTACCCCTGCTTTTTTTTCTTTTCCATTTGCATGAAATATTTTTTTCCATCCTTTTGTCTTCAGTCTATGAGCATCTTTTGTTTTAAGGTGTGTCTCTTGTAGACAGCATATGTATGGGTCCTGTTTCTTTATCCATGCAGCTACCCTATGTCTTTTGATTGGATCATTTAATCCATTTACATTGAAGGTTATTATTGATATGTAGTTGTTTATTGCCATTTTATTCTTTAAAGCTGTATTCTTCTTTTGCTCTATTCATTCCTCCCTTTAAACTGTTCACAAGAGGCCCCTTAGTATCTCTTGCAGAATTGGTTTGGTTTTTATGAATTCCTTGAGGCTTTCTTTTTTTGGGAAGCTCTTTATTTCTCCTTCAATTTTAAACGTTAGCCTTGCTGGATAAAGTAGTCTTGGTTGTAGGTTCTTGTTCTGCATTACTTTGATTATATCTTGCTATTCCCTTCTGGCCTCAAGTGTTTCTGTTGAGAAGTCAGATGTCATCCTTATGGGGGCTCCTTTGTAGGTGATAGCCTTTTTTTCTCTAGCAGCTTTTAAAATTTTTTCTTTATCCATTAGCTTTGGTATTTTAACTATGATGTGTCTTGGTGTAGATCTTTTTGGGTTTCTCTTTAATGGTTTTCTGTGTGCTTCTTGAATGTGTGGAGTGTTTCCCAGTCTTAATTTAGGGAAGTTTTCTGCTATGATTTGATTGAACAAAGTTTCCATTTCCTGTCCTCTCTCCTCTTCTTCAGGTACCCCTATGATGCGAATGTTGTTTCTCTTCAGGTTGTCACAAAGCTCCCTTAGAGTTTCCTCACATTTTTTAAGTCTCTTTTCCTTTTTCTTCTCTGCTTCTGTGCCTTTGTTTATGTGTCCTCTAACTCGCTTATTCGATCCTCAGCGTGATTCATCCTGCTTTTAATTCCTTCCATTGTGGTCTTCAGTTCTGATACTGTATTTGTCATTTCTGTCTGATTCTTTTTTATTATTTCAATTTCGTTTTTTATACTTGTTATCTCTTTATTTAGGTGTTCATAATGACTATCCATTGTTGCTCTAATTTCTTTGAACATCTTAACTATCATTATTCTAAATTCTGCTTCTGGTAATTTGGTTATATCTGGTTCATTCAGGTCTTTCTCTGGGGATTTCTCTTGATTCATTTGGTTTGCATTCCTCTGCCTGCCCATTTTTTTGTGTATAAGCAAGTTGTGGCCACTGGAGTCCAGTAGGTGTTGCCTTTGTGTTCTCTAGGTGTGGTCTGTCTGCAGGCCCCCCACCCCCTCTGCCGGTGCCTAGGGTGGTTGTGTATGAGCGTTACCAGAGCCGGCCCACTGTGGCTTTTGCTGTGATTTCTGCCTCTCTTCCATGGGAGGGGCTGTCACTGAAGCCACAAGTCTTAGCACCAAGGGTAGTGTGAGCACCTTTGCTCAGCTGCGGACCCAGCCTATTCCCGGACTTCCGCCCAGAACCCTCAGTCAGAGCCTGCTCGCCACAGTTTCGCGGGTTGGGCAGGGCTTTTGACGTGCTCTCAGCTGTGAGCGTTTGCCCGTCTGGAGATTTAGCCCCGCCCTCGAGGCCAGGGCCCTTCTGCGCAGGTTCGGAAACCAAGATTTATTGGGGCTGGTGTGTTTGCTGGCTTCCGCTCAGCTGCGTACTTCCGCTCTTCCCGAACTCTACCCCGCCCCTGCGTTCGGAGCCCGCTCGTGCACGTGTGAATGCAATCCGCGGTTTCTCCGGCCGGGCGGGGATAGTAGTGTGAGCTCAACTGCGAGCTTCCACTTGTCTCGGGGTCTATCCCGTTCCCGCGCTCAGAGCCCGCTCGCGCACGTATACTGGCCAACTGCGGTTTCTCTGGCTGGGCGGGGCTGGTAGCGTGAGCTCAGCTGCGAGCCCCAGCCCGTCCCTGGTCCTAGCCCGGTCCCCGCGGTCAGGGCCGGTTTGCGCAGGGCCTGCCTGTTCCTGGCCTCCCGCTTTGTCCCCGTAAGTGGGATTAAAGGCAGGCCAGCAGCTGCCGGACCGCTTTTGCGTGTCCCCTCTGACCCTCTGGGCTAGATCGAGCTCCCACCGGCCTGGCCTCTGCCCACGCTGACAGAACCGCTTTTCAGCGTCCTGCCGCCCTAAACCCTTAAGCAGCCCTCAGCAGAGTAGGAAGGCACCTAATACTCCACACTGTAGGCCTGGGAGCTCCCTCACTTGTTTCATAGCTCAATACTGTCCAAACGCCTCTTCTAGGCTCTGGGACTGCAGACTGGGGCTTGGTTCCTGGGACCCAGGTCCCTCCCTCTCCGCCAAGCTTTCCTCCCGCCACACGGGTCTCTCCGGGCTGCCGTTTGCTCTGGGGATCTGGGCAGCCCTCTTCGCGTTTTCGCTATTCCTACCAGTCTCAATGTGGCTTCTTCTGTGTTCCTTGGTTGAGGAGTGTACTTAGTTTAGTTCATAGTTGGTTTATCCAGATGATGGTTCTTTAAATTGAGTTATAATCCACTTTGCTTCTGGGAGTTGGAAGTTGGTATGTCCGCCTACTCCGTCACCATCTTGCTTCTCAACCTGCTAAGTATTTAAATATGTGTTTTTAGCTAAAGTCTATTACAATCTACCTAAAGAGACATACTAGAAAGCATTGAAGTTTTTTCTTAATACCACATGAATTTCTTTTAAGCCTGAAGATACACTTTCACTTTCTTAAATGAAAGTAAGAAATAATAGGAAAGAGTATCAATATAAAGGTATAACATAATATTTTAGCATAAAGACCATGTATTCTTTTTTTGTCTTTCCTAGGATTCAGGTTTATCACAATAAATTTTTAATTAGACTCACAATGATTTGCCTATTTTGAAATGATCATGAAACTCAAATTCCTCATATAAAAATAAGTATTAATTTTCACATGCATTTCTCCATTACTTGTATTCTACTTCACATTTCTTTTTTTTTCTTTATTATTAATTTTAATGAGTTGGCATTGATTAATCAGGGTACATAGGTTCAGAGAAAACATCTCCAGGTTATTTTGACATTTGATTATGTTGCGTACCCATCACCCAAAGTCAAATTGTCCTCCCTCACTTTCTATCTGGTTTTCTTTGTGTCCCTCCCCTCCACCTACCCTCTCCCTCACCCCAACCCCCTGGTAACAACCACACTCTTGTCCATGTCCCTGAGTCTCATTTTTATGTCCCACCTATGTATAGAATTATATAGTTCTTAGTTTTTTCTGATTTACTTATTTCACTCAGTATAATGTTATCAAGTCCATCCATGTTGTTGTAAATGATCCTATGTCATCATTTCTTATGGCTGAGTAGTATTCCATAGTATATATGTACCACACCTTCTTTATCCAATTATCTATTGAAGGGATTTTTGGTTGTTTCTATGTCTTGGCCACTGTGAGCAATGCTGCGATGAACATGAGGCTGCATGTGTCTTTATGTACCAGTGTTTTTGAGTTTTGGGGGTATATACCCAGTAGAGGGATTGCTGGATCACATGGTAGTTCTATTCTTAATTTTTTTTTCTATTCTTAAATTTTGAGGAACAACCACCATACTTTCTTCCATAATGGTTGTACTACTTTACATTCCCACCAACAGTGGATGAGGGTTCCTTTTTCTCCACATCCTCTCCAACACTTGTTATTACCTGTCTTGTTGATAATGGCTAATCTAACAGGGGTGAGGTGGTATCTCATTGTAGTTTTGATTTGCATTTCTCTAATAGCTAGTGAAGATGAGCATCTTTTCATATGTCTGTTGGCCATTTGTATTTCTTCATGGGAGAAGTGTCTGTTCATGTCCTTTTCCCATTTTTTTATTGGATTGTTTGCTTGTTTGTTGTTGAATTTTATGAGTTCTTTGTATATTTTGGATATTAGGCCCTTATCTGTACTGTTGTTTGAAAATATCATCTTCCATTTCAAATTAAATTCTCTAAATTTGGATATTTTAACTACAAATTAATAATGAAACTCATGATGAGGTGATAGTACTCCTAAAATAATAGAATTTAGTTAATATGCTTAATGCCTTTCAGTGAATGCAATATAAACTAAGTTATAGAGGCTTTTGTCTATTTTATAATTTCATATTTAGTGCCCAGTTTTTTTCATTTACAATTTTTTCAATAGACAAAGTGTAGACATATAAATGTATATTAGGCAATTTATTATATTAAAATATTTTATGTATTTCAGGCTTTTGCTATTAAAAATGCTTTCACATGTGCTTACTTATATATGTTATATATATATATATCATAAATGCTTCAGATGTGTATGTACTTAATAAATCAGTGATTTATACAGAAGCACAAAATTATATTTATTCTATAAATTATGTATCATAACTAAGGAAATTAATCATTTTGAATTTAAATATATTACATAAGTTAACATGTTTGTGTACAGTTAAAATGCAAACACACTCCAGATTTGTGACATTTTTCCTATAGGGCATTCTGTTTCTGTGTCTCCCCTTAGCATTTATACAGGTCGCTGACATAAAGAGAGCTAAAGCCCCAGTAAAGGAGTGGGGAAATGGTTTCTTTAAAGTTAGAGCACACAAATAGGAACAAGTTTGGGGATGATGGTAACATATATTTGGGCAGTTTTAGCTGGATATAGTTACCAAAGGCCACTTCCAAAAAAAAAAAATAGTCTAACACTGTTTGAAATATTGTCACTAGTTTAAAGTAAAAAATCAGTTCAGTGTACAAATTTTAGAACATATAGGTGATGGAAAGGAGCAAACTAGTTAAATTATTAATGTTTCATATTCAACTATTAAAGTACACCAAGAAAATAAAAATTATTAAAATGGTTATTGTCATAATCTCTATTATAAGTCGATGAACAAGGATTACAGCTAACGTAAAAAGTCTTCATACTAAAGATAAGAAATAAGGCCTTTTTATTGTGTACTTTTGATTTGGATTATAATATAAAACAAAGTTTTGGGATTTTTAATATTGTGAAGCAAAATAAACAAAGGCTAAAATGTGAATAAAATTAAAATTGTGTTGTCATGTTTTTAATCATATGCACTTCTTACAGTCTTATGGTTCAAAAAGTTGTTGACGAGACCCTGGTCATTTGGCTCAGTGGTAGAGCATCCCCCAGCGTGTGGATGTCCAGGGTTTGGTTTCCAGTCAAGGCACACAGGAGAAGTAATCATTTCTTTCTACACCCTTCTCCTCATGCTTCTCTCTCTCTCTCTCTCTTTCTCTCTCTCTCTCCTCCTCCTCCTGCAGCCATGGCTCGATTGGTTTGATGCATTGCTGCAGGTGCTGAGGATGGCTCTGTGAAGCCTTTGCCTCAGCCACTAAAAATAGCATGGCCCCAGATGGGCAGAGCGTCAGCCTAGACAGGGGTTGCCAGGTGGATCTGGGTCAGGATGCATGAGGGTGTCTGTCTCTCTATCTCCCCTCTTCTCACTTGGAAAAGAAGAAAAAAAATGTTGTTGACGAGCAGCTGCTTAAATAAAGATCAACCATCTGATGGAAGTTAATACAGTGAAATTGACATGGAGAAAAGAACAGTAGAGTATATATATTTGCGTCAGATTTTTTTTTTTTAAAAACAGCCAGTTGCCTGACCAGGTAGTGGTGCAGTGGATAGAGCGTCAGACTGGGATGCAGAAGACCCAGGTTCGAGCCCCCAAGGTTGCCAGCTTGAGCAAAAGCTCGTCAGCTTGGACCCAAGGTCGCTGGCTCCAGCAAGGGGTGGCTCGGTCTGCTGAAGGCCCGCGGTCAAGGCACATGTGAGAAAGCAATCAATGAACAACTATGGTGTTGCAAGGGCAACAAAAAACTAATGATTGATGCTTCTCACCTCTCTTTGTTCCTGTCTGTCTGTCCTTATCTCTCTCTCTCTCTGACTCTCTCTCTGCCCCTAGAAGAAAAACAAAAACAAACATACAAACAAAAAAAAATGGCCAGTGGACCTTAATCTACATTATAATATGTATAATCTCAAACATAGGTCTCAAGATATACTCAAAAAACGTCTTTGGAATTTGTGATCCTGAATAATATCTTACTAGCCTGTAATCATGGATCCTCATTTCCAACATTTAAATAGCTCTGAAAATGCTTTTTTCTACCTTTTAATGGAGAAATGCAATGAGGTTGATTAAAATGCCTATGTGCAATGGGACTTTTTTCCAGAATATATATATATAAACATAAATCTCATCAGAACTTAATTCTGACTGTTTTTGTTATAATAACAATAATAACAATAATAATAACAAATTAGTGATTATTCATGTGCTAGTCTGCTTTTCAATTTGAACCATCTTGTCATGTGCTGGAATTATCTGCTTCCTTTCACCTACCTTTTTCTTTCACACACCATTCCACTTTTTTCTTTTTTTTGCTTTGAGGTACAAAAGTTCTGAACTGATATTTTCCTTTCAGCTTTGTCTTGTGTGAAATATTGTTAAAGTTGTTATCAATATGTAAAATTTAAGAAAAAATTTGGATATGTTTATATATTTAATAATTCTTTAAGCAGAATTATGATAATGATTCTGCTTCTGACATTTTACATTTGTGTCTTGTCTTCTCATTTTAAAGTGAACTCATATATCATCTCATTTTATCATTGCACAGTCTAGTTAGCTTTATTAGTTTTTACATTTTGCTTACATACACTAAGAGCAAAACTTGCCTTATTTATTGCCCTCATGAGAAATATTAGGTCCTCTGCTGCATAGTATGCAACAAGTGACTATGTCTTGTAATTCAGAGGACAAATAGTCTATAGCATAAAACAACTATGTTTCATTCCCAAAGTACTGTTAGAACAAAATAATCATTGTGTTGTTTGTAGATTTTAAAAAAGGCATTTCATTTCATAGTTATTTTTATTCTGAACACATTTAATAATTAAGATGGTTGAATGTAATGACAGGAGAAAAATAATCTATTTAGCTTCAAAATTAAGAACCATAAATAAAAAAATCTGTTTTGCAAACAGAATTTTTAAAACTGATATTTTAGTTTTCCAACTAAGTTATTTAAAAAATGCTAACAAGTTAAATTATGTCTTTACAATAAAAATATTTTTAAAGACTAATTTTGAATGTCTTGTATTGCCATAAATATGAAGAAATTTGCATTTGTTCATAGTTGATAATAATGTGATACTAAACCGTAATAGGCTCCTCATAAAAGTTGTATTGTCAATATATTTTGAATGACTACTACGTGCAAATCATAGTGTTAAAAGCTTCAGGGTTTCAAAGGAACACAAGCACCCAAGGAGCTTAATTATTTTTTTTAAATACAAATGATAATAGAGGTAAAGAAGAATTCTGAGAAGTAAATACTCTCCAAACTTGTGGTTAATACTGTACACATTTAAAGGCAACTGACTAGAAATTGTGAAGGATCACATAGAATACAAATTTGGAAATCTTGGAGATATAGAACTGATATCACATAATAGAAGAGATTTTAGAGACTGAGCAGACAAAGGAATGCCAGATGATAAAATTGAAAAAAAAATGAGTAAGAACTGAGACAGATGGCCAACAATTTCAACTACTCTGGAAACTCAAGTAAAATAGGGGCAGAGAAGTCTGTTTTCAACTAAGTGATGTTGTGGTCTTTGGTAATTTTAATTTCAGTCACTGTAGCTTGAAGTTACAAAATATATATTTGTTTTTTCTTTTATAGTTTCTAGTTCTTTGGTGAATTTTTAATATTATCCTTTATATCCTTGATCGTGTTAACCACACTGATTTTAAAGTCTGTATATAAATGCATAAATTTATTCTTATTGTCTGCTGTTTGTCATAATCTTTTTCTCAGGTACTTTTGGCTGACTGTATCTCCAGTTATTTTTTTTATTGTAATTGTTTTAAAATATTTTAATTTTGAAATAATTATAAATATACAGAATTGCAAGTAGTACAGAGTGTTCCTATAAGTATCTTATATATATACCCCTTCCTTTGTTTCTCCAAATGTTAACACCTTTTATAAACACAGTATATTTATCAAAACTAAGAGATTGGTAAATGCTGTTAACTAAACTAGCACATTTAGTAGGAATCTACTAGTCTTTCCATTAATGTCCTATTTCTAGAGTACCACATTAATGTAATCATGATGGTCTCCTTAGTTTTTTCTTTTTTGTTTTTTATTATTATTAAGTGAGAGGTGGGTAGGCAGAGAGGCAAACTACCACATGCACCCCGACCAGGATCCATGGGACAAGCCCAATAGGGGGTCATGATCTGCTCATCTGGGAGCATTGCTCCATTGCTAGGCAACCAAGCTATTTTAGCACTTGACGTGAAACCACAGTGCCATCTTCAGTGCTGAGGGCCAACTTGTTTGAATGAACCATGGTTGTGGGAAGGGGAGATAGGGAGCGAGAGGGAGAAAAAATGGAGGGCTGGAGAAGCAGATGGTTGCTTCTTCTTTGTGCTCTGACCAAGAATTGAACTCGGAACTTCCCCATGCCAGGCCCAAATTCTACCACTGAGCCAACAGGCCAGGGGCCTTAATTTTTTTCTAATCCATGACATTTTTTTAGGTTTTTCTGTTTTTCTTAACAATTCTGAAGCATAGTGGTAGATTTTGTAAAATAATTCTCACTTGAATTGTTCTTATATATTCTTATGACTATACTGAGATTATAATTTGTGTAAAAAAAATTAAAAGAGATAATGTGCTGTTATCAGGTCATATCAGAAGGTACATGTCAACATGACTTATTGTTAGTGATGTTAACATTGATCATTATATTAAGTCTTACAGGTTTTTCCACTTTGAAGTTACAATTGTTCACTCTCAATATTCTATGTATTAAAGGAATTCACTAAGTCTAGCCAAAGTTATAAAATAACAAAAATATTTAAAGCCTACCTCCAAGAGAAGGAATATTAATGAATTTGTGAATATTTGTTAAAACTACCACAGAAATTAATATATATTCTTGAGAAGACTATTTGAAGGTAAAAAATATTTTATTTCTGTATAATGTTAGGCTTGCTAATGTAATATTCATCAATGGATCTTATTACAGTAGTTACTGTAATAAGGAATAATAATAGTGACTTTCTATGACCACATGTCTTTTACAATTTTTCTTTGGAATTCTTCTAGAGTGAATATTTGTCTTTTCTCTGCAATTTCTTTGCTTTTTCAATCATATAGTCATCCCTCGCCATATCATGGTTCACTTTTAGTGGTCTCACTGTATTGCAGATTTTTAAATTGTATATATCTAATTTTGTATTGTAGATTTTTCACTATATCGCAGAATTTTGTTGTTTGTAGGTATTTTTATATATTTATTATTTTTATTAATTTTTGGTAAAATTAAGCCTTTTCTAGCCTCAAAAATTAAAAGCAACATAAAAGATATCTAAAAATATTAATTAAAACATATTAAAAATATTAAATCAAAATAAAATACATAGCATACAGCAGATGAGCTATAATGCTCATCTTGGCTGTACAGTACATTCATCTCATCATCATCACCTTCATCGTCATCAATACTGCACAACTAATTCATCATCATCTTTATTGTTCAAGTTGTAGTAGATTCACTGGTGAGTATCCATATATAATTTTATATGTTGTTAAAACTACATAGGTTTAAGAATATAGAAAGTGTTTAAGATCATAGGAAGTGTTTATAAGAGTGTGGGAAAGGTTAATCAAAGTGTGGAAAAGGTTTATAAGAGTATGGAAATGGTTTTTAAAGCCTTAAAATATATAGAAATAGTGAAGTAAATATAAGATCTTTACTTCACATATTTTTGCTTATTGTGGGGGTTCTAAAACCTAACCCCCATGATAGATGAGGGACCACTATATATCTATATATTGGCATTTATCTTATTCCTTGAATAATAATGAACAATATTTATTTTGTTGCTCTAATTATTTCAGCTTAACCCATTGACAGTTCATTTGAGGTTGGCTTTTATGTCCTTTTGACATACACATTATTTTTATTTATTTATCTTTTTGAACACTTCCTTTTTTTATGGCACCACAGGATACTTCATGACCACCTTGTGTTTTCATTTTTCTAGTTTTAAAATCAGTCATTTTATCAAGCTATCTTGACTCTTTTTAGTGGAGAATAACATTTAGAAAGCAAGATCTGCCTGACCAGGTGGTGGCACAGTGGATAGAACATCTGACTGGGATGTGGAGGACCCAGGTTCAAGACCCCAAGGCTGCCAGCTTGAGCGCAGGCTCATCTGGCTTGAGCAAAAAGCTCACCAGCTTGGACCCAAGGTCGCTGGCTCGACAAAGGTGTTACTCAGTCTACTGAAAGCCCATGGTCAAGGCACATATGAAAAAGCAATCAATGAACAACTAAGGTATCACAACAAAAAACTGATAATCGATGCTTCTCATCTTTCTCTGTTCCTGTCTGTCTGTCCCTATTTATCTCTCTCTCTGATTCTTTCTCTGTCCTTGTATTAAAAAAAAAGAAAAAGAGATCTGAGAATTAGATGTGGTTATCACTACTAGGTTGTCACTGCTTGTCCATAGGGCCTCTCAAGAGAAAGAGCAAGAATACATACAATTATTATATAAACATACACAAATGTCTATCTTCATTTATATATTTGTTTAATGATTATATCTGTTAAAATAAAAAATGAGTTGTACTAATACTTTGTTAAATATTTTGCACCCATATTCATGAAAGTTATTTTCTGTAGTTTTCTTCTGGTACTTTTATCTTCTTTTGATATTATTTAAGCTTTCTTATTCTATTTTCTAAATAATATTACATAAAATTTATATTATTTTTCTTTAGTATTTAGCAGATTTTGCCATTGTAATTATCTGTATCTATAGTTATCATTTTCTTAAGCTATAAATTAAACTTCTATAATAAATTTAGGGCTACTCAGGTTATTTACTTCTTTGGTGAGTTTAGATAGTATGTACTTGTTATGGAATTATTTCATTATAACTAAACTTTCCAATCCACAATCATATATTTGTTATTAGTGTTTTCTATCACCCTTTGAGTATCTTTCAGATGTTGGAAAGGTAACTCCAGATATTAGATGTACAATTGTCCCTTGTCTAACATGGTAGTTAGGTTCTAGAACCCGCCATGATAGGCAAAAATCCACAACATAGTGACCTTATATTTATTTTATTAGTTATATATTTTTAAGACTTGAAAAACTGTCCCCACGCTTTTATAAACACTTCCTATGCTCTTAAACCTATGTACCTATAACAACATATAAAATTCTATATGGGTATTCACCATTGAATACTAATATATTTTAATTAATATTTTTACATTTTAATATTGTTTTTAATTTTTTAGGCTAGAAAATGCTTATTTAATTGAAAAAATAATTAAAAGAATAAATATATAAAAATACCTATATCCTGCAAAAACTCACAATATAATGAAAAATCCGAGATACAAAATTAGATATGTACAATTTAAAAATCTGCAATACAGTGAGACCACAAAAAGTGAACTGTGAAATGGCAAGGGATGACTGTATAAAGTACCATATTAAAATGCATGTTTTTCATTAGCTTGCTAATATACAGCTAGTAAATATTTCTGAAAAAAAAGTGATCAAATAAAAAGTTTTTTAGAAACAATATGGTAATAAAATTGGAACTTAGAAAGTTGTTTAAATTATAGTAATTATACTGTTGTAATTTGACAAATGTAGGTGACTAAAGGGTAGTCACCAGAATCTGAAGAGAGGGAAAATTGTTAGAGATATGATGTGAGTAGTCTTAATTTTGTTTCATAATTTATTTTATTTTCTTCTTTTTCTATTTTTATATCCAAGTATAATTTGAACATAATAAAATTATGTACTGCTCAAGAATCTCAATGAGATGTATAAATTTCATTGCTTAAAACAACACAAATAAATTGTCTTAGAGTTTTGCAGACCAGAAATCTAATGTGATTTCACTAAGAGTAAGGCATCATCATAATGCATTCCTTTCTGGAGAGAGGTTCTAGTATCTACATCTTTATCTTCTTTTTTTTTTTTAATTCTAATACTCCATTACCTTTTGCTCATGGCCCCATTTTTCCATCATAAAAGTTATCAACATCAGGCCAGTCCTCATAATTCCATCTCTCTGGTTCTCCATTCTGATTTTATTTTCCACTTTTAAGTAGCTTTGTAATTATAGCAGGTACACCTGCATAATTCAGGATTACCTCTCTATTCTAAGGTTAGCAGATTAGCAAACTTAATATCATGTATAACCTTAATTTAACTTTGCCATATAATTTAACATATTTGCAGATTTCAAGGAGGAAGATGTAGAAATTTTTGTGCAGAAGCACTCATGAGATAATGTACTACAATGAACATGATATGTATCCTGTTATTACTTAATGGTAACCACCCCTGAAAAAAACACCACAGAAGCACATGACTTGAAATAAAAAGTAACAGAGAAAAAAAGTATGGATTACAACCAAACAAAAACTAATGACAGAAAAATAAAAGAGAAGAACCAAACAAGATACAAAACTATCAGAAAGCAATATATAAAATGGCAATAGGAAACCCTCAAATATCAATAATTACATTAAATGTAAATGGATTGAACTCACCAATTAAAAGACACAGAGTACAGAATGGATTAAAAAAGAAAATCCAACTGTATGCTGCCTACAAGAAACACATCTAAGTTACAAGGATAAAAACAAATTCAATGTGAAAGGCTGGAAAATAATACACCAAGCAAATAATATCCAAAAAAAAAAAAAAAGCAGGTGTAGAATAGTCATATTTAACAATGCTGACTACAAGACAGCAAAGGTAATCAGAGACAAAAATGGTCATTTCATAATGATAAAGGGGACATTGAATCAAGAAGACATAACACTTCTTAATATATATGCACCAAACTAAGAAGCACCAAAATATATAAGACAGCTACTGACTAACCTAAAAACAAAAACCAACAAATATAAAATCATACTTGGAGACCTCCGTACACCGCTGATGGCTCTAGATCATTCATCCAAACAGAAAATCAATAAAGAAATATTGGTCTTAAATAAAACACTAGAAAAATTAGAGATGATAGACATCTACAGGACATTTCATCCCAAAGTGCCAGAGTATACATTTTTCTCTACTGTACATGAAACATTCTCAAGAATTGACCATATGTTGGGGCACAAAAATAACATCAAAAAATTCAGAAAGACTGAAATTATACCAAGCATATTTTCTGATCACAAAGCCTTAAAACTAGAATTCAACTGCAAAAAAAAGAGGTAAACAAACCCACAAAATGTGAAAACTAAACAACATACTTTTAAAAAATGAGTGGGTCATAAAAAAATAAGCACAGAGATCAAAAGATACATACAGATAAATGCAAATAACAATACAACATATCTGAATCTGTGGGATGCAGCAAAAGCAGTAATAAGAGGGAAGTTCATATCACTACAGGTCTATATGAACAAACAAGAGAGAGCCCAAGTAAACCACTTAACTTCACATCTTAAGGAGCTAGAAAAAGAAAAACAAAGATAACCCAAAACCAGCAGAAGAAAAGAAATAATAAAAATTAGAGCAGAAATAAATGAAATAGAAAACAGAAAAACTATAGAAAAAATTAATAAAACAAGGAGCTGTTTTTTTGAAAAGACCAACAAAATTGACAAACCCTTGGCAAGACTCACCAAGGAAAAAAGAGAAAGGACTCATATAAACAAAATCCAAAATGAAAGAGGAGAAATCACCACAGATATTATAGATATACAAAAATTATTGTAGAATACTATGAAAAACTATATGCCACCAAATTTAACAATCTAGAAGAAATAGATAAATTCCTAGAACAATACAATCTTCCTAGACTGATTCATGAAGAAGCAGAAAACCTCAACAGACCCATAAGCAGGGAGTAAATAGAAACAGCTATTAAAATCCTCCCCAAAAATAAAAGTCCAGGGCCAGACAGCTATACTAGTGAATTCTATCAAACATTCAAAGAAGACTTGGTTCCTATTTTACTCAAAGTCTTCCAAAAAACTGAAGAAGAAGCAATACTGCCAAACACATTTTATGAGGCCAACATAACCCTCATACCAAAACCTGGCAAGGACAACAGAAAAAAAGAAAACTACAGACTGATATCTCTAATGAATACAGATGCTAAAATACTAAACAAAATACTAGCAAGTTGAATACAACAACATATGAAAAAAATAATTCATCATGATCAAGTGGGATTCATCCCAGAATCACAAGGATGGCCCAGCATATGTAAAACGGTTAATGTAATACACCATATCAACAAAACAAAGAACAAAAACCATATGGCCCTATCAATATATGCAGAAAAGACATTCGATAAAATACAACATCATTTTATTGTTATATCACTTAACAAAATGGATATAGAAGGAAAATATCTCAACTTAATAAAGGCCATCTATGATAAACCATCAGCTAACATCATATTAAATGGCATAAAACTGGACTTTTTCCCTAAAATCAGAAACAATTCAAGTTGTCCACTCTTTCTCTCTCATTCAATGCAGTGCTGGTAGTTTTAGCCAGAGCAATAAGACAAGAGAAAGTAATAAAAAGCATTCATATTGGAAAAGAAGAAGTAAAGGTTTCACTTTTTGCAGATGATATAATACTGTACATAGAAAACCCCAAAGACTCCATAAAAAGACTACTAGAAACAATAAACTAATACAGTAAGGTCACAGGATACAAAATTAATACTAAAGTCCATTGCCTTCCCATATGTGAACAATGAAACATCAGAAAACGAGCTCAAAAAAACAATCCCCTTCATTGTTGCAACAAAAACAACAAGAATACCTAGGAATAAACATAACAAAGAATGTAAAGGACCTATACAATGAAAACTACAAAGCATGTAGGAAATCGAAAAAGATACAATGAAATGGAAAAATATTCCTTGTTCTTGGATATGAAGAATAAATATAGTCAAAATGACTATATTATCCAAAGCAACATACAAATTTAATGCAATTCCCATCAAAATTCCAATGTCATTTTTAAGTAATGGAACAAAATGTCACCAGGTTTAAATGGAACTATAAAAAACCTTGAATAGCCAGAGCAATCCTAAGAAAAAAGAATGAAGCTGGGGGCATTACAATACCTGACTTCAAATTATATTATAGAGCCATGACAATCAAAACAGGATGGTACTGGCAGAAAAATAGACACTCAGAGCAATGGAACAGAATAGAAAGCCCAGAAATAAAACCACATGCATATGGTCAAATAATTTTTGATAAAGGGGTCAACAACACACAACAGAGAAAAGAAAGCCTCTTCAACAAATGGTGCTGGGAAAATTGGAAAGCCACATGCAAAAGAATGAAACTCAACTATAGTTTGTCTCCTTGTACTAAAATTCATAGTGTATCAAAGACCTTTATATAAGACCTAAAACAATAAATTACATAAAAGAAAACATAGGTACTAAACTCATGGACCATGGTTACAAAGAGCACTTTATGAATTTGACTCCAAAGGCACGGGAAGTGAAGGCAAAGATAAATGAATGGGACTACATCAGATTAAGAAGCTTTTGCACAGCAAGAGAAACTGACAGCAAAACAAACAGACAGGCAACTAAATGGGCGATGATTATTTTCAAACAGCAGCACAGATAAGGGCCTAATATCCAAAATATACAAAGAACTCATAAAATTCAACAACAAACAAGCAAACAATCCAATAAAAAAATGGAAAAAGGACATGAACAGACACTTCTCCCAGGAAGAAATACAAATGGCCAGCAGATATATGAAAAGATGCTCATATTCATTAACTATTAGAGAAATGCAAATCAAAACTACAATGAGATACCACCTCACACCTGTTAGATTAGCTATTATCAACAAGATAGGTAATAACAAGTGTTGGAGAGGCTGTGGAGAAAAAGGAGCCCTATCTTCTGTAGGTGGGAATGTAAAGTAGTGCAACCATTATGGAAGAAAGTATAGTGGTACCTCAAAAAATTAAAAATAGAACTACCATATGACCCAGCAATCCCTCTACAGGGAATATACCCCCATAACTCAAAAACACTGGTATGTAAAGACACATGCAACCCCATGTTCATAGCAGCATTGTTTTCAGTGGCCAAGACATGGAAACAACCACAAAGCCCTTCAATAGATGATTGGATAAAGAAGATGTGGTACATATATACTATGAAATACTACTCAGCCATAAGAAATGATGACATCGGATCATTTATAACAACATGGATGGACCTTGATAACATTATACTGAGTGAAATAACTAAATCAGAAAAAACTAAGAACTATATGATTTCATACATAGCTGGAACATAAAAATGAAACTCAGGGACATGGACAAGAGTGTGGTGGTTTTGGGGGCGGAGGAGGGGTAGAAAGGGAGGGGAGAGGAAAGGCACAAAGAAAACCAGATAGAAGGTGATGGAAGATTATATGACTTTGGGTGAGAGATATGCAACATAATCAAATGTCAAAATAACCTGGAGATGTCTTCTCTGAACCTATGTACCCTGATTTTTCAATCTCACCCCACTAAAATTAATAAAAATAAATAAATAATTAAATAAATAAATAAAGATGTAGAAATCTTTGAAAAGGTAGCATTACTTTGCTTACCTTGATAAATAATAGATTTTTATTTTTTATGCAATGATTAAAAACTAGAAATATATCTGAAGAATGTATTTTGATATGCCAACAGGATTTAGGTGAAAGATTGTTATACCATAAAGTTATACAATATTGACTATATTTTAAAATCCTAAATACATTAATTTTTTATTTAGAAAGATGTAAGCATCAAGGTTTGATTTAGGATTATTTATTTTTTATTTATTTTATTTTTATTAAGTGACAATCAGGGAGGCAGAGAGACAGACTCACACATTACCACCACTGGGATCCACCTAGCAAGCCCCCATGGGGCAATGCTCTGCTCATCTGGGGCTGTTGCTTCATTTCTTGGCAACCAAGCTATTTTTGTGCCTGATGCCAGGACATGGAGCCTTCCTTAGCACCTAGAGCCAACTTGCTCCAACCAGCCATGGCTGTGGGAGGGGAAGAGAGAGATAGAGAGAGCGAAGGGAACGGGGGAGGGGTAGAGAAGCAAATGGGCACTTCTGTATGCCCTGACCAGGGATCGAACCTGGGACATCACACGCTGGGTTAACACTCTATAACTGACCTAACTAGCCAGGACCAAATTATTTTTTAATTAATATTTTAATGTTTCTTTTTATAATTTTTAAATTTTTATTTTATTCATTATAGAGAGGAGACACAGTGAGAGAGAGAGAGAGTGAGAGAGAGAGAAAGAGAGAAAGGGGGGAGGAGCTGGAAGCATCAACTCCCATTTGTGCCTTGACCAGACCAGTGCAGGGTTTTGAACTGGCGACCTCAGTGTTCCCAGGTCGACGCTTTATCCACTGCACCATCACAGGTCAGGCTCTTTTTATAATTTTTTACAGGAATGCTTATAAAGCAAATTAATAAAATAATTACCTTTATATTCATAGAGTTTATTGATGACTAGCATTTTAATATATTTTTCTAATCAATCTGGGATAAAATATCCAAAGTTGGTTTTAAACAATTTTAATAGCAATGTTAATATTACTTAATGTTACTTTCTATGTCACTTTTTAAAGTTTTAGAGCAGTGGTTCTTAACCTGGGTTGTATCAAACCCTAGTGTTTGATGAGTCGGTCTCAGGGGTTTGGAGAAGCCTCTGCCGTGGAAGCCAGAATAAAGTAATACCGTAATTTGTTGTGAGTTTATGCTCTTTGTTGGTTTTGTTTTTTGAGCAAAGTGATGTTCATGCACGGCTCATTTTGTGCACCAATAAGAAAACATATACCTATGTCTTGAATTTGGAAAAAAAAATCATATTTTATTTATCACTAAAGAAGGGTTCGGTGAATGCGCATATGAAACTGATAGGTTCGGTACCTCATAAAAGGTTAAGAACCACTGTTTTAGAGTCACAGAAAGGATTTTGAGGTCAATTAAATACTCAAAATATCTTCTTTTATTACAATCTATTTCTAACCAATTCTTATCAATAATTGACAGTAATAATACTCATGACAATTTTGGAGAATGACAGTAGGGAGTTTGTGAAGTGAAGCATTTGACAAATGAGTTTGTTTATTTCACCATCCAGTTTAAAGAATTTAGTATGTGGTATTCCAATGATTAATAAGTGCAAATAAAGAAGTAGTATTAACTTAGCTGATGCAGCTACTTTCATCTGATTCATTAAAATAGAAAATATTAATATTACGTTTATGTTTTTGTGTCAGGCTGAATTATTTTACTCAGTCCAATACACATATAATATATATAATAATATATTATTGAAATTTTGCTATGTAGAAACCTCATTTTTGAAGTTGTTTATCAAATAATCTGAAATTGATGTATAATTTATAATTGATGACAACTCTAGCTTCAGTGACTCTCAAGACAAAGATTTATTTTCTCTTTCATTACGTGTAGGTTACAAGTTTACTGTGCTTCTGCTCTATGTGTCTTCAATTGGGATCAACTTTATTAGGACTGCTGGCTTTGGAGCAGATGGGAAAGTTCAGGTAAGCTGCTGAAACAGGTAATGACTTAAAGGTTTTCTCAGAACTGTGATGTCATTTCTACTCAAATTTTCTTACTCCATACAAATTCACATAACCAAGCCTGACAACTGAAACAGGAAGTGTACCTCTCCTGCAGGAAAGCCTTGCAAGTTGCACGGCAATGACAGTGGGGAGGGATGTTCAATCCTTATGGGTACTCAGAATGTAAATAATACAAAGTGAAAATACAAGCCAGTTCAATTGTCTGTCTTGGTCTCAAATACTCCTTCTCTTCCCATCAGCAACAGAAATGTATTCTGCATCCCAAATCTCCCACCCAACTAATGTTACACTCTGTGCGAGGTACTTTGCTAGACTCAGAGATAAAAATAATATTTTATTTATAAATAGGTTTTATATAATCTAGTTCATCCTAGTTTTACAGTTTAAGAATCAGGGGTCTAGAGAATCCAACATAATTTCTTCACATCCTAGTTAGTGAATAAGTATGGCTAGAACACAGGCTCTTTGTCTTCTTTATTTTATTCCTTTACAGGAAACTAAATTACTGTGCTACTAGAAAGATGCATAAGGTAAATATCTTTGCCCTTAGATAATTTTCTAATTAAAAATAAAAGCAGGCTAGACATAGATGTAAATAGATTTTGTATAAAGAGAAAAATATATAAAATCCCAAAAGAAAATTGGCTTTATGTATTTCCAATTAAGTCAAGTGAAATCCTTTTGACAGGATTTCAAAAGGAATGGTTAAATTAAACAGCTGTCATGTAGTCTTTCATCTACCATCAAGAATACCTGAGAATTTGACTCTCCATATAATTTTCTTGTATCCCTTACTTATGCAATGTATACAAATATATCAGTAGCAAAATAAAGGACAATCTTGTTGAGTTTACCATCTAGTTGTTAAAATTGATTATTTACAACCTAGAATTGATGAGTAAGTGATCTCTGTTCATATTGCCATTAATCTACTTAACTAGAAGCATTTAAAAAGTTACTTAGCCTATTTGATTCTTAATATTCTAATCTGAAAAATATTACTTTTACCTTTCTTGATGAATAGAGTTGATTCAGTTATTACATGATAGATGTTCATGAAATTGTAGCTATTATATAATGACCGTAATTTTTATTTTAAAATACAAAACATATACTTGTATATACATAGTATTTTTCATATTTCTAATTTTATCTTTTAGGTTTAATTTAATTTAAGTAATAGTTTACAGTAGACAAATCTCTTAGCATATAATTGATCTTCCTCATATTGAAGTAGTACCAGAATTAAAATAGAAAGCTTATTCACTTCAAAACAAGTCAAATTTATTTCCCATATTTTCTATAAAAACATACTGCCTCATTAAAAAAAATAAAATTAATTTTATAAAAATTAATTTTAAAGAATGCATATATCTGAATGAAGATTTTGTAAAGCTTTCTCATAAATTATTATAATAAGCATGATTACATGATTTAAACTGGGAAATTTATTATAACAAACAATTTAGTTATGATTCTTTTTAATTTTCCATATTCCTTCACTTAACTGACTGCAGTTCAAGAGTTATTTAGGCTGAATATCTTATTATGGTTGCTACATGTTTAGAGTAATTCTATCACACACACTGAAAAAGGGAAATAATTCTTTAGAGATATGACCTTGCAGGGCGTTTGGGAATGAAAAATATAATACATGTGAAACACTCTAAAATCTTTAAAGCAGGAATTGTAATATAATGTAATATCACAGAAATCTAAGAGATTACAAAAGAGCTATGTTTTAAAGACAAACGATCTTTCAACAGATTAATCTTTGAGAGAGCCCCAGGCAATTGCGAGGATGCTTGCACCACTGCCAGTGATACTGCTGAAGAGATAGATGAAACAGCTATACAACCATTTCTTGTATGCTACTTATATTTTATGACTGATGCTGATAGAGAAAAAAATGAAAGAAAATGGTACAAATCAATTAAGAATTAATTATACTACTTTCTTTGGTCTCTCTCTTTTTATTGATTGATTTTAGAAAAAGAGAGAGAGAATGAGAGAGAGAGATGGAGAAGTATTTATTTGTTTTTCCATTTATTTGTGCATTCATCGTTTTCTCCCCGTATGTGCCCTGACCAATGATTAAACCCACAACCAACTGAATAACTGGCCAGGACATACTTTCCTTAGTCTTTTAAACACTTGGTCATTTTAACCATTCATCAAAGTAGAAAAAAATGAAATAAGTCATTTTTAAATGGAAAACTGCATGTTTAAGTTTATAGAGTATTTTCTAAACTGTATATTAACACATGTATGCTTCTATCAACAATATTTATTTTTATCCCATAAAAGAGCCCTGATATAAAACACCAATGTAAGTATACCAGAAAAGATATTTTCTACATTGAAAGTGTATTATGAAATTTTATATTAGTGTATCTGAGTTGGTATTGACAAAAAGAAAATTTATAGTTTGGGGAATTTATTTTATTATATGTGAAGTTCTAATTAATTTTAGGATTTATAGTATAAAATAAAAGGCAATATACTTAGAGATGAGGGAGTTCTTTTCAAAATACATTTTGTCTAAAATTAACTTATACACATATTTGATTATTAAAACAGATTTTTTTTCTCTTTGTGCTACAAATAGTTTCAGGAATAGGGTATTTTTTTTTCTTTTTTCTTTTTGGTACTGCTTTAATATATTGCTTTAAAACACTGTAATTAGCACAAGAAAAGCCAAATTTACACAAAAGGGTGAATTTTACAAATTTAAATATTCAAAGAGGATTTCATGTGATTACCAGATTAAATGCAAAATAGTACATAGATTTTTTAAATTAATTAATTAATTTATTTATTTTTATTTTATTAATTGTGTTTACATAGATTTTAGAGTCACCCCGAATGCATCCTCCCTCCCCCATATTCTCTTAAACATCTCCCTTGACCTCCTCCCTACAGAGCCCAGATTTTAATATAAGTAGAATGATGATTTTGAATATGATATTGTTTAAAAAGCAGAATCAACTTCTCAATGGATGTAGTTTATTATCATAAGATTATTTTAAAAAATAAATCACCTACAATTTATCAGTTATTATGCTAGTTGTTTTAAGTAATAAAAGCCATTTGTTACATGAAACCTAGTGAGCACAATGTTAAATCTTTCTAAGGATATAGGATATATACTTCTCAAAATTCAAGAACATAATTATGTTTATATAATAATTAATAATTTACAAATTTCTTTATCATTTTTTAAATTTTTATAAGACTTGGGTGAATTAACATTATTTCACTTTACTTTTGAGATGGCTAAATTTTGAATATGTATTAATTAAAGCAATTTTACCTGCTAAAATAGATAAACCCTGAAATACTAAAGAGTTAATTTAGTAGACATTTATTTTTTTCTCATAATGTTTTTGATAGCACCTTGAAGAATAACATATAAGGTGAGGTTTTCACATAGATATTCTAAAATTTAGGCTGATGGAGGCTCTGCCTCTTTTAATCTGTGGTTTCTGAATTTGTCTTGAGTATTTATATCCAATCAGGAGAGAAGGCGAGGTAAATAATGAAGGGAAATTGCTGGGTAGTTTTTATAGAGTAGAACTGGAAGAGCTATTACTCATATTTATGCTCATAATTCTGCTTTATGCCATGGACTTGGGAAAAATAATTTGAAAGTGAACATTCTGTCACGGAAATTGTGAGTTCCTTATTCAATGCCACATAGCTAGTAGATACTGGACTGACAACCGTCTTCTGATCCAGTGAAAAGAACATCCACCAGTTAATAATTTATTTGGTCTTTTCAGGGCTTTCCAGCTAGTAAAGATGATTCACTTTTGTTATGCTGTTTGATCTGCACAGCCATTCTATGTGAAAGTGAAATTATTACCACAGAAATTTGTATTAGGTAGTATTAATAACACAAATTGTTCAAACATAAAAATGAACATGAAGCCTTGTTCTATCACTTGCCACTTGTTAATTTTGAGCAAATTACTTAGACTTTATCATCTATAATTTATTTAAAGGATATGATAATACCAAGATACATACCTCGGAAAATAAACAATACACGGTACAATGGAACTAGGTTCACAGTTGGTCATATGGAAAGCAATACAATACTTAATAAATAGTAATACAAGAATAAAGTGTTTTACACACTGACAACAGTAAACCTACTTTTACTGTAAGCAAACATGTGCAAAGCATCTGAACAAATAGACCAAAAAATATAAAAATAGACTTGCATGTTTACAGTTACTTAATTTATGACAAACGTCCCTCTGAAATTTGAAGGAGAAACATGATCTCTTTTAGTAGTAATGGAGCAGTTAAAGATTTGTATAGAACAAAATGAACCCTGATTCTTACCTCAAACTATCAACCAAAAGTTTTTTTGAGATAAATTATAGATCTTAATAAAAAACATAAAACATAACATTTTTATATTAAATTTTCTAAAATAGTTCATGATTTTAAAATTGACAAAATTTTGCTCTGGCTGGATATATTCATTGGTTAGAGCACTGGCACGAAGCACAGAAGTTGCCAGTTCAATCCTCGGTCAGGGCACATATAGGAATGGATTGATGTTCCTGTCTCTCTCTCTCTCTTTCTCTCTGGCTAAAATCAATAAATAAAAAACAATTAAAAACATTAAGAAATAGACAAAAATTTTTAAATAGAATATAGAAACTAGTTATTAAAAATATTTTAGACTGCGTTATAATTAGACATTTCTTTTCATAAAAGTGCAACCTCATATGAATATGAAGACAAATTATGTACCAGGAGAAGATATGAGCAATAAATATATCACATAGTTGATATATTTATAAATATATGTAATTATTATATATAATATAATATGTAGTTCAAATATATTTCTACAAATAGTAAAAAAATAAAGAAAACAAAAAATAATGGACACAAATTTAAGTATACATATTACATCAGAGAATTTCAAGTTGTCAGAATTTAGAGTTCTTTTTAACATTAGAAAAATGCAAATTATAGCTTCAATATACTTATATACAGTCACCAGATGGCTACAATTAAAAGTGCTACAAGTTTTAGGTATTAATGAGGGTATGGAGGACTAGAAGCTTCCATATAATAATATACTGTTTGGGGAAACTTGATGTGTACAAAAAAATAAATTACATTTGGTAGCTGAACTCCAAAAATGGCCTCCAAATAAACAGTAATTCTAGAATTCACACACCTTTGTATTAGTCTTCTTGAATAGAACTTTTCTTTGTAATTGCCTGAAACAACTCAAAGAAGCAAATGTGCTGTTTTGAGATTTTTGAGGCTTGATCATCAGAAGACTTGAAGCAGCATCTGGACCTTCTGAAATACTCACTTTTGGGACACTCTTTCTAAGAGTTCAGTGTACATTCTTTGAGAAGCCCAAACAACATATAGAAACCCAAGTATTGTGTGAGTAATTTGTGAACACCTAGATGAAGTCCCAACTGTCAACCAGCATTAACTGTCAGTTTTGTTATATCAATCTAGTTCATTTGAGCCTTGAAATGGTTCTAGACACAATCCAAAGATAGCAGTAATAATCAAAACAACATACTTAAACCAGTATTCTCATTGCTAAATAAATTCCTGAGACTATATATGCACTGAACAAATGCCTAAGAATGTTTATTTAGTTTGATATAGTCCCATTTGTTCATCCTGTCCTTTGTTTCACTTGTCTGTGGAGATAAATCAGCAAATATATTGCTGCGAGAGATGTCGGTAAACTGCCTATGTTTTTTTTTCTAAGATGCTTATGGTTTCACAACCTACATTTAAGTCTTTTATCCATTTTGAGTTTATTTTTGTGAATGGTGTAAGTTGTTGGTCTAGTTTCATTTTTCTGCAGATAGCTGTCTAGTTTTCCCAACACCATTTGTTAAAGAGACTATCTTTAGGAATCCAATGAACAATGTAAACTGAGGAATGGAATTGAGACAAAGGAGGGATCAAAGGGACCAGAGGAAAAGAGGACAGAGGGAAAGGGGATGATAGGATGGGATAAACCTGAAGGAAAGTGGGGAGGGCGCTATGGGGAGGGGGGCAAAGGAGATGTTGAGGGGAATACGGGGGGGGATGCATTCAGAGTGACACTAGAATCTATGTAAACACAATAAATTAAAATCAATTAAAAAATAAAATGTGAAATTTCATAAATGTTACATTCCAGATAAAGGACCTATACCTCAAATAGTGTGATTTTATTAATATGAAGTTCAAGTGCAGGTAAAATTATTCAGTAGTGTTTAAAGTCAGAATAAAGGTCACATTTGGTGTTTGGGAGGTAAGATTGACTGAGAAGGGGCACAACAAAACTTTCCTGTGTATGTGCATATGTAAACATTCACTGAGCACTATACTAAAAACTAATGCATTTAATTCAGTTTATTCAATGCTTGTTATATTTCATTAAAATATGTTTTTTTAAATTTAAAAGTTTTTTATTGTGTCATAAAGATTATTATTATTTTTTAATATATTTTATTATTATTAATTCTAATGGGGTGACATCAATAAATCAGGGTACATATGTACAATGAAAACATCTCCAGGTTATCCTATCATTCAACTGTGTTGCATACCCATCACCAAAAGTCAAATTGTCCTCTGTCACCTTCAATCTGATTTTCCCTGCGTCCCTCCCCTCCTCCCTATCCCACTCTTCCTTCCCTCCCCCATCCCATAACCACCACTCTCTTGTCCATGTCTCATACCCTCACTTTCATGTCCCACCTATGTATGTAATCGTGCTGTTCTCAGTTTTTCTTTTTTTCTGATTTACTTATTTCACTCCGTATAATGTTATCAAGGTACATCCATTTTGTTATAAATGATCCGATGTCATCGTTTCTTATGGCTGAGTAGTATTCCATAGTATATATGTACCAAAGCTTTTTAATCCAATCGTCTTCTGACGGACACTTGGGCTGGTTCCAGATCTTCGCTATTGTGAACAATGCTGCCACAAACATGGGGGCGCATTTCTTCTTTTCGAACAGTGCTATGGTGTTCTTAGGGTATATTCCTAAAAGTGGGATAGCTGGGTCAAAAGGCAGTTCGATTTTTAATTTTCTGAGGAATCTCCAAACTGTTTTCCACAGTGGCTGCACCAGTCTGCATTCCCACCAGCAGTGCAGAAGGGTTCCCTTTTCTCCACATCCTCGCCAGCACTTATTCTGTGTTGTTTTGCTGATAAGTGCCATTCTGACTGGTGTGAGGTGATATCTCATTGTGGTTTTAATTTGCATTTCTCTAATGATTAGTGATGTTGAGCATTTTTTCATATGTCTATTGGCCATCTGTATGTCCTCTTTGGAGAAATTTCTATTCATTTCTTTTGCCCATTTTTTGATTGGGTTGTTTGTCTTCCTGGTGTTGCGTTTTATAAGTTCTTTATAAATTTTAGTTATTAACCCCTTATCAGATGTGCTGTCGAATATGTTCTCCCATTGTGTGGTTTGTCTTTTTATTCTGTTCCTATTGTCTTTAGCTGTGCAAAAACTTTTTAGTTTGATATAGTCCCATTTGTTTATCTTGCCTTTTATTTCAGTTGCCCATGAAGATAAATCGGCAAATATACCGCTGCTACAGATGTCGGAGAGCTTGCTGCCTATGTTTTCTTCTAAGATGCTTATGGTTTCACGGCTTACATTTAAGTCTTTTATCCATTTTGAGTTTGTTTTTGTGAATGGTGTAAGTTGATGGTCTAGTTTCATTTTTTTGCAGGTAGATGTCCAATTTTCCCAACACCATTTGTTAAAGAGGCTGTCTTTACTCCATTGTATGTTCCTTCCTCCTTTGTCAAATATCAGTTGTCCATAAAGCTGTGGGTTTATTTCTGGGTTCTCTGTTCTGTTCCATTGATCTATGTGCCTGTTCTTATGCCAGTAACAGGCTGTCTTGAGTATAATGGCCTTGTAGTAAACCTTGATATCTGGAAGAGTGATACCTCCTGCTTTATTTTTTCTTTTTAAGATTGCTGAGGCTATTCGTGTTCTTTTTTGGTTCCATATAAATTTTTGGAATATGTGTTCTATAACTTTGAAGTATGTCATTGGTATTTTAATTGGTATTGCATTGAATTTATAAATTGCTTTGGGTAATATAGACATTTTAATGATGTTTATTCTTCCTAGCCATGAGCACGGTATGTGCTTCCACTTGTTTGTATCTTCCTTGATTTCTTTTATCAATGTTCTATAATTTTCCGAGTACAAGTCCTTAACCTCCTTGGTTAAATTTACTCCTAGGTACTTTATTTTTTTGGCTGCAATAGTGAAGGGGATTGTTTCCTTAATTTCTTTTGCTGATATTTCATTGTTGGTGTATAGAAATGCCTCTGATTTCTGAGTATTAATTTTATATCCTGCCACCTTGCTGAATTCATTTATAAGGTCCAGCAGTTTTTTGACTGAGACTTTAGGGTTTTCAATATACAATATCATATCATCTGTAAATAGTGACAGTTTTACTTCTTCTTTTCCAATTTGGATGCCTTTTATTTCTTCTTCTTGTCTGATTGCTGTAGCTAGGACTTCCAGAACTATGTTGAATAAGAGTGGTGAAAGTGGGCAACCCTGCCTAGTTCCTGATCTTAAGGGGATTGCTTTTAATCTTTGTCCATTTAGTATGATGTTTGCTCTCGGTTTATCGTAGATGGCCTTTATCATGTTAAGGAATGATCCCTGTATTCCCACTTTACTGAGAGTTTTGAGCATGAATGGGTGCTGGATTTTATCAAATGCCTTTTCTGCATCTATTGAAATTATCATGTGATTTTTGTCCTTCCTTTTGTTTATGTGGTGACTCACATTGATTGATTTGCGAATACTGAACCAGCCTTGCCTCTCCAGAATAAATCCCACTTGATCGTGGTGTATGATTTTTTTCATATATTGCTGGATCTGGTTGCCTAATATTTTGTTGAGAATTTTAGCGTCTAAATTCTTCAGGGATATAGGCCTATAATTTTTTTTCTTTGTGTTGTCTTTGCCCGGTTTTGGGATCAGAATTATGCTCGCATCATAATAAGAGTTTGGAAGTCTTCCTTCCTCTTGAATTTTTTGAAATAGCTTGAGGAGAATAGGACTTAGTTCTTCTTTGAATTTTTGATAGAATTCACTTGTGAAGCCATCAGGCCCAGGACTTTTCTTTTTTGGGAGTTTTTTGATAACTGTTTCGATCTCATTTGCTGTAATTGGTCTGTTTAGGTGTTCTGATTCTTCCAGATTGATTTTTGGAAGGTTATATGATTCAAGAAATTTGTCCATTTCACCAAGATTGTCTAATTTTTTGGCATATAGTTCTTCATAGTATTTTCTTACAATGCTTTGTATTTCTGTTGTGTCAGTTGTTATTTCTCCACTGTCCTTTCTAATTTTATTTATTTGAGTCCTCTCTCTTTTTTTCTTGGTGAGTCTAGTTAAAGGTTCATCAATCTTGTTTACCTTTTCAAAGAACCAGCTTCTTGTTTCATTGATCCTCTGTATTGTTTCCTTCGCCTCTATGTCATTTATTTCTGCTCTGACCTTTATTATTTCCTTTCTTCTACTTGTCTTGGGTTTTATTTGTTGTTGTATTTCTAGTTCTTTTAGATGCAGGGTCAGGTTGCTTATTTGAGTTTTTCTAGCTTCTTATGATATGCCTGTAGTGCAATAAACTTCCCTCTCAGAACTGCTTTTGCTGTGTCCCATAAATTTTGAGCTGATGTATGCTCATTATCATTTGTTTCTAGAAACTTTTTTATTTCTTCTTTGATCTCATTGTTAATCCATTCATTATTTAATAACATGCTATTTAGTTTCCAAGTGTTTGAGTATTTTTCATTTTTTCTTTTGTGGTTAATTTCTAGTTTCATGGCATTGTGATCAGAGAAAATGCTTGATATGATTTCAATCTTCTTAAATTTATTGAGACCATTTTTGTGTCCTAACATGTGGTCTATCCTAGAAAACGTACCATGAGCGCTTGAGAAGAATGTATATTCTACTGCTTTAGGGTGAAAAGTTCTAAAGATATCTATTAAATCAAGTTGATCTAGTGTATCCTTTAAGTCTGCTGTTTCTTTATTAATTTTCTTTCTTGAGGATCTATCCAGTGTTGTTAAAGGGGTATTGAAATCCCCTACTATGATAGTATTGCTGTTAATCTCGCCCTTTATATCCATCAAAGTCTGCTTTATGTATGTCGGGGCTCCTATATTTGGTGTATAGATATTTACAATAGTTATATCTTCCTGTTGAATTGTTCCCTTTATCATTATGTAGTGCCCTCCTTTATCTCTTACTACAGCCTTTGTTTTAAAGTCCATTTTGTCTGATATAAGTATTGCTACCCCTGCTTTTTTTTCATTTCCATTTGCATGAAATATTTTTTTCCATCCTTTTACCTTCAGTCTATGAGCATCTTTTGTTTTAAGGTGTGTCTCTTGTAGACAGCGTATGTATGGGTCCTGTTTCTTTATCCATGCAGCTACCCTATGTCTTTTGATTGGATCATTTAATCCATTTACATTTAAGGTTATTATTGATATGTAGTTGTTTATTGCCATTTTATTCTTTAAAGCTGTATTCTTCTTTTGCTCTATTCATTCCTTCCTTTAAACTGTTCACAAGAGGCCCCTTAGTATCTCTTGCAGAATTGGTTTGGTTTTTATGAATTCCTTGAGGCTTTCTTTTTCTAGGAAGCTCTTTATTTCTCCTTCAATTTTAAACGTTAGCCTTGCTGGATAAAGTAGTCTTGGTTGTAGGTTCTTGTTCTGCATTACTTTGATTATATCTTGCCATTCCCTTCTGGCCTCAAGTGTTTCTGTTGAGAAGTCCGATGTCATCCTTATGGGGGCTCCTTTGTAGGTGATAGTCTTTTTTTCTCTAGCAGCTTTTAAAATTTTTTCTTTATCCATTAGCTTTGGTATTTTAACTATGATGTGTCTTGGTGTAGATTTTTTTGGGTTTCTCCTTAATGGAGTTCTGTGTGCTTCTTGAATGTGTGGAGTGTTTCCCAGCCTTAATTTAGGGAAGTTTTCTGCTATGATTTGATTGAACAAAGTTTCCATTTCCTGTCCTCTCTCCTCTTCTTCAGGCACCCCTATGATGCGAATGTTGTTTCTCTTCATGTTGTCACAAAGCTCCCTTAGAGTTTCCTCACATTTTTTAAGTCTCTTTTCCTTTTTCTTCTCTGCTTCTGTGCCTTTGTTTATTGTGTCCTCTAACTCGCTTATTCGATCTTCAGCGTCATCCATCCTGCTTTTAATTCCTTCCATTGTGGTCTTCAGTTCTGATACTGTATTTGTCATTTCTGTCTGATTCTTTTTTATTATTTCAATTTCATTTTTTATACTTGTTATCTCTTTATTTGGGTGTTCATAATGACTATCCATTGTTGCTCTAATTTCTTTGAACATCCTAACTATCATTATTCTAAATTCTGCTTCTGGTAATTTGGTTATATCTGGTTCATTCAGGTCCTTGTCTGGGGATTTCTCTTGATTCATTTGGTTTGCATTCCTCTGCCTGCCCATTTTTTCTGTGTATAAGCAAGTTGTGGCCACTGGAGTCCAGTAGGTGTTGCCTTTGTGTTCTCTAGGTGTTGTCTATCTGCCGGCCTCCCACCCCCTCTGCCGGTGCCTAGGGTGTTTGGGTATGAGCGTTGCCAGCGCCGGCCCACTGTGGCTTTTGCTATGATTTCTGCCTCTCCTCCGTGGGCGGGGCTGTGACTGAAGCCACAAGTTTAGCACCAAGGGTAGAGGTGAGCACCTTTGCTCAGCTGCGGACCCAGCCTATTTCCGAACTTCCGCCCAGAACCAGCAGTTGGAGCCTGCTCGCTACAGTTCCGCGGGTTAGGCGGGGCTTTTGACGTGCTCTCAGCTGTAAGCTTTTGCCCGTCAGGAGCTTTAGCCCCGCCCTCGAGGCCAGGGCCCTTTGCGCAGGGTCGGAAACCAAGGTTTATTGGGGCGGGCGTGTTTGCTGGCTTCCGCTGAGCTGCGTACTTCCGCTCGTCCCCGACTCTACCCCGCTCCGCGTTCCGAGGCCGCTCGTGCACGTATGAATGCTATCCGGGGTTTCTCCGCCCGGATGGGGATAGTAGTCTGGGCTCAGCTGCGAGCCTCCACTTGTCTCGGGGTCCACCCCGTTCCCGCGCTCGGAGCCCGCTCGCGCACGTATACTGGCCAACCGCGGTTTCTCCGGCCCGAGGGGGGGGGGACTGGTAGCGTCAGCTCAGCCACGAGCCCCTGCTCGTCCCTGGTCCCAGCCTGGTCACCGCGGTCAGGGCCGGCTTGTGCAGGGCCTGCCCGTTCCTGGCCTCCCGCTTTGTCCCCGTAAGTGGGATTAAAGGCGGGTCCGCAGCTTCCAGACCACTTTCGCAGTCCCCTCTGACCCTCTGGGCTAGACCGATCTCCCACCGGCTTGGCCTCTGCCCACGCCGACAGAACCGCCTTTCAGCGTCCTGCCGCCCCAAAACCTTAAGCAGCCCTCAGCAGAGTATGAAGGGACCTAATACTCCACACTGTAGGCCTGGGAGCTCCCTCACTTGTTTCACAGCTCAATACTGTCCAAACGCCTCCTCTAGGCTCTAGGACTGGAGGCTGGGGCTTGGTTCCTGGGACCCAGGTTCCTCCCTCTTCGCCAAACTCTCCTCCCGCCACACGGGTCTCTCCGGGCTGCCGTTTGCTCCGGGGAGCTGGGCAGCCCTCTTCGCGTTTTCGCTATTCCTACCAGTCTCAATGTGGCTTCTTCTGTGTTCCTTGGTTGAAGAGTCCACTTAGTTTTGTTCAAAGTTGGTTTATCCCGGTGCTGGTTCTTAAAATTGAGTTGTAATCCACTTTGGTTCTGGGAGTTGGAATTTGGTATGTCCGCCTCTTCCGTCGCCATCTTGCTCCCTCTCATTAAAATATTTTTTAAAAGAAAAAGGTATATCACAAGAATATATACCAGTGATTGGAATAAAAATAAATATTTTGTGTTTTTGATTCTCACTTCTTTGTATTTTACAAACAAGGACACTAAATCTCGGGTTAAGTAGTCAAGAAAGCATGATATGAGAGATCATAGAAATAAAATAATGAAAATCAGGATAGAAGTGAAGGAGGAATTGATAAAACATAATGGCTGGTCTTGGGGTGAGAATAAAAAGATTACCTACACAATGTTTTATGTAGATAATGAAGACAAAAGTGATGTTGAAACATGTACAGGAGTGGAAAGTTGAAAAATTTATAAATTTGTGTTAAAGCTTGTAACATTTGTCATGGAAATAGACTATTCAAAAAAATGTCAAGCACATGATAGAAATTAAAGCCTGTGAGATAATGATGTCATGACTAAAGTGACTGCTTTTGAGTTATCTGTATATTTGACAATTTTAAATTTATAATAATTGGTTGAGATCTCTCTGCAAGGAGCATAGTGAGAGACTTTCAGTAAAACATACTATACATTTTCTATGTTCTTCTTTTCCAAACCTTAATAATTTGGTATTAGAAGAATACAAGTATTATTCTGCAAAGACAAAGAAAACCAGAGAAAGGATAAAAAAAGCGAATAAAATATTTTAAATGTTTTTGAAAAATAGAAACTAGAAATAAGGCTGCCAACTGACTCAGAGAACTGACAAAGTTACAATCTAAGCATGAAAAGGGGGATACATTTAGAAATCAATTTATTTATAGAATTCTTGAGGTATTCAAAACTTTAATATCTTCTACCAATTAACCAAATACCTAATTATATCTTCCATAGGAAAATAGAGGTTTTTCTCATAGGAGAAATAGAAACAGAGGAGTCCAAAAATACAAACAAGAATCAAAAAGCAAAGGAAATATAGTTTATCTTTTTGTCATATAATTTAGTACAGTAGGAATATATTTTATAGGCTGACATTATTTGCCTAACAATAAGTTAAAGCCAAGCGTTTAAACGTTGTAGGTGTTTGAGACAGTATGAGGGAAAATATAATTACACTACAAGAATTCTTTTTCATTACACTTAATAATAGGGTAAAATAAAAAGGTAAGTAAGCCACTTGCAATATATTTATCTGCTTTTATTTTTTATTTAAAGTGTTCTTATTACTTCACAGAATATCTGACAGAATACCATCAATATAAATAAAAGTATCTATAAGTCCAAGGTGACAGGGTGATTTCCGGGTATAAATTTTTGTCTTGGTGTTTTCTTTGTTAATCAACATATAGCATAAGGAAACATATGAAATATATTTGAGATTATGTAAAAATTTAAATAATTGAGGATTGTGAGTTTCCAGATTGAAAAACACATACTAGAAAACAGGTAGATAACTAGATTTAATCTTTATAGTCTTTTATATAATAGTTAAGTTTTCTACTTTTTGATTTTTTTTAGGTGAGAAGAGGGGAGATAGTGAATCAGGCTCCCGCATGTGCCCCAACCAGTATCCACCTAGCAACCCCATTTGGGGTCAATGCTTGAGTACCAAGCTATTTTTAGTGCCTGAGGCTGTTACTCTCTGACAGAGCTATCCTCAGTTCCTGGGGCCATGCTCAAACCAATTGAGCCACTGGCTGCAGGAGAAAAAGAGGGACAGAGAGGTGGGGGTGGTGGAAAAGCAGATGGTTGCTTCTGTGTGCCCTCACCAGAAATCGAACCCAGGATGTCCATATGCTGGCCAACACCCTATTTACTGAGCCACCAGACAGGGCTTATTTTTAATTTTTTTTTTTTTACAGAGACAGAGAGAGAGTCAGAGATAGGGACAGACAAACAGGAACGGAGAGAGATGAGAAGCATCAATCATCAGTTTTTTGTTGCGACACTTTAGTTGTTCATTGATTGCTTTCTCATATGTGCCTTGACCGTGGGGCTACAGCAGACCGAGTAACCCCTTGCTCAAGCCAGCAACCTTGAGCAGGGTCCAAGCTGGTGAGCTTTGCTCAAACCAGATGAGCCTGTGTTCAAGCTGGCAACCTCAGGGTCTGGAACCTGGGTTCTCCGCATCCCAATTCGATGCTCTATCAACTGCGTCACTGCCTGGTCAGGCTATTTTTAATTTTTTAACATGTATTACTATTTTAATATTTTCTAGGCAAACAGATATACATAGATCTTATTGACTGCCCATAACTTGTGGTGTCTTTTTTTCTTCTTGTAGGTTTAAGTATTTTAATTAGAAGAGAATTTTTCTTTATTGTCTACAACAGAAAACAAAGAATCTGTTTAGGGATACTGTATATGTCCTCTCATCTTTTCAACCCTTCTTCCTGTGCCCTGAGAAAAATATGTGTGTTTGTTGATAAATTTTAATTACTGTTTAAATTTTTACATATTTTATATATTAAATATCTATATAATTTATATATTTAAAATATATAGAGTGTCAGGGTTAGTTCTTCCAAAGTAGTAGTAAAAGAATAGTGACACACCCAGAAATCAACTTTTTGAAACTTGAAGAGCATTCACCATGCAGCATGAGCAGCTATATGATTTTTGTAAAAACCTGAGGAAACCTCTGAAATGTATCTGTGACTAAAAATATGTTGTTCTTGATGGTTAGATCTATCTATTCAGCAATGGTAGGTATCCCCTTTAAATCTGTCTATTATTGTCTCTCTGATATCACTCCATCATTGCTCATGACCATGTAGATAATCACTGGTCATTTTATAGTATATCAATAAAATTGGACTACAAGATGAAAGTGAGATGTATCATATTTATTCACTGAAAGAGTTGAGTTTTTTTTTTTTATTCTGGTCTAGAAAAAGTGTGATAACATATCTCTCTGTGATACTGAAAAATGTGGAAAATAATTTCTGTATGTTAAAATTTCTTGTTCACACTAAGCAACAGCTTTCAATTTAATGAAGGACTATGGAAACACAGAGGAATGAATATGTGCGTGATATATTCCATCTTCTCAGTCAATTAGGAATCATCTATTCAGTGTGAGTGGAAAGGTAATGGGTTAAGGAAATTGAATAAGTGGAGAAGGTTTGAAGTAGCCTTAAAAATAATGAGAGATTAAATTTATTGAGAAAACAGAACAATTAGCTAGTAGGTATAAAGAGTCATGAAGGTTGGAGACTAAAAATTTGGGTCAATAATCCATTATATACTAAATGATATTTTCTTCTTGTCAGGTTCAGCTGCCTTTGTAAAGGAATAAACATGGCATATGCTTTGTTTACTCTTGATTTGCAATTTTATGTATGTCAATTGTAGGGGTAGATGGAGACTTGACTAAAGTTATCCACATGAATAACCTATACAGTATAGGAAAATAAGAATATATGACAGGGTTTATAGATTGAAAGAAAAGAGAAAAGTTAGAAATTGGATGTTTTAAAATGTTAAGAAACAACAACAGAGTTAATAAGTGGTAAGAATATAAAGAGCAGGACCTGGTTGGTGGCTCAGTGGATAGATAGATACATCTGTCCAGCATATGGATTTCCCAAGTTCAATTCCTGGTAAAAGCAGACAGGAGAAGCAACTATCTGCTTCTCTTTCTTTTTCTCCCTCTACTCTTCTGTCCCTGTCCCCTTCTGTCCTCTTCCCCCTTCCACAGCCAGTGGCACTATTGAGCACAGCCCTCAGCACTGAGGATAGCTCGGCTGGTCTAAGTGTCAGCTTGAGTCACTAAAAATAGCTCAGTACTTGAGCATCAGCCCCAGATGGGGTTGCCAGGTGGTACAGTGGATCCTGGTTGGGATGCATGTGGTAATCTGCATCAGTATCTCCTCTGTTCTCATGTAAAAAGAAAAAAAGAATAAAAAGAGAAGAATAATACATAAAGTATGTACAATGGAATACTACTCAGCCATAAGAAATGATGACAATTGTCATTTACAACAATATGGATGGACTTTGAGATCATTATACTAAGTGAAATAAGTAAGAAAAAGCTAAAAACTATATAATTTCACACACTGGTGGGATATAAGAATGAAACTCATGACATAGATAAAAGGAAAGTGATTACTAGGGGGAATGGGAAGAGGAAGGGTGAATAGAAGTAAAGAGGGACAAATATATGTTGATGAAAAATTATTTGATTTTGGGTGATGGGTGTACAATACCATTAACAGTTTAAATGCTATATAGAATTGTTTATCTGAGACCTATGTACTCTTATTGATCAATGTTACCCAATTAAATTTAATTTTTTAAACAATAAAGAATAATATTATTGTCAAATATTAATTTTAATATTAAGACTGCTAAATAACAGATTCACTCAAAATATTTATTGACTTCTCCTATATGAGAAATTGACCTTCTTGTTGTAGAAATGAAAGTGGGATAAGTTTTCTGCTCTTATGAAGCTGAGACTCCTAGCCAGGTGGATAATAATAAAATAAAAAGAAAAATTTGGTGTGATAGTCTCTATTGCAGAGGTGACTGAGGGGGAAAGAGAACACGTCCAAACACTCTCAGCCACAGCAGCTGTTTAACAATGCTACACAGACAGTGTCAGGCACTTATGTGCTGTTCAATTGGAAGAGTCAATCATCAGCTTATAACACAGAAAGGTACTTCTGTTGCTACGTGGGATGAGAATTAATCCCTACCATCACCACAGCATAGGCAGGACACAGTGAGCTGATGGAATAACATCAGAAAGCTGCAGGGTCATAAAGATACAGAGAAAAGCCACTCTAAAGCTAACTGGCAATAACTGGCCAGCTATTTACCAGAAAGTGTTAGAGGCAGTCAATCAACTTGCAATTTCAATGACTAAGAGTGTATTTTTTATCAATTTTAAAGATATTTATTAACTGAAAACATGGGTCATATACAAAGGAGGGGTATCCAAGTATAAATTTGCTTATGATATAATCATCAAAGAATAGACATAAAGAGCAAAGCTTAGAAAATATCTGAATATAATCAGAATAAAGAAATTTTCCTTCAGTACACTGAATTAAAGATTTTTGAAAATTTCTTATTAAGAAAATAATAATAAATTATTATCAAACACAAAGGTATTGAATTTGTAGATTTGGGATATATTTATGTTTATATTATCATTATTGTCATGTATTTGTAGTCTAAGTTTATTGTATGTGTTATTCATACTTAACTACACTTTTTTTTTAACAGGGACAGAGAAAGAGTCGGAGAGAGGGATAGATAGGGACATACAGACAGAACGAAGAGAGATGAGAAGCATCAATCATCAGTTTCTTGTTGCGACACCTTAGTTGTTCATTGATTGCTTTCTCATATGTGCCTTGACTGCGGGACGTCAGCAGACCGAGCAACCCCTTGCTGGAGCCAGCGACCTTGGGTCCAAGCTGGCAAGCTCTTTGATCAAGCCAGATGAGCTTGCGCTGAAGCTGGCGACCTCGGGGTCTTGAACCTGGGTCCTCCACATCCCAGTTCGACGCTCTATCCACTGCGCCACTGCCTGGTCAGGCTACACTTTTTATTGACTATAAAATCTCTAAATCTTCTTGATATTGTTATTTATAAGTATCTAAAGTGTGTCAATCTAACTGGCTTTTACTGTCTAAAATGAGTATATCAGTAACTCTGGCTGTTTAACAAATTATTCCAAAACTCAGTGGTATAAAACAAACTTTTATTATGTTCACAGATTTTTGGAGATAAGGAATTTAGACAGGGTACAGCTGGCTTGCTTGACACTTCTCCACAGTGCACTGGAAAACAGATGGAGGGCTTGAAACCTAGAGCCTGGAATCATCTGAATTCTATAGTTTATTCACATGTCCAGCGGTTGATGCTGGCTCTTGGCTAGAAGTCTCCACTTCTCTTCATGTGCACCTTCTGTGAGAGCTAATTTGAGCTTTCCTTCAGCAGGGTGGCTGGTCTCCATGGCAAAAGTCAAGAGAGAGAAAGAAGGAAGAAAGAAGAGAGGAGAAGGGAGGGGAGTGCAAGGGAGAGGGGGTGGGGGAGGGAATAAGAAGGAGAAATCAAATCACCTTTATGACTTCAACTAGGAAGTAATGCAGCTTCATTTCTAAATATTCTTTCATCCTAGAATATGCACAGATTTAAAGACAAGACAAATTTGCCTCATTTCTGAAAGACCATAAAGGGTAGGACAAAAGTAGTTTACTGTGTTAATTTGGAAAGCAATACATTAATAAATAATAATACAAGAATAAACTCTGTTTTGCACATTCACAACTGTTAACCTAATTTTGCCTCATCCTGTATAATTTGAAAAATTTCTGTGGCCATTTTTGAAAAATATAACTTGCCCACTGGATAGAATGACGTTTGATAAGAATAAAGAATTTAGGAAGGTCACATAAAAATCTACCCAAGTTCTATTTTAAAGAACACAAAAACTTTTAGTCCAGATCTGCAATGATTCACATACACATGCATTTTAAGTAGAAGTTATTACTATATAATAATCTGAAATCAAAGGCTTTCTGGTGTCAATTAAGCTTTTTGAAATTTAAATGTATTATAATTAGTAAAAAATACATTTATTAAGGGTTATTTATAATTATTATGCACATCTTGGTATATACTTCATTTTTAATGGTAGAGATGTCTAGCTATCTTCCCTGTGGTATACAACTGTAGTTAAAAAGTAGCTGTCCAGCCAAGGACTACATTTATGAGCTTATATTTCCCATTGGCTAATACTGTCCCAAGTGAGTAGTTCTCATCATAGAGATATATGTGAAAGTCATATATGCTCTTGCAGTCTAAGACTTTTAAGGGAGAGTGTGTTTCTTCCCCACAACTGCATACTGATAATAATACCCTAAGAAATAAAAAACTGCATTAACATGAAAAAAAACCCAATAATGTATATATGTTGGTTTATAATAAAGAATTCAGCATAGTATTATTTTTCTTGCTATTTAAAATCATTTCTATCAGTATATCTATGATTGTTTATATGATGTAAATTATGTAGTCATACTCCTATTTTTAAATATAATAAATTTTGTTTGAACTTCAATTTTTTAATTCTACTATGTGAACAAAAGTCTGTTTTGTTACACTGCTTTCTAAAAGTATTTTTTAATTAAATGATAAGTATGTTTAAATGTAACCATTAAGGAAAATATTGGGTTGGCATTAACAAAGACAACTAAAATTAATATATATTTTTTCAGTGATAGGAGGAGAGACAGAGAGAGAGAGAGACTCCTGCACTCCTGCATGTGCCCTGACTGAGTTCCACCTGGCAAGCTCACTAGAGAGGTGATGCTCTGCCCATCTGAGGCATTGCTCTGTTGTTCAGCAAACAAGCTCTTCTTAGTGTCTGAGGGAGAGGCCATGAAGCCATCCTCAGTTCCCGGGACCATTCACTCCAATAAAGCCATGGCTGCAGTAGGGGAAGAGAAAGACAGAGAGAGAGAGAGAGAAGCCAGAGGGGGAGGGGTGGAGAAGCAGATGTGTGCTTCTCCTGTGTATCTTGACCGGGAATCGAACTTGGGACATGCACTCGCTGGGCCAACGCACTGCCATTGAGTCAACTGGATAGGGCCTAAAATTAAATTCTTAGGCACATACTAAAACTTAACTTAAAGAATCAAAGGTCACGTTAAGGGTCAGCTTTTTCACTCTCAAGGATATATTGTCACTATTATTTAGAAACATTGATTCTGCAAACAAGGTAATGCCTTTGTTCTCCAATCCTTTCTCTTAGATCCTAGAGCAGAGAATCACAGTTCTCCAGTCCTCTACTACACTCTTTTGGAGCTACAATCTTATGGTGTCCTGCAGGGAGACAGAAGCTTTGCAACTGGACAGCGGTAAAAATTGACAGTGATTGAAAAGCTGTGGTAGACTGATTCCAACTAAATGAATGACCTTGCTTCCACTGGGAAGCAAAATTCATATAAAACTGCTGATAGCAGTTATTAAGAAAAAACATAAACAATAGCAAAACAAATAACCTTAAAAAAATCTCATCAAAGTTATAACACAATGAACTGAAAATTTTCTATCAAATCAAGTTTTACTAGAAATATGTTAACGACTTTCAGTTAAAGCTGGAGCAAAATCTCAACCCATGCCACAGGTCACTGGGCCCTGGATGATCCAGTTATTATCTACTTCTCCAAACTCATCTTGAGCTACTCTCTATCCTAAGGTAACCAGATTTTAAAATTGGTAAAGCAGAAAACCATTGATGGGGGGGGAGAAGGGGGCTCTTGATTAAAAATTTGGTCTATATGGAGCAAAAATAAATTTCATAAAATGCAAAAATAGTATTGTAATATATTTTTTTTAAATTTCAACATAAGTACAATTTATAAATTCATTAAAAATATTATGTATAGTATTATTTTATTCTTTGGCATATTTCGCATTTGAGTGAATTTTTTAGTAGATTGCTGTCGTTTAAAGGGTCATGAAATTTTTCAAAAGAATTTGTAAAATTATATTTCACACATAAAATGGCTTTCAAAGTCTCAACACTTAATTGTGATTTTTTTGATGTCCACACTTTATTTACTGTAGAAAAAACACGTTCAGTCGCAGCATTAGTTCCTGGTAAAGACAGCGCATATTCCACAATTTTTAGTGCATTATTGTATGGAACATGGTTTGTTTCAAAATGATGAAATATTTCTAAGCATTTGTTCTCTATTGTGATTTTTGCTGATGTCCAAGATTTAACCTTTTCCTTATCAATATATATTTTTAATAATGATACCTCATTCAGAAGATCATTTTCAGAAATATTACTATATGGGAAATTTTGAGTGAGTCAGAGGGATCAGGTTACACAGTCCCAATAGGGATGGGGGAGCTGCATGAGCAGGCGGGAGCAGGCAGGGCAGCGCCCCCCCCCTCCCCCCCCCCCCCCCCCCCCCCCCCCCCCGTGCACTGGGCTGCTGCGCTCCCCATGTCCAGCCCTGCCATCGCTGGAGACTGAGTGGCTTGCGCCTTGCAAAGCCTGGAGGCACACGCCGGCGTCCAGGACGCGGGTCTATGGGTAGTTAGGGGACTTGACAGCCACCGCCCCAGCAGGTACTTCCAGCCCAAAGTTCTTTGTTTCGGGGCCCCGCACGGGGCAGCCAGCTCTTGCAGCAGTGTGGGCGCTTCCAGGTCGAGGGGGGGTCTTTCCGCCGAAAACAGTATATTCCGTTCTCATTCTCCTGCCATTCCCTAGCTTTTTGTGCATTCTTTCCAAAAATCGGGACTTTTTTAAAATGCAGAGGGACACGGGACAAATTGTTAAAAATCAGGACTGTCCCGCCAAAAGCTGGAGAGGAGGTCTGGTCACCTTACTCTATCCTGCTCAAACTTTTATCCTGTTACAGTTTTAAAATTTGTTTTGAAAATTTTTGTTTTTATTTCCAAACTTACAGAAAAGTTGTAAGAATAGGATAAGAATGCATAATGTATCTTTTCCCTGTTTCACATATTGTTTTCATTTTGCACCATTTGGTTAATACTCTCTCTGTGGCTTTTTCTCTTATGTTCTCTCTCTCTTTGCAATGCACATTCACATTGTATTTTTTTCTGACCATGTTAGTACATTGTAGATCAGAGTTCCCCAAACTATGGCCTGTGGGCCAAATTGTGGCCACCTGAGGCCATTTATCCGGTCCCCGCCACACTTCCAGAAGGGGCACCCCCTTTATTGGTGGTCAGTGTATGGAGTACTGAATGTGGTGGCCCTCCAACAGTCTGAGGGACAGTGAACTGGTCCCCTCTGTAAAAAGTTTCGGGACTCCTGCTGTAGACAGACATCAGGCACAGTTGACAACACCACATCCACAAAATTCTAGTGTAGAGACTTTTAAAATAATCTACTTTCTGCCTGACCAGTAGTGGCACAGTGGATAGAGCAACAACATGGAACGCTCCCAGGTGCAAAACCAGAAGGTTGCTGGTTTGTGCAGGGGCTCATCCGGATTGAGTTCAGGCTTACCATCTTGAGTACAGGGTTCCAGGCTTGAAGCCCAAGGTTACTGGTTTGAACCCAAGGTCACTGACTTAAGCAAGGGGTCATTGGCTCAGCTGGATTCCCCCACCCACCAAGGCACATGTGAGAACCAATCAATGAACAACTGAAGTGCTGCAACTATGAGTTGATGCTTCTCATCTTTCTCCTTTCTTGTCTTTCTCCCCCCTTGCCTCCTTCTCTGTCTTTCTCATTAAAAAGTAAATAAATAACCTACTTTCAAAAAACATAGATAAAGAAAATGTCAATTCTCTTTATTTCTTCCCTCTTTGACTACAAACTGTTTCTTAGTTCACGTAAAAAAAAATATTTGAAGAACATGGGTGCTAGAGAAGATTGTCAGTTTAAGTCCCAGATAGCCTCAAATTATGGCTCTGTTTAGCTTATGTATTTTGATTGATTGAACGATTGATTGATTGATTTGAAGTGGAAAACATTTAAGTATATGAATTAGAAACGTTGGCTAATGAAATAAAATTGACAGGATCTAATGACGGTTTATGACTGGAAGTTAAATCTTGTTTAAGAAAAACTCAGCTTGAAGTATAATTTTGTCATAGAATTTGAATAGTCCAGAAAAAAAACAAGACAGAGAAGTCAGCCAAGGCTATATTATTTTATGATGAAGCATTAAATGGAGGGGTAGGATTCAAATAATTTAATAACTGGTCTCTGACCTATTGACCGTTTTAAGTATAAAAATACGATATACCGAAAGGTAGTTTTTTTTTTTTTATTTCATGCATTTAAAAGAACAATACAAGAGGTACAGAAAAGTAGATTATAAGAATTTTAAAAGAATAATGAAAAAAATATTAAATAATATCAGACAAAAAATATAAAACTTTTATTTAAGATTATTTCCATATTGTTTCCTGAGTGGCATCCTCACTTGCAATTTTCTTCGCTTTTATCTGAGCATCGTCAGCTGTGTGATTTATCCTTAAACATCTTTCCACTGTAGGAGTAGGATCCCATTCTTTCAGAGGTAGGCCGATTAGACTAATAGTCATTTTGTTTGATATATTAGAAACAGGCAACTTCTCTTCTCTGAACATATTAGGTTCATCTTTGAAAAAACCCACCTTAGAGAGAACCTTGATTACAAGTGCCATTTTAACCACTGGTTCCTCAAACTCAATAAAAAATTAGGTATTGGTTCTACTGAACTGGTGCAAACAGGCTGAATCCTACCACTGATTAAGTGATATTACCCATGAGCACACTTCTTTGAAAAGTTGTCAGTAAAACTACATTCTTTTTGCTACTGCACTTCAAATCTTCAGAATTTTGAGCCGCTGTCGAATACTTAAATCCTTAAAGGGCTGTGAAATCCTGAAAACAGTGTCTTTATTCCAAAATAACTTATATTCTTTAGAGCAGTGGTTCTTAACCTGGGTTCTCTTGAACCCTAGGGGTTTGATGAGTTGGTCTCAGGGGTTCGGAGAAGCCTCTGCCGCGGAGGCCAGAATAAAGTAATACTGTAATTTGTTGTGAGTTCATGCACTTTGTTGGTTTTGTTCTCTGAGCAAGGTGATGTTCATGCATGACTCATTTTGTGCACCAGTAAAAAAACATATGCCTATGTCTTGAATTTGGAAAAAAAAATCATATTTTATTTATCACTAAAGAAGGGTTCGGTGAATGTGCATATGAAACTGGTAGGTTCAGTACCTCAAAAAAGGTTAAGAACCACTGCTTTAGAGGGATTAGGGTTCATAAGATCTCTCGTGTAGGTAATGAGTAGATGATATCTACAGTGTGCCCGTGAAGTCATGGTGCACTTTTGTCCTGTGACCGGCCAAAAGTGCACCATAACTTTATGGACACACTGTATATTAACAGTAGATCTTTGGTGGGCTAAAGGGCAAATTATTTTGAAATTTTTTCAACTGGCATGTCTGCAGTCATGTGAAAGATAAGGTTTGTGTCTCTAGAACCCTTGATTAAATTCTAGATTCTATAACACAATTACACAAAGCTTTATTTTTTCAAAATTATTAACAGTGAGAAAAAAATACATACCACTAATAATGGGATTAGTAACATTTCTGTCTTTCCTTCCTCCCTCCTCTATTTTTCTCTCTCTTCCTTCACTTCCTCCCCCCTCCTCCTTTTTCTCCTCCCTTTTTCTTTTCCTCTTTTCTTCTTTCAAATTCTCCTGCAGTTTGAAGGCTAGAGACTCAGGAGAGATGAAACATACTTAAAGAGAGAAAAATCACCAGCAGTACGAAGAGAGACTTGTTCTTTCTCCTGCCTTCAGGCTAGCAAATTTCGGCTCTAATTTTGTGATTATGAAAGAAAAGGATTAGAGAATAATCAACAGATATTAAAATAAGCACTGCTGTTGGCCTCATATATAGATAATGTTATGGTCCCAGATAACTGATTTTGGTTGTTATAATACTTTAAGGAGAGGTCAATAACATATCATTGTAATCCATTCCAGTATCATACTGATTCTAAATATGTATGGTAATTAATTTTCTGAAAAATCTATGACAGCATATACCACTTTTCTTTAGAGTTTACATTGTCACAGGTCTATACAAATTAATATACCTATATCATTAAATTTATTTTATAGAAACATGTATCTTTTGGGCTAATAATAATAGTGAAAATAATATTGGATATGAATTAAGAAAATAGGAGAGAAGACATTGTCACAATTAAAAAAAAATATTCATAATTTGCCCCTCTCCAAAACAACATTATAAAAGTTTGGAAAGTAAAGTTTAAAGGTATAGGTGTTAAATAGGATATTTTAAAATACCTTATTTGTGGATATAATATGAGCTGACTTTTCCAATGAAATTCAAACATTTTGACCTTATATACACAAGAAGTTGGAATATAAATATATTTTATGCTTTTCTGCTCCCCACATTTTAAATTATATAATTCAAACATTATAAACCATGCTTATTTTCTTTACTCTTGGTTTGTGCACTTTCATAGCTCTAATCATAACAGTGGAGCACCAGAATCTATGGTTTCTCCTTCTGCTCTGAATGGACTGTGCTCTCTTATACACACACAGATAAATAAAATGGATGAATGGATTCCAAGTTGGTTTTTCATTTAATTTTCTGTGTGCTTTAGCCATAAAAGACAGTTCATTTAAAGGCCTCTTTGTTGTTTCACTTCATTTATTTGGCATAATAGCAATAAATGTTCTCCTTGGTGTGTTTTACAATAGTGAAATAGCTCCTGGCTTTACAATAAAAATAAAAGATTTTATTATATAAGAGTAGCTTATTGTGCCACTGAAACATGTACTGAAGGTGTCATTGTTTAATATACCAGGGTCTGACAATATCAGACCACCACTAGCTACCAGCTGGTTATATTTGATATGGAGTGAAAATGGAGCATATAATACATATATGTATGTATATATTTGTGATTTGATTTCATATCATGACCCACAGCAATTTTCACAGAGGTGTCAGCACTTAATTTATAGCTAAATATTTTAATGAAAAAGTTATGGAATAATAGCAATAAATGGCTCTTGCTACTTTTAAGATTCTCATTGTATTTAACTTATGTCATTTTAATTCTGATATATTTTGGTGTGGGCCTCTTTGGGTCTATCTTGTTTGTAACTCTCTGCTCTTCCCAGACTTGGGTATTTTTTCCTCCATCATGTTAGAGAAATTTTTGGTCATTATTTCTTCTAATAGGTTCACATTCCCTTTTTCTCTCTCTTCTTCTGGCTTTATCACACAGATGTTGTTATGCTTCATGTTTTTCTTTAAACTATCTTCATTTTTTAAATCATTGCTTCTTTTTGGTGCTCTGATTGGATGGGGTTATCATTGCTTCTTTTTGGTGCTCTGATTGGATGGGGTTTTTTCTACCATGTCTTCCAAAATGCTGATTTGATCCTCTGTTTCATGTAATCTACTCTTTATTCTTTCCAAGTGTGTTCTTGATGTCAGATATAGGATTCATTTCTGACTGTTCTTTTTATGGTTTCTATGTCCTTTTTTTATGCTGTAGAGCACTCTTATAACCATTACATTGAACTCTATATCTAAAACGTTGTTGCCACTTTTTTATTTAGCTCTTTTTTATCTTTAGAAATTTCTCTTGTTCTGTCATTTGGGGACTGTTTAATTTCTCCCCATTTTAGCTACTTCTTTGAGTTTATCGGCATTAGATAGATCTGCTATGACTCCAATTTTCCTAGGATGTCCTTTTGTAGTAGGTGTTTTGTGGGGTCCAGATTAACATTTAATCACAGTTGATATTTCTTGTTCCATTGATTACAGAAACTAGTTTACTGGTTTATAAGAAATACACTGGATGACTTTTCATTTTTAGGGCCTTATCTAATTTCCACTTGCAACCCTTCCGATAATCTTTTCATATTCTGACATACTGGTGGCTCTCACCCAGTATAACCTTTTAAAGAGCTGAGTTTTCTACTTTACCTCTGGTTCTGTAGGTGATTGATAACTCCTTGTTATCAAAACTACAAGTTCTCATTTTTACCTTCCAAATGCAGTGTCTTACATATACAAAGTTTAAAATTGTTTAAGGAATCCGACCACCATTCTTCCTGCAATCCGGGCTTCATTTTCTACCATTTAATAGAATGTTCTCTATCTTTCATACACTGGGAGCTATTAATAGAAAATTGCTTTCTTAATTTAGCCAATTCTATGAAAAACAAAGATAAAGATATGGCACCTGATTTAGTATGGGAAGGATTACTTTAGGTTATTAAAATTTGGTAAGAAATGGTTTCTGTGTAATGTAGCAAATTTGAATTCAGCATTTATTAAAGAAATCTTTTAAATACAGTACATGTTACATAGTGTTCTATTACAAAAAATCAAATAACTAGAATAATATAACTTTCTTAATGAGTAAAGGTCATTAGGAAAACTAGAACCTTAAGAAAATAGGTATATAGTGAAACATTTTGAAACCTGATAAAATGGAAAACCATTTAACACAGTGACAAAACATTTGACAAAACTGTGATGAGTAAATTTAGAAGTCAGAGACTGACTTCTGAATATGTAAGTATAGGAAAAGAGTTCAAAAATAGAATATAAGTAGTATTTTGTATTGGCTATATATGGAAAAGTGTTAGAGAAATAAAATAAGTCAAGGAAAAGATTGGAAGATTGGAAAGAAGAAATAAAAAGGAACAAAAAATTGCAGAAATCTAAGACTTTTCAAAGTTGTGAAAGCCAATTGATTTGAAACCTCTAAAATCTCTCCCAAAGGTTGAGGAAATCTATACAAACACTATTTTTAAATAAATTTTAATTTTGAACAAATAAAGTTGAAGCAGGACTAATATCAGAGTACAAATGTGTTATCTGTTAAATATTTTTAAACTGAATATAATGTTTCAGGGAAAAGTTTAATTAAGCTTTTCTCAAAAAATCCCAACAGCTTTTCAAAGTACCTGCAGCAACAAACAGAAGAAATCTAGCATATTCTAAGAACTAATGTGCAAACACTGTGAATGTGGCTCCTGGCAAAGGGAGATGCCAGGACTCGAAAAGATACAAATCCCACAATGTTTGTTTGAGGGTTACACTTCTGAGAAACCAGAAGTGGGTTGTGGTTGTGGCAGTTTGATACTCAGAATGTTGGCTCACCAAACTCCTTCTGGTAGAACTGATCTTAAAAATATGAAAGCCATTCAAGCAGTATATATTCCCATAGCTTCCTTCCTCTTGAGTTTTAGAAATTTTCCCAAAGGAACCATAAAGAAAAATGAACAAAGTAATACAGAGAGCAGAAACTGGGTGGAATCAAGGAATATTTTTCTTGCACGTGATTGCAGCCTTCACAGTATTTCCCCAGGCAGAGAATTTCAGAATTGCTGTTTCTGTAAATAAGTGTTTGTTGTGGTTATTCTGTCCCTGTCTATTATCTTCTTCTGGGTGTGTAGGAGTTGGGAACAGATTGTTCAGAGGTCTCTGTCCAAAGAAAACTTACATCAAAGCTGACGTAGAAATTAATACAACAAAGTTACTTCTGACTACAGTTGATAACTTCATCTCGTGATAGTTTCCTTTATGTTTTGAACACAATAGTATATAGTTCCACCAACTAAAAAGGCTTCACTACACCTTAAATCCTTTACTCTTTTCTTCCTTCCAAATTTTTGTTACAACTTTTGTTACAAATGTTTTTCCATCTGAAAGACTAAATATGAACTACTATATGGTACTATTGAAAAGAGGAAATAAGTAAAGGTATATGAAAAGGTGGTCAGCATCATTAATCATCAAGAGAATATGTATCACATTTTATTTTTTCATTCATACTTTAACAGTCATTAAAATTGTTTCCATGCTTTGTCTGTTGTAAACAAAGCTGCAATAAACATGGTGGTATATATATGTTTTCAGGTAGTGTTTTTGTTTCTTTCAGATAAAACCCCAAAATGGATTGCTGGATCATATGGTGTACTATTTTTAATTTTTTAAGGAACCTTCATGCTGTTTTCCATAGTGGTTATACCAATTTAAAGTTCTACAACTGAACACACTGATTCCCTTTTCTCCACATCCTCACTATCATCTATATTCTCTTCTTGATGATAACCAATCTATAACACATTAAAATTAATTTTATAGGGTATAAGTTATACATTCCAAAGCCATGCAATTTTCATTTTTGATTACAGCTTTCTAATTTTTCAATTAAATTTGTTGGAAGATGATCGTTTCTTCAGTGAATCACCTTTGTATTTTCACCAATGATCCAGTAATTATATTTGAGCTGATTTGTTTCTGTGCTGTTTATTTGATTCTATTGATCTATGTGTCCACTTATCTACTTTTTCTTTCTTTTATTGCATTTGCTTATTTTTTCACCAATTCCATTCTGTATGAATATATTATAGCTTTATACCAATTGAAATCAGGTAGTGTTAGTACTTTTTGTTCTTCTTCAGTATTTTGTTGGTTATTCTCAATCTTTTTTGACTTTCTATATAAATTTAGAATTCATATATTAATATCTACAAAACAACGAGATGAGATTTTAATTTGGGTTAATTCTCATTTAAAACTACATTCCTTTTATTAGAAGCTTGCTGAATCCTTTATATGTGGAGAGTTATTAGGTGACTCCCTTACCTCTTCTTCCCATGTAATATGGTCTTATCTCCTATAAAGTTTGCTCTTATTCTGGGACAGGTTTTAGCAGTGTTTACTAAGGCCCAGGTAAATAGATATGTCTCAATATAGATTTCATGGGCTTCCTTCACTTACCTAGAAAGTGGACTATAAAAAGTAAGGAGTGAGCAGTTAGGTCCCAACCCATGCTCTACTTCACTAAAGATCAGAATAAAGTATTATACCTTTTGAAATGGAAAGGAACATTGGGAAACATGATTTAGAGTAAATATAAATGTCTTCTTTTCAATTTTGTTTATCTGTTTCTTTGAATACTCCGGTGCAGAACAAATTAAATTTATGTTTGTCATGTTCATGAGCCAAACTAAGAAAAATTAGTATTTAAAAAAAGCAAATTGATAATACTAAAAATAGGAACGTATAAAAGTGTTTTAGAACATGAAATCATGTAAAGATGTTCTTGCTCCTAACATTAAAGTATGCATTTGATTTGTTGCCATGGAAGACACAGTTTTAAGTTATAACAGCAATTTAAAGTTAAAATAGATTATATTTATTAATCTAAATTTACTTTGACCCAATTTAATGGCAAAACTAAAGAACTGTAACTTATCTTGGACAGGCTACATTAATTATGTCCTTAAAAATATTTTTAATTCAAGACAATACACTTGAAAATAATTTTCTAATGAGGATGACAAATTTAGTTAAATTTAAAAAAATATTAAGTATTAGAATTTCAAATTTATTGATGTTAAATACTTCAGTTTCAACTATTTAATATCTAAGCAATGTAGTCACTCTTTAATGAAAAATAAACACTTGCTAATATAATTATCAAATCAGATTTTTTCTTTCAGTATTATATATAAATTAATTTACCTGAAAATTCTCTTAAAGATGGCCACTTATTTCTTTTTCTTATGTTGTCATTTAATTGCTTAGTTTTATTTCTATATCCTAGTTGTGGTAAGAAATCTCTTTTAATCACAGTTTGCTAAAATTTCATGTTAATATTTCTAGTGAATATCATTTGCAGCAGTTTAAAAGAAAGTCGTAACAATTCAATATTACATTTGTTATTATTATTAAAACATTTGACATTTTGCACATAGAAATGATGATAGCCTCAAGATAAATATTTTTATCCAGATGATTTTAATAATATCCTTAAATTACTAAGCAGTATTTGGCAAATACATTTTAGATTTCTGCCATTTATTATCTATTCTCTTCTCTAAAGCAAAAGTTGAAGTTGTATCTTAAATTCAGTCTTAGTGAACATATTTTATGCAGGCATATTTGAAAATGCTACTATGAAATATTACATTATAATGTTTATAGGCTCAACACATGAAATATACTTGGAAAATCATTCAGAAACTGCTAAGAGATAATGACTTTGCTATGAAATTGACTACAAAATTAGTCATAGCAGAGGTTATATACCATTTGGAAGTCACATTAAAAGGAAAGAGTGGTCAAGTATTAAACTCCATCAGGTTAGCAAATTGCACCTATAAGCATTTTCTGAAGGGATGTGAAGTATTAATATAGACTCTTACTATTGCCATATCTCAATATTTCAGTACATATTCACAGTAAAAGCCCTATATAAATGCTAGTGACTGAGTTATGTTTGCTTTTCCATGCACACAAATTCATGTTGAAACCAGAACCTCCAATGGGACTGTATTTGGAGATAGGGCCATTATGAGGTAATTAAAATTAAATGAGGCCATAAAGTTGGATATCTGGTCTGATAGGTGGTCTTATAGAAAAGAGAAGAGAGATACATATCTTTCTTTACCCACACAGAAAGAAGAAGTCATATGAACACAATGCAATATGGTGGCCACATACAAGTCAGGAGAAAAGGGCTCAAATAAAACCTATTTCCCAGCATCTTGATCCTAAATTTCCCAGCCTCCAAACCTCGGAGAAATATACTTTTTTGTTTAAGGCAGTCTGTCTATGGTATTTTGTTATGGCAGCCTGAGTCTCTAGTATAATAAATTATACTAAAATTGAGTTTTGAAAATTAAACATATTAACATGCAATAAAAATAGATTTCCAACACCGTGATGGCAAACCTATGACACGCGTGTCAGCACTGACATGCATAGCCATTTTCTATGACACATGGCCACATGTGGCTGCATACCAGAGAAGTATGGGGCCGCATGCCAAGAAGGACGTTTCATCCTCGGCCATTCGGTGCAGTAGCCGAGGATAAAACATTTGCTGTAGTGTAGACCCTCTGTGCTGGAGGTCTGTAGGCCAAAACAACAGAACTTCTGCACAGAGCGTCTAGTTCTGGGACTTCCGGTTAGACTGTTTTTCTCGAAGTGACACACCTCCCGAGTAATGCTTGGTTTTTTGGCGAATTTTGACGCAGCAAGCTCAGAAGTTTGCCCATCACTGAACTAGAATAACCTTACTCAAAATTTTAGTGCTACCCTTTCTAGAAAATTATACAAATGTTGCTGATGTATTACATACATTGTAAAAAGTATTTCAAACAAATTTTTGTTTTAATTGTAAATATTATGTTATACAATTTAACTACATTCAATGGACACTCTGGATCTATGGAAAATGAGAAACGTTCTTTCTCTTTACCATTGAAAATGGCAACATGATGAAGAAGAAAGAAGTAAAAAGGAATTGTTTAGAGTTCTGGAAAGAAATTGAGACAGTGCTAGAAATCTAGAATGTGTGACATTATGAAAGCAGCAAGTAGACAGAAATAAGAACAGGTTATAGAAAAAGTATCATATAGTCCCAGGATTAGAAACTCTGTATTTTGGCCTTCTTCTCTTGGGCGATGACTCTATTCTAGTAGTAAGGCACTGTGTGGTGATGGTGGGGTCTGATCTCAGTTTTTCTCTCTTGGCTTGGAACTTTCACCCCTAAGAATCAGATAGGCTGAGGGAAATCTAAGCCCTGTGCCTTTTGCCTGTCATGCCTAAGGGGCAGCTTCCACCTTACCAGTGGATGCTTGGTAGAGAAAGTGTATTTCTGCTGTACTTTCTGGAAATAACACTTCTTCAATATGAAGCTGAGGGTGATGAGACATGCTGGTCACCTGCCCCTTTCATAACAACCACCCCTCTAGCTATGGGGAGAATCCTGTATTCTTGGCTATATCTGCTAGGGGAAAGCCTCCATTTCACTGAGATGAGGATTGTTTAAATCAAAATAGAAGCATGTTGATGGAATTAACACAGGAAAAAGTAGTGTGTTTTCACACGTGAGAATAAGCCAGTATGCCTGAAGGAACAGTGGCAGAAGAAAATGAGCTCAAATATTCAGGTGACGTGGGCAGGTTTGGTGCTTCAAAGAAGTGTAGGGCTTGTTAAAATCTTTTAAGAAAGGTGTTAAATGACTAATTAAAACTTGGCTTTTCTACCCTGGATTTATTTCTAAATATTAGTAAAATTCTATTAAATGAATATTACAGTAATAGGAGAACTCTGAGTTGCTAAGAGCAGGTAGTAAATAAAAGGTACTTTAACCATACTAAAATACAACCTTACTAAAATAGAACCACAGAGAAAATTTTTATTCCATTAATTGTTGGATAGTTTTTTGAGTTATCAAATATAATTACCAGCACTGAAGATAGAAGATAAAACCCCAGAAAGAATTGAAAATTTTAATTAGCTGATGCAAACAGGGATTTGGATTCAGAATATATTTTATCTAGTGGAAACTATATAGATTTTTATGGTTGGCCTTATATCTCGCATCAGTAAGATGACTGAGCTACACACCTACTACTATTGGCATCTGGCCTTCAGGTTGACTTTTAGAGTGACTTAATTGTTTCTATTTGTTTGTTAATTTATTTCTAACATAATATTTATTCAATAAACAAGCACTTACTGCTTAACTAGTGTGTTACATAGGATAAGAGGATCTGCCTGATAGTAACACTTAAGGCTAGATAAAAATTTAAATAACATTTGAAAAATCTTAAAAAGAGCCAATTTGAAGAGAATTTCCTGGGCACAATTATATGTTTGAAAACAGTAACTACATTCTAAAATATTTAAAGACAGAAAATTTGGTTTAAATTGTGATACTTTGTGCTAACAATAATGGACATAAGTCCTTGTATTTGCATTTTTATCATGTTCTTTTCACCTCAATATCATTTTGAGATAAATTAAGCATGCCACATATGTGAAAGTGTTAAGAATTATAATAAAGGTGATATAGGACAGCTAGTTCCCTTTGTAACTATGAGGTGGTGAATGTAGACCTTTAGTTGTTATGGCAACCTTCAATTAATGAAAGTATCATCAAAGTCATCTCTCTACAATATTTAATAAGTTTCTTCCATTAAACATGATTGAATGTTCCTTTCTGAATCTAATGACATAGCTGAAGTTAAAAGCTGTATTTCAAAAAAAAAAAATGAATATAGATATAGCCTCAATTGTTTAATGGAAAAAAATCTTCCCAAAACTTCTCTTGAAATGAAATTTTTGTAAAGAGAGCTAAAGCTAAGTTGCTAATAAAATGCTAATAGCTTCATCATTGTTAACCTTTCATTTATATCTATGGATCATTATAGAATTTTCATTAATCTAGTAAAGATAGATTTGGTGATAATAATGAGGATGTTAACGAGGTTGTGATGACTGACAGAAAAGTATGCTTATATTAGAAATGTTAATTGACAGATAAATACTAATGGGTAATTTTATTTTTATTAAAATTATTCTCTCCAAACTCTCTCACAAGTTCATTAACATAAAATTTGAAAATCAAAAGGTCATTATACCAACGGATGTGGTATTGAGAAATAACTTTAATTTATAATAACTGCTATTTATAGAATTGACTATTCAGATATTATCTTGAATCCTTAACACATGTAAGGTAGATTTTATGAATATTATTTTATAGATTGGGGAAATGAGACATCAAGAGCTAAAATTAAAGTAGCATGTTTAAAGATCACACAATGAAGATGTGAGAGAGCCAGGGTTGTGTTAGATCTGCCCAATGCCGAAATCCAGCCTCTTTCTATCAGACCACACTCTCTCCTTAGAATCATTTTGACTTTATGACATAAAAATAATATTTTAACATTTATAAGTGTACACACTACTCTCATAAGATCTCAGCATCCTTATTTTAACTATCTGCTGAACGATAAAAAGAAGTATCTGTGTTTATTAACTGTAAGCTAATAATGCTTCAGGTTTAATGCTCAATTCCTAAAATCTTTTTGGAGCACAACTCAAGATGATATAAAAACTAACTAAAACATGGTTAGAACAGAAAATATTTTGTGACTCAGTGATCAACAATGTGAACCTTGGGAAGGAAGCTGAAAGCTATGACTTGGAATAATAAGAGTGTTTAGTGGTACAGATGTTTTAACAGAGTCTAAGAGAAAAGTTTCTTAGAGAAGTTAGTCTTTTTGTTTGTTCTTTATATATTTAAAGAAACTAACGTAAAATAAAAGCAACATTATAATTTTTTATTACCATAACCAAGAAGGTTGAATCAGTTTTAATCTAAAACATTAAAGGAATTGGAACATTGAATTCTTACTCATCATTTTTATGCCAGCAAGAGTAAATGCATTTAGAACAGAGACCTGGGATGAATGCTTTTCCAAATGCTGGTTAAATTACTTAAATAATAATAATATTTAAACTAATATTGGTATGTACTGATCACTTGTATGCACTGTACAAACTAGTAAGATATAATTTAGATAGATTTTTAGGTATAAAAAAAATGTACCTCACAGAAAATTAACCTCTTACCTTTCAGTTTCCCTACTGAAATGAAAGGATAATACCTACCTCATTAATTTTATGCTAAGAATCTTATGGAAGCAGTATATACATGGTTAAGAGCATGAGTACTGGGTTAGGCATCTTGAATTTGAATCCTAGCTTTTCCACTTTACACCTTTATAATCTTGGACAAAGCAATCTGAGCCTTATATGTTATACCTGTATATTGGGAAACAATAAAGTATGTGCTTCACAGGATTATGTAGAAAACAAAATGCATTTAACCATCCTAATGGAGTGCCTGGCATATAGTCAATGCTTAGTAAGTATTAATAGTTATTATTACTACTACTAATATTATTGACATATGTAGGTCATTTGGCACATAGGGGATGCTCACAAGAGAGTAAACAGTCTTATTCTTTTTTTATTTATTTATTTTAAGTGAGAAGAAGGGAGATAGTGAGACAGACTCCTGCAAGCGCCCATACTGGGATCCATTGAACAACCCCTGTCTGGGGCCAATGCTCAAATCAACTGAGTTACTTCTTTAGCACCTGAGGCTAATGCACTCAGATCAATTGAGAAATCCTTAGGGCCTGAGGCCCATGCTCAAACCAATCAAGACACTGGCTGCGGAAGGGGAAGAGAGAGAGAAGGGAGAAGGGTATGGGAGAGAAACAGATAGCTACTTCTCTTGTGTGCCCTGACTGGGAACCAAACCTGGACATCCATTCTCCAGGAAAACTCTCTATCCACTGAGCAAACTGGCCAGGGTAATAGCTTTATTATTTAAGAATGTCTTACTATTTACTATAGGCCATAGAGACCAACTAATAAACATAAACAAGTAAAGGAATTAGAGAGATCACAACAGAGAATGCAGTAGCTTGAAATTAAGTTCAATTTCACAATCATATAATGAATGAATGCCTCCTTTCTCCTACTTCTCCTGTTCATTGTAGTTATCATTGCTGGTGTTTTTATAATAACCACCAGCACAAAATAATTGTCTAAATTTAGTGAGTAAATAAGGAGTAGGAGTATGTTGGATAGTACAGTATGTTGTGAGCTACAGTTTTTTTGCAATTCAAGATTTTAGGTTTTCATCTTATTGTAAAATTTTCAACATTTAGTTTTACATAATGAAGTAGAATGTCTTCTTGGGCATCATCGTTGTGAAAATATAGTAATTAAATAAATTATATAAATGAGGTAAATACACTAATACACTAAAAGATAAGATTGCATCAGAATTTGTCTACAATTTTGAAATAGAACATATTTAAACATTTGTTTTAATCATAAAATTTGCACAAAACTTACTTAAATTCTATTCAGGCAAAAATCTGTGTTTATAGCTCTTGTGTTTGTGTACTTGTTGAGGACAATCTTGTTTGATGCCTCAGCAGTAGTGTGCTATCATTTAGAGCTGTCAGGAAATAGCCGCCATTCTGTTGTACTGTATGTGGTAACATCTAGCTGGCTGAGAAGAGTATTGATAGCTTGACATTAAACAAAGTGTTTGTCTTCAGAAAAAAAGTCCACAGAAATTTGTTCACTCTTCCTGAAATGGGATACGTTAGCTGACCAGTGAAGTACATTCTTTTCTTGAAACCTGGAGGTTAATAACTCAGCTACTTTCTTTGATATGCCCAAATCTCTTACTAATTCATTCAATTCAGGTTGGCTAAACTGCTGAGAGGTTAATGACTGCTTGGCATCATCAGAAGAAGACCCTTCAGATTCTACAACCATTTCCTCATGCATCTTATCAAAATTCACTTGATCATCATGTCCATTTTCTTCATCCTTAGGAGAAATAAAACCATTGAAAACTGGAACTGGGAGCATCTCAGAGTGTCGTATAGGTCATATTGCTGAAGGAATATTAGAATATGCAATCATATGCCATTTTTTCTTGCCTATGCCCTTTGTATGGATCAGACAGAAATAACAGTCACTGCTGTGGTCCTTAGGTTCACGCCAAACCATTGGAATACCAAAAGACAAACAATATGAGGAGCCCAATTCTTGTCTTAATTGCCAAGGGGAACTTGAAAATAGGCAAAATATGCACATGTCACAAATGATGAAATATTGCACCTTTGACGTTGAAGTGTGTAACAGCCACATATAGAACAGAAGGTGTCAGGATTATTCTTACATTTACACCTACTCGAAGAAGCCATGATTTAATCTTAAAACAAAATAAGAGGGTGTTTTTTATTAGATAATCATTTTTTACATTTAAAAACAACTACAGTTATGTAAAAGTGATGTTTGTAAAACATTAATTGCCTTGTGGTTATGTGCAATCCAAGAGTCTTTGCCCTTTAACTCCAATTTAAAAACCAATGCATGCCATTAACTGTAACAAAAAGAAATTAAAGTTACATAAAAGCTAGAGCATGCAGCAAAAAAATAGATTTCAGATTTGGAATCAGCGATGCAGAAATATATAGAAAAAGTTCTAAAACCTCATTCAACAAAAAGTGAAAAAAAAAAATTGTTCCTCAGTGATCATTCCTCCCAATGATTACTTGGGATTACTACTCCATGAAGAAACTGCTGCTAACAGAGTAAGAAGACTACTCAAAGGCTATCATAGAAAATAAAAATTAATTAATTAAACCTTAATTTTAATTCAAGTAACCCAAATTTAAGAAAAAAGAAATAAAATAATCAAAATAATTAATTTTAAGTTTGTATTAAATGCAAAATGAATTTTTTAAAGAATCATATTTTTATACTGTTTTGAATATTTTAATATTTTAATGACTTATTTTTCTAAATTTAACAGAGTAAGCATAATGATTTATTTGGAACTCATACTGTTTACATTAAAACAGTTTTAATAATAAGGTTAGCTAACTTTGAGTGGCTGTAATTCCAAAGATTATGTTAAATGTTCATTGATAAAATAATTTCATAATCACAATAATCCTATAAGAGAGATCCTGTTTTACATTTATTTTACAGATGGAAGTTTTAAGGTAAACAATAAAGCATAAAAGTTTAAATGACCTGCTGAAGAAATGCAGCAAGATGTGGCAGGACCTAGAGTTGAATTTATAGATCTAATTCCAGAGGAAGCTCTTTTAATCATTATGCTGTATAAGATTCCAGCACCTACACATAACTGAAGAGGAGTATGATAACAGGGAAATCAACTGAATCAGAACAAAGTAATATATTTTAGATTTACCTAATAAAAATGAAATATGTCAAATAAGGATATATATTGCAGTTATTTAAAGAAACTTGCAACTTATGGAGAGACTATGCAATGTGAAAATCATATATTCATGATAGAGATTGAAGACAAAAAGAAATACTGAATCAACCAAGGGGTACATAAGGAATATTGTACACAGCTCGCTTTTCTTTTTCCTTTTCTTTTTTTTTTTTTTTTTTTTTGTATTTTTCTGAAGTGAGAAGTGGGGAGGCAGAGAGATAGACTGCCGCATGCGCCTGACTGGGATCCACCCAGCAAGCTCACTAGTGGGTGATGCTCTAGCCATCTGGGTCTTTGCTCTATTGCAACTAGCCATTCTAGAGCCTGAGGGGAGGCCGTGGAGCCATCCTCAGCACCCAGGCCAACTTTGCTCCAGTGGAGCCTTGGCTGCAGGAGAGAAAGAGAGAGATAGAGAGAAAGGAGAGGGGGAAGGGTGGAGAAGCAGATGGGCACTTCTCTTGTGCCCTGACCAGCCTGAGGGGAGGCCGTGGAGCCATCCTCAGCACCCAGGCCAACTTTGCTCCAGTGGAGCCTTGGCTGCAGGAGAGAAAGAGAGAGAGAGAAAGGATAGGGGGAAGAACCCATGACATCCACACACCATGCAGACACTCTACCACTGAGTCAAGCAGCCAGGGCCACAGCTCACTTTTGAACCGTATCTGTAACTCCTCTTTTTTATGATATTTTATTGCAAAAACCCACATACAAATGAGTTAAACAGTAATTAGAAGATGAAAACCACATAATGTAGATAGATCCCTTGGGAAAGATTAGAAAAGGAATTTGATTGGATAGAGAATGTTCAGTGAACAAAAAGTGTGATGTGAACAGGTTCGATTTGACTTGAAAGTAAATGAGATTTTGTTTAGCATAGAAGTGCTGGAACTTTATGTGTTCCAATGACTTACCAGCTTTCTAGAGCTGAGTATTGGTTGACAGTGTAGATAAACCAGCTGCTCATGAATCCATGTTGTTTTATCTAGTCTCTCCAGTTGTTACTACTCCATAGAAGTTATTCCTAAAATGAAGACTGGTAGAGATAATTGTGCTGATGGATTTTGGGAATTGTCTTAAGTTGCAAGTGATTTTAACAACTTAATGTCCTGTTTTTCCATGCCCTTTGACTAAGAGTCAAGTTCCACTAATAAAAACACAATTACAAGTGCTAAATGTTCTTCTGAAACAAAAGTAAATTTCTTGCCCCTCTCCAAGCAGAAGATATTCCTGTTAAAAAACAGTCTGGGGGCCAGGAGGAAACCTAGTGTCTTCTTACAGGGTCCTGAGCATTGTGGGCTTCGCTAGGTATTCCTACTCTGCCATCAAATCTTCGCAGGGCCTACACATTAGCACCATTGAGAAGGGCTCTTTCAAATATCCTACCCTGCTCTGAATATGTCTTATGATTGCTTGTTAAAGGTCCAGTGAGGGCAAATGATGGCAATTTGGACCAACTCATTTTTGGCCTGGGGCTTCCAGAAATTCTCAAGTATTACACTAGTCTGTTCAGTTCTTAAGAATTTGTTAAATTTTTAGTTATTTTCTCCTAATATACTTTTATAGTAATTGCGTTGTCGATGTAAGAAATGTACAAACTTATAGAGATCTTTTATAAGAGTTTACCCAAGCCAAACTGACAGCATATGCTGGGGAACAAGCTCTCAAATGCTCCAGAGAATAACAGTTTTGCAGGTTTTTTTTAATGCATTTGGAAGTAAAGAGGGAAGTTAAGGAAGATTACATGAAGGTTAGAGAAAGCAAAAATTTAAGCATATGGGCTTTCTTCTGGGTGTTTACTGTTTCTTTCTCCTTTCCTTTTTTCCTTCCTTTTTTCCTTTCTGCCTGCCTTCCTTCCTTCCTTCCTTCCTTCCTTCCTTCCTTCCTTCCTTCCTTCCTTCCTTCCTTCCTTCCTTCTTTCTTTCTTTCTCATTTTAAGTGAAAGGAGGAGAGATAAAGTGACTGCCATATGTGCCCAGAGTGGGATCCACCTGGCAACACCCACTTGGAGTCGATGCTGATGTTCACACCAAGCTATTTTTAGCACTTGAGGTGGAGGCTCCATGAAGCCATCCTTAGTGCTGGGAGCCAACGGGCTAGATTTGATAGAGCCATAGTTGTGGAAGAGGAAGAGAGAGAGAGGGAGGAGATAAGGGGAAGGGGTGGAGAAGCAGATAGTTGCTTCTCCTGTGTGCCCTGACTGGGTATCAAACTTGGGACATCCACATACCAGGACGACATTCTATAACTGAGCAAATTGGCTAGGGCTGAACTGCTTATATCATAGCTGTGTTAACCTAGATGCACAGGAACAATGGACAGGGCTTGGATCAAGGCAAAGATCAACCTTTTACTAAAATGTAATAGATCCAGGGTATGACTACTCATCATGAATTGCTCAGTTATGAACTGATGATCAGACTGCCTTATGAGGTTACTTTTCACAAACCCCCCTTTTTTGGTCTACAACATTTTCTTCCCATCATCTCACCAAAGTGAAATAGTTTGCATTTCTCTTTCTCTATAGAAGCTTGTTATCATTTAGAATTAGATTCACTTAGAAAACTTGTAACTTTGGCTCTTTGATGGGCTCAAAAAATTTTATTTTAAAGTTTTCCCCTTTTTATAAAATCAATTTTATGATGAGAAAGATCTTTACTTGTGGCAATTTAAACCCTAAACAAAGTAAAACTACCTGATTTCTTATATAGTATTTTCATTGGCACATCTCTTCAATAAAGTTTATCAATATATATGAATTAAGGAACTACTAAAACCTGACAAGTCATGCCACATCTTAAGTAGTTAAGTACAAGAGTTTCAATTAAGAATTATTACATCAAATATAGTACAATGGTCTTGACCTGTGGTGGTGCAGTGGATAAAGCATCAGCCTGGAATTCTGAGGTTGCTCATTTGAAACCCTGGGCTTGCCTGGTCAAGGCACATATGGAAAACAACTACTACAAGTTGATACTTCTGGCTCCCTCTTTTTTCTTTATCTTCAAAATCAATAAATAAAATCTTTAAAAAAATAGAGGGAAAAATATTGGTTATACAAAGAAAAAAATAAAAAATTATATTTTAGATGAATTTCAAACTTTTAGCTTACAGTATGTTCGATTAAATTCCATCCTACTGTGTAAAGATGGCAGTATGTTCAAATATACATACTTAATAAAAATTTAAGTGAGATTTATTAAGTAATTACTATGACTAAGACACTGTTTTGTATGCCTTATTATTTTCAATTATTAGTACAAATATATTCTTCAGTTAATGTTATTTAGCACTTTTATAAATGTAAAAATGGAAGTAAGACTTTAAATAATTTTAAATCATATAGCTAAAAAGTAGTAAAGCTATTATTTAAACTCATACATATTGAGTGTAGAGATGTTCATAACATTTTACTCTACTATAATTTTCAGATCAATATGAATATATATATATATATATATATATATATATATATATACATATCCAATATATCACACATATATATCATATATATACTGCTCACAAAAATTAAGGGATATTTCAAAATGAATATGAGGCAATAAAATATACTCTAATTTTTGTGAGCAATATATTAAATATCCATATCTATGTTTATATATGATATATATCCACACAGGTATCTGAAAAAAATAATTAAAATGTTTTAATAATATACACTGGCTTGTAGTGTGCTTTTGTTTCATATGAAGTAACAATTATTTTTCTACACCAATATTTCATATTTTTAAGAAATTACAACCTGTTATCACTCTAACTTTTCTGATCTCTTCTATTACTTTGATTCCCAGGTTAATCATGATATTCACTTTTAAAAAATCTCCTTTTGACTCCTTAATGTACATAGTTTTAATGGTCTTTTAAGCATTGGACACACCTTACATTATTTTAAAACTGTATTTTTCTGGCCCTTTGCTTCTCTATGGTCTTATGAAAGAGCATAATATTTAAGGATGAAACAAAAGTAGGTGGGACAGAAAAAAGACATATCTAAAGACTTCAAAATGTTTATTAGAAAAACATTTTTGCTTTTACTAGTGGTAACTTTTAACTCTGCAAGACATGTAGATCATTCTGCTAAGAAGCTAAGAAGAGAATGGTCATAATAAAAATTTATGTAGAGCAATAATCGAAACCATCTCAGGCTAACTCAACAAGCACTTTAGGTCTCAGAAAGCATGCAACTGAAGGGTCATCCTAAAATCTTAAGCAATTCCAAACCCTCAATAATTAGTAATTAATCTTCACTCAAGCAACATAGCATATAACGTGATTCAGCTATTCTCTCTATATTTATCTCTACCTTGGTCTTTCTGCTTATCCTTCCTCTACTAACATGTGATTTTACCTATCTCTATTATGTACATGTACTTTTCTGTAATGTCACTTGTTCAAAGTATTTTTTGTAATTATTGGCTTACCTTATGTGCGATTCTTCAGGGTCTCATATGTCTCTCCTTTTCAAGTTCAGCTTCTGCTGTTATCATTATATGTCCCATTCTTTGGGCATTTTCTGAAAATCTGATTAGCCCAATTCATTGTTACAAACTAGTTTTTATTCCAAGGCATTGATCAGCCTCTTTCACAGACTGTCTGCTTTTATAAAAATGAATTACCCTCTGTGATAAAGGTTCTTCTCACACATCACAGCTTCTGATATGTATGAGTTTGCTAAGGCTACCACACACAACAAAATACTATAAACTGGGTGGCTTAAAACAATAAAAATTATTGTTTCAGAGTTCTGGAGGCTAGAAATCTGAAATTAAATTGTCTGCAAGGCCATTCTCTCTCTGAAAACTATAGGGAAATCTTTCATTGTCTCTTCCTAGATTCTGGTGGTTTGCTGTCAATCTTTGAATTTATTTGCCCACAGCTCCTTAACTCAAGTCTGTCTTCATCATCATGTAGCATTCTCTTTGGATCTGTCTCTCTGTTCTCATGGTTGTCTTCTTAAAAGTGTACCAGACAACTGGATTAGGGGCCCAATCTACTGCAGTATTACCTCATCTTAATTTAACTACTAACAGCTTTAACAACCTTATTTCCAAATAAGATGTACTAGAATTTACAACTTAAACATATCTTTTATTTTGGGGGAAGGGAGACAGTTAGACTCATAATACCACAGGTGGTTGTACATGGTGGCTTCCTATGGAAGAAACCATGGTACTGTTAGAAATAATAAGTGAATTGTTTTATAGTTTGTTGTTCATGATATATGAAAATATTTGCTATGGATTAATGCAGCAAATCCTGCTGTCACCTAAAGTGGAAGCCTTCATTTTCATTATCATTTAGCTTGGTGAAATTTAAGAAATTAATCTAAAATTTTTACAGTTTTTCTTTTTTTTAATTAGGTGAGAGTCAGGGAGGCAGAGACAGACTCCCACATGCATCCCAACAGGGATCCACCCAGCAAGCCCCCTACAGGGCAAAGCTTTGCTCATCTGGGGTGCTGCTTTGTTGCTCAGCAACCGAGCTATTTCAGCATCTGGGGCTAGGCCATGGAGCCATCCTCAGCACCCGGGGCCAAATTGCTCAAACCATTCAAGCCACTGTTATAGAAGACTGGAGAGAGAGAGAGAGAGAGAGAGAGAGAGAGAGAGAGAGAGAGAGAGAGGAGAGGCAGAGGGTGAAGCAGATAGTCGCTTTTCCTGTGTGCCCTGACTGGTAATCAAACCCAGGACTTCAAACCCAGGACTTCCACACACAAGGCCAATGCTATATCACTGAGCCAACTGTCCAGGGCCACAGTTGTTTAATAATATTGAAACTTTAAATTTGTTTAAGTGCATCCTATTGATGAAATTGGATTACATTCTTTATACACATAATTTTATCTATTCATCTAAGTTAATTTATATCTTCATAATGTTATTTTCTTTGTTTTTATACATGTACCTATTAAAGAATTTGTCAAACATGACAAATTTGAATAACAATGGAGGCAAAATATATACATATTTTTCTGATTCTATTGCTAAATAAATTCTTACTTTTTTAAACTTAATATTGTGTCTTGTTTGATGCAAGCCTCAACTATAATAACCAGAGTCTAGCTTTGAGAAATAGTATCTATTAATGCTACAAGAATTAATTTTAATGTCAGATAATTTATTATTATTCCAGTTTCATATTCACCACTTCATAATTTTAAATATTGGGAAAATTATATATTCTTTCTGATTCTGGATTTCTAAGTTTATAAAATAGGAAAGAATACATAGAATTAAACAGTCTTGGAAGTGCTAATCAAAGTACATGATCAGAGCAAAATGCTCAATACATATTAGCTGTTACTATCATTGGTGGTTATTGTTCCCTGTCCACCCATTACAAATTAAACATAACTTACAGGGCTTCTGTAATTATTATTTAGATTATTTACATTTCCAGAAATGACTCATAATATTAAATTAATTAGTGCTTGTTCAAAATACACTAAATTTCTTATTAAGACTAAGAAAGGAAAACAAGCTGAATGTTAAATGATCTGGAAAATATTGAATAAGTTAAGTCCAGTATAACAAAAATTAATTTTAATGGTTATTAATGTATGTCACTCAAATTCAAATTCTACAATGCATCATAGCCAGTTCAAAATATTATTGCAAATTTTGCAGTAGCTTGGGCTATCTTGCTTCAGAACTCTGAACATAAACTAATGAGCAAAAAAGCAAACACATTGTACATATATGTATAGGATATATAAAATATAAACATACATTATATAAATAAAGCCATTTCAAAATATATGCAGACATACTTTAAGTTATTGCACTTTGCTTTATTACACTTTGCAGATATTGTGGTGGTGGTGGTGGTGGTGTTTTTTACAAATTGAAGGTTTAGGGCAACTCTGAGTTGAGCAAATCTATTGGCACCATTTTTCCAACAGCATTTGTTCACTGCAAGTCTTTGTGTCACATTTTGGTAATTCTTGTAATATTTCAACCTTTTCATTATTATTATATTTATATGGTAATCAGCAATGTTGCTATTATAATTGTTTTGGACCACTACAAACTGTGCCCAACAGGAAGGAAGATGAACTTGATAAATGTTTTATGTAAATGACATTTCCACCAACCAGTCTTTCCCTATTCTCTCTCCCTCTCCTCAGGCTTCACTATATTAAGAGACACAATGATATTGAAATTAGGGCAATCACTAACCCCGCAATGGCTTCTAAGTATTGAAGTAAAAGAAATAGCCCCATTTCTCTCACTTTAAGTCAAAAACTGGAAATTATTACACTTAGTAAGGAAGGGATGTCAAAAGCCTATATTAGCAAAAAGCTATCTAGGCATCTTGTACCAGTTAGACAGATTGTGACCGAAAAAAAAAATCTTAAAAAAATTAAAAGTTTTACTTCAGTGAACACACAAAAGAAAGTGAAATGGCCATACTGCTGATATGGAGAAAATTTTAGTGGTTTAGATAGATAATCAAGCCAACTAAACATTCTCTTCAACTGAAGTCTAATCAAGAACAAGGACCCTAACTCTTTAATTCTATGAAGGCTCTTGAGAAGCTGCAGAAGTGTTTAAAATTTGCAAAGCTTGGTTCATGAGGTTTAAGTAAAGAAGCATTTCATTAACATTAAATTGCAAAGTAGAGCAGCAAATCTTCACGCAGAAGCTGCAGCTAGTTATCCAGAAGACAGAGCTAAGATAATAAATGACAGTGACTACATTAAAAACAGATTTTCAATGTAGACAAAACAGCCTTATATTGGAAGGGGATGCTATCTAGGAATTTCATAGCCACAGAGGAGAAGTCACTGATTCTTACTATGCGCTAACATAACTGGTGACTCAATCAATGTGATGATTATTTATTATTTCAAAAATCCTAGGCCCTTATGAATTATGCTAAATATACTCTGTCTATGCTCTACAAATGGTAACAACACAATCTGGGTGACAGCACATCTGTTAACAACATGAGTCACTGAATATAATATTTCAAACCCACTGTTGAGACCTTGGACTCAGAAAAGAAAAAGATTCATTTCAGAATCATACTGCTCATTGACAATGCTCCTGGTTACTCAAGAGCTCTGGTCAAGATGTACAATGTAATTAATGTTGTTTTTATGCCTATTAGTAGAGCATTTGCTCTTCAGCCCATGGATCAAAGAGTAATTTTGACTTAAAAAATGCATTTCATAAGATTATAGCTGCCATAGATAGTGTTTCCTTTGGTGGATCTGGACAAAGTTAATTACAGAAAGAATTCACTATTCTAGATGCCATTAGATTATTTGTGATTCATGGAAAAAGATCAAAATCAACATTAACAGGAGTTTGGAAGAAGGTGATTACAACCGTCAAGGATTACTTTGAGGGTTTAAGGCTTCAGTTGAAGAAGTAACTGCAGATGTGATAGAAATAGTAAGAAAATTACAATTAGATGTGGAGCCAGAAGATATTACTGAATTGCTGCAATATCATGATAACTCTTTAAAGGATGAGGAGTTGGTTCTAATGGATAAATAAAGTTGTTTAATGAAATGGGATCCACTCCTAGTAAAGTTGTGTGGGTCATCAAAATGAGAGCAATAGATTTAGGATATTGTATAAAATTATTTGATAAAGTAGTGGCAGGTTTTGAGAGGACTGACTCCAGTTTTGAAGTAGATTTTACTGTGTTATCAAACAGCACCTCACACTATAGAGAAACTGTTTGTGAAAGACTCAATCAAGCAAATGTTATTTTTGCCCCTGATCAATTAGTAGCCATCAACCTAGAGGCCAAGACCTTTTACCAACAGAAAGATTACACCGTGTTAAAGGTTCAGATGATGGTTAGCATTTTTAAACAGTATAGAATTTTCTAGTTAAGGTACATACATTGTCTTTTTAGACCTGAGAGACTTCAGTATAATGCAAATATACTCCAATTTTGAAAGAAGTTTTACTGTAGGTAAAATATTATCAAATAGCATTGCATGCTACAGGGAAATAGTTCTTAAAAGGAAGAGTCAATTAATGTGGCAAACTTCATTGTTGTCTTCTTTTAAGAAACTGAATAAAGGGGGAAGGAGGCTGTGGGGAGGGAGTGTTGAGAGTAAAGGACAAGTATGCAGTGGTGGAGAGTGATTTGACTTTGGGTGATGGGTACACAACACAATCAGCAGTTAAATGCTATAGAGATGTTTACCTGAAACCTATGTACTCTTATTGATCAATTTCACCCCATTAAATTTAATTGTCTAAATTTTGAAAAAAGAGAAAGAAATCGTCACAGCCACCCCAATCTTCTACAATCATCACCCTGATCAGTCAACAGCCATTAATATAGGGGCAAGACCTTCCACCAGCAAAAAAGAATGCAACTCAGTAACAGCTCAGAAGATCATTAAAATTTTTTAGCAATAAAGTATTTTAAATTAAACTACATACATTCATTTTAGAGAGAATGCTATTGTACACAGAGCAAGCTACAGTGTAGTTTAATGTAACTTTTATATCCACTGGAAATTTTTTTTAATATGTGACTCACTTGCTCGTAATATTCATGTTATTGCTGTGATCTGGAAACAAACTTGAAATATTTCTGAGGTGCTCTTATAATAGAAAAATATTAATTTAAAATTTTTTGTTAAATTCTAATTTCTTTGTCAATAAGCTATTACTGATTTAGGAATAAGAACTGTTTTCCTGTCAATTTATATAGACTTCACTTTTCACTATTAGAGAAAACAAAGAATTGTATATTAATTTCAATATCTGTAGTACAAAGTGGCATGCATTCAATCAGTGACATTATTGTTATAATACTGAAGTTATTGTGAGTATATTCTGGGGAATTTTTCTACAGCCTACAGAATGGTAGCATAACAATGTTTCCATGATAATACTCTAATCACTTGTGTGGAAAACAGCCATGTTAGGCTTGCTTGCTGGCTTTCCAGCTGCAAGCAGTTTGCCTGATTGGTACATGAGTGTGTGGCTATGCCACATGTGTACGGCCTATATAAGGCTATGAGTGCCTGTTCTCAGGGGGACTGCAGATGGAGGATTGCCTGCCCTCCACTGTGGGGGGCCATTTTTGCTGTTTCTTTGCATGAGAAGCAGTTCTTCCCTGTATGTGTGCTTGCCTGCCATTACAAGACTCTATTAAACCAAATGGCCCAATGCTTTCCAGCTCCACAGTTTCTCTGCCATCTGCTCAAATCCATTGTGGACCTGTCTGGCCTTGGCCACTGGATTTATATCTGGCATAGTGAGCAGGATTCATAGCATGCTGGTGTGGAGCTACTAACACCTTGAAGTGTGGAATAGAGGAGTGGCTATTCCTAGTGGCTCTCCTATTGGGGACTGAGGGCTGGGTGTTTTTTACAATTCTATGGGAAGAAACCAAGAGCTCTGTGCATGAGGCTGTGCAAGGTCGAAAGCTACAGGGTGAGCTGGAGACCAAGTGGCAACAACAGTGTGAACTGAAATGAATGCTGGAGAAGGAGGCCAACCAGGTTTGAGAGCTAAAGTGTGAGATGCAGGCTTAGTACCAATGGTACCTGGAACTGGAGTGATATTTGGAGAAGAAATGACAGGTTCATGAGTTAAAGTTTTCCCTGGAAGCTGAACATTGGTAGCGACAGCTATTGAAAAAACAACTGCAAGTTCAAGAACTTGAGTCTCAGTTTCAGGCCAAGAGCTGGCAGGCACAGAAGCCAAAGAGGGAATGAATGAAATATGGAGCTGCATTCATGTCAGTAGAGTGGCTCTGAGTCAGTGGGAGAAAGCCTTTTCAAATCCTCCTCTTCTGAGGGGGGCCTTGGGCTGCAACTGCCATCTGCAGAGCCTGGCTGGTGGTCACCCAGAAATAAAAACCCAGCAGTCAAGAGTCCTTCAGGGGTAGGCACAGCCTTTTCCACAGATAGTGGAGCACTCTGTGGTCTGGTCCTACACCCAGGCAGAGCTGATGGAGTTGAGGACTCAATTACCCACTGAGCCCCTGGCAGCCTGGTTGCCACAGTTATGGGACATAGGGGTGAATGGCATCATGCTCTTCAGAACAGAGATGAACTGTAAGGCTGTGAGGGCTGCTGCCCATGCTTTCCCTCTGATTAATAAGAGAAATGGGCTTGTAAAAGCTACCTGAACACAGATGTGGGTAGACCTGATTATGACTAGAGCAAATAGGGTGAAATTAGATGGCAGGTCTAATAAAGTTTTATTAGAGCTCTGACAGCAGTTTAAGCCACAACATAAGTTCCAGCCACTAAAAAAGTGGAGGAAGTGGGTGGCCCCAGCAGCTGCCAAGAAAATGGCTGGCATTAAGGTTGCACAGTTGCAAGATTATGTGATGGAGAAAGCTGAGAAAGAGGAAGACCCCAAGATCTGTGATCAGTTTGAATAGGAGGAAGGCTGAGTGGCCTGTCCAATGGGGATGGGTGGGGGCTAGAGAGCCCATGTGAAGTTGGCAATCTACTGATCCCCTTTTAATGTGCAGGAGCTGTTAGCATTAGAAGGTAATTAGTGTAATAGATTTTCACCTTGGGTGATTTGCAGACAGCTGGGTTATCTGTCATGGGCTGATCACTGAGCAATGTATTGGACTCTTAGGCTGCGATCAGAGGGGCAGCACTGGCTCCCATGCTGGATGGATACACCACTTTTCGACAGTAGACCTTGTAAGGGGGACCACAGCACCTGTAGAGGTCCTCTTGCACCAAGAAGCTGTTCCCATCCAGTTGCAAAGTCACTTTCTTCAATGGACATGGCCCTGGACTGTACAGGTCCCTCACCTGCAATGGGTGGTCTTGTACGTATGGTGGGATAAGGGACTAGAAGTAGGCCTCCAGTTAACTACCTGGGCAGAGTGCTCAGGGAGCCATTATAAAGGGGACCTTTGTAATTATTGTTTTTGGTATGTATGTAATGTACCTATTGTGAGGCAAGCAACCCTAAAGGGGTAGATGTAAGGTAGTTTTCCCCACTGAGAATGAAGGAAGGGGCGGCCGAGAGCCACAAAGTGTGGAATAATAAAGGGCTTTATTAAGTACCGTGCATCCCGCCCGACGATGTTCCCTAGCCCCGGGGACAGAGGCTATGGAAGTCGCGCAAATTAGACTAAGCCAGAGGTATTTAAAGGGGTCCTCTAGGGTAGGCGAGCAATTATGATGTGGTGAAATCTCACGGATGGTCAATCTTCTCCCAACGATTTCTGGGAAGTTTATTTGTGGCCCGCAAGAATGTGGGCGGTCCTAGCCAAAATTCCGGGGTCTGAGTTTTTCACGTGACCATCCCCCTTACTGATCACCCTACAGTAGAGTATGGGGAAGCTGTGCTAGGCTTGCTTGCTAGTTTACCAGATGCAAGCTCTTTGTCTGATTACTGTGTGAGCACATGGCAGTGCCGCATGTGTAGGGCCTATGTAAGGTTATGGTTGCTTGCACTCAGGGGGATTGTGGATGGCGGACTGACTACCTACTAATATCAGAGGCCATTTTTGCTGTTTCTTTCTCTGAAAAGAGGTTTTCACCTGCCTGTGTGCTTATCCACCATTGCGAAACTCTATTAAACTGAATGGCTCAATGTTTTCCAGCTCTTCAGTTTCTCTACTATCTGCCTAAATCCAATGTGGACCTGCCTGGCCATGGCCACCAGCATTACACTGGCACTGGGCAGAACACAGGCCATGGTTAACCTTAGCCTATACTTCCCTCGAGGTTCCAGATCCAGCACAACCAATGTACAGCTTTAGACTACATCAAAGCACCACCACTCAACCACCTGCACAAGTGACATACTCAAGGGATAGATTCAGCAGGCACCTGAGCCCTGCTGAAGTACAGCCTTGTTCTGTGGTGAGAGACCCTGCACAGCTAATCTTCCATGGTAGTTGGAGGTCAGTGATCAGTGGTCAAAACCATCCTTCAAGCTAAACGACCTGGCAATAAATTCTTCCCATTAAAGTGTCAACAGCAATCAAGACTCAACAACAAGAAAAGGGAAAACACAGCACACATGGGGTTGAGGGAATATTTGAAGTGCCCAGCTTTGGTAATCAAGAAGGTTGTATCACTAGATTCAGAATACTTACTACATTAGGCCACTCAATGAAGCCTAAGAGACATAGCTGCTCTACCTAATACATAGAAATAAACAGAAGAATTCTGTCAAAATGAGGAGACAAAGAAACATGTTGCCCCCAAAAAATCAGAACAAAACTCCAGAAAAAAGAACTAAACAAAATGGAGACAAGTAGTCTATCAATACAGAGTTCAAAAGACTGGTTATAGGGGAAACAAGATGGCGATGGAGTAGGCGGATGTACCAATTTCCAATCCCAGAACCAAAGTGAATTATAACTCAATTTTAAGAACCATCATCTGGATAAACCAACTTTGAACTAAACTAAGTAGACTCTTCAACCAAGGAACACAGAAGAAGCCACATTGAGACTGGTAGGAATAGCGAAAACACTAAAAGGGCTTCCCAGCTCCCTGGAGCAAATGGCAGCCTGGAGAGACCGGCGTGGCGGAAGGAGAGTTTGGCGGAGAGAGAGGGACCTGGGTCCCAGGAACAAAGCCCTAGCCTGCAGTCCCAGAGCCTAGAAGAGGTGTTTGGACAGTATTGAGCCATGAAACAAGTGAGGATACTGTTTGTGAGAAAGAGACAGTTTTCTCAGACCCAAGATTCTTAAAGGGACAGTACAGAAAAACCTCTCTTACAGCCACTCACCCGGGGCTCTGGGGAATGGGGTCAGAGGAGAGGACCAGAGCAGCGGGAAGAAGAGTAAACTGGAAGCCACAGGGAGAAACACTGTGAGGGACAGCCACCCTAACCCCTGGGCTAAGTCACCTCCCTAATCAATAATCAATATTTCCCCTGGAACTAGCAATACCTGCAAAGGGAGACAGGACATCAGCCAAACAAGCTCTCCCGTGGAACTTAGAGCAGAGCTGCTTAGATGGAAGAAGCTTCCAGGTCTACAGTATAGAGTAGGGTCTGAGCTGCGGGGCCCCTTCCTACTCTGCTGAGGATTATAGGAGAGACGGTGGCAGTGGGACGCTGAAACGCAGTTCTGTTGGTAGGGGCGGAGGCCTAGCCGGTGTGAGCTTGGTCTAGACCAGCAGGGGTGGAGGGGATGCGCGACAGCGGTCTGGCAGCTGCGGGACCACCTGTAGCCCCACCTGCAGGGTAAAAGTGGGAGGCCAGGAACGAGCAGAGATCCGCTCTGCAACCCTGCACAAGCCGGCCCTGACCGCAGCGACAGGGCTAGGAGCAGGGACGGGTGGAGGCTCATGGCTGAAATCACGCCAGCAGCCTCAACCGGCTGGAGAAACCACAGTTTGCCATCCTGCGTGCACGAGTTGGCTCTGAGCGCGAGGGCGGGGCTAGAGCCCAGGACAAGTGAAAGTTTGCAGCTGAGCGCACGCTAGCAGCAACGCCGAGCCAAATAAACCGCAGTTTGCAATCCTGTGCAGGAGGGCCCTAGCCTCGAGGACAGGGCTAAAGCTCCCAATGGGCAAAGGCTCACAGCTAAGAGCACATTAGCAGTCCTGTCCAACCCGAGTAATGGTGATGAGCAGGCTCTGACTGCAGGGGCATGGTGGAAGCCCGGAAATAGGCTGGGTCCGCAGCTGAGCAAAGATGCTCACCTCTATCCTTGGTGCTGAGGCTTGTGGCTTGAGTGACAGCCCCACCCGCAAGAAGAGGCAGAAATCACAGCAATAGCCACAGTGGGCCGGCTCTGGCAACACCCATACCCAACCGCCCTAGGCAGTGGCAAAGAGGGTGGTGAGCCTGCAAACAGACCACATCTAGAGAGCACAAAGGCAACACCTACTGGACTCCAGTGGCCACAACCTTCTTATACACAGACAAAATGGGCAGGCAGAGAAATGCAAACAAAATGAATCAAGAGAAATCCCCAGAGAAGGAACTGAATGAACCAGATATAACCAAATTACTAGAAGCAGAATTTAGAATAATGATAGTTAGAATGTTCAAAGAAATTAGAGCAACAATGAATAGTCGCTATGAACACGTAAATAAAAAAATAACAAGTATAAAAAAGGAAATTGAAATAATAAAAAAGAATCAGACAGAAATGACAAATACAGTATCAGAACTGAAAACCACAGTGGAAGGAATTAAAAGCAGGATGGATGACACTGAGGATAGAATCAACTAGTTAGAGGACACAATAAACAGAGGCACAGAAGCAGAGCAGAAAAAAGAAAAAAGACTCAAAAGTGTGAGGAAACTCTAAGGGAGTTCTATGACAACATGAAGAGAAACAACATTCACATCATAGGGGTTCCTGAAGAAGAGGAGAGAGAACAAAAAATAGAAACTTTCTTCAATCAAATCATAGCAGAAAACTTCCCTAAGTTAAGGCGGGGAAATATTCCACACGTTTAAGAAGCACACAGAACTCCATTAAAGAGAAACCCAAAAAAATCTACACCAAGACACATCATAGTTAAAATACCAAAGCTAAGGGATAAAGAGAAAATTTTAAAAGCTGCTAGAGAAAAAAAGGCTATCACCTACAAAGAAGCCCCCATAAGGATGTCAACTGACTTCTCAACAGAAACACTTGAGGCCAGAAGGGAATGGCAAGATATATTCAAAGTAATACAGAACAAGAACCTACAACCAAGACTACTCTATCAAGCAAGGCTAACGTTTCAAATTGAAGGAGAAATAAAGAGCGTCCCAGAAAAAAAAAGCCTCAAGAAATTTATTAAAACCAAACCAATTCTGCAAGAGATACTAATGGACCTGTTGTAAACAGTTCAAAGGGAGGAAAGAATATAGCAAAAGAAGAATACAGCCTTAAAGACTAAAATGGCAATAAACAACTATATATCAATAATAATCTTAAATGTAAATAGATTAAATGATCCAATCAAAAGACATAGGGTAGCTGCATGGATAAAGAAACAGGACCCATACATATGCTGTCTACAAGAGACACACCTTAAAACAAAAGATGCACATGAACTGAAGGTAAAAGGATGGAAAAAAATATTTCATGCAAATAGAAACGAAAGAAAAACTGGGGTAGCAATACTTATATTGAACAAAATAGACTTTAAAACAAAGGCTGTAGTAAGAGATAAAGAAGGACACTACATAATGATAAAGGGAACAATTTAACAGGAAGATATAACTATTATAAATATCTATGCACCAATTATAGGAGCCCCGACATACATAAAGCAGACTTTGATGGGTATAAAGGGCGAGATTAACAGAAATACTACCATATAGGGGATTTCAATACTAGTAACAACACTGGATAGATTCTCAAGAAAGAAAATCAATAAGGAAACAGCAGACTTAAAGGAGACACTAGATCAACTTGATTTAATAGATATCTTCAGAACTTTTCACCCTAAAGCAGTAGAATATACATTCTTCTCAAGCGCTCATGGTACATTTTCTAGGATAGACCACATGTTAGGACACAAAAATGGTCTTAATAAATTTAAGAAGATTGAAATCATATCAAGCATTTTCTGTGATCACAATGCCATGAAACTAGAAATTAACCACAAAAGAAAAACTGAAAAATACTCAAACAATTGGAAACTAAATAGCATGTTAATAAATAAAGAATGAATCAACAATGAGTTCAAAAAATAAAAATAAAAGGTTTTTAGAAACGAATGATAATGAGCGCACATCAACTCAAAATTTATGAAACACAGCAAAAGCAGTACTAACAGGGAAGTTCATTGCACTACAGGCATACCAAAAAAAGCTAGAAAAAGCTCAAATAAGCAACCTGACCCTGCAGCTAACAGAACTAAAAAAACAGCAGCCCAGGACCAGTAGAAGGAAGGAAATAATAAAGATCAGAGCAGAAATAAATGACATAGAGGCTAAGGAAACAATACAGAGGATCAATAAAACAAGAAGCTGGTTCTTTGAAAAGGTAAACAAGATTGATGAACCTTTAACTAGACTCACCAAGAAAAAAAGAGAGAGGACCCAAATAAATAAAATTAGAAATGAGAGTGGAGAAATAACTGACACAACAGAAATACAAAGTATTGTAAGAAAATACTATGAAGAACTCTATGCCAAAAAATTAGACAACCTAGGTAAAATGGACAAATTTCTTGAATCATATAATCTTCCAAAAATCAATCTGGAAGAATCAGAATACCTAAACAGACCAATTACAACAAATGAGATAGAAACAGTTATCAAAAAACTCCCAAAAAAGAAAAGTCCTGGGCCTGATAGCTTCACAAGTGAATTCTATCAAAAATTGAAAGAACTAACTCCTATCCTCCTCAAGCTATTTCAAAAAATTCAAGAGGAAGGAAGACTTTCAAACTCCTTTTATGAGGCGAGCATAATTCTGATTCCAAAACTGGGCAAAGACAACACAAAGAAAGAAAATTATAGGCCTATATCCCTGATGAATTTAAACTCTAAAATTCTCAACAAAATATTAGGCAACCAGATCCAGCAATATATGAAAAAAATCATACACCATGATCAAGTGGGATTTATTCTGGAGAGGCAAGGCTGGTTCAATATTTGCAAATCAATCAATGTGATTCATCACATAAACAAACAGAAGGACAAAAATCACATGATAATTTCAATAGATGTGGAAAAGGCATTTGATAAAATCCAGCACCCATTCATGCTCAAAATTCTCAGTAAAGTGGGAATACAGGGAACATTCCTTAACATGATAAAGGCCATCTACGACAAACCCACAGCAAACATCATTCTAAATGGACAAAAATTAAAAGCAATCCCCTTAAGATCAGGAACCAGGCAGGGGTGCCCCCTTTCACCACTCTTATTCAACATACTTCTGGAAGTCCTAGCTACAGCAATCAGACAAGAAGAAGATATAAAAGGCATCCAATTTGGAAAAGAAGAAGTAAAACTGTCACTATTTGCAGATGATATGATATTGTATATAGAAAACCCTAAAATCTCAGTCAAAAAATACTGGACCTTATAAATGAATTCAGCAAGGTGGCAGGATATAAAATTAATACTCAGAAATCAGAGGCATTTCTATATACCAACAATGAACTGTCAGCAAAAGATATTAAGGAAACAATCCCCTTCACTATTGCAGCCAAAAAAATAAAGTGCCTAGGAGTAAGTTTAACCAAGGAGGTTAAGGACTTGTACTCGGAAAATTAAAAAACATTGATAAAAGAAATCAGGGAAGATACAAACAAGTGGAAACATATACCGTGCTGATGGCTAGGAAAAATAAACATCATTAAAATGTCTATATTACACAAAGCAATTTATAAATTCAATGCAATACCAATTAAAATACCAATGACATAATTCAAAGATATAGAGCACATATTCCAATAATTTATATGGAACCAAAAAAGAACACGAATAGCCTCAGCAATCTTAAAAAGAAAAAATAAGGCAGGAGGTATCACTCTTCCAGATATGAAGGTTTACTACAAGGCCATTATACTCAAGACAGCCTGGTACTGGCATAAGAACAGTCATATAGATCAATGGAACAGAACAAAGAACCCAGATAAACCCACATCTTTATGGACAACTGATATTTGACAAAGGAGGAAAGAACATACAATGGAGTAAAGACAGCCTCTTTAACAAATGGTGTTTGGAAAATTGGACATCTACCTGCAAAAAAAAAAAAAGGAAACTAGACCATTGTAAATCTAGTAGCCAGGGCCAATATCACAGCTGCCTGGCCCATGCAGGTTCACATTAGATTCGAACAGTTGTTAATAAAACAAAGGAGCCAAGAACTGGTGAGCTATCAGCTTTAATTCTAGCTTGCACCCGGCGGGCAAGCAAAAACACACACTGGCCTCCAAAACCCACACATTCAGTGATCACAAAGCTACTGACTTATCCAAGTTTCTTAGAATCAAAGGTTTCTAGTTCACCAGACTTATTCACCTCTGTTCCCCATCTCTCCTTGCACAAATTCTGCTCAAACTGGCTTCTCCCTCAGCACTCTGCCATCTTAGCTGCTTTTCCTCTCATCCACATGGCCTTAATCTCCTCTCCTTTTTAATACTTCATGAACTAAGATCCAGAGAGAGAGCAAGCTCCCGGCCTCCTTTGTTTATAGCATAGAAAATCCAAACCTTTAATCTAACCTATAAACAAGGAAGTCTCTGATACAAAGTCACCCATCTGAGGCCTAATAGGATTCCTCAGGAGAGCGCACCACCCCATATCATCCAATCAGTCAAGGGTGTGGGGAAAAGCTTACTCTTAAAACCAAGCCTTCGACTATAACGACCCAGCCTGCCCACAGCCTGTCCCCAAACACACATTAGTATCAACAAACTTCCATGTGGGCAGCGCCATCTTTAACAAAGTGAGCATAATATATTTTATCTGCCCAACAACCATCAACTTACACCATTCACAAAAACAAAATCAAAATGGATAAAAGACTTAAATGTAAGCCATGAAACCATAAGCATCTTAGAAGAAAACATAGGCAGCAAGCTCTCTGACATCTGTAGCAGCAATATTTTTGCCGATTTATCTCCACGGGCAACTGAAATAAAAGGTAAGTAAAACAAATGGGACTATATCAATCTAAAAAGTTTTTGCACAGCTAAAGACAATAAGAACAGAATAAAAAGACAAACCACACAATGGGAGAACATATTCGACAGCACGCCTTATAAGGGGTTAATAACCAAAATTTATAAAGAACTTATAAAACTCAACACCAGAAAGACAAATAATCCAATCAAAAAATGGGCAAAAGAAATGAATAGACATTTCTCCAAAGAGGACATACAGATGGCCAATAGGCATATGAAAAAATGCTCAACATCACTAATTATTAGAGAAATGCAAATTAAAACCACAATGTGATATCACCTCACACCAGTCAGAATGGCACTCATCAGCAAAACAACGCAGAATAAGTGCTGGCGAGGATGCGGAGAAAAGGGAACCCTTTTGCACTGCTGCTGGGAATGCAGACTGGTGCAGCCACTGTGGAAAACAGTTTGGAGATTCCTCAAAAAATTAAAAGTCGAACTGCCTATTGACCCGGCTATCCCACTTTTAGAAATATACCCTAAGAACACCATAACACTGTTTGAAAAGAAGAAATGCGCCCCCGTGTTCGTGGCAGCATTGTTCACAATAGTGAAGATCTGGAAATAGCCCAAGTATCCGTCAGAGGACGAGTGGATTAAAAAGCTATGGTACATATATACTATGGAATACTACTCAGCCATAAGAAATGATGACATTGGATCATTTACAACAAAATGGTTGTACCTTGATAACATTATACAGAGTGAAATAAGTAAAACTGAAAAAAACTGAGAACAGCATGATTTCATACATAGGTGGGACATAAAAGTGAGACTACGAGACATGGACAAGAGTGTGGTGGTTATGGAGTAGGGAGAGGAAGGAGAGGATGGGATAGGGAGGAGGGGAGGGGCACAGGGAAAACCTGATAGAAGGTGACAGAGGACAATTTGACTTTGGGTGATGGGTATGCAACACAATTGAATGATAAGAGAACCGGGAGATGTTTTCTTTGAACATATGTATCCTGATTTATTGATGTCACCCCATTAAAATTCATAAAAAAATTAAAAAAAAAGACTGGTTATAAAAATGCTCAATAAACTTAGTGAGAACCTCAATGGCACAAAAAGAAACCAGTCAGAAAAGAAGAACATATTAACTGAAATAATGAATAATTCATAGTGAACTAAAAGTAGAGATAAAGAAGCTGAATTAAAAGTAGAGAATATGAAGCTGAGAATCATATCAGAGGTTTGAAAGTCAAGGAAGAAAAGAAAAACGAAATTAATATAGCAGAAAAAGAAATTAAAAAAACAATGAAGATAGTGTAATGTGCCTCTGGGCCAACTTCAGGCATACCAACATTAGCATCACTGGGTTGCTGGAAGGAGAAGAGAACAGAAACTGTAAACCTATTGGGAAAAATAATGACATAAAACTTCCCTAAACTGGTAAAGGGAATAGAGATAAAAGTCCAGGAAGTGCAGAGTTCCAAACAAGATGAACCCAAAGAGAGCCACACAAAGACACAACATAATTAAAATGCAAAAGGTTAAAGACAAAGAGAAAATCTTAAAAGCAGTGAGAAAAGCAGTTCGTTATTTACAGGGGAGCTCCCACAAGACTGTCAGCTGACTTTGCAACAGAGACTTCACAGGTCAGAAGGAAATGCCAAGAAGTATTCAAAGTGATGAAAAGCAAGAACCTACAACCAAGATTACTGTACCCAAAAAAGTTATCATTTAGAATCGAAGGCATATAAAGAGCTTCCTCAGAAAAAGCGAAAGTAGTTCATTAACACCAAACTAGTATTATATGAAATGTTGAAGAGTATTCTTTAAGAAAAAATAAAAATATAATCAATAAAATGGCAATAAATATATATCAATAATTGAATCTTAGAAAATATAAATAAAAAAGAGAATCATAAATACAGAGAACATTTTGAATGTTGGCAAATGGAAGAGGGTTTTGTTTCAGGTAATACTCTAGGTTTCTTTTTCCCCAATATTCTAAAACCAAGTGTTACCATTATTAAACCTGATATTTTCATCCTTATATATCTCCTGTACTCTTTAACACTATTTCCAATATTTCACTATGTCACAACTATAAATGTGAATGAGAAATAATAAGCATCCTCAGCACCAACCATATATGTAACTAAGTTCATGAGGATCTGAAGATCTGCAAATGTTGGAATGTAAAAAGGATTACTGTGATCTTGATATATTTGATATTTCAAATACTGTATATAACTCTTAGTTTCTTTGCATCAGATGAAAATGTTAAAAAAGAAGTATTTAAAAAATGGAAAATTTGGGCCTGACCTGTGGTGGCGCAGTGGATAAAGCGTCGACCTGGGAACACTGAGGTCGCCAGTTCAAAACCCTGCACTGGTCTGGTCAAGGCACATATGGGAGTTGATGCTTCCAGCTCCTCTCCCCTTTCTCTCTTTCTCTCTCTCTCTCTCTCTCTCTCTCTCTCTCTCTCACTCTGTGTCTCCTCTCTAAAATGAATAAAATAAAATAAAATTAAATTAAATTTTTAAAAAAAATGGAAAATTTGGCCCTGGCTGGTGGATAAAGAGTGTCAGTCTCGCTTACAGATGTCCTGGTTGGATCCCCGGTCAGGGCACACATGAGAAGTGATCATCTGCTTCTCTTCCTCTCCCTCTCCCTCTTCTCTCTTCCTCTCCCACAGTCAGTGGTGTGATTGGTTCAAGCATCTGCCTTAGGTACCAAGGGTAGCTTGGTTGATTTGCGCAATGGTCCCAGACAGGGCATGCTGGGTGTTTCCCAATCAGTGATGGGCCTGTATCACTATCTTCCCTCCTCTCACTTTAAAAAAGGAGGCAAAATTAGGCTTCTTTTTGAAAAGATGTTCTGTTTATTCAAATGTATTTCTATAGGAAGCATTATTATTTTCCCCAGGTGAAAATATTTTTTCTTGGCAGTGTCTTTCTATTCAATAAAATTGCTTTTGAAGTGCCAGAAGTGTCTGGACTGATTTGTTCTCTGTGTGTTAAAAAAATCCACTTATTCAATAGCAAACATTTTGACCACCATTTTCCAATTTTTTTGAAAGTTTATAATTTCTTTTTAAATGTGCACCACACTAGCCTATAGCATTTCTATTAAAACAAGAAAAAGAAAAAAAAGAGACTTCTCTTATTCTACTGTTAGCAGTGTATTGTTAAATATCCCATTTGAAATGTAATAATAATTTGAAATAGATATATTTTAACATGGAAACATTTGTCTTCAAATATTTTTTCTAACAAAAATAAATTTATTTTTAAAATGTCTTTTCAGTGTTTATTATAATTTTTATATTGTCTTAAATTATTTTCTAACTTAACATGGTATATTATAATAATACATTCATGATACAGATTTCTTTAATTCTAAGTCCGGCATTTTTAGTATCCTTAAGTTTCAACTATTAGGATATATCTTATAATTAACATAGACTTTAATAGGATATTTGCTTTGCTTTCTCTATGTTTTCATAATCGACAATATTATTAAATTAATTCTTGTGTATCTTATATATACAATAGTTTAATCAAATCAAAAAATGTGTTATAAAATAATTTTTATATTATTTGCTTGGAAATATAAATTTATCCATTCAATTGATATTCTAGTACTTCAAAAATTATATAAATATGATGACCACATGTATCACAGGGTAGATGATGTTATATTTTTACCATACTATTGAGCAGATAAAATATATTATGCTAACTTTGTTAAAGATGGCACTGCCCACGTGGAAGCCCATTGCCCAGGTGATATTAGTTGCCCTTATGCTTGGGATGGGTGTAATTAAATTATTGTGTGTGTTTGTGGGGGGCAGGCTGTACGCAGGCAGGGTCGTTATAGCCGAAGGCTTAGTTTTAAGACTAAGCTTTTCCCCACTCCCTTGACTGATTGCATAATGTAGGGTGGTGCACTCTCATGAGGAATCCCATTGTGCCTCAGATAAGTGGCTTTGTATCAGAGACTTTCTTATTTGTAGATTGGCTTAAAGGTTTAGATTTCTACACTATAAAGTGGGGCAGACTGGTTGCTTGATCTCTCTTGTTTCCTGAGATTAGCATTAGAGAGGAGAGCAGAGAAAGGCCACGTGGTGAAGGCCAGGAGAAGCAGTCAAGATAGCGGAATGCTGAGAAAGAAGCCAGTTTGTGCAGAGTTTGCGCAGAGAGAAGGAGATGGGGAACAGAAGGGAATAAGTCTGGTGAGCTAGAAACCTTTGATTCTAGGAAACTCGGATAAGTCAATAGCTTTGTGAGCCTGAAAGAGTGGTTTTGGAGCCCAGTGTATGTTTTTACTTACCCGCTGGGTGCAAGCTAGGATTAAAAATGATGGCCCACCAGTTCTTGGCTCCGTTGTTTCATTACCGACTATCCGAATCTAATGCAAACCTGTATGGGCCAGGCGGCTGTGATGGCGGTCGTGGCTAGTGGCTTTACACATACAAACAAATGAAATTAACCTACACTTTTTAATCAATATTATCACTTTTAGATTTTATCATAAACTTATACTTTAAACTGGATGTAGGACTAGTTGTTGTGGCTACCATAACAGCCACCTGGCCAACGCAGGTTTGCATTTGATCCAGACAGACTGTAGAGAAATAATTGAGCCAAAAACTGGTGGTCCATTTTCCTTTATTCTAGACTCGAACTAGGCAAGGGAGTAAAAACAAACACACTGGGCTCTAAAACCCATTCATTCAGTGTTCACAAAGCTATTGACTCATCCCAGTTTTCTAGGACAGTGTTTCTTAACCTGGGTTATATCGAACCCTAGGGGTTCAATGAGTTGGTTTCAGGGGTTCAGAGAAGCCTCTGCTGCGGAGGCCAGAATAAAGTAATACTGTAATTTGTTGTGAGCTCATGCACTTTGTTGGTTTTGCTCTTTGAGCAAGGTGATATTGTTCATGCATGGCTCATTTTGTGCACCAGTAAAAAAACATATACCTATATCTTTAATTTGGAAAAAAAATCATATTTTATTTATCACTAAAGAAGGGTTCGGTGAATGCGCATACTGAAACTAGTGGGTTCGGTACCTCAAAAAAGGTTAAGAACCACTGTCCTAGAATCAAAGGCTTCTACCTCACCAGTCTTATTTACCTCTGTTCCCCATCTCCTTCTCCTTCTCCTTCACACACTGGCTTCTCCTTCCCCATTCCACCATTTTGGGTTGCCTCCTCCACATGACCTCCCTTCCTTGCTACACCATGGGCTCTTCCTCTCTATAAGAACGTGGTCATTCTCCCCAAAATGACATCTTAGCTCCTCCTTTTAAAACTTTTTTGGTGCAAAAGCCCTCCCCCAACACACATTAGCATAGCCAAGCCCCATGTGGGCAGTGCCCTTCTTTAATAAGGTGAGCATAAATTAACTTATCCACCCAACACTGGGTCACTTTCAGTTTATAGAAGATAAACATATGTTTCTCAAATATAAAACTTCCCACTATTTATGTAGACTGGATTAGGAAATAATTATTAGTTCTGTTAAAAAAGCTTGATTGCTGTTAAGACTGTTAGGACAATGTGAAAATATCATGTAAAATTGGCATGTAAAATAGAAGTCTTAAAAGAATCTTTTAGAATATAGTCTTCTGTTTGAAAAGAAACTGACAAATTATTTTGATAAGATACACTAACCTATACCTACGCAAGAGTAATTTATTTAGATATGTCACCAAATCTAGACAATTCACCAAAGAACACATCCAAATAATCTCTTTCTTATAAAGTCATGATCTAAAATAACAGAGATTCACAAAAAGAAAAAGTATCTCTTGTTCAGCGTTTCTCCGGAAAGAAATTTTAAAAATAATGTTAAATAAATAAATTATTGTATAGACTAAATTATTTTATGATGTAAGAAACATGTCAAAGTCTCATTAGAGTAAGTGGAAAATAGATAGGGGTAGGAGAAGGGAAACCATAGCATTAATTAGCATGCTCATTTCAAGACTCATGACACAGTAAAATAGTGTATGGCCAATAGTCGCGGCCACTATCACAGCTGCGTGGCTCATGCAGGCACATTAGATTCTGACAGTTGGTAATGAAACAACAGAACCAAGAACTGGTGAGCCATCAGCTTTAATCCAAGTTTGCACCTGGTGGGCAAGTAAAAACACACACTGGGGTCCAAAACCCACTCATTCAGTGCTCACAAAGCTACTGACTTATCCGAGTTTCCTAGAATCAAAGGTTTCTAGCTCACCAGTCTTATTCAACTCTGTTCTCCATCTTCTTCTCCCTGCACAAACTCTGCACAAACTGGCTTCTCCCTCATCACTCTGCCATCCTGGCTGCTTCTCCTGGCCTCCTCCATATGGCCTTACTATGCTCTCCTCTCTAATGCTAAGCTCAGGAACCGAGAGAGAGCAAGCTCCCGGCATGCCCCACTTTATAGTGTAGAAATCCAAAACTTTATTCCAATCTACAAGCAAGGAAGTCTCTGATACAAAGTCACTTATCTGAGACATAATGGGAGGATTCCTCATGAGTGCACCACCCCACATCATCCAAACAGTCAAGGGTGTGGGGAAAAGCTTACTCTTAAAACTAAGCCTTAGGCTATAATGACCTGGTCTGCCCACAGCCTGTTCCCCAACACATATAAATATCAAGGAACTTCAATGTGGGCAGCACCATCTTTAACAAAGTGAGCGTAATATATTTTATCTGCCCAACAAACAGGAAAAGTAATTTCCCCTGTAGTCATCTAGGTTCCTAGCTGAGAACTTTTCATAATAGAAGACAGATTAACTGGGGAAAGACAAACCAAAGTTTAATAATACAGGTATCTACTGTATATAAGGGAGCTACCTAGAAATACTAAGTAACTCCTATAAATAACCCAAATGAGCACCTTAAATAGCATCTCCAATTATAGAGAAAAGAAAGATAAAAAATGTTGGGAGTAGAAACAGGCCAGTTATGGGAGGTTCACAATAAATAAGGCCATGATTGTTGTGCAGATTTAAGTCCATGCTTTTTCCATTGATGAATTAGGAGAGAGGAAGTTTGACCGCCTTCCTCTTTAGTTTAGAGAAGGAGATACCTTTAGAAATGGAGATTTCTCTTTTAAAGGTCAATGTACACTAAAAATGGGTAACCTCTCTTTAGTCTTCAGAGCTTTTCTGCTATTCTTTTTTATTTTAAATTATTATTTTTTAAATAAGAAGATAATCCTCATGCCAGAAAAGCATAGCTTGAGGTGGCAAATTCTGCTTCTTTTTGCTACCAGGAGGCTTATTTGCACCAGTACCTAAAACCTGTCAATGAAAAGTAATCTTACAGAGTGATCTGATGAAAAAATTTTAACTGGTCAGGTCCTAGTGGGTAGTGATGCCCTAGGCATATAAATTCTTTAGTAAAAGGCTTATTTTTCTTTAAGCAAGCCCTGTCCATTATTTCTGTGCATTTAAGTTAACACACCTTTGAAATGTCTCCTTTCAGACCCATCTTTGCTTTCTCCCACTTTCACATAATAATCTTCCTTACTTTCCCTCCTTAATTCCAAATGCATAAAGAAGCTATAAACTGTCATTTTTTTGAAGCAGTTATTTCAGTCTGTTGAGATCTTGCTTGCAGATGTATCCTCTGTTTGACTCATTTTTTTTTATAAAAACTCTCTGCAGATTTGGACGTTTGACAACTGTTGCAACAAGTGGTGACAAGTGCATCTTTTTCTAGGAGCATGGGGAGTAATACAAGCAAAGGAGGACACAATTGTTCAGTCTCTCAGAGGGTAGCAAAGAAGAAACTACTCTGAATAGGAGGCAGCCCTAACTCATATGACTCATCCTGGGACATTATTTAAGAACTGCTAAGTAATGTGTGAGATAGCACTAAGAGGTGTTTCACAGATACACTGGGGGAAATCTTCCAGCATTCTGATCGACAGAGCTTTAAAATGAAAACTTGCTTATGGAAAACACAACTTGCTCCCCTACCAAGTGTAATCACAAGGAAAACTCAATTCAGATTTTGCTAAAAGACCATGATCATTAGAGCAGATGATTTCCCCCAAATTCTAAGGTAGAGAGGAAAGGGGTAAAAAGGTGCATAGCTGTGGATCTTAGTAGTAGGAGCTAAGTAGTAGGCCTATAGTGGCACAAATTTTTTCATCATCAGTAATGGGTAAGTTGTGTTATAAAACAGTATCAATTTTAGACTATGACAAATAATAAAAAGCATTTATTTTAGCAAAAAAGAGCTGCAACCCAGGAAACACATTTAGGTAGCAAACTAATTGTGTTCCTCCAAGACAAAGGGGAGATGGCCTTTTATAGGGAAAATGTCCACTATTTTCCCAATTAGGTCTGTTTTATGTAAATGAAGTATCCAAATTTGTACACTTCTGATTGGTCTGTATCATCTTTATTGGTTGGCATTATGCATCCAGACTGGTGGTTATGGAGCACTCTTATTGAATGGTGTTGCGCAAATGAGTTTGTAAAATTTGTATTTTTTGAGTTCGCTCACTTTTATTGTTAAAAAATGGGCTGGCAGCCACCTGTGTGCTTGCTCACAGATCAGGGCAGTTGATTGCACATTGCCGATTGCATTCCTGCTTGGGAGGGGCCATTGTTTTGCTAATGTTTGCTGGAGAAGGGGTCTTTGTGGGCCCAGCCAGTTTTGCAGGGAAAGCAGAGAGAATGCAGAGTGCTGAAGAAGAAGCCAGTTTTGCAGAGAGAGGAGAAGTACAGATGAGGAACCAGCCTTGAGTGGCTTTGGGAGCCCTACTGAGGCTTGTGGGGGCCTTGGATTCCAGGAGGAACCAGAGAATACGTCAGGGCTTTGGGAGCTCTGAATGAAAAGGAAGCAGTCTTCCCTGCCTGTTTGCTCATCTGCCCGTGTGAGACTTTAATAAATGGAATGGCCCACCAATTTTTGACTCCACTGTTTCTTTATTATCTTCCTGAATCCAGTGTGAATCTCCATGGTTGGGACGGTGGCAGCCACTGGCCTTATAGATGGGGAAGTTCTTAGTCTATTGGTACAAAAAGAAAGCCAGGAGCTCCCTTATAATAATAGCTCACTCAGACAAGATAAACAAGCTGGGCATAGTGAGGGAAGCTGAGAATTCGGTCTGAGGTTATTTCTAGTATACAGAGCATGTGAGAAGTTCCAGTCAGAAAAAACAGCCATTGTACTTTTATTATTTATAAAATCTAGACCCTCAGTTGACTGTGGAGAGTACATCTCAGCATATAAATTCCTTCTCATGGTCCACAGTAGTAAGATGTCAGTGATAACGAAGGAGCAGATATTAGCTTGGATCCACTGTAAAGAGACAAGCAGGAGGGTGAACAGAAGTATTGGCGTTTCAGCAACCAAATCCAAGTATCATTGGAAAGTTGATCCTAAATAGCATGCAATGCTATTCATATGGTTGGCCAGGTTCCCTGTGGCTCAATTGTTTAGGTACCTTAGGACTATAAACTATATAGACACTTCCAAAAGTCTATGAATGACTCTAATTTCAAAATTCTAACATCTACTAATTTAACACTGTAATAACATTTAAAAATAGCTATATAGGGTAACTAAATAACATTTTAATTTAGCTACACGGAATATTTTTAGATCTTATTTTTCTTAATAAATTCTCTTTTTTTGACAGTTTATCCTTTAATGCACAACAAAATTATTTTAAATTTCTTTAATGTACCTGTTTGTATATTTTGTACCTTTAATTATCTAAGACACCAACCTCACCTTACTTAGTTACTTACTTTTTACTTTAATTTCCCAGGCTGCTAAATAGGGATTCTTAGATTTTTAAATAAATTATAATAATATGTCATATTCTACCATGTGTCACTTAATAATTTTGCAGTTTCTATTTGACTGTATAGTACTAATAAAAATTTTAATTATTAGTAAAATATAATAATTTTTCATGTTATATGTTATATAGTAAGGAAACTTGTGGTACAACTTGCCAGGAATATGCCTGATTTAATGAATAACATATATTATTTAGCAAAATATCAATCCACATACTCGTCATTTGATGTTAATTGTATTTTTAAGCTCTAATTTAGCAACTGAGTTTATAGAAAAGTTTACCTTTGAAAGAGAGATTATATCACCCCAAAATATGACTCATGAGCATAAGGTTTATTTTAGGCTTATTATTTTAAAAATATAGCAGACATAAGAAAAGCTCTGAAAATTTAATATATTATCCTTTGTAAGAGATATTTACATTTAAAAGGGAAATATCCATTTATAACGGTACCTTCCTCTCTGTACCAGTAAGAGAATCTCAAGAAATTCATCAATGGAGAAGGCAATGACCTAAATCTGCATAATGACCTTATCCTTGTTTACTGTAATTTTCTAATAGTCTCCCATGACCGCCTCCTCCAATCCCCAACACTTCCTTTGTCTTTAGCTGGAGATGGTATTTAGGTGTTGTCCTGGGATATTTCAGGTAGCTTCTCAGTTTTCCTGAGTTTCTCACATATATAGGGGAGGTACATATGTTATTAAATTTCTTTTTGTTTTTCTTCTGTTAATCAGTATTTTATTACAGTAGGGTCTCAGTCAAGAGCTCTGTGTAAACCCCAAGAATAAAGACTTATTTACTATGAACCCTGAGAAGGAATTTATGTGCTGAGATGGACTCCCTATTGTCAATCAAGATCCCACATTTTATCATAGTAAGAGTCTAGTAGCCATTTGATCATCACATATTTTGTATACCACAAAGAACCTTAGACTGAAATCTCAGCATCCCAAATTGTGCCCCACTTGTATATGCCATCTGAGTCAATGACTGCAGGGAAACTCAGATTTTGTCTTTCTATCAATGGGCTAAGACATGCCTCGTTCAATCAGAACTGCACAATTTTGTCCTGGATGGTTGTCTCATTGGATAGAGTGTTGACTATCGTGTGAACATCCCAGGTTCGATTCCTGGTCAGGGCACACAAAAGAAATGACTTTCTGCTTTTCTTCTCCCTCTCCCCCTTCTCTTCCCACAGCCAGTGGCTCACTTGATTCTAGCATGGCCCCAGGCACTAAGGATAGCTTGACTGGTTAGAGCACAGCAGTCTCAGGTGTTAAAAATAGCTTGGTACTCAAGCATTGGCTCAAGGTGTGGTTGCCAGGTAAATTCCTGTCAGGGCTTTATAAAAAACTTTTTCTATAAAAGGGGGCCTTCCCTTTGTCTCAGAGGAGCACAGTTTAAGTTGCTATTTGGATCTGTGTCCTCTGGGCTGTAGCTCCTGCTCTAATGGATGCTTTTTATTCTTCATTATAGTTTGTAGACAAATTACTTTTGGTCTACATCAGAAAGTTAGAGGGAAAATTATTTCCTCTTCCACATCTACATAAACTGCTTGATTTACTATGAGAACTGTCCATATGCCCAATGGAACGCCTGTGCACAGCCTAAGTTAAATATGATGGAACCAGGTGGTATAAGGAGCAATATACATGTGAGCTTTAGTTGTAATACACTTTCCCAAATCAGTTGATGTTTCCTATTGTCTTTTATTGACATTGTTTCAGGCCATATTATTTACTTTTAAAACATGTTCAGACTTCAATAACATACCTATTTTTATTGTCACTATGGACCCCAAAAGATAGATTCTTCTTGTGAGAAGAAATTTATCTGCAGAGATAGATTTAACATGGTCAGCTGGGGACCAAAATTTTATAAATAATAGAAGCCTGTTGCCATTTTCTGACAGGGGCTTATCACATCCTCATAATACTGGGAAGAACCTCAGACTGAACTCTCAGCTTCCCACATTATGTCCCATTTGTTTACACTATTTGAGTCACCAAAAACAAAAAAACCCTGGTTTTATTTTCTTCCAGTGGACTGAGACCTGAGCCATGGGAGACAATCAGAACAGCACAATTTGGATAACATATTTGCAAAAATTAGTAAATTGAGTAGGACCTATAACAATATAGGAAATTCATTTCTATAATATGATTTTTTCCTTAATCCAAGCTAGCTTTGTCCAGTCTAATAACACCAGGACATGCTGCATGTGCACTCCCTTGATCATTAAGTCCTTAAGACATCAGGTTTTGGACAGCATCAAACTGTCTTAAAAATATAGCCTTAGATCTGTTGATCAAACGAACAGTTCCTGTCAAAGATAACACCTTAACCTAAATAGTGTTTAAGCCCTAAGCCTATGAGGTTGAATAACTCTACTGACTACACCCTCAAAAAACCAGACAGAATGATGCCAGAGCTGACATCAGAATCCGATACAATGATCAAATATACACTACCCTGTCCTGAACCAATCAGTGTAGCACTCAACACAAGCTCCCTTAATTATAATTTGTAAAGCCAGTGCCCATGGCCACCATCACAGCCGCCTGGCTCATGCAGGTTCACATTAGATTCGGACAGTCAGTAATGAAACAACAGAGTCAAAAACTGTTGAGCCATCAGCTTTACTTATAACTTGCACCCGGCGGGCAAGTAAAAACACACACTGGGCTCCAAAACCCACTCATTCAGTGTTCACAAAGCTACTGACTTATCTGAGTTTCCTAGCATCAAAGGCTTCTAGCTCACCAGACTTATTCACCTCTGTCCCCCATCTCCTTCTCTTTGCAAAAACTCTGCACAAACTGGCTTCTCCTTCAACACTCTGCCATCTTGGCTGCTTCTCCTGGTCTCCACGTAGCCTTAATCTGCTCTGCTCCCTGGTCTATACCCTCCTCCTAGAACGCAGTCTTCTCACAGAACAACGTGATCTCTCTTCCATTTAAAACCTTTTGGTGCGAAAGTCCTCCCCCAACACATATTAACATAATTATGCCCATTCCCAGGCAGAAGGGCAACTAATATCATCACCTGGGCGACGGGCTTCTATGTGGGCAGCTCCATATTTAACAAAGTGAGCATAATATATTTTATCTATTCAACAATCCACCCCTATGCTCACTTCACTACCCACAATCTACACCACCAGCATCCCTGTGCAAGAAAATAAGGCACATTACACAAATTACAACGATATGACAAATCATACAATTTCAACAATTACAAAGGTACATTTCACTAGTCTCTGAGCACTTTGCCAAAAGTGAAAAATGTCCTTGGCCTTCATTCTTGCCGTTTGAAAGGCTTCTTGGGCAAGGGGAGGGCCTCCATCAAAATTGCCCCAGACCCCCAAAATTTTCCAAAATCTATAAGTCCATTAAACAAAGGAGCCAGTGCTCACTCCAGTCGTAGTCCAGAAAATTAGTCCACGCACATGGGGGGTTAGCCTTCCCCCTCATTTCTGCCATCATGGCAGGTCTCATACTGTCCTAAAGAAGAGCATGTGGCAATGGCAGTCAGCATTTCCATCTATGCTCTGAGGAGCATGATGGCATCCACCCCTATGTCCCCAAATCACAGACCTACCAGGAGTGTAGCAGGTACTCCTTCTAGCTGGGCTCTCATCTTCTGGAGACTGCGGATTGCAACTCCAGTTCGATTCTCCTCATCCTTCAAAGAGGAACTGAAAACACCAGCTCCTGCTGCTGGGCTTGAGCCCTGGGCTGCTGCTGCCGTGGGCCTAGCTGCCCTGGCCCCAGCTTATGCCCCAGTCTCCTGCTGCAGCTGGCTCTCAGAAATCTCCTCAACATCCAAGGCAATGTGCAACTCATGAACCTGTGATTCCTTCACCAGCATCTACTTCATTTCCAGGTGAATCTCGCAAACCTGGTCAACCTCCACTGGTGCTTGCTCCAGCTCCAGGGTTGGCATCTCTTTCTCCCACATTTGCTCCAGCTCTTTACACTGCTTGGTTTGCGGGTCCCAGACAGCCTCTTCCATAGAGCTCTCAGTTTCCTCATGCATGGCTGTAAAAGTCAGCCAGTCTATGGTCCCCAAAAGGACAGCCATGGGGAACCATAACAGCAGCCAGTCCTCTACTCCACCACTCAAAGATGGTGGTGGCTTCATACCAATCTGTATCAAATTCTGCCACAGACTATGCCAAATGTAAAGCCAGTAGGCAAGGCTAAGGCTACCATCACAGCTGCCTGGCCAGTGCAGGTTTGCATTAGATTCGGACAGTCAGTAATGAAACAATGGAGCCAAGAACTGGTGAGCCATCAGCTTTAATCTTAGCTTGCACCCAGCAGGCAAGTAAAAACATATACTGGCATCGAAAACCCACTCATTCAGTGCTCACAAAGCTACTGACTTATCCGAGTTTCCTAGCATCAAAGGTTTCTAGCTCACCAGACTTATTCACCTCTGTTCCCCGTCTCCTTCTCCAGCACAAACTCTGCTCAAATTGGCTTCTTCCTCAGCACTCTGCCATCTTGGCTGCTTCTCCTGGCCTCCTCCACGTGGCCTTTCTCTGCTATCCTCTCTAATGCTAATCTCAGGAACCAAGAGAGAACAAGCTCCTGGTCTGCCCCACTTTATAGTCTAGAAATTTATACCTTTAATCCAATCTGCAAACAAGAAAGTATCTGATACAAAGTCACTTATCTGAGGCATAATGGGATTCCTCATGAGAGCGCACCATCCCACATCATCCGATCAGTCAAGGGTATGGGGAAAAGCTTACTCTTAAAACTAAGCCTTAAGCCATAATGACCTGGCCTGCCCACAGCCTGTCCCCAACACACATTAATATCAACAGACTTGCATGTGGGTAGCGCCATCTTTATCTAAGTGAGCATAATATATTTTATCTGCCCATAACCATGACTAATAATTTTTCCCTTGTATAATCAATTCCCTAGAGGCCATCGAGGAGCCAGGTTTCAGAGCATTAGCTAATCTGTGTCTCTGGACTTTGTGCTAGTTCCTTAAATAAATTTTTTCTTTCTTTGCTGCAAACTTTTGTTCATATTATTTGGGCTTTGTTGTGTGCAGGCATATGAAACCCGTTAGGTCTGTAATGGAACTTTCTCTATAAACTATGCCTCCCCTTTGTCTCAGTGGACCATAAGTTAGGTTGTTACCCGAATCTGTGTACCCTGGGCTGCAGCTCCTTTGCTCAAATAAATGATTGTTATTCTCCATTACATTAATTTGGTTCACACCTCATTTTCTAACATTTATACACCTATAAAGTTGGATGAAAAAGATAATACTGCTAGGAATACTTTTGTCTTCTGTACTATTTTTGCTATTTTGTCAGGAAAAGTAGAAATGTTGAAAATATTTTATTTATCTACTCACCCTAGTGGTATCAATGATTATATCTAATTGTAGCATTTAAATTGATTGAGTACATACACAGTTCTACCTGACTTACATAACAAAAGCACATTCTTTATTTCCTGTGATTTTTCCTTATCACCAAGAAACATCAACTCTCAACTGCTTGCTAAAATTTAGTATGAGGCATTGGAACTGGTTAGCTTCTTTTTTTTTGGAATTGGTTAGCTTTTTATCAATGAAAGTAATGTTTGATTTATTAGCAACCAATTAGTTTCAATTTGTTCATAAATAAGGGTCTGATAGGGAACAAGAGGAATTGGATAAAAATTGATGGGGTTTCTGATATAAAAAAAATCTGACATAACTACTGAGAATTTATTTGCATATAATAGAAAGTATTATTCTGTAGTTTTTAAGCACTTCTTCAATTGATTCTCTTTCCTATTGTTAAAACGAAACAACAGACCCAAAATAAAGTCAGTTTTGCTAAACTATCAGGACCACACCTACCTCATTTCAGCCTTTCCCAAGAAAAAAATTTTAAATAGGTTGGTCTGAAATTTTCTGGTTAACACTAGTAAGTCAATCTGTTTGCTGAGACCCCTACATTCCCCTAATGGAAATGGCCTGCCTGAAACAATCCACTCTTCTTGCTTTGTTAATAAAACTTTCCATCCTGTCAACTGCTGGGAGAAACCTTCTGTTTACTAGATGGGATGCTGTTCATAAATCTTTGAATAAAGATAATAATATCTTTAAATTTAGTCAGTTGACTTTTTTTCTTCAACACTATCTAATATCATCTACATCTCTTTGATTTTTTTCCTATTCAGTTTATAATTCAGTATATGTTTAGCTTTTTTATTTTTTTAGAAATTCTTGAGGTGATTTCATTTACTCTTTATAAGCATAGATCAATAAGTATTTTCACTCATCTTTATTATAATACTTCTTTTTTCTTTTTTTTACAGGGACAGAGAGAGAATCAAAGAGAGGAATAGATAGGGACAGACAGGAACGCAGGAACGGAGAGAGGTGAGAAACATCAATCAGTAGTTTTTTATTGCCGTCACAACACCTTAGTTGTTCATTGATTGCTTTCTCACATGTACCTTGACCGCGGGCCTTCAGCAGACTGAGCAATCCCTTGCTGGAGCCAGCGACCTTGAGTCCAAGGCTGATGAGCTTTTTGCTCAAGCCAGATGAGCCCACGCTCAAACTGGTGAGCTCGGGGTCTTGAACCTGGGTCTTCCTCATCCTAATCCGACACTCTATCCACTGCGCCACCGCCTGGTCAGGCTATTATAAAACTTCTTAAAAAATAATTTATAATACTGCTTCCATTTCTTCCTAATACAATCAACTTCGATTTCTGGGCCTCAGGCAGCTGAAATCCTTCTTTTGAAAATTATCAATTACATTTTAATTATTAAACACAACTGTTTTTCTTTAATTTTGTTTCCTTGATTTCTTATAACTTTTGAATATATTAAATATTACTCTTTTTTAAAAAAAACTTTTCTTAATTTTTTTCACTGTACACTAAGCTGCCATCTTTTTTAATCAATAATAGTTTTTGGGGTTTTTTTTCTGTTATCACCAAATGTAGTTATTGTCTTAATTTTTTCCTTTCTAAAGAGAAAAGTCTCCCCAGGTTTCCTCAAGGTTTCAATTTTACCACTGTATAAACAGTTTCTCTGAGCTTGAGATTCACTTTTTTTTTTAATTTCTTTTTATTTATTTTAGAGAGGAGACACAGAGTTAGAGAGAGAGAGAGAGAGAGAGAGAAAGCGGGGAGGAGCTAGAAGCATCAACTCCCATATGTGCCTTGACCAGATCAGTGCAGGGTTTTGAACTGGCGACCTCAGTGTTCCCAGGTCGACACTTTATCCACTGTGCCACCACAGGTCAGGCGAGATTCACTTTTGCTGATAGCTCTTTTCTTTTTTCTTTTTTTAAATTTAGTGGGAGAATGGGGAGGCAGACAGACTCCCACATGCGCCCCCACCAGGACTCACCCAGATAGTCCACTAGGGGGCAATAGTCTGCCCATCTGGGACCCTTGCTCTGTTGTAACCAGAGCAATTTTTTTTTCCTTTTTAGAGCCTGAGGCAGAGGCCACGGAGCCATCGTCAGCACCCAGAGTCAAATCACTCCAATTCATCCATGGCTACAGGAGGGGAGGAGAAGAGAGAGAGACAGAAAGAGAGAGAAAAACGTGAGGGGGGGTGGAGAAGCAGATAGGAACTTCTCCTGTATGCCCTGATGGGGAATTGAACCTGGGACATCCACACACCAGTTCGATGTTCTACCACTAAGCCAACCCTCCAGGGCCTGATAATTCTTTTCTGTTTCATGTTTCTTTCTTAATCACTAAGCTTCTGAACAGGTGTCTGGTTTGATTCCTGTCTTTCTGAATTCAATTAGCCATTGATTTCTCTTTTCTCTGGTGTAAAGCCAGTAGTCGAGGCCATCATCACAGCTGCCTGACCCGTGCAGGTTCGCATTAGCTTTGGACAGTTGGTAATGAAACACCGGAGCCAAGAACTGGTGAGCCATCAGCTTTAATTCTAGCTTGCACCAGGCGGGCAAGCAAAAACACACACTGGGCTCCCAAACCCACACATTCAATGCTCACAAAGCTACTGACTTATCCGAGTTTCCTAAAAATCAAAGGTTTCTAGCTCACCAGACTTATTCACCTCTGTTCCCCATCTCCTCCAGCACAAACTCTGCACAAACTGGCTTCTCCCTCAGCACTCTGCCATCTTGGCTGCTTCTCCTGGACTCCAGGTGGCCTTAATCTGCTCTCCTTTCTAATACTAACCTCAGGAACCCAGGAACCAAGAGCGAGCAAGCTATTGGTCTGTTCCACTTTATAGCATAGAATCAAAACCTCCAATCCAATTACACAAACAAGGAAGTCTCCAATACAAAGCCACCCATCCGAGGCACAATGGGATTCCTCAGGAGAGTGCACCACCCTACATCATCCAATCGGTCAAGGGTGTGGGGAAAAGCTTACTCTTAAAACTAAGCCTTAGGCTATAATGACCCAGCTTGCTTACATTACAGTCTTTCCCCCTCACCCATCCCAAGCATAATATCACCTGGGTGACGGGCTTCCATGTGGGCAGCGCCATCTTTAACAAAGTAAGCATATTATATTTTATCTGCCCAACATCTGGTTTCATTACTTTTTCTTTGCCATTTCTTAACTGATGATCTTGTTTTAGCTGCTCTATTCTTCAATTTTTCAGAGTGTTGCTCTGTACTTCAATAATATACTCATTTCACAGTGAATTAAATTATTTTTCTAGATATTTACTAAGAATAATGAAGTATATAATAAAGACATCCAAAGCACATTAATGCAAATATTAGCCAATGTTATTACTGTTTAATGAAGAAATAAAGATAGCATTTAATAAGTTTTTTTAATATAAATAACATTTGCGGCTTAGGTAGAGTTAGAGAAACTGAATATAATTATTCTAAACTAGTATCTTTCTATTCTTACAAACTAGAAACTATACATACCTAAAAGACCCAAACTAATATTCTAAAGCCAGCATTATATAGATGAACTATCCAATAGTTTTGCTACTAGCTAAATTTAACTACTAAGCACTTGAAAGTCTGAATTCCAATGTCCTGTGATTATAAAATCATGCATTATTTAAAATATCTAATATAAACAAAAAAACATAAAATGTATCTATCACTTTAAAAGCATTGACTACCCATTCAAATAATATTAATATATGGTCAAATAAATTATTTCACCTGCTTCTTTTTACTTTTTTAATAATTAAAATGTAAAATTTTATATTTGGCTCACATATATAACTCACAATATAATTCTATTGAAGAGTGTTTTTCTAGAAACTCCATGAATTAAGACATGATATGCCTAAAATACTTCTTCCAAGATCATTTCTACTCCAGGCAGACCAGTCAGGCTCAGGTCTTGAACATGCATTAGTTAATGTTATTATTTTGTTTGGCTGTCCTTCCTATCATCTGTAATATCCATTTGGATGCACTTTTCTTCAATCCTTGTATGCATCCATTTCTTCAGTAAGACTTAGCTATTTTTTTCTCTTCAGAAATGGAACCCATTTCTCCATTGTATGGAATTAGGACTTGTGACTTTCTTTAACGAACAGAATTCAGCAGAATCAAAGTTGTGAGTGTACTAAGCATAGGCCTTTAGAAGTCTTACAGATTCTATTTTCATTTTCTTGGAAGGCTGTCCCAAGACCAGCTGTGAACATGTCCAGTCAGCCTAGTAGAGGGTGAGAAACTGAGTGGAGCAAAGACAACTCAACCCAGATGAGCCTCCCTATATCAACTATCTGAGAGCAAGCCTCAAGCATCACTCGTGGAACTGGGAAAATTGTGGATAACACAGACTTAGTGAAGCGTTCAGCTGTCTGAGCTACTCCAGGGAATATGAGTAGAAAGGGACCAGATGAACTCAGTTAAAATTGTTAACTTATGCAATCATGGACAATTTGCTTCTTTTCAGCCTGGGGCTGTTTGGTTACTCAGTAATAGATAACTGGTACCACTTTACTTCTGTCCATATCAAAATAGTATTTTATTTAAAGCAACTTGAACTAATGACTTTTTTGTAGACTTTTCTAATTACAACATATTATCTCTGATTATTTCCTTTAACTGGATTGACATAATATTTGAATATATGGTTTTTATCATGATGACACTTTTAGAATCACTTCACAAATATAGTCCTTGTCTTTCTAGCTATGTAATTTAGCATTTTTTGACAGAGAATGTGAGAATTGTTACACAGAAATTTGTAACATGGTTATGGCAGACATTGTGGCTATGGCTTCTGCAATTTTTTAGCTATTTTATGTCGGGTGCATATTTTAACTCTCAAAATTCTATGCCATAAAAACAGTTATTATACTCAAGAGGAATTGAGACATAGAGAATTTTATGCCTTGTAGAAGGTCTCATAATAGTAGTCAATAGAAGACCAGGGTCTTATAACAGCAATTATCTGATGACAGAACTCATGGTCTTAACTAATTCAGGCTAATTACCTCTGTAAAAAACTACTGCATAGCAAGAATCTCACCTAAGGGAAATTATCTATTCTAAGGGATATAGTTAACATCATCTAGCTTTGTAACTACATTTTTACAGTCAATTCCTCCTTATTTTTCTTTGTCATCTCTCTATACTAAAATTCGTAGAGCTCAGATGTAAGCCCCCTGATTTCTCCAATCAATATTATGTTTCTAGAGTATCTATAGTTTTAATTGCTACACATGTCAATATATACCAAATTTATACCTCTTAATTAGGCTTCTCTAAGTTTCATCATTTTGCCAATTAAATCAATTCTAAATCCATGTGCTTCTGTCAATTCTCATTATACCAATCAAATAAAAGTAATGATTATCCTGTCATTGTCCATCACCAACACTTTTAATCTATTATCCGTGCTGGAACAAGATAAGCCTTTTAAAAATACAGATCTAATTATGACATAATGACACCTGCTGAAACCCTTCCAAATACATATTTAATATTTGAGTCTCTGCTAGTTTCTGTATAGACTTGCTACTATGTATTTCTCCAGCTTAAACATTTCCATTTTACTCATGCTCATGTTTTCTCTATTTCCTATAGACACTGGACTTTTATCTCCTCTAAAAAGCTATGTTGCCCACCTACTGAGTAGCTTTGGTTAAGCTGTTGCTCTAGCATTAGAGCAATTACCATAGAGAATACCAATAACAGTAGGCCAAAATAAAAGTGTACCTAAGATTTTTCTATTTCCCCGAATTCTAGAAGCAAAGATAATTAAAAAAAGAATTTGAGAAATGGTCTGGTTGTCTTTAGGAGAGTCAAGGCACCTAGTATTGTTGTACCTAGTATTAATAAATACTCCAGAATACAAATGCCCTCCAAAGGACTCTGATAACTAAGAGAGGACAAGAATTAGCATATATGGTTCTGCTATTCCTCAGCTACCTGGAGATGAAACACAGAATAAAGTCCATATCTTCAAACTGGTGTTTTGAAATAATTGTACAAGTAACATCAGCCCACAATCTTCAAACTTGTATTTTAAAACAAAATAATTACTTGATATAGTAGTAAAAGCAAGAATGATACTACACCAATGATATTTTTGGAGAAAAACAAAACTGAGTTAAATTAAAAATATACTAATACTCTCTGCTTTGAAAAAAAAAACAGAAAAAAAAAAGCAACCATACAGAAGTAGTGCAAAATTAAAAAGTAAAGTATACACCTGACTTGTGGTGGTGCAGTGGATAAAGCATCAACCTAGACTGCTGAGATCCTTGGCTGAAGCCCTGGGTTTGCCTGGTCAAGGCACATATGGGAGTTGATGCTTCCTACTCCTATCCCCTTCTTGCTCTTTCTTTCTCCTCTCTAAAATAAATAAATAAAATATTTAAAAATAATAATACAGCCTGACCAGGCAGTGGCACAGTGGATAAAGCGTTGGACTGGGATGCGGAAGACGCAGGTTCGAGTCCCTGAGCTCGCCAGCTTGAGCGCGGGCCCATCTGGCTTGAGCAAAAAGCATGTCAGCTTGGACCCAAGGTTGCTGGCTCCAGCAAGGGGTTGCTCAGTCTGCTGAAGGCCCGCGGTCAAGGCACATGTGAGAAAGCAATCAATGAACAAGTATGGTGTTGCAACAGCAACGAAAAACTAATGATTGATGCTTCTCACCTCTCTTCATTCCTGTCTGTCTGTCCCTATCTATTCCTCTCTCTGACTCTCTTTGTCCCTGTAAAATAATAATAATAACAATAATAATAATACAAAATATACAAGATACAGTTGGAACTATATATTTTACAGATGAACAAATGATTTAACAACAACTGTGTCACATTCTCTCAATAATATTAAAAGTTACAAAGCTAACATATATGAGTTTAAGGGTTATGAAATATGATATAAAAGATCCAACTGGGGAAATAAACCGAAGCAAAACTTATCACAGAATTTAGAAATAAATAGAGAAAATAAAACAAGAAAGAATATAAGCAAGCATGATAATAAATCAATGACATGAAGGAAAAGCTTGAAATAAACAATAAACTATGGAGGGGAAAATCATCTTAATAAGGATTAAAGTTAGAGTAGGGAATGGTTATGACAAAGACTGAATATTAGGGCAACTGATACAACTAAAATAAAGAAGAAAAGATGGTTAATAGATGATAGATAGGATAGAGGATAGTATCAAAAGCAAAACAGGAAAATAGAAGATTAATAAAATATGAGAAGTAAAATACACAAATATTTGTGTTTCTTCCAAATAATGCTACAAGGGAAGGAATAATATTTTATTTATATGTGATGATGGGAGAAAGAAGTGTTTTGATAGAAAGCACAATGTTCTGAAAGAGAGTACACAGAAAATCAGCAATATAAAGACATATTCAGTTGAAGTTACAGAGCTTTGAAATATTGAGACAAAATAAAAGCTATCAGGGAAAGAAGAAAATGCCGGTTACATGGGTAATAAAATAGATAGATGCTAGATTTCTCTACAACTACATTTAAGCTAGGGATTAAGCCATGTCTCTATATTTTTGAGGGGTGAAGGCATGTCTCAATAAATTAATATCTAAGCAAACTGTAATTCCTAGAAAAATATCCTAATACATTTAGAATCTCAGATTGTACAGTTGAATTTCTTGGAAAATGGTAAAGGTCTTAATAAAGACATATAGCCATGTTACACTGTTTGTCTTAATACATAATGTAAAGGATATTTCAGGATTTCAAGAGACAGAGTTTTTGTTTGTTGTGTTTTAAATAGACCACTTTTTCTTTTCAGTGAAACAATAAGCAATATTTAGATATTATCAGCATTGCTTTAAGCCTTCTACCAAAGGAGAACACATGACAACCACACTATCAAAGATAATATTAATAAGTAAATAGACAAAAAGGAATTTACCTATAATAAAGATACTCTCAAGGTAAGACTGGGCACTTGCTTCAAATTAAATAGTGCTTTGATCTATTTTTATCATAATTATTGAGACAGAAATGACAATCCCTAGACATCAACAACTTATATTTAGAATGAATTTATTGGTGACAACTTTCCTCTCTCATTTACAAGATTAAGTGGAACACCCTACTATTTTTTTATTAAAAATAAATATATATGCATATATATATATATATATATATGTATATATACACACACACACACACACACACACACACACACACACACACACACAAGAAAACATTTACAAGATAATTTTGACATTATGTGTTGTTTTATAATTCCTCTATTTTCCCCAAGGACAAAAAAGTAAAAATCATTATTTGAATGGCAAGTGATAAAGATATCCAGGGTCACAGAATAAAATTTGTCCATTTTCAGTACTGTTCACAAACTCCAAAGTGTAAACATTTTTTTCTGAGCTACATCATAAATATCAAGCCACCTACTCAAAATCTCCACTTACATATCACAGAGATAGCTCAAATTGAACACGTCACACTCATGTTATCTTCTAAATCTTCCCCAAATCCAATGTTCAGTTTAAATAAATGGCGCCATCATTTACCCAGTTGCTCAAGCTTGAAACTTGTGAGTGATGAATTATTTCCTTGACTCCCATAGCCTCACATCTCACAAATCTGCCTACTATAGTCCATTTTTATTGCTACAACAATGACGCAGGTTACCATCATTCTCAATTTATTGGTAATCTTCCAATATTCATTTGCTGCCCCTCCTTCATCAGTCTCAATGGTGTAGTGAAAACTAATCTTTTTAAAAAATATAATTCCATTTTTCTACTAAAAACTAGGTAGTGACTTTCCATTGTCCCCCCCCCAAAAAAAAACCAATTTGCTTCAGATGGTAGAAGACCCTGCCTAAAGAGGCCCTCTTACCTTTCCAAGAGCACCTTGTGTTGTCCTGGTATTATCATTCTCATTCTAACGCTAAGATTTTATAGTTTTTAAAAGCTCATGTTCCAATATTGCATCTTAGCCAAAGATATTGTTTGTTTAAAATGCTCTTTTATGCTGCCTTGTATCTATTTATGAATCTTTATGTTTCAGCTCAAATACTTTTCTCTGAGAAGAAATATTTATATTATTAAATAATTTCAAGTACAGGAGAACATACCCATACATGGAAAGAAGGGTTTATTTAGTGACATCTTCTAAAATTTATGTTTTTAAATAATATTTAAATAATTCAAATATTTTTGAAGAAAAAAATTATTTTTTTACTAAGTATATAACCTATGATAGCATGTAATTAATCTAGTTTTTTTAAAAAAATGTAATCATTGAATACTTACCTTTAGCATATTATCAAAAAATTGATATTTATATGTTTGTTTGAATTTGATTCAGTACATATCAGGCTTTTGAAACTTTATGTCTGATCATTAAATAAACAATTATGTGATCTCTTAATTTCTAAGTCAAGGCTTAATACATCTGTTGGTCTCATAATGTCATTTATACAATTCAAATAATACTAAATTGATATAATATTAAATACATTGCTCATTGTAAAGTTGCTGACAGTTGAAATTATGTTCTGCTATTATGATTTTAAAACTATATATATTATATTTTTGCTAATGATTATAATAAACATTTTAAGAAATAGGAGTGTACAAAGGAGATAAGGAAAGACCTACATATATTCCCATCTTAGAAATAATCATTATTAACATTTTTTTACACATATCAGTCACAGATTTTATTTGTATGTCTGTGTTTCTTTGTGCATTTGATTGGAAGGTGAACTTTTGTAAACTTTAAAAAAATTGTTATTTAATTTCTTATTATAAACATTTTCTCGCCTGACCAGGCGGTGGCGCAGTGGATAGGGCATCTGACTGGGATGCAGAAGGCCCAGGTTTGAGACCCCAAGATCATCAGCTTGAGCACAGGCTCACTCAGCTTGAGCAAAAAAAAAGCTCACCAGCTTAGACCCAAGGTCACTGGCTCCAACAAGGGGTTACTCGGTCTGCTGAAGGCCCTCGGTCAAGGCACATATGAGGAAGCAATCAATGAACAACTAAGGTGTTTCAACAGAAAACTGATGATTGATGCTTCTCATCTCTCTCCATTCCTGTCTGTCTGTCCCTATCTATCCCTCTTTCTGTCCCTGTAAAAAAATAAAATAATAAAAAAATTTCTCCACGTGATTTAATAGTTCTTTCTAATATATAGGTACTTATTGATAAATTGTACTTAATCTTTTTTGCTATCCTTGAATATTTAGCTTATTTCTACTTTTTCACCATTAGTGATCACCAATATGTGATTGACCATACTGGTATATAAATTTTCTTGTACCTGTCTGTTTCTGTCCTTAGAATAAGATCCTAAGAATTGCCTACTTGGATCAAAGAGCATAATTTTATTTTTGAAGCAATAATCGATGTTTAAATGGACTAAATTTTATCTCAATCACTTCTAAATCATTTTATACAAAGTTTAAGTATTATAAAATAATTTTAAATACATACAGAAATAAAATTATCCACAAAATTTATCCTGTAAATGTATGAACAAAAATATTCATTAATTATTACCATATTAATTTAATTAGAGATATTTGTTTTATAATTTTAATATGTCATCTGAAAAATATACAGTCCCTGTGAATAAATCTAGAATAATATACATAAAGATATGGTATTTATTGTTATTCTGTATAGTATCTTTGATTATCACTGTTGTCGACTTCTATTTGCAAGTATGACACATACTGGCAATGCTCCAATAAGTTTTGAAGTGTTTCTTATATTTCACCAGTGATCTATAGTGTACATTTAAAATGAATCTTTTAAAAATGGGTATGTAAAAAGCATGCAAATGTCTGAACTTTCAAAGGAAGCAAAATGATATCTCTTCCAATTCTTGAAATAAATTTGTTGGCTTTTGCTCTAGCAACTGCAAATTCAGGCATCTGTTACTGTTTGGTGTGGTGTTGAATTTCATGGTTTGTTAATTTTGTAGTTATATCTACAAAGCTAATAAAAGGAGAATGGGCAAGTCTTTTATACTGCAAAATTCAGAATATCCCCTGGGTGATTTTTTCTTCATGGAATTCATTTCACATTTCTCTTGTAAGTAAATGAAATAAGTTTCCTGCTTTTTTGGTTATCAAAAACTGTTACTGCTTACTCAAACTTTAGATCTGTTAAAAATACTATAATAAAACTGTGACTCCACACCATTAATTCTCCAATATTGGTTTTAGAGGTTCTCTTACTATATAGAGGGCAGAAAAATATAAAATTTTACACTTAAAATATCTCAATACTGCCCTAATCCATGCAGATACTGTCATAACATTCTCTTTATTATTTTCAAAATATATAGCATAATAGTTGATCCCTGAGTAAAAATAAATAGATTTAATTTTATAAACATTTCACTAACCATTTAAAAGTCAGTAAACTGAACATTTGTTGGTGCCAAGGACAGGCCTTGTAGAGCCAGGAATTGTAGATACAAATTTCAAGGTCTCTGTTTAAAAACTTCAAGTCTAATAAAATAGTTTGTTCAGGCTCTATTCAAAGCCTGAACAAACTATATATATATATATATATATATATATACTGGCAATGTCATATAAGTATAAGTGTGTCGGTAAAGTCATGGTGCACTTTTGACCTTGTGACTGGCCAAACTTGCACCATGACTTTACAAACACAATGTTATATAGAAGTTTAATAAAAGCCTAAAAATGCATCTGAAATAGTCTTTACATAGTCTAATAATGTCTAAAATTAGATGTTATGTTAGGGTTCAATCCAGAGAAACAGAAGGTATGATTTGTATTATAAGTATATAACATTGTATATGGGGAATTAGCAACTTAACATACTTACCTGTTCCGGGTTTGAGCAGAGTGAAGATCAAGGAGCTAGAAATCATGACTGAAAGATTCATTCTGTAGCAACAAATCAAGTGGTTTCAACAGAGGTGCTTCATAACAACTGTTTTAAATATCAAGAACCTACAGGAGACACCCACCTTACCACAGGAACCATTGAATTCAAGAGAGCCCCTTCCAGCCTCCCCAAAGCTGCAGTGCCAAAGCGACTGCCATACAGGGACTTGTAGGGTTGTAGGGAGCTACTTAAAAAAATACCCTAGGTCTGCAGCTACCGCTGAGAATCATAGTCTCCCCTTCTGCCACCTCACAAATATCTTAAAAGTACCTCTTATTAGTAAACTCTATCGAGGAATCATGTAAAAAAAAAAAAAGGTTTGAGGAATTATAGTTCCTAAAAGCAGATGGTATTGATACTAAATTGATAAATAAAATCCACACAGATATTAATCTGTTTGGATTTGATATTTGTTAGGATTATACACTTAATAAAAATTCTTCATCACATATGAGGGTTCGAATTTGAGGTCCATTGAATACACCTGTTTTATCCTCTCGAAAGACAAAGTAGGAAAAGCAGAAATATTATGTTGAAAGCATTCACTTTCTCTATTCAAAGCCTGAAAAAAATGCTTTTTTAAGCCAAGTTTTATGTGAAGTGGGGGGAAAATGATCCTGTCTCGATTAACTACAGGTTTATTCACAATATTTTGCACCCCTATTTCCAGAGCTTCACATTTCGACCACTCCTTCTGTGTCCAGTGTTTCTCCCAAGCTTGGCTGTCCCATAAACACAGAAAGCAAGGATACTTCATGAAACCTCTCTGTTGTCCTAGCAGAAAATTGACCATTTTAAGATCCACACAAATGATCCTGTTATGCCCCTCATACTTCAGAAAGTTGAGGACAATTTTTATGTCCTCAATCTTCTCGCAGATGAGTTGAATAACCAATTGGGACCGCTGCATAAACATTACCGTTGTGTAGGAGAACACATTTCAGACTCCGTTTAGAGCTGTCAAGAAATAGCTGCCATTCTGTTGAACTGAAAGTGGTAACACCAGCTGGCTGAGAAGACTACTGATATCATGACAGTAAACAAAGTGTTTGTCTTTGGGGACAAAAGTCCACCAAAATTTGTTCACTCTTCCTGTAATGAGATACTTAGCTGACCAGTGAAGTACATTCTTTTCTTGAAGCCTGAAGGCTATTAACTCAGCTGCTTTCTTTGATAGGCCCAAATCTCTTACTAAGTATTTAATTCAGGTTGGCTAAACTGCTGAGGGGTTAATGACTGCTTGGCATCAGAAGAAGACCCTTCAGATTCTACAACCATTTCCTTATGCATCTTATCAAAATACACTTGATTACCATGTTCACTTTCTTCATCCTTAGAAGAAATAAAACCATTGAAGCCTGACCTGTGGGGGCGCAGTGGATAAAGCGTCGACCTGGGAAAACTGGGTCGCCAGTTCAAAACCCTGTACTGGTCTGGTCAAGGCACATGTGGGAGTTGAGCTTCCAGCTCGTCCTCCCTTTCTCTCTCTCTCTCTCTCTCTCTCTCTCTCTCTCTCTCTCACTCTGTGTCTCCTCTCTAAAAAATGAATAAAATTAAAAAAAAATAAAAATAAAAATAAATTTTAAAAAAACCATTGAAAACTGGAACCAGAAGTGTTTCAGAGTGTGGGATAGGTCATATTGCTGAAGGAATATTAGGATATGCAATCATATGCCATTTTTTCTTGCCAATGCCCTTTGTATGAATTTGACAGAAATAACAGTCACTGCTGTGGTTCTTAAGTTCACGCCAAACTATGGGAATATCAAAAGGTATTCCTTTGCATTTTTCTTTTGTCCAGTCATGAAGCATTTCCTCACAATTATGGCATAAAATATGAGGAGCCCAATTCTTGTCTTGATTGCCAAGGGGAACTTGAAAATAGGCAATATATGCACATGTCACATATGATGAAATATTGCAACTTTACATTGAAGTGTGTAACAGCCACATATATAACAGAAGGTGTCAATACTATTCGTACATTTACACCTACTCGAAGAAGCCATGATTCAATCTTAAAGCAATATAAGAGAACGTTTTTTATCACATAATAATTTTTTATATTTAAAAACAATTACAATTATGTAAAAGTGATGTTTATAAAACATTAATTGCCTTGTGCTTATGTTCAACCCAAGAATCGTTGCCCTTTAGCTCCAATTTACAAAAACAATGCATGCCATTAACTGTAACAAAAAGAAATTAAAATTGCATAAGAACTAGAGCATGAACCCAAAAATGGATTTCAGATTTGGAGTCAGCAATGCAGACATATATAGAAAAAGTTCTAAAATCTCATGCAACAAAAAATTGAGCATCTTTTCATATGTCTCTTTGCCATCTGTATATTCTCTTTGGAGAAGTGTCTATTCAAGTCCTTTGCCCAGTTTTTAATTGGATTGTTTGTTTTTGGTGTTGAGTTATGTAAGTTCTTTATAAATTTTGGAAATTAACCCCTTAGCAGCTGTATCACTTGTGAATATGTTCTTCCATTCAGTGGGTTATAATATTATTTTGTTGATGGTTTCCCTTCTGTGGAAAAAACTTTAGTCTGATGTAGTCTATTTTTTTTTGTATCCCTTGCCCAAGGACATATATCAGAAAAACTACAGCTATGACAAATGTCCAGGATATTACTTCCTATATTTTCTTCTAGGATATTTATAGTTTTGAGTCTAACATTGAAATATTTAATCCATTTAGTGTTTATCAAATGGCATTTTTTGCAAGTATCTGTCCAATTTTTCCTACACTAGTTATTGAATAGACTATCTTTCCCTCATTGCATGTTCTTGCCTCCTTTGTCAAATATTAATTGATCAAAAAAGCATGGTTATATTTATGGGCTCTCTAATCTGTTGTGTTGATCTATATCTGTTTTTTATGCCAGTACCATGCTATTTGAATTTCAGCATTTTAATTTTTAGCTGTATTTTTTAATTGCAAGTTATAATTGTCAAGACTAAGATATGAAAATAGGATTGTTAAATATGGTTTTACATTGTATTCTATGGCTGTAATAACCCCATTTATTTAACTTGTAGTTATAATTATTTAGCATTTTCTAACTAAACTTGTCACCTGTGAATAAGGACAATTTTAATTTTTCTTTTCTATTTTTCTTTCATTTATTTTCCTTTTCTTGCTAAGGTATGGCTGAACATTCAAATACAATGTTGAATAGAGATGATGAGAGTGAAAAATCACCTTGTTTCTGATTTTAGGGGTAAAAACATTCAATCTTTTAGCATACATATGATATTGACTATAGATGTTTCTTATACTCCTTAATTAGATAAGGTTTTTCTTCTATTACAAGTTTGCTAAAAAATTTTAAATATACATATATGTCGAATACTGTCAATTTTTTTCTGCACCAAATGATGTAATCATAATTGTGTAAATATTTAAAAGTCTGTTAAAATCACATTGTTTTAAATTAACCCTTTAGTAGAATAGTTTTAAATTTACAGAAATGTTGTGAAAATAATATTCAAAGTCCCTAGATACCACACTCATTTTCTTTTCTAAACATCTTACATGAGTTTGCTAAATTTGTCATAGCTAATAAATCAATATTAAAAGTACTATCAATTAAGATCCATCAATTTACAAATTTCCATAATGTTTACCTACTATCCTCTTATTTTTTCAGGACCCCATACACAGGACCCATATTGCATTTAGTAATCATGTCTCCTTAGGTTCTTTTTGGCTCTGACAGTTTTTCAGACTTTTCTTGTTTTTGGTGATCTTGACAGTGTTGAATAGCACTTGTCAGATATATTCTAGAATGTCCTTCAATTAGGACTTGTCTGATGTTTTCTTATGGTATAAATTTTTGATGGGAACACCAAAAAAACTATGTGTCATTCTCATAATTTCCTGTTAAGTTACATGCTATCATGACTTCTCAGGTTAATGTTCACCATGATCCACTTATCTGATTTTCTGTTTGAAAGGTTTTTTCAAGATATTATCATTCTCTTCCTTATCTATCTCCATACTGTAGTTTTTGGAAGAAAGTCACTATGCACATTTATAGCATGGGAAGTTAGGCTAAACCTTCTTTTTCTTTATTGATTTTAATTTATTATGTTTACATAGATTCTAGTGTTGCCCAGATGCATTCCCCTCCCCCGTATTCCCCTCAACATCTCCCTTGCCCCTCTCCCCATAGCGCCCTCGCTCCTTCCCTTCAGGTTTATCTCATCCTATCATCCCCTTTCCCTCTATCCTATTTTTCTCTCGTCCCTTTGATCCCTTCTCTGTTTCAATTCCATTTCTCAGTTCACATTGTTCATTGGATTCTTCAAATGAGTGAGGTCATATGATATTTTTATTTCTCTGCCTGGCTTATTTCACTTAACATAATAGTTTCCAGGTCGGTCCATCCATGTTGTCGCAAAAGGTAAGATTTCCTTCTTTATCATGGCCCCATAGTATTCCATTGTATATATGTACCACTGCTTTTTAATCCTGTCATCCACTGATGGACACTTGGGTTGTGTCCAGATCTTGGCTATTGTGAACAATGCTACCATAAACATGCGGGTGCATTTTTTCTTTTGAAACAGTGCTATGGTGTTTTAGGGGTATATTCCTAAAAGTGGGATAGCTGGGTCAAAAGACAGTTTGATATTTAATTTTTTGAGGAATCTCCATACTGTTTTCTACAGTGGCTGCACCAGTCTGCATTCCCACCAGCAGCAGTGCAGAAGGGTTCCCTTTTCTCTACATCTTCAACAACACTTATTCTGTGTTGTTTTGTTGATGAGCACCATTGTGACTGGTGTAAGGGTAATATCTCATTGTGGTTTAAATTTGCATTTCTTTGATAATTAGTGATGTTGAGCATTTTTTCATATGCCTATTGGTTATTTGTATGTCCTCTTTGGAGAAGAGTCTTTTCATTTCTTTTGCCCATTTTTTGATTGGATTGTTTATCTTCCTGTTGTTGAGTTTTATAAGTTCTTTATAAATTTTGGTTATTAACCCCTTATCAGACATGTTGTCAAATATGTCTCCCCATTGTGTAGTTTGTCTTTTTCTGTTCTTATTGTCTTTAGAACATGAATAACTTCAGCAAACTTGAAAAGGAAGAATAAAGTGGAAGGTATCACACTTCCTGATATCAAGTTATACTACAAAACCATTGTACTCAAAACAGCTCGGTAGTGGCATAACCCTACAAGGCCATTATACTCAAGACAGCTTGGTACTGGCATAAGAACAGACACATTGATCAATGGAACAGAACAGAGAACCCAGAAATAAACCCGCTGCTTTATGGACAACTGATATTTGACAAAGGAGGAATGAACATACAATGAAGTAAAGACAGCCTCTTTAACAAATGGTGCTGGGAAAATTGGACATCTACCTGCAAAAAAATAAAACTAGACCATCAACTTACACCATTCACAAAAACAAGTTCAAAATGGATAAAAGACTTAAACATAAGCCGTGAAACTATAAGCATCTTAGAAGAAAACATAGGCAGCAAGCTTTCTGACATCTGTAGCAGCAATATATTTGCTGATTTATCTCCACCGGCAAATGAAATAAAAGGCAAGATAAACAAATGGGACTATATCAAACTAAAAAGGTTTTGCACAGCTAAAGACAATAAGAACAGAATAAAAAGACAAACCACACAATGGGAGAACATATTTGACAGCACGTCGGATAAGGGGTTAATAACCAAAATTTATAAAGAACTTATAAAACTCAACACCAGGAAGACAAACATTCCAATCAAAAAATGGGCAAAAGAAATGAATAGAAATTTCTCCAAAGAAGACATACAGATGGCCAAAAGACATATGAAAAAATGCTCAACATCACTAATTATTAGAGAAATGCAAATTAAAACCACAATGAGGTATCACCTCACACCAGTCAGAATGGCACTCATCAGCAAAACAACACAGAATAAGTGCTGGCGAGGATGTGGATAAAAGGGAACCCTTCTGCACTGCTGGTGGGAATGCAGACTGGTGCAGCCACTGTGGAAAACAGTATGGAGATTCCTCAAAAAATTAAAAGTCAAACTGCCTTTTTACCCGGCTACCCGACTTTTAGGAATATACCCTAAGAACACCATAACACTGTTCGAAAAGAAAAAATGCACCCCCATGTTTGTGGCAGCATTGTTCACAATAGCGAAGATCTGGAACCAGCCCAAGTGTCCATCAGAAGACAAGTGGATTAAAAAGCTTTGGTACATATATACTATGGAATACTACTCGGCCATAAGAAATGATGTCATCGGATCATTTACAACAAAATGGTTGTACCTTGATAACATTATACGAAGTGAAATAAGTAAATCAGAAAAATAAAAACTGAGAACAGCATGAATTCATACATAGGTGGGACATAAAAGTGAGACTATGAGACATGGACAAGAGTGTGGTGGTTACAGGGTGGGGGGAGGGAGGGGAGGGTGGGAAAGGGAGAAGGGTAGGGGCACAAGGAAAAGCAGATAGAAGGTGACAGAGGACAATTTGACTTGGGGTGATGGGTATGCAACACAATTGAATGATAAAATAATCTGGAGATGTTTTCATTGTACATATGTACCCTGATTTATTGGTGTCACCACATTAAAGTTAAAAAAAAATATGCTGGATTAATAAAATAGCTTGAAAATATTCCCAGTATTTTAATTGTCAGGAGGTTATAGCTGATATGGGTATTACTTTCTACTTAAATATTTAGAATAATTCAATTGTGAGTTAATCTCATTAAAGATTTTAGATTTTTAAGAATGCATTTTTAGTAATATAGTCAATTTTCTTAATAAAATATGCATATTTTAATTTTATTTTCTGTCAGTTTTGGAAAATTCTTGTTTAAAGCAATTTTTAAAAATTATTTTTATTAATTCTTTAAGTTTATTGTGTTAACATGCATTTAAGTGTCCCACTCATTATAATACCATAACCCCCCAACAAAATGGCCATATTACATTCATTCTGCCCCCCTCCCCCTGACTCCCTTTCCTCTTCCCTCTGGGAATTGCTGTCCTGTTATATGTATCTACGTGTTATGTATAAATAATTTAACTAAATCTTTCACCTTCCCTGATCCCATCCCCAAATCCCCCTTCCCTCTGACAGTTGTCTATCTGTGACCCCTCCTCTGCCTCTCTTTTATTCCTTAGTTTACTTTGTTCATTAAATTCCACATATAAGTAAGATCGTATGATATTTGTCTTTCTCCGCTTGGATTATTTCACTTATCATAATAATCTCCAGGTTCTTCCATGCCATCACAAAAGGTCAGATTCCCTTCTTTTTCATGGCTGTGTAGTATTCCATGTGTATATGTATTACGGCTTTTTAATCCACTCGTCCACTGATGAAGATTTGGGCTTTTTTCAGATCTTGACTATTGTAACAATGCTGCAGTAAAAACGGGGGGCACATATCTTCTTTTGAATTAATATTTTGAAATTCTTAGGATATACTCCTAAAAGTGGGATAGCTGGGTCAAAAAACAGTTCCTAGTTTGATATAGACCCATTCGTTCATTTTGTCCTTTATTTCACTTGCCTGTGGAGATATATCAGCAAAAATATTGTTACAAGAGATATGGGAGAGTTTAATGTCTATGTTTTCTTTCAAGATTTTTATGGCTTTTCAACTTACATTTAAGTATTTTATCTATTTTGAGTTTATTTTTGTGAATGGTGTAAGTTGGTAGTCTAGTTTCTTTTTTTGCATGTACCAGTCCAATTTTCTCAATACTATTTATTAAAGAAGCTGTCTTTACTCCATTGTATACTCTTGCTTCCATTGTTAATTATCAATTGACTATAAAGGTATGGGCTTATTTCTGTGTTTTCTGTTCTGTTTCATTGATTTGTAAACCTGTTGTTATGTCAATATCAAGCTGTATTAATTATAATGACTTTCTAGTATAATATAACTTGATATCAGGAAGAGTGATAACTCCCACTTTATTCCTCATTTTCAAGATTGCTGAGACTATTTGGGTTCTTTTTTGGTTCCATGTAAATTTTGGGGATATTTGTTCTAGATCTGTGAAATATGCCATTGGTATTTTAATAGGAATTGCATTGAATCTATAGATTGTTTTGGGTAGTATAGACATTTTAATTATGTTTACTCTTTCTATCAGTGAACATGGTATATGTTTCCATTTGTATCTTCCTTGATTTCTTTTTTCAATGTCTTATAATTTTTCAAATACAAGCTTTTACCTCCTTGGTTATATTTATTCCTAGTTATTTTATTTTTTTGTTATTGCAATAGTGAAGGAGATTGTTTCCTTAATTTCTTTTTCTGATACTTTATTGAAGGTGTATAAAAATGTCACTGATTTTTGAATATTAATTTTATATCTTGCTACCTTGAAAAATTCATTGATCAAGTTTAGTAGTTTTTTGACTGAAACTTTAGGGTTTTCTATGTAAAGTATCATGTACTCTGCATATAATGACAGTTTTAATTTTACTTTTCCAATTTGGATTGTTTTTAATTCTTTATCTTGTCTGATTGCTGTGGCTAAGACTTCCAGAACTATGTTGAATAAGACTGGTGAAAGGGCACACCCCTGTCTTGTTCTTGATCTTAAGGTGATTGCTTTTAATTTGTGCCCATTGAGTATGATTTTGGCTGTGGGTTTGTCATTGATGACTTTACTATATTGAGGTATGTTCCCTGTATACTTACTTTGCTGAGCGTTTTGATCATAAATGGATGCTGAATTTATCAAATGCTTTTTATGCATCTATTGATATAACCATGTGATTTTTATCCTTTATTTTGTTCCTGTGGTGAATCACATTTATTGATTTGTGAATATTGTACCAGCCTTGCCTCCCTAGAATAAATCCCACTTGATCATTATGTAAATCTTCTTAACTATTGCTGGATTCTGTTTGTTAATATTTTGTTGAGAATTTTAGCATCTATGTTCATCAGGAATATTGACCTATAGTTTTCTTTCTTTGTACTGTCTTTATTTGGTTTTGGAATGAGGATTATGCTTGCCTTATTAAAATATCTTGGAAGTCTTTCTGCCTCTTGAATTTTTGAAATAGCTTTGAGAAGGATAGGTGTTAGTTTTCCTTTGAATGTTTGGAAAAATTTGCCTGTGAAGCCATATGGTTTAGAACTTCTTTTTGCTGGGAGTTTTTTGATAACCTCTTCAATTTAATTTGTTGTAATTGGTTATTGGTTCAGAAAAAAATCTAGAATAGGAACTAAATATAATTACCATGGTAATAGAAGTCTATAAAATCTGTACTTCAAAGTGCTTGTTAATGAAACATTAAAAAATTAACTTGAAAGGCAGTAGGTGAATGTATATAAAAACTGTGGCACATTTGCACAATGAAATACTATATGGTCATAAAAAAATAAAATGTTACCTTTTGTGACAGCATGGATGGACCTGAAAAGCATATGGTAAGTGGAATAAGCCAGTCAGAGAAAGACAAGTACCATGTGATTTCACTCACATGTGGAATCTAATAAAAAAAATAAACCAAAAAGCAAAATAGAGAAAGATTCATAGATAGAGAGCAGGCTCACGCTGTTGGAGGAAGGGGACTAGGTAAAGGGGTGGAGGGATTGAGCAAAAATGGAAAATAAAGAGGAAAAATTCACAAAAATGAATGACAGTGGGATTTATTGTGGAGGGTGTGGGGGAAGCTATACAATGATATAGGTGGAATAAATGGTGATGAATAAATACTCAACTTTGGAAGATGAGCACACAATGTGGTGTAGAGATTATTGCAGAATCAGGCACCTGAAACCTGTATAATTATGTTAATCAGTGTCACCCCATTAAATCCAATTTTTCTAAAAATAATAAACAAGTGTTTCTACATTTATCATTTTTACTCAACCCTGCAGTGCTTACAAAGCTAAAAAATTATATAAAATTTATAAAGAGTTGAAATTTGGAAAAAATAATGATACACTAAATGTGGTCCTTAATCTAAACAAAATTACAGAAAACATCAACATTATACAGTGTACTCTTTGTCCATGATGCAACAGGATAAAAACATAGTCACTCTATAATAATATCAATGAACAGACCAAAATACTGTACAAAGCATAAATATAACCAAAGATTTTTCACTCCTAAAGGAGTGACAACTGCTTTTTTTAACCAATATAAGCTTTAGTAATATTACATTTTTTTAAACTGAGATAAAAATTGTGTATTACGATAGTCAATCCAAGAATTTAACCATATTCATACAGTTATTAACATAGATTAATACTACACTCCCATATAGCCTTCCTTAAATCTCTTTACATAAATCCAGATAGTATAGCAATCTCTTCCTAATACCAAATGGTTCCACATGGTGTGCAAGACCCTCTATGCAACATGTATCATTAACAATACTTAGTTCTAATACAGGTGTGTTCTTGTGTTGTTTAGCTGATGGATGTTGATGAGAAAAATAAAGAAACTTAAAGATGAGATATTTGTCAACATAGGTATTAATGAGATTTTAAACTATATACAGCTATAATCTAGCAATAAAGAGATAAAATATAAATTTAAAACAATAACACTTTTATGCATGACAAATATAAGTAAATCTAACAAAAAGTATATAAGAGCATACTAAAGAAAATTGTATGAAAGCAAGTAATGATATTATGGAAACAAGTAATGAAAACTTTTAGAATTATGAAAACAAGTAATGCAAAGCTTAAAAAAGTGGGTATCATAAATTAGAATTTTTAACATCACAAGATTGATTTTTAAAGAAATACAAATTCAATAAAATTTAAAAAAATATTTCCAACAGTTTCCAGCTCACTTTCTTTAGGTGGAACTTGATGATTTCAAAGTTTATTTTAAAGAACAAATATTTAAGAACAATCCAGCATCGTTTTAAGGATAAAAGCAATTTTAGATGACTGGTTCTATTATATATCATGATTTATTACAAATCTATAGTTTAATAAAAAAGGCCTTTATTTTACAAAGAGAAAAATTAAATAAATTATTAAGCCCAAAAGAAAAGCATATTCATATATGCCCTTGATATGTGACAGAAGTGTTGCAAATCAGCCAGGAAACATGAACTTTTAAATAAGTGATGGAATAATGACTAACCATTGGAGAAATATAGTAAAATAGGACCCTGCTTCTCATTATTAAAAATAAATATATTCTATAAATATTATATGACTAAATACGAATATGGTTAAAAAGTATACAAAGAAAATTTCTTTCTGATCTGGCTGTGTAAAAAGATTTCATAAATAAGATACAGAAAGTGAAAAAACCATAACAAAATGCTGATAATTTTGACAATATTCAATTAAGAAGTGTCTTCATAAGAAAAATCACAGAGTGAAGACATAAGTTTAAACAGTAAATATATATATACACACACATAATACAGATGACTAAAAAAATATTGTCTATAATATATAAATATATAAGAAAAGTTGAATCAAGAAACGTATGATCCAATAGAACATAAACCAATTGAACACAAGAAAATCCTCTTCCCAAAAAGATGAGCAAATTAGCAATAAATATTTGAAAAGGGAAAATGCAAAGTAAAGATACAATTACTAGGTAATTCCACATGATGTTAAAGATTAAAACAAGAGTACTCTCTTCTACTGCTGGTAAAAGTGTAAATTGATATATTAGTTTTGCAGTTTGTTTTTTCCTAATAAAGTTAAACATGCCCTTCCCTTAAAACCTCTAGTTACACATGAGTATCAGAGGATGTAAAAAAAAAAATTATGTCACTATTGTTGAAAATAGAAACAAGTGAAAATAATCTATAACTACTTATATCAATATTAGAAGGGAAAAATAAGTTGTGGTGTATCTACCAAAAAGAATTTACAACAATAAAATAAAAAGGGATTACAACCATCAATCTCAGAACAAAAATAAATGAGTCAGAACAATATGTCCAGTATATTTTATTTATAAAATAAACTTCAAAAAGAAGTAAAAATACACAATATATTTGGGAAGAAATATATATACTGGTAATAAATGCTATAAAGGAAAACAAGAGTAACTGAAGCAAAACTCAAGATAGTAGTTGTTATTTGATGTATGAAGTGGCTATCAGGATAGGAAAGACTCCTTAGTGTCTTCTCATGTCTTGTCAAGTTCTGTTTGATAGGTCTAAGTCAGAAGCAATACAGTGTGTCTGTAAAGTCATGGTGCACTTTTGACCGGTCACAGGAAAGCAACAAAAGACGATAGAAATGTGAAATCTGCACCAAATAAAAGGAAAACCCTCTCAGTTTCTGTAGGATGATGTGGCAGCATGTGCACATGTGCAGATGATGACATAACACCGTGTATACAACGGAGCAGTCCACGGCCATGCCAGTCGAGATGTGGACGATACAGAGAAAAGTTTAGTGTGTTCTGTGGCTCGCTAAATTTGAATCTGTGACCAAAGTGCAACGTGAATATCGGCGCATTTATAATGAAGCATAACTAAATCAGAATAACATTATTCTGTGGGATAAGCAGTTGAAGGAAACCGGTAGATTGGTGGAGAAACCTTGTTCTGGTAGGCCATCAGTCAGTGACGAGTCTGTAGAGGCTATATGGGATAGCTACCTAAGGAGCCCTAAAAAATCTGTGCATGCGTGTGCTCAACAATTACACCTAAGCAAGACTACAGTTCATAAGGTGTTAAAGAAACATCTCTGTTTTCTGGGGTACAAATTGCGATTGTTACATGCTATCAAACCAGCGGATAGACCCATACTATGCGCGTTTGCTACAGATATGCTTCATGAGATCAACAATGATGCAAGATTTTTGCAGAAGATTGTGTTTAGTGATGAGGCGACCTTCTATATCTGTGGACATGTTCATTGCTAAAATGTTCGAATATGGGCTGCTGAATATCCTCATGCCTACATTGAGTATGAACGTAACACCCCTAAAGTGAACGTGTGGTGTGGCCTGATGAATGATAAGGTGATAGGGCCTATAGGCCCATTTTTTTCCGCGGATCAGTCTGTGACGGCAAACACCTATCTTGACATGTTGGAATTGTATGCAGTGCTACAATTTTCAGAAGGTATCATCTTTCAACAGGACGATGCTCCTCCATACTATGCCACCATTGTTCATGAGTTTCTGGATAGAACATTCCCCCAGCGGTGGATAGGCAGGGGTTCTGTCAAGCCATGGACACCACGATCCCCAGATCGGACGCCCTTAGACTTTTACTTTTGGGGTTATGTGAACATTGTGTACATTGAACGTATCAACGACATTAATCACTTAAAACAGAGGATCACAGACGCTATTCACTCTGTTACACCAGACGTTCTTACCTGTGTGTGGCAAGAACTTCACTATTGTTTGATGTGTGTAGGAAAACAGATGGAGCCCACATTGAACTGCACCGAAAAAGTATGAAATTGGAAGAGTTTTCCTTTCATTTGAAGCAGATTTCACATTTCTATCATCTTTAGTTGCTTTCCTGTGACCAGTCAAAAGTGCACCATGACTTTACAGACACACTGTATATGTCCCAGTTATTATTCCTTAAATTGTACACAGTTTTTATATTTATTTTTGTGTATGCTCTATTTTATTTCCATTTTATAACAGAGTATAAAGCAAAATTCTGTAGAAGAAGATTTGAAATAAAATAATTTGGGAGCATAAATAATAGCCTCCAGAGTATGCATAGGTTCTGTGAAACTACAATCTGAGATTATTTCTTAGAGATAGGAAAGTTGTTGAAATAACTACACAATATGAGAAGTCATTAAAATATATGGTTTTGGGAACAATTGGATACAGGTATGAATATAACAGTAAAAATAATATTAAAATCACTAATTTATTATCACTTATATAAGCAAAAGCTAAACTTTGCATTCGTATGAGAAACTTTAGAGGTTATAATGAAAGATAATTTGATATATTATGGCAACTATGATAAATATATATGTAGAAGCTTTGAAGACATGTGATATTGTATTATCGTTCTACATCATATGATGTTCATATTACTTTCAACAGAAACACAATTTCTTTCCTTTCAATTCTGTACAATATTGCCATGCTGGATTCAGTGGGTTTTTTTTTCTGTTAATAATGAGATCCTGCAAGTAAGTGGTAAATATGTGTAAAGTGAATTCCCACCATTCTTTACATAAAGACAGAGAAAGTGAGTTAGATTGGTATTTATTTGCTCTGTAAAATTTGTGTGTGCCATAATGTAGCATTTTCTAGTACAGTGGTTCTTAACATTTTTTGAGGTACCAAACCCACCAGTTTCATATATGCATTCACCGAACCCTTCTTTAGTGATAAATAAAATATGATTGTTTTTCCAAATTCAAGACATAGGTATATGTTTTTTTTACTGGTGCACAAAATGAGCTGTGCATGAACATCACCTTGCTCAAAAAACAAAACCAAAAAAGTGCATGAACTCACAACAAATTATGGTATTACTTTATTCTGGCCTCCATGGCAGAGGCTTCTCCGAACCCCTGAGACTGACTCATTGAACCCCTAGGGTTCAATAGAACCCAGGTTAAGAACCACTGCTCTAGTAATAGTAACCTGAGATAAAAAATAAATGGTTATAAAAAATAAATAAATAAATGGTTGTATAGGCAGGGACCACCATCATGGCCATTCACATGCAGGTTCTCATTAAATTCGGGCAGATGGTAAAGAAATGACAGAGTCAGAGGTTACTGGGCCATTCTGTTTATAGGTGTCTCACCAAGACAGGCAAGCCACAAGAAAAGCCATGGGAAAAACAGAAAACCTGATTTTCTCATAGAGGGCAAGGGATCAGGGAGTCCTCTACAATGCTGATAGTAGGAACCAAGAGAGCAAGAGCCCCTGCTTTGCTTCATTTTATAGTATAGAAAATTAAAGCCTTTAAACCAATATACAAATAAGGAAGTCTTTGATACAAAGCCACTTATCTAAGGCATAAATGGGATTCCTCATAAGAGTGCACAACTTCTTATCTACAACAGTCAAGGGTGTGGGGAAAAGCTTAGTTTTGAGAGGACCCTAGTATGAAAAGGGAGGAAAGGCTTAGTCTTAAAACTAAGCCTTAGGCTATAATGACTTTGCCAGCTTACAGCCTGTCTCCCATACCCAAAGTGAGCAAACATTATACATCATATTTACAAACTTATTTGACCAACATTCCACCCCTTTTGTTCTCTTTACCAGCTAACTCACAGGTATGGTCACTGTGCGAGGAGTGGGGTACATTGCATAAACAGAAACAGTACAAACTACAGTAATAGAATTAACAAATCAAAAACTATGGGTGAAATGAGAGAGCTATACGCAACACCAAGAGAGGCAAATCTTTTCCCTCTGGCAGAACACAGGCCAGAGTTTTGTCGGCAGAGAGCACAGTAGCTGGTACCGGAGGCCGCCCTGAGTAGGCATACCAAACCTTATTGGCCAATACACCAGCATCTTCTGGTTTTATGTATAGTAAAATATGAGAACTTATTATTGGACATAAAGAAATTACAAAGGTGCCCTTCATAGTGCTGTCCACTCACCAAACATTTTATTGGTAACTGCTGGGGCCTTTTGTCTCAGTAGATAAAACTTCTGTTCTGGTTTAAGCTGCCACCAAAGCTCCAAATTAATTTTATTAGACTGGCTATCTAATTTCCCCTTATCTGCTCCAGCCACAATCAAATCTACCCACATCTGTGTTTGGGTAACCTTTACATGCCTGTTTCCCTTGTTAGTTGTGGGGGAAACATAGGCAGCAGCCCTCACTTCTTTATGAACCTGAATGGCCTCCAGCTCTCCCAAATCTACTACCATCTGTGTAACTGCATTGATGGGCTGCCCTACACAGGGGCCCAAGATAGCCACAAGTGATCCAAAAAGGGCTGATGGGGTGCTAGCAAGAATAAAATCCCTCATTTTTGCTGTAAGCACTTCCTTGTCTGGCCCACGAGACCTTGGGTTGAAATCAGCATTCTTCATACCTAGTTCCTTAAGGACCTTTACTAACTCACTATAGCATTGCCCCTGACTCAATTCTCCAGCATTCTGCCAGACCATACGAATGGCGGCCATTACCCATTTTAATAGCGTATGGTCTCCTGGGTTATCATGGCAGTTCTGAAGATGCTGTCTCAAGGAGTGTGTGGTAATGGCAGCCAATTTCTCCATCTCTGTTATGGAGACCATGATGCCATCCACCCCTATATCCCATAATTGTAGTAACCAGACTACCAGGGATTCGGTAGGTTTCTGCCTAATTTGTGCTCCCAACTCCATCAGCAATTGCCTGGGTATAGGGCCAGACCACAGAGTGTTCCATTACCTGGACAGGAGGCTGTGGCTGCCCCTGAGAAACTCTTTGTTGCGGGGTTTTTACTTTCTTGGTGACCACTGGTCGGGCTCTGAGTGTGTGTATGGCAGCTTCAGCCTGAGCCTTCTCATCCTCAGAAAAAGAGTTGCAAGCACCTGTTCCCGCTGACTCAAAGCCAATCCACTGGCACAGATGGTGCTGCTCCTTTGGAGACTATTTAGGCTTCTGTGGCTGCTGACCTCTGGCCAGAGCTGAGACTCAAGCTCTTGAATCTGTAGTTGTTTCTCCAACAATTGCCAGTGCAAACGTTCAGTTTCCAGGGCAAACTGTAACTTGTGAACCCATAATTTCTTCTCCAGTGCTCGCTCCAATTCCAGCTTTTTCCTCTGCCATTCAATTTGCAATTCATCCTGGAAATTTTGACCTCAGGCAGCTTCTTGCACAAAACTTTTGGTATCCTCTTGAGTATAAAATATGCAGCCCACAGCTCCTAAAAGAACAGCCATGGGGAGTGAGAGCAGCAACCAGTCCTCTACCCCACCCCTCAAGGATGGTGGCTCCATACCAATCTGATCCAAATCCTGCTGCAAACTATGCCAGTTGTAAGGCCAGGGGCCAGCATGGTGGCCATTCATTTAATTCGGGCAGATGGTAAAGAAATGGCAGAGTTGGAGGATGGTGGATGGTCCTGTTTATTAGTGTTTTACCAAGACAGGCAAGCCACAAGAAAAGCCAAGGGAAAAGAAGAAAACCTGTTTTTCCCATAGAGGGCAAGAGATTAGTGAGGCCTCTGCAATGCTGATAGCAGAAGCTAAGAAAGAATGAGAGCCCCTTGTCTGCCTCATTTTATAGTGTACAAAATTAAAGCTTTTAAGTCAATAAACAAATAAGGAAGTCTCTGATACAAAGCCACTTATCAGAGGCATAAATGGGATTCCTCATAAGAGTGCACCACCCCTTATCATGCAACAGTCAAGGGTGTGGGGGAAAGCTTAGTTTTAGGGAGATCTTAGTATTAGAAGGGAGGTAAAGGCTTAGTCTTAAAACTAAGCCATAGGCTATAATGACTTTGCCAGCTTACCACCTGTCTCCCACACCCCAAGCGAGGAAACATATACATCATATTTACAAATGTATTTGACTAACAATGGTCTTATATAAAACTAAAGCCCCCCAACCATACACAAATCCAGTAACCAAATATAAAATCAGGTTATTTTAACTGAGATATTCAGGTGAGAAAAGGTCAGAGATGAAAAATAACAATATTCCTGATCAAAAATGTTTTGCACTGCTTTCACATTTTATTTTCAACTTAAAAATAAAAGTAATAAACCTTAAAATTACTTATTGAGGTTATTTCTTTTTTCATTAATTTTAATGGGGTTACATTAATAAATCAGGGTACATATGTTCAAAGAAAACATCTTCAGGTTATCTTGTCATTCACTTATGTTGCATACCCATCACCCAAAGTCAAATTGTCCACTGTCACCTTCTATCTGGTTTTCTTTGTGCCCCTCCCCTCCCCCCTTTCTCTTTTTTATGTCCCACCTATATACGGAATCATGCAGTTCTTAGTTTTTTTTTCTGATTTACTTATTTCACTCCATATAATGTTATCAAGATCCATCCATTTTGTTTTAAATGATCCGATGTCATAATTTCTTATGGCTGAGTAGTATTCCATGGTATATATGTACCACATATTCTTTATCCAGTCATCTGTTGAAGGGGTTGTTATTTCTAAAAAGGGAGGAAGCTGTGTGGACTCCTGTCCTTTACTACCTGAGCAATAGGCAAGATTGTAAAGAGGTATAAAAGTGTTAATATCTAAGAGATTTCAGTTCTTTGTTCAACATTCCTTTACCTTTATTGATGGTTGATTTCCAAAAATGCAGATCAATTATTTCTGCTTTTACAATAAGGAAAATCTTTCCCAAAAGTCAGGGAAAATTACTTTTAAAATACAGAACAAATAATAATAATAATAACAAAAGCAGCAATAAATCAACTCAAAAACAAAAATTATGTGTGAAATGCAAAAATTGTTGTAAAAGAAAAAATTCATGATAAAATAAAAAAATAAGTGATTAAGCATATTTATTCAATAAGAAACTTTTGGTGTAATCACTTAAAGTTCATTTTCCCCAGTACAATAATTCAATAATTATAATAATCATATTAGTGTGTGTAAATTTTTACTGATCAAGTCATAGCTTCATTTTAGCCAGACAGGAAAGTAAGAGATTACAAAGGGACACACATAGCTGAGGAAAGCATGCAAATTCTGAGCAAGAGACATATGAACTAATGCACAGTTCATCAATTTGAGGAGAGAAAAACTCATAATTTTAATCTAATTTTCCTTTTTCAGTTCAACAATGTCAACCATTCATCTAGAGGCAACTTATCCAAATTAATAATTATATTTTTAAACTCTGAAGTCTCAATACTAAATTTTATGAACAAATTTAGATTTTTTTCAAAGTTAGTGTTATTCTAAGAAAAATATATTTTACCTTTAAGGCTAAAAAAATAAATTCACAGTGTCGAGTAGATTTCTTTAGTGTGTGTGTGTGTGTGTGTGTGTGTGTGTGTGTGTGTGTGTGTGTATTACTTGCAACTAACTAGTCAGGTACCACGTTAGAACAAATTTCTTAAAACCCTCTTTTTGAGTTAGCTACATTAAAGGTCAGTGAAACATTCCCTTCTCGAATACATTTTATACTTTTTCGCCCTTGATCTTTTGATTCAGGATTGGCAGATGTGAGACCCTGAGGCAATGCCATTTACTTGGAGAATCCAACAGAGTTTAAGACCCATACATTCTATTTTTAGAATGTTAACTTCCCAACTAGGACATGTACTTTGATGACTGTGACCTTGACACACAGCATTCATCCTGTCATAATGTGAAGGAGGTTTTCTATTCAAGTTTCAGGGAATTCCAATTCCTCCTCTATCTTGCCCTGTCCCTTAGTTTCCATTTTTAAAATTTACTCTTACCTTTGCATACCTGCTGTAACCCCTTTCTAGCAGTCACTAACACTTTTTGTGTGTATGTGTCTGGCACAATATTTATCTGCTATAGACTTTGCTTAGCTTATTTTCAATAGTTGCTCATAAATCTGTGATCGAACCTCAAATAAGATGTGTAAACTCCCCCCACCCCACCCACAACACGAGATAATCTTTGCCTAATTACATATGAAACTGATCACTCTTTCAGAGAACTCCCTGACAACTTCCTTCCCAGTCTCCCTAATTTCATATATTTGTATCTTCAGTTGGGGAAGTCAATTCTTTATCTCTTCTGGTATTCTTCCTTTTCCTGGCATAATTTAATTCTTCAAATAACCTGGTTATAACCAAGGCTAATCTTAAAAGTCTAAGACTACTGCACCTTGGCTCTCTGGGTCCCAATCTTCTGCCAGTTCTTCATTAAAAAAAAAAAATCTATCATTCATATGTAAGATTTCCTCTTGGTTATTACTGATCAAGTCGTAGATATATATTTTCAAAAAGATTCATTGTGCATTAACAATTTGCTCTAGTAATAATATGCTCTGAAGTGATTCCAGGAAAAGATTTGCTCACATCTAGAAACAAACAAACAAAAACAACATCTACTTTTCAAGATTCAGTAAAGTCTTCCATGTTCCTGCTCACAGAAACAATATATTAGAGGCTTTCTAAATATTCCTGGGTTAACTGTAGTCAGTGTTAAACACAACATTCTAGTCCAATGCAGCCAACCAAGGCAGGTAAGCTTGGATCACACAAAGCACTTCTGAAAATCAAGCTAAGAAACCTTCAGATATGGCCAAGTCCTAAACTTTCTTTATTCCCACCCCTCCTTGGTTAGGTCACTCCAAAAACCTAAAGGGCTATAGCTACCAAATATCTAATTCAGAAAGTCTACTTAAATATATTTCTTCAATTTATCTACAAGGCAGAAAGCCAAATTCATTGCATCTAAGAGATAAGCTGTCAGAGATCTCAGTTTAAGTGCTAGGCACTTGCTTTAAGACTCTTGTTTTATTTTACTGCCTGATCTTTCACTATGATGGGCCCCTGAAATGATTATCATAAACTCATTCCTTCTTTTTCTTTACGATTAGGAGGCACAATGGCAAGATATAAGAGAGCCACACAACTGGCTGAGGTTTAGACCATACACAGTTTCTCAAAGATAAGAGCTATCTGCTTGGCCAGAGTTCTCTGACCTTTTGTTATGTACAATGAATCTATATATTATTTACTGGAAATCTGAGTATCTGGTAACATTTGGCTGTTCAATTTCAAATGAATACAGGTTAGCATAGCAAATGTATGCTCCATGATTATGCTGTTATGCTTTGTTTTAACCCAGCCAGAGATAATTTTTGTTCATTGTTTTGTAGATATTTATACAACAAATAGTTATTGAACTCATTCTAGGTGTAAGACCCTGTGGGTGATATCAATTTGCATTAGATATGAACTCTATATTTAAGGAGCATTCAGTCTAATGGGGGTGATTAGATTGTTGTATTCTAATAATAAAAGGTAAATTAATAAAAAGTTGCAAACATAAAGTTGTTGATTTTAAGAGAAGAATTTCTCCTAGTGTCACTAATAACAGAATCTCACCTCTTAATTTTCTAATTAAAATTACTAATCCTTCAACGAGCTGGCTAAATTACAATAAATAACATGATTTTGTTTTACTGAATTTTGAAAGAAAAGAATTAAAAGTTATAATATCAATAACATCAATTACATATTGATAAAGAAATGAAGATAGGCAATATATATAATGGAGTCATTTTAAACAAGCTGCTAAAATTATTAAGATTATAGAGTTTACGGCATTAGTGAAGACTCCATTCTTGTTTTAACTAGCCTGAGAACTTAATTTTCTAGAATATTCCAGTACAACATCAATGCCTGGACGTACATCTAGACCTCCAGATAACCTTCTGGACTACCCTTCTGAATGACTCAACTGACATACATTATCTAGACCATCAGGATACAACCAGATTCCTGGCACTCATCTTCTAGACTACATGGTACCATAATCCTGACTGCCTGACATCTGAATACAGGAGTGAGCAAAAGTAGGTTTACAATTATAATACAAATAACTAATACAATAGGTAATAAATAATACAAGAATAAACTCTGTTTCATGTACTCACAATTGTAAACCTAATTTTTTCCACTCCAGTGTACCAAAGGTAAAGATTAAAAAGAGAAAGAGATACAGCCATTGTTGCAGTATTGAAAGTTAAACTTCTCTCTGGAACTTACCTCAATTATTTTCCTTTTAAGAATTTCAAAGGTCTCTATTCATATGTTTCTTAAAATTATTGTTTCCTTGGAAGCTACTAAATGAGATGGTTGTAAGTAGGTGTTATTCCTTACTGCAGAAAATACAGTGTGGAAGGTTATTCTAAAACTCTGATTTTGTTTTCCCACCACATTAGGAATTATTCAGATTCTGTACATCTGTATAAAGCATTTTATTTTTCATCTAGATTTCCTGATGCTTTTTTACACAGGTGAGGAAGGGGACAAATGCCAACCAAATATATGAATTTTAAGAGAACTGTCACATTTTCAATTCATAAGGAAAATCTAGACAGTAGTCAAGGTCACAAAAAAAATGAGTGCATTGATAGAAATTTCTTTGTGGCAGGAGGTAATTGCTAGGCATGGCATGCTCAGCCTGTAGAAAAGAGATGATGGCTGGAGAGTATAGAGAAGTTGTTCCTGGTCTTGAAGATACACTCAGGCCTCCAAAAGATTCATTTAAAAAATGAACCCAAGATCAAATAATGTATACAAACGCTTCCTTTGTCTTAGAGAACCCAATCCAGCAGTATCAATAAAATAAAGAAGATTTTGCTTAATCAGAAGAGAGAATGGTGAAAGTTGGTGAGATAATTATAAACATGTTGATGGTTAGTCCATAGATATTAGAAGTGAAAGCCAGCAACTGGTTTTTAGAAATTATTTAGAAACCAAAACCACAGGTGTCTGATATACCTATTAATAAGATACAAGAATGTCAATAGGAAGTTGATACAGGAACATGAGGCTATAAAAGATGAACTTACCATCAACGTGGTAATAGGGCTGAAACAGTTTTGTGTTGAGGGATTAATTTGAGACACAGACTTGTAGACAATCAAAGAATATATTTAACCCAATTTTTAGAGTTTGATTTTTAGATCTGCAGGGTTTGGGGCCAGGATATTAACTTCCTGCAATGAGCTATCTGGAGAGTATGGAACTTAGTAAAGTTAAAAGGCTTCAATGATTCATTGTATTGAATTCCAGAAACTATGAGGTATTTTTGAACTAGAAGTTTAAGCTGAAAGTTCAGCCTCAGTTAGATCACAAAATACTGCAAGTTACACATGTTGAGATATATATATATACACACACACACACACTCACACACACACACACTCACGTTGTCTATACACATATCTATCATTTATCTCTATCTATCTATATCTAATTTATTATCTCCCTATAATTCCACTTTGCTGTTAAGTTACTTTGTCAATAAAGCTCTCCTAATCCAAACAGTTAGAGAGAGGGCTGATCTTCCTTTAGAGAGATAAAATATGTATTCTTAAAAGATACAGATAGCCAGTGTCACCCCAGTAAGTTCAATAAAAAGACAGAGATGGTTCACTAACCCAAGGGTTGATAGTATCCTAAATAAAATTACTAACAGATCTAAAATCAAAATTAGCGTGGATAAGGGTGAGCGGGAAAAGTTTAAAAACAAAACAAAACAGTGTCTCTCCAAGCCCTGACTAGGAGTGAGGACTGTTCTAAGTATGAATATATGTTTTATAACTATCTCCAGGATCTGTGAACATAATAAACATGGTTTTCTTGTACTTCTCTGGTGTTTCCTTTTGTGGTTGCCCCTGAATATGACCTAAAAGAACACTGTAAACCATTCCTCTACTTCCAGCTTCACTAAGCAGTCTTCTGATTAGAATTAGGCTTCCTATATGAGTATGTCCACCGGAAGAAAATAAGTAAATTGGTAATCATGGGTATCAGTTTACTTAGATATCATGTTTAACTATAGATATAATTGATAGTCATTATTAGACTTTTATCAGTCCTTTTTAGTTTTGTTCATGTCACTGAGAATTCAATTTAAGATTCTGATCATCTCTTAATATAATTATACCAGATGCCCTGAGAATGCAGAGGTGAGGTCCAGCCCCTGGAATGTAAAAACCCAACTCAGAGATAGCACAATGTTACAAGGTTGAGCTAAATCAGTGAGCAGCCAGCTTTCTGTAGGCAATTCTCCACTGTCATAGTTAAGCATAATCTTCAAATAAAGGTTAATGCATAGCTATAGAAATATGTATCTAAATATAAGCTGTATGTACAGGTATACTGGAAAGAATCTGCGGAAGGTGTGAGGAAGTTCTGTAAGCCTTCTTAAGAAGCTCCTTGAGTGACTTCACAGGGAACATTTAAGCTCTCTAAAATTTGAAATTTACTCACATACTTACAAAATAACATGTGATCTTAAAATTTTTAAAATAAAATGTTAGAATAAATTATTGTGTAAATTTCTTTCTAACTACGTAATCAAACTGTATGAGATTATAGTAGAAATCCAAGTTCAAAGCTGGGAAGATGAGGGACAATGAAACATTTTTATCATATATCAGGCTATCCCCAAAACAGTGTTTTAATTGAAATATTTAGGGTTCCAAATGTTCTAACTGACTTCATTTTATATTTTAACTTGTATTGGGTAAACACAATCTAATTATAAAACCCTTAGATTCTCCTACCCCTCAGGAGAAAATATAATTATTTTGAAAGAATACACTCATGTTTAGTCATATCACATTCAAACATTAATCTACCCTATTTTGGAAACATTTCTTGTTAATAGTGACCCTAAACATGAGAAACATGAACTTTCTTCATAAGAGTAACAAAAGGTAGAAAACCAAAATAGCAAAAATAAAAATGAGGCATAGACATAACAACTATAAGTAGTATAAGCTGGGCAAACACTGTACCCCATGGTTAAGTACATCAGAGTTCAAAGGAGAAGGTAATGCTACAAAACAATAATAATTATAATGATAATAAAATTAAAATATGTTAAAATGGATGCAATTTCATCGTCAATGAAGAGTCAAGGTTTTTAGAGGTTGGAATAATCAAAAGGAGTAGAAGCTACCCTGAAAGACAGAAGTATGAAAGAGATATGTAGTAAAGAATAAGAAAAAGTGAAGAATCTGAAATATAATAGGTCAGGAGCCAGAAGATGCACATTATCTTTAAAGTAGGAAAGAAAACTGGTTTGTAATCCTAATAAGATATTTGGGGTAAAGTTCAGTAAGAAAGCATATAGCTGACTTCTCAAATTTCAATACTTCATCTGAGGGAAAAGGCCTTTAATAAATATCTTCTGCAATTCTAAGAATAGCTGGAATCTAAGAATCTTTGGAAATTGGACTCAATTTCATTTGTTACCTGGACAGATATATGCACAGGTTTAAATATAAATAGATTTCTTTTTTAGTTTTGGCATATACTTGAAAATATTATTTAAAAATTTATGTACAGTTTAAAATGACAGGCACTTTCTCAAAATTTTAGTATATTCATTTGTTGTGGATCATTATTTCAATATTTGAGGATGGGACTCTATCCCATAACATTAAACCTGGTTGTCATTCAGATCATCTGGCATGCATGTCCTTGGGCCCATCTGTTAGGTTGTCATGGTGCCATACTGAGAAAGTGGCAAGCTAGTTTTAAGTAGACATAAATGCCAACTAAAAATTAATTTAGTGGGAGAGCTTGTTGAGTGCAAAAAGTGACATCTCCTATAAGAGGAAACTCTTGACTAGCAATGCCAAATTAGGGCTTTGTGCTTGATTACATGTGAGTGCATCTGTTGCCACTTGTAGACTAATGCCATAAAAGGAAATGACTTTCACTGTGAAAGCCACTTAGGAAAAAAATGGAAGCATAGGTAATTGCATAGTTTATAGAGGACAGACCTAACTATTGCATATCTAATGAAGTTGCTGAGATGGACACTTCTGAAAAGTTGATGAAATAAATAAATCTACAATATTTCTCTACAGTGTAAAACAGCGATTTTCAACCAGTGTGGCACAAGAACTTTTAAAACATGCAATGTCTGACTATTTAGTCAGGGGCTGTGACCTCTTTTCCCTTAGATTGTCAAATAAAAACAACAGCCAACACAATAGCTGTCTTGTATGAATGAATAAAAATTGTACTTACTTTTTTGTCAGGTCTTCAAAAAAATGTATTTTTTGGTGTGCTGCAGAATTTTAGTAATTCATTTATTGTGTGCCATAAGATGAAAAAGGTCAAAAATTGGCCTGACCTGTGGTGGTGCAGTAAGTAAAAGGTCGACCTGGAATGTTGAAGTTGCTGGTTCAGAACCTTGGCACATAGGGGAGTTGATGCTTCCTGCTCCTCACCCCTTCTCTTTCTCTCTCTCTCTCTCTCCTCTCTAAAATGCATAAATAAAATTATAAAAAAAAGAAAAAGGTTAAAAATCACTAGTATAAAATATATGATCAAGAATTAAAAGGTACTGGCCTTGTCCAGGTGGCTCAGTGGTAGAACGTCGGCCCAGCATGTTGAACTTCCAGGTTCGATTTGCCACAGGGTACACAGGAGAAGCGCCCATCTGCTTCTCCACCCTTCCCCCTCTTCTTTCTTTCTCTCTCTCTTCCCCTCCTGCAGCCACAGCTCCAATGGAGCAAAGATGGCCCAGGTGCTGAGGATGGTTCCATGGTCTCTGCCTCCAGTTACAGCAGAGCAATGCCCCAGATGGGTTGAACATCGCCCCCTGATGGGCATGCTGGGTGAATCCTGGTCGGGTGAATGCAGGAGTCTGTCAGTCTGCTGCCCCCACTTCTCATTTCAGAAAAATACAAAAAAAAAAAATTAAAAGGCACTATTAAAGAGAAAAATGTGCAGAAGAATATGCAATGATAATTTATTGTTACACAAATGAATAATATATGGAGTGAATTTTAGTATTATAGAATTAAATTTATACCATGCTGAATAGAGAGAAGAATAAAACAAATAAGATAACTTTAAGCATCATAGTTTGTGGAAACTTTTTAAAATTTGGAAACTGATATAACTTTTTTATGATTCACAATAAGAAAGGAGTTATTTGAAAACCTATACCAATAATACAGTGTTATAGAGAGCAGAAAAGCAAATGCTGGAGGGAAGCAGGCAAGGTGTTGGGCTGAGGGTAGCAAGGGAGATGTTGAGGGAAACACAGGGATGGCGGGAGATGTATTTGGTGGGACACTTGAATCTATGTAAACACAATAAATTTAAATTAATAAAAAAATGAAGAAAACCTATACCAAATAAATATACAAATGTGATAGATGTTTTCTTTAGTTCATAAAATGCAAGAGTAAAAAGCTATTTACAGTGAAATTAAGTTACCAGAGTAAAATGTCATGGATTTTATGAATGTGGCAATCCTCAGAAAAGCCACCTCTTCAACTCTTTGATGAGAATTAATCAATAGATTAATTTAGAAATATTTAGTAAACACCTAAATTGTGTCAAACTCCATGACTGAGTTGCCATTATAACTTACTTGAAATAAATCTTAATTAAATTATTCAATTTTTACTCCTTTATGACAAGTTTTTTTAAACAAAAAGATGGATGACTATTCTGAAATGGCAAAATATGTCAAAACCAAATGGAAAGTGATAAATTGTCCTTTTCCTTTCATTTGTTTCAATGAACTGATGCTTTAGAGATTTAGATTGTACATTATTTTTCTTTTAATATTACCTTAAGTGTGTCTATGAATAGAAATCTCAAAACAAATAACTAGAGCGACCAATTGGTCCCATGTCACCATAACAGTGACATGAACAAGAGAGCATCCCCACAAAGAGTCACTCATACATGTTTGTATTTTTCCACTAGGCTAGATTTGTTAGTGGAAACCTCTTCAATAAGCCGATAGAGTCACATGCACATTACAGATAGAGCTGGGGAGCTTATGTGAAAGAACCTAGCAGAAGAAGCATCTAGTGTAAAGTCTGGATCACTGGCAGCATCCACTGATGGAGAGGTGGGTCTCAGTCTCAGGCCAGTGGTGACACATGTCCGATGGAGTGGAAATCCTGCAGTGCTCTGAGCCTGACCTGTGGTATTGTCAAACTTGAGCTCTAAATGATAAAAACTCTGAATTCTTATAACCCATGATGGGCAGTAGTTCTACTCACATCTGTGCTCAGGTTTGTGGTTTGGGGTGCTCCAATTATATCCCATTACCTCAGTCTTGACATAACACTTGATTGTAACTGCCATGATTGACAATGACTTCTTACCGGATTGCCAAAAGTGTTAAAGAAAAAGTCATTCTGCTCTTGCTCTATACAAACATATATATTGACAATTTTACATGTAAGAATATGTTTCTTAAGCCTGGGCATCAAATTCTCAAAATGCTTTCTTATTTTGTAAAGTAGCCTTTAAGAAATAAACCACAAAATTAAAGGCTTTTTCATATTGCATAAATATATAAACTATTTGAATCATTTTGAAGAATAAACCAAAACTCTAATTCAAACTTTCAAAAGCCATAACCATCTTGATAATTCTCTCACACTGGAATGCTTTGTCTTATGTCTTTACAGTTAAGAATCCTGTTTCTTCATATGATGTCTTTAAACGTGTTTGATGGCAGAATTACTTTCTTTGGTGATGTGGCAACTTTTCACCAAACTTGCTGATTAAGATGAGTGTGTTTTCTGCAATCAAGTGACTCTATATAATGGAATAATTTGAAACCATACTTATCTTGATCTCTGAAGAATTGTTTCTACTTCTTAGAAACCTCATGTTAGATTCAAGTAGCTTGCTTTCTAATTTTGATTCTGAAATTTGATCCTTTCATTGTACTAAAAAAAATAACTGGATCTTTTCACTTCTTACAATATTAAGTACCAATTGTTGGGAAAACAAGTGTGTTAGGCTTATTCACTTGTACTTTGCCTGATTGGTGCATGAGCACAGGGCAGCACCACATGTGTACAGTCTATGCAAGGCTGCAGGTGCTTGTCCTCAGGGCTGCAGACTGTAGATTGAAGATTGCTAGCCACCATTGGGAGGGGCCATATTTTGCTATTGTTTGCAAGAGAAAGGGGTTTTTCCCCACCACGTGTTTGCTAGTCAGCCCAGAGGAGGGAAGCAGTTTTTCCCATTTGCTTGCTTGTCCATCCTTAAAAGACTCTAATAAATGAAATGGCCCTCTATACTCCAGCTCCACAGTTCCTTTACCATCTGCCCGAATTCAATGTGAACCTGCATGGCCACAGCATCAAGCCTTACACCAAGTATTCTAGCAATACTGAAGATTAAGTATGTTTAATTAACTAATATATTTTTCACAGGTAAGCCAAGATGGAAATACTATTACTTCTCCTCAATGTACAGATGAAAAGTATACAAAGTTATATAATTTGTTCAGGTCTTAGAGCTGGTAAGCAGTAGAGCTAGAATTCAAATGTAGACAGTCTGAATTTACACTATAAGCTAAATAATTTTAAATGACGTACCGCAAAAATTCTGCAAACATACTGAGTGAAGTCAAGAATTATGTTTTTTAACGTATTACTTTGTTGGAAAGAAATTGTGGGAAAAACAGCACGAAAACATAAATCTAAAGAAAGAAATTTATGAAGAATCTGATAGTTGCCCTATTTCTGAAGATTAGTTTAAAGCTTGTTTTCACAGGGATCAGGAGACAAAGTCTAGAACTAAAACAAAAGGTGAGCTTAGTTCAGAGGTTTCTAAAACATAATCTACCTTCAATGCATAAATCCAGCAAAACACAAATATGCACACAAAGTTGCACTGTCCTGAGACAGATATTGTCTCACTATGGCTCTCCTTACCATTTCAAAAAAAAAAAAAAAGCCCATTCTCACAAGGGTTTTGGACCAAACTACAAAATATATTAAGGTTCTAAAATAAATATTCTGATGATTAATTTAAAGTGGTTATAGATTTTTAGTTCTCCTCCAATTCCTGGCAGAAACAAAACCATATCCTCCTGGAGTATTATAGCTTATAACAGGGGCTCAAAAATGTACATTCTTAAAATTGTAAGTAATGTGAGCTCATGATAAAAATAAGAAACACATGAGAAAACAAGGGACTGTAAAGAATAGCTATAAAAAACAATGAGTTTAGAATTATCTTTACTAAGCTTAGAGTTATTAAAATTATCAGCTACAGAATGTTAAGTAATTGTGATACATCACAATATTTTAAGCAGGAAAATAGAATCAAAATAATTAAACAGATACAAAATTATAGCTAATTTTACTGATTAAAAATGATAAAATAAATTCTAAATGAAATAAGCAACATAAAATGTAAATTTAAAAATTCAGACAAGAGAGTTAGTGCACCAACAGATAAGTTATAATAAATTACAGATAATTCAAGATTGGGAGAAAGAAATAAAATACATGAAAGAAACATAAATGAATATAGAGCAGCAAGATAATAATGGAGTAGGCGGATGTTCCAACTTCCACCTCCCAGAACCAAAGTGGATTACAACTTAATTTTAAGTAAAATTATCTGGAAAAACCAACTTTGGAATAAACTAAGAGGAATTTATAACCAAAGGTCACCGTAGAAGCCAAACTGAGACTAGTAGAAAAAGCAGAAACGCGAAGAGAGCTGTCCAGCTCCCAGGAGCTAGCAGCAGCACATAGGGACTCCTGTGGTAGGAGAAGAGTTTTCTGGAGAGGGGAGGGTCCTGGGTCCCAGGACCAAAGCCCCAGCCTGCAGCCCCAGAGCCTAAAAGAGGTGTAGGGACAGTATTTAGCTGAAAAAAAACCCAGAATACTTTTTGCGAGAAAGAGACAGACTTCTCAGACCCAGGATTCGTCTTAAAGGGGCCGCGCAGAAAACCTCTTTCACTACCACTCACCTGGGACTCAAGGGGACAGGAAGAGAGGAGAGGACCAGAGTAGCAGAAAGAAAGTGTAATCTAAGAGGCACAGGGAGAAGCACTTTGAAGGACAGCCACCCTAACCACTGGGCTGACTCACTTCCCAAATCTAAAGTAAATATTTCCCCTGGAACCAGCAATACCAGCAAAAGGGAAGCAGGTCACCAGCCAAACAGAAGCTCTCCTGCTACAGTCAGAGCAAAGAATCACTTAGAAGCAGGGAGCCATCAGGGATATAGTATAGAGTGCTGAGGTTTGAACTACATCACCATCCACACTGCTGAGTGCTCACTGGAGGGTGGGTAGTGGCAAGTTGTGGAGCGTGGTCCCATCAATGTGGGCAAAAGACAGGGGCTGGTGGCAGCTGTGGCCGGACACAAGTGCAGTCCCACCCATGGGGGCAAAACTGGGGGCTGGCCATGTCTGCAGCCCAGGCACAAGCACAGTCCCGCCTGCTGTGGCAGGGTGGAGGCTGGGGGTTGGCCAAGGCTTTCAGCCTGAATGTGGGAGCACAGTGTGGCCTGCTGGGGCCAGGTGGAGGCCAGGGGCCAGCCAGGACTTGCAGCCCAGGCATGTGAACGCAGTTCCACCTGCGGGGTGCAGAACAGAGGCTGGGGGCGGGCCAAGGCTTGCAGCCTTGGCATGTAAATGTAGTACCTCCCACAGAAGTGAGACAGAAGCTGCAGCAACCTTAGTGGCAGGCCAGCATTTGCAATGCCTGTGCCTGAATGGCCAAGGTGGGGGCAGAGGAGATGGCAGGCCTTCCCATTCTTTAAAAAGCTAGAAAAAGCTCAAATAAACAATTTAACCCTGCATCTAAAAGAACTAGAAAAATAACAGCAAGTAAAACCCAGAAGAAGTAGAAGGAAGAAAATGATAAAAATCAGAGCAAAAATAAAAGACATAGAGGCTAATAAAACAATGCAGAGCATCAATGAAACCAAGAGCTGGTTCTTTGAATAGGTAAACAAGATAGATGAACCTTTATCCAGACTCACCAAAAAAAAAAAAAAAAAAAAAGAGAGAGAGAGAGAGAGAGTGAGAGGACTCAAATAAATAAAATTATAAATGAAAGAGCAGAAGTAACAACTGACAGAGCAGAAATACAAAGGATTTTAAGAAAATACTATGAAGAACTGTATGCCCCAAAATTAGACAACCTAGGCAAATGAACAAATTCCTCAAAATATATAATCTTTCAAAAATCAATATAGAAGAATCAGAAAACCTAAACAGACCGATTTCATCAAATGAGATTGAAACAGTTATCAGAAAACTTCCAACAAAAAAAAGTCCTGGTCCAGATGGCTTCATGGGCAAATATTAACAAATATTCAAAGAAGAACTAAGTCCTATTCTTCTCAAGCTATTTCAAAAAATTCAAGAGGAGGGAAGACTTCCAAAGTCCTTTTATGAGGCAAACCATAATACTGATTCCAAAACCAGGCAAAAACACTACACAGAAAGAAAACTATAGACCAATAACCCTGATAAACTTAGATGCTAAAATTCTCAACAAAATATTAGCAAACAGGATCCAGCAATACATGAAAAAGTACATGCATCATGATCAGGTGGGATTTATTCTGGGGAGACAAGGCTGGTTCAATATTTGCAAATCAATCAATGTGATTCAACACATAAATTATAGAAAGGATAAAAATTACGTGATAATATCAATAGATGCAGAAAAAGCATTTGATAAAATCCAGCACACATTTATGATCAAAACTCTCAGCAAAGTGGAGATACAGGGATCATACCTCAACATGATAAATGCCATCTATGACAAACCCAAACCCAACATCATAATCAATGGGCAAAAGTTAAAAAACATTTCCTTAAGATCAGGAACAAGACAGGGGTGCCCCCTTTCATCACTCTTATTCAGCATAGTTCTGGAAGTCCTAGCCACAGCAATCAGACAAGAGATAAAAGGCATCCAAATTGGAAAAAAAGAAGTAAAACTATCATTATTTGCTGATGATATGATGCTGTATAGAAAACCCTAAAGTCTCAGTCAAAAAAATACTATCCCTAATAAATGAATTTAGCATGGTGGCAGGATATAAAATCAGTATTCAGAAATCAGTGGCATTTTTATACACCAACAATGAACTGTCTGAAAGAGAAATTAAGAAAACAATCCCCTTCCCTATTGCAACAACAACAAAAATAAAGTACCTAAGAGTAAATTTAACCAAAGAGGTTAAAGACTTGTACTCAGAAAATTATAAAAGATTGATAAAGGAAATCAAGAAAGATACAAAAAGTAGAAGCATATACCATGTTCATGAATAGGAAATATAAACATCATCAAGATGTCTATATTTTCCAAAGCAATCTATAAATTCAATGAAATTCCTATTAAAATACCAATGACATACTTGAAAGTATAGAATATATATTCCAAAAATTAATATGGAACCAAAAAAGAACATGAAGAGCCTCAGCAATTCTGAAAAAGAAGAATAAAGTGGGGCTATCACACTTTCTGATATCAACTTATATTACAAGGCCGTTATACTCAAAACAGCTTGATACTGGCATAAGAACAGGCATACAGATCAATGGAACAGAACAGAGAACCCAGAAACAATCCTACACCTATATGGACAATTGATATTTGACAAAGGAAGTAAGAGCATACAATGAAATAAAGACAGTGTCTTTAACAAATGGTGTTGGAAAAATTAAATGGGTACTTGCAAAAAAATGAAACTGGATTATTGTAAAGCCAGTAGCCAAGGCCACTATCACAGCCGCCTGGCCCATGCAGGTTCGCATTAGATTCAGACAGTTAGTAATGAAACAATGGAGCCAAGAACTGGTGCACCATTATCTTTAATCCGAGCTTGCACCTGGTAGGCAAGTAAAAACACACACTGGGCTCCAAAACCCACTCATTTAGTGCTCACAAAGCCATTGTCTTATCCGAGTTTCCTAGAATCAAAGGCTTCTAGTTCACCAGTCTTATTCACCTCTGTTCCCTGTCTCCTTTTACTGCACAAACTGGCTTCTTCCTCAGCACTCCGCCATCTTGGCTGCTTCTCCTGGCCTCCTCCACATGGCCTTACTCTGCTCTCCTCTCTAATGCTAATCTCAGGAACCAATAGCTAGCAAGCTCCTAGTCTGTCCCACTTTGTAGTGTAGAAATCCAAACCTTTAAGCCAATCTACAAATAAGAAAATCTCTGATACAAAGCCACTTATCTGAGGCATAATGTGATTCCTCACGAGAGTGCACCACACTACAGTCAAGGGTGCGGGGAAAAGCTTAGTCTTTAAAACTAAGTCTTCGGCTAAAATGGATCTGCCTGCTTACAGCCTGTTCCCCACACACAATAATATAATTATGCCCATCCCAAGCATAAGGGCAACTAATATCACCTGGGCAGTGGGCTTTCACATGGGCAGCGCCATCTTTAACAAAGTGAGCATAATATATCTTATCTGCCCAACAATTATCAACTTACACCATTCACAAAAATAGACTCAAAATGGATAAAAGACTTAAATGTAAGTCGTGAACCATAAACATCTTGGAAGAAAACATAGGCTGTAAACTCTCCAATATCTCTCGTAGCAATATTTTTGCAGATTTATCTCCATGGGCAAGTGAAATGAAGGACAGGATGAACAAATGGGACTATATGAAACTAAAAAGTTTTTGCATAGCAAAAAACACCATTAACAAAAGAAAAAGACAACCCACACAATGAGAGAATATATTTGCCAATACATCTGATAAGGGGTCAATAACCAAAATTTATCAAGAACTTGTAAAACTAAACACCAGGAACGTAAACAATTGAATCAAAAATTGGGCAAAAGAAATGAATAGACATTTCTCCAAAGAGGAAATTCCAGAATATATGCCTGGAAAGTCTCTTCAAACTTTAAAATGGGACCCCTTTAGGGGCAACACCCTAGCACTAAGAGTGAAACCAATGACTAGTCCCTTTGAGGCTTGCTGGATTTGAATATAAAACTTCTCAAGAGAGAAATAATATTGTTGTAAAGTACTGTACCTGAATCTGCAGGTTACATAGAGTCACCAAGTCCAAATGAATTTTGGGATTGTGCTACACTGGGCACAATCCCAAATCATATAGAAAATCCCTATAATTCTGTGGCTCATTTTATAGACCAAATCATATACTGGTTCAGGTGGTGCTGGGCAGATAAAATATAATATGCTCATTTTGAAAAAGATGGCGCTGCCCACGTGGAAGCCCCTCACCCAGGTGATAATATTGGTTAACCTTCCTGCTTCGAAATGGGCATGATTATGTTAATATGTGTTGGGGAGGGTTTTTGTGCCAAAAGGTTTTAAGGAGAAGAGGGATTATGTTCTAGGCAGAGAGCAGGGAGGAGAGCAGATTAAGGCCACGTGGAGGAGAGAAGCAGCAGCCAAGATGGTGGAGTGCTGAAAGAGAAGCGAGTTTGAGCAGAGTTTGTGCAAAGAGAAGGAGATGAGGAACAGAGGTGAATAAGACTGGTGAGCTAGAGACCTTTGATTCTAGGAAACTCAGATAAGTCAGTAGCTTTGTGAGCACTGAATGAGTGGCTTTTGGAGCCCAGTGTGTTTTTACTTGCCAGCTGGGTGCAAGCTAAAATTAAAGCTGATGGCTCACCAGTTCTTGGCTCCAAATAAAATGCGAACCTCCATGGGTCAGGCGGCTGTGATGGTGGCCTTGGGGACTGGCTTTACATTTGGCGTAGTATGTGGCAGGATTTGATACAGATCAGTATGGAGCCACCACCACCTTCGAGCAGTGGAGTAGAGGACTGGCTGGTTCCCCATTGCTGTTCTTTTGGGGGCCATAGGCTGGCTGACTTTTACAGCCATGTGTGAGGAAACTGAATTCTCTGGGGAGTAGGCTGCATGGGACATGCAAATGGAGCAGTGTAAAGAGCTGGAGCAAATGTGGATAAAGAGATGCCGACCTTGGACCCTGGAGCCAGAGCAAGCACTGGAGGAGGCCAACCAGGTTTGTGAGATTTGCTTGGAAATGGAGCTGATGCCGGAGAAGGAATCACAGGTATGTGAGTTGCAGATTGCCCTGGACTTTGTGGAGAGCCAGCTGCGGAGGGAGGCTGAGGCTGAGGCCGGGGCTGGAGCTGTAGGGCCTGCTGAGCAGAAGACAGTGGTGGTCCAGGGCTCAAGCCCAGCAGCAGGAGCTGGTGTTTTCAGTTTCTCTTTGGAGAATGTAGAGAATTGGGCTGGAGTTGCCATCCGAAGACTCCAGAAGGTAAACAAATGGCAGCGGCGATGGCGGGAGAACAGATCAATGGCCCAGGAGCTGGGCTTGTATCACCAAGTGGCTGCTGAAATGGCAGGCAGAGTCTGCTAAGATGCTGGTGGGTTCACTGAGATTTTGGGACATAGGGGTGGATGCCATCATGCTCCCCAGAGCAGAGATGGAAATGCTGACTGCCATTGCCACATGCTTCTCTTTAGGACAGTGTGAGACCTGTCATGATGGCAAGAATGAAGGGGGAGGCTAAAGCCCCATGTGCGTGGACTGATTTCCTGGACTATGACTGGAGTGAGCACTGGCTCCTTTGTTGGATGGACTTAAGAATTTTGGTCAATGTGAAATACCCTGATGGGGGTGGGGGTGGTTTTGATGGAGGCCCTCCCCGGCCCTGGGAAGCCTTTCAAATGGCAAGAAAGAAAGCCGAGAACATTTTGCACTTTTGGCAATGTGCTCAGAGACTGGTGAAGTGTATATTTGTAATTGCTGAAATTGTATGATTTGTCATGTATTTGTAATTTGTGTAATGTACCTAATTTCCTTGTACAGGGATGCCGGTGGTATAGATAGTGGGTAGTAAAGTGAGCATAAGGGTGGATTGTTGGGCAGATAAAATATATTATGCTCACTTTGTTAAAGATGGCGCTGCCCACATGGAAGCCCATCAACCAGGTGATATTATTTGCCCTTATGCTTGGGATGGGTGAGGGGGAAAGGCTGTAATGTAAGCAGGCCGGGTTGTTATGGCCTAAGGCTTAGTTTTAAGAGTAAACTCTTCCCCACACCCTTGACTGATTGGATGATGTAGGGTGGTGCACTCTCTTGAGGAATTCTATTGTGTCTTGGATGGGTGTCTTTGTATTGGAGACTTCCTTGTTTGTATAATTGGATTAAAGGTTTTGATTCTACATTATAAAGTGGGAGAGACCAGTAGCTTGATCTCACTCTTGGTTCCTGAGGTATTAGAGAGGAGAGCAGATGAAGGCCATGTGGAAGAGGCCAGGAGAAGCAGTCAAGATGGTGGAGTGCTGAGAGAGAAGTGAGTTTGTGCAGAGTTTGTGCTGGAGAAGGAGATGGGGAACAGGTGAATAAATCTGGTGAGCTAGAAAGCTTTGATGCTAGGAAACTCGGATAAGTCAGTAGCTTTGTGAGCACTGAATGTGTGGGTTTTGGAGCCCAGTGTGTGTTTTTGCTTGCCCACCGGGTGCAAGCTAGAATTAAAGCTGATGGCTCACCAGTTCTTGGCTCCGGTGTTTCATTACCGACTGTCTAAATCCAATGTGAACCTGCACGGGTCAGGTTGCTGTGATTCTGACCCCGGCTACTGGCTTTACAGTTACCCTTCCTGCTTGGAAATGGGTGTGATTATGTTAATGTGTTGGGGGAGGGCTTTTGCGCCAACAGGTTTTAAGGAGAAGAGGAATTATGTTTTAGGCAGAAAGCAGGGAGGAGAGCTGATTAAGGTCACGTGGAAGAGAAGAGAAGCAGCCATGATGGTTGAGTGCTGAGGAAGAAGCCAGTTTGTGCAGAGAGAAGGGGATGGGAAACAGTGGTGAATAAGTCTGGTGAGCTAGAAACCTTTGATGCTAGGAAACTCGGATAAGTCAGTAGCTTTGTGAGCACTGAATGAGTGGGTTTTGGAGCCCAGTGTGTGTTTTTACTGACCCGCTGGGTGCAAGCTAAGATTAAAGTTTATGGCTCACCAGTTCTTGGCTTCATCGTTTTATTACCGACTGTCTGACTAAAATGCAAACCTGAATGGCCCAGGCAGCTGTGATGGTGGCCTTGGCCACTGGCTTTACAGGTGGGTAAGGAGGAAGCATGGTACAATAGTCAATTACTAACAAGCTTACAACATCTCTCTATAGGATCTATTAAAAGGACAAAGCATTTTTACACATCAAGACCACAAGAGAACACAGTAGTGATAATTGTTTTATATACCAGGCAAAGACATTCCCAAATTTTCTAGTGTCTACCCCCCATGCTGTTGCCACAACAAAATACTTAGCTTAGTATAAGGAGAGAAGCTAAATAAAATTACCTTTACTAAAAGTGTTGGGGCTGTAGTAAGAGATAAAAGAGGACACTACATAATGATAAAGGGAACAATTCAACAGGAAGATATAACTATTGTAAATATCTATGCACCAAATATAGGAGCCCCGACATACATAAAGCAGACTTTGATGGATATAAAGGGCGAGATTAACAGCAATACTATCATAGTAGGGGATTTCAATACCCCTCTAACAACACTGGATAGATCCTCAAGAAAGAAAATTAATAAAGAAACAGCAGACTTAAAAAAGACACTAGATCAACTTGATTTAATAGATATCTTCAGAACTTTTCACCCTAAAGCAGTAGAATATACATTCTTCTCAAGCGCTCATGGTATGTTTTCTAGGATAGACCACATGTTAGGACACAAAAATGGTCTCAATATATTTACGAAGATTGAAATCATATCAAGCATTTTCTCTGATCACAATGCCATGAAACTAGAAATTAACCACAAAAGAAAAACTGAAAAATACTCAAACACTTGGAAACTAAATAGCATGTTATTAAATAATAAATGGATTAACAATGAGATCAAAGAAGAAATAAAAAAGTTTCTAGAAACAAATGATAATGAGCATACATCAACTCAAAATTTATGGGACACAGCAAAAGCAGTTCTGAGAGGGAAGTTTATTGCACTACAAGCATATCATAAGAAGCTAGAAAAAGCTCAAATAAGCAACCTGACCCTGCATCTAAAAATACTAGAAAAACAAAACAAATAACCCAAGACAAGTAGAAGGAAGAAAATAATAAAGATCAGAGCAGAAATAAATGACATAGAGGCGAAGGAAATAATACAGAGGATCAATAAAACAAGAAGCTGTTTCTTTGAAAAGGTAAACAAGATTGATGAACCTTTAACTAGACTCACCAAGAAAAAAAGAGAGAGGACTCAAATAAATAAAATTAGAAAGGACAGCGGAGAAATAACAACTGACACAACAGAAATACAAAGCATTGTAAGAAAATACTATGAAGAACTATATGCCAAAAAATTAGACAATCTAGATAAAATGGACAAATTTCTTGAATCATATAACCTTCCAAAAATCAATCTGGAAGAATCAGAACACCTAAACAGACCAATTACAACAAATGAGATCGAAACATTATCAAATAACTCCCAAAAAAGAAAAGTCCTGGGCCTGATGGCTTCACAAGTGAATTCTATCAAGACATCAAATAAGAACTAACTCCTATCCTCCTCAAGCTATTTCAAAAAATTCAAGAGGAAGGAAGACTTCCAAACTCCTTTTATGAGGCGAGTATAATTCTGATCCCAAAACCGGGCAAAGACAACACAAAGAAAGAAAATTATAGGCCTATATCCCTGATAAATTTAGAGGCTAAAATTCTCAACAAAATATTAGCCAACCAGATCCGGCAATATATGAAAAAAGTCATACACCACGATCAAGTGGGATTTATTCTGGAGAGGCAAGGCTGGTTCAATATTCGCAAATCAATCAATGTGATTCATCACATAAACAAAAGGAAGAACAATAATCACTTGATAATTTCAATAGATGCAGAAAAGGCATTTGATAAAATCCAGCACCCATTCATGCTCAAAACTCTCAGTAAAGTGGGAATACAGGGATCATTCCTTAACATGATAAAGGCCATCTATGATAAACCGAGAGCAAACATCATATTAAATGGACAAAGATTAAAAGCAATCCCCTTAAGATCAGGAACCAGGCAGGGATGCCCCCTTTCACCACTCTTATTCAACATAGTTCTGGAAGTTCTAGCTACAGCAATCAGACAAGAAGAAGAAATAAAAGGCATCCAAATTGGAAAAGAAGAAGTAAAACTGTCACTATTTGCAGATGATATGATATTGTATATTGAAAACCCTAAAGTCTCAGTCAAAAAACTACTGGACTTAAAAAAAAAAAAAACTACTGGACCTTATAAATGAATTCAGCAAGGTGGCAGGATATAAAATTAATACTCAGAAATCAGAGGCATTTTTATATACCAACAATGAACTGTCAGCAAAAGAAATTAAGGAAACAATCCCCTTCACTATTGCAGCCAAAAAAATAAAGTACCTAGGAGTAAATTTAACCAAGGAGGTTAAGGACTTGTACTCGGAAAATTATAGAACTTTGATAAAATAAATCAAGGAAGATACAAACAAGTGGAAGCATATACCGTGCTCATGACTAGGAAGAATAAACATCATTAAAATGTCTATATTACCCAAAGCAATTTATAAATTCAATGCAATACCAATTAAAATACCAATGACATACTTTAAAGATATAGAACACATATTCCAAAAATTTATATGGAACCAAAAAAGAACACGAATAGCCTCAGCAATCTTAAAAAGAAAAAATAAAGCAGGAGGTATCACTCTTCCAGATATCAAGGTTTACTATAAGGCCATTATACTCAAGACAGCCTGGTACTGGCATAAGAACAGGCACATAGATCAATGGAACAGAACAGAGGACCCAGAAATAAACCCACATCTTTATGGACAACTGATATTTGACAAAGGAGGAAAGAACATACAATGGAGTAAAGACAGCCTCTTTTACAAATGGTGTTGGGAAAATTGGACATCTACCTGCAAAACAAATGAAACTAGACCATCAACTTACACCATTCACAAAAACAAACTCAAAATGGATAAAAGAGTTAAATATAAGCCGTGAAACCATAAGCATCTTAGAAGAAAACATAGGCAGCAAACTCTCAGACATCTGTAGCAGCAGTATATTTGCCGATTTATCTCCACGGACAAATGAAATAAAAGACAAGATAAACAAATTTGACTATATCAAACTAAAAAGTTTTTGCACAGCTAAAGACAATAGGAACAGAATAAAAAGACAAACCACACAATGGGAGAACATATTCGACAGCACATCTGATAAGGGCTTAATAACTAAAATTTATAAAGAACTTATAAAACTCAACACCAGGAAGACAAACAACCCAATCAAAAAATGGGCAAAAGAAATGAATAGAAATTTCTCCAAAGAGGACATACAGATGGCCAATAGGCATATGAAAAAATGCTCAACATCACTAATCATTAGAGAAATGCAAATTAAAACCACAATGAGATATCACCTCACACCAGTCAGAATGGCACTTATCAGCAAAACAACACAGAATAAGTGCTGTTGAGGATTTGGAAAAAAGGGTACTCTTCTGCACTGCTGATAAGAATGCAGACTGGTGCAGCCACTGTGGAAAACAGTTTGGAGATTCCTCAGAAAATTAAAAATCGAACTGCCTTTTACCCAGCTATCCCACTTATAGGAATATACCCTAAGAACACCATAGCACTGTTCGAAAAGAAGAAATGTTCCCCCATGTTCGTGGCAGCATTGTTCACAATAGCAAAGATCTGGAACCAGCCCAAGTGTCCGTCAGAAGACGAGTGGATTAAAAAGCTATGGTACATATATACTATGGAAAACTACTCAGCCATAAGAAACGATGACATAGGATCATTTATAACAAAATGGATGTACCTTGATAACATTATACGGAGTGAAATAAGTAAATCAGAAAAAAAAGAAAAACTGAGAACAGCATGATTACATACATAAGTGGGACATAAAGTGAGACTATGAGACATGGACAAGAGAGTGGTGGTTATGGGATGGGGGAGGGAGGGAAGAGTGGGATACGGAGGAGGGGAGGGACACAGGGAAAACCAGATAGAAGGTTACAGAGGACAATTTGACTTTTGGTGATGGGTATGCAACACAATTGAATGATAAGATAACCTGGAGATGTTTTCATTGTACATATGTACCCTGATTTATTGGTGTCACCCAATTAGAATTAATAATAATAATAATATATATATATATATATATATATATATATATATATATATATATATATATATATATATATGAAAAAACAAAAGAAAACAAGACATTTGGAATTAATTGTAAAGTGTTTAGTTATACCAGTGATTCTCAAACTTTTTAAAGTCGGGGCACATTTAAAATCCTTCAAATAATTGTAGGCACACTATATACAAATTTCTGAGATATATGTTATAATAATTAAGTCAAATATTTAAGAAAAATAGTATAAAGTCTAAGTGTGTTTTTATGTAAATTAAACAAATTAAATATGACAAAATTAAATTTATTCTGATATTAAATAATTTTTATGCTACATATTTTGAGTTATGCTTCTTAGAATTCGTATAAAAAAAGGGGGTTAAAAATTAAAAAATGACAAAAAAGTTATATATTCTTAGTAAAATTTAGTAAATTCAGCAGATCCCAGTGTGAATGTGTTAAGTTTTCTCAGTTTTGTGTGTATGAGAAAAATGAGCCTGACGTATCCTAGCGATTTCTTCAGTGTTTGGGCATATATTTGAAAGGCAAACTCTCATTTCCTTGTCAATACATTGAAGAATTCCTTTCTTTTTACTCTTAATTGTGTTGAGGGTAGAAAATCATAATTCACATAAATAGGATGTTGAAAATTGTAGTACAATGTTCAAAGCGTTTTTAGATATTGCCACATATTCTTCTTTTATAGAAATGCAAAAGTGTTCAAGAGACAATTCCTTATGTTTAATCATCAATCCACAGTCAGTGGATGTAGCTGCCAGTTCTTCTGCTGTTAATGTTAAACCAACATCACTTGAAGCTTCCATGAATGGGTTTCTAATCCAATCGTATTATTCAGGGCTAAGTGATGGAAAATGCTATAAATTAAATTCTGCCATCACCCTTCAATTTCTATTTTATTTACACTTAACTTTTGTTCACTTCCAGAATCGGATTCTTCAATATCACGCTTCTTTTTGAGAAATCTATTCATTATATTTCGGTGTATTTATCTAAAACTAATATGTGTTAATAATAATGGTATGTTAACAAAAAGAGCAGAATTTCCATAATGAAATGGTAGAATAGAGTAACTATATTTTTTATATCTGGGCACATGTCGCGAACCAGCACAGCTAGTAGTAATTCCAGGTCCTGAGTGGAAATGGTGCAAAATTATGAAAATACGGGTCAGGAGGACCCTGTAATTGCTGCTGGCAAGAACAAAGCGCTCCCAAAAACTGCATCTTGCGTTATTTATAGGGTAAAGTGGTCCATTAGCAAATCAATGAGATCTTTGATCATGTTTCAAGGCACCCCAATAATTTACCAAGTGAAGAAAACCCCCACCATACATATCATCTTAACTTTATACCAAACATAGGATAGAAGAAACTTGCCTCCAGTCTTTCCAGGGAACATGGAGGGTAGTGTAAACAATTCAGCACCACAGCTTAACAGCCTTTTGCAACCCAATCAGACAAGTGAGGTAAGGGGTTGGGAAGATTGTCAATTTACAGCCAATTCCCCACACTTCTGTCCCCCAAAAAATCTAAACTTGAAAAACCCTGTTGGTTTTTTCATCCCTAAAAGGTTCATATTTCTCTGGAATATCATAAGGCACACCTGGAAATCTTCTAGGGTGCACCAATACACCCTGGCACACACTTTGAGAACGACTAAGTTATAGTAAGAAATTTATAGTTGCATTTAATTATATTTATATTATATTACAGGGAGAATACTGAGTATTCATTTGTAATTAGGACATTACAACAGCATTTCAACATGCAAACTGGATTTGCAAAATCATTTTTTACTGGGAATTATAGCAAAATGCATTTCATTGTTTCCTTGAAAAGTGCATAGATCCCAGTGTATTTTACTTGGGTATTGGGCATGAAGTATGAATAAACTATGTGTGTAGGTATGCTTTGAATTCATTTACCCTTTAATAAAATCTAATATAAGTATATATTTTAATTTAAATATTTGATATATTGAATAAGTTTTAGGTATCTTGTATAAAGCTTTCTTAAAGATGTTTGTCCAGAGCTGTGGTGGTACAGTGGATAAAGCATTGACTAGTAATGCTGAGGTAACATGTTGGAACCCCCAGGCCTGCCCTGTTAAGGCACCTACAAAAAGCAATGACTAGTTGATACTTCATGCTCCTCTTCCTCCATCTCCCTCTTTTCTGTCATTAAAACCAATAAATAAAATCTTAAAAAGATTTTCCTTTTCCAATCAATTATTTTTATAAAGAATTTGTAATATACTCACAAGAAAAACATAAAAATAAAATATGTAATGAATAAAACAATTAAATTTGACCATGACTCTCTACTAATTAATAGTTTCCTTTGTGTTTTTATTCTCCTTTTACATTATTTATATTAAGACAATGGATTTTCCCTCAGATATAATTTCTGATGATACATATTATTGAAGACATTAGAATAGGACTGAGACCTTGTTATATGCTAAAAAAGTTTTACCAAGGCCTAGATGTAGGGCAGAAGTAAAATAGGATCACATGGTTATAAGAAAAACTTCTTCACAATCCTGACTTAAAACTCTGTTTAGGAGATATGGTATATGTAATAATTATTTTTATTGCCTACATTTTTCAAAGATTGAAGTGGGAGACCAGCCCACTGAGGAGTGGGGAAAGCCTATTGTCAGTCTCCCTTGGTGTAAATCCAGTGACCAAGGCCAACATCAGAGACGCCTAGCCTATGCAGGTTTGCATTAGATTTGGACAGTCGGTAATGAAATAACAGAGTCAAAAACTGGTGAGCCATCAGTTTTAATTCTAGCTTGCACCAGCGGGCAAGTAAAAACACACACTGGCCTCCAAAATCCACTCATTCAGTGCTCAGATAGCTACTGACTTATCTGAGTTTCCTAGAATCCAAGGCTTCTAGCTCACCAGACTGATTCACCTCTGTTCCTCATCTCCTTCCTTCTCCCTGCATAAACTCTGCAGAAACTGGCTTCTCCTTCAACACTCTGCCATCTTGGCTGCTTCTCCTCTCCTCCACGTGGCCTTTATCTGATCTCCTCCCTGCTCTCTGCCCTCCTCCTAGAATGCAATCAGTGTTCCCCTGGAACAACATGATTTCTCTTCCTTTTAAAACCTTTTGTCATGAAATCCCTCCCCCAACACATATTAACATAATCACACCCAATCCCAAGCAGGAGGGCAACTAATATCATCACCTGGGTGATGGGCTTCCATGTAGGAAGCACCATCTTTAACAAAGTGAGCATAATATATTTTATCTGCCCAACAATCCACCCTTCTGCTCACTTTACTGCCCACAATCTACACCACCGGCATCCCTGTACCAGGAAATTAGGTACATTACACAAATTACAAATACATGAAAAATCATAGAATTTCAACAATTACAAAGATACATTTCACCAGTCTCTGAGCACACTGCCAAAAGTGAAAAATGTCCTCAGCCTTCTTCCTTGCCATTTGAAAGGCTTCCCATGGCAGGGGGAGAGCCTCCATCAAAGCCAACCCCCTCCCCCATCAGGGTATTTCACATTGACCAAAATTCATAAGTTCATCCAACAAAGGAGCCAGTGCTCACTCGGGTCATAGTCCAGGAAGTCAGTCCACGCACATGGGGTTTTACCCTCCCCCCTCATTCCTGCCATCATGGCAGTTCTCACACTGTCCTAAAGAGGAGCATGTGGCAACGGCAGTCAGCATTTTCATTCTTGCTTAGGGGAGCATGATGGCATCCACCCCTATGTCCCAAAATTGCAGACCTACCAGGAGTGTAGCAGTTACTCCTTCCAGCTGGGCGCTCATCTTCTGGAGACTGTGGATCACAACCCCAGCCCGATTCTCCTCAACCTCCAAAGAGGAACTGAGAACACTAGCTGCTGCTGCTGGGCTTGAGCCCCAGGCTGCCGCCGCCTTCTGCTCTGCAGGCCTTACAGCTCCAGTCCTGGCCTCAGCCTCGGCCTCCTGCCACTGCTGGCTCTCCACAATGTCCAGGACAAGCTGCAACTCATGAACCTGTGATTCCTTCTCCAGCATCTGCTCCATTTCCAGGCGAATCTCATAAACCTGGTTGGCCTCCTCCTCCAGGGCTTCCTCCAGCTCCAGGGTCGGCATCTCTTTCTCCCACGTTTCCTCCAGCTTCTTCCACTGCTCAGTTTGCAGGTCCCAGGAAGCCTCTTCCATAGAGCTCTTGGTTTCCTCATGCATGACTGTAAAAGTCAGCCTGCCTACAGTCCCCAAAAGGACAGTGATGGGGAACCATCACATCAGCCAGTCCTCTACTCTACTGCTCAAAGATGGTGGTGGCTCCATACTGATCTGTATCAAATCCTGCTACAGACTACACCAAATGTAAAGCCAGTAGTCAGGGCCATTATCACAGCCACCTGGCCCATGCAGGTTCGCATTAGATTTAAACAGTCCGTAATGAAACAATGGAGCCAAGAACTGGTGAGCCATCAGCTTTAGTTCTAGCTTGCACCCAGCGGGTCAGTAAAAACACACTCTGGGCTCCAAAAGCCACTCATTCAGCGCTCACAAAGTAACTGATTTATCTGAGTTTCCTAGAAGCAAAGGTTTCTAGCTCACCAGACTTATTCACCTCTGTTCCCCATCTCCTTCTCCAGCACAAACTCTGCTCAAAGTGGCTTCTCCCTCAGCACTCCTCCATCGTGGCTGCTTATTCTCTCCTCCACGTGCCCTTAATCTGCTCTCTCTAATGCTAACCTCAAGAACAGAGAGAGAGAGAGAGAGAGAGAGAGCTTCTGGTCTGCCCCACTTTATAGTGTATTTATCCAAACCTTTAATCAAATCTACAAACAAGGAAGTCTCTGATACAAAGTCACTTATCTGAGGCATACTGGGAGGATTCCTCATGAGAATGCAATACCCTACATCATGCAATCAGTCAAGGGTGTGGGGAAAAGCTTACTCTTAAAAGTAAGCTTTGGGCTGTAAGGACCCTTCCTGCTTACAGCCTGTCCCCCACCCACAATAATGTAATTACTCCCATCCCAAGCATAAGGGAAACTAATATCACTTGAACAATGGGCATCCCCGTGGGCAGCACCATCTTTAACAAAGTGAGCATAATATATTTTATCTGCCCAACACTTGGCAACTGGCAGGTCGTTATAAACCCCTGACTAGGTCAGACCTGGAGGGACTCCAGCTGGACTGCCTTATGCCATAAGGGAGAGCTGACAGGCTAAGCCCTTTGTACCTGAATAGAAGGTGGCCACAAAGAAGAGAGAAGGTCTCCTTTCAGCTTCTCTTGGCAACTGACAGGTTCATATTGTGAGCGAAAAAGGGGCCACATGTTGAACCTGACAAGCTCAGGGAAAGCCTGCATGGTGTCCTAACACACTCTAGGACCTAAAGTAAACACACAGAATGGTCTGAAATGGAAACTTTTTAACTAAAAGTGGTTTATGGTGGGTAGTCATGTCCTAGGGAGTTATTCTTTATTTGAACAGGGTCAATGTTTGCTTTGAAGCCTGTCTTTTGTCTTTTGCATCTACAATAATTTACCTGATAACACACCTATGAAATGTAGGGGGGTAAACTTTTTTCTGCCCCCTCAGGGCAGGTGTCCCACCAGAGCAGGAACCAACAAACCCTCTTATTGTTATTACTATCATGTTAATTAACTTAACCTGTTTTGTGCTTCCCTAGGTAAGAGAGATTTTAGTGTATATATTTTCACTTTTACCCAATCCCAGAGATTTCCCCACTTTGCTTTCTCTGGCCTCCCTAATCTATGACCAATCAATTTCATGTAACCCCCTCATGTCTTTCCCTTTGATTCTAATGTACAAATAAAAATAAGTCATCATTTTTTGGAGCAGTTTCTCGATCCATTGAGACTTTGCTTCCCTGAATTGTTGACAGTTTGGCTCAAATAACCTCATAAACATTCTTACAGGTTTGGAAGTTGTTTTACATTGATAGTATAAACCCCTGACTAGGTCAGACTCCAACTAGACTGCCTTATCCCGTATGAGACAGCTGACAGGTAAACCCCTTCCTGGGCCTATGGGTGGATGCTGGGATTGCTGAACCAAAAACACAAGGCTGGTATGTTCCAAAAAGAAAATTTATTTAAAATGCCTGGCTGTAGCCTGGCTGAGACAGAAGAAGCCATGTCGGCCCTGGGGAAGGTTGGAACAGGGTTTTTATAGGTTAGTCAGGAGTCTTGGAAAAAGTGGCTGATGTTGCTGCCTCTACAGGTTCAAGGTGATATTTTTCCTTATGTGGATTGGAGTAGCGCCACAGCTTTTCCAAAGGATTTATCTCCTGGCCCAACTGTCTAAAAGAAAGCCTGGGCTGGTTCAAAGGTCCCGGGTTGCAAATCTCCCCTGTCCCAGTAGAGCCCGAGCTCTACTCGATCATGTATCCCCAATTCGACTTCTGTGTGCAGTGGGACACTCCTGCTTAACAGCAGGGCTGGCAGCCAATTTGAGATTACTCTTGAGAGGGTTATGAGGATGCTGCTATTTATTGGTACCAAGATCAATTGCCACCAGAGGAAAGACAGGCCCGACATACAAGTTAGTTGCAAGAATCACACAGGCAGTGTATTACAGTAAGGCGTACCTAGGTACATCTTAATGGGGCTCTGTCGGCATGCTCCTCTTGATCCCTGATCAGAGTGGCACAGAGGCAGTCCACATTACATGTTGAAGTCTGGAAGACTAAGTGCAGCAGAAGGGACCTTGGCTTTAGTACCTTTTTCTGGCATACACTTTCTAACAGGTGTTAATCTATTGGATTATCACATCAAGCCACTTTTAGGGAGTTCTTCCCAAGGGGCTCTTTTTTATGTTAATCTACAAAGTTATGTGTACAGCAATATAATGACAAGACTTGAATTATTATAGTGCAGTGGTTATAATTGTTCACAATAGGATATCCTCAGCCCAAGCACCAGATATACTAAAATCCCCCGTTTGCTCACAAATGGCAGGAATCTGTGCAAACAGCCATGGGAATGGTGGAAACCACACTTGGTAAGGCTTCTCTGGCAGTGAGTGTCCGACCCCCGCAGCTCTTCCTCTCAGTGGCACAGCCTCTGCTCAGGGAGAACCCACTGCCCTCACTTGGAGTCCTGGTCTTTCATGTCATCTAGGAGGGTAGAGTGGATACTCAGATTTTTCAGTTCTTCCACCAGGTACCCGTTCTGGTGAATCTGTACGAGGATGTCACAGCCCCTCACAAACTTGCCATTGAGGTACACTTGTGGGATGAGGGGCCAATTGGAATAGACTTCAATGCCCAAAGTCACAATGGTAGCATATACTGGAAACAAGATTTACACCTAGGCTGCTTGGTGTCCAAAGGTTGAATCTTGACCACCAGAGGTAGCCTCTGGCCTATGGCTGGCCTATCACATCAAGCCACTTTTAGGGATTTTCTCCAAGGGAGATGTTTTTTATCTATATAATTTCACACACACAATAGTTGGGCCCCGTGCAAAAGGCATAGTCTTGCCTATCATATCTGTACACACTAGATTAGTTCCCACCCAGAAGACATAGCCTTATTCACTTGCCTTAGTGGCTTTTAATATTATATCCTAACTTATTTCTACATATATTCTACATTTTTCTATATTTCTATATATTTAATTACTGAAACATTATATTACTGTAACACCATCTCCTTCCACAGGTTTGCACTAGTGGCTGATCTATCTATCAGTCTCTGGACTTGTGGCTAGGCTTTTATAAACAACTATTGTGATTTAAACTTCCTTAATTGTCAGGTCCTTTCCCAATGTAAGCTTTCCCTGACAATTCTGCAAAGAGAAACTTCTTGCTACATTTCAAAGTGAAGACTAGGAAACCAACCATTAAAAAAGAGGATAGCAAGCAAATTAACTTCAACCTCCCAATGGGGGATGAGAATGCTCTGTTTTAAATGCTGGTGGGAAGCTGGTTGAGGGCAATTTGACTTTTAAAGAGGCTCTGAATTTAAAGGAGCCCTGAACCTAAACCTAACAATTTCTTAGCTGTAATAAATGTCGGAGACCACGTGATTTTTCTCAATATCACAGAGCACTTTAAAGTGTTAGACCAAGGAAAACCCAGGCCTTCTTACACCACATTCTCTGTAATTTTAACAAGGCTTCCAGGAAAATTACTTTAGATAGGGCTTCCCAGTCTTTTATTCTTCTTGTAATGAGGTTCCTTTTAAAAATGCACAAAACAATTGTATAATGTAATGAAAATTGTTAAGTGTTGGTTTGAAGTTTGAATATGTAAAATTAGTTGGTTGCAATGAAATAGAAGACAGAATCAAATGAGCATGTATGTTAATGACTGTTAGAAAACAGTAATTTTTTATTTATCACTGTTTTAAAGTAGTGAAGTCTGCGGGTTACATAGAGACACCAAGGCAGGTTACAGAAGAAATTTTAGGAAGAGCTTTAGTAATAAACCGATGACATACATGGTGTATAACTAACCCAAATCATGCAGCACAGATCATAGTCTTGATGCTGCTTTTATAGAGACAAAAATCACTTACTGGTTAGAGGGAAAAAGGGGGGAGCATGGTACAAAAGTCATTTACTGATAAGCTTACAACATTTATCTATAGGATCTATTAAAAGGAAAAAACATTCTTAACACAGTAGCGATAAATGTTTTACATATCAAAGACATTCCCAAGAAATGAATTGTTTAGCTTATGATAAGGAGAGAAGCTAAATAAAATTACTTTTGTTAAGAGTGTTGGGGCTAGCTTACTAGAAAACCTAATAAACTAGTCCCTGCTTCCTTAGTTTACAAGTTTTATACAAAAGAATTTCAAAAGGGATAATTATTAGAAAGCTTATAAAATGTTGCAGAATACAGGTTTTTCATGCAAAGTGAGTGGGCTTGTGGTGGTCCCCTTGTCTAGACTAGAGGTATATGTCACTTTCATAACTCCAGGAGGGGAGGAAGAGTTAGGATTAGTGTAGAGATTTTTAATTAAGATATGTAAACATTGTCTTCTAAAGGATCTTAAAAAAGGAAAAGAGGAAGTTTTCAGGTAAGTTCTACCTTCTTTGCTCTGTCTAGCTAGTGGCCTCAGTCCTTCCAGAAAACTATAGTTAAACTATGATTAACTACTAACATTTTCCCCTTTAATCTCTTTCTCTTGGGTTTTTTCCTCTTCAGAAAGGAAGGGTAAGGGGGGCCTGGCTCCTCTTTTTGAAATACCAGTATCAACAGTTTTGCAGTTCCTTGACACCTTATCACATTGCAAAATAATAATAATAATAATAATAATAATGATAATAATAATAAAGTATTGTGCTTCCTCTTAAATGCTGATAATTCAGTTATATTGATGATGTTGAGGCATGTTCCCTCTATACCCACTTTGTTTAAAGATTTTGTCATAGCTGAATGTTGCATTTATCAAATTCTTTTTCTGTTTCTGGTTAGATTATCAGATGAATTTTAATCTTCATTTTGTTAATGAGGTGTATCATGTTAATTGATTTGTAAATATTAAACCATCCTTGCACCTCAGTAGTAAATCTTACTTGATTGTGATGTAGGATGCTTTTAATATATTGTTGAATTTGTTTTACAAATACTTTGTTGAGATATTTTACTAATTTTTGCTTCTATGTTCATCAGGGATATTGACCTGCTATTTTCTTGTTTTGCAGTGTCTCTATCTGGGTTTGGACCAGTGTAATTCTGGCCTTTGTTTCTTTTCAATTTTTTGGAATAAGTTGAGAAGAATAGGTATAAATTCTTCTTTAAAAAGTTGATAGAATTCACCTGTGAAACTGTCTCTCTGGACCTTTGTTTGTTGGAATTTTTTGATTACTGATTCAATTTCATTACTAGAAATTGGTGTGTTAAGATTTTTCTCTTTCTTCTTGATTCAGCTTTCGAAAATTGTGTGTTTTTAGGAATTTATCTATTTTTTTCTAGGTTGTCAGTTTGTTGGCATGTAGTTGTTCATAATATCCTCTAATGATTCTTTGTATTCCTGTGGTATTGGTTGTAACTTATCTTTTATTTCTGATTTTACTTGTTTGAATCATCTCTCTTTTTTCTAATGAATCTGGCTAAAGATTTTTTAATTTTGTTTATCTTTTCAAAGAAGAGTCTCTTAGTTTAATTGAACTTTTCTGCTGTTATTTTAGACTGTATTTCATTTATTTTTACTCTGAACTTTATTAGTTTCTCCCTTCTACTATTTTTGAATTTTGTTTGTTCTTTTCCTACGTCCTTTATGTATAAGATTAGGTTATATGAGATTCTTCTTGTTTCTTTAGATAGGCATATATTATCTGGCTATAAATTTTCCTTTTAGAAGTCATTTGTTGTGTTCCATAGATTTTGAAATGTTATATTTCCATTATCATTTGCCTCATAATCTTTTCATGTCCACTTTGATTTCTTCATTAACCCATTAGTTATTATCATGTTGTTTAGCTTCCATGTATTTATGTTTATTTCTGTTTTCTTCTTGTAACTGATTTTCAGTTTAACACCATTGTGGTCAGAAAAGATGATATGATTTCAATCTTCTTAAATTTCTGAGAAATGTTTTGTGGTCTAACATTATTTTTCTGAAAAATATTTCTTTTTATGTATTTAATCATTTTAGAGAGGAGACACAGAGTGAGAGAGAGAGAGAGATAGAGAAAGAGAGAAAGGGGGGAGGAGCTGGAAGCATCAACTCCCATATGTGCCTTGACCAGACCAGTGCAGGGTTTTGAACTGGCGACCTCAGTGTTCCCAGGTCGACGCTTTATCCACTGCGCCACCACAGGTCAAGCTCTGAAAAATATTTTATGTGCATTTGAAATGTATATTCTGCTGTTTATGGATGGAATGTTCTGTATTGTAAAGCCAGTAGGCAAGGCCACCATCAAAGCCACCTGGCCAGTGCAGGTTCACATTAGATTCGGACAGTTGATAATGAAACAATGGATCCAAGAACTGGTGAGCTTTAATTCTAGCTTGCACCCAGCGGGCAAGTAAAAACACACACTGGTCTCCAAAAGCCACTCATTCAATTCTCACAAAGCTACTGACTTATCCGAATTTCCTAGGATCAAATGTTTCTAGCTCACCAGACTTATTCACCTCTGTTCCCCATCTCCTCCTGCACAAACTCTGCACAAACTGGCTTCTCCCTCAGCACTCCACCATGTTGGCTGCTTATCCTCTCCTTACGTAGCCTTAATCTGCTCTCCTCTCTAATACTAACCTCAGGAACCAAGAGAGAGGAAGTTCCTGGTCTGTCCCACTTTATAGTATAGAAATCCAACCTTTAATCTAATCTACAAACAAGAAAGTCTCTTATACAAAGTCACTTATCTGAGGCATAATGGGAGGATTCCTCATGAGAGTGCACCACCCCACATTATCCAATCAGTCAAGGGTGTGGGGAAAAGCTTACCTTAAAATTTGCATGTGGGAAGTGCCATCTTTAACTAAGTGAGCATAATATATTTTATCTGCCCAACATGTATATATCTATTAAGTCCATTTAATCTCTTGTGCTGTTTATGACCAATGTGTTCTTATTGATTTTCTCTCTGGATGATGTATCTATTGATGTAAATTGGGTGTTATTGTTTCCCACTGTTTTAACTGTCAACCTCTCCCACTATGTTCTGTTAATATTTGCTTTAGGCATTTCGGTGCTCTAAGTTGTATGCACAGGTGTTTATAGCTGTTATAGACCCTTGTTGGACTAATTCCTCCATCATTGTGTAATGCTCTTCTTCATCACTTTTCAGTCTTTATTTTAAAGTCTATTTCGCTTGATATAACTATTACTACCTCAGCTTTCTTCTCATTTCTTTCTGCATAAAATTTTCTTACCAACCTTTCACTTTTATTCTGTGTGTGTTTTTAGATCTTAAATAGTTTCTTGTAGTCAACATTTATATGAATTTTCTTATTTAATCTATTCAGCTACCCTATGGTTTTTTATTAAAACATTTAGTCTATTTACATTTAAAGTAATTATTGACAAATATGTACTTTGTGCTCTTACAAAGAGACCCAACTAATTGTAACCCCCTTTGCATTGTAAGCTACCCAGGACTAGCTTATACATTTGATCTATAATGAAACAAAACTTCTTAGCCTCAACATTTTACTATTTTTGTCCATTTTAGGGACTTTATTATGCAGGCTCAACTATTTGCCTAAATGCAGACAATAGGGAGCCTGCCGCTGACTGTTAAAAAATTTTAGACCACACAGTCAAAATTGTTAGATTGTTCTAAAATAACCTTAGCTTAAAGAGCCTGTTTCGCTTCTGTAATCCCGCTAAACTAGGTGCCTGTATCCCGCTCTTCTCTCCCCCTCCCAAAATGTGGTTTTATGCCTTTAAAAGTGAACGCCTGAGCTTGTTCGCGACTGCATGATTTGAGTCTGTATTGAGCTCCGTGCACACCGCTGGCAATAAACTCCTCAGAATTTTCCTGTAACTCCTGTCTCTTTGGAAGTCACATTTTATAACAGTGCTATTTTGTTAGTTGCTTTCTGCTGTTTCCATTCTTTTCTTGCCCTCTGTTTCTTTCTTCTTTTCTTGCTCTCTTCTCTTACGATTTGATAACTTTCTTTAGTGTTATGTTTAGATTCTTTTCTCATTAATTGTTCTGTATCTTTTATAGGTTTTTAGTTCATGGTAAACATGAGATCCATATTTAGCAACCTACATATATGGCAGTCTATTTTAAGATAATGGTCCTTTAAGTTTGAAAGCTCCTAAAAGCACTACATTTTTGACACACTCCCCCACCACTTTAGTCTTTGCTGTAATATTTTACATATTTGTATGTGTTTTCCTTAAGTAATTATTGCAGATAAAGGTGATATGATTAGTTTTGTCATTAATCTTCATACTAGATTTATGAGTGGTTGGTACACTACATTTACTATGTTTGCCTTCAGCAGTGAGGTTTTTTTAAAGATATTTTCTCATTTCTAGTTTGTTATATTTTTTGCTTACAGAAGTTCCAAATGGTGTGTGAAGACCAGAGATGTTTAGAGGGGTCTGTGGTACAGATCAAAGTCACTCACTAGGTTTATTATTTGGGGGTCTCTTTTCAGAGTCCCCACTGTAGAATGATGCCACCTGCCAGGAGAACTGGGGCAGAAGCCACTTGTGAAGGTCACCTGTTGTGAATGGCAAGAAAGTTGGGTGGAGTGGTCCTCAGGAGAACACCTGGGCTAGGCAAACAGTGTTGGAATGAAGAATGTCATGAGTGATGACTGCTAATGCCAAGCCAACTAGGTGAAATGAGAGAAAAAATTATATCCACCAGCACTTTTGTCCCCAGAGAAAGTTCCAACAGCCTCTTTGGTACTCACCTAAAATTAGTAAATATATATATCTTTTCCACATATGATTCACCAGGCACTTTTTGAACTCCTCTCTTTAGGGACTCTGAGTGAGTTTGTGCTTGAGCCCTTCACAAGAGTAATCTGTTAGCTACAACCTTTCAACTCTCCCTGAAATAAGCTCTGTTATTTTTCAAAGCCAGGGGTTTCTTTTTCTGCGGCAAGTCTCCAAACTGAGGATCCCAATGTAGGGCTCTAAACACTTGTTCCATAAGCAGAAACCTCTGGATTACGCTATCTCTCCTGCTTGTGGGTCTCTAACTGAGGGTATGGGCCCTGACTGAAATCTCTCTGCCTTTATGACCTGTCTCCATGTGGCTTGTTACTTATATTCTTAGTTTTAGAATATGTGTTCTGCAATAGTTGTGCTATATACATAGTTGTGGTTTTAATGTGTCTGTGAGAGGAGGTAAGCTTAGAGATTTCCTACTTTGTCCTTTGACACCTTAGTTCTTGTTATCTTTAATGTACTTACTCATTTACTCAAATTTATTATTTATAGAAGTTTCAAGATAGCTGACTCATATACCACAGAAAATACCAAACTTAATAACTAGAAAGAAATATTTGTTTACATTCATTTAGGCATTTATTATACTAAGTTCTAAGATATATTATTTATACTGACCTCAAAAAACATATTTAATCTCACTATAATATTTTACCTTTTACTATATTGCACATTTATGTATTTCTTTATTACATGATATTTACTTAGGTATAGTGAAATACACTTTATTGTTAGGAATTCATGTACATTAAAATGTAATGTTGAAAACTTGAGTGCATTAATAGATAATAGACGAGGTTTGGAATATTCATTTGCCTGGATAACCCATACCTTCAATAAGATTTAGAACACTTATACCAACATAGAAGGTTCTCTTTTGCCCCTCTTTGTCAACCTGTGCTCCTACTTCCTCTTCAGAAGCATACAACATGAAAACTTCTGGTTCCAGCTTCTTTCACTGGTGTTAATGTTTCTAATATTTATCCATGTTTATCGAGTATATCAAGAGTTTATGTCTTTTTATTGAAAGAAAATAGTGCATTTTCTGAAGATAGCACATATATTCTCTGTTCTCTTATTAAATAATTGATACTTATTAGCTACATTCTAATACATATTTTAGATCAGTATAACATTTTTATGTTGTCACAAATAAACACCATAAATGAATACAGCTAAGTTGTGTAAAGTTTATCTTAAGAGAATGATTAGATAGAAACAATTCTGACAATTAGTTTATTTGGTCCATGAAACAAATAAGCTGTTCTATTTAATACTCTTTAATGTAATATAGGGTGCAGTAAAAGTAGGTTTATAGTTGTGATGATAAATTATTATATTATTTTTCATACAAACATTTGTAAACCTACTGTTGCCCCAAACTGTATTTTACTCACAATCTGCTTAGAATTTTGTAGTTGAATATGTAATAGAATTAATTTGTTTTAACCTTAAAATGAATATTATTTTTTATTTTGTTGAAGGAAATTCCTGGAATTTTAGCTCAAAGTGCCACTATGGCATAAAGCTCACTATGCCATGATTGACACAGATTTTTGCTAATCAGGTTGTTTCTGGCTCACTCAGAACCTCACACTTCAAAGTTACCTGCAGGTCTGTGTGAAGGCACCTGAGGAATTTCAGACCATAATTGTTTTGAGCTAGTTTTATAAGAAGGAATCTTAAAATATGTACTGTGTTATTTGCTTACTATTTTCATTCATTTGCTTATCAAATCTCTGCATGTTCCTGACACAAGTTAATACAAAATTGCAAAGTAGTGGATTGTGCTCCTATTTTTTAAAGCTTATTTAAATCCTTTGAAAATAATTTGGTTATTGTTTTTACTGAATTATTTCTGCTAAAATCATTCTTTAAGCTTGTCAGATACTTGTACCTATTTTTTAAGTCAAAATCTCCCCAACAACTTATATATACTTGTTCTAATATACTTTTGCCTGTGTTTTTCTTTTGTAATCTTCATACTAAGGGCAACAATCTCAATCAGTCATATCTATTTATATATCAGAAGGTCCATTCTTTATGAAAGCTCTATAATTTCCTTTTTCTCTTAAATATACTGGATGAGCTTAAATTGTGACCTTCTTATTAATTATGCACTGTACTGTATTATAATTAATTTATCTAAACTCCTAAGAATTTAGAAGCTATAAAAATTATTCTTTAAATATTTTAAAATGATGTTATAATTATATGGATTATAATTCTATCGATTGACTTCAAAGTGGCTCCAACTATCCACATTTCCATGAGTCAAACCCTTTGTAATGTGACTCTGCAGCTCTTTACATCAAGAGATCATGTTATTTTTCTATAGCTAGAATCTGAGTTGGCCTTATAACTTGATTTTACAATAAATAAATAATTATATAAATAAAAATGTGTGGTAGACATGATAGTTTCCAGTTCCCAGGCTAGATTTTAAGAGGCTTTATAAATTTCTATAAAGTATTCTACTGTTCTGTGAACAAGGCTGGCTAGTTATTGGATAGTAAGAGATATATAACCAAGTCAGACACAATCTATCTAATCAGTAGACATAGTATTGAATGTTTAGTTTTTCAAATAGCATATTAATAAAATAATAAAAGTAATTGAAATCTGACATTTTATTCATATTTATCACTAACTTCCTCTTTTGGCCTGATTTTACTTTGACCCCTTCACCTTTTTGCTACTTATTGATTTGTATGTTGAAGAAAATATTACCTTTTTATGCTTTATTGGGATAATACAGAGAGTACTAATAATTGGACATTGAGGTATTTTGCGTATTTTGAAAAGATGACAATCTGTAAATTTTATACTATCAGTATGTGGTTTACTTTCAGTTTAGGTGTCACTTCCAACATTGTTGACAGTATAAGGTTGTCAAGGCCTTTCAACTATAAAAGCTTCAAAATGTGTTTCTTCCTCAGGAATAAGGGAAAGCAAGAGAGAAGGATAGAAGCTTTCATTCATTTAATTGACAAGCACACAGTTTAGCAAGGTCTGTGACAGCATGTCCATCTCACTTCCAGTCGTCTCATACCACCATGAATAAATGTGGTGTTAATATGACATTAGTTATTTCCAATCACAAATGGGAGCTGTGGCATCGTGTGTCACTGTCAAAGTGATTAGCCAAGATGTGCTGGTGGTGAAAAGGAAGAGATATGAATTGGAAGCTTTTTTGTAAAACCCACCAAGAAGAAATGCATAGCAATAGATTTAATTTTAGTAATGACTGTGGAACGTAGAACATGTAATAAATCAAATCTTGTGATTAGTTATTTATTTACCCACTTTTTCCAAACTGGTAATGTTTTCCTAAAGAAAAACATATACATATTTTATTCACCTCTTCTTCCTGATGACCCTATATTAACTACCGACAGCAATAATGCACAGCACATTAAATAGCATGCTTCCTTTTCCAAGCACACTGGAAAATAATACCATAGAAGAAAAAAATAAGTGGTTATAACTTTGGTTTTTTTCTACATCATTTGATTTAGAAATCCATTTGAAGATTTTCATTTGCTTTGTATGCTTTTAATAGTGATTTCATTCTTGCTATGTTGATTTAATCAGATTGGTTAATCTTGTAGTATCTGGCAAGATGACCATCTCCTAATGCAGGAAAAAAATATTACCTGCCCTTACATTTAACCATCAACCCAAGAGGAAACCAGTATAATTAATAAACCACAGAACCCTTCCAATTATGCTGTAGAGATATCCTGAAATCCCTGACTACTTCTTAATTTTCCATTGTTACTTGTTTAATGTTATTGTCTTTATTAAGTATTTAGCTGGTAAATGTGAATATAGATCTAAGAGTGGGAAGAGTAAATAAGGTTTTTGCTTTTCTGGATGTTGAAGGGTGAGCTATTTTCCCAGTAGTTGTTAATAATAAAAAAAAATTACAAAATCTCCTATGAGCTGTTTATTTTATTCATAAACAGTTGTATTTGGGGTACTGCACTAATGATCCAAGTAAAGAGAAATGCTCATTGAAAGGAATAAAACATTATATTAGAAATCAAAGTGGGAACCAACATCTAAGATCCCCCAAAGAAAAACAAATAACTGAGCATCTGAAATATATTCCTGTATTAAGTAGCTTATTCAAGATAGATTGTTACCCCTTCAATGATTTTGAATCCTGTCTTTGTATCCTATACTCTCCTAGTGCAAATACAGAACATATTTTCATGTTTAATGCTTGAAGGTCATGATTAAAGGCTTTAAATTTTAATCACAAGATCACAAATCTAGTGTCACATTGTAATATTTGAAATATATACATGTGGCAATAACTTGAAACAGAAATTTTTCCTCCTAAAAGAACACGTCTTCCTTTTTCATACTATAAATATCTGAGTAAAAGCTCATAGGACCACAACTGTTAGGCTTAATAAGGAGCAGTCTGGCAGGGAATTTCAAACCAGAGTTATGCTCTCCACCCTTCATTTACCACCCAATCCTAGGTCCAAACGTAAAACCCAGCTATGTGAAAAGAGGAGAAAAACAGTTGTTAGTTTTGAGGGGCCAGAACAGTACACAGTAGCTTGCAATAAGCTTACAAATGAGTTCTACTTCCCCTCTAGCTCTAGAAATGATTTTTAGGAAAATTTGATTAAGGTAGCCAAATTTGTTGGTTTTCTAAATAAAGTTGTCTGGTTTTTTTTCCCTATAATTTGCTAAATGCTTATAACTTATTGAAATAATTCCCTTAAGTAAGGCATAACTAAAAAATCTTGTAGTGTTCTCAGGGAGAACATGGGTTTTCGTGCACAATTAGGGATGGAAAGTGGTAAGGAAAATTATGAGAGTGCCACTGGCAGTAGAATTGGAAAAGAGCTGAGTGCATAGTAACTGATTCAAGTAATGGATGGGGCATTGACCCCCCCACCACCACCACCAAACTGTGTGGCACCATTTGATGGGGTAGTGGTGGTGCTTGTGGAAAGATGTGACTACCATTCTGAGGATCCAACAAACTAAAAAGTGTGAGAACAGAAGACTTTCTTAGAATTCAAACTTGTTTAGCCTGACCAGGCAGTGGCACAGTGGATAGAGCATCGAACTGGGATGCGGAAGACCTAGGTTCGAGACCCCAAGCTCGCCAGCTTGAGCGCGGACCCATCTGGCTTAAGCAAAAAAGCTTGTCAGCTTGGACCCAAGGTTGCTGGCTCCAGCAAGGGGGTGCTCGGTCTGCTGAAGGCCCGCAGTCAAGGCACATGTGAGAAAACAATCAATGAACAACTATAGTGTCGCAACGGCAATGAAAAACGAGTGATTGATGCTTCTCACCTCTCTCTGTTCCTGTCTGTCTGTCCATATTTATCTCTATCTATGTCCCTGGAAAAAAATAAAACTTGTTAAATAGAATAAATCTATTGTCTAAAATCTATTAACATAAAATCCAACCCATCCAGTCAACTGGTGGGCAGATATGGTGTACAGACATTCAGTTGTGTATGAGCAGTAGTACCAGGCACTGAAACTGAAAAGACTGAAAGAGCAATACTTCTCCACCCCAGGGGTGGGATTCAAATAATTTAACAACTGGTTCTCTGCCCTAATGACTGTTTTCAGTATTAAAAAACAATATACCAAAAAGTAGTTTATTATTTCATGCATTTAATCCTTGTATAAGAACAATAAAAGAGGTTCACAAAATCAGATTATAAGAGTTTTAAAATATTAATGAAAAAATATTAAATAATACCTGAAAAAAGCCAATAAAACTATTATTTAAGATATTTGCATATTGTTTCCTGATTGGCATCCTCATTTGCTATTCTTTTTGTCTATGGATGGAATGAACATTACTACAGGTGCTTAGAATACACAGTTGAGCAGATGGACGTTAAAAAAAAGTTAGGAATGTAAATTTGTGAATTCCACATCGGGCACTGCCCAGGGACCCACCTTAGAGAGAACCCTGATTACAAGTGCCATTTTAAACACCCAGTTCGGCAAACTGAACAAAAAATTAGGTATCGGTCTTCCAAACAGATGTGAACAGGCTGAATTGCACCACTGCCCCTCCTCCAATTCTACTGAAATCTGTCAAATAAATAGCCCACCAACATTTGTGTGTAGGTGTTTAGACTTCAGAAAAAGACTTTTAAAGATTAATAAATAATAAAAAAAGACATATGCCAGGGAACATAGTTAAAGTACTGCTAGGAATCTTTGTTCTCAGATTGCCAAGCAAGAGGAAGAAGAAACTCGGAGAGAAAGCTTTTACTGGGTAACATCTAATACTCATATATTCATTTGGTTGAATTTTTCTGCTTAAGAGACCAAGTTTCAGAATTTTCATTTCAAAGAAGTGGCAGTGATATATAAACTGTATACAAGGATATCAAAGTAGTTCATGGCAAAGCTGAAATGGGTACCTGGTCTCTGTCTTGAAATACTTTGTTTGAAATCCTCATTAAATATTGTCTGTCCTTATATCCTTACATATCCATCTACTTGCTGAAAACTTCCTCCCATACTTGACGTTCCCACCCTGACCAAAATCAGTCATTACTTTCACTGCTTTTTCATTACATATGTCTGGCAAAACATTGAACCTGGGTTGGTTCATCTGCCCTGTACTTTTATTTTTCTGAGAACTGATGGGAAAAAAAATGTTACAAATTTTCAAAAGCAGTACAAAGAAAACATATTCTTCTTAAACTAAAACTAAAACTGACTTTCAAATCTTTCTATATTTTTTCCCTTTTATTGAATTTGTTGGGATGATACTGCTTAACAAATTTCTACAGGTTTCAGGTGCACAATTCCACAACACATCTCCCAAACACTGTATTGTATGTTTACCACCCAGTTAAAGTCTCCATCAAACATGTTCTTCTCTAATTAAAACTAGAATTTCAGATCTTTCTATAAATTTTTCTTTGTATTCTTGGGCAATCATTCCTCATATGTTGTAAACTGATTTGTTTACAACTTCTTCTCTTGTTGAAGAGCAATCTTTCATTTCTACTTTAACCCTTTCCTACTCATTTTAATCTAAAGTTAACAACTCTCCCTCCTTTATCTTCAAATTTTCTTTCGCTATTGTTTTCTTCTCGTTAAGATTAAATGCCAAAGAGTTTTCTACCACAGAACTAACCACATCTTCTTACCTGAAGTATCTCCTGTTGGCTTCCTGAACTTCAGTGTTGAGATATTACTGCCTGCTCATTTGCGGTTTTTAGATAATGTCAAAGTTCCTAAATGCATGTTTGTGCACCAGATGCATCAGAATTTCCTCATTTGAATATGAGATAATAATAGGTTCTGAAGTTCCCTCCTACATTTACTGGGTCTCAGGTTGAGATTTGTTTATGAAAAGTTGTCAGGATTTTACTGCACTGCCAGGTTTATGATCATTGTTAAAAGACTTTTCATCCTTTGCCCATCACTTGTTTCTATGTTGGCATTCTTCAGGATTCTGTGTTGAGCCCCCTGTTTCATTTTCTCTCAGGACCATTACACACATTCTATGCAATCAATTATGACTAAATAATGGAATTATACTTTTCTATAATTACACGCTGGTTAAACCAGTTACTCCTTTTGTGACAGTGGGCAAGTCTTTTATGTATTTACTTCAGTTCCCATTGTTCTAAACAGATACAATAATAAAAAATATTATAAAAAGTTTTCAGAAATAATTATAAGCATAAAATCCTTAGAAGAATGCTCAGTATGTAATAAAAACAAATATATAAATATTAACGCTAACTCTGCATATTTTCACAGCATATTCCTACAATTTGCCACACAAAAATAGATAACATACAGAGAAGCATTTTTTTGAAACTAACGCTTTATGTGATCAAAAGTTTTGTGATCTTTAGCACACAGTACAGTGCCATACTCTAATATAGAACTGAATGCCCTCCACAATCTAGAAGAGTATATTAAAATGTCATACATTTGTTATTAGATCAAGCTACTGCTTTAAACTAATTTTAATGTTCCCATATATTCCATCTTTTCACCACTTCCATGTTTTATATATTATTCTGTTTACAGCCATTTTAATATCTCCCATTATTTCCCCATTTGTGTTAGCTTTCCACATCCATTTTCAGTTCTGTGGTTCTTTGGAAATTCAGTTCAAAGTTCATTTCCTTTGAGTACATTTTCCTTCAAGGTCCAGAAATATTTTTCTGTGAACTGTTATAACAGGATAATTGTCAGTTGAATCTACCCTGAGGCTTACTTATTCAAAATCTTCCAGAAAATATTTGCCTTAAGAGCTCTCTCTGGTGTCAACGCCCCAGGCTTAGGCCACAATCCAACATTTCCAGAGCAGCAGAGGAGAGATTTCTAACTATCTCATATGAGAAAAATAAATAGTGTAGTTAGGAAAAAAAATTATGACTGCTCATGTATTTTGCCCCTAGCATGTTGGTGAATTTCTAGTTTTCTAATCCTCTATAGTTAGTAGAATATACTACAGCACCTGTAACAGCAGGTGATAGTGAACTGGTAAAATATATAAAAATGTAATAAAACCCTTTTAAAATACAAAATGTTGTAAAAGTATTGTGATTCAAATGCATCTAATGATAAAATAACTTTGAGCTTATTACTAGGAAAAGAGGCAATATGAAAATCTTTAGATTTTTCTCAACAACATAAAAGCTTATGCTTATAATCCATTAATTATCAGGAGTAATCATTTATCAATGACTTTAAATAGCATGAACATTGTAGTAGTCTCATTCTGCATGGCTCAATGTTTCAACTGATAATTGGTAAATAAGATTTTTTAAAAGTTAGACAGTTATTCATTAACACACAGCTCATTAGAAAGCAAAAATTTTAGTGTTTGAAATAGTTTAGTACATTCAAATATATTGTCCTAATAATGCCATTAAGGTAGTATCTCACTTTTCTGATTTTGTACATTTCAGATAAGATTAAAAAAATAAATATTATCAATTAGAAAAAAATGGGTTTTCTTAGTAGAAATGAGGTTTAGAAAGAAGTATATTCTATGTTACTTTTATATAGATTTGTGACTTGATGATGTCATTTTGATAATTTTCTTAAAAGAATTTGAAGTACCTTCTAGTGTCTAGTTATGAAAAAAAGAAACTTCTTGAATGACATAAACAAAGCAATTTTTTCAAAGATTGTTTTATTTTATTTTTTAAAGTTTATTTCATTGATTTTAGAGAGAAGATCTGTTCCTCTATGTGCCCTGACCGGAGATCAAACTGGTAACCAGTGTACTTCAGGACAATGCTTTAATTAACTAAACTATTTGTCCAGGGCCAAACCAAGAATTTAATTAATTAATTTTTTTTACAGGGACAAAGAGAGAGAGTCAGAGAGAGAGATAGATAGGAACAGACAGACAGGAATGGAGAGAGGTGAGAAGCATCAATCATCAGTTTTTCATTGGCGTTGCGACACCTTAGTTGTTCATTGATTGCTTTCTCACATGTGCCTTGACCGTAGGCCTTCAGCAGACCGAGCACCCCCTTGCTGGAGCCAGCAACTCTGGGTCCAAGCTGACGAGCTTTTGCTCAAGCCAGATGGGCCTGCGCTCAAGCTGGCAACCTCAGGGTCTCAAACCTGGGTCTTCTGCATCCCAGTCCGATGCTCTATCCACTGCGCCACTGCCTGGTCAGGCCAAACCAAGAATTTAATGAGCTTTTTTATTATTGCTAGAGTTCCAAGTCCTATAAATTATGGAAATTAGAACTAGTACTAATGAAACATTTTTAAGTTCTCTGTACATTTTATTGAATTACACATTGGAACGAGCGTTGGATATGCCATTGAGATAAATGCATTTTGAGCCAAAAACCACACAGAAACTGGTTTTGTATATATTGTAAATTATAAAATACCTTTTTGTGCAGAGATTTTAATAACAACTTCATTCCTTGCCATCTCTTCCACCCTTTAATTGCACACATTTAATATGTTTGCACAACTACTTCTGCTAAGTATCTCATCAGCAATGTTTTAGCTTCCATCTAAAATTTCGTTTTTTATTGTTGGTGTTTGTAAATGCTTATTCAAGAATCCAAGTGTTTTAATATTTTAACTATATAATTTCAGCTAAGTTCCATATTCTAAAAATGTACTACAAATTATATATATAATATATATATATATTATATCTCCTTCTGTATAAAGAGAAGCCTTTTTGTTTTAGATTTTAACTTTGTGTATTTAACTTTGACCAAGCATTCTACTGTCTAAAATTTCTAAGGGTAAATGCTATACTCTTATACTGAAGGTCACATTGAAGAGAACACCCAGTAGTTACATTTGACAGTAATGAAACGATATTCCTTAAAAAATTTAATCAACAATTTGAGGTTATAAGGTATTTAATGGCATCTCTCATCAAATATTTCAAATTGTTTTTTAAACATCAACTCATTAATTTTTATTATCACTCATGGGAGGTTAATTATGCACTCAAGGATGCTTCTTCATTGAGCTCTACTATGCTCATTTGTAAAACTCTTTTCTTATTCTTAAAATAAATATTTGTGATTGTGTGATTTCACAATTGATTAATTTATATTCGTATATAATTTTCTTGATACATCCAAGGTGCTATGCTAAGTTAAAGAAAGAACATTGAACTAAAAATAAAATAAAGTCACATTTCTACTCTCCAGGTTAGACCTTGTACTGACTCATGGTCCCTCCTTAGGTTTATCTATTTTACAGTAGTGATTTGAAGGCATAGGAAAAATAATGAATTGAACATTTAGCATTATGAAATATCTGTGTCTTGAAAGATAACCAAATAAAACTTAAAATGTGTTGATATAAAATCCAAGGAAAGCCCATTTATATTTCACCAATAGAGACTTTATTAGATTAAAACACTCAGAAAAGCCCTGGCCTGTTAGCTAAGTCACTTAAGAGCATTGTCCTGAAAAAACAAGGTTGTGAGTTCTATCCCTGGTCCATGCACAACTGAGTGGAACAATAAGTGCTTCCCTTCCCAGTCTTATATCTCTCCCTTACTCTATCTGTCTTTCTAAAAATCAATAAAAATTAAGTTTTGGCCCAATAGCTCGGTTGGTTGGAGCCTTGTCCTGCAGTGAAAAGCTTGGAGGTTACCTGTTTGATCCCCGGTAAGGGCACATACAAGAACAGCTCAATATTCCTGTCTCTTTCTCTCCCTGCCTTTCTTTCAAAAACAAACAAACAAACAAATAAATAAATAAATAAAATATAATAAAACACTCTGAAAAATAACTATACCTAGGTAGCAGTTTGGACATTTATAATTTAATATAAAAGTATTTTAAATAGAATTATTTTATTCAATTTGATAAACTACATTCATGGAATAGAGTAGGGAAGATTAATAAAAAAATATTTAATGACTGAAAGTAATAAGGACTGATTAGTAAACTCAAGCCAACAGGTCCACTTTTATACTGAAGGATCAGTCTGTTGGGGAGTAAATTTGGAAAAACATAGTTTAGGAGAGGGAAATCAAAAGCCTTAATAGTATCAAAGGCCTTTGCTTTGTACAGTGTTTAATCTGGATCCTTGGTAAAAGTTAGCAAACTATTAAAACCCATGCCGTGCAGTGACAACTCTTATATTATATCATTTTAATATGCTACAAAACTTAAGCTTCCAAAGTTCTAGTAAATTAATAATCCAGGCAGCTTATTCCAGTACCTTTAATACTGTCTATAATTTTAGTGTTCTATCTTTTCTTTCAGAGATGAAGCTATAAAAAAAAACTAATAATGTAATAGGTAACATTTTTAAATGTTTACTAGATATAAGAGAGTATGATGAGCACTTTTATCTTCTTTGGTAGCTACTGTTACTATTTTTAAACACTATATGTATGAACAAAAGAAATTCTAGAAAGGTTAAGAATCCTTTTTGTTCTAGATCCAGGCTTTGAAGGCTTGCTCAATTTCAGATTCCACTTCTCCAGTGAGTCTCCAGTTGAGTTCCATTAGCAGAAGCATCAGCTGAAGGTCAGTATTCAGGGATTTTATAGGTTCCTTATGAAATTTAAAAATTTTGGGGGGTCATTTCAATAATTATATATATATAGTGTGTGTGTGTGTGTGTGTGTGTGTGTGTGTGTGTGTGTGTGTGGTGTGTGTGTGTTTTGGATTATCTGGAAAACTACTTAAAAAAAGAAAGCTACCACTCCATGTCAATATAAATTTTCACTTATATTTAAAATTGTGTTGGAGTAAAGTACTAATTTTATTTATCAGAGATTATTGTAGAAGTGAGAAAGGAAGTAGAGTTAGTCCACAAGTGTACAACTAAATATGTAAACACAGTTGCACATTGTATAATAAGGAAATTCAAAAGCTGTTGAGGCAGAATTAAATATAGTATTATAACATGCCATAATTATATATACATGTTTGTTGCAGTAAATATCACTCAGTTTGAGGTCTATATAAAACATTTATCACACTATATTAATATTGATAATTTAGGCTCTGGCCGCTTGGCTCAGTGGTAGAGTATCACCTGGCATGTGGATGTCCCAGGTTCTATTCTTGGTCAGGACACACAGGAGAAGCACTCATCTGCTTCCCCACCCCTCCCTCTCTTTCTGCTCCTCCATTCCTGCAACCATGGCTTTATTGGAGTGAGTTGGCCCCAGGAGCTGTGGATGGCTTCATGCCCTCAGTATCAGGTGCTAAAAAATGGCTCCCAGTTGCAATGGAGCAAGGACCCCAAATGGGCAGACCATCGTCTCCTAGTGGGTTTCTCAGGTGGATCCAGGTTGGGGTGTATATGGGAGTCTGTCCCTGCCTCCCCTCCTCTCACTAAAAAAGCAAAAAGAAAAAAAATGATGATTTTAATATGGTTGTTTTCAATTTAAATTATATACAAAACATAAAAAATAGACTATTAGAGTTATATAGCTATATATAGTAGTATGTATCTATATAATCACTGAATGAAAACTGAAAGAAAAGCAGTATTTCCCTACTTTTATTAATATAATACAATAATCTACATTGGTTTTTAAAAATATTTTTAAAAAATTATCCAAGTGTTATTCAAACATTAGAAGCAGTTTTATTTGTGAAGTCCAACCTTAGACATATCCTTCATCCTCCTATTTATGCTTTATTATTACTATCATTATTATTTTTTCTCAAGAGCAATTCACCTGCACAGCTGCTAGTAATTTATTTAAGTTTTAACCCAATACCTGATGTGAGGTGAAAATATACACATGCAGCATAAAGTTCAGAATCCCATAATGAGAACAATGACACAGAGCATGTTATTAACATCTTTACTTGACATGTCCTCCTTGAATAATACTTCTGGTAATGGTTTTAAACAGATAAAATAAAAATTTTTAAGTGTATATGCCTCATTATATTTACTTTCAAGGACTTAAGCTTAAATATAGTTGTTTATATTGAAAATACATATATTTGAACATCAGTAAAATGAGATAAATAGACTCTTTCAGTTTGTATGATTCAGAATGTGTTTTTGAGAGCATACTCTACATCATTCATTGTTCCATATTCTCACAAGCACTTCTCTTCCTCACAATATAAGCCTGCCTTTTACTTCAATGCTCCTAAAACAGCACTCGCTAATACAGTCAAAACTTAAACTTAAATATTTTTTATTAATTTTATTCAGAGATGAGAAAGAGAGAGGTGGGAGGAGTGAGAAGTGTCAACTCACAGTTGTTTCACTTTAGTTGTTCTTGATTTCTTTATTGTATGTGCCTTGACATGGCAAGCCCAAGGTTTCGAACCAGCAACCTCTGCCTTCCAGGCTGACATTTTATTCACAGCATCACAACAGCTCAGGCCAAAACTTCAATCTTAATATGCTTTTTGCTGTATTTGTTTTAGACTTCTCTACATCGTTTCTCTCACTTGATCACACCTACTGTCAGTTTCTGTAACACTAAAACCCTTCCAGTACTCTTATAACATCGTTGAGGGCCATCTTTTTTCAGTTTCATTCACCAGTCTGTCATCCTTTACACAACCCTTGATTATTGATATTTCTCCTAATTACTATTTGTTGGGCAGATAAAATATAATATGCTCACTTTGTTAAAGATGGTGCTGCCCACATGGAAGCCTGTCACCCAGGTGATATTATTTGCCTTTATGCTTGGGATGGGTGTGGGGGAAAGGCTGTAATGTAAGCAGGCCTGGTCATTATAGCCTAAGGCTTAGTTTCAAGAGTGAGTTTTTCCCCACACCCTTGACTGATTGGATGATGTGGGGTGGTGCACTCTCATGAGGAATCCCATTGTGCCTCAGATGAGTGACTTTGTATCAGAGACTTTCTTGTTTGTAGATTGGATTAAGGGTCTGGATTTCTACACTATAAAGTAGGACAGACCAGTAGCTTGCTAGCTCTTGGTTCCTGAGGTATTAGAGAGGAGAACAGATGAAGGCTATGTGGAGGCCAGGAGAAGCAGCCAAGATGGTGGAGTGCTGAGGGAGAAGCCAGTTTGTGCAGAGTTTGTGCTGGAGCAGGAGATGGGAAACAGAGGTGAATAAGTCTGGTGAGCTAGAAAGCTTTGATGCTAGGAAACTCGGATAAGTCAGTAGCTTTGTGAGCACTGAATGAGTGGGTTTTGGAGCCCAGTGTGTGTTTTGGCTTGCCTGCCTGGTGCAAGCTAGAATTAAAGCTGATGGCTCACCAGTTCTTGGCTCCATTGTTTCATTACCGACTGTCTGAATCTAATGCGAACCTGCACGGGTCAGGCTGCTATGATGGTGGCCTTGGCCACTGGCTTTACACTATTATCATTATCTACAAATTTTACAGTAAACATTATTTATAACTAAAGTTAAAATTACTACCCATACACTAAAATGATCGCCCCTGTCCATTTAACACTTAGGCACCTACATTTGGATGTTCAGAAACACTTACAGCTCAACAAATACAAAAATAAATTTAATCTCTTTTTCTCAGTCTTTATGTCTTGTTATGGGTTTATTCCATGGTAATTGGATTGACTTTCATTCATTTATAAATCAAGAATCATGACAAACGTCCTACACTTCTCACTTACTTATCTCCTTATTCTCTACTTATTTCCTGATTAGTCTATGAATATAAATACTTACTATGTCTTAACTATATTTCACTGACTCCAATCATATTTTCAGTAACCTGATTTCTGTCTTTCTCGACTTATTACCTCACATCTATCTGGCATCCCTTTAATTTATCGTCCATATTTTATGAGCGTGATCTTTCTAGAATGCAAACTAGACCATGTAACATTGTTGTTAGAGATAGTTTAATTTTTGCTGCCTTTTTAGTCTAAAGTTCAAATTACTTATGTCAGAATGCTTCACATGGCATAATTCTTACATACTATTCTAGCCTACAGTTACACCACTTCATCTACAAAGTCTTGGTTGTGGTTTTACCAAGTGCTCCTTAAAAGTGTTTTTCTTTTCTTGGAATGCTGTTTTCGCTCTACCCCTCCAAATACTTGTCATACTACATTGTATTTATCATTGAAAAATAAAACTTAAACAATAACTTTTATTAGATTTTTTCCATTTTTCTATGCAGTAGAGTATGAGGATGAATATGTAATTATCCAATTTTTAAACATTTATGTTGGTCAAATAATTTTGTAAATATAATATATATGTTTGCTCGCTTATAGTTTCCACTGGGTGTGGGGGACAGGCTGTAAGCAGGCAGGGTCATTATAGCCTAAGGCTTAGTTTTAAGACTAAGCCTTTCCCACCCTTTTAATACTAAGGTCTTCTCAAAACTAAGCTTTTCCCCACACCCTTGACTGTTGCATGATGATATAGGGTGGTGCACTCTCATGAGGAATCCCATTATGCCTCAGATAAGTGACTTTGTATCAGAGACTTCCTTGTTTGTACTGTATATTGGATTAAAGGTTTTGATTTCTACACTATAAAATGGGGCAGAGGAGCCCATGCTGGAGGAGAACAGAGAAAGGCCATGTGGAGGAGAAGAGAAGCAACCAAGATGGCGGAGTGCTGAAGGAGAAGCCAGTTTGTACAGAGTTTGTGCAGAGAGAAGGAGATGGGGAACAGAGGTGAATAAGGCTGGTGAGCTAGAAATCTTTGATTATAGGAACTCGGATAACTCAGTGGCTTCGGGAGCCCTGAATGGAAGGGAATTGTTTTTCCACTGTGTGTATTTTTTGCCCACTGGGTGCAAGCTAGCATTAAAGCTAATGGCCCACCACTTCTTGGCTCCATTGTTTCATTACCGTCTGTTCGAATCAAATGGGAACCTGCATGGGCCAGGCGGCTGTGACGGTGGCTGCAGCTACTGGCTTTACAATTTATTTCCTCCATTCTTTATTCTGCAGAAAAACAAGCTTCTAAAATTAACATCTGACCATGCTGCTCTGACACGTTTTCTGATTCAGAATAGTTCATGCTTTCAAATGTGTCTTAGACATAACATAAACTGGCACTTGCTTACTTTCCAAGTATATCTCCTACTCTACCCCACTTGCAATTAATTGTACATCATATGAACCTTCTTCAACTGACTGAATGCTCTGTGAATCTCTGAATCTTGTATGTATATTTACTACATATAAAGAGTTCATTGGATCACAAACTTTATATATTTACCCAAGTTTGGTAACCACCTTTTTCTTCCAGAGGTATAGCCTGAACATCACCTTATAGCAAAGCCACTGCAGCTGGCTGAAGTTTCCCTAGTTAGCATGTCCTGTGTGTCTCACATATACTGGATGGAATCACTTCTCCACTGCCACTTGAATAAAAAGCAAATAACAAGGTGGGATATAGTGGACATTACAATGAGTCACTCGCATAAACCTTCCAAAGATAAGGAATATATTTCTTTAGTGGGTTAGGCTTTTCTGTGCATCAAAACGACAATGACTCATAAGATCATGCATTCACCCTGGAGGTAGCCTGCCTCTAATGATTGGTTGATAAAAAGACATAAAAGTCTGGCCCTTTACCTGCTTAAGGAGTCCCTGGCTAGCCTGAGCATTCTGTTGTAACTACATCACAGTTCCTCTTCCTCTTTCATAGTTGTTCCAGAGTGCACTACCATCTAAACTTTCTGCATTCAAATTTCTATCTCTAGTCTATTTTCTGGGAAATATTAATCTATATTTCTGAAAAGACACTGAGGTCAAGGTTCACTCCCTTTTAAGATTAGCTTTGAAAATAGAATAATAAAGGACAGAAAAGAGCAGAGAAAGTGGTTATCTTTTGTCCTTATACAATTGCCCACAGTATGGTTATGCCTTGTAAACCTTTAACATAGTAAAGTTGCTCTTCACAGCTGAGGTAGCCATCTTTTATTACTTAGTGACACTCGGTGTTTTTATCTTTTCTTGCCTCACATTTTCTTTCTCTGCAACCTATTTAACCTTTTAGGTTTGCCCATCCAAGAAAAAACAATCAGGTCTTCAATGCTCTGTTTTATAGAGGAACAGTGTTAAGACTGAGAACCTTTTAGGGTATAGTAGACAATATCTTTATTTTTGTTCTCCTACAAAAGTCTGATGTTATTGCTTCTCCTGTGTAAAATCTGAGAATGGGCTTAATCTGTTCAATTACATTGAGAAAATTAAAAATCCTCTGTCAATGTCAGTAACGATATATATACATATATATTTTAAGAACTCTCACTTTGTGGTTTTCTTATATTAAACTTTCACATATTCTGCAGAACACTTTATTCATTGATTATTAAATTTTGATAATAATAAAGATGTTTTAATATAGATATAGTTATTTATGCTTTCTGTCTCTTTTTCTTGCAGTGTTAGGCTTTCATCTAGCAGTTATTGATCTAGCCTGAAACATTTTTTTTTCCTCTCTTTCAGTGGGGGGTGTGCTGAAGAAAGTTCATTTAGCTAGTATATGTTCATTTTGTTTTCATTTTCCCTTTAAATAGGTGTTATTTACATGAAATTATTTCAGTACTTGAAGTATGCAATTCTGTAACCACTATTAAGATCTAGAAATGTCTTTTACTCAGAAAAAATTTCTCTTGCCTTTTACACTCAACTGTCTGATTTTAGGCAACTACTAAACTGCTTTCTGTTAGTACAACATTTTTTTGGTCTAGAATTTTATATAAATGGAATCATATAGTACATAAATGGAATCATATAGTACATAGATTCTGTGTTTGCTTTTTCAATGAGCATATTTTTCTACCTCGAGTCATGTTTCTTGTATATATTCATTCCTTTTTATTTCTTAGTATTGTATAGTGTAGATATACCACAATTCATTTATCCTGTACCAGGTGATGGATATTTGATTTGCTTGCAATTTTGCCTTTATGATGAATGTTACTAGAAATATTCACACATGCTTATTTATGTGGACATCTGTTTTATCTCTTATCCAAATTTAAAAATATATTGCTGGGCCATATGGTAAATGTATGTTTGACTTTATGAGGAACTGTCATACTGTTTTCCAAAGTTATACCATTTTGCATATCCATCATTCTCACTAGCAACATATGTGAATTATTTTTGATCCACATCCTTGCTGACACTTGGTATTGTCAGTCATTTTAACTTTAGCCATTTTAATGAGTACATAATTGCATTTCATTGTAGTTTAATTGCATTTACCATATATGATAACTAGTGGTGTTGAACATATTTCTATGTATTCATTGGTCATTCATAATTCTTATTTTATGAAGTGTCCTTTTATATAGTTTGCCCATTGTTTATCAGGCTATTTGTTTTGTATTCAAATATTAAATTGTTAAAGTTATTTATATACACTCTATAAAATTCTTTTAGACTTGTTACGTAACATTCTCCTATAGTTGGTTGCTTCAATATTTACCTCGGCTCTGTTTTCCAGTGAGTACAAGTTTTTAATAAGGTCATTTTATCTTGTTATTTACTTTTATTAGATATATTGTTATCTTGTTATTTACTTTTATTTGTTTTTTATCTTGTTAAAAATATTTTCATTATTCAGTGAATTAAAAAGCATTTACTATATTTAATTTAGGATTTTAGATAATTAGCTTTTGATTTTAGACTTTATTGGTCTGTCTTGTTTCCTTTATATGTTTGCTAATTTTGGATAGTATCATCCAAGTTATCAATGGAAAGTTAAAAGTTTCTTTTTTAGAATCTTTTTCTTTGCAATTTTTATATGCAATTTTTTAAAGCAACTATTTACCTTTTGTGTTTAATCTGGAAATGTTTTTGATATTAAGATCTTTTGTCTTTTGTTGAGCTACTCTTAGTCTTTTCAATATGTTTTGATTTAGGAGCCAGTGAGAAATATATATTCGTAGAGTCTAGAATCCAATTTCTGTTTCTTTTCTTACTGAAATTACTGTACTCTCTTTAGGATTTATGTTTTATTGGAAGTATGAGGAAGTTTTCACACTTCCTCAGCTACATTGCAGGTTTTCCACATGTACTGTGCTGCCTTTGAGCATGTCACAAGGTCTGTGCTTAGTCTCAGGATAAAAGTCACAGAGATGGAAACTCATTTGTATCTACTCTTCCAGGTGAATTTGAATATATCACTAGAGTTTATTCTTTAATGATTTGCATATTCTTCAGACAATTCTTTTATAAATTATACACAAGTTTACTATTTTCTTCTAGTAGAAGGTAGAGAATTTATATGGTTAGCTCTTATTTCATCATGCATAGATAAAAAAACTTCAATTTTGAAAAATATTTTGTTTGGTTATACAATTCTAAATTGTCAGTTTCTATTGTTTTTTCAGCATTGTGAATTGAATTATTTTTTTCACAGCATATTAAATATAGTATTAATTATGTCCTGACCTCCCTTATTTATAATAAAAAATGTCAGTCAAAATTTATTTATTTTTATTTTTTGGAAAAAAAATATTTTTCTGTATGATTTTAAGATTAATCTTTATCATGCTATTCACCAGTTTGATGATAATGTGCCTAGATGTACTTTTTGTTGTACTTATCCTTGAAAAGTTGGCCCTGGCTGTTTGGCTCAGTGATAAAGTTTCGGTCTGGTGTGTGGATATTCCAGGTTTGATTTCTGGTCAGGGCACACAGGAGAAGCGATAATCTGCTTCTCCACCCCTCTCCCTTCCCGTTTTCTCTCTCTCTTTCTCTTTCTCTCCTGCAGTGATGGTTCAATTTGTTCAAACAAGTTGGCCCTGGGTGCTGAGGACAGCTGCATGGCCTCGCCTCTGGTGCTTAAACAGCTTGGTTGCTGAGCAACTGAGCAATGGCCCCAGGTAGGTAGACACTCACCCATTAGGGTGCTTGCCTGGTGGATACTGTTTGGGGCACATGCGGAAGTCTGTCTCTCTGCCTCCCTGTGTCTCACTTAATAACAAAAAATAGAAAATAAATTAAAAAGAATAAAAGTTCATTATGCTTCTTGGAACTGAATTTATGTCTTCTATCAATTTTGAAATATCTTATTATTATTCCTTTAATTATTCTTTTTCTTTGTCTTTTGAGACTAAAACTTTATACTTATTAAACTACTTAATATTGATCTACAATTCTCATATATTTTGTCTTGGTGTTGTTTTTTTTACATAATATTTCTTTCATTTTTTTCATTATTAAGTTTGAACTGGCTTATCTTCCTATTTACTGGTCATTTCCTCTGGTTTGTCTAGGCCACCGGTAATAACATTAAATAAATTCTTTATTTTTGATATCATAATCAGTTATTTATTTCTACCATTTACATTCGATTTATCTCCCTAGTTTTAAATTATCTGCAGAAATCCTTCCCTATTGATGCATGTAGTTCACTTTCTCTGTTAGATGCTCTAATATGTCAGACGTTACTATTTTAAAATTCTGCTTAATAATTCCAACAATGGACTACTTCAGGGACTTCTTCTCTTGTCTTTTCTCTTTTGATAATTTGTCAGCTTTTCCTTTTTGCAACTGAGTCTTGTAATATTATTGTATGATGGACATTTTGTGTAAAATTTAGAGACTGAAGTAAAGAGCAAGCACCTCTACAAACAGCATATCTTTCAATCTGTCCAGCTTGAAGGAGGCTTTAGTCTAATCTATTATTGAGCTTTGTTTGGGGTTAGCTCCAGTTCAACTTGATTCATTTCTTGAACAGATTTAAATAATTTGGAGTTGGGAATGTTTTTCCCTTCAGATCATGGGATCTGTGCATTGACATCTTTCTGGAGGTCTCTTTATGTTAGCTAGCAAATGCACCAGTTTTGACTTCGATATTTCTTTGTTTAATACTTATTTCTCAGTTTTTAGGGTTGCTGAGTAGTTCCATGATTTTGTAATATCTGTTATTTTTTTTCTTCACTGTTAACAATAAAAATTTTATATATAGATTTTAAATTAATGTATCTCCTCTTTTTATTGTGTTTCCCTTTCCACTCACTAGCTGCAGCTTCTGACTTTTATGACTTTGGAGTGTGGGATGGAGAAACAATAAAGAAAGATGTTTCTAAAATATGGTACTGTTGAAGGAATCAAAAAGGACAAAGATGCTCAGACAAGTGCTGGAGGAAGGGGGGTTTATTTTAGCTCAAGGAGCAGAATGACCCAAAAAAAGGCAACAAAACACGAGCTCTCCGAAGTTCGTTTTTCTGAGTCTTATAAACCTTTGCAGTTTTTGCTTTCACATGAAATATGCCTAATTTCTTTGTCCTCTTTGTGTGTATACCTATGTGACTTTTGAGTCTTTGGAAGGGGAGGGGGTATGAGAGGAAGTTCGAATTGTCTCTTCTTGAAATTTGCATATCTTATTTTCCTTGCTGGTGCTGCAAGTTCATTTCAGGCAGCTGATAAAGTGGCTACAGCTGTGGTTTGTTACTTTTTAAACTAACTCAGTAAGCCCTCCTCCCTTAGTACTATTTTAATCTGATTTGTGGGATATTTAATTTTGGTGTATATTTAAAACTGATTTTTTTCCTCTTTGGATAACATTATTTATTTATTTTGTTAAAGATTCCCACATTGAGCATATACAGAAACACCTTAACTATTTCTCACTCAGCTCTTGACTATCCTAAAATCTGTACATTCTGATGGGATCACTCCCTTCTACAGAGAAGCCTCTTAATGATGACTGAAACTTGCTGCTAGCCAGCACCCTACAATATGAACCATATACATTCTCATCAATCCTTTCTCATCGATACTTTTTTTTCTGGTGTTTTGTATTTGTTTTTTTTTTTTATTAATTTTAATGGGGTGACACGAATAAATCAGGGTACATATGTTCAAAGAAAACATCTCCAGGTTATCTTATCATTCAATTATGTTGCATACCCATCACCCAAAGTTAAATTGTCCTCTGTCACCTTCTATCTGGTTTACTTTGTGCCCCTTCCCTCCTCCCTCTCCCACCCTCTCCTTCCTCCCCCAACCCTGTAACCACCACACTCTTGTGCATGTCTCATAGACTCACTTTTATGTCCCACCTATGTATGAAATCATACTGTTCTCAGTTTTTTCTGTTTTACTTATTTCACTTCGTATAATGATATCAAGGTCCATCCATTTTGTTGTAAATGATCCAATGTCATCATTTCTTATGGCTGAGTAGTATTCCATAGTATATATGTACCATAACTTTTTAATCCACTCGTCCTCTGATGGGCACTTGGACTATTTCCAGATCTTAGCTATTGTGAACAATGCTGCCACGAACATGGGGGCGCATTTCTTCTTTTCCAACAGTGTTATGGTGTTCTTAGGGTATATTCCTATAAGTGGGATAGCTGGGTCAAAAGGCAGTTCAATTTTTAATTTTTTGAGGAATCTCCCTACTGTTTTCCACAGTGGCTGCAGCAGTCTGCATACCCTTTAATAACTGCCACAAACATTAGTGCAATGAACTCAGAGTTGCTTTACTACTATGCCATCTCAAGCCAATGGCCCACACCTTTCCCCTTTTTATTCAGAAACCCGTCTTATATGTCTTGTAAAATTCAGATACACATGCCCTGGTTTCCTGACAGTCCCTTTCAAATCTGGCTCCTGTAACTTGAGGTGAGGGGAAAACAAACATCATCTCTTTCCTTTGGGAAAGGAGAGCACATCCTATAGTATTCCAAAAGTATCTCCCAAGTTCATTTCTCAGCTTCTTTCAACAAAACTTTTTATAGTAGGATGGGCTAAGGGCCACAAAATTTGTTTTCAGGCATTTTTTTATAGATTCTAAATAGGTCATCTGGTACACTGTGTTAATTTGTGGGTTTAACTGCCATTTTAACCTACAAAAGTTGAGAACACACACAGACAGACATAAGTAGCTGTTTGATAGGTAAATTAATTATTTTCTTTAATTTTTCCTCAATCTCTTCAATATGTGATTGCTTCTGCCTGGGAAACCTGACCCCTATACTTGGTATTCAATATATTCCTTCAAACTTCCTCAGGGAGGACATTTCTGACCTCACAAAATAGACAATCTGTCCCTGTTCTGTGCCTCAGAGCACCTTTTCTTTTCTAACATAACACTCATAACAATTTATTGCAGTATCTATTGCCTGAGGTTTTCTTTTGGGATCTAGAGAAGTACGAAAGCAAAGGAAAACACTGCAGCAAGTCTGCAAAGCATTCAGAACACCACATATATTCCCAGAAGTACTGAGGCAGGATAGTAAGAAGCTAGGAAAATGCCTTGGCAGGTAGAATGGGGAAACTGAGACAGATCCAGCAATCAATAGCCAGATACTGAAGTTCACTTCTGCAGAGATAACTTCTATGCCTCAGTTGTATTTTCACTCCAAGCTTAGAAAAACAAAATCCAGGTGGGAGACCCAGGACCAGCTGCAGGATTAATGACCCCTGTTCTGGGGCTAACCAAACAGTAGAAATTTCCCCCAGAACTCCCAGTTTTTAAAAACCATCAAAACAAAGGATCCAGTGCCTTTCTCTTCCCCCTTGCCCTATTATTCTTCCAGAATCATGTATCTCCTAAGCTGTAAGGGTCCTTAGGAGACTTGCAAGCAGGGGAGCAATGGGCAGTGGCAGCTCATCCTGGACAAACCCCTGAACCTGTCTCCAGGGCCCATTTTCTCCCACTTCCCGTGTAAGCTTATTTCCTTCTTATAAGGTGTCTAGACAGCCAAGGCAGCCCTGCCTAGTTTCTGTCCTGTTGGTTCTTTTATCCTTGGCTCTTCCTTGTTTTATTTGCAGTTCCCAGTTTTAGTAAACTTAATCTCAAAATCACCTGGACTTATGTTGTTAAATTTTTCCTGCACAGACTCAAGAAACCACATGCTACTGGCCAGCCGTAGGCTGACCCAAAGGCACAGGTCCTCTTTTTGGTAACATTTCTACTTCTCCAGAGCTTCCATAAAATTGTGGGTTTTGTGTAATTCTAAAGCCAAATTCTAGCCAAATCTAGGGATGGTTACAAGGACTAAGAAAAGGTTTACAGAATGCTTATGTAACATTTACTAATTTGTTTTATAAATCAGCTCCAAAGAATCAGTTTAATTTTGAGGTGACAGTGATTTAAATATTAAGAATATATATGATACCGTTGCCTGACCTGTGGTGGCACAGTGGATAAAGCGTCGACCTGGGAACACTGAGATCGCCAGTTCAAAACCCTGCACTGGTCTGGTCAAGGCACATATGGGAGTTGATGCTTCTAGCTCCTCCCCCCTTTCTCTCTTTGTCTCTCTCTCTCTCTCTCACTCTGTGTCTCCTCTCTAAAATGAATAAAATTAAAAAAAAAAGAATATATATGATACCGTAGAACACAACTTTATCACATATTTGAAGAAGAAGAGATGACCCATTGTATAAATAATAATCAAATAATTTTGATTGGATCCATATTTATCTTAAGAATAGATTTTAATGTTCCTTTGCACTTAATGTATTAAAATAAATGATAATAAAATAAGTTGTAAATATTAAATGTGTTTTTAATTATTAAATTTATAAACAAGATTAACTATTATTCATATTTTGGCATTATGATATTATATATCAATTTTGTGATTTATGGTTATATGAAATGTGTTTTAATTCCATAAACTCAAAGGCCAGATCATGGACTTCAGTAAGTAAAAACATCATTATGCCATTACATGAGGTTAGTGGGCACACTTTCTCACTGGTGATGATAGGCTGGTGGCATCACCATTCACAGTACATACTAGTTTCTTAGTTTTCTAAATTCTTTTGATCTTAAAAATCCCTATTTACACATAATAAAACATGTCATAATTTTAGGAAAATATTTGAGTTTTATTTTTTCACTCAAAAACTCAAACACCTTAAGGAAGATACATGAATATTAAGTTTAGTAGGAATATATCAAAAGAATAACAACACATGAAAGGTGCTGTAGTTCAACAGGGACTGATGAATTTTAAGATTATGTTGATAATAGGACAAAAGTAGAGGAAGTTGGTGAAAAATGCCAATATCACAAAATATATTTTACTAGAGAATTTAGAAGACCACATTTCACAAGTAAAAATTGGGAGGCATTAAACAAATCAGAAATATCATAATAAAATAAGTATTGTACCATATATTTTCTTATTAAAGATTTGTACTATTGAAGTCATTAACAACTACATTATTAGTACCATCATTTTCTTCTTAAAACTTTTAAAAGAGTAAGTCTTTATTTACTTCTTTTTAAATCTTCTCTATATAAAAATTGTCTTATTATTCCTCAAACTCTAAAGCCCTAAAAATTCTAAAAGCTCTAATGAGCAACTATTGAGTAATAATTTCATATTAATGTTGTATAAGAAATTGAACTAAACTATTTTATGAAACTATTTTTTATGTGCTTTCATTTAAAAATTTTTTAGATGAAATTCTTATCTTAGAAATTTTCTATAGTGTTTTCTTTGAAGGTCACTGTATTACTGAACTATTTCTTTTACATTTAATTTAAGTATTATCTATTCAATATATCTATATTTATGTATCTAAATGCCTATGTATCTGTGATATATTTTTTATGGTTTCTATATTCTTTTCGATACTATTGAAGTTCTAAGTTTCTTGAAGTTCTCACTACGTTCCTTGAGAAAAACAAAATCCAGAAAAACAAAAACCATTGTTTTGAACTCTGTATCTAATAGCTTGCTTGCCTCCATTTCATTTTGCTCTTTTTCTGGAGATTTCTCCTACTCTTTAATTTAGGGCCTGTTTCTTTGTCCCCATGTTTTGGTTGCTTCCCTATGTTTGTTTCTATGTAGAACTGCTATGTCTCCGAGACTTGGTAGAGTGACATTTGTGTAGCAGGTGTCCTAGAGAGTTCAGTGGCACACTCTCCCTAGTCACTCAAGCTGAGTGCTCTAGGTGTGCCCTGTGTGGACTGTATGATGCATTGTCCTGTGGTAATTGAGCTTTGATTACTCTTGGTGTCACTGAGAAGGATTGATTTCCAGGCCGACAAGCTTTGAAGACAGACTAAAACTATAGTGGAAGAGCTGCTTGCTGTTCATGAGTTGACCCTATGGAGCAGGACTTGCTTCAGTGGGGCTTTGATGTTCACCAAGTCTGTCCCTTGAATGTGTCACTCAGGGAGATAGTAGGATTGTAATCTTGTGTGGTCTAAAGCTGTTCACTGGGAGTTCTGGTTCTGGGGACTCCCAGGAGGTACAAGGTCTGCCTGGGACTACCTGGCATGAGCTATACAGATCAATCTCTAGATAGCTGCTTCTTGCGCTGTGCTTGAAGGTGTCCAGAAGAGGCACAATTGTGATCTGAGGCTGGTTGTTTCTACTGCTGGACCTGAGTCCACTTAGCAAAAGATATGGGTACACAGAGGCCAGACATTGCTTGCTTGAAAGAGTTTGGGGGCCCTGGCTTGTTGGCTCAGCAGTAGAGCATGAGCCTGGCATGTAGAAGTCCTGGGTTTGATTCTGGTCAGGCCAGAGAAGAAGCAACCATCTGCTTCTCTACCCTTCCCACCCCCCTCTTCTTCTCTTGCAGCCATGGCTCAAATGATTTGAGTACAGTTAGCCGCCGGCACTGAGAATGGCTCAATGGCCTCACCTCAGATGCTAAAAAAAATGGCTCCATTGCCAAGCAATGGAGCAGCAGCCCAGACAGGCAAAGTATTCCCTGGTAGGGGGCTTGACAGGTGGGTCCCGGTCAGGGCACATGGTTGAGTTTGTCTCTGCCTCTCTGATTCTCACTTAATAAAAAGAAAGATTTTAAGAAAGTTTAAAGCATAAGGCAATAGAAGCCATTTGTATAGAAAAACCACTGGAAACAACTTGGGTGGCCCTGCAAACTGGACTGGGTAGGTTGTCATGAAATAACCAAGGTGAGGTGGGGTAAACAGTGTGAGCCAGGTTGAAGAGATTCTGATATGGTATCCATCTGTTGGCTCTGTGTGTGTGTGGAGGGGGGGAGTGCATCAGAAAAGGAGTAATGACTTCTGCCAGTCCTTTTGTCTGGCAAAAAACTGCTGTTCCCCTCACCCCAGCTCTCATTTTGATGCCAGATAATTCAGTTTCTCCCTGTATGTCCCTGATTCCTTTCAAACTGCTACCCCAGTGCTGGAGCTCAGAAGGAGTGAGTTCAAGTAAGACTGTGCATGCGCCCTTTCAGACAAACTGCTTGGGACTGCAGCAGCCCTCTGTCTTCCTCAGCCTCCTTTCCCACTGATTTTTATAGCCTGAAATTATGGGGACTTCTCTTCTTAGCTCTGGAACCCTTGCCTGGGAAGATGGCATGGGGCTGGGATCTCTTGCCCCTCAGGGATGACTTCCACAGCTGAGATATTCCTCCCATATTTAATTACCACTCATGGGTATGGGCCAGCCATTCTACATCTTGTTCCTCCTGTCAATCTTGATATGGCTTCTTCGTTAAATTACTAGTTGTAGGATTTCCATTCAGCTAGATATCAGGTATTTCTGAATGATGATTTTTCTGTAGTTTAGTTGTAATTTTGATGTGGTTGTGGGAAGATGAGAGTACTGTGGTTTTCTGTTACCACCATCTTGACTGTAAGTCCTTAAATTGATATCTTGTTTAAATTTCAATAAGCATGTGATCATGGGTGTGAGGGTGAAGGGGTAATAAAATTAGCCATTATATAATTTTGATTTAAGACAGGTGTTTTGCCTGTGTAGAAGAGTCTTTATTTAGACTGAGAAGAAGATACCAAAAAAAGTTTCTCAGAGTAAGTGATAACCAGCTGAATCTTAGACTACACAGTAGAGTTTACCAGGAAGCCTAGAGGATGAGAAGATAGTCAAGGAAAGATGGACATAGAATATAGAAGTAGAGAGAATATAGCACATTTGGGAGTGTTTCAAACTTAAGTCCATGAGGCTGGGAAGATAGGAAAGATCTAAACACTGATGATTACCTGTATGGGGGTTGCAAAGAAAAAACTGCCCAAAATATCAAAAATTTTGTTTCCAATTATATTGAAAGATACAAACTGACAGAACAGATGGTGTAATTGTTGAGGTCAAATGGTGATGTTGACTAAGAGAGAAATGGAGGAAGTGTCTAGTGAACATAATGAAAAGGATGTTTTAGTTATTAGAAGATCATCATATTGGTCTTCTAAAAAACCTAATTTTAAAATTATCCTGCTTTTTTTATATTGTTTCAATTTCTTTTGATGTCTTTCATTATTTCAAATGTGCATATTTTACAGTACTTTACAGATTATTTTATCATCAAGCAATGATTGTCTTCTATTCTTCCTTCTGTTTTTTGCTAATATTCAATGTAAATTACTTTATGTGTTATTGTGAGGAAATATCTTGGAATAGGCATAGTGAAGTGTTTATGTAGGGTGGCTATGAATTTTCTAGAGTTTCACAATCTTGGCACCTATTTTATGTTGACCAAAACTACCTTAACATTTCCCTCACTTGGCTTAATTTTATACTCTTCTTGAGTAATAGTCTTCTGATCTTCCTTTTTTAAGACTATTTACTTCAGAAAACTTTGTACTATTAAATTCTCTTTCTCTGTCCTTCAGATCACAAACTTCTCCCTGACTTTCGCCTGTTTTACAACCCAGGGTATCTTTCTCAATTAATGAGAGCCATATCTATGAAATATAGTCATCAGGAAAGATAGTACTCCTACGCCACTGTCTATGTGGGATGTTAGGAAACTAACATCCATAAGCAGCAATCAGCAAATACAGATGGCTCTTCATATTGACCAAATTTCCCAATAATGTCTTCCAGCACTCAAAACCTCTGCTGTGGCACTGAATTCAATCTTGTCCCCCTATTGTAGCAGTCTTGAATAAAAACTTGCTTGTCTAACTCATCCAGAACAATTTTACATAAAAGTTGACTTCTTGAATTGATGATACTCATAAAATAATGCTATAATTTTGGACACAAACCTGCTTAAGTTATAGTCAGGGGTAGTTGGATATTGGGAGGGAAACTTTCTCTTCACTTAAAGACTACTGCAATAGGTAGTTGTTTCTTACTTATGTTTTTAGTGAGTATTCCTTTTTGAGAATGTTGGCTTTAAGTATAATTACACAAATTTGTATGATTTTTCTATTTCCATTGCTACTACTTTTGTCACCTCTGACTATCTTAGCCAGGTTTCCACTTTCTATTTCCCATCTGCTTTTGTATTAAAATATATTTGAAATGCACAGCTAATTTTAAATAAAAATCTGATAATAAGATCTATAAATATACCTAAGGCTGATTTATTTTCAAAAATTACATATATCTTCAGTTTATATAGAAAAATTATGAAAACTGCATATGTCTTCATATATTTAACTTCATATATTAACAATTCATATAAAAACTTCATATATTTAACAATTTTACAAATATATATCTATTTAAAAGTCAGATTTATTAAAGTATAACTTAAATATAGTAAAAATTCACCCTTTTTAGTGACACAGATCTATGAGCCATAAAAAAGTATAGTATACAGTCACATAACTGAGTGATAAAAAATTATAATATTCCCATTACTTCAAAAAAATTTTCCCTTCTGCCCCTTTACAGTCAATTTGTTTTTTCTATACCAGCTTGTGAACTTCACTAAATTGTTTACTAGTTCTGTAATTTTGCCTTTTCTAAAACATCAATAAAATAAAGCATAGAGTATACGACTTTGACCTTAGTTTTTGAGTCTGTCTTGAACTTGAGATCCACCTATCATATTAGATCTATCACTAGTTCTTTTTTATTGCTGAGTAGTATTCCATTATATGGATGTATTGCACTTTTTTGACCCATTCACCTATTGACAGATCTTTGGGTTGTTATTAGTTTTTGGTGGCTATAAATAAAGCAATTATAAACCATCACAAAGAATGCTTTTTATTAAATTATAGAATAATATAAATTGAATATGTCTTATTTTCTGCTGTTAAAATACACAAACATAAAGAAGTTTTAAAACAAAGTTAGCTAATGACATTTCAGTCTTAATTAAGGCTAATGGCTTACACTTAGATATCTCATGTTCATGTTGAACATACTGGGATAGCTTTTTAAGTTTTATAAGGCTTTTAACCTATTTATTTCAAAAAAATGTTGAGAGAATCAAATGATATAGAATGTTTACTAATATACTCTGTAAACTTTATTTTTCAGGCAATATGTTTCCCAAGTGAGAAGTAGCCATATTGTGAAAGTCCACACAGTAATCATCTGAAAATGAGAAAAACACCTAAGCCATTGTGTAGAATTAAAATTTTCTTTTAATGTTTTAGTGATAGCCGTTGATGAACATTTTGACTAGACTGTAGGAATGAACCATCAGCTTACTGTGGTAAGTATACACTAATATATAATATATAGCAATAAAACAGGATTTCAGTAGAACTACCTTATCCTAATGAGTAGTAGGGTAAGTTAGAAACAATTACATCTAATAAATGTTGAATCAGGGTACTATGGCCTATAAAATTTGGTTTTTAACATTTTGTAAACTTTAAGTCTGTGACCTCATTATGTTCGATGCTAATTGTTCATATACAGATCTTATTTTAAGGTTACTTTGGCTCTGCTGAAATATCATGCTAAACCAGATGGCAAAAAATATATATATTTTTCAAATTATTATTCTTGGACTATCAGTATGAACTGTCTAATAAATGGTATTAACTTAAACCAACTTGGCACAACATCATTTATAGTCTTTCCAGCTCAACTTATTTTAATTGACCAGTAAAAACACACTTCTATGAAGAAAAATTCTTGTGAAAGTAAGCAGAATATAAAATAGTAACTATTGAGCAATCCATCTTAAAGTATAGCCACTATTCAGATTGAATCTTTTCCTGCAAATTTTCTAAAGATGATAAGATGCTTGTTCACATACCAAAAAAAAAAAAAAAAAAAAAAAAAAGCAAAGCAAAGTCTACATGGTTAAAATAATGGATGGATGAGAATTTAATTAACTGATGCCAAATGGGCTGTTTTAAAATGCCTTTTATTTTGCTGCCAGATTATTACAATCTAATATGGTAATTAGACTCTTTTAATTTTTATTTCTACTGTGGTGAAGACTGAGAAAAGAGCAGTAAGTAGACATTAAGTGAGAGAAAACTTGGTTTCTGGGAACTAGTGCCATGGTCTTAATTATACTTGCAGTATATTCTCAAGAGCATATTAAGTATGTGAATTTTTATCTTTTTCTCCCAGTAAGATTTTCTCTGCTTTGTATCCTTTTGCCAAAAATAACATTATAAAATCAGTAGACACTAACTGTGATCTAATTTTTAATCTATGAGAAATCTTTCTTGCTGGCCAATATGTTTAAATGAAATGTCAATCTTGGGTATTACAAGAAGCTTACTGATGGATAGATGGATATTTTATCTAACATTTTATATATCTTGGAGTAGAAGGTGAATGCTAATTAACTTACGTATTTTAATTCCTACTGGCTTGATAGATTTAATTGACAATTAAATTCTTTCTTGCTGAGTTATTAATAGTTGTCCTTTAATTGCTGTCTAAGTATCTGTTTGCTTTTTATAGTCCATTGTGCCTGCATATTATAATTATTTAGTTTTGTTCCACATTATGATGGGTGACAAAATAGGTTTACAATAGTACATCAACAAAATCTTTTGTGTCTTTAGAATAAGTGTCATTTTCAGTAAATGGCTGAACTTTTCAGTAAATTTTTGAAAACTAGCTTAGCTATATATTGAAATAACTTCAGGAAAACTATGACTAACTTACAAATTTTAGAGGTATGGTTTAACTCATTTAACTTCCAAATGGTAGTAGGTTCCATGTACTTTTGGATTACCTGAAATATTTGTTTATTTGTTTCTCACCCATCTTTTAAGATAACATAATTTGTGATCACCTGTGACAATCTGAGATAAAAAGACTAACATTAGCAGTATATAGGGCAAATCCTTATTTCTTATGAAATAGTTATGTCTAAATTATTAATTTTAAAATATCCAGAGTGTATTATTTTTCACTTATTAAATGTATGCATTTAAAAGACTAAATTTGAAATAGTAGTTAAGTGCTATTTTCAAAAATATATTTTATATGTATATTGATATTCACATACTGGTCCTACAAGTGATAATGAGAATGAAAGAAACAATTAAAAAACAAAAGTACTAGAAACACATAATGAGAAAAAAGTTGGGGAATAAATATTACATATGACTTAAGCTATATCTCCTTTTTTAATAACAGAGTTGAGGATAAATTAGGCTCTGTGAAATTAATACAGTTTGACAAAATAAGATGCTTGAGCCCTGGCTGGTTGGCTTGGTCGTAGAGCATAGGCCTGGTGTGTGAAAGTCCTGGGTTCAATTCCTGGCCAGGTAACACAGGAGAAGAACCCACCTGCTTCTCCACCATTCTCCCTCTCTTTTCTCTCTCTCTTCCCCTCCTGCAGCCAAAGCTCCATTGGAGCAAAGTTGACCAAGGCGCTGAGGATGGCTCATGGCCTGCCTCAAGCGCTATTGCTCCAGTTGCAATGCAGCAATAGCTCGATGGGCAGAGAATAGCCCCCTAGTGGGCATGCTGGGTGGAAACCAGTCAGGTGTATGTGTGAGTCTGTCTGTCTCCCTGCTTCTCACTTCAGAAATATACAACGACAATGAAAAAGAATTGTTAAATAATAGAAAGAAGGAACACAATGGTAGAGTAGACTAAAAGGAAAACACATACATAAGAAAATACATTGTTAGTTTTACAAGGATTGTAAAGACTAAAGTAAGGATTATTCCCCTTAATAAGACAACCCATGAAGATGTATTTTCATGTTATAAACGATTGAGAAGATTTTTAAAAGATGCTGAATATATATCTTAGTAGTACGGATATCTGATGAACTATAAAATGTGACTAGAACTAGAAATAACTATAAGAAATTGTATATTAGAAAATAGCCAATCTTCACATTACATATGTATGACTGGCAAAGATTCATAATGTTTCCATGAGTATCCTCTAAGACAAAGGAAACACAAATGCCCTGGCTGATTGGCTCAATAGAGCATTGCCAGGCATGTGGATATCCTGGGTTTAATTCCTGGTCAGGGCACACAGGAGAAACGACCATCTGCTTCTCTACCCCTGCCCCTCCTTCTTCTCTCTCTGTCTTCCCCTCCCATAGCCATGGTCAATTGGTTCAAGCACATTTGCCTGATTGTTGAGGATGGCTCCATGGAGCCTCAACCTCAGGCACTAAAAATAGCTTGGTTGCAAGCATGGCCCAGATGAGCAGAGCATCAGTCCCAGACAGGGATGGTGGGTGGATCCCAGCTGGGGCACATGTGGGAGTCTGTCTCTATCTCCTCACCTTTAACTTGGAAAAGAAGGAAAAAAAAAAAAAGCAAATTATAAAATCCATTTATATTTACTAGAGTCTCTAGAGATCATTTCAAGCTTATATAACCACTAGTAGAATGAAAAAGGACATTATTACATACTGAGTTACCTATTTAAAATCAAGAAATAATTGACTCTTATTTTAGGCTAGAAAAAAATAAAATTTTGCTTCGTAGTAAGCTTCATATCTCTTTACTTTTGTAGTTTTAAATTATTAATTTTAATTAAAAAACTAATATCATTATAAATATAATTTAAACAATATATAAAAAATAATTTTAAAATAACAGAAAGAAAAGTCCCTTATCATTGAACTCCCAGTATCTATTTCAAAACCCCAGGTATAACATTGACAAAATCTGATGTCTAGCTTTCCAAACCTTTTACAATATATATTAAAATATAGTTATTTTTATTCATAAGCATCTATGTATAAAAGGTGTAAAAATACTGGTCAAATTTTGTTTTAAGAAATCTTTCTAGCCTGACCAGGCAGTGGCGCAGTGGATAGAGCATTGAACTGGGATGAGGAGGACCCAGGTTCGAGACCCTGAGGTCACCAGCTTGAGCACGCACTCATCTGGTTTGAGCAAAAGGCTCACCAGCTTGGACCCAAGGTCGCTGTCACCAGCAAGGGTTTACTCAGTCTGCTGGAGGCCCGCGGTCAAGGCACATAGAGAAAGCAATCAATGAACAATTAAGGTGTCGCAACAAAAAACTGATGATTGATTCTTCTCATCTCTCTCTGTTCCTGTCTGTCTCTATCTATTCCTCTCTCTGACTCTCTCTCTGTTCCTGTAAAAGGAAAAAGAAAAAGAAATCTTTCTATTTTGGAATAAAACTTCCCAGAAATAACCTCTTATAATGCATCTATATATAAGTGCACATATATCTGCTTGGACTAAAGAACACAATGCACTGCACATCTATACACCTACGACCTCACTTAAGAAACTGAAAGTATTCATTTTTCCCTGTCTAATCTTATTACTGGAAACAACCTCCCCTGTATTTTTATCTCAATTTTTTTTTTTTTGCTTATAGAATAGTTTAACATGCGCACACTGCCTTCACATAAAAATTGTATTGAATAGTATGAATTTCTCTGTATATTATTGTATATTACTTTTTTCACAACAGTGTATAATAGTTTACTTATGTTGATTTAAATACATTAATTAATTTTCACTGTTATTAAATGAGTTTAAAACTTCCTTATTCTACTACATGGCAAAATTTGGGGCAACACTTTTTTTGAAGAAATATGGCAGATCAATTTTAGTAAATTTATTGGGGGGCATTGTTAACAAAATTATGAAAACTTCAAGTGTGCAATTCTGTGATACATCATCTGTCTATTACATTGTTTGCCTACCACTCAAAGTGAAATCTTTCATCATCATATATTTAACCTCTTTGCCTTTTACTACTCCCTCACACCCCTTCCCTCTGATAACTAACTTAGTGTTTTCTGTCTGTGAGTTTTTGTTTTCCTTGTTTGCTTATTGTTGCTTCAGTTTTATATTGCACATATGAGTGACATTATCTAGTTCTTGACATTTCCTGCCTAACTTATTTTGCTTAGCATGATATTTCAAGACCCTTTCACATTATTGCAAATGGCAGTATTTTATCTTTACTATGGCTGAATACTCTTTCTTTTTATTTATATAATACTTGTTCTTTATCTAATCACCTATTGAAGGACAGTTTGGTTGTTTCCATGTCTTGTCCACCATGAAGAATGCTGTAGCGAATACAGGGGTACATATATCGTTGAGAATAAAAATTTTCAAAAATTTGGGGTAGATACCAAGAAGGATTGCTGGGTCACAATAGTAACTTTATTCTTAATTTTTTGAGAAACCTCTATAATATTTTTTCATAGTGGCTGTACCAGTTTACATTTCCACTAGTAGTAAATAAGGACTTCTTTTTTCTCACAACCTCTCCAACACTTTTTATTACTTGTCTTGTTGATAATAACCATTCTAACAGGTGTGAAGTAGGAGCTCATTGTTGTTTTGATTTGCATTTCCTAATAGTTAATGAAGTTGAGCATCTTTTCAAATATTTGTTGGCAATTTTTATGTCTTTTTGAGACAAGTTTCTGTTCAGTTGCTCTGCCTATTTTTAATTGAATTATTAGTTTGTTTTTGAGTTATATGAGTTCTTAATATATCTTAGATATTAACCTCATGTCAGGGCTATTGTTTGCAAGTATCATCTCCCATTCAGTTGGTTGCCTTTTGTTTTGTTGGTGGTTTCTTTTGCTGTGCAAAAGCTTTTTAGTTTGATATATAGGAATGGTAAAAAAAATAATTAGCTGTGAGTATGAAGGCTTTTGATATATAAGAAAAAATAGTAACTATGAGTGGATATTGTTGAGCTTGACTATGACTTTGAAAATGATAATGAGAAGTTAAGAGTATTTATTGATTGATTTATTTTTAAATTTAATTAATTGTTTTTACATAGATTCTAGGGTGACTCCAACTGCATCCCCCCTCCCCATAGTCCCCTCAACATCTCCCTTACCCATCTCCCTGCAGTGCCCTCCCCCCTTCCCTTCAGTTTTATCCCATCCTATCATCCCCTTTCCCTCTGTCCTCTTTTCCTTTGGTCCCTTTGATCCCTACTCTGTCTTAATTCCTTTCCTCAGTTCTCAATGTTCCTTGGATTCCTCAAACGAGTGAGGTCATATAATATTTTTCTTTTTCTGCCTGGCTTATTTCACTCAACATAATAGTTTCCAGATTCCTCCATATTGTTGCAAAAGGTAATATTTCCTTCTTTTTCATGGCACCATAGTATTCCATTGTATATCTGTACCAAGGCTTTTTAATCCACTAGTCCACTGATGGACACTTGGCTGTTTCCAGATCTTCACCATAGTGAACAATGCTACCATAAACATGGGGTTGCATTTCTTTTTTTCAGTTGGTGATATGGTGTCCTTGGAATATATTCCTATAAGTGGGATAGCTGGGTCAAAGGGAAGTTCTATTTCTAATTTTTTGAGGAATCTCCATACTGTTTTCCACAGAGGCTGAACCAGTCTTCATTCCCACCAGCAGTGCAGGAGGGTTCCTGTTTATCCACATCCTCGCCAACACCTCTAATGTGTTGTTTTGTTAATGAGCGCCATTCGGACTGGTTTGAGGTGGTATCTCATTGTGATTTTAATTTGCATTTCTCTAATGATTAGTGATGTTGAACATTTTTTCATATGCCTATTGGCCATCTGTATGTCCTCTTTGGAGAAATTCTATTCATTTCTTGTGCCCACTTTTTGATAGGATTGTTTGTATTCCTGGTGTTGAGTTTTACAAGTTCATTATAAATTTTGGTTATTAACTCTATCAGATGTGTTGTCGAATATGTTCTCACATTGTGTGGTTTGTCTTTTTATTCTGTTTATATTGTCTTTAGCTGTGCAAAAGCTTTTTAGTTTGATATAGTCCCATTTGTTTATTCTGTCTTTTATTTCATTTGCCTGTGGAGATAAATCACAAAATATATTGCTTCGATAGATGTCAGAGAGTTTACTGCCTATGTTTTCTTCTAGAATGCTTATGGTTTCACGGCTTACATTTAAGTCCTTTATGCATTTTGAGTTTATTTAGTTAATGGTGTAAGTTGGTGGTCTAGTTTCATTTTTTTGTAGGTAGATGTCCAGTTTTCCCAACACCATTTGTTAAAGAGACTGCCTTCACTCCATTGTATGCTCTTACGTCCTTTGTCAAATATCAATTGCCCATAAAGATGTGGGCTTATTTCTGGGTTCTCTGTTCTGTTTCATTGATCTATATGCCTGTTCTTATGAGGCAAGCATAATTCTGATTCTAAAACCAGGCAAAGACAACACAAAGAAAGAAAATTATAGGCCAATATCCCTGATGAATTTAGATGCTAAAATCCTCAATAAAATATCAGCAAACCTGATCCATCAATACAGGAAAAAAATCATACATCATGATCAAGTGGGATTTATTCTGTGGAGGCAAGATGGTACAACATTCGTAAATCAATTAATGTGATTCACCACATAAACAAAAGTAAGGAGAAAAACCAGATGATAATTTCAATAGATGCAGAAAAAGCATTTGATAAAATCCAACACCCATTTATGATCAAATCTCTTAGCAAAGTGGGAATACAGGGAACATACCTCAACATGATAAAGGCCATTTATGACAAGCCCACAGCCAACATTATAATCAATGGACAAAAATTAAAAACAATTCCTCTAAAATCAGGAACAAGGCAGGGGTGTCCCCTTTCACCACTCTTATTCAACATAGTACTGAAAGTCCTAGCTACAGCAATCAGACAAGAAGAAGAAATAAAAGGCATCCAAATTGGAAAAGAAAAAGTAAAACTATCATTATTTGCAGATGATATGATACTGTATACAGAAAACCCTAAAGGCTCAGTCAAAAAACTACTAGATCTGATAAATGATTTCAGCAAGGTGGCAGGATATAAAATTAGCACACAGAAATCACAGGCATTTCTGTACATGAACAATGAAATGTCAGAAAGAGAAATTAAGGAAAAAATCCCCCTCACTATCGCAACCAAAAAAATAAAGTAACTAGAAGTAAATTTAACCAAGGAGGTAAAATACTTGTACTAAGAAAATTATAAAACATTGATAAAAGAAATCAAAGAAGACACAAACAAGTGGAAGCATATACCGTATTTATGGTTAGGAAGAATAAACATCATTAAAATGTTATTACCCAAAGCAATTAATAAATTCAATGCAATACCAATTAAATAACAATCATGCTTCAAAGATATAGAATAAATATTCCAAAAATTTATATGGAACCAAAAAAGAACACGAATAGCCTCAGCAATCTTGAAAAAGAAGAATAAAGTGGGAGGTATCACACTTCCTGATATCAAGTTATACTATAAGGCCATTGTACTTAAGAGTATTTAAAACTAAGTGTGAAAACTGGTCAGTCATCTTAGAAGCTTCCAAATAGACTCTTATCTACTGCAGATGAGAGAAATATCAAATCCAGTTCATAATTTTCAGAACATCCAAGCTTCAAAGAAGTATACATTCTTCACCAAGAAAGATTTGCTATGCTAAGTTCTCAATTCTGCTTGGAAAAGAATAAGGTGTTGACACATGGGATAAACACAACTAAGTTAATGGCTCAAAAAAAAAAAAAACCTTGAATACCCAGGTTATTAGAAGTGCTCTGACCGCACACAAGTAGCTCATTTCTCCATATTATAAGCTAATATTCACCACTAGCTTAAAATAATATTGAGGTTTACTCCTTCAGAATACGCATGCTTCACACTCTCAAATATGCTTCCTTTCCCCTCACAAATACGGAGCCTAAAACTAAGGTTTAGTCAAAACATAATGCAGACAGAGTTGTGCTGGGCCTGATATGAAAGTAAAGGGAATATGAGCCAAAGGAGCTCTAAATCCTAAAGCCAAAAACACATACAACAGGTGCTAGTACAGTGTGCATGCAACTTGATTTTGAGGGTGACTGAAGAAGGAGCATCTGGACCAAAGGTTGATGAACAAGAGTTTGTTGATTTAGGAGTGATTTTTGAAATAAAGAATTTAACAGTGCAACAAGGACCTTTGGAAATGATGTGAATGAGTTACTACAATAACTCCTAGATGTATAAAATAGTGATTAACACACTAAGTGGTAGGAAAATATTGTAGCAGTCAGTGGAAAAAACAAGTAAAAGGCCTAGGGAGCTCATGAAAGAGTGGATATGTACAACACAGGCTGCGAGGTCCAAAGGATTATTTTGTTCTACAGAACTGTCATACAGACACAATATATGTAGGTGAAATGGCATAAGCATTATTTAAAATTTCAGTGGTGCTTCACATCTACAGATCATGGTTGGAGGCAGGAGATAACATTATAAAACTAGACTCACCGACAATAATTGGTATAATAGGACTCTAAAGTTATGTAGGTCAATTGGTGTCACTTAACTAAGTAAATCAATAAGTGTAAGTATGATGAACAGAGGTAAGATCAGAGGAACAGTTGGTAAAGAATCACTTGAGTACTAAGTACTTATAGAGATTACAGTAAGTTTATTAGAGATGAGCATTCTTATAAACAAATTATCTCAGTTTGTATCAACAAAACAAATCCAGAATGAAGGCTCAGTAGACTAAAAGTAGTGCTACAAGAAAAAAAAGTCATAATCTCTTGTCAAATTAATAAAACAGAACCAGTTTCAAAACTTAAAACAAAATGATTAAATAAAAAGTCTCATCTCAAAGAGGAAGGAGTAAGTATACATCATAATGATCAACTACTCCTTTCCAAAAGATATCTATTGTTATTTACTTAGGTAACAGAGCAACAGGGAAAAGAGACGGTCCAAATATTTAATAGGCTGTTTGGGCAAAGCGTTCAAGAAAACAATGATGCCAAAATAGTCAAAGCACCATTATGATTAACATCTCAGCATAAGTTGGGGAAGGGGAGGTCACTAATAAATAAATAAATAAATAAATAAATAAATAAATAAATAAATGAGCCACGGACAGGATTTGGCATCAAAGTTTTTTTATTGTACACTCCTCTGAACATACAATTATAAAAATGTACTTGGTAATTGGCAAAATACATAATTGGTCATTGGCCTTTGGAATGGGTCAATACATGTGAGTGCTTAGCCTACTCTTTTATCAGACCTTGTAGTATAACTTAATATCAGAAAGTGTGATACTTTAATTTTCTTTTTCAAGATTGCTGAGGCTATTCGTATTTTTTTTTATATTCCATATAAATTTTGGAATATTTGTTCTATATCTTTGATGTACATATGTCATTGGTATTTTAATTGGTATTGCATTGAATTTATAAATTGCTTTGGGTAATATAGACATTTTAATGAAGTTTATGCTTCTTAACCACAAACACTGTATATGCTTCCACTTGTTTGTATCTTCCTTGATTTCTTTTATCAATGTTCTATAATTTTCCAAGTACAAGTCCTTAACCTCCTTGGTTAAATTTACTCCTAGGTACTTCATTCTTTTTTGGTGCAATAGTGAAGGGTATGGTTTCCTTAATTTCTTTTTCTGACAGTTCATTTTTTGTATATAAAATGGCTCCGGTTTCTGTGTATTAATTTTATACCCTGCCATTTTGCTGAATTCATTTATCAGGTCCAGTAGTTTTTTGAATGATACTTTAGGGTTTTCTATGTACAGTATCATATCATCTGCGAATAATGACAGTTTTACTTCTTCTTTTCCAATTTGGATGCCTTTTATTTCTTCTTCTTCTCTGTTTGCTGTGGCTAGAACTTCCAGAACTATGTTGAATAAGAGTGGTGAAAGGGGGCACCCCTGCCTGGTTCCTGATCTTTAGGGGATTGCTTTTTTTTTTTTTAATTTTTTTTTTTAATGTCGTGACTATGCTACTAAGACTTATTTGTCACTGATATTCATTTTCCACAGGAGTAATTTATGATTCCATTTCTTTCTTTTTTTTTCTTTTTTCTTTTTTTTCTTTTTTATTTTATTCATTTTAGAGAGGAGACACACAGAGAGAAAGAGAGAGAGAGAGAGAGAGAGAGAGAGAAAGAGAGAGAGAGAGAGAAAGAAACAGGGGAGGAGCTGGAAGCATCAACTCCCATATGTGCCTTGACCAGACCAGTGCAGGGTTTTGAACTGGCGATCTCAGTGTTCCCAGGTCGACGCTTTATCCACTGCACCACCACAAGTCAGGCTTTAGGGGATTGCTTTTAAGTTTTGCCCATTCATTATGATGTTGGCTGTGGGTTTGTCATAAATGGCCTTTATCATGTTGAGGAATGTTCCCAGTATTCCCACTTTGCTGAGAGTTTTGATCATGAATGGGTGCTGGATTTTATCAAATGTTTTTTATGCATCTATTAAAATTATCATGTGGCTTTTCTCCTTCCTTTTGTTTATGTGACGAATCACACTGATTGATTTACAAATATTGTACTATCCTTGCCTCCCCAGAATAAATCCCACTTGATCATAATGTATGATTTTTTTATGTATTGCTGGATTCGGTTTGCTTGTATATTGTTGAGGATTTTAGAATCTAAATTCATCAGGGATATTGGCCTATAATTTTCTTTCTTTGTACTGTCTTTGCCTAGTTTTGGAATCAGAATTATGCTTGCCTCATAAAAGAAGTTTGATAGACTTTCTTCCTCTTGAATTTTTTGAAATAGTTTAAGAAGGATAGGAGTTAGTTCTTCTCTGAATATTTAGTAGAACTCACCAATGAAGCCATCTGGCCCTGGGCTTTTGTTTGTTGGGAGATTTTGATAACTGTTTTGATCTCATTTGTTGTAATCAGTCTGTTTAGGTGTTCTGATTCTTCCAGATTGATTATTGAAAGATTATATGTTTTAAGGAATTTGTCCATTTCACCTAGGTTGTCTAATATTTTATCATACAGCTCTTCACAGTATTTTCTTATAATATGTTGTATTTCTTTTGCGTTGGTTGTTATTTCTCCACTCTCATTTGTAATTTTACTTATTTGTTTCCTCTCTTTTTTTTTTTCTTGGTGAGTCTGGTTAAGGGTTCATTGATATGTTATCCTTTCAAAAAACCAGCTCTTGGTTTCATTTATCCTCTGTATTGTTTCTTTAGCCTCTATGTCATTTATTTCTACTCTGATCTTTATTATTATTTTTTCTTATACAACCTCTGGGCTTTACTTGCTGTTCTTTTTCTAGTTTGTTTAGATGCAGGGTTAAGTTGCTTAGTTGAGCTTTTTATAACTTTTTAAGGTATGCCTGTAGTGCTATGAACTTCTGTCTCAGAACTGCTTTTTGCTGTGTCCCATAAATTTTGAGTTGTTGTATGCTCATTATCATTTGTTTCTAGGAATTTTTTTTATTTCGTCTTTGATCTCATTGTTAACCCATTTGTTATTTAATAACATGCTATTTTGTTTCCATGTGTTTGAGTATTTTTCTGTTGTGGTTGATTTCTCGTTTCATGCCCTTGTGATCAGAGAAAATGCTTGATATAATTTCAATCTTCTTAAATTTGTTGAGACCCCTCTTGTGCCCTAACATGTGGCTATCCTAGGGAATGTACCATGAGCACTTGAAAAGAATGTATATTCTGCTGCTTTAGGGTGAAAGGTTCTGAAGATATCTATTAAATCGAGTTAATCTAGTGTATCCTTTAAGTCTTCTGTTTCTTTATTAATTTTCTTTCTTGAGGATCTATCTAGTGATGTTAGTCGGGTATTGAAATCTCCTACTATTATAGTATTGCTGTTGATCTCAACCTTTATATACATCAAAGTCTGATTTATATGTTTAGGTGCCCTATATTAGGTGCGTAGATATTTTTAATGGTTATACCTTCCTGTTGAATTGTTCCCTTTATCATTATGTAGTGACCTTCTTTATTTCTTACTATAACCTTTGTTTTAAAGTCCATTTTGTCTGATATAAGTATTGCTACTTCAGACTTTTTTTTCAATTCCATTTGCATGAAATATTTTTTTCAATCCTTTTGCATTTAGTCTATGTGTATTTTTTGTTTTGAGCCGTGTCTCATGTAGACAGCATATGTATGGGTCCTGTTTTCTTATCCATGCAGCTACCCCATGCCTTTTGATTGGATCATTTAATTCATTTACATTTAAGGTTATTATTAATACGTAGTTATTTATTGTCATTTTATTCTTTAAAGCTTTATTTCTCTTTTACTCTATTCTCTTACCCCTTTGTTCTGTTTACTACAGGTCCCTTAACATTTATTGTAGCATTGAGTTGGTTGTAATGAATTCCTTGAGGTTTTTTTTGGGTCTGGGAAGCTTTTTTTCCCCCTCCTTCTCCTTTAATTTTAAACGATAGCCATTTGCTGGATAAGATAGTCTTGGTTCTAGGCTCTTGTTCTGCATTACTTTGAATATTTCTTGGCATATTCTTCTGGCCTCAAGTGTTTCTGTTGAGAAGTCAGATGTCATTCTTATGGGCACACCTTTGTAGGTGATAGCCTTTTTTTCTCCAGCGGGTTTAAAATTTTTCTCTTTATCTTTTAGCTTTTGTATTTTAATTATGATGTGTCTTAGTATAGATTTCTTTGGGTTTCTCTTTATAGGAATTTTCTGTGCTTCTTGAACTTGTGTGACTTTTTCCTTCATCAATTTAGGAAAGATGTTAGCTATGATTTGATTGAACAAGGTCTCTAACTCTTGCTCTTTCTCTTCTTCAGGAAGCTCTATAATGTGGATGCTATTTCTCTTTAGATTGTCACAGAGATCTCTGAGAGTTTTGTCAAATTTTTTCAACCTCTTTTCTTTTTGCTGCTCTGCTTTCGTGTTTTTGTTTTTCTTGTCTCCTAAATCACTGATTCGATCCTCTGCTTCATTCAGCCTGTTTTTAATTCCTTCTACTTTAGTCTTCATTTCTGATATTGTATTTGTCATTTCTGTCTGGTTCTTCTTTATTATTTCAATGTCCTTTTTGATGCTTGTTATCTCTTTATTTATGTGCTCACTGTGTCCATCTATTGTTCTATGATCTTTCAGCATTCTAATAATCATTATTTTAAGCTCTGCATCTGGTAGTTTGCTTATTTCCATCTCACTCAGTTCATTTTCTGGGGATTTCTCTTGTTGATTCATTTGGATTGCACTTCTCTGTCTTCCCATTTTTCTGTGTTGCTCTGGACTTCCCTGATGGGGGTCTGGTGCAGATCAGTGGGGGTCACTGCCTATGACTGATTCTTATCTACCTTTTGGGAGCTACAGGTTATCCGTATGTTGTGGTTGACTCTGCTGGGTCCAGGTGCCATTGTAAATATCAGCTTCACTCCTAGGCTTGCTTTTATATACTCTTGGCCTGTGAGAAGTTCCTTTAAAATTTCAAGTTCCCCTAAATCTGCTTTCTGTTGCTTCTTATTGCTGGCTACTTGTTGGGCTCAGTATTGTAATTTTGTGATTAGGTAGGGTATTAGATGTGGCCTACTCCTTAGCTTTAGGTGTCATTCTATTCATTTACTTATTTTATTTTCTTTTATTTATTTTTTGTTCTTTTTCAGCACTATGTAGTGTGTAGTCACAAGGGTCCAGTGGGTATGGCCCCTATGCTCCCATTGTGTGGTCTTTCTACCAGGCCACCACCGCTGTTGCTGTCTGGGGCTTTAGGGATTAGCTGCTGCTGGCGCTAGCCTTTCTCCATGACCACCGTTTTCCTGGTTGGGCTCGCGTGTGCTCGCATGCTTATTTGGACTTCTTTTGTGGCCACCCAGCCTCTGTTGCCCCCAAGAGCTGGTGCACATTGTGGGCACCTCTGTTCACGGACTTGGGCATCTGCCCCTGACCTCACCCCTGCAGATGGGCCTGCACACACCTGTTAGGATCACTGCTGATGGCGCGCCCCACCCTGGGCAGTTATGAGCTGGCTCGGATCACTGCCAAGGGCGCACTCTACCCTGGGCAGGTTTGCACACCAGCCCGAATATTAGCTGCAGCCCCCCAACTTCTGCCCTTGCAGGCAGTCTCACACACACCCATGCATACCCCCTCTGCCAATGCTTGGGCCTCAGCCCCAACCAAGGGCGTGCCTACTCAGCAAGCAGGACTGTGTGTGAGCCCAGAATTCCCATAGCTGCAGCAGTGGTTCATGGCTTTGTGGGTAGGCTTCCATGTGCTCACTTGAACTTCCATAGCCGTGCCCCACTGCCTCTGGCCTGCCCTCCTCGAGAGAGCACTCAGTAGTGCGGAGGGTTATGTAGCTTAGACCTCTGCCCTCCATATTTGTGTCCCTAACATGGTGCCTGGCTCTAAGCACCATTGTTCTAGTGAGGGTAGGGGAGCCTCTGGTGGATGTGACACTTTCTTTCCTTTGCTGGTGATGCTGTTCCCAGGAAAAATATTCACTTTAAATTTGGGGAATGACAGCCCAGGGATTAGGGCATTTTCCTGGAGCTCTGGGAAAGTGGCTGTGAGCAAGGCTCTCTGTGCAGTTCCTTTACTATGGAGCCTGGGTCTGAGAGTCCTGCCTCCTTCTCTCAGACCATGTCTAGGCTTTTATCTCAGCCAAATATAAACCGTAATCCCCTTCCAGGCTCCAAGGCTCTAGACTGGGAATCCAGTTTCAGGGATAAGGACCTACAGCTCATTGGCCAGCCCTCCCCCTCCCCATCTCTAGAGACCCTCCTGGCCGCCACTTACTCCTAGGAGTGGGACAGCCAGTTCTGCATCTCTGCCTTTCCTACCCATCTCAGTGTGGGTTATTTGGTGGTCCTTGGCTATAGAATCCGCTTAGTTTAGTCCAAAGTTTGTCTTTCAAGATAATTGTTTGCCTAACTAGGCAGAGGCGCAGTGGATAGAGTGTTGGACTGGGATGCGGAGGGCCCCAGGTTCGAGACCCCAAGGTGGCCAACTTAAGCATGGGCTCATCTGGTTTGAGCAAAAGCTCATCAGCTTGAGTCCAAGGTCACTGCCTTGAGAAAGGGGTTACTAGGTCTGCTGAAAGCCTGCGGTCAAGGCACATATGAGAAAACAATCAATGAACAACTAAGGTGTCAAAATGAAAAAGTGATGATTGATGCTACTCATCTCTCTTCGTTCCTGTCTGTCTGTCTCTATCTATCCCTCTTTCTGTCTCAGTTAAAAAAAAAATAAAGTGTTCTCAGATTTAAGTTGTAATCCACCTTGGTTCTGGGAAGTGGGTGTTGGAGTGTCTGCCTACTCTGTGGCCATCTTGGAACAACCCCCCCACCGCCGCCAATGACATACTCTTGATGTCATACTAACTGGACCAGAGGAGGATTAAGATGACATCACATTTATTGCCTCTTTGTACACATGTACTCCAGAAGGTGGGATATGATCTATAAAAAATATCCATGAGCCTGATATTTCTGTACAATGTATGAGGCTTAAATGGTGAAGGGCATGCCAGGAAAAACTAACAAGAATGTAAGATACATTACTGCATCTTGCACCTGTAATCATGATGGAGGAAACACAGTACCTAATAGGCCTCTTTGGGTTTTGGAGACAGAATATTTCATATTTGAGAATACTACTATGGCTTATGTGCTCAGTGACATAAATGTTTGCCTGAATTACTCAGGGCTCAGTACAGAAGAATACTCTGTAGTAGATTCAAGTTGTAGTTCAAGTAGCCCTGAAGTTGAGCCTTAACCCATTGCAGAACCAATTTTATTGGCTATATTAATATTGGGAAAATTGTCATCTAGAATATACAGCAAATCTATATAAACTACAGTTCAGACCTCTAGATTTCCAGAGAAAGACTAAGTATTGGCAGCATAAAATTACACATCTTTTGAAAAACAGTGGGCATTTCTGTGTACTTATTAAGATCCAGTTACTGACCATGCATGGGGCATCAAATGACCATGTGGCCACAACTGCTAATTGTGACTTAGCTTTACTCGGACTTACCAAATCCCCAAATCGGACAGGCTCTGTGACAGTCTGCTGTAAGTCAGAAGTAATAATTATAGAACTTCAAGATAAATAGGACTCAAAGGCACAAGTGAGCTTCTGAGTGTGGAGCAGATCCTGGTGTCACTTATGAATGTTGCAATGTCCTTCCTTCAGCATAATCAGTTGATAGAAGAGGGAAAGTTCAAGCTTGGCTAGCAGAGGAGTCCCCTTGATATATAGGTGTAATCCAAAAAGAAAAAGCGACTTCATAACCATCCTACTTAGTAATAACATTGCAAGAGAGGAGCAAAGGAAAATAGTCCCAATTGGTAGAGAACTATAGACCTGGCCATCTTTCTAATTTATGTAGAAAGATTCGTGGTTAGAGTTTAGAATATATATGGATACAAAATTCAGATGTAATTGTTTTGGCTGGAGAGTCAGCAGCCATAAAGAGAAAGACTATGACTAGAAAAAATGGCAGGTTCTGGCCCGGCAGCTCAGTTAATTAAGAGCGTCATCCAACATGCCAATGTTGCAGGTTTGATCCTCAGTTAAGGCACATAAGGAGCAACCAATTAATGCATAAATAAGTGAAACAACAAACTGATCTGTCTCTTTCTCTCTTTGAAAAAAAATCATTAATCAGCAAAACAACACAGAATAAGTGCTGGCGAGGATGTGGAGAAAAGGGAACCCTTCTGCACTGCTGGCAGGAATGCAGACTGGTGCAGCCACTGTGGAAAACAGTTTGGAGATTCCTCAGAAAATTAAAAATCGAACTGCCTTTTGACCCAGCTATCCCACTTTTAGGAATATACCTTAAGAACACCATAGCACTGTTCGAAAAGAAGAAATGTGCCTCCATGTTTGTGGCAGCATTGTTCACAATAGCGAAGATCTGGAACCAGCCCAAGTGTCCGTCAGAAGACGAGTGGATTAAAAAGCTATGGTACATATATACTATGGAATACTACTCAGCCATAAGAAACGATGACATTGGATCATTTATAGCAAAATGGATGTACCTTGATAACATTATACGGAGTGAAGTAAGTAAATCAGAAAAAAAGAAAAACTGAGAACAGCATGATTTCATACATAGGTGGGACATAAAAGTGAGACTATGAGACATGGACAAGAGTGTGGTGGTTATGGGATGGGGGGAGGGAGGGAAGAGTGGGATAGGGAGGAGGGGAGGGACACAGGGAAAACCAGATAGAAGGTGACAGAGGACAATTTGACTTTTGGTGATGGGTATGCAACACAATTGAATGATAAGATAACCTGGAGATGTTTTCATTGTACATATGTACCCTGATTTATTGCGGTCACCCCATTAGAATTAATAATAATAAAATAAAAAATCATTAAAGAAAGTTTTTTAAATGTTTTATTTATTTTTTACAGGAACAGAGAGAGAATCAGAGAGAGGGATAGATAGGGACAGACAGACAGGAACGGAGAGAAATGAGAAGCATCAATCATTAGTTTTTCGTTGCCGTTGCGACACCTTAGTTGTTCATTGATTGCTCTCTCACATGTGCCTTGACCGCGGATCTTCAGCAGACAGAGCTACCACTTGCTGGAGCCAGCGACCTTGGGTCCAAGCTGACGAGCTTTTGCTCAAGCCAGATGGACCCGTGCTCAAGCTGGTGACCTCAGGGTCTCAAACCTGGGTCTTCCGCATCCCAGTCCGGCACTCTATCCACTGTGCCACCGCCTGGTCAAGCATAATTTTTTTAAATTAAAAAAAATTACAAACAATTTTTCTAATTTATATACATATAACAAAGTGTTAAAATCTTAGTATCACATATTCACATTTGATAAAGAATATTCTCTATGAAACAGGTACATAACAAGTATACAAAATGACTCAGCTGATTTTTGTCTATACTTGAAAATATAAATAGAATAAAATACCATAGAAAGTAGGCAAAATGACATGAACCTAAGTAAAAACAGAGTTCACCACTAAACACAGGCCTGAAAATTTACACAAGACTTTCAAGATTCCCAGACCAGTAATTAATTCTCAGGGTCTATGTAGCATTAAAATATAGAAAATTATCTTTTTTTTTTTTTTTTCAATGAGAGGAGGGGAGGCAGAGACAGACTCCTGCATATGCCCTGACTGGGATCCACCTGGCAAGCTTACTGTGCAGTGATGCTCTGCTCATCTGGGGCATTGCTTGGTTGTTCAGTAACTGAACTTTTCTTAGTGCCTGAGGTAGAGGCCATTGAGCCATCCTCAGGGCCCAGGGCCAATTTGCTCCAATCAAGCCATGGCTGCAGGAGGGACAGAGGAGGTGAGAGAGAGAGAGAGAGAGAGAAATGAGATGGGGAGGGGTGGAAAAGCAGAAGACAGGTGCTTCTCTTGTGTGCCCTGACCAGGAATTGAACCCAGGACATCCATACGCCAGTCAATGTTCTACTGCTGAGCCAAGCGGCCAGGACCAGCAAATATCTTTGGATGAGATCATCATAGATTGGGACTCCTCTAGTCTTCCATTTTATTCCCTGTTTTTCTCAGGTGATTGTTGAAGTTTGGTTGGTTTTATTTTTCATTTCCTCCAATGTTAAGGCTACTCCCAACTTCAATTGGCATCCATAAGTAGTAAATAAAATCACGAAAGAGAAGGGTACAGATCTGATCACTTGAGAGTGGTACCTTCTCTGAAATCTCAGTACTTTATTTCATAGCACTGAAATACATTTAAAATATGATTTTTGTGATACATCTAATTGTTCCTAGTTTTCCAGCAAAGCATTGCCCTGCCATGATCAACCATATTAGAAATGGAAGTAAAAATACTTTTTACAAATTATAATTCTAAAATAGAAGTTCAACTAGCAGATATTTTGATATACAAGACACATTTATCTCAATACAGACTATATTTGACTTCTGTATCAAAAAAAGACAAAAGTCTGAGGATAAAGTGAACAAAATTGATTTTTCTTTAAATAAATTATTAAGTACAAAGAGATTTCTCTTTATGCTGCTTTCACTGCAAAGCTTATATCAATGCTAGCTGGGTAAGGCATTTCAGAAATAGAAAGGTGGTTAAGACTTATACTTTGAATTATTTTATTTAGATTTATAAACTGTTGAGATGGTCTACATTCCATAAAACTGAATGTAATCAAATTTATTATTGATGTGCTCTGAAGTTTCTCAAGAACTAATTAATATAAGCAGCATGAAATTTGAGGTCAAACAGTTCCAAAAAGAAAAAAATATAAAAAAAGAATGACCTTAGAAGATTATGATGTAGAAAACAATGTAACAGGTTCTTCACATCATCTCAATGTAAAGTCAGTTATATACCTGTAGACCACTTGCAACATAAACAAAAAAGACTAGCCAACAGCTGAAAAAGGGGAGACAATAGAAATATTAATAGTAACACAAAGAAGAATCAGAGGATGAAACAATGACAGTTTTAATACAGTGAAAAATTTAAAACAAATAGAAAAAGAAGCTTTTAGAAGAGGCTAAATTTCCACAAATAATATTAAGTACAAAAGAACACAAATGGATTACAACTAAGACTTATTTATAATTTTTATTACATAAATTTTAAAAACTTATTCATAAAACTGAACTGTAGAAATACTAAGGAAAAAGGAAACTTGAGAAAAAATATTTTGGAAGTAATAATGTAGACAAAGGACCAATTTTATATATAATTTTTCTTATAATCACAAAGTAAAAAGGTAAAAACTAAATAGCAATGCAGAATATTGGGAAAATAATAAATAATAAATAAAAAAATAATGGGTTTTAAACAACAGAAACTTTTCAACCTCACTTATAAATGCATATAAAATTGTAACTAAATGTCATTTTCAAATTGGTGACAATTAAAATATTGACAACTTATTTTGTTGATGTTGATATACAGGAATTCATATGAGGTTACTAGGAGAGTAACTTCTGTAGAGAAATATTTGGTAATATATATAAAAATAGAAATATACCAACAATTATAGTTAAGGATTGTACTACAGATTTACTTGTAGATATGAAAGCTTTTGTTAGTGAAAGAGTATTTGTTGCAGCATCTTTTGTAACAATAAAATTGCAAAATAAACTAAATGACTGATTAAATAATTTTAGTGCAACTAAATAATGAAATGCTGTAAGATTTTCAAAAAGCTTACTCTTAAAACCAAGCCTTAGGCTATAACGACCTGGGCTGCCCATAGCCTGTTCCAGAACACACATTATTATCAACGAACTTCCATGTGGGCAGCGCCATCTTTAACAAAGTGAGCATAATATATTTTATCTGCCCAGCACTATCCATCTCACACTTCATATGATTTCTTTTAATGATTTAAATTTATTGTGTTTACATAGATTCAAGCATCCCACTGAATACATCCTCACTCACCCCTTTATTCCTCTTAACATACCCCTTGCACCCCCTCCCTCCAATGCAATACCCCCTTCCCTCCAGGATTTGCTTTTCTACTCTCTATAACACTGTGTTATGAATATGTAATTCCACCAATCTCTTTCCCTTCTCTGATATCATCCTCTCATTCCCTCTCCCTCTGTGCACTTTCCCACTGGTCCTTTTGATCCCGCCTCTGCCTCTATTCTGTTCCTCAGTTCACATTGTTCATTGGATTCCTCAAATGAGTGAGGTCATTTGATATTTTTCTTTCTCTGCCTGGCTTATTTCACTTAACATAATAGTTTTCGGGTCCATCCATGTTGTCGCAAAAGGTAAGATTTCCTTCTTTTTCATGGGCCCATAATATTCCAATGTGTATATATACTACAGCTTTTCTTTTAATTATTTTTATTTATTCATTCATTTTAGAGAAGAGAGAGAGAGAGAAATAGAAGGAGCAGGAAGCATCAACTCCCTATGTGCCTTTAAGGCAAGCTCAGGGTTTTGAACTGGCAACCTCAGCGTTCCAGGTTGACGCTTTATCCACTGTGCCACCACAGGCCAGGCTGTACTACAGCTTTTTAATCCATTCATCCACTGCCAGACATTTGGGCTGTTTCCAGATCTTGTCTATTGTGAACAATGCTGCCATAAACATAGGGGTGCATTTCTTCTTTTGAATCAGTGATTTGGTGTTCTTGGGATATATTCCTAAAAGTGAGATTCTGGGTCAAAAGGCAGTTCCATTTTTAATTTTTTGAGGAATCTCCATACTGTTTTCTACAGTGGCTGCACCAGTCTGCATTCCCACCAGCAGTGCAGGAGGGTTCCCTTTTTTCCACATCCTCGCCAGCACTTATTCTGTGTTGTTTTGTTAAAGAGCGCCATTCTGACTGGTGTGAGGTGGTATCTCATTGTGGTTTTAATTTACATTTCTCTAATGATTAGTGATGTTGAACATTTTCTCATCTGCCTATTGGCCATCTGTATGTCCTCTTTGGAAGTGTCTATTCATTTCTTTTACCCATTTTTTGACTGGATTGTTTATCTTCCAGGTGTTGAGTTTTACAAGTTCTTTATAAATTTTGGTTATTAACTCTTTATCAGTCGTATTGTCAAATATGTTCTCCCATTGTGTGGTTTGTCTTTTTATTTTGTTCATATTTTCTTTAGCTAAGCAAAAGCTTTTTAGTTTGATATAGTCCCATTTTTCATCCTGTCCTTTATTTCACTTGATCATGGAGATAAATCAGCAAATATATTGCTGCGAGAGATGTTGGAGAACATACTGCCTATGTTTTCTTCTAAGATGCTTATGGTTTTACTACTTACATTTAAGTATTTTATCCATTTTGAGTTTATTTTTGTGAATGATGTAAGATGGTGATCTACTTTTATTTTTTTGCAGGTAGCTGCCCAATTTTCCCAATGCCATTTGTTAAAGAGTCTGTCTTTACTCCATTGTATGCTCTTACCTCCTTTGTCAAGTATCAATTGTCCATAAAGGTATGGGTGTATTTCTGGGTTCTCTGTTCTGTTCCATTGATTTATATGCTTGTTTTTATGCCAGTACCAAGCTGTTTTGAGTACAATGGCCTTGGAGTATAACTTGATATCAGGAAGTGTGATACCACTCACTTTATTCTTCCTCTTCAAGATTGCTGAGGCTATATGTGTTTTTTATTTTGGGGGTTCCATATAATTTTTTTTTTGGTTCCATATAAATTTTTGGAATATTTGTTCTATATCTTTGAAGTATGTCATTGGTATTTTAATGGGAATTGCATTAAATTTGTAAATTGCTTTGGGTAATATAGACATTTTAATTATGTTGATTCTTCCTATCCATAAACACGGTACATTCTTCCACTTGTTTGTATCTTCCTTGATTTTTTTTATCAATGTTATATAATTTTCTGAATAAAGTCTTTAATCTCCTTTGTTAAATTTACTCCTAGATATTTTACTGTTTGTTGTTGAGTAGTGAAGAGGATTGTTTTCTTAATTTCTCTTTCAGACAGTTCATTATTGGTGTATAAAAATGCCTCTGATTTCTAATTATTAATTTTATATCCTGTCACTTTGCTGAATTCATTTATCAGGTCTAGTAGTTTTTTGACTGAAACTTTTAGGGTTTTCTATGTACAGTATCATATCATCTGCAAATAATGATAGTTTCACTTCTTTTTTTTCAATTTGGATGCCTTTTATTTCTTCTTCTTTTCTGATTGCTGTCCTAGGACTTCCAGAACTATGTTGAATAAAAGTGGTGAAAGGGGGCACCCCTACCTTGTTCCTAAACTTAAGGGGATTGCTTTAATTTTTGCCCATTGAGTATGATGTTGGCTTGGGTTTGTCATAGTTGGCCTTTATCATGTTGGGGTATGTTCTCTGTATTCCCACTTTGCTGAGAGTTTTAATCATAATGGGTGCTGGATTTTATCAAATGCTTTTTCTGCATCTATTGATATAATCATGTGATTTTTCTCCTTCATTTTGTTTATGTGATGAATCACATTATTTGATTTGTGAATATTGTACCATCCTTTCCTCCCCAGAATAAATCTCACTTCATCATGATGTATGTATGATTTTTTTTATGTATTGCTAGGTCCCGTTTGCTAATATTTGGTTGAGAATTATAACATCTAAATTCATCAGGGATATAGGCCTATAGTATTTTTTCTTTGTATTGTCTTTGGTTTTGGAATCAGAATTATGCTTGCCTTATAAAAGGAGTTTGGAAGTCTTCCTTCCTCTTGAATTTTTTGAAATAGCTTGAGGATAGGAGTTAGTTCTTCTTTGAATATTTGGTAGACTTTGCCTGTGAAGCTATCTGGCACAGGAGTTTTGTTTGTTGGGAGGTTTTTGATAAATGTTTCTATTTCATTTGTTGTAATTGGTCTGTTTAGGTTTTGTGATTCTTGCAGATTGATTTTTGGAAAATTATATGTTTCAAGGAATTTGTCCATTTCACCTAGGTTGTCTAATTTTTTGGCATACACTTCTTCATAGTATTTTCCTACAATCCTTTGTATTTCTGCTGTGTCAGTTGTTACTTCTTAATTCTCATTTCTAATTTTATTTAAGTCCTCTTTCTTTTTTTGGTGAATCTGGTTAAAGGTTCATCAATCTTGTTTACCTTTTCAAAGAACCAGTTCTTGGTTTCATTGATCATCTGTATTTTTTGTTAGCCTCTGTGTCATTTATTTCCACTCTTATCTTTATTATTTCCTTTCTACTTCATTTGGGCATTACTTGCTGGTCTTTTTCTAGTTCTCTTACATGCTGGGTTAAATTGTTTTTATTTATTTATTTATTTATTTATTTGTTTGTTTGTTAGCTTTTTCTAACTTCTTAAAGTATGCCTGTAATGCTATGAACTTCTCTCTCAGGACTACTTTTGCTGTGTCCCATTGATTTTGAGTTGTTGTATGTTTATTTTAATTTGTTTCAAAAATATTTTTTATTTCTTTCTTGATCTCATTGTTAACCCATTCATTATTTAATAACATGCTATTTAGTTTCCAAGTGTTTCAGTGGGTTTTTTTGCTTGTTTTTCTATTGTAATTGATTTCTAGTTTTATGCCTTGTGATCAGAGAAGATGTTTGATATGATTTCAATCTTCTTTAATTTATTGAGACTTGTTTTGTGTGCTAACATGTGGTCTGTCCTAGAGAATGTACCATGAGCATTTGAAAAGAATGTATATTCTGTTTCTTTAGGGTGAACGGTTCTGAAGATATCTATGAAATCCAGTTAATCTAATGTGTCCTTTGAGTATGCTGTTTCTTTGTTAATTATTTTTCTTGAGGATTTATCCTCTGATATTAATGGTCTATTGAAATCCCCTAGTATTATAGTATTGTTGTTGATACTGCCCTTTATGTCTATGAAAATCTGCTTTATATATTTAGGTGCTCCTATATTACGTGCACAGGTATGTATAATGGTTATATCTTCCTGTTGGATTGCTCCTTTTATCATTATTTAGTGACCTTCTTTATACCTTACTATATAGCCTTTGTTTTAAAGTCTATTTTGTCAGACATAAGTATTGCTACCTCAGCTTATTTTTCATTTGCATTTGCATGATATATTTTTTTCCATCCCTTTACTTTCAGTCTATGTGTATCTTTTATTTTGAGGTGTTTCTCTTGTAAACAGAATATGTATGGTTCCTGTGTTCTTATCCACGCAGCTACCCTATGCCTTTTGATTGGAGCATTTAATCGATTTACATTTAAGGTTATTATTGATATGTAGTTGTTTATTGCCATTATATTCTTTAAATCTATATTCCTCTTTTACTAGTTTTCCTTGCTCCCCTTTTTTTCTGTTTTTAATGGCTCCCTTAACATTTTTTGCAGCATTGGTTTGGTTGTAATGAGTTCCTTGATGTTTTTTGTTTTGTTTTGTTTTGTTTTGTCTATGAAGCTTTTTATTTCTCCTTCTATTTTAAACAATAGCCTTTCTTGATAAACAAGTCTTGGTTGTAGGTTCTTTTTCTGAATTACTTTAAATATTTCTTTCAATTATCTTCTCACCTCAAGTTTTTCTGTTGACAAGTCATTTGTCATCCTTATGGGAGCTCCTTTATAAGTGATTGACTGCTTTTCTCTTGCAACTTTTAGTATTCTTTCTTTATTTCTTATCTATGGTATTTTAATGGTGATGTTGTTGGTGTAGGTCTATTTGGGTTTCTTTTTAATGGGATTCTCTGTGCTTCTTAAACTTGTGTGAGTTTTTCCTGCATTAATATGGAAAAGTTTTCAGCTATAATTTCTTCATCAGTATCTCTATCCCTTGTTCTTTCTCTTTTTCTTTAGGAATCCCTATGATGCGGATGTTTCTGTTCCTGTTGTCACAGAGCTCTCTTAGAGTTTCCTCAGACTTTTTTATCCTCTTTTCCTTTTGCTGTTCTGTGTATGTGCTTTCACTTATCTTGTCCTCTACATCACTGATTCGGTATTCTGCTTCATCCAGCCTGCTTTTAATTCCTTCTAGTATAGTCTTCATTTCTGATGTTGTGTTTGTCATTTCTGTCTGATTCTTTTTTATGATTTCAATGTCTTTTTTGATGCCAGCTATCTCTTTGTTTAGGTGCTCATTTTGTCCATCTATTGTTGATCTAAGATCCTTGAACATCCTAACAATTATTATTCTAAATTCTGCATCTAGTATCTTAGTTATTTCCATTTCATTAAATTGTTTTTCTGGGGATTCTTCTTGTTGATTCATTTGAATTGCACTTCTCAGTTTTCTCATTTTGTCTCTATAGACTGCACCTTTGGATGTGTTGTTTGTGTAGCTAGCTGAGTATAGGGTTGGTGTTGTCTGCCTCCAGTTTTCAGTTGTGTTATTTCTAAATTTTCTTGAGATGGCTTCAGCTGTTTGTAATCTGCTGTGGGCTATTTGTCTGCTGCTACTGCTCTTTTTGCTGTTTGTGAAAACATTTTCTATGCCTTAGTTGGGTCAGGTGTGAGAAGCCTTTCCTTAAGATACCACTCTAACTGTTGTTGTTAGGTCTGGAGCTGATGTTTTTCATATTTGGCCACTGGATTTACCAGCCCTGGACCTCCTTGACCAAAACCTGATGCAGATTAGTGGGAGTCACTGCTTTTGACTGGCCCTTAGCAACCTTCTTGGAGCTACATGCAATCCAGAATCATCTTCTCATCATCCGACACTTGATCCTTCAAGTGGGCCATCTTGGGCTGCTTTCTCTACTAATAATTTTTATAAGGTGTATAGGCACTGAAATCCAATTTATCTTTAAAACTAGACCTTTTCATTTTATAAAACCAAGTCATTTATAGTTTTATAAATGACAAAAGTTGTGATCATCTCTCATTTTAATTTTCTTAAAGCATATGAAACTGTTGAAGTTCTGATGGTTATCTTATTGATATGTCAACCACATAGATTAGATTGTTTTTATAATAACTTTTATCTGATATTTGGACAACACAGGATTGTTTATAAAGAGCATAACAACAGTGTTATTTTCTCATACATTATGACTGCTTCAGTAACAAATTCATGCATAACTTTAATGTATATTTTTAATATTTTATGCATATAAAGTTATGCTTATATATTTTTACATGAAGGCATAAATGTAATACTAGATTTCTTAATTATAAATAATAAAAATAATGAGCACATACTGACATTTTGTGGTCTACTGTAAGAAAGCACTGCCTCTATAAGTCATTAATGCTATTTCATAGTCAAAAAATAGAAATTGTGCTGTTTTTCAGCCCAAAGAATTTCTTGGGTTTTAGTGACACTCTGATGACAAACAGATGGATCAGCAAATACCAGATGGTTTTATGAGCAATACTGTCATCTCAGCATCTAAAATGTTTTACATGCCAATGCTGTAAATGTTTGGCCTCTGCTCTTGTCAGTAAGCTTGGTTCTCTGAGTGGATTTCTCAACAAATTGTGGAACTCTGACTGGGCACCATATCCTTGCATATACACCTTTCCACTATATTCACATATTGTATTCACAAATTGTCCAGAATGCCTTCTTATAAAAAGAAGAAGTCTTTATGGGACTTTATCCCAGTCATGCATAGAACAAATTAAATCTTTGTGTGTGATCTGATAGGATTATTAGGGTTTTCTTATAATTCTAATTTTTATACCTGTGTCATTTTTTACACTGAAAATGCTGTTTAAATTTTTTAATTTAATAAACACTAGTACCTCTCTTGTCATTTTAAATATAAAATATGTTAATTTATAAATACACATACATACAGAGAGAGAAATGTATGAAGAAGCTAGATTTGCTGCACTACCTAAATTTAATCACAGCATCAAAATATTAATATATAATCTTCAAAAGTTCTTTTATACATATATACATTTATATATACCTAAACATATACAAACACATTTTTACAGTAATAGAAATCTTTATATTAACATTTTCTTTTTTTGTGTGTTACAGAAACAGAGAGAGAGACAGAAAAAAAGGAAGAGAGATAAGAAACATCAATTCTTCTTTGCAGCTCCTTAGTCTTCTTAGTTGTTCATTGATTGCTTTCTCATATGTGCCATGACTGGGGAGCTATAGTAGAGTGAGTGACCCCTTGCTTAAGCCAGCAACATTGGTTTCAAGCTGGTGAGCCCTCATTCAAGCTGGATGAGCCTCACTCAAGCTAGTGACCTCGGGGTTTCAAATCTCGGTCCTATGCATTCCAGTCCAACACTCTGTTCACTGTGCCACCACCTGGTCAGGTTACAATGACATTTTTTAACCTATTTAACTTAGTTAACATTTAAAAGAAACATTCTCATGTCAATAAACTAAATATCTATGTTACCATTTTAAGTACTGTATGGCATTGTAGTAATTCATTATTTTACCACATTTATGTTTATGTTTAGCCTGACCTGTGGTGGCCCAGTGGATTAAGCAGTGACCTGGAATGCCGAGGTTGCCTGGTCAAGGCACATACAGAAAGGAACTACTATGAGTTGATGCTTCCTGCTCTCTCTCTCTCTCTTTATCTGCTCTCCTCTCTATAAAAATTAACAAAGAAAATAAAATAAAAAACCAAAAAACCCACATTCATGTTTATACTACTTTTTCTCCTAAACAATGTTAAACCTCTTTAAACATATGCCTATATACACTTAACTTATGGAGTGCGTAGTATATCTCAGACACTGTACTGAGGGCTTAAAATGCATTAAAACATGATTTTTTCTAAACAAATGTGTTAAATAAGTACTATATTTCTTGATAATTGATAAAGAAACTGTGTCTTACAGAGGTAATAGTGTACCCCAGTTAATTAGAATATATTCTTTAGAAGTGGGGAAACTTGATATTAGGGTTATATTATTTATAGTTCAAATTTTATCAAACTCAAGGATTTGGCCAGGTTTAGTATCATGTTGATAACCTCTATCTGAATAGTTTCTCCTCAAAGAGTTTTCTATTTTTCAAATTAGTCTGCCACAAACTACCATTTCATCTCCCCTTTTTCTTTTTTTTTTTTTTTTTAAATAAATTCTATTCCTGGTACATACTGTGGCAGTTTTTGTTCACATTAATGTAGTTTTTGCTCATTGGGTTCTCAGGCCTAGTGCCCTTGTCACTTGTCAGAGAATGCCCTTCTCATTTTCAGTTAAATCCCTGTTTAAGGGCAAACAAGCTGCATTGGAGAGAATTTGAGTTCTAGAAAAGTAGAATGGCATAAATTTAGTTCCAATGAAGTGGCTCTCATCTGTATCTCATAAAAATTTTTATATTCTTAGCTAAGTTTTAGCTATGAAACAAACAGAAAGAAATCATATTGTGACTGTATTAAATCCTTTCTAGTACTGTCTGTATGCATCAGTATGCTATTTTATTGTATTAAGTAACATGGCTAGCAGATGTCAAAAATATCTCCTACTAACATCCCATTTTCTCCAGCCTATGTTCTTTCATTTTTGATGATTTCTCTCAAGAATGTGCTCCATTCATTTCGTACAACATCGTAATCAGAAGACATATTGTTTCACCTCTGTGTGGATGAAGAAAATTAATTTTAAAAACTTAAAACCTTTTTTTACCTGTATCTAGTAGTATATATGCACATATGTTTTGTATATGACTGTCAGCATTTCTAAATTTTTGCTTTGGTAAAGCTTCTACCTTTTGTCCTTCCTAATTTGATTCTCTTAATTTATTTTTAATTTTTTCAAAATTTTAAATATTCATTTTAGATAGAAGAGGGGGAGAGGGGGGAAAGGAAGAGAGAGACAGAGACAGAGAGACAGAGAGAGAAAGGAGAGGAGAGGAGCAGGAAGCATCAACTTCCATATGTGCCCCAACACAAAAGGGTGCAAGAAACCAGCAGATGGTGGATAGACTTGGTATAGCTGGAAACATTTGTGGAGTGGCTTCAGACCCAGTACAGGCACTGAGTTTGATGCTGTATCAATCTGGTGAACACAACTCATCCCCACCTGGTGACTCACTGAACCTATCTTACGCAATTGGAGTACAGTCAGAGGCTCTGTTAGTGATTGAGAGTACAGGTCGTTGGCAGGCAGAGGCAGATATCAGCGTACCTTGGAACCTTTGATGACTTGTCCTAGGACTAGTGCTGTTAAAAACCAGTCTGGTACAAAGCTCGGTCCTTCCCCCACACACCCAGGCCCAAGCAGCCACAAACTATGAATTACTTGTAGTTCCAAAGAGTTTGCCAAGGGCCAGCCACAAGCAACATCTTACATTTCCCTACAACAGCGTCCCACCAAAGAGACCCAAAATCAACACAGCCAGTGCAAAGCTTCAGACAGTATCACAGACGGATCCAATAAGCTTCACAAGTGGCATTTCCAAAGGAGATATTGGCAGGCATCAAACACTGCCGAGGCGAATTCCATTTTGTGTGGTCAGTGCCTGCACAGGCACTCAGATATCGTGGTCAGGTTGAGCTTCATGGACAGCCAGAGTGAGGCTGATCCCATGCACAAATGAACTGATAGCAATCAAGACTCAATTACAATAGGAGGAGCCACATAACCCACCGAAGGGATATTCCTGAAGCACCCATCTCAGGTGATCAAGGAGACTGCACCACTGGACTCCTTAGAACAACTTCAGCACAGGGCCATCTATGAAGCCTGGGAGTCATAACACATAGAAACAAACACAAAAATCAGTCAAAATGAGGAAACAAATAATTGGTCCCCAAATGAGACTACAGAAGAAATCTCCAGAGAAAAAAAGGAAATGAAATGGAGGTAACAAATTTATTAAATATAGAGTTCAAAATAATGGTTATAAGGATGTTCAACAGCATAAAAAAGAACATAAAAACCATAAACAAAGGGACATTCTAAAATAAAGGATACAATATCTGAAATGAAGAATATACTATAAGAAATAAACAGTAGGGTAGAGAAGCATAGGAACAAATAAGCAATTTTGAACACAAAGTAGAATAAAACACCCAACCAGAGCAGTTAAAAGAAAAAAGAATTTTAAAATATGAAGATAGTTTAAAGGACTTTTGGGACAAAATGAAGCATAACAACATCCATATCATAGAGGTACTAGAAAGAGAAGAGAGAGATTAAGAACTCAAGAACCTGTTTGAAGAAAAAATGACCAAAAACTTCCCTAACCTGGTGAAAGAATGAGACACACAAGGCTAGAGAATGCAGACAGTCCCAAACAAGATGAACCCAAAGAGGCCTACACCAAGACACATCATAATTAAAATGGCAGAGGTTAACGATAAAGAGAAAATCTTAAAAGTCACAAGAGAATGACACTTACCTACAAGGGAACTCCCATAAGACTGTCAGTTAATTTCTCAACAGAAACACCTCAGACTAGAAGGGATTGCATGAAATATTTAAAGTGATGAAAAGCAAGGACCTAAACCAAGACTACTTTACCCAGCAAGGCCATCATTTAAAATTGCGGGAGAAATATGTCTGTGAACTTTCATGTTATGTCCTGAGTAGGTGATCCCAGGTATCCTAGTTCCCTCTCTCAAAGAAGCATAATAGCAAGAAGCAGGAGTTACAAAGCTCTAGTTCAAATGAAAAAAAAAATGTTAAGTTGCTTTGTGCTGGTTGAAACTGCAGCAGTAGAAGTAATACAAGAGAACAAAAGAATTTGAAAGAATTATAAGAGCTGACAAATACAATTTGATTTTTGTGCTAATCAAGAATATTACCATAATATAGATTATATTACTTAGGTTAGTTGAAGAAAACACTTTTAATATCAAGGTTAAAACTTCCATAATTACATTTATATGAAAAATTATTATCTAAATGCCTAGCTATATTGTTCTTGAAGCATTATAATCATTCATACTTTTCTTCCCATAGGGTAATTTCTAGCATCTCTTATCAGTCACTTTCTATCCTGGCTTTCTACTTGGAATTCCACAAATGTTCTGTTTGGGGTGTAGTACATTCATTCGAGCACTTTAAACTACAATGAGATACTTCCTTTGTAACTCTGTCCTAGATTTGACTTAGAGTCTAATTCAATATTCTAATTAAAATTAAGTATTTCAGTTTTGCTTAATATACTACCCAGGGGTTATAAAAAAATGTCTACCCTTGTAGCCAATTTTAAAGCTTACATCTGAGTATTTTTCAGCCTCACCAGCAACGCAAGTTTATAGTAGGTGATCTTTCATCCAGATAAATGAATCCAGCTGTGTTGCCACTAAGAACTGGAGGTGTGCAGTCTGTTAAATAGCATGCAATTCAACTAAATCCTGATTATAATGTGAAAATAATGAGATTACTACAACCATGTTAAGCATGGTAAATTTATGAGATATATTTATTAGAACATATTTTGTGCCTTTAAAAAAAGTTTTCTCAATTATGAGATTGCGTGTCAAGATGGAATTTGAAAAAAATTATTACAGCCCTTTTAGGAAAGATGCCTCTCATTATAAAAAAGTATAGTGAATTTTGGAGAGGCACAGTGTGTGACTATTGGATTAATTTTTAATTTACATAAGAATATTAAAATTAGCCTGACCAGGCGGTGGTGCAGTGGATGGAGCGCCGGACTGGGATGTGGAAGACCCAGGTTCAAGACCCCGAGCTTGCCAGCTTGAGCGCGGGCCCATCTGGCTTGAGCAAAAGCTCGCCAGCTTGGACCCAAGGTCGCTGGCTCCAGCAAGGGGTGGCTCGGTCTGCTGAAGGCCCACGGTCATGGCACATGTGAGAAAGCAATCAGTGAACAACTAAGGTGTTGTGACGGCAATGAACAACTAATGATTGATGCTTCTCACCTCTCTCCGTTCCTGTCTGTCCCTATCTATCCCTCTCTCTGACTCTCTCTCTGTCCTTATAAAAAAATAAATCAGGGCCTGACCTGTGGTGGCGCAGTGGATAAAGCGTCGACCTGGGAACACTGAGGTCGCCAGTTCAAAACCCTGCACTGGTCTGGTCAAGGCACATATGGGAGTTGAAGCTTCTAGCTCCTCCCCGCTTTCTCTCTCTCTCTCTCTCTCTCTCTCTGTGTGTGTCTCCTCTCTAAAATAAAGAAATAATAAAAATAAATAAATAAATAAATAAATCAAAAAAGAAAAGAATATTAAAATTACATAAGAATTTTAAAAATATATCTTTGACAGGTTAAAATATAAAAGGCATATATAGTTAGATAAAATGTATACAAAACTTTATATAATTAATATTCTAAGTTTTTCACTTCTTGCATAAATACCTGGATATGGAGGCAGCCTTCACTTCTAAACATACCACTATATATGTCTATATAAATCAACACTAATGTCCAGTTATATATGTACTGAGAGTCCAAACTGATATGCTAATCAGCATGATTAATAGCAACCAACAAAAGAAGCTGTGCTCTTATCATACTCTTCATGCCAGCTGCACTTAAAGTGCATTTAAATACTTCACAGATTTGAGGACTGCTAACAAAATATTGGCAGTATAAGGAAGTAGAACAACTAAGCAACTCGCTTATATAATTATTCATATCTTTAAGTCATTATTATGGGAATAAAATTCATATGTTCAATATGATTTTAAAGATGTTAATGAATTTTTGTTATATGACAATTGATTAACTGAATTTTGATAAATTAAAACTCTATGTCTATACTATCCAGTTAAAATTACATTATGTGATCTATAGTGATGACACTGAAATAATCTGAAGTAGGAAATCTGGCAGGTTTAGATTTCAAAATACTTTCTCAGATATCAACTATTTACAAATAAGTGATGAACAAGGCTCTATCAGAACACTATTATCTTCATTTTGTTAATGGGGGAAATAGGATCACAGAGAGTGCTCAGATGTATGCTGTGTCAGAGCAACTTCTTGAAATCAAACTCACTTGGAACCACACCCTGTCTTGTTTCCAGCGTATCACAACCCCCTGGAAAATTATAAAAATAAACTTTTTGTTGGTTTGTTATCCAGAGTAAAATGAATTGAGAATTTGCTAAAGAGAACAAGAGATTTGGAATATAATACACTAGGAGTAAACATCTGGGAAGGAGAAAGAACACTGAGACAAATTATTCAGCCATTGAGAACACATGGCTAAATGTGTAAGAGCAAATGTGTGAGGAGTGCTTTCTGATCAATTTAAATCTACTTTACCATAGAGTAAAATAGGGGGAATAAACCCCACATTTAAAAAGATGACCATAGCTTCTGGAATTTTTTCTCTAAGGGGCCAAAATAAGAAATTGAATAAAACTATGAAGTCATTTTATTTTATTATAGACTTTCACATATATTTTCTTGTAGTAGTTTTTCACAGGAATGAGCTAATACTATAGTCATTGCAATTTCATTGTTAAATATTTATGGTAGAATTGAAATTTGACCTTTTTAGTAAATGAAGACAGTTGATATCAATGAATTGAAGTTTAAGATATCTCATTGTTTGTAATCAAATGATCTTGATTAATACATATTTTTAGAATTTTGTATTTGGATTTGGACACTTACTAATGTTAATAAAGAAGTGCACTTTTCAGGTAACAAATGCTCTCACATTTGATTAAGGGGCTAATTGAATGCATAACAATTCCTAAATATTTTAAGTGCTATTTAATACCTGAATGAGTTGTGGAAAAATATTTATTAGTGAGGCTAAGGTAAATGTGTTTATGTGTGTGTATTTGTGTTTTTATTGTGTGTATTTAAAGTTCACTGAAATCTGAGTTTTATAATATACATCTTTATGCAGCATGTAACATATATAAATAGAGAAAATATACATTGCATTAACTAAAATGCATGTATGCAAAATATAGGATAAAACTGTATATTTAAGAAATATACATTCTATTATAAACATGCATATACATATGTGTATATTATATATAATTAAAAACTCCAATTTGTAGTTCTTAGAACAAAGTTTTTACATTTTTAAGTACTCAAGCATGTACAATACAATTAATTAGTGACACAAAATAATCCCTGCTAAGATTTTGCTAAGAAGCTGATCTGTTAAAGGAATATGGGATAGAGCACTAGAAAGCATTAAGAATTTAAGAACTGCATATCTTAACCCTTGCTATATATATTCAAATGGAAAGAGATATTAATAAAGAACATATCCAAAATTAAAAACAACCATAAAAACCTATATTTAATTTCAGAAGAAAGAAGAGGAATTATAAGTGAAACAATAAGATTAACTTTTGTACAGAGTTAGTGTTGCACTTAGTATATATCATGCAAAGATTAAGACTTTCTCTGGTCTTGAAAGAACTGTGAAAATTGGTAAAAATGTTGTCTTAGAATACTTTAAAGAAAAAATATTTATAATAATCAGGGGATGGATATTCCTAAGGGCACAGTGACATACTAATTCTGTGCTTAAAAAAAGTAAATTTATTTTTGGGTGGGATGGTGGCAGAAAATAATTCAAAACAAATCTTCCTTGAAACTATGGAGACACAGAGAGTCACATTTTCCCACATATTACCAAAAATAACAAATTAACTGATTCTATTAAATAGTTGCAGTTTTAGATATGCAACTTGAAAAAGGAAGAAAACAGAAAGAACCTCTAGCTATCACTGAGGATCTCTTGAGATTTCCCTCCAAGCTGATAGAATTCTATCAAATATCATCAGATAATAAGTAGCAATCTGGAGCTAACTTATTATCTGAACTGTGTTGGCTCTTCTTATTCAAACTAATTGTCAATACTAAAACAGGTCAATTTTTTTCTTGGTTTCTTTTTCTTGCCATGATAGATCTTTTCTCAAGGTGATTGAATCTCCTCCTTGGGTGATTATTAAAGTTCATAAATGTTTACACACAATCCTCTATTTTTAGTCTTTACTTCTCTTCCATGTTTTATATTTATATTTCTATGTAAGTACATACTAAAATTTTTCATTTGAATGAATCAGAGCATCTCACATACTATATTCAAAACAGATATCAGATCACTATCCACCCCTCTTCTCCAATTTACCCTTCTCAATGTTTCCTATTTTAAGAAATTCTGTCAACATTCACTTATATGCTTGAGCCAGAAAATTGAAAATTTTCACTAACATCTTTACCTCTCCCTCACTTCTTACCTGATTGCTTTACTTCCTAATTAACATATTTATTTGTACACTTGTTTCCATTTATATTGTCAAAATGTAATTTAAAAAAAGTATTCCTTGTTTGATATACTGTGTTAGCCACTTAATTGGTCTTTACACATTCTGTACATCTCCCATTCACTTCCCCATGTAGAAGTTTAAGTAATATTAAAATTTTTGTTATTGTTTGGTTTTTTCTTTGTTTCTCTTTTTTAATTGAATTTTACTGGGGTGACACTGGTTAACATAGTTATACAGTTTTCAGGCGCTCAATTTCCCACATATATCTGTACATCATATTGTATGTTCATCCCCTCCCCGAAGTTAAACCTTCGTCCATCACCGTTTATCTCCCCTATACCTTCCTCCATCTCTCCGCCTACTTCCCTGGCCATCACCACATTGCTGTTCCTGTCCATGAGGTTTTCTTTTTTTTTTCTCCCTTTTTGCTCTCTCCCTCCATGCATGAAATTTAAGATGATAAAATCAGTGGTTTTTGAATAAAATTTAAAAATCTGAAAATTTTAGTAAGGACTCCAATGAATTATATGATTTCTTTCATCTCTTTGGCATAATTTGTTCCCAAATGTTTAGTCTTTTTAGATATCATCCAACATTTATACTTTAGAACACATTATACTTACTGCTTGGAAGAACTTTTAACTTATACAGTGTGTCCGTAAAGTCATGGTGCACTCTTGACCAGTCACACGGTCAAAAGTGCACCATGACTTTATGGACACAATGTATAATGTTGTTCTCTGGATGATATTTCCTTGGTCTGCTAAAAACTCAACACAACATCTAGTCCAGTGGTTCTTTACCTTTTTTGAGGTACCGAACCCACCAGTTTCATATGCACATTCACCAAACCCTCATTTAGTAATAAATAAAATATGATTTTTTTTTCCAAATTTAAGACATAGGTATATGTTTTTTTACTGGTGCACAAAATGAGCCGTGCATGAACATCACCTTGCTCAAAGAACAAAACCAACAAAGTGCATGAAATCACAACAAATTCCGGTATTACTTTATTCTGGCCTCCATGGCAGAGGCTTCTCCGAATCCCTGAGACCGACTCAAAGTAAAAATAATTGATATTTTTACTCTCTGATGTTATTCCATTCATTATCTAGATGAAGTGCTTGACCAAATTCATTTTCCTTCTTCCTATGTGTTGTTTTTAACATTTCTTTCAAAACAGTTCTAAAATAAATTCCCCAAATTTTTGTTTGTCTAACAAATCATCTCTTCTCTTTGACTTTTCAAAGATCATCCACTTGAATAATTCTAAGTTGTTGTTTTAACACCACAATTTAAATATTTCGCCTCACCATCATTTTACTTGCATGATTTCGAGGAGAAATTGGCTCAAATTTTTATTCCTTTATTTTATAGGTAAGATGTCTCCCTCCCTTCATCTTCTTTCAAAGTTTTATTTCTGGCTTTGGTTTTCTACAGGTCGAAAATAATATACCCAAGTCTAGAATTTGGGTGTTTATTCTTCTTAGTACTCTCTGCGATTCCTGGATTTTTGCTTTTATGCCTCTCATTACTTTTTTAAAAAAAATTCAGCTACTAACTTCAAATATTTTTCTGTTCTTTCCCTCTGCTGGTATTCCAATTACATGTTTGTTACACCTTTTGAAAGTTCCCCACAGTTCTTGTATGTTATTTTCTGATGATGAAAATTATTTTTTCTTGCCTTTTAGTTTAAAAAGTTTCTTTTGACCTATTTTCTTGTTCATGATTCTTTCTTAGCATTGTCCAGTATGCTAATAAGCCCATCAAAAAATGTATTACTCCTAATATAATAGTCCATAAACACATTTTTCATTATGGTAATGTTTTTATTTCTAACATTTCTTATTATTTGTCAGTTTCCTTACCTTTGAATCACCATATATTCTTGAATGATAACTACGTTAAAATTTTTTTTTTATTTATTAGTTTTAGAGAGGAGAGGTAAAGAGAGAGGAAGAGAGAGAACATCATCTGTTCCTGTAATGTGCCTGATTGTAAAATTTTGAAAAAGGAAAATGAAATGTGTGCTAGACTTGCTGCTGCAACTCAAAATTGCAAAAGGTACAGTGCTTAATAAATCCTAAAATGAAAAGGGCACAGTATTTGTGGGTGAAAGACCTGAATAAAGGGAGTCCACATTCATATAACATTTATTACAGTATATTGTTATAATTGTTCTATATTTAGTTATTATTGTTAATATTTTATTTGTCTTATTTGCAAATTAAACTTGATTATACGTAAGTATAAAATATATTTTTAAGTGTTTCTTGCTATTTGTGAATTCAGGCATCCATCCTCTAGAGTCTTGAAACATCACTACAGTTAAGGGAGGACTACTATATAGACTTTACCACATTAATCATAATGTTTTTAATTTTCTGTGAGATAATTAAAAAATCTGTGTGACTATTTGAGCCTACTTACAATAATTTCTTAGTGTAACAGACTATATATATTTTTTTAACATTTTAGCTAGTATAATAATTTTTTGCTGAAAGTCAGATATGATAAACAGGGCCATTGAGATGTAATAAATAGTCTATTAGTGTAAGGCTATGTTAATTTGGCTATGAGTTGTGGTTTGTTTAATGTGCTATAACTATACATGCTCGAAACTTTAAATCTGCATGTATTGCCATATTTGTATTTTTTCTTAGAAATCTTTCTCTATGTTTATATTATTACATTGGGGAACAATTATTTTTTCATTTTCCGCTGCATGAGGTTTTAGAACTCTTTCTATATATTTCTGCATTGCTGATTCCAAACCTGAAATTCGTTTCTTGGTGCATGCTCTAGTTTTTATGCAATTTTAATTTATTTTTGTTACAGTTAATGGCACATATTGGTTTTTAAATTGGAGTTAAAGGGCAATGATTCTTGGATTGAACATAACCACAAGGCAATTAATGTTTTACAAACATCACTTTTATATAATTGTAGTTGTTTATAATGTAAAAAATTACTATCTGATAAAAACACCCTCTTATTTTGTTTTAAGATCGAATCATAGCTTCTTCAAGTAGGCATAAATGTAATAGTCCTGACACCTTCTGTTATATATGTGACTGCTACACACTTCAACATCAAAGGCGCAATATTTCATCATTTGTGAAACGTGCATATATTGTCTATTTTCAAGTTTGTATTGGTGATCAAGAAAAGAATAGGGCTCATCATATTGTTTGTCATAATTGTGAGAAAATGCTTTGTGACTGGACAAAAGAAAAACGCAAAGGAATGCCTTTTGGTATTCCCATGGTTTGGCATCAACCTAAGGTCCACAGCAGTGACTGTTATTTCTGTATGATCAATACAAAGGGCATCGGCAGGAGAAAGTGGCATATGATTGCATATCCTAATATTCCTTCAAAATACAACCTATCCCACACTCTGAGACACTTCCGGTTCCAATTTTCTATGGTTTTATTTCTTCTAAGAATGAAGAAAGTGAACATGGTGATCAAGTGTATTTTGATAAGATGCATGAGGAAATGGTTGTAGAATCTGAAGGGTCTTCTTCTGATGCCAAGCAGTCATTAACCCCTCAGCAGTTTAGCCAACCTGAATTGAATGACTTAGTAAGAGATTTGGGCCTATCAAAGAAAGCAGCTGAGTTATTAACCTCAGGCTTTAAGAAAAGGATGTACTTCACTGGTCAGCTAAAGTATCCCATTTCAGGAAGAGAGAACAAATTTTTGTGGACTTTGTTCCCAAAGACAAACACTTTGTTTACTGTCATGATATCAGTAGTCTTCTCAGCCAGCTAGGTGTTACCACTTGCAGACCAAGAGGATGGCAGCTATTTCTTGAAAGCTCTAACAAAGTCTGAAATGTGTTTTCCTACACAATGATAATATTTATGCAGCGGTTCCAATTGGTTAATCAACTCATCTGCGAGAAGATTAAAATGACAAAAAAATTGTCCTCGACTTTCTGAAATATGAGGAGCATAAATGAATCATTTGTGTGGATCTTAAAGTGGTAAATTTTCTTGTAGGACAACAGAGAGGTTTCACAAAGTATCCTTGCTTTCTGTGTTGTGGGACAGCCGAGCTTGGGAGAAACACTGGACACAGAAGGAGTGGCCAAAACGTGAAGCTCTGGAAGTAAGGATGCAAAATATTGTGAATGAACCTGTAGTTAATTGAGACAGGATCATTTTTCCCTCACTTCACATCAAACTTGGCTTTGAAGCAGTTTTGACAGGCTTTGAATAGAGAAAGTGAATGCTTTCAAAGTATTATCTCTGCTTTCCCTGCCTTGTCTTCTGGAAGATAAAAACAGGTGTATTCAATGGACCTCAAATTTGTACCCTTATATGTGATGAAGAATTTGCCAGGAAGATGAAAAGGAGAAGAAAGCAGCATGGCAGTCTTTTGTGGCAGTTACAAAGAACTTCCTTGGCAACAAAAAAGCAGAAAACTATGAACTTCTGGTTTAAAGGGTGCTGTTGGCTTTCTGTGACATTGGATGTAACATGAGGGTTAAGATTCACTTCCTGAACAGTCACTTTGATAATTTCCCTGAAAAACTTGGAGCTATTAGTGTTGAGTAATGAGAATGCTTTCATCAAGATTTGAAGAGGATGGAAGAGCATTATCAGGGGCGATGGGACAGAAATATGATGGCAGACTACTGCTGGGGTTTTATGATTAAAATAAGTGTTTTAATATGTTCTATTTCAAAACTGTCGACCAATTCTGATGCAATCATAGATTTTAGTGTACTAGTGTATTTACTGCATTATATAAATTATTATATTTTCACAAACATAATGCCCAAGAAGACATTCTACTTCATTATGTTAAACTAAATATTGAAAATTTTACAGTAAGATAAAAACCTAAGATCTAGAATTGCAAAAAAAGCTTTAGCTTACAGAGAAAAACTAATGTCAGATTTGAGATCAGCACAATTGAATTAGGTAAGAACAAGTGTTTTTGTGAATGCATCAAAAATTTTGTTCCCCAGTGTTATCATGTTCTTGTTGTCTTTGAGCTTCCTCTGGAACTATTCCTCAAGCACAGTCTGTATCTTGCAGTTTTATTCAGCTGTAATTTACATTTATACTGGATCCCTAATGGTATGGCGGTACAATATGGAGGGGAGAATATATCCTATAATATTATGATATATTTTCCTTCTTTTAGTGAGCTTGTGTCCCTGAGCTCTGAAATGCACATGTATTTCATAAGTTCTTTTACTCCTTAGATGCAATAGGGAGCTTAGAGTGGTCTGGATTCGGAGAAAAGTTTTTCAGGTAGAATGAGGCTCTGGAAAAGTGTTTCCATTTAAGTTTATTCTTTTCTTTCCTTTCCAGAGACAGGACAGGATCTTTCTTGGTTTATCATCATGAGAATCTGCTGGGATTCATGGAGGTACAACTGACAAAAAAGAATTTTCTGAATTTTGAAAAAGAATTTTGGTTGCCTGAAGTTTTCTAATTTCAAGGTAGTCTTCACTGAGGCTCTAGAACTTAATCAAAATTAACATTTAGTATTCCTTCAATGTTATATCACCAGGTAATTTCTAGTATGACTTTAATCTGCCAATGTCTCCAGATTTCTGGGTGGTGATTTACCATGTGACATCAGCATTCTAATGGGTCCAAGAAAAGACATTGATTTTCAACCTGTTTAGGCTTTTCTTGTTGTTAGGATGAAAATGATGACTTCCAATCCCTTTACATGTTAGAGTTGAAACCAAAAGTATTATTTAAGTATTTTTCATCATAAGTAGTGATCATTATAATTTCATTTGAAAATCTTTAAATTAGGATGGATAGTACCAATTAGCTGTAACAACAGAGTGGTGATAAAACACCGCCATCTCTCTCAAATCTTATCATGTGGTATCAACTTTCATAATAGATATCCCAAGCAAACTCATAATTTTCAACTCGTTCTTCAAAATCCATCTAAAAACTTTGCATAATGGCACCAGTTATTATTTCTCTTGTTTTCTCATTTCTTCCTTAGTCATCCTTTCATTTTGAAATGCAAGTTTCCCATTATGCAATCCCTGCTTAGAAACTGAGATAGTCCCATGAGAATTCTCTATGGCTTCCCAAGAAAAAGTTTACATTAAAATACACGATTGGGAGAAAATCTTTCTAAGCACAACAGTAATAATCATCTGAATCAATAGCATTAAATAATTTCTCTCTGATTATCAAAAATCTAGTTTAAATTTACTCACTATTCACAGCATTCTAACCATGTATGAAGTAATAGTCAATTTATACTTTTGATAAAAGTAAGATGATTATTCCTGCCAGAGAGTTCTATCTTAAAACACAACAAAGGATTAGTTTTCTTAAGATAAAAAAAAATTAAACCAATTTAAAAAGTTCTTCAGAATCTATCTTTTTTAACCAAAATGACAGTTCTATAAACATGAGTGATTTTACTTTAACAGCTATTCAGACTAGCCATTTTGTAAAGCTAAAGAAGATGATATAGGGGGAAACAGAGTTGTATCATATCCCTGGAATAAAGTGTTCTGTTCTAACTTTTATCAGATGATGTTCAATTTCCAGATGTACTGATTTAACACGGATACAAAATTCACAGAATCCTATTACCATTTGTCTTTTTGCTTCTGACAATGTGAAGTCTTGGGCCTTCATAAACAAAGCTGTCCACTAATCAACCACAAATACTAGAGTGAAGAAAACCAGTAGCACGATTTTTAGCAGAATAATGATTGTGTAGTGGTGATAGTTAAAAAAGTAACTTCATGTTTAAGTTTTATATAGATTGCTTTTGTATTACTGTCATTCTTTCATGAATCTTGTTTAGTTTTCCTTATAATATAAAATGATTAAAAACCACTGAATAATAAAAAACATATGACAAAAATGTTTTCAGTAAAAAATACTGAAAAAAACTTTCTAAAAATAACTTTCCTAGAAATAATATCTTGGTTAAAATATATTTTACTTATTTATTAAAATTTTGAAACTGAATTATTTAAGTTTAAAATCTGTGTACAATACACACAGAATTTGTGCTATATTCCCCATCATTCAGTGCTAACTAAAAAAATTATTTCTATGTTGGCATATGGTATATAGGTTTGCACATGTGTGTGTTTATATGTGATTATGTTATGTACGCATCCAATTTTATGTTATAATGAAAGCAACTGTTTGCTAAAGTAAACATTTTATTTAAATTAATTTAAATTCAAAACACGGTATATAATTTGAATGTACTGCCTAAGCTTTTGGTTACAGATTCTTTTCTCATAACAGCATTTTTATTTTATACAAACAAATAAGGAAATAACATTTTGAAAAGGTTATTGCCTCAACCAAAGGTATCAGGTAATGCACAATATATCCACCAGCAGTGATGAATCTTTTACAATCACCTTAACTTATTCAACTGTAATATTTTCTAAATGACTTCATATCATTTGATATTTACCATGTCACCTGTGCCTTGGTTATGTCCATTTTCATGGAAAAGCAATATATATTTGAAAGATGGTAAATGTCATGAAAATAACAAAGAATGATAAGAAGTCATCTAAGTTTTTTATTAAAACATTTTCTTATACATTTTCACCAGTCTTGACTTAGAGGATAGATTTTTAGAAGTGAATGTTTTCCTGAAATATAGCTTAAATCTATATAATACTGCCAGGATTATTCTCATGTTTTATAAGTGATGGCATGGTAATATCAAGTCCATGTTTTTAGTGTATTTAGATATGATGCTATCATATTAAAGGCTTTCCATGAATGTTAATTAATTAGAAATGGTACTTAAGATGGGATATATTATGTGAAAAATAAGATATTTATGTTCTTGTCATATGTATGCTTAATTTTGCTGCCATTTTTCTTGTCTTTTTTTTATTTTTTATTTTCCTCTTAATATTTTAGGTGTGAGGAGAGGAGATAATGAAACAGACTCCTACATGTGTCCTGACCAGGATTCACCCTGCAACTCCTGTCTAGAACTAATGATTGAATCAACCAAGCAATTTTCAGCACCTGATGCTGATACCCGGACCAATGAGCTGTCCTCAGCACCCTGGCTTATCCTGGAACCAATTGAGCCACTGGTTGTGGAAAGGAAAGAAAGAGAGAGTGGAGAGAGGGAAAAGAGAGAAGCAAATATTTACTTATTATATATGCCATGTTGGGTAGCAAACCCAGGATGCCATATGCTAGGCTGACACTCAATCCACTGAGCCATCTGGCCAGGGCTTTGTTGTCTATTATAAAAGACTTAGATTCTCCCATTAATGATTTATTTTCAAATTCTGAGGACATATTGGAATGTTCATATCATATGTAATCTAATTCAATATTAAATTTTAAATTATTGTCTTGGTAATTATTTTTTTGAATAAAGATATTTTAGCAGCACACATTTTGGGATAAAGTATTTAGAACTAAAGCTTATGGTGTAAAAACAGTTCAGAATAAATCTGGTTACAGAAAACTGATTCTTCAGATCTGTTTTCCTTTTATTCCTCTTGCTAGTTTCCAACCACATTACAATGTAAAACTTGGTATAAGGATAATTACTCATTCATATATGAATTAGTTTGTATTTTGGCTAGAAATCAAACTTAAGCATATCTGTTTCAGAGTAAGCTTATAAAGGGTAGCACTATTAATATTTTAGAAAAAAATCAAATTGCTGAATTTTTCAGTACACTGAGATATTTTCATTCAGTATTAAAGTATCTACTAAAGTTTGAGATGGTATAGGGCAAGTTATGTTAATTATTATCCATAGGCATTGTCATGGTAGTTTTTTCACAGTATGCACTTAATAAATATTTATTTTATTCAGAAAAAATATAAGCACTGTTTCAGAATTAAACAACAGTAACTTGAATTTCTGATTACTTCTTAATTTTTGGTTTCTTCAATGTTCTAAAGCTAAAGAGAATATTGAACTTCATTAATCAATAATTTGCAAATGTACTAAAAAGCAAGACAAATAGAAGATATGGCATAGAACAACATTATATGAAGAAAAACATTTAATTGATATTTAATTTAGGATATTAATATCCTAATAAAAAAAAAAACCTATGACAAAAAGGGTTTTGGTAAAAAATACTGAAAAAAGCTTTCTAAAAATACCATGACTAGAAATAATATCTTGGCTAAAATATATTTTATTTATTTATTGACTCATTCTTATAATTTTTTAATTTATTTTTAATTTTTATTTTATTCATTTTAGAGAGGAGACACAGAGTGAGAGAGAGAGAGAGAGAAAGAGAGGAAGGGGGGAGGAGCTGGAAGCATCAACTCCCATATGTGCCTTGACCGAACCAGTGCAGGGTTTTGAACTGGCGACCTCAGTGTTCCCAGGTCGACGCTTTATCCACTGCACCACCACAGGTCAGGCCATTCTTATAATTTTTATGTCTCTATGGAAATCCCCCATCTATCCTTGAATGTTGTTTAGCTTTTACATATAACATCTAACAGATCACATATAGTTATTTAATTTCCTTGTCAGTTCCACCAGAAATGTCAATCTGAATCTTATGTGTTAAATAATTTGTCTCTTGATATTATTTTTGTCTTGCATTTTCATATATCTCATAAATCTTGAATTAAAATCAACATTTTATGTAAGATAATAAAGTAAATAACACTAAATGTGCCACTTGCTGCACCTCTAGTGGGCCACTGTTTGTATCCCGTCTGTCTTTTGTCATTGTTGCTCATTTTTTTTGTTTTGTTTTAAGTGAGAAGAGGGGAGATAGAAAGACAGACTGCCACCTGTACTCTGTCCGGGATCCACCTGGCAACTCCCATGTGGGACTGATGTTTGAATCAACTGAGCTAACCTCAGTTAGCTCCCTGAGAGGAGAAGAGAGAGAGAAAGGGGAAATGGAGGGGAAGAGAAGCAGATGGTCGCTTATCACATTTGCCCTGAAAAGGGATCGAACGTGGGATGTTTACACATCTGGCTGATACTCTATCTACTGAAGCCAACCTGCTAGGCCCTGGTTTTTTGTTTCTTATATTTAATATTAGTTCATTGTCTTGCAACTTCAGTTCTTTGATTGATTCACAAATGTGAATGTTTTTCACAATATTTAAGTTTTCTCATTGTTAGTGTAGTGTAGGAATATGTGGCTAATACTTTATCATTTATTCTGCCTCTGCAGACAAGAAGATAATATACAAGGTTTGAGTACTCCAACAGTTTATAAAAATGATGAGTTGGCTTTGCCTTTTTATATTTGATAAGAAAGCTGCTGAATATCAGAAACTTAAATGTTTACAAAGAATAAAAATGTTTAAGCCAACTAAATATTTGCCCTTTTTTTGCTTAAATAATATTTTTGAATAAAAATGAAAAAAATCTATACCAATTTTTATCATGTTGATAACAGTCTTTGTACTATTTATTAATGTTCTGGTTCTTATTAATTGTATATTTTAAACAATGATAGTGCTAGGTCAATCTATTGATTCAGTTATATTTAAGAAATAAACCCTTTGGTGTAAAATATTCTTAAGTGGAAAACACTTTAGTGTGAAAATGTTTAAATTTAAAAACTTTTGAAATTCTAGTTGATAAAATTTCCCTGTTTTATCATGAACTTGCTTATATTTGTTGTTTCTTTAATAATTTCACTGATGTGTAACAAAACAAAAAGTCATATGGAGCTAATGAATATTGTCAGAGTATTAAAAGTGATCATTTGGCCCTGGCTGGTTGGCTCAGCAGTAGAGCACTAGCTGGACATGTGGGAGTCCTGGATTCAATTCCTGGTCATGTCACACAGAAGAATTGACTATCTGTTTCTCCATCCCTACCAATTCCCCTTCTCTCTCTCCCTCCACAGCCATGGATCAAATGGTTTGAGCAAGTTGACCCTGTACACTGAGGATGGCTCCACTGCCTTGCCTCAAATGCTGAAATAGCTCATTTGCCAAGCAATGGAGCAGCGGCCCCACATGGGCAGAGCATTGCCCCGTAGTGGGCTTGCTGGGTGGATGCTGATCAGGACACATGTGGGTGTCTGTCTCTCTGCCTCCAAACCTCCCAGTTAATTTAAAAAAAAAAAAACCCAAAAGACCTGATCATTCCATTAAATACATAACAATTGAGCATCTATTTCACTGGAGAACAATTTTTTTTCATTATTGTTGCATGAGGTTTTAGAACTGTATCTATATAAGTCTGCATCACTGATTTCAAATATGAAATCCATTTATCGATGTATGCTCTAGTGTTTATGCAATTTTAATTTCTTTTTGTTACAGTTAATGGCATGCATTGGTTTTTAAATTGGAGTTAAAGGGCAAAGACTATTGGATTGAACATAACCACAAGGCAATTAATGTTTTACAAACATCACTTTTACATAATTGTAGTTGTTTTTAAATGTAAAATATTATTATCTGATAAAAACACCCTCTTATTTTGTTTTAAGATTGAATCATGACTTCTTTGAGTAGGCATAAATGTAAGAATAGTCCTGACACCTTCTGTGATATATGTGGCTGTTACACACTTCAACATCAAAGGCACAATATTTCATGATTTGTGACACGTGCATATATTGCCTATTTTCAAGTTCCCCTTAGCAATCAACAAGAATTGGGCTCCTCATATTGTGTATCATGATTGTGAAGAAATGCTTCTTGACTGGAAAAAAGGAAAACACAAAGAAATGCCTTTTGGTATTTCCATGGTTTGGTGTGAACCTAAGGTCTACAGCAGTGACTGTTATTTCTGTCTGATCCATACAAAGGGCATCAGCAAGAAAAAACGACATATGATTGCATATCCCAATATTCCTTCAGCAATACGACCTATCTCACACTGAGACACTCCCAGTTCCAGTCTTCTATGGTTTTATTTCTTCTAAGGATGAAGAAAATGAACATGGTGATCAAGTGTATTTTGATAAGATGCATGAGGAAATGGTTGTAGAATCTGAAGGGTCTTCTTCTGATGCCAAGCAGTCATTAACCCCTCAGCAATTTAGCCAACCCGAATTGAATGACTTTAGTAAGAGATTTAAGCCTCTCAAAGAAAGCAGCTGAGTGATTTTTGGGGGACCAAATAAATAAACAGGGTATTTTTGCAATCTGTTCAGAGGTGCTAGGCCCATATTCCACCTCATTTGCCTAGTTAACAAAGACTACACCTGATTCTCATTTGTCTCACCCATGTTCTCTGGAGGAGGCTTGAAGTTAGTTTCTTATTAGTGTAAAGTAGATTTGAATGGTATGGTGGGGGTTGTCTTTGAGTTGCCTTGGAAACTTAATTGAATTGCTGATAGACCACATTTTTTCTATGAATAAAAGTGGATGTGCTTGGGGAAGCAGAGAAGTTAGGTTGTGGCTAAGGGACCAGTGGAGACTGTTTGCTGTGGCATCCTCACTAACCCATCTACATATCTATATATCTATATATATCTATATATCTATCTATATCTATCTATATCTATACCTATATATCTATATATCTATATATCTATATCTATCTATATATATATATATATATATATATATATATATATATATTTAAGTCTCTGTCTATCATTTATTTAATTCCTTACCTTTCCTCTTTGAAGGACCTCGTAATAGACTTGTTTGGGTGGCCTATGACAATTGGCGCCCATATGTGTGGTCATCAAAAAAGGAAAAGTGGAGAGGTAATGGAACTCTCCAGAAGTGTGCATACAAAGTAAGTTAAGAGTGTGCATACAAAGTAAGTTTAGAGTTATTTAAAGAGTTAAGTAGAGTTTGGTGAGAAATTATAATAAGAAATAATTTGAGAGAAAAATATATATGGGAGTGCTAGGATCACAATTAAGAGACCTTTTCATAGAAATGTTTCCATATAAGAAAGAGTATCAGGGTGAGCGGGAAGCGGTGAGATGTGAATGTGGGAACAACCTGGAGTCTAAGCATGACTCAGGCAATCAAAATTTCGTGGCTATGGCTGCCTTAACCACGGGACCTCTGCCGTCCTCGGCTCCTTTCTACATTCAACCCTCTGCTCCTCCGTACCCTTATCGGGCTAATTCCACAGTCTATAGCTCAAAATCTAGAAAATCCCCACTCCAACAATCTATATAACAAGCTAGAAATATAGGGGAAACAATAAATGGCTTTACCTGTTTTCCTGTAGTAGAAAGACAGAATGATAAGGGGAAACTAGTGAGAGAGCATGAACCTATATCTTTTAAAACTCTGAAAGAACTTAAACTTGCTTGTGCTCAGTATGGGCCTATTGCCCCTTTTACACTTGGTTTATTAGATATTATTAGTGCAAAGGCTCTACCACCAAATGACTGGAAGATGATTGCTTGTGCCTGTCTCTCAGGTGGTGATTATTTGTTATGGAAATCAGACTTTTATGAAAATGCCAAAGAGTAGGATGAGAAAAATCAACAAGAGGAGGTTATTTTTACTGTAGATATGTTAACTGGAGAAGAACAATATGCCCATGTGGCAAATCAATTAGAGTGTCAACTAACTATTTATAATATAATTAATCAGATAGCCACAAAGGCATGGAAATGCTTGCCTACTTCAGGGGCCAAAATGGAAGAATTTGGAAAAATTAGACAAGGAGCAGATGATTCATTTCAAGAATTTGTTTCATGGCCTATTCAAGCAGTCGAAAGAATAGTAGAGGATAAAAATGCAGGAAAGATTTTGATAAAACAATTAGTGTATGAAAATGCTAATTTGGCTTGTCAGGCTGCACTTCGGCCTTCCGCAAGAAGGGAGATTTAGAGGACTATCTTAGAACATGTGCTGATGTTAGGACTTCAAACATGCAAGGTCTTGTTTTTGCCACAGACGTTAAGGCAAGATTTTTAGGACAATACTTTGATAAAAGGCAGAACAAGCAAAGGAAGAAGAGTCAGGGAAGTACTTTTGTCCGTGGATATTGCTTCCAATGCGGGGGTTTAGGACATTTTGCTAGAAACTGACTGCCCTACTCCCCCCAGATATCAGTCTTGGTCTCTCCCTCAAGGATGGCCAGCCCTCACGGCTCCAGACCTCTGCTCACATTGTAGGTAGGAGAGGGAAATACTGGGCAAATGAGTGTAAGTTTAGATATAATGCCGAAGGGCGAAGGATCCAGAGAAGCTGCAGAGACTACTACCTACCGCCTTGTGCCTGAGTGGCTGTCAGCGCAGGCCCAATATAATCCCCTCTTAGAAACGCAAGCCACTGCAGGATCTGTCAGCGACACCAGGCCACGATGGGTGGGGCAGACCCAGAACGACTGCAGAGAAACATTCCTCTCCCAGGTAAACTGAATCTACCATTCGACTGGGGTTAAGATAGAAGGATTTAAGCTGCCGATTGCAGCAGCTATTAGAATTTGAGAATAATTAGAAGACTCGGATGCTCTTTAAATTTACAGCTTTTTCTTATTATCTAATTTTCTTTTAAGTTTTGGATCACTCTATTTCTTTCTTGTTCCATGCCTAGAAAAAGGTCAAAGGGGGAGCCTGTTTGGATATGCCTAAACAAAAATCTCACATGGCCGACTTGACTTGAGATTTTTCAAGAGAGATTTCTGTTTAGTATTAATCCTTATCATATTCCTATTAAAATAGCCTTATGTAAGATCAAGCAGGCCACATTCTAATCTCTAAAATCCCAGGTTTCAGTCTTGATTTGATAATTGTATGTGGAGTCTTTGTTTAATGTCTAAATGTGTCTGTTTTCAAGGCCTAAATTATATCTTGCATGCAAAGAATTGGAAATGCTGGCTCTAATATTGTAAAAATAAATGATCATTCCCTACAAATTTAATTAGAACAAGTAAAGCACACTCATTAAAATTAAATGAAATGTAGATCCTAAAGACTTTCTAATTTAGCCAAACTGCTCCAAGCTAAAGTTACTGCAGCTGCAAAGCTTGAAGCAGGGTGGATTTGGTTAACAAAGGTGTAATTTTTTTTTTACTCTTTAAATTGCCTGTTGATTGGTTGAGTAGAAAAGTGTTTTGATGTGTGTGAGAAAGTTGTTTGAAAGTACATTTGCTGTAATTTGTTGGAGATTGGGATTGATATGGGTGTTTCTTGCAGTATTTGCGATCAAGGTGTTGTGGAGTATACTCAAATAATGTGTAAGGGTCAATTGTAAATATATATAAAGGGGGGGGGGGGGAGTCATGTCCTAAAACTCCTGCAAATCTATTTAGTTTGAAGAATTTCTTTTAAATGCTGATGTACAGGAGACACCAAACCTTTTTCTTTTGCAAATTTCGGCCCTCTTTTGTTTGATCTAGCTGGTAACACTGTTTTGTATTTTTATAAATAGTTCCAGATATACAGAAAATGTTTAAAAAGTTGATGTGGACCCTCAAAACCCTCAGTGAGATCTTCTGAGCATGGCTTTTAAGGTCTGTAATGACCAAGAGGAGAAGAAAAAGCAGACAAAGCCCAAAAGAGATCAGGAAAAATACCAGCTCTTGGCATACACCCTTAAAGGCTTCAACACACCAAAGGGGCTTCATTGGACTCATCAGGGCCCTGCTTCAAGAGTGGAAAGGAAGGCTCATTGAGCTAAAGCCTTCCAGGCTTCTCTGCCTCTACCAGGGACATACCTTTGCTTTAGAAAAAGGGACATGAGAAAGTAAGCTGCCCCCTTGCTCCACAGAGGGAGGGTTCAGTCTCTTCTAGCCCTTTCCAGCTACCTGTGACCTGACTTTACCCAGCATGCTAGGACTTGCCACTGAAGGCTAAAGGTGCCCAGGACCGTCGACCCCATCTCTGAGCCTAGTGTATTTCTTCCAAGTAGCAGGTAAAGTGATCTCATTTCTTGGTGGACATGAGGGCCACCTACTATGTCTTGCCTGAATATTTGGATTTTTATTCATCCCTCAAGGATCTCTATGGGTGTTGATAGTCTTTATTTTCTGCTGCTTTGTTTAATATATAGTGTTTCCTTTATTCCTCCTGCCTTAATGTCCCATGCCTATTTTAGATTAGAACCTGCTCCTAATTTAGATGAATTTACATCTGCCACCCAGCATAGTTTATCCCAAGATTCTCTTCACCACACCATGGCTGCAGAGCTCCAGGGAAAGGCACCCTGGGTCATCTCTCCAGTTTAAAGAAAGCAGAAGCTCCATCTCCATACCTGTTGCAATTGGCTTTACCAGTCTATCTCAGTCGTTATCAGCTAAAAGCAGTGGTCATTGGGACTTGGACTCAAGCTGCAAAGTGTTGAAATGTGACCACAAATCTAGTGCCTTGTAAACTTTCCTGAATGTGTGTGACTCCTGCTCCTTGGGACAGTTCTCAGACTGAAGTGGGGCTGGGTTACTTTTACAAATAATATGAAGCAATGATGGTGTCAACATGGACTTAGTGAAATTACATTAACGTATTCAGGATAGATCCTGTTGTATTAGTTAAGACTTTGCTTGATAGTATCTGTTAGCATTAGCTATTTAATTTTGTTGTTTATTTTGTAGTTTTCCAGTTCATCTCCAAATTGGAACATGAGAATTCAGATAAATATGAATCACAATGTACAAATTAAAGTTTTTTAAAAAAAATAAAAATAAAAAGGGGGATAAGATGGGGACCAAATAAATAAACGGTATTTTTGCAATCTGATCAGAGGTGCTGGGCCTGAATTCCACCTCATTTGCCTGATTCTCATTTATCTCACTCATGTTCTCTGGAGGAGGCAGGAAGCTAGTTTCTTATTACTGTAAAGTAGATTTGAGTGGTATGGTGGGGGTTGGTTGTCTTTGAGTTGCCTTGGAAACTTAATTGAATTGCTGATAGACCACATTTTTTCTATGAATAAAAGTGGATGTGCTTGGGGAGCAGAGAGGTTAGGTAGCATCTAAGGAACAGTGGAGACCGTTTGCCATGGCATTCTTCCGAACCCATCTACATCCATATATATATGTTTAAGTCTCTGTCTATCATTTATTTAATTCTATATTTTTTCCCACTCAAGGAACTCATAAAAGACACACGTAGTATGAGTTATGACAGTTATTAGCCTCCAAGCTTCAAGAAAAGAATACTTCACAGGTCAGCTAAAGTATCCCATTTCAGGAAGAGTAAACAAATTTTTATGAACTTTTTATCTGAGGACAAACACTTTGTTACTGTCATGATATCAGTAGTCTTCTCAGCCAGCTAGGTGTTACCATTTACAGTCCAACAGAATGGCGGCTATTTCTTGACAGCTTTAACTAAGTCTGAAATGTGTTCTACACAACGGTAATGTTTATGCAGTGGTTCCAATTGGTTATTCAACTCATCTGTGAGATTATAATGACATAAAAATTGTCCTCGACTTTCTGAAATATGAGGAGGATAACTGGATCTTAAATGGTCAACTTCCTAAATGGTCAACTTCCTGCTAGGACAACTGAGAGGTTTCACAAAGTATCCTTGCTCTCTGTGTTTGTGGGAGAGCCGTGCTTGGGAGAAACACTGGACACAGAAGGAGTGGCCAAAACGTAAAGCTCTGGAAGTAAGGATGCAAAATATTGTAAATGAACCTGTAGTTAATTGAGACAGGATCATTTTCCCCCCACTTCACATCAAACTTGGCTTAATGAAGCAGTTTGTTCAGGCTTTGAATAGAGAAAGTGAATGCTTCCAACATATTATTTCTGCTTTTCCTGCCTTGTCTTTCGAGAAGATAAAAGCAGGTGTATTTGATGAACCTCAAATTCAAACCCTCATATGTGATGAAGAATTTGCCAGGAAGATGAATAAGGAGGAGAAAGCAGCATGGCAGTCTTTTGTGGCAGTTACAAAAAAATTCCTTAGCAGCAAAAAAGCAGAAAACTATTAATTTCTGGTTCAAAGGATGCTGTTTGCTTTCTGCGACATTGGATGTACCATAAGCATTAAGATTTACTTCCTGAACAGTCACTTTGATAAGTTTCCCAAAAATCTTGGAGCTGTTAGTGATGAGCAGGGAGAATGCTTTCATCAAGATCTAATGATGATGGAAGCTTGTTATCAGGGGCAATGAGACAGAAATATGATGGCAAACTACTGCTGGAGTATCAAACGAGATTGTCCTCAACAAGTACACAAACACAAGAGCTACAAATGCTAATTTTTGCCTGAATAAATTTTAAATAAGTTTTTGCAAATTTTATGATTAAAATAAGTGTTTTAATATGTTCTATTTTGAAATTATAGACAAATTCTGATGCAATCATATCTGTTAGTGTATTAGTGTGCTTACTGCATTATATAAATTATTATATTTTCACAAAGATGATGCCCAAGAAGACATTCTACTTCATTATGTTAAACTGAATGTTGAAAGTTTTACAATAAAAGGAAAACCTAAAATGTTGAATTGCAAATAAACTATAGCTTACAGAGAAAAACTAATGTCAGATTTGAGATCAGCACACTCGAATTAGGTAAGAACAAGTGTTTTTTGGATACAACAAAAGTTTTGTTTTCCAGTGTTAGACTGAATACCCCAAATTCTATCAAATTATGAGCCTTTTTTACTGATAAAGTGAGAAAATATGCTGTTTATATAAATGTTTTTTTATTTATATCAATTACAGGATTTCCTTCAAGAATTTAGAAGGTGTTTCCTGAAAAAGTGATACTTGACACAAATGATGAGTTCACATGGATATAATATTGCTAAATTAAAAATATACTTAATCACTAGAAGTTAGCCAAAGTCTTTTCATTCTTATTAAAGACGTTTGTTTGCACATAATTTTTCTCTGTATTATTTAATTAATATCTATGTCTCCTAGAGAAAGTGTCAATTAGATCTCTATAATTTTGTGGTTATGATTTAGGTTAATTACCATTAAATATATTTCAGTAGTCCTTTCAGATTTAATTAGAAAATGGCATCCACTCAATACAAGCATTTAGTTTCAAATGAAATAATTTTTGATAATATTAAGTCTACATTTAATTCTCCAAATCATTTATTATACATGAGATCAAAGCAAAAGCAAGGATGTAATACACTTTAAAACTTCAACTTTTTAAGAAAATGTTGATATATTCCAAAATCTTCTCCCATTGTGAATCAACAATGCTTTTGATTGCTAACATCTTTAGTTGAGAAAGGTAGTATTAGTCCCCTGAAATTATCAAATAAATTTTGCTACATCATTAAGTATCTAGGAATTAGGTAGGAAAAACATGGCATTTAAATTTTTTGTTTCAGTTTTTCTCAAATTTCGAAAAGAATTCCCATGTTGTATGTAAAGTTAAGTAACACACACAAAAAATCAGAATAGTCATTTTATCCCATTAGCCTAAAGCCTAAGTAATAGCTAGAAAGAAAAACCACAAAGAAATAAACAAAACTGTAGCCAAGGGCCCAAGTCAAGATCAGCATTATTTATTTTCTGGAAATTTCCATAAAAAAATATGCAGGAATAAGAAACTGAATTGATAACATCAGAGTTAAGCAAGAATTGTATCACTTAAACTTTATAAGCCATGATAAGATATTTAGGTTTTCCTCTAAGTATAATCTGGGTTCTGTGAAAAATTTTAAAGAAAATTGTTTTTAAAATTTTTATTAAATTTATTGGGGTTACATTGGCTCATAAAATTATAAGTTTTAGGTGCATAATTTTACAATATACAAAATTTTTCTATTGCATTGTGTGTTCACCACCCCAAGTCAAGTCCCCCTCCATCACCATCTATCCACCCTCTGCCTTCTTCCACCATCCTGCAACCCCTTTTCCTCCTGCAATCCCCATACTGAAATATTTTTACCTAATTCATACTTAAGAAATATCACTGTGTTTGCACATGGGTTATAGTATATAAAAGAGGGGATGACACATATGAAGACAGAGAAGTGTTAGGGAAAGTTTGACATATTACAGTACACTGATCACTGATAGTGTTTATACTTAGGCAGTAGCAGTAGAGCTATACATGTGATCATATTTGTATATGCTTTAGAATTCTAGCCAAGAAGGCCAAAATTGGAGTGTGGTTGAGATATGTAAGAAAATTATGAGGCTAGCATGATGCCTTATTTCTGTATTGGTCTAGGTAACTAAGGACATTATTTATTTACTTAAATGAAAAAATCTTAATGAGAAGTGAAATTGATGGTGTAGGTTTTGGTAGAAGAGTATTAAAATTTCATTTTTGTGCATAAAATAGTTTTAATATTGTTTTAAATGTACAAATGAACGTTTCCAGTAGGCATCTGGGTATATCAGGTTAATATGCATTAGAAAAATTTAGGACAAAGATAAACATAAAATAAGCATGCAGATTATACTTCAAGATATGGAATGTGAATCCTAGGGATAACGTGTGATGAAGTTTCTCTTCAATTAGAGTACCTATAGAAAAATCACCAATTAACACTGGTAAATATGTTAGCAGAATGATAATAATAATTTCTAATAATAAGGTGGGCTATGAGAAAGTAGTATTAGAAAATTAAAATCTGTAAAGGCAGCCAGACTCAAAAGAGCCTTTACTATGGAATCAGACCTTCACTCTTTAGGCTGTACAGTTTTAGCCACTGTGTATACAAACACCATTTATCATTTGAGAGGCATGTCATTAGCAATTAATTACAATGTCATTAAATTACATGTGATTATGTAAATTAAATATGTAATAATTTACCTCTAGTTTTGTTTCTTATAAATTTAAAACTAGTATATTTTTGTAATTTGAATACTGTTACAAAACAGAAAGGCCTTAAGTTATATTTCACAACTTAATAAATGATTTTATATACTTTTGATATTTTGATCAATGTAAGAGAAGCAACCACTCCTCCCAATGTCTCCTTTACATGAAGCTATTTTTTTTTTAATTTTATTTATTGTCCCTGGACAGTTGACTCAGTGGTAGAGTGTTGGTCTGGCGTGTGGAAGTCCTGGGTTCGATTCCTGGTCACAGCACACAGAAGAAGCAACCATCTGCTTCTCCACCCCTCCCCCTTCTCTTTCTTGCTCTTTCTTTCTCCCCCTTCCATAGCCAAGGCTCTAATGGTTCAAGCAAGTTGGCCCTCGGTGCTGAGGATAGCTCCTTGGCCTCACCTCAAGTGCTAAAGTAGCTTGGTTGCTGAGCAATGGATTAGTGGCCCCAGATGGGCAGAACATTACCTAGTAGAGGGCTTCCCGGTTTTATCCTGGTTGAGGCACATGTGGGAGTCTGTCAGTCTGCCTCCCTCCTTCTCACTTAAATTTAAAAAAAAAAAAAGAAAAGATTTTATTTATCGATTTTAGTGAGAGGAGAGAGAGAGAGAAAGAAGAGAGGGGGGAGTGGAAAGCATCACCTAATAGTAGTTGCTTCTCATAAGTGCCTTGACCAGGTGACTCTGGGGTTAAAGAAGGAAGAAAGTAAAGGGAAATAAGAAAGAAAAGAAAGAAGAAAGAAACAAATAGAGAGGGAAAGAGAAGAAATAAAGAAAGTAATAAAGAAAGAAAAATAAGAAGAAAGAAAAAGAGAAACAAAAGAGAGAGAAATTCTATTGTATGTATTTAATATTTATTCATTTATACATCCATGAATACTTGAGTTGTCGCAACAGAAATTAAGAAAATATATGGAAAAACCCAAGTGCGCATCAATAGACAAGTGGATAAAAAATTGTGATACAATGATATATAACTTAAGCATAAAAAAGAATGAAATCTTATGATATGCAATAACTTGGATAGACCTAGAGTGTATTATGCTAAGTAAAATAAGTCAGAGAGAGAACGACAAATGCCATATGATTTCACTTACATGTTAAACCTAAAGAACAAAATGAATGAACAAACAAGGCCTGACCTGTGGTGGTGCAGTGGATAAAGTGTTGAACTGGAATGCTGAGGTTACTGGTTCAAAGAAACCCTGGGTTTGCCTGGTCAAGACACATATAGGAATTGATGTTTTCTGTTCCTACCCCATTCTCCCTCTTTCTCTCCTCTACAAATGAACAAATAAAATAAAATAAAGACATTTATATAATAAATGAACAACCAAAATAGACTCAGATACAGAGAAGAGACTGGTGGTTGCTGGAGGCGAGGGAAGTTAGGAGGCAAGGTGGAAAAGGTCAAGGTATTCAGAACTACAAATTGGTAGTTACAAAATTGGTAGAACACATTGTAGTTACAAAATAGTCACAGGGATGTTAAGTACAGTAAAGAAACAGTAAAAAATGTCATCATAACTATGTAAGGTGGTAGCAGGTATTATAAATATCACTGGAACACTTTGTAAATTATATGGTTGTCGAACAACTAAGCTGGACACCTGAAACTAATGCAAAATAATATTAAATGTATATTGTAATTAAAAATAATAAAATAAAAAATAAAATATACAAAACCTAAAGCATTTTTTTACTCCATAAAACAACCTGCTATGAGGTATTATATATCTTTCTCAAAACCTGTACATTTCATTTGAAGGATATAATATCATATCAATACACTGAATATAACTAAAATCATATTTTTTATGCCAAGAAGCAAAATAGGTCCATTAAGATATCACTAAGTCTTACTATTTACTAATAAATGTATCACCAAGTAGCTCACATAGTTCAAATACTAACCAATTGTTAAATCTCACTTTATATGACTTTGAAAACTGTTAAACCAACTTCTAGCTTTTTTTTCATAACTGTCTATGGATATTTCACATGAATGTTAATAGGCACTGTATAAATACTGCTACTAATTCTCCTCTTTGTTTTCTTTATTATATGCCTCAAATTTTATATTCTATTCAATCTCTTATAGCAGGGGTCGGGAACCTTATTGGCTGAGAGAACCATGAGCGCCACATATTTTAAAATGTAATTCCATGAGAGCCATATAATATGTTTAACACTAAATACAAGTAAATGTGTACATTTCATGTAAGACCAACACTTTTAAAGAACAATAAGTCTCTGAATTCTTTTTAATAATGTTGTATGCTGCTGCTAACCAATGATGAATAAAGTACTTCTTACCATTAATGTGACTTCTGGTGCTGCATGGTTTTGCTGATGGCTTTGTAGTCTGGTTGATACGTGGCGAGGTTAAGTTTCATGCAGGCGTTGAGACTTCCATCTGTTAAATGTGATCATAGTTGATCTTAACGTTCTTTAGATGTGAGAAAGACTGCTCACATGCATACATAGAGCCAAACATTGTTAATACAGCAATATTCACATGCTGCAGTGGGTATTATGTGACGGGAAGCGCTTTCCCAGTTTTGACAATCAGCTGGTTCGTGGGTTGAAGTTTTTTCATTTCTCCCCACTTGTGTTTGCTCACCAACTCTGCTTGCTGTTGTGCAAGTTTTTCCAAATCTTCATTCAGTGATTTGAACTTATTCACCCACATGTCTGAGGCCTTCAGGTCAGCAGCTTGTAGCTCAAAATCTCTGATGGAGACACTGGGGATGTAACTCAGGTTGGCGCTGTCCACTGCACACTCCTGTAGATAGGTGATGAACTTAAAAAGAAGAGTGTGCTCAGGAAATTTGCCAAAACACACTTTGCATGACTGCAGGAGATTAGATGTGAAGCCTGCTAGCTGCTAGAGATCAAGATGTTGAGCAGGGTCACTTGCCGTACATGCATCTCTAAACTCTCCCAGTTTATCAAATTGTAGTAAATGACCTGTTTCAATGTTGGCAATAGAGAGTTCCAGCTTGTTTTCAAATGCAAACACTGCTTATTGAAGGGATAAGACTGTATTTCCAATGCCTTGCATTTTCACATTGAGCTGATTCAGATGTCCAGTCATTTCCATGAGATAGTAGAATTTCAGGAACCACTCAGTGTTAGCTAACTCAGGATGCTCGACATTTTCTTTTCAAGAAAAGTTCAGATTTCACTCAGACAAGCTGCAAAACGGCTGAGCACCTTCCCTCTTGACAACCAATGCACATTGCTGTGCAGAAGCAGACCAGCATAATTATTCTCAACTTCATCCAGCAGTGTTTTGAACTGGCAATCATTTAAAGTTTGGGCAACAATAAAGTAGACCACCCGAATGACTAGCAACATCACCTCACCAAGCTGCTTGTCACACATCTGAGCACAAAGTGCCTCCTGATGTAGGATGCAGTGAAAACTTAGGATGAGTCTCTTTTCCTGCTCAAGAAGAAGTACTATGAAGCCTCTGTTTTTCCCCACCATGCACGGAGCACCATCAGACACAACAAAATAAGTTTATCCATAGGTAGATTTTTTCTTTAGTGAACTCAGTGAAAGACTTGAATAAATCCTCCCCTCTTGTTGTCTCTTTCATAGGCAAAAAAGCAAGACTTTCCTCACGTAGCGTGTCACCAACAGCATACCTTGCAATCACACTGAACTGGGATAAATGGCTTATGTCTGTTGACTCAGCCAAAGCGAAGAAAAGAATGGTGCTGCATTTATGTGCTTCACTTGCGTTGCCTCAATTTTATTTGTCATCATGATGGTACAATAGTGAACAGTTCTTGCCGACAGAGGCATGTATTTTATTCATTTGATTATCTTCTCTTTATTCAAAAAGTCGTCAAAAACTTCATTGGCAACACCAATCATTAATGTTTTGGCATACTCCCCATCTATGAATGGCTTTCCATTTCTCCCAATTGCTAAAGCATCAGCAAAGCTAACTGAATTCCATTCACCTTGTTGGGTTCAAACATGAAGTTGCTGCTGAATAGCTTACACTCTGCACAGTAGCCCTTGACATGCTTTCCTCCTGCTGTCCCCTGCTGGATATTTTGATGCAAATGTAGTATGAAGTGTATCGAAGTGCCACTTTATATTTGACCGTTTCATCGATGCAATTTTATCATTGCATATTAGACACACTGCGGAACATACTCTCTCCACAAAGGCAAATTTCTCTGTCCATTCCTGATGAAAAGTATGATACTCCTCATCTTTTTTTCTTTTAGCCATCTTCTTCATCAAAAGGGTTTCTTCAATTAGCTAGCTGACTACATGATTAAAAGGAGGGAAGTTTACTTCCTCACCTCACAACGACCCATGTACATTACACATTATCCAATAAAAATTTGGTGTTGTCCTGGAGGACAACTGTGATTGGCTCCAGCCACCCGCAACCATGAACATGAGCGATAGGAAATGAATGGATTGTAATACATGAGAATGTTTTATATTTTTAATGCTATTATTTTTTTTATTAAAGATTTGTCTGCGAACCAGATGCAGCCATCAAAAGAGCCACATCTTGCTCACGAGCCATAGGTTCCCATTCCCTGCCTTAAGTTCTTGTTAAAACTGCAAATGCCATTGCCTTGACAAGGACTCTGAACTGTGTAAATCTGGACATGTAAAATAGGGAAAGACTTACTTTTGAACAAATGACGGGATAAAAAAGCATATATAGATTTTTCTTCAATCCATATAAGAAAACAGTTGTAAATCCCCAACACCAGTAGTAATTTTTCTTGTTAATGTCAAAGCCACAGAATTTATATTCTCAGACATATTCACTCTTAGCTTATCCACTTCAGATAATTAATAACTCAGCACTAATTTTAGTAAATCATCTACTGCTTTGCCTTCCCACTCCCTGCCTCACATTCCGATTTCTTATTCCCCTTTTTGATGAACAATTTAAGGGCTTTTAACGTATCAAAATTATACTGACAGAAGGCAGAGCAGTCACTGGTTCAGAATACCTTTTGTTACAACAGTAAATAAAGTTGTTGTAGTTTTTCTCTCTCAATTGTTTTCTTATTGGCTTATCTGACAACACATTACACTAAGAAACAAAATTTGTAAGGAAACCACTTTGCAAAAGAAGTAATTACTTTCAGAATTGACAGTTTCTTTTCTTTGGAATTCTCCCATCAACATCTGACATATCCTTATCACATGATGTGTTCCAAACATGAAGTACAGAGAAAAAGTTATCTGCTATCATATATTGATAAACTGAACTTTAGTATGTTTATTAATGCTAAAACTCATCTGAAATACACAGGGGAAAAGTATACAGCCATTTAAAAAGTGGTAAATAATTTTTAAAATCAGTAAATCTTTTTTTTTTAAAGCTAGTAAATACATCACTATAGTTACTTTTAAAATTTTTCAGTGAAAAGCATGATATATACATGTTGTCTAATAAAAATGTGTTATGAAAGAGTTTGTATAATTTCTTTCAATAATCAATAATTATTTTTATATAGTTAAATGTATTGGGCTTGATGCACACTAACTCTTTCTTTAGGCAGTGAATTTATAGTATTGAGAAGAACTGCATGATTGTCTATGAGTCACTTTAAGTCAAGTAAGTTTCTGATTTATTAAATATATATTATTTATTTATATTTTAATTTTTTATGCCACATTGCCTCAGAATGCCAACCAACTATTTAAGTAAGCTCAATACCAAAGGATGAACTGCTTTTGTCAGATGCAGAGTCAATCAACTTTAAAGTGGCATGTTACCAAGAAATGATAAAAGCAAATTGCTTTTTTTAAAATAATCCTTTTTCTTTTTATAGGACATAATCCTCAGGTAATAGGAATTTATGCCATATATGTTTCACTTATTGATTTTTGTTGTTGTTGTGGTTGCTGCTGGCTCATTTAAAAAAATGAGCAGTTACTCATTAACAATAACCTCTAATTTGATTTGGTTGAAGAAGTTTGAAGAATGTATTAGAACTGCAGCTCTGCCCCATCATCCTTTTCCTACTTATTAAACGGGCCACAGCAATATTAAAATTGTTAATGGCATGTTTTAATGAAATAGAAAGTTATATTATCAGAGTAAAAATATATAGGGAGTGAAAACAGCAAGCAAATGCAAAAGAAGTTATTTGTGTAATTCCTTCTACCTGTAAGAGCCTTCTATATTAGTACATTGTTAGATACTTTTATAGAGTATGGACTGGCTGAAAAAAGAGAAATAGTTATCATTTTTAGCATATTGAAAAAGTGCGCCTATTGATAAAATTAGTTTTCTACCTTTCTTAATTAATTAATTAAAATTTGGGGGTTTTTTTGAGAGTGAGAGAGATGGAAACACCGAGTTGCTCTTATATGTACCCTGACAGAGGAATCCAACTGGCAACTTCTGTGCTCCAGGACAATGCTTTAACCAACCGAGCTGTCCAGTCAGGACTTAATTTTAATTATTATTTGTTAGAAAGATAGCGAGAGGAAAGGAGAGAGAGAGGCGAGGGAAGGGGAAGCATTTGTTGTTCCACTCAGTGTTACATTTTTTGGTTGCTTCTCATGTGTGCCCTGACTGGGGATCGAATCTGCAAACTTGTTGTTTCGGGATAACACTCAACCAACTGAACTAACTCGCCAATGCCAGTTTTCTATAATTTAATGGCATGAAATATAATTTTTATATTACATCAATAACTTAAATTTTTTTATTTAATTTCAGAAAATAATTGGAACTAAAAATATATAAATTCTGCAGAATTCTACAATGTCCACTAACAAATGCCATCATCCAACGGCTAAGCAATCACAATGCTATGAACATTCACAATATGAATGTACTGAAATAGAAAACAGACAAAAACAGACATTGCAATATTACTTACACAGCATTATTAAAATCTCTTTTCTTTAAAATCTCAATGTGAATTTTATCACTTTAAAGATATACAGCATTTCCAAACTTTACCTTATACATCTTATATTTGCAAACTTTACCTTATACATCTTTTAAAATCTGGAAAAAATTTTAATCTAAAAAGCACTTAGCAAAGCTGAAAATTCTACATACTGTAATATAATCCACTCCACAATGAAAATATTATTTTAATTTTAGAGGGCTTTGTTGTCTAAAATTGTCTAATCACATTTAATCTATCAGAAAAGGGGCAGTGTTGTTTTTGTACTAAAACTGCCAATCCCTATTTGGAATATCTTTCATGCCTCCATGCATCTTGCTCTGTGAAATCATGGTGATGGTATATGATTAGAGCTGTCAAAGTTGTATGTGTTCTTTTGAATTTATAATTTACCCCTTTTAACTTGACAGGTGATTATTCTTTTTCATATCTTTAAGACACTGATGAAAATATTTATATATTAACAAAATCCCACATTTCCCAACACTTCTTACAAATGATGAGTACACAAAAGTGACACCGTGTTTGAAGTCACACATCATAGCATTTGATTCATCTTTCTCAGTCCTTAGCCTTGACAGGTGTTGACAGTTTGTTTTCTATCTTAGTAACTGCTGCAAGCTGTCATATCTACTTCCAATTAATACATATCTATTACAGTCCAGGAGCTCTAACAAATGCAAAACTACAAACTATTTCTTCAACTTTCACTAACCAGGTGTTACCATGGTATCTGGTTCAGCAGGAAAACTGATGTGTCCTGTTTCTAACAAATATATTGTCAATCATTAGACCTACATATTTTACTCTTGAACAAAAGCCATCAGTATAATAATAAAACTTTGACTTACAATGTAACTCATTGAAAAAGATACAAAAAAAAGTCAGTAAAATTTTACATGCCTCGACACTGTTTGATTAATTTGTCTATTTTTTTTGTGATTCCTTCAATTTAAAATTTTTTTCTTAAATAATATCATTCAAGTTTTCATAAATTCAAAATGTTATGTTTCTTCATCTTTATTTTTGCAATATTAAAGTATTAAAGTCATTGGACTTTTACCGACATGTATTAAATTCAGACTAAAAGATTATTAGAAAAATACGTTTCAGAAGAATATTGTATTTTCAAAAAATTTCCAATTAATATTTCAGGAAAGACAATGTTGATGGGTAAGTAGATAGATAGATAGATATTATGTATATTTTAATGAGCAAATTTTTAAAAATATGAGCTCTTAAATCATTTTGACTGATGGTCTATGCTACTCATATCAAATTAAGGAAATGTCAATTAAACTTCGAATAATTAAATGAGTAAGTTTCAGAAAAAGTTAAATTAAGAATGGCATTCTTCATGTTAATGTGAAAAGAATTATCTTGTAAATTATATTGAAATGGTACTAAAATGCAGAGTACTTTTCTTAGCACATTAGTGTATCTAAGTAAAAGAGATACATAACTGCTTAGTTCTTTTCAGAATAAGAGAACCTCAGTTTAATGGGCATAGCAATATTAATTAATTTTTTTGTTCATTGTGTTATAATGAGCCGATAAGCATAAGTAATCTGTAAGAGAATGGCATCTGTACAAGAAGGTGGCTGTGATGGGGCCTGGAAATGTGAGGCCTGGCAAGATAATGACTGATTATCTGTATCATTTTGTAATTGTTAATTGCTTAAACAAATGAAATAGAGTGGAAGAGAACACTAAACAATAAGGGAAAGAAGACAGAGGAGAAAAGGTCATATGACTTAGAATATAAATATAGATAGTTTTAGTCAAGTCAGATAAAAAAGAATAATAATTTTTGTGATGCCAGAAACCTTATTTCATAAGTGGTTTGTGTACTAGGTGCATTTTAGTCTAGTGTAGTGCAGTTCAGAATGCTCATACAATTATCTGTATTCTTGTATTCATTTTTTTTACATATATGTCAGGTCACTATTATATTCCAGTCCCTATGTTCAACACTGGCTAAATAGTGACACAATATAAATAAGAACTCCATTCACGCACGAGATAATATTCATTGATTTCTGTTTTAGGCAATTTGAATAAATCTAACAAAGATGTTTGCTTTTTCATAGCTTATATTTTAGAATAAGGTTGTAAACTTTAAAACTATCAATAAATAAGTAAATAGTACAGGTTATTAGCAGTTAATGCATATTACATGAAACAAAGGAATAAAAAGGGTGAGAAGTAATCAGATTCAGGACTATTTTGAAGGTGGTATATGCAGGATTTTATGCTTGATTGATTTTAAGGATAGAAAGGAGGAAGAAAGGTAGGAGGGGTGGGGGAGAGAACGTGAAAGAGAGAAAGGAAATAAAGGGAAAGAAAGAGTACTCCTCAAAGATGAGTCCAAGGTTTTTGAATCAAACACCTGGTATGATGGTGCTTCCATCAACTAGGATAAAAATATCTGCAAATAGAGATTTTTTTGGGGAATCATAAGAAGTTCAGTCTTAGATACAGTGAACTTGGCATAGATATTATAAAACTAAGTGAAAATATTCTGTAGGCAATAGAAATTATAAGACTGGAATTTAGAAAGAAATCTTTGAAGATGTAAACTTGAAGAATACAAGCATATAAATGCTGTTTAAAGTCAGTCATAAGACTGGATGAGTTCACCATGTGAGTGTAGATATAAAAAAAATGTAAAAGAGAACCAAGAGTTAAACTTATATAACAAGTACATACTCCAAACTTCCCTCTCCAAACAGCAGCATATACCTATGTGTATTGTTGGGCAGATAAAATATATTATGCTCACTTTGTTAAAGATGGAGCTGCCCACATGGAAGCCCGTCACCCAGGTGATATTATTTGCCCTTATGCTTGGAATGGGTGTGGGGGAAAGGCTGTAATGTAAGCAGGCGTTATGGCCTAAGGCTTAGTTTTAAGAGTAAGCTTTTCCCCACACCCTTGACTGATTGGATGATGTAGGGTGGTGCACTCCTGAGGAATCCCATTATGCCTTAGATGGGTGACTTTGTATCAGAGACTTTTTTGTCTGTAGATTGGATTAAGGGTTTGGATTTTTACAATATAAAGTGGGAGAGACCAGTAGCTTGATCTCTCTCTTGGTTCCTGAGGTATAGAGAGGAGAGCAGATTAAGGCCACATGGAGGTCAGGAGAAGCAGCCAAGATGGTGGAATGCTGAGGAAGAAGCCAGTTTGTGCAGAGTTTGTGCTGGAGAAGGAAATGGGGAACAGAGGTGAATAAGTCTGGTGAGCTAAAAAGCTTTGATTCTAGGAAACTCGGATAAGTCAGTAGCTTTGTGAACACTGAATGAGTGGGTTTTGGAGCCCAGTGTGTGTTTTTGCTTGCCCGCGGGGTGCAAGCTAGAATTAAAGCTGATGGCTCACCAGTTGGTGGCTCTTGTGTTTCATTACCGACTGTTTGAATCTAATGGGAACCTGCACGGGTCAGGCGGCTGTGATGATGGCCTTGGCCCTGGCTACTGGCTTTACATGAATATAAGTGGGTAGGAGTTATAATAATGAGCAAAGAACATGTCAATAAGTTCTTCTTAAGCCAAACATAGGATTTAAAGATAATAATAATAATAGCCTATTTAATTAATCATTTTTAGAAACAGAATTATGAACATTTTATCTGTTAAGGTATTTATTATTCCTTTAAAATATTTAATATGTATTTAAAATATTAAATGTATTAATATTTTACATATATTTAAACTTGTTAAATAACATATAAATTCACTTATAAATAATTTACTTTTTCATAAAGCATTTTTATGACTTTGCACAGACATTTTAAAGCTGCCTTTATCAACATTATAACTTTTCTTCTGAGTGAGCTAACACAATGTTCTCCAGAATCTTATTTTACAGCTGAGAAAAAAATGTTGATAATCCTCTATTCTCTGTTTACTGTCAAAAATATTTCCAAAAACAAATCTTCCCAGTTGAACTTCACATGAGATCAAAAGAGATCCTATGGGACAACATTCTGAGCTTGAAAGTATGCGTATCACTAACAAATGTGGATGGTTATTATTATTGATACAGTATTGGTGAAAGAACAGAAAAATTATTATTGGGTAATGTTCATGACAAAAGACATTTCTAAGTAATTTTTTATTTATTAAATTTAATGGGATGACATTGGTTAATAAAATTATATAGGATTTAAATGTATAATTCTATAGCACATCATCAATATATTGCATTGTGTGTTTATCATCCAAAGTAAAATTTCCTTCTGTCATCATTTATTTGCTCCCTTTACCCTTTACTAAGTCTCCACCCCCTTTCCCTCTGCTCACTACCATACTGTTGTTTGTGTCTATGAATTTTTGTTTGTTTGTTGTTTTCAGTTTTATATCACACATATGAGTTAAATCATATGGCTCTTGACTTTTTCCATCTGACTTATTTTGCGTAGCATGATTTTCTCAAGATCTGTCCATCCATGTTGTCACTAATGGCAGTGTTTTATCTTATGGATAAGTAGCATCAATTTCATATATTTTCAGGTAAGATATACCAAGTAGCACCAAAAATTGTCGAGTCATATACTTTTTATAATAAGTGTGAAAATAATTATTGGGTATGGGTAAAACAGTGCAGAATCTTTTAATTTTAAAAAATAGTTTTGCAATACAGATTTTTTCCAATAATATGTCAGATCTCAGTAGTTTCATCAACAAAATAGATGATGCTTTGTTATAATACTATATGCATACAAATAATAATCACTTGCTAATGTAGCATTTTATACATGTGTTTTCTTAAATATTTACTTTAACGTGCTATTTGAAATAAATGTGAATCAAACTAGGGATAAATTTTAATTTTTGATATGTAAAGAATTAAAAAGATATAAGAAATAATTTCTGGGCCCTGGTCAAATAGCTCAGTTGGTTCGAGTGTTGTCCTGATTCAGGCAAGGTTGTGGATCAATCTCCAGTCAGGACACATAATATAATCAACTAATAAATGCATAAAATAACTGAAACAACATTAATATATCTCTATTTATCTATCTATCATCTATCTATCTGTCATTTATCTATCTCTCTTTGTCTCTCTCCCTTCCTTTGTCTAAAAATCAATTTTTAAAAAAAGGAAAAAAGAAATACCCCCTGCACACATAAACATAAGTTTAATGCAATGTTAGTATAATATTTTGCTTAATGTTTCCAAAATCATCACATATTTATCTTACACATTTTGTAAATTATTATAAGTGTACCTTTGTTGTACAGCATATGTTATTTTTTCACATTATTGTAATTTTGATCAATTGTAAACAAATTTGTGGTTCTACAAAACTATCCATTAATGAGACAAGAAAGATTAACTTAATTCTAAACAATTTATTATTTATATAATTGTATTATTCTTCTCAAAGCCATACACACCTTTATTTAGTGAGTATGTAATTACACATTTTAAAGATATTTAGTGCCTTAATCTTTTTTTTTTTCAGGGACAGAGAGAGAGTCAGAGAGAGAGAGAGAGATAGGGATAGAGAGATAGGAATGGAGAGAGGTGAAAAGCATCAATCATTAGTTTTTCGTTGCCGTCGCAACACCTTGGTTGTTCATTGATTGCTTTCTCACATGTGCCTTGACGGTGGGCCTTCAGCAGACTGAGCAACCCCTTGCGGGAGCCAGCGACATTGGGTCCAAGCTGACAAGCTTTTTCTCAAGCTAGATGGGCCCGCGCTCAAGCTGGCGAGCTCAGGGACTCGAACCTGGGTCTTCCGCATCCCAGTCTGATGCTCTATCCACTGCGCCACGGCCTGGTCAGGCATGCCTTAATATTTTTAAATTATTAGCTTTATGGTATTAAATATATTTGCTGACAATTTTTGTATGTCTTAATATACATGTCTAAACAACATTTTGATATGTTTACCAAAGCATGCTAGGGGTATAAATTTATGAGGACTCTTTCTTTCTGCTATATGTATTTGTAAAAGTTCTTTACACTTAGCACTCAGTTTCATAATTTCTACCACAGAACTAATACAACTCATCTAATTGTGCTGTTAAAATAAGAACGCTTATTTTTAATTTTTTTTACAGGGACAGAGAGAGAGTCAGAGATAGGGACAGACAGACAGAAATGGAGAGAGATGAGAAGCATCAATCATCAGTTTTTTGTTGCCGTTGCGACAGCTTAGTTCAGGGGTGCCCACACTTTTTCAGCTTGTGAGCTACTAATAAGATGACCAAGTCAAAATTATCTACCTACAATAAAAATGCAAAACATAAATTTATTTCTTCTATATTATCATTATTTAAGTTACTATTATTACTATTCAATATTGTGTATTCTTCTTTCACCTTTCTTCTTCTCAGCTCTCTTTTTGGAGGAAAGTCAATGTTGTAGTTTTTATGAACAGTCTGAAAAAGCCGCTCCACATTTCCCTTCTTTGGAATAGCAATGGCATACAGACAGTTGAGGCAAACGCACTTAGAATATGACATAGTGAAAAAAATCCTCTCCCATTCTGTATCAAAGTGGTAGGTTTTAGGCTTCTTACCAGACCAGCTACGGCACTCATTTTTATACCCTTTGTTGAATTTAGTTTAAATAAATTGAAGACTAACTACGCAGCAATGTAACTGAACAAGTTAGCGCAATTTAACTGCATGCGTAGGGTGTCAGAAGTTCAGATGTCAGATTGGCTACCCTGTACACCAATCAAAAGACAAATGTCTTTTTAATGTCATGCGATCTACCCACACTTCCTTCATGATTGACCAGTAGATCGTGATCACGTATTGAGCACCCCTGCCTTAGTTGCTCATTGATTGCTTTCTCACATGTGCATTAACCGCAGGCCTTCAGCAGACTGAGTAACCCCTTGCTCAAGTCAGCGACCTTGGGTCTAAAATGGTGAGCTATTGCTCAAACCAGATGAGCCCACGCTCAAGCTGGTAACCTCAGGGTCTCGAACCTAGGTCCTCCCAGTCCAACGCTCTATCTACTGCGCCTCCGCCTGGTCAGGTAAGAACGCTTTTAAACTACTTCTTAAACAATAAAAAATATACATGTTAGACATTATTATTATTCACAGGCTAAAGTAATTCTATACTTTCACGCCACAAAAACTAGTTTCTTTTGAAATTTTATTTATTCATTTTTAGAGAGACAGAGAGAAAGAGAAAAAAGAAGGAGAAACAGGAAGTATCAACTCCCATATGTGCCTTGACCTGGCAGGCCCCAGGTTTCGAACTGGAGACCTAGCATTCCAGGTTGACACTTTATCCATTGAAACACCACAGGTCAGGCCATTAAAACTAGTTTTAAGTTGCTATTCCACATACTAGTTTTGTGTACTTTGTTACTGATTTTTAACATTCTATATCTTGAGAATCATTAGTTATAGTGGAAAAGTAATTTGGTAAAATAGAAATAACATAGGCTTTATGTAAAATCATTTTGCATTTTACTCTCTGCTCTACCACCTAAAAGTATTGGCTTTTGCCTTCATTTTATTTTTCTTAAGTCTCACTCTAATTTTTAAAATGAAGATAATAATGTATATTTTAGGAAGTCATTTTAAAAAGTATCTTTTCTTAGAAATTGTTAAAATCTGTAAAGCTATAAAACATACATATTGGTGTTAACGTAAATGAGAATTGAAATTGATAAGTATATAAATGTGGGTGTGCGTTTATAAAGAATAAGGTTGATTTATAAAGTAGACATAATGTTCGTCAAATGTAAAAAGTTGATTTGTTCTATGTTTCCACACTCTCACGCACCCTAATAGCCTTTCTTTCTATTTTCCCAATCTAAAATTGTATCATTGAACATTTGTGTACATATTTTGCTCTTTTGGTCTTCTTTTATTTTCACAAATTAGCTTGTCAAATTACAATTCTAATTAAAATAAATTATTTTTCTATTCCACATCCATGTAGCTGATTAAGGCTAGAGAAATAATTATATTAGAAGCAGTGGTGGGATTCAAATAATTTAACAGCCAGTTCTCTTCCTTAATGACTGTTTTAAGTATAAAAAAATGCTATAATGAAAGGTAGTTTATTATTTCATGCATTTAATACTTAAATAGGAACAATAAAAGAGGTACACAAAACTAGATAAGAGTTTTAAAATATTAATAAAAATATTAAATAATTTCTGGCAAAAACAATAAAACAGTTATTTAAAATATCTCCATATTGCTTCGTGATTGGCATCCTCACTTGCAATTTTCTTCGCCTAGGGACGGAATAAACATTACTACGGGTGCTTCGAATATGCTGTTGCACAGATGAACATTAAAAACAGTTAGGAATGTAAATTTGTGATTTCCACTTGGGCGCTGCCCAGGCATCCACCTTAGAGAGAACTCAGATTGTAAGTGCCATTTTAACAACCAGTTCTCCAAACTCAACAAAGAATTCGGTATCGGTTCTGCCAAAACGGTGCAAATCGGCTGAATCCCACCACTGACCAGGAAGCTGTTCTCATTTTACATTCATGATGATAACCTTCAAATTATCACTTCACATAGCCTGAACAACACAGTTCCCCTAGTCCACTTTTCCATTTTCTACGGGGATATATTTTTATAATCTTTCTTTACACTCCTGATACCCCAATCTCAAATTCTTGCTTTGTATTTCTACGAGACAATAAAAATGAGAGAGAAACCACACACACACACACACACACACACACACACACACACACACACACCCTTTAAAATATCTGCTTTTTAATTCACTGACACCAGTACTGTTGAAATGCTGTTGTACATATAGTAACCTCTCTTATTGTTCCACCTTCTGACTCGGATAGCCTGGCTAGAACTTTTCCCCTTTCTCTCAGATCCTCACCATCTCTGTCAAAGTATTTCCATCAATGTACAGATATGCTGCTGCCAATCCTATTTGAAATAATACTTTCTTAACCAGCTGTTTACTCTCCCCATATTACCACAGTTATTTCCTGTACTTCACTGCAAATTTACTCAAAATAATTTTTCATATACAATTTCTCCAATTCCTCTTTTTCCCTTCTTTTTTTCACACTGACTCTAGTCAGTGTTTTGCTCCCATCATTCCACTTGAAACTACATTTGTGAAACTCATTAATTACTTATATATTGCTAAATTCAAAGGTCAAGGTCATACTTAGTCCTCATCTTATTTTAGCTATCAGTAGCATTTTCTTTCCTTTCCTTTTCTTTTTTTTTTTTTTAAGTGAGAATAGGGGGGATAGTGAGACAGACTCCTGCATACAACCCAACCAGGATCCACTCGGCAACCCCTGTCTGGGACCCATGCTGGAATCAAACAAGCTATCCTCAGCACCCAGGGCAAAAGTCAAACCAATTGAGCCACTGGCTGTGGGAGAGAAGAAAGAGAAGAGGGGAACTAGGAGGGAGAGAGAAGCAGATGTAGCTTCTCTTGTGTGCACTGATGGAGTGCACACAAGAGAATATTTGGCACATCCATACTCAAGGCTAATATTCTATCCACTGAGCAAACCCGCCGGGGTTAGCATTTTCTGTAGTTTATTGCTGCTACTTGAAAATGAATTATTTTGGGGGCCATGGTTCCATCTTTTGACTTCTAAGATTCTATACATACTCTTTTTTTTCTTCCTTTTACTGGATTGGCTGCTTCTTTTAAACTCTTTTGAGTTTTTATTTCTTTCTCTCTCTCTCTCCCTCTCTCTCTCTTCCCTCCTTCTGTCCATCCCTCCCTCCTTTCCTTCTCTTTCTTTCTTTCAACTCTACAATCCCTGGATTATCTCAAAACTTAATTTTTAAACTTTTATATATATTTTAAAAGTTTTTTTATAAACTTTTATTTATTTTTAGTGTTACCAGCCTCTTCCATCTCAAAACAAAACAATATTTTAATTCATTCTTTTTGTAGCAAAATCCTATGCTGTTTATTTTATTTTATCTTTTATTTATTTTTCACTAAATTTATTAAGATGGCATAACTTTTATCTTCTACCTATACTTTGAATTTAATGAGTTCACCAGTTTAGCTTTACATAATAGCTCATTACTCACAACTGCCATATTTATATCTCCCACCTGACTTACAGCATCTTTTCTCAATTTCAGATACATATTTCTAACTTCATCTTCATATCTCATGCTTAATAGCTCCATATGACAGGCAAACTGAATGTGTGCCAAAGAAAACTTCTGAATTTCTTTTCTGAATTTACTTCATCAATGACATTCCCCACTTCAATGGCAAACCCATCTGTTTATGTCCTTTGATCCTAATTTTTGGATTATTTGTTCTCTTATTCTCTCACACTCTGATTTCCCTCAGAAATTCCATAGACTACTTCAATAGGCTGATCACCACTCAGCAGCTCTGTTTCATCCCCATTTGTTGTTTACCATCTCCACGTGAAATTTTTCATATCTAACCTGCTACCTATTATAGTCTTACTCCAGAGCATGAATCATCCTGTTAAATATGTCAAATTGTGTCACTCTGTTCAAAATCCTTCAGTATCCCTCTATTTATCTCATAATAAAAGCCAAATGCTTAAAAATGGCCAATAAGATCCTAAAATATCTGGCACCCATCCAACTTTCTTTTCTCTTTGTGTCCCCTTTCTTTGTCTTTCCAAGATACACTACCTTCTTGCTCTTCCTCAAGCATACCAGACTTGTTCTCCTTTCTCTAATATTCTTTTCCCTGCTATAGCATTGCTCACTCCTTCCTTTATATCTTTTGAAGCTAAGACAAAATTTCATTTTCTCAATAAAGCCTACTTGGATTACACTAAAAAAATTGTAAAACTTCCTTGTACACTTCCAAACCCCTTTATATTGTATTATTTTCATAGAACTTAGTACTTTTAGCACATTATATATTTTACCTATTTATAATATTGTTTATTTTCCATTAGAATGTAAGTTCCACAAGTGCAGATGTTGTCTCGCCTATTTTGTTCACTAATGCCTTCAACAATATCTATTAAGTGCCTTACAAATAGTTAGGTAGTGGATAAATCATTGATATGGCTACCATTACTAATGAAGGAATAAACACAGAGAAAGGAAGTAACTTGCCAATGATAGCACCAAGAGTATGTAACAAATACAGATTTATAATTGCAGAAAATTATATTGATTACTAGATATCTTGCCATTAACCATTTCACTATTTTTAAAACCAAATAATAAATCACAATTTCTAACATTTCTGCTTATTGCATTGTCATCTCAGACTGCTGTATTTGATTATTTCATTTTCTTTATCTGCTTCAAATAATACACTCTGTAAGTGAATATTTGGAATTATGGATATTTTGGGGATTGCATATAAATTGGTGATATACTCTTTAAACAAATACTAATAATGCAGTTTGTTCACATCTTAACCAGGCAGCTCATATCTGGGAGCTATGTTACCTTTGGGTGTCAGAATTATATATACTCCTGAATCCTTGAATTCTCAAGAGCCTTTAGCAAAATCTGCCTACAGGAAAAACAAATCATCTATGACCTAAGGTATAATTCTACACATCTTTCAAGAATCATTTTAAATGCCAGTTATTTAAGGTCATTCCTGTTTGTCTCCATTGGAAATGTTCACTGTCTGCCAAAGCTTGCAACACTTTTACTCTTTTGTACAGACAAAAGTTATATTTTTATTAGCATTATTTTTATTGGAAAAAAATCATATATTTATACAAATGATCAGTTATTAAGAATATATGTTTACTTTTGTGTCCCACAGCACTTAATACTACATTTTATCCAAAGTAAGGCTTTAGTAAAGACATGTTGAATTGAGTGCACTGAAAGAAAGGAACAAAGTAAACTCCAAATGTATGGCAGAGTAAAATAAAAGTAAGTAAAATTAACCTGTTTGTTTTTATTTTTTATTTATTAAATTTAGAGAGAGAGAAGAGAAAGAATGAGAGAGAGAAACATTAATTTATTGTTTCACTTGTCTATGTAATCATTGGTTGATTCTTGTATGTGTCCTGACTGGGATTGAACCCGCAACCTTGGCGTATTGGGAGGATGCTCTAACCAACTGAGTCATCTGGCAAGGGCTAACCTGATTATTTTTTAAATGATAATCATTATTATCTGTTTTCTGCACATCCCCTTCAACCAATGGAGAAGATGAGCTGCTGCTGTGTTGAATCAAAAACCTGAAGGAAGATTTCTGTCTTGCCTCTCGTGAGAAGAGAATAAATAACAAGTGAGCCATATGATGCCCTGGGTGGATTTCAGAATTTCAGTGTTTGGTTGTTTCAGAAATGCTTAGGACACCTTTCCATGCATCAGAAATCTTTAAAATCCCATGTACGGTTGCAGTTTTCACACCATGGATCAGGTAGGATTTTCAGAGAAATAACAAGTAACATTTTCAATTCATTAAGTTTGAAAGTGGTTGGGCTCTTCTATGTAAAATTACTAAGGTAAAATAAGTTTAAAAATAAATAAAGAGCTTCTTGGAAACTTTGGCAGTTAGTGAAATAAGATCTGAAATTTTTGAAGATTTTACTGCTTCATTTGCTAGATTATTAGCTTTATAATTGTGTGTGTGTGTGTGTGTGTGTGCGTGTAAGAGAGAAAGTGTTGTTCACGCTCTGCATTAGAAAAAATTCATTTGGAATATTACTTTCAAAGTGCTCAAATACATTCCTAACACATATAATTGAGAGATTAATATATATCAGATGCTTATGTTCAAATATAAAAGTGATATATTATCATTTTAACAATTTTTTTCTGTAATAATTCATATGACAACTATAGGAAGCATTTGCTGTTTATCTAATATTCTCAAGTGTGAATGTTACAAATGTATAAGTGGTATATGTTTTCTGTAATTTCTTTTATCTTGCTGGTCATAATTCCATCAAACATAATTCTGAAACACTCGAAGTGAACAAAAGAATTATAAAAAAAGAGAATTAAATGCAAAAGAAATATAAACTATTGGACTCCATGAGGTTCTACTAATTCTAAAAATATGCTGAGTTCTAGGTAAATATTTAAAAATATTTTATTATTCATTTTCTATTAAAAATTTTAAAAGTTATATTATCTCTGCATTTATCTTCTCAGCCGCTTTTGATGTTTTTTCTTTCAGTTATAATTATACATTTCAAAACAAAGAAGATTTTTAGAACTAAAATGCAATGCTAATTTTAAAAATTTTGCTAAAACTGTATATAAGCAAGGGTCTTGACTCTGCTTGATATACTTACCAATATTGCAAGTGCTATATAAACTAGTGACAAGTATCAAGATGCAACGGAATATTATATCTAAGGTATCACTAGCTCTACATTTTATTAGTGAAGGTATCCTAAGCATAACATTTTCTTCTACAGAAAAATCCATTCCCTGCTATGTGGTCATTAGTTATAGTCAATATATCCAAGTAAGTCATGATTGTGGCCATACTTAAAAGTTTAAAAATAGAGAAAAATTTATAGAATAAGTTAGTCTAAAATTTACAAAATCTGTGTTTATTTTCTTCCACTATAATCAATAACTACTGCCTTGTTTCTCCTCTGGTTCCAGCCTCTTTGTTTAGTAAAGAAGTAGAATGTCTTCACTCAAATGTCAGGGCAAACTGCACAAATTCCACTTGAGTGCTGTAAGTATGGGGCTTTATGCCTGTCTACATAAATTACTTAAGAGATCTCCATCTGTGGATATCCAGTTAACATTGCTTCCTGAGCTGAATTTCATAAACCAACGTGTTTGTGTCGTCAAGGTTTATTAGCATTGATATTTTCCATTTCCCTGTAATCTAAGCTCTGTGGCCTGTGTACTGTTTCATGTTATTATCCATGTGATTATCAAGCTACATCATTTATATCTTCAAATTTTGACAAATTAATGCATGCAGATGGAAAGGGGGTTTATATCTTAGTATTAACCCAACAGTAATGAGAACCACAAGTATTGTATTTTTTACAATGTATTCTACTTTTGCAAACTTTAAAAAAAATTACTGTCCTAGAATATAATATTAGCATCTTGGAAGTCTTATCAATTTCATTATTTTCCCTGATCACCATTTTCTGGTATCTCTCTCTCTCTCATGATCTCAAGAAGAAAACAAATATGAATCTTCTCCTACAGCATGATAAAACTGACTCTTACCATTGAGGTCAGGACAGGAAGAGTGGGGTTTTTCAGCACCAACTTCAGTATTTTTTTTTTTTCATGGATATAGAAAGTTGTCGGTTAAGAGCATCTTCCAGAAACAACAAAGTTGCCCGTTCGATCCCCGGTCAGGGCACACATGGGAAGCATGCAAAAAATGCACAACTGAACAGAACAACAAATGCTTCTCTTCCTCCTCCCCTCTCTCCCCATTTCCCCCTCTCTGTCTTTCTAAAAGTCAATAAAAATCAAAACCTTGCTAGATAGCTTGGTTGGTTGGAGCATCTTCCCAGAGCATGTAGTTTGCTGGTTCGATTCCCTGGTCAAGGCACATACAGGAGCAGCTTGATGTTTCTGTCTCTCTTTCTTCCTGCCTCTCTCTCTCTCTCTAAAAAAAAAAGAAAGAAAAAAAAAGTTGCGGAAGGCTTTATTTTCTTTTTTAAAAGTTTCATTGAATGATTAAATAGGTTTCAATTGTACAATTTTATAATTTATCATCTGTATTGTATTGAGACTGGAGCACCGAACAGCTCCTTTATGTTCCCTGACCAGGGAATCAAACTGGCAACCTTAAGCTCTGGGAAGACACTCCAACCATTAGGCCAGGACTTAAATTTTATTGATATTTAGAGACAGAGAGGGGAAGAGAGAGAGAGGGGCAGAGCAAGGGAAGCTTTCATTCATTGTTTCACTCAGTTACACATTCCTTGGTTGCTTCCGTGTATGCCCTGATGGGGGAACAAACCCACAACCTTTTCATTTCTAGACATTGCTCTTAACTGACTGAGCTAAATAGCCAGTGCCCAGATCTTAACTATTGTAAATGACACTGCAAAAACATATGAGAACATATGTTCTTTTGAATTAGTGTTTCAGGTTTCTTTGGCAAACTCCCAGAATCAGAATTGATGAGGTACAAGGCAGTTCCATTTTAAAGTTTATAAGGAATCTCCATACTCTTTTCCACAAAAGCTGCACCAGTCTGCATTCCCACCAACAGTGCATGACTGTGGGAGTAGAGGAAACATACCTTAATGTATTAAAGACCACACATGACAAACCTACAGCCAACATTATACTTAGTGGGTAAAAACTAAGAGCGTAACTCTTGAGATCAGTAACAAGACAGGATGTCTGCTTTCAACACTCTTATTCAACACAGAATTGGAAGTTTTAGTCACAGTAATCTGATAAGAAGAAGACATAAAAAGCATTCAAACTAGAAAAAAAGAAGTTAAACACTCATTATGTGCAGATGACATGATACTGTATATAAAGAACCCTAAAGATTTCATCAAAAACTAGCAGAACTGCCTGACCAGGCAGTGGTGCAGTGGATAGAGCATCAGACTGTGATATGGAGGACCCAGGTTCGAGACCCAGAGGTCGCCAGCTTGAGTGTGGGCTCATCTGGTTTGAGGAAGGCTCACCAGCTTGAGCCCAAGGTCACTGGCTCAAGCAAGGGGTCACTCGGTCTGCTGTAGCCCCCAGTCAAGGCACATATGAGAAATCAATCAATGAACAACTAAGGAGATGCAACAAAGAACAAAGAACTGATGTTTCTCATCTCTCTCCCTTTCTGTCTGTCTGTCCTTCTCTCTGAGTCTCTCTGTCTCTGCCACACACACACACACACACACAAAACTGTCAGAACTATTAAATAAATTCACCAAAGTAGCAAGATACAAAATGAATAATGAGAAATCAGTTGCATTTTTATACACCAATATGAAACTCTCAGAATGGGAAACTAAGAAAACAATCCCATTCACTATTGCATCATAAAACTTGAATACTTAGGAATAAATTTAACTAAAGATTTTAATGGCCTATACTTAGAAAATTACAAAACACTGAAGAAAGGAATTAAGGAAGATACAAATAAGTGGAAGTGTATATCATGTTTGTGGATAGGAAGAATAAACATTTTTAAAATGTACATACTATCTAAATCAATGTACAGATTCAATGCAATTCTTATCAGGATACCAATGGCATATTTTACAGAACTAAAACAAATATTCCAAAAATTTATATGGAACCACAAAAGACCCCAAATAGCAATAGCAATCTTAAGGGAAGAAAATAGAGAAATCACACTACTTGATATCAAACTATATTACAAAGCCACAGTAATCAAAAAAGCATGGTATTGACATAAAATGAGGCATATAGATCATTTTAGATTTAGAGGCATATAGATCCATATAGATCAATGGAACAGAACAGAGAACCCAGAAATAAATCAGCTTTTAGTATTTATCACCATATTCATTTAAAATATTTGGTATGCTTATAAATGAAATCGCAATTAATACATTTTATATTGCAGTTAAAAATGGGGTTGCATTTATTTTAAAATAGCAGGTATAAATGTTTAAAATTTATATAAAACAATATTAACTAACTTGCAGAAGTAAATTTTAGATATCTTGGGGTTGCTTGTATATAGAGGGAAGATTCTGGTTTTCCATTATCCTGAGAAGCATATACATTTCCAAATATATATATATATATATATATATATATATATTTACAGAGACAGAGAGAGGGATAGATAGAAACAGACAGACAGGAACAAAGAGAGATGAGAAACATCAATCATCAGTTTTTCGTTGCAACACCTTAGTTGCTCATAGATTGCTTTCTCATATGTGCCTTGACCGCAGGCCTTCAGTAGACCAAGTAACCCCTTGCTTGAGCCAGCGACCTTGGGTCCAAGCTGGTGAGCTTTTGCTCAAACCATATGAGCCCGCGCTCAAGCTGGAGACCTCGGGGTCTCGAACCTGGGTCTTCTGCATCCCAGTCCTTCGATCTATCCACTGTGCCACCACCTGGTCAGGTACAAATATATTTTTAAATAAAATCAGTAACAGCATAGCTTCCAGGACTTTAGGAAAAGGTCTGTTCTAAACCTTGTTCTCATTTGCTAAACAAAGAACTCAAGAGAAAATAACAGTGACTATTATTATTCAAAATATTACATGATATAATAAATAACAACATATGTGGAATAATTGTTTTTAGGACAGGGGATATCAGGTGATGGATGAAAATTATTACTGAGAGAAGCGTCCAATGTGATCCACTCAATCACCTAGTTCAGGTTCTTGAAACAGTTTTTATGCCACAGTTTAGGGACAGAAAATACTTCTCTCCACTATCTTGCTTGCATGGTTTGAAAAGAAGTTAGATGTAATACTTATCTTTGTTTCTCTATATGTAAGGTGCCTCCTACTTTGGTTTCTTCCAGGATTTTTAATTGTTGATTTTCTGTCCTTTCAAAATGACATATTAAGGTGATTTTGTTAGCATTGATTCTGCTTGGTGTTCTCTGAGCCTCCTGGATTTGTGATTTGGTGTCTGATAATAATTTGGGGAAACAGTCATTATTGTTTTAAATGTTTGTTCTGTTGTTTTTTTTCTTCTTTTCCTGATATCCTTGTTATGCATATGTAATACTTTTTATAGATGTCTCATAGTCCTTGGACATCCTGGTGTTTTATTATATTTGTTCTCTTTGGATTTCAGTTTTTTAATATTCTATTTATCTCTACCTTAAAGTTTCTTTTCTCAAACATGTCCAGTCTATACTGGTAACCCCATAAAGGCATTCTAAGATTCCTTTTTGGTTATTTCTTAGGATTTCATCTTTCTACTTTCATTGTCCTCTCCTTGCAGGTTATCTACTTAATATTAGCATATTAATCTCATTTATTTTTAGTTCCTGGTCTGATCATTCCAACATTTCTACTATGTTTGGTTCTGATTTTTGCTCTGTGTCTTCATATTGGATGTTTCTGCCATTGGTATGACTTGGGTTGTTTTTTTGATTGCTGGGATATGATGTACAGAATAAAAGAATTGCTGTACATGAGGCCCTTAGTAATGTGGTGAGGCATGTGAGGAAAGGAAACATACTACAGTCCTCTGATTAATAATACTCAGTCTTTCAGTGAGTGTACGCCTCTGAACTGTGAACTTTACAAGTGTGTCTCAGTTTTTCTCTACTCTTACATGGGACAGGATGGTCAAAATGGGATAATTGCAAATTTTCCTTCCCCCAGTTCAGTTAGGCTCTGACAATACTCCATCAGGTTAGGCTCTTATCAACTAGTTTTCCCAAAGGGCAGGCCTTGTTAAGGTTTCTGGTTTACTTCAAAATAGTTCTTTTTCCTTCTACCTGCAAGAAGAAGGCAGAGGGGATTTTTCTCCAATATTCACTGTAGGAACCTAGTCAAAATCCTTTAGGTAAATCTCACTCTATCTGGGGGGCCTTCTTAAGACTGGGTCCGTCCACCTGGGGATATTAATCCCTGACTTGTCTACTCTGACCTTCTACAATTCATCAACTACTGTTCAGGTTTTCCTGCCCTAACTCTGGTTCCTATAGTAGTTTTCTCTTGTGAGCCTCTGCTCTGATAAGCTGTGGCTCTCTGTATGAGCCTGTTTTATTCTTCAGTCTGGTAGACAGAGTTTGCATTGTATTTTTCCCTCTCTTAGAGATCCAAGAAGAGTTGTTTATTTTTCATTCTATTCAGATGTTTATATTTTTTTAGGATGGAGTGGCAATTTCTAAGCTTCTTACATGGTTGACCAGAAACCCAAAGTCCCTAATATGATTTTTAGTCACTACTTTGAGGGTCTTTCACAGACTGCAATCATGGTATTGGCTAAAACTACAGCTATTAAAAACTTGAGTGGGAAAGGTTTTACTTCCAAGAAACCTCAAGGTTGTATCTAGTAGTCTGTGGTACTGAAAATTCACACATAAATGAAAACTATCTAAAACAGAGAAGTCTATTTAGAAAGAGCATGTTGGCTTAATACTACCTAATTTTAAGACATACTATAAAAATACAGTAGTAAAATCAATATGGTTTTAGAATTAAGGCAAACACCTACATCAATGGAACAGAATATAGAATCTGGAAATATACCCACATGTACATGACAAAATGGTTTTTGAAAAAGATGCAAAGGCAATATAGTGAAGTAATGATAATTTTTTTTTAACAAATGGTACTTGAACAACTAAAAATTTTGTATTCAGAATACATGAAACTCTAAATTATATTCAAGGATCATTCCAGGAACCTGAGGACATGTAGTTGCAAAGTCTTTTGTGCTTTACATTTATGTACCATCTTTAGTTTGACTCTTATATTCAATTAACAACTCTGCCTTTGTGTTAGGTTCAGGTTTTAGTTGGTTTCCATTTTTAAACCTTTTAGGTTCCTACCCTATTCTGACTAAGAGGATTTTTTTACTGTTTCTAAAAGTTTAGCTCTAGCAATCAGTATAATAATACTTCATAAGAAAATCTGTATCCATAGCCAGATTTATTTTCATTGTTATAATGAATTTCAATATATTTACAGCATAAATAATGACCAAATGATTAAAGAATTTCATAACTTTAGATCATTTCCTTGTGATAATCCCCATTACTTATTTATAGTTTTAAATCACAGGACATAAAACTCTTAGGACGTTATAGGGCACTGAGTAATTTCATTTGAGCTACTTAATCTAAAGCATTTAATTGAAATTTTCCTAATTAGAACTAAGAACATAATTTTAACTACTTTCCAACATTAGGCATATCTTTCCTGGTAAATTTTATGAATCCTAGGATTTCCTGCATTTTATAATATTGTAAAAAAATAATATTTTACTAAAAATACATTGTATTAATCAAATACTTTTTGTTTACATATAATCATAAAATAATCATCATTTTCCTCTGGGAAACATATCAAATAAAAATTTGACTTATGGCCTGACGAGGTGGTGGCGCAGTGTATAGAGCGTCGGACTGGGATGCGGAGAACCCAGGTTTGAGACCCTGAGGTTGTCAGCTTGAGCGCGGGCCCATCTGGCTTGAGCAAAAGCTCGCCAGCTTGGACCCAAGGTTGCTGGCTCAAGCAAGGGGTTGCTCTGTCTGCTGAAGGCCTGCGGTCAAGGCACATGTGAGAAAGCAATCAATGAACAACTACAGTGTTGCGACAGCAACGAGAAACTAATGATTGATGCTTCTCACCTCTCTCCGTTCCTGTCTGTCTATCCCTCACTCTGACTCTCTCACTGTCCCTGTAAAAGAAAAAAAAAATTAGACTTATGGAACTTTATGTTCTTTACTTGAAAATGTTTTAAGTTAAAAATGCCAAGTAGGTCAATATAACAACAAATGCTCTGGTCCTATTACTTGAATATAACATCTGTTTTGGCTTTAATATCCTAAAGATCCTGAGCTTAGAACCAATATATTATATTAAATATGAAAAATAGTTTCTTGCTGGGAATAAAGAATAGAAATAGAATGAGTATTTAGCGATTTCAAATGCAAATTTACATGCATGTAATTCTCATTTGCATGCACGTAATTCAAAATGACTTTCTGCATTTGATGAGGACATCAGCTGGTATAGAAAAGCATCTGCTACACATGCATAGAGGTATTATTCAACCTGAAGAGAAATTTACTACATACATCAAATTGACATTACAGAGGCTTTAAAACATCAAATAATGAAATATTATTGAATGAATTGCATTTGTTTAAAAAGGCTTACAATGATAAATGTAGGTAGGTTAAAAACATTTCACTCATCTGTTTTATCTAAATTTGCATACCTCACACATATTTTATTTTTCTTTTAGTATTCCATGTTTTTTAAAATTATAAATGACAAAAAAACTAGGCTTTTATGTTGTCTTCCACAAAATTATATTTTATACTTTTGATAAGGGTCTTTTATTTCTTAAGTCTTTAGTCCCTAACTCTAAGTATTTTACTGTCTGCAGCTATATGCTTTGTAAAATGTTTGATTTCTTAACCAGAAAACTGCAATGTTAACTTGTTCAAATATAAAATATATTCTGAAAGGTAAGTAAAAGTACAATATAAATAAACTGAAGAAAACAAGCCAATAATACCTAGAAAACAAAAGTTGCTATTTTTAAGGGATGAACATACTACTTCTAAAAATATACATTTTAAAGTTATTTCCCAAATCATTAAAAATGAATAAATATTATTTTTTGTTACAGAGAGAAAACTATAGGTGTGATGTTTTATCTTTATTCTGCAGCCTGGGTTACCTTAGAATTTAGCATGGATTATTTTGCAGACATTATAATAGGCAATTTGTGTGCACAGAGTTAAACATTAGGGCTATGAAAAACACTCAGTTGGAAAAGAAAATTACACATGCACAGTTTCAAATGAAATGATAGGAACCCTATTCACCAGAAAATATATAATCCATCTTTCATCTAGTTTATTTAGTTCTCAATTGAATATTGCTCTGTTATTTACCTGGAAATAACATGGTGAAACACAATACTGGACTGAATGGTAAAAATAAGAATTCTATTTTTAAGACTACCCTAGTTAGATATATACATATATAGTTGCGGTATAAAACCCAGATTCCTCTTCAAAGAAGGACTGATCACTCCAACTGGCATTTTCTTTAGGGTTTGACTTGGCTACAGAGAACCTCTTCACCCAAGGCCATGCTTCTCTTGTGTAGACCATATGCAATGATGGATCAATCAAGTCAGTTCCAATGTAGGACAATTTTGAAAGGACATATTCATTCCAGAGGTCTTCAAGAGATTGGCCAACCTTGCCAGGCCTCCATTTATCAGTTTGACCTCTCTCTGCCCAGTGCTTCTTTCCCCCTTATGTTTCCCCAACTGTTCATCCTTAATTAATACTCAGCATTATAAACTTTGTCTCAGCTTCTGCTTCTTCAGAAACAATTTAGAAATAGTGATTCTCAGGAGTAGTAACAGAAAGAAGGTGATGATATTTACAATAGGCTCTCCTATCAGCCCCCTTGCTAGTGATGAAGAACCAAACCTTTATTAGAGATGAATAGCACACAGAGAGCCCCTGATTTTAAGGTGGTAATCCATTTGTTAAAAGTCACACAGATGTTGAATTAGCAGAGCATAACAGTGAACTGTGTTAGCTAGTACAATTTATTTGACATTTTAGAGGCATATGGGAAGTAGTAAATATGAGGACAATGGGATAAAACAGTTATTGTTAAGCAATATTAATATCCTGCAAAAAGGTAATAAAAAGCTTAAGAAAACTAATGTGTAATTGAAAAGCAAGTGTGTAAACCAGAATATCCCTTGGAAACATGTAAAGTTATTCTCATCCTGCTGGAATACTGAAAAAGCTGAGCCCAGGTCAAAGACTTAAATGTGCAAATGGCTGAGGTCTGGAAAAAGTTAAAAACTCAACCAAATCAAGTTTGCTTCGCCAAGGTCAGGGCCATTGTTGGGAAAATGTAGAACCTCAATTTGATACATTGTTTCCAAATATTGAATCCTTAAATATGTCTGCAAGCCCTAAGTCTGCAGAAGTTGCCCAGCCTTCCCCATTGAGAGCTAATACTCTATTTTTATTTAAACTCAATGAAAAGGCTCTTTTCCCACAAGATAACTACCCCACCAAATTTTGGCATTTCTTCAAAATTATAAATGTAGAGTTACCATATGACCTAATAATTCTAGCTCGAGATATATTCTCAAGAGAAGCCATGTCCACACAAAGCTTGTACACTAATGCCATAGTAGCATAATTCATAATAGCCAAAAAGTAAAAACAATCCAAATATGCAACTGATAAAAAGACAAAATGTGTTTTTCATATCGGTTTATACAATAGAATAAATTTACCATGGAAAAAAATTAACATAGTATATAGTAATTTACACTACAACATGGATGAACCTTAAAGACATTAAGAGAAAAAAGCCAGTCACAAAAGGCCACAGTTTGAAAATTCTATTTATATGAAATATCTACAATAAGCAAACTTAAAGACAGAAAATAGATTATCAGTTGATTAGAATTGCAAGGTCTTTGGCTGGGTGTCTCAGTGTACAGTGAATTATTCCAGAGCTCCAAGGTCATGGGTTCAATCCCCTGTCAGGACACATATAAGAATCAACCAAGAGAAGCAACCAATGAGTGCATGATTAAATAGAACAACTAAGTAGAGCAGCGAGTTGATGCTTTTCTCTCTTTTTCTCTCTCTTCTTTTTCCCCTCCTTCCCCCAACTCAATGAAAACAAAATAAAAAATAAAATGAATTGCGAAGGGGTGATGTTAGGCAGGAATAAGAGGTGACTGCTAATGGATACATGGTTTCTTTCAGGATTCATGAAACATTCTAAAACTACATTTTTATGATTGTTGCATAATTCTGTAAATATACTAAAATTACTCACTTGTACATGGGAGGATTGTGGTATATAAATTATCTTTCAAACCTGTTTTAAAAAATAGTACAGACTTCACATACAACTTTTACTCTTATTCTCATATTAATTTGCTTACAATACTCAATACCAATAAAATGACAGAGTTAATTTACTAAAATACTCTTTTGGTTCCAAGATCTAATTCTGAGTACCACAATGCATTTTGTTGACATGTCTATTCAGTCTCCTTCATTCTGCTAGTTTTCCTTTTCATACTCTATTACTAGAAGCGATTAATTAAGCCTAGCCCACAATGAAGAGGACAGTAAATGAGGCTATCAAATTTTCCTTGCCTGATAGAGAGGTAATAGAATTTATGATAATTTTTAAAAGCATCAGAGTAATTAGAAAATTTCAGGGGAACTATATTGGAATATTCAAATAACTAATATCTTTTTTAATTTGTTCACTATTTTTGTCATTCATCAATGTATCTTGCCTGCCATAGTTATTACTATGAGGTACACACGGTAACTATTTCCCTTACGTTTTCTACAAAAGCTTTTCTTTCTACCCTTCTCAGGTTTTGGGTGGGGTACTGTAACAAATATAGATTAATAAGATAAAAGCATATACATTTATTTGATATGTTTTACAAGAAATGAAAGCCCTCATAAGGAAATATATTCTTTTCTATGAATCTCTCTTTTGCAGAAGTGGGAGAATAAAATAATAACTGTCTATAAATGACTAAAGATTTAAAAAACACAGGCAAGGACTTAAAAATTCTCTGATAAAAGTTCATTTTATGAGGAAATGTTATTATTTCTATTGCATACAACATTTAAAATCATAACTAGAATTATGACTGGTAACATTACACCAGGACATATCAGATTTTTAGTAATTTTATACAATTTCTAGAACACATATTAAAAGTACGCATCCATACAATATAACCTAAGGTCTATCATCATTTATTTGACAATGTTTCCCATTGATTGATTAACATATCAACTAAACCTCATTAGTTTAACATATTTTGTACAATGCCAGAGACAAGTCCTTTGAAATTTTCCAGAAGTCCTCTGGAAGATCTCAAAGTTGTTTTTAGGTAAATAAATACTCCACTTAGAATTTTATTTGGAGAAAATGTCAAAGATTTGTACATTTGATTAAGTAGGATCACATAAAATAATACTTTGAAAACAGAAGTTGTTAAAGACAAATATACAAGGTGACAATGAACAAAACTTAGCTCTTTTAATATTGAAAAGACTGTCTTTTTCAAGTAATCAAAGATATAATAAAAACATGAAATACAGTAAATTACTTGGCTAAGACAAAATCTTGCATTTCAAGGTAGATTACTTAAAAGATAAAAAAATAAAATCTTGCACAAGTTTTATATAAGTACAGTATTGATATTAAAGTGTATTTTAAAAATATTTTATTTATTAATTGGTGAAAGAGAAAAAAAGAAAGAAGTATCAATTTGTTGTTCCACTGATTTATGAATTCATTGATTTTTATATGTGCCTCAACTAAAAATCAAACCCACAACCCTTCACATTTGGGAAGGAAGCTCCATCTAACTGAGCTACCCAACCAGGGATTATAGCATATTTTTTAAATCCTCATTATTTATAGTAGTTTGTTTTCTTTTCTTAAACTGAGAAGTGAGGAGGTAGAGAGATAAACTCCAGCATGTGCCCTGACTGGGATCCACCTGGCAAGCCCTCTGGTGAGGTGATTTTTTGCTCATCTGGGGCCATTGCTCTGTTGCTCAGCACTGAGCTATTTTAGTGCCTGAAGCAGGAGCCTTCTTCAGCACCAGGGTCAACTTGCTCCAACCAAGCCATAGCTGCGGGAAGACAAAAGAGAAATAGAAGGGGCGGAGGGAAGAAGCTGATGGTTGCTTCTACTGCGTGCCCTGAATCAGAAATAGAACCCAGAACATCCACAGGCTGGGCCAACACTCTACCGTTGAGCTAACTGGACAGGGCATAGATTGGTTTTAATTACATATATTTATGAGAATTCTTAACCCTTAAGTTTTTTTTTTAATCTATTTGATTCCCTCCCTACATCTATGCTTTTTTAAAAAATGATTTTAATGAGCGAGGAAGAGAAGGAAATATATATAAAGAGACAGAAACATTAATCTGTTTCTGTATGTGCCCTGACTTGGGATCAAATCAGCAACTTGTGTATTTCAGGATAATGCTCTAAACAATCAAACTATCCAGCCAAGGCTAAAACTCTTAATTACCAGTGAAAAGTAAGAGGTAAACAATTATGAACCTACAAATTTGTAAATATGTTTTATACTTTATAGTAATATATTCTAACTTATAGTAAATTTTTCAATGTGTCACAAAACATGTTTACTAATAGACCCAATTATTTTTAATTCCTACATAAAAGATAACCAAAAGTTGATAAACCTGTCGATGTTCAGTAATTAATATTTCAGTATTTTATCTTATTTGGAAATGATCTACATATTCAATAAATTTTCTAAGTTTAACTTTAAGGTATCCAGTTGTCAGAAAGATTTTGGAAACTTTTTTTGAGTAGATATACCATATAGTATAATTATTGTTGAAAAGTTCATTTATAAACATTTACTTACATCTATTTAATTCACTTGTTCTTAATTAAAGAGTAGTCATGAAAGTTTCATAAGACATTAAACAGATAATCATCATCTTAAAGTATTTTTCTTGTTGAAAAATTCTGTAAGAGATAACATGAGCTTATTTGACTTTTAGTAAACCTAAGTAGGGAAAAATATTATATTTAATACTAATAGCTCTAAAAACATGTCTGTTTTAATTAAACCATCAAACTTAAACTGGCTGTTTACCAAAGAATATACACTAATCACGAGAACTTAAAAAATATTTGGATTAGTTTTTATACTTCTGAGAGCATGTTTAATTTATACAAATGCTTTTTGTCTTTAAGCTAATTAAATAGAGCTCTTTACAAATTAATTCTGACAACACAATCCAGAGTCAAAGAAAATATCACACATTTATAACCAACGTACATAGATATATATAAACATAGTAAATAGTGAAGTAAAATCACTCTTTTAAAATTGATTTAAAATTATTCAAAGCATTGATTTAAAGAGTTTTCCATTGGTTCCTATTTTTAGCCATGTTAATTTGAAACTTGCTAAATTTATATATTTAAGGCCTAAGGCACTTTCTTCAAAACCAAATAGATTATTATATTAATGTATTGTTTGGTCATGCTATATTCTCAGTCTACATAACTAAACCATAGACTCCACATAAATTGCATTTCTAGCTGTGGTTTTACATTTTTTTCAATATTGATTTAATACATGTTTCTCTGGGATTCTTTTTATTACACATGAACATTGAAAACTGACAATCAGTTATGGGATTATTTATTTAATTTTTAATTAATCAGTTTATTTATTTTATTTCTTTACTATTTAGAATTTACCTGCTAAAATCAAAGAGTATAAATAATAAATTTTATAACTACATTAGCTCTAAATGAACTAAAATAAAATTTTGTTATTGTCAAAGAACAAATATTTCATGCCCATGAATAACAACCACAAAAAAGCATTAAAATAAATAATGTTTGTTAATCTTTAGCAATATTTTGTAGTGTGAAACTAAGTCAAAGTGAATACTCAACATGATATACCAAACATTCTTAGTTGATATAGCCCTAATTATGGCATTTATAAAATAAATATGTTGATTAAAAAATTTTTTTAAATAAATTAAAATGTGGCCATTAACTTAATCTGACAAGCTCAGGGAAAGCCTACACAATGGCCTTGTGAACTCAGGGAAGTAAGGTAAACACAGGATGGTCTAAAATTTAGACTCTAAATTAAACCTTTCTAACTAAAAGCAGTTCTTGGTGGGTAGTCATATTCTAGGAAAGAACTTTCTCTAAACAAAGGTAATGTGTGTTTTTACTCAAGCCTATCTGCTGTTTTTTGCATCTACAATAATGTATCTGATAACATGTCTTTGGAATGTAAGGGGGTCAGACATCCCACTGGAGCAGAAGCCAATAGACCCCTCACTGTTATTGTTACGTGAACCATTAACTATTAACTGCTTTGTTCCCGGCTATGTAAAGAAGTTTCAGCATATACATTTTTACTTTTTACCCAGTCCCAGAGATTCCTGGCTTTTCTTTCTCTCACCTTCATAATTAATCACCAATCAATTTTATGGAACCCCCTATATATTCCCCTTTGATTCTGATGTATAAAATAAGTTGTGAACCCCACATTTTCTGGATTACTTTCTCAACACACTTGGATTGATACTCATTTGCTCTATTCATTCATTGATGAAAACGTTAAGAAGTAAATTAGAAGGCAATTTAGTTAAGAAGTATGGTGTAGCCTGACCTGTGGTGGTACAGTGGATCAAACGTTGACCTGGAACACTGAAGTTGCCAGTTCAAAACCCTGTGCTTGCCTGGTCAAGGCACATATAGGAGTTGACGCTTCTTGCTCCTCCCCACTTCTCTCTCTCTCTCTCCCTCTCTCTCTGTCTCTCTTCTCCAAAATGAATAAATAAATAAAAATAATTTTAAAAAATTTAAAAAAAGAAGTATTGTGTAGATAAGATCTGTAGTTTATGGAACATTTTGTGAAGTCATTAAATGTGGGACTTCCTGAAGTATTAATTTGAGATCACCCCTATTCTTGCTCCATGGTTTCCCTCTGTAATTTTATGCACACTGGACTTTGTGAGCAACCTATATAAAGATTTCATATATATTTAGGTCATCGATTATATCCTTTCACTCAAAAACACCTAGAAAATGGCATGACTGAAACCAAACAAAGAGGTTGCGCTAGCTCAAAATGCATTTAAAAAAATACCTTACATTTCAAACAATCAAATAGAAATAACATTTAGGTAATTATGCTATTGTGGGTTATTTATACAATATTCCCATCTAGAAATCAAAAGCTTCTTATAATTAGAGCTAAACAATATGTCAATTATGATGCCTTATGAACACTATTAAATATTAAGAATATTGTTTACTTGATATTTATATAGATTAGTTTTAACAATACCAAAGAGATTCATGTTTATAGGGTCTCCAAGAACATGGTATTTACAGTGAATAAATCATTTAAAAAAAATATTTTCTGATCAAGCAATGACCATAGTAAATAAAACATAATTGAGTAGGCAATGCATAGGTATAAAAGTTTAAAATATTTTGCCATATTTATTATTAAATAAATAATATTTGAAATGAGAAAAATTAATTCTAAATAATAAAATGATATGTCATGGAACTTCAATAAATACAAAGTGATGCAGCTATGCAAAGACTGAAAAATATTAACTGAATAAAAAAATCCTTCAGTTCATTTGTTGTTTCTATCCCTAACTACGTACAATGGTTTATTTTTATAGATTTCAGAAGGGATGATTTTTATAAGCTAGTCTATCAGTGTTTTGCAATGTGAACAATGTTAAGCTGACAAAAAAGAGACAAAAATTTACTAGGGAATTTTGATTTAGAGGGTTATAAAATGGAACACTTGACTCATTATTGTCTTTTGTAACAAAATATATATTAACATGTTTGTAAGTAAGGCAAATAAGTTTATGTTAGTTCCAAAGTAAAATACATTGACAGTCTTTTTTCAATCTATATTACCCTATGTTCTTGTTTCTAAATTTCTCTTAACCTTAGAGAATGTATTTAATTTTTGATTTGGACCATTTTGAAGAGTGTAATAAAGAATATTATATTCAAATAGTTTTAATATAAATTAATGAACTATGACATACTGAATGTCTATTTTATATAAATGCTTAATCATCTGATTACTGATGTCAGAGTCTTTTGGAATTTAATTCTGAAAAGAAGAGGGAAGACAAGAAAAGAAATGGCTTATATTTCCTCTACTTGTATAACTGATGTTGATATTCAAGTAAAAGATATGCAATGTGTATACTATAAGAAAATACAAATATAACAAAAAGATGTAAAATACCTTTTTTTTTGAGAGAGAGAGAGAGACAGACAGAGAGAGGCAGGGAGAAAGAGAAAGACAGGAATGCTCCCATATATGCCCTGACTGGGTAATTGAATTGGCAACCTCTGCACTCTGGGATGATGCTCCAACCAACCAAGCTATCTGGCCAGGACTTATTTTTTTTATTTATTATTTTTTGAGTTTTAGAGAGACAGTGAGAGGAAGGGAGAGAGAGGAGAGAAGAAAGGGAAGTATTAATTTGTTGTTCCACTCAGTCATTCATTATTTGGTTGCTTCCCATGTGTGCCATGACTGGAATCAAACTGCCAACCTTGTTGTTTAGGGACAATACTCTTAACTAACAGCTAACTGGCCAATGCCTGTAAAATACTTACTTAAAAGTAAGTCTTTCCTTCTTTTCCAAAAATATGTCCCTTGTAGACAAAATTTCTTAGGTATAAAAAATGAATATACTAGTTATCAATATATTTTCATAAAAGAAAATATGCTAGTGAGATTGATTTACATATTATGCTTGTTTTCAATAATATAGCTTAGAGGCAATTTATATCAGAACTTAATTTTTAACTATATTAATTTAAATAGGGATGGGTATTTAAGATCTTTTCTTTTTCTGAGGAGTAATGAAGCAAATATCTTGGTAAGTATATTTATCACTATTTTAGGAGTGATTCCATAGGCTTATTTATAAGTCTAAATGATTTAAAATTTTTATGTTGATGGTATTGCCAAGTGTGATAGATTATATCACGGTTCTAAATATTCATGCCTGTCCTTATAAATCTTGTCCCAATCCATGATGATATTTGACAGGTGAATATGAGAGAGATGCATATAACGTTTTAGAAAATTTTCAAGGATGTTGAGTCACAACTGGCAAAGTAGGGAGTGCTTTAGCAGGACTAAAGAAGCATGGGAGTGTTGAGCTAGTTTTAAGGTCAGAAAAGATATCCTGTGTGACATAATATTTGGCATAAGTTAAAAGAATGAGTAGGAGTAAAATATGGAACAGCTAAGTTAATATTATTTGTAAGAGTAGCATAGTGATTGCAGAATCAACCTTTATATTTATAAAAAATCATATATAAATACTTGTGAGTGTGACTAATATCTTTTATGAATTTTTCCAAGCAAATGATATTTTCACATTTTGTGGTGTTTTATTTCATCTTCTGTTTCGTATCTTTGTAATCAAGGTCCTTAATTTAAAATTTATTTTGGTGGAGCTTCAAAACTTGTTGACCATTTCAAATTCTTCAACTAGTTCATGAAGGCATAGAGGAGAGAAAGTTTGCTAGACCATAAGACTAAGGAACAAAATGACCTTTCTAGCTTTTACTACATTTAAAATTCATTTTACAAAGCAGGATGGAAAACACATTCAACTTGTATGAGAAAGAAAGAGAATAAAATACATAATTTCTGAGTTTGAACAATTATAAAACTTAACATCTTTTAGAGAAAATTGGTCCTACAACAATAATAAAATTCACAGTTATGTTGACTCAGCAGTCTGTATAATAAACTGAAAAGACTTTCTCAAAAATTATATTTTCAATATGTAAGCAATTTAACATTTTGATGTGACTGAGTTAATTTTCTGCCAACTTAAAACATAGCTGTTCTAATTCTTATCAAGAACTTATTTGAAATTTTTTATTGAAAGAAATAGAGTACAAATATGTGGCTTACCAGAAGTAGGTAGAGTCTTATACCTTTAACTTATATAATGACTGTCTAGCAAAAGTTATTATATACCATATACTTAGCTACCTTGCTAAATTTCTGAAATTTGACTCATTTTTTCTTCTCCAAGATTGTATTTTATCTGTCATCTATCTATCATCTCTCATCTATCTATCTATAAATTTTAGCTGAGAGGAGGGGAGATAGTGAGATAGACTCTCTCTTGTGCCCTAACTTGGCAACCTTGTCTGGGGCTGATTGTCAATTACTGAGTTATTTTTAGCTCTTGTGACCCTCATGTTTGGACCATCTGAGCCATCCTCAGCATCCCAGCCACGTTTGAACCAATTGAGCCACTGGCTGAGGGAGGAGAAGGAGGAGCGATGGGGCAGAGAGATGGGGAGAAAAATAGATGGTCACTTCTCCTGTATGCTCTGACCAGGAATTGAACCCAGGACTGTCATACACTGGGCTGATGCTCCATTCACTGAGCCAGTGTCCAGGGCCTGTAATTTTATTTTTAAAAGTTCAACATTTCATGAAGGGGAAGTTTAGAAGCAGATATATTAATAAATATCCCAGTATTTTTAATGATGACATTAAAAAAGAAAATGAACTTATTTACTTAAATAAAATATCAAACTATATTCTCAATTATAATATATGGACTAGATGCTCATTTTAGTAATATTTTAGATTTTATAGTAAAAAAATTAAATTCCAACTAGAAAATAAATTCAGGCTTAAAAAGTTATTTGGTATTTGCAAATTATTAGTTTACTTAAGTGTAACAGTGCATTGGGCAAAGAAGGACAAAAGTTAGAATTTTTTTGTCAGATTGTTACATAAAAAATGGCCTTTTATTCCCTTTATAGGGATTCAAACATACTACATGATTGCCAACTATCTATAAATAAATTTGTGCTTATGTGTGTGAACACACACACACACACACCTGTACCCCCACATAAAATATTAAGATTAAACATACTGATATATTTCTATCACATATTAAATGTTCTGAAACCATATATTTAATATTAAAGCGGAGAGTGTACTTTTGGTATTGAGAATTAAACCTTATTAATACACTAACACCTAGAAATGTGTTTACATAAGTTTTCCACTTAATCATCAGAAATGTCATAAGTGCTTTCTCTTTTTACAAAATTTAAGTATTTGTTTAGACATTTCAAATGGTCAAATTGTTTAGACCAGTCCAGAAAAATAAAATTCAAACTTTTTCTTTAGTAAAGTTCAACATATTACTCAAATTTCTGAAAGACAGCATTACTTGGAAATTTTATTTGAAAGCTATTACTAAAATATATTATTTGCTCAGCTTTTTTAAACTATTATATGCAAGTCCTAGTAAAAAAAATCAATAGAACTGAGGCCCAAGATAATTTGTAAAAGTCAGAGAGTAGAATTATATAATTAATAAAGAAAAGTTGGAAAAGGATTGTTTTTCCAAAGAAAACACGCCTTTACAAAATCTCAAATTGTTCTACTTCAAAACCTACTATCATTTGGAAACTTTATTAAAATTCTTCCATATTAGAAACATTTGAATTCTCTCAATAGAATAACCATTTTTAGACCATATGCTTATGAAGTATAAATAAATCTCATACATTATTTTTGTTTAAATAAGATGTCAATGCTCCTGGCTGGTTGGTTCAGTGGTAGAGAGTCAGCCCAGCATTTGGATGTCCCAGGTTGAAATCTTGATCAGGGCACACAGGAGAAGCAACCATCTGTTTTTCTACCTATACCCTTCTCTCTTCCCCTCCCACAGCCATGGTTCGATTAGTTTGAGCACATCGATCTTGGGTGCTGAGGATGGCTCCATGGAGCCTTTACCTTAGGTGCTAAAAATAGCTCAGTTGCAAGCATGGACTCAGTTGGCAGAGCATTGGCTCCTGATAGGGGTTGCTAGTGGAACAAACTTGGGGTGCATGAGGGAGTCTGTCTCTATCTCCTCTCCTCTCACTTGGAAAATAAGAAAAAGTAAAAAAGATATCACTAAGAGGGGAAAAAAATGGATACATTGTGGATTGCATATACTATATGAAGATGTGATGAGATACTGAAGACTACAGTATTTGAAAATATTAATAGGTATAAGAGTGTATATAAATAGATGCAGAACTAAAAAAGTAAAAATGTGCCTTTTGTTTTGATTCTTTACTTTAGAAGATTATTAAGAATAAGAAAATAAAACTATGGAAAGTAACATTAACTTCAATAACAAAATATGTGAATGTAACAGGAGAAAGTATAATAGGTGAGAAACTTGGACAACCGAGGAAACTGAGTCACAGTATCCAAGCATAAAAATTAGGATATTTGTAAAGTTTTAATCTAGAGATAAAGAAGCATCTTTATAGAGATAATACAGGGGAAAATACAGTAGTTGATAAGGTCTTAAGAGAGATTAAAAAGGTAGTAAAGTTAATGTCCAAGTTTCACACTTGTAAAACTGAGCAACTAATGGATTTAGGAGGTGTGGAAGGGTGCTTAGCAGTAAATTTCAAGAGTCTGACCTTGTCACATTAGCATTTAGATGGCAATGGAATTCACAGGAAAATATTACAGGTACAGATATAGACAGTGAATTAAAAGAAGCGGAATATGTAAATAGAGAGACTGATCAGATGGTAATTGAAGACATGGTATAAAGACCACTGGAAAGAGAATGGAAGAGAACATGAAAGGGTCATAAATGGTAAATATATTCTGTAGAGTGAGTTAAACATAGAAACACTGGGAAAGTTGCTGATACAAGTAGAGAGAGAAAAGGAGTTCTTTCCTCTTGAACAGATATCTGACAGAGACACTTTTGACATGGAGTTAGAAGATTGGTTTACAAGTAGGAAGAATATAAAAATATGATAAAGATAACAATATAGTGACATTAGGGAGCTCACGAATAGGTATACAAATAGGTATACGTAAGGAGATTGAGAGTTCAGGAATGTACAGAAACAGGGAGCAGTTAACTTCCTAAAGGAAGAAGCTTATGAAAGGAGTTTTAAATGAGAATACAGGGTTGAAAGTGGGTTGTAAGAGATCAAGATGAGAACTGGCTGACTGAAAGCCTAGGTACTTCCATAAATTGCCTCTTCAGGGACCCTGGATATAAAAAAGATAGTAGTTGGAAAGGCATACTTAAGAGCTGCAAAATCAAAGCAAGACTGACAATGGGGGGAAAAGATGAGAGTAGTGGAGAAAAAAGAGGTTGTGTGTTTAAATATAGATGCCATTTAAAGGTAAACAAATTTATTTCTTAAGTTTAAAAACACTGAAAGCTTTCCTTAAGAAATCCCTTCTCTGTGACCATGCTATTAATACAGCTGTGTTTATTCACAGCTTGACATCTGTTTATATTTTCAAGATAATGAAAGGAAAACCCCCTGCCTATGCCAAGTCACACTGTCTTTTCTCATTCTCTTTTCAAAAGAAATAGCTGAAAAAAATGTAGACAGATTTCTGGAGGAAAAATTCAACCAAAAATTACCTTTATTAAAAGGGAATTCAAAAAATATCTATCTTCACAGAGCATTGTTGAAACTAAAAGTTGTAGAAATAAAAACTTCAGGCTTTCTTTAGGACAGTGGTTAACCTGGGTTCTATGGAACCCTAGGGGTTCAATGAGTCAGTCTCAGGGGTTTGGAGAAACCTCTGCCGCGGAGGTAAAGACACACTTGTGTAAAGTCGTGAAGACACGCCTTACTTGGCCATCACTTGCTGCAGAGGATCACGTTACATGGCTTGGCCAACCAGTGCTGCAGGGAGTTTAGCGCGCACAGTAGTCAACGGCTGTCGTAATTGTACATCATGCGGTTTCTTTCTTAATATTTTAATCCATACTAAATATGTCGAGCAAAATAAGAAAATGGTCGGACGAATATGTACAACATGGATTCACATGTATCACGGAACGGGATGGGAGTCAGCGTCCTATCTGCATGATATGCATTGCCAAGTTGACTCTAGTCTCACACCGATGAGTCGGTCTCAGGGGTTCAGAGAAGCCTCTGCCGCAGAGGCCAGAATAAAGTAATACCGTAATTTGTTGTGAGTTCATGCATTTTGTTGGTTTTGTTCTTTGAGCAAGGTGATGTTCATGCACGGCTCATTTTGTGCACCAGTAAAAAAACATATACCTATGTCTTGAATTTGGAAAAAAAATCATATTTTATTTATCACTAAAGAAGGGTTCGGTGAATGCGCATATGAAACTGGTGGGTTCGGTACCTCAAAAAAGGTTAAGAACCACTGCTTTAGGATCTTCTGAAAATAAAAAAATGGTAATTCAGAGTTTAATTTTACCCCTAGTTTTTATTCAGCATATTCATAAATCAAAATATTTGTAGAGAATACTGTATCAAATCCCCCATCATAGTCAGTTAGTAATCCTTCACTTCCTCCACACCTACCAATTGCAGCAATAATTCTCCTAATTTATCCAACTGGTGCACAACCACTTCGGTCTTCCCCATCTCTCACCTCTTCTTTGTGCTCTCTGAAACTGCTCTCCAAAGCCCTCAGCCTTCTCTATGTCAAAGGCTCTCTCCTCTTCCCTGTAGGAAATGGAACCTAAATCTTTTCTGCGAAACTGCTTCCCTGCAATCTCCGAAAATGGTGAGTACTTAGATTCAAGTGACACCTCAAGGTTAGGAACTGTACTTGCTCCTTCATTCCCATTACTTCTCCACACTGATATTAATACCAAAACCATTTCTGTTCAGTGAGTAGTCCTTCAGCCACCACCACTTTCCATTCTGCATTGCTGCTTTCCGCCTTCCTCCTGGTGATATATATATCCCTGTGCATCCCATCCATTGAGCCCTGGCTCAGTTTTCATCATCTCAAACTCTTAGCATTATTTTAAGAGACTGCAATTATTTTAAGAGACTTCCAAAGCCTTCCCTGAAAACATCTTTTCACAATCTCATGTAAATTGACTTTTTTTTCCCACTTTAGTAATCCATGTCTGCAGCCAAAATTGAGGTCACAATTGAAAAAGTACTGACTCTACTTTCTCCCAATAAATATTTTCTTCACTTTTCTTCTCTAATTAGATAAGCAATGATCTCATTTCAACTAACACATCCTCACCAGTATCCTAAACTCCCTTGCTCCTTTAAATTTGGCTGCATTTATCTAGAAAAACTTTAACTTTTGATGAATCCAAATATTTGCTTTCTCTATGGCTCATTTAATGATCCAAAAATAGAGAAAAATAATAAAAAAACTACAACTGATCACTAATTTCATATGTGCCCTAACAACAGTGGTTAGACATACCACAAACTTCACATGTTAAATTGAATCTACCATTCTCCACAATAACTATGTTAAACCTTCTTTAGACGCATCAGAAATTTGATAGCTTGCAATGTTTGTTATAAACATATTCAGTTTTTAAATCCATTCTTCAGGTACAGTACATATGCTTTTTATTTTTTTGTTTATTAATTAATGAGGCTATCATAATTTCTATTATTGTTTTTGTAAACATAGATATTCAGTTCTCTTGTGTATTATCACTAGTGTAACAGTTGATTCACAGATAATGTGAAATTCACTTAAAACAAATACTTCCCCAAATGGTTATACCAATTTACATTCTCACCAACAAAATGTAGGATTTTCAACTGTTTCATATTCCTGCTAAATTTAGGTGTTGTGTGTTGTTTTAATTCTAGCCATTCTAGTGGATATGAAGTGGTAGCCTATGTTTAAATATATATTACTTTGATAAGTAAAGATATTGAGCACATTTACAAATGTGTTTGTTGATAAATATCTCCTCACTATAAAGGGCCTTTCCCAGGCTTTTGTTTTATTAATTTCTTTAAATTGTTTTTTACACTAACAATTTAAAAAAATTTAAAGATGTATATTTTCTATTGTCTATATGTTATCCCAGTCTTTGGATTGCTTTTGTTTTCTTAATGGTATATGTTAAAGATCAGGAGTGTTATTTATTATATTGACAAATAATATTTTTTTGGGGGGGGAAGAAATATTTTTTTAATACTGTGGTTTCCATTGTTTGCAAAAACACAAAGTATGCAACAAATTTCACGTGAATGTGATTTTACACATAAATGACCATCCATTTTACTCTATTGCATGAGAAAGCAAAATTGATGAGGGTTTCTTTTTTTCCCCATGTTTTTGTAGTTTAAAGAATTACTAATTATACAGTTTAAATCTAATCACTGAATTATTAATATTAATTCTTTGGATTACAGCTGTAGGATGGAAATGTCTTAGGAAGCACTCTGAAATGAACTGAGCCCAATTAACAGGCAGGACCTGAGCAGATATATAAAAAATATATCAATCATGGCTCACACTTTTATTTTGAAGTCAGAAAATTTTTCTAACCAGACAAGTAAAATTAAAGCACTATATTAATAATATTATTTTTACATGATTTCTCTGTTTACTCATCCTTTTGTTTCTTTCAACCATTGATAATCACTGAATGTTTTACTGTCTTCAGTTTTATTTTTCCTGGAATGTCATATAGTTGGAATCATACAGTATGTCTTTTCATGGCTTGATAAGTCAATACTTTTAGTGGAATAATATTCCATTGTTGGAATTAACCACAATGTTTATCCAGTCATATATTGAAGGACATCATGGTTGTTTTCATGTTTTAAAAATTATGAATAAATTTACCATATGTATCCATGTGTACATTGTTGTGTGCTCATATATTTCAATTTTTCAGTAAATACCAAGGAGCATGACTGATGGATTATATGACAAGAGTATGTTTAGTTTTGTAAATAACTACCCAACTGTCTTCCAAAGAGTCCATATCATATCAGCTAGGAATAACAGTTACTGTTGTTCCATATCCTCACAAACATTTGGCGGTGTTAATGTTCCAGAGTTTAGTCATTCTAATAGGTATATATCTCCTGGCTGATTGAATTTGCATTTCCCCAATGATAAATGATATGGAGCATCTTTTCATATCCTTATTTTATGTTTTATATCTTCTTTGGTGAGGTACCTATTAACATATTTGCCCCCCCCCCTTTTTCTAAATTATATTGTTTGTTTTCTTATTGCTAAGTTTTAAGGCTTCTTAGTATATTTTAGATAACAGTTCTCTATCTAAATACTTGTTTTGCAAATATTTTCTCCAAGTCTGAAGATATCTTTTGTTCTTTTGAGATCATCTTTCACAAACAGAGCTTTTAATTTTAATGGTGTCCAGCTTATCCATTATGTGTTTCATGATTTGTGCCGTTGGTGTTGTATCTAAAACTAACAGTCCATATCCAAGGTCATGCAGGTTTTCTTATATATTACCTTCTAGTAGATTTATAGTTGTGTATTTTGCATTTAGGTCTGTGATCTATGTTGAGTTAATCCTTGTAAAGGGTGTAAGATCTATATGTATGTTCATTTATTTGCATGGGTTATGTCCAGTTGTTCTAGCATCATTTGTGGAAAAGACTATTTTTGCACCATTGTATTGCCTTTTCTTCTTTGTCAAAAATAAATGTACTATTTATATGGGTCCGTTTGTAGACATATCAAATGATCTGTTTGTTTACTCTTTCATTAATACCAAAATGTCTTGATTACTATAGATTTCTAGAAAGTATTGAAGTTGGAAGAATCAGTCGTCTAACGTTGTTCTTTTTCTTTAATAGCGGTTGGGTTGTTCTGTGTCTTTGCTATTTGTCAATAACAATAAAATAACTTACTGAAATTACATTCAACCTATAGATAAAGTTGTTAATAACTGATTTCTTGACAATATTTAGACTTCCTATCCATGAACAAGGACTAGCTCTTCACTTTTGAGAGCTTTGATTTTGTTTATTTGAGTTTTGTAATTTTCTTCTTTACGATCTTGTAAATATTTTTCTAGATTTATATCTAAGTATTTCATATTTTTTTCATGCTAATATGAATGGTATAATGTTTCTAATTTCAAATTACACTGGTTCATTGTTGGTATATAGAACAGCAATTGGCTTTTTTATTTCTTTTTTTTTTTACAGGGACATAGAGAGAGTCAGAGAGAGGGATAGATAGGGACAGACACACAGGAACGAAGAGAGATGAGAAGCATCAATAATCAGTTTTTCATTGTGACACTTTAGTTGTTAATTGATTGCTTTCTCATATGTGCCTTGACCACAGGCCTTCAGCAGACCGAGCCACCCCATGCTGGAGCCAGCGACCTTGGGTCCAAGCTGGTAAGCTTTTGCTCAAACCAGATGAGCCCGCGCTCAAGCTGGTGACCTCGGGGTCTTGAACCTGGGTCTTCCGCATCCCAGTCCAAGGCTTTATTCACTGCGCCTCCGCCTAGTCAGGCAGCAATTAACTATTATATATTATTCTTGTATTCTACAACCTTGTTTATTGATGCTGATTTTTCTCCTTTTTTTCTTTTGGATTTTCAACTTAAATAATCATATTATTTATAAACAAATGCAGCATTATTTCTTGTTTCCATATCTGTATGCCTTTTATTTCCTTTTCTGATTTTATTACATTAGTTGGACTTCCAGTACAATGTTTAAAGGTTATAATAGAGGACATCTTTTCCTTGTACCTTATCTTACTGGGAAAGTTTTGAGTTTTTCACCATTAGGCATGGTGTTAGCTGTAGGCTTTTTGAAGTTATGTTCTTAACAAGTTGAGAAAGTGATTTTTTCCTGCCTTAGAAATTGTTAGCTACTTTAAATTTATACATGAATCAGCTTTATTTTATTATCTTTAAGCTTCATAATTGTAGCTGATACCTTAAGTATATAATCATTTTCAAGTTATTTTTTCTATATTGTGTAAAACAGAAATTTAAGTAATTTGTTTTGGCCATAATATCTACATTCAGAGGGTCCTTGAGTTACAACAGTCTTGATATATGATGTTTCAATTTTATGACACTCACTCGCATAAAAACTTAGAAAATTTGAGACCTGAGTGTTTCAGCTTATACCATTTGCACTGTACTTATGGACTACATGGGTGAATTAGTATGGTTGCACATGGCAGAAGAATACACAGTAATGCAGCCTCTGAGTGAGGGAGCTGCATCCCCCACTTTTACATAACTTTCATAACCCAAGGACTGCCTGTGTGTGTGTGTGTGTGTGTGTGTGTATGTATATGTATAAATAGAGTGTATATGCACTAATACAAATTATTATATAATTTCCCCCCCCCTTTTTTTTAGAACCAACTAACCTTATGCGCAAAGACCTATTTATAGAGATTTTACTCTATTCTTTTTTTTTCCTTTTTCCAACCTTAGTCTGATAACTACTGTCTTAATTAGTGTAGCTTTATTATTGAGTCTTGTTTTAAGAGATTATAATTCTTTAAGATTGTTTGGCTATTCTACAATGTGTGAATGTCCACACATATTTTAGATTCTCATCAGTTTCAGGAAAAAAAAATATACGTATATATAAAATCAATTTTGAAAGGAATGACATTTTAATAATATTGAGTTACTTATTCATAATCATGGTATATCACTACATTAGGTTATGTTTCTTTATTTTTAACCATATTTTGATTTTTTCATAGCAGCTGGCTTGATTCATTTGTTAAATTTATTCCTAAGTATTTTATTCCTTTTTTTCTATCCTAGTAGTATTTTACACATTTTAACTTTGAGATTCTTTGTTGCTAAGTTATACAATACAAATGGTTGTTTTATAAATTGATGTATATTCCATAGTAATCTTAAATTCATCTATTAATTCTAAATGTTTTTTGTAAAATTTCTTAGATTTTCTATATAGAAACTGATGTCATTTTTAACTAAAGATAAATATATTTTTTATCAGAATGCCTTTCATTTTCATTGCTTTATTGGATTAGTGTATCTGATTTTTTAAAATTAAATTTATTAGAGTGACACCAGTTAACATATTTTTATAGTCTTCAGGTACCCAGTTCTACAACACATCTCCGTACACTGTATTGTGTGTTTACCTCTTCCTTTAAATATAGAATACAGTTAACTTGTAAAGACATTGGGGCATAACATTTTGTAGAAAGAGTTCAAGAGTATGTATTTCATTTATATTTATGTGTCTATAATAAACATATTGTTGCATGTTGATATTAGCATTGTGGCTTGTTGGGCAAATGAGTTTGTAAAATTTGTGTAAAAATGGCGCTGGGCAGCATCAGGTATGTGATCTGTGAAATTGCTAATTACCTTCCTGCTTGGAAAAGGCTATCATTATGCTAATGTGTGCTGGAGGACAGGTTTGACCCCAGAAAAGTTTTAAAAAGGGAGAAGTAAAAGGAGAAGAAGGAAGCCATTTTAGAAGAGTGAGAGCAGAGAGAAGGCAGAGTGCTGGAGGAGATAGGGAACAGAGGTGAAGGCTTTTGCAAGCTCTGCTGAGACTGGTGGGGCCTTTGACTCTAGGGGAAACCAGAGAAGATTACCATGGTTGTGGAAACGAAGAATGTGTCAGTGGTTTGGGCGCCATAAATGAAAGGAAAATACTTTCCCCTGTGTGTTTGCTTGTCTGCCGGTACAAGACTTGAATAAAGGAATGGTCCACCATTTTTTGGTTCCACTGTTCCTTTACCATCTGCTCGAATCTAATGGGACCCAGCATGTGCATGGCCATGATGGCGGCAGCTACTGGCCATACATGGCTGAATCTGCCTTTGTGGGTTTTATTAAGATTTCAAGATGTCTTTAGCAAAAGCAATCAGGAATGTTTGAAAGATGTAAGAATTATTAAGCAAAGGGCACAACTAGAGCCACCAGTGAGGACTTGGGTAGTGAAAGAGCATAGATCTGGGGTTCTGGTCACATTTATTGGGATTGAAAATGGGAGCCTAGGGTTTCACATATTCACTCTTTAATAGCAAGTTTTAAACATAAGAGTGAAATTTAAAGTGCAGAAAAGGAAAAACAAGCAACCTAAAAGGTCAGTTATTTAAATCAACCAAGAACTTTAAACCAAAGGGGTGTTGAGAGCTGGCTTGTTACGCAGTGGCTATTTGTGTTAATTCAAGATAGCCTTCATGAAATAAATGCCTCCAAGGGAATTCCTGAACAATCAAAGCTTAAGTAAGGTACTAGTATTACGAACTAGAGGGATCAACTTTCAGGCTAATAATACACATATAAAAATGTTTATGTATAAACTGTACTTCTCTATTTTCTCCTTTTAATTTTGGTAGGATGTTTAGTATGTTTGTTTTCCAGGAATTTCTCAATTCATTTAAGTTTTCAAGTTTATAAATATATATATACATGTTTTTTCCTTTTCTTTTAAAGTGATGACCTCTTTGTCATATGTGATATAGTTAATTTTGTTTATATTTTTATTGATTAGCATACTAGGATTTTAAGCATTTTATTTATTTTGCTTTTGTCTATGTTCATTTCACTTACCCTTTGTTGGGCAGATAAAATATATTATGCTCACTTTGTTAAAGAAGGAGCTGCCCACATGCAAATCCGTTGATATTAATGTGTGTTGGGGGACAGACTGTGGGCAGGCTGGGTCGTTATATCCTAAGGCTTAGTTGTTTTTTTTTTTGTTGTTTTTTTTTTATTCATTTTTTTTTAGAGAGGAGACACAGAGAGAGAGAGAGAGAGAGAGAGAGAGAGAGAGAGAAAGAGAGGAGGAGCTGGAAGCATCAACTCCCATATGTGCCTTGACCAGATCAGTGCAGGGTTTTGGAACTGGCGACCTCAGTGTTCCCAGGTCGACGCTTTATCCACTGCGCCACCACAGGTCAGGCAAGGCTTAGTTTTAAGAGTAAGTTTTCCCCACGCCTTTGACTGATTGGATCATGTGGGGTGGAGCACTCTCATGAGGAATCCTCCCATTATGCCTCAGATAAGTGACTTTGTTTCAGAGACTTCCTTGTTTGTAGATTGGATTAAAGGTTTGGATTTCTATACTATAAAGTGGGACAGACTGGGAGCTTGCTCTCTCTCTCAGTTCCTGAGATTAACATTAGAGAGGAGAGCAAATTAAGGCCACGTGGAGGAGAGGAGAAGCAGCCAAGATGGCTGAGTGCTGAGGAATAAGCCAGTTTGTGCAGAATTTGTGCAGAGAGAAGGAGATGGGAAACAGAGGTGAATAAGTCTGGTGAGCTAGAGACCTTTGATGCTAAGAAACTTGGATAAGTCAATAGCTTTGTGAGCACTGAATGAGTGGGTTTTGGAGCCCAGTGTGTGTTTTTACTTACCCACGGTGTGCAAGCTAGGATTAAAGCTTATGGCTCACCAGTTCTTGGCTCCATTAACGACTGCCTGAATCAAATGTGAACCTGCATGAGCCAGGCAGCTGTGTTTGTGGCCGTGACTCCTGGCGCACCAATTTTTAATTGAAATAATTATTTATTTAAAGTAATTATTTTTAATTCTCTTTTTAATTCTTTCAGCTTTTCAAATGATCTAAAATAACAATAAAAAAGAATGATATTCTTTAAGATATTACTTCTGCACTTCATATGTAGTTTGATTGTTAAAAATATAATCTATTTTAACTTGCTTTATCATACATTTTCTAACTAATACTCTTTCATCTGCTGAACAGCAAATTTGATTTATTTCTTTTGTAATTGAAAAGTAATGACACAGGAGCAAAGAAAGGAAATCCCAGAGGACAAAGAAATACTCAGACAATGTGCTGGAGGAAGAGGTTTTAATAGCAGGCAAAGCAATTTGACCCAATAAGCATCAAACATGAACTCCCCAAAGTTGGCTTTCTTAAATCTTATATATATACTGCTCACAAGAATTAGGGGATATTTCAAATTGAATATGAAGCAATAAAAGATATAAGCATTTGATTTTCTTTTTATTAAACAAGAACATCAGAAAAGCAAATGACAAGTTAAAGACAATTGTTCAATTATGCAAATGAGATGCAAAACCAACTTTTATTTCATTGGTGAAAATGCACTATACAAAAGGCTGATAGTACTGGAGTATTTGCATGTTCCCTGATCCCCTAGTTTTTGTGAGCAGTGTACTCTTACAGTGTTCATGCATACAGTGAGTGATTTTTTTGTCTGTGGCCCCAAGTGTTTCTCATGTCTCAGGGAGGGCAGGGGGCATGAGGAAGAGTTTCAGACCCTTTGTCCTAGATATTTACATATCCTGTTTTTCTTACTTTGTGTTGCAAACAGTTTTGGGAAGTTGACAAAGGTACTAACTAGCTGTGGATTGTTAATCTTTAAACTGATTTATTTGGCCCTTGGGCCTTTTCTCTCTCAGTAGAGTGAAATCTTAAATATAATTTTTATTTTGTAGGTAAAAAGTGTGGAAATAAAGAAGAAAACTGAAACCATATGGTATATTTTTTCTATTAACTTAATAGAAGTTTGTTTAAAAAAACCTGAGAGCTAGAGCCATGTGAATCTTTTCAATAATATTTTATTACCCTGTGATGAACTTCCAATGATTTTGCCATAATCCATACCCTTATGTACAAATTCTAAGAAAAATCGTTATGGTATTCTTTAAAGTTTATAATATCAAATAGTAGATCAAAACCTTACATGATATGAGTTTTCATCTTAAATCTAATCTTTAGTGGGTAAAGCAAGCATATTTAAAAATTAGATTTCTTGAAATAAAACTTTAGGTTTTCTTTAGTCTTTTTCTACATTTTCTAAAATTGACAGAGACTATATATCACTACTATTTTTTATTTTTTTGAATCTTCTCCTTAACATCTCAAGAAATGACTTATAGGCAGAGCATATTAATTAGAAGTATAAATTTCCTGAATTTGACATTAAATTTGTATCATATATATAAAACTTTATATATATTTACATTTAATTATATATATCCATATATAGTTTTATACATTTACTTTCCTCTATGTGCTCATATAATACAAATTAATATATACTTAAACTATGCATATAATACACACATGTACATATATAAAAATATATATGTATATAAATGATGTTTTGTTTTTTTTTTATAAATGATGTTTGTGTGCATAGATAGCCATCTATATATACGCATATATATATATATATATATATATATATATATACATACATACACACCTCAGGAAAAAAATATATATTTCCTTATTATGCTAACTGTTAAGCTATTGCTTCTTTCAGCTTTAAACCTATTCTTTATGCTGTTGGGACTGGGCCTCTCCAAACCAATTTCTGTTTTGCCAGCTACTCTCAGTTTTTACTAATAGAAGGTGATTGGCAAACTTGAGAAAGGAGAAAGGATTTGTGCCTTATAGTTTTCTTCTTGTTTATGTTTTGCTTCTTGATGCTCTAAGCATCACTGGCAATCCTTCTTCATCCTGGTGGTAGCACTCTGTTTTTATAACAGCAACTGAATCCATTCGCTATTTCTCCTTAGAAATCATCTTACTTTGTTGCTTAAAGACCTCAATACCCTTTACCTTGTGCTCACTTAGAGGCTTGACCTCAGTTCCTCGGTGCCCTTTGATTTCTGAGACAACAGCTGCAGCTTAACAGCATCCCCTTCTCCAGAGTCTGAATTTAAGCCAGTGGTTCTTAACATGGGTTCTATCAAACCCTAGGGGTTCGATGAGTCGGTCTCAGGGGTTCGGAGAAGCCTCTGCCACGTAGGCCAGAATAAAGTAATACCGTAATTTGTTGTGAGTTCATGCACTTTGTTGGTTTTGTTCTTTGAGCAAGGTGATGTTCATGCATGGCTCATTTTGTGCACCAGTAAAAAAACATATATTTATGTCTTGAACTTGGAAAAAAAAATCATATTTTATTTATCACTAAAGAAGGGTTCGGTGAATGCGCATATGAAACTGGTGGGTTCGGTACCTCAAAAAAGGTTAAGAACCACTGATTTAAGCTCTGCAGAGATTTCCAGCAAGCTTCTTTGTTGTTAGTCACTTCAGCCTCTTCCCTTTACTTTAGTAAACTGCATACTCCTATATTTGTGCTATTTTGTGTTTTTTTGTACTTTTCTTATTTGATGATTCCACATTTAGTGAATAATTTTTATTTAATTTTTTTCTGTTAAAGGAACTCCTATAGTTTGTCTCTGGACAGTTATTTGGGTGATATGCACATACCTCTTTTACTGATATCTTTGATATAGCGTGATATATCTTTTTTTATAAGCTCTACAGAAATTAATATCATTAGTCCATTTAAAATTGTACTCAGTTGTTGATTCTAAACTATTACAATTCCAATATTAATATTAGTATATATTTCATCTAACCATTTTAAAATGTTTATTATGATATCATTCTAATAACAAAGACATTATCAGTGTTTTAAACTAAGCAATAGTATTATGTAAAGATCAGTGGTATACATGTATATATTTCTTCCTCCTATGTCATTCACTTGCTTACACTTTTTGTGAAATTCTAATTGGAATGAATCGTATCTATGTAATGACTAACTAAAATCTTCTAGCTTTACTAAGAATAGTGTGAAAAGGCAACTTTTATTTTAGATAAAAAAATCTATAAATTATGAACCATTTTTTGGGTTTCTATTGCTCAGTACATGATTTTTATCATGTAAAAAAGTCTCTAAGTGCAAACCAACGCCAATATTCATATATTTTAAATCTGTGAAAAAACTTTACATGGACAGAAAAATGTTATTCCAGTGAAAATCTTTCATATAGTTAATTCCATCTACAGAGAAAAAACACACAATGTTTATATCGAGGAAAAGAATTCCACAGTGTTGGTCAAATAAACTTGTAAAATATGATTTTCATGTGTGCTCACTTATAGTTTGCATTGGGGGCTGGGCAGAGCCAGTTATATGTGATCTGTGAAATTGCAAATTACCTTCCTGCTTGGGATAGGATATTGTTTTGCTAATGTTTGCTGGAAAAGAGGTTTTCCCACCAGAAAGCTTTGAAAAGAGAAGAGGAAGAGAGAAGCCATGTTTGCAGAGAGAGAGAGAGCAGAAAGAATGCAGAGTGCTGAAGAAGCCATGTTGCGAGAGAAGTGAGAAGGTGTGCAGATGGGGAACCAGAGGTGAAGGGCTTTTGCAAGCTCCACTGAGACTGGTGGGGCCTTTGATTCTAGGAGAAACCAGAGAAGATTCTCCTGGTTGTAGAACTGAATAATGTGTCAGGGCTCTGTGACCTCTGAATGAAGAGGGAAGTGTTTTCTGTATGTGTTTGCTCATCAGCTGGTGCGAGACTTTAATAAAAGGATGGCCCACCATTTTTGGGCTCCACTGTTTCTTTATTGTCTGCCCGAATCCAATGGGAACCTGAATGTGCATGGTCGTGATGGCTGCGACTGCTGGTCATACACACATTAAGAGTCAAATTTGTATGTCAAACAAGTGATTTCCCCTAAAATCATACAATAGAAACTTGAGCCCTCTGATAGGAAATTGTTAATTCTGTTTCATATGGGTGATTCAAATGTTTTCTGTACCAAATAACATTGACTGACTTTAAAATCTAATCACTAAAATATAATGTTTACATAAGCATCTAAGAAACTGTATTTATCAAAACAGGAGTTTATTTCACTGGCATATTTCTGAAACACTGGAAGAAAGAAGCTGCATGTTTCGTTATTGCTGTTTGTTTAAATGAGGCAGTCTAGAATTATTCATTATAAATAATAACAAAGTAAAATACATGTTGTAATTCATAATAAGTTGGCCTAGAAAATACAAAGCTAACAAATATATAAAAATTTTAATATTTTTTTACTTTTGTAATTGAGAATATCTGATGAATATTCCTAAACGTTCCTGATGAATTAAAAATTTTTCCAGGTGTGTATTTAATCTCAGCATTATTTATGGATGACTATGTGAATTCCTCAATTTGAATCACTGTGGAAATCAAAGCACCAAGTAAGTATCTGAGCATTTATTTTATCTTTTGGGATTCTATAGTAACTAGCAGAAGTTCAATACCAAGGTGTTTAAAGATGTGGTGATGTTGGAATTATCATACATTATTACTATGTGAGAAGGTAATTTTTACAACTTTTTGTAAAGCAATTTATTATTATTTGGTAAATTTACAAAACTCATTCTCGTCTAAGATGTATGTCTTCCAGAAACTCTAGATACTTCTATATGGGTTCATATTCAATAATGTTTGCAATAGCGTTATTTTCAATAACAAATATTAAAATAAAATCATGTACAATGAGAGGAAAATGATAGATAATAGCATCATAAGTGGAATCCAAAACTGCAGTTAAAATAAATGAACTAAAGGCTTGTAATATATAACTAACTTTCAAAAAATAATGTTGAGCTAAAAGTGGAGTAAATCAGAAGAAAAATAGAAGGTGCTTTTAAGGAATATATTAATTGGAACACAATTTCCTTGAAGAAATATAAGATTTAGAAGCGACTGTCCATGAAAATTGTAGAAAATCTGCCTTTAATGTGGTTCTAGATTAAGACAAATTCGTAACACTTATAGCTGAGGTTAAGGTTTATTTTAGATTGAAATTGATTTTTAAAACAGAATATTATTATATTATATTATATTTATTTATTTATTACAGAGACAGAGAGAGAGTCAGAGAGAGAGAGACAGATAGGGACAGACAGACAGAAACGAAGAGAGATGAGAAGCATCAATAATCAGTTTTTCATTGCCGTTGCGACACTTTAGTTGTTCACTGATTGCTTTCTCATATGTGCCTTGACTGCGGGCCTTCAGCAGACCGAGCACCCCCTTGCTGGAGCCAGCAACCTTGGGTCCAAGATGGTGAGCTTTTGCTCAAGCCAGATGAGCCCGTGCTCAAGCTGGCAACCTCAGGGTCTCCAACTTAGGTCCTCCCAGTCCGACACTCTATCCACTGCGCCACCCCCTGGTCAGGCTGATTTAAAAAAATTTTTATTTTAAATGTAGTTTTGTTGTATTTGGACTTATTATAATTTTACTACAGTTTACTTTTTATTATACACAGACACATATACATATATATTCCATTATTAATTTATTAGAATTTGGTGAGTACAGTAAAATAAAAAATTGTAGCGCGCCTGACAAAATTTTATGATAAGCTTTTTAAGTGTCAGACCTCCAAAGGACTTATAGGTCTCATTAGAAGTCATCTCTGTTTCTACACAAATAGTAACTATAATAAAATTTAATGAAATTAAGGAAGCATGAGTAATAAAAATATATTCATAATAATGAATATTTTAAAGGTAGTGATATGATTTATAGCTTTGGAAAGAGATAATTAGTCTCCCTTTATATATTGACTGCCACTGACACAAGCTTTCATTGATTTGGGTTGTCATTGACTAGTTCACACATATATGCATAAATGAATATACAGGTGTATTCACACGTGTGTGTGTGGAAATCAAAGAACCATATCCAACTTTTAATAACACATGAATATTTATCTGTGCTGAAACTTCAAAATAAAATGCTTAGAGCTTAATAGATTTTATTATTTATTAACTTATTTTATTTTCCAGTTTACATTCAATATTATTTTGTATTAGTTTCATTTAAATAGCATAGTAGTTAGACACTTTACAAAGTAATCCCCCTATATTTTAAGTCCTCCCTTGGCACCATACATAGTTATTACAATATTGATATATTCCCTATGCTATATTTTACATCTCTGTGACTAAATTAATCTCTTCATATTTTTCACCCAGCCCCCCCCCCAGCCTCTCTCCCCTCTGGCAACCATCAGTCTATTTCCTGTATCTATAAATCTGTTTCTATTTTGTTTGTTCATTTATTCTGCTTTTTAAATTCCACATATTAGCAAAATCAAATATATAATATTTGTCTTTCTCTGTCTGATTTATTTCACCTAGCATAAAATCCTCTACTCAATCCATGCTGTTGTAAATAGTAATATATTCCACTGTATATATGTAACACCACTTTTTATCTACTCCTCTAATGATGGACTATTGGGTTTCTTCCATACTTTGACTATTGTAAATATTGCTGCAAAAAATATAGGGTGTATATATATTTTTAAAATATGTTTTAAGTTTCTTTGGATACATACTTGTAAAGCCAGTAGTCGAGGCTATTATCACAGCCGCCTGACCCACGCAGGTTCACATTAGATTCGAACAGTCCATAATGAAACACCGGAGACAAGAACTGGTGAGCCATCAGCTTTAATTCTAGCTTGCACCCGGCGGGCAAGCAAAAACACACACTGGGCTCCAATATCCACACATTCAGTGCTCACAAAGCTACTGATTTATCCGAGTTTCCTAGAATCAAAGGTTTCCAGCTCACCAGACTAATTCACCTCTGTTTCCCATCTCCTCCTGCACAAACTCTTAACAAACTGGCTTCTTCCTCAGCACTCTGCCATCTCGGCTGCTTCTCCTGGCCTTCACGTGGCCTTACTCTGCTCTCCTCTCTAATACTAATCTCAGGAACCCAGGAACCGAGATAGCGAGCAAGCTCCCAGACTGCCCCAGTTTATAGCACAGAAAATCCAAACCTTTAATCCAATTATACATACAAGAAAGTCTCTGTTACAAAGCCACCCATCTGAGGCATAATGGGATTCCTCCCTATATCATCCAATCAGTCAAGGGTGTGGAGAAGAGCTTACTCTTAAAACAAAGCCTTCAGCTATAACAACCCAGCCTGCTTACATTACAACTTTTCCCCCACAGCCATTACAAGCATAAGGGAAAATAATATCACCTGGGTGACGGGCTTCCATGTGGGCAGCACCATCTTTAACAAAGTGAGCATATTATATTTTATCTGCCGAACAATACTCAGAAGTGGAATTGCTGGGAAGTTGCATTTTTAACCTTTTGAGAAATCTCCATACTGTTTTATATAGTGGCTGAACCAATCTGCATTCCCACCAACAGTGTACAAGGGTTTCCTTTTTTTCACATCTTTGCCAATACTTGTTTGTTGATTTATTGATGAGTAACAAAATATGTGTCCATCCTTTTTTAAAAAAAATGGTATGTGTCTTTTCAATAAGAAGGTTCCAAATAGGTTTGGAAGATCGTTAAAATGCCTTCTCTGTGATATTACATCATGTATACAGAGTGAGGCAAAAGTAGGTTTATAATTGTGAGTATACAAAACAGAGTTTATGCTTATATTATTATTTATTAATTATTGTATTATTTTCCATATGAACAATTGTAAATCTACTTTTGCTCCATCTTCTATTTTCTAGATGTTACACACAATGGCATAAAGTATAATTATTTTTCAAATGTCTCAGAAATTAAATGTAAGCATTCATTACCAGTACAGTACTTAAAATATTTAGCTTCTCTTTCCGTTTCAGTATTGTTCGAATGAGTAAGCAGTGGTAGAGAGAAAAATCTTCACAAATAAAAGTCTTTATGTCCTATTAGGAGAGGGCATATAAGAGCAATTTTGACAATAATGAAGTCAGGCTTTACATTTAACTAAATAGTAATTAAAAATGTAAAACACAAAACAAATTGTAGTTACAGGATATATTTGACAATTTACTTTCCCTATATAAGAAATATTTCATTATATATACATTTATTAACAAAAAATATTAGCAATTGTTCAGAAATATTATATTTAAAGGCATCTTAATTAAAATTAAATTTATACTAAATTATTTTATCCATAGTTAGTGTAGATATTTAGCAAAATATTATAGCTCTATTGCTCTATTAACTTTGTATGATGTCACAAGAGCGATGAGACTGCAGCATACATATGTTGACAAGTAGACTCATGAATAGAGACTTAGGCGACCTCCCCACACACCCTAATAACATGGAAAACCCAGCCTCTCTAAAAGAGAAACTAGCAACCCTGAAATGGAACCCAACAACAACATATAGTGTAGATAAAACTCACTAATTAGGGGGGAATTCCTTAAATAGATGCTGTATCCAGAATACACACTGTTGATGTTTTAAACGCCCAGGGTAAGAGATGATGTGAACTATGTCAAACAATCTGGAAGATTATTCCTCAATGGGAGAATTAAGATACTCTTTCACAGAGGGCACATGTTTTAAATTTGAAGATTGTAACAATGGTACTGTAATAGGAGTGGTGACCAAAGTGATGGAAAAATTTTAGAATAGGTCTTTAAGAATACACATGTATTAAATAGGTTTGGAAGATCGTTAACATGCCTTCTCTGTAATTTTTATCTGAATTGTGAATGTAAAGGAGATGAATCTGGTTGATAGTTAGTAGAAATGCAGTCCACACTATGGTGGTTTTCTATGCATAAAAGATAGATTTGAAATAATTTTACATATATCTCTAATCTGAACATTAAGATTTTTTTCTAAATATCAATAGAGCAACTGATCTGACAATGAAATCTGATCTATTAAAAATAACAAATGCAGTTGCATTGAATTGTGCATGGAATCCAATTGAATACTTTTCCCCTAATGTGTGATATAATTTTCTGTGCTCCTAACCTTTAATTTGCATAAATAATTCCTCAAGATTTGAAACTATTGAGACTCTTCTAAACAAAATTTGAGACTTTGATAGACTTAAAAGGTGAAAGATTTATAAGATCTGAAGAGAAACCAGAGTATAGAGACTTTGGTAGACTTTTAAAACTTGTTTTATTTAAATGGTCACTGATAGATAGATTCAGAATCATCTTATCACCTTTGGAACTATCTTTTTTTTTCTATATTATTGGCATAATTTACTATGAAATACCTTGAAGTATGTTTTGATAAAAAATCAACACTACTGCTCAATTTCACATACACAAAGGCAAGACTCATGATTTATCATGTATTAAATAGACTACACTAAATGACTAGTTTGCAATTTCCAGAAGTTATAATATGAAACATTATGAGCAGAGACACATAGCAAAGTGGAATATTTAACTTCATATGTAATATAAAAGATTGTCTGTAGAAACATCTTAATTATAGCAAAGAATTTTCTGTGATTTCTTTAAAAGAAAATTTCCCCATTCTTGTTTTCTTTGTTTACTTTTTTAAAATATCTCTCGGCCACTTCAAACCTAAGGCTGTTAATTAACTGTCAATATAACAAATACTCTTTCTTCTTGCAGTTAGATCACAGTGTGACAGCTGAATCCTCAAAAATAATAACATCATATCTGTTAAACTGCAATTGAAAAGGGAATAAGCAAGAAATGCTTTAAAATGTTGTGATATTTTTATATACTGGCAACCAAGAATATATGAATCAAGATTAGAGTTGATGTGTAAAGTTAATAAAAATACTTAAAAAAATAACTTGGATTGATAATTTCACTTTTAAAAATATGAATCAATTCTGCCAAAAGTGTTATGTTATTAAATATATACAGAATTATATGAATTATTTGTCAACTATTTCAATCCTCACTGTAATATTATTTTAACATTTAGTCACTTATTTTTATTCTACATAATGAATCATTTTCACAGCTGATTTATAATAACTTTAAAATTTGAAATGTGTACAAAAACATGTAAACATATAAAAACAAAAATTTTCTTTATCAACATGAAAATAATCCTTCATCCTCAATGAATACTATTGCTATATGCTGAAAAAGCAATGTTAAAGAAATACTAGATTTGGAATTTCAATAATGAACTCTTTCAAGTGTTGAATTGTAGTTCTTCATATAAAGCCAACTACAGAAGACCACTGGTTGTTAAGGATAAATTGACGGGTACTCAATATGATGTCTAAAATTACTAATTAGGTGTTTGCATACATATGCAGCGGAAAAGCAAAAGGGAACATGGGATTGCTTGCACATGGCATTTTGAAAAAGAAAAGAAATAAGTCAGAAACAAATTCCTAGGAGACATCAATCCAATCATTAAGAGATAGACTAAGGAAAGAAAGACAACAATGGGAAGTGAGAAAAGAACAAAAAGTTTCTTTTTCCCTTATCATTTCTTTAGCTGTCCATACAACCCGCCATCATATGTGGCTTCTTTTCTCTAATGTCATAGTATTATATTGTTTCTCATTTGAGGACCTATTAATATTTGTAGCTTTACATACATCAGCTAACCAAAAGGACTTTCTTCCAGGTGCAATTAGCTCCTTTTTGTCTCTTCAATGCTAAACACCCCCTAGTTTATGTCCTGCCTTCTCTTGAGAAACTCATGTTTTTGCTATACCCTACGTAATCTTCAGTTTCCCCATATAAAACCAAATTTACGGTCAACTCCAAGAAAGATAAATTGGCAACAATTATGAAACATAATACTGCTTGGCTAGTTTTATTAAATGTGATATTGAACTCAGCTTGTTTTACTAAATGGGAATGGCTGAGTCTTTCATGAAAGAAAATATACATCCTTGGGAATTAAGATAGGCAGAAGAAATGTAAGAGAATAGCACATAGATTCCAGATGTCAGACAAAAATCAATAATGTCACCAGCTCAAAGTCATAAGGACATGGCCTATTTCAGTAGTATAATTTCAGAGCAAAATGTTCAAATCAATATCTGATTTTACTGGAGTTATTGCAAATTTTTCTAGTGCAGGGCATGTTTTTTTTTTAATAGGTGGAAAAGAATATCAATGCAATACTGCTTCAAATATTATACACATCAGAATCCCCAAAATACTTTATAAAGATCACTTTATTGGGCAAGATCTATTAAAGAAATATATTTATTAATTCATTTGAAAAATTTTAAACTCATTCCTCTTCACCACTCCTTAAAGAAAAAGTTTTCAATTCATAACTCCTTTTTATCATTTATTGGCTTTGACAAGGAGAGAGACAAATAACTATAATAATATTGTCATGTTTCTTCTATGTACAGGATGCTGAGATAAGGCATAGCAAAATGTGAATATCTCTTTTTTAATTACAAGATTATACATTTTAAATGAGTTTACAACTAGAAGTATCTAGTAACAGAGTCTGATATATGTATATCCTTCATCAGTGTATCAATCATACTGAAAGTTAATGTCTCGTGTAATTCTTGATTCTGTATGTAGAGTGGCTGAATTCCTAACAGTATGATTATATTTAGATTTTTTTCTCTCAATATTTAGCAAAGATTTGGTATTAATAGGAACTAAGTGAATACATACTATGTTTACTGGACAAGTTTCCAGGACATCAAAAGGGGAAGATGAAGAATTATAACATTTTTTCTGTTCATATTTGGATTTCAGAGAAGAAACTGAGAATCTTTACATAATGAGAATAGAACGTCAGATACAGTGTGTGTTCAAAGAGCATTTTTTTTTTTATTAAAAGCCAAGTATAACAGAGTAAAATGTTAATCTGAGAATATCTTAGTTTGACTTGGGTCATTTTCTCAGTTCTTTAGGCCAATTATATTTCCTTCTTTTCCTTTCTCTCATATAAAAGAAAATTAATCAAAAAGTTTCTCAAAAACTCTATTTGTTCTTCCTTTTTTTAAACTTAATTCTTTTCTCCTTGTTTTTCTGACTACTTTTAACATCTGGTGAGCCTGTATCATATACTTTATAGCAGCCCAAGCACTGCTTATTAATGATGCTATTACTGCCTCTCTTTCTCCCTGCCCTTTACATATTAGTCTCAGAATAGAAGTAGAGGCATGGAAATAAATCCTTTCAGAATTGTACTTTCCCCAAGCACCAGTTCATCATACCAGGTTAATTAAATGAAGCCACTATACCATTGTGTTTTATATACATATGTAAAAAATTAGGTCTCACAAAAGCAGAAATATAAATTAATGAATAATATATATATATTTATTTAGAGAATTACATCATGTTTAAAAACTTAGTTATTTCATGAATACACATGTATGCACATTTCATTAAAGGATATAGAATATAGTTTATTTATTATGAAACTTGTTGAATATTGTAATCATCTCTAGAACTTTAAGTAATGATGACCCCAGGGTCTCACCAATATACTGATTAAATTAACCATCACTGATAAAATCAATTTTTAAAAATTCTCACATGATTATTATGTAGTCAAGATTGAGAAGAACTGAGCAAAATCATGTGAAACACAATTCTTATTTCCATATAGCTTAAGGCATGAAGACATATATAAAATTAAACATGTTATGCAAGTATGGAAAGTTCATTATGATGGTGTTTTATAGTGATATTTTGCCAGAGAGCTAAAGAATGTCCAAATTCTGTCTTTAACAATTCAACCTACTTTTCAAAATACTAATGACATACATATTCACAGTCAAGAGAACAACAAACATTTACTCTTTACTTTTACCCGAGGCTTTAAAAACTAAGCCAAATTATGTGCAAAGAAGTAAATAATGAAAAGATAATAAAATTCCAAACTGAAAAATAAAGAAAAATATAAAAGACCATAAAATCAACTATTTTTTATAAGAACCAAAGATTTGATAAATATTAAATAAAAGATAAAACACAAATTACCAATATTAGAAATGAAAGATGAAATAATTAGATTGTATAGGCAATAAAAGTGCAACAAGGACATATTACACTTGGGAACAATTTTTTTTTTTATTTTCTGTTGCATGAGGTTTTCAAATTGTTTCTAGATAATACTTCATGCTGATTCCAAATCTGATATCAATTTTTGGGTGCATGCTCGAGTTTTTATGCAATTTTAACTTCTTTTTGTTACAGTTAATGGCATGCATTGGTTTTTAAATTGGAGTTAAAGGGCAACAACTCTTGAACTGAACATAACCACAAGGCAATTAATGTTTTACAAACATCACTTTTACATAATTGTAGTTGTTTTTAAATCAAAAAATTATTAAGTGATAAAAAAACACCCTCTTTTTTGTTTTAAGATTGAATCATGGCTTCTTCAAGTAGGCGTAAATGTAATAATAGTCCTGACACCATCTGTTATATATGTGGCTGTTACACACTTCAATGTCAAAGCTGCAATATTTCATCATAAGTGACATGTGCATATATTGCCTATTTTCAAGTTCCCCTTGGCAATCAAGACAAGACTTGAACTCCTCATATTGTGTGTCATAATTGTGAGGAAATGCTTCATGACTAGACAAAAGGAAAGCACAAAGGAATGTCTTTTGGTATTCCCATGGTTTGGCGTGAACTTAAAGACCACAGCAGTGACTGTAATTTCTGTCTGATCCATACAAAGGGCATCGGAAAGATAAAAAAGTATATGATCACATATTCTAATATTCCTTCAGCAATATGACCTATACCACACTCCAAGACACTCCCAGTTCCAGTTTTAAATGGTTTTATTTCTTCTAAGCATGAAGAAAGTGACCATGGTGATCAAGTGTATTTTGATAAGCTGCATGAAGAAATGGTTGTAGAATCTGAAGGGTCTTTTTCTGATGCCAAGCAGTCATTAACCCCTTAGCAGTTTAGCCAACCCAAATTGAATGACTTAGTAAGAGATTTTGGCCTATCAAAGAAAGCTGTTGTGTTATTAGACTCCAGGCTTCAAGAAAAGAATGTACTTCACCGGTCAGCTAAAGTATCCCATTTTAGGAAGTGTGAACAAATATTTGTGGACTTTTTTTCCGAAGACAAACACTTTGTTTACTGTCATAATATCAGTAGTCATCTCAGCCAGCTAGGTGTTACCACTTACAGTCCAACAGAATGTGACTATTTCTTGACATCTCTAAATGTAGTCTGAAATGTGTTCTCCTATACAAACGTAATGTTTATGCAGCGAATTCAATTGGTTATTCAACTCATCTGCGAGAAGATTATAATGACATAGAAATTGTCTTCAACTTACTGAATGAAGTATGAGGAACATAACTGGATCATTTGTGTAGATCTTAAAATGGTAAATTTCCTGCTAGGACAACAGAGAAGTTTCATGAAGTATCCTTGCTTTCTGTGTTTGTGGAATAGCCGAGCTCCGGAAAAACACTGGACACAAAAGGGGTAGCCGAAACATGAAGCTCTGGAAGTAGGGATGCAAAATATTGTGAATGAATCTGTAGTTAATCGAGACAGGATCATTTTTCCCCACTTCATATCAAGCATGGCTTAATGAAGCAGTTTGTTCAGGCTTTGAATAGAAAAAGTGAATGCTTTCAACATATTATTTCTGCTTTTCCTGCCTTGTCTTTCAAGAAGATAAAAGCAGGTGTATTCAATGGACCTCAAATTTGTACCCTCATATGTGACGAAGAATTTTCCAGGAAGATGAATAAGGAGAAGAAATCAGCATGGCAGTATTTTGTGGCAGTTACAAAAAATTTCCTTGGCAACAAAAAGGCAGAAAACTATTAACTTATGGTTCAAAGGATGCTGTTGGCTTTCCGTGACATTGTATGTAATATAAGCATTAAGATTCACTTCCTGAACAGTCACCTTGATAAGTTTCCCGAAAATCTGGGAACTGTTAGTGATGAGCAGACTACTGCTGGAGCATCAAATGAGACTGTCCTCAACAAGTATACAAACCAAGTGCTACATACGGAAATTTTTGACTGAATAGAATTTAAATAAGTTATGCACAAATTTTATAATTAATATAGGTGTTTTAATATGTTCTGTTTAGAAATTGTAGACAAATTCTGATGCAATCATATCTTTTAGTGTAATAGTGTATTTACTGCATTATATAAATTATTATATTTTCACAAACATGATGCCCAAGAAGACATTCTATTTCATTATGTTAAACTAAGTGTTGAAAATTTTACAATAAGATGAGAACCTAAAATCTTGAATTGCAAAAAAAGCTGTAGCTTACAGAGAAAAACTAATGTCAGATTTGAGATTAGAGCACTTAAATTAGGTAAGAACAAGTGTTTTTGTGGATGAAAGAAAATGTTGTTCCCCATTGTTATGGACAACTCCATGCTCAGAAAATCAACAAATTAGTTTAAATTGAGCAATTATTCTAAAAATCACAAACTTATAGAAACAGATGAAATGAAACATAACATATATTCCTATAAATCATAAGGAAACTAATATGAGTTAAAATATTTTTAAGAACAAATATCCAGCCTATGATAAATCTAGCAATGGTAAATTCTGAAAAACTCTTAAAAAGAAAGAGTAGCAATTCAATACTTTCCTAGAAAATAAAAACGTAAAGTATTTTTTGTCCAGCATGACTCTTAAATCATAACCACACCTAGAGTATAAAAACAAATCAAAAGAAACAACAAAGCAGCAAACAAAACCCAAATAACAACAAAAAAATTAAACCATAATGAACATAGATGTAAGAATCCCTAACAGAATGTAAGTCAATCAAATCCAGCAATAATAGAACAATAAACCAAAACCAAGTGAGATTTATTTCAGAAGAGCAAGTCAGTCCAATATTTGAAAAGCTATGAATAAGATAGCCATATTCACATACATAAAAAGAAAAAGGACATTATCATATTGTTGGGCAGATAAAATATATTATGCTCACTTTGTTAAAGATGGCGCTGCCCACGTGGAAGCTTGTCACCCAGGTGATAATATCAGTTGCCCTTCTTCTTGGGATGGGCGTGATTGTATTAGTGTGTGTTGGGGGAGGGCTTTCGTGCCATAAGGTTTTAAAAGGAGAAATCATGTTGTTCTGAGAAAGAGTGATTATGTTCTAGGAGGAGCCCATGCTGTAAGAGAGCAGAGAAAGGCCATGTGGAGGAGGAGGCCAGGAGAAGTAGCCAAGATGGTGGAGTTTTGAGGGAGAAGCCAGTCTGTGCAGAGTTTGTGCCTCTAGAGAGAAGGAGATGGGAAACAGGTGAATAAGGCTGGTGAGGTAGAAACTTTGATTCTAGAAAACTCGGATAAATCAGTGGCTTTGGGAGCCCTGAAGGGAAAGGGAAGTGTTTTCCCACTGTATGAATTTCTTGCCCACAGGGTGCAAGCTAGGATTAAAGCTAATGGCTTACCAGTTCTTGGCTCCATTGTTTCATTACCGTCTGTCTCAATCAAATGTAAACCTGCATGGGCCAGGCGGCTGTGATGGTGGCCACGGCTACTGGCTTTACACGTATCAATTAATTCAGAAAAACTGTTTGATGAAATCAAAACACTTTTATGATAAACAGAATTATGATAAACACTCTCATCAATCCAGAAATAAAAAAGAACTTTCTCAACATAATAATGGACATCTACAGTAACTCTTAGTGTTAACATACTTAGTAACACATGACCATACTCAGTTCTTCTAGGGTCTAAAAAATGTAGGGGTGCCCACGCTCACAATTCCTACTCAACATTCTACTGGAAGCTAGTGCCATAAGAGAAAAGAAAAGTTAAACTCATACAGATTTGGACAGGAAGAGATAAACTCTCATTTGGAGAAAACATACTTTTCTGTAGAGACAATACCAAGGAATCTACAAACAAACAAACAAAACATAAACAAACCTCCTAAAGTTATTAAGTGAATTTAGAAAGCTTACAAAATAGATGATTAGAATACATCCAAATCATTTTTATATATGGCAGTTATAAATTAAATAACAATGTTTAAAACCCTACCTAGTACAGTCTCTCATAAAACAATCTTTATAAACTATGTTTAAAATGAAAATAATTGATAAAATAAATGAAAAAGAAAAACCCTAAAGAATGGAGAGATGTCAGTTATTTATGGGGTGAAAGACTTAATCTAGTACTGATAGAAGCCCCAACCCAGTACTAATATTTATTCCCTTCAACCTAATCTATAAAACCAACAAAATTTTGTACATAGTTACAAACTGACAATAAACTTTATATATAAGCCAAAGTAAGTAGAATAAGATAATATAGGTAAAAATAACTATGTGATTAAAGATATTCTATGGAATATAGGCAGTGTGGAATTGGTAAAGGAGACAGATACATAGATGAATGGAACAAATTGGAGAAAATAAAAATATACTCACACAAATATAGCCAAAAGATTTTTGGAAAACAATGTAAAAATTATTACAATAGGAAAGCATAACCTTATCAGCAAATGGTATTAGAATAATAGGACAGAAATATTCAAAAATAAATTTTAATCTGCACAATGTTTTTCAAAGTTATTTCAAAATGGGTCACCATATAAATGTATAAAGTAACACAGCATTTTAGAATAAAATATAGAAAAAAGTCCTCACAATTTTTCATAGAGAAATATCAAGTTCACAAACTATGAAAGGAAAAAGGAAGTAAACCATTAAATTGTATTTACATAATATAACTTTTATTCTTCTAAAGAGAATGTTAAAAAGTAAAAAAACCAAGAATATATCTCACAAAGAAATTGTATACGGAATATATTAAAGACTCTCAAAAGTCAATGGAAAAAAATAATTTAAATGGTAATGAAGTGTTGTCAATAAAAATGACAGTAAGGCCCTCCAAAAATTCTCTCCTCCATGAAGAGAGTTAGAAAGCTGGAAAAAATTGTCATGATGAACATTTTCAAAACTCCCGGAATTAACCACAGTTTTACAGCAATCTGTGGATGTTCATGCAAAAAGACTCTTTATATTTTCTAACCATAAAGCAATAAAAATAGACACTAATAATATTCCAATGTCTAAAACTACATGTTTTTAAATAACATATTTTCTAACAAGAAATGAAAATAATAGAAAATGATAAAGTAATAAAAGTGGATAATTTATGCAGCAAACATCATGAGTAGTATCTAGAGTTATATTCAGTGATTAATTACTGAAGAACAATTAAAATAAAATAAAATAAAATATAACATTTCAGCAGAAATAGTAAAATGTATTAAGAAAAACGATGAAAACAGAAAGAAATGTATTACCAGGAAGAATAAAAAAAAATTGCAATATTTAAATACTATTTTTCCCTCCTCCACAAATATAATCGAGTAGAAAATTTTAAAAATTCATAATAATTTAAATTGTAAAAAGTATGGAGGTAATTTAAAATTAAAAATATACAATTTACAAATTATAGTCCAATGACTTCAAAAATAACAATGAAATTACCTACATGATTATAATATTAGGTGGAAATAAAATTCATATTTATCTTAATATTAATACAACTAAAAATGGATGAATTAATCACATGAAATTATTAAAACAGCATTATCAAGGCCTTATAGAAAAAAAGGCTCTCCCTAGCAAAAGAGGAAATATTGCCAGAGACAACCTTTGTACAAAAAATTGCAGCTTTTCTCTGGGTCTCCAAACCATGGTCCTACCTTAAAGATTTTGAACTTTCCAGATCTACAATTGCAAGAGTCAATTTCTTAAAATCAAGCTCTCTCACTCCATCATCACTGTAGGTCAGAACTGCTATGAAATCAGGCTCCTTATTACTGGGAATGAGAGTATTTCAGAATAGCTCAGACTAAGGGGTACAATGGATGGATGTGATAGATAGTAAGGTCAGAACATAAGCCCAGAGGACCTAGCCTATAGGTATCTGTGACAATTTGAAATAAGCCATGGTGCTTCAGGAAGCAAGAAAAATATAGATCCCAGAGAAATATTTCTTGACATATATTATCAGAATGGATCAGGACCTCTAATTGGTGTCAGTTATGACAATTAAAAAGCACTATTCTGGATAAAAGCCATGTTTGAGACCTAGAGTTCATGGATGTAATGGGAGACTAGGTGCCCTTGAATAAGGACACCATAATACCTCTGAAGTGTACTCCATAGTCGTCAATAACTTTTCAAGGTAACCTATAGCCATTTTTCATAACTAAATTCTAGGGAAGAGAAAGGCTCAGATCTTCACAGAACATGTAGATGCTGATTTTAAGCTGATACTGGAGTGATATCAGGGAATTCAAAAACCACCATCCCTCCTTATTCTCTCATATATGATACTACTACTGTTCAGAATGATAATTCAAATCCCATTCCAAATCCATGTCACATTTTTTTCAATAAGACTGTGGACCTAGCCCGTTTCTATGGTCTTTGAGTGCATGATAAAGATAGATATGCTTCAGAACTTGCAGAACCCTCATTTTGGTTCCTTGATTTTGGAGCCATTATAGTAGAAATGGCTTGCTGGAATTCCATGGATACCTCCAACCATCACTCAAAATAGTTTATCAGCAGTGGCATTCCGTAGAATGGCACAGTGCAACACAAACTTCATAGACTTAAAAGATGCAAAAATGGTAATCATTTGTCATATCCCCACTTAATTCAGTTTTCTGGCCTCTGCAAAAGCTAGTCACAGTGGATGACAGTGGCCGATTCTAACCTTAACTTGAAATGACCCCAATTATTGCTGCTTAATTGAAGGTAATATTCTTAACAAAACATATCATGCAACCTCAAATACTTGGTAAAGGGTATCACTGTGATTGCATCAGGTAAATGGTAGCAGGAGGGGTATCAGAAGCAATTCATATTCCTTTAGGATAGAAGTAGACCACATTCACTTACTGGCCTCAGAGCTGTAATAATTTACCTTCTCTGTCACAACAAAGTATGCAAAAGCCTAGATCCAATGACAGGACTATGTCTGTCTTCTATATTGACAATACCTGAATGAATTTTTGAGCTTAGCCTATATCCATTTCAAACTATGGTTTGAATATATTGCAATTCATATAATCTAATGTATACCCTTTCAGAATGGCAGGTTCTTTAACTAACTCAAATTTATTAGACTCCTTTTATAATACTCAATAGCACTTTGTTGTTTTCTTCATATACAGTGTGAGAGAAAATTAGGTTTACAGTTGTGAGCACATGAAACACAAAGTTTATTCTTGTATAATTTCTTAATTATTGCACTATATCCCATACATACAACTGTAAAATTACTTTTTCTCTACCTTGTAGACAACAAATGCTATTCTTTACTGTTATTTTGTGATTCCTGTTCCTGTTGAAATATCTTTCATTATATTTTTGGTTAAATGTATAAATAAATATATTTGCATCTATTTATATAATCTATACTTTAATAAATGTATTTTAAAAGGTCAACAACTATTATATCTCTGTATATATATAGTTTCAGTCAAGGGAATTTAATCTAATCCAAGTCAATGCAAAAGTTCAAAAAGAGAGTTAAACTGTGTTCTCATTGCGGAAATCAATTTGGAATTACCTCATCCAGAGTCAGAAATGTGGTATTTACCTCCCTTGTATGCAGTTCATCCTATGATCATAGTTCATACATATCACTTATCTCTTCTACCTCTCATTCTATATTTCCTACAAGCTCAGTCAGTACTTCTGCTAATATAAATGGTTTGCTCATTAATATAAACCTGACTTTTATCTCCAAGATAAAAGTACTGTTGCTAGTATATAGTTTCTATAATTCTCTCTTTATGGTCATCTACATAATATGGAAGCATAACCAAGCACACTAATAAATTTTCTAAGTTTTAGCCATATTCTTCTTTGTCCTTATTTTATAGCAGTAACTCTATTTCATTATGATAATCAGAGCCAGTTAGCCCTACAAATGTAAGAACAATTTTCTTTGCCTTCAGACTTTGTTTGGCACAAATAGCCCAGAGTGACTAGGCAACAGACATAGCATTAAATATTAGGTCTAGTTGAACACTTATTGGATCCCCAAATAGAAAGGCTTTTCCCCAATAATTCAAGATACCAAGAAATCAAAACTAAGAAATAAATCAATAGAATTTTTTAAAGAGTCTAAAATTTAGAGATAAATTCCCCCACGTGTCACCAAGAGATACCATTGTAACTTTCATTCCTTGGTATGAAACCAGAAATTCCGAAGCAGTCTATATTTAGCTTATGTCAATATTTTGAATTAACTTAGCTATTAAATGGAAAGAGTAATTTTCCTTCTTTGATATCCTGACTTGAAAAACAATCTGTAAAGTGTGAACGACAGTATCAATGCAATAGCAGTAGGTGACATGAGGGTCTAGGAGACCTATTTATATAAAATACTTTTGCCATTTCTAATTGCCTAGGGCTCCAGTGGTCGGCAAACTCATTAGTCAACAGAGCCAAATATCAGCAGTACAACGATTGAAATTTCTTTTGAGAGCCACATTTTTTAAACTTAAACTATATAGATAGGTACATTCCTTATCGAGGTAGCGCCTGCACATGGTATTTTGTGGAAGAGCCACACTCAAGGAGCCAAAGAGCCTCATGTGGCTCGCGAGCTGCAGTTTGCCGACCAGGGGCTAAGCTATACCCCCAAAACACCATTTCTATTGTATAATGAATTAGCATAGAATCATTCAAACTTATTAGGTATTACTTCAGAAAATATACATTTCATGATGGGCATCTTCAGTCTCCTGGTCACTTGATGTCTTAAGGTTGATGTCAGGATTATCTCCATAAACTGTTTTTTTATTGAAGAATATTTCTCTGCTGCACAAAACATGACATTGTTTGAGAATCCCAGAAGTCTATGCTAAAAATCTATTAGGTTTGGCAAAAAATCCATGTGGTACTCATATCTCCACAGACATATCTAGCATCATGGCATCTGCAGAACCATGTGGCTAAAGTGACAGTATTACTTAGTATAATTGTTGTAGTACCAAGTACCAAGATCTCAGAATTCTTTTCTTTTCCGATATACTTATAATTTTCTTTAATCTAGGGTAGGTGAAGATATGTTACTAATCAATAATTGAATGTTCTACTTCATTTCCACCTAAGAATTTATTTTTAACACCATTTTTATACAATAAAAGCTAAAATAGAATCTTTTTGAGGAAAAAGAAAAATATTCAGGGAGAGTTGCAGAAAGCATCTGAAGGTGATTTTAAGATTGAGGATTATCATTACACAAAGAAAAATTTGATGCAAGACCAACAGTTCTTTTGAACTTAAATAATTCAAACAAATTTAAAATAAATCAGCAAATTATATAGATTCATTTTCTAGATGGCCAACAAACTAAAGGAGCATTCTCCATACTGCATAGCTTTCTTAGGTATTAATGTCATTAATGTATATATATAACACCAATTAAAGTGGTTTGTTTAATTATTAGCTTTTATTAGATACACTGAAAAATACTACCCTTAGAGTAATACTTGAAAATGTTAAGTCTTCTAGACCATTTTGTTTCTAAAAATTCAAGGTCTATATTTCTGCTCTGAAATGTAAACAGTGCGGAAGTTAGCACTCCCATCTTTACAATAAGAAAAAGCTAAATAAACTAAAAAAATGACTCTTCAGAGGTCCATCAGAGAACTGAAGTCACAGGGTAAGATGCTCCCACCAAAACTGAGGAGAGGGGCAGACAGAGAATCCCAGTGAATCCCAGAGCATTAGATAATAACTTACCTGGAACAGAAGCCACTGCTGTTGCCAGTGCCAATGGGCACACTAGGGCTGGCATTGAAGAACTGCCAGCAGGTCAGTGTGGAGTGTCTGGAGAGTTAAAATCTCTGGGGAGCCAGTCATAGGTATCCCTCTGCACTTCCATGATTTTTTCTTCCAGGATACCTGCTGAATACCCTCCAGGATTTCTCATTGAAAAACAGAGAAAAGTCCCTTTAGTGAGTGCTGTATATTATCGGTTACTATAGCTTTATGGTAAGATTTAAAATGGGATATTCTCAGTATTTAAATTCTTTATTAAAAAAGTTAAGGTTATGCAAGTTCTTTTGTCTTTCCATATAAATATTAGAATCAGTTTGTCAATATATCCCAAAATATGGTATGATGTGATTGAAATTCCATGAAAACTAGAGATCAAATCGGGAAGATTAACAACATATTAGCAATATTGAATATTTAAATCCATCAACAAAGTCATTCTCTCTTTTTAACTTGAGTTTCTTCATGATTTTTTAATCTGTATTTGGAAATTTCCTTTCAAGTTATATTGAGATATAATTGACTTGCAACATTGTTTAAGTTTAAGGTCTACAATAAAATGATTTGATATATGTGTATTTTGAAAAATGATTATCATAAGAAGTTTATTGAACATCCATCACTTCACATAGTTACAATTTTTTTATTCTTGTGATGATGACTTTTAAGATATACTCCCTCAGCAATTTTCAAATGTACAGCACTGTGTTGTTACCTACAGTTGTCAAGCTATACATTACATCCTTAGGACTTATTTATTTTATAACTGCAAGTTGTACCTTTGAACACTTTCATTCCATTCCCCTACTCTGCCCACCCCTCTGGTAACCACCATCCCGATCTCTGTTTCTATGAGTTAGGTTCTTTAAAATTTTACATATAAATAAGATTATGTAGTATTTGTCTTTTTCTTTCTAACTTACTTCACGTAGCATAATACCCTCAAGGTCCATACATGTTGCAAATGGCTGGATTTCTATTTTATGACTGAACAGTTAGATAGATGATGGTAGATAAAGTATATATGCATTTAATCATCATATTTTTAATCCAATTATCTGTTGGTGGATTTAAGATTTGTTCTATTTTTATTAGAAGAGTACTACCAGCATTTCTTCCAGATCTATAAAGCCATGGTGGAAGATAAAGCCTATGTATACATTTTAATCAGCTATGTATCAAGACGGAAACATTGGCATAGCCCAACAACTATGTATAACTGGATTCATGAATGTGCCTATTAGCACAATATTTTTCTCTTGTTTACTTTTGTATGTAATTTTTTTATGAATTTCACTGATATTATTGTAACGTTTTATGCTTTAAAAATGGAAAACCGAATCTTAAAATATTTCTACATAGCCTGACCAGGCAGTGGCGCAGCAGATAGAGCATCAGACTGGGACGCAGAGGACCCAGGTTTGAAACCCCGAAGTCGCCAGTTTGAGTGAAGGCTCATCTGGTTTGAGCTAGGCTCAACAGCTTGAGCCCAAGGTCACTGGCTTGAGCAAGGGGTCACTCGGTCTGCTGTAGCCCCCGCCACCCTCAGTGTAGGCACATATGAGAAAGCAATCAATGAACAACTAAGGTGCCGCGACAAAGAATTGATGCTTCTCATCTCTCTCCCTTTCTGTCTGTCCCTATCTGTCCCTCTCTCTGTCTCTGTCACAAACACAAAAACAATATTCCTACATAGAAGGGTATTCTTTTTCAGATGAAGATATCGATGCTCAAAGAGAAAAAATTATTGACAATGTTTAGTAAGAAAATATGCATTGAAGTTTATAAACAAACTCCTGCTTCCGAACTCATGTTTTTAATCCTTAGTTAGTGGATGCTTTATGTAATAGTGCATTGTAAACATAGTAAAAATACAAATTGACTGTATAACAACATATGTATACAACTGGTTAATATTTAATTAGTTAATAATAAGCCTATGTCAGTATTGAGTCATTTTGTGATATATACTTATCTTCATGAGTGAGAAGTGATCTAATCTAGATATCATATATTCAATATAGCATGAATACTGATCTTAATATGACATATTTACTATATAAATCTCTATCAATGTGAACTACTTTATCATTAAAAAATGATGAGTTACCTAGAAAATTACCATTTAGGTAATAAAATAAGACTATTAAAGCCTTGCCTTATATCTAGCCAAAATAAAGATTGAAGAATCAGTAAAATTAAACTCTTTGTTGTTAAATAAATTACCAAAAACAAAAAAAATTGATTTTTCTAGAAATTTATTATGAATATTTGTAAAGCCAGTATTCGCGGCCACCATCACAACAGCCTGGCTCATGCAGGTTCGCTCTAGATTCAGACAGACGGTAATGAAACAATGGAGCTAAGAACTGGTGAGCCATTAGCTTTAAACCTAGCTTGCTCCAGGCAGGCAAGTAAAAACACACACATAGGCCTCCAAAATCCACTCATTCAGTGCTCACAAAGCAACTGACTTATCCGAGTTTCCTAGAATCAAAGCTTTCTAGCTCACCAGACTTATTCACCTCTGTTTCCCATCTCCTTCTCTCTGCAAAAATTGGCTTCTTCCTCAGCACTCCACCATCTTGGCTGCTTCTCCTGTCCTCCACGTGGCCTTTATCTGCTTTCCTCTCTAATGCTAACCTCAGGAACCAAGAGAGAGCAAGCTCCTGGTCTGTTCCACTTTACAGTGTAGAATCAAAACCTTTAATCCAATTATACAAACAAGGAAGTCTCTGATACTAAGTCCCTTATCTGAGGCATAATGGGAGGATTCCTCATGAGAGTACACCTCCCTATATCAAAAAGGGTGGGAAAGGTTTAGTCTTAAAACTAAGCCTAGGGCTGTAACAACTCTGCCTGCTTACAGCCTGTCCCTCAGCACACATTAATATCAACGGACTACCACGTAGGCAGTGCCATCTTTAACAAAGTGAGCATAATATATTCTATCTGCTGTAAAGCCAGAAGACAGGGCCACTATCACAGCCGCCTGACCCGTGCAGGTTCCCATTAGATTCAGACAGTCGGTAATGAAACAACGGAGACAAGAACTGATGAGCCATCAGCTTTAATTATAGCTTGCACCCGGCAGGCAAGCAAAAACACGCACTGGGCTCCAAAACCCACTCATTCAGTGCTCACAAAGCTACTGACTTATCCGAGTTTCCTAGAATCAAAGCTTTCTAGCTCACCAGACTTATTCACTTCTGTTCCCCATCTCCTCCTGTACAAACTCGCTTCTCTCTCAGCACTCTACCATCTTGACTGCTTCTCCTGGCCTCCATGTGGCCTTAATCTGCTCTTCTCTCTAATACCTCAGGAACCAAGAGAGAGCAAACTACTGGTCTGTCCCACTTTACTGTGTAGAAATCCAAACCCTTAATTCAATCTACAAACAAGAAAGTCTCTGATACAAAGTCACCCATCTGAGGCATAATGGGATTCCTCAGGAGAGGGCACCACCCCACATCATCCAACCAGTCAAGGGTGTGGGGAAAAGCTTACTCTTAAAACTAAGCCTTAGGCTATAATGACCTGGCCTTCTTACATTACAGCCTTTCCCCCATACCCATCCCAATCATAAGGGCAAATAATATCACCTGGATGACAGGCTTCCATGTGGGCAGCACCATCTTTAACAAAGTGAGCATATTATATTTTATCTGCCCAACAATATTCTTTCAAAGTGAAAATATATCACTGTGCTAGGTATCAAGCCAAGCTCTCAAGAGAAGTATTTAACAGCCTGACATTTCACTGAATAGTGTTTTAGATAGTTACTTTGAATCTTAGCTGGATATTTGGAGTTAAATGATTTTAGGTTGGTCTGAGAATTAACCAACAACTGAGCACTTTACCTGCAATCTCACTCAATGTGATTTTAATGGACTAGCCCATGGTGGGAAAATGTCACCACAATTACACAATTAAAATGAATCTTTTAGGTTTATGAATACTTGTTGAGACTAACTTAAGAAGAATATCAACAGAGGTTACAAAAAATATTTCAAAGTTGAAATTGTTTTAAACAGTGTTGTTGGGCAGATAAAATATATTATGCTCACTTTGTTAAAGATGGCGCTGCCCACATGGAAGTTCGTTGATATTAATGTGTGTTCTGGAATAGGCTGTGGGCAGGCCGGGTCGTTGTAGCCTAAGGCTTAGTTTTAAGAGTAAGCTCTTCCCCACACCCTTGACTGATTGGATGATGTAGGGTGGTGCACTCTCCTGAAGAATCCCATTATACAGAGACTTCCTTTTTTGTATAATTGGTGTTGGGCAGATAAAATATATTATGCTCACTTTGTTAAAGATGGAGCTGCCCACATGGAAGTTTGTTGATATTAATGTGTGTTCTGGAACAGGCTGTGGGCAGGCCGGGTCGTCATAGCCTAAGGCTTAGTTTAAGAGTAAGCTCTTCTCCACACCCTTGACTGTTTGGATGATGTAGGGTGGTGCACTCTCATGATGAATCCCATTATGCCTCAGATGGGTGGATTTGTATCAGAGACTTCCTTGTTTGTATAATTGGATTAAAGGTTTTGAGTCGGCTATAAAGTGGGAGAGACCAGTAGCTTGATCTCTCTCTTGGTTCCTGAGTTCCTGAGGTTAGTGTTAGAGAAGAGAGCAGATTAAGGCCACGTGGAGGAGAGAAGCAGCCGAGATGGCAGAGTGCTGAGGAAGAAGCCAGTTCGTTAAGAGTTTGTGCAGGAGGAGATGGGAAACAGAGGTGAATAAGTCTGGTGAGCTGGAAAGCTTTGATTCTAGGAAACTCGGATAAGTCAGTAGCTTTGTGAGCACTGAATGTGAGGGTTTTGGAGCCCAGTGTGTGTTTTTGCTTGCCCGCCGGGTGCAAGCTAGAATTAAAGCTGATGGCTCACCAGTTTTTGGCTCCTGTGTTTCATTACCGACTGTTCGAATCTAACGTGAACCTGCGTGGGTCAGGCTGCTGTGATAGTGGCCTCGGCCACAGGCTTTACATTTGGCGTAGTCTTTGGCAGGATTCGATACAGATCGGCATGGAACCACCACCACCTTTCAGTGGTGGAGTAGAGGACTGGCTGCTGTTATGGTTTCCCATAGCTGTTTTTGGGGGGACTGTTGGATGGCTGACTTTTATAGCCATTCGTGAGGAAACCGAGAGCTCTATGGAAGATGCTTCCCAGGACCTGCAGGCTGAGCAGTGGAAGGAGCTGGAGGAAACATGGGAGAAACAGATACTGACCCTGGAGCTGAAGGAAGTGCTGGAGGAGGAGGCTGACCAGGTTTGCGAGATTCACCTGGAAATGGAGCAGACGCTGGAGAAGGAATCACAGGTTCGTGAGTTGGAGATTGCCCTGGATGTTGTGGAGAGCCAGCAGCGGCATGAGGCCGGGCCTGAGGCCAGGGCCGGAGCTGAGGCCGGGACCGGGGCTGAGGCCGGGGTTGGAGCTGGAAGGCCTGCTGAGCAGAAGGCAGCAGTGGCCCGGAGATCAAGCCCAGCAGCAGGAGCTGGTGTTCTCAGTTCCTCTTTGGAGGATGAGGAGAATCAAGCTGGAGTTGCAATCTGCAGTCTCCAGAATGTGAGAGCCCAGCAGCAAGGAGTAGCTATGCTGCCGGTAGGTCTGCGATTTTTCGACATAGGGGTGGATGCCATCATGCTCCCCAGGGCAGAGATGGAAATTCTGACTGCCATGGTCACGTGCTCCTTTTTGGGACAGTGTATGAGCTGCCAGGATGGCAGAGATGAGGGGGGAGGCTAACAGCCCATGTATGTGGACTGATTTCCTGGACTACGACCCGAGTGAGCACTGGCTCATTTGTTGAATGGACTTATGGTTTTTGGACAATGTGAAATACCCTGATGGGGGTGGGGGTGGCTTTGTTGGAGGCCTTCCTGCCCCGGGAAGCTTTTCCCATGGCTAGAAAGAAGGCTGAGGACATTTTGCACTTTTGGCAAAGTGCTCAGAGACTGGTGAAATGTATCTTTGTAATTGTTGAAATTGTATGATTTGTGCTATTGCTGTAATTTGTGTAATGTACTTAATTTCCTTGTATAAGAACGCCAGTGGTGTAGGTTGTGGGTAGTAAAGTGAGCATAAGGGTGGATTGTTGGGCAGATAAAATATATTATGCTCACTTTGTTAAAGATGGAGCTGCCCACATGGAAGTTTGTTGATATTAATGTGTGTTCTGGAACAGGCTGTGGGCAGGCCGGGTCGTCATAGCCTAAGGCTTAGTTTAAGAGTAAGCTCTTCTCCACACCCTTGACTGTTTGGATGATGTAGGGTGGTGCACTCTCATGATGAATCCCATTATGCCTCAGATGGGTGGATTTGTATCAGAGACTTCCTTGTTTGTATAATTGGATTAAAGGTTTTGAGTCGGCTATAAAGTGGGAGAGACCAGTAGCTTGATCTCTCTCTTGGTTCCTGAGTTCCTGAGGTTAGTGTTAGAGAAGAGAGCAGATTAAGGCCACGTGGAGGAGAGAAGCAGCCGAGATGGCAGAGTGCTGAGGAAGAAGCCAGTTCGTTAAGAGTTTGTGCAGGAGGAGATGGGAAACAGAGGTGAATAAGTCTGGTGAGCTGGAAAGCTTTGATTCTAGGAAACTCGGATAAGTCAGTAGCTTTGTGAGCACTGAATGTGAGGGTTTTGGAGCCCAGTGTGTGTTTTTGCTTGCCCGCCGGGTGCAAGCTAGAATTAAAGCTGATGGCTCACCAGTTTTTGGCTCCTGTGTTTCATTACCGACTGTTCGAATCTAACGTGAACCTGCGTGGGTCAGGCTGCTGTGATAGTGGCCTCGGCCACAGGCTTTACAATTGGATTAAAGGTTTTGATTCTACGGTATAAAGTGGGAGAGACCAGTAGCTTGATCTCTCTCTTGGTGCTTGGTTCCTGAGGTAGAAGAGAGGAGAGCAGATAAAGGCCACATGGGGCCAGGAGAAGCAGCCAAGATGGCAGAGTGCTGAGGGAGAAGCCAGTTTGTGTAGAGTTTGTGCAGGAGGAGATGGGAAACAGAGGTGAATAAGTCTGGTGAGCTAGAAAGCTTTGATGCTAGGAAACTCGGATAAGTCAGTAGCTTTGTGAGCACTGAATGTGTGGGTTTTGGAGCCCAGTGTGTGTTTTTGCTTGCCTGCCGGGTGCAAGCCTGAATTAAAGCTGACTGCTCACCAGTTCATGGCTCCTGTGTTTAATTACTGACTGAATCTAATGCGAACCTGCATGGGCCAGGCTGCTGTGATGGTGGCCTCAGCTACTGGCTTTACAAGTGTAAATATGTGGCTTCTTGTATGAACTCTTCCAGTTTACCATATTTTCTATTTTAATGCATAACTATCAATGAAATATTATGCCCATGGCTTTAAGAAAGTTCTGTAAAACAAATGTTAATTCTTTCAGAGAAGAAAATTATTTGTATTTTAAGACTCTAACTTTCTCTAATGTATAGAATTCTACACCAAATTATTTATCAAAGTGCTCCAAATTCTTTGACTTTGCATCCAACTCCTGGGTCAGAAGAACAGAAGTCCTACTTCGATAAGGTTTTTAGAAATAAGAAAACCTTTGAGGCAGGTTCTAACCTATCCTTTTTCTCACTAAAATTTTAGCATTATTTATTTCAAGAGTATTTAAAATAGTTTCAAAGGGAATGATTAACCCATTCTTTCATTTTTGCATAGATTACTTCAAAAGATTATTTAAAGTTGTTTTAATGACAATGACTGCTGAGAGGATTAGTAGATATGGTACAAACCATTAACAAAGATATTAAAAATTCATAGAGTACCTTGTTAGATGTAATGTAAAAGCAGAAAAGAAAATAAAGATAACTTAGTGACAGAGATCTGAGTTGTCTTACGTATTTAGTTTGAAAGATATTTGAAACTAGAATGATAGCAGGTTCAGACTAAGATAGAGCAAATGAGCCACTAACAGCACAGAATTAAAGGAAGTACTCTCAGATTCTTACAAGTTAGTGACTCCTGAAAGTTTATGCCCTAGGCTCTTGGTTGCCTCCTCATAGTTTTGACCCTGAAAAACTGAATTAAATACTACAGGTAAGATTTCCCAAGTTTGGATATTTCAAAGGACTCACCAAATCTCCTAAGATATACCTGCATAATGCTTTTTATTTGAATGTAAAAATAAGACACAGCAACAGGAGAGTACAGGTCAAGTTTGGAAGGGCTGAAAGATATCCCGGTGCAGTATCTCCAGAATCCTTAATGGTGCATGTGCCAGACTTCCACATCAACTGAACCATCTAGTTCTGTGCAATGGATCTTGGCCTCAGGAGAACTCAGAATAGAAGTTAGGAAAGGGGGGTTATGCAATTCTGACCATACAGTTAAGCCATGATATCTATCTAACAGGCTATGCCTGGTAAAAATCATCAGTATACCCAACACTGAGTGTGTTCGAGGGAGTTACAGATTTTAAAATGCACATTATAGATACTGTAACCTGTATCTTGGCCAAGAGTTAATGCCAACATTCAGTATCCTCAGAGATAAGGACACAGTTTTCCAACCATTTGGAAATCAACTCTATCCTACACAAATACGAATATGATTCCCTCTATTTTGGGCTTCTATGTAAAACCATTTTAACAGCAAGTTATTGTTAAACCACTCTTTAGCATGCAAGAGTGATCTTAATAATCTGACAACTAGTCTAAGGCTTATGGTAGAGATAAATTTTAAAATAATAGGAATTTGAACTATCTAGATGTTTACTGAATTTTGACTTTTCATTGTTTTTGGTCTCTCCTCCATACATACAGCATTTATATGTATTGAAGATTAAGAATTTAAAACAAAAACAACCTGTCCAGCCATTTGCATTGTGTTCATACAATGTCAAGAACTTAGTGGTCTGATTCTCAGAATAGATTTCTTTGGAAAATGTTTCCAAAGTCATATATTATCTTTGAACTCTTGCATTTATTTATTATTTTAGTAAGTATAAGTGCAAAGAAAATAAAGATTTTAACCAAAACCAGTTTTAAATGGTCAGTAATCAAATAAGGTAAAGTATTTAGATAAAATAGCAGTGTTTGTAAGGTAATAACACATTTGGAGAGTTTAAATGTAAAAATGTAATGCCAGAAGTGGAACTGCTGGTACATAAGGCAATTCTATTTTTTCTTTTTTAGGGTAATTTTATACTGCTTTCCACAATGGCTGCACCAGTTTGCACTTCCACCAAGAGTGCACCAGGGTTCCCTTTACTCCACGAGAGTTCCCTTTTCTCCATGTCACTTCTAAATTTTAATTTCAAAATTTAAAAAATGTAATGTCATAAGAATTTGCATACTGCTTTATGATTTTTGATTTCCACTTGGTATATATAACAATACTCTAAAAAATAATTTCACGTTATTCTTCAAATCACTAAAAAATAATAATTTTGCTGAATGATATAGCATATTCTAATTTTAAATGTAAAATATAACATTATAATTGACAATATTCTAAATTTCTATTGCACTCATAGACATGACTGCATTATGAACTGTTGTTATAAGCATCTGTTCAGATATATTTTGCCTTTTTTAACATAATTAATAAAGCAGAAAAAATTTGTCAAAAAAATATCCATCATATAAATGTAATTATCAAAGGTTTTACTATTATAACAATAGTAAAGTTACTAAAGCAAAAATGTAGACTTGTAAATATAAAATTACATATTTCTAAAAATTATTTAAAGTAGTTAAATTCTCCAATATTAAAATAATAACTGTTCATTTAAAGATATGAATAAATATATATATCATGATAGAAAATTTCATTATTATAAAATCAGAGCATAATAAATAAAACTAAGGTATTACAGGGAGTTCTTCAGTTATGACAGTCTCAACATAGGACATTTCAAGTCTATGACACTCACTCTCATAAAAACTTCAACAAATTGAGATGCGAGTCATTTTTTCTCTTACTACAGTACAGTGTACAGTGTGCAGTACACTGTATTTATGTCCTTTATTTTTTTCTGTGGCTTAGCTGTGTTTCTATGTTCTAGATTATGATTTTACAACTGTGTTAGGATAGGTAAGTGACTTAGGCTAGGGTGTGTTTCAACTTACATCAAAATTCAGTTTCCGTCACAGTCATAAGAACAGAACTGTGTCGTAACCCGAGGACCCCTTGTACTGGTAAACAGTAAATTTTATTACAAATTCTTAGTGACATAAATAAAGACATAAAAATGATTTGGAATGAGCAATATTTGAAATGACTCACAAATATGTATAATGTGCAATATTCTGGTACTCTTGGACATAATTATTCAAAGACTCCTATGTTATGTAAATATTGGTTAACATGATTTATCTTCATTTTCATTTTATATTTTTGCAATTTTATTTTAAGCACCATTGTGAATATCGGGTAATTTTTTATTATTTAGAAAAGAATACATGTTTAAGTTTTATAATGTCCATTAAAAATTTAATCAAAATTAAATAGAAGAGAAAAAATAATTATTGGGTATGTTATATTGAAATCTTTTTATGAGCTAACACATTTTGTTCATGTTGAAAACTGTAACATGGTAATGTAATTTTTAATTATCTGAAGAATTTGATTTATTAAATAGTATCTCATCTTTCCTCAGTTTTATAGGCTTGGTAACTGCAGAACTTTAGTAGAAAACTATTCTTATTATCTTGTTAAAATAAAAATGTGTAAAATAATACTATTCCTGTGAATGGAGAATTTACAACTTCAGTTTTAGTACCAAATATATTAATTCATCAATTGTTTTGGAAAAGTGTTTTGTAAACTATTCTACATACTATTTCTTAACATAGAAAAAGCAAATTCGCCTGACCTGTGGTGCCTCAGTGGATAAAGCGTCGACCTGGAACACTAAGGTCCCCGGTTCGGAACCCTGCACCTGTCTGGTCATGGCACATATGGGAGTTGATGCTTCCTGCTCCTCCTCCCTTTCTCTCTTTCTTCTCTCAGAAATGAATTTAAAAAATTTTTAAAAACAAGAAAATTTGAAATTTATCAAGATAAACATCCATATCCAAGAATATATTTATAAATTGTTGACAAAAATCTTGTTTGTGTGCATAAGAGTGTTACTTTATTACGTTCAGAATAGATTAAATCTGTATGCCTAAAATAAGATAGGACATATAGAACTCCTAAAATGTGAAGCTTTTATAAAGTACCAAACATACAAACTACTATTAACTGCCTTCTGAATATAAAAGCTGTAAAAATAGTTCTCTTTATAATAAGGGCAAGATTAAACACTGGGTATAATGGTGGTGGTTGAGACCAGGCAGGTTTGCACTGAATTCCGGCAGAGGGTAGAGGATCTATGTAACCCGAAAGCCTGGGCCATTCCTCCACTGATTGGAGGCTCGCAGACAGGCGAGCAAATAAGGAAAGGAAAACCTGCTATTCGCAATTGAAGGCAAAGGACAGGAACACTGCCCCTTATAGCGGAAGCTGAGAGAAACAGGGAACCCCATCTTGCAGTGGCCAGAGAGCATTCTGGGAGAATTGCCCCCAGGGAAAGCACCCATAGCTATTGAGAGACACACATGTGGCTTCCTGCCATGTGCATGAGCAAAGTGTTTGCACAAATTGCTGGTAGCCGGAACGAGAAACCAGTGAACAAGCCTAATACACCTACTTTCCCTACAGTGGGCAAATGGGCCAGAATCCTGGAATTTGTCTCCATTTAAATGAGTATTTCTAAAAGGTGAAGAGATGTTGATGTGAAGATGACAGAGAGGCGGCCTCTGCACACTGTGGGCTGTCTTTCTTACTTGAGTGAGTGGAGCCCAATAGACTGTCAAGCAACTATATTGAGAAGGAAGTGAAATACATACAAAGGTCAGTTAAGATACTTACCAGGATACTGGACAGCCCAGTAGGAACGACATTCTGCACTTCAGTTGCCAGATACTTGACACAGGATCACAATGCTGTGATCAGCCTGACTGCACACTACAGGCCTCAAGTGATGGAAAGATCATCTCAAAGTCCTCGCCCACGACAATGCTGTCCTCTCCTGTGGTCCTATACATGGTCCAGGACCCCGCATTCCCCCAGCAGAGTCTGCGTGCAGAACCCTGGGGCTCAGCACAGGCTCCCTGCCCAGAGCCGCGTGGGCCTTGGAGACAGCTGCCTGCTGAATCTGCCATGGAAAGCAACATCCCAGGAGAACAGCAGGGTTCCCAGAGCAGCCGCCCCTTCCAGAGTCTTGACCTGGAGTCTACCATTGACTTTCTGAACAGCACAATTTGTGCGGGTCTTGCCACCATTCACCACCTGTCCTTTCACAACAAGTGACAGAGTCACCCTCAGAAGTGGACAAATAGGCACCCTATGAGACAAAGCCGGTGTTTTCCCCTCTCCTAGTCGTGCACACCGAGGCAGTGCCTGGTTCTGGACCTTCTGCTTGCAAACAGCTTTGCGCCAAGACGGCGCCCAGCGTCTAAAGGGCCCGGTGCGTGCGGACGCTACGCACGCATTCCCGCATCCAGCCTACCAAACCGTTGTATCGGGACGTCCCCAGGTTGCTGCGCTGCGGTCTGCGTGTAGTCGCAGAAGCGCCCACAGCTCGGCTTCAGCCTCTTCTTAGTTCCTGCTGCTGGGTGTGCTGTTGGGTGTGAGGCCCTTCATCCCAGAAGGATAGCAATTTGAGAACTTTCCGGCGACCGTTCGGAAAAGGTCTAGTCTGGCTTCATCAAGGTAGGAACAGGGCCTTGTGGGCCCCATCTAGCTCCGTCGTCGTTGTCCAATCTTTAATGTTAGAAAAAATTTATGAAAATTTTAGACATACTTGTTCCATGTTAAAAATTGCATCATCAGGAAAAAAAAAAAAAACAGACTAAGTATTAAACAGGCTAAGCAACTGATTAAGTATGTGAAAATTTACCAGAATGATTATCCTATTATGCTACAGTATTTAGTAATCATGATGGTCATTATAAACAGGAAACTTTGAAGACAATTAGTATTAATGGAGAAGTTTAAAGTATAAAAGCTATATGTATTTTAGAAATAATTTTTTTTTCTCAAAGTATGGCTCTTCAAAGTCAATCTATTACCACCCCATCCCTATCTGCTATCATTTCATTATTTGCCACAAACAGCAAACATCATCTAAGTAAACACTATCTTTCCTAATGTGCAATTCTTTATCTCTTATTGACCAAAAACTAGGTCATACACTTCCTGAAATAATTACTGTGAACGGAATAATGGAATATAACTGTTGGTTTAAGATACTCATGTCTGCCCCTGGAGGTGAAGGTGGGATAAACACTTCCAAACTTCATGGCTAAGAACGGGGGTGAATTTAAAAACGAAAATTCAAAATATCTTTGGAAAAGATACAGAAATGAAAGCTATAGAGTGCATTAAGTCACTTTCATCATAATCATTCTAAATTTACCATCTACAAGTCTCTCCAACAATTTAAGCTGCAGCTTCTCAGCTCCTTTATAGCACCCATGTTCTTTATCCCTAAACATGATTGACCCCTCCTCACCTGTTAGTTTTTACAGACTCAGAGAGGCCGTCTTTATTCATCCTCTCTATGTAGACTGTCTTCAAAACCACCACCAGGAATTGTTAACAAAGCCTTGTATTATTTTCTCTAAAACATATATCATTGTTGGCACAGTTATAAATTAGCTCTATATCAGGTTTAAGTAAAAACCTTTTTACACCTCTGTCTCTTTTTTTTGTTTGTTTGTTTGTATCTCCCAGTAGAAAATATGCTTCACAAATGTTTTTTTTTCTATTAAAGCTCCAGAACTTAATACATTGTCTGTAACTTAAGAAAGACTAAGTATATACTTTTAAATTAATTAGTAATAGAATATTTATGTCTGTAATTTACCATGGGGAAAAAAGTGTGGAACACATGCACATCTATATTTTACGCAAAGAAAAGCAATCAGAAGATACAGTTTATGAATGCTAAAAACCTAAATGTCAAGCAGGGAGACAAGATTCACCAATGCATAACAACTAGGAAGTAATGCAAGACGATACATAATTAGGTGGGTTTATGTATATGAATGTATTGCTACTGAACTGATTTTTACTGAATGTTACCTACTGCAACCCCCATATAAAAATTTAAAAAAAATACAGAATGGTAGTAAATGACTGACCTTTGCAATTAGGATTGCCTATCTCAGAAAAATCTATTAATATAGTACACAGACTTATTAAAGAAACAGGCTGTGTAACTAATCTATTTTGATTATATATGACATATTATATGTATAGATATATAAATCATACTATCACTTCTTGATTCAGCTGATTATATCTAGTTATACCAATTTCATATACTTTGAGAAAATCATGTTTTTATGATGCAATTTGCTGATTGGTTAGTCCTTTTAATAAAACATCCCATATATGTTAAGTCCTTTTGTGCATGTATGTGTGCTTGTGTGTGTTTCTTGGTGGGTCAAATCAACTTGTTATCTTCATTTGAGTAAAACCTCTATTATTTTATTTTAGCCCCAGAATGTTTTGCTGCCCTGTCAATTAAAACTGTGCTAAAATATGATTTGTCTACTCATATCAAATTCACCTAAAATAATTTTTGAAGATATTAAATTAAGAAATCTGACACTCAAGGAAAATCTGTTTAGTCTAATATGAGACTAACTCTTGTTGCTGCCTTAAATATATTACTAATTCTTCCTCTTAAAAATTAGAGGGGTAAGTTGCCCCTAATCTCATTGCCTTGGTTCTAGGATACTCGTTATGATTCCTCTGCTAGGCATTCCAAATTTATTTGCCATTTCTCTCTGAAATTATCCTTTCATCTTACCCAGGTCAGTTTGTTCATTTTTCCACAAACACCCTGTGGTAATTTCTGTCCCAGTTCTTTTTATCCAAGTGCCACTTTCTCTGTGAATTTTTTTTCTCTTTTTTATTCCTTACTGACTTCTGGTCTCAGTAGCAATTTTCAGTATTCTTTTCTCCAGGTGCAATCTGTGCAGTTTTGTTCAGTTTTCATACATGGAGCAATGTCTCCATTGAAACTGAAATGTTATAGCCACAATGATCAATTGTGTATTTCAGAGCCATTCAGAGTTACAGAAAGTAATTTAATACTGTAAAATCTTGCCTCTTGAAAGAATGACGCATTAATGTTTTTTGTAGCCCAAGGGTACCCTTTTTTCTATATACAAACTTCTAGTACCTACTGCGTGACGGTCTCTTGCAAACTTATCATTTTATAAAACAAGGCTACATTTCAAATTGCTGTTTTACCAGATGGTTAAGATATAGGGAGAATGGGAATAAAACTTTCATGGGCAGCAAATCCTTTCTCAACTACTTTATTTGCTAAACTTACCATCCTAAAATTGTAGGCCCCCAGGGCAAGGACTTGTCTTTTTTATGCCTTTTGTGTGGCTACAGCAAATGATAAATACTAATGTCTCAAACATTATAGCAGCACAGAGCATTTCTACAGTACAGGCTAAGGTTTTTCAATCTATAAACTTGACTTTATCCAGAATTTTGCTTTCTATTAATTTTCTTTTCAGTTGGCTGTCTTGTAATGTGCTACGTGGTAAAGTTAGGTCTTTTTTTTTATTTAACAAGGCCCTTATTTAATAAACTTTTAATTTGAAAATACTATACAACATGAGAAAAAACAACTATCACTTTATAACTCCAATAGAAATTCATTATAGAAAAAAATGCACTGGTAGTAAACTAAGAACTTTTTTATATTGATTCTTCATTTAATTGCAATTAGACATGATTCTACAATATATTGTGTGATCCTTCTCATTTTCCTGCTTAAAGAAAAATATCCAGATTCTCCCCAAAACATAAGTAAAATTATAATTTACATGGAATATATATAGAAACTTTCCACATTTCATTATATATTAATTTAGGAACAGGTTCTTGGATATATGACAAGTCCTGTTTAGGGAATTGGTTTATTTTAGAGTTTTGCATCAATAGGTAGTAACTTTCTTTATGTCTTACTTATTATGTGTTCCTAAATGAGTGGATGAGTCAAAAAACCTTTAAGAGCAAAACTATGTGGTTATTTGGGGCTGAAAGAAAGAATACTTACAATGTATATTAATAATATTAAAATTGTTATGAACATAGAGAGTAGATAGTAGTCTATCTAAATTCTATGTTTTTTTTCCTCCAATTTGTAATGTTTACTAATTTCTGTGGTATAAATGCACCCACCATGGCCCCTTCCAGCTACCAAAATAATGTCCTTGAATGTGAAATTGGGAAGAGATAAAGAGTGCCATACTATTATTTAATATTTATATACAGATAAAATAAACATAAATAACATCAAGGACATAAATAATAATTACAGAGTAAAATAAGAAGTGATGAGTTTGCAATATTTTTTCTATGTGTTTACTTATTTTTAAAATTTTATTGAATTTACTGGGGTGATATTAGTCATAAAATTATAGGTTTCAGCTGTACATTTTTATAGTATATCATCTGTAATTTGTATTTTGTGTTTACCACCCCAAGTCAAGTTTCCCTCCATCACCATCTATCCCCCCATCCTCTTTCACTTTCCCTCACCTTCTTTCCCTAATGCAATGTCTGTGTCAATGAGTTTTTTTTCATTTCTTAATCCATTCATCTTTTTCACCCAGCCCTCAAACCTCCATCCCCTCTAACTAGGCTCTTTCTGTAGCTTCTTAGCTATAGTGGATACAAATTAACAAATACATACATATATACCTTAACATGAAAATTTAATTCTATAACCATTGCATTGTTATTATTTGGTTTCCTTTGTATGATCTTTTCCCATATAAACACCTTCTACCTATTTACCTACTTATTTTTCATCTAATTATTAAACCGGAGAGAATAGTTTGCATGTACACAAAATTGAGCTAGAGGAATTCTGTTCATAACTAAAATTCTTAATTTTGCTAATATGATTGGCTCACAATGAGCCCACATGGAATATTTTAATGATGTAAATATACTTCTCAAGATGTTCAACATCTGAGACATTTGATTCTGTATAGTACAACAATAATTTAGATAAAAAGCTAATTATACAAACAAGGCTTTACAATTAGATATCTCCCACCAAACATGAATCTTTAATATCAAACTGTTTTTATCTGCAACCAGAAATTTATATTTTCCTATTCATTACTGGGGCAAATTAAAATTATAAAAGTAACTGAAATCTATTATTTTTGAGTAATTGATGTACTTAAGTCTACCTCTCAATATGTTTATAATCAATCCTATTTAGTAGTTTTATGCCACTCTTTTAGTTCATTATAATTCAGTTTGTTTTAAACGTGTTTCTTTAAAAACAAATAAAGCAATAGTGATATACTGCAAAAACAGTAAACTGCCCAAGTGTTGTATTTATTTTCAGTTCTCATAAGGCCATTGAAAGGTCTTCATTTAGAAGAGCTGTAGCAGCAGGTGTATTGTATACACTGTGGATCAAAGAGCACCAGTAAACCACATTGCAAACAAACCAGTCAACAATCATATTCTACTGTGCTGTTCTGATTTGAATACATTCTGTAACATGTGTTATTTATTCCTTTGTGGCTCCTCTTTCTTTTATTTCTTTTATGTCCTGGTGAAGCATTTGTACCCACTGGCAGACAAAGTTTGTGCACACAGATAACAAAATAAAAGTCTGATGCTGAATGCTAAATTGCAAGTTTCCCAAAACTCAAGTTGCTTTCAAGGAAACGCTTGGGGAAATAGACAGTTCCTATTAGCATGCAATTAAGAAATAATGGAATCATTTAATATCAGTTAGAGCAATATAAACAGTATTGCAACTGGAATAGCATGTTCCTCCTTTGTAAGAATAATAGTTGCTTTAATAAACTATGGGTACGAATATTGTTAGTCAAATAAGTTTGTAAATATGATATATATGTTTGCTCACTTATACTTTGCATTGGGTGTGGGAGACAGACTGTAGGCTGGCAAGGTCCTTATAGCCTAAAGCTTGGTTTTAAGACTAAGCCTTTCCCAGCCTTTTAATACTAAGATCTTCTCAAATTGAGCTTTTCCCCACACCATTGACTGTTGCATGATGTAGGGTGGTGCAATCTTATGAGGAATCCCATTTATGCCTCAGATGAGTGGCTTTGTATCGGAGACTTCCTTATTTGTATATTGGCTTAAAGCAGTGGTTCTCAAACTTTTTGAAGTGGGGGTGCATTTAAAGTCCTACAAATAATTGTAGGTGTACTATATAGAAATTTTTGAGAAACGTGTTATAATAATTAAGTCAAATATTAAAGAAAAATAAAATAAAGTCCAAGTGTGCTTTTATGGTAATTAAACAAAATAAATACGACAAAATTAAATTTATTCTGACTTTAAAAAATTTTTGTTACATTTTTTGAGTTATGCTTTTTAGAATTCATAAAAAAGAGGGGTTATAAAATGTTATCTTTTTATATATATAGGTACATTCTTACTAAGATTTAGGAAATTCAGCGGGTCCCAGCATGAATGTGTTATTTAATTCTTGTGTTTATGAGAAACATGAGCCTGATGTGTTACAGGGATTTCTTCAATGTTTGGGCATATATTTAAAGGCAAACTCTCACTTTCTCATCAATACATTGAAGAATTCCTCTCTTTTTACTCTTAATTGTGTTGAGTACAGAAAATCCCCACCATACATACCATCTTAACTTGACACCAAACAAAAGATAGAACCATGATGGCGAACCTATGACACACATGTCAGCACTGACACAGCCATTTTCAGTGATGCGGCTGCATACCAGAGAAGTATGGGGCTGCATGCTGAGAAGGACGTTTCATCCTCAGCTCCTGCATGGCCAGGTGCAGTAGCCAAGGACAAAACATTTGCTCTAGTGTAGAAACTCTGTGCTGGTGGTCTGTAGGCCAAAACAACAGAACTCCGGCACAGAGTGTGTAGTTCTTGGACTTCCAGTTAGGCCGTTTTTTTCAAAGTGACACACCACCCGAGTTATGTTCAGTTTTTTGGTGAATTTTGACACACCAACTTCAAAAGATTGCCCATCACTTGGATATAAGAAACTTGCCTCCAGTCTTTCTGGGGAAACATGGGGGGTAGTGTAAACAATCTGCACCACAGCTTAACAGCCTTTTGCAACCTAATCAGACAAGTGAGGTGGAGAGTAGGACAGACTGTCAGTTGACAGCCAATTCTCCACACCTCTGTCCCCCAAAAATCTAAACTCCAAAAACCCTGTTGTTTTTTTGGTACCCAAAACACACATATTTTTCTGAAATACCATCCGGAGCACCTGGAAATCTTCTAGGGCATACCACTGTGCTCTGCCGCAGACTTTGAGAACCACTGGCTTAAAGGCTTTAATTTATAAACTATAAGATAAGGCTGACCAGGGCCTCTCTCGCTCAGATCCTGCCATCAGCATTGCAGAGGAGTGACCAGTTTATGCAGAGTTTCTGCAGAGAGAAGGAGATGGGGAACAGAGGTGAATAAAGCTGGTGAGGTAGAAACTTTGATTCTAGGAAACTCAGACCAGTCAGTGACTTTGGGAGCCCTGAATGGAAAGAGAAGTGTTTTTCCACTATGTGTATTTCTTGCCTGCCAGGTGCAAGCTAGAATTAAAGCTAATGGCCCACCAGTTCTTGGCTTCGTTGTTTCATTACCATCTGTCTGAATCAAATGCGAAGCTGCATGGGCCAGGCCGTTGTGATGGTGGCCATGGCTACTGGCTTTACACACTGATACAAGTTGCAATTTAAAAACAGTTTAAAGCCTGTTCATTCCTTAGTATGAAATACTTTCTCACTAAGCATGGTTTTGCACACCAACCATTCAATCACAGCTCATCTTTATTTTGAAAGTTAGCCCATAATAATAGGCTCTCTTACAAGATACACCTCTTAGGCGAATTAATTGGCAAATGTCTTACCTTAATAATCATTCATCTGCAGGTGGTATCATCCCACTGATGTTTTTGAAAATTCACAAAACCCTGACCATACATTCTCTTAAAAAGAATTGTATGAGAAGTCTGTTCTCAGGTTCAGAGAGACTATACTTAACTGGCCTAACTCTTGCTTAATATAAGAAGGAATAAATTTGCTGGGTCTTCTTATTTCAGATAGTAGTTCCTTTATATTTTGACACTCTTAAATCACCCAATATTATATTTATTTTACAGAAGAGGGAAATGAAGATCAGAAATGGTAAATGACATGAGATTGCAGGGATAATATATTAATATGGGAACATTGATCATACTACAAATATAATTATTTAATACCTATAATATATTGATATAACATGCCCTTAAAAATGCACTTTATCTAGGATTTTTAAAAATAGGATATCTACCTGCCAAATCATTTAAGAAGCCAACAAAACCGAAGTGATAATAATGGGGAGAAATGTCAAGGAAACATTAATTAAAAAAACAAACAAACCAGCACGGGACCTTGAGATTAGAAATAAATATTATTTTTTATAAAAATCAATATAGAAGATTTAAATTTATAAATTAAAAGTGAAATAACTTCAGTTTTTCTTAAATAACACAATCACAATATACTTATAAGAAATAAAAAGATAAAAAAAGAAATAAAAAGATAAACTTGCAATAAAATTAAATGTTAAAGTAGGCATAAATGGTGGAGAGAATGTAATTCAAGTGAATATTAATTTGAAATCGTTAGACAATTGTGTTGCTGTATGATAAATATTAATAAATATAGTTATAAATGTTCAAGTTAAAAACTTCATACCAATAATATTTTAAAATTTCAGAGTAAAACTATAGCTACACATATTGGATGAATTTTTGTATACTGATATGTTTGAAAGTGGTAAATAACTAACATGTTAAATTATAAAAGTAATAAAGAGTTTCTAGATAATTTTTAATAAAATAAATATTAAAAATTTAAGACTTTTAAAATAAACTTTTAGATTAGATACATAGGTGTATCTCTATTCCTTCTATAATTTCAATAAAACAACAATGAGTTTAAATAAAAAAGCAAATCCACCAGGCTAAGTATTAGAAGCAAATATAACCACAGATAAGAAATGCCAATGAAGTTTGCAAGAAGAAAAGTAGATGCACAAATAATAAATGACATATGTTTCACATACACCTCCCCGTCTAACAAATGCTAAGTTAGCGGCTAGGAGTGAGTGGAGGAGAATCCAAGGGTCCCATAGATTCCTTTCTTGGAAGTCCATATAAGGTCTCAGTGATTTGGGGCCATTGTACACTCTGAAAGTGTGTGTGCAAGGGAAAAATGCTGAGAAGGGGGTTGTTTGAAAGTGTATGAAGAGAATTGGTATTTCTGTCACTAGCTAGCTAAGGGATTGACCTCCTCTCCTCCTGTTGAAAAGGGAAATTTACTTCCTAGGAAATGTGCATAAGAGAAGCTCTGTTTTGGGGCCCACTAAACTCCGCTAAAAGTAGGAAGAGGTGCTTTACTTCATGAAACTTTTTCTATACCTTAAACCCACAAATCACACCAGACCAAACCTAGAGTCCTCTTTAGGAAAAGGCTACAGATGCAGATTTTGGTGAAAATGGCAATGGAAATGTATGCCCCGCATAGAGCAGCCTGGCCTCCTTGTACACATTGGATTTAAAGGTCTATCAGTGGGATAAATAAGTTCACACACTCAAGCTTTCTGTCATCATTTAATTCATAATAAGTATAAAAAGAAATAATCAAAAATAATTAGATGTTGAGAAACACCTAAAAGAGAGACTGACTCAATAATAAAAATTATAAATAATTTGAACAATGTAGTTATATGACAACTATATTCCTGCATATAGCCTGAAAATAAGAATTACATGATTGGAGACTACAACGCATATTAAAGCATACCTTATATACCACACAGCTAAAGAAAGATCATCAGTGTATTTTATACTTTCAAAAAGCACACTATATGAAAATTCATTACATAGATTACAGTCATTACAACCTATTGAACTGAAGTCTCAAAAAACATTTTTCTTTTTTGACAAGTTTATGTTACTCATTATTGAATGAAGTACTAGGATGTTTTTGTAGGTTTTCTAACAATATTGATTATTCTTATTAGCAATCAGTAAGTTGACTTGTGGGCAACTATCAGAGAGAGAGAGAGAGAGAGAGAGAGAGAAAGAGAGAAAGAAAGAATATTTAACTGCTTTCTTTGCCATGCCACATCATTTAACTTTATCTGTCAAACTTCTTCAATATAAAAGCACAGAAATACTAAAGAACAGTGCTTTATAATTAGCTTCTTGTTCCCTTTTGATATTTTTGGTTTTTTGTGAGTGGCAGTATACTGTGTTACTATATGTTCTTCTTCTTTTTTTTTTTTTTAAGTGAGTGGAGAGGAAATAGTGAGATAGATTCCTGCATGCATCCCAACTGGGATCCACCCAGCAACCCTGTCTGGGCTGATGCTCAAGAACCAACCTATTTTTATTTCCTGAGGCTGATGTGCTCAGACCACCCAAGATATCCTTGGCGCTGGGGCTAATGCTCGAACCAGTTGAGTCACTCGCTGTGAGAGGGGAAGAGGCAGAATAGGAGAAAAGGGAGGGAGAGAGAAGCATATGGTCACTTCTGTGGCCCTGACTGAGAATTGAACCTGGGACATCCATACACTGGCCTGACACTATATCCACTGGGCCACCAGCCAGGGCCAATATATGTCATTCTAGTATCTTGTAGCCTGTGTAAGATTTTAAAATCGATTTTCCCTTCTACTTTAAGAGAGAGAGGGAGGGTAAGGTAGAGTTTCAACATAATAATTTCCAGAACCCTAAAAATATCTGCCTGTAATTGCCAAATGTCAGGTGATGATATTTACTATTTTCAACATTCGAGTCATGATATTGTTAGAGGAAACCATTTTACATATTTTATATATTGTCATAATGCAATGGATGTGTCTTGGTATCATTTTGTTTTACTTGCTTCAACTATAACCCTGAACTCAACACTGAAAAGTGTATACTTTGAAAACAAGATTAAGTAATTTTCTTAAGGAATTTGATATCAGAAGAAAAAAATACTTGTTTAGAAAATCTATTGCTTATAAATCTGGGTAGAGCACAATTAACAGAGATTTGGATTTCCATAGGAAAAATATCTTGTAAATCAGACAACTTGAAATTATTTATATCTTAGTTAAATGGACACAATTATAAGAAAAACTTAAAAGTTTTAGAATATCCCAAAGTTTGAAGAAACTCAAATGTAGACAGCCTTCATGCCTTAAACTAGTAAATATAAAGATATAAATAAATAAAAATGCATCCTGAATTACTAATATCTTATTGTTTCTATCACCAAAACCCTAATGTGAATCATATTCTTCTTCATCTGTATGATTTAATGTCTCACTTGTGCCCTATGTTGACCCTGTACAGAGTCCTTTTTATCAGAAGCAGGGTTTTTTTTTAATATATATGTTAAAAAAGAAATTCAACCAAGTAAATTTAAAGATCTAATTGTCTTTTGTTGGTCAAATAAGTTTGTAAATATGATATATATGTTTGCTCACTTATAGTGTGCATTGGATGTGGGGGAACAGGCTGTAAGCAGGCAGGATCCTTATAGCCTAAGACTTAGTTTTAAGACTAAGCCTTTCCCACCCTTTTTGATGTGGGGTGGTGCACTCTGATGAGAAATCTCATTATGCCTCAGATAAGTGACTTTGTATCAGAGACTTTCTTGTTTGTAGATTGGATTAAAGGTTTTGATTTCAAGAGGGGGGTTTCCTATACCTCTCCCCAAAATTTCAACAAATTCAACAACTAGAGATAGAAAAACAATCTCAGGAACATCTGAAATACGCATACAGGTACAATTGGGCGAAAGGTAGCTGAATATATAAACTACTCTGAAGGAAATAGAATAGATAACAGAGTATTCCACTTCCCTCACTGACTCGAGGAAGGTCTGCTTTCATTTGGAACTGAGAAAAAGGGCCTAGGGCAGAGACATTCAAGCTGAGGAGACAGTGATCCCGCGGCTCAACGCATGCGGAGCACGGAGCTAACACCAGCAGCAAACCCTGGCAGAGGTGGGTGAGTGGCTTGCCTGTGGATTGGGCTTTGATTTCTCCCAGTCTCCCATTTGGCGAGCGCCAGTGGTGTACAAGGTGTACGAGTGGTTCCTCCTGGCACCTTGGGTGTGGGTACCTGAGTTCCTGGATGGAGGGGCTGGGTCGGAAACTGTAAGTAGTAGTCTTCTACCTGGGCTATGACCAGAGGCTCCATGTAATCCCCACTCCCTGAACAACAGCTGTGGGGAGTGTGTGAAAGCCGCTTGCCTATGCCTGGACTGCTCTGGGCCAGGCACCTCTGCCAGCCATACAAGCTAACAAAGCACATTCCCCGGGATGAAAAAATATGAAAGTGCTGGGGGGAGGGGTACACAGGCAGTTTGCAGACAGCCTTTGGAGAGCAGACCTGTAGATCAGATCGCTAAAAAGGAGTCCAACCTGCAGTCTGCTCACTGCCCAGCTGGCTTACGCTGGCAGCGGCTCTAGTTGACAAGTTTTTTTCCCCCAGGTCTGCAAATTAAGAGAACCCAGAGGAGAGACTTGATAATTTTTAGGGCCTCTTGTTCTGCAAGCAGTGGCTGGGGCAACTTCCTGCCAGCTGATAAAGCTTAAAAAAACATTCCTATGGAGCAGACCTCAGAGAACACTGCAGAAATTGGGCAGGCTAGGCTGTAGGCTTCCTAATAAGGGAGAAGCCCCAAGTAACACTAAGGCAAATTTAACTAGAAATACCCAGGGAACCTTAGAAAGGATCCTGAACAGAAGTCAGCTTGTCCCCCATCTGCTTAAGCTGGTGGCTCTGGTCGGCAGAGCTTTTATACCCAGGGCTGTGCTTTAAAAGGACCTGGAGGAGGGACTCAGCAGCTTTTAAGACCTCCTGTTCTGCAAGCAGTGACTAGGGCATCTTCCTGTCAGCCAATACAGGTTTCAAAGTGCAAAAAGCCTGGGGAGAGTAGTCTCGCGGAGTGCTGAGGCATACTAGATGTGCCTGACGCATACTAGATGTGCCTCAGAGAAAGACATCTGAAGAGCATCTGATTCCCAGCCCTGCCTGATTATGCTGGCAGCCCTGGCCAGCAAAGTCTTACCCAGAACCCTGCGTTGAGTGGGGATAGAGTGGGATTTGGCAGCTTTTAGAGCCTCTTGCTCTCCAGGCAGGGCAACTTCACAGCTGGGTCACCAGGCTGCTGGTTCAGGAAGGAGAGACTTGGGGAGAGGCTCTGGGAAAACGGACTCACCTACTGTTGGAGCCTGCAAACGGTAACAAACCCCTACTACCAACGAGACTGAGACCTAGTTAATGTCGTCACCATAGTGCCACATCAACTGCAAATCTCTACCTAAGCATGCCACAGGGGCAGAGCCTGGGGTACAGTGCCACTGACCAAAAAGAGAAGAAAGAAAAAGGAAGAAGATAACCTGTCAAGACCAGGAATAATCCTTACTCTTTATAACTTTTTCCACTTTTTTTTTCTTTAATTTTTTTTTTCTTCCACCTTGGTTCTTTTATCCTCTTTCCATTTTATTCTTTCTTTTCATCTTGAACTTTATTAGCCATAGGTGTTACATTTTTCATTCTATTTTTTTTCTCTCTATGAGGGTTACATTCAAAAAACCTTAACTCTCTTTCTTTTTCTTTATCCTTTTCTCTTTCTTTTCTTCTCCTTTTTTGGGTTCTTCATTTTCTTTCACTTTTTCTCTTATTCAATCCTCACTCACAAACAAATTATTTTATTTTGAATTCAAATTTTTTCTCTGTAGCATTTTGTGTGCTTTTTACTTCACTTTTTATTTTGCTAGCATTCCCCCCAACACCAGCTCTCCATTCTATGTAGTTTCTGTTCCACTTAATACAATAGAATTTTCATATTTCACTGTATTTTTATCTTTTTTCCTTTTCTTCTCGTTTCTTTCACAATATCTCTCATTCGACCATAATTTACAAACAAATTATTTTATTATTGATCTAAATTTTTTCCTTGTAGCATTTTGTGGGTCCTTACCTCGTTTTTGCCCCTTTATCACTTCTCCACAACTCAGGCCCTTCATTCTAGGTATTTTTTGTTCTACTTAGCAAAATATAATTTTTAGTTTTTCACAAAATTTTCTAAAAAGAAAAATATTTTTATATTATTTATCAATTCTTATTAATGTTTTTAACAAAACCACCATCAGATGCCACTAAGGAAAAGGAAATCAAATATTATGGGTACAAAAGACAAAAATGTAGCACAGACAGATGAGGAAAAATCTATAGAAAAAAATTTCAATAGCTTGGAAACCTTGGAGTTAAATGAAAGAGAATATAAAATATAAATCGTAAAAATACTCAGGGATGTGCAAGAAAGCACAGAAAGACTAGGGAGTTCAAAAACAATTCAATGAACAGAGAGAATATAGCACTGAGGAAATTGAAACTATGAAAATGGATCAAACAGAAATGAAAAACTCAATTCATGAACTTAAAAACGAGATAAGCTTAACTAATAGAACAGGTCAGATAGAGGAGAGAATTAGTGACACAGAAGACAAGCAACTAGTATCACAACAGAGAGAAGAGGAGAGAGACTCACGAATTAAAAAAAAATGAGAAAACCCTACAGGAATTGTCTCACTCCATCAGAAAGAACAACATAAGAATAATAAGTATATCAGAAGGAGAAGAGAGATAAAATGGAATGGAGAACATATTCAAACAAATAATAGACAAGAACTTTCCAAACCTGTGGAAAGAAAGCCTCGAATTCAAGAAGCAAACAGAAAACTGAGTTATCTTAACTCTAACAAACCTACTCTAAGGCACATCATAATGAAATTGGCACAAAGCAATGAAAAAGAAAATATTCTCAAGGCAGCCAGGGAAAAAAGAATACCACATATAAAGCCTATTAGATAATCATCAAATTTCTCAGCAGAAATTCTACAAGCTAGAAGAGAATGGACGCCAATATTTAAAGTTCTGAAAGAGAAGAACTTCCAGCTAGAACACTATACCCATCAAAGATATCCTTCAAATACAAAGGAGAAATAAAAACATTTACCAATACAGTAAAGATGATGGAACTTATCACTAGAAAACCCCCACTTCAGGAAATACTAAAGGGGGTGTAGTGACCAGATACAAAGAAAAAAAACAAAACAAAACCACAAGTTGAAGCTCCATCAAGAAAACAATAAAATCAAATTATCTGTAACAACAAAAACAAAAAAGGGGAGAGGACAAAGATTAACAGTAGCAAAGGAGGATGGAGTGCAGAAGCACTCATGAGATAATATACTACAATGAACATGATATGTATCCTTTCCATTACTTAATGGTAACCACCCCTGAAAAAAACAGCACAGAAGCACATGACTTGAAAACAAGAAGTAACAGAGGAAAGAAGTATGGATTACAACCAAACAAAAAGAAATGTTAGGAAAACAAATAGAAGAATTAAACAAGATACAAAACTAACAGAAAACAATATATAAAATGGCAATAGGAAACACTCAAGTGCCAATAATTGCACTAAATGGAAATGGATTGAATTTACCAATCAAAAAAGACACAGAGCAGAAGAATGGATTAAAAAGGAAAATCCAACTGTATGCTACCTACAAGAAACACATCTAAGCTACGAGGATAAAAACAAATTCAAAATGAGAGGCTGGAAACAATACTCCAAGCAAATAACACACAAAAAAGCAGGTATAGCCATACTCCTATCTAACAATGCTGACTACAAGACAGTAAAGGTAATCAGAGACAAAAACGGTCATTTCATAATGATTAAGGGGACATTGAATAAAGAAGACATAACACTTCTTTATATATTTGCACCAAACCAAGGAGCACCAAAATATATAAGACAGCTATTGACTAACCTAAAAGAAAACCCGACAAAAATACTTGGAGACCTTAATACACCACTGATAGCTCTAGATTGTTCATCAGAACAGAAAATCAATAAAGAAATATTGGCCTTAAACAAAACACTAGAAAAATTGGATACGATAGACATCTACACGATATTTCATCCCAAAGTGCCAGAGTATACATTTTTCTCTAGTGTACATGGAACATTCTCAAGAATTGACTGTATGTTGGGTCACAAATATAACATCAACAAATTCAGGAAGATTGAGATTATGCCAAGCATATTCTCTGATCATAAAGCCTTGGAACTAGAATTCAACTGCAAAAAAGAGGTAAACAAACCCACAAAAATGTGGAAACTAAACAACATACTTTAAAAAATGAGTGGGTCAAAGAAGAAATAAAAGCAGAGATCAGAAGTTACATACAGACAAACAAAAATAACAGTATGACATATCGGAATCTCTGGGATGCAGCAAGAGCAGTAATAAGAGGGAAGTTTATATCACTACTGGCCCATATGACCAAACAAGAGAGAGCCCAATTAAAGCACTTAAATTCACACCTTAAGGAACTAGAAAAAGAAGAAGAAAGGCAACCCAAAACCAGCAGAAGAAAGGAAATAATAAAAATCAGAGCAGAAGTAATCGAAGTAGAGAACAGAAAAATTACAGAAAAATTTAATAAAAGAAAGAGCTGGTTCTTTAAAAAGATCAACAAAATTGGCAAACCCTTTGCAAGACTCACTAAGGAAAAAAGAGAAAGGACTCAAATAAACAAAATCCAAAATGAAAGAGGAAAAATCATCACAGATATCATAGATATACAAAGAATTATTGTAGAATACTATGAAAATGTATATGCCACCAAGTTTAGCAATCTAGAAGAAATGGATAAATTCCTAGAACAATACAATCTTCCTAGACAGAATCATGATGAAGCAGAAAGCCCAAACAGACTCATAAGCAGCGAGGAAATAGAAACAACTATCCAAAACCTCTCCAAAAATAAAAGTCTAGGGCCAGATGGCTATACTAGTGAATTCTATCAAATATTCAAAGAAGACTTGTTTCCTATTGTACTCAAAGTCTTCCAAAAAATTGAAGAAGAATCAATACTTCCAAACACATTTTATGAGGCCAACAAAACCCTCATACCAAAACCTGGCAAGGACAACACAAAAAAAGAAAACTACAGACCAACATCTCTAATGAATACAGATGCTAAATACTAAATACTAGCAAATTGAATACAACAGCACATTTAAAAAAATGTACATCTTGATCAAGTGGGATTCTTCCCACAATCACAAGTATGGTTCAACATATGTAAGATGGTTAACGTAATACACTATATCAACAAAACAAAGAACAAAAACCACACCATCCTATCAATAGATGCAGAAAAGGCATTCAATAAAATACAACACAACTTTATGTTTAAAACACTCAACAGAATGTGAATAGAAGGAAAATATCTCAACATGATAAAGGCCATTTATGATAAACCATCAACTAGCATCATATTAAATGGCATAAAATGAGGACTTTTCCCCTAAAATCAGTAACAAGACAAGATTGTCTACTCTCTCCACTCTTATTTAATGTAGTCCTGGAAGTTCTAGCCAGAGCAATCAGACAAGAAAAAGAAATAAAAGGCATTCATATTGTAAAAGAAGAAGTAAATGTTTCACTTTTTGAATATGATATGATCCTATACATAGAAAACCCCAAAGCATCCACAGAAAGACTACTAGAAACAATAAACAAATGCAGTAAGTTCGCAGGATACAAAATTAATATACAAAAGTCCATTACCTTCCTATATGCCAACAGTGAAACATCAGAAAATGAACTTAAAAAACAATCCCCTTCATGGTTGCAACAAAAAATAAATAAATAAAATACATAGGAATAACCATAACCAAGAATGTAAAGGACCTATAATAATGAAAACTACAAAGCATTGTTAAGGGAAATCGAAAAAGATACAATGAAATGGAAAAAAAAGTTCGTTCTTAGGAAGAATAAATATAGTCAAAATAACTATATTACTCAAAGTGTAAAAATTTAATGCAATTCCCATCAAAATTCCAATGTCATTTTTTAAAGAAATGGAACAAAAAATTATCAGATTTATATGGAACTATAAAAAAAACCAAATAGCCAAAGCAATACTAAGGAAAAAAGAATGAAGCTGGGGTCATTACAATACCTGACATCGAATTATATTATAAAGTCATGACAATCAAAACAGCATGGTATTGGCAGAAAAATAGACACTCAGACCAATGGAACAGAATAGAAAGCTCAGAAATAAAACCACATATATATGGTCAAATAATTTTCGATAAAGGGGCTAACAACACACAGTGGAGAAAAGAAAGCCTCTACAACAAATGGTGCTGGGAAAACTGGAAAGCCACATGCAAACGAATGAAATTCAACTACAGTTTGTACCCTTGTACTAAAGTTAATTCAAAATGGATCAAAGAGTTAAATATAAGACCTGAAACAATAAAGTACATAGAAAAATACGTAGGTACTAAACTCGTGGACCTTGGTTATAAAGAGCACTTTATGAATTTGACTCCAAAGGCAAGGGGAGTGAAGGCAAAGATAAATGAATGGGACCACATCAGACTAAGAAGCTTTTGCACAGCAAGAGAAACTGACAACAAAACAGTCAACTAAATGGGAGATGATATTGTCAAACAACAGCTGAGATAAGGGCCTAATTTCCAAAATATACAAAGAACTCATAAAAAACAACAGACAAATAACTCAATAAAAAAATGGGAAGAGGACATGAACAGACACCTCATAAAAAGAAATACAAATGGCCAACAGATATATGAAAAAATGCTGATCTTCATTAGTTATTAGAGAAATGCTAATCAAAACTACAATGAGATATGACCTCACACCTGTTAGATTAGCCATTATCAATAAGACAGGTAATAACAAATGTTGGAGAGACTGGAGAAAAAGAAACCCTCATCCACTGTTGGTGGGAATGTAAAGTAGTACAACCATTATGGAAGAAAGTATGGTGGTTCCTCAAAAAACTAAAAATAGAACTACCATATGACCCTGCAATCCCTCTACTGGGATTATACCCCCAAAACTCAAAAACATTGCTATGTAAAGACATATGTAGCCCCATGTTCATTGCAGCATTGTTCACAGTGGCTGAGACATGGAACCTACCAAAAAGTCCTTCAATAGATGACTAGATAAAGAAGATGCGGTACATATATACTATGGAATACTACTTAGCTATAAGAAACGATGACATCGCATCATTTACAACAACATGGTTGTTGCATATGGTAAAAAAGTTTCTATAACACCCTGATGGGAGACTGAATTATTATCTTCAATTTAGAGAACAATTCGTATTATTTTAGAAAGTGAATGGAACTATCTGGCATAATATACTAAAAAACAAACAAACAAACAAAAAAAAACAGGACAGCAGTTTCCTCTTAAGAAAAAGAAAAGCAAAGAGGAACTTTTTAGCCAATGGAGCAAATGTTTCTAGTGGACTTATCGTATTTTTTGTTCCATAAGATGCACCTGACCATAAGATGAACCTAGGGATTTAAGGAGGAAAATAAGAAAAAAATATTCTGAACCAAATGGTGTGTTAAATATTTAATAAATATACCGCAATAATATTTCAACAGTGTAAACTCAACAGCAGTATTAACAACCATTAACACTGTTACTAACACATGAAAAGAGACTTTAACGTTCAAATACTCTTCTAGTTGTCTGAGAACCCGCAGTTGCTAAAAAACCCCAAACATTTGCTCCATAAGATGCACGTTTTTTTTTCTGTCCACTTTTGGGGAAATAAAGTGCATCTTATGGAGCAAAAAATACAGTACTTTCTTTGTTCTATACAACATTTGTTAAAGAAAAAGTATACATATGTCAGAATATTTTAAATGTATGTATATAGTTATGGTAGACAAAATAAATATTGATTTGTTTATTCTACTGAAAGAAATATTTGCATTATTTGATTGTTGGTACTTTTTTCTATATTTCTGTTTTAAATATCACACCACCATCAAAACCTGCAATTGCTACAGCAGCCCTCAAAAAGAATATATTCTCCCTTGTTCCTGACTCTCTTGTGTCTAATTCTGTTCCTCAGATGCAAAAGCTTTGCCCAAACCTCAGCTTTCAATGCTTGATTCTCAGGTCTCTCACTCCTTGTAAACATTCTAATCCTATTACAAAATGTATTTATTAATTCTTTTATTATCAGGGAATCAGTAACCCAGAATATCCCTCTGCAGAGATTTCTTTTAGCAAAGGGCTTCCTCTAGAGTCAACAATTAGTCAAACTTCTATATCTTCTCCTTTTATTCTGCACAGCACTGCAAGAGTGGGGTCTGTTTATCCCTCCATAATGAATATTGATTGATCATCTGTGTGTCAATCTAATCCTGTGATAACTAAACTCTAGTGCATTTTACCCAGACTTCCTTCTATACATAGTATCCATAGATTGGGGTCTGTTTATCCCTCCATGATGACTAAAGATTGATCATTTGTGTGTCAATTTAATCATGTGATAACTAAACTCTAGTTATCCAAAATTCGTTCTGTACATAGGATCCATACATAGGGTCAGTCTGCCTTTGGAAAAGGCAGAACTCAACCATTTCTTTCTTAAATTCTGAGAGTTAGGCATCTGGTTGTATCTTGGCTGCACAGTTTGTAAGATTCAGGCTCGGGTTTTCATGTGGTTGAGACTGGGTCTTGGGTCTTATTTTGACTGCTTTCTCCCTATAGTTTTAAAATCTTACACATGGGTCTTTCTCCTTTTTTTCCGGAATAATCAAGAGTTTGTTGAGGAGACTCCAAGATGGCAGGAGAGTAGGCAGACATACAAACTGACACCTCCCAGGACCAAACTGTATTACAAATTAATTTAAGAACAATCATCATGGAAACCAACTTTGAATTAAAAGAACAGGACTCGAAAACCAAGGAGCACAAAAGAAACCACACCAAGACTAGTAGGAAGTACAGAGATGTGGTGAGGGCTCCCCTGCTCCCAGGAGCTAGAGGAAGCTGAGGGTCCAGAGGAACTCTCACAGTGGGAAGAGAGACCCTGAGAAGCGGGGGGCCTCAGCGCTATGACTGGAGCCCCAGCCTAGAGGCCCAGAAACTAGAAGAGACAACCTACTGCATTAAGTGGGGAAGAGAGCAGGATTCCTGTCTGCAGGAAACAGCTTGAGGAGAAGTTGCAACTGCCTTAAAGGGCCAGTACAGCAAATCTCACTCACAGCCACTTACCTGGGGCTCTGGGGATGAGAGAGCTGAGAGGACTAGTCTTGCATGAGGAGAGTGGGGGGATTGAGGCACAGGGACACAAATGGTGACAGTGAGAAGAATACCTGTGCTGAATCAGTCTCCAACACTGAGGTGGCCATATGCAAGGGGAGGGTCACTCCCTCCAACCAGTACAAGCCTAGCATAAGGCCAATTAACCCACCTCTAGAAAGCTCTCCAGCTCTAATCAGCTTGAAAGGCCCTTCAAAATGAGGAAGCAAAGGGGAGGGTCAGTGACTCAGGATTCCAGGGAGACCTGAGCAACATTTACACCTTCTGATATGGAGAACATGCCCTGTGCCTGGAGAGTACCTGGGCAGACCACACCTTCTGGTTCTCAGAGGTCACACCCACTGCATTCCTGTGGACTTACCATAGAGAGGAAAAAGAAAAAAGGCCTAAATAGAGTTTCAGCTGGGGCCAAAGAGCAAGATATACCCACTACCCCCATTCTAATCACAGAAGTTTCCTGCTGGGCTCAGCAAACAAACATCAGGGAAATTAGACTTTTAGGCAACTCACCTTGTTAGGGAGAATTTAAACTGAGCAACCAGCAGAGGCTGAGAGATTAAGCTGGAGGAGGGGACAACTTCCCTGTACCAACCTCAACTGCACTACCCCAACAAGCTTGTAAATCGCACACAGAAAAAATGGGAAGACAGAAATGCAATCCAAATGAATCAATAAGAAAAATCCTCAGAAAAAGAACTAAATGAGATGGAAGTAACCAATACCAGATGCAGAGTTTAAAAATAATGATTGTTAGGATACTCAAGGATCTAAGAGCAACAATAGATGGACCAAATGAGCACCTAAATAGATAGCTGGCATCCAAAAGGACATTGAAATCATAAAAAATAATCAAACAAATGACAATTCCAGTATCAGAAATGAAGACTACACTAGAAGGAATCAACAAGCTGGATGAAGCAGAAGATTGAATGAGTGACTTAAAGGACAAGATAAATGAAAACACAGAAACAGAGCAGCAAAAAGAAAAGGGGCTCAAAAAGTCTGAGGAAACTAAAAGAGAACTCTGTGACAATATGAAGAGAAATAACATCCACATCATAGGGGTTTCTGAAGGAGAAGAGAAAGATAAAGGGATAGAAAACCTGTTTGAAGAAATCATAGGTGAAAATTTTCCTAAACTGATGCAGGAAAAAGTCACACATGTTCAAGAAGCACAGACAGTTCTGGTAAAGAGGAACCCAATGAAGCCTACATCAAGGCACATCATAATTAAAATACCAAAGTTAAGAGATAAAGAATAAATACTAAAAGCTGCAAGAAGTCAATTTTTACAGATGAGCTCCTATAAGTATGACATCTGACTTTTGAACAGAAACACTTGAGGCCAGAAGGGAATGGCAAGAAATATTCAAGGTAATGCAAAATAAGAGCTTACAACCAAGACTTCTTTAGCCAACAAGATTATTGTTTAAAATTGAAGGAAAAATAAAAAGCTTCCCAGACAATAAAGAACTCAATGAATTCATTACAACCAGACCAGTACTGCAAAATATATTAAGGAGCTTGCTGTAAAAAGAACAAAGAAATAGAGAAAGAAAGGATTATAGATTTAAAGAATAAAATGGCAATAAACAACTATATATCAATAATAACCTTAAATCTAAATGGATTAAATTCGCCAATGAAAAGACATAGGGTAGCTGCATTGATAAGAAAACAGAACCTGCACATATGCTGTTGTCTACAAGAGACCCAGCTCAGAACAAAATATACACATAGACTGAGAATAAAGGGATGGAAAGAATATTTCACACAAACAGAATGGAAAAAAAAGCTGGGGTAGCAATACTAATATCTGACAAAATAAACTTTAAAACAAAGGCTAAAGTAAGAGATAAAGAAGGTCACTGCTTAATGATAAAAAGAGCATTACAACAAGAAGATGTAACTATTATAAATATAGATGTGCCTAATATAGGAGCACCTAAATATATAAAACAGATTTTGATGGACAAAGAGGGTGAGATCCAACAGCAATACTATAATAGTAGGGGATTTTAATAGCACACTGACATCAATGGATAGAACCTCCAGACAGAAAATTAACAAAGAAACAGTGGCCTAAAATGACACACTAGATCAACTGGATTTAATAGATATCTTCAGAACCTTTCACCCCAAAGAAGCCAAATATACATTCTTTTCAAGTGCTCATGAAACATTCTCTAGGATAGACAACATATTAGGTCACAAAATGAATCCCAGTAGATTTAAAAAGATTGAAATTATATCAAGCGTCATCTATGATCACAATGGCATGAACTTGAAATCAACTACAATAGAAAAACTAAAAACAGTCAAACACTTGGAGGCTAAATAGCATGTTATTAAATAAAGAATGAATTAACAATGAGATCAAGGAGGAAATTAAAAACTTCCTTGAAACAAATGAAAATGAACATACAACAACTCAAAATTTATGGGACACAGCAAAAGCAATCCTAAGAGGGAAGTTGATAGCGTTACCAGCATACCTTAAGAAGCAAGAAAAAGCTCAAATTAACAACCCTGCACCTAAAAGAACTAGAAAAAGAACAAGTAAAGCCCAGATAAAGTAGAAGGAAGGAAATATTAAAGATCAGAGCAGAAATAAATGACATAGAAGCAAAAATAAACAAAAAAACACAGAAGATCAATGAAACCAACAGTTGGTTCTTTGAAAAGGTAAACAAAATTGATAAACCTTTAACCAGACACACCGAGAAAAAAAGGGAGAGGCCTCAAATAAATAGAATTAGAAATGAGAGTAGAGAAGTAACAACTCACACAGCAGAAATTCAAAGGATTGTAAGAAAATACATTGAAGAACTGTATGCCTAAAATAGGGACAACCTAGATGAAATGGATAAATTTTTTGAAACATATAATCATTCAAAAATCAATCTAGAAGAATCAGAAAATCTAAGTAGAAAAATTACAACTAATGAGATTGAAACAGTTATCAAAAAACTCCCAACAGAGGGAGGAGCAAGATGGCGACGGAGTAGGTGGACGTACCAACTTCCAACTCCCAGAACCAAAGTGGATTACAACTCAATTTTAAGAACCATCACCTGGACAAACCAACTTTGAACAAAACTAAGTGGACTCTTCAACCAAGGAACACAGAAGAAGCCACATTGAGACTGGTAGGAATAGCAAAAACGCGAAGAGGGCTGCCCAGCTCCCCGGAGCAAACGGCAGCCAGGAGAGACCCGTGTGGCGGGAGGAAAGTTTGGCGGAGAGGGAGGGACCTGGGTCCCAGGAACCAAGCCCCAGCCTGCAGTCCCAGAGCCTAGAAGAGGCGTTTGGACGTTTTGAGCTGTGAAACAAGTGAGGGAGCTCCCAGGCCTACAGTGTGGAGTATTAGGTCCCTTCCTACTCTGCTGAGGGCTGCTTAAGGTTTTGGGGCGGCAGGACACTGAAAGGCGGTTCTGTCGGCGTGGGCAGAGGCCAAGCCGGTGGGAGATCGGTCTAGCCCAGAGGGTCGGAGGGGAAGCGCGAGAGCGGTCCGGAAGCTGCGGGCCCGCCTTGAATCCCACTTACGGGGACAAAGCAGGAGGCCAGGAACAGGCAGGCCTTGCGCAAGCCGGCCCTGACCGCGGGGACCGGGCTAGGACCAGGGACGGGCAGGGGCTCACGGCTGAGCTGACGCTACCAGCCCCCCCCCCCCCGGCGGGAGAAACCGCGGTTGGCCAGTATATGTGCGCGAGCGGGCTCCGAGCGCGGGAACGGGGTGGACCCCGAGACGGGTGGAGGCTCGCAGCTGAGCCCACGCTATTATCCCCATCAAGCCGGAGAAAACGCGGATAGCATTCATACGTGCACGAGCGGGCTCCGAATGAGGGGGCGGGGTAGAGTCCGGGATGAGCGGAAGTACGCAGCTAAGCGGAAGCCAGCAAACATGCTCGCCCCAATAAACCTTGGTTTCCAACCCTGCGCAGAAGGGCCCTGGCCTCGAGGGCTGGGCTAAAGCTCCAGACGGGCAAAAGCTTACAGCTGAGAGCACGTCAAAAGCCCTGCCTAACCCGCGGAACTGTAGCGAGCAGGCTCCGACTGCTGGTTCTGGGCGGAAGTCCGGAAATAGGCTGGGTCCACAGCTGAGGAAAGGTGCTCACCTCTACCCTTGGTGCTAATCTTGTGGCTTCAGTGACAGCCCCTCCCACGGAGGAGAGGCAGAAATCACAGCAAAAGCCACAGTGGGCCGGCGCTGGCAAGGCTCATACCCAACCACCCTAGGCACCGGCAGAGGGGGTGGGGGGCCTGCAGATAGACCACACCTAGAGAACACAAAGGCAACACCTACTGGACTCCAGTGGCCACAACTTGCTTATACACAGAAAAAATGGGCAGGCAGAGGAATGCAAACCAAATGAATCAAGAGAAATCCCCAGAGAAGGACCTGAATGAACCAGATATAACCAAATTACCAGAAGCAGAATTTAGAATAATGATAGTTAGGATGTTCAAAGAAATTAGAGCAACAATGGATAGTCATTATGAACACCTAAATAAAGAGATAACAAGTATAAAAAATGAAATTGAAATAATAAAAAAGAATCAGACAGAAATGACAAATACAGTATCAGAACTGAAGACCACAATGGAAGGAATTAAAAGCAGTATGGATGACGCTGAGGATCGAATAAGCGAGTTAGAGGACACAATAAACAAAGGCACAGAAGCAGAGAAGAAAAAGGAAAAGAGACTTAAAAAATGTAAGGAAACTCTAAGGGAGCTCTGTGACAACATGAAGAGAAACAACATTCGCATCATAGGGGTGCCTGAAGAAGAGGAGAGAGGACAGGAAATGGAAACTTTGTTCAATCAAATCATAGCAGAAAACTTTCCTAAATTAAGGCTGGGAAACACTCCACACATTCAAGAAGCACACAGAACTCCATTAAAAAGAAACCCAAAAAGATCTACACCAAGACACAACATAGTTAAAATACCAAAGCTAATGTATAAAGAAAAAATTTTAAAAGCTGCTAGAGAAAAAAAGGCTATCACCTACAAAGGAGCCCCCATAAGGATGACATCGGACTTCTCAACAGAAACACTTGAGGCCAGAAGGGAATGGCAAGAAATAAAGTAATGCAGAACAAGAACCTACAACCAAGACTACTTTATCCAGCAAGGCTAACGTTTAAAATTGAAGGAGAAATAAAGAGCTTCCCAGAAAAAGAAAGCCTGAAGGAATTCATAAAAACCAAACTAATTCTGCAAGAGATACTAAGGGGCCTCTTGTGAACAGTTTAAAGGGAGGAATGAATAGAGCAAAAGAAGAATACAGCTTTAAAGAATAAAATGGCAATAAACAACTACATATCAATAATAACCTTAAATGTAAATGGATTAAATGATCCAATCAAAAGACATAGGGTAGCTGCATGGATAAAAAACAGGACTTATACATATGCTGTCTATAAGAGACACACCTTAAAACAAAGGATGCTCATAGACTGAAGGTAAAAGGACGGAAAAAAATATTTCATGCAAATGGAAATGAAAAAAAAGCAGGGGTAGCAATACTTATATCAGACAAAATGGACTTTAAAACAAAGGCTGTAGTAAGAGATAAAGGAGGACACTACATAATGATAAAGGGAACAATTCAACAGGAAGATATACTATTGTAAACATCTATGCACCAAATATAGGAGCCCCGACATACATAAAGCAGACTTTGATGGATATAAAAGGCGAGATTAACAGCAATACTATCATAGTAGGGGATTTCAATACCCCTCTAACAACACTGGATAGATCCTCAAGAAAGAAAATTAATAAAGAAACAGCAGAATTAAAGGATACACTAGATCAACTTGATTTAATAGATATCTTCAGAACTTTTCACCCTAAAGCAGTAGAATATACATTCTTCTCAAGCGCTCATGGTACGTTTTCTAGGATAGACCACATGTTAGGACACAAAAATGGTCTCAATAAATTTAAGAAGATTGAAATCATATCAAGCATTTTCTCTGATCACAATGCCATGAAACTAGAAATTAACCACAAAAGAAAAACTGAAAAATACTCAAACACTTGGAAACTAAATAGCATGTTATTAAATAATGAATGGATTAACAATGAGATCAAAGAAGAAATAAAAAAGTTTCTAGAAACCAATGATAATGAGCATACATCAACTCAAAATTTATGGGACACAGCAAAAGCAGTTCTGAGAGGGAAGTTTATTGTACTACAGGCATATCATAAGAAGCTAGAAAAAGCTCAAATAAGCAACCTAACCCTGCATCTAAAAGAACTAGAAAAACAACAACAAATAAAACCCAAGACAAGTAGAAGGAAGGAAATAATAAAGGTCAGAGCAGAAATAAATGACATAGAGGCTAAGGAAACAATACAGAGGATCAATGAAACAAGAAGCTGGTTCTTTGAAAAGGTAAACAAGATTGATGAACCTTTAACTAGACTCACCAAGAAAAAAAGAGAGAGGACTCAAATAAATAAAATTAGAAAGGACAGTGGAGAAATAACAACTGACACAACAGAAATACAAAACATTGTAAGAAAATACTATGAAGAACTAAATGCCAAAAAATTAGACAATCTTGGTGAAATGGACAAATTTCTTGAATCATATAACCTTCCAAAAATCAATCTGGAAGAATCAAAACACCTAAACAGACCAATTACAGCAAATGAGATAGAAACAGTTATCAAAAAACTCCCAAAAAAGAAAAGTCCTGGGCCTGATGGCTTCACAAGTGAATTCTATCAAAAATTCAAAGAAGAACTAACCCTATTCTCCTCAAGCTATTTCAAAAAATTCAAGAGGAAGGAAGACTTCCAAACTCCTTTTATGAGGCGAGCATAATTCTGATCCCAAAACCGGGCAAAGACAACAGAAAGAAAGAAAATTATAGGCCTATATCCCTGATGAATTTAGACGCTAAAATTCTCAACAAAATATTAGCCAACCGGATCCAGCAATATATGAAAAAAATCATACACCACGATCAAGTGGGATTTATTCTGGAGAGGCAAGGCTGGTTCAATATTCGCAAATCAATCAATGTGATTCATCACATAAACAAAAGGAAGGACAAAAATCACATGATAATTTCAATAGATGCAGAAAAGGCATTTGATAAAATCCAGCACCCATTCCTGCTCAAAACTCTCAGTAAAGTGGGAATACAGGGATCATTCCTTAACATGTTAAAGGCCATCTACGATAAACCGACAGCAAACATCATACTAAATGGACAAAGATTAAAAGCAATCCCCTTAAGATCAGGAACCAGGCAGGGTTGCCCACTTTCACCACTCTTATTCAACATAGTTCTGGAAGTCCTAGCTACAGCAATCAGACAAGAAGAAGAAATAAAAGGCATACAAATTGGAAAAGAAGAAGTAAAACTGTCATTATTTGCAGATGATATGATATTGTATATTGAAAACCCTAAAGTCTCAGTCAAAAAACTACTGGACCTTATAAATGATTTCAGCAAGGTGGCAGAATATAAAATTAATACTCAGAAATCAGAGGCATTTCTATACACCAACAATGAAATATCAGCAAAAGAAATTAAGGAAACAATCCCCTTCACTATTGCAGGCAAAAAAATAATGTACCTAGGAGTTAATTTAACCAAGGAGGTTAAGGACTTGTACTCGGAAAATTATAAAACATTGATAAAAGAAATCAAGGAAGATACAAACAGGTGGAAGCATATACCGTGCTTATGGCTAGGAAGAATAAACATCATTGAAATGTCTATATTACCCAAAGCAATTTATAAATTCAATGCAATACCAATTAAAATACCAATGACATACTTCAAAGATATAGAACACATATTCCAAAAATTTATATGGAACCAAAAAAGAACACGAATAGCCTCAGCAATCTTAAAAAGAAAAAATAAAGCAGGAGGTATCACGCTTCCTGATATCAAGGTTTACTATAAGGCCATTATACTCAAGACAGCCTGGTACTGGCATAAGAACAGGCACAGAGAACCCAGAAATAAACCCACAGCTTTATGGCCAATTGATATTTGACAAAGGAGGTAAGAACATACAACGGAGTAAAGACAGTATCTTTAACAAATGGTGTTGGGAAAATTGGACAGGTACTTGCAAAAAACTGAAACTGGTTCACCAACTTACACCAGTCACAAAAGTAAACTCAAAATAGATGAAAGACTTAAATGTAAGTCTTGAAACAATGATCTTCTTGGATGAAATCAGAGGCAGTAAGCTTTCCGACATCTCTTGCAGCAATATATTTGCTGATTTATCTCCACTGGCAAGTGAAATGAACAGAATGAATAAATGGGACTATATCAAACTAAAAAACATTTGCAAAGCAAAAGACATCAGGAACAAAATAAAAAGACAAACCACACAATGGGAGAACATATTCGCCAACAAGTCTGATAAAGGGTTAATAACCAAAATCTATAAAGAACTTGTAAAAGTCAACACCAGGAAAGTAAACAATCGAATCAAAAATTGGGCAAAGAATTGAATAGACACTTTTCCAAAGTAAATACAGATGGCCAATAGGCATATGGAAAAATGTCAACATCACTAATCACTAGAGAAATGCAAATTTAAACCACAATGATATACCACCTCACACCTGTCAGAATGGCGCTAGTCAACAAAACAACACATAATAAGTGCTGGCAAGGGTGTGGAGAAAAGGGGACCCTCCTGCACTGCTGGTGGGAAAGTGGACTGGTACAGCCACTGTGTAAAACAGTATGGAGATTCCTTAAAAAATTAAGTATGGAATTACCTTTTGACTCAGCCATTCCACATTTAGGAATAAATCCTAAAAATAACAAATCACTGGTTCAAAAGAAGAAATGCACCCTCATGTTTATTGTAGCATTGTTTACAATAGCCAAGGTCTGAAAACAGCCCAATTGTCCATCAGTAGACGAGTGGCTTAAAAAACAGTGGTATGTATATGCACTGGAATACTACACAGCTGTGAAAAAGAAGGAAATCTTACCCTTTGTGACAACATGGATGGACCTGGAGCCTATTATGCTAAATGAAAAAAGCCAGACAGAGAAAGAAAAATATCATATGACCTCATTCATATTAGTTATCCAATGAACAATGTGAACTGAGGAATGGAAGAGAGGCAGAGAAGGATTCAGAGTCCAGAGGGAATGTGGTCAGAGGGAAAGGGGAAGAGAGGAGGGGATCAAAGAAAGGAAAGAATTAGTGAAAGTATATACACATAACACAGAGAGATAGGGGGCAGGATAGTAAATCATGGAGGGAAAGGGGGAAGGTGGTTGTGGGAGGAGGCAAAGAGGGTATTTAGGAGAATAGGGGCAGGGGAGAGAAGGAGATATATGCAGGGGAACACATAACTATGTAAACACAATAAATTAAAGTCAATTAAAAAACGTTTGTTGAGACTTTCTCGTGTGACATAATAGAATTAATTGTGACTTGTCATTGAGAATCTAATTTAAATATTATAGCATCGTCATAGCCATATTACAGAAAGGGTGAGGGAAAATGCTTCTGTCTTTCAGTCTTATGTTACCACCACAAGACTTAATGTGCTTAATGCTGTCTATATCTTCTGCTTTGTAGCTGATCTGTCACTTTCCATGTATCAGAGATTCTATAAATGCAGAGATTTCTCAGCTCCTATGACTGCACATCTACCCAGTATTATTCACACTTCCACCATTTTATTTTTAAAGGTATTTTTATATATAAAAAGTAGTTTTGCTAACAAGCACTGAAACCCTATGTGGTATAAAGAAAAATGTCTCTCTCTTTCTAATGATTTTCAAAAGTGCCTTCCCCTATTGTTCCAGAAATGACTTTTCTCTCTACACTCTGTTGTACTGCTCGAGTGATTTTTCTTTTCTTCTGAATTCTGCTGTGAATTGGAAAGGTTATCCAAGAAGTGCTTATCTTTTGGTTAGAAAAGTAAAATTTCCACTTTAGAGTCTCCAGAGTCATTATTATATAACCATACTATTTGTTACACAATTAAGCATACTTTGTTTTAAGCAGCCTAATGTTTTATAGTTTAACATGATTTGTTAAGTTTAATTTTTTGTTAGATCCTACCAATGCCCTTCTATTTATTGAAATTCTCACCAACCTTTCATTCACAAATTTAAATTATTGCTCCAAGGACCTTTCCTTGATCCTCCTTTGGAATTAACTGATCTCTCTTCTATTTCTATAAAATGTTATTTTTTTATTTCAATGAAAGTGTTTCCTTCTGTATGCATGGAATTGATAGTTTGTTGTTTTATAATTTTTGAAAACTATCTGATATGCACTTCTAAGTATGAGTTATTTAAAATAATTGATATTCAAAATATATTTGGAAACTTATTTTTTTAAATATTTAAAATATAGGTATAAATAAAGTGCATACACTTAAGTGTACAACTAAATTACTTTTCAAATTTAAGATTAAATTAAAGAATAATACACCTGAAATTTCTCTCAGACCCTTGCTAGTCATTAACATTATTATATATCAATTTTGTTTGTTTTTTTAAGCATACATTTATAAAGCCATAAAGTGTGTATTCCTTTGTGTCTGGCTTCTTCCATTCAAAATATTTTTTGTGAAATTAATAATCCTAGCTGCATATAGTAGGAGTTCATTTTGTTTCATTGAAGGAAAATATTTCCTTGTGTGACTATCCCACTTTGTTTAGAGTTTTTTTTTAATCATAAATGGGTGCTGGATTTTGTCAAAAGCTTTTTCTCCAACTATTGATATGATCATATGATTTTTATACTTTATATGGTGTTTCACATTAGTTGATTTGCTAATATTGAACAAATTTTGCATCCTAGAAATAATTTCCACTTGACTAGATGTATGATAGTGTCTCACTATTTCAGCTGGCATTTTCTTGACCACTACTGATGCTGAGCATATGTATATTGTGGATCCGCTTCAAGAATTTCTCGAATAATGCCCAGTAATTGGTAATGTGTGTCTATTTTAGATATTGCTGGAATTAATTTTTTAATATATAGGTTAGAAATTTTGAATCTCCATACAAGAGAGAAATTGGCCTGTACTATTTTTCTTGCAATGTTCTTATTTGTTTTCAGAATTATTAGGCCCTGATAAGATAAATTGGGCATTTATTTTTTCTTTTTTTGGTTAATCAGGTATTCTTTTCTATTTATTCCCTTCTTTTAATTATTTGTTTACTTATTTTTTTATGGTTGACCATTTATTTTTTTATTTAATTGTATTTTTTCTGAAGTGAGAAGCAGGGAAGCAGAGAGACTTCTTCGTGCGCCCTACTGGGATCCACCCGGCATGGCCACTAGGTGGCGATGCTCTGCCCAGCTGGGGCATTGCTCCGCTGCAACCGGAGCCATTTTAGTGCCTGAGGAAGAGGCCATGGAGCCATCCTCAGTGCCCAGGCCAACTTTGCTCCAATGGAGACTTGGCTGGGGGATGGGAAGAGAGAGATAGAGAGAAAGGAGAGGGGGAAGGGTGGAGAGGACTATGGGCCCTTCTCCTGTATTCCCTAGTTGGGAATTGAATCTGGGACTTCCATACACTGGGCCGACGCTCTATCACTGAGCCAACTGGCCAGGGCTCTATTTGTTCATTTTATCTATTAAGGTTATTTTAGTGTCATATGCTTCTTTGATATATTAGCATCAATTTTAAACTAGTATTTTTCACTTCCTGGACAATGTGAGGACTAAACCATTTTAATTACATTTTTCTTTCCTGTAACTTTTCTGCCATCACTTCCATGACTTTACGAACACACTGTATATTTAGATTTTCACACATTAATAGCTATATTTTCCAATAGATTTTATGTATTCCTGCTTGCACATTGGTTAGTTTTCTTTTTGGCTTGAGAATATTCATTAGTGTTCTTTTAGGATAGTTATGGTAATAATTTATGTTGTTGCAGTTTTGTTTGGTTAAAATGCCATTATTTTACTTCTGTTTTTATTAGGTATATAATTCCAAGTCAGCAATTTTGCCCCCAAGAATCTAAAGGTGACTTTTCTATTTCTTTTATAGTTTCAATTGAAAGTTGAGTTGACTATCAATCATATGGCTATTTCATTAGAGGTAATGTGTGCGTTTTTAAAATCACTTTAAGGTTTTCACTTTGTTTTCAGTTTTTAGAAATTTATTGTGATATGACTGTGTGGTTTTCTTTGAATTTATGCTTCTTAGAGTTCATAAAACTTGTATTTGAGGCCTAGTGACACTGATCAAATGTAAAGAAGTCAAAATCCATATATCTTTTTTTTTCTTTTTTTTTAAAGGGACAGAGAGAGAGTCAGAGAGAGGAATAGGTAGGCACATTCAGACAGGAACGGAGAGAGATGAGAAGCATCAATCATTAGTTTTTCGTTGCCTTTGCAACACCATAGTTGTTCATTGATTGCTTTCTCACACGTGCCTTGACTGCGGGCCTTCAGCAGACTGAGCAAACCCTTGCTGGAGCCAGCAACCTTGGGTCCAAGCTGGCGAGCTTTTGCTCAACCAGATGGGCCGATGCTCAAGCTGGCAACCTTGAGGTCTTGAACCTGGGTCTTCTGCATTCCAGTTCAATGCTCTATCCACTGCACCACCGCCTGGTCAGGCAAAATCCATATATCTTTAGTATCCCCTCTGTGCTTTTTGTTACGGAGAGGAGATCACAATAAAATCTAAGTATTATACTGTGTACATTTTGTCAATTTTGCTTTTACTTATTTCTCTTTATCCTTGGTGTTTTTCAAGTTGAGTATTTTTCTTTTTTTTTTTTTAAAAAAAGTTATTTATTCATTTTTAGAGAGGTAAGAGAGAAAGAGAGAGAAGTGGGGGAGGAGCAGAAAGCATCAACTCCTATATTTGCCTTGACCAGGCAAGCCCGGGGTTTCAAACCAGCGACCTCAGCATTCCATTTTGATGCTTTATTCACTGTTGCCACCACAGGTCAGGCTCAATTTGGGTATTTTTCAGTTGATAAGATATTTGAGTTGCCTAGTTTTCTCCTGTGTTGTTTATATGCTATAAATCATCTATTGAATTTCTAATTAAATTTTAAATATTTAAATTCTAGAACTATGTCATAATCCTATAAAAATATTTAGGGGATGTTCTTTCTTTTCACAGGTTAAATATAATTCTTAATATTCAACTTCTTTTCTGTAATCTATTGAAATTATTAATTATAGTCAAAAGTAATTAAAGTGCATAATGAGAGTGAGACAAACATAAAAGTGTAGATATTTTTAAGACTATAGGCACCTTGTAGTTTGGGAGCATTCTGTAGATGGCAGAAGAACATGTTATTTGTATGTAGCAAAATATATATAACAGAATGTACAATCAGCAATTTTTAAGTGTACAGTTCAGTGGTATTAAGTATGTTCATAATATTGTGTGTGCCACCATCGCCACTATTCGTTTTCCGAATTCCTTTTCATCTTGCAAAATTGAAGTTCTGTCCATTGAACAATAACTTCCCATGAATTTCTACTCTCAGACTTTAGCAACCATTTTACATTCTTTCCTTTTTCTCCTCTTTCTTCTCTTCCCCCGCCCCCTCCTCCCTTTTCCTTTTCCCTTTCCTCCTCCTCCCCGTTCCTCCTCCTCCTCCTCCCCCTTCCTCCTCCTCCTCCTGCTCCTCATTCTCCTTTCTGTTTTAGATTATTTTACTTAATATAATGTCCTCCAGATTTATCCATATTGTCACAAATAGCTAAATTTCCTTGTTTTGTGGCTGAATATCATTCCATTAGAGCAAACAACCCAAATGTTCATTGACAGATGAACCATTAAAAAATTGTGGTATAAATAAATAGATGAATGGATGACTAGCTAGCTAGCTAGCTAGATGGCTATATATCTACAGGGTGGTATAAAAGTAGGTTTATAGTTGCAAGTACACGAAACACATAGTTCATTCTAGTATATATTTTTTTATTATTGTATTATTTTTCCATGTGAACAACTGCAAACATAGTTTTGCCTCACCCTCTGTATAGGTTTCCTTTGCTATGCAGAGGCAGAATATTTCTAGGAGAATGCAAAGGCTTAAATAAAGAAGCAATTACTATTAATTTATATGGAAATGTTTTGAGCATCCCCAGACACAAAAAATAACCAACCAAATTATACCAAATATGCTTAAGTGTGTCCAGTTTTATGCTAAGTGTAACACCCTTACAAATTCTCAGATTTTTCTGCTGCTTTAGGACACATGTTGTTAATGGATTCACCAACTAAATTGTTTTGAAGCACAGATTCTCACAGACATGGTTAAAAATTATGGCAACAATGCTGAGATGCTGAGTGTATTTTCCAGAGAAGGAGCTTGGCAGTGCCTTTCCTGCTCTATAACAGCTCACTGTGAAACAAACTCTGAATGCTGGTTTGTTTGGTAACAGCCAAAATCCTCTGTGGATTTTATTAGGATAAGAAACACAGGTACTAATGTAGATCTTTCATAAAAGACTCATAATATGGACTTTTGAAAAGCTGCGTATACCTGTATATCAATTCTTTATTTAAAGAAGGGAAGAGAAGGTGGCTGCAAAGAAACTCAGGTGGTACTAAAACCACTAAAGAAAAAAAAAGCCATGTGTGTTATTCATTAATATTAACAATATGCTTTTTTCTCTCAGTCAGATATTTTGAAATTTTTTTACATAAACTCACTTTTTCTATACTCATGGAGAGAAACATACTTATAAATAAAAATATGCTGATTGTGTAGATTAAATGGAAACAAAGTATGAACATGTTTTTTACATTTTTATATTTCTATTTTTCTCTTTTAGCATGGAACTTGGAAGTGGATTTCTAACATAGAACTCTTGTTATGTTCAAGTTTTGTTTTTTCATTCATTCATGTGCTCAAAATCTATATATTTATTCCTTGTTTTAAAAAAATTGAAAGTAACAACTTAGATCATTTTTACTAATAATTTTTTTTACTAATTTTCTATTTGTTTACCTTAATAATTATAAATATACCTGTAATACAGTTATAAAATATTTGGTATCTTAGTTACCAAATATTTGTCCTTAGGATAATATAATAGTGTATAAAAATCTAAAAGAAAAAAATGACAAAATAGAAATGTACAGATCTGTATGGTTTAAATATCTAAACATCTGTCTCTGACTGTAAATGTTACCTATACTATAGTAAAAATGCATGTATGTCATCTTTAGGAGCTTGTTGTCTTCTAAACATCTATATGTATGGGGTATCGATTTTTGTGACCATTTTTCCTCTAATAGTTTGTGTGTGTGTGTGTGTGTGTGTCTGTGTGTGTGTGTGTGAGTGTGTGTGTGTGTGTATATATATATGCCACATACATGTGTGGGCATTAGTGTGTAGTATATATATTTATGTATGTAGAAACTTCAGGAAATGCTAATTTTACTTGCAAGATTATTCTATTATCTAATACTCTGGACATTGCTCAAATCAGGTCTTCAAGATTTATATAATGTGATGGTCTGATGAGTATATTTTCAAAATATTTCTGAATGTCTTGCTTACTTTTTTTCGATTACAATTTGTGGGCATGAAATATATATTGCTAAACTTTCTAATGCCATAGATAGTATACAAATGTGCTGTCAGAAAATTTAGAACACTAGTAAATTTATATTTTATATAAAAGCTTATTTATTTTGTCTCATTCACTTATTTATTAAACCCAAACAAATGTAAAATTTGGTATCACTATAAGAAATATCAATGTGATCCTCTCCTATGGTTTGCCTTTACAGCAGAGAAGCACTTGCCATATTAATATTCAAGTCTGGTATAAGTCTTAGTGAATCTCTCAATCCATATCATTATTTTGTTCATACTCAGACTCTTGAAATGGACTTGTCAGATAAGGCTAAGAAAGACAAAAACATAGATTTGTTTATGTCGAGATTATTTTAAGCTTGCTGGAAGCAGTAGAAAAATCTCAGGGGAGGAAATAAGCAGACAGGCAATCTGTGTGCCTCTCATCTTCCAGCGGTTCCTAGAGATTACATATAAGAAGATTAGGAAGGAAAACAGAATTACAATTGAAAAGCTTTCTAATGAAAACAAATTTACCATGTTTGATTACTTATATTTGTCATCACTTTTTGACAACGGCATAATATTGAGAGATGATTCAATACAACAGAATTATTTCCCATATAAACAGTTTGGGACAAATTGGTTGCTGAGAGACACAGCTAATATTTCCATCAGTTTTAAATGACTATTTTAGTGCCCAAACCTAACTTAAAAATGAAAGAACAATAAATAAAACAATGTTCCTAAGAAATGCAGACTATTGTTAGATGATTAATTTTCTATGAATATTTGGCATAAAAATATGCAGTGCAAAACTGGATGTATTCAGCATTGATGACTGATTTTTCTGTGTACCTATACTACAGGCTACAAAATAATATTTTCCTAAATATTGAGTGTTTTCATTTGATAGTGTAAATATGTGGGCAATCAATAAGTGCAGAAAGAATGAATGCAAAGGAAGAACCAGCTCTGTTTGTTATTTTTAGTTGCAGCTGGGATTCAGAGGTATAACTTTCTAACCCGTTGTGTTAATTCCTATTGTCAGTTTTTACAAAAGAATCCCCTTTCCTATATTGTACTGACATAAAGATGGCCAGAAAAAATTTTGCATTAGATTGTGAAAGTAAAGTGAAACAGTGCCTATAAATCTCTGTTATAGTCAGATGGTGATGAGAGAAAAAGATGGGTCCTGGTTTGTCCTTTCACTTTTCTGCTCTTCTTTCTGACTCAGGGTCATCTCTACCATACATCAGAATCCCCACACCCAACCAGCAAATACAGAGGCAACAGATTCCCCTGAACTGCTGCATAATCTCCCCATTTGTAGTCTGACTTTGACAACTGTATGTGATTGGCTTCCAATACGTACCTGCCTTTCCACTTCTACCGGTGCTTCATAAGGACTGGTCAATGACTTGTTTGATTTCCCAGCTATCTCCTTCCACCCATCCAGACCTTCTCTTCTGGGACACTTCCTACATTTGCTTAAGGCCACTTTCTAAAATATATATGTTTCCTCATAATACTAGAGTGTTTGTTTGCCTGACTAAAAGCAAAGTTGATGCATTAGTGCTTGGTGGTTTAAATTCTTTGGCAGTTGTCAAAGCTAGTATACTTAGAAACTTAAGACAACATGTGATTGAGTGCAAAATACAAAAGTATTTTATAAAAGATAATATTGGGAGAAGTTAATGAGGTTTTGAATAGTCATGGAAGGTTGAAAAGAGAAATTGGTAATTTACTTGGATATTTAATATTAAACGAAGAATTGAGAGGTAGAATCCAGAGACAGCATTATAGGAGTAGAATAGAATGATAAAATATTTAAAATGTGTAATGAACAAAGTATATGCATAAGAAGGCAAAAAGAAAGATATTATTAATTTTTTTGTTATATTTGGGAAGAACATAAAAGAGTTCAGATAGGAACAATAGATAAGCTAAGAAGGCTCTGGTCAGGATCAATGAAGGATTTTTTAATAGGTTCCTTTATATAGGGCATGGTGTGCTATCAGTATAGATGGGTGTTGCAGTTCAAATAGTCTGTTTCCAGCCACCATAGAGATAGATGGGTTTTTGAAAATTTTGATTATCTCTGTGATCCCCTCCTCTGTCTCTACTAGATAAATCCATGCCAACAGACTACTTAAATTCCTTTTGTGGAAAATAAGGGATATAACATTTATACCTCAGGGTATGTACTCCTCTTTTAAAGTGCTTTTTATTGTTGTTGGTTTGGCCTTTCTATGTAGTCCACTGGTTTGAATTCCTCCCCGCTCCCAGCATTCCTTTTATTCTTGTCTCCACTTATATCTGCAACTTCTGCCTCATCTCAGTCATTTAGGGTATTTTACACAAATGGTGGCATCTATACATTCTACTCATCTTATACTTGTGTCATATATGAAGTGTACTGGGAGATAGATAATATAAAGATAGATAAATAAACAGACATACTAGGGAAGGGGGCCAGTTCACTGTCCCTCAGACCGTTGGAGAGCCGGACTATAAAAAAAAACTATGAACAAATCCCTATGCACATATCTTATTTTAAGGTAAAAAAACAAAACGAGAACAAATACAATATTTAAAATAAAGAACAAGTAAATTTAAATCAACAAACTGACCAGTATTTCAATGGGACTATGGGTGCGGATGCATCCTGTGCTCCTCTCACTGACCACCAATGAAAGAGGTGTCCCTTCCATAAGTGCAGTGAGGGCCGGATAAATAGCCTCAGGGGGCCGCATGCGGCCCGCGGGCCGTAGTTTGGAGATCCCTGTACTAGGGTAATTGATATATGAACACATATATACTTAGTTATTTTAAAACTCTTTTGAATTATTTTCATTAGACCAATTGTTGGCATATATAGCCACATTTAACTGCAAGTGAAAACATAATTTTTAAATTCAGTTTCTTTATCATAAGTATTAGTTTCTGAAGCCACATACTGTGGTATTATTCAGATCTCACTTCTGAAGTGTTACTGAAGTGTTACATAGCTCACTGTACAGTCATTACTGTATGTTGACCTCATCTGGGAGCATTAATAGTGTTTTTGGTGTACATTTTGAGTTGCCCTTTATAGTAAGCAATGAAATTTAGATTTTTTTTTTTTTAGATTAGATACATTGAGCCTATATTCTAAGCATTTCTCTTTGGGCATCTAGTCAATCCATTTTCTTGCAGTGTACATTTGGAGCAGCTTGCTGTGTGATCTACAGTGTAACCACTAGTAATTTTTATTCCTGATATTTTCAGAACTATTGGGGATATTTACAGCTCCCATTTTCCTTTTTCCATTTTCTACCAACAGCAAAGTATACTATAAATCTGATGTTGTATAATTCAATATATACTTAAGAAAAGTATTCATAGAATACTCAATGTTAAAATCTTATGAAATTTTAATATAAATGTCAACTACCTATAAAATTCATCTCTTTTCCATATTTCAGATATTTTTTGTATGTTTCTATACTTGCTATTTATTTTTCTTTTTTTCAATATGATTAAGGACATAGGATTTGAGCACACTTAATTATGACTGTTATCATTATTTTTCTCATTAGAGTGTTCTCATTTTCCCCATTTGGACAAAAGTCTTTAAAATGGTTTGATTTTTATTTAAGCGCTACCTGGACATTTAAAAATACCTTTATTTTCCTGGTAATTATTTAGATGTGTTTATACCAGGTCTTGGTGTCGGGCACTTATCAAGGATCCTTTTGTTTATTGAATAATAGTATTAGAAACCAAATATGTTAATAAGATAGAAATGGTTTATGTAAATTTTGGTAGCTATGATTACACCTTTGCTGGACACATAGCAATAGAAAAAACAACCTACATAAAAATTATGATTCATAGCTATACCTTTAATTTGATCTTAAAATTATTTATTTCTATTTGTTCTAATATAAAATTTAATTCATTGTCATAACAATATTTTCTTATATATGAAACACCTAATAAAATGTAATATTTTTCACAATATTGTAAAGTTTCATTCAGTCATAACGTTTTCATTATGCTGACAATAATGTTAAATACATAGAATTGTAATAGTTATAAATAATACTGTTTTGGCTATATGAACAATAAAATGTGATATGATACAAAATTTTTTCCAAACATATTCAGTCATATCCAGTTATATCCTGAGAATGAATGGATATTTATTAATACTGTGCTTTTCCATAAATATCCATGCTTATAGAGGTAATCACTGAGTTATGAACGAGATTTGTTCCTAGGTTGAATTTGTACTTAAATTGGGACAGGTGCAGTTACCTATTAAATGAAACTTAGATGTTTGACTTAACATAATATTTATTTTTACCTTTCTGTGCTTATAAATCCTTACATTTTTTAAACTTTTTTATTTATTCATCTTAGAGAGAAGAGAGAGACAAAGAGAGAGAGAGAGAGAGAAAGAGAGAGAGTGGGGAGGAGCAGGAAGCATTAATTCTAATGTGTGCCTTCGCCAGACAAGTGCAGGGTTTTGAACCAGCGACAGTGTTCCAGGCCGAAGCTTTATCCACTGTGCCACGACAGGTCAGGCCTCAATTCTTACATTTTTAAACATATACAGAACCTATCTTGTTCGTATTGTTCGTAACCTGGGAACAACCTATATTCTTATATATTTCTATTATGTACCTATGTATGTATACATGTCTGAATGTATGTACGTGTATATACATATTCATGTATATATTTTCTGTTTTTTCAGTTTAGCAGTAAAGTATGCTTGTTTTATCAAAAATAAATAAATAAATAAAAGAATAAATATAAAGTAAAGACCAAGAATTCTCTTTCCACCAAGAAGGCAAAAGATGGTGATCTCCTGTGCCAATGCTTCCAGGGATTTGTCCCACTACCTAAGTTAAGCTTGGTCACCAAGACCAGACCGTTGGGCTGGGAAGCCTTGCAGAGGGACTGAGAGACAGGGTAGGGAAGCATCCATAGGAAAACTTCTTAATCCTCTATCTCCTTTGACACTTCCTAAGTTTTTGAGAATTTTATTTTGTTATTTTTTTAAAAGATATATATTTTTAACTCTACATCAAATTGAATTATTTTAAATTGTTCTATATCAGATTACATTCTGTAGTACTAGAAGTCTTTCAGTTAAAGATCTGGATAATAATACTATTTTTTTCCTGTAAACAAAGAAAAGTGTATACTTCTTAGCAGTTTCACCTGTATAACCATATTTTTCAACTCCATTTGTCAAAAACAGCTTTTTAGTTTTTATCATATTGGTTCTGGTTAAATGAAAACATTCTTAACCTCATGTTTAGTTTTGTGCATAATTAATTATATATAAGTGTGTTTCTACATGTGTTTCTTATGTGGATATAGAAATAATCTGTAATTTTATAATTGTTTAAAGAAAAAGTTTATGACCTAGTTATAAACTTTTATAATAATTTTCACAGATGCTTTGAAACTCATAACATTTTTCATAAAAATATATAATTACCTGATAATAGAATTTTTAAAAAATTTAAATTGGCATGTTGTTTTAGGTTTTTCATTATTTCATCAACTTAGATTAATATTAATATAAAAGTGTTTTTTTGCTAAGTAATAACTGGAACTAAAGAATTTACACCATTAACCTATTCTAGACTCTAATCATAACTCTAGTTTTGTAATTAAATTGATTTCTTTTAGAAGGCAAGTGCATATATATTTTTTAATATGTATTTTGGAGAAATTGTTATTGTAGCTGTCTGCACCAGACCAGTCTTTTCTTTTGGTACTTACTAGGCTTTCTTCATTAGGTTTTAAGTAAATTCAGTCCCTTAAAGTTGCCTACAGTTGCCCAATATCATACCTTTCATTAATATGTTCTAGCATTATTTGTGTGCATTATATAGTTTTTAATGCTTATGTTATACATTTCAGCAGTCCCAAATTCAATTCTTTGTGTTTCTACCATTATTTCAACCTTCAGAATCTTCTATCAGATGGCTAGAATTATGAAAAATTTGCCGTTAGATGCCTATTTCTCAAAATTAAATTTTATGATTGATTACACTATAAATTCAATATAATTGTTTTTAGCATGGAAGCCCTTATAAGTAAGTTTGTTTTATGTCGATTATCTGAAGCTTAATTGTCAAGGAGTATTTTTAGAATTTAATTACACACTTATCATTAAGAGAGTCTACTCAATCACAGTATTTTTACTTGACTTTGTGCCAAAAAAAGAAACTTTTATGTTGACTTCTCCAAAATCAGAATACAGACAATAACTTATTTATTTATTTATGCTGATTTTCACATTTGGGTCATAATTTGTGACTGTTCTTAGGGATAAAATATTTATCAAATAATGAAATTCTTTTCATAAAATATGTAGGATTTTTGGAAAACAAACACTAAAAAATATTACTCAGTTTGCATATTATCACCTGAATTAATTTCTATGAAAAATGAATTACATAGTTCTATGAAAGATGTAAGATAACTATAAAATAAAAAAGCAAGGATTAGAAAACTTCTTGAGAACTCAAGTAAAATAGATTACATGACTTTATATATTTGATACAGCTAATAGCAATTCACTACGAACTTGCCCTCATATTCAAGAAAAGATTTAAGTACTATAGCATAATTGTCAGCAATGCAATGATAATGTTATCTATTGATCATCAGTTAGAGTAGATAAACCAAACACAGAATTCATTCATTCATTCACCAAACCATTATTGAAAATTCACAATGTGTAGACAACATGGAAATTTTGGGACACTAGATGAAAAGGTCTTGTCTCTTTATATCCATGATCTTATGATCTCTGAACAGACTGATTCATAGTTAAATGACTGTATGGCAATGTGACATATAATAGGATAGCAATGAGGGGAAAATCACCATCTTACTTAATAATGATTTAGTATAATTGATTTGTTTTTTGGAAATGTAGGTGAAAATATTACCTGCTAAGCCTCTTATGATGAATGAAGGTAACCCTTAAGTTAATAAATACAAGTGTATGTCAGGAATATGGAACAGCGTTAATTAAAACATGCATGTGGGACAGAGGGTACATGACAGAGTCAAGGAATTCACACGACTAGGTGTGTTGGTCATCTTGGGGTAGGAAGAAACAGGAAGCTGGTTATATGGGTGTTGGACTTTGAGTAATACTGTGGAGTGGTTAAGAGTTTGGTCATTGGAGTTAGATCAAAGGCAAGTCCAGCTAACACTTTTGCTTTGAAATCTAAGGAAAATTACATAAACCTTCAAAAAGTAATTTATCCTGTGTAAAATGGGAGCGTCATAATGTTTTCTTCAAATGATTTTTGAAAATTTAAATAATGGTTTCAATGAGGTTAACAAAGTACTCACACTGTGAGTAGTGGTTGTAATTAATATCAATTTTTTCATAACTATGTATTCTTTTCATTTCAGGACTCAGTTTGGACATAAGAGGTGCATAATTTTTCTTCCTAATATTTTGTACACTGTATAATATTCAAATTAATTTTAAGATTCTCAATTCAGTAAACAATTCAACACTAAATTCTATCCTAAAGAATAAAAGATCTGAATTTCTTTTAAAATGGAGTGTGTGAATACAGCTACATTTGAAAAAAAAAAATCACTGGTTTACAGTGAAGGAAGGTTTACAAACTTTTTAATCGGTATGTATGAATACTTAAAGATTGGTATGCGTGTGTATTGCATAGAAATAGAGCCAAACAGGAATTTATTTACCTAGTCTTTTATATTGTTCATTCTTTTTTCTCCCTTTTGGTGTCAATTTCTTAGTGAGATGGTTGCAATAGCTAAGGGGCTTGTATAAACTTAGTATAATGCAACAATCGCAATATACAGATTCATATCCATAGACAAAAATTTGAAGGGAACTACTGTGTCACAGCATGTGAAACATTATTTTACAACAGAGTGATGCACATCAATCTCTTAAAATAGCCGGCAGTAACCACTGAAAGCATCGTGTGGTCATTCTCTGAAGTTTTCTTTGGACACAAAAGTGTCTTGGTTTCCACTAACATATATTCTTCATTATATTCTAGTACTATAGGTTATGCATCAAAGTGCTTAATTTCTTTTTTGATTTTTAAATCAGGTAACCGAGGTCTAATTTAGTAATGATTCCTGAATGCCTTTTTTAATTTATGGTTTGTGGCTATTTGCATGGCAGTCATTTAGCAAATTACTGTAGATGGAAAGCAATAATTTTTACAGATGTTTGTTGCAATCATGCTGTCATCCCATACTTAAAATGCTAATCTGTTGACAACTACTCATTAGAGATGAGCTCCAGTTACTTTGTAACATTTGTAATTTTTAACCTGGAGTGTTTTGAAGTAGTCTGAAAGTCAGATTTTTAACCAACTCACTCAGAATATGCTTTGAAAGGGTAAATGTATTTTGTTCTTTATTACTTTAAAACTGTTTCTCTCAAAACGGCCATTGAACATAATTTGATTAACCGTTTGTACACTGGTCAATTATGAGTAGGTGTTTATATTAATTTTGTGTTTCAAGAAATTTAGCATCAGGAAAATGGACCTTCCATTGACTGATGGAATCTTCAGAAGATTCAGCAGGCAAAAGAGGTGAAGGGCAGAAGTGTAGTGGGAGCCAGAAAGGATTAGGGTTAAGACTGAATGTCACCAAGCTCTCTCCCGCCATGGTTAGAATTCCTCTGTGTAAAGCACGTTTATTCTGCCTGGCGTTTTGATTATGTGGCCATCAGGAAATTCTCAGCACTCTTAGGAAGTGACTGATTCATCCCAGGCTAGATCAAATGCAAACTTCTGAGCCAATCAAATGGGACAAGGGTGCAAGATGACACAAAATAGTGTAGTTCACTCTGGAGCACTCAGATAAGTGGAAATGCCGCTTTGGCATTCTTCCCAGAAAGGACAGTGCTGCCAGAAAATTTTAAAATTTAATAAATATGAGGCTCTAAATGTATGGAGATGTTCCTTTTCACATGTTTGAGATACAGATGTCTCAGGATGATGCAGTGTTTTAAATTTCAAAATGATTATTTTTAAACTAATACATGATAAATATTATTAAAATGAATTGTCTAAGTTCTTTCTAGAGGGGTTATCATATGCATTCCAACGAGTGCATATATGTATACACATATGTAGACTTATGTAAATATAGCTGTATATAATAAGGGAGATTTGTCTGAAGGCTCACAGATTCAAAATTTTGGATGTGTCAAATGCCACTTATTTTTATTTAATCCCCTCTTCAGCTCACCCATGGTATGCTCTAAAACAAAACTGAAAGACAATTTTTTAAATATGTATAATACATTGTCATCTGGACCACAAAGCACCATTGTTTGTACTTGCCTTGCAGTATGTTCCCTACAGCTGTTTTGGCTAAAACACAGAGTTATTCCTTTATGCTTTCCTCTTTCACACTCATTTCCTAACCAAAGGGCCAGGATGGGGATCACATTTCAAAGATTGTTTTTTTCATTTTTTATTTCTTTCATATTCTCACTGTCATGTGTTTTTGCACAGAATTTACTTTCTTTCATAAAGTCTTAAGTTCCTGGTACTGAGCCTTCTGAATCTCAAGAGAGATTTAGCCAAGACCCTATTACATGTGGAAAATCTAGCTCCAGTAATTAATTATGTTATTATGAGACACAGGTGAAAGATTTAAGTATATAGTACTTGCTGAAATACTTGATTTGTTTAATAATGCTTCATTTGTTCAGCATTACTATATTTACAAAAACAGGTACTACTGTATTTTATTACCATACCAATTTCCAGCTTTCTTTTACATAGACTTTATATTTTAGAGCAGTTTTAGGTTTACAGCAAGATTGAGTGGAAAATAAAGAGTTCTCTTACATCTCCATCCCTCAAATGCACAAATCCTCCACTATCAACATCCCCACCAGAATGCTACATTTTTAAAAATCACTTGACAGACATTCACACATCCTTATCATCCAAAGTCCCTAGTTTGCGTGGGGATCACTTTGGTGATGTGCATTATTTGGATTTTTAAAAATGTATAATAATATGTATCCATCATTATGGAAACAGGTAGAATCATTTTATGTCTGCTCTCTGTTCTCTGCTTATTTATGCCTCTTTACCCCAACTCATAACAAAGCCTAATCTTTTACTATCTCTATAGTTTTTACATCTCCAGAATGTCATATGTTGAACTCATACAACATACAGCCTTCTCAGATTGGTTTGTTTTACTTAGTACTATAGATTTAATGTGCCTGTATTTTTTTTTCATGGCTTGGTAAGTCATTTCTTTTTACCACTGAACAATATATTACATTGTGTTTTTTCATTCATTCACCTACTGAAGGACATTTCTGTTGCTTCAAATCTGGAACTTATGACTAAAGCTGCTATGAACAGCCATATGTAGATTTTTATGTAAACATAAATTTCAGCTCATTTAGGCAAACACCAAGGAATGTGATTACTGGGTCATATGGTAAGAGTATGTTTAGTTTTGTAAGAAACTGCCAGTTTTTCCAAAGTAGCTATATTATTCTGCATTCACACAAGCTAGTAAAGAGTCCCTGTTTCTTCATTCACACCAATATTTGGTGCTGTCAGTGTTGTGTATTTTTTGTTCTAATGGGAGAGCAGTGGTATCACAGTTTTCATTTTTCTAATGACATATGATGTTGAACACATTTTCAAATGCTTATTTCCCATTCGTATATCATCTTTGATGAGGTTTCTGTTCAAGACTTGCTCATTTTTAATCAGGTTGTGAAAATATTTTCTAGAAAAAAACATTTATGATATAGTTTTCTTTTCATTACCTTTGATACTACCATGTAAGGAAATTAGAAAAGCCAGCAGGTGATTGCAAATGCTAAAGAAACAGTAATTTTTAATATTTTATAATTTACTGCATAATTACAGAACTAGTATCTTCATGCATTAAATAATTTTTATTGGATATTGTTGATCCTAAGAATATACCTTCCAAGAAGGATTTCTTGTGCTTAATTGGGCCCAAGTTCATAACCAAAGTCTAGCAGCCATAATTTACACAGACCTCCCATATTTATGACATTTTAGTGAAAAGCCACAGACTGGGCTGCCAAACCTCTTGCACCATGATTCTTCAGGCCATAATAGAAAGCTGGTAGGCTTGAAATTTGACCAGTATGACTGAGTCATTTGCTATACAATTGGAGCAGTGTAGCTATTTTATTTGCATCTTCACCAACCAATCAGAGTGGCTCCACTCTAATCAGGATGGTGCTATTTGTACCAATCACACTATGAGGATTTGGAGTCTTCATTTGCATAAAAATGGATCTATCAGAGACTAAGAGTCAAGAACTTCTCTCTATGTGAGTCAACCTCCCTTCTGTCTCTGTGGAGTGCTCTTTTAGTTCATTGAATATGGCATTTCTCTTACTGGTGTTATAGTACCAGAGTTGGAGCTGTTACCCCACAATGGAGTGAAGCTGTCTAGCCAGATGAAGCTGTGTCACTGGAACTGAAGCTGTGACACCAGAGCTCTAACAGAGTTTCCTTGCCTAGATGATTCTCCGGAGCTGTTCCATAGCTGTGCTATTCCACAGCCTTGCTATTTCACAATTGAGCTTTCTCACAGCTGAGCCTTTCCACAGCCAAGCTGTTTTACAATTGAGTTATTTTCTTTGAATGGACTCCTCTTTCATAGAATCTCAAATTGGGGATTCTGCTGGATTTGAATTGGCAGAGACAGCCTTCAGTTGACAATATTTCATATGTGCAGTCTTAGGTTGTGTCAGCAGTACCAGATGGTGAAAAGATTAATATATAAATTTAGATAGTGAATTGCACTATGTAGAAAATAAAGCAGAATACAAGTATAAATAGTGATAGGTATGTGCTATTTTAAACAATATAATTAGAAAATGTCTTTAGAATAAAGAAATATTGACTAGAATGTATTAGATATCTAGATATGTGGAAGAAGCATTTTCTAGGAAGATGAAATAGTAAGTGCAAAAGTCCTGTGGTAGAACAGTATATGGGTATAAGTTATAATATTAGCAAAGACTTCAATGTAATTAGAAGGCAAAACTCACCAGGGTTTAGTTTATGTTCAACCTGCATGTGTTAGAAATTTGGATTATATTTTAAGTGTAATAAAAGTATTTGGGCCCTTGCCAGATAGCTCTGTTGTTTAGAACATTGATTCAATATGCAAAGGTTGTGGGTTTGATCCAGTGGTTCTTAACCTTTTTTGAGGTACCGAACCCACCAGTTTCATATGTGCATTCACCAAACCCTTCTTTAGTGATAAATAAAATATGATTTTTTTTTTCCAAATTCAAGACATAGGTATATGTTTTTTTACTGGTGCACAAAATGAGCCGTGCATGAACATCACCTTGCTCTAACACAAAACCAACAAAGTGCGTGAACTCACAACAAATTACGGTATTACTTTATTCTGGCCTCTGCAGCAGAGGCTTCTCTGAACCCTTGAGACTGACTCATCGAAACCCTAGGGTTTGATAGAACCCAGGTTAAGAACCACTGGTTTGATCCTTGGTCACTGCACCTACAGGAACTGATTGATGTTTCTGCCTTGCTCTCTCCCTTCCTCTTTAAAATCAATAAGTAAATTAAAATAATATATTTGCATATTTGGAGGATTTTGTATAAGTGAATGTAATGCCATATACTTTGTTTTCAAAGAATCATCTTTGCTGTTGTATTTATTGTAGGGGTTAAAAGTGGAAATAGTGGAATCATTTAGAAAAACATTAGAGTAGACCAAGATGCATATGATTTATAGCTTGTGCAAAAGTAGTTGTGATATTACAGATATTGATCGACTTACGACCTATGCACCTTATGACCATTCAACTTTACGACCACAATCGCTAGCCATGACTGCTCCGCGTCTGGAGCAGTTTTTTTTGTTGTTTTTTTTTTTTTTATTTTATTCATTTTTAGAGAGAAGACACACACAGAGAGAGAGAGAGAGAGAGAGAGAGAGAGAGAGAAAGAGAGAAAGGGGGGAGGAGCTGGAAGCATCAACTCCCATATGTGCCTTGACCGAACCAGTGCAGGGTTTTGAACTGGCGACCTCAGTGTTCCCAGGTCGACGCTTTATCCACTGCGCCACCATAGGTCAGGCTGGAGCAGTTTTTGTATGCACCTGTGTTTTGTAATTTTGTATGTTTTGCAAATATTAAACCAGTTGTACTGGTAATGTAGTGTTTTACTTAAACCTGACAAATGTAAAAATAAGAAACAAATGGTGTAGAGATGATACAAATGGTATAAAATGAACAAAGAAAATTATGATATATAACAATAATGAAAGAAAAATGATAATATATGACTTAAAGATTTTTATAACATCATTTCACAGTACTGTATATACAGCCTACTCAACTTACGACCAAATCATGTTACGACCATTCTGTCGGAACCAATTGTGGTCGTAAGTCGAGCACTAGCTGTAGTGACAAAGTTGGGTTTGGGTTTAAGATGTGTATGTTAATTTTGTAAAGCAATTTGTGGATGTTTAAACTTTAAAGTGCAAAAATAAAAAAATAAATGTGAGATAAGTCTAAGGAAACGGCTCTGAAAAAGTGGATAAATTCTATTATTGCTTAATGGAACATTGAGGAAAGAGTAGCATTAAAGTGAGAAAGGAATAAAAATTGAGTTTTTCAGATTCTAAGCCTGGGTCATTAAATAAGTATCCAACTGGAAATGTCAAGAAGTCATTGGATGTTAGGTTTTAAGGGATATATTGGGGGTTAAGCTTTAAAGTCATTGGGTTGAATGATATTGGTCAGGAATTATTTAGATCCTTTGCTACAACTTTAAGGCTGAAAAGTAGAAAACATGAAAAAGTTCTAACAAAAGACCCTGAGAAGATGTTGTAACCTTCACCAGGACCTTCACCATATTCTATTCCGTATTCCGGAATAGAATATGGGTAGAATAATGACACAGGCTTGAATTTTTATTGTTTTTGCTTTGGTTTACACTTAAACTGAACATAGAAGAAAGGCAAATTAAGAATGTAAGTCAGCGGATGCCTTGTCACACCAATGATGCTTCAGTTCCTTATAATGTCACATGCATATTTAAACAGAGAGGTCACAATCTGCAGAGAATGAGGAAATTCTCAAGGTGGAGAAGACAAGGAATTAGGATTGGTACTTAAGGATGCAACTCATAACAAGAAGGGTGGTTACTCAGAGCTGCACAGTTCATTTCTATATTTCTGCGATCTTCTTCACACCAAGCTATTGAATTTCTTGTTAAGGCATGCCATTAGTGACCACTGCAAAGAAAAAAAAAATCAGAAATAGTAGTATTCCAGAAGCCAAGGAAGAAAATATTTTAAAGAAAAAGGTATGATTGAATCTTCCAAGGCATATGAGATATACATTTGATTATTTAAGTTGGCAAAGTGTAAGAAAATTAGAGGTCCTCTAAATTCACACTACTTTCACTACTTAATAGAAAAATTATTCATTAAGAAACTAATATTAAACCCATATCACACACTTGTGTACATGTATTTACACACACAGTTTACATCTCTGCTGGACTGAATGAACTTTTGAAAGAAACTGGATAGAAAATGGCAAAGGTGAAGTAATTTGGTTACAATTAAAATTTATAAAATTGGCCCTGGCCGGTTGGTTCATTAGATGGAATATCAGCCTGGTGTGCAAATGTCCCTGATTCAATTCCCAGTTAGGACACACATGAGAAGCCATCCTCTGCTTCTTGTCCCCTCCCTCTTTTCCTTCTCTCTCTCTTCCCCTCTCGTAGCCAGTGGCTCACTTGGTTTGAGCATTAGCCCCTGGTCCTGACGATAGCTTGGTTGATTTGAGCATCAGCCCCAGATGCAGGATGCTGGGTGGATCCCTGTTGAGATGCATGTGAGAGTCTGTCTCTTTATTTCCCTCCCTCTCACTAAAAAAGAGAGGTTTTAAACAGTAAATAAAATATTTTATATATATATATTACAAAAATAATGTAAACATTTCTCTGTAGTACTGGCCTTAATAGCAGATTGATCAACTCATAACTGAGTCACTAATTATGTTACATTTTTGGCAGAACAAAATGAACATTTTACTTGCCTATCTCCAATTTGTTTTAATGAGTCAAACAAATATTTAATTAAACAACCTTAAGTAAGATAATGAAATAACTCAGTAAATGTTAATTACAAAAATAATGTGATAAAATTAAAGGACCTGTATTAAATTTGAAAATGTCCAAAGGAAATACATGGATTTGTAGTTTCAAAGTAAAATTGATATTGTAATGGCATTACTGTTTTTTTTTGGAAACCACAGGACCTCAAAGAAAACTTCCTGTAAAAGCTAAACAAGGTCATACTAGAGTTGGCTCAGTGGTAGAGCATCAGCCAGGTGTGGGGATATCCTGAGTTTGAGTTCCGGTCAGGGCACACAGGAGAAGCACCCATCTACTTCTCCACCCCTCCCCTTCTTGCTTCTCTTTCTCTCTCTCTCTTCCCCTCCTGCAGCTATGGTTTGATTGGAGCAAGTTAGCCCTGTGAGCTGAGGATGGCTCCACCTCAGGTGCTAAGAAGAGCTCAGTTGCTGAGCAAAGAAGCAGTGCCCCAGATGGGGAGAGCATCACCCCCTAGTGGGATTGCTGCATGGATCCCAGTTGGGGTACATGCAGGAGTCTGTCTCTGCCTCTTCTCCTCTTACTGAAAAAAAAAAGCTAAATGAATAATAAATATCTAAGATTCCCTTTATCGTCAGTAAACACAAAGTCTCTTATAGAAATGTAAGAGAGTTGTATAAATATGAGATCTAATTATCAAAAAGGACAGGCATGTATCTCAGTTTTTCCCCTGATATATATATCAGATGTCTAGAATAATTCCTGGCACGTAATAATGATACTTAATAAATATATGTAGAATTAAAAGTAAAGGTTTTAAACAATAAATATAAAATGAAATAAATGCACTCTTTAATAATGCTTAATGATTTGTGTATCTTTTGTTTGTTGGTCTGGTTGTTTAAAACTGCAAAATAAAGGGTATTAAATAATTTAAGAGACTGTTGTTCCCAATATATATATATTGAATCTATTGCCTCAAAGTTTCTTGAAGGCTTATAACTCAATAAAAATGATTCAGCAATCAAAGGCACTGCCCCCAAATGGAGAAATGAAGTTTTTGAGAAAAAAAAATAACTAAATATTTAAAATTTGCTGTAAATTCAACTTCTCATTTAAATTTTATTTCACCTATTACCCTCCACTGGTATTTCTTTTACCCTCAAAAAACTCCAGAAGGACATTAACAAAACATTTAAACTAGTGTGCAAAATCTCTTCAGAAAAAGTGTTAAAGGCTGGTGAAAAATGGGAAGCACATTCTAAACAATTTTGACCTCTTGCAAATTGTCGTGTCTGAAAAGAGCCATCCTCAGTGACTCTCCAGCAAAAACCTGCCTTTTACTTTTCTGGCAACATGAGCACTTAGGCTTGGTGTGCCAGTGCTCATGCTAGTACTTATGGAACAATAGGACATGTTTCAGCAGCAGTGGTTCATGGCCTTCTCACAGTTGTAGCACCGCTGATTCTTCTTGGTCTGAGAAAATTAGTTGTCTGTGCTATGTTGCTAGCTTCTTGATTTTCTCTACAAGCTCTTCTTTACACTTTTCTCTTACCTGTACACATTTTTTGTCCAGCTCATGCTGCATATTGGCAACAGCTTTATTTATTATAACTTGTCTTTTTTCTTTCATTTCAGAACATAGCTTTTCTAGAGTTTTTTGTATAACTCTCAGTTTCTTGCTTGTGCTCAGACTTTATTTGGTGTTTAAAGTCAGTGGAAAGTTTGGTGTAGTTGTGGCACATGCTTTGGCACACTCTGTTGCTGGTCGTCTGGGTGATCCCATGCAGAATTCTTAGTGAAGAGGTACTTCTTGGTCTCTGTAAACACTGAAACTTTTGCAATCGGCTGGAGGCACTGTGGGGATTTCCTGGCTGGAACTGACTGCTTCAGTTTCCGGGTTTGGTTCCCTTTCTTTGGGTTCCACACTTTGATTACGTTGCCCTTTCTTTGCTCTTGGTTCTTGAGTGACCTTTTGCTGCTCATTGCTGGTAAAGGAGATAACTGATTTCTCCCTCCTTTTCTCCATTGTCCTCATTCTTACACTTTCAAAGTCTTCCTTCATAGAGGAAATGCTGATACAGTTCAGCTCATCACAAGCCTTTTTCTAATTCATACTGCACTTGACATGCAGCCAGTAGATGTTGACTGTGATGCCCTTTTTGTTTTCAGAAGGAATTTGTGCCCTTTGATGGTGGAGACCAAGGAAGTGATGTCAGCGTGATTGTCTTCTTTCTGCATGACTTTGGCTGACCAGAATCCAAAACCTTTCTGTTTAACTCAAACCTGTTCATGAATAGGTACTCAAGCATAGAAGAACCAGTTGTCAGGATGAGCATTTGAGAAATAGAAGCAGTCCTTGCAAAACTGTAGCTCACCAGTTTATAACAGGTGCCTTTTTTTTATTTTTTACAGAGACAGAGACAGAGAGAGACAGAGACAAGAAAGGGATGGATAAGGACAGACAGGAAGGGAGAGAGCTGAGAAGCATCAGTTATTTGTAGTGGCACCTTAGTTGTTCATTGATTGCTTTCTCATATGTGCCTTGACCGGGGTAGGAGAGCAGGAGGGCTACAGCAGAGCAAGTGACCCCCTTCCTTGCTCAAGCCAGCCACCTTGGGCTTAAGCCAGCAACCTTAGACTTCAAGCCAGCAACCTTTGGGCTCAAGCCAGCGACCATGGGGTCACGTTTATGATCCCACATTCAAGCCAGTGACCCCGTGCTCACGCTGCGTGAACCTGCGGTCAAACTGGCGACCTTGGGAGATCAAACCTGGGTCCTCTGCATTCCCGTCTGATGCTTTATCCACTGCACCACTGCCTGGACAGGTGTCTTATACAGCATCCTTACCTTGGCAGCTTACTCACTGTTTGCTCCACAGAAAATCACTGTGTTGTGAAGAAGTAACTGAGCATCAGCTCAGAACTATTCATAACATTCATATTTACCTTCATTCACTTTCTCTTGTATGGTGGGGATGTTGACTGCTGAGGGCACCAGCCTACTGTACATCAAGTGCTTGCTACTCATCTCCTATTAAGGTCTTTAGCCCTTTCCTTCATGCGAGAGACAGTGAACCTCAGGTATGTGCTCACCCCTTGTTTGTTTGTAGTTTTCTTCTACATGCTCCTGCACACTGGGCACTGCCAGTGACTACTGCTCCCTCTAAGCCTGCGCTCATCAGAAAACCGTTTGGAAAGATACACACGAAAACACAGGTTACATAGCAACATCTTCCAGGAAAATAGCATTCAGAACAGTACCAGTCATGATTTTCTGTTTTCCAGTGGATCTTATCTCCTGACAACCAATATATTTCTTGTTCAATACTAGTTTTTGAACCTTTACAGCCCACAATGAGTTTCAGTAATAAGACCGTCTTTCACAGCCAGGCTCAGCTGATAGGTGGTCTCTTCCAATTCATACCCTGGATTCAGACATATACTTTGTATATGGTCAATGTTGGCAATTTACTCCTGGCTCCAGGTAACCGTAATGGCTGCCCAAAGATGCTGGATAGCTCTGTATCAGCCTGCTGTCTGTTTGTTGAACATGCCATGATATATAAACTGCGTTCGGGGTCTCCTAACCCAGCGCAGTCCAGGCAGGGCCAGAAGTTGGGGCGTCATCACCAGGAAAGTATCAGTCTTGCAAGGACGTGGCACAGCTAGTGCAACAGTATGTGCTCAGGCAGTGGCTCACGGGCCGCCTCCTAATATATTTTTTATTCAAAGGATTTGTCAAACATTTACAAAATGCAGAAATAATAAATAAACACGAATAATTTTGAAACTTACTACCCAAACATAACCACTGATAAAATCTTAATATATATTCCCTCCTTTATAGTTTTAGGATATATTTTTTAAATTAAATTTATTGAGGTGACATTGGTTAATAATAGCATTGTATAAGTGTCGGATGTATATGTTTATAACATGACATCTGTATAATCTATTGTGTGCCCACCACCCAAAATCTAGTCTCCTTCTGTTACCATATTTTTTACCCTGTTTACTTTCTTCCTGCCCCCTTACACACATTCCCTCTGGTAACAACCATTCTGTTATTAAAATTGGTAACAGATATGTATGTTTTAGTGATATATCACTGTAAATATATAATATATATTGCTTTGAGATTATGTTGACGAAAGTCAGTATTATATGATATTGCAGAAGTCAGTCAAAACATGAAAGGAAGGAAACTGGGTCCAAAAACTTTTGTGTTTTGTTTATGTATGTATTACAGTATAAACTGCTCTATAAAAATTATATAGTTGGAATCTCCCTATACCATTACTTTATAGGAGTATTTTCCCGTTATACTCAGAGGTTAATATAACTTCACATTGGACATGTTTACAATTTATATTCAAAATAAAAACAAAGAGCTCTCTCTAACTATGAATTTTATATTATATGAAATACATTTATTTGATGTTGATTTTCAATTTAAAAATGTATTTATGGCCTGACCAGGCGATGGCACAGTGGATAGAGCATCGGACTGAGATGCGGAAGACCCAGGTTCAAGACCCCAAGCTCACCAGCTTGAGCGCAGGCCCATCTGGCTTGAGCAAAAGCTCGCTAGCTTGGACCCAAAGTCGCTGGCTCCAGCAAGGGGTTGCTTGGTCTGCTGAAGGCTTGTGGTCAAGGCACATGTGAGAAAGCAATCAATGAACAACTAAGGTGTTGTAACGGCAATGAAAAGCTAATGATTGATGCTTCTCACCTCTCTCCGTTCCCGTCTGTCTGTTCCTATCTATCCCTCTCTCTGACTCTCTCTCTTCCTGTAAAAAAAAATGTATTTAAATATATATTTAACATGTTAATATAAGTACTGTATTTTTATAATACCCATATTTGTATTACAGATTTATATTTTTATATAATCCTAGGAAGACACGAGACATTAGAACAAAGGCCATCAGTTAAGGTGATTTTAATTACTATAAAGTCATATGTTTATTTTCCATGTTCTACAATGTATTCGTATTAATTTTCTCACCTGAAAATTCTTATTTAAAATTGAAATTTCAAATTTAATACTGAAATTTATGGCTGTAGTAGGAAAACTGACTTTTATGACTCTGCTAGGAAATTCTACTTTATGGTCAAGTGTTTTTACAAGTAATATTTCTTTATTCACATAATTTACACATTGTATATTCCTTTAAAAACAAAGCAAAACTTTATTTTTGTACTCAGTAGTTTAATAAAAATTTAGGTATACTGGATATCTACACATGCATATACATAGGGAAAAAGAGAACTGGTGTTAGTGATATTAATTATATTAATATGTTACACCAAAAATTATATGTTATATTAATTCATATATTCACCACAATCTATAAAATCGTCATCAGAAATTAAAACAGCAACTTTACAAATTTTCACTTTAACACTGCAATTCAAATATGTAAGATTTTAAATCTTTTGTTTCTTTTATATATATTTGAATCTAATACTGTTGTTTCTGCCTCTTTTTTTTTTTTTTTTTTTTTTTTTTTTACCATATTCAGTCTTTTACAGAGTTGTCAGAGAGATTTGTAGATTTAAGAAATTGGCTAATTTCTCTTTTAAAAATTCCTCAGTCACTGTTTGCATCCCCTTTAAATGAGATTTAGCACGAGATTTATGGCCTAATATTTATTCTAGTCTTTCTTCCATATTATTCCCTGCTTTCACCCTAGATGCAAACTTTACCAGCACTATATCATCAACCTGTAGTTTTCTATAACTTACAGCCTTATATATCTCCATATTTAAAAGAAATGTGACCACTCTAAGAAATATAACATTTCCTTCATTTACATAGGAATTAATGCCTCTTATCCCTTCATAATTCAGCCTAGTATGACCATTTTCTGAAACTATGATTTAATTTTCCAAATTGCAATTTTTCTGTTTATAAATACCTATACACAATTTGATACATTTTATTATATTTATTCTATTAATATTATATAAATCTTAGTTATTGTATATTATTATATAATATCATATTATTGTATAACAAATATATTTGTTTTCTGATATCTGACATGTTGATATACCAATAGATTCATCAAGACAAAAGTCAGAATTCTCCAAAGAATAAACTCTGTAAGCCAAGAAAGATCTGTAACAAAGAAATAAAAAGGGCTTGGATGAAAATAGAACTATTAGCATACTTAATTATTCTAAATAAAATTAAAATCTAAAGAAAATAACAAAAACATTGATATTTTTCTATTAAATAATGCAAAAAATCTAGAGAATTGAAACTTTTTTTATATCTGAATCATGCAGTGCAGCTGTGTATATTGGGTTACAATAAAAATATAAGAAAATAGTGTGTGCATATATTTATGATTTCTTCTTTATTCACAGATTCATTTATATACTTTCTGCTAAAGTATGTAAAACACTTTGCTTTTAATATGCCTCATAAGGGAAAACATCTCTTTTAATTAAGCTTACAGAAGTAGGTACTCTCATTTAGCTAGGAGGAATAGAAGCTAGGCAGGTAGCTTGGCTGAAGTGATAATACCAAAAATTTTATTTTATTGAGTAACATTAAATTTGAAATGTAAGTGTTAATTGTAATATAGATGGAGATAAAAATTTTTATATTAATAATTATTAAACCCTCTATTTAGAATGTCTTTTCAAAAGTTAAGTGTTTGCAGTTGTGATAATTTAATTATGGGTGGTTTGGCTTCCTTACACAAATCAAGAATACTCTTCCAGAAAACAAGCCAACACTATGGATGTGTGAATTCCTACATGTCCAAGAGTGCAATTAACTCTACTTCTAACCATGCTGTGGCACCTGCAGACAATGAAGAAATCTGTTACAAGAAATATTTCCACAGCATGAATATGCAAGCACCAGAATTAGTGTAATTCATTCAGCTGTAGATTATCTAGATTCCAGCCACAATACATTTTATTGCCATGTGTCAGTTCGCTGACAGCTTCATAAATCCTGCTCAATAAACATTAAGTGTTTGCTTTTTTTTGTCTAGCAAATAGAGAAGCCTTGGGAAAGTTTTCTAGGATAGAGCTATGTAGTTTTGCATTTATGCAACAATCAAAAAATTCTCATCTGAAGCTGGAGGTAACATTTAGATGCTTATATTTAAATATTTGACAAGAATTATTTGGAACAACAGTCTTCTAGCTGGATATAAAAACTCCTTAATATAGAAAACTAGTATCCCCCCACCAAAATATGAGTTTAAGGTCTAGGTTATACAATGAGTGCACATGTTATAACAGATAAAACAGTTAAGTATTACCATATTTCATTTAAAAATTAGATATTCATGGCTCAGTTTCAGCTCAGGATGTTAAAACTGTTTCTCTGAAAATTTTTATTGTTATTCCAAAATGTTTGAGTGAATATTATTAATATACTGAAACTATATGTGAATTTATTTTCTGTTCAAAATACTCCAAAATCAAATATAACATAGTCTCTTCTGTTAATTCCATACAACATGAGGAATGAATCTAGATACTAGTAGCTCCAGCTATGAGTTAGCTGAACAAATACTGGCTCTCTTGTGGATTTATAGGCTTTGTCTGCATATGTGGGAACACTTATTCAGGCCTTTACTTTTTGTCTTCCTTCTGGTCTTGGTTTGTGTATTTTACAATGTTTCTGTACTTTTATTCACCCTGCACATAACTCTCCTTGTGAGTCTATGCCAGATGATTTAAATCTTGTCTGATTCTCAGAAAAAAACTATAAATTACAAAACTGAATGGGGGTAAGGGAGTATAGTCTTTTACTGACCCCATGACATTTCCTCATCAATTACGCTGTCTTTCCTGGTCTTATTATCAAAACAAAGCAAACTCTCCCAGGTTACTGATTCTCTCACTTTCAGAAAGGTCATTCACCAGTCCTTAACTTGGTAGAAACATGTTGTAACAAGTGAGTTGTAGGTGTGAGAAAATGAATGTGTCTCCAGTGCTTCGTGCTTAGAGGTGATTCTACTTCTTATTACTTGTGTACCACTTGGGACCATGAGAGTTAGAAGGAAAGAGTTTTGAGATCTGAAAGGGAGTCTTTTAATGGGTGTTTGACTGAAATTACCCCTTATTGAAAGCTCCATGAAAAAGAGTTTGGACCCACATTCTTCCATTTTTTGAACTATTAATGTAATGCAATTAGCACAATTAAATCCAAATCATTACTCTGATGGACTCTGATGTCATTTCAAGATAAAAATTTGCAAATCTCCCACTCAAATAAATTACTCACTTTAATACATGTATGTTAAAAGAAGTGTATATATGGTATGCTTTCATAGGTTGAAAATGCCAGTTAAACTAACTTATTAGGGAAAATGGAAAACCATGTGCAAAAGAATGAAATTGGACTACTGTTTGTCTCCATATACAAAAATTAACTGAAAATGGATGAAAGACCTAAATATAATACCTGAAACAATAAATGTATAGAAGAAAACATAGGTACTAAACTTAATGTACTTATGTCTTAGAGAGGGTTTTATGAATTTGACCCCAAAGGCAAGGAAAATGAAAGAAAAATAAATTACTGACACTACAGTAAATAAAATGTTACTTCACAGTAAAAACAAAACAAACAACATCACCAAAATAACAAAATAAGCAACTGACCAGATGGGAGAAGATATTTGCGAATGATAGCTCCAACAAGGGGTTAATGTCCAAAATATATAACAAACTTATAAAACTCAACACCAAAGAGCCAAACAGTCTAATTAAAAAATAGGACATTTTTCCCCAAAAGATATGGAAATGGCCAACAGATACATGAAAAGGTGCTCAACTTTACTAGCTATTAAGAAAATACAGGTCAAAACTACAATGAGATATCACCTCACACTTGTTAGATTGACTGTTATCAACAATATAAGTAACAACAAGTGTTGAAGTTGTGAAGAAAAAGGGAACCCTCATTCACTGCTGGTGGGAATGTATACTGGTACAGTTGCTATGGAAAACAATATGGAAACTTCTCATAAAATTGCAAATAGAGTTGTCATATGACCCAGCAACCCCTCTTCTGGATATCTACCTGAAAAATATGAAAACATTTATTCACAAAGATACATGTACCCCTTTGTTCATTGCAGCAGTATTCATACTGGCCAAGACATGGAAACATTGGAAATGTTCATCGATAGATGAGTAGATAAAGAAGAAAGATGTGTTTGTGTGTGTGTATATATATTAACACAATGGAAAATTACTTGGACATAAGAAAAGATGAAATACTGCCATGTACATCAACATGGATCGATCTTGAGAATATCATCTAAGCAAAGAAGTCAGACAGAAACTTAAAGAACCATAGGATCTCACTCATATGTGGAATATAATACTGAAAGCAAAAAATAATAATAAATAAAAAAACACACAAAAACTCAAAGACAACGGTATGGTGGTTATCAGAGGAAAGGGGTATGTGTGGTAATAAAAAGGTAAAGGTTATCAAATATGTGGTGACAGATTTCATTTTGGGTGGTGGGCACACTGTTAAACATACAGATGACATACTGTATTATAAAAATGTACACTTAAAACCTATGTAATTTGATTAACCAACATCACCCCAATAAATTTATTTTAAAAGCTTCTGGTTTAATTTTTGACAAGAATATCTTAATAGGTGACAAAAAGGAGATCTCTATTAATTATGGTTCTTTGGATGCAAGTATACAAAATTGATTAATATAAACCAAAAAGAAAGTTAAAGCCATTAGAAGAATATGAATACACTCAGGATAAGAGAGAGCAAGGACGTATTTTATGATTGAAATATCTATAGGGAAGAAATAGCAAGCTGACAAAGTAAAATTTAATTGCAGTAATTATGTTGAAGAGAAACTGAAGATAATTAAACAAAAGAAATTTGCTTCACCGAAAACAAGAACATTTCACAAAATCTTTTCTTTGGAACACAGTCCCAATGAAATCTGAAGCTCTTTATAATGGATAAATAGATAAAAATAAATTGAAACAACATCAATAACATTTGTGGTTCTTTGTGAAGACTCTGCTATTTGGAACACTGCAGTCAAGTTAGAGAACAAATTTGATGAAATTAAAATTTAAAAGAAAATATTAGACTAGTAGGAAAAAAACCCAAATGATTAAAGTAAAATAATTCACAAAGCATTAATAAAAGGACACAAAGCAATGTTTAGGAAGATATATCTAAAAAAAAAACCCACTTAATATTTAGTAATTAGTACAGCAAGCAAATATGAAGCATCCTTGGAAATTGTTTGTAATAAAAGCATTGCACAAAATGGTAATTTTGTTTTTTATTCATTGAGAGGAGGGAAGGCAGACAGACTCCCGCATGCCAATCAGGATCCACCTGGCAAGCCCACTTAGCGGGTGATGCTCTTCCCATCTGTGGTGGTGCTCCATTGCCTAGCAACTGAGCTCTTCCTAGAGTCTGAGGCAGAGGCCATGGAGCCATCCTCAGTTCCCCAGGGTCAACTCGCTCCAATGGAGCCATGGCTGCAGCAGGGTAAGAGAGAAAGATAAAGAAAGAGAAAAGAAAAGGGGAAAGGTGGAGAAGCCGATGGTCACTTCTCCTGTGTGCCCTGACCAGGAATCAAACCCTGGACATCCACATGCCAGGCCGATGCTCTACCACTGAACAAACAGGCCAGGGCCCAAAATGGTAATTCTTAACAATACACAGTATTAAAAGGTGAAAGATTTATGCCATCTGAAGAGAAACTAGAGTGTAGAATACAAAATATTAATATGCATCATAAAAACAAGTAATTCAAGCACCCACACCAAAACACAGTATAATTAAAATTTAAACATTTAAAGACAAAGCACTGAGACACATGGATATAAATAAAGTGAATTGTTTACCAGAGAAAGGGATTTATGGGGTATGTGGGGCAGGGGGTTGGGGGAAGGGAGTAAATAGGGACAAATATAAGATGACAGAAAATGATTTGTCTTTGGGTGATGGTATACAACATAACAGTTTGAATGCTATAGAAATGTTTATCTGAAATCTATGTACTCTTATTGATCAATGTCACTCTGTTAAATTTATTTTTATAAATATAGTTTTTAAAGTAGCAAGAGAAACACAGCATGTTATGTCCAAGAGAATCTTCATTAGTCTACCCAGTAGAATTTCTAGCGGAAATTTTGCAGGCCAGAAGCAAGTAGCATGATATATTCAAAGTGTTGAAAGAAGAAAACTTTTGATCAGCAATACTCTTCCTGTCAAACTTATCATTCAGAATTTAAAAAGAGATATAGTTTTCTAGACAGATAAAGACTAAAGGAGTTTATTACTAATAAACCAGCTTTACAAGAAATGTAAAAGGGATTTCTTTAACCTGAACAGAAAGTGTGATAATTAGTAACAACAAAACATATAAGAATAAATTCCACTGGAAAGCTAAATATATAATTATGGTATTGTATTAATTACTTATATAGTAAGTAAAAAATTTTAAAAAGTGATAAAAACTATGATTACAATAATTAGTTAAGGGAAAACATAAGTCAAAAGGATACAAATGGATCCTAGAAAGTGATTACAGAAAGAACACTGAGAAATTTACAAATATGTGGAACTCAAACATCATGTTAATGAGAGCCAAAGGATCGATCGAAGAAGAAATCAAAAGAGAAATTAAGAAAATATACTATTAGACAAATGAAAGTATAAATGCAGCACCAAAATTTGAGGGATGCAGAAAAAGCAGTCTAAAAAGGGAAGGCATACCAATAAATGACTAACTTAAAAAACAATAAAATTCTCATATAAGCAGCCTAACATTCAACCTCAAAGAGCTAGAAAAAGAACAAATAAAGACCAAAGTTGATAGAAGGAAGGAAACAAGACTAGAGCAAAAATAAATGAAGTAGTGACTAAGAATACAGTAGAGAAGATGCATGAAACGGAAAGCTATTTTTTTTGAAAAGACAAAATTGACAAACCTCTAGCTAGACTCACCAAAGAAAAAGGACTAAAATAAAATCACAAATGAAAAAATATTACAATGAATATCACATAAATACAAGAGATCATAAGATACTACTATGAGCAATTAGATGCCAACAAATTGGACTACTGACAAAGAACATATAAATTTCTGGAAGCACACAATTTACCAAGACTGAACCACCATGAAATAGAGTACAGGTATTGATCGACTTACGACCTATGCAACTTACGACCATTTGACTTCATGACCACAATCACTAGCCTCGACTGCTTTGTGTCTGGAGCACTTTTTGTATGCACCCGTATTTTGTAATTTTGTATGCTTTGCAAATATTAAATCAGTTGTACTGGTAATGCAGTGTTTTACTTAAACCTGACGAATGTAAAAATTAGAAACTAAAGATGATACAAATGGCATAAAATGAACAAAGAAAATTATGATATATAACAATAATGAAAGAAAATTATGATAAAATATGACTTAAAGATTTTTATAACATCATTTCACAATACTGTACATATAGCCTACTCAACTTACGATCAAATCGTGTTATGACCGATCTGTCGGAACTAATCGTGGTTGTAAGTCGAGCACTAACTGTATCTGAATAGAAAGATTACCAGTCAGAATACTGAATTAGTAATGAAAAACTTCCCAAAAAACAAAAATGCAGAACCAGACAGCTTCACTGGTGAATTCTACCAGATATTCAACAAAGATTTAATATCACTTTTTCTCCAACACTTCCGAAAAACAGAAGAGGAAGTAACTTTTCTAAATTCATTGTATGGAGCCAGCATAGCCTGATACCAAAACCAGACAAGTACAGCAAAAGAAAAGAAAATTACAAGTCAACATCCCTGATGAACATAAATGCAAAAATTCTCAACAAAATATTAACAAACCAAATATAACAATATTTTAAAAGGACACAAAGCAGGTATAAAGGGAATGTAGCTCACACAGTAAAGAGGACATATAACAAGCCCACAGTAAACATCATATTCAGCATTCAAAGACTGAAAGACTTTCTTCTGAGATCAGGAACAAGACAAAATGTCCACTCTTAACATGTTTATGCAACATAGTACAGGAAGTCCTAACCATAATAATCAGGCAAAAAACCCAAATGAACAAAAGTAGCATCACAATTGGAAAGGAAGAAGTAAAACTGTCACTATTTGCAAGTGAGGTAATACTATATATAGAAAACCTTAAGGACTCCATTAAAAAAAGACTGTAAGGACTAAAAAGCAAATACAATAAAGTTACAAAATACAAATTGAATATGAAAAAAATCTGTCTCTTTTCATATGCTAATAATAAACTATCAGAAAGAGAAATAAAGAAAATCCTATTTACAATTGCATCAAAAAGCCTGACCAGGCAGTGGCGCAGTGGATAGAGCATCGGACTGGGATGCGGAGGACCCAGGTTCGAGACCCCAAGCTCGCCAGCTTGAGTGCGGACCCATCTGGCTTGAGCAAAAAGCTCGCCAGCTTGAACCCAAAGTCGCTGGCTCCAGCAAGGGGTGGCTCAGTCTGCTGAAGGCCTGCAGTCAAGGCACATGTGAGAAAGCAATCAATGAACAACTATGGTGTCGCAACGGCAACAAAAAACTAATGATTGATGCTTCTCATCTCTCTCCATTCCTGTCTGTCTGTCCCTATCTATCCCTCTCTCTGACTCTCTCTCTATCCCTGTTAAAAAAAAAAAAGAAAGAAAGAAAAGAAAAACAAAAAAAAATTGCATCAAAAAGAATAAAATACTTTGGAATAATTTTGAAAAGGAGGTAATACTGTATATTGAAAGCTGTAAGATATTAATAAAGCATATTGAAGAAGAAACAAATAAAAAATTCAATGCTTGTGATTGGAAATATTAATATTGTTAAAATGCTCATAGTAAGCAAACAATCTATATGTATTGACTATGAAATTTCAAGGATATTTGTCACAGAAATAGAACAAACCTAATATTTCTATAAAACCACATTCACACAGAAATACCCTAATAGCCAAAGCAACCTTTAGAAGGAAGAACAAAGCTGGATGCATTATGCTCTTTAATTTCAAACTATATTACAAAGCAGCAGTAATTAAAATAATATAGAAATGATATAAAAACAGACACATAGGTCAATGGAATACAATAGAGTCCAGAAATGCAGCCAAGCATATATGGTCAATCAATTTATGACAAAGGAGTTAAGATTATACAATGAGGTAGAGACAAGCTTTTTGATAAATGGTATTAGGAAAACTGGACAGGCACATGTAAAACTATGAATCTTAACCATAATTTACAGCATACAGGAAAGTTGACTCCAAATGGGTTGAAGATGTCATTGTAAGATCTGAAATGATAAAACTACAAAAAGAAATCCTAAAATCTTAGTCAGTAAGCTCCCATGACATAGGTTTTAAAACTGACACCCAAAGCAAAGACAACTAAAGTCATAAATATGTGGGTCTATATCATACTTAAAAGCTTCTGCACAGCAAGGAAACCTTCCATAAAATTAAAATGCAACAAAATGGAAGAAAAAGTATATGCCAACTACATATATGATAATGGGCTAATATCCAAAACACATGAGTAATTCACAAAACTTAATAGCAAAATGTTTTAATTTAAATATCCAATTTTTAAAAGAGTAGAAAATTTGAAAAGAAATTATTTCCAAAGGCACACAGATGGTCAACAGCTACACGAGAAATGTTTAACATAGGTAATCAACAGGGAAATTAAAATCAAAACCATGAATAGCTATCACTTCATACCTGTTAGAATAGCTATTATCAAAAAGACATGAAATAAGTTTTGGCAAGAATGTGAAAAAAGGGGAAGTCTTATGCATTGTCGATAGCTATGTAAATTGGTGCAGCCACTATAAAAAACAATGGAGGTTTTTATAAAACTAATTTAAAAAGCAGAGCTACCATATGATCCAGCAATTCCACTTCTGGGTATTTATGTGAACAAAATGAAAACACTAATTCAAAAAGAGTCATGCACTTCTATGTTTATTTCAATATTATTGGCAATAGCCAAGATGTGAAACCAACCTAAGTGACTTTCCATGGATGAATTGATAAAAAAAAAAATTATAATATATGTATAAAGCGGAGTATTATTCAACTGTAAAAAAGAATGACATCTTTCCATTTACAAGAACATGGATGGATCTCAAGGGCGTTATGCTAAATGAAATAAATTGACAGAAAAAGACAAATATTATATAATCTCTCTCATATTTAGAATATTAAAAAAGAAGGAAAAAACCCATCTCCACATACCCTCATCTGTACTTAGCATATATTTTTTTAGTTTTCTGTTTCAATAAACTAAAACCAGTATCTTATATGGTTAAAAAATTAAATATGAACAATTCAATACAAAGAGATGATACAAAGAGGCGGTTCACAGGAAGGGAAAAAAGAAGAAAACAGTGCATAAAAGGATATTAACTTTTAGCCTTGGTCAGATAACTTGGCTAGTTAGAATATCATCGTGAAACACAGAGGCTGCTGGTTCAATTCCCAGTCAGAGTACATACAGGTGCAGATCTTCCTTTCTCCTGCTTTTTCCACTCTTCTCTCTAAAGTCAATAAAATAAACATTAAAAAAATAAAAGATGTTAATCTTTATTAACAAGTACATGGGAGCTGAAACAAATGTGATTACATGTATTATCAGATGGGCAGAAGTTAAGTGATTGAGTAAAAGACATGAGAATATATGATATAAATTGAAACACACGTTAGAAGCAATTTGAAGATATCTGTAAAAATAAATCATATGACTTGACTAATCACTTCTGCTCTTAAAAGTTTATCCTAAAAAATTTGCAACATATATGTAGTTTCAAAATGTTTCTTGTTAATTTGATTATAACAGAAAATCAGCAGAAACAAGCTAAAAGTCTAACTATATAACGCTTAATAATTATGTTATAATACATCCTTTCCTGTGTTTCTACACATATCAGACATTTAGAAATGTCATACAAACATATGGTAATTGTTGAAAACTAAGTTTAAAGAAGAGGAATTTTATGCACTTCTAGAGATATTTTATTTCTTAAAAATATTCATTTACAGAAGTTCCCCATTATCAGAGGGGATACAAGACCCTAACTGGATGCCTAAAACCAAGGATAGTATCAAACTCTTTATGTACTACATTAGTTTTTATATATACATGCCTATGATTATGTCTAACTTATAAACAAAGCAGAGTAGAAGAGTAACAATAATAACTAATAGCAAAATAGAACAATCATAACAAAAGTTAGGTGAATGCAGTCTCTATCTCAAAATATTTTATTGTACTGTAGTCACCTTTCCATTTAAAGAAAGTTTTCTGCAGTTTCTCTTTTGCATATCTGAATTGCCAGCATCAGTACTTTTGCCTTTTGGACAATTATGAAGTATAAAGTAAGGGTTACTTGAACACAAGTGCTGTGAAACGGTGACAGTTAATGTGATAACTGAGACAGCTACTAAGTGACTAAGTGACAGTATGGATACATTGGGCTAAGGGATAATTTATGTCCCAGGTGGGATGGAGCAGGACAGAATAAAATGTCATCATGATACTCAGAACTGTGCACAACTTAAACCTTATGAACTGTTTATTTCTGGAATTTACCCTCTAACGTATTCTGACTGCTGTTTATGTAACTGAAACCTTGGAAAGAAAAACTGCAGATAAAATACAATGAAAGACAATGTTTCATATTCTCAAATTTTTAATTACATAAAGTATATATAATATAAATATACATCTTATATATCTTAATATACTATAAATGCTTACCTTAATATAATATAAATATATAATATAAAGTTTATATAGATGTTTATATTTAATATAGTAAGGCAAAAACCTAAAACAAAGATATAAATGACTGAAAGTCATACATCAAATAATACAAAAAATGTGCAAGATTTTTTCAATTAGAAAAGAGAGTTATAATAAGTTTAGGAAACAGCAATCAAGCTTAGGAAAACAAAACAAGAATGCAGTCAGAGTAATTTAAAAACATTCAGTTCTCTTAAATTCTCATTTTTTATATTATGGAGTTAATAGATATAATTCATAAGCATTATATAGAATTTTAGAGTTTAAACATTAGTCAGAATAAAACTAGAAATAAAACTAATAAATTGGAGGAATGAGCACTTTGAGCCTATTTCTCTGAATCACAAGCTCGTGGGTATATATTATTTTGATATCATTTTTAATAAAAATAAATTAATTGTTCCATGCCACTAAGATCCCTGCCTGATTGCTTTCTTCACAAGGTTCAGTTACTTCCTCTTCTATATATATGTAGTTCCCATATTTGTCAGCATCTAGATCATTGTCTTCGAATTATTTGTTTGCATTTGTTAATTCAAAATGGAAAAAAGAGAATATGTATTCATAGGTAGATTGATAGGTTCGTAGAAAAATAGATGTTATATATGTATATACAAAGACTCTGGAAAAAAATTAAAAACAACAATGTTTTCCTTTTGAAAGACAAAAGAATAACATGTAATTAAATGAACCATACATTTTTAAAATTTGTTCTTACTGTCTTTTAAATTTAATTATAAATTAATTAAAACAATAAATATTATGACCTTATGTAGTAGATTGGTATAATAATACTCTAATACTTACCATCTTTTCACTTGGTATATCATCTTTAAGCAACTCCTATGTTAATACTAATACTGACAATTTTGAACTCAATCATTTTTCTGATACCTCATAAAGATATATAAAGGTATCTAAAGGCTTTATAAAGGGAAAGAAAATAATATGGTTTTCCAGTCCAGTTCGTTCTATAATCATACAATATAACCTCAAGCATAAAGTGTAAATAAGTGTGAGTACATTTCAAATCTGCAATTTAAGAATAAAGGATCAGGGAAATAGATATGGATATCATGGAAATGGTGGTATGTGGCAATTTTTCTTTACTTCAGGCTCTGAGTTTGTTAGCAGAAAGAAAATCCATTAGCAAAGTATAAAGCATGATTCTCCCTTCTTCATTTGACAGATGAAGAAAGTGCTTATCAAAAATACACAGACATTCGATATTTCATTCCCACTGCTTTCATATGCTGTACCTATCCCTAATTAAACCAAGTGTCTTTCTCAGCAAATCTTATTCTAAACTTCATAGGATTTCAAAACATCAATCAGTAAAATACGTTATTTACATTTGCTTCTAACTCTTAAGGAGACCTGTAAAACAAAAGGAGTTTCAAAATCTGTTGTGAACCAGGGTGGTGAGGATTCTTAGAATGAAATTATGTAAAACACAAAATGACATTTATTAATGAATATAAATTCTTATACATTATTGTGTTTGCAAAATATATTTTAGCATTGCATACTTTCTATATCAACATGTAAATTCTTATATTATTTCACATTTCATGTACTCAATCTTCAGGATATATACTGACAGTGATAAATTATGCTCATAATGTCTTTTATAGCTTAAATTTCAAGTGGTCATAGCTTGTACCCTGTACACACTTTAGGGAATAGTGCATATTTGTGGGTGTGTGTGAACATTGATTTTCTCTGACCCATATGATGTTGTTTGGAATTGCTAATTTGTTGAAATTTGGAAATAGTTATATAAGAAACAACCCTGAATTTACAGTCCAAAAACAAAAAAGTTAATGTAGTACATGCTGTGGTGCAATGTCAGAATTTCCCTTTCAGAACATAGGCATTTACTCTACCATCTGACTACTCACTGGTAGGTATGAGCCCAGCCATTCCCAGGGAAATTACTCGTTGAACTAGTGAACAGAAACCCAGCCCTCTTGAATCAATTCAAACAACTCTGAATGCAGCCAGTGGAAATTATTTGATACTGACGTTAGTATATTTTGTTTCTACATTCGTTACACACCTGACAGTACATTACTACTTTTGACGTTAAACAAATATATTTTTATTGAATTTATTGGGGTGACAATGGTTAATAAAATCATACAAACTTCAAATGTACAACTCCATAAAACATAATCTGCAAAAAAAAAAAAAAAAAACATAATCTGCCTACTGCATTGTGAGCTCACCATCCAAAATCGAATCTCTTACCATCCCCGTTTATCCATCTTTTGTCCACTTCGACTTCCCACATCTTTCCCTCTGGCTGTCGCTATTCTGTTGTTTGTATCTATGGAATATATATATATATATATATATATATATATATATATATATATATGGCTGTCGCTATTCTTTTGTTGTATCTATGGGATATATACATATATATTTCTTTAATCCTGTCATATTTATTTTCACCCAGCCATCCAAACCTCCTACCCTCTGACAGCCACCAGTCTTGAGAAATTAAAAACAATTTCTATAAAATTACTCTGGTATTTATCATTTCTGGGTTGTTCATTTCTTTAGTAGATTTATATTTCAACTGGGAGTTATTTTCCTTTTGTTTTATTTTTTTATTATTTATTTTAATTGGGTGACATTGATAAATCAGGGTACATATGTTCAGAGAAAACATCCCCAGGTTATTTTGACATTTGATTATGTTGCATACCTGTCACACAAAGTCACATTGTCTTCCGTCACCTTCTATCTGGTTTTCCTTGTGCCCCTCCCCACAATCCACCCTCTTCCTCTCCATACTCCCGCCCCTTCCATAACCACCTCAGTCTTGTTCGTGATTCTGAGTCTCTTTTTTATGTCCCACCTATCTATGGAATCATATAGGTCTTAGTTTTTTCTGATTTACCATCCTCGTTCGTGAGTTTAGTACCTATGTTTTCCTCTATGTAATTTATTGTTTCAGGTCTTATATTTAGTCTTTGATCCATTTTGAATTAATTTTAGTACAAGGGGACAAACTGTAGTCGAGTTTTATTCTTTTGCATGTGGCTTTCCATTTTCTCAGCACCGTATGTTGAAGAGGCTTTCTTTTCTCCATTGTGTGTTGTTGGCCCCTTTATCCAAAATTATTTGACCATATACATGTGGTTTTATTTCTGGGCTTTCTATTCTGTTTCATTGGTCTGAGTGTCTATTTTTCTGCCAGTACCATGCTTTTTTGATTGTCATGGCTCTATAATATAATTTGAAGTCAGGTATTGTAATGCCCCCCCAGCTTCATTCTTTTTATTTAGGATTGCTTTGGCTATTCGTTGTTTTTTTTTTGTTTTTTTTTATAGTTCCATATAAATCTGATGATTATTTTGTTCTGTTTCTTTAAAAAATGACATTGGAATTTTGATGGGAATTGCATTGAATTTGCATTATGCTTTGGGTAATATAGTCATTTTTGACTATATTTATGTTTCCTATCCAGGAACAAGGAATATTTTCATTTCATTGTATCCTTTTTGATTTCCCTTAACAATGCTTTATAGTTTTCATTATATAGGTCCTTTATATTCTTTGTTATGTTTATTCCTAAGTATTTTACATTCTTTGTTGCAAACACGAAGGGGATTATTTATTTATTTATTTATTTTTTACAGAAACAGAGAGAGAGTCAGAGAGAGGGATAGATAGGGACAGACAGACAGGAACGGAGAGGTGAGAAGCATCAACCATTAGTTTTTCATTGCCGTTGCGACACCATAGTTGTTTATTGATTGCTTTCTCACATGTGCCTTGACCGTAGGCCTTCAGCAGACCGAGCAAACCCTTGCTGAAGCCTGCGACCTTGGGTCCAAGCTGGCGAGCTTTTGCTCAAGCCAGATGGTCCCGCGCTCAAGCTGGCGAGCTCGGGGATTCGAACCTGGGTCTTTCTCATCCCAGTCCAACACTCTATCCACTTTGCTATTGCCAGGTCAGGCTAGGGAATTATATTTTTGAGTTTGTTTTCTGATGTTTCATTGTTGGCATATAGGAAGACAATGGACTTTTGTATATTAATTTTGTATCCTGCAAACTTACTGTATTGGTTTATTGTTTCTAATAGTCTTTTTATGGAGTCTTTGGGGTTTTCAATGTACAATATCATATCATCTGCAAAAAGTGAAACCTTTATTTCTTCTTTTTCAATATGAATGCCTTTTATTTCTTTTTTTTTTGTCTGATTGCTCTGGTTAGAACCTCCAACACTATGTTGAATAAGAGTGGAAAGAGTGGACAACCTTGCCTTGTTACTGATTTTAGGGGAAATGTCCTCAGTTTTATGCCATTTAATATGATGTTAGCTGATGGTTAATTATAAATGGCCTTTATTATGTTGAGATATTTTCCTTCTATATATATTGTTGAGTGTTTTAAACATAAAATTGTGTTGTATTTTATTGAATGCCTTTTCTGCATCTATTGATAGGATCATATGGTTTTTGTCCTTTGTTTTGTTGATATGGTGTATTACGTTAACTGTTTTATGTATGTTGAACCATCCTTGTGATTCTGGGATAAATACCACTTGATCATGGTGTATTATTTTTTTAATGTGTTGTTGTATTAGATTTGCTAGTATTTTGTTTAGTATTTTAGCATCTGTATTCATTAGTGATATTGATCTGTAGTTTTTTTGTGTGTGTTGTCCTTGCCAGATTTTGGAATGAGAGTTATGTGAGCCTCATAAAATGTGTTTGGAATTATTGCTTCTTCTTAATTTTTTTGGAAGACTTTGAGTAGAAAAGGAACCAAGTCGTCTTTGAATGTTTGGTAGAATTCACTAGTATAGCTGTCTGTTCCTGGACTTTTTTTCTATTTCCTCCCTGTTATGGGTCTGTTTAGGCTTTCCACTTCTTCATGACTAAATCTAAGAATATTGTATTGTTCTAGGAATTTATCCATTTCTTCTAGATTTTTTAATTTGGTGGCATATAGGTTGTCATAATATTCTACAATAATTCTTTATTTATTATATCTGTAGTGATTTCTTCTCTTTCATTTTGGATTTTGTTTGGATTTTATTTGAGTCCTTTCTCTTTTTTCCTTAGTGAGTCTTGCCAAGGATTTGTCAATTTTGTTGATCTTTTCAAAGAACCAGCTTTTAGTTTTATTAATTTTTTTCTATAGTTTTTCTGTTCTCTATTTCGATTACTTCTGCTCTGATTTTTATTATTTCCTTTCTTCTGCTGATTTTGGGTTGCCTTTGTTCTTCTTTTTCTAGTTCCTTAAGATGTGAAGTTAAGTGGTTTGCCTGGGTTCTCTCTTGTTTGCTTATATAGGCCTGTAGTGATATGAAATTCTCTCTTCTTCCTGCTTTTGCTGCATCCCATAGATTCTGATATGATATATTGTTATTTTTGTTTGTCTGTATGTAACTTTTGATCTCTGCTTTCAATTCTTCTTTGATCATCTAATTTTTTAAAGTATGTTGTTTAGTTCCCACATTTTTGTGGGTTTGTTTACCTTTATTTTGTAGTTGAATTCCAGTTTCAAGGCTTTTTAATTGGAGAATATGTTTGATATGATATCAGTCTTTCTGAATTTTTTGACATTATTTTTGTGGCCCAACATATGATCAGTTCTTGAGAATGTTTCATGTGCATTAGAGAAAAATGTATACTCTGGCACTTTGGGATGAAATGTCCTGTAATTGTCTATCATATGCAATTATTCTAGTGTTTCGTTTAAGGCCAATACTTCTTTATTGATTTTCTGTTTGGATGAACAATCTAGAGCCGTCAGCAGTGTATTGAGTCTCCAAGTATGATTGTATTTTTGTAGGTTTTTGTTTTTAGGTCATTCAATAGCTGTCTTATATATTTTGGTGCTCTTTGGTTTGGTGCGTATATATTAAGAAGTGTTATGTCTTCTTGATTCAATGTCCCCTTAATCATTATGAAATGACCGTTTTTGTCTCTGATTACCTTTGCTGTCTTGTAGTCAGTATTGTTAGATAGGAGTATGGCTACACCTGCTTTTTTTTGTATGTTATTTGCTTGAAGTATTGTTTTCCAGCCTCTCACTTTGAATTTGTTTTTATCCTTGTAGCTTAGATGTGTTTCTTGTAGGCAGCATACAGTTGGATTTTCTTTTTTAATCCATTCTGCTACTCTTTGTCTTTTTATTGGTGAGTTCAGTCCATTTACATTTAGTGTAATTATTGACATTTGAGGGTTTCCTATTGCCATTTTATATATTGCTTTCTGATAGTTTGTATCTTGTTTGATTCTTCTCTTTTGTTTTTTTATCATTTCATTTTGTTTGGTTTTAATCCATACATCTTTTCTCTGTTTCTTCTTTTCTCAAGCCATGTACTTCTGTGGTGGTTTTTTCAGGCATGGTTACCATTAAGTAATGGAAAGGGTACCTATCATGTTCATTATAGTACATCATCTCATGTGTGCTTCTGCACTCCATCCTTCTTTGCTCCTGTTAATCTTTGTCCTCTCCCCTTTTTTATTTTTGTCATCACAGATTAAATTTGATTTTATTGTTTATTTTTTAATATTATATAAACCATTATCAGGCTTTTTTTTTTCAAATTTTATTTTTATTTTATTCATTTTAGAGAGGAGACACAGAGTGAGAGAGAGAGAGAGAAAGAGAGAAAGGGGGAAGGAGCTGGAAGCATCAACTCCCATATGTGCCTTGACCAGACCAGTGCAGGGTTTTGAACTGGCGACCTCAGTGTTCCCAGGTCGACGCTTTATCCACTGCGCCACCACAGGTCAGGCGATTTTATTGTGTTCTTCATGGAGCTTTTACTTGTGATTTTGTTCTTTGTATCTGGTCAGAAAACCCTCTTTAATATTTCCTGAAGTGGGGGTTTTCTGGTGATAAATTCCCTTATCTTTTCTGTATCAGTGAATGTTTTTATTTCTCCTTCATATTTGATGGATAGCTTTGATGGTTATAATATCTTGGCTGGAAGTTTCTCTTTCAGAACTTTAAATATTGGGGTCTACTCCCTTCTAGCTTGTTGGGTTTCTGCTGAGAAATCAGATGATAATCTAATGGGCCTCACTTTATATGTTGTATTCTTCCTTTCCCTGGCTGCCTTGAGAATTTTTTCTCTGTCATTGGTTTGTGCCAATTTCATTATGATGTGCCTTGTTGTAGATTTGCTAGGGTTAAGATAACTCAGTGTTCTGTTTGCTTCTTAAATTTGAGGCTTTAGTTCTTTCCACAGGCTTGTGAAGTTCTCATTTATTATTTGTTTGAATATGTTCTCCATTCCATTTTCTTCTCTCTTCTCCTTTTGATATACCCATTTTTTTTATATTGCTCTTTATGATGGAATCAGACAATTTTTGTAGGCTTTCTCATTTTTTTTTAATTTATGTGTCTCTCTCCTCTTCTCTCTGTAGTGCCTCTAGTTGCCTGTCTTCTATGTCACTAATTCTCTCCTCTATCTGGCCTGTTCTATTAGCTAAGCTTGTTATCTTGTTTTTCAGTTCATGAATTGAGTTTTTCACCTCTGTTTGATTCGTTTTCATAGTTTCAGTTTCCTTGGTGATATATTCTTTCTGTTCATTGAATTGTTTTTTGAGCTCCTTAAATTGCCTTTCTGTTCTTTCTTGTATATCCTTGAGTATTTTTAGGATTTCAGTTTTAAATTCTCTGTCATTTAACTCCAAGGTCTCCAAGTTACTGAAATGTATTTTTATAAATATTTTCTTATTTTTCTGAGCTACATTTCTGTCTTTTGTATCCATGATATTCTATTTCTTTTTCCTTAATAATATTTGAGAGTGGTATTGTTAATAACACTAATAGGATTTGATAAAGAATAAAAAATAAAGATAAAAGAAAATAAAAAAGTAAAAAAATTAAATATATATATATACATATTTGAGAAAATACAGTGAAAAACTAAAAATTGTTTTGTGCTAAATGGAACAAAAGCTACATAGAACACATGGCCTGAGTTGGAGAGAAGTTACAAACAAGTAAAAAAAATGAGGTAAGAACCCACAAATTGCTACAAGGAATAAATTTAGATTAAGAATAATATACTTTGTTTGTGCTTCACCAGGCGGTGGCACAGTGAACAGAGCGTCGGACTGGGATGTGGAAGACCCAGGTTCGAGACCCCAAGCTCGCCAGCTTGAGCACAGGCCCATCTGGCTTGAGAAAAAGCTCGCCTGCTTGGACCCAAGGTCACTGGGTCCAGCAAGGAGGGTTGCTCGGTCTGCTGAAGGCCCGCGGTCAAGGCACATATGAGAAAGCAATCAATGAACAACTAAGGTTTCGTGACGGCAATGAAAAACTAATGATTGATGCTTCTCACCTCTCTTTGTTCCTGTCTGTCCCTATCTATCCCTCTCTCTGACTCTCTCTCTGTCCCTGTAAAAATAAAAAAGGAAAAAACAAAGAAAAAAAGAGAATAATATAATTTGTTAATGACGGTCGAATGAGAGATATAGTGAAAGAATAAAGAAGAATAACAATTTAAAAATACAGTGAAAGATGCAATTTTTGTTATATTAGGTGGAACAAATCTACAGAGAATGGTGAGCTAGTGTTGGGGTAATGCTAATAAGATAAACAGCAAAGTAAAAAGCACACAGTATACCACACACAAAAAAAATTGAATCCAAAATAAAATAATTTGTGAGTGAGGATTGAATGAGAGGAAAAGTAAAAGAGAAAAGAAGAAACTAAAAGAAAGGGAAAATAAAAAGAGAAAAGAAAAAAATGAGAGAGTTAAGGTTTTTGGAATGTAACCCTCATAGAAGAAAAAAAAAAAGAATGGAAAATGTAACCCCAATGGGTAATGAAGTTCAAAATGAAAAGAAAAGAATAAAATGGGATGAGGATAAAAGGATAAAAGGCAAAATGATACAAAAATAAAAAGAAAGAAGGATGGAAAAAGTTACATAGACTGTGGATTTTTTCTGGTTTTGAGAGGTTATCTTCTTCCTTTTTCTTCTTCTCTCTCTTTTTGGCCGGTGGCACTGTACTCCAGATTCTGCCCTTGTGGCACTTTTAGGTAGAGATTTGCTGTTGATGTGTCATCATGGTGGTTACATAAACTAGACCTCAGTCCCATTGGTAGGTTAGGCTTGTTAGTGTTTATAGGCTTCAACATTGGGAGAGTCCATTTTCCTGGAGCCTCTTTCCCAGTCTCTCCTTCCTGAACCAGCAGCCTGGGGACCCAGCTATGAAGTTGCCACTACCACTGCCTAGCAAGTGGAGTGCAAGATGCTCTAAGAGCTGCCCAAACCCCCATCTATCCCCACTCAACACAGGGTTCTGGGTAAGGTCTTGCCAGCCTGAGCCGCCAGAGTAATCAGGAAGGGCTGGGAGCCAATTGCTCCTCAGGTGTCTTTCTTTGAGCCTCCAGGTATGTCTAGTATGCCTCAGCACTTCACAGGACTACTCTCCCCAGGCTTTTGAACTTTATAACCTGTATCAGCTGGCAGGAAGATGCCCCAGTCACTGCCTGCAGAACAAGAGATCTTTAAGGCTGCCAAGTCCCTTTTCCAATTTCTTTTAAAGCACAGCCCTGGGTATAAACTCTGCCAACCAGAGCCACTAGCTTAAGCAGGCAGGGGCACGAGCTGACTTCTGGTCAGGCTCCTTTCTAAGGTTCCCCAGGTATGTCTAGTTAAATTTGCCATAGTGGTCTGCAGGTCTGCTTTTCACAGACTTCTGCCTTGTTGGGAAGCCTACAGCCCAGCCTGCCCAACTTCTGCAGTGTTCTCTGAGAGGTCTGTTCCATAGGAATATGTTTTTTTACCCTGTATCGGCTGGCAGGAAGTTGCCCCAGCCACTGCCTGCTGATTTAAAGCCCCTAAATCTATCAAGGTTCTCCTCTGGGTTCTCTTAATTCATAAACCTGGGAAAGAAGACCTTGTCAGCCAGTGCCACTGCTAGCCTAAGCCAGACGGGCAGTGAGCAGGCTGTGGGTTACGTTCCTTTCAGCGATCGGCATGTCTGCTCTCCATAGGCTGTCTGCAAGCTCCCTGTGCGCCTGTTCACCCTTCTCCCAGAACTTCTGTAGCTTTCTTCCTGGGGAATTTACTTTTGTTAGTCTGTATGGCTGGGGGAGGTGCCCCATCAGGAGAGGTCCGGGCATAGGGAAGCTGGCTTTCGTGCACTCCCCGTGCGCTGTTGTTCGGGGAGCAGGGATTATACAGAGTCTCTGGCTGCAGCCCACATAGAAGGCCACTGCTGACAGTCTCTGATGAAGCCACTCTTTCCAGAAATGCAGGCACCCACGCCCAAGGAGCTAGGAGGAACCACTCGTACACTGTCTGTGCTCATTGATCCAGTGACCAGGGGTAAATAAAGCCCACTCCACAGGCAAGCCACTCGCCCACTTCAGTTGGGATTTGCTGCTGGTGTTAGCTCCACGTAGGTTGAGCTACAGGCACACTCTCTCCTGGGCTTGAATGTCTCCTAGCCCTCCCTTCCTCTCAGTTCCAAGTGAAAAAAGTTTCCTCGGGTCAGTGAGGGAAGCAAAATATTCCATTCTCCATCCTATTTTCTTCACACTGGTTTTCAGCCACCTTTTCGCCCAATTGTACTTTTATTTGATGTATGTATATTTCAGATGCTCCTGGTATTGTTTCTCTGTTTCTAGTTGTTGAATTTGTTGAAATTTCAGGGAGAAGTATCGGGAGCACTTCTCATGATGCCATTTCTCTGACATTACTGAGTTATTTTCCCTTTATTGAAAAACTTTACGTAAAATTTTTTTCAATGTAGGTTTACTTGCAATCAAAAGTTTCAGAACTTTTTCTGTAAAAATATCTGTCTTGGGCCTTCATTTTGACATCATACATATAAACATGTGAAACCTTACCACAATTATTATAGTGAATATTTTTATCAGTTCCCATAAATTCTCATATGGTTTTTATTTTATTTTTTATTTTTTTTCCAAGTGAGAAGAGGTGAGATGGAGAGACAGACTTCCACGATCCACCAGGCAACGCCTGGTCTGTGGCCACGCTTGCAACTGACTTATTTTTAGCTCCTGAGACGGAGGCTCCATGGAGCCATCTTCAGTGTCCAGCCGATGTACATTAACCAATCAAGCCATGGCTGAAGGTGGGGAAGAGAGAAAGGAAAGGGGGAGGGTAGAGAAGTAGGTGGTCACCTCTCCCATGTGCCCTAACTGGGAATTGAACTCAGAATATCCATACACTGGGCACTGTACCACGGGGTCAACTGGCCAGTGTCTCCTTGTGGCTTTTTCTAACCCCCACCTGATTCTGAGGTAGTCTCTGAATTACTGATCACTACAATACAGCTTATATTTTTCTAAAATTTGATAGGTCTTGTTGTTAACTGACTTCTTTTACTCAGCATAATGATTTTGAGGTTGAGTCATTGAATATATCTCTCTATTGCTGAGTAGCATTCCATTATATAGATATGCCACAATTTGTTAAGTCATACAGCTATTAATTAGTTATTTATGACTGAGTTTCAGTTTTCGGCTGTCACACACAACACTATGTATGTGTGTTTGTGTGTGTATATTTTCATTAAGAATTCTACGTAGACAAGTTTCCCTCCAGTATGTTACAGATGTCAAGCCAATACCTCCTGGCTTTTATTTTTGATAATGAGAATTCAGGCATCATTCTTATTTTGTTCCCTTATATTTTACTAAATTAAAACAACTTAGTAACTATATGTGCATCTTAGAATTGAGTCACAAATTCTGGTTCCACAGTATCTGTAAATTATAACATATAACCTCTCAATTGAGGGAGATTGCTATGTCCTATGTGGATCCCCCTTCCATTTCCAGGGTCTCGTGAACACCTCTGGATTAAAAGCAAGAAAATCATAAGACTTATTTTTTTGTTTTATAAATTAATGGATTATAGCCCTGACTCTGTTATTTTCAAGGTCTGAAATGTTGTTTCATATATATATTGTCCATTCAGTTTTCTAAGGAACGAGGGCTAGTTTAATCTCATGTAGGGTAATAGAAATCTATCTTGATTAATTTTAAATGTATAGCCCTCCGATTACCAATAAAGTTGAGTATAATTTCATATAAAGAATTTTACATAAATGTTTTACATAAAATAGGGGATGTAATATATAGCATGGTGACTATAGCTAATAATACTATATTTAGATTTGAAAGTTGCTAAGAAAGTAGATCTTAAAAGATCTAAAATTTTTTTTAAATTTTTTTTCTCTTATGTAATATATGTTCTTTATCCCCTTGGTTATGTTTTGTCACTTTAAACGTTTTAGGGCTCTTTATACATTTGGATATAAATCCTTTGCTTTAATATATGTTACAAATACTTCTTAAACTTTAGTTATCTTTTTACTCTAGCTTTTTAAAATAAAAAAAAAATGTCTACTTCTACTTCTCTTAATTCTACTTTTAAAATACATCCAGTATCCAGACTACTTCTCACCAATAGCACTGCTAACACCCCGGTCCAAGCCATTAGTGATATTTTAATACCACTCTGCTTTTTCTGCTTCTATGTTTGACCTTATAGTTAGAAGGTCTATGTCTCTGGATTTGCTGGGCTCCATCGTGGTTGTGTATTAATTATTAAGTACTATAATTTTCACTCCGAAAATTGCTCTTGCTTACATAGATAACAAATTATAAAGAATAAAAGACTAATTTAGCTATAAAGTCTATATTTTCCCTGTACATTATGCCAAATTCTTCAAATATAAGAGCTGAGGAAACCACATATAGTAAAAAGTAGTCAAGGACTTACTTGAAATAGAGTTTGTATTATTTGGGAGTCTAAAGTGGGGGAAAATTCTACTCTAGTTGTAATGTGAAACGAATAAATAAAATACAATTTTAAAGGAAGCAGAATCCAAATGATAAAATTAGGAATGAAATAAAAAATGTCTTAGTATTTCAAGCTTTGATTATATTATCAAATTTATATTACTGTAAGAGAGAGAACTTTCATTTACTTTAACATTACTTACCACTTGGTTTGTTTGATATTTTCTTCCAAGTACAGATATGTGAAAAATAACAAATGAGAAAGTAAAAGAGATGTTTAGGAAAACTTTGACAGAAAATTTGCTTGTTTCTCATTTTTCTTGTTTACCTCAAAGAGGTGTACAGAGATGTGTTGTTGAATTGAACACCTTTAATCTGTATAATTTTGTTAATGAGTATTACACCAATAAATTCAATTAAAAATGCTTAGTAAAGTATTGAGCTATGTTTTAAGAATTAACTTGAATATGAAAGGTTTCCTGATGTCGAGGTGCTCATAGTCTATTAATAGAGACAGATAAAATTAGGAATTACTGTGAAATGAAAATACATGGTAATTGGCAACCTGACCGTATATTGCCATTACTAAAAATAAACACAGACTATTGGGGTTCACTGAGAAAAAAACATGTAAAGAAGACATGAGTGAAGGATAGTAAGGACTTCCAAAGTACAAGTAAGAAAACTAAATTCTAGGATTTTGTGCTTGTTAATTATAGTAGTTTACACAGAATATAGAAATATTGAATGAAATTAATTTCCTATAAGAAAATATGTAGGAAGAAAATATTATCTTAATTTCAGACAAAATAAAGAACAAAATAGATATGAAGTGATGAGATCAGTTTTCAGAATTCTCATAGAAAACAAATACTACTATGGGAGACACTTCATTTTGAATTGCTTCCTAGAGTTGTTTATGTTGTGATGCAATTATGTACTGCTGTGTGCATATCATTTGTCCCGCTTATGCCAAGTGTCTCAGATACTGCTTTCAATTTCACACAACCAGTGTGATCAGCAGAAAATGCCAGTCTGAATCGGTGGGAACCCTATTTTGCTTCCAAAAAGAACACTTCAGTAACTGATTTGGAAGACCTATCTTATTTATAATAGCTCCACATGACTTGTTTCACACTTTGAGTTATTTAGGGCATTTACACATTTTTGTTTTACATTTGCTTATTTACTAAGCAAATATAAAAACTATAGACATACATTATAGGCATATCAAAATCAGATGAATTAGTATGAATTTTTTTTATCATATACTACTAAGAATCAGTGATCTTAATAATTTTAACTGTGTTTTCCCAATTGTTCTATTCAAAAATCTGTCCACTTATTCTGCATTCTGACAGCAAACCCTATTAGTTCTATCTTGAAAAATATAATACAAAACTGACTGTTTCTCAACATCTAAACCTCTGCTAGACTTGTTTTAAGCCATTATTTCTGACATGAACTGTTTAATGAGGCTTTTACTTGGTTTCTCATTGCCTATCTTGCTCTCCTACAGCCTGTTTTCCACAGATTGGCCAATATGATTGGTTTAAACTATAAATCAAATAATTTTATTCCTCTGCTTAAAATTATCTAATAACTTCACGTTTCTCTCAAAATAAAATTTAAAGTTCCTAAAAATCTGCTTCCCTACTACCTTACTGATATTATTTCTAACCACTATGCTATTCAAGTCACTCTGTTACAGCCACATTGTCCTCTTTCTGTTCCCTGACATGCAATGCAAAGCTTACTCCTAGTCAGGCCCTTTCCATGGGTCATACATCTCCTTCACGGGAAGCTTTCCCACCAGCATCCCTAGAGTGCAGTCCCTTGCTTCATTCAAATCTTTTCTCTCATTTCCATATTGAGTCTTTGCTGTATTTTACTTTATAACAATTATCACCACCTAAACATTATATACTTGTTTATTCTTTTCCTATCATTTTCTTTTAGCCATTAAGAATAAGCTCCAGGGCCTGACCTGTGGAGGTGCAATGGATAAAGCATCAACCCGGAACGCCGAGGTTGCCAGTTTGAAACCCTCTGCTTGCCTGTTCAAGACACATATGAGAGTTGATGCTTTCTGCTCCCCCCCCTTCTCTCTCTCTCTCTTATTTCTCCCCTCCCTAAATTGAATAAATAAAATCTTAAATAAAAGAATAAGCTCCATGAGAATATTTTTTCTGTTTTATTTATAACTATCTCCAATATTAGGAAAAGTGCCTGTCATATAGGCATTCAGTGATCACTTCACGAATTAATGTTCATAAATAAGAGTTATTTTAGGAATGCTTGTATTGACTTTTAATAACTTGTATCCTGTGTATTAACATGTATTTAGTTTAGGCAATGTTAAGTGTTCATAGTTTCCCTTTGCTGATCAATAAGCACTCGAATCTATGCTATTAGGAAAGGCCCTCCTGGGGAAAGGATTGATGGCCAGAGAAGAAAGAATCAGAAAATTTATAGTTTACAACTATTTTTGAAGTGGATGCCTTGGCAATCAAAGCTTAAGTCAGGTACATTCATTATGTTAAAGAAAAAACCAACTGTTGGATCTTATCCTACTAGATCATCATGTATGATCATTTTAGTGTGTTACTGAATTTGGTTTACTAATATTTTCTTGGGAATTTTTGAATTTATATTAATCAGAGATATTCATCTATAGTTTTTTCTAGTACCTTTATCTGGCTTTCATATCAAGGTAATCTTGGCCTTATAAAATAAATATTGGAGTATTCTCTACTCTTCAAAACACTTTTTGGAAGTGCTTTGGAGAATTGGCATTAATTCTTCTTTAAATATTTGTACAATTTCCAGACACATCATCTCGGAATGAGATTAATTATTTTGGCAGTTTTAAATTATTGCTTTAATCACCTTATCTGTTACAATGGGGACCAAAATTTCTATTGCATCCAGAAAAACACTTGTGCTTACCTTACTTGAGTGTGTTGATCTCAAATCTGACATAAGTGTTTCATTGTAAGGTACATTATTTTTGCAATTCAAGATTTTAGGTTCTCATCTTATTGTAAAATTTTTAACATTCAGTTTAACATAATGAAGTAGAATGACTTCTTGGGCATTATCTTTGTGAAAATATAATAATTTATATAATGTAGTAAATACACTAAAAGATATGATTGCATCAAAATTTGTTCACAATTTTGAAATAGAACATATTAAAACACTTATTTGAATTATAAAATTTGTGAAAAACTTATTTAAATTCTATTCAGGTAAAAAAATTGCATTTGTAGTTCTTGCGTTTGTGTACTTGTTGAGGACAATCTTGTTTGATGCTCCAGCAGTAGTCTGCTCATCACTGAAAGCTCCAATATTTTCGGGAAACTTATCAAAGTGACTAATCAGGAAGTGAATCTTAACGTTCATGTTACATCCAATGTCACAAAAAGCCAACATCATCCTTTGAACCAGAAGTTCATAATTTTCTGCTTTTTTGTTTCCAAAAAGTTCTTTGTAACTGCCACAAAAGATTGCCATGCTGCTTTCTCCTCCTCATTCATCTTCCTGGAAAATTCTTTGTCACATATGAGGGTTTGATTTGAGGTCCATCGAATACACCTGCTTTTATCTTCTCAAAAGACAATGCAGGAAAAGCAGAAATAATATGTTGAAAACATTCACTTTCTCTATTCAAAGCCTGAACAAACTGCTTCATTAAGCCAAGTTTAATGTGAAGTGGGGGAAAAATGATCCTGTCTTGTTTAATTACAGGTTCATTCACAATATTTTGCATTCCTACTTCCAGAGCTTTATGTTTCAGCCACTCCTTCTGTGTCCAGTATTTCTCTCGAGCTTGGCTGTCCCGCAAACACAGAAAGCAAAGATACTTCATGAAACCTCTTTGTTGTCCTAGCAGGAAATTTCACATTTTAAGATCCACACAAATGATCCAGTTACACTCCTCATATTTCAGAAAGTCGAGGACAATTTTTATGTCATTATGGTCTTCTCGCAGATCAGTTGAATAACCAATTTGAACTGCTGCATAAACATTACCGTTGTGTAGGGGAACACATTTCAGACTCCATTTAGAGCTGTCAAGGAAAAGCTGCCATTCTGTTGGACTGTAAGTGGTAACACCTAGTTGGCTGAAAAGACTACTGATATCATGACACTAAACAAAGTGTTTGTCCTTAGAAAAAAGTCTACAAAATTTGTTCATGCTTCCTGAAATCGGATACTTTAGCTGACCGGTAAAGTACATTCTTTTCTTGAAGCCTGGAGGCTAATAGCTCAGCTGCTTTCTTTGATAGGCCCAAATCTCTTACTAAGTCATTCAGTTCGGGTTGGCTAAATGGCTGAGTGGTTAATGACTGCTTGGAGTCAGAAGAAGACCTTTCAGATTCTTTACCCGTTTCCTCATGCATCTTATCAAAATATACTTGATCACCATGTTCACTTTCTTTGTCCTTAGAAGAAACAAAACCATTGAAAACTGGAACCAGGAGTGTCTCAGAGTGTGCGATAGGTCATATTGCTGAAGGAATATGAGGATATGCAATCATATGCCATTTTTTCTTGCCGATTTCCTTTATATTGATCATACAAAAATAACAGTCACTGCTGTGGTCCTTAGGTTCATGCCAAACCATGGAAATACCAAAAGGCATTTCTTTGCATTTTCCTGTTGTCCAGTCATGAAGCATTTTCTCACATCTATGACACACAATATTAGGAGCCCAATTCTTTTCCTAATTGCTAAGGGGAACTTGAAAATAGGCAATATATGCAAGTGTTACAAATGATGAAATTGTGCCTTTGACGTTGAAGTGTGTCAGAGCCACATATATAACAGAAGGTGTCAGGACTATTCTTACATTTACGCCTACTTGAAGAATCCATGATTCAATCTTAAAACAAAATAAGAGGGTGTTTTTATCAGATAATAATATTTTACATTTAAAAAGAATTGCAATTATGTAAAAGTGATGTTTGTAAAACATTAATTGCCTTGTGGTTATGTTCAATCCAAGTGTTGTTGCCCTCGTTGCCCTTTAACTCCAATTTAAAAATTAATGCATGAAATTAACTGTAACTAAATAAATTGAAACTGCATAAAAAATAGAGCATGCACCCAAAAGCGGATTACAGATTTGGATTTAGCGATGCAAAATTATATATAAACAGTTCTAAAACCTCATGCAACAGAAATGGAAAGACAATTGTGATGAATGTTCATATTTTCTATTTCTTCATGATACAGTCTTATCTAGTTGCAGGTTTCTAAGAATTTATTTCTTCTAGGTCATCCAATTGTAGACATATGATTGTTTATAGTAGTTTTTATATCTTTTAATTTAGTGGTATATATTGTAATATCTCTTTATATTTCTGATTTTACTTACTGAAATCTTCTCTCTCTTTTCTTGTTACATCCAGCTAAAGTTTTGTCATTTCTGTTTGTAATTTCAAAAACCCAGCTCTTGGTTCTGTTAATTGTATTGTTTTCTATTTTATTTATTTATTTTCACACCTTTATTGAGATACAATTGACATATAACATTGTGTAAGCTTAAGGTGTTCCCTGTGATGATTTGACATATGTCTATATTTTAAAATATATACCACATAAGGCTAATTAACATATCCATCATTTCTCACAGTTACCGTGGTTTTTAGTCATGAGAACCTTTAATATCTGCCTTTTTTGCAACACTCAAATATACAATACAATATTATTAACTATTTTCACCATGTTTAACATTACATTCCTAGACCTACTTCTTGATCATTTTTAAATTTCATTTATTATTTCTTTCCTTCTGTTTGGGGCCCCATTTTTTCTTCTTCTTCTTCTTCCTCCTTTTTTTTTTTGGTTCTTTTACATGAAAAGTTGGGCCATTATATGTGATCTCTTTTGCTGATGTGTTTATCACTATAAGTATTTTTCCTAGAATTGCTTCTGCTGCAAAAGTTTTGTTATTTTATGTTTACTTAAGATATTTTCTATATTCCTTTTAATGGTGTTGTTTAATTTCCATGTATTTGTGTGTTTTCTAGATTTTTTTTTTGTTACTGATTTCTAGTATCATACTACTGTGGTCAGAAAAAATACTTTGTATGTTTTTAATTATCTTATATTTGCTGAGACTTGCTTTGTGACCTAACATAATTTATCTTAGAAAATTATCTGTGTGCTGTTAAAAATAATGTGTATTCTGCTGCTATGTACACATGTCCCATCTATTTGATTATAGTGTTGTTCAAATTTGATGTATCCTTACTGATTTTTTGGATGATCTATCCATTGTTGAAAGTGAGGCACTAATGTCCTCAGCTATAACTATATTGCTATTTATTTCTCCTCTTAATTTTCTTAGTATTTGTTTTATATATTTAGGTAATCCTATGTTTGGGTAAATATTAAATTTTGTTATATCTTTTTGATGGATTGACCTTATATAATGAACTTTTGTCATTATATAATGAACTTTTCTGTCTCTTATAACAGTTTTTGACTTAAAGAATATTTTGTCTCATAGCTACTCATGTTCTTTCTTTGAGTTTTATTTGCATGGAATACTTTTTTGCATCTTGTTCTTTTGTGTCTATGTATATTCTTTAACCTGAAGTAAGTTTGTATGCAGCATATTGTTAGTCTTCTTTTTCATTCATTCAACCACTCTATGCCTTTTTATTATGTCATTATATTAATTTACATGTAAACTAATTATTGCTAGATAAGGGCATATTAATGCATCTAATTAATTGTTTTCTCGTTGTTTTATAGTTTATTTGTTCTTTTCTTTCTTTCGTGTTGTCTTTCTTTGTGAACTGATATGTTTCTTTTATGTTACTCTTGATTCCTTCTATTTATTTTGTACATGTACTATAGGTTTTAATATTGTTTTCCTGAAGCTAAATGAACATCTTATACATATAACAGTCTTTTTAAAGATGATAACAACTTAACTCCAATTGCATTCAAAGATATTTACTATTAACTTTTTTCTCCCTTATGTTTTATATACATATTTTATATTGTGTATTCATTAACAAATTGTTTAGCTATATTTATTTTTAATACTTCTATCCTTTAATGTTTATGTTAGAGTTAAGTGATTAACATTCTATTATAGTATTGAAATATTTTGATTTTGACTATGAGCTTTGACTCTAAGCTTATGAAATTTACCAGTATGACTAAAAACATATTAAAATTACATTATATATTTCTAATTAGGGTCATATTATTTCTGCTTGAGTAACTCCTTTCAAACAAATTTTGTAAAGCTGGTCTAGTGTCCTGAGCTCCCCTCAGTTTTTGTTTGTTGGGAAATTCTTTCTCTCTCCTGAAGAACATTTTTAAAAGAAATCTTTACTGGATAAAGTATTCTTGGTTGGCTTTTATATTTTCTTTCAGTACTTTGAATGTATCATCCCACTTTATCCTGGCCTCAAAGTTTCTGCTGAGATTTCTATTGATAGCATTATAGCAGTTCCTTTTAATTAACAAGTTTATTTTTCTTTCAATGCTTTCAAAATTTATTACTTTTCTTTGATCCTTGCTAGTTTTATTATAATGTGTCTTAGATTAAAAACTGATTGAGTTGAATTTACATGGGGTCCTGTAAGGTACATGAACTGGGATACCCAAATCTCTCCCATTATTTGGTTTTGGGAGGTGATCAGCCATAATACCTTTAAGTAATCTTTCTGTCCCTGGCCAGATAGCTTGGTTTGTTAGAGCCTCTACCTGAAGTGCAGAGGTTGCTGATTTGCATTCAGTCAAGATACATACAGGATAAGATTGATGTTCCTATCTCTCTCTCCCTCTCTCCCTTCCTCTTTTTTTCTAAAATCAATACAATAAACAGTTAAAAATAATAATAATCTGCTCCTTTCTACCACTCTTCTCACACTCAGACTCCATAATGTATAGAATTGTTTTTTAATGATGTCCCATAAGTCCTGTAGATTTTCCCCTTTTTACTCATTTTTGTTTTTCCTTTCTGATGGATAATTTCAAATGCTTTGTCTCTGTGTCCATTAATTCTTTTTTTTTGATTGGTCATATCTGTTACTAAAGATACCTATTGAATTCTCTGTGCAGTCATTGTATTCCTTAGCTGCAAATTTTACTTGGTTCAATTTTATGATTTTGTTGTTCCTGCTCTTGAACTTCTTTTGTTTTTATTATTTCCTGAATTTATAAAAATATTTTGTGTTGTCTTTTAGCTCTCCATGAGCATCTTTAGAAAAATTATTTTGAATATTTTAAGACAATTTATTTATATTCTTTTCTTTAGCATCAACTACTGGAGATTTACAGCATATCTCTAGTATTGTCCTGTTTTCCTGATTCTTTATGATCCTGTATAGCTTTGGGTAGGTGTCTGTACAGGGTGAAGACACACTGCACCCTTTTGTGACCAAAAATCTAGTGGTACAGGTCACTAAGTATGAGAGCCTATAGTACCTTTGGATCCGGAGAGCTATGATATCTCATTGGCTCAGACCAGTGGCATCCCTGATATTGACAACCACATGATTTATGAGGAGTGTTGTAGGTGACCTACAGCCACTTGAGTGAAGGCTCCCACAGTGTTTACTGTGCCTGCAGTTGTCTCTGACCCTTATTGTTGGCCCTGGCCCCTGCCACTACATATATGTCACTACCTAGTATCTGTAGCCAGCTCTCACAGCTGAGTATTTTCACATTACATGTTCCACCTCACATCATTGACTTGCTCTGGTCCCCAGTGTAACTGCTGTATCTGGAGTCACTGCTGAAAACTCAGTAGTCCTCACAGGTACATCAGAACCACTTAAGTGTTCACCAAGGACTATACAGTTACTCTGTAGAGGTGAGACATCACACCTTTACAGCCATGGAGCCACAACAAGAGGTCACAGCATGTACTGCAGGAGAGACTAGTGATGATAATTGAACCAGCAAGATGAAGGAACAGAAGCTAAGGCACTATCTGCAGATGATTCAAGCAAGGCAAGCCAATGATAGGAGACAGTTCTGGAGCTAAACACACATGTAGCTGTGGGGTCCTGGCTGGTCGCGTGCACTATAATGGCTGGATGATCTCATTTAGCATGCAAATACAAACAATATAATGGCCAATGACATGCAGGTGTACAGCTGTAGGGACTACAGCCTATTGCCTGCATAGTGACGGGGGTCAGCCACTGGAATTTAGAGTGGTGTATTGCATTTATGCAGCCACAGACGCCAGGACAGGTTGATAGTGTAAATCCCAGGCTTTGATAGGAGGTAATGGGAGGGAGTGGAGAAAGATTGTGGTTGCTTGTATCTGCAAACACAAAAATCTGTGAATGGAAAACCTCAATGGTAAATCATACAGGGGTTTGTGATGGTTGTGCTGGTCATTAGTTTCTTCAGCAATGAAAGCTTTTGGAGTCTTCTGCAGAGCATGCCTTTGAGACTGCAGTTGTTCCTGCTGTGTGGTAGATACTGGTGAACCCTGTTTCTTTTCCTTAGTCTAAGCCGCCTTTGTATATCTCAGCTTTGCAAGTGTCTGGGTCACATAAAGCTGAAGCAGGTTCTTAAAGTAGTGCCCTAAAAGGCTAGGGATGATGGCTGCTTACCCCACTATCCTTTCCTATCTGGAGAACTCACTTGAACTGGGGAGTTTTCTCTTGGTTGTGAGTAGTGTCTTCTTGGTGAATGGCATGATACAGGCAAACTGAGGCTATTCTTTTCAGTTTCTGTGCAGTTATTCTCAAGTGTTTTGTTTCACTCTATTGATAAAGTTTCTTATGTGGACTTCTAAGATTTCCCAGAGCTACTCTCTTTTTTTTTATATGCATAACTGTCTCATTGTTGATTTTTGTTAGGGATTTGAGACTAGAGTCACCTACTCTGCCATTTTTGAAACTTCCTCAATAAATGATACTCTTGAAGGGATAGAAGTTGTTGGGAACTGGGTGAAAATAATGAAGGGATTAAGCTAAGAATAAAATCTTATAGAATAAAATCTCTGACCACACTGGGGAAATTACAGGGAAGAAAAGAGGTAGAGGCAGATAAAGGGGGGATAGATGGACAAGGAGGGAGATTGACTTGGGATGGTGAACCACAATGCAATATACAGATGATATATTGTAGAATTGTGCACCTGAAACTAGTATAATTTCATTAACCCATGTCACCCCATAAATTTAATAAAACAATTTTAAATGATGCTCTTATATGTAAATGAAAATGAGCATTCCAATTATTTTCATTTAATTCAAAATACTTTCCTTTAGAACACTATTTTTATATTCTATAAATGTTCTTCATGAAGCTTCAACTATACATAAGGAGTAACAAAACTTACTTAACATAATACAAAAACATGATTCTGTACTTTAGAGTCCCTAAATTATATAGTAAACTAAAAAAGCTGAAATTTTCCTTCTTTATAATAATAAAATGTCATAATTTTTTGAATCCTAAATAGTAGCAGTCAGCCATTATGTAGCATATGGCATTGCTATGAAAGTCCATATGCTTTGTAACAGTTGGTATTCAAACGAAAATGTGTGAAGTCAAATAAAAATGTGGCCCAGATAACAAAATCTAATTACCAAAAGTATCAAGCTTTCTTTATAACTGCCTATTTCACTTTTTCTGGATCTTTACAGAAATTTCTTTGGTAAAATAATTTTAACAGACTTGTAGATTAAAATAAAATAACCGTTTTTTGAGAAAATATACTGCAAGATTATAAAATAGAAATGGGCCTGTAAAGTATAGCGTAGGAAATATAGTCAATTATATTGTGATAGTTATGTATTGTGCCAGATGAGTACTAGAAATATCAGAAGGAACACTTTCTCAAGTATATAATTGTTTAACCACTATGCTGCACACCAGAAACTGATATAAAATAATATTGAATGTAAATTACAATTAGAAAAAAGTAAATGAAAAAGAAATATAACTTTCTCATTTTAATCAACAAATTAATAAAAACAATGGCTTCCTTCTTTTCGAAAAACTCCCCAAAAGCAACAAAGTAAATAGGAAAAGAAAAACACAAAGTCATCATGAGACAAGGAGATATCTAAATTCCAAAGTTCACACACACACACATACACACACATACATGTAAGTATGTATACATATATGTATCTTCCTATGTATAAATGTAGCTCTGGTAGGCAGAAGACAGAAGGAATATTCATGGATAAATAAAATAAGGCAAACAAAACGTTATTTAAAATAAATGGCAGAATCTAAAATTAATATCTAATAATCCCCTGTTGTAAACATGAAACTGTATGTACGGGATAATAGAATAGATTTCCTCAGCCAGATTTGCTACTAATTTTTGAGAAGTAAGAAGGGCAGAGTTTTACAAGGAATCTTATGAACAAAAAATGTTTGTAGAAGCTTCTGACTGGAAAATAAAAAGAGATTCTGCATTATGAGTAGTAGTCTTTGTGAGTAGCATTTGCTGACTGTGAAGACATAAAAGTTAAAAGAGCTCACACTAGACAGTAGGTTACAGAAAGAAACATTTTTATTGTCAAATATATATTTTCTGTTACGACATCAATATCCAGAATATAACTGGTTCAGAATGTATAAATATCCTTGCCATGAAATAAAAATTAGGCGAGGATCAATACACATTTATTATAAGATAGAAGAAAAGAAGAAAAAAACTAATAGTTTTAAAACACTCTAAATAAAGGTGTCACAGGGAAAATGAAAATTGTGACAGTATATTGCCATCAATTAAGCATTTTATTTTAAAAATCTTATTTATAAAATAAGGATGCAAAAGAAATGCAAAATATACTGAGGAAGATCTTTGTGTGTCAACGTGTGTGCGTGAGTTGCATGTTGAATGATAAGGGAGAGAGAATTATGAGATAGCAGAGTTGAAAAATTGATGCCTCTGAAGAATGCAAGCAACATGAAGAAGAGAAACAGACTACTGTTGGAAAAAAAGGAAACAAAAAAAGTAAACAAAGAATTTCAACTGTTAAAAAGAGAGATAAAACTTTGTGTGTGTTTATTCATCACTCTTCAGTTATTTGTGAGAATGTTTTTAATAGTTCAGTACATTTTTACATTTGTATGAAATAATAGCAGCTAAGCATTCTATTTTCCCCAGTCTGCAAAAGAATTATGATTCTATTGCTTTGCCTTGCTTATAATCGTTCAACAGCATACCCATATGTAGAAGTTACTTCTGCTTTCTTTAGAGATAGAGTACTTAATGTTTTATAAAAACACAAAATACATATATAATTATTTTGAACTAAATTTTAACAGTTGCATTGTAAGTGTTTTAATTATACATATAAAATTAATCTATTTTAATTTGAAAATTTCAATACAAAGAATATTTGCTTAGAAAGTGGTTGATAGCTTAATAAAACTTTTGATTTGAGAACTAAAATGTAATGTAAAAAACCTACTGAAGTTATTAAAAAGTACATGTCCTCAGAGATCAAATAATTTTTAAAAATGTATAAAAATAAATAAATATTAAACTTGGAGTTTTAAAATTTTCATATCATCTCTGGAAAACTGGTATTAAAACTTCAAAACAATATACATATCATTTTAAGGTATACCTAGGCATAAATATTAGAGCAACTATAAAAATATTAATTGCCAGGTATATAAATTCTTCATACATGTGTGTGTGTGTATGATGAATTTTAGTTAGACTCATTTTATATATTGAACTCTATAATTTCACAATGGAAGATAAATGTTTTTGTTCTCCCATGGAACTTTCATAATAACATTGATAATAATTTATACTACTAAATAAGTTACAAAAATATTTATAAATTACAGATAATTATCTTTGGTACATAAAATATAATTTGAAATTAATTAAGGATGGAAAAACCTGGAAATTCAAAAACATAGATTTAGAAATTAAATGTCAATTAGCACACAAAACAATACATATTCTATATTTCAGGATAAACTTGAAACTCAGATTACCAAATGTGTAGGTAAAAAAATAGAGAAAACATTGTAATCAGAACCTAACAGCTACTACTGAAGAAAATCTATAGCTCTGAATCAATATATTGTTAAACAAGACAATTAAATAACCATGTAAATTTTCTTTTCACAGAAATTAAAAAACAAATAGAAAATAAATCTACAAAAAATAGAAAAAATTAAGTTCAAACCAAAATAGACACAGAGATTAGAAAATGGTTGACCAAATGAACTTTTTTTTTTTTTTCCGTGGAGCATTGCAGGGCAAAAATAAAGCATTCAGATATAAAGAACAAAGTTATGTTATGAAACCACAAGATGAGAAATGTCAAAATGGATATTATGTTAGATAGAAATTTTAGGGAATGGCTCTGAAAGACACACAGAGAGAAAGGGAAACCTGGTGGTTGGGGACGTAAAAGATAAACTAAGGCAGATTAAAATTTTCAAGAGTTTATTTGAGCAATCATTGATTTGAATCTTGCAGTGCCAAACGGAAAGTGTTTATGAATGCTTCTCTGAGAGATAGCAAGAGAAAAGTTTGCATTTTTTCCAACTAAAGGGATTGGCTTAAACTGTATTTGCCTGTATATTGAGTCTGCCCATGTGGTTTATATTTTCATTTTTAATTGAATTTTAATTTTCTTTTAATTACAGTTGACATTCAACATTATATTCGTTTAAGGTGTACAGACATGATCACCCTGAGAAGTCTAGTACCCACGTCACACCATACAAAGTTATTATAGTACTACTGACTGTATTCCCAATGCAATACTTTACTTTCCCATGACTGTTTTATACCTGCCAATTTATACATCTTAATCTTCTCACATTTTAAACCAGGCCCCAACGACTCTCCCCTCTGTCAACCAGTTTGTTCTCTGTATGTATAAGTCTGTTTTGTGTGTGTGTGTGTGTGTGTGTGTGTGTGTGTGTGTGTGTGTGTGTGTGTGTGTGACAGAGACAGAGAAAGAGACAGATAGGAACAAATAGGAAGGGAGAGAGATAAAAAGCATCAATTCTTTATTGCAGCACCATAGTTGTTCATTGATTGCTTTCTCATATGTGCCTTGACTGGGGGGGCTACAGCAGACCGAGTAACCCCTTGCTCGAGCCAGCAACCTTGGGCTTAAGCAGGTGAGCCTTGCTCAAACCAGATAAGACTGTGCTCAAGCTAGTGAACTTGGGGATTCGAACCTTGGTCCTCTGCTTTCCAGTCTGACACTGTATCCACTGTGCCACCACCTGGTCTTGCTTGTCTGTTTCTGTTTTGTTTGTCCATTTATTTTGTTTTTTAGATTCAACATATTAATAAAATAATATGATATTTGTCTTTCTCTGTCTGTCTGACTTACTTTACTTGGCATAATACCCTAGGTTTATCCATGTTGTTGCAAATGTATTTTTTTATGGCTGAATAATATGTTGTTACATATATGCACCACATTTTTCTTATCTATCTAGTCTCCTGTGGATGAACATTTGGGTTGCTTCTATATCTTGGCTAGTGTAAACAATGCTGTAATGAACCATAGGATGCATATATCTTTTGAAATATTAGTTTTGGATTTTTGTAGAAGCAAAGCACTGAAATTATATTATTGGCCATAGCTTAAGCCAGGGGTCCCTGAACTATGGCCCATGGGCCGCATGCAGCCCCCTGATGCCATTTATCCAGCCCCCGCCACAGTTCCGGAAGGGGAACCTCTTTCATTGGTGGTCAGTGAGAGGAGCACAAGATGCATCCGCATACTATGCTCCTGGAGTACTGTATGTGGGGGTGTCGCAAAGCCTGGCGTCACTCATGTACAGTACTACTTCCGGTGATGTGGGACTCACGCATTACGGCTCCAGAAGTGCGTCACATGGCCCGTGTGCATATGTGCAGTGTGCATAGGAATTTGTTTATAGTTTTTTTTTTATAGTCCGGCCCTCCAACAGTCTGAGGGACAGTGAACTGGCCCCTTGTGTAAAAAGTTTGGGGACCCTTGGCTTAAGCAGTTGCCTTATTTGCCAAAGCTTAGTTGGCCCTGTTTGATTGGTTGTTCTGAAATTTTATTTTTTCCTATTTAAGTTTATTGTGTCCGGTTTAGGTTTTAGTTTGCTTACACAACCTACCACAACATTAGAGCCACTCAGTCTAATGGCCTCTGTTTAATTACTTACATAGCAGAGCCAGAGTGGAGAAGACTTATTTATTGTGTACCTTTCTTGCCTTTGTATTTGTAAAATGTGCAATTGTTACCACGTTAAAAGTCAACAAAACAACTAAAAAAGCAAAGCATTCATAAAATCATAGTAACTATTCTCCAGTTTATAAAGGAATTGTTTTACTTATTGGAGAGTATGAAGCAAATAATTCAGATATAAATACAATTTTTAAATGGCGAGCACTTTTAGTTCACTGTTCTCAAGCTTGCATAGATATAATATAGATTTAATTCCCAAGCAAACTGATATGCTAGGGCATTTAGGATGGATATATTTGAAACAGTAGTCTAGAATTTTTTTAAAGTTCTCATTAACATGTATTTGACAGTCCAATGATAGCAGAGAGTGTGGCCTAAGGATATGTAAATTGATCCATGTGCCCGTTTCTGCAAGCCTATAGCAGATGTTAAGTTAGTGACGGTATTAGGCAGTTGGAGTTGTCAATACCTTTTTGAGAAAAATATAAGATAGTAAAGTACTTATTTCTTCTATGCCTCCTCATTCAAAGTTCAATGTGTGATGCTGCAGAGGGAGGGCCCTGCATGGCTTTGGATTATGCTCATATTAAGGAGCATGCAGACTTCTGAAATATAGTACTACAGTGAAAAAAAAAACAGTGGAAGTAATAACACACATGTTGATATTCTGTGGTTTAATAGTAGAATGTTAACTGTTCTAGTATGATCTAAATTTATTTGAACATTCTGTTACTCTCTTTTAGCTGAAAAATATGGGAAAGTGTAATTTGCGCCCTTTACTATATTAAACAGCATACTAGTCCAGCAGATACAGTTATATTTCCCAACTGTGCACCACAGAGTGAGAGCTATTTCAAAAAATATTAAAACTCTCTAAGCCTCAGTAATCTCTTCTCAAAAATAAGGATAAAGGATAATTATATGTACCTCATGTTGTGGTAATGAGAATTAAATTATATAATGTATATAATCTACTTAATAAAGTGGCTGACACATTGTGAGCTTTCAAGAAATGAGCTATGAAGATAAAAAATGTGCTCTACCCTCAGACTGGCTGAGTTTAAACCCTTGCTTCTTCACTTAATAGTTTTGTCACCATTCTCCAGTTGGTTAGCTTATCTTTGACTCAGTTTATTCTTTTCTTTATTACTGGTTTAATAAGAACAAATGTTTCTGGGGATTGTTGAAATAATTAGATACTTATAAACATATACGCACAGTTCACTTAAAGCAAGATATGACATCTGTTAAGTGTTTACTCAATGCTATTATTATAACTGAAAGTACATTATGCTCAATTGATGTTTTCATTCTGTGTATATTTTGTTCATACCTTTTGTTCAATTCACGAGAAGTTCTCAAGTAAGTTTAAATAGTTTTCAAGTATTGCCAAAATTAAAGAAGTTAAAATAGTTTTCTAATTATTTATAAAATATAAAAGCAAAGTGAAGTCATACCTTGGAAATATTACAGGTCCAATTCCAGACCATCACCGTTGAGTGAATATCTCAATAGAGCAAGCCACACAAACATTTTGATTTCCCAGTGTGTATAAAAATTACATTTTACACAGTATTATAGTCTAGTTAGTGTGTAATAGATTTATGTTTATAAAGACTATATATATATATATATATATATATATATATATATATATATATATATATATGTATGTATACACACACACACACACACCTTAATTTAAAAATTAGCCTGGGCTGTGATGATGCAGTTGATCAAGCATCAACCTGGATTGCTGAGGTTGCCCATCAAAACCCTGGGCTTGCCCAATCAAGGCATGTATGACAAGCAATCAATGAACAACTAAAGTGAAGCAAGTATGAGTTTATAATTTTTATTCCACTCCCCTTCATCTCTCTGTAAAATCAATAAATAAAAATGTTTAAAAAAATCTTTAAAAAATAATTTTTTGCTAAAAATGCTAACCATGACCAGAGCCTTTAGCCAGTCAAAATCTTTTTGCTGGTGTAGATTCTCGATTAGATGTTAATGGCTGCTGACTGATCAGGGTTGGAATAGCTGTGGAAATTTCTTAAAATAAAACAACAGTGAAGTTTGCTCCACTGGTTGACTCTCCTTTTCATTTACAATTTCTGTATTGCATATGATGTTGTTTAATAGCGTTTTAACAACAGCAGATCTTTTAAATTTAGAGTCAATCTTCAAAACCCTGATACTGCTTTGACTACTAAGGTTGTTATTTTCTACATTCTTATTTTCATTTCAGAAATCTTCTCAGGCCTGACCAGGCAGTGGTGCAGTGGATAGAGCAGTAGGCTGGGACTCAGAGGACCCAAGTTCAAAACCCCAAGGCTGCCATTTATAGCGCAGACTCATCCCACTTGAATGCAGGCTCACCAGTTTGAGCATGGGGTCGCAGGCTTGAGTATGGGATCATAGACATGGTCCCATGGTCGCTGGCTTGCACCCAAAGGTCTCTGGCTTACATCCAAAGGTCACGGACTTTAGCATGGGGTCACTCAGTCTTTTGTAGTCCCCAGACAAGGCACATATGAGAAAGCAATCAATGAACAACTAAAAGGCTGCAATGAAGAATTGATGCTTCTTTCTCCCTTCTGGTCTGTCCCTATCTGTCCCTCTCTGTGACTTTCACTTGTCTCTGTCAAAAAAATAAATCTTCTCAGCAATAATAACATCAAAAATCACTGATCACAGATCACCATAATAAGCGTAATAAGAATGAAGAAGCTTGAAATGTTACAAGAATTAACAAAATGTGACAGAAAAGCAAGAGGAACAAATGCTGTGGGGAAAATGGCACCGATAGACTTGATCAAAGCAGAGTTGCCACAAACCTTCAAATGGTAAAAAAATAAAATAAAATAAATATATACACACACAAAACATGTTATCTCTGAAGCACAATAAAACAAAGCACAGTGAAATGATGTATGTCTGTTAATAAATTTAAGACAAAGTAAAGACAAAATAATAATAGATTTTTAGAAATAGGAAGATAACATCTCAAAGAACAGTAATAGCTGTATTACCAATATTATTAAAGAATTTTCTTTGCACCTCAGTTTCATAAAGGGTCTTATATTAATATAAGCAATTTAATAGTTTTACATCATATTTATTAAGTGTGTGAATGTGTGTGTGTGTGTGTGAGACAGAGACTGAGAGAGAGTCAGAGATAGGGACAGACAAGCAGGAACAGAGCAAGATGACAATCATCAATTCTTCGTTGCAGCACCTTAGTTGTTCATTGATTGCTTTCTCATATGTGTGACTGGAGGGACTACAGCAGAGAGAACGACTCCTTGCTCAAGCCAGCGACCTTGGGTTTCAAGACTGTGACCTTGGGGTTATGTCTATGATCCCATGCTCAAGCAAGTTACCTCTTGCTCAAGCTTGTAATCCCACAATCAAGCTGGATAAGCCTACCCTTAACCCAGTGACCTTGGGGTTTTGAACCTGGGTCCTCTGAATCCCAGTTCAATGCTCTATCCACTGTGCCAACACCTGGTCAGGCTTTATCATATAATTTATTAGTATACATTTTCTTCAACAAAAATATGACTATGCATAGTTTTCTCTATGTTGCTGTTATATTTTATGAAACATTTTTTATTATGGTTATTTTAAAAGTTTATATTGCTCATAATGAAATGCCTCATATTGTTTATTTTTTATTACTACAAAGAAGTTATGTATTCTCAGAGATTCTAAATAAAATTAATTTTCTTTATTTTAAAAAGAAATGACTGCTTTACCAAATTCCCAAAAAAAATATTAAATAAATTCCCCTCCAAAAATTCCCCAAATAAGTATGTTAAATGACTTATATTATTTTTACATTTTAAAATAACATAGAAATGAATAACTCAACAAGGCCTCACCAATCATATGGGGAGGTATGGCATTGGGATGGTCCTTCAGAGTTGTTCCAAATAAGGAAGAGGGCCAGGCCTTCTAATGCTACATTCGCATGTTGAGTTGGTGCCAGCTGGGGGAAGCCCAGCTCCTCCAGGTGAGGACCATACAATCTTGAGAAGGAAGCACCCATAGCACAGGGTATGTTTCTAGGAACTAAAGTGACAACACATCTGGCAGCTAAGAGGTGTTGAAGTGCAAATCTGGAGAGATACAGACAGCATCCTTAGCATGGGATTTCTCTGTTCATCATTTGGTATCCAACTATAATAGGCTCTGGTTCCTGAAATGGTAGGCTGCCAAAACAATTCTACAAAAGGTTGCATCAGTTTAGAGGTTGTGCAGCAGGTGGTGAGAAAACTATTCAAGGTTATATAGTCATGTGATTCAGTGCTAAAACATATCATAAGATTTCATCTGATATAATTTACAAAACAGACAATTGTTGCTGTACTCTAAGAGAAGAGTGTTAAAATAGTAAATACAAAGTAAATATTATCTACTCTTGGATAAATGTTGGAAAATAAAATAGATGAACTCAGAGAAGGACTAGAGAGTTTTTTAAGCTGAAGTATAAGATAATAGAGACAACCTGAAATATGAGGTCCTTACAGGATTGAAGAATCGAAGTAATTCTAGATCTCAAATCAGAACAAATAGAGATACATAAAGACATATATATACAAAAATCCAATAAACTAAATTAAGTGTTTTAAGACAAAGTTCTGACTAAGGGTATTTTTCAACTGCATGACAAAATGGATCACTAGATATGAATCTATGAACTTTTTGGTAAAATTGCATTGCCAACACCAGTCACACTGAAAATTTTCTAATTGTATAAGAAACATAAGAAGGGTATCTTACTCTACGTGAAAAGGAGACAAGTTGCAAAACTATGCTGTTCTTTAAGAATAGCCTAATCTCCAACTCTCTAATCTTAGATGGGTAGAGAGATAGACTTATTGAAGAATTTTTGTAACAGAAAAGTAATGGAAACAAACTGGTTAAATAAAATATGGCATATGTTTAAATATTGAATGCTAGGATATGGTTAAGAAATGAGATATCTCTTTTTCTTTAAATTTTTCTTTTTTTAAAAAATACTTATTCATGTTAGAGAGAAGAAAAGGTGAGAGAGAGGTATGGGGAGAGAGAGAAAGGGGAGAGGAACAGAAAGCATCAACTCCCATATGTGCCTTGACCAGACAAGTGCAGGGTTTTGAACCAGTGTAACCAGAAATGAGGTATGCCACTTCACAGAATTATCCTGTAGGTGATCTTCATGCTCCTTCTTTACCATTATCTTCATGTAGTTTAGAATGGTAAACTGGAAATAGGTCAACTTCAAAATAAAGAGAGCTGGATGCTTAAATTACTTGGAGAAGGAACAATCATGGATTGGATCAGGAACACCAATTTTGGCCTTTGAGTGAGTGATAAACTTTTGTAATTTCTGATTATTACACATTTTGAGACTTGTTATAGTTGCTAGCTTGAACTAAACTACCACTAAATTAGGAAGCATACAAATTCATGTGATGGATTTCTGTTCTTTGGTTTTATTTTCTTACTAAATGACATGACAGTAATATCTGAAGGTGGAAGTAAGGTCTCCAATTTATTTGAACTACCTTCAAAATTTTGTCAATTCATAACTAAAAAGTATTAACTTTTTTGTGTAAATTGTTGTTATGCTGTGAATTTAGAGATAAATTTTTAACATGCCTTCACTTTTGTTGATTAAGAAGCTGTTATTTCATACCCAAGCCCAGGAAAAATATTTATATATCATTTGGAAGAAAAGTTGTATCTTTTTAAATGATTATAAATTAGGTAAATATGTAGAAGAAATAATGTTTGTTTTTTTATAAGAAGTCTAATGTACTAACTTAAATCTGTTGTTCTTTCATACATCTTTTTGTTTTTATTTTTTGTGACACAGAGAGAGGGAGACAGATAGAGACAGAAAGACAGACAGGAACAGAGAGAGATAAGAAGCATCAATTCTTCATTGCTGCACCTTAGTTGTTTATTGATTGGGTTTTCATATGTGTCTTGAGCAGGGGCTACAGCAGAGCGAGTGACCCCTTGCTCAAGCCAGTAACCTCAGAATTTCGAACCTGGGTCCTCCGCATTCCAGTCTGATGCTCTCTCCACTATGCCACTGCCTGGTCAAGCCTGTTCTTACTTTTAATAAACAATTCAACATCTGTTCTTCCTTTTCTCTTTTCTAACAAAATCTCAAAATTGTTACGTAACCTCCCTCCCAAATTCAGGTCATGTGATTCCTTGAACATAACTAGTAACAGAAAAATATTTGCCAGCACAATGATAACAGCTAATTATTTTTCTCTTTTTAAAAAACACTTAATGTATGCCAGGCATATTCCTCTTAGAACAACTGAAGTGTAGATGTCATTATTGTCACTAAAAATTAATGGCCAATGTCAGTTCCACAGCAGAGTTTTGAACTGAGGTAGCTGAATACAGGATGTTTAACTTTTCAACTTTTCAGTGAACTGGCTTTTCAGGATTATGGGGTTATTTTTTACTACAATTTACTTATTTATTTTGATAGTCCTTGTCAAACTTTTCGATATCAGGGAACTTTTAAATACATAATAATTTGTGTGGACCTCAAAGAATTTTTGTTTATGTGATGCATACATATTATGATTTTATGCATAAGAATATACAACTAAAATAATTTAAAAAATTAATTTTAAATAATAAATTATTGTCAATAGAAATGTTTCCATGAAAATACAGTATTTTACAAAACAGAAATTAAAGAGAAAAGTGGATATATTTTTTAATGTTTCAAATCTTTTCAATATGTTGCTTATAAGAGGCAGCAGGGTTCTGAAATCTTCTTCAGTGTTCAGTCTGCTGAATTATGTTGATACTTTCTTAAAAGCTACTTGAATATGGGCTCTAAAATGATGCCAATAAGAATTGTATAATCTGTTATAACCAATTGGTCTATCTTGCACTTTGAATTGGTATTTTACTCATGTGTGATTTGATAACATTGTATTTCTATCAGTTGGGGAATATTAGTTCTGATAGTTATATAGATCTTATAAAAGTTCAGACTCTTTCTGATACAAAATTTAAAAAATGACATTTGTTAACCATACTTTCAATTTTGTCAGCACAGTTTTTAAGTATCCAGGAACTTTTAAATTTATTGTAGAAATTTTTTAATATTTTCCACTCAAGTTTTACTGTTGACAACGAGCATTATCATTTGTTTTCCTTAAAATAAGCATTCATCTATACAAAAATGATTATATATCACACAAGTCTGAATAACCATTGTTTTCTCTTGTCAGTATTTCTTTCAAGTAAAAATAATGTTTTGCAAAAATGTCAGCTAGTCCTTTTTCTAACTAAAGAAATCACAGTGGTGACTTTTCTCCAGATACCATGCCATTTTAGAATGCTGCGGAAGTGCTATTTGTAAACTTTTCCTTACATCAAAGAGAATAGTTAACCGTCCAATTTTGTATCTTAAAAACTTCTCCTCATTCCTGGGCTCTCTATATAAAATTCAGTAAGTTGAATTGTTTTCTCTTGTAGAACAATTTGCTAAAATAATAAACTTAAGGATGTATATGTTAAAACACTAGGTGATTTCTCAAGGTAACAAAGTAATACGATTTGAAGTTTATATATTTTTGGTACTTTTACAAAACATAAAACTGGAATTTAAATTATTTGCGGAATGAATTGAATATAATTTATATATATATATATATATATATATATATATATATATATATATATATATATCTTGTATAATTGTGAGTTATTTCAGCCAACATTGTGAAAAGACGTAGTATATAGTAAGATATTTTAGTCTCAGAAAAATAATAATCTTATGTGTTGCATGTTGAATAGGTTTGTAAAGGAAGAAATAAAAGTAAAATTATAACTATGTATTAATTACACTATATGAGAGAATAAAAGATATGTCTGAAAAAATGGATACTCTAGTTTCATATAGTATATGCACTTAAAACCATTTATTAGTTGAGATCTTTTAAAAACAATAGGCAGTCAGTCTTATGTTGGAGATATTAGAATTCCATATATACTTCAAGGGACAAGATTGAATTTTAGGCCAAAAAATAAAAGTGTTACATGACAGTGGTTAATAAAAATAGCATTCTGAGAGTGACATTCTTACACTTTAAATAATATTATATCAAAGTAATATTGTATCAAAATAACATGAGTTATGGGTAGCATTTAAAAGTTTTCATCACAAGGGGGAAGCAAGATGGCGATGGAGTAAGCGGACATACCAACTTCCAACTCCCAGAAGCAAAGTGGATTATAACTCAATTTAAAGAACCATCATCTGGATTAACCAACTATGAACTAAACTAAGTGGACTCTTCAACCAAGGAACACAGAAAAAGCCACATTGAGACTGGTAGGAATAGCAAAAACGCGAAGAGGGCTGCCCAGCTCCCCGGAGCAAACGGCAGCCTGGAGAGACCGGTGTGGCGGGAGGAGAGCTTGGCGGAGAGGGAGGGACCTGGGTCCCAGGAACCAAGCCCCAGCCTGCAGTCCCAGAGCCTAGAAGAGGCGTTTGGACAGTTTTGAGCTGTGAAACAAGTGAGGGAGCTCCCAGGCCTACAGTGTGGAGTATTAGGTCCCTTCCACTCTGCTGAGGGCTGCTTAAGGGTTTGGGGCGACAGGACGCTGAAAGGTGGTTCTGTCGGCATGGGCAGAGGCCAAGCCGATGGGAGCTCGGTCTAGCCCAGACGGTCGGAGGGGATGCGCGAAAGCGGTCCGGAAGCTGCGGGCCCACCTTGAATCCCATTTACGGGGACAAAGCGGGAGGCCAGGAATGGGCAGAAATCTGCTCTGCAACCCTGCGCAAGCCGGCCCTGACCACGGGGACCGGGCTAGGACCAGAAACGGGCAGGGGCTCGCGGCTGAGGTCACGCTACCAGCCCCCCCCCCCGGCCCAGGCCAGAGAAACCGCGGTTGGCCAGTATACGTGCGCGAGCGGGCTCTGAGCGCGGGAACGGGGTAGACCCCGAGACAAGTGGAAGCTCGCAGCTGAGCTCACGCTACTATCCCTGCCGGCCAGAGAAACCGCGGATTGCATTCATACGTGCACGAGCGGGCTTCGAACGCGGGGGCGGGGTAGAGTCTGGGACGAGCAGAAGTACTGAGCTGAGCGGAAGCCAGCAAACACGCCAGGCCAAATAAACCTGGGATTGCGACCCTGCGCAGAAGGGCCCCGGCCTCGAGGGCGGGGCTAAATCTCCAGAAGGGCAAACGCTCACAGCTGAGAGCACGTCAAAAGCCCCGCCTAACACGTGAAACTGTGGCGAGCAGGCTCTGACTGAGGGTTCTGGGCGGAAGTCCGGAAATAGGCTGGGTCCGCGGCTCAGCAAAGGTGCTCACCTCTACCCTTGGTGCTAAGACTTGTGGCTTCAGTGACAGCCCCTCCCACGGAGGAGAGGCAGAAATCACAGCAAAAGCCACAGTGGGCCGGCGCTGGCAACGCTCATAACCAACCACCCTAGGCAGCAGCAGAGGGGGTGGGGTGCCTGCAGACAGACCTCACCTAGAGAACACAAAGGCAACACCTACTGGACTCCAGTGGCCACAACTTGCTTATACACAGAAAAAATGGGCAGGAAGAGGAATGCAAACCAAATGAATCAAGAGAAATCCCCAGAGAAGGACCTGAATGAACCAGATATAACCAAATTACCAGAAGCAGAATTTAGAATAATGATAGTTAGGATGTTCAAAGAAATTAGAGCAACAATGGATAGTCATTATGAGCACCTAAATAAAGAGATAACAAGTATAAAAAATGAAATTGAAATAATAGAAAAGAATCAGACAGAAATGACAAATATAGTATCAGAACTGAAGACCACAATGAAAGGAATTAAAAGCAGGATGAATCACGCTGAGGATCGAATAAGCGAGTTAGAGGACACAATAAACAAAGGCACAGAAGCAGAGAAGAGAAAGGAAAAGAGACTTAAAAAATGTATGGAAACTCTAAGGGAGCTTTGTGACAACATGAAGAGAAACAACATTCGCATCATAGGGGTGCCTGAAGAAGAGGAGAGAGGACAGGAAATGGAAACTTTGTTCAATCAAATTGAAGCAGAAAACTTTCCTAAATTAACGCTGGGAAACACTCCACACGTTCAAGAAGCACACAGAACTCCATTAAAGAGAAACCCAAAAAGATCTACACCGAGACATATCATAGTTAAAATACCAAAGCTAATGGATAAAGAAAAAAATTTTAAAGCTGCTAGGGAAAAAAAGGCTATCACCTACAAAGGAGCCCCCATAAGGATGACATCGGACTTCTCAACAGAAACACTTGAGGCCAGAAGGGAATGGCAAGATATAATCAAAGTAATGCAGAACAAGAACCTACAACCAAGACTACTTTATCCAGCAAGGCTAACGTTTAAAATTGAAGGAGAAATAAAGAGCTTCCCAGAAAAAGAAAGCCTGAAGGAATTCATAAAAACCAAACCAATTCTGCAAGAGATACTAAGGGGCCTCTTGTGAACAGTTTAAAGGGAGGAATGAATAGAGCAAAAGAAGAATACAGCTTTAAAGAATAAAATGGCAATAAACAACTTCATAATAATAACCTTAAATGTAAATGGATTAAATGATCCAATCAAAAGACATAGGGTAGCTGCATGGATAAAGAAACAGGACCCATACATATGCTGTCTACAAGAGACACACCTTAAAACAAAAGATGCTCATAGACTGAAGGTAAAAGGATGGAAAAAAATATTTCATGCAAATGGAAATGAAAAAAAAGCAGGGGTAGCAATACTTATATCAGACAAAATGGAGTTTAAAACAAAAGCTGTAGTAAGAGATAAAGAAGGACACTACATAATGATAAAGGGAACAATTCAACAGGAAGATATAACTATTATAAATCTCTATGCACCAAATATAGGAGCCCCGACATACATAAAGCAGACTTTGATGGATAAAAAGGGCGAGATTAACAGCAATACTATCATAGTAGGGGATTTCAATACCCCTCTAACAACACTGGATAGATCCTCAAGAAAGAAAATAAAGAAATAGCAGAATTAAAGGAGACACTAGATCAACTTGATTTAATAGATATCTTCAGAACTTTTCACCCTAAAGCAGTAGAATATACATTCTTCTCAAGCGCTCATGGTACGTTTTCTAGGATAGACCACATGTTAGGACACAAAAATGGTCTCAATAAATTTAAGAAGATTGAAATCATATCAAGCATTTTCTCTGATCACAATGCCATGAAACTAGAAATTAACCACAAAAGAAAAACTGAAAAATACTCAAACATTTGGAAACGAAATAGCATGTTATTAAATAATGAATGGATTAACAATGGGATCAAAGAAGAAATAAAAAAGTTTCTAGAAACAAATGATAATGAGCATACATCAACTCAAAATTTATGGGACACAGCATATAGATCAATGGAACAGAACACAGGACCCAGAAATAAACCCACAGCTTTATGGACAACTGATATTTGACAAAGGAGGAAAGAACATACAATGGAGTAAAGACAGCCTCTTTAACAAATGGAGTTGGGAAAATTGGACATCTATCTGCAAAAAAATGAAACTAGACCATCAACTTACACCATTCACAAAAACAAACTCAAAATGGATAAAAGACTTAAATGTAAGCCGTGAAACCATAAGCATCTTAGAAGAAAACATAGGCACCAAGCTCTCCGACATCTGTAGCAGCAGTATATTTGCCGATTTATCTCCACGGGCAAATGAAATAAAAGGCAAGATAAACAAATGGGACTATATCAAACTAAAAAGTTTTTGCACAGCTATAGACAATAGGAACAGAATAAAAAGACAAACCACACAATGGGAGAACATATTCGACAGCACATCTGATAAGGGGTTAATAACCAAAATTTATAAAGAACTTATAAAACTCAACACCAGGAAGACAAACAACCCAATCAAAAAATGGGCAAAAGAAATGAATAGAAATTTTTCCAAAGAGGACATACAGATGGCCAATAGGCATATGAAAAAATGCTCAACATCACTAATCATTAGAGAAATGCAAATTAAATCCACAATGAGATATCACCTCACACCAGTCAGAATGGCACTTATCAGCAAAACAACACAGAATAAGTGCTGGCGAGGATGTGGAGAAAAGGGAACCCTTCTGCACTGCTAGTGGGAATGCAGACGGTGCAGCCACTATGGAAAACAGTTTGGAGATTCCTCAGAAAATTAAAAATCGAACTGCCTTTTGACCCAGCTATCCCACTTTTAGGAATATACCCTAAGAACACCATAGCACTGTTCGAAAAGAAGAAATGCGCCCCCATGTTTGTGGCAGCATTGTTCACAATAGCAAAGATCTGGAACCAGCCTAAGTGTTCGTCAGAAGACGAGTGGATTAAAAAGCCATGGTACATATATACTATGGAATACTACTCAGCCATAAGAAACGATGACATCGGATCATTTATAACAAAATGGATGGACCTTGATAACATTATACGGAGCGAAATAAGTAAATCAGAAAAAAAGAAAACTGAGAACAGCATGATTACATACATAGGTGGGACATGAAAGTGAGAATATGAGACATGGACAAGAGAGTGGTGGTTATGGGATGGGGGGAGGGAGGGAAGAGTGGGATAGGGAGGAGGGGAGGGACACAGGGAAAACCAGATTAAAGGTGACAGAGGACAATTTGACTTTGGGTGATGGGTATGCAACAGAATTGAATTATAAGATAACTTGGAGATGTTTTCATTGTACACATGTACCCTGATTTATTGGTGTCACCACATTAGAATTAATAATAATAAAATATATATATATATATAAAAAAAAGTTTTCATCACAAATATTGCCTTTGTCAAATACCACTGTTGAATCCTCAATTTCTTGCATGTCATGCTTTAAATCTTTAATATAAATTTTCCATTTTGCCTTAAGATATAAGTACATTTTTTCCTACAAATATAGAGGCAAGAATTTATAATCTAGAAAGAGCAGAAAAAGTTTAAAACTTTATGATATTTAAAAACTCATTTTAATGATTGTAACTTCTTACAGATAAGAAAGATGTCGCAGGGAGCAGTAGGTCTATGTTCCTGACTACTACTAAAGGAAGTGGAAAAAATTATTGAGCCATATATTTAAAGCCATCAGCAGTTTGTGGGATGGGTACTAAAATTTAACAGATGAGAGAGCCATAAATAGATGAAATAATGAAAGGTAGATGTTCTTTGATTTTGTTCTGCTCTGTTTTCTGGAGTTTTTGCAAATTTTTCCCATGGGCTGAGCACAGCAGCTCAGCCAACAAAGAATATGATGCTGAGGAAAATAACATCAAAGCTATCGGAGGTGGCAAAAAGCTTGAGTGACAAAAATAAGAGTTAAATTATCTGAAGTGCACAAATTGGTTTTTTGGGGGGAGGGAGGTTAAGGAGGGACAGTAGCTTTGCTGAATTCTTACACTATGCAGAAGGCTAAATCATTAGGTGCAAAGCTTCTGTGCTAGGCAAAATGCATTTAAAAATGGAGTATATCAACAAAGAAATTAGAATATTTAAAGTATTTAGAAGTTAAAAATATCTAGAATGTTTGAAAAAGAATCTAATTGGAATCTATAATTAAAAGTAATATCTCTAATTATGAGCTGAGTGAATTTAACAGTAAATTGGAAACAGTACATTGTTATTTGAAAATATCATAAATTGGCCCTGGTTGGGTAATCTCATATGGTTGGAGCGTCATCCACATATGCCAAGGTTGTGGGTTTAATTCCTGGCCAGGACACATACAAGAATCAATCAATGAATGCATAAATAAGTGTATCAACAAATCAATATTTTTTTCTCTCACTCTTTTCTCCGTTGCTCTCTCTTTCTAAAATCAATCAATAAAAAATTATATAAAAAGCAAATATCATAAGTTTAAAGTGAGTAAAACATACTGAACATCATAGTTTACTGTAGCCAGGTTTATTAATTGCTAAGCAACATTGTAAAGTTGAAAAATGTAAATTAAACCATCATATGTTGTGAACAATCTTTATACCAATGAACACATTAAAAATTATTAAAATAACATTAGTAACCAATGAAAAATATAAAATGACATAATATTTTGGTAATATTTTAACTGACTATTAAAAATAAGTCAAACATAATAATGCAAATGTTTGTCAAGGTTTAAGGATTAATAAATATCTATTTAAAATATAGAAATGTACAACTATTCTTTTTCTTACACTCTGACACAATTGATATGGACAAGGATTTACTTATAACAGTATAAAATTCTTAAATGTTTATATACGTAGTAAGAGGTATAGTACCTATGTATCTAATCTATACACCATAAATTTATATACAGAATATATTTATATCCTTTGCATAAAATTATGAAATTAAAATTTATAGAAGTTTCTTTTTAATGTTTTATTTTTTCTTCTGGATTTTTATTTTTATTTATTTATTTTTAACAGGGACAGAGAGAGAGTCAGAGAGAGGGATAGATAAAGACAGACAAGAATGGAGAGAGATGAGAAGCATCAGTTTTTCATTGCGACCTCATATGTGCCTTGACCGCGGGCCTTCAGCAGATAGAGTAACCCCTTGCTCGAGCCAGCGACCTTAGGTCCAAGCTGGCGAGCTTTTGCTCAAGCCAGATGGGCCCACGCTCAAGCTGGTGAACTCGAGGTCTCGAACCTGCGTCCTCCGCATCCCAGTTTGATGCTCTATCCACTGTGCCACTGCCTGGTCAGGCTCTTCTGGCTTTTTATACTCTCTCTTTTCTTAACATCTTCATTATTTTTACATTCTTAAGATTGGTTGAAATTCCTATGCCTTTTGTCTGTGAAAATCCTTTGAACTCAATCTGTTGCCTTTGACATGAAATGTCAAAGTTTTTTATCAAAATCAAAAGACAATATTCACAGAATTGTCATCTGTGTAGTGCAGTGATACCCTTTTTAAGGAACACAGTTTGGAATTCCCTAAACACACTGAGGACTTTAAGTCAGAAAACTAAGCACTGAGATTTTATCACTTCATAATGGTGTCTATTGTATTGGTTACGGCAAAATCCAAATTTAATTCTCTAATGCAATTAAGTAGGAAATTCAGCATCCTCTACAAAGATTTTACAATATCATTTTTATAAATTAAGAATGTTCTGTCAGTTAATGTTATCAAAATCTTTATCTGGCCCTAAGAATTAAAAGTTGCCAGGATACATGGATAACAATTGAAAGAAATATATGCACTAATATTTAATAAATTTTTAAAAAATATGCAGACTAGACCAAAAATATAAAAGTTATTTAAAAGCAAGTTATATTTTAATGTCATAGACAAATAGAAGAAAACACATATTTGTCGTATTTAAGTCTTTAATCTAGAAATCATTAATTTAAATATTAAAATAATAGTTATGTTTTTAAAAATAAGAACTTTTAGGGAAAAATAATATCACACATACACACTGAGCCTGGTTGAACTTAGAAAAATAAAAGGAAATATGTTCAAAGAACTGAACCAATGAAGAATATAAATTATTTAACTACCTTTTAGGTAATAATGGTAAAATATTTAGTATTGCTTTTATTTTTAATGTGTTAAATGCCTTGTATCTGCCATGCTTTATTATAGTGTATTGAATATATTAATTCATTTAATCATTTAAAGAGGAGAAAAATGCACTGAATGATTAAATTTCATTTTTAAAATATTAAAATATTAAAATATTATTTGGAGGTCTATAGAAATGAACTTGAAATTAAATTATTCTTTATTATATCAAAGAATGTGTGTGTCCATGTGTAAATACATACATGTATATGTATATATATATGTATATATACATGTACATATGTATGTATGTGTATAAATATATGTACAAGGATTCTTCAGTTTACGACAATGTCATAACCCAAATTTTGGGGTAAGTCAAAACGCTCCCTAGCCTAAGTCACTTACCTATTCTCACACAGTTACAAAATCATAATCTAAAACAAAAAAAGACAACTAAGCCACAGAAAAAGGAAAAAGACATAAATATACTATACTCTACACTATACTGTAGTAATAGAAAAAATTGACAAAAACTGAGTGTAAAAATATGTCTTACCATTTTTCCTGTGGTTGACTTGCACACTGGAAGGAGAATTGCAAAGTGGGAGAGAGTGACCTATTGGAAGAAGGAAACTGGACAGGCAGGAGAACCTGCTGAAGGTGCTGGAGATACTGGGTCTGGGGGGTCAGGATTGCCTAAGGAACATTCTAGAGATGTTTCCACCAGTATGACAGATATTTCATCTCATGAAGCAGCTGATGTAAAGGGTACAGGATATGTTGCAGGTCTCTCCACCTTCTTAAAGAATTGTTCCAGGCTATTCTGGAAGGCTAATGACTTCTTATCTTCCAAAACCTGCCTATAGCTTTTGAAAGGCATCCATAACAGCTCTGTAGACCTTACTGAATCTGTCATCACTGGGGTCCTCACCCTGAAATATTAACAACCCATCTTCTACCACAGAAAAACCTTCCCCAAACCCTTGGTAGTAAATCTCTTGGGTTCTGGGGTTTCTATCTCTTCATCTTTAATTAGCTGCTTCTCCCACTAAACGAGACCTTCAGCAGACTGCTTCTGTCCATGGAAGAGAGCGTTGTAAACTTGAAACGTCATATGCCGTGACTGTTGTTAACTTGAGGTCCCCCATATATGAATGTAAAGACTCAGCTAAAGCACTTCTTGAAATAGGTAAGAACCAGAAAGAAAGCATGAAAATCAATTCACAGGAAAAGTATGGATAATTGTTTGAATTATTATAGAATGATAAAAATATAATTTAGAACAGCAATGAATTGGCAGATTTTATTTAATCAGCACTTTTTAAAATATCAGAAATTTTTATTATGTCAATAAAAACAATGGCCTAAATGTAAGCCTTCAGAGATTGATTAGTTTTGAAATGTAAGATCAGACAAACTTTGTAAAGGCAGTAAATAACGCATATAAAAATACTGTTAAGTGTATATTTTCTTGCCTCCAGAAATTTTAATTTGTCCATACTTATTACTGGAAGAGACAGATAGTAAATAAAAGATTCTCATTAGTTCAGTTGAGGATTGAGTCAAGAGTGAATAAAGAGGTTTATTTTTGCTAAAGATAGGAAAAGTTGTCTTTTTGAGCTTGGTGATGAGGAGTGGGGTTGGGGAGGTGAGTGAGTATACATATTGGAAGTAATAAATTGAGCACCTGAAGCACTTAAGACATCTGCATTCTGGAGAGGCCTTTTCTCTTTTACTTTTTAGAAATAAAGAATAACGATATGACAGTTTGACACTGAGAATGTCATCTATTTTGAACATTTGTCTGTATATGTGTGTATTTATTTGTTTTTATTTGTATTTTGCAAATTCTGTATATAAACTGTGAAAAAATTTATAACGAAACTATCAGTAGTACAGTAAGCCAGAACGTTATTCCTTTTGCAAAAATCTCTTGTACCTAGTGTTCACTGAACAAAGATAAGACAACTTATGCCTACAGTTTGCAGGGAGTGATTCTTTGTTTTACCCTGAATGAAGGAATTGTGACAAAGCCATTCATCTCTGCTACTCTCCTGGATAAAGGAAGAAATTAATATTCATTATGATGTTCACCTTCTCTTTATGAAGGCTCTTTGAGAACACTTGCCGCAGTGAGGAATGTTCTACTATATATTAGCTGTCTTTTATAAAAGACTACTTCAGGGCCATTGTAATCATCAGTAAATAATAATCAAAGTTTCCCAACTGTAGAGGTACAAACCCATTAGGTAAATTTTATAAAATAATTGCAGCTGGTTTTATCTTCTGTAAAACTGATTAATTGTAATTTTTATTTTTAAAATATTTTAATTTGGGATTCAGGGATTCTACGAGTATGCAACAATAGATAGATATTGCATGGACAGACCATTTCACATCTCTCTTAATTGGGAACCTTTATTATAGAATTTATATTTCGCTGTTGGACTACATTTTCACTTAAATCTATTAAGTAAATTTAGTGAAGTTCACAATTTTATTTGTCACATTGACGAATGATTTATATTTTTTCCAATACAACTATCAAAATAAAATTTTAACTAAGGTATATAAAAATCTTATAAATTTTCTTTTTTTTTCCTTTAAAATTACTGAATTTTGCCTCAGATTTCATGGAGTGATGAATTACCAAGGAACTGGGAAAAATAGTGGTTGAAGAGTCTTTACACAAGTACACCATTTTTCATTTTCTCTCCTTACACTCGACTCCTTTATTCTTAAAACACAATCAAATAATGTAAATTATATATCTATACATTATATTGCCAGATCAAATACCTTCTCTGTAGTTTTCTTGCCTTGAGACTATGTTAAAACCTTTTCTTCCTTTACATCTACTCTGATTGTCTCCAGATCTGCTAGGTCATAGCTACAACCATGACAGTCTTTCCTCTTCTACTCTCCAGATTTCGCTTTGTCCAGGATTAGATACATTTTTGATATATTATTCCAAGAGAAAAATCAAAATTATATTTCTTATATAATAATTAATTTTTACAGGCAATATATACTGAATTCTGAGAATCAATAATTACTCCTATCCACCTTTATTCTAATGTGGTATTTATATATCTGATCTCTCTAATTTAGGATGATTTTTCTGAAAATTGTACTAGTAATCACTTTTGTAAATGGTATTCTTACCTTGATAAGTATTTTAAGTTTTAAGGTAGATCCTTATATTGATTTTATTTTTTCAAAGTATGTGTGGGTTATTCTATATTAAAATGACTTATAGGTACAGCTTTATTAGATTTATATTCTGTTGTACATTTGCTCCTTTTTACTGTAAGACATTGGGAAGAATTGTGTACTCTGAAAGGAGTCCTTGAAGAGAAGGGTGCTGCCCATTTAGATTACCAAAGACATGTGAATCTACTAGTTTTTGGTGGTGACTAATAACAAACAATTAAAAGCAAAGAAACCATGATCAAGTTAAAGAATACTGGCTTTATAAACATAAAGTGATGTAAATGTGTTGTTTTACAAACTACAGAATATATAAAATCCAGTGTTATATCCAAATGTAAATGAACAATGAATCAGTTATTTATTTTATACTGAGAAATATATCAAGAGAATATAAGGGAATCATGTTTATTACAATTCCAATAAAATTTGAAGCCCTCAAGATTTCTGCATAGAGCTTTGTAGAGATAAATGGTTAATTTTTTTGTTGATTGAGCTATTGCATTCCTCTTAAATGCTTTAGGGTCTTTTTATTACAGTCCTCATATAAAGGATGATTTCACCAGTCACACATTTTATTATCTGATTTTGCATCTTATTGCTGGCTTTTTATGACCATACAGTTAGTGCTCGACTTACGACTACGATTGGTTCCGACAGACTGGTCGTAAAACGATCTGGTCATAAGTTGAGTAGGCTATATGTACAGTACTGTGAAATGATGTTATAAAAATCTTTAAGTCATATTTTATCATAATTTTCTTTCATTATTGTTATATATCATAATTTTCTATGTTCATTTTATGCGATTTGTATCATTGCTACATCATTTTGTTTCTTATTTTTACATTCTTCAGGTGTAGGTAAAACACTGCATTACCAGTACAACTGGTTTAATATTTGCAAAACATACAAAATTACAAAATACAGGTGTATACAAAAACTGCTCCAGACGCGGAGCAGTCGTGGCTAGCGATTGTGGTTGTAAAGTTGAATGGCCATAAGTTGCATAGGTCATAGGTCGATCAATATCTGTACATTTAAATTATTTCTCATAAGCACCCTTCTATACTTTATAAATGATATTGCACAATTAATAAAGACATCAATTTACAAAATATTTGCTTAATAACAATCAGATTCTTAAACAGTTCACACATTCAAAATGTTTTCTTGTTAATGTTTCAGCATTTACTAGGCTTATTTCAGATATTACCTCCTCAGAGATACTCAGATTCCCTGCTAATATGCAATTGTTTTTATTGTCTAACTTTCTAGTTGTACCAACTACTGGAAATTATGAGAAAATTTTAAGACAAAATGTATTTTCCACTGATCCTAACATGTGCACTAGCAGTCTTGATGTCTAATGCTTTGAAACTTAAGCAGATCTGTGTCCAATTATAGCTCTAAAATAAGCTTTTATCAGTTCACCCAATAGGTTTTGGTGGAGATGTGTGCGGAACATTTTGCTTATCCTTTGATTGTTCCAAGTCATTCTGTTTTTAGTTTCTGAACTGGATTTGAAAAGATGGTTCGTTTATTCTGCCCTTTGTTTTGTATAACTATAATAGCATCCTATTGTTGCAATAACTAATGACCAAATTTAGCAGCTAAAAAAAATGCTCATATATTACCTCAGAGTTCTATAGGTTAAAGGATTACAGCATGGGTCTCACTAGGCTAAAATCATGATGTTGGCAAAGCTGTTTATCTTACTGGAGACTCTAGGGATCCCGAGGTCTCTGTTGCTTTCCTAGTTGTCAGCTGAGAGCCACTTGTAGCTCCCTAAGGTCTCTCTTATCTCTCTACATAAACCCTTGCATCTGAAGCCCCATAATGCATGTTCTGTTCTTCTGACACTTGGAAACTACTGATGTTGCCTTCTGCGCATGTCACTGACTTCCCCTTTCTATTACATTTCTTTGCTTCTAAAAGGTCAGGCAACTAAATTGGGTCTCCCATAAATGATTCAGTATAATCATTCTATTTTAAGGTCTGTAATTTTAATAGCATTTACAAAGTCTCTTTTGTCATGCAATGTTACTTTTTCCTCAAATTTCAGGGATTAAGTCATGAACATCTTTTGGGGATCATTCTGCCTACCATAATTACATAATGTCTAAACATACATTCTCTATAGTATGAGTAAATAAAATTATACAGTATTGATAACAGAAATTATAAAATTATATTTTATGTATTTATTAATTCAATATTTTATTAACATACATTTATACATGGATGTCTTACTTTTCCCCAAAGTTATGTTTCTTTGAAGTGAATGTAAATTATCCTAAAGGTTTCTCTTATTACCTAGAATATTTTATTCTTTTTAAGTTCAAATACCGAAATGTAAAGAATTCTTGCTTTTGTTACTACAACTATTCTATATAATATATATGAAATTTTTAATTTTTAATAGTGCATTATGTGAAATACTGGAAAAATTATGGTATGCATCAGTGACATAATATTGATCTGATTGTCTCAGTTAAAAGTCAAATTTCTCTATTCCCTTACTTATCTAATCTAAATATGGTGTAATAAGAAGAATAGGAATAGTAATAAATTTATTATGAGGAAAAACATTACAGTTTTAAATCTGTCTAATTAAGATATGGCAAAGAATGGTGATTAATATTTTATAAATCACTGAAGAAGTGTAAACTTTAAGAATTATTCTGATTGTAGTTTCTATCCTCCACTATTTATCCAATCAGTCAACCATTATATGCTGTATATTGTATACCTATAATATGTATACCTACAATCATAGAATTTGAAGAAAAAAGATGGGAAAAAAGACTATCTGTACTCTGTTAATATGGAACATGAATTCTAGTTATTGATTTTTATTAGGGACTATATAATTAGTGATAGCAGAAGATAAAAGATTTAATATGACCAAAGTTTTTCACATGGTATAGAATTTGGAATAATAAAACAATAGCAACAGTGATTAGTTAACCTTTGAGGAAAGCACTCTAAAAGACACCCAGAAGGAGGGTAACACTGTATAAAACAAGGAAAACAGATAATTAGGAAAAGAATCAGGAGACAATAATAGTATTGGAGGAGCTAAATTGGAAAGCATTTACAATGCAGAAGTAAGCATTGGATTTAATAAATAAAAATATTTCCAATTCTAAATATCAGAAAGAACATGGTTAAATGGATAATTTTCATATAATTCTGGTTGTATAGACTCTTTGAAAGGCAATTTACTAATGCTCGGTATCAAAATTTTGGCTCTGGCTGGTTGGCTCAATGTTAGAGTGTTGGCTGTTGTGTGGAAGTCCCGGCTACAATTCCCATTCAGGGCACACAGAAAAAGTGGCCATCTGTTTCTCTACCACCACTCCCTCCCTTTCTCTTCCTCTCTCTTCTCCCGGAGCCATGTCTCAATTGGTTCAAGCAAGTTGGCCCCAAGTGCTGAGGATGCCTACATGGCTTTACTTCAGATGCTAAAATAGCTCAGTTGCTGAACAGTAAAGCAGCAGCTCCAAATGGGCATAGCGTCTCTTGGTAGGGGCATTGCCACGTGGATCCTGGTTGGGGCACATGCAGAAGTCTATCTCTCTGCCTCCCTGCCTCTCACTTAATAAAAATAAAATAAAATTTTAAAAATGTTTAAATAACAAGGTCCTATGAATCCAACTTGGGTCCAAGTTGACGAGTTTTTTTGTTTTTGTTTTTTTTTTTGCTCAATCCAGATGGGCCTGTGCTCAAGCTGATGAGCTGGGTCTTCCACATCCCAGTCCGATGCTCTATCCACTGCGCCACCACCTGATCAGGCCACAGTTGTGTTTTTGGTATATATCCTGGTGCAGTGTTCATACAAGAGCACAAAATTTTGTAGAAAGATAATTTTTTTAGTATATTTTGTCATCACTGTTACTCAATAAAAAGACTTACTTGCTCGCAAAAGAAAAAAGACTTTTTGTAAATCTTTTCTTTTTGTAAAGCCAAGGTCGCTGGCTCCAGCAAAGGGTTGCTCGGTCTGCTGAAGGCCTGCGGTCACGGCACATGTGAGAAAGCAATCAATGTACAACTATGGTGTCGCAATGGCAACGAAAAACTAATGATTGATGCTTCTTATCTCTCTCTGTTCCTGTCTGTCTATCCCTCTCTCTGACCTTCTCTCTGTCCCTGTAAAAAAAAATGTCAAAATCAGGACTATAAAATAGAATGTTCTGAGCTAGTGAATATATTCTATACCTGTTCAATAATCCTAGATATAAGTAGTTTGAATATAAGTAGGTTAAAATATGACTTGAAAATATATTATATATGTACACATATATACATACACATACTTAAACACTAAGTGCAGAATAATGTGCACATTACAATGCAGTATTGTAAAAGTACATTTCTATATTTTTATGTACATACATGTAAAGTTTAAAAGTACTATGCTAATAAGTTAATTTGACTTTTTGTTAAAGCAACTGATGAATAGAATCATTCTTTAGTAAATGATTCATGTAATTGGTTTAGAATTTTTAAAATTCATAAGTAAAACTTTGTAATAGAGTTGATATAACTGTATTTTCATAATTCAATTAGTACAATCAAGATTTAAAATTATACTATTATTGTGTTTTTTATGAATATGTCAATCTTTATTGATGTTAAAAACAATAAATACTGTTTCTATACTTGCAAACCAATCTTATTAGAACATACACGTTTTCATTTCTAAGAGTGGATCTTAAATTTTCTCACTGCAAGAAAAATAAATGGAAATTATATGACATGATAGAGGTGTTAGCTTATTCTGACACCTCTATTACATTGCAGTATATATGTATTAAATCAATGTGTGTTAAATTTTAAACTTACACAATGTTACATGTCAGTTTTATATCAATAATATTGAAAAAGAATTTATAATTTTCCTCTTTCCTGTATGAGTCTTGTTTTAGTTCATTTTAAATTAATTCATGTGGCTTCACATTTCTTCATTCTTACATGTCAAGTGCAGACCAAAGCCAATTCACATTTCTTTCATGTAGCACAGTAATTCTGCATCAAAATTCCATGTAAAGTCCATTAGATGGTTAGCAGAATATTTTCTCTAAAATGACATAATTTTAATGTCTTTTAAAATTACCTAATCTCTTTTTTTGGGAATTAGTCACTAAATAAAAACAAATTATATTTTAATATCATTCCTCAAAGGGTGTGTTATATCCAATGATTAATATTTTGCATGGAAATCTTTATATTCATTTTATTTTCTAGGAAGCATTTTTATATTTGTCGAACATTTTTTTTTAGACTTTTATTTATTTATTTATTTTTACAAGGACAGAGAGAGAGTCAGAGAGAGGGATAGATAGGGATAGACAGACAGGAACAGAGAGAAGTGAGAAGCATCAATCATTAGTTTCTCATTGCAGTTGTGACACTATAGTTGTTCATTGATTGCTTTCTCACATGTGCTTTGACCGTGGGCTTTCAGCAGACCGAGCCACCCCTTGCTGGAGCCAGCGACCTTGGGTCCAAACTGGCGAAATTTGCTCAAGCCAGATCGTCCGGCGCTCAAGCTGGTGACCTCGGGGTCTCAAACCTGGGTCTTCCGGCATCCCAATTCGATGCTCTATCCACTGAGCCACCGCCTGGTCATGCTGTCAAACATTTCTTATTGTTTAAATATATGGGACAAGTTTTAATTTAAACAGAATTTTAACATCAAGAGATTTTGAGCATCACTTTTTTTTAAAAGTTCTAATTATATACCTTTTACTAAGCTCTTATCCTATGACTGATAAGGATTGAAAATTTACATTATATTTTTGGTTATAAGTTATAAAATATTTGTTTTGTAAATATTTCAAAGTACTCTTTTATGAGTGGGTTTGAGCTTTTATGTGGTAGTTAAACCATTCCAAATTACTATACTTCCTGTTAATACTTAGAAATATTGCTTTAATTAAATTCATAGAAAGCACAAAATTACCTAATTTCTCAAGAAAAAACAAATGTTTCTGATATCAACCCAAATTTTTACAAAACATATATACCAAATATATTTGATTAAACTTTAAATGCATAGCTAATAATTAAGGGGAAATGATCTTTTCAAAAACATTATAATATTTAAGTATATTGCAAAAAAGAACAATAAAAATTCCTCCACAATTCTAAACTTAAAAATAACTTTAATTCTGATTATTCAAAGAAAAATGTAAAATTTCTGCATCATTATATTAAATCATTTTGACTTATTGCTATTTTTATAATGCGAATATAATGTTTAAAATATTGGTTTGATTTTTTAGAAACAGAAATATTTATATCTGAGTTATTATCTAATACATGCCCATTTATCCTATTATTTTTTATAAATTTTATAATATTAGTATATGGTGATTATATTTTAATATTTAGAAATTTTCTATGAATAAAACATTTAATAAAAATATTAACATACATTATCTGTCATAAAATGTAGTTTTTACTCTTATATACATATAGATGCACAAAACTACTTTTTAAATTTCTTATACATTTAATCTTTTGCACCAGCTTCAATATACAGGTACTCCTCCATCTAAGATGAGCATCAAAAAAAGATGCTAACTAAATATTTTGTAATTCACTATCTATTATATTTAATGGAGTATTCTTATTTAAGTAATGTGTTATATTTTAACAATATTTTTTCATTGACTACTTTTCCAGAGAAAAACAGACAAATAGGAGGTTGTCAGCTCTTGTCACTTATTTAAACAATGTAGCCATTACTACAAGTACAAAAAGAAAGTCAGTTTATAATAAAAGGAAGAAACAATATTGTCTCTATCCATAGCTGGTATTATTATGTATTTATAAAATCCTAAGGGGTAAAAGGATACTGCTAAGATTAGTAAGATTCCAGACACACATGCGTGCATGCACACACACACACACACACACACACACTCATAAACATCATCTATCAACCCACATTCAAATGCATAGAGGTTTTTTGGTTCTTGTTGTTTTCATGTTTGTTTTATTTATAGAGGAGAAAATATATTGTGTGACACTAAAGAATGATTAAGCAAAAAAATACATTTAAGAAGAAAAAAGTGCTGGGATATATTCTATCCACAGCTGGGTTGGGCGTGACCTTCTGTTGTTAGGCTATAAGAAAGGGCAAACATCATTAGGTCACTTTCTTAAAGATGGTGTGATATCTGGACTACAAGCAGAAAATAATTTTGTGATGCTATCTGTTCAGTGTCTCGGTATTTATTTTATCTCAAATAGACTTTGATAAAATTATTCTTAGACCTAAGTCATGATCAAACTGCTGAATTAACTAGAATATCTGTATAGGACTTCATTCTTCACATAGTTTTAAATCTAAGCTTGTATTTATTAGTAGTACTATTTGGAAGCATAGCCCCCCCCCCCCCAACCTCTTTGGTAAATGGGAGTTCAGATTTTACTTGATTAGTAAGATAGATTAATCTTCAGCTTTTTTACTTGACTGTATTAATCAGTTTGCTTAGCTGAGCTGGAAAGACAGGAAATCATTTGCCTGTCTGGCACTTCGGTGCTCCTCCCCTCAGTAATCTAACCTGTGTTCTTGGGCAGCACAGCATCCGGTTGCCCCACAAAGTGGGAGCTCCCAGATCTCTGAGCGTCTAGGACCATACCAATCACACCATCGTTTAGTATATTTCACATGTTACAAACTGTAGGAATTTTACTGGAAATAAGAAAGCACAGATCAGGAATTAAGAGCACTAATAATAAATTCATACAAATATAAGTTTGTACCCTGGTTTTGTTGTTGCTGGCTGGGTGATCTCTGACAATTTATTTAAAATCTCTGAGAATCATTTTCCTCTCTTATAAAATGGTGTTAAAAGATAGTTTATGTTTAAAGGAATTTGGATTGCTTCATTAATAATGGTTCATAGCAAAAATATTTTATGTAATATATTTTATTTTACAAAACCTAAAGTTAATTGGCATCATGAGCAATGTGTGTTAGCAACTTAACATTTTTTAAGATCAACTTATAACTGAATAATGTGATTTTCTGTAAGTTTCATTCCTCTTTAAGAGATGAGAACCATAATGATTTATTTGCAGTTCCATTATTTAATGTTAATTATAATGAAATTGTCAGGGAGACCTAAATTATTACCATAACCAGTAAGACTTTAGTTAATAATCAGCACTGTTATTTTGTCCTGTGTGGTTATATAAAAGTCACACCAGATCATTTATTTAGCTCTGTGGATGTTTTCAATATTACTTAATTTTGAGTCACAGAATTAGTACATCAGAGCACACATAATACTGTGTTTTTATTCAGTTAGGTGGGTGTGTCTCATATATGTATATAGAAAAATTGAGATGCTTAATATTGTGCTGCTGATATTATATACATTTACTCTTGAATGTTTCAAAGTACATTTCCCAAGAATTTATAACCATGGTACAATTATCAAAATCATTAAATAAAACATTGATACACTAAATTTATTAAATCAATTGGATACATTCAAAACTCATCAATTTCACCATTAAAGTACTTATTAGCTTTTTTTGTTTTCCCAATGCTGTTTCCAGTTTAGACCATTTATATTATCAATCTATATTTCTTTAGTTTCCTTTCATCTTTAGCAGTACATTCACCTTTTCTTACCTTTCAGGAACTTGACATTTAAGAAAAAATTGGTTTTGATTCATGCTTGCTAATGATTCTATTTAAATGATGCATTTTCTGAAAGCTTTATCACAGAAGCAATGCTGTGCCCTCCTCAAGGACTGATACGGGGGTGCATACTGTCAGCTTGTCCCATTACAGGTGATGTGAATTTTGATGATTTTCCTAAAGTTATGTTAGCTGGGTTAATTCACTGTAAAATTATGAGTTCCTCCTTGTCATTTTTTTTAAAGGTACTTTGTGGGGCACTACTTTGAGAATATGTAAATAACCTACTCTTTATTAAACTTTTACCCATGAGTTTAACTCCCAGTAGTGGGTTTGTCTGATTCAATAATTATGAAAGTTGCAAACTGGTGCTATTTCTAACCCTATACTTTCTACTATGTATTATTACTTCTAAGTTATTTTCATCTGGACTAGGACAGTTCAGTGCTTATCTCCAGAGAGGCCTAGAAGTTTGGAACTGACTTTTGGCCAAGAGAAAAGTGAGAATGCCAATTAATGATTCATAATGTGTTATTTAAAGTTTGAGACTTCCCTGCCCTCATTAGGCCAGTTGGCATACTGATCATTTGCAACCATGTACACACCTTGGTTTGACTTTCTAAGACATAAACGATCCCACAGACAACATTTGAGAAGTTTTTCTGAAACCAAGATGACTTACACAAGTCGCAGTGCTTCATACTCCAGAAATGAAGTACATTATGTGTGAATAGAAATTCTGGGGAACCGTACCTAAAAGCCTTTCAGGCCATTTGATTCTTGTCTGAACACTTTTTTTATATATTTTATAAATTTTATTATACAGTTTTCTGAATATACATGTATTCAATTGCTCAGTCCTTCTATACACAAAAAGTAGTTTCCTGATTTTTATTCTATAACACTGTGAAAACAAACTTTACCTAAACTTCATACTTGTTTATAGTTATTTTTGCCGTTAGCCTGAGAATATATAGAAAAGTATTGTTTAACACTTAGGTTAGGCCTTTTTTTCCTTTTAATGTGTTTATGTTATTCTTTTGTGTGTGTGTGTGTGTGTGTGTGTGTGTGTGTGTGTGTGAGAGAGAGAGAGAGAGAGAGAGAGAGAGAGAGAGAGGGAGGGAGAGAGAGAGAGACAGACAGAGAGACAGAGACAGAGAGAGGGATAGACAGGAAGGGAGAGAGATGAGAAGAATCCATTCTTCGTGTGGCACCTTAGTTGTTTATTGATTGCTTTCTCATATGTACCTTGGTGGGGGGTGCTACAGCAGACCAAGTGACCCCTTGCTCAAGCCAGCGACCTTGAGCTCAAGATGGTGATCCTTGCTCAAACCACATGAGCCCACGCTCAATCCAGAGACCTTGGGGTTTTGAACCTGGGTTCTCTGTGTCCCAATCCGACACTCTCCACTGCACCACCACCTGGTCAGTCATTCTTTTGTTTTTGTTTGTATACTACATCAGTATTTGTTTCCTTATCCAAGTTTATTTTATTTATTTTTAAGATTAATAGTCACACAGTTCCAAAAGTCAAAACCATATCAAGCTACTGAGAGAAGTGCCTCTCTCCCTGCAGTGTCTTCCATCCTCTTTACACCCACCCCTGTACGTGTTGGAATTTTTATGAGCCTATTTCTTCACAGGCTGGCCAGCAGTTTTGTCAGGTCCAGCAATTTTGCCAGTTTAATAGACAATGAAACACGACTTATTGTTAGCAAAGTTGAACTCTTTAAAAGAATCTAATGATCTTAATCTTGTTTTATCTGTTGTTTGTTATTGACTATACAGTGTATCCATAAAGTCATGGTGCACTTTTGACCCGTCACAGGACAAAAGTGCACCATGACTTTACAGACACACTCTATTTTATCAGTTTTTTGTGTTTTTTTCTTAAATTTTTAAAAGTTCTTTATATAGTAAAGATACCATGTTTTATCTATGATTTATGTTTCAAATGTCTTCTGCAGTTTTTGGTTATCTTCAAAATTAACTATTGTGTTAAAATATTTTTTCTTATGTAAAAGAGTAAAAGAGTGAAATTCATTTGAATATATATATATATTTCTTTTACTCTTTATAGATTTTAAGTCATATAATGTCTTTCCCTAAAACTAAAATATATAAAACTTAAGTTACATTTTCTTCTTCTAGCCATGTTGTTTACTTGTTTAATTATAGCAATGGTTCTTAACCTTTTTTGAGGTACCGAACCCACCAGTTTCATATGCGCATTCACCGAACCCTTCTTTAGTGATAAATAAAATATGATTTTTTTTCCCATATTCAAGACATAGGTATATGTTTTTTTACTGGTGCACAAAATGAGCCATGCATGAACATCACTTTGCTCAAAGAACAAAACCAACAAAGTGCATGAACTCACAACAAATAACGGTATTATTTTATTCTGGCCTCCGCGGCAAAGGCTTCTCTGAACCCCTGAGACCGACTCATCGAACCCCTAGGGTTCTATAGAACCCAGGTTAAGAACCACTGAGTTGCCTGACCTGTGGTGGCACAGTGGATAAAGCGTCGACCTGGGAACACTGAGGTCGCCAGTTCAAAACCCTGCACTGGCCTGGTCAAGGCACATATGGGAGTTGATGCTTCCAGCTCCTCCCCCGTTTCTCTCTTTCTCTCTCTCTCTCTCTCTCTCACTCTGTGTTTCCTCTCTAAAATGAATAAAAAAAAATAAAAAGTAAAAAATTAAAAAAAAAAAAAAAAGAACCACTGAGTTATAGTATTAGGAGGTTATTCTTGTGTATTGTACGTATCTTATCTTTTCCCAATTTCTATGCAGTTACCTGAATAGCATTTATTAAAGACTATATATTCCCTAGTAATATCATATTTATTATTTTCTTATTCTTGAATTAATTTATTTTTTCAATTACAGTTGACATACAATATTAGTTTCATGTGTACAATATAGTGGTTAGACATGTATATGCCTTACAAAGTAGTCACTCCACTAACTCTCGTATCCATCTGACACCGTACATAGTTATTACAGTATTATTGACTATATTCCTTATGCTGTACTTCACATCCTCTTGATTATTTTTATAACTGGCAGTTTGTACCTCTTTAATCCTCCACTTTTTCCCTCATTTCCCAACACCTTCCTATATGGTGACCATCAATTTTTTCTCTACATTTGTGAATTTGATTTGTTCATTTACCTTATTTTTTAGATTATGCATATAAGTGAAATCATATAGTATTTGTCTTTCTCTGGCTTATTTCACTTAAGATTATACTTTGTAAGTATGATCCATGTTGTCACAAGTGACAAAATTTTATTACTTTTTATAGAAAAGTAATAATCCATTGTCTGTATGTACCAATTCTTAATACATTCTTCTGCTGATGGATACTTAAACTGCTTCCAAATCCTGGTTATTGTAAATAATGCTATAATAGTCATAGAGGTGGCAATATCTTTTCAAATTAGAGTTCTGAATTTCTTTGTATAAATAACTAGAAGTGAAATTTCTGGGTAATATGGTAGTTCTATTTTTCATTTTTCGGGAACCTCTACACTGTTTTTTATAGTGGCTTCATCAACAGTACATGAAGGTTTTTTTTTCTGTACACTGGACATTCATTTTCCTCATTCTTTTTCCTCAAGATTGCTTTTGCTATTTAAGTCTTTTTTATGGTTCCATACAAACCTGGTAATTTTTTGTTTTATTTCTTTAAAAAATGACATTGGGATTTTTATGAGGATTGCATTAAATTTGTATATTGCTTTGGGTAATATAATTGTTTTAACAAGTTGATTATTCCAATCCATTTTATTGTGTATTTTTCAATTTCTTTAAATAATGATTTATAGTTTTCAGTATACAGGTCCTTCATATCCCTTATTAAGTTTGCTCCTAGGTATTTTATTTTTTTCTTGTTGCAATTGTAAAAGGATGTTTTTTAGTTCATTTTCTGATGTTTCATCATTGGCATATAGGAAATGATTGGGATTTTGTATACTGCGACTTTATTGGTTTATTGTTTCTAATAGTTTTGTGATGGAGTCTTTGGAGTTTTCTATATATAGGATAATGTCATCTGCAAAAAGTGATGCCTTTACTTCTTTCCTCCTGATATGAATGCCTTTTATTTCTATCTTTTGCCTGTTTGCTCTGGCTAAAACTTACAGAACTATGTTGAATAAGTGTGGGAACAATGGTCAACCTTGTCTCATTCCTGATTTTAGAGGAAAAAACCTTCATTTCTTTTAACATTTAGTATATTAACTGATGGTTTGTCATATATAGCCTTTATTATGTTAAGGTATTTTTCTCCTATTTCAATTGTATTGAGTGTTTTAAACATAAAGGGATGTGGTATCTTATTAAATGACTTTTGCATCTACTGATAGGCTCATATGGTTTTTCTTCTTTGTTTTGTTGATGTGGTATATTACACTGATCGATTTCCATAAACTAAACCATCCTTTCACTCCTGTAATAAATATCTTTGATTGTGATATATTTTTAATGTGTTTTATTCAATTTGCTAGTATTTTGTTTAGGATTTTTGCATTTGTATTTATTAGAGATATTAGTTTGTAGTTTATTTTGTGTATGTGCTGTTCTTTCAATATTTTGGTATAAAGGTTATGTTGACATCATAAAATGTGTTGGGAAGTATTGCTTCTATTTTTTGAAAGACTTTGAGGATAGGTACCAAATCTTCTTTGAATGTTTGGTAGAATTTACTAGTGTAACCATCTGGTCCTGGACTTTTGTTTTGGGGAGGTTTTTGAAGTTGTTTCTATTTCCTTCATGCTTGTAGGTCTATTTAAGTTTTCTACTTCGACATGGCTCAGTTTAGGAAGATTGTACAGTTCGAGGAATTTATCCAGTTCTTCTAGATTGTTGAATTTGGTGGCATATAATCTTTCATAATAGTATATTGTGAACTTTTGTATATGATGTCTGGTAATTTTTCCTCTTTCATTTTGGATTTTGTTTTTATGAGTCATTTCTTTTTTTCCCTTAGTGAGTCTAGCCATTGGTTTGTTGATTTTATTAATCTTTTCAAAGAACCAGCTATTTTTTGTTCTCTATTACATTTAGTTATGCTCTATTTTTTACTGTTTCTTCTGCTGACTTTGGGATGCCTTTGTTTATTTCTTTTAGTTCCTTAAGGTGTGATGTTAGGTTGTTTACTTGGGATCTCTTTTGTTTCTTGATATAAGCCTGTAATAATATAAACTTCCCTCTTATTACTACTTTCGCTGCATCCCAGAAATTTTGATATGTTGTGTTGTAATTTTTATTTGTCTGTGTATATCTTTTGATCTCTGTGTTTCTTTCTTCTTTGACCTAGTTATTTTAGAAGTATGTTGTTTAATTAAAAGAAATACAATAAAAAATAAAAAATGAAAGATTATGACAAGTAAAGAAGAAAAAGCACAAGAAATTAGATCAGAAGCAAAGATTAAAATAAATAAAATATCTACAAAAATAAAAATATAATAATTAAATGCAATTCATAAATGAAAAAGAAAAGGGAATAAGAAAAAAGGAAGAAAGGATAAAAGGGGGAGAAAAGGAAATATAAATTTTGGTTTTCAGACATTTCTTCTAGTAGGTGTTGCTGTATTACAACATTTAGCTCTGTAAAGTTCTGAAGAGATGTTGCTGTAGCAATAATGTATGCAGGGCAGCAGCGGTGTTGTCGGGTGTCACAATGATGTAGGCGAGGCTACAGTGCCCTTGGTTGGTGGAGCATGTTGTAAGGACTTTACAATTCTGGCAAGGGTGATTGATCTCAGGCTTTCCGGTGCTCCCTCCTGTCTCAACAAACCTGGAGACCAGACATGGAGCCCCTTTGTTCTTTAGTTCATTTAGTGCATGGATCTCTCAGGTACTCCTGTGAGCCCACCTGGGGCTTCTTCACTGTGTTATGGTTGTTCAGTCTGTTGAAATTTCAAAGGTAGAGATCAAGAGTGTCGCCATTACTCTAAATCTTCTTTCAGCATTATGTCTTTTAACTGGTTATTGTTTATGAGTAAGAAGGTTTTGATATCTGTATGTTAATGTTATTCTTCTGCATTAATGAATTATTTTATTTTTGAGTCATATTTGTTATTGATTCTTTGAGCTTTCTTAAGTATAGCCATCATATACAAGTTGCCTATTGAGTACCTATCATATACAAACACAGAGTTGTGCTTTGTGTTCTAATAATTTATTTATTGTTTCTAATTGAATTGGCATGTATTTCTAATGTAATGTAAAATACTAGGAATCTTAGTGAGCATCTTTAGTTTGTCTGATGTTAGTGTAAATTCCACTGTTTCTCTATTAATTGAAATACAAATTCGTGGGGTTCCAAGATGGTCACAAAGTAGGCAGATGCTCCAACACCCACTTCCCAGAACCTAGGTGGATTACAACTTAAATCTGAGAACACTCATCATGAAAGACAAACTTTGGACTAAACTAAGAGGATTTTACAGCCAATGACCACCAAAGAACCCACACTGAGTCTTCTAGGAAAGGCAGAGTTGTGGAACAGGTTTCCCTGTTCCTGGGAGCGAGTGGCAGCTGGGAGGGTCTCTTGAGACAGGTAGGGCTGGCCAACAAGTTATAGGTCCTTATCACCAAAACTGTAATCCCAGCCTAGAACCGTAGAGCCTGGAAGGGGCTTATAAACTATATTTGGCTGAGACAAAATTCTAGACATGATCTGAGAGGAGACAGGACTCTCAGACCTAGGATTTATAGTAAAGAAACTTCACAGAGAGCCTCGCTCACAGCCACATTCCTAAAGCCCCAAGAGAGCACCATAACACCTGGGCTGAGTCACTCCTCATATTTAAAGTGAACATATTTTCTGGGAACAGCATCACCAGCAATGGAAAGAAACTGCCCTATCCACCAGAGGCTCCCCTACCCTCGCTAAAACAAAGGCATGCTTAGAGTCATGTGCCATGTTAGGGACACAAATTGGGAGTGCAGAGGTCTAAGCTACACCAAGCCCCACACTGCTGAGTGCTCGCCCCGGGAAGGCAGGCCCAAGGCAGCAGGGCGTGGCAGTGGAAGTTCAAACAAGCACGCACAAGCCGGCGGCAAAGCTGGGAACCACCACTGCTGCTGCAAGAAGTCTGGGCTCACACACAATCCTACTAGCTGAGTAGGCTCACCCTTAGTTGGAGCAGAGGCCCAAGCTAGGCAGATGGGTATGCACTGGTGCGGAAGATCCCACCAGTGATGGCAGCCGTAGCTGAGATCCAGGCCAGCATGCAAACTTGCCCGGGGTGGAGCATGCCCTCAGCGGTGATCCAAGCGGACATGTACGGCCCCTCAGTGGTGGCTACTGAAGTGTAAGCCGATGTGCAGACCTCTGGAGATGAGGCAGCCCTGGATGTGGTCCAAGAGGGGGCTTAAGGCCAGGAGCAGATGCCCCAGATCCAGAACAAGGGTGCCTGTGGTGCACACCCATTCTCAGGGGCAATGGAGGATGGGGTGGCCATGGAATCAGACCAAAAGTGCTTGCGGATTTGTGCAAGCCCGACTAGGGCAGTGTTGGTTGCTGAAGTGGGCTGGTTCCAGCAGCACCTGAGCCCAAAAGCCCTGGGTACAACAGCAGCAATGGCCTGGTAGACAGATACACAACAGGAGCACAGGGGGCCACACCCACTGGACCCCTGTGACTACACCCTATTGAGTGCTGAAAAAGACCAAAAAAAACACCCAAAATAAAATAAGTAAATAAGATGTCTGAATAGAATGACACTAGAGGTTAAAGAGTAGGCCACTTTTAATACCATACCTAGTAACTGAATTATAGTACAATTACAGTACTGAACCCAACAAGTAGCCAGCAATAAGAGGCAACAGAAAGCAGATATTAGGGGAACTTGAACTTTTCAAGGAACTTCCATGCCAAGAGTAGATAAAAGCAAGCCTAGGAGTACAGCTGAAATTTACAATGGCACATGGACTCAGCAGAGTTAGCCACAACATCTGGATATCCTGTAGCTCCTAAAAGGTGGATAAGAATCAGTCATAGGCAGTGACCTTTACTCATCTGCGCCTGACCCCAGCCAGGGAGGTCCAGGGCAACACAGACAAAATGGGTAGATAAAGAAGTGCAATCCAAATGAATCAATAAGAGAAACCCCCAGAGAATGAACTGAGTGAGATGGAAATAAACTATTGGATGCACAATTTAAAATAATGATTATTAGAATACTGAAGATCTTAGAACAACAATAGATGGACACAGTGAGCACATAAATAGATAACAAGCATAAAAAGGACATTGAAACAATAAAGAAGAACCAGACAGAAATGAAAAATACAATATCAGAAATCAAGACAACACTCGAAGCAATTAAAAGCAGGCTGGATAAAGCAAAGGATCGAATCAGTGATTTAGAAGAAAAGATAAATGAAAACATGGAAGCAGTGCAGCAAAATAAAAAAAGTTTAAAATATCTGATGAAATTCTAAGAGTTCTCTGTGACAAACTAAAGAGAAACAACATCTGCATCATTGGGGTTCCTGAAGAAGAGAAAGAACAAGAGATAGAGACCTTGTTCAATCAAATCATAGCTGAAAACTTTGCTAAATTTATGCATCAAAAAAGTCACACAAGTTCAAGAAGCATAAAGAATTTCATTAAAGAGAAACCCAAAGAAATCTACACCAAGCCACATCATAATTAAAATGCCAAAGCTAAGAGATAAAGAGAAAATATTAAAAGCTGCTAGAGAATAAAGGTCAATCACCTACAAAGCAGCTCCCATAAGGAAGACATCCGACTTCCAACAGAAACACTAAAGATCATAAGGGAATACAAGAAATATTCATAGTAACACAGAACAAGAACCTATAACCAATACTACTTTATCCAACAAAGTTATCTTTTAAAATTGAGGCAGGAATTAAAAACTTCCCAGACAAATAAAACTCAAGGAATTTATTACAAACAAACCAATGCTGCAAGAAATGTTAAGGGGCTTGTAGTAAACAGAACAGAGGGGGAAAGGAATATATAAAAAGAGGAATATAGCTTTAAAGAATAAAATTACAATAAACAACTACATATCAATAATAACAATAAATGTAAACATATTAAAAGCTCCAATCAAAAGACATAGGGTAGCTGCGTGGATAAGCAAACAGGACCCATACATATGCTGTCGACAAGAGACACACCTCAAAACAAAAGATTTACATAGATTGCAGGTAAAAGAGATAAAGAAAGAAAAAAAAAGAAAGAGAAAAAAAGAGAGATAAAGAAGGTCACTACATAATATAAAAGGAGCAATCTAACAGGAAGATATAAACATTATAAATATCTACACACCTAATATAGGAGCACCTAAATATATAAAGCAGACTTTGATAGATATAAGGGTGAGATCAGCAGCAATACTATAATAGTAGGAGATTTCAATACCCCACTAACATCACTAGATAGATCCTCAAGAAAGAAAATTAACAAAAAACAGCAGACTTAAAGAACACACTAAATCAATTGAATTTAGTAGATATTTTCAGAACCTTTCACCCATAAGCAGCAGAATATACATTCTTTTCAAGTGCTCATGGTACATTCTCTATGACAGACCACGTATTAGGGCACAATAGCAATCTCAGCAAATTTAAGAAAATTAAAATCATATCAAGCATTTTCTCAGATCACAATGACATGAAACTAAAAATCACCCACAACAGAAAAACTGAAAAATACTCAAACACATGGAAACTAAATAGCATGTTATTAAGTAATGAATGGTTAACAATTAGATCAAAGAAGAAATAAAAAAGTGTCTAGAAACGAATGATAGTGAGCATACAACAACTCAAAATTTATGGGACACAGAATAAGCAGTACTCAGAGGGAAGTTTATGCAATACAGGCATACCTTAAGAAACTAGAAAAAGCTCAGGTAAACAATTTAACCCTGCATCTAAAGGAACTAGAAAAAATAAAACAGCAAATAAAGTCCAGAGGAAGTAGAAGGACAGAAACAATAAACACCAGAGCAGAAATAAATGACGTAGAGACTAAAGAAACAATACAGAGAGTATCAGTGAAACCAAGAGCTGGTTCTTTGAAAGGGTAAACAGGATTCATAAACTTTTAACCAGACTCATAAAGAAAAATAGAAAGGACTCCAATAAATAAAATTAGAAATGAGAGTGCAGAAATAACAACCAACACAAAAGAAATACAAAATATTGTAAGAAAATACTATGAAGAACTGTATGCCAAAAAATTAAACCACCTATGTGAAATGAACAAATTTCTTGAAAAATATAATTTTTCAAAAATTAATCTGGAAGAATCAGAAAGCCTAAACAGACCAGTTACAACAAATGAAATCAAAACAGTTGTCAAAAAACCTCCAACAAACAAAAGCCCTGGGCCAGATGGCTTGACTGGTGAATTCTCCCAAATATTCAAAGAAGAACTAACTCCTATTCTTGTCAAGCTATTTCAAAAAATTCAAGAAGGAAGACTTCCAAACTCCTTTTATGAGGCAAGCATAATTCTGATTCTAAATCCAGGCAAAGATTACACAAAAAAAGAAAAGTACAAGCCTATATTCCTGATGAATTTAGATGCTAAAATCCTTAACAAAATACTAGCAAACCACATCCAGCAATACATGAAAATATCATACATTATGATCAAGGGGGATTTATTCTGGGGAGGCAAGGATGGTACAATATTTGTAAATCAATGTGATTCATCACATAAAGAAAAGGAAGGAGAAAAACCACATGATAGTTTCAGTAGATGCAGAAAAAGCATTTGATAAAATCCAGCACCCATTTATGATCAAAACTCTCAGCAAAGTGGGAATACAGGGAACATATCTCAATATGATAAAGGCCATCTATGACAAACCCACTGCCAACATCATAATCAATGGGCAAAAATTGAAAGCAATCCCCTTAAGATCAGGAACAAGGCAGAGGTGCCCCTTTTCACCACTCTTATTCAACATAGTACTGGAAGTCCTAGCTACAGCAATTGACAAGAAGAAATAAAAGGAATCCAAATTGGAAAAGAAGAAATAAAACTATCATTATTTGCAGATAGTATGATACTGTATATAGAAAACCCTAAAGTCTCAGTCAAAAAACTACAGGACCTGATAAATGAATTCAGCAAGTTGGCAGGGTATAAAATTAATAAAGTGGTACCTTTAGATACAAACAGACCAACATACAAATATATTAAGATACAAGCTGCGATTCAGTCTGTAGTTTTGTTCTAGATGAGAGTGAAATTCCGAGATATGAGTCATGATTCGGGGAGCTGCTGTTAGTTGGCGCGTTGGTGCTTGGGTCAAGTATTGGCAGTTTGATATACAAGTTGACTGACTTATAAGCTTGGTTACAGAACAAATTAAATTTGTATCTCAAGGTACCACTGTAAACAGAAATCAGAGGCATTTTTATACATCAACAATGAACTGTCAGAAGGAGAAATTAAGGAAACAGTTTCCTTCACTACTGCAACAAAAACGACAAAGTACCTAGGAGTAAATTTAACCAAGGAGATTAAAGACTTGTACTCAGAAAATTATAGAACATTGATAAAAGAAATCAAGGAAGATACAAACAAGTGGAAGCATATACCGTGTTCATGGTTAGGATGAATAAACATCAATAAAATCTCTATATTTCACAATGCAATTTATAAAATTCAATCCAATACCAGTGACATACTTCAAAGATATAGAACACATATTTCAAAAATTTATATGGAACAAAAAAAAAACCACAAATAGCCTCATCAATCTTGAAAAATAAGAATAAAGTGGGAGATATCACACTTCCTGATAAAAGTTATACTACAAGGCCATTGTATTCAAAACAGGTTGGTATTGGCATAAGAAAAGGCATATAGATCAATAGAACAGAAAAGGGAATCCAGAAATAAACACACACTTTTTTGGACAATTGATATTTGACAAAGGAGGTAAGAGCATACAATGTAGTAAAGGCAGTCTCTTTAACAAATGGTTTTGGAAAATTGGACAGCTACCTGCAGAAAAATGAAACTAGACCACCAGCTTACACTATTCACAAAAACAAGCTCAAAATGGATAAAAGACTTAAATGTAAGCCGTGAAACCATAAGCATCTTAGAAGAAAACATAGGCAGTAAGCTCACCGACATCTCTTGCAGCAATATATTTGCTGATTTATCTCCACGGGCAAGTGAAATAAAGGACAGGATAAACAAATGTGACTATATCAAACTAAGAAGCTTTTGCGCAATTAAAGACAATATTAACAGAATAAAAAGACAAACCACACAATGGGAGAACATATTCGACAATACATCTGATAAGGGTTAATAACCAAAATTTAAATTCAACACCAGGAAGACAAACAATCCAATAAAAAAATGAGCCAAATAAATGAATAGACACTTTTCCAAAGAGGACATACTGATGGCCAAAGAAAGATGAAAAAATATTTGACATCACTAATCATTAGAGAAATGCAAATTAAAACCACAATGAGATATCACCTCACACCAGTCAGAATGGCACTTATCAGCAAAACAACACAGAATAAGTGCTGGCGAGGAAGTGGAGAAAAGGGAACCCTCCTGCACTGCTGGTGGGAATGCAGACTGGTGCAGCCACTGTGAAAAACAGTATGGAGAATCCTCAAAAAATTAAAAATCGAACTGCCTTTTATTCCGCCATCCTGCTACTTTTGGAATATATTGCAAGAACACCATATCACTGACTGAAAAAAATTAATGCTTCCCATGTTTATGGCAGCATTGTTCACAATAGCAAAGATCTGGAAATAGCTCTAGTGTCCATCAGTGGACGAGTGGATTAAAAAGCAGTGGTACATATATTCAATGGAATACTATGGGACCATGAAAAGAAGGAAATACTACCTTTTGCAACAACATGGATGGACCTGGAAACTATTATGTTAAGTGAAATAAACCAGGCAGAGAAAGAAAAATATCATATGACCTCACTCATTTGAGGAATCCAAGGAACAATGTGAACTGAAGAACAGAATAGAGACATAGGCGGGATCAAAGGGACCAGAGGAAAAGAGGAGAGAGGGAAAGAGGATGATAGGATGGGATAAACCTGAAGGAAAGGGGGGAGAGCACTTTTGGGAGGGGGGCAAGGAAGATGTTGAGGGGAATATGGAGCAAGGGGATTGCATTCAGGGCAACACTAGAAACTATCTAAACACACATAAAAATAAAATACAGATTTTATAACTAATTTGTTTTCATTATAATAAGGAAATATTTATTAATTTGTATATATCTAGCTATATTTTTATAAGAGGTAATTATTTAAAACTCTTAAAGACTTTCTTACCATCTTTAGAGATGATTATATGAATTTTCTCTTTAAATACATTCATAATGTTATCTTAATGAATTTCCAAATATTGAACCAAGTTTGTGTTACTGAAATAAATGCCAATTATTTATAAAGTATTACTTTCTTAAAGTGATGTTAAAAACTGCTTGCTAAAATTTTTTTTAGAATATAAACTTAATGTTCTAATCATTAATTTTATGTATCAATGTCAGTAGTGTAAGAAATACCCAGATAGCTGATAAGCCATTATTTCTGAGTGGGATTATGAAGGTGTTTCAGTAAAGGCTAAAACTTGAACCAGGAAACTGAATAAGAAGATTCACCCACACTGATATGGGAAGCCATCATCCAATTTGTCGTGGGTTCATATAGAACATGAAAATAGAGGAAGTGCAAATATTGTCTATTTCTTCTTGAGTTGGACATCCATCTTCTGCAGTCTCATAACAGTGATTGTAGTTCTTGGGCTTTTGAACTCTGGGATTTATACCAGCAACTTTCAAATTTATTACATCTTTAGCCTTGGATTGGAAATTACATCAGTTGCTCCCCTGGTTCTCAGACCTTCAGACTCAGACAATTTACAGTGCCTGCTTTGTTGGTTTTTCAGCTTAAAGACAGCATATCATGGCATATGTCAGCTTCTTTATCATGTCAGTGAATTCTCATAACATATTTATATATCTGTCTATCTCTTATTGGTTATATTTCTCTGGAGAACCCTAAATGATACAAAATTAAATCATTCATTATAATTTTTTTTGCTTATATTTGGTGTTTGAAAGCAGGATTGTGTCAGCTCTGGTATATATTTGTGGAAGGGATACCCACTTTTCTTTGTAGAATCCCAAATTCTCCAGTTTTGTCTCCCATTTCCATTACTACTGGATATTCAAGTAAATATCTGTACTTTTCTTCTACTTTTTCTTTCCTGGCCATTATGACTTCAAAGCTTGCCACCATGAAATGTGCCCACATTTAATTCCCTCCCTTATGTCCAGTCCTCTGAAAAGTCACATACCTTTTTCAAAGTCATGATTTTAAGTCAGGTTTCTCTTTGATGTCCTCTTTTCTACTCCAGGAATTTTCCTTGGATAGTGCTGTTTTATACAGAGATGTGACCAGAAGTATGCACTAAGTTACACTAAGATTTGGCTTACTATTTTTTTTAACTTACAGGTATATTGATTGTTTGAGGTTTTCTTGTCTTATTGATATTCTGTGTCATAGGTTTTGAGTTGTATGAATGTTTATGGAGGATCTGCTTTGTTTCTGAGAATGGTAGAGAGATGTAGCTATTGTTAGCCATCACTTTCCTTGGACACCAGCATTCTCCTGAATATTTTTGCATGAGTCATTTCTTATATTCAAGTTGAAAATACATTAAATATATATATCTTTAATTTACTCTCAAAATGCATATCAATAAATTTCTATGGGGCATACATTTATATGAAATATATTGTGGAAATCTAATCACCCCATTATTTAGGTTTATTTGTTTGTTGACTTTGTTAGTGGGAATAAAAGAATCAACTCAGCCTATTTAGTAATGGTATACACAGTATACACAGAAGAAAAAGGAGAAGGAGCAGGAGAAAGTACAGGAGGAAGAGGTGGGGGAGGAGATGGAAGACGAGGAGAATAAGAAAAAGGGGAGATTTATTTTTATTTTTTCTGTAGCCATTTGGGGCAATATGCTCTCATAAGCACTGAATTATTACCATATAACCTAAAAGAGTCTCAAAACATCGACTCTGAGAACAATTATAGTAGCATTAATATGAAAATGTTATTGTGATGTTGAAATAAAAGGCAGATAATTAAAATATTAGAACATCAGCTTCAGCTTTTTTCTTTTTTCAGAAAAAATATTTCCAAACACACTTCTTGTGGTTGCCTCTGGGACTTTTCCCAGATGTACACTAAAGCAATATTTATAGAATAAACATGTTCCATAAAATCAGTTACCTTTCTCCGCATTTTTCTGTTTTGTTTATATGACTACTGGATTGTATGTTAAAATTCAATTTTTTGAGCGTGCATTTATTCGTTTTTATTTTTCAATTGAAATATTTTTCTGCTTCATCTATGCACATATTCATATATGGTACTCAAGTGTTAAAAACAAAGACAACTGTATTCATAAACTCCATCTATGTATGAATATATAATCATTTAACCTTTAAATATCTTGATAATCATTCAGCAAACCAAAAGCATAGATGTCACTAGTTTGAATACACACACTGATTTGCTCTTGTATTTTATCACTTACAACCATTAAGAATTGAAAGGATAATTTATCTTAAAGGCTGAAGCATGTGTCTTTTAACTAAGTGTTATCTAGGGACAAAAAAAGGAACCATAAACAGATGGATAACTTCTCTGTGCACTAAATCTCAAAGGGTACTGAGCTGCATGATATGCTCATTTTGTTTTTGTCTCTAGCTCAAGGTTACAGTTAGAAAATAGTAATTCTTCTCTGAAAGCCTCATAACCTAGAAAAGTTGATTTCATTTTGACTACTCTATTTTTATCTAATAGCTTTGTTTTTCTGGAAATATTCGAAAAGTTGTATTAATTACATTTATGTTAGTTTGGTGACTTTTTCCATGTTTATTTATGCATTTTAAAGAATTATTTTATTAAAATAATATCCAATAAAACTGGGCAAATGTATAGTGCTAGGTAGAAGAAAGGGCAAAAACAAGTAACATTTATTGAGAACATATATTAAATGTTATTTACTTCAGATAAGTTAGTTAATTTAATACTCACATTAGTCTTATAGTTTGTATAATTTATGGCAGGTTTACAGAATAGGAAATGGAAGTGATATTCTAAGTATAACTTATACAAAGTAAAAATTTCTCTTATGTAAAATAACCCAGGTTAAATACCAGGTTTATTTGGCATTTTTATAACTTGACACCTAGTAGAATATTAAGAGATTTGTATGAAATTTATATACAGTCCTAGTATTTATATAAATGAATTTATCACACACTGTATTAATAACTGTGCTGTTGGCAAAAGGTGAAATAGATTGATGGAACAAAATACAGAATCCTAAAATAGACTCACAAATATAGATAGCTGAGAGATTTTGACCAAGAGGTAAAAGTGTTTCAATGGGTAAAGGATATATTTTCAACAAGTTATGCTGAAACAATTGTACATCTATCAGTTAATAATTAAAGTCAGTCTAAAACTCATTGTAAATAAAATTTTATTATAAATATAAACATAGCATATAATTATGCAACATTAGAAGAAAGAGTAGGAGAAATATCTTTCAGTCCTGATGTTAGACAAAGAACTTTTAAATGTGACAGGAAGCAACACGCTAAGAGAGAATATTTGCAAATCTTATATCTGAAAATATATATATTGTATCCGGAATACATAAAAAAACTGTCAATATAGAACAGAAAGAAAACAAAACCACAATGAAATAAAATGAGTATAAGACTTGAGTAGGTACTTCATCAAAGAAGATATATAAAAGTTCTAAAAAGACATAAAATAGGGAATGTAAGTTAAAACTATAGTGAGATAGTACTATAACACCTTTTAGGATGGCTAAAATAAAAATTATTGACAATATCAACTGATATCAAAATTCTGAAAACTGGGACTCCCATGCATTTCCAGTGGTAATGGGGAAAGGTACAGCTACTCTAGTGTTGGAATTCAAATAATTTAACAACTGGTTCTCTTCCCTAATGACTGTATTAAATATAAAAAAGATATATGGAAAGGTAGTTTATTTTTTATGCATTTAATACTTAGATATGAACAATAAAAGAGGTACACAAAACTAAATTATGTTATAAGAAAGAGTTTTCAAATATTAATGAAAAAATATTAAATAATGTCTGACAAAAAACAATAAAAATGTCATTTAAGATATTTCCATATTGCTTCTTGATTGGCATCCTCACTTGCAATTTTTTCACTGATGGGCAAAATAAACATTACTACATGCACTAAGAATATGCTATTGTGCAGATGAACCTTACAATAAAATGAAGAATGTAAATTTGTGATTTCCACATTGGGTGCTGCTCAGGCGCCCACGTAAGAGAGAACTTTGATCACAAGTGCCATTTTAACAACCAGTTGGCCAGACTCAACACAGAATTAGGTATTGTTTTTGCTGAATGGGTGCAGACTGGCTGAATCCCACCACTGAGCTCTCCTAAAAGAGTTTCACAATATCTTATAAAGATAAACATGTAGTAGCCATATTGCCCAGTAATCATATACCTATGTACTTACCCTAAAGAAATTACTAACCTTCAAGCAAAAACCTTTACAAGAATATTGACATGATTCATAATTCCAAAACAACTAAAAAATAAGTATTCTTCAATTTGGATGGCTCTCAAAGGCATTCTGCAAATGAGACAAGCTAATATCAAAAGTTTACATACCATTTGATTTTATTTATGTGGCATTCCAAGAAGACAAATCTATAGTGACAGAAAAGAGAGAATAATAATGTAACTTTAAAAAAAGTTATCACAAGATAATGATTTAGGGTAACAGATCGGTCTGTTCCCAGATTGTATGGTTATATGTATCTTTACATGCATTAAAATGACATCGGATCATTTATAACAAAAATGGATGGACCTTGATAACATTATACAAAGTGAAATAAGTAAATCAGAAAAAAAGAAAAACTGAAAACAGCATGATTTCATACATAGGTGGGACATAAAAATGAGACTATGAGACATGGACAAGAGAGTGGTGGTTATGGGGTGGGGGGAGGGAGGGAAGGGTAGGATAGGGAGGAGGGGAGGGACACAGGGAAAACTAGATAGAAGGTGACAGAGGACAATTTGACTTTGGGTGATGGGTATGCAACACAATTGAATGATAAGATGACCTGGAGATGTTTTCATTGTACATATGTACCCTGATTTATTGGTGTCGCCCCATTAAAATTAATAATAATAAAATATTTTTTAAAAAATCATAAAACTGTGCACCAAAAAATATTTTATAAAAACCTACGGTGACCCTCAGAAAAGAGTCAATAATGGTGTCAATGACTTCAAAGTTATTATCAATACAATGAAATTTTAAAGTGGGCTGGGATATTGAAAAGCGATCAACTTACAAAGTTAAGTTGCTTGAGAGCTGATAGCTCTCCTGTCCTATTACTGCGAGATTTCATCAGCTTGCTAGAATAAGACCTGAGAGTTTGCGAACTGACCTGTTTTTGTCACACAGCAATTGAGCATCAATTGTCATCTCAGTTAGGAGATGTCAACTACAAGGGTTTGCACACAGCACCAATATGCCAAACTTCCCATTGTAGGATGACAAACATCATGGGAACTAATGAGGGTGGCCATTTCTATATACGGTGTGTCTGTAAAGTCATGGTGCACTTTTGACCAGTCACACGGTCAAAAGTGCACCATGACTTTATGGACACACTGTATATGTATGAATTTAGTTTAATAAGAACAAAGAAGAGATTCTTGGGTAAGAAGAAAAAGATGATTTAATATATACATAAGAAATCCCATAAACCCATAAAGTTTATGCACTCTTTAAAAATAAATTAATACCTGTGTTGCCTAAGATATTCAGCCTCACCCAGATTACAAATGTCTACCTTCCGTTAGTAAACTGCTGGTTTAGCAGCAGTTAAAGTTTATTGACAAGAGGGAAAAAATGTCTCCAGATGTTTGAGACTGTCTTTTTATACATACATACCTACTGAAATACAATGTTTTTTCTTTTAAAAGTTCTAACTTCCTTAATAGGGGTAACTATTCTCAAGTTTTCCAATACCTTTCAGCATTAGATGAAATGTTATTAAATAGTAATTTCTATAACCTGACTATTAAGATAGAAAATATCTTAAATAAAAAAAAATAACTTTTGCTCTTCATATCAAAGTGTAAACCTATCCTGGGCTAGCTACTATTTGAAAGTTAGAAAACTAATTGGGGTTGGGCAGAGTTTATGATGTAATATTTTTGCATTAGTGTATATAGTAAGGTGAGGCTTGAGAAACATGCTATTTTAGTTGGATAAAGTCATATTTTTTCAGGTCCTACTATTTCCTAAAGCAAGTACTTACTTTTGCTTTTAATAAGATTATTCAGTCCTGGCTGGTTGGATCAATGGCAGAGTATTGGGCTGGCATATGGAAGTATTGGGTTCGATTCCCGGTTAGGGCACACAGGAGAAGCACCAATCTGCTTCTCCACCCTTCCCCCTCTCCTTCTTCTTCCTTTTTCTTTACGTCTCTCATCCCATCCCGCAGCCAGGGCTTCATTGGAGCAAAGTTGGCCCGGGCACTGGATAGGGCTCCTTGGCCTCTGCCTCAGGTGCTAGAATGGCTCCAGCCACAACAGAGCAATGCCCCAAATGGACAGAGTATCATCTCCTGGTGGACATGCCAGGTGGATTTTGGTCAGGTGCATGCGTGAGTCTGTCCGACTGCCTTCCTGCTTCTAACATCAGAAAAAAATAAAGATTTAAAAAATAAATAAATAAATAAATAAAGATTATTCAGTACAAACATATGCTTTCCCAAACTTGCCTGATCACAGAATTGTTTAACACAGGACAGGAAAATATGTTTGGTTCCAGTATTGATTTGAATAGGGATAGAGAATTATGTTTTATTATTATTATTATTATCATTTTATGTTGTTGCTCCTTATTCCTTTGTTCAGCACTCATTTTTTGAATCTTCATTACACTTGTATTGAATTTCTTCTACCCTTCTCCTTGAATCTAATTTTCACATATTCTGTGACTCATTCTTGTGTTCTGAAAGGATTTATTATGCTAATGCTCATAATCAAGAAATCTATTTCCCACAAAATTGTATCTGTTATCTACTGTGTCTGTCGTATTTTACACTGTTATCATATTTTTGCTTGTATTTTGAAAAAGATAGGACAATATTTTCTCATTTCAAATATTCTAACACTTTATATGACAGGATTATTTAGTTAACCAGCCAAACTGTGTACTTTGTGTTATGTTAAAGATGAACATTATTGTGGAGATTAAATTACTTTAATTTAATCTAAATGTCCTATAGGCAAAGCAAAAACTAAAACAAACTATAGTAATTTGAGCTTATTTTATTTTCACAATAAAGTTTATATTTAAAAATATCTTGTGATGTATATTTTATTAAATAAGCTAAAAGTGTGCTATGGAACTAATAATTAAATTTAAAGTGTGTTTCAGATATTTCTTTGCAATGCCACTGCTTTGAAATTTTTAGTGCATTTTTTAACATGCTGAGGAAAAATAAATACTGCTTAGTGGTATCATTACATTTCTATTACATTGAATCACACTGCTTTCCAACTTTATTTTGTCCCAATAGAGCATATCATTTTATGGCAGGTGTAACCTGTGTCACTAAGTCTTTCAGCCCTTGAAGCTGACTAGCTTTGTAATGCAGTGTGTTCATACTTGTGTGAAAGAGGACATATCTGAATTGCTTTATTTCTAGGGAAAGCCAATAAAACTTGCTTATTGAAATTATTCATTTGTTTCTAAAGTGGAACAAAGGCAACAATATCCTGAATTATAATGTCATGTTCTCAGAATTATCAGATTACATGGGCAACTTGACTCAACTAGAAAGTTTCTGAGATAAAACAGTATCTGGAATTTTCCCTATTATGGAATCTACAATATTTGGAATAATTTTTAAACTTGACAGGAATGTAAAAGAAACCCAGGAAAGTATGATTTAAAATGAGGAAAAAAAGTCAGGAGAAGCTGACCCGGAATTAAACACAGGTATATCCATGTGAGCTCCATTTATTGGGCTATTGTTTGAATGCAGAGAGCTCAAAAAGAACATGGGGCAGTAAAAATGAAATACAATATTTCATCTTAGCCATGTTTTTAATGTAGGGTCATAAAAGGTACATCTGCTGAAAACTATTGCATTTTAATTCATAAAAGTAAAGTACACCAGAGGTTCCCAACATAGTATGAAATATGAATTCATGTACCTGGGATATAGGTTCTCAATATTAAAATTTTTCTCAAAAAGTCTTGGGATAAATGGAGACCTTATTTGGAACCCAAGAATAGATAATTATATACAGATTTTTTTAAATTGTATTTTATTTATATTTTTAGATTTTATTTTTTTTTTTTTTAGAGCAAGAGGAGAGAGAAAGAGAAAGGGAGAAGGGAGAAAAAGCAGGAAACATCAACTCCCATATGTACCTTGACCAGGCAAGCCCAGGGTTTTGAGCCAGTGACCTCAGTGTTCCAGGTTGATGCTTTATCCACTGCACCACCACAGGTCAGGCCAATTATATTCTTTCATATCTTCAGCAATACAAATAATACCTGAGTAGTGGGAAGTCAGTGATATGGCCCAAAGAGCTGTTTTTACAAGGTATATGTTGGAATAGAAGAGATGTACAATGAGAGTTGTGCAAAAATCAGTGATCAATGCCTAAAAGAATTTTCTGACTTGAGTAGAGTGTGTTGTTCAGTGAAAATGATATATAGCTCAACAAAAAAAAATTATTTGATATTTTTTTTATTTAATAGCATCTATCATAATCTGGAAAATGTTGAATTTACTGACTGAATGATGCTTTTAAGCACAGTAGATAATATAAATAGATTTTTAAACCACATTAAATATCATATCAGTCTAACAAGAAATAATTTCTATGTAATACAAAATCAATTTGAAATTTTTATTTAATGAAAATCATCATGATAAAGTCATTATATTCAATAGAAAGAAAGAATAAACCAAACATATCGATTGAAGAGGTAATATACAAAACAGGAAACCAAGTGCTATTAAATATATGAAGAAACCCTCAACTGGAACTCAGAAAAATATACATTAAAATTATACTATTTTATACTTATCAGATGATAAAAATTAGAACTTGCTAAGAAGTTGGAAGAAGACAACTTTTATACACTGCTATAGGTAAAATAAATTGATATTGCCATTCTGAAAAACAATATGGAAGTATTATTGAAGTCTTATATGCATAAACCTCTGGACCAGCTATTCAAGTAACAACCCAGAGGAGACCCAGTATTGCTGACTGCCTGCAGCACCACAGTGATGGAGGTGAGCAGGTATAGTGCCACCAGCACCGCCTCTTGCAGGAAAGAGGCAGTGCCTCCTAGCTGGAGTTGCAGGTTCTTCTTCAGGCAAAGTTCTGCAGCTTTTCCGCACTTTGCCTTAAAGAGGTGATGGGATTCTACTGGCCTGTTGCCTGAATCCCACTTGCATGATGATGATAGAGTCAAGTGTGCACATGTGGGTCCTCTTTCCTTTGTGGTATCTCTTGTGGCCTGGATTTTGATGGGAAAATAATGTTGGACTCCTTGGCACAGCAAGAAAAAGAGGCCCAAACAATCCCAATCTTAGTACTTGAAAGCATGGAGTGGAAGCTATTAATGTTCACCACAAAGGGTTTTACTTTGATTCTGAGCTCCAGCTGAGGCAAGCTGCAGCAGGGTGCCCTTCTGCTACCACCATCCAGTCCGTCCAGCATCAATTAAAATGAGTTTTATTTCTATGCACTAACAATTAACTAACCAAAAAAAAAAAAAATTAAGAAAGTAAACCCATTTACAATAGCATCCAAAAAAATTTCTTTTTAACTAAGGAATAAACCTAAACTAGAGTGTAAAAGTTCTGTACACTGAAAACTATAAAAGACCAATGAAAAAATTTAAAATACACACACACACACACACACACACACACACACACACACGTGTAAAAACATCCCATGTTCATGAATGAAAAAATGTTGTTAAAATGACTGTACTACCCAAAGCTGTCTACAGATTCAGTGCCATCCCCATCAAACCCTAGTGACATTCTTAAAGAAAGAGAATAAAAATAATCCTAAAATTTTTATGCAACCATATAAGACCAAGAATAGCCAAACCATTTATAAGAAAGAAAAAGTTAGAGACCCCACATTTTCTGATTTAAAAAATACTACAAAGTTACAGTAATTACAATAGTATGGTACTAGCATAAAGGTAAACATATACACTGATGCAACAGAATATAGAGTCCATAAATAAACTCATATATATGGTTTCAGATCTTCAATAAGGGTTCCAAGAACACACAATGGATAAAGGAGAGTGTCTTCAACAAACGGTATTGGGGAAAGTAGATATCCACATACAAAGAATAAATTTGTAGCCCTGTTTTACACGATATGCAAAAATCAACTTAAAATGAATTAGAGACTTAAAGATATGATGTAAAACTATAAAACTCTCAGAAGAAAATGTCAGAGTACATACAAATCTTGACATTGATCTTGGTAATGATTTCTTGGATTTGACAACAAAATCATAGGCAACAAAACCAAAAATAGACAGTAGGTTTACATAAAACTAAAAGTTTTTGCACAGCTAAGGAAACAATCAACAGAGTGAAAAGTCATTCTAAGGAATGGCAGAAATTTGCAAACGAAGTAACTGATAATAGGTATATAAATATAAAGGAATCTTTTTACTCAGTAGTAAACAAATAACTCAATTAAAAATGGGCACATGATTTGGACTGATGTTTCTCTAAAGAAAACATATAAATAGTCAGTAGATATTTAAAATAATGCTTTACTTCACTAGTCTACTGGGAAATAAAAATAAAAATCACAATGAGATATCATTTCATACCTGTCAAGATGGCATTTATCTAAAAGACAAGAGGTAAGTGTGGATGAGGATGTAGGAAAATTGCAATCCTTGTAAACTGTTGGTGGAAATGTTGAATGATGCAGCCAGTGGAAAACAGTTTTGAGATTTCTCAAAATAAAATAGAATTTCCATATAATACTGCAATTCCACTTCTGGGCATATATCCAAGATAATTGAAATAAGGATCTCAAAGAACTGTCTGCATGCCCCTGTTCACTGCAGCATTATTTACAAATGGCAAGATAAGGAAACAACACAAATGTCTATGGACCCATGGATGAAGAAAATGTGGCATATATATACAGTGAAGTATTATTTAACCTTTAATAAAAAAAAGGAAATTATTTTGTCATAACATGAATGAACCTGGAGGACATTATGCTTATTGAAATAAGTCTGTCACAGGACACATATTACATGACTCCATTTCTATGAGGTATTTAAAATAGTTAAACTAATAGAAACACAATAGAATGCTGATTTACAGGGGCTAGGTAGAAGGGGAATGGGGAGTTGTAACTCAAAGGGTACAAAGTTTTTGTGAAACAAGGTAAGTTATTTCTAGATATCTGCTGTACAACGTAGTGCCTATAGTTTACAATACAGTATTATGCACTTTAAAATATGTTAAGAACGTTGAGCTCGTGTTAAGTATATTTACATAATACATAAGCAAACAAACATACCCCAAAGAATACAAGTATATTTTTGGAGATGATAGATAATATTAGTACTTTAGTTTTGGTGACGGTACCATGGGTATAGATTTATATGTCCAAATTTATCAAAAGTATACATTAGGTTTGCACAAGTTTTTAATATAAATTACACCTCAATAAAGCTAATAGAGTAGGATAGGACAATGTAAAGTTTTTAAAATAAAAATAAAATTGTATTTGTTTAAAGTCACTATTTTGCAGAGTATTTTGTCAACAGTATTATCAGTGAGGTGATGATGAATTGAATTAAATAATAAAACTAACATTCATTGAGCACTTAAACTGTGACAGGTTCTGTTATCACTTTGCCTATATTAAACATTTCCAATACATAATTTAGTTCATTGAATACATATGAAACACCAATATAGTGCTCAATATCATAGCAAATGTTAAGTGTTTGCTATTATTATTGAATTATTAAAAAAGTTAGGATTTAATTGAATTTATTGGGGTGACATTGGTCAATAAAATTATATAGATTTCAGGTATACAATTCTATAATACATCATCTGTATATTGTATTGTGTGTTTACTACCCCAAGTCAAGTGTCCTATAGACTACAAATAACAGGCTAATTTAAGTTATTTTACAGTGCTCAAAATTTATTTTTACAAATGTGAAAGTGAAAACATTCTGCTTCAGGAATTTTTGGAAATTAGTATTTTTAATGGTATGCTAAGAAGATATCGCTCACAAGTGGACCATTTCTCTAGCAGTTTGAGGAAAGGAGAATTGTCATGGTTACTCAAGGAATTCCCAAACAGACAAAGAAATACAGAATTCTAAATTGACTCTGAATATTTGCATGCATATAAAAAAATACCTGGAAAAGTCACAGATTGGAGGAGACATGTTTTACTGAGAGAGTAATGACATTTTGAATGCTCAAAGATAACATAGTGTATTTTAAATGGAAATGGAAAATGGGAAAAATAAAAGCAAGGTAAAATTATGGAGTGCGTTTTTAGTTTATTTCCTAGAAATAAATCAATTCTGAGCCATAAAGTAAGAAATATGCTATGAAATGAATTGTGTCTCCCCAAAATTTATATGTTGAAGTCCTGACAAATGGTATGGTATTTGGATATGGGGCTTTTGAGAAGCAATTATGATTAGATCAGGCATTAAGGGATTATGTTCATGATGCCATTGTAAGAAGACACAAGAGAGCTTGTTCTCTCCATCATGAGAGGACACAGTGAGAAGGCAGCAGCTGCAAGCCAGGAAGAGAGTTCTCACAAGAAACCATTAACAGGCATCTTGATTTGGACCTCTCAGATGCCAGAACTGTAAAAAATATTTACTGTTATTTAAACCACCCAATCTATGATATTTTGTTTTGGCAGCCCAAGTAGACTAAGACAGCATGCCATTGGTAATACTTAATTTTTGTGTAAACTGAAAGAAATGAAGAATAGATACAAAGCAGCTATAACACTTAACTGACTAGTAAAAATGTTTATTATAATGATGTATATATGTATCATATATGTTTACACACACAGAGACACACAAATACACATTCAAATATAAGGCATCCTTATATATTTAAATACTTAAAATATGTGGAAGTAGGCTCTGGCCAGTTGGCTTATTGGTAGAGCATCATCCTGGCTTGATTCCCAATCAGGGCACAAAGAAGAAATGACCATCTGCTTCTCCACCGTTTCCTTCCCCCTTTTCTCTTTCTTTTTTCTCTTTTCCTCCCACAGCCATGGCTCAGTTGGTTTGAGTACATCAGCCCCAGATGCTGAGGATGGCTCCATGGTGCCTCCAACTCAGGCACTAAAGAGTTTGGTTGCATGCATGACCCCAGGTGGGCCAAGCCTCGGCCCTAGATGAAGGTTGCTGGGTGGATCCTGGTCAGGGTGCATACGGGAGTCTGTCTCTCTATCTCCCCTTCTCTCATTTGGAAAAAGAAGAAAAAATATGTAAAAGTATACATTTAAAATGCAAAGTTAAAGAAAACATGAATATTTGATATTTACTTATTTTCCTACTTATGTATTCTCCATTTTTATGTAATCACATTTTCAAAAGCTATAGAATATTATATCTTTACTTTTATTTTTCTTCACCAACTTAAACCTTATCCTGTCAGCCTAAAGCTTATTATTTTATCTCTTCTTTTCATGCACTTTCAGAAATTTGCTAGAGACCAGATCTCTCACTTATACAGCCTAAATTCCAGTTTTCATAAGCAGGTTATTAAGTTCAGAAAGTATGGAGGTTGTTGGGAGGAAAGGGTGATGAATGTTCACAGTGAAGAGTTAGCTATTCTATTCTGCTGGCTTTAAATCTCATATTGCAGGAAAATAGTTGCCTCCTTCTTTGAATGTCTGCTGAATTTACATTTCTTCCATCAAAACTTTCTTTTAAATTTTCTCATTACAGAAGCCCAACCTAAGAATACATTCTTTTCTATAATTGCTGGACAATGACTAGAACAGAAAAGTAGTTTACTGAAAGTTAAACTTTAAAGAATTATTTTATTTACAAAATATCAAGTAACAACTTGGTGCTTTTACTGAATCAGCTGAATGGAATTGAGGGTTCAGATGATTCAAATACAAGTAAGTGGTGTTAGTCCTTCCACTGGCATTTTTTAAACTAATTAAAATGAACCATGAACCGCTCTCTTTTCTTAACAATCTTTCTGTTCAAATGTTAGTGAGATCTGTTCGTTGGTATAACTTGCAATATATCTGCCAGTGGTGACCTGTTCAGTCCTGTCAATTCTTCAGCCACATCAGATGTGTTGCCCTTTCTCTTTTCTTTTTTCTCATCCTCGTCTTCTTCCTCTTTCTCTTCGTATGCCCACTTCTTATTCCATTGCTTACAAACTGAACATCTATTAATGACAAATGTTATAAAGAGTTCTAAGGAAATAAGAAAAGTTTTTGATAAGATAAAATATTGTAACAATTTAACTTTTGTCTTATTTCAATATTACATTTGAATTTCAAATATACAAAATAGCTATATTGAACTCTATGCTGCACACCAAAGAGTAGACCAAGAAATATGGCATTATTGTTATAGTCCAATGATTGGCTTTTTGTTCTAGAAATTTAATTTCTTTGACTACAATAAAATACTTACAAGTATGGGATATGGCTAAGTAAACAAGCAAACAAAAAACAGATAAAACAGATGATAGTTATAAAACTTATTTTGTGTATTCTGTAAGTGCTGGTAACCAGATTGATTTCAAATAAATCATAACTAAATTCAGGCATCTCTCCTAACTTTGAAAAACTTTACAAGTTTTTTTTTTCTTTTTTAGACTTGCAAAGGCATTTCATACTCATTACAACTTTGACAGTAAATAGGAGTGTGTTATAAAAAAATAACCAGATCAACCAATCCCTTCACTTCCATTTTCAAGAAGTATGAAAAGCTAATAGTTTAATGAATATTTTATTCATCATTTTCTTTCTGTACACATACATATACAGTGTTGTATCCCTGTGTATAATTAATAAAACAGACCCTGATTTATTTTTGTATCATATGGAAATTATAAACATGGGCATATTTCCAGGTCAAATCTTGGAGCTCTACATCATTTTATTTTTTAACCACACACATTCTACAATATTAATAAGCCATAACTTCTTCACTCTATAGTTGGGTATCTGTAGCTTTTTAAGATATTTGTTGCAAAATGTTGTATAAAATATTATTGTACATATATGTTAAAACTTTGTAATTACTTCACTTATATAATTTTTACTTTAACAGCTATTACTAGATTACTTTTTTAAATGTTGCACTTATAAAACCTACCATCAGGAATGTATGAATTTACCTCATTTTTTACTCATTCACTATCAAGTGTTATTATCAGTATAATTTATTGTTTGACCTTGACTATATTACCTTTTCATACTAGATTTTTAAAATATGTATACAGAATTAATACTAATAATGCCAGGTAGTTCATGAAATTTGCTAAGTAAACATATTTTTAAAAAAGCAAGTAAGCCAATACTTCCTTTCATCTACCAAATCTGTACCAATGGAAACTATTGATGCATTATTGATTAGCAAATATATTGCAAAGCATGCAATAAAGAGCTAATGTTTATTCAAAAATTGCTTGCAGTTTTTAAAGAAAGGATACAAAATCAAATATTATTATTTTTTTATTTAAAATCTAAATTTAATGGGGTTACATTGGTCCATAGAATCATACATATTTCACGTGTACATCTCCATGTCACATGATCTATCCAGAAGTCTGTATTTTTTTTGGCAGTAGTGGAGCAACCAAACGGCAACAATATTGGCCCACCATGAAAGCTGGAACGCCTACTAGTGGGAGGTACGGACCAGGTAGACCAGCACTGCAAAAGTGGGCCGTTTGTAAAAAAAGTTTGAAGAAATCTTTTTGTGTGCCCATCACCTCCCATCACTGTATATTTGGCCCCCTTTAACACTACTACCCAATCCTGCTTTCTCTGATAACGACCATAGTGTTGTCTATGTTTATGAGTCTGAGTTTTATATCCCACAAGTAAGTGAAATCATATAGTTCTTAGCTTTTTCTGACTGACTTATTTCACTTAGCATAATATTCTCAAGATCTATTCATGTTGTTGCCATTGGCAGTATTTTATATTTTCTTATAGCTGAGTAGTATTCCATTGTAGATGATGCATGCCGCATCTTCTTTATCCAGTCCTCTGTCAAAGGACACTTTGTTGTTTCCATATCTTGACCACCATGAATAATGCTGACATGAACATGGGCGTTGCTATGACTTTGAAAACAGTTTTCAAGTGTTTTAGGTAGATACCCACTAAAGAGGTTGCTGGGTATCTGACTTCATTTTTTCCCCTCAGGATTGCTTGCCTATTAAGAATCATTGGTGGGTCCATACAAATCAAATGATTTTTTTGTTGTTTTACTGTGTGTGTGGGGGTGGGGGTGTGGGTGTGTGGTCAGTTACCATTAGGTTATTGTAAAAGAAAGTTTCATATATACCAGAGTCCTTTGTCTTATGAATGTTTCTGTCCTACATCATCTTTTGCTAATTCAGACCTTTACCCTCTCCTCTTTTATGTTTTTGTTGTCACAAATTATTCTTGTTTATATTGTTAGTTTGTTGGAGAGCTTACTAGTAGTTTTGTGTCATTTTGTTCTTTGTTTCAGGTAGAATAACCCTCTTGAGTATTTTATGCAATGAGGATATTCTGGTAATAAATTCCCTCAGCATCTGTATATCTGAAAAAGTCTTTGTTTCTCCTTCATATTTAAAGTATATTTTTTTTTGAGGGAGAGGCAGGGAGAAAGAGCTTCAGGAACACCAACATCAAACTGCTCCTGTATGTGCTCTGACCCGGAATCAAACCAGCAACCTCTATGCTCTGGGACAATGCTCCCACCAACCTAGCTATCTGGCTAGAGCTATTTTTATTGATTTTCAGAGAGACAGAGAGAGGAAAGCAAACAGAGAAAACGGGGAAGAGAGGCATTCATTTGTTATTCCTCTCAGTTGTACATTCTCTGGTTGCTTCCCCTGTGTGCCCAGAAGGGGGATTGAACTTGCAACATTGGTGTTTTTGGATGATGCTCTTAACTGACTATAACTGACCAGAGCTAAAAGATAAGTTTCATGGATATATTATTCTTGGCTGGCAATTCTGCTCTTTCAGTCATTGAATTTTTGGGTCTATTCTTTTCTGGCTTGTAGAGATTCTGCTGAGAAGTTTGTCAGTAATCTGATGGGTTTTTCTTTATATCCTACTTACTTAATTCCCTGGCTGCCTTGAGTCTTTATTCTTTGTTATTAATTTTTTTTTTTTTTGACAGAGAGAGAGAGAGAGAGAGAGAGAGAGTGTCATAGAAAGGGATAGATAGGGACAGAAAGACAAGAAGGGAGAGAGATAAGAAGCATCTTTTTGTTTTTCGTTGTCGCACTTTTGTTTTCATTGATTGCTTTTTCATATGTGCCTTGACTGGGGGGCTACAGCAGACCAAGTAACCCCTTGCTCAAACCAGCAACCTTGGGTCCAAGCTGGCGAGCTTTGCTCAAACTAGATGAACCCATTCTCTAGCTGGTGATCTCGGTGTCTTGAACCTGGGTCCTCCACGCCCCAGTCCAACACTCTATCCACTGTGCCACTGCCTGGTCAGGCTCTTTGTTATGAATTTTTGACAGTTTTAATGCTCTGTGCCTTAGAGAAGGCCTGTTTGGATTGAGATAAGTAGGTGTTCTGTTTGCTTCTTGGATTCAAGGATCGAGCTTTTCCCATAAATTTTGGAATTTTCCAGCTGTTAGTTTGAATAGGCTCTTTGTTCCCTCTACCCTCTCTTCTTTTTATGGTATGCCTATTACTCTTATATTTTTCTTTCTAATGGAGCCAGATAATTCTTGTAGAAATTTTTATTTTATTTTATTTTATTTATTCTTGAGTCTCTCTTTTCTTCCCTCTGCATAATCTCTACTTTTCGACCTTCAGTATTACTAATTCTCTCCTCCATTGGTCAGCTCTATTTGCTATGTATACCGGCTCATTTTTTATCTCATTTCTTAAATTCCTTATCTTCATAATTTCGGTTTTACTCTTTTTCAGAGTTTAAATCTCTTTGTTAAAGTACTTGTTTTGTTAGTTTTCTGAGTGCATTAAATTGTCTCTCTGTGTTTTCTCATATGTTGTTGAGTGTTTTCAGAACTTTAATGTTGAATTTTCTGTCATTTATATCACGTATTCATGTGCTTAAGTTTGTTTTCTAGAGAATTATTTTTTTTCTAAACTGCCTCTCTCTCTCTTGGTTATTCATAGTTCTCAATGGACTCCTTCTCTCTCTAGGCATTTGTGAGTGGCTTTTTCTTTGTAGATTACTGCCAGGAGGTTTTTGTATTATTTTCCAGGAGGTGGGGCTGATTCACAAGTTTTAGCTTTGTGAAATTTCTTTGCTGAGCCCCACCACAATGCTGGCTGCCCTCCATGTAGCTGTGATGCTGGGGTAGAGTGGTGGTGTCCTGGGGGAACATGGTTGCCTTCTTTATTCTCCCAGTAATGGCAACCTTGGGCCTCAATGTGTTCTCCCCTGCACCTCAACCAGGGACCAGACACAGAGTACCCACTTTGCTCAGTAGAAACATTGGTTTTGTAATGTCGGTTCTTGGATATGTCATTGATATACCCTGCACCCCAACACCAAGGTCAAAGGGAGGTTAGCTCTTGGAGGCAAAGAATTGTGGCATATTTTGTCTCCTTTTTCTGGCTACACTGCCGACTGACAGAAGACCCTGAGTGAACCACAGGAGGACCTGCAGTGTCCCCGAGCTGCATCCACTGCCCATATCCCTGCACTAGGCTGCAGCTTTAGTTGTTTTCTTCTAAGAGAGCTTGCTGAATCTCTGCGCTCTTCTTGGCAAGAGGAAAATCAAACACATCTGGGTTTCTCCCTTCTCCAAGGCCCTGCTGTGATTACTTGGCTACAGGGATATGGGGTTGTGGCCTTATTGTTGCCCCCCCCCCACCATGTCCGCTCCCTGCCCACCTTTGTTCCTTCAATGCATAGATCTTTCTGGGCATGCCTGCACACTAGCTGGTGTTCCTCAATTGAGTTATAGCTATTCAAGTTGCTGAAATTTAAAGGAGAAAGATCAAGGGGATCTCTCATACCACATTCCTCTTACATCCAAAACAGCTATTTAAATGGAAAAATGTGGAAATCATACTTCACACTAAATTTGAAATGACTAACATAGAAAAGATGCTCAAATCCTTCTGAAAAGACAGGTTTTTTAATTAGGATATTTGTATTTTTTTTATTGTTGAGTTGTTAAAGAATCTTATGTATTTTAAATATTAGCACTTTAGCAGAAAGATGGTTGATAATTTTTTTTTGCAATGACGCATATGTTTAGGACCATGTTTGTGGTTGTTGGTATCCTAGGTATGTGCATATATCCAAAGTCTTTAAGATGTATACATTAATAGGTGCAATATTTATATATCAATTGTACCTAAACAGAGATTAAATATCAAAAGTTAAAGTATACTGCTTACAAAAATTAGGGAATATTTCAAAATGAATATGAAGCAATAAAATATCCCCTAATTTTTGTGAACATTTTATATCAGAATAAAAGATAGAGGAGTACTTTGAACAGTTACTGAAAATACATAGTATTGGCTGAAATAATTCATAAGGAACAAGTGTGATTTATATACAATATTTTTAATCAGTATAGGAGTTTTATGATAAGAAAGAATAACTCTATGTTGACTTCATTTCCCCTGAGAATTATTTGCAAACCTTTTTCTGAAATAAGTTAGCATCCCTTTTTCAATATACTAACTTGGAACAAAATTAATAAGTGAGCCCAATTATTTGGTACTTTATCTCTCTCCTCTAAAACTTTGAAAATATTTGCATATGACTTTTTCTTGTTCTTGGTAAAAACCATTAAACACATCTGGTATTTATTATAAAAGTCTTATAATGCTTATGCACTTGTTAGGGCCATGGGAATAAATATTGAGTAATTGAGTCATTACTAAAATTTTCAGTATTTTATTTGATAAGTGAAAATTGATTGTTATATTTTAAGTTGCTTCATTTTTAGTTTAATAAAACTAAAATTCAGTGTTAATTAAATGTGATCACAATATTTTTCATAAAGAGGATGCAACATTATTTTTATCCTACATGTTCTTTAAGAAACTTTCAATGCCCCAAAACCTAGAATCTAATTTCTTTTCTTTGAATATGGGTAAATATATGCTTTGCTTCTAACCTAAGTAATGTGAAGCTGGAAGACTTCCAAAGCTATGCCTTAATGAGTGAGTCAGCTTTTACCATATTAGTTTGGGGATATTTAGTTGGCATGCTAGAAATTCTACCATACTAAAACCCTCTTGTGGAGACACCATATTTAGGTACTTGAGTTAATAGACATGCTGAATTCTCAACTAATAGCCATCTACTTGAGCATCTTGGATGGCCAACCAAGTTGAACCTTCAAGTGAGTGAATCCTCAAGTGACTATTCAGGTAATATCTAATGTAGCCTCATGAGACCCAACAGAGAATTGCACAATCAAGCTTTTTCTGGAACTTTTATCCACAAAATTATAGGTAAATAAGAATTGTTTAAATAAAAATGTTTTGGGGTAATTTGCTATATAATGATAGTAAATGATACATCATTCACTATGTAGAATGTGTGCAATACTGAGGCAATTTGAATCAACTTCTCACTTGTCTTAAAAGAGTGGCCAGCTCTGGCCAATTGGCTCAGCAGTAAAACCTCTGCCTGGTGTGTGGAAGTCCGGGGTTTGTTTCCAGACAGGACACACAGGAGAAGCGACCATCTGTTTCTTCACACCTCTCCCTTCTCTCTTTCTCTCTCTCTTTCTCTCTCTCTCTCTTTCTCTTCCACAGCCATGGCTTGAATGGTTCAAACAAGTTTATAACAGGTGCTGAGGTGGTTCCATGGCCTGGCCTCAAATGCTAAAATAGCTTGGTTGCTGAGCAACAGAACAGTGGCCCAGATGGGCAGAGTATTGCCCTGTAGGGGACTTGCCAAGTGGTACCTGGTTGGGGATGCATGTGAGAGGCTGTCTGCTTCCGTACCTCTTACTTAATAAAGAGAGAGAGAGAGAGTGAGAGAGAGAGAGAGAGAGTCTAAATAAACACATAAATGAAAGTGGTAAAAATGAACTGCAAGAGATATAGCATGATACCCCTTATTTCAATATTGAGGCAAATGCCTAAAAAAGATATTTATTGGTAGATCATATTTGAAATGATTAACTTTAGAATAATCATTGACACTTTTTATGAGTAACTCCTTTTTTATTTATTTTAGAAAATCACCCTTTGTATTACTTCCTTTGATTCTCAAACACATTCATAACATCTATATTTAAAACCTTCTTTGTGCAAATATTCTGTTAAATATTGGACGGTTAAATGTAAAGTTCTCATGATGCTGAGGTATGAAGAGTTTATTCTTTACTACAAAATCATTTAAATCATATTGTGAATAAAATATGATGTTATATAAGAATTTCATTTTAAAAGCTGTTATAAAGTCTGATTTAATGAAGCATTCAATTTATTAAGGCTACCAATGGTTTCTGAGGTGGGTTGTGAAGGGTAAATTGTGTTTTAACAAGAAGAGATAAATGCTTACATCTTTCAAAAAGAGAGTAAACTGAACAAAAAAATGAAAATGGTAGGTATACTAGAGGGTTGTGAGTGTTTTAACATGCCAAGATATATGATCTAAGAGGTCAGATAGAGAGGAATGAGCACTAGAAAATGGACATATAAACGAGGGACATAGGCAAAGTATCTATGATATCACAGGGGCAAAATGACAGTGTCAGAGATTAAGTATGATCAGGGTACTTCTCAGGAATATAAAACAAAACAAAAACGACTTTTATTACTGACCCACCAGCAATAACATAAACTTTTGACTACATTTTTTACAATGGAAGTATTGCTGGTACATAATATTATATCAATTATATTAGCTTCAGGTGTACAATACAGTGATTGAACATTTTTATATTTTACAATATGATCACCTCATTAATTTTAGTAATTGTTTGTCACCATGCAAACTCATCACAATATTATTGACTATATTCCCATTTCCCTTTACTCCATCCCTACATCACATTCCTTCCCCTCTAGTAATCATCAATGGTCTCTCTTTCTATGAGTCTGTTTTTATTTTGTTTTGTGTTGTTTTTTGATTCCACATATTAGTGAAATGATGCAATATTTATCTTTCTTTGTCTTTCTTATTTTACTTGGCATAATACCCCATAGGTATTGTTATTGCAAATGGCAAGATTATTATTCCTTTTTATTGCTGAAAAGTTATTACTGCCTGCACATATTATATTAAACTTTTCAGAGTAGATTGATTTTAATTATAAATATAATATTCTGATGCAACATTCAGCTATGTGATAATTCTTTTTATCATTTTGAGCAACTAGTGACTTTTGATCCACAAGCACCACTCAATAACAAGTCTAGTTTGTTCAAATAAATTACTCAAATAAAAATCTAAAAGTAATCATAACATGGTTGAAAATTATCCACTCTGTTTTAAGAAGTACATGAGTATTTTATGTACATGAGACACTATTTTTCTTAAGTCATTTAATGCCTCCAAGTTTTATTTTGAAACTTTACTTTTTTCAGAGCCCAATTTTTTTGCCACAACTAACTTACTTACAGTGGCTGAAAAATTATTTCATGCATTGATTTAGCAAGTTAGTCATTCAGTCTTTTTAAAGCAGATATTTTCCATGTGCTTGAACTTCTGCTACTGAGCTGAAAATAAAAGGGAAATAATTTATCGTTTTTACTCCTGAAAAAAGAATGCAACATGTTGCTCAGTAGAGGTCAAAGATCACCTTTCAAACATTAGAGATATTAGCCAAAGCTGCCCTGACACAAATGGAAAGCTCTGAGAACTAGAATTAAAATTATAGTCTTGTTATTTTGTAGAAAAATTATTTCTCTGACCAGTAGTACATCACCTCACAAAAATTGTTTTTTGGCAAATTTAATTAATTCCATTATTCAACTCATTGAAACATAGACTTATATAGCACGTGCACTTATTTTTCAAGGCCAGTGTCCTAGAAAATGAGTTTATTTAAGATGTAGCTAATTCTGAATACAGTACATCTCAACTGAAGACATTTTTGAATAAGTAAAGTTGCCTAACCAAAAGATTTTCTGTCTTAAAGAAAAAAAAAAAAGGAAAAGAAAGAAGGAAATACCCCATTATGCAATATAAAATTATAATCATTTGACTACAGGTACATAACAAAGGATATTTGATGGGCTTTTTTAGCCTTTTTATTTTTGCATGATGTTTTTTAAAGATTTTAATTATTCATTTTTAAGGAAAGGGGAGAGAGAATAAAAAGGAGGGAGGAACAGGAAGCATCAACTCCCATATGTGCCTTGACCAGGCAAGCTTGGGGTTTTAAACCGGAGGCCTTAGCATTCCATGCTGACACTTGATCCTCTACGCCACCACAAGTCAGTCTTTTTTAACCTTGAGGTTATAACTCAGCTTGTTCTCCATCTACGAAAGAAAATAATGGACTCAGTGATTTAGACACAAAACAGCAGGGAAAGGATGTTTTAAGAGCACACACTCACTGCCCATGTTCTTTGTTGTCCTATTTAACCAGCATTTTCCAAATCAATCAAAAGGAAAATGCTTTTTAAAATATTAACTGATATTGTAAATTTAATTTAGAAACAAAGATATAGCTGGTTCCCATCTCTTCTTCTTGTACAAATAACAACGTGCTACAGTATGGCTTAAGTGCTACATATGGAGAAATCCCACAGCTCAAAAATGCAGACTTGTGGCTTAGTTTCCTTCCTCCCTTACCAGTGAGACAGACACAATATATCTAGCTGAGACTGCCTTTTTGCAGCTTAGATGCCTGTGAATATTTGTAAAAATTTGAAAACCTTTAGGAGAGAACTTTAGTGAGCAGAAAAATTTCTAGGGGTGGAACGGGGACAACTCAGACATCCCAGGGATGCTCTTAATCAGAGCCAGCCCTTGAACATCAGGGAGAGAAGCCAGCTCAACACAACATGGTTTACATAGAGTTCATTTACATATATATTAAGTATATATTACTGCTTGGGAGATTATCACAGTTTTCAATATTTATAGTTTAGAATCAATGGCAACAGGGCAAAAACTACTAATTATGTGAAGTATTTTCAAATTAGTTTTATTTTACTGACTAGCTACAGGGCAATTGGAATTGGAATGACAGAATGGAAGTGTACATATTATGTGAGAAATCTAACATTGAAACACTGTAAAAGAAGAAAAAAACAGGGACAACGTATTGACAGTGCAGACCTCCATCTTTGTTGCGACACAAGCGTACCATCTATACCTATGGAAAAAAGATTATTTAACACTCACAGTAAAAGTACCATGATTTTAGTTTGTGTCTAAATTCCAAACAACCTAAGGGTAATGACTTTATGGTGAACAAACCTATTATGTAGTAATTAAAAATTTGAACTATGAAATGAAATCCTTTACATTCTTATATCACCCTCACACCTTAGTAGATATGTGGTGTTAGGCAAGTTAACTTTCTTCTCAATACCTCAGTTACTTCATTTGTGAATGGAGGTATCAATGGTATCTATATAGTTCTGAAAGTTAAATGAGCCAGTTCATATAAAGGATTTATAATTGAACCTGGCAGATAGTCTATGTATAACACATGTGATCGATCAGTATTATGCTCTAAAATGAATTTAATATTTTTAATTTTATTACTGACTTTTTTTATTCATTAGTTTCTCTGGAACTATAGTGATATAGTATATAATAAAAAATATATAGTCATCACATGATTTTTTCTTTACAGGAAACACATAGAGATGTCTTTTATAAATATTTTCACATTACTGTAAGATTTCTATATTTACTAGAACAGTTTTTTCATAGTGATGTTGTTTTTTTCATAAACAATAAACATAAATATATACCACAGTATTATATTATATACTATTGATTCTATTTCAGTTTTAGACAAAAATATATTGTCTAATTTGAGCGGAAATACAATTATATACATTTTTAATGGTTGGCTAAAAATGGAAGAGTGAGTTTTAGTCTAGATACCAGTAAAAAATTGGCTATTTTTGGAAAATTCATTAAATCAAATTTATTTATATTTAAGAGAAAATTGGATTTTGTAAGAGACCACAGAAGACAACCACAACTTTTATTAAAGAGAATTATAGCTTTGAAAAATATTGCACAATTTCAACAAGTATATAAGAAATAAGGCTTTTTATGAAACTACTTTCAGAGAAGTTGTTCACAGCAATGTTATAATAAATACTTAATGATGATCTTCAGGAAAGATGGGAGTGTAAGGACACAGCTCATTAGAGTAGAGAATTTCATTTACTCTGAAGTCAGGATATAGCCCAGGCTCACAAGACAAACTGAACAATAGCTGATATATAACAATTAAACTTCTGCAATTCACAGTAGATTCAGGAATTTAATACATGACAATATATAGTATGTATTTTATGATACAGTAAAATGTGTAGGAAATAGGTAGAAGAAGTTCTGAAGGACTTCCACCAGGCAGGTCCAACTTGAAGTCTGAAATGTAGATGAGCCCTGTAAGAAACAGAGCAGACTTCACAGAATGGAAAAAGTGGTTAGAAATTAGATTGCTATCTGCCATTTTGTTTAAAATACAAGGGAGTTCTTATTATGGATAATATCTAGAAATTAAGATTAGCAGTAAAAGAATATATCAATAATCATACAATGCCTGGAGCTATAGATAAATATTGACAACATTGAACAATCTGCTAAAATGAAAACCCCTAGGCCAATACCATGCACGTGCATGGATTTTAAGTGTATATTATTTATAGGTTTTGAGAAATGTAATGTGAGCTCTTAATATCCAAACTATTCTATAATCTAAAGTTTCAGACAAAAAAAGTCCCATAAGAGCCACTGTCAATACTTTAGGCCCACACATTTCAGTGAATGTGTAAGTGCAGATGTGCAATCTGGGAAACAGTAAAACAAGCAAGTAAGTTATGACTAAGTTAAGAGGAAAATTCACACAACTTATTCATCAATCATTTCTATCAGTAAGTTAGCATTCTTAAATCAGAGTCAACAATATAACGGCATCCCATATCAGTATATATTACATATTAATATTGACGTTAGAAAAAGAGATATGAGAAAGAATGCATAACTAAGAGCAAATCAACCTATATTTTAAAATTCAATGGAATACTAAAGATTTATGAGAAGAAATTCTGGTTGAAAAATTCAGTTCATTAATGCAAGAGGTGTTCCTCCTTTACTTTCATTACAGATTACTTGCAACGCAGTCTTTGTTTTCTCTCTTACATTTCTATTTCGTCTCTCATGCACTCTTTATTGTGAAGGATTCTTCATCATCCTTAGACTTCTCTTAACATTTTCTCTCTCCTATATTGATCTTTAATTTTTTTTTCTTCAAGCATGTTTATTTTTTTAACTTAGAATTATTTTTGCATAATGCTATTTAAAAACCTTTTTTATTGTAGGAAAATGTGTAAAACAAATTTTACCATTTGATCTTTAATTTTTAGTCACCTTTTTTATTCACATTATGGTTTGAGATTAAAGAGATATACTAAATTTGCATAAAAATAAATTGCCTTTCTAATTTCTTATTCTCTGTAGCAATCAGGATATTTTTTGAAGGAGAAAAATAAGATAACAATATTTATATCCTACTAAATTAGAAATACGTTACATGTCTAAATTCTGAAGAAAAAAAGAGACCAGTTAATAGTGGGGAAAAGAAATCAATATCCTTGTGCTTCAGACAAAAATAGTAAACAAAAACAAATAGTAAAGTACTAAACAAAAAGTTTACATTTTTTTTTACAATAAAATGGAGTCAAAACTATTAAGTGTTCCTGAAATAAAGACCGTGTTCTGAAGATTCAAAGGCAACAGCATACTTCAATGTAATCAATAAAGAATAAACAACACTGAGATTTGTTGACATTTTGAACAAGGAGTTTATATGAGCTCGGTAGAATTCTAACTTGTGATCTATCATATTTCTTTCATCTGGTGTTTTTAAAAAGCCCCAGAGAGTGATGTTAGATAACTTTAGGAGGATAAACACTCATGATTTGTGGGCAGTATTTTGACTTGTGAGTGGGTGAAAAGTCGATAGGGATGAGGAAACAAGATACTTTGTGGAATTTGCACTGCATGAAGGCAACGGAGCTCCAGAAATGGAAGAAGAATCAATATTCAGTATATAATATTTAAAAGGAAAATACTGTTAGTCATCCTTTTTAAAATTTTGTTTAAAAATTGTTGTTTTTTCTCACAATACTTTTCAGGAAAAAATAAAGAAACTAGAATAAATTGTTTTTATTTCAAACATTGGAAAGGAAAACAGATTAATGCCTAAAGGATTTCATAGGATCAAATGACCTAAGATGCAAACAAATGTGTGCCAAGTGTTTTGGGGGCAACTGGATAGTTGTGAGTAACAGGAAAGCAGGCTGTGGTCTTCCTGAGACTGCAAAGCTCTCCAGTAGGAATTTAGATTTGGTTGGAGGTATGTGTGAGAGGAAGGGATTAGTTTGGTTAATTCTCTCATATTTTTTTGTTATTAAAAGTGTTTGATTATTAAGTTACTGATTTAAAATTATGATTATTCAGTTGATGTATTTGAAAACATATTTTTTCAGTGTATTTAAATTGTCACTAGAAGAAGAAAATGTTATGCATATGCTCTAAAACATTAGATGGCAAAATAATTTACTAAGGAGATATCCATAGTGCGCACTCTGGACACGTGTCAAAAGCCAATTAGATGGTCTAATCAGACAAAAAGAAATGTACCTAGGGCCTTGGTCCACAAACTGCGGCTTGCAAGCCACATGTGGCTTTTGGACCCCTTGAGTGTTTAGCAAAGGCCAGCTTAGGGGTACCCTAATTAATAACAATGTACCTACCAATATAGTTTAAGTTTAAAAAATTTGGCTCTCAAAAGAAATTTCAATCGTTGTACTGTACTCTTGATATTTGGCTCTGTTGACTAATGAGTTTGCTGACCACTGAGTCCTAGGTCATCATATTTAAGACTGTATTCCTCTTCGGACTGCTGCATTCAGTTGCTAATTTAGTGACCCAAAATACTAAACTGCAAAGAAATTCTCATATGAACTAATGCAATATTACAACATTTCCCTGTTTTAAATTGCACACTAACTGAATCATGTTAGTCACTGTATGTATTCTTTTAATTTTATATTTTAATATTATCTCTTTTCCGCTGTAATTTCCTCCTTATTATGCAAATAAGTGGTAGCATCCTCTGCTAACACTTTTTCCAAGTATCATTCCAGCTCCTACTGAGAACAAAATTTAACAGTTGGTATATACTACCAGGCAATTTTCTGTATTCAGGTGTATTAGTTTTTCATTGCTGCTATAAGAAATTACCAATTTTGGTGGCTTACATCACTAATGTTTTATTTTACAGTTCTCTGGGTCAGAAGTCTAACATGGGCCACACTAGGCAAAAAATCAAGGTATTAACAAGCCTGCTAACCTATCTGAAGGCTCTAGAGGAGAACCTTTTCCTTGACAGTTTTACCTTTTAAAGGCTGCCTGCATTCCTTTACTAATGACCCCCTTCTTCCATTCCTTAAAGTCAGCATTAAAATATCTAGTTTTCTTCACATTACCATCTTGTTTTCAGAGAAACACAACTAATGATTCAGAGAATGATGGTATCTTTACTCCTAAAAATAAATACTGTGAATTACTTCCCCATATCATGATTTAGGATCTGTGTAGTTCCTTTTCCTCTTCTAATGATCTAAATTCGTTCATCTAATAATTTGAAATAACTTCAATTTCATTATCTCATTTACATTTTGCCTGATTACTTAGGCAAAGACATCAATTTATATGGTCATGTACAATAAATATCTCCTTAAATGTTTATCTTCTATTTTTGGAGAAAATGGTTATTTAAAATGTTATTTGATTTGATTAGATTATTTTAAAATCATATGAATCATTACTAAAATTAAATTATTTTATCCAATCACTTGTATTTTCATTTTGATTGTAGAGTCTTTTGTTTTACATAAAGTTTTAGTTCTTAGGTAGTATATATTGTCTTTTTATTTATGAATTCTGGGTTTTGCATTTTCTTTCCTTTTATTATTAATTTTAATGGGGTGACATTAATAAATCAGGGTAAATATGTTCAAAGAAAACATCTCCAGGTTATCTTATTCAATTATGTTGCATACCCATCACCCAAAGTCAAATTGTCCTCTGTCACCTTCCATCTGGTTTTCCCTGTACCCCTCCCCTCCTCCCTATACCCCCTCCCCCCACCCCGTAACCACCACACTATTGACCATGTCTCATAGTCCTGTTTTCATGTCCTCTCTATGTATGAAATCATGCAGTTCTCAGTTTTTTTTTCTGTTTTACTTATTTCACTTTGTATAATGTTATCAAGGTCCATCCATTTTGTTGTAAATGATCCAATGTCATCATTTCTTATGGCTCAGTAGTGTTCCATAGTATATATGTACCAAAGCTTTTTAATCCACTTGTCCTCTGACGGACACTTGGACTGTTTCCAGATCTTCCCTATTGTGAACAATGCTGCCACGAACATGGGGGCACATTTTTTCTTTTCGAACAGTACAATAATGTTCTTAGGGTATATTCCTAAAAGTGGGATAGGTGGGTAAAAAGGCAGTTTGATTTATAATTTTTTGAGGAATATCCATACTGTTTTCCACAGTGGCTGCACCAGTCTGCATTCCCACCAGCAGTGCAGAAGGGTTCCCTTTTCTCCACATCCTCACCAGCACTTATTCTGTGTTGTTTTGCTGATGAGTGCCATTCTGATTGGTGTGAGGTGATATCTCATTGTGGTTTTAATTTGCATTTCTCTAATGATTAGTGATGTTGAGCATTTTTTCATATGCCTTTTGGCCATCTGTATGTCCTCTTTGGAGAAATTTCTATTCATTTCTTTTGCCCATATTTTGATTGGATTGCTTGTCTTCCTGGTGTTGAGTTTTATAAGTTCTTTATTAATTTTGATTATTAACCCCTTATCAGACGTGTTGTCGAATATGTTCTCTCATTATATGGTTTGTCTTTTTATTCTGTTCTTATTGTCTTTACCTGTGCAAAAAAATTTTAGTTTGATATAGTCCCATTTGTTTATCCTGCCTTTTATTTCATTTGCCCTTGGAGATAAATAGGCAAATATATTGCTGCGACACATGTCGGAGAGCTTACTGCCTATGTTTTCTTCTAAGATGCTTATGGTTTCAAGCTTACATTTAAGTCTTTTATATATTTTGAGTTAGTTTTTGTGAATGGTGTAAATTGATGGTCTAGTTTCATTTCTTTTGCAGGTAGCTGTCAAATTTTCCCAATACCATTTGTTAAAGAAGCTGTCTTTACTTTATTGTATGTTCTTTCCTCCTTTGTCAAATATCAGTTGTCCATAAAGCTGTGGGCTTATTTCTGGGTGCTCTGTACTGTTCCATTGATCTATGTGCCTGTCTTATGCCAGTACCAGGCTGTCTTGAGTGCAATGGCCTTGTACTATACCTTGATATCTGGAAGAGTGATACCTCATGCTTGATTTCTTCTTTTAAAGATTGCTGAGGCTATTCATGTTCTTTTTTTGGTTCCATATAAATTTTGGAATATGTGTTCTATATTTTGAAGTATGTCATTGGCATTTTAATTGGTATTGCATTGAATTTATAAATTGCTTTGGGTAATATAGACATTTTAATGATGTTTATTCTTCCTAACCATGAGCACGTTATATGCTTCCACTTGTTTGTATCTTCTTTGATTTCTTTTATCAATGTTTTATAATTTTCTGAGTACAAATCCTTAACCACCTTGGTTAAATTTACTCCTCGGTACTTTATTTTTTTTGTTGCAATAGTAAAGGGGATTTTTTCCTTAATTTCTTTTACTGACAGTTCATTGTTGGTTATAAACATGCCTCAGAGTTTGAGTATTAATTTTATATCCTGCCACCTTGCTAAATTCATTTATCAGGTCAGGTAGTTTTTGACTGAGACTTTTGGGTTTTCTATGTACAGTATCATGTATTTAGCAAATAAACTTTTACTTCTTCTTTTCCAATTTAGATGCCTTTTATTTCTTCTTCTTGTCTGATTGCTGTAGCTAGGACTTCCAGAACTATGTTGAATAAGAGTGGTGAAAGGGGGCACCCCTGCCTGGTTCCTGATATTAAGGGGATTGCTTTTAATTTTTGTACATTTAGTATAATATTTGCTGTAGGTTTGTCATAAATGGCCTTTATCATGTTAAAAAATGTTCCCTGTATTCCCACTTACTGAGATTTTTGAGCATGAATGGGTGCTGAATTTTATCAAATGCTTTTTCTGCATTTATTGAAATTATCCTGTGATTTTTGTCCTTCCTTTTGTTTATGTGATGAATCACATTGATTGATTTGGGAATATTGAACCAGCTTCGCCTCCCCAGAATAAATCCCACTTGATCATGGTGCATGATTTTTTACATATATTGCTGGATCCGGTTGGCTAATATTTTGTTGAGAATTTTAGCGTCTAAATTCATCAGGGATATTGGCCTATAATTTTCTTTCTTTCTATTGTCTTTGCCTAGTTGGGGATCAGAATTATGCTTGCCTCATAAAAGGAGTTTGGAAGTCCTCCTTCCTCTTGAATTTTTTGAAATAGTTGAGGAGGATAGGAGTTAGTTCTTCTTTGAATTTTTGGTAGTATACACTTGTGAAGCCATCAGGCCCAGGACTTTTTTTTGTTTGGAGTTTTTTGATAACAGTTTTGATCTCAGTTATTGTAATTGGTCTGTCTAGGTGTTCTGATTCTTCCATATTGATTTTTGGAAGATTATATGATTCAAGAAATTTGTACATTTCACCTAGGTTGCCTATTTTTTTTGCATAGAGTTCTTCATAGTATTTTCTTACAATATTTTGTATTTCTCTTGTGTCACTTGTTATTTTTCCACTCTCATTTCTAATTTTGTTTATTTGAGTCCTCTCTTTTTTTCTTGGTGAGTCTAGTTAAAGGTTCATCAATCTTGTTTATCTTTTCAAAGAATCAGCTCCTTGTTTCATTGATCCTATATATTGTTAACCTCTATGATATTTATTTCTGCTCTGATCTTTATTATTTCCTTCCTTCTACTAGTCCTGGGCTTTATTTGCTGTTGTTTTTCTAGTTCTTTTAGATGTAGGGTCAAGTTGCTTATTTGAGCTTTTTCTAGCTTTTCATGGTATGCCTGTAGTGCTATGAACTTCCTTCTCAGTACTGCTTTTGCTGTGTCCCATAAATTTTGAGTTGATGTATGCTCATTATCATTTGTTTTTAGAAACTTTTTTATTTCTTCTTTGATCTCATTGTTAATCCATTCACTATTTAATGACATGCTATTTAGTTTCCAAGTGTTTGAGTATTTTTCAGGTTTTCTTTTGCGGTTAATTTCTAGTTTCATGCCATTGTGATCAGAGAAAATGTTTGATATGATTTCAATCCTCTTAAATTTGTTGAGACCACTTTTGTGTCCTAACATGTGGTCTATCCTAGAGAATGAGCGCTTGAAAAGAATGTATATTTTACTGCATTATGGTGAGAAGTTCTGAAGATATTATTAAATCGAATTGATCTAGTGTATCCTTTAAGTCTTCTGTTTCTTTGTTAATTTTCTTTCTTGAGGATTTATCCACTTATGTTAGTGTGGTATTAAAATCCCCTACTTTTATAATATTGCTATTAATCTCATGCTTTATATCCATCAAAGTCTGCTTTATGTATGTTGGGGCTCCTATGTTCGGAGTGTAGATATTTAAAATGGTTATATCTTCCTATTGAATTGTTCCCTTTATCATTATGTAGTGTCCTTCTTTATCTCTTACTACAGCCCTTGTTTTAAAGTCCATTTTGTCAGATATAAGTATTGCTACCCTGGCTTTTTTTTCATTTCCATTTGCATGAAATGTTTTCTTTCATCTTTTTACTGTCAGTCTATGTGCATCTTTTGTTTTAAGGTGTGTCTCTTGTAGACAGCATATGTATGGGTCCTGTTTCTTTATCCACACAGCTACCCTCTGTCTTTTGATTGGATCATTTAATCCATTTACATTTAAGTTTATTATTTATATGTAGTTGCATATTGCCATTTTATTCTTTAAACTGTATTCTTCTTTTGCTGTATTCTTTCTCCCCTTTGAACTGTTCAGAACAGGCCCCTTAGCATCTCTTGCAGAATTGGTTTGGTTTTAATGAATTCCTTGATTTTTTTTTTTACTGGGAAGCTCTTTATTTCTTCTTCAATTTTAAACATTAGCCTTGCTGGATAGAGTAGTCTTTGTTGTAGGTTCTTGATCTGCATTACTTTGAATATATCTTGCCGTTTCCTTCTGGCCTCAAGTGTTTCTGTTGAGAAGTCAGATGTCATCCTTATGGGGGCTCCTTTGCAGGAGATAGCCTTTCTTTCTCTAGCAGCTTTTAAAATTTTTTCTTTATCACTTAACTTTGGTATTTTAATTATGATGTGTCTTGGTATAGATTTCTTTGGGTTTCTCTTTAATGGAGTTCTCTTTGCTTCTTGCAGGTGTGAAACCTTTTCCAGTCTTAATTTAGGGAAGTTTTCAGCTATGATTTGATTGAACTAAGTTTCTATCCCTTGTTCTTTTTCCTCTTCTTCATGAACCCCTATGATGCAAATGTTATTTCTCTTCATGTTGTCACAGAGCTCCCTTAGTGTTTCCTCAGATTTTTTGAGACTCTTTTCTTTTTCTGCTCTGCTTCTGTGCCTTTGTTTATTTTGTCCTCTAACTCGCTGATTTGATCCTCAGCTTCATGTATCCTGCTTTTAATTCCTTCCATTGTGGTCTTCAGTTCTGATACTGTATTTGTCATTTCTGTTTGATTCTTTTTTATTATTTCAATTTTCTTTTTTATACTTGCTATCTCTTTATTTAGGTGTTCGTAATTACTATCCATTGTTGCTCTAAGCTCTTTGAACATCCTAACTATCATTCTTTTATACTCTGCATCAGGTAGTTTGTTTATATCTGATTCATTCAGGTACTTCTCTGGGGATTTCTCTTGATTCATTTTGATTGCTTTTCTCTGCCTGCCCATTTTGTCTGTGTGTAAAAAGAATTTGGGTACTAGAGTCCATTATCTAGGTGCATAGGTGTGGTCTCTCTGTAGGCCATCCACCCCTCTGCCCCTGCCTAGGGCGGATGGGTGTGGGTGTTGCAGGCACTGGCCTTGACTGCTGAGGTTTCCGTCTCACCTCCGCAGGAGGGGCTGTGTTCTTGTCTCAGCCTTTGCCCCTCTCCCACGGGTGGGACCGTGCACCATACTGGGGCCACAAACCTGGGCTCCAAGAGCAAGGGTAAGCACTTTTGCTTAGCTGCGGGTCCTTGTCAGCCTGTTCTTCCAGACAGGAGGGATTTTCGGTGCGCGCTCAGCTGCTAGCACAGGCCTGAAGCCGCACCCCCGCCAACCTTGGCTCCTCGGCTGGGCTAGGCTGCTGCTATGTGCTCAGCCTCACACTGGGCTTCTGCCCCACCTCCACCAATGTTGGCTCCTCGACTTGATGGGCTGGTGCTATGCACTCAGCTGCGCTCTCGGCTTCCGCTCCACTTCCGTGGGCAAAGCCGGTTTGGGCAGGACTTCAAGCCCCGGAGGCCGGGAGCGGCCGTGCACGGGCTTGCACCTGTCCAGCGGATCTCCACCCATTTCGTGCTCCCGCTTTTCCCCCACAGGTGGGGTCACAGGTGGGTCCACAGCCACCAGACCACTTTCACACGTCCCCTTTGACCTGTTTGGGCTAGACCGAGCTCACGCCAGCGAGCTTGGCCTCGGAACCACGCTTCCATGTCCCGCAGCCGCCTGCCCTTCAGCAAGTCCTCAGCAGTGTGGGTGTGGGCACTTCAGCTCACACCCTACCACTTCATACTGTAGTCCTGGAAGCTCCCTCCTTCTAAGCGACTGTGCTCTAATTGCCCCAAGAGAGTCTGTTTGGCTGATGTCGTGCTTCCCCTTGCTGTGTCCAGGAGAAATATTGTTTCAGATTTGTGGAGTGACTCTGCCCAGGGTTTAGGGTGGCTGTCCCTCAAAGCTTTTCTCCCTTTGCCTTCCAGACCGCACTCTCTTCCCGCTGCTCCGGTCTTCTCCTCTCTCCCTGTCTCCCAGATTCTCGGGTGAGTTGTTGTGGGAGAGGTTTTCTGCGCCATCCCTTTAAGAAGAATCCTGGGTCTGAGACAACTGTCTCTTTCTCACAAAGAGTATCCTAACCTGTTTCCAAGTTAAATACTGTCCATATGCCTCTTCTAGGCTCTGGGATGTATGCTGGGGCTTTGTTCCTGGGACCCAGGTCCCTACCCTTCCACTGGCCTCTCTTCCCACCACACGAGTCTCTCCTAGCTGCCTTTCACTTCAGGGAGTTGGGCAGCCCTTTTTGCATTTTTGCTTTTCCTGCCAGTCTCAATGTTGCTTCTTCAGTGTTCCCCAGTTGAAGAGTCCTCTCAGTCCAGTTCAGTATTAGTTTATTCAGGTGATGGTTCTTAAAATCAAGTTATAATACACTTTGGTTCTAGGAGTTGGAAGTTGGTATGTCCGCTTACTCCATCGCCATCTTGCCCCGGGTTTTGCATTTTCTTTACGTAAGTGTGTGTGTTTGTGTGTGTGTGTGTATTTTGCTCATCATTAAAGACTAAGAAGTATTTTTATGTTTTTCTTAATTTAAAATTTTTATACTGAAATTATTGTATTGACATGGTTTCAAGTGTCCCACAGTAACACTCACTATGCACTGTATCATGCCCCATGCAAAGTCTCTTTCCACCTCTATTTCACTATTTCATCCCTTTTGTCCCCTTCCCCTACCTTTAACCCCTCATTCTCTCTAGCTATTGCTACTCTGTTTTCTGTACCTATCTGTTATATATACAGTGTGTCTGTAAAGTCATGGTGCACTTTTGACCGATCACAGGAAAGCAACAAAAGATTATATAAATGTGAAATCTGCACCAAATAAAAGGAAAACCCTCCCAGTTTCTGTAGGATGATGTGGCAGCATGTGTGCATGCACAGATGATGACCTAATACCGTGTATACAGCGGAGCAGCTCACGGCCATGCCAGTCGAGATGTGGATGGTACATAGGAGAGTTCAGCGTTTTCTGTGGCTTGCTAAATTTGAATCCATGACCAAAGTGCAATGTGAATATCGGTGCGTTTATAACAGAGCACCACCACATAGGAATAACATTACTCGGTGGGATAAGCAGTTGAAGGAAACTGGCAGTTTGGTGGAGAAACCCCATTCCGGTAGGCCATCAGTCAGTCAGGAGTCTGTAGAGGCTATACGGGATAGCTACCTAAGGAGCCCTAAAAAATCTGTGCGTGCGTGTGCTCGACAATCACATCTAAGCAAGACTACACAGTTCATAAGGTATTAAAGAAACATCTCTGTTTTATGGGGTACAAATTGTGGCTGCTGCACGCTATCAAACTGGAGGATAGACCTACATGATGCTCGTTTGCTACAGATATGCTTCGTGTGATTGACTTTTGGGGTTATGTGAAGCAACATGTGTACATTGAACGTATCAACGACATTAATCCCTTAAAACAGAGAATCGCAGACGTTATTCACTCTGTTACACCAGACGTCCTTACCCGTGTGTGGCAAGAACTTCACTATCGTTTAGATGTGTGTAGGGCAACAAATGGAGCCCACATAGAACTGCACTGAATAGGTTGAAATTGGGAGAGTTTTCCTTTTATTTGGTGCAGATTTCACATTTCTATTGTCATTTGTTGCTTTCCTGTGACCAGTCAAAAGTGCACCATGACTTTACAGACACACTGTATATATATAATTTAACTAATCTTTTCACCTTTTTGATCCTCTCCCATCTTCCCCCTTCCCTCTGACAGATGTCCATCTCTTCCCTGTGACCCTGCCACTGTTTTTATTTTGTTCCTTAATTTATTGTGTTCATTAGATTTTACATATAAATGAAATTATATGGTATGTTTCTTTCTCTGCCTGGCTTATTTCACTTAGCATAATAGTCTCCATGTTCATCCATGCTGTTGCAAAAGGTAAGTTTTCCTTCTTTTTCATGGCCACAAAGTATTCCATTGTGAATATGTACCATAGCTTTTTTATCTACTTGTTCACTGATGGACACTTGGGTTATTTATAGATCTTGGCTATTGCAAACAATGCTGCAAAGAACAGGGGGGTGCATATCTTCTTTTGAATTAGTGTTTTGGGATTCTTAAGATACAATTCTAAAAATGGGATAGCTGGGTTAAGGGGAAGTTCCAGTTTTAATTTTTTTAAGAAACCTCATATTGTTTTTCACAGTGGATGCATGAGTTTGCATTCCCTCAAGCAGCACAGGAAGGTTTTCTTTTCTCAAAACCCTCACCAGCGCTTTGCTGTTTGTTGATTTGTTAATGGAAGCCATTCTGGCATGTGTGAGGTAATATCTCATTTTGGTTTGTATTTGCATTTGTCTAATGCATTATTATAGTTAACAAATACTGCATCGTATATTTGAAAGTTACTAAGATTAATGACGTCACATCATTTTTAATTTTTTGAAGTACATTTTTGACCATTATTACACATTTCATTTTCCACACATATTTTGTAATATTTTTTATAGTTCTCAAAATCCTGGTGGGCTTTTATTAAAATAGTACTGAATGTATAAACTGAAAGAATATGTATATTTACAACAAAATGGTGCGGTTTTCCTGGTCCTTAAATTCCCACAGTGAAGTTCTCTTGTTTCATTTAGGGTACTAACCCCTACAAACAAGTGTGAGCTCCTTGGCATTGGCAATGGCTTTATGGATTTGACATGAAAAGCAATGGCAACAAAAGCAAGAAGAAGTGGATGGGACAATATGAAATAAAACAGCTTCACACAGCAAAAGAATCCATCGACAAAATAAAAAGGCAACCAATATAGAATATGAGAATGTATTTGTAAATCATATATTTGCTAAGCATTGATATGTAATATATAGGAAGACTTACACAAATCAACATTAAAAAGTTAGATTACAGAATGGGAAAGAAAACCTAAGTAGACATTTTTCCGAAGAAAACATAAAGTTGGCCAATAGGCATATGTAAAGATACTCAACATCAACTATCATAAGGGAAATGCAAGTCAAAACCACAATGAGATATCACTTTGCACGTTACAAAGTCTATTATCAAGAAGATAAGAAATAAATGTTGTTGAGGATTTGGGGAAAACAGAACCCTTGTGCACTTTTGTGGTAATGTAAATTGATGAGCCACTATGGAAAACAGTATTAGGGATTCTCATAAACTTAAAAATGAATGACCATATTATCAGCTATTTTGCATCTGGGTATGTATCCAAAGGAAATAAAATCCCCATGTTAAAGAAACATTTGTACCCCATCATACATTGCAATATTATTTTAAAAGTCAAGGCATGGAAACAACCTAAGTGTGGCTATCAACAAATAAGTGGATAAAGAAAGGTGTGTATATATCTATATATAGCCACACACACATGAACACACACACACACACACACACACACACACACACACACACACACACACACTGGAAAAGAGTTTAAAAAATATAGGAGAAGAAATCCTGCCATTTGTGATGACACAGATGTATGTACCTTGATGGCATTATGTTAAGTGAGATAATTCAGACAAGTACTGTTATGTTCTCACATACATATATGGATTCTAAAATAGACAAAATTTCTATAGAAACAAAAAACATTTGGTGTTTGCCAAAGATAAGTTTTGGGGAATAGGGAAAATGGGCAAAGTGGTCAAATTGCACTTCCAATTATAAATAAAGTCATTATTATAGTTAACAAATACTGCATCGTATATTTGAAAGTTGCTAAGAGTGTATCTTAAAAGTTCTCATTACACACGCATAAAATAGACTTAGAAGTTATTATGCTAAGTGAAATAAGAAAAAAACAAGTACCGGATAGTTTCAGTTATATGTGGGATCTTAAAAATACAAAACAAATGAACATACAAAACAGAAATTGATCTATAGCTCCAGAAAACAAGCTGATGGTTGCAGAAGGAGAGGAGGGTGTGTGATGGGTGAAAAAATAAAAAGCTATTTAAGTTTAATTTCTGTTCTATGAACTTTCACAGCAGTCTTTCAAGAATAAAAAATCATGAGCATTCCTGAAGTGTCAGGACAAAAGCCTGACATTAGGAAGTAAATTCTTTTGGAATGGAATGAGAAAGGAAGGCATATATGTTGGTTAGTGCTGCTACCACCCTGTGTACTGCTCATTTGCAGCTGAAGTTTAGTTAATGGTTTTAGGGGTTAGGACATGCCAAGAGTCCAGGAAGCCTAGGCAAGAAGTATCTATGGAGAAAAAAATTGTAATTATGTAAAGTGATGGATATTAACTAAATTTATTGTGCAGTAATTTTAATATATATATATATATATATATATATATATATATATATATATATAAAATCATTGTTTTACACCATAAAATAGTACAATGTTATATGTTATATTTCAATAAAACTGGGGAAAAAGTTAATGTACATGAAACAAGAAATTTTTCAGCACATTGTCAGTAATTTTTAAGTAAGAATTGTTATTTTTAGTAATATTGTTGTTGTTGCAATTGTTACCATTCTAAAAAGAAGGTCAACCTCATCTCTCCTCTGTATTAATGATTCTAATTTATTTAATCACTTTAAACATTCTTTGTATCAAATTTATAATTTACTACATGTTTTCCAGTTTAATCTTACTTTAGTTAAGCTAGTATGAATACAAGGTATATTCATAAAATAATAATATCTATTTGCACATAAAGTTTTAAAAGTATTAATTTAAAATTATCTTCATTTAATTGATTTAGTTTAGAAATTTCTGTTGCTTGACATGATAAAACCTAGAGAACCCCTCTAGCATTCTTCCTATATTGAAAATATCTTTTATTTAATTCCTAATAGCCCAAAGTAATTTCTCCCTTAAATTTTATTCTTTTTTATTTTCACAGTATATTTAAATAAAACAAAACTTTCAGACACTGACTTGATAAACAAACTTCTTCAAAGGTATTTATGAGAAATTTGTAGAACACATTTAAGCCTTTGCTTTGATTTAAATCCGCAGTAGCATTCAGGTTAACCTTAAATGTGGCTGTCATAATCATATTGAGATACACTATATTTGGTTCCTTTTCTCATGCTCCCACTCTCCGAGATTATCCACATGAAAGCTTTCTGTATATGCCAGTTAATCTTTTCTTCCCCTGAATCTGTTATGCTGTGTCTTCTATCCTGCTTCAGAAAATAATAAAAAGTAACAAAGAAAAGATTAAGATAATATGCTGAGAATAAGAAACAGAGGGAAGAACCATCAAGAATTAAAACTTCTGTTTATTTTTGTGTTGACAATAACAATAGGGAGAAGATAGGTGAAAATAGCTTAAGCTAGGAAACAGATACATAAATTGGATGGTTTGTATATTATATCTATATTGAATACATTTGGACATTTGCTACCGAGTGTCAGCATTTACCTAAAATATATATATTTAAGTTTGGCCTACTGGACTTTGATTGCATTAAACTTATCTACTTTTAGGGCATATCTAATACATGTTATTGGAGTAATAGATAAAAGATGTGTTAAATTCTCTGATATGTACTTGTTAATATATTCATCAGTTCTTTTTTTTTTACCATTTGTGACACAAAGGTCAAGAAATATTGCTCTAATATAGTGGTCTCAGTTACACAAAAATTAGTCAAAATTTATGGTCACTTTCTCTCATTTTTATTTTGAGTGGTGGTGTAGGACAGCTATGTTAGCTTGCCTGCTGGTGTACCAGCTGTAAGCGCTTTGCTTGACTAGTGCATGAACACATGGCAGAGGCACGTGTGCACAGCCTTTACAAGGTTATGATGGGTGCTTGCACTCGAAAGAGATGGGAGATTGCAGATGCATGTATTGCCTGCCCACCACTGTGAGGGGCCATTTTTTTATTTGCCTGAGAGGCAGTTTCCCCTGCCTGTGTGCTTGTCCACATTGTGAGACTATATTAAATTAATGGTCCAACCCTTTCCAGCTCTGCAGTTTTTCTTCCGTCTGCCCAAATCCAATGTGGACCTGCCTGGCTTCGGACACAGGCATTACAGGAGAATTTATTTAATTTAATTTATGATTTTATAGAAATAAATAGACTATTGTGGCATACATATTATTTTTTGAAGTAAGTTTTGTGAAATGTTCTATCCTTAAGTGAACAAGTGTTAAGTTTTGTTCTAATCAGCTCTCAGTGGGAATATACAATTTCTGTCTGAAACCCAAACATTAAAATATTACAAAATAGACTAAAAAAAGTAGTGGTACAGGGAGTACTATTGTTACAACAGTCTCGACATACGACGTTTAGAGTTTATAGCGTTCACTCCTCTAAAAACTTAAAAATTTTGAGACATGAGTGTTTTGGCTTACAAATGGAACACTTGTACTTTTAACAGTCCAAAATGGTGCAGGTCTGCGGAGCTATTATGGATCCCTTGCAATGCTATAGGCAGATTTTGGAAGAGAGGAAGTCATCAACCTTGCAGACTAGCCTGGAACAATTCTTTAAGAAGGTAAAGAGACCTGTAACAGATCCTGTGCCCTCTACATCAGCTGCTTCTCGAGATGAAAAACCTGTAGTACAGGTAGAATCATCTCCAGCATCTCCTGCATGTTTCTTAGGCAATCCTGATTCACCTGACTCGGTAGCTCCAGCTTCCTCCTCCCAATAGGTCACTCTCTCCCACCTTGCAATGTCCCTTCCAGTGTGCAAACCAACCACAGGACTAACGGTAAGGAATTTTTTTTACATTCATTTTTTGTCATTTTTTCTGTTACTGCAATACAGTGTACATACAGTACAATATATGTCTTTTTCCTTTTTCTGTGTTTTGTGTTTTCATATTCTAGATTATGACTTTACAACTGTGTAGAATAGATAAGTGACTTAGGCTGAGGTATGTTTTGACTTATACCAAAATTCAGATTACGTCACTATCATAGGAACAGAACTGTGTCCTAACCTGAGAACTGAGAATCCCCTGTTTAGAGTTTATACACACACACACACACACACACACACACAAACACACATATACATACATACATATATATCATAAAGCAGATACAATAAGATAAATTAAGTTTAATATAGATCATAAACCAATTTAATATTAAGGTAAAATTTAACAAAAATTTTATAAAGGAAGAAATTATTCTCTACCAAACTTCTGAAGTGTGGTATACAGATATGTGAAATTTATCATCACTCCCCTTTAAATGTTTTACATACAGAAACACAAACGTACAAATTTGTTACTGATAGGAAATTAATGCAGGTTATATAAAGACTAAATAAATATACACTGCTTACTATAAAATAGAATATTTAACAGTGTTATCCACTGGGATACAGAATTGAGATAAGTATTAATATTTTTATAAATTGTCAAAAAGCTTGCATGATTTTGATTGTAGAAGTCATTTCATGGAGTGTACATGTATTAATATTTATCAAACTGTACAATTTAAATATTAATGGTTTATTAAAAGTAAGTCTGTTTAATATAATCTCTCAACATGAACCTTATTCCAAGACTTTCTGTCTACTATTTTATAAACCTAGTTGGGGGTACATTCTGGGGAATCTTAAAAATTATATATGAAATAGCAGAAAAGTGACAGATGGATGCGATTGCAAACAAATATGTTTTAAGGAAATAGTTCACTGACTTTTTAAGATGACCAATAATCAGCTAATTTATATCAGGCAATCAGTATGACTAAAATACTTTATCTTAGCTGAGCAAATCATTTAAATAATTAGTTGATGAATACATTTATTTATAGAGTCATTTCAGTTCTTTTATAGACTGGTATGATGTACTAGGCAGCATGCTAAGTGTTGGAAAATGTTCTGAACCAGAGGATAGGACTTCCCTCTAGGTGCTTATGGACTAGTAGATGGTTTCTTGAAGACAGTTCTTCAAATTGTAAACAGAAATAAATACCAACACTATACTAAAAAATGAAAACTTTTCTTAACCATGTTTAACCACAAGGGACCCTAAGTAACAAAAATGGACAGCATGGAGCCAGGGAGAGTGATCCCAACAATGGGATGTCCAGAGAAATAGTGAAAATGAGAGAATGACTTAAACAAAAGGGGATATAGTTTAGAACTTGATCCAAATCAGGAAAGCCTAAATGATTGTAATTTAGAAGCCATAGAATTAAACATATAAAGTCACGTGTCACTCAATGATGGGATATACATCCTGAGTAGTGTGTCTGTAGGTGTATTTCTCCTCTCTGAAAATCACAGAATATAGCCATCACAGGCTATATGGGACAACCTGTTTTTCCTATGCTACAAACCTGTAAATCATGTTTATGTGCTAAATACTAGGCAATTGTAAGACAATGATAAATACTGAGTATCTAAACACAGAAGAGGTAAGTTGAAAATGCAGTATAAAAAATAAAAAATGGTACTCCTACAGAATGCATTTGCCATGAATGGAGCTTGCATGACTGGATGTTGCTCAGGATGAATCAGTGAATTTGAATGCCTGTGATGTTCCTGTACACTACTGTAGACTGTATATACACTTAAGTGACACCAAATTTTATTTTAAAATATTTTTTCTTTAATAATAAATCAACTTTAGATTACTGTAATTTTTTAAGTTTCTAAACTTTTTAATATTTTTAACATTGTGACTCATAATAACACTTAGCTTAAAATTCAGAAGTTATACAGCTGTACAAAATTACAGCGGTACCTTGAGATACAAATTCAATTCGTTATGTAACCAAGCTCATAAGTCAATCAACTCAATATATCAAACTGCCGACACTGGACCCGTGTGCCTACGCGCCAACTCGCGGCAGCTTCCTAAATCACAACTCATATATCGGAATTTCGCTTGGATCTTGAACAAAAATATGGACCAAGTCACAGCTTGTATCTTTAAAAAATTGGTCTGTTTGTATCTCAAGGAACCACTGTACTATCTTTATATCCTTACTATTATAAACTTTTCTCTATCTTTAAAATTTTGTGTACTTTTTAAACTTTTTGTTTAAAAACTAAGGCACAAACACACATACTAGGATGGGCCTACACAGAGTCAAGATTATCACTGTCTTCTGCCTCTACATCTTGTCAAACTGCATGCTCTGCCAGGGTAGTAACACTGAAATACTACCTGCCTGAAACTCTTCTTGAGGAGATGAGACTTTATTTTCTTTTTGAGAGAGAGGCAGGAAGAGAGAGAGACAGGAACATTAAGAAGTTGCTCCTGTATGTACCCTGACCAGGAGTCGAACCAACGACCATCATGTTCTTTGATAATGCTCTAACCAATGAGCTATAAGGCCAGGGTTTCTTTTCTTTCTTTTTTTTTATTCATTGATAGAGACAGAGGGAGAGAGAGAGGAGGGGGAAGGGAAGCATTTATCGGTTGTTCCACTCAGTTGCACATTCACTGGTTGCTTCCCGTGTGTGTCCTGACTGGGGATCGAACCTGCAACTTTGTCATTTTGGGATGATGCTCTCAATTGACTGATCTAACTGGTCAGGGCAAAGGAGATGACACCCTTTTCAGAAATATGTACATAGTGGTTTGTTTGTTTTCTTTCTTCCATTTTTTTAATGATATGCTTGAAGGACTTGGGGTTCTCACTGTGTTAGAAGCAAAAAAGTTGCAATTTGTAGCTGTTACATTGCCCCAAGCAAGACTTGTTATCCTGATCCTCAAAGCCTTCAAAGGTAGCACTGACGTGGCCTATGGATTAAAGTTCTTTCAGTCATCATTTTGAGAATAAGGAGATTTGAGGGAGGTTTTATCCATAGTGAATATTTACTAAGGAATTTTTTCTCCACAATCAGCTTATCTAAAGTTTTCATGAACTACTCAGTTGCATTCATATCAGCATTCAGACTTAACCTCTCATTTTTACATTATGTAATGAAAAATGTTTCTTGAACTATTAAACAACCTAGAACTAGCAGTAAATTCAATACTGGACTCAGGTCCAGCTTTCTGTTTCAACATCACAATCAAACTTCGTGTTTTGGTTATAGTAATTATTAAACTGAGAGGGACAAGCTTTTATGACTGGTTGATAATCCAGATTATTAGAAAATTTTTCTCGTCTGATATATAAACACTTTTTAAATTTTTGTCAGTCTCATTGCCTTCAATGAAGTAGATTCTTTAACAGCCTCCATCATGTTGTTCTTGTCCTTCAAGGTTGTAGTTGTATTGCAGGAATCAAAGGAGGACAAAAACGCCCAATTTGATGAAAGAAGTAGGATTTATTAAAGCCGGCAGAGCACATGGGTCTTGTAACTCCAAAACACAAGACTCTGCCAAGTTGACTTTCTTACGGGTTAGATACCTTCACAGTATCTAAGAAATGAGCATGTGATTTCTTTGTTTAAGGTTTCCCAGGACTCAAGGAGAGGAGAGGAAAAGTTTCCATGGAGTGAACAAGGGGGAATGAGTTTCCAGATCTCTGGTCATAGTTACATACAGATGTTGCTGTTTTTGTTTTGTATTGTAACTATGGGATACAGATAATTTATCACTGATGACTTGGTTACTCTGGGTGGCTCCTTTCCCTTGTATTCTTTTCATTTCTTCCTTCTCAGGGGAGAGTGGGCCTGCCCCTCCATCCTCAGTTGTGGCAGAATAAGACATGCCTGACTGGCGAGCAATGACTATTACAGATTTTTCATCTCCATAGTCCTTAATCACTTTTAACTTCAATTCTTGGTCGGTCACTCAATAAGGCCTCTTACTGGCAACATTAGCAGTAGATTTTGTATGCTTAGGAGCCAATGTGAACAAAACAAGATTAAATTAACAAAAGAGAAAATGATGCAATCAAGAGACCTCACAAACATGAGATTTATGAGGTTGCTACTGATGTAACATGCTTACACTTTTATAGCAATTATTTTCCTAAATAGAGTATACTGTAAAATGATGATAAAAATATAGTATAGTAAATAAATAAGTCAATAACATAGTCATTTATTATCATTACCATGATGTGATAGCTGCAATGTCACTAGGCAATACTAATTTTTTATCTCCATCTTAATCTTGTGGGATTCCTGTTATATATGTGGTCCATTATTGAACAAAACATTGTTATGTGGTGCATGAATGTACAACAATAAGAGCAGAGATCAGTAAAAAGGTAACTATTCTAGTATTCCATGACTCTATTAAGTTAAAGCCAAATCAAATTCACTTTATTACATGTACTGCTTTCCCTGAACCACACAATAGGGAACTAGAGATCAAGTGTGGAACATGGAGCCTATTAGCATAAGTTGCAAGTTTGTGTCCATCACTAACCGGATGACCATGGAGAGGTTATTAAACATCTCTGATAACAATAATAATTTATGCCTACGATGTTGAAGACAAATCAGTTAATATTTTTAAAGGGTTAGGACTGAACACAAACTAAATACCATGTAAGTATTAGTATTAATTACCACCATAAAAGTCTAAGGCCTATTGAAATAGCATGACTCACTCACTCTCTTGGTGATGAGAAATTTGAAAAACTAAAGTCAATCTTTATGATTTTATATTATCTTCTGTAAAAGAAAAGCAAAAAAATGTTGATCTGCAGTAAAATTCAATCAAACCTTCATTTTTTTATTAAGCCATCTTTAATAAGCACTTCATTTATTTTTAAGAGAAGCTGAAACTAAACTGAAAGTTAGCTCATATTTTTTAAATCAAGAGACTTATCAGAGAAATATGACAAATATGTTGATTTTCTCATTAAGGTATATATAATTTAGGTACTATAAAAGGATATTATATTTATATAAGAACAAAAGGCAAGAGACTTAATTTGCTAATTTATATTTTATATTAAAATAGATAAATATAAATTCATAATATCATATTTGACCAAGATCAGTAACGTGTTCTTGGTTTCCTTCCATATTTAACTCCATAGGTAGAAAGTCAAGTGTCACTTTCTGTAGTCTTCCATGACTCTCTACACAGTGCAGCTTACTACAATTTTTATTTACTTTATGCATAATTAATGACACAACAGAATCTCTAAAGGGATTTTGTTTTACATACGTCATCTTTCAGAAGTCAACTAAATTAATTAAGCAATAACAGCTATTCATATTTCTACTTATATTTATTTTATTTTCCTTTAAATATTATACCAAAATTGATATTTTCTGAAGTAGCCATATTTCTAATAAATAAAATATACTTCATGGCAAATAAATTTTAATTATAGACTGACAAAAGGCTAAATACATTTTGAGAAAGAGAAATATTATAGATTGAAGTTTTAATTTTATCATTATACACATAAAATATAACATACAAGTGAAAAATTAAAATTAGAGCTTTATTTATAAATATTTTTGTTTTTATTTTACACTGAACCTATTGGTCTTGTTTAAAGCAAGTATCTTAATTGAAAACTATAATAATCAAGTTAACATTTTTGCATTTTTTAAGAAGAATCATTCTACAAGTAAAATTTAGAAAATATGTTTCATTTATTTTGTTTTTGTTTTGTTTTGTTATGTTTTTCTTAAGTGAGAAGTGGGGAGGCAGAAAGACAACTCCCACATGTACCCTGACCAGGATTCACCTGGTAAGCCCCTTATGGGAAGATGCTCTGCCTATCTGAGACCACTGCCCATTGTTTTGCAACCGAACTATTTTAGCCCCTTGAGGTGGGGACATGAAGTTGTCCTCATGGTCCAGGGCCAACTTGCTCCAACCAGGCTATGGCTGAGGGAGGGGAAGAAACAGATAGAGAGAGAGAAGGGAGAAGGGGGTGTGGAGAAGCAGATGGTCATTTTTCTGTGTGCCCTACCAGGAATAGAACCCAGGACATCCAGACACCAGGCCAGTGCTCTACTGCTGAGCCAACTGGTCACAGCCAAAAAGTATGTTTAATCTGAAAAATATTTTATTATATATAATGCACATATTTTCTTAATCTGAGACTTTATTTGAAGCCATATTAAGAATTTTTTGTTTAACTTTTAGTTATATACTTTATATAACATAAAATGCACAGAACATAAATATCCTTTTTCTTATGTTAAGACTTAATAACTCTATATCTCCATGTAATTACCAACCAAAACAAGAGGTAGAATATTTCCATCACTCAAAATGTTCTCTCATGCCTTATACAATCAATCTGAGCCTCCTGCCCCTACTTTGATACAGTGTTAGCTCCTTTTTTTCAATATAATGTTTTTCTGAGATTTAAATTTTTTTTTGCCTATGTTAATAGTTTATTTTTACTGATGTCTTGTAGTCCATTGTATGAATGTATTAAAATTTGTTTTTTCATTCACCTGTTTTTCAGTTTAATTTATTGGGGTGACACCAGTTAATAAGATTATGTAGTTCTCAAATATACAATTCTATGATGCATCATCTGTATATTGCATTGTACATTTGGGCTGTTTCCAGTTTGGTACTATTAAAATTAGGATATTAATAACTTCATAAGAGTTTGTGGGGACATATATTGTTATTTCCCTTTTTATAATACCTATGATTATAATTGCTAAATCATATGTACAATTAATATAAGATAGGTAAACAATTCTTCAAAGTGGTAGTATTTTACACTTCCATTGGCAGTTCATGAGATTTCCAATCTCACATCCTGCCAACACATATTATTTAAATATGTTATATGTGTTGTCATATTTTAAATGTTCATCACTTTTAAATATATCAACATAGTTTTATTATAGAAGAATTAAACAGTTTAAAATGTCCCAAATTAAATGTATTTTGCCAAGTGGATTTTTATGTCACTTAAAATATATACTTTTTAATACAGTTGCTACTATTATTAACCCTTAAATATTATATCTTGCTTAGTACTCATTTATCAACACCCTCCCATCCCATCATAAGCTTTATTTATTAGAGGCTACTATGTTCATGTTGAATTGAATTTTGGTAATTATCTCATGTCTTTTTCTTTCAAAAGTATTTTTGCATTTGAATATCTGTTAAATCTATTAATAATTAATACATAATGAACAATAAATTTAATGATTAGCTTTAAAGTTGATACAGTGTCGCAAACCAGCATGATTAGTGTTTTCAGGTCTGGAGCAAGAACGGTGCGGAATTAAGAAAAAAGACTTAAAGAATTAAAGAATTAAAAGATGGGGTCGGGAGGACTCTGCAATTACTGCTAGCAGAAACAGATCGTCCTGGCAGAAACAGGCCACGCCCCAAAACCGCATCTTCCTTTATTTTATAGGTTAAAGTGGGCTATTAGCAAGTCAATAACTTTTCTAATTACAGTTTCCAAGGCAACCCAAGAATTCTACCAAGTGCAGAAAACCCCCACCATACGTAAACATCCTAACTTTACACAAAGAGGAAATTTGCCTCAGTCTTTCTGGGGAAAATGGGGGGCAGGACGAGTATGAGCATCACAGCTAACATGGAGGCAAGAGAGGTGGGGGGTTGGGCAGACTGTCAAGTTTAAACCAATTCTTCACACCTCTGTCCCTCAGAAATCCAAACTCTAAAAACCCTGTTGATTTTTCAGTCCCTAACAATACAGGGTATTTATAATAGCATTGCATAAATATTTTATAAGAAATTAAAATGTAGTTTGCATCTTAATTACTTTGCATGATAGTATTTCAGAAATAATAAAAGTAAATTTTTAGAAATCAAATTATACAGTAGAATGTTTAGGGTCCTTGACACATTTGCATTGTTAAACATATTCTTCCATTTTATGAAAGGGTCAAATTTGACTAATTGTTAAAACATATTGTATATAATATCTATCTGACTCACCTTAACTACTTCACTGTAACATATGCATTAGGAGAAAGAACTACCACATATGGCTCTCTGTAAGTGTAAGAAAAGCAAATTATATATATATGGAAGGGGAATAAAAATTCTCACAATTATTGACAATAACCCTTTGTCTTTAGACTATGGTAGTTAGACAATTTGAAGCTAACCAAAAACGTGACCAAGTCATACAAATGTTCTTTTTGTGATTTGAAGAATAACATATATGTTCAAAATAATATCTCTTCTATTTCAGTATTCTTAAACTTGCACTATTCCTTGTCCTGCCCACTCTGACACCATTTTTTCTCTCACATGCATAGTTTAATTCTACCTTTTTCACTATAAAATTTTTACTCCATTTTTAGCATACAGTATATCTCCTTAAGCTGCATTCCTTATATAAATCCCTTCCTGTTTCTCTATATTAGGTTCTCTCTCAAATATATGTATAACATAGGATGCTATAACATCTTTCATACAAATTATTACTTTTTATTATTATGTTATTTATGACTACCTTGTTTCTTCAAATTGTTTGCTATTCCCTTTGCATATCTTTTAGTGGTGAGCATAGAGCCTTATATGGTGGGTGAAACACATTCTTAGTAAAAATGTAGAGCAGTTCAGCTTTTGCTATGAAGTGAAGAGACAGGCAGAAGCATTCCTAGAAGGAAATATATTTCAACAAAATTTTGAGTACGTATATATGTAGCTAGTACAGAAAACAAACAGAAAGAGAAAGATATAAAATGCAGTTGAAAGTGTGGATGTTCGTTAGAAGACTACGAGAGGAAACTTTTAAAAACGACAAAGTCTAACAAAATTTCACACTGGTAGGAAATCACTGATAATAAGAATTTTCCAAAATAGGGAGTGAACTGACTTTTCCACAAAATTGGAATTTATCCATCAGAGGCCAGGTAATTTCTTTATTACGGATACTGAAAAAGAAATTAATAAATTGAGCTATGCATCTTTATATAAGATTTGCCTGTTAGCATAATGTATATGACATTTCTAATTCACATCAGGCAGAAAACAAGTCAAACTACTTTGCATCTCTGAAAAGTCAGATTATATTGATTTATAGGTAGAATAGTTATAAGGTTTTTGTCCAGATGCTGACCTCTAAATATTATTTAGGTCATAAGTTTAGTAGGTAATCATTATATGCCAATAACTATCTTCTATATATAAAAGAATGAATAAAGCCCCATATCACTAAAATAATTATTTTGGTTTTTCTTCTGCCTAATGCTGTTTACTATGGGGAGAAACTAGTAATAAATGTTTTACATGTATTCCAGCCATGAGAATATAAACCTTAAAAAGCCTCACTTTAGGACAATTTTACATATTGAGCCCTGCTGGCAATACTCTGGGTAAACTTTGGATTTTAGATTTATATTTTGTAATTTAATGTTATTTTTAAGGTGAAATTTTTTCATATTTTGGTTATACAGAAATATTATTTGCCGATTCCAAAGGTATGCTACCATAGGTTGATGGACAGGAAGTGATCTTTTGTCCTCCTTAGGCTTTAGGGTTTAAGAACTTAGTTTCTCTTGTCAATATTTCTTTTGATATGATTCAATAACTCAGCTGAAGTGGAACACAAGTCAATTATGTTGATTTCAAAATTACAGGACTATGTTTAGCTAGTAACACTTAATCAAGGAATAAACTATTTGATTTTTCATCCTTTCTCCTTCCCACTCCCTACAGGTTGTGGAATAGGTCATTCCCATATATGACAGAAACCTACAGAACAGTTCAATGGACATATATTCAATGTGTTCCGTTCAAATTAGTAAACTTCATTTTCATTAAATTCTTATTGATCATTACTGACAGATACTTGACATTAAAATGATTTTGTGAAAATACCTGTCATACGAATGATTTTTATATGTAAAAGTTAACCAAGTTTCTCTTTTCTCAGTTGAACTTGCATGCGCGCGTGCAGACACACAAACACACACACTCATCAATTTATGAAAGGTAAACTATAAAAATAAAAGCTTAGTTATGGCCATTATTATGCTTGGAAAATACTAACATTTCAATTCTATATAGTTTTAATTAATTGCACACTGTTTTTTATCTATTTGATCTGTCTCTTTCCTTCTGTCTTAATAGTAAGTTTCTCATAAATTTAAAGCCTCCCTCTGCAACACTCCTTCAATAAATAACAAGTGTACCCTTGCCACATAGCTCCATTGGTTACAGCATCCTCCTGAATTGCAGAGGTTGCCAGTTTGATCCTGTGTAAGGACACATACTCACTTTGTCCAAAATCAATATAATAAACATTTAAAAAAAATGACCACTGTAATATTCCAAAAATTTATATGGAACCAAAAAAGAACACGAATAGCCTCAGCAATCTTAAAAAGAAAAAATAAAGCAAGAGTTATCACTCTTCCGGATATCAAGGTTTACTACAAGGCCATTATACACAAGACAGCCTGGCACTGGCATAAGAACAGGCACATTGATCAATGGAACAGAACAGAGAACCCAGAAATAACCCACAGCTTTATGGACAACTGATATTTGACAAAGGAGGAAAGAACATACAATGGAGTAAAGACAGCCTCTTTAACAAATGGTGCTGGGAAAATTGGACATCTACCTGCAAAAAAATGAAACTAGATAATCAACTTACACCATTCACAAAAACAAATTCAAAATGGATAAAAGACTTAAACATAAGCCATGAAACTATAAGCATCTTAGAAGAAAACATAGGCAGCAAGCTTTCCAACATCTGTAGCAGCAATATATTTGCCGATTTATCTCCACTGGCAAATGAAATAAAAGGAAAAATAAACAAATGGGACTATATCAAACTAAAAAGTTTTTGCACAGCTAAAGACAATAAGAACAGAATAAAAAGACAAACCACACAATGGGAGAACATATTTGACAGCACGTCTGATAAGGGGTTAATAACCAAAATTTATAAAGAACTTATAAAACTCAACACCAGGAAGACAAACAATCCAATCAAAAAATGGGCAATAGAAATGTCTCCAAAGAAGACATACAGATGGCCAAAAGACATATGAAAAAATGCTCAACATCACTAATCATTAGAGAAATGCAAATTAAAACCACAATGAGATATCACCTCACACCAGTCAGAATGGCACTCATCAGCAAAACAACACAGAATAAGTGCTGGCGAGGATGCAGAGTAAAGGGAACCCTTCTGCACTGCTGGTGGGAATGCAGACTGGTGCAGCCACTGTGGAAAACAGTGTGGAGATTTCTCAAAAAATTATAAGTCGAACTGCCTTTTGACCCGGCTATCCCACTTTTAGGAATATACCCTAAGAACACCATAACACTGTTCGAAAGAAGAAATGTGTCCCCATGTTCGTGGCAGCATTGTTCACAATAGCGAAGATCTGGAACCAGCCCAAGTGTCCGTCAGAAGATGAGTGGATTAAAAAGCTATGGTACATATATACTATGGAATACTACTCAGCCATAAGAAATGATGACATCGGATCATTTACAACAAAATGGATGTACCTTGATAACATTATACGGAGTGAAATAAGTAAATCAGAAAAAAAAAACTGAGAACTACATGATTTCATACATAGGTGGTACATAAAAGTGAGACTATGAGATATGGACAAGAGTGTGGTGGTTATGGGGTGGGGGGAGGGAGGGGAGGGTGGGATAAGGAGAAGGGGAAGGGCACAGGGAAAACCAGATAGAAGGTGACAGAGGACAATTTGACTCTGGGTGATGAGTATACAACACAATTGAATGATAAGATAATCTGGAGATGTTTTCATTGTACATATGTACTCTGATTTATTGGTGTCACCCCATTAAAGTTAATAAATATATATATAAAACAAAAAACAACAACAAAAAAATGACCAGTGTATTGGATCATTCCTGCCTTCTCTGTAAATTCCAATATCACTCACTCTTCTGCTCTCTTTTCTGTAAGACATTATAGCATAAAGGCTAAAAGCCTTTTAACTCTGGAATGAGAATGCATGTTATCAAACCTCAGATTCATTCATTTGTTTGTTACCTCTGTGATTCTGCCATTAAAATATAAGAGGAAAAATGTTATAGATGTTAGATGGTACATACTACATACATACATACTCAGATGATAAATAGAATAAATGAAGAAATGAGTAACTATATAAATGGGTGTAAAAATAGGTAACATTCTTTAAGGACAATGAGTTAATAATGTTCTCTATCAGAATATTTTATTAGAGAATTATCATATAGAAATTTCTTATTCTGTTGTGCATGGAATAAAATTATATAGAGAAACCAGTAGTATTTCTGCTTTAAGCTAAAATTTAATCAGAAATATTTATTCTTAGAGAAAGAAATATTACTACCTTATCCCAAATTAAAATTCTCAGCCTAAAGATTTGAAATTTAAGTGTTTTTAAAATAATTCTAAAATATAGCAATTTTGGCTTTCATTTCTGAATCAAAGATTGAACCTTTTACATTATATCCTGAACATGATGTTCTGTAAAGCTGCTATTAATTTAATTGGTTGCCATGGAAACAAAGGCTTTTTCTTTTTAACCCATCACTAGTGTCACTTGTTTTCATAAAAAAGAAAATTAAGGTAGGGTTTTAAAAACACAAACTGCATTTTCTTTCTATTTGTCACTTTGAAGAACAGTTAAAGCATAAAATATTGAGTAGTAAAATAATATTAATAACAAATTATAGGTAACTCCATTTTTTTTCCATTCTTACTCTTCAGATCTCTGAAAGACAACAGCTGTTTCGTTAAAGATTTATGTTTGCTGTGCTCTCTTCAGTTTCTATAAAATCAAAAGTACACATTATTATATAGTGAGAATTTTGAAAATAGTATTATTGTATACACTTTACTAACTGGAGCTGAACTTCAATAGACACAGAATTCTTATGATACTATTATAAAGCAATGATAATAATAATACTAATAATATATTAGAGAAAAATATATTATTATTGTTGATTACTTTTATATTTAAGGTGGTAACTGTCAAAGGAAAAAACAGATTCTAGAGGTTACTGAAAATTTTGGTTAGTTTTAAATATTGAAATTACATGTGTAGCACATTTTTGGGAGTAATATTATATACAAATTATTCAATAAAGGACAAATCATTATAATTAGCAATTGGAGGCCAACTTACTGGGTTTGGTTTTAGAAATTATGGGGTTGGTGATTAGATCTTTCACAGTGCAACAGTGAATTTTGGGAAAATTATTTAAGCTAAAATTTAAACTTGAATTTAGTTTTATGCTTTTTAGAAACAAATCCTACAATATAGAGTTATTGTTTATATGGAATTTGATTATATATATATGAAGATATTAAATAAAATGAAAGTTACACATCTCTAAGTGTAAAATTAGACAGATTAGCTGCTGCCAGGGTTCTCAAAAGAAAATGCACTTGTAGGACACAGAAATATATTGATTACAATTTCAATTGGTTATTAAAATTAATTATTTAAGAATTAAGATTTCAGTCTTGACCAGGTTGTGGTACAATAGATAGAGCATTGACCTGGGATGCTGAGGAGACAGGTTCGAAACCCTAAGGTCACTGACTTCAGTTCAGGCTCATCTGCCTTGAGTATAGGCCAGTGGTTCTTAACATTTTTTGAGGTACCAAACCCACCAGTTTCATATGCGCATTCACCGAACCCTTCTTTAGTGATAAATAAAATATGATTTTTTTTCCATATTCAAGACATAGGTATATGTTTTTTTACTGGTGCACAAAATGAGCCGTACATGAACATCACCTTGCTCAAAGAACAAAACCAACAAAGTGTATGAACTCACAACAAATTATGGTATTACTTTATTCTGGCCTCCATGGCAGAGGCTTCTCTGAACCCCTGAGACCAACTCATCGAACCCCTAGGGTTCGATAGATCCCAGGTTAAGAACTACTGGTATAGGCTCAACAGCTTGAGCAAAGAGTTGCCGGCTTGAGTGTGGGATCATAGACATCACCTCATGGTTGCTGGCTCGAGCCCAAAGGTTGCTAGCATGAGCCCAAAGTTCTCTGGCTTGAAAACCAAGGTCTCAAGCTTGAGCCCAAGGTTGCTTGCTTGAGCAAGGGGTAACTGGCTTGGCTGAAAGCCCCACTGTCCAGGCACATATGAAAAGCAATCTTTGAACAGCTGAAGTGCTGGAGCTATGAGTTGACGCTGCTTATCTCCTTTCCTTCCTGTCTGTCTCTGTTTTTCTCTCTGTCACTTAAAGAAAATAGAAAGCAATGAAGATTTCAGCATACACATTTTTTTAAATTCCAGGTTATTTTTAAATATGAAAAAAATAACTGTTCTGAAATAAGTTTTAGTGGAAAAAATTTAATTTTGATTATGTATATTTTATTTTTTGTAAATCTTGATGTGTTATTGTGGTTTATTTCATAATGTTACAGTAATTATGAAAATAAAAATGTAAATTTATTTTGACTGAGGTATAATCTCAGCAAAATGTGAAGTAATTTCTGCATACAGCTCATCAAGACAAAACCATAAATAAATAGAAAATCTAAACAGAACAGACCAGTTACTTCTAGGGATATTGAATCAGTAATTAAAAGTTTCCCAATAATTAAAATCAAGAAACAGATGGTTTCACTGGTAAACTCTACCAAACAGTTAAAGCAGAAATAATAGCAGTTCTTCTCAAAACCGTTCCAAAAAATATAGAAGAGAAAACAATACTTCAAACTTATTTTTGAACCCAGCATTACAGTGTTTTCAAATCCAATCAAGGACACTACAAAAATAGAAAATTATAATTTAGCACTCCTGATTAACATAAATGCAAAAATTCTCAACAAATTAGTAGCTACAAAATTCAAAAATACAAAGAAAAGGATCATACCTTGATTGAAAAGGATTTATTCCAAGGGTGTATGATTAATCCAACATCTACAAGTCAGTCAGTATTATATGTATTAAAAAATCAAAGATAAGAATCATATTGTCTTTTCAATATAGGCAGAAAAAAATTTGATGAAAATCAACATCCATTCTTGCTAAAAAGTCTCAACAAATTGGAAATAGAAAGTACCAAAACATACTAAAGATCATAATATAACAAGCACAAAGCTAGCATTATACTCAGTGTTGAAACAAAGCATTTCTTCTAAGATCAGAAACAAGACAAGGACTCCCACTCTCACCACTTTTATTAAATATAGAACTGGGAACTTTACAGTAATTAGACATAAAAGAAAAATAAATAAAAGGTAATAAAATAAGGAAAAGAAAGAAAAGAAGTTGGCTCTATTTGCAGATGACATATATATGTGTATAAAATCTAAAAAACCTTACCAAAAAATTGTTAGAACTATAAACTTTTTAAATAAAGTTACAGAATACAAAATCACTACACAAAACTCAATTTTATTTCTATACACCAAAAACAAATCAGAGATTGAAATGAAGCAAAGAATATAATCTGCAACATCAAAATTATAAAATACCAGAGAATGAATTTCAACACATAGGTAAAAGACTTATACGCTAAAAAGTATAAGATATTACTGAATGAAATAGAAAGGGACACATTAATGGAAAGATATATTCTACATTAATTACCTAGAAAATTAATATTGTTAAATTTCTATACTACCCAATTAAATCTATATATTTAATATAATCCCTATCAAAATTTCATTAGTATTTTTCACAGAAATAGAAAGAAAATTCTAAAATATATGTGTAACCACAAAAGACTCTGGTAGCCAAAGCAATCTTATGACAGAAAAAAAAATCTGGAGGCTTCATACTTCCTGATTTTAACCATATTTCAAAGTTATAGTAATCAAATAGTATGGTATTGGCATAAAAACAGGCACATATATCAATTGAAACAGAATAGAGTGGAAAATAACCCAAACATATATGATTAATTAATTTTTGATATAAGAATCAAGAATATACAATGGGAAAGGATAGTCTCTACAATAATAAATTATGTTGAGTAAACTGGACACCTGTATGTAAAAGAACGAAAATAAATTCCTACTTTATAACATACACAAAATTCAACTCAAAATGGGTTAGATTTGATATATAAGAACTGTAACCAGAAAACTTCTAGAAAACATAGAGGGGTAAGCTTGTTGTCATTAGTCCTGGCAGGGTTATATTAGAGTTGACCAAAAGTAATAGAAACAAAGCAAGCATCAAATCTGAGATTACATCAAACTTAAAAGTTTCTGCACAACAAAGAAACTCATTAACAAAATGGAAAAGCAGCCTATTAATTGGGAGAAAATATTTTCAAACACGTATCTAATAAGGGGTTAGTATCCAAGGTATACAAGATAATCTTACAAGTCAATAGCAGAAAACAACTGAACTAATAAATAGGCAGAGTGCCTAACCAGACATTTTTCTGAAAAAGATAAGCAAGTAGCCAGCATGTCCATGAAAAGATGCTTATCACTAATCAACAGATAAATGGAAATCAAAGCCACAATGAGATATCACCTCATGCCTGTTAGAATGGGTTATATCAAAAAGGAAAAAGAAAGAAAGGCAAGACATAACAAGTGTGGGCAAAGATGTAGATAAAAAGCAGCCCTTGCATACTTGGTGAGATTGTCAGTTGGTGCAGACACTTGAGAAAATAATATGGAGGTTCCACCAAAAAAAATTAAAAATGCAAGTATTACATGATCCAGCAATCCCTCTTTGGTTATATATCCAAAGGAAACAAAATCATTATCTTGAAGTGATATCTGTACCCTCATGCTCATAGCATCATTATTACCAATAGTCAATGTATAAAAACAGCCTATGTGCCCAGCAACGAGTGAATGAATAAAAAAAAAACTTTGATACATCTATACATGGATTATTATTCATCCTTTAAAAAAGAAGAAAATCTGCCTGACCAGGCAGTGGGGCACCGGATTGCACATTAGGTTGGGATACTGAGGACCCAGATTCAAAACCCTAAGGTCACCAGCTTGAGTGTGAACTTATCCAGCTTGAGCACAGGCTCACCAGCTTGTGCATGGGGTAGCCAGCTTGAGTGTTTGGTCATAGACATGACCTCATGGTCACTACCCTGAAGCCCAAGGTTGCTAGTTTGAGCCCAAGGTCCCTGGCTTGAGCAAAGGGGTCACTGGCTTGACTGGAGACCCCCACCCCCAGTCAAGGTACATATGAGAAAGCAATCAATGGACAACTAAAGTGCCGCAACTATAAATTGATGCTTCTCATTCTCTTCCTTGTTGTCTGTATCTCCCTCTCAAAAAAATAAAAAAATAAAGTAAATCTTGTCATCTACAAAGAAAAAAGCCTTGATGAAACTAGAGGACATCTTGTTAAGTGGAGTATACCAAACAGAGAAAAACAAATACCAAATAATATCACTTATATCTGAAATCTAAATAATAATAACAGTAATTTTAAGTCAGATTTATAGAAATGTAGCAAAAAAGAGGTTTTCACCAATGAATGCATAAATAAATGGCATAAGTCGTTTTTCTCTTTCTTCCTCCCACTTTAAATTATTTTTTTTTTAAAAAAGAGGTTTTTAGAGCTGTGGAATGAGATAAATAGAAAGAGGTGGTAAAGGGGTACAGAAATAACATTTTTCATGTCCTACCAATATATTATCCATATATACATAACACATTAAAATAATTTAATAATATAAAATAAGAGGCGTATGTCATTTGTAATTCAGTTTATATATTTATAAGTCAGAATTTGCTAATTCTGAAAAATACTACTGGGTTGAATTAAAGGAACAATTGTAGCCTGATCAGGCATTGGCACAATGGATAGAGCATCGGCCTGGGACTCTGAGGACCCAGTTTCAAAATCCAAGATCTCTGGCTTGAGCGCAGGTTTATCTGGCTTGAGTGTGGTCTCCACTTGAGAGCCGGTCATTCACTTGAGTTTGGGATCACAGAAATGACTCCACGGTTGCTGGTTGAGCCCAAAGATTGCTGGCCTGAAGCCCAAGGTCACTGGCTTGAGCAAAGGGTAATTGGTTCAGCTGGAGTTTCTGGTCAAGGCACATATGAGAAAGCAATGAACAACTAATGTACTGCAACTAAGGTTGATGCTTCTCATTTCCCTCCCTTCCTATCTGCCTGTCTTTATCTCTCTTGCTCACTTAAAATTAAAAAGAAAGGAAAAATTGTAAAAATATATCTGTTCTCATACCAACATATACTAATACTAACATATATATTTTAGGCTAAATACATATAACTTGTATGTACATAAAAGTCTTATGGTTATTAGAAGAAAGTCAACTATATTAAAAGAGCAACAATTAGGACTCCTCCATAGTGGTGAAATTATTTTTCTAAAGGTCTCTTCAGTAAGCAATAAAACACACACACACACACACACACACACACACACACTGAAGGACAGGAAAAGAGAAAGGGAGAAAGGAGGAGAAAAAGAGAAACTGGACTGTCAAGATTTTTTGGTGAGATAGATGATATAGATAGATGATAGTAGATGATATAGATAGAAAAATAGAAGGATGATAGATGATGATGATGATAGATAGATAGATAGATAGATAGATAGATAGATAATAGTTAGATAGACAATCCTCACTAAAATCTCCAGGCGTAAGAGCATGAGATGGTGAGATAAACTAAAAGATATGCAGGATCCTTCTGCAAAATTAGACATATACCGTTAACTTTTAACACAAAAATATATGCATAATACAAATAAACACTAGAGAGTTAGGAGAAATAAGAAACAGATATAGCTCTTCGAGGAATTTAGATACTTAAAATAGTGTTTTATCTTTCATATTCCTGAAAACCTTTACTTTTTCTAGTTTTCATACCACTGTTGGATTTATAGATAAGACGAAAGAAATACATAAATACTAAATATTTTTTTAGTTGATATGTAGTTATTTTTAAGTGTTTTTTTCCATCCAGTCAGTAGTTTCAAAGTCATGCCTTGCTTTTGGCTAGCTCTCTGACAAATTGCGTTTTGCTCTCCCCCCCCTCCACCCCCGTAAATATATATGAGCGGCTTTCAAGTGGGAACTCATGCCCCTCATATAGCTTTGCTAGGAAGTTTCTAAAGCTGTCAGTACTAACCTCAGTTTTCCTTTGTTTTCTCACTCTTTTGTTTAAGAATATTTTCTTTCTGAATTTAGTATTTGAGTCTGTTCCAAAAAAAAGTGAGCTGCATCTTCCTACTCATACAATTATTGATTGAACTATTCAATTCAAAAATAAATGAAATCCAGATCTTTGAAGAATTTTGAAGGTTTGAGGTTTATACACCAAAATCAAAACTGAATTCAGTTCACACTTCTTTATGCCTTCCTAAAACCTGGAGCTATTCAGATGATTTGTAATACTAGTTACAGGATACTATGACTGAACATTTTATCTATAGCATTTACTTTTCCCACATGTATAAGTAAGGGTGACTATACTTTGCATTATAAAGTTTTACCAAGAGATTGCAATAAAAAACTAGAAAATACTTTTCCACTTGCATACCAGTGGTCATCCATTTCGTTTTACCGATTTTTAAAACAATATAAGTATTTTGTATCTATGAATCATCCATAGAAAATAGACTAAAATTGCAAAGGGAACAAGCCTGCCATTTAGGGGTTTCTAGTATGGTTCATTCTGATTTGCTAACAAATTCTTCCTTTGGTCACATTTACATCCTTTTTTTCCTGGTAATGTATCCAAGTAAAGCTATTATCACCTTTCTGTGGAGGGTGTAGAAGTTCTCATCCTGACAGGAATAAAAGAACACTAGACTAGTTCTCAGAAAGCAATCTATAACTGTAATCATCCTTCTGATATTTTTATTATACAAGCCTACAAACCAAAGATGTTCAGAGAGTCGCTGTAAAGAACAAAGTAGATGATATATGCTAAGCACAATGAAATATTCTGAATTGTTGTTATACCAGTGTAAGTTATTTAAATTTTAATATGTAATTATTCTTAATATACCTTTTCATTTGTATAGTGTTTCAAAATTGCTCATATTTCATAATCTTGAGACTGTTTTTGTTTCCTTACTCAGAATTTCTTTCTTTTGTTTTTTTTATTAAGTGAGTGGTGGGGAGGCAGAGACAGACTCCCATATATGCCCCAACCTGGATTAATCTGGCAAGCCTTGTACCAGGCGATGCTCTGTCTATCTGGGCTGCTGCTCCGTTGCTCAGCAGCCGAGCTATTTTAGCTCCTGAGGCAGCCATGGAGTCATCCTCAGTGCCCTGGGCCAATTTTCCTGGAACCCTTTGAGCCATGGCTGTAGGAGGGGAAAAGAGAGAGAGAAATGAGGGGTGGAGAAGCAGGTGGTCACTTCTCCTGTGTGCTGTGACCGGGAAACAAACATGGGACTTCCACACACTGGGCTGACGATAAACCAGTAAGCCAACCAACTAGGGCCAGAGTTTCTAATCAAATAAAGTAAGACAGCTTGACTGACTTCAAATGTATATTTTCCTTATACAGCACCATACTTTTGATTTGGCTTTCTTTTGTAAAACAGAACGTACCATAAACTATTAACATGAGTTTCTCTGCAGCCTTCAAAAATTTTTCTGTTAACAATTCCTTTTAGAAGTTAATCATGAAAATAAAAGCCTTACCAATAATTATCTACTACCTTGTTTTTGTAATGTGCTTAAATATTTATACTTCTACTCCTATATTAAACTAATCAAATGAGAAATACTGTTAAAGGAATTGCCTTATAAATAATGGTTGCCCAGAAAGATGATAATCTACTTTTCTATGCCTCTGTAATTTTCTAACCAAATAGGTTTTCATTGTGTTGCAAAATACTAGCAGATTACAAGTGACATGAAAAATGTTTCAGCATATATAAATGCAGGCTGATGCTAATGACTATTATTCATTATATTATTGACTCCTGAGAGAGTCTGTTTACAGAAAATAATGTTTGAACAAAGGATAAATAATATGTTTCAAAATATAAAAACCTTTTTATTCTTTCATTAATTCTAGTATTTTATATTTAAAAATATAATTTTATTTAGAAGTTATATTGGCTTGGATTTGAATGAGTATTTATAGACAAGTTTGAACACATCATCTAATTTACATAAATTTTCTATTGCTATTAGATTTTCCTTCAGAAAAAAAGTCAATTTTATGTGATCAAACAGAATTATACAATTATATATTAGAGATGATAGTGAGTTAATCTGGGTATTTTTGTTAGTATATAATCACCATGATGCTTCCACAGAATGGATATTATTATGAATGTTTATTTTTTTCTTCTCTTGGTTAACCTAGTTTCTGTACATATGCAAGGATATATTTTTAGAAATAGTTTGGGTTTTGCTTTAACAAAACAAACAAAGCATTGCTCTTCCTACGCTGTAACAATTTCTAAGCTTTTTGAAGCTACAACATATATCTAGGTAGATGATGATAGATAGATAGATGATAGATAAATATGAAACCGATAATAAAGATGATTATTCAAAAAACTTGGGCTCATTTTGTTATATATGTACAATGTAGGCTTATTGAAAAACACTGTACTAGGATTATATCTAGAAAAATTGAAAAAAAAATCTTAATCATTGTTACTGTAAGTATAGCCAGTTGATCTAAAAATGGCCCAAAGATCAACAAAAATATACATATTTTTCTGGTCTCTGTATGTATTTTAATAGTTTATAGACATAGCTATGAATTAAATCCTCAAAAAGACATTTCTTGCTATACTTCTGTCCCCATTCTCTCAAACAGAGGGGAACACTACCTCTCCCAGCAATTTTTCTAAGTAAACATGTGAGGTATGTAGAGACCTGCCAGAATCGTTTTAGTATTCTCATCTACTTGTCTTCCAGTATTGAGTGTAGAGTATTCCTCTTAGAAAGCCTGCCTGTAACTCTGAGAACCTGAAATCGCCAAGATTATGAAGTGGATGGTGACAGGAGAAATTTCTTATTCCTAAAGGATCCCTCAGGTTATTCATTACTATAGGTTACCACCCAGTCTGTGCTATTATGTTATGATAGCCAATAGCCATCATAAATTATAAATACAGTAATTTAAAGATATTTTCTGTGATTATGAAGATTAAAAATTGGCACTGAGATTGTGGGTCAATTTACATGGAAATATTTATTGGGTGAACAAGCTATCACATGGATCAATACCATATTTAAACAGAGATGGATGATCAGCTGTCAACAGCTCTCGAGAATAAATATTTATATAGATTAGAGCAGAAAACTATGACATCTAAATTTTCATTTAACTTCAAAAATATGAAATAATTTTGAGAGTAACATAAGTTAAAATTGCTCTATTTTTTTCTACATTCAAGCATTAAATCATAATCACTAAATAAAGAGAATTAGAGGAATGAAGATAATAGAACACAATTTATTTTTTCTTTTATTTTTTAAATTTTTTATTAAATTTCTTTTTATTTTATTCATTTTAGAGAGGAGACACAGAGTAAGAGAGAGAGAAAGAGAGAGAGAGAGAGAAAAGGGGAGGAGTTGGAAGCATCAACTCCCATATGTGCCTTGACCAGACCAGTGCAGGGTTTTGAACTGGTGACCTCAGTGCTCCCGGGTCGACGCTTTATCCACTGCGCCACCACAGGTCAGGCCAGAATACAAGTTATTTTAATCAAAGGTCAGATAATGGGGAAAGTGGTGATAAACTATAAACCAATTTAAGAACTGTGATTGAACTACAAATGTCTTCTAATACAGAAGTCCCAGCTATTTCAATAGAATTTTAAAATAAAGTCAGAAGTCAGAAAAATATGTACATTTTTGGTAACCTTCTTGCTGTTTTTATATCAACTGGATATACTTACTATAACAATAACGTAATCAATAGTTTTTTTCCATTTTATAGAAATATTCCAGGTAAAGTGTTTTTAATAAGCCCATATCATACATATATAACAATATAAGTCCAATTTTTTTGAATAATCATCTTTATTATCAAATATATATATATATATATATATATATATATATATATATGTATATATATATATATATATGGCATGGTAGCTTCAAAAAGTTTAGAGCCTGACCTGTGGTGGTGCAGTGGATAAAACCTCAACCTGGAACACTGAGGTTGCCGGTTCAAAACCCTGCACTTCTCTGGTCAAGACACGTATGGGAGTTGATGCTTTCTGCTCCTCCCCCCTTTCTCTCTCTTTCTCTCTCTCTCTCTCTCTCTCTCTCTCTCTCTCTCTTTCTCTCTCTTTTACTCTCTCTCCTCTCTAAAATGAATAAAAAATGTTTAGATATTGTTACAGCATAAGAAGTGCAATGCTTTGGTTGTTTTATTAAAGCAAAATTCAAGCTATTTCTAAAAAAATATTTCTGCATGTGTAGATAAACTAATTTAACCAAGAGAGGAAAAAAATAAACATTCATAATAATATCCATGTTGTGGAAACATTATGGTGATTATATACTAACAAAAAGAAACAGATTAACTCACTATATTTTTTAATATATAATTGTATAACTGACTTTTTCTAGCATAGAGTTGCTTAAGTTGGGATCTTTGTCTAAGACCTATGGAAACTTTAAATTTCTTGAAATACATTATTACTTTGGGTGGTTAATTGTGTAGAAGTGAAAAAAATAAACATGGCAGAAAACAAATTTAAATTAGCTGATGCCAAAAAGAGTATTTATTTTAAACATACTGGAATAGAAGGAAAAATGGAGCACTTAATATATGGTAAGGAAAATAATTCAGCTAATATTTAAGAAAATACTTAAACAAGTATTGCACTTATGTGTTTCAACAATTCTCTTTTAATCATTCATTAATCTATATGTCGATTTTTATTTATTTATTTTTTACTTCAGAATGTTTCCCACAAAACTATGGAAAACTAACAGCTCAAGAGTTTTTAACCATAAAGAATAAAGAAAGATATATTTTCTTGCTGTCTTTAGAACCAACTTTATAAATTTCAGGGAAGGCTTTGAATACTGTAACCTATGATATTGAACCAAAATTTTGATCAATCTACTTTATAAATAGCTAGCTACATGGAAAGAATAATAGGAAGGGGAGTGGTTATATGTACAACAACCTCTAGTGTAGATGTAAGAGAAAAGCTTTTAAGTAATTTTAATTAATCCTAGTAAGTGTAAAACAGGATGACCAGGAAGGAGGAAAAACACTTAGCCTACAATATAATGAGGCTAAATGTAAGTGCTGTATGTGCTATGTGGTAAAGACAAGGTATCAGAATAAAGGAAAACTGGATCATGTAGAGTAATGTGTGCTATCTAGTTTGTGCTTTATTCTGTATTGTTATTGGAATTTAGCACTAGTGTTCTTTTTAGTAGTGGTTTCAAAATTTAATTTCAAGGAGCTTTAAGAATTCCAAAAGGGTCATTTCTGTAGTATGGAGTTGGAACAAAAGGTCAGAGACGTGGACTTTGCATCTCCTTTGCAATTAGATAAAGCTATCTATTTTTTTTTCTGCATTTTGTTTACATGTGTCTGTAAAATATGGTGTCAAAAAAAGATTTAAGAATATTATTGAGGAGTAATAGAAATAGTATAAGTAATAAAGATATGATCAAGTGGTTTTTAATTGACATGTGACACATTAATTTTAAATGTACAAAAGGATTTGATATTTATACATAATACATATTAACCACCACAATTAATCTAGTTAACATCCATCACCATACATAATTACAATTTTTTTCTTGTGATAGGAACATTTAAGATTTACTCTCTTTCCAACTTTCAAATATCACCATGCTGTACATTATATCCTTAGGGCTTATTTTATAACCTGAAGTTATACCTTTTGACCCTAGCTACACATTTTGTTCTCTCCCCCAACCTCAGACAATTGCCAATTTGTTCTCTGTAGCTATGAATTTATTTGTTTCTTTTGTAGAGAGCACATGTAAGATCTCAAACATTTTGTTTTTCTCTGACTTATTTCACTGATTATAATACCCTCCAGATTCACCCATGTTGTCACAAAAAAATGGCAAGATTTCCCTCCTTTTTATGAATGAAAAATAATATGCATATCAATTTTTTTATCCACGATTCTGTCAGTGTACACCAATTACTTCCATATCTTGGATACTGTAAATAATGCTATGTGGAACATACGGATTTATTTTTTGAGTTAGAGTTTTTGTTTCCTCCTTAGATAACCAGAGTGGAATTGTTGGTTCATATGATAGATCTATTTTTTGAAATATTTTGAGAATCCTTCATACTGATTTTCATAGTCACTGCATCAATTCACATTTCTACTAACAAGGTTCAAAGTTTCCTTTTTTTCCATACCCTTTCAACACCTGGTATTTTTTTTGGGGGGGGGGGTTGGAAATAGTCATTCTGACATGTGTGAGGTGCTTTCTCAGTGTGTTTTTGCTTTGGATTTCCCTGATGATTAGTGATGTGTTCAGCCCTTTTCCATGTACTAGTTGGCTCTTTGTATGTCTTCTTTGGAAAAAGGTCTATTCAGATCACTGTCTCAGTTTTTAATTGAATTATTTGTTTTGTTCTTGGTTTTGTTTATTGCTATTATGTTGTGTGAGTTCTGTTTATATTTTAAATATTAACCCCTTATTAGATATATTTTTTGCAACTATTTTCCCTTCTTCATATGTTAACTTTTAACTTCGTTAATAGTTTCCTTTGCTGTGCAGAAGCTTTTTAATTTGATGTAGTCTCCACTTTATTATTTTTACTTTTGTTGTCATTTTATTTTGGTGTCAGATCCAAAAAAAAAAAAAAAAAGTCACTAAGACCAATATCGGGGAACTTACTGCTTATGTTTTCTACTAAGAGTTTTACAGTTTCAGGTCTTAACATTCAAGTCTTAGTGCATTTTGAGTTGATTTTTGTATATGATATAAGATAGGGGTTCATTTCACTCTTTTGCTCTCCAGTTTTTACCCCACAATTTATTGAAATCACTGTCCTTTTTAAATTGTAAGTTATTTGCTCTTTCATTGATGTACATGTGCAGGTTTATTTTTGGAATCTCTATTCTGTTTCACTGATGTATGTTTGTTCTTATACCAATATCATATGTTTTGATTGCTATGCCTTTGAATATAGTTTAAAATGTGGAAATGTGCTACCCTTAGATTTCTTCTTCTTTCTCAAGATTGCCTTTTCTATTTAGGCTTCCCCTACAAGATCATTGTTGTTGTTTTTTTTTTTTTTATTTTAGAATTACTGTAGTTTGCTTCAGAAAGGAAGGTTGGTAATGATGGAACTTGAAGTACTAATCCAGTATGAAGGTGAATACACTGTTTCAAAATAATGGATAAAGCTTTCCATAAATGCAAAGCAATGATGATCATATGGAAGGAATTGATTCAAGATGTTAATAAAATAGAAATAATATGTTGCTGTGAGCTGTGGGATAGGAAGTAATAGAGAACAACTGTTGGACTGTGAATGACTGATGGAATGCATAAACTCAGATTTTTGGCTTTATTTATTCTATGAATAATGGGGGAAAGGGCAAATGTAATAAAAATAAATTGCCTCATAACATGAAGAATATTCCTTCAGATAGTTAGAAATTATAATCTGAGGTTCACAGCAAATGTGGAAACTGAAGTAAAAATCTTTAAGGGGAGGTTAAAGATCAGTGAATGGGTAAGATTGCTAAAAAGCAAGATTTGATGAGAAAAGGACTACTTATGCTAAAGCCATGGAAAACATTTTTATTTAGAAAATTGGAAGGAGAAGAAAACCATTAAGAATTCAGAATGAGAGTCCAAGGGAGGTGGGCAAAGATCCAAAGGTAAATGTCCTGGGAACCAAAGAAGAGGGGTTGCAACACAAAGGATCCAATGATGGAAAAATATAATGAAGACGATGAGGTTTGAAAACTGTTGATTACTTTTGTCGGAAGTCTATTAAGTAGTTTAGCTAAAGTATCATTTTGGGAGACATTAATGTAAGCTAGATTTCAGTGATATAAGACAGGAAAGACAGAAAGAATGGAAATTAATATAAATTTGTTAACCTAACTGAACAAAGAAGATATATAATAGAGATAGGACTCTACTCTGAAAACTCAGTCGATTTGTCAAATTAAATGAATATTCTAAGGTAGATTTGAAGGTCATCATAAAAATAAATGAAACTTAATTATATCAGAAAAGATGGGTTAAACTAGACTGCAGCTATAATATATAAACATCTAAATGGCTTATAAAACACAAATGGGTCTATTCCTCAAAGTGCATAAACCTTTCAGGAATGTAGACTGAGATTCTATCTTGACACATTCTTTAATGATTGTTAATGCAGGGAACAGAGGATGGTTGCTTAGCACAAGATCTCAAGCTTCTGCTATATGTTAACAAGTCATTAGTCAGATTCAGTAAATGGCTTTGCATAATTTTAGAAGAAGATAAGCTTCTTCTAAAAGAGATGAGCTAAGTGTTTTTGCTGCTCGTTGTCTAAAATTTATAAATGTATTTACTGTTTTAATAAATTAATCTTACCTGATTCCACTGTTTTCTCTTTTTGCTAACCCTCAATCTTCCTCCTCTACAACCCCACTAAATATGCTTTTAAATATTAATCAAAAAGTTGAGATGATTCCAACTGATACTAAAAATTTCACCTAAAAATTAAAGGATGATTAGATTATAGAATTTAGAGTATACTCATCTAGGGAAAGCATAATTTATCACTTGATACATATAATAAAATCTATATTACACCTGATTTGTTATAAAAAATGTGCTGTTCTCCACACCCTTGACTGATTGGATGAGGTAGGGGGGTGCACTCTCCTGAGGAATCCCATTGTGCCTCGAATGGGTGGCTTTGTATTGGAGACTTCCTTGTTTGTATAATTGGATTGGAGGTTTTGATTTTACACTATAAAGTGGGACAGACCGGGAGCTTACTATCTCTCGGTTCCTGAGGTTAGTATTAGAAAGGAGAGCAGATTAAGGCCATGTGAAGGCCAGGAGAAGCAGCCAAGACGGCAGAATGCTGAGGGAGAAGCCAGTTTGTTAAGAGTTTGTGCTGGAGGAGATGGGGAACAGAGATGAATAAGTCTGGACTTTTATGTGCTAATAACTGGAGCAGGAGGCTGTGAATTCCAGAACGGAAGAGTGAGTAGATCTATGACTACTCTCCCCAGCAAAACAATTATACAGATGAAAATCATTTTTTAAAAATTAAAGTTTCTGAAAAAAAAATTAAAGTTTCTGAATATTTTTCTTAAGACTGGACATTGTATACAGCAATTTAAAAAGGGCATATAGAGGAGCAAGATGGCGACGGAGTAGGCGGACGTATCAACTTCCAAATCCCAGAACCAAAGTGGATTACAACTCAATTTTAAGAACCATCACCTGGATAAACCAACTTTGAACAAAACTAAGTGGACTCTTCAACCAAGGAACACAGAAGAAGCCACATTGAGACTGGTAGAAATAGCGAAAACGCGAAGAGGGCTGCCCAGCTCCCCGGAGCAAACGGCAGCCAGGAGAGACCCGCGGGGGGGGGGGAGGAGAGTTTGGCGGAGAGGGAGGGACGTGGGTCCCAGGAACCAAGCCCCAGCCTCCAGTCCCAGAGCCTAAAAGAGGCGTTTGGACAGTATTGAGCTGTGAAACAAGTGAGGGAGCTCCCAGGCCTACAGTGTGGAGTATTAGGTCCCTTCCTACTCTGCTGATAGTTGCTGAAGGGTTTGGGGCGGCAGGACGCTGAAAGGCGGTTCTGTCGGCGTGGGCAGAGGCCAAGCTGGTGGGAGATCGGTCTAGCCCAGAGGGTCAGAGGGGACCACGAAAGCGGTCCGGAAGCTGCAGGCCCGCCTTTAATCCCACTTATGGGGACAAAGCGGGAGGCCAGGAGCAGGCAGGCCCTGCGCAAGCCGGCCCTGACCGCGGGGACCGGGCTAGGACCAGGGACAGGCAGGGGCTCGTGGCTGAGCCACGCTACCAGTCCCCCACCCGACCCCCCCACCCCGGGCCAGAGAAACCGCGGTTGGCCAGTATACGTGCGTGAGCGGGCTCTGAGCGCGCGGGAACGGGCTAGACCCCGAGACAAGTGGAAGCTCGCAGCTGAGCCCACGCTACTATCCCCATCCAGCCAGAGAAACCGCGGATAGCATTCATACGTGCACGAGCGGGCTCCGAACGCGGGGGCGGGGTAGAGTCTGGGATGAGCGGAAGTACGCAGCTGAGCGGAAGCGAGCAAACACGCCCGCCCCAATAAACCTTGGTTTCCGACCCTGCGAAGAAAGGCCCTGGCCTCGAGGGCGGGGCTAAAGCTCCTGACGGGCAAAAGCTTACAGCTGAGAGCACGTCAAAAGCCCCGCCTAACCCGCGGAACTGTAGCGAGCAGGCTCCGACTGCTGGTTCTGGGTGGAAGTCCGGAAATAGGCTGGATCCGCAGCTGAGGAAAGGTGCTCACCTCTACCCTTGGTGCTAATCTTGTGGCTTCAGTCACAGCCCCTCCCACGGAGGAGAGGCAGAAATCATAGCAAAAGCCACGGTGGGCCGGCGCTGGCAACACTCATACCCAACCACCCTAGGCACCGGCAGAGGGGGTGGGGAGCCTGCAGATAGACCACACCTAGAGAACACAAAGGCAACACCTACTGGACTCCAGTGGCCACAACTTGCTTATACACAGAAAAAATGGGCAGGCAGAGGAATGCAAACCAAATGAATCAAGAGAAATCCCCAGAGAAGGACCTGAATGAACCAGATATAACCAAATTACCAGAAGCAGAATTTAGAATAATGATAGTTAGGATGTTCAAAGAAATTAGAGCAACAATGGATAGTCATTATGAACACCTAAATAAAGAGATAACAAGTATAAAAAATGAAATTGAAATAATAACAAAGAATCAGACAGAAATGACAAATACAGTATCAGAACTGAAGACCACAATGGAAGGAATTAAAAGGAGGATGGATGACGCTGAGGATCGAATAAGCGAGTTAGAGGACACAATAAACAAAGGCACAGAACCAGAGAAGAAAAAGAAAAAGAGACTTAAAAAATGTGAGGAAACTCTAAGGGAGCTCTGTGTCAACATGAAGAGAAACAACATTCGCATCATAGGGGTGCCTGAAGAAGAGGAGAGAGGACAGGAAATGGAAACTTTGTTCAATCAAATCATAGCAGAAAACTTTCCTAAATTAAGGCTGGGAAACACTCCACACATTCAAGAAGCACAAAGAACTCCATTAAGGAGAAACCCAAAAAAATCTACACCAAGACACATCATAGTTAAAATACCAAAGCTAATGGATAAAGAAAAAATTTTAAAAGCTGCTAGAGAAAAAAAGACTATCACCTGCAAAGGAGCCCCCATAAGGATGACATCGGACTTCTCAACAGAAACACTTGAGGCCAGAAGGGAATGGCAAGATATAATCAAAGTAATGCAGAACAAGAACCTACAACCAGAACTACTTTATCCAGCAAGGCTAACATTTAAAATTGAAGGAGAAATAAAGAGCTTCCCAGAAAAAGAAAGCCTGAAGGAATTCATAAAAACCAAACCAATTCTGCAAGAGGTACTAAGGGGCCTCTTGTGAACACTTTAAAGGGAGGAATGAATAGAGCAAAAGAAGAATACAGCTTTAAAGAATAAAATGGCAATAAACAACTACATATCAATAATAACCGTAAATGTAAATGGATTAAATGATCCAATCAAAAGACATAGGGTAGCTGCATGGATAAAGAAACAGGATCCATACATATGCTGTCTACAAGAGACACACCTTAAAACAAAAGATGCTCATAGACTGAAGGTAAAAGGATGGAAAAAAATATTTCATGCAAATGGAAATGAAAAAAAAGCAGGGGTAGCAATACTTATATCAGACAAAATGGACTTTAAAACAAAGGCTGTAGTAAGAGATAAAAGAGGACACTACATAATGATAAAGGGAACAATTCAACAGAAAGATATAACTATTATAAATCTCTATGCACCAAATATAGGAGCCCCGACATACATAAAGCAGACTTTGATGGATATAAAGGGCGAGATTAACAGCAATACTATCATAGTAGGGGATTTCAATAACCCTCTAACAACACTGGATAGATCCTCAAGAAAGAAAATTAATAAAGAAACAGCAGACTTAAAGGAGACACTAGATCAACTTGATCTAATAGATATCTTCAGAACTTTTCACCCTAAAGCAGTAGAATATACATTCTTCTCAAGCGCTTATGGTATGTTTTCTAGGATAGACCACATGTTAGGACACAAAAATGGTCTCAATAAATTTAAGAAGATTGAAATCATATCAAGCATTTTCTCTGATCACAATGCCATGAAACTAGAAATTAACCACGAAAGAAAAACTGAAAAATACTCAAACACTTGGAAACTAAATAGCTTGTTATTAAATAATGAATGGATTAACAATGAGATCAAAGAAGAAATAAAAAAGTTTCTAGAAACAAATGATTATGAGCATACATCAACTCAAAATTTATGGGACACAGCAAAAGCAGTTCTGAGAGGGAAGTTTATTGCACTACAGGCATATCATAAGAAGCTAGAAAAAGCTCAAATAAGCAACCTGACCCTGCATCTGAAAGAACTAGAAAAACATCAACAAATAAAACTTAAGACAAGTAAAAGAAAGGAAATAATAAAGGTCAGAGCAGAAATAAATGACATAGAGGCTAAGGAAACAATACAGAGGATCAATGAAACAAGAAGCTGGTTCTTTGAAAAGGTAAACAAGATTGATGAACCTTTAACTAGACTCACCAAGAAAAAAAGAGAGAGGACTCAAATAAATAAAATTAGAAAGGACAGTGGAGAAATAACAACTGACACAACAGAAATACAAAGCATTGTAAGAAAATATTATGAAGAACTACATGTCAAAAAATTAGACAATCTTGGTGAAATGGACAAATTTCTTGAATCATATAACCTTCCAAAAATCAATCTGGAAGAATCAGAACACCTAAACAGACCAATTACAGCAAATGAGATAGAAACAGTTATCAAAAAACTTCCAAAAAAGGAAAGTCCTGGGCCTGATGGCTTCACAAGTGAATTCTATCAAAAATTCAAAGAAGAACTAACTCCTCTTCTCCTCAAGCTATTTCAAAAAATTCAAGAGGAAGGAAGACTTCCAAACTCCTTTTATGAGGCGAGCAAAATTCTGATCCCAAAACCGAGCAAAGACAACACAAAGAAAGAAAATTATAGGCCTATATCCCTGATGAATTTAGACGCTAAAATTCTCAACAAAATATTAGCCAACCGGATCCAGGAATATATGAAAAAAATCATACACCACGATCAAGTGGGATTTATTCTGGAGAGGCAAGGCTGGTTCAATATTCGCAAATCAATCAATGTGATTCACCACATAAACAAAAGAAAGGACAAAAATCACATGATAATTTCAATAGATGCAGAAAAGGCATTTGATAAAATCCAGCACCCATTCATGCTCAAAACTCTCAGTAAAGTGGGAATACAGGGATCATTCCTTAACATGATAAAGGCCATCTACGATAAACCGACAGCAAACATCATACTAAATGGACAAAGATTAAAAGCAATCCCCTTAAGATCAGGAACCAGGCAGGGTTGCCCACTTTCACCACTCTTATTCAACATAGTTCTGGAAGTCCTAGCTACAGTAATTAGACAAGAAGAAGAAATAAAAGGTATCCAAATTGGAAAAGAAGAAGTAAAACTGTCATTATTTGCAGGTGATATGATATTGTATATTGAAAACCCTAAAGTCTCAGTCAAAAAACTACTGGACCTTATAAATGATTTCAGCAAGGTGGCAGAATATAAAATTAATACTCAGAAATCAGAGGCATTTCTATACACCAACAATGAAATATCAGCAAAAGAAATTAAGGAAACAATCCCCTTCACTATTGCAGCCAAAAAAATAAAGTACCTAGGAGTAAATTTAACCAAGGAGGTTAAGGACTTGTACTCGGAAAATTATAGAAGATTGATAAAAGAAATCAAGGAAGATACAAACAAGTGGAAGCACATACCGTGCTCATGGCTAGGAAGAATAAACATCATTAAAATGTCTATATTACCCAAAGCAATTTATAAATTCAATGCAATACCAATTAAAATACCAATGACATACTTCAAAGATATAGAACACATATTCCAAAAATTTATATGGAACCAAAAAAGAACACGAATAGCCTCAGCAATCTTAAAAAGAAAAAATAAAGCAGGAGGTATCACTCTTCCTGATATCAAGGTTTACTACAAGGCCATTATACTCAAGACAACCTGGTACTGGCATAAGAACAGGCACATAGATCAATGGAACAGAACAGAGAACCCAGAAATAAACCCACAGCTTTATGGACAACTGATATTTGACAAAGGAGGAAGGAACATACAATGGAATAAAGACAGCCTCTTTAACAAATGGTGTTGGGATAATTGGACATCTACCTGCAAAAAAATGAAACTAGACCATCAACCATCAACTTACACCATTCACAAAAACGAACCTAAAATGGATAAAAGACTTAAATGTAAGCCGTGGAACCATAAGCATCTTAGAAGAAAACATAGGCAGCAAGCTCTCCGACATCTGTAGCAGTGGTATATTTGCCGATTTATCTTCATGGGCAACTGAAATAAAAGGCAAGATAAACAAATGGGACTATATCAAACTAAAAAGTTTTTGCACAGCTAAAGACAATAGGAACAGAATAAAAAGACAAACCACACAATGGGAGAACATATTCGACAGCACATCTGATAAGGGGTTAATAACTAAAATTTATAAAGAACTTATAAAATGCAACACTAGGAAGACAAACAACCCAATCAAAAAATGGGCAAAAGAAATGAATAGAAATTTCTCCAAAGAGGACATACAGATGGCCAATAGGCACATGAAAAAATGCTCAACATCACTAATCATTAGAGAAATGCAAATTAAAACCACAATGAGATGTCACCTCACACCAGTCAGAATGGCACTTATCAGCAAAACAACACAGAATAAGTGCTGGCGAGGATGTGGAGAAAAGGGAACCCTTCTGCACTGCTGGTGGGAATGCAGACTGGTGCAGCCACTGTGGAAAACAGTTTGGAGATTCCTCAGAAAATTAAATATCGAACTGCCTTTTGACCCAGCTATCCCACTTTTAGGAATATACCCTAAGAACACCATAGCACTGTTCGAAAAGAAGAAATGCGCCCCCATGTTCGTGGCAGCATTGTTCACAATAGCGAAGATCTGGAACCAGCCCAAGTGTCCGTCAGAAGACGAGTGGATTAAAAAGCCATGGTACATATATACTATGGAATACTACTCAGCCATAAGAAACGATGACATCGAATCATTTATAACGAAATGGATGTACCTTGATAACATTATACGGAGTGAAATAAGTAAATCAGAAAAAAAGAAAAACTGAGAACAGCACGATTACATACATAGGTGGGACATGAAAGTGAGGTTATGAGACATGGACAAGAGAGTGGTGGTTATGGGATGGGGGGAGGGAGGGAAAAGTGGGATAGGGAGGAGGGGAGGGACGCAGGGAAAACCAGATTGAAGGTGACAGAGGACAATTTGACTTTTGGTGATGGGTATGCAACACAATTGAATGATAAGATAACCGGGAGATGTTTTCATTGTACATATGTACCCTGATTTATTGATGTCACCCCATTAGAATTAATAATAATAAAATATATATATATAAAAAAAATGTGCTGTTAAGCTAAATTACATTTATTACCTTCTACTAAATTGTAATATTTAAATGAGGTCAGATATTAGTTTTGCCAATTATAAATACCCTAAATGCATATCACTGAGGTTTTACTTAATCTAAGGTTGTTTTGAAACATTGAAGCAGCATCTTTTATACATATAAATTTCAGACATCCTTAAGGTTCACTGCATAGTATCTTCAAATAATACAATAGAAGCAGAATTTTCAGTGAAATTAAACATTCTAAAAGCTCTTAATATTTTAAATTTATGTGAATAAAATTTAATGGGTTAAATTTTGGGTCAAGAGAAGGAAAGCTTTAGAAATCAACTGAGTGACACAGCAACATAGAAATTAATTGTAGGTTCACATAAATATATCCACTCGACACCATGATTCAAGAAAGAATGTATTTAAAAGGAATTACATTGTATAAGGCAATTTATCTGAAGAATGAAAATCTATATTGTATTGAAATTGGTAATAGAAGAGCTAGTATTTGTATACTGATTTACACATTTCCAGAGCTTTCAAATTCAAAACCTTGTGCACACAAAGAAATCACAAAAGCTTCAGATTTTGTGACCACACATCGTATTTTAAATAAATACAGCTGTAGTTAGTGATTAAAAATATTGAGATAATCATTTGAAACTGCCCAAAATAAGCTGTGGTAAATAAGGTATTCTATTATAAATTATAGTTAATTTAAGAACCACGTTCAAAAAATATTTATTGTCATAGACATGGTCATTATAAGAAACTACACAGAAGTAAAATTACAGAACAAAGCAAAGGTCAACTCTAGTTAAAAATAGATGGAGAAATTCAGTAGTTTGGCATCAGATCAATAGCTTTAGGGGCTGGATATTTCTAGAAGAAATATGTCCAGTATTCACAAATCATATCATAAGTGCAAGCAGTTTGGTGTGAGGATCATAGTTCAATGTATGATGATGGACTAAGACTGCTTCTAAAGCAGTATGAATGGCTTATACATTGAAATAAGTGGGAATTTAATGGAAACCCCTGACTAGCAAGTTACATAAAATCATTCAGTAAGCAAAAAAAAAAAAAAAAAAAAAAAAAAGGAGCATTTTCCATTAAATAATTATTTTTATTCAATACTTTAAAATGCAATGACCGAAAAGATTGATGCTAACATTGCTCCTCAGAGATGGAAAACAACCTGCTAACTTCTTCAGTGCTTTTTAGTTAAGCAATTCCTGGTTTCTATTATTAGAAATTGGAATTTGGTTCTTAGCTCTAATAGCCCTGAGTTTCAATGTTAGTGTGTTGGGGCTGCCATAACTAAATACCAGAAACTGGATGGTTTAAACACTGGATATTTGTTGTTTTATAGTTTGAGAAACCAGAAGTCCAAGATCAGATATTAATAGGGTTGTTTCCTACTGAGGGTCATGAAGGAAGGATCATGCTCTCTCCTTGCCTTGTATATGGTTTTCTTCGCCCTGTATCTTCATGCTATCTTCCCTTTGTTGTTGTTTTTTTCTATCCAAAATCCTCTTCTTATAAGGACACCAGTCATATTGGGTAATGGCCCATCATAATAACCACATTTTAACTTAATTGCCTATGTAGACATTCTATCTCCAAAAACAGTCATATTCTGAAGTACTGTGGATTATTAGGACTCCAACATCTAAATTAATTGAGGGGAGGCACAATTCAGCTCACAGCATTGTACCCTATAACTCTTCAAAATTTATGTCTTTCTCATATCTAAAATATACTGCTCACAAAAATTAGGGGATATTTAAAGCTTCATATTCATTTTGAAATATCCTCTAATTTTTCTGAGCAGTACACATTTACTCTTTCCCGAAAGCCACCAACCTTCTTATCTATCATCAAGTCTTAGTGCAGAATCTCTTCTAGATCAGGAATGTATGAGATATGAAATCTGAGATATGAAACTGTGTAACCAGACGAGCAATCAACTTTTAAAACACAATGATGGGGCCCTGGCCAGTTTGCTCAATGGTAGAGCATCACCTGGCATGTGGAAATTCCAGGTTTTATTACTGGTCGGGGCACACAGGAGAAGCACCATCTACTTCTCCACTTCTCCACCCCTTTCCCTTTCTCTCTCTTTTCGCCTCTTGCAGCCATAGCTAAATTGGTTTGAGCTCATCGGACAGGCGCTAAGCATGGCTCTGTAGAGCCTTTGCCTCAGGTGCTAAAAATAGCTCAGTGGCAAGCATGACCCCAGATGGGCACAGTATCAGCCTCAGACAAGGATGGCCAGGTAGATCCCAATTGGGGTGCATGCAGTAGTTTGCCTATTTCCCCTCCTCTTACTTGGAAAAAAAAGGGGGGGGGGGAAACACACACACAATGATGGGATAGACAGGACAGAAATTCACATTTCAAAAAGGATAAATCACAAAGAAGAAAGGAATTATTGATTCCAAGCAAGTCTGAAACATAGCATTTTTTTTTTAAATTAAGACTTTATTTTTTAAGAGCAGTTTAAGATTCAGCAAAATTGAGAGGAAGGTAAAGAAAATTTTTATATATTCTCTACCCTTATATATACAGTGCTTCCCCTATTATCAGCAACTGTTCACCAGAGTGGTACATTTGTTACAATTGATAAAACTACATTGACACATCATGATCATTTAAAGTCCATAATGTATATTATAATCCACTCTTGGTATTGTACATTCTTTGAGTTTGGACAAATTTCTAATGACATATATTTATCCTTACAGTATCATATAGTTTCACTGCTCTAAAAATTCTGTGATCACTCTATAACTTCTGCCCAACCAACCCCAGGCAACCACTGATCATTTTTACTGTCTCCATAGTTTGGACTTTTTCGAAGTGCCATTAGTCAAAATCATTCAGTATATGCATATGTGTGTGTATATATAGATAAACAATAGATGATAGATAGATAGATGACAGATAGATAGCTGATAGGTAATATTTTCATATTTTTCTACATCTTTTCATGGCTTGAGAGTGTATTTCTTTTTCAAACTAAGTAATATTCTATTTTCTGGGTGTGTGTGTGTGTACACATTTATCTACCAAAAGACAACTTGGTTGCTTCCTAATATTGACAATTATAAATAAGACTGCTATATAAACATGCATATTCAGGCTTATCTGTGGTTATACATTTTCAACTCCTTTGGTAAATATCAGGAGCATTATTACTGGATTATATAACAAAATTTTGTTCAGTTTTATAAAGATTCATCAAACTGTCTTTCATAGCGGCATTATCATATTGCATTCCTAGCAATAATAAAAGACAGGTTCTATTATACCACATCCTTGTCAGCATTTAGTGTTGTCAGTATTCCTTATTTTGGCCATTCTAATAGGTGTGTACTAGTATCTGTGGAGAATCTTTCCATATGCTTAATTGTGAACTGTATATATATTTTTGGTTAGGTCTCTATTAAGTTCTTTGGCTTATCTTTGTTTGTGTTATTCTCTTACTGGTAATTTTTTAGAATTGGTGTATTTATTTTAACAGTCCTTTACCAGCTGTATCTTTCAAAATATTTTCTCCCAGGTATGCCTTCCATTTTTCTTGAAATTGTCTTTTACTAAGCAGATGTTATTTTTTTTTAATTTTAATAAATTCAACTTATCAATTGTTTCTTTGATCTAAAAATTATTCCAGAAAAAAGATGTCATCTTAAGGTTTACTGTATTGGGTTTCCTCTGTACTGCTTTGTTCAATTTCTGAAGAGAGTTATTTCATATATTTTATGAAGCTTTTCCTTTGTACTCAGTGAGGACTTCATTGCACAGTTTTTAGTGCACCTACCCTTGTAGTCTAGAAAGAGAAAGATGTGAAAATCACTGTGTTCGGCAAGTCAACCCCGCCATGTTTTATTTATTTGTTTGTTTGTTTATTTATTAAGTAATTATTATTCAGTGAGAGGAGGGGAGGTAGAGACAGACTTCTGCATATGCCTCCACTAGGATCCACTGGACAAGCCCACCAGACGATGATGCTCTGCTCATCTGGAACTTTGCTCCATTGCTTAGCAATGAAGCTCCCCTTAGCATCTGAGGCAGAGCCCATGGAGCCATCCTCAGTGCCCAGGCCAACTCCCTCCAATCAAGCCATGGTTGCAAAAGCAGGAGAGAAAGAAAGAGAAAGAGAAGCAAGAGGGGGAGAAGTGGAGAAACAGATGGGCACTTCTCTTGTGTGCCTGACCTGAAATCGAACCCAGGACATGCACACACCTACCTGATGTTCTCCCACTGAGCCAACCATCCAGAGCCTATAGAAAGCTATTCATTCTTTGAGTTTCAGGCAATGCCATTTTCTCGGGAAGGGCTTTCCTAATCCTTCTATATAAAAAAGAAACAAAAATGAATAAATAAATAAAAAATAAGAAAAAGAAGCATTTACCTTTGTCACTTTCTACAACATTCACCTGTTCATTTTCTCTTAGTATTTTTTTCTCTTTGTTATTATTCATCATTCATCATCTTCTACACAGGTACAGTTTATTATAGCTGAATCTGTAATATTTTATTTATTATTAAATTTCTACATCTAAAATGTAGAACTGGCCATATGATTTTTTTTCAATAAAAAATAATAATGCTTTAGAATACAAGGAAATACAGTGTTTAGAGAAAAGCAATTATTCCCAACCCATGCTTATATTAAAAGGTATTATCTTCTTAAGAGATGTCAGAAAACCATTAATGTCTGTCATTAGTGACAATAGAGCTCCTTAAAATGGCAAGTAGAACAGGATCTGCAGGGCGAACCACAGTTGTGAAGACAAGAAAATCTGCTATTAATGTTAACATCATGCTAGCATCATTTGTACCCACAAACTGATGTGATATGAATACATGGATTACACACTCTTAAATGTTAAGTTTGGTATCTAATTTGAAAATAAGATTATTTTAAAGCCCATTAATAATTTTATTCACTGAATATTTCTGTTCATTTTAATTATGATATTTAAAAATCACATACAGATTTTAGATTGCATTATTTGAGTGAATTTTTTCTTACTAGAACATTGGTAAAATGCTGAAAATTCTTTTTACTAAAATAAGAATAGATAGAATTAGAAATACTTCTTTATGCTGGGTATAGACCCTCCAAACAGAGATGAATTACTCTCTCTGCTGTCTGGTCCCTGAGCTCTATTTAAAATGATAAACTGTACTTAATAACACAATCTCTGGTAGCTTGTAGTCCATCAGTGCAAAAATCAGCATTTTTTCAATTAGCATAAAATACTGAGTGGCTGCACAATTTATCTATTAAAAGACAGATGACTGAATTAGTAAGAAAGCTAGTCTCTAGTGGGGAAGCCAGATCAGTAGATGATATTAACTTCCTTTTTTTTCTATTTTATATCACCACATAGAAAACTGAATTATAAGTGAATTGAGATATTGAAACAAAACCATACTAAAGGTATTTGTCATATGAAATTTAAAAGTGAAATGTATCTGAATAGTACTTTTATTCTTTCTCTCACCTTGAATATACTATAAGATGGACCATGCCTCCTTACACTATATTAAGAAGTGAGATTTAGTGCTAAAAGCATCAAGGGATTTGTAATAAGGGACACCTGAGTTTGACTTACTCTGTTATCATTGCCAGGTCAACCTGGTTACACTACACATGCAATCCTGGTAGACATACAAGGACAATTTAATAATTTCATCTTAAATGTGATCTAGAAGAATTTATAAGTGCTGCTAAAATTCTGGCCACTATAATATGTCCATAACTTATATTCATATAGGATGTTAGAAAACTACAGTCTTGAAGAGCTGCCTTTTAGAAACCAACAACTGACTTTTATTTTGATCATCTTTCTCTTTGCTCAACTAATAACATTTACAAGCAACTTTTTTATGCACTGCCATTAGTAGCCCTCTAAGTTTCATAATGTATCTGCAGGGTGAACCACAGCTGGGAAGACAAGAAGATCTGCTATCAGAGTAAAATAATGAGCAAATCTGATCAAATCAAATTAAATGCTGATTTTGTGAGTTATTGATATAAGATATAAGGCTCACCCTAACCTTTCTATATAAATAAATCAAGGATTGTCCAATAATTTAATTTTCACATGAATTTATTTCAGGCTTTATATTTTTCTATTCCCTTAACCCTGGTAATTCTAAAACACCTCTCTGGTGCATTATTTTACCTATAAAGTCTTACCTGATGCCCTTATTGCAGAAATATATGACTGTCTCCTGAAGATGCAATAATACTTTTATATACTTAAAACATAGTCAATTTTAATGCATTTTTTGCAAAGATAAGAGATAAAAAGGAAAGCCTGGGGTAAGTTTAGTTTGAAGTTGAAATTGAATAGTCCATACTCAGGGACAAAGAATAATTCCTGAAATGACAGAAACTATTATGCAAATACTTCTAGGAAAATGTATTAATCCTAATAGTAAAGAAGCACATATGAGTAAAAACGACTTATGGAAAGGATCACATTTACTCTTACAAGATGTTCTCACTTAGGTCCTCATCTTAGTCATCTTTCTGCTGTTTTCTCCAGATCAAATTCTGTATTAGTCTGAATTTACTTTCAGAATAAAGAAACTCCTGAAGTTCTTCTAAACAGGAAGGGACTTGATACATGAATTTGACTATTTCAGAATTTTTAAATGGATTGAGAGCAGTTGAGCCAACTACAAAAGTCTGAGTATTTCCCCTTGTGTTTTTCTGAGACAAACAATAAGGGAATGAAACATAAATGATGCATCAGAGACACTTCAGTTAGAAAAAACCCCCAGAAACTATAATAGCTATTTCAAAGGAGAGAATTTAATATATTAAGTCAATTAAACAGATATTGGCGAACATCAATGGCAAAAGGGAAAGGAATGAAACAGGAATAATAATAAATGAGGAAATGAGGGAAATATTTGTGGTTTTCAGCACCTGGAGAGCAAGAATGGGATACACACAGATTCGGGAATCAGACATATGAAGAGAAAGTGCCAGCCAGCCACTCTGGTAATTGAAGGATGGACAGGTAGGGCAAGGTATGCTGCCTAGTATCTCAGGAGCTCAAAATAAAGGTCCCAAAATAAAGAGCCAGGGCTGGGACCTTCCCAGAAGGTGGCCTTTGTCCTGTAGAATTGGAAGTCAGCCTATCCCTCATAAACTCCTGGGAGGAGGAATGGGTGATGAGGACAATTACAAAGAGCAAAGTTATGCTGGCAATTGGAAAGCACTGCTGCAGGCAGAATGAAGCATCACCAAGGGGAAATGACATTGAGAAACAACAGGCAAACTGCAGACAAGTCTCTTCTTTCCTCCTCTTTCTTTTCTGTCTCCTCCAGTGCCTGTATTAAAGAAGTTTAAGAGGAATCCATATGACAAAGAATTGTAGATTGCTAAATCCACACTCCAGCATCAAAAAGCAAAGAATAAAAGTATAGATTTAAACCTGATGGTCAAATAGCTTCATAACAAGCAAGACTAAGGCACATAATTCCAATCTCTTAATGAGAACTCCCAACCCTGGGAAATGTCCTAGCTTTACAGTCAGTGCATGAAAGCTATAAAGCAATATTTGGCTTTATAGCTGCAGAGAGAGTAGGCTAAGTTGTAATAATTAAGCACTAAATAGCCTAATTGGCTTATAGGGCTTTGCTGTGAGCAATGTTATAAGCCCATCTTTATAACATGCTCTTTCTGAAAGGGATGGAGGATGGGGGCAGATTGGGAGCAGAGGCAAACACTAAAATCTGAGGAGTGATGTTGTGAAATATTTAGGATGGCCACATATTGTGCGCTACTCCTCCATTTGTAAGCACTCTGATTCCCCTCCCTTGAATTTGAGTTAGCCTTAATTATTTGACCAACCAAATGCAGCCACAATGACATTCTGGGACATTTGAGCAAGAACATAAGAATTTATTCAGCCTCCACCCAGGCTTCACTGTCTCAGGGATCTCTTAGCTGTCATGTTAGAGGTTGGCTATAACACCGGTGAGTCTTCTCACAGGCATTCTGATCAATAGCTCCAGTGGAGCCCAGCCCTCCACCTGATCCTGCCAAGGCACAAAACATGTGTGGCCAACTCACTTCAATTCTCAAGTCCAGACTAACCCTGTTCCTAGCTGAAACTCACTAAGTGACATCTACTGACAATTGGAGTAGAAGAGTCAGCCAGCCTGAATTCATGACCACAAACTGATGAGGTCAAATAAAATCTTTGTTTCAAGCCAGCAAGTTTTGGGATTGTTTGTTATGTAGTGATGATGTTGGGAAAGATATAAATAAGGTCAGTGATATGCTGGATTTCGGTGAGAGTTTTTTGAGGCAACGTACACAGTGTAGTGTGTTGGGTTTTTGTTTTACTCTCAACGCTCTTTTCCACTTTATTTTTGAAAAAAGAGCAACCACTAAAATGAGAGCAAATCATAAAAAGCAAGTACCATATAATAAATAAAGCAAACCAAAACAACAACAACAAAAAATTAAGTAAAAGAATAAACTTCTCTCAGGAGAAAAATGGACTCAAAATGAAAAGAGAAATATAAACTAATAAAATGACAGAAAAAAATAGGGAAAATGTTATAAAAACTGGAAGTAATTGTATAATTTTTTTAAGCTATAGAATCAGGGCTTCTGATTTATCATAGTATAAAACCCATTCGTGGAAAACTAATATTTCTGGAAGAAACAACTTCCAAATCGGCATGTTGCTTTTAAAAATCTATGTCGTGGCATCAGAAAGCTGGAGACAGCAAGGACAAATACTACAAAGAGAGGATATAGTTCAGGAGAGGCAAGCTAATGATCTGCAGCTTTTTCCTGGCAACGGTGTTGCAGAAGCTGTACAGAGTGGGAGATATCAGGTAAGCCTGACAAATGAGTAAGTGGAGTAGTGGTTACTTTTGGTTCTATAGGTCTGGGAAGAAAGATTAAAATACAGGATGATTCTAGAGGGGCCTGACTGAAACGCCAGGTTATTAGTTGAAAGCCCTGGACTATATTTTAGGAAAAGGAACAAAACAGATGCAAGCCAGTTTTTATTTGTATCGATCCCTGACTGGATTAAGATGATTAGTATCTCTTTATGTAATCTTAGATTTGCTCCTGCTAATACCTCCAACTTCTATTCCCAGTGTTACCAGTCTCAATCACTATCCTCTTGTCAAACTAATAACCACGTGTTATACTAATAACACTGTTCTCCACTCCTCCTTCTGGGTCTTTGGGCTTGCCTATATATATATTTTTTAATATGATACTCTTCTCATATTTTGTACAGTTTGTATAGTTAAATTCCATGTTTTATTGACTTGTCTCCTCATATATAATAGCTATGTGGGTCCTCTCTCCACATTCCTTCTTCCCCTCTATAATTTTATCATTTGTATACATAGCATTTTATTGAATAATTAACTATATTACAGCATATTATATCATAAATTCATTTATTTGATCCCTATCCTACCTTAAACTATAGTTCCTTGAACTTTTAGGGTAGAAAAGAAAATACTCATTTTTGGCTTGAAATATATTGATGATGTAATTAAGATACTAGCATAGCAAGCAAAATATCTATTTACCAGGTCTTCATATGTAATTCTTCAAATATAAACAATGAATATATATTTAAAAAACAGTTTATTCATGCTAATGCCATTTTAAAAAATGGCTATGGCTACTCTTTCTGCTTATACTATTTCTTATACTGTTTCTGATAATTTCCTGAAATACTAATTTTGAATTGCAACATGAAAATATAATTACCAGCAGAAGTGGTTCTCAAAAAAATATGTTCTCAATGACTGGAAATGATTTAAATTAATATAAAAGTAGATGAATTAAAAGCTTTGTTTAATAGTTTATACCATCAACTAATTTTAATATTAAAATTAAACATACAAGAACAGATAATACAAGATTGTATTGGTTAACAACTTTTACTTAATATCAGTCATGAAATACATATTATCAGCATGAAATATTTTAATTTTTTTAACCAGCATATTCTGATGATTAACCTCAGATAGCTATGTTACCACTTTCCCACATTAAGGTAATCACATTCTATGGTGGCCAAAGCCTAAAAGAAAAATTAGAGAGCTGGGAAAATATTAGGAAAAGAAATATTTTTCTGCTCATCTATTTGATAGTTGCTTGAGGCATAATAATGAGCACAAGTTATCAGCTACCAATAATTGGAATTTGGAGAATACTTTAGAGTCAATAGTGATCATCTGAGCAAAAATTTCAAATTTTTTTTTATCCACAAATTTATTCTTATATCCAGCAATTTATAGAAAATATATTTCTGAGGAATCGATATCTTATAAATGTTAAAATTAAATATTAATAAATCCTATATATAGTCTAAATCTAATTTTTTGAATATTTCCTCTTGTATGATTGGGTTATATTGAGTAATTATATTATAAATATAATTAAGGAAAAGAATATGGGATTAAGGAAAAACAAAAGGAAAAGAGGGCATTCCTTAGAAGGACCTAAGTAATATCACTGGAGATATAACCAACTTTCCAAAAGAAACAAATATTTTAGCTATAAAAACAATGTCACATATTAATTCAGATATTAAAAGCAAGGGAATTCTGAGTAGGGGAAATTTTGAGTCATGGTAATAAGTCTCAAATTTAGTTTGTCAGCTGCCAAAATGATTGCATTAAAGTATATAGTTACTTTGTAATATCAAGCCAAATTTAACAACTCTTAGATATTTTTATTTATTTATTTTTACTTTATTTATGTAAAATATATTTTTCTGGTATTTTATTAGGGAAGCTTATAGGAAATTAACCTATTATGTAAAAGCTCATTTAGCTTAGTGAGAAAGTCATTACTGAGGAAGGTTTTTTGTTTGTTTGTTTGTTTGTTTGTTTGCAGCTGGGGGAGGCAAACAGGGACAGATAGGAAAAGAGAGAGATGAGCAGCATCAACTCATTGTTGTAGCACTGCAATTGTTCAATGATTGTTTTCACATACGTGCCTTGTCCAGAAGGCTCCAACCAAGCCAGTGACCCCTTGCTCATGCCAGCAACCTTGGGCTCAAGCCAGTGACCTTAGGCTTCAAGTCAGTGAGTTTTAGGTTCAAGCCAGTGACCGTGGAGTCATTTCTATGATCCCACGCTCAAGCCAGATGAGCTCATGCTCTCGCTGGTGACCTTGGGATTTCAAACCTGGATCCTCAGTGTCTTAGGATGATTATCTATTCACTGTACCACCACCTGGTCAGTCTGAAGAAGTTGAGTGAAGTTCAAAACACACTTCTTTGGTGCCCCTCCATCAAATTATAACACTGAACACAAAGCAGCCCAAACAGAATCTGGTACCTAATACACTCCACACATTTTCCACACAGTTAATAAAATACTTAACAGCAGCCATATTTTTCCATTTCAACCATTTATTACTAGTTAGATGATATTTCTCAATGTAGTGCAGATTGATTCTGAACTGTTGCAGATACAAGGTCATTTTTGTTGTGGATAATTGTTTCAATCAATTGGCAAAATATTAATGAGTAATTTTTGAAACTAATTGTTTTTCATGGTATGTTTTTTACAGTATTTTTTGGAAATATTTATAAAGAACAAAATAAAACAAAAAATTATATTAAACCCCTAAATATATTAATTACTGATATTAAATGGTTTACTAGCTTGTGATATATAGGCGTAATTCATAAGACATATAAAATGTAAAAAATCAGAGACTTATAAGATCTATTAAAATAGCATAAATGAAATACACATGATTAAAAAGATAGAACAAAAAAGAATGTTACATACAGCTTGAAAAGGATGGAAAAATTGCATCATGAGTTACAAATAATGTTACTTCCAGATGGGTAGCTGTATCACCCCAAACTGGTGACAAATGCTATGATCTCGCTCTGGCCCCATACCTGTTATTCCACAGAAACAGAAATGAAAACATGACTGCTCATTAGGCCATCTGAGGAACTACAACTGTGGCAAGGAAAGGTTGGTCCTGAATCACTCTGATAAAACAGGTATGTGTTTACTGTGTATTTTCTGTCTGCTGAACTCCCATATTCCTCCATAGCCTAGTCTTGTATATATGATCAGAGGGGATGTCTGATGTGGAGAGAGGGGGTGGGTCAGGTGGAGAAAGAAGGAGTAACGAAAGAAGGAAGTGTGAAGGGGAATGGAGGGAGGGAATTTAAGAGCATTGGATAGTACAGAATTAAGATAGAGTGTTCTTTCTATCCCATTTTCACATGTCCTAGGTGTTAGCCAACCGCTTATCTTCCCCTTTGTCACTTGCTGTGTTTTAAAGTAATATAGGAAGCCGTGTACTTTTCACACTTTGTTTTGGTTGGTGACCCTGTCTCTGGGACAAATCTGCTTGTTAATGTACTTGGAGGCTATGACAACATCAAGGTAGCTTTCCAAATGACACTTTGTCAAAAGTAACTCTAACAGGAATGCCATTTTCATCTTCTAGACTTTTGAAAAAAAATTCTCCTTCAAATATTCAATATCTATTTACCAAGGAAAATTGAAAATGGAATTGCCAATTGGATAGTGAACCTTTTTAGAAAGACTGATATATTTATTCCGGATAGAACAGCTTTTTTTTTAAATGACACAGGGAATAAGAATTGTCACATATGAAAATATTTTGGAAGAGAAAACTATTAGTAGTATATTCTGCAAGGTCATGGTGGATAGCATTGAATAATTTGTTTTATTGGAATAGCACTGCCTTTCTGAATATGAACCTTGATGCATGTCTGTCATCATGACATATTATAATGACAGGTTTATTCTTTTTAAAAGAATTGATATAGAATATGTTTCTATCATGACAATATTTTAGAAAATGTGGATGTACAAGAAGAAAAAGACATTTTTTTATTTCTCATAAATCCAAGTTTATATTTCCTCTTAATGAATATATAAGGGGAAAAAACCCTCTGAAATACTGAAATACTGCATGCTATTATTATAATATAGGTTTATACAATTTGATTATGTTAAGTTTTTTTAAAACACTAATACAATTCATGATGACCTTTGAAACTGAATATAAAAATAACTCCTGATTTCATTATAAAATTATTAGGTGACTGAGCTCATGAAAAAATAATGTAATCTATCACATAATATATGGGGAAATTTTGGTTGATTTTTAAATTGTATTCAAAGAAAGGTGCCAAATTACTTCAAAGGCAAATAAAAACTTAATAATGGTATGTGGGAAAATCTAAAGTCTATTTTTGTATTCATTATAATAAAGTAGAATAAAAATTAATTATATATGTACTATTTAATAATTTGCAATAGGTGAAAACAATTTTTTTTAAATAAGAAGACTCAAAATAAATTGACATTCAGATGCATGTGTGTACACATGTGTGCACATATATATTGTATACTACTCTGTGTATGGATGGCAAATTATTTACCCAACTGTTGCCTGTTGTTTTGTTATTCTTCCAAATGTTGCCTGCAATGACTCTGCTTAATATGACAAAAAAAATGTTTGATATTTTCAATATTCTGTCCTTGAAAATTATAAAATTCTAGACAAAATTACTAGATCTATTAAGACCTGTTGTTGCTGGAATATATAGAGCCATCAGAATTGAGCTGAGTTGCTTACTCCAGAAAGTTACACTCAAATTAAGGATTCTCAAGATGTCCAGAGTCTTTTGTTTTAAACTGATTCTCAGCATAAAAATTTCTCCTGGAGGTGCTGGGCCATAACCAATCACAATATGTGCTACTCTAACCTTCCCTCTCTTTCTTCCACATGATCAAGTCACTTAAATGAGGAAATTAAACCCCTAAAGACCAAAACAAAAACAACCAAAAAAGAACAAAACAAAAGTGTGGCTATGTTCTTTATCCAGAATAAAAAGTATGCTTATTATAATTTAATATTTGCTTAATAAATAAGAAGAGATACTCAGAATGGTTCACAATCAACTTACATTCCATTTTCCATACCCTGTCCCCCAACCCACCCCCAAAATGGAAGAACAGAATAGAAACAGACTTACCATATACTAAAAAAGAATAAAATTAAGGAAGTATTTCAAAGCAATTTACTCATTTATAAAATCCTTCGATTTGCCTGACCAGGCAATGGCACAGTGGAAAGAGTGTTAAACTTGGATGTGAAGGATAAAGTTCAAAATCCCGAGGTTGCCAACTTGAGCATGGGCTCATCAGCTTGAGCGAGCTGTCTCTACCTTGAGCATGGGATCATAGATCTGATCCCATGGTCGCTGGCTTGAACCAAAGGTCTCTGGCTTGAAGCCCAAAGTTGCTGACTTGAGCCCAAGCTCTCTGGCTTGAGCAAGGGGTCCCTTGCTCTGCTATAGCCCCCAGGTCAGGGCACAGATGAGAAAGTAATCTATGAACAACTAAGGAGCTGCAATAAAGAACTGATGCTTCTCATATCTCTCCCTTCTTATCTGTCCCTTTCTCTGACTCTCTCTCTTTCTCTGTTAAAAAAAATAAAATAAAAATAAATAAAATACTTTGGATTATTTTACTTACATGTATTAAATAACAAAAATAATTAATTTTACCCAGAAAAGAAAAATGTTTAGAAATATGAACTGTGGGTCATTGTCAATTTCTCTCACTAAACAGAAGAAAATACTTATACACTCAAACACATAAATTATTTTTTTACTTATAATGGGGTATTGTTATGGCATTAAATTTATAAGTAAACTCCATTATTCTTAAGTTGTTATGCATATTCTTTTAGAGTTTATGAGGAGACACGTAACTGTTACTTCATTTATAGCATCATTTTTAAAATCATTTATTATTATCTAATGTGAAGACTCAATATGTAAAAAAAGCCAAGAATTGGTGGGCCATTCCATTATTAAAGTCTCAAACCAGCTGACAAGCAACACACAGGGAAAACACTTCCCTTTCACTCAGGGCTCCTAAAGCCACTGATACATTGGCTGGTTCCACAACCAGGAGAATCTTCTCCAGCTTCTCCTAGAATCAAAGGCTCCACCAGTCTCAGTGGAGCTTGCAAAAGCCACTCACCTTTGGTTCCCCATCTGTACACCTTCTCCTTTCTCACAAATATGGCTTGATTCTTCCTCTCCTTTTTCTTCTCCCTCTTTTCAAAACTTTCTGGTTCTAAAACCTCTCCTCCAGCAAACATTAGCAAAATAATGCCCTTCCCAAGCAGGAAGGTAATTTGCAATTTCACAGACCACATATACCTAGTGCTGCCCAGCCCCCAATGCAAACTATAAGTGAGCAAACATAAAAATCATATTATACAAACTTATTTGACCAACAAAATGGAATCTCAACAATGCACTTCTACTTTATTTGTGAGGACAGCAGTGGAAATTCAAATGAAATATGGCAGAGGTGGATCCTTATTTAATTAATGAGGAAAACTTTAAGGGCATTTGCCTTATTTTCAAATGGTATAATTTTCAACACAACTTTTAAGCATTATTTAATAAAATGTTTATAAGGGTATAAATACAAATTCTATATAAAATAAATTTTAAAATTAGAAAAGAAATCATGAAAAGTCGATTTTTAAAGAAAGATAAAACTATAGGAACACACATGGAAAGAAGTAATTCAGAAGCGCTATCAGGAAGTTTATATGTCTCTAGCTGACAGCTAGCAACAGTAGCAAGAACTCAGTCTTACAACCAAAAGAAACTGCATGCTGCTGCTGATGCTCTGAATGACAGAGTAAATTGATTTCTCCCTAAAGTTTCCAGAAAGAAATACAATCCTGATTAAACCTTAATTTTAGCTCAGTGAGAACCATTTAGGACTCCTGAACTATAGAATTGTAAGATAATAATTAATGTTATTTCAAGCTATTTAGTTCATGGGAAATTATGTCAGCAAGAGAAAACAACTTTAAACACTTAGATATTATATATGATAAAATAAAATTTTACTTCTGGTCAATATTTTAAATGTCATTAAACACTAAAGAATAAAACTACCTTAACAATTTTTTAAATTTTAACAAGCCCATAAAAGTATACATCAGAAATTGAACATTTTTAAATAAAGTATCTATTACATACATACTCATAAACTATTTATTCTTTTTGAAAGAAAATATATTTTTCATCAGTTTTTAAAAAGAAAGACACTTTTTACATTGTCTTTTGAATAAAACTACCTTAATCCATGATATAGAACCTCAAAAAGCAGAGTTTGTATAAAAAGGTTTAGGGTGAATTTATGCCTCTGTGTCTCTAAAGTTACTATATCAACAAAGAGTCATAAAAATACAGTCTCTTTCTTAAAAGTTTTTAAAAAAGCAAAAAAGTGGACATTATTTATTGTTAATTTTTATTATTTTTATTTATATAAAGAAAGAAAGAAGGGAAGGTACATTTCCTACATGTTTTGAACCTTAATATGTTTTAGCCCCTTTAGTAGAGCTGTAAAAATGACATATGTATAGGTAAGTAGTTAATAGAGAAAACTAAGGATTATGATGTTCGTATAATTTGTCAAGGTCAAGCATCTCCTACTTGATATCAGTGAAGCAGTGATTGCAATTCAGGTTAGATTTGTCTGTTAATCTGTGCTGAGTCCCCCTACTAAAATGATCATTTTGGAGGAAAATATGTAGAAAATTAAATAAAATTGAATAAAATATTAATGCGAGAATTTTCAGTTGCTTATAGAAATAAATAACAAGTCGGGATAATTGAAGTTTATATTTATTCCCCAAACTGTATTTTCTACTCACAACTTTTATTTTGTTTTAGCTTTTATCCAAAACACAGAAGGATTCTGGTTTAATCTCCCTCCTTAACACTTTACCCACAGAGGTGGAGGTGTTAATGAGCAGTGAAAGTGCCCAAAAGCAGACATCAGGAGGCAGGAAGGAAAGAAGCAGGGTGTTTTGGTAATATAACAAAAACAAGTCAACCCTTAAATATCTAAAAATACAGTAGTTTTTTTTTTTTTTGCCTTATTAATATCTTATCACATAAACTGAGAAAAGAAATTCAACTATAATTTATAATGTTAAGATTCATCAACTGAGGAGTCATGTTAGATTTTCTAAATTACTCAAACAAGAATAAAGATATGTCTAAAGTTCTCTCCTGGCTTTTAGAGACAAAAGCAATTACTGCAACAAATACAACATCTGTAGTCTCTTCCTTCACTCCTTCCTTCCATCCTCTTTCTTGTCTTTCTACACTTCCTCCTTCACTTCTTTTTCAGAGTGCTTTGTTACTTGAATTTTTCCTCTCTCCCTCTCTCCCTACATCCCTCCCTCTCTCCATTCCATTTTTCTCTCCTGTTTTCTCATTCTCTTTATTATTATTATTTTAATTCTGGCCCTTGGTTAAGAAACATCTTCATCTATTTTTAGATGTATTAAATCATGTACATATCACAATCTAAAGTGTCCTCCCTTCTTTCTTATGAAGTTGGCATTTCTGCCCTTTATGATTACTACAATTTATTCTCCCAATCTGCCCTCAACTTTGGTTAGCTAAATAGTAACAAATAGTTTTGGGTAATAGCACTAGTCTAAATCTTTGCTATAATTCATAGATATGAGTATAACACACATGTTTGTGTGTGTATACTTGCAATTTTTTGAACAAAAGTTTTCCATTCTGTGTATGTAAAATATGTGTTCTTGGCTTGTAACTACAGTTAATGTAGTCAGTGCCTTGGGCCATTCGTGATTGTCTTTCTCTCACAGTGTATCCTAATCTTTCTTTCTGTTAGATTTATTAATTTTTCTAGATTTAAACCAGCCTATTAAATATCAATATGCTATTATATGAATGTCATTTAATTAGAAAGAAAATATATACCTTTCAAAACAAAGACATTTCATTTTTTGTATTAAAAAATACCTCCTTGGACTTATTTGGTGATTTAAGTGACCAATTTTACTCTATTAATATTGGTTTATATTGTTGTTCAGTTGAGGGCACCATCAAAATTACAGTAATAATTATATTATGACAAAAAAAATGATAGAAGACATTGAAGTTCATCATTGTATGAGAGGGTTTTTCATGTGAGAAATTACTCAGATGCAGTAGTATCCTCTACATTTGCTCCCAAACAAGCTGTCTCAGAAACCACAGAACAAAAGTACTCACTAAGCAAATTAAGGTGTATGGCTTACTGAATAAGTTTAAATGGTATAGCAAAAAAATCCAGGTGTTTGGCAGATATGTTATTTTTTCTCACTCTTATTGTTAAACATGACTGCTGCTCTCATGTGATACAGCTAATTGCCCTTCTTGCTTGGGAAGGGACTTGATTAAGCTAATGTGTGCTAGAAGAGGGAGTTGTCCTGCTGAACAGTTTTAAAAAGAGGAGCTTGGAGGCTCTTTTGAGGGGAGTGACCACGTTTTTGTAGAGAGGAAGAGTCCATGGTGTAGCAGGGCAGGGAAGCCACGTGGAGGAGGCAGCCAAAATAGTGGAATGGTGAAGGAGAAGCCATTTCATGGAGGAGAAGGAGATGGGGAATAGAGGTGAATTAAGACTGGTGAGGCAAAAGCCTCTGATTCTAGAAAAACTTGGATAACTCAATGGCTTTGGGAGCCCTGAATGGAAAGGGAAGAGTTTTTCCGCTGTGTATTTTTACTTACTTGCTGACTGTGAGTCTAGAATAAAGGAAAATAGACCACCAGTTTTTGGCTCAATTGTTTCTTTGCAATCGATCCAAATGAAATGCTAAGATAAACCTGCATGGGCCAGGTGGCTGTGATGGTGGCAGCAACTATTTGCTTTACACCAGGGGAGGGGTAGAGAAAGAATAAGATAGCATGCTTAAAACAGGGTGCAAAGGTATAGAAAATGGCTTTCTATCTGGGTCTTTGTTTCACCAGCCATGTTCAAGTGTCCTGCCTCTCTCCCACACTTTAGCTATCTCCCCTGGTAGTGAGGTTGAAAAAGGGATTTAGCAGATAGAAGGTGCGTAGAGTCAATTCACATTTTCTATCTGAGTGAACTCGGGGCAAAAAATACCTGTTGATCAACTACAGGTTTTATAAGTTAAAGAACACTTGGGCACAATATAAAATGACCAGAAAGAAAGTCACAAATGGAAAACAAAAACACTGAGTATCTTTGTAAATCACATTTTTTTGTGTGTCATGATTATTTTGTGCTTTATATTTTTCATATAATTATATTGTGAATATTTGTTACTTCTTGGTCTTTTTATTCTGTCAATGTTCAGCAGCTATATATTTTACTTAAATTATTTGGGTCTAGCACATCTCTCAAGCATATTGCTTCTATACTTAGTTTTATCTATCAACATAGTATGATTGTTTTTTTTTATTTTTATAGAAATTGAATAGTCTTAAGTAATACTGTAAATGCATATACAGAGCATAAATGCATATACAGAGCATAAATTTTGTGGAATAGTTTGAAGTGGAATGAAAATTGATACACACACACACACTCACACACACACACATACACACACACACATATATTAGAAATATATAAATAATAAGAATCTTAAGGATATCTGATGGATGAATGACAGAACCTTACCCAAACATGTACTAGGTTGGAGAAAAAAAAAAATAGAAGATTTACAATTATGCCAATTTACCTGAGACACTATGTTGGTTAAGAAAAGTTTGCTCAAATAAACTAATATTGAGATTCAGTAGTCAACATATGTTTTATTAACTTATATTTTTTTAAAAAAAATACCTTCAATAACAAAGAGTCATGTGTATTCTTTATTTGCATCTCTCTGGCTATCATGTGGGTTTGCCACATAAAATTTACCATTGGTTTATCTGCCATCTTGCTAAAACTCCCTCCTCACCCTTAATTCCAGTTATTTTTCTGCCTTTCTCTGAATTCCTTATTTAGGCAGGTTTGTCCTTATGTGCTGGGCATTATGCACTCAACTCCTGGCTATAATATTGCAATTATATTGAAGGAGAGAAAACTCTCCACTATCTTCTTTTATAGCAATGCTACAGTGATCACAAAGCAGAACATGTTCTCTCAGTATGTTTTCTACATTTTCTTACTGTTGCTTGTATTCTGTATTGTTTTACCATTACGTCATAAAAATACTATGAACCCAATGCCGATGTTAGTACTTATTTGAATAGTTCATAGACAAAATGTTCACAATTGTCTACCTAATAATTAGATTAACTTACATTATTATGGAATGCAAAGAACTATTGGTCAGACTTTGAAATAAACATAAGTTTGAATAAATGTATCCAAGTACTCTCTTCAATTGTTTACAAACTATAGCAATGCAGATTGTTATGGCAACCTTTTGAGACTGAGCTTGGATTTTTCCCTTTATAAAAAAAAAAGGAGTAAAAATGTTATGGATTTGAAATCATTGTGGATAAACAAAACAAAATCTGATATTCTGTGTATATATGTAATAATATATTGGGCTTCCAAAAATTGAATAATAGGAAGTAACCAATTGGTCCCTTTTCATATTTTTTTGTATTATTATTCCTTTTCATGTTATTTGTGGTTCAAAGGATTGGAGATTTCCCTTATTTATTCATTCAAGATGTATTTAGATTTTGCTTGAGACAGAGGGCACATGATGTGGCATGTTGATGGTGTTATATTGAGTTGTACTCTTGAAACCTATATGGTTAGGCAAACATGCCATCTTAATAAATTTAAAAAGTAACGGAGAAAAGAAATGTGATTATTGTGCACTGACTGTGTGCCAGTCAACATTTTAGAGCCTGGATATACAAAGAAGAATAAACACAAAATACCCACACACACAGATCTTATATTTTAGAGATAGATGATAGGTAGTCAGGTAGATAGATAAATAGATTTCTCTTTGGAGTTCATATTTGTACAGACTTTGAGTGAAGTGAAAAAAATAAGCTTTGGGGTGGAGAAGAATTCTTCTTTGCAGAGGCCCTGATGTAGAAGCATGCTTGACCTGGTCAAAAACAGAAAGGAGGCTCAGATGTCTCAAACGCAGTGAAAAAATTTAAGACCATTGTGTAGTAGAGTAATCCTGGGACAAGATCACAAAATTTGCTATGACACCTAACAGGCCACAGCAATGTCTTTGGTGACATTCTACATATGTGAAAGGGAATCAGTGGATGCTGTGAACAGGGCTATAGCATAATTATAGTTCTGAAGACCTGTTTCAGCTCCTGTGCATAGAATAGCTTCCGATAGAACAAGAGTGAACCACTAATAAAGCTATCATAGAAGTTCAATGATAAGGTAGCTGTTCCATGAAAGTAGGAAATTAGATTAAAGGTGATAAGAAGTGAGTAAAGTTTGGAGCAGTTTAAAAGTGGAGCCAGCAGATCTTCTGCTTGTTGGATGTGGTTTAATGTAATGAGAGAAACCCAAAGTTTTGTCCTAAACACCTGGGTAGGTGGTTTTGTCACTTACTGAAACAGAATGATTCATGGATAGTCAGATTTGAAATGTAGGAGTGGGAAAGAGATTTGGTTTCACGTGCAGGGTAAGTCTAAATACAGAAGAGAAGAGAGTCCTAAGGCATGCCACCTTGAATAGAGAATAAGAATGATCAGAAAAAGAAATTGAGAAATGGTGTCCAGTGAGGGAGAAGAAAACCAGGTAAGTGGCATCTAATAAATCAAGTAGATAGTGTTTTTAGAAGTAGGAAGTAAGCAACTATATTTAGTGCAGCTGAGATAATGAGTAAAGTGAAATGTTAGAGTGCAACAAGTATTTTGTATTGTGAAATGAATAGATGACTTTGACAAGTGCACAGTTAATAGGTTGATGCCAATAAAAACCCTAATAGAAAAGAAATGCAGACAAATAAATAGATGCTGACATATCTTAGTTCTACCCTATAAATAGCATTTTCTTTCCCACTTGGATTCTGAACAAGTTGAGAAATAAAACAAAGGAGATGGTGGATACAAGACCAAAATAGCATCTTTATTAATTCTAAAAGCTAAAGTAGACAGTATGGCTTTATGTCTTTTGGGCAGAAGATTCCTAACAAATCTCAGATTATACACAGACTTGATTCTAGGTTGTTCTAGAAGGTATGTTCTTGAATGACCACAGAATGCAAACATCTTACAGACCACTTGTTGGGCAAATGAGTTTGTAAAATTTGTATTTTCTGAGTTGCTCACTTTTATTGTTAAAAATGATTACCCAGATATGTGATCTGTGAAACTGCTAATTACCTTCCTGCTTGGGAAGCACCATTGTTATGCTAATGTTGCTGGAGGAGAGGTTTTGCAACAAAAAGTTTTAAGAGAAGAAGAAGGAGAAGGAGGAAGAAAGAGGAGGAAGGAGGGCATGTTTCTGCAGAGTTAGAGCAGGGAAAAGTGTGCTGAGAAGCAGCAGCAGCCAAGATGTCAGGGTGCTGAAGGAGAAGCCAGTTTGTGCAGAGAGTAAAAGGGAGGACATGTGCAGATGGGGAACCAGAGGTGACTGAGACTAGTGGGAGCCTTTGATTCTAGAAAAACTGGAAAAGATTTTCCTGGTTGTGGAACCAAAGAACATGTGAGTGGGTTTTGGTGCCCCATGTGTTTGTTTTTACTGGCCAGCCAGTTGCGAGGCTAGAATAAAGGCATAGCCCACCATTTTTGGCTACACTGTTTCTTTACCTTCTGTCTGAATTCAGTGAGAACCTGCACCTGAATGGTCGTGACGGCCACGACTGCTGACCATACACCACTCATCTCTAAGAAAAAGAAAAAAGTAGTTATGCTGGGTGTACTTACTAAATAAGATCCTGAAGTGGAGTAAAAAATTCTGAGAGAATTCAGAAATCATACAGAAAAGCTCCCTTCAGAGAAAGAAACATCAGACATAAGAAACAATTATTTCCAACTAACATTTTCTATAATAATTACCAAAAGTGGAATCTGGTTAGGAAGGTAGATATACTGCAGTAATTTATTGAAGATTTGAAATATAATAATCAGTTTTGTGATGTTTTATTTTTCTTCTTAGAGTGTACATATCCATGCTATTTTGTGTTTATTTCTTATTTTCTCCTCAAGGATGTTAGTTCCATAAAGGATGTTAGTTCCAAAAGGTATTTTGTTTTATCTTTTATATAAACACAGAACCTATGTAAGTGTGCCTGACATACATTTTGTAAGTATTTACCGAATGTCTTCATTTCTTGAGTATGCTATCATGTCAAAATTTAATCTATTGTTGAATGCACAGTATAACATAATCACTTGATGTAAAATAAGAAAGATGGACTGTAATTACAGCCTTAACATTTATGTCATCTTGGGTAAACATTCTAACCTGTCTGAATGTCAGTCTTTTATTTTTCTTCTGAAAAATAAGTATATATATATATATATACATATATATATATATGTATATATATATATATATATATATATATATATTTATATATAACCTCAGAGATATATCTTAAAAAGCCATTTGTATAATAAATGTGAAAACTCTTTGAAAAGATCAGCTGTGGAAAAATAGTGCTCTGTTCCTGTATCTCCATACCTTCAACTTTTAATTTAACTTTAAATCACAAATTGTTGTGATGACACCATCTTTAATCAATCAGGTTCAACAATTATTTGCAAATAACAGGTTGGGGAGTTGTAGGATTCACTATGCAGTATAGTGCTCAACAAGATGACATAGACTTTGTCATTCATGTGCTACATGATTTTTGGCTTACCTCGGCTTTTAGAATTACCTTAATTAATAGTACTTTTTCAATTTCTAGATGACACATAGGATAATTTTTAATTTCCCATCTTCAAATTTGAATAATAACTGACAAATGAAACTTCTGATGATGATGTTTAAGCTGAGAAGACAATAGGCATTCATCATCATGGAGTTCTGTGGTATTCTAATGAGATGCAGAGCAAGTTGGGGAAGTGGAATTTCTAAGTACTCAGGCTTTATCATTAGATTATATTCTTATTACACTCACCAGTAAGGAATGCTGAATACAAATGTAATTCTAACTTTATTACTTTATAAAGAAATGGCAGTGTAGGCTAATTTCCTTGTGTCTTATTAACTTTCTACATTTGAATCTTGTCAAATGACATTGGGAAGCAAATGTTTCAAGCATTCTGAACTTCCTACTGATTCTCTTCACTATCATTCTGTCATCATTTCTGACCATGAATTGATTTGTTATCAGGGGGCTAAGGTAATGAGTCTAGATTAGAATAAAAATCCTGTGGACAACAAGTCTGTTTCTTTGAAATGTGATTGTTGATAAAAGCAATCACAATCACTATTGCCATACAAAAAGAAAGCCATAACATAGACATACAGAAGACTTTTTAATATGTATATATTATACATGTCTATAGTAAATAAATAAACAAATAACAAAAATTATGAGTGGAATAACAAAATTATAGAATATGTGATTAACACATTTTCCTGACAAAATATCTCAACCTATCTCTTGGAAGGCAATCTATAGTGTCACAGCAAGGGGTTTTCTGATCAAAGTAGCTAATGAATCATGAATACATAAAGAAAAATAAACCATGAGATGATCTTTATCACTGAACTTTCTCAGAGGCCATCAGAAAAACTCTTTTGTAGCGTAATATGATACTTTGCAGGAAATGTAAGCGTTTCCGGGATATAAAAAGATCACCTCAAAAATGCAATGAAATAGGGGAATTTTGCTTTTGTTTTTTTCCTCTGCCTGTAAAATTTTTATACCCTACCATTATTCTGTTTTAGTGCTTTTCTTAAGGAGTCTGGAATCATGAATTGCTGACTACAGTGCTGTGGTTTGTCTTTAATTCTCTCAGGGACCAGAGAAGCACCAGAGTGCAGTGACCAGGATCGTATACCCCAGCTCTAAAAAGAGATGTCTGATTTACTAGGCAACTTACTCTACATGGGTCTCCTTTCTGCATCTGTAAGAGTAAGTTCATAAGAGCATCTTTTCAAAAAAAAATTTTTGAGTACTAAATGGCATTAAATTAAATTAGACTTATTAAACTTTTAGAAGAGTGCCCAAAAAGTCTGCTGTATATAACAGTATAAATGAAAATATAATATTATGTAGATGGTGAGTTTGAAAGCTTTCAATTCTTTTAAGTTCAGGTCTTACCCCATCGACAATCAGCCTGGAATTACATTTGCATCACATCTGCTACTTCAGGCAATATAATAAAGGAAAGCATAGATTGATGACAAGGAAAACAGCTTTTAAAATTAAGAAAATATGTAAAAGAATAAAAATGTTGACTGATACAGCCTTTCATAATAATCAAAACTATTTACCATTATCATCCAAAAAATCTGACTTTATTGATTTTGATCACCGGGTTATGATGGTAAAGATTGTCAAGAAAACACCTGCTTTTTTTGTTTTTCTTTTCAGGAAAAGAAAATAGCTTAATTTTAGTTTTTATAAATCTGTGTCCTTGTAGTCAGGGCATACATTCACATTGTGAAAAAGATAAAAAGTCAAAGATCAGAGATGTTGAAAGACAGGATAGCCTTCTGTTATGAAGGGGTCCACATCCTCCACAGAAAATAACTTAAATCACAAACATAAGGTAGGTTCAGGCAGTTCTGTTGGACTTTCCAAGATGTCTGCTGAGACCAAAGAGGCAGCTTAGCTTGTCCAAAGATCACTGCGTGAGTGAGTGTTTATGGTTTTGATGACAGTAGCACACCATTGCTGCTTGAGTGCTTAAGGCCAGTAATACTAGAAAGCATCTGTTACATAAATTCACTGATGTATCACATCTTTGGGATATTAGGCAGCAGTGTAAACAGAGTTTGAACATACATGTGCCTTCTAAATCTCTATTCTACTACACATTGATGGCTATGAGCAATGACAAATATATACCTAAGTAAAGAGGTAGACTGAGGCAAGCTCAAATTCGTCAAAAAGATGAGTTTATTCAGTAACAGAGGAATTGCAAACTTTAATAAACTTCAAGTAAAGCTGTTGATGGTCTGGGGTGTACTATATTTACCAACAGAAATTATAAAGAAAGGAAAGTTGAGTTAGAGTCTACTAAAATGAAAAACAAAGACCAGACATGAAAGTTCCTCAAATACACAAAACCAGTTCAGTCACATGAGTAAAGGTCAATGCAACCTATTCTGGGAGACCAAGTCAAATTGGGTCTCTGGAAACCATGAATAAAACTTCACACTGTTAATATGAGGAAACTTCTGACCAATTCCCTATCATTTAAGAATATTCTAATATTATTTTTCTGTAAAACAGGCATTAATAAGAAATGGGTTTCTTAGTTCTTAAGTATTGTTTTTCTGAGAGCACATGTGTGAGATTTTCCATTTTATATTCTCTAGTCATATTTTATATTGAAATGCTTTCCCACTATCAATAACAATGGGGAACAAAATATTTGTTATATCCACAAAAGCACTTATTCTTACCTAATATAAGTGTGCTGGTCTCATATCTGACATTAGTTTTTCTCTGTAAGCTACAGTTTTTTGCAATTCAAGTTTTTAGGTTTTCATCTTATTTTAAAATTTCCAACATTTAGTTTAACATAATGAAGTAGAATGTCTTCTTGGGCATCATCTTTGTGAAAATATAATAATTTATATAATGTAGTAAATACACTAATACACTAAAAGATATGATTGCATCAGAATTTGTTTATAATTTCAAAATAGAACATATTACAACACTTACTTTAATCATAAAATTTGTGCAAAGCTTATTTAAATTCTATTCAGGCAAAAATTTGCATTTGTAGCCCTTGCGTTTGTGTACTTGTTGAGGACAATCTCGTTTGATGCTCCAGCAGTAGTCTGCTCATCACTAACAGCTCCAAGATTTTCGGGAAACTTATCAAGGTGACTATTCAGGAAGTGAATCTTAACATGTCACATCCAATGTTATGAAAAGTCAACAGCATCCTTTGAACCAGAAGTTCATAGTTTTCTGCTTTTTTGTTGCCAAGGAAATTTTTTGTAACAGCCACAAAAGACTGCCATGCGGCTTTCTCCTCCTTATTTATCTTCCTGGCAAATTCTTCATCATGTATGAGAGTTCGAATTTGAGGTCCATTGAATACACCTGGTTTTATCTTATCAAAAGACAAGGCAAGAAAAACAGAAATAATATGTTGAAAGCATTCACTTTCTCTATTCAAAACCTGAACAAACTGCTTCAGAAAGTCAAGTTTGATGTGAAGGGGCAGGGGAATGATCCTGTCTCAATTAACTACAGGTTCATTCACAATATTTTGCATCCCTACTTCCAGAACTTCACGTTTTGGCCACTCCTGTGTCCAGTGTTTCTCCCGAGCTCGGCTGTCCCACAGACACAGAAAGCAAGGATACTTCGTGAAACCTCTCTGTTGTCCAGGAAATTGACCATTTTAAGATCCACACAAATGATCCAGTTACGCTCCTCATACTTCAGAAAGCCGAGGACAATTTTTATGTCATTATAATCTTCTTGCAGATGAGTTGAATAACCAATTGGAATCGCTGCATAAACATTACGTTTGTATAGGAGAACATATTTCAGAATGTTTAGAGCTGTCAAGGAATAGTCGCCATTCTGTTGGACTGTAATTGACAACACCTAGCTGGCTGAGAAGACTACTGATATCATGACAGTAAACAAAGTGTTTGTCTTCAGAAAAAAAGTTAAAAAAAATTTGTGCACATTTCCTGAAATGGGATACTTTAGCTGACTGTTGAGGTACATTCTTTTCTTAAAGCTTGGAGGCTAATAACTCAGCTGCTTTCTTTGATAGACCCAAATCTCTTACTAAGTCATTCAATTCAGGTTGGCTAAACTACTGAGGGGTTAATGACTGCTTGGCATCAGATGAAGACCCTTCAGATACTACAACAATTTCCTCATGCATCTTATCAAAATACACTTGATCACCATGTTCACTTTCTTCATCCTTAGAAGAAATAAAACCATTGAAAACTGGAACCGGGAGTGTCTCAGAGTGTGGGATAGGATGTATTGCTGAAGGAATATTGGGATATGCGATCATATGCCGTTTTTTCTTGCGAATGCCCTTTGTATGGATCAGGCAGAAATAACAGTCAATGCTGTGGTCCTTATGTTCACGCCAAACCATGGGAATACCAAAAGGCATTCTTTTGCATTTTCCTTTTGTCCAGTCACAAAATATTTCCTTACAATTATGACACACAATATGAGCAACCCAATTCTTGTCTTGATCACCAAGGGGAACTTGAAAATAGGCAATATATGCACATGTCACAATGATGAAATATTGCGCCTCTGACTTTGAAGTGTGTAACAGCCACATATATAACAGAAGGTGTCAGGACTATTCTTACATTTACGCCTACTCGAAGAAGCCATGATTCAATCTTAAAGCAAAATAAGAGGGTGTTTTGATCAGTTAATAGGTTTTTACATTTAAAAACAACTTCAATTATGTAAAAGTGATGTTTGTAAAACAATAATTGCCTTGTGGTTATGTTCAATCCAAGAGTCCTTGCCCTTTAACTCCAATTTAAAAACCAATGCATGCCTTTAACTGTAACAAAAGGAAATTAAAATTACGTAAAAACTAGAGCATAAACCCAAAAACAGATTTTAGGTTTGGAATCAGTGATGCAGAAATATATAGAAACAGTTCTTAAACCTCTTGCAACATAAAATTAAGAAGAAATTGTTCCCCAGTGTAATGAACCAATGTTTTTGTGGAAGAGGAACAGTAGAAATAAATTTAAGGGAAATGATCTCTGATGGAACTGAATGTCCTATGCTAAGTAGGTAAAATCATGTAATATGGCATCATTATACTCATAGGCTAGTTACCTTTTGTTTTGGGTAGAGTGGTAGATATAATTCTAAGATGGGCTTAAGATCAGCATCATCTGTTTTACAAGTTCCCTTGAATATGGATGAGACTGAATATGGCAGGATCACTCTAATTATTAGGTTATATTTTATTGTAAAAATTTAAAGGTTTACAGATGTAATAAGTATCCCAAATCAGTTGACTGCAAGTTATTCAAAAGGAAAATTGTCCTGAGTAGGATTGTCATAATCAAATAAATGATTAAAGGAACCTAGTTCTTTCTTTAAAAAAGTGATTTTAAGGGAGAAAAATTTTTTCTATCTGGTCTTGAAAGTAAATATCCATGTTGTGAACTGGCTGTGGAAAGAACCACATGGCAAGGAACCAAGGAGGTAAGTATGAGTGGTCCTTAGCTGACAGGCAGCAAGAAAATTTCTTAATTTTGGTAACTGCAAGAAATTGGATTTACCCATTTATTTCAGGGAGTTAAGAAGCAGATAGCTCCCTCATTATTCCTCAGAATGAATCTTCACTAACCAACTCTTTGATTTCAGCCTAGAGAGACTTTAAAAAGAAGATCTAGCTAGCCAACTTTGGGTCCTCCTTTTGAGATAAGTTTTTGTGGTTTTAAGTGGCTAAGTTTGTGCTAATTTATTATGCAGAAAAAACTAGTATAAAGATTTGAAGAGATGGTCATTAATCTCTATTAGAAAAATAAATATACTAGTCTCTGGTGTCCTAAGATTTTCAAACAAAATATAAGAAAATTCTGTTGTCATGCCTCAAAACACATCCAGATACTGATTCTCAGTATCTCCATTATCACCACTTAGTTCAAACTACCATCATCTCTGGCCTAAATTATTATAATAATTATTCCACTGGACACCTAAATGTACACTTTTTCCCTTTTGTCATATATTTTAACAAGTAGCTAAATTGATCCTATTAAAATAGAAAAATACTTCTGTGATCAAAATCCTCCAATGAACTCTCATCTTTCCCAAGTAAGAACTAAAGTTTATATCACCCTAAATGCCCTCTACTGCATCACCTAGTTAGTGGTCTTCCATTCATTCATGCTAATTTTGCCTGTGCACAACTCCATTCCTCCTTTCTATTGTATTTTCCTCTAAAGGACTTTTTAAATGTCAGTTAATTATATATACAAGGGACTTATTCATTAATTTTTGTTATTTTCTGCATGCTTATCATATTCCACACCCAAACCACTAGAATGTGTGCACATGGGAGCAAATAAATTAGTATGTTTTGTTCACCGATATATCCTTATGTGCATAAAACAGTGTAGGTTACAGAATTTGCATTTGATTATTGTTTGGTGAATGAAAGAATGCAAACATCAGTTTTCCAGAAAATATTGTAGTTCAAGAGAGACAGGACACTGTATTTTTTTTTAGATGATTAAATTTAACAGGGTGACTTTGGTCAACTAGAGTACATAGATTTTGGGCAAGCATATCCACATCATTTGGACAGTTGATCATGTTATATATTCATCACCCAAAGTTAAATCATCCTCTGTAACCTTATATTTGTCCCTCTTTGTGTCCCTCCTCTGTCCCTACCACCTCCCTCTCATCTCTTCTCCTCCCCCTGGTAACCAATGCACTCCTATTTATGTCCATGAGTCTTAATTTTGTGCTTTCTTCTGTGTAATTTATTGTTTCAGGTCTTATATTTAGGTATTTTATCCAATTTGAATAAATTTTTTGCAAAGAGACAAACAGTAGTCAAGTTTTATTCTTTTGCATATGGCTTTCCAATTTTCCCAACACCATTGATTGAAGAGGCTTTCTTTTCTCTATTGTGTGTTTTTGGTTCCTTTATCAAAGATGATTTGCTCATATATATGTGGTTTTATTTCTGGGCTTACTATTATGTTCCATTGGTCTGTGTGTCTATTTTTCTGCCAATACCATGCTGTTTTGATTATCATGGCTCTGAAGTATAATTTGAAGTCAGGTATTGTAAGTCAGGTATTGTAATGCCTCCAGCTTTTTTTATTTTTCCTCAGGATTACTTTGGTTATTAAGGGTTCTTAATGGTTCCATACAAACCTGCTTATTTATTGTTCCATTTCTTTAAAAAATGAAATTGGAATTTTGATGAGAATTGCATTAAATGTGTATATTGCTTCAGGTAATATGGCCATTTTAACTATATTTATTCTTCCTATCCAAGAACATGGGATATTTTTCCATTTCATTGTGTCTTTTTTGATTTTTTTTAATAATGCTTTGTAATTTTCATCATATAGGTCCTTTACATTATTTGTTATGTTTATTGCTAGGTATTTTTTTGTTACAACTGTAAAAGGCATTTTTTTAGTTCATTTTCTGAAGTTTTATTGTTGGTATAAATGAAAGCAATATATTTCTGTATATTAATTTTGTATACTGCAACCTTACTGTATTGGTTTATTGTTTCTGATAGTCTTTGGAGTTTCCCATGTACAAGATCATGTCATCTGCAAAGAGTGAAACCTATACTTCTTTCCTGATATGAATGCCTTTTAATTTTTTCTCTTGTCTGATTACTCTGGCTAAAACTTCCAGCCCTATGTTGACTAAGAGTGGAGAGAGGGGTCAGCCTTCTCTTGGTCCTAATTTTAGAAGAAAAAATTTCAGTTTTTTACCACTTAATATGTTGTTAGCTGATGGTTTGTCATATATGGCCTTTATTATGTTGAGGTACTTTTCTCATATTATGATTTTATTAAATGTTTTAAGCATAAAGAAATGTTGTATCTTATTGAATGTCTTTTCTGCATCTATTGATAGAATCATATGGTTTTTGTTCTTTGTTTTGCTGATATGGTGTATTACATTAATCTTTTACCTATGTTGAACCATCCTTGTGCTTCTGGGATGAGTCCCATTTAATTGTGATGTATTATTTTTTTAATTTGTTGTTGTATTTGATTTGCTAGTATTTTGTTTAGGATTTTTGTATCTGTATTCATTAGAGATATTGGCCTTAGTTTTTGTTTGTGTGTTTGTTTGTATTGTCCTTGCCAGGTTTTGGTGTGAAAATTATGTTGGCCTCATAAAATGTTTCTGGAAGTATTCTTCTTCAGTTTTTTGGAAGACTTTGAGAAGAATAGGAATCAAATCTTGAATGTATGGTTGAACTCACTAGAGTAGCCATCTGACCCTGGACTTTTTATATTTGGGGAGGTTTTCATGGTTGTTTCTATTTCCTTCCTACTTATGGTTCTTTTTAAGTTTTCCATTTTTTTGTGATTCAGTCTAGGAAGATTGTATAGTTATAGGAATTTATTCATTTCATATAGATTATTAAATTTGGTGGCATATAGTTTTTCACAGTATTTTAAAATGATCCTTTGTATATTTAAGATATCTGTAATAAATTATGTTATTTTGGATTTTGTTTATATGAGTCCTTTCTTTTTTTTCCTTAGTGAGTCTTGCCAAGGGTTTGTCAGTTTTGTTGAAATTTTCAAAGAACCAGCTCTTTGTTGTATTAATTTTTTCTATTGTTTTTCTGTTCTCTATTTTATTTATTTCTGCTCTAAATTTTACTATTTCCTTTCTTTTGCTGACTTTGGATTACCTTTGTTTTTATTTCTCTAGTTCTTTAAGATGTGATGTTAAGTTGTTTACTTGGACTCTGTCTTGATTTTTGATAAAAGCCTTTAATGATATGAACTTTTCTCTTATTACTGCTGTTGCTGCCTCCCAGAGATTCTGGTATGTTGTGTTGTTATTTTCATTGTCTGTATATATCTTTCGATCTCTGCTTTTATTTTTTCTTAGAGCCAGTTTTTTTTAGAAGTATGTTGTTTAATTTTCATATTTTTGTAGGTTTGTTTACTTCTTTTTTGCAGTTGAATTCTAGGTTCAAAGCTTTATGGTCAGAAGATATGCTTGGTATAATTTCAATCTTCCTGAATTTGTTCATGTTAGATTTGTGGCCCAGCATATGGCCTATTCTTGAGAATGTTCCAAGTACAATAGAGAAAAATATATACTCTGACGTTCTGGGATGAAATGTCCTGTGGATGTCTATTTTATCCATTTGTTCTAGTGTTTCATTTAAGGCCAATTTTTCTTAATAGGTTTTCTGTTTGGACAAACTATCTAGAATGATCACTGGCATATTGAGATCTCAAAGTGTGATTGTGTTTTTGTCAGTTTCTATTTTTAGATCAGTTAGTAGATGTCTTATATATTTAGGTGCACCTTGGTTTGGTGCATATATATTAAGTGTTATGTCTTCTTGATGCAATATCCCTTTTATCATTATGAAATGACCATTTTTGTCTCTCGTTCCCTTTGTTGTCTTGAAGTCAGCATTGTCAGATAGGAGTATGGCTACCCCTGCTTTTCTATGGATATTGTTTGCTTGGAGAATTGTTTTTCAACATTTCACTTTGAATCTATTTTTATCCTTGTAGCTTAGATGTGTCTCTTGAAGGCAGCATACAGTTGGGTTTTGCTTTTTGATCCAATCTGCTACTCTGTGCCTCTTTATTGGTGAGTTCAATTTATTTAATTCTAGTGTAATTATTGGCACTTGAGGGTTTCCTTTTGCCATTTTATATATTGCTTTCTGATAGCTTTGTGTCTTGTTTGGTTTTTCTCTTTTGTTTTTCTGTCATTTTTTGTTTGTTTGTTTGGTGGTATTTCATACTTCTTTCCTCTGTTCTTTTCTTATGCTATGTGTTTCAGTGGTGGCATTTTCAGGTGTGGTTACAGTTAGGTTAATAAAAGAAAAATTATCATATTCATTAGAGTCTATTGGCTCATGAGTGCTTCTGCACTCCATTCTCCTTTGCTACTGCTGATCTTTGTCCTCTTCCCTTTTATGTTATTTTTGTCACAGATTATCCTTGATTTTATTGTGGTCTTGTTCAAGCTTTTACTTGTAGTTTTGTATTGTTTTGCTCTTTGTATGTGGTTGTATAACTGCTGTATTTCCTAAAGTGGGAGTTTTCTGGTGATAAACTCCCTCAGCTTCTCTATGTCTGTAAATGTTTATTTCCCCTTCATATTTGAAGAATAGCTTTGATATATTATTCTTGGATGATAGTTTCTCTCTTTCAGTACTTTAAATGTTGGGGTCAACTCTCTTCTGGCTTGCAGAGTTTCTGCTTAGAAATCTGATGATAGTCTAATGAGCCTTCCTTTGTTATATTCTTCTTTTCTCTAGTTGCCTTGAGGATATTTTCTTTGTCATTGATTTGTGATAATTTTATTATGATGTGTCTTGGAGTAGGTTTGTTTGGGTTGAAGTAACTCAGTGTTCTGTTTGCTTCTTGGATTCGAGGCTCTAATTCCACAGGCTTGGGAAACTCTCATCAATTATTTGTTTGAATGTCTTCTCCATTTTCTTTTTTCTCTCCTTCTCTTCTGATATACCCATTATTATTCTTTTTGTTTTTTATTTCATTTAATTACACTTTGTATAAAATATTATATTGGTTGTATTAGCTTTAGGTGTACAGTGTAGTGATTCAGCATTTTTATATTTTATGACATGATCATCTCACTAATTCTAATAATCCTTTCCACTTTGCAAGCTTGTCACACTATTATTGGCAATATTTTCCCCATCTTTTTAACTATTCTCCACCCCTTCCCTTCTGGTAACCATCCTTTTAATCTCTGTTTCTATGAGTCTGTTTTGTTTTATTTGTTCATTTGTATTGTTTCTTTAGAATCCACATGTAAGTGAAACCATATGGTATTTGTTGATCTCTGCTTCACATATTTCACTTAGCATAGTAGCCTCTAGATCTATCCACATGTCTGATACGGAAAGAGTTCATTCTTTTTTTTTTAATTTTAATTTATTGTGTTAACATGGATTCAAGTGTCCCACTGAATATAACACCCTCACCTTCCACCCCGTGTCCCTATTTACACCCCTTTTGCCACTATCCCCTTAACTCCCTCCCTTCATCCCTCTAGGATTTGCTCTCCTGTTATCTGAATCTATGTGTTATGTATATATAACTTTATTAATCCCTTTACCTTCTCTGATCCCATTCCTTCATCCTGCTTCCCCCTAACAGCTGTCCCTCTGGTCCCTGTGACCATGCCTCTGCCTCTATTTCATTTCTTAGGTCACTTTGTTACTTAGATTCCACATATAAGTGAGATCATATGATATTTGTCTTTATCTGCCTGGCTTATTTCACTTAGCATAATAGTCTCCAAGTCTATCCATGCACTGGCAAAAGGTAAGACTTTATTCTTTTTCATGGCCATGTAGTATTCCATCATGTATGATATACCCATTATTCTTATATTGCTGTTTCTGATGAAGTCAGACAATTCTTATAGGGCTAACTCATTTTTTTAAATTTGTGAGCCACTCTCTTCTTCTCTCACTAGTATCTCTAGTTGCCTGTTTTCAATGTCACTAATTCTCTCCTTTATTTGGCCTGTTCTATTAGCTAAGGATGTTACCTCATTTTTTAGTTCATGTGTTGAGTTTTTCATCTATGTTTGGTTCTTTTTTATAGTTTCAATTTCCTTGGTGAAGTACTCTTTTTGTTCATTAAATTGTTTTTTGAGCTCACTAAATGGCCTTTCAGTGTGTTCTTATATCTTATTGAGTATTTTTAGAACTTCAGTTTTGAATTCTCTATCATTTAGCTCCAAGGTTTTCATGTAATTGAAATTATTTTATGGAGATTTTTCATCATCTATTTGAGTTACATCTCTGTCTTGTGTATTCATGATATTTGACTTCTTTTTCTTTGATGGCATTTGAGAGTGGTATTGTTAACACTAACAAGAGATAACTAAAAAAATTAAAACATGAAAAAATGAAAAGTCTATAAATAATGATAAGGTGAACCAAAACTACAGAGAACAAGAAGTAGGAATGAAGGAATAATGAAAAAAGAAAGAATGAAGTAAAAAACAAGCAAAAAGCCACAAAAATAGTATGATTTCAAAATATAATAATTTTAATGAAAATTTACATTCAGATGAGAGGAAAAAAAGAAAGAGAAAATAAAATAAAGGAGAAAGTGTCATAAATAAAACCCTCAAAAAATAAGAATAAAAAATGTAACAACTAAGGATAATGAAGTTCAAATGGAAAAAAAACAGAAGGAAGAAAATGGAAGAAGAAAAGATGAGCAAAAAGCAAAAAAACCCCTATATTTTCTAGTTTTGAGAGGTAACTATTTTTTTCCAGCAGAGAGAGCAGTACTACAAGTTTTGCCTCTGGGAGGTTCTTGGATAGAGTTCTTCTGAGGCATTGATGTCACTGTCATAATGATGTAGGCAGGGCTGCAGTCACGTTAGTAGGAGGGTCTTGTTGTTATAGGTTAGCAATTATATGGCTCTAACAATGGTATTCTCAGGTCTCCAGGTGCCTCTCCCCACATCCCAATGAAACAAGGAATCAAATGCCCAGCACCTCTGCCTCTTACAAGAGGGAGCATTCTGACAACTCAGCTGTGGGTGATCCACCACCGCCACTGTTCTCACAGCAAGGAAGCAATGTGGGAATTAAGATACCGAGGGAGACATAACCAGGTCCTTCCTCCAATACCACTCAATGCACAGTCCTGAGCATGGTAGGGGAGTGGGACAGGTGGGGTGCAGATTGCAGATCAAACATGCCTCCACATCACGCAGGCAATTCCATGGGCTGCAGGGACAGATCAAGCATGCCTTAGCTCCCATGGGCTTATCTCCCTGGGCTAGTCACATACTGATCTCAGGAGTGCCACAGGGTATGTGCACATCCAGAGCCTGTAATTGCAAATGGAGCCCAGCAATACAGGCAGACTCCAGAAACCAGCCATGTTCTTGCTCTTGGTCGCACACCCACCTTAATTCAGTTCCTTCCCCTCTGCCCTTTAGTCTCTCCTCCTGGTTCTGAAATAAAACCCATGCTAAAAGTGCCTCCCTCCCTCAAAACAGTGAAGAAAGAGTAAAACTCTGGCCTCTGGCTTTTTTTCCTCTGTAAGAGGATTTGATCTTCAGCCTGCCTTCTCACCAAATCATACTTTTATCTGGTGTGTGTATATTTCAGGTGCTCCTGGGTTTTCCTCTCTGCATATAGTTATTGAATTTCATGAAATTTCAAAGGGGAGTATCTCTCACGCTGCCATTTCTCCTGAGGATCGGACACTATATTTTAATTAAGCAACTGTAGTGGTATATAAACCAAGAGAACATGTTATCCATATAAAATGCAGTGAATATTCCCTCAATATTAGAATGGTATTTCTGTATTCCCATTATGACAGGTAGATTTTCCAGAAAGATTAAAGGAGAAGAATGGTTCTTCTTTATGTATTTGGATATAATTTTTTTTTTCTGCTTCCATATCATGGGTGGCACAAATAAGCTATTCCAGAAATTAGTTCTGATTTGAAGTTGAGTCACTTGCTAATCCTATCATATCTACTCATTTGATAATAATTGAAGGCACAAATGTATTTCATGATAACCTCTTGAACACTAACAAGTAGCCAAGGGCTATCTTGAGTCATAATTTGCTCCAATTTTTCAAAATACCTAAAAATGACCAAAAGAAAAAATTTGATAGAATCAAGATGATTAAGGGCTACATACCCAATATGTCAACTTACATTTGGACTACCAGCTCTGTAGTATCAAACTTATGCAGATGGCAGGTCATGACAGTAGTAGTTCAGCAATGTTAGAGATCAGTTCTGGCCAGAGCCTGATAATCTGCTGAGTCACTCAAAATGTTGCTGTGCAGTGTCCCTGTTGTAGCAAGTATCTTTTTTGTTTAAAGCAATCTCCTCTTCAAAAAAATAATAATAGATTCAGACTGTAATTTTTTTGATTATGTCAAATCCAATAAGAAGATTCATCATTATGTTCAGAAGAAGTAAGACAGGAGGCTAGTGCTATTTGAAGAGACACCAGCTATGGGCCACAATACGATGCAGCAATTACTCTTGCCTGCTCTTGCATTCCGAACCAATTACATTGGGAATAAGTGTCACAAAATACTTTGGCAGTCTTTTTCTTGGAGCTTCTGGCTTTATTTGCATTTTTTTTTATATCTGAATGATTGCATATGTTCTTCATTTGTTAAATTTTTGTTGTTGTTGTTCATTTAATTCACCATGATTCTCAGTTCATACTACTGGGGAGGGCAAGTTTGACTTTAGCTAATGGGAGGTTTTGAAGGTGCTCTCTCAGTGGTACATTTGGTCCTGCTCTCAGTAGGGCTATATTAGTCAGATGTGTGGCCTTAATGGACTTTGCAGTTCAAATCAGGTTTCACTGAATAAAGTATATTTACTAAGTTTATCCACTTTATTCAGTGAATAATACCTATTCAGTAAAAGTGATTCATTTGCTCAAAAGTAATTATAAAACAGTAAGTCTTGTGTTTAGATCACATTTGGGGTTTATTGCATTTTCTTTTATACACATACACACACACTCAACATGCATTTTAGAAAAAATAATGAAAGCATTGTACAAATAATTAAGTCCAATGAAATGTAGCCAAATTTAAAAAGTGAATGCAAGAAATTATTCTGAAACTAGTTTTTATACCTACAGAAGGTTTCTTAGAATGTGAGGCTATTTCTCATAGCTTTGTTAAAAGTACATCATGTTGAAAAGAGAAAATAGGCTAATTTCAAAACTCTTCATTACTTTAAAGAATAAATACCACTTATAAATTTCTAATTTTCTGAACTAGAAAAAATTCAGATATGGTCTTAAATTGTGCATCATTCTTTCTTTCATACTCTGAAATTTATGGGAATAACAGCTTCATAGAAACTGCCTCACAAACTTCAAAGCCTTAACCTTTCATTTTTGAGAAGTTGTGAGTAGTTAAATTCCTGTGGTAGAAAAGAGAATATAATGTAATGTAACAACTTTGATTCTAATTCTCTTATGGAACTTAAAAAGCTTATTTTCCAGCTTTAACACTTGTTTTTATCAGTTAAATTAACATGAAAAAAATGAGAACTTTAGCATTTAAGTTTACCTTTTTTTGTTGTTGTTAATTAAAGCATAAAGTAAACTAAATGTAATCACTCACATTAATCTCAGAGTTTCAGACTGCTGAAATTAAAAAAAGGAAAAAGAAAAAGAACTGTTTTTACACTTTTGATTGAGTAATCTGAGTGTTTATGGAGTACTTAGAAGAGATTAATGAAAAGCCAGCATGTGAAAAACTGAATTAACCTTATACTAATTAGTTTTTCTGACCTCTATGCCTTCCACACAGAGAATAAAGGCAATGCATATAATGACAAATACCTTATATTTTCTGGATAAAGCTTGATTTATATCTGTTTGCTTTTGACTTTTTAGATTTTTATAAAAATATATCATAATAAAAATATTTGCAAATATATAAATTGGTTATAAATAGTCCTCACTATGTCTAAAGTAGGTAAAGTCTTATGCTTTTATTTAAAAATCTATACAGAAATGTCTAAGTTTATTAGATAGTCAAGGGAAGTATAAATTTAAGTATTTCCTAAGACTTATATAAGGTAGGAAGAGTTTGAGAAGATTTAGAGAATTATGATACATTTTACCCAGAGATAACCATGACTCGCTTTTTTTTTTTTAGATAGGATAATTAAGGAAAGTCTTTTACTTATTTTTTTAATTTAATTTATTGTGCTTATATAGATTCTAGTGTTGCCCTAAAGGCATCCCCCTCTCCCATATTCCCCTCAACATATCCCTTTTCCCCCTCCCAAAAGCTCCCTCCTCCTTTCCCTTCAGGTTTAATTTTGTTCCTCAGTTCATATTGTTCCTTGGATTCCTCAAATGAATGAGGTCATATGATATTTTTCTTTCTCTGCTTGGTTTATTTCACTTAACATAATAGTTTCCAGGTCCATCCATGTTGTTGCAAAAGGTAAGATTTCCTTCTTTTTCATGGCCCCATAGTATTCCATTGTATATATGTAACCAAAGCTTTTTCATCCACTCATCCACTGACGGACACTTGGTCTGTTTCCAGATCTTTGCTATTGTGAACCTCTAAACAAGTCTCAAGCTCCATATGACTCTCTTTTTTAATCACCATTGTGGACAAGTCTAAAATTACTGTTTTTTCAAAGTTATATTTTTAGAATACCAATAATTTCTATACTTATCCTATACAGTACATACAAGTTTTCATATCTTTCATAACTTTTAAATACTCTCACACACGATGACTGATATGAGCTTTCTCCAAAGGAGATAGTTTCTTATAAGATCATATCTTCTTTCTCTTTCTCTTAGAAATTTCATTCACAGCTGTTTTTCCAACAGTGATGTTCAGATGAGGAGAAAAAGCTTACTCCTTAATTCTGGTTTATTTCTCTACTACAGCATATTTTTACTGCACATCTTTCCTGAGTCACACAGATATTCAAAATTGAATATATTTCTGTCTTAAACATATTTTAATGTTATTACATTGTATTAAATTTTAATATTATAAATTCTGTATTCATTCATCTCTTGTGTTGAAATAACACTTCTAACAGTTATATATACCAATGGCTGTTCTGTTCCTGAAAAATACAGAAACCCACTAAGTGCCTCTTGAATTGTGACAATCAATATATAACTTGCGGTTACTTCCCTCAAATTTTCCTGCATTTGTAGGCATCTTTTCTTTTAATACCCAATTAAAATTACTAGTGTACACATTCTGAAATCTTCTTCTCTTAAAATTTCTGAGTAAATGCAGTGTGAAGGTATTAGTGGGATGGTGTTTATAAAAGTTGTCTTTGTCACTAACACTCCAAATTCCTAATGCAGCCTTATTTTTTTCCTCTTATTTTCTAGCCTCAAAAGTCTGATAAAAGAAGTATTTTTCTTTTTGCCTCTACTCATTAAATTATAAATAATATTATGTTGAAGGATAAAATAATTTTACTGAGGCTTTGTAAATAATGGAGGGTAAATAAAACTCAGACTAGTCCACTGTAAAGCCAGCGGTCAGGGCCACTATCACAGCAACCCGACCCATGCAGGTTCACATTAGATTCGTACAGTTGGTAATGAAACAACGGAGCCAAAAACTGGTGAGCCATCAACTTTAATTCTAGCTTGCACCCGGCGGGCAAGCAAAAACACACAATGGGCTCCAAAACCCACACATTCAGTGCTCACAAAGCTACTGACTTATCCGAGTTTCCTAGAATCAAAGGTTTCTAGCTCACCAGACTTATTCACCTCTGTTTCCCATCTCCTCCTGCACAAACTCTGCACAAACTGGCTTCTTCCTCAGCACTCTGCCATCTCGGCTGCTTCTCCTGGCCTTCACGTGGCCTTACTCTGCTCTCCTCTCTTCTACTAACCTCAGGAACTCAGGAACCAAGAGAGAGAGATCAAGCTACTGCTCTCTCCCATTTTATAGCATAGACTCAAAACCTTTAATCCAATTATACAAACAAGGAAGTCTCTGATACAAAGTCACCCATCTGAGGCATAATGGGATTCTTCAGGAGAGTGCACCACCCTACATCATCCAATCAGTCAAGGGTGTGGAGAAGAGCTTACTCTTAAAACTAAGCCTTAGGCTATAACGACCTGGCCTGCCCACAGCCTGTTCCAGAACACACATTAATATCAACGAACTTCCATGTGGGCAGCGCCATCTTTAACAAAGTGAGCAAAATATGTTTTATCTGCCTAACATCCACTTAAAATCTATTGACATTTATTAGACAATTATTTCCTCCACAGAAAAGTTCTAATTGATGACCTCAAAATTACTAGAGTTTCCCCTCAGTACTCTCTTCCTTTTATTATCTAGAAAAAAATTTAAAAACTTGTTAGGCAGATAAAATATAATATGTTCACTTTGTTAAAGATGGCGCACCCACATGGAAGCCCGTCGCCCAGGTGATATTATTTGCCCTTATGCTTTGAATGGGTGTGGGGGAAAGACTGTAATGTAAGCAGGCCAGGTTGTTATAGCCTAAGGCTTAGTTTTAAGAGTAAGCTTTTCCCCACACCCTTGACTGATTGGATGATGTGGGGTGGTGCACTCTCCTGAGGAATCCCATTATGCCTCAGATGGGTGACTTTGTATCAAAGACTTTATTGTCTGTAGATTGGATTAAGGTTTTGATTCTACACTATAAAGTGGGGCAGGCCAGGTGCTTGCTCGCTCTTGGTTTCTGAGGTATTAGAGAGGAAAGCAGATTAAGGCCACGTGGAGGAGAAGAGGCAGCCAAGATGGCAGAGTGCTGAGGGAGAAGCCAGTTTTTTAAGAGTTTGTGCTGGAGGAGATGGGAAACAGAAGTGAATAAGTCTGGTGAGCTAGAAACCTTTGATTCTAGGAAACTCGGATAAGTCAGTAGCTTTGTGAGCACTGAATGAGTGAGTTTTGGAGCCCATTGTGTGTTTTTGCTTGCCCACTGGGTGCAAGCTAGAATTAAACCTGATGGCTCATCAGTTCTTGGCTCCATTGTTTCATTACCGACTCTTCGAATCTAATGTGAACCTGCATTGGCCAGGCTGCTGTGATGGTGGCCCTGGCTACTGGCTTTACAAAACTGTTAATTGATTTGACAGAAGAATGTTGCTTTTTATTTATTTCCTAATCTTAACTGCAAAGTTACAATTAAGGAGTTTTCTGAAACAAACAAACAAAAAACACAGTTCTTTTCTAATGTGCAACCCAGCTAGCCATATACCAGTAAATATAGCTGACATTCAAACTAAATAATTAAGTTGTTTCACTTTCTAATTTGACCCTATTTACTAATATTGAGCCAGGCCATTAAAACTAAAATCATCATAACCCTATCATCAAACACTGATTAGAATTTTCTCCCACTTATGGAGAGTCAGTGTGATTTTTGGAAGACTTTAATAAAAAATACAGTAAAAAATATTATTCCCTTCTTCTCCATTTTGAGTTTATTCTCTACTCTCTGTACCTTGAAATGACTTGTTCCTAAATACCTGGTTGTAAAGCCAGTAGCCACGGACACCATCACAGCTGCCTGGCCCATGCAGGTTAGCATTTGATTTGGACAGACGGTAATGAAACAACTGAGCCAAGAACTGTTGGGCCATTAGTTTAATCTTAGCTTGGACCTGGTGGGCAAGAAATACACACAGTGGGAAAACACTTCCCTTTCCATTCAGGGCTCCCAAAGCCACTGACTTATCTGAGTTTTCTAGAATCAAAGGGTTCTACCTCACCAGCCTTATTCACCTCTGTTCCCCATCTCCTTCTTTCTGCACAAATTCTGCACAAACTGGCTTCTTCAGCACTCTGCCACCTTGGCTGCTTCTCCTCTCTTCCACATGGCCTTTTTCTGCTGTCCTCCAGCATGGGCTCCTCTGCTCCATTTTATAATATAGAAATCAAAACATTTAATCCAATATACTAATAAGGAAGCCTTTGATACAAAATCACTTAGGGTGGGAAAGGCTTAGTCTTAAAACTAAGCCTTAGACTATAACAACTCTGCCTACTTACATCCTGTCCTCCACACCCAATGTAAACTATGAACAAGCAAACATATATATTATATTTACAAACTTATTTGACCAACACTGGTTAAGATGCTTTACCTCAGTTTACTTTTTACCTCAGTGTGGTTTTTGCATCTCATTATAATTTATACGGTTATTTATTTCCCAAAAGTTAAGATAATTTTTCTGTGAAGTCCCTTTTTATTGTAGGTAGCTAACACATTGTGTAACACACAATTTTTTAAATTTTGATTATTTAATTGAATTTATTAGGATGACACTATTTAACAAAATTGTACAGGTTACAGTTTGCATTCAATATTATTTTGTATTAGTTTCAGATGTACAGCAAAGTGACTTATAAATCATGGAATTTACAAAGTGATCTCCCATTGCTTTAAGTATCCACATGAGCTCCATACATCGTTATCACAATATTATTGTTTATATTCCCTATACTGTAATCTATATTTTGTGACTATTCTGTAACTACCAATTTGTAATGCTTAATCCCTTCACCTTTATCACCCAGACCCCCAAGCCCTTCCCCTCTGATAACTGTCAGTCTGTTTTTTGTATCTATGAATGGGCAACACAGTATTAAGCCCCTTCAATGCATAGTTACAGTGGAAAATAGCAGTCACTTATCTCTTTTTTCTTACAGTACATCTCATACCTATTAGAAGTGGACTTAATATGAGAATACACAGAAATATATAAATATATGACAATAAGATTTATAAAAGAAAGAACATTCATGTATCAGAATGTCTACTTGTTTGGCAGATATAATATATTATACTCACTTTGTTAAAGATTGTACTGCCCATGTGAAAGCCCGTCTCCCAGGTGACGATATTAGTTGCCTTTCTTGCTTGGGATGAGCGTGATTATATTGATGTGTGGGAGGAACAGGCTGTAAGCAGGCAGAGTCGTTATAGCCCAAGGCTTAGTTTTTAGACTGAGCCTTTCCCACCCTTTCTGATGTAGGGCGGTGCATTCTCACGAGGAATCCCATTATGCCTCAGATAACAGACTTTGTATCAGAGACTTCCTTGTTTGTATATTGGATTAAAGGTTTTGAATCTAAAGTGGGGCAGACTGGGAGCTTGCTGTCACTCAGTTCCTGAGATTAGCATTAGAGAGGAGAGCAGAAAAAGGACACGTGGAGGAGGCCAGGAGAAGCAGCCAAGATGGTGGAGTGCTGAGGGAGAAACCAGTTTGTGCAGAAAGAAGGAGATGGGAAACAGAGGTGAATAAGTCTGGTGAGCTAGGAACCTTTGATTCTAGGAAACTCGGATAAATTAGTAACTTTGTGAGCACTGAATGAGTGGGTTTTGGAGCCCAGTGTGGGTTTTCACTTGCCCGCTGGGTGCAAGCTAGGATTAAAGATAACAGCCCACCAGTTCTTGACTTTGTTGTTTCATTACTGTCTGTTGGACAGATAAAATAAAATATGCTCAATTTGTTAAAGATGGCACTGCCCACATGGAAGTTCGTTGATATTAATGTGTGTTCAGGGACAGGCTGTGGGCAGGCAGGGTCGTTATAGCCTAAGGCTTAGTTTTAAGAGTAAGTTTTTCCCCATACCCTTGACTGATTGGATGATGTGGGGTGGTGCGCTCTCCTGAGAAATCCCATTATGCCTCAGATGGTTGACTTTGTATCAGAGATTTCCTTGTTTGTAGATTGGATTAAGGGTTTGGATTTCTACAGTATAAAGTGGGACAGGCCGGGAGCTTAATCTCTGGGTTCCTGAGATTAGTATTAAAAAAGGAGAGCAGGTTAAGGCCACATGGAGGCCAGGAGAAGCAGCCAAGATGGCGGAATGCTGAGGAAGAAGCCAGTTTGTGAGCACTGAATGGGTGGGTTATGGAGCCCAGTGTGTGTTTTTGCTTGCCCACTGGGTGCAAGCTAGAATTAAAGCTGATGCCTCACCAGTTCTTGGCTCCGGTGTTTTACTACCGACTGTTCAAATCTAATGCAAACCTGCATTGGCCAGGTGGCTGTGATTGTGGCCTTGGCTACTGGCTTTACAATGACTCACCACAGAAATGCTTATTTCCTCTTGTTATGGGTGCTGACATATTTTTTCCTTATATTTATGAAGTAGTGTAAAGCCAGTAGCCACTGCCACCATAACAGCTGTCTGGCCCATGAAGGTTTGCATTAGATTCGAACAGACGATGTAGAGCCAATAGTCGCGGTAACCATCATAGCCGCCTGGCTCATGCAGGTTCACATTAGATTCGGACAGTTGGTAATGAAACAATGGAGCCAAGAACTGGTGAGCCGTCAGCTTTAATTCTAGCTTGCACCTGGCAGGCAAGCAAAAACACACACTGGGCTCCAAAACCCACTCATTCACTGCTCACAAAGCTACTGACTTATCTGAGTTTCCTAGAATCAAAGGCTTCTAGCTCACCAGGCTTATTCACCTCTGTTTCCCATCTCCTTCTCTCTACACAAACTCTTAACAAACTGGCTTCTTCCTCAGCACTCTGCCATCTTGGCTGCTTCTCCTGGCCTCCATGTGGCCTTAATCTGCTCTCCTCTCTTCTAATACTAACCTCTGGAACTCAGGAACCAAGAGCCAAGAGAGAGATCAAGTTACTGGTCTCTCCCACTTTATACCATAGAATCAAAACCTTTAATCCAATTATACAAACAAGGAAGTCTCTGTATAATGGGATTCCTCAGGAGAGTGCACCACCCTACATAATCCAATCAGTCAAGGGTGTGGAGAAGAGCTTACTCTTAAAACTAAGCCTTAGGCTACAACGATCCGACCTGCCCACAGCCTGTTCCAGAACACACATTAATATCAACGAACTTCCATGTGGGCAACACCATCTTTAACAAAGTGAGCATAATATATTTTATCTGCCCAACAGTCATTATATTAGTTACCAGTCTGCAGTAAAAACAAACAAAAAAACTAACATGAAAAATACCAGAAACTGACATGAACCAGAAACTAGATGAATGAAAACAGTAGAAATTTGTATGTACAATTATGGAGGCTAGAATTTAAAAATTAAAAGATAGACACAATTGATTACTTTTAAAACCACAGAGGGATAATCTGCACCATAATTCTCAATTCACTTCTGATGGGTGCCAACAAGCATTGGTGTTCTCGAGCTTATATTTAAATCAGTCCAATCTCTGTGTCTACTGTCACAAGAACTCTATCTTCTATGGGTGTTGCCTTTATGTCTCTATCTCAATTCCCCCACTGCTTTCTAATATAAAGATATCAGTCACTGGATTAGGGCCCACCCTAATTCAGTATGACCTCTAATTAACTTGATTACTTATGCATAGTTTATTTTTCCATATAAGGTCACACTCAGAAATATAATGAAGTTACAGTTTCTTGAATTTTACATCCTGAGTCTCTACCTGGTTTTCATGGTGAATATTGGAGAAAAATCTTTGTGCTTCTAGCAGGGACTGTGGGAAAGGAAAAATTTTGTTATATGCCAGAGCTTTCTGTTCTTTTTAACAAGGTCTGCCTTTAGAAGAAACAATTTATCCAGAGTATAAACTGCTGTGCTTCTCTTAGACCTAACTGACCTGAGGGAAGGAAGTGACCAATTCCAGCCAGCTTGAGTTTTACCGCTAGTTGGAAAAAAATATCTCACTGTAGGCCAATTAATCTATCCTGTCCCACCTAAGCTGTGGGATAGAAGAAAACTGAAAATCATGTGTGAAATTCACAAACTAGACATGGACTAAAAATATTGAGTCATAATCATAGAACTATAAAATGCTACCCCACCCACACACCTCACCACCACATTATCAGAGGCCTCCTTACAGCAGACCATTTTACCCATTATATAATGCTTTGCTACCAAGAAACATGTCACAACAAACTATAATAATATTTTAATGCCTCCCCATAAAGAATAGCAGATGGAAAAAATAAAGTAAGCATCAGAATTAGACTCAGATATGGCATCAATATTGAAATTATCAGACTAGAAATTTAAAACAACTATAATTAATATGCTAAAGGCTTTAATGAATAGACAGCTCAAAACAAAACAAACAGATGGGCAGTGTAAACAGAGATGGAGTTTCAAAGAAAGAGAGAAAAATAAATGCTAGAGATAAAACACTAACAGAAATGAAGAATAACTTTAATGGTCTCATTATAGAACTGACCTGGCTGAGATAAGAAACTGAGCCTGAGGGTATCTCAACAGAAATCTCCAGAACTGGAAAACAAAGAAAAAAAGATGAAGAGAAACAGAACCCTATATTCAGGAACTGTCAGACAACTACACAAGGTGTAATGTATTTATAATGGGAATACCACAACAAGAATGAATAATGGAAAAGAAAAGATATTGGAATAATAATGAACAAGAATTTCTCCTTAATTTCTGTCAGATCCAAGAAACTCAGAGAACAGCAAGAAAGATGAATGTTTTAAAATTATATTTGGGCATATCATTTTTAAACTATAGAAAATCAAGGATAAAGAAAAGATTTTCAAACCAGAGGGGAAAAAACTCTTTACCAGTAGAGGAAGAAAGATAACACTCACACATGACTTCTCAGAGTTCATGCAAGCAAGAAGAGTGTGTAGGGAATTATTTAAAATGTTGAGAGAAAAACCTCAATACCCTTTAGAAAACTGAAAAAGATATAGGTCAGAAACTCAGTTCCATATAAAAAGAAGAACACCAAAGAAGAAATATATGAAGGTAAAATAAAAACTTTTATCTTATTCTTAATTGAATCAATAAATATCAGTTTGTTCAAAATCTATTATTTTGAACAAAAGTATGTCATATATATATATATATATATATATATATATATATATATATATATGTAAAATGAACATGTATGTGTTAGTAAAATGCATGATAGGAAATATGAAATGTTACAAGGGATAGGAGGAAGAAATTAGGAATATATTCTAACTTGTTATAAAAAGTGACTCACACTGTCTTTGAAGCAATATGATATTTGAAAGTGGCCTCGAATTAGTTGTAAATGTGTATTGCATTATATAAAGCAACCACTTAAATAAACAATAATATATGTATAATTGATATGTTAAGAAGAAAAATTGAGTGTTATAAAATGTTTAAATATTGAGTGCTATAAAATGTTTAAATAAAACCACGAAAATCATAAAAAGTATGGAAGACAAAAGAAAACAAAGAATAAGGGCAACAAATAGTAAATACTAGCAAATTGGAAAATATTAATCCAACTATAGCAGTAATTTTTTTAAATGTCAATGATAAATGCATCAGGTTACAAAAACAGATTATTAGACTGGATTAGAAAATAAGATATATATCTAAATGTTACCTATAAGAAACTTACTTTAAATATAAAGACATAAATTTAAACTAGAACAATATTGAATGTAAACTATAATTAAAAAATAAAAATTTAAAAATAGATTCAGACAAATATACCACACTAATACTAATCAAAAGAAAGCAGGAGTGGCTATATTCATTTAGGACAGAACAGATTTCAGAGTAAAGAAAGTTATCAGGAATGAAAGCTTTATTGCTTAATGACAAAACAATCAATTCTGCAAAAAGACACAATAATCTTTAAAATGTGTGTGCCTAAAAACAGAAATCAAAATACTGAGGTAAAAACAAAAATGCAAGGATAAATAGATACATTCACTATTATAGATGTAGTTGTAGTTTTCAACATTTCTCTATCAAAAATATACAGATCAAGCAAGTGAAAATTATTAAGGATATAATTGATATCAACAAAACCATCAATTAACATGAAATAATTGCTCATTCATCTAAAAACTAAGGAAACCTGTAGACTACTTTATCTAACAATTGCAGAATGCACATCTAAACTTGCTTGGAACATTTACCAAGATGGACGATATTTTGACCCTAAAAGTGACCAAATTTTAGAATAGAATTTATACAAAGTAAACTCTCAGATCAAAATAAAATTGAAACACAAAGGAATTCTATAATAATATAAAAATACATAGAAAATTCTAAAATATGTGAAGACTAAATAAGCACTCTGAAATGACAACTGGTCAAAATATAAAAATATATATTTGAATTAAATAAAAATGGAAATACAAATATGTAAAAATTATAGGATACAGTGAATGCAGTATGGAAATTTATAGCATTCAATGCACATTTAAAGAATAAAAAACTAAAATTAATAATTTAATCTTTAATTTTATGAAACTAGAAAAGAGAAAATTTAATACAAAGTAATTAGAAAAGTAACTAGAATTACATAAGAAATTAATGACATTAAAAACATGAAATCAGTAGAAAAGTTAAAGCAAAATGTTAATTCTTTGAAATAATAAAATTGATGTACCTCTAGACATGATTAGTAAGAAAGCATTTATAAATTATTACTATCAGAAATAAAAGAAATGCTAATAACTATGGATTCTATGCACATTGAATGAATAACAAAGAAATACTATACTCATATTTTGGATAAATTGGATGAAAATGACCAGTTGTTGAAAGACAAAATCTACCAGAACTCATACAAAGAAAAATAGACAATTTAAATAGGTTTATATCTATTTAAGAAATTTAATCAAAAAATGATAATGGTCCAAAATAAAAAAAATGAGGCCCAGATAAGTTCACAAAATCAACAGCAAAATAGTAGTAAGTAGAATTCAATAATGTATAAAATAATTATACACCATGATTATTGAGATTTATTTCAGGTATGCAAGGAAACTCAACATTTGAAAATCAATTAATGTGATCCATCATACCAATAAATAATAAAAAAAATGACATGATAATATTGATAAATACAAAAAATCCTTTAGCAAATTTATCACCAACTTATGATAAAAACTCTTAGCAAACCAGGAATATAAGGAAATTTCTTTAGCTGGATAAAGAAAAGTCATTAAAAATTTCTATACCTAACATGATATTTAATGATAAGAAATTAGATGCTTTTTCCATAATCTTGAAAAAAAGGGGGCAAGTAGGTACCCTCTTATGACTCTTATTGAACATTATACTCTTTAGTTTTTGCTAATATTATAAGACAAGTGAAGAAAATAAAAAGTATATAGGTTGAGAGGGAGTAAATCAAACAATTCACAAAAGATATGATTCTCTATATAGAAAAATTCAAAGGATCAACCAAAAGCTCTCCTTGAACTAATAAGCAATTATAACAAAGTGCAGGATACATGATTAATATACAATTTAAAATTGCTTACTATATGAAAGCAATGAACATTTGAAATATGAAATTTAAAATAATACTATTTGTTGCATCCACAGAAAAACTTGTTCTTACCTAATTCGAGTGTGCTGATCTCAAATCTGACATTAGTTTTTCTCTGTAAGCTACAGTATTTTTTGCAATTCGAGATTTTAGGTTCTCATCTTATTGTAAAATTTTCAACATTTAGTTTAACATAATGAAGTAGAATGTCTTCTTGGGCATCCTCTAAGTAAAAATATAATTATATAATACAGTAAATACACTAATACAATAAAAGATATGATTGCATCAGAACTTATCTACAATTTCAAAATACAACATATTACAACACTTATTTTAATCATCAAAATTAGCGCAAGACTTATTTAAATTCTATTCAGGCAAAAATTTGTGTTTATAGCTCTGTGTTTATGTACTTGTTGAGGACAATCTTGTTTGATGCTCTAGCAGTAGTCTGCCATCATATATCTGTCCCATCGCCACTGATAGCACTCTTCCATCATCTTCAGCTCTGATGAAAGTGTTCTCCCTGCTCATCACTAACAGCTCCAAGATTTTCGGGAAACTTATCAAGGTGACTGTTCAGGAAGTGAATCTTAACACTCATGTTACATCCAATGTCACGGAAAGCCAACAGCATCCTTTGAACCAGAAGTTCATTGTTTTCTGCTTCTTTGTTGTCAAGGAAGTTTCTTAAACTGCCACAAAAGACTGTCATGTTGCTTTTTCCTCCTTATTCATCTTCCTGGCAAATTCTTCATCACGTATGAGGGTTCAAATTTGAGGTCCATCAAATACACTTGCTTTTATCTTCTGGAAGACAAGCAAGAAAAGCAGAAATAATATGCTGAAAGCATTCACTTTCTCTATTCAAAACCTGAACAAACTACTTCAGTAAGCCAAGTTTGATGTGAAGTAGGGGAAAAGTGATCCTGTCTCAATTAACTACAGGTTCATTCACAACATTTTGCATCCCTACTTCAAGAGCTTCAAGTTTCAGCCACTCCTTCTGTGTCCAGCATTTCTCCCAAGCTCAGCTGTCCCACAAACACAGAAAGGAAGGATACTTCGTGAAACCTCTCCATCATCCTAGCAGGAAACTTACTATTTTAAGATCCACACAAATGATCCAGTTATGCTCTTCATACTTCAGAAAGTCAAGGGCAATTTTTGTGTCATTATAATCTTCTCACAGATGAGTTGAATAACCAATTGGAACTGCTGCTTAACCATTACCCTTGTGTAGGAGAAGACATTTCAGACTCTGATTAGAGCTGTCAAGAAATAGTTGCCATTCTGTTGGACTGTAAGTGGTAACACCTGGCTGGCTGAGAAGACTACTGATATCATGACAGTAAACAAAGTGTTTGTCTTTGGAAAAAAAGTCCACAGAAATCTGTTCACACTACCTGAAATGAGATACTTTAGCTGACTGTTTAAGTACATTCTTTTCTTGAAGCTTGGAGGGTAATAACTCAGCTGCTTTCTTTGATAGGCCCAAATTTCTTACTACCTCATTCAATTCAGGTTGGCTAAACTGCTGAGGGGTTAATGACTACTTGGCGTCAAAAGAAGACCCTTCAGATTCTACAATCATTTTCTCATGCATCTTATCAAAATACACTTGATCACCATGTTCACTTTCTTTATTCTTATAAGAAATAAAACCATTGTAAACTGGAAGCGGGAGTGTCTCAGAGTGTGAGATAGGTCATATTGCTGAAGGAATATTGGGATATGTGATCATATGCCATTTTTTCTTGCTGATGCCCTTTGTGTGGATCAGACAGAAATAACAGTCTCTGCTCTGGTGCTTAGGTTCACGCCGAACCATGGGAATATTAAAATGCATTCCTTTGCATTTTCTTTCTTATCAGTCACAAAACATTTTCTTACAATTATGACACTCAATATGAGGAGCCCAATTCTTGTCTTGATCACCAAGGGGAACTTGAAAATAGGCAATATATGCACATGTCACAAATGATGAAATATTACGTCTTTTATGTTGAAGTGTGTAACAGCCACATATAGAACAGAAGGTGTCAGGACTATTCTTACATTTGCACCTACTCGAAGAAGCCATGATTCAATCTTAAAACAAAATAAGAGGGTGTTTTTATCAGGTAATAATATTTTTACATTTAAAAACAACTATAATTATGTAAGAGTGATGTTTGTAAAACATTAATTGCTTTGTGGTTATGTTCAAACCAAGAGTTATTGCCCTTTAACTCCATTTTAAAAACCAATGCATGCCATTAACTGTAACAAAAAGAAATGAAAATTGCATAAACACTAGAGCAAGCAACAAAAAATGGATTTCAGATTTGGAATCAGTGATGCAGAAATATATAAATAAAGTTCTAAAACCTCATGCAACAGAAAATGAAAATAAAAAGACTGTTCCCAGTATAGTTGGTGAGATATTCCATGATTATGGAGAGGATTTTATGTTCATATTGGGAACTCATTTTTTTCCAAGATATCAGTTATGTCCAACTTGATCTATAATTCAACATAATTTTCTTCAAAATCCAAGCAAGTTATTTTGTGGATATTGTCAAATTGATCCCAAAATTTGGATGGATAAGCAAAAGACCCAGAATAGCATACAAAATACTGAAAATAACAAAGTGAGAGGAATGACACAATCTGACTTTAAGACTAATATACAGCTATAATTATAAAGACTAATATTGGTGAAAAAATAGTTTAATGAAACAGATCATAAAATGCAGGCAGAGATTGGTACAGATATAGTCTACTGATATTTGAAAAGAAGCAAAGACAAATAAATAGAGAAAGGCTATTTCAACAACTGAATATGTATGTGCAAAAAATAATTTTAGGCACGAGCAGAAATCAAAATCTATATAATACTTTTGAGAACTTTGAGCTCATGAAACCTACTAAATGCTTCTCCACTATGTTGACATTACAAAATTATAAATATTTTACCATTTAAACAGTTTTGTATAAGCAATTTTAATTTTGTAAAAAGTAGAAGATGAGAAAAACTTGAACCGACAAAATACACATTTATGATAACGAGTTTTCAGGCCTATCAAATGCTTGGCTTCCCCACAAACTCAATATGTTTTCTTCAGGAAAAAAAAAAAAAGAAAAAATAGGTTGTTTCTTTTCTTTTCTAGCATTTTTTATTTGTTTTGTTAAAATAACTTCATACAAGAACATAATATGTTTTTTGAGGTCACATGAATATTTGAGTCATTTTGCTACAGAAGGATCCATTTACTGAAGATTACAGTGTCTTTAGAAAAGGTATCTTGCCATTCTGTCCTACTTTACTTATAAAATGAAGACACATAATAAAAACATACAGTCTTTTTTCTTCACAGCTATCATATATTGAAAAAAGTAGCTCAATTACAGAGCATTTTTTAATTGAAAAATTTCAGTACATTTACCTTATTACATAATAGCATATTTCTGGACAGCTCTTCTATGAATAAATGATTGGCATAATGTTATATGGATTAATGCTGTCCAAATATAAATAAGAAAAGGCTTTTAACTAAAACTACAAATTTTTGCCGGCTTTGCATTTTATTTATTAATTGATTCAACATATGGATTATGCTGTTTGGCCTGAAATAAAAAGATAAATAAAATTTCTTTGCCATGGGCACATGATAGGAAAGCATGAAACATGATATAAAATGTTAACATTTTCCAATTTTGCTTGGGTGACAATTAGACTGTCATGTGTCCTATAAGTATGTAATGAATAGAAAAAAATATTATTCTAAAAATTTGAAAACCTTACAAGTATGCTAGAGCATAAAAAAATGTGTTCAGTATGGCTAGAAAATTAAGTTTAAGAAGGAAGACAGTAATGAATAAACCTGAAGAGATAAATTGAGGCCAAATTATAAAGGTGTTTATACCTGGCTAACACTGAGTCTTTTCTGTAAGACTCAGGGATGTTATTAAATGAACCATAAAATAATAGTGGTTGTATACATATAGCCTCTAAATTTCAATCAGATGTATGTACAGTGTTTGAAGAAGATTCTAAGATGTCACTCACATAACTAAATACATGACCAATACTTTTACATAAATAATAACACAGTTCAAAGACTCATACTTAGATGTGCCATTAATCTTTTTTCAAATATTTTGGAACATTTTTGTTTTTAGTAATTATATTAGAATTTCTTAAGCCATAGTATTCACCACTCTAGAATATAATGGTCTGCTACTTCCTTAAAAAGCTAAGATGAATGTCACAGTAATGTTGCCATGAAAGATACTTCTTGTCTCTCCCCTTGAAATTATAACAAATTGAGAAACTATAATCCAGCAATGGAACTCCAGTGGGACTAAAGATTTCTTAACAATAGCACTCTCAAATGCCATCAAGGAAGAAAAACTTAAATACCATGGCTATATAAGACAGAGACATAGTTCAGAAAGAAAATGAAAAATCTCAATCATGTAAAAACCTTAGAGTTAGAGCCTGACCAGGCGGTGATGCAGTGGATAGATCGTTGGACTGGGATGCGGAGAACCCAGGTTCAAGACCTTGAGGTTGCCAGCTTGATTGTGGGCTCATCTGGTTTGAGCAAGGCTCACCAGCTTGGACCCAAGGTCGCTGGCTTGAGCAAGGGGTTACTTGGTCTGCTGTAGCCCCCCCCCCCCATCAAGGCACACATGAGAAAGCAATCAATGAACAACTAAAGTGCCACAACAAGAAACTGATGATTGATACTTCTCATATCTTCCTTCCTTCTGTCTGTCCCTATCTATTCCTCTCTCTGACTCTCTGTCTCTGTAAAAAAAAAAAAAAAAAAAAAAAAAAAAGTGAATAAAAAAACCTTGGAGTTAGATGACAGGGAATTCAAAATTGGAGTTCTGAAAATGCTCGAAATGTGAGAAGACACCAGTAGGCAACTTAATGAGCTCAGAAAACAATTAACAAAACAAATACCTCACCAAGGATATTGAAACTTTAAAAACAAAGATGATGAACTCAAAACTCGAAGAATGAGGTAGCAAGTGTAGATAACAGAACAAGCCTGATAGAGAAAAGAATCAGTGATGTTGAAGACAGGCAACTAGAGATGCTACAGATAATAGAAGAAAAAGACTTACAAATTAAAAAAAATACTGAGGAAGCGCTACAAGATTTGTCTGACTCCATCAAAAAGAGCAATATAAGGCTAATGGATATATCAGAAAAAGAAGAGAGGGAGAAGGGAATGGAGAGCCTCTTCAAACAAATAATTGATGAGAATTTTTCAAGCCTAAGGAAATAATTAGAGCTTTGAATCCAAGAAGCAAACAGAATACCAAGTTACCACACCCCAAACAGACCTACTCCAAGGCACATTGTAATAAAATTGTCAAAAATCAATGACAAAGTGCCTGACCAGGCGGTGGCGCAGTGGATAGAGCGTCGGACTGGGATGCGGAAGACGCAGGTTCGAGACTCCGAGCTCGCCAGCTTCAGCGCAGGCCCATTTGGATTGAGCAAAAGCTCATCAGCTTGGACTCAAGGTCGCTGGCTCCAGCAAGGGGTTGCTTGGTCTGCTGAAGGCCCGCGGTCAAGACACATGTGAGAAAGCAATCAATGAACAACTAAGGCTTTGTGACGGCAACGAAAAACTAATGATTGATGCTTCTCACCTCTCTCCATTCCTTTCTGTCTGTCCCTATCTGTCCCTATCACTGACTCTCTCTGTCCCTGTAAAAAAAAAAAAAAAAAAAAAAAAATCAATGACAAAGAAAGAATGCTCAAGGCAGCTAAGGAAAAGAACATGACTATAAAGGAAAATTCATTAGGTTATCATCATATTTTTTAGCAGAAACTTTACAAGCCAGAAGAGCATGAACCCAAAGATTCAAAGTACTGAAAGAGAAGAAGTACCGGCCAAGAATATTATATCCAATGATGAAACATCAGTAAGTAGACTAAAAAAAAATTCCTTTTACTAT